>CM053793.1:313113441-315948441 GCA_028749045.1 Cupressus sempervirens
GATTTAGAAGTTCTAACTCTTATAGTCCCTATAAGAATTTTCCTTGGGGCAAAATTCGCCCAAGACCAAGGAACTCAAACACAATCACAATAATACCAAAGAGAGAGTATGATCAGAATGGCAATATATTCATTCAATATGTCATATGCAAGTACACTAGGAGTGCCTATATATAAAGGCCTTTGGAGAACTTCTAGAATGCATAGAAGTTAGCAACATAATAAGTCATACAACCAAGCACATGTCCACCAAATATGTGTTATCCTCCATTAACCACGGAAGTAAGTGTGATGATGTGAGGATAGGCCTATAATGGTGTAGCACGCAAATTAGTGGAGTAGAAAACATGTGCTAAATTAGGAGTGCTAATAACTATGTTGTCTACATGACAACTTAGTGAATGATGCAAGCTCCAGTGTTGTAAACACCATGTGCTAAATTAGAGTTGTGTACTTTTGTGTTGTCAACATGACAACTCAAAAAGGTGTGCAAACTCCTAAGTGCCTCACCTAAATAAATAATAAAATAATGAAAAATAATAAAATAATGCATTAACCTAAGTAAACTTAAGTAAAATGTAAATAGTAAATACTTATTTATGCAAACAGTCCCTATCAATACTTTTTCTTTACATGTTTTGTTATGAATGCTAGAAATGGGAAATACTCAGAGGGTGGGATTGAATCAGTATTTCACAAACTTTTTCTCAACTATGGATATCTTTTACAACATTAATACATGCATATGTGATTAAATTGAAAATTGAACATAATAATAACACAATGCAACTCATAACACCATTATTTGTTAACTAGGGAAATCTTGGCCAAGAGAAAACCCTAGTGGGGATGTACCCACAAAATGATCCACTAATCTAAACTATGTTGTGAAAGATATTGACCTTGTTAGGAGTCTATTACATTTGTATAGTGTCTTTATCCTCTTAGAGGATTGGGCCTTGTTAGAAGCCTTAGCCATACTAAGAGTTAGTATTACAATCATAAAAGTATGCAAGATGATCTCACTAGCCAAATATGCAATAAAAATGATATATTGTGTACACAAAAGGTATAGATACAAAAAAAAAAATTTGACAATGTTGATATCTAAAATATTTGATCTGTCCTTTGTAGCTCTCTATATGCAACATCTTATATATTTTCCTTTCTCTAATCTAATGTAAATTTCACATCATATATCAAGTGCATTTCAATGTCCAAAGATATCACACAACTTTGCATATAAAACTCTTTCATTTATACCAAGTTATTCTATCATATCAACATTCATGTCTTCACACATGTCCCAAAATGCAAAGTTGACATTTGCTAAGTTAGGGTCAACATCTAGGATTTCTTCCCTTAGTAGTTAAGTAATTTTTTTGATTAAAAAAATCTTAACACTAATTACCATTTCCTTACCTCTTCTTTGTTATGTCTTTATAAGACTACAACTGATAAAACTTTAATAACTTTTTTTGTACTACTCATAATGACATGCACTCTAACATGTAGGATCATCATACCCTATTCTATCTTCCCTCAAGTGTACACATGCCAATTTTTTGTTTGTGAACTTTGCAAAAAAAAAAGGTGTCTTTGCTAACAGTTATCATTTACAATACTTAGAAAAAATTTTGAATCTTCCACTCCAAATCTATGTCTCCAAAATATGTTGACTTAATATAGATGATATGTTACCATAAATGGAAACCTCAATATATTTCCATACTCACCTCTTTAAAAAAAATTCAACAATATCCCCGTTTGGCATTGATGTCAACATATGGGAAAATTGGCTGTCCCAAAATTACAATATTTCAAAATTGTGGAGTTCTTCACATGGCCATACAATATTTTCAAAATGTGGATCAATTCTATTATATACCATCTTTTACATACTCCCCCTTAGTATTACTCTACCTTATATCTCTATATAAAATTTTGCATACAATACACTCCCCCTTTGACATCAATGAAAAAGGTGAGTAAAAAACTATATACAAGCCAAAATTGAATTTACCTTCATTCTTTTATGTTGATGAATTTTTTATCTATGCATTAATACAATAAAAAAAATATTTCTTCAAGCTATTTAAACCTTTACTCCATGTATCTTTTATTGAATCTAATACTATGATGAGGGCACAAAATCCATAAGATGCCAATTTAGTGAGTCTGGATAAGAAAATCCCTCATTAGATATTTTGGCCTTCAAGAAATTATCAAGTTTCTTATATACAAGGTTTATCCTCAAGGATAAATATTCTCTTAATAAAGAGAATCTCTGTAGTACCTCCTCCTTGTTTTCCTCTAGTATTTTGCACTCATCATGTATTCTATTGATTCTTTTCTCCAAGTCAATGACATGAGCATCTATACTCTTTAACTTACTAATCACACTTTTCAACTGATCTTCTTTCATTATGATTTATGTCATGAAAGTTTGAATGTAATCATGTGACAAGGTACATTTTTTATATAGCTCATTTCCTTCATGTACACAAATTCTTAACTCTTTAATGCATCTGTCTAAGTTTTGCCAAATCATTGTTAACAGTCTTATATACTCTGCTAAAAAGATTTGCATCATGTTAAACTTGGGCTTTCATAGTGGAAAATTATATTAAGGTTTTAAAATGATTGTCAAACTCTTCCAATACTCTATTTTCTTTCTTTTTGGGGATCACTTTCACTGATTTGAATTGGGATCAAACTTTTCATTTTACCTATCATCTTCTCAAGTGTCTCTTGAGTTCTTTTTATTCCCTTTCTTTTCTCTATGATCTTGCTAGTAAAAAATGTTGATAACTGATTAAACATCTCAATCTCTAGGTCTTTTGTGGCTACCAATGGTGTACTTCTCATCATACTTGCCAATAGTGATTCTAATGGAGATTTTTATGAACCAAGAGTCTCTTTGCTTGATTCCTTGATGGAAGCAACCAACTAATTTTGCACATTATGACTAATATCCTTCATTGTGTGTTGCATGGGCTAGGATTTAAGGCTAGCATCTATATTAACCTCTTCCTAGTCAGATTCATCTGGCTACTGACTATCCATGATTTCCTTTTCTATCTCAATATGTTTCAGCTGGGGTGTAAATTAAGATGGTTCTTACATAGTATTTCTCCAATTAGTTTTTAGTTTAGGATATACATTCTTGAGAGTTTCATCCAATGTGGCTAAATACTCTGATTTGTATCCTTCATCCTTCTTCTCTTCCCATTCTTTCTTTTAACTTTTGTCTTCCTCCTCATTTGAGCTAGGATAATCAACCAAATTTTTTGTGGCCAAATTGTCAATAATAATAGTTTGATCCTTAAATCGATCATTTGTCTCATCAACAATAATAAGTGCACTATCATCATCATATCATCATCACTTGTGATTTGTGGTGGGTCAGAGATTGTTCCTTCAATATTTAAGCCTAGTGACTTCTTCTTCTACTATTACACTATCTTCTTCTGCTTGTGCTTCAATCTCTATGGTAGTATCAATCAAGGTTTCTTCTGCATCCCCTATCATGATGTTCTCTTCATCTTGATTAGGCTTAGGTTCATTTGGAATTATTTTTTCTTCTAAAGTCTTTGTTGCTACCATAGGAGTCTCTATCACTAATGTGCTAGGTGGTGTTGCTTCTTGTCCAGCCTCTTTTGTGTGGGCTCTTCTTACTAGTTCACTCAAGATTTGATCAACAAGAATTTCAATATCTTTAATTACTTCATCTCTAAGTCCACCCATGAGTTTTATCACTCTCATTTTTTCTCTTACTAGTGGGTTTATCCTATCCATTATTCTTTCCATTTGAGCATTATTCTTCACCTCATAACATATTATGATGGCCTCATCTCTTAAAGTCTCTTCTTCGTTCTTGGTCTTCAATCTAGTTTCATTAAGTCAATCATATAGCTCTTTAGGTAATTCTTCATGTATGGTGAGTAAAACTTTCTTAGATTTGATCATGCATTGAATGACTATTATATCCAAATTTATTTTCTCATATGCAGGGTATCTATCATAGAATTGATTGAACTTCTTAAGATTCCCTTTATTTAATATAGAATCATTTAGATTCTCAATTCTTATATTTTATGTAGCTTTATTCTTACTACTTCTCCTTCTTGTTGTTGTTGTGGTGGTTGTTGAACTTGGGCTTCAAGTGGAGTAACCTGACCTCTCATCTTTCTCCCTTCGTAGATTGTTAAGATATTTTGTATTTTTCCTAGTCGTGTAGCCATTTATTTCATTATTTTAGGCTTAGGGATATCTACTTGTTCTTTCTTTACTTCTACTAACCTTATTGATCTTCTTGTGTTGGTATATGTACATGATTACTCTTGTACTATGTTGGCATCCTCTTCATCCATAGGTTGATCAATTACAAATTTTGGTGATACAAGTGGTGGAATAAATTGTGGTGCAGGTGCTGCAGTGTTAGGGACTTCAACTAACAACGGGGGAATAACTAGGACATCCTTTTGTCCAATCTACTACATCTTAGACATAGTTTTCTTAACATCAACAAACTCCTAGGGTGCCATCTTAATTTTCTTTAAGATATTCTTCATTTCACTATCTACTTTCTTCCTTGTAGGCTTTTCAAGCTTTACCTAATAGGGCATCTTCATGTTTTCTTCACAAGTGCCAAATCTAGGACTTTTAGGGTCTAAATTTGTACTTAGAATCTTTTGTGTATATGCTTCAATTACTTCCTCAGTAACCTCATATCTAAGTGGGTCTATATATACCATTTTAGATATGACTACCTCCATATAGGTAAAATTAGTGTCAACCATAAAACATAACTCATCCTTATACTTCTCAACTTCTAATTATGGAATCCTTGACCATAGCTTCATCTCTCACTAAAATCTTTTCATTATAAGTGATTCATTGTCGTTTAATTTTTCCATAGGGTATCTCCTATACAAATATGTGATCTTCTTCATAGTACACTTCTCACTTGTTTGATCAGTTCTAGGCATAAATGAAAATCTTTTCAAAAGGTGGAAAAACATGTATGTAATCAAAGACTGGAATCTGAATTGTTCATTCCTTGTCTTCCTAATTCTTTCAAAGTAATGAATTAGTTGAGTTCCTAGAATTTTGCATAGGTTAACTTGAAATTTTTCAACACATAGCTTGTAAGATGTATGTACAAATCTAATTGCCAATTTATCATCTCTAAAACTATAATACAATTTAGTGACAATAATTTTACTTATAAACCTCACATCATCAAATTTAATTTGACTAATTGACTATTCCTCTCCCATTGTAAGTTGACTTGGTGTTTTCAATTACAATATTCTTGACATTATTTTAATTTAGTAGGATTGTTCCTTCATTTCATAATCTAGTTACCTCATGAATGAAGTCTACTAAAATATCCATCACATTCTCACCTATCCAAAACTTCTCATCATGGATTTGGCTTAGAATGATCTTAGTCAAATTTTCATTATCAAACTCATAATAAAACATATACTTCACAATATCATTTAGACCTAGGTATTCAAACCCTTCCTTAAATGTCATGTCTTGTTTATATACCTTATCAAATTCTCAAAATTGTTGCTCTCACCTACAATTTCAAATGTGCACTATGTATAACTCCTAATATCTTCCAAATATAGGATTTTATCAAGAATTTGGGGAAATGTGGCATTAGGATCTTCTTCAATGGGTGGAAAAGGATTTAGCTTCAATTTAAGTTTAGGAACTTCCACAAAATTATGCAACAAAGAAGCTTCTATTCTTACATGGTTAAAAACTTAACTACACTTCACAAAGTGACCACAAAATGTAAATGCCTTTTAATTCACAAATTAGGGCTTTCTATGTGAAACAATTGTATTCTTATGACAAATCTTTCAAACTGCTTCCAATTGCTCTTCAATTATTTTTTCAAGGCTCCTTAACTCTATGCTCAATCAAATGATATGCATTCCATCTATTTCAACTATTATATGTGATAAAATTCAATTATGCATTAATTACATAGGTACTTACTGATAAAAAAGCTAATTTCTTTAACTAGAGAACTAATTTGTGTTCACACACTCACATATAAACTCAAAAATTTATGTGCAAATAGCTATAGCTTTATTTTATCCATTTAATATTAGAAACTACAATTGGAATGATTGTTGTTTTTTCATTGATGTCAAATCTATTGATGATACATATTGTTATCTGATCTAAATGTCATATTTATTTTGATTGATGAAGAGGATTTGAGAAATTTCTCATAACAATAGCACCTAGGGGAAAGGTTGAGCTATGAAATTGAAGTTATAATGGACACCTGATTAGTGAGACTTTAACAAACCAAAATTATTGTTTATATCATTGATGTAAAGCTTAACCAAGCAACAAAATGAAAGACTAAGGATTGTCGAGTGATGCTAGTGTTAAATGAACCATAGTAAGTGACAAGTGAATTTAGTGTTGATCGAGCATCAGTATTGACTGAGAAAGATAGTTGATTCCAAGCCAAGAATTTCTATAGTGACCAAGTGATTAAGTGATGATCGAGTGTCAAAACTTAGTTATTGTTGAGTAAAAATATTTTGAGTGTATTTGAGGAATCATGATTTCCAACTGACTCAGTTGATTTCTTAGGATATGGAAACCATGTTGAAGATAAGATTAATGAGTTGGATCATTAAATTAAAGGAGACAATTAGGTAGAATACCTAAGATTAAATTCAATGCATGAGAAGTTTCTAGAAAAGAAGGAAGATGGACAGATACAATGAACCTAATGAACTAGATTGCAAACCCTAAGATCTACAGTGATCATGGAAAATGGAAAAGAAATGATTACCTATTTAAGGATGTATAGAGCTGAACTTTATAGAGAGGCATATAGGGAAAGGTGGAACAAAGGCACCCAAGGATGATTATAAGTTTGTAAGTGTGAGTGCAAAGAAAAAAGAATGTTTGCACAAATATTGTTGAGTTTTATGAGTGAATATAAGAAGAAGGTTTAAGATTGATGTAAAGGGAGATGACTATTTGAAGGGTTTCCAACTAAGTTAAGAGATAGAGTTGAAAAGAAGACTTATCAGTTAATCAACACATGAGCTAAATAGTGATCTAAACCTACAAAAATGAATTGTAAACATGTAGATCAAAACCCTATTATTTTCTTTCTGATAATTGTAAATAGTTTGAATTGAAATCCTTTCTAATCAAAGGTTGACCTAATAGTTATTGAATGACTTAATAGTCTATTTAAATCCTTTAGCAAGGTGATATTTTAAATGGAATGATAAAAGTCTTCTAACAAGGCCACTCCTAATAGGGTTATTAAATCCTCTAACCATTTCACATGTAATAGTGTGTATTGTGTATTGTAACCTTAATTAGGGTTAGCTCCTAAAAAACCTCACTTCAAAAGAGTGAAAAAGTGGTGACATGTTGTTGGAGGTTTTTCCCAAATTGAGTTTCCATGTTAAATCCTAGTGTCAAACATGCGTTGAATGTTTTATGATGTTTTATATTTACATGTTTACATTCGAAAAAGTTTGTTATAATAGGACAGTGAACTACTAGTAATTTTGTTAATCAACACTTAGTAGAGATCGAGTTATAGTAGGATAAACAGAACAATGAATGTTCATGTTTAATTGTTCAAATGGTACTTAAGGACTTTGAGTAACTGATTCACACCCCCCCCCCCCCCCCCCCCCTCGCCCCCATTTATTCTAAACATTTCTAACAATTGGTAGTAGAGATTTTTGCTTATAGAGAGAATTTTGAAGGTACTTAAAGCTAAAGATCATGACTCATGAAAGAGAGGTACTGAAGCTGAACAAGGAGAACTTCCCTACATGGAAAACCTTGATGAGGTTGCGTATATCTAGTATAGGAGATGTTGCTATAAACTTTGTGGACAATGAATATGTGAAGATAATGACTATTCCTCTAATAGTTGATCAACTAAAACTAAAACAAAAACACAATTAGGCAATGTTGGAGATTTCCTCATCCCTAATCTATGTTGAGTCTAAGAACATAAAAGAATGTGGCAGTGCAAACAAATGTGGGATAAAATGAAGACCATATATGGAGGAGATGACAATGTCTTGAGAGCCAAATTAAAAAGCTTGAGAGGTAAATTTGATGAAATGAGAATGATGGAAGGTGAGAATATAGTATAGTACTACACAAGAATCAAGGAAGTTGTCAATGTTATTTGAGGTGCAAATGGAATAACTGAAGATGAAACAATGATAATCAAGGTATTGAGGACCCTACTCCCTATATATACCATTAGAGTTTTTGCAATACAAGAGTTGAGATGCTCTCCAAGTAATACTTTGACCTCAAAAAATATAGTTTATAGACTTACTACATTTGAGATGTCTAATTTTGATAACTATAGACCTGCTACTATTAAATCTAATTTTAAATCTCAATTGGTTCTTAGCAAAAGAAAAGGTAAAAATGTGAAGAGTGACAATGATAGTTCTGATGATGAGCTTGATGAAATTGAAGCTCTTATTGCAAAAAGATTTTGAAGAGGAAGAGGTAAATTACCCATTATTTTTTTTTCATGCAACAAGGTTGGTCATATTGCTGCTAAATGTCCTAATAGAAAAGACAAGGATGAAAGGAAGGAAAGAAAGTAGAAAGGAATAAAAGATGATGAAGATTACAAAAAGAACAAGGATGAAAAAGGTAAGAAATATCATTATATTGTTGAAGAAGAAACTAATACTAAGTCTAAAAGTAATGATGATGAAGTTTTCTATGTTGTTATGAAGGAAGACTCTAATGAAGATGAGAAAACTACATTAATCTCTTATGTGAACAAGAGTAATAGATGGATAATTGATAGTGGTTGCTCTAACCATATGATTGTTGATAAAAATAATTTTGAGGATATTGGGCCATACAAAGGTGGATGTATTAAATTTGATAATGATATTCCATGTGTTGTGAATGGTAAAGGTACTATTCAACTGATTGACAAGATCAAATGTGACAATGTTTACTAGGTTGAAGGACTTAACTATAATTTGTTGAATATTTCACAGCTAAGAAAATCAAGATATAGAGTTGAATTCCATCACAGTAAGGCCAAGATATATGATGTTGATGGTAAGTTAATTGGAAGTGGTGATTAGACAAAAGGTAACTTGTTCTACTTAGATTTATATAATGAGACATCTCTATTTGCACAACAAGAAGATGTTTTTTTATGGCACAAAAAGTTATGTCATGTGAATTTTGACAATTTGATAAACATTAGTAAAATGAAGAAAGTAAGATGGTTTCCTAAACTAAAGAAGCCTGATTATGTTATGTGTAAACAATGTCAATTGGGAAAAATGATCAAGTCTTGTTTCAAGAGAAAAACATACACTTCCAATGATATTCTGGAATTGATTCATACTAACCTATGTGGACCTATTGATGTTCAAAGCAACTATGGAGATAAGTATTTCATTATATTTATTAATGACTATTATAGATGATGATTGTGATGTTTCCTAAAGCTAAATTTGATGTTTTTCATCTATTCAAGTGATACTTAGTCAGAGTTGAAAAAGAAACAAGGAAGAGTCTAAAGTGTCTAAGATTGAATTGAGGTGGTGAATTCATTTCCAATGAGTTTAATACATATTGTAATGACAGAGGAATTAAAAGATAGGTGTCAGCACCAAGTACCCTCCCTCAAATTAGGATAGCTAAAAGAAGAAATAAATTAATAATGGATTGTTCCATAACATTGATGATGGAGAAGATTGTATCACAAAAGTATTGGAGAGAATTTGTTAGTATTTTTCTATACCCTAAACAAAGTACAAGTCAAGAAAGGTGGAAATGCTACACCTTTTGAACTATGGTATAGATATGCTCCTAATCTGAAATATTTCAAGGTCTTTGTAAGAAAATGTTATATATTCAAAGATAATAGAAATGGAAAACTTGATGCAAAAAGTGATGAAGGTATATTCTTAAGATATGTTGGAATTACAATAGGAAAGGTAAACTTCTTAGAAGGGAGGGTGAATCAGTAGTTCAAAATTTGACCCATAAAACATTCACCACACATCCATCTCATACATTCAATAATTAAACTAAAATACCATGTAAAGCATGTACATCTAAATCATATAAATAAGTAAGCATTCACACATATATGACAACAAATATGATTACCTAGAAACCCTCTAATGAGAAGGTAAAATTGGGATGGGGATGACACCCACAAATCTTCACTACTGCAATAATAAAGTGTATCCAATGAAGGCTACCATGTTTGATCATGGGACATGATCTACCCTATGAAATGTCTACCCTATTAAAGGCTTACAAAGATTGTTAGGTCTTAGCCTGTTAAAAGTGTACCTTGTTAAAGGACTTTAACTCACAATAGAGTAAGTACCTTGTTAGAGGATTTCAATACAACCTGTTAGGACTACTCTATTAAGAGATTTAACTAATTCACCTATTAGAATGTCTCATCATTGATCCTACGGTTAGCACTTTGTTGCTTGATAACAGATCACCTCTAAACTGATGTATTCTTGATCCTTCTTGATAAGATGTCTCTTTGTTACTCACTATTTCCTTTCTTTGTTCTCCTTTAACTAATTTTGCAATGCAATTTCAATTCACAATACCTTAGTCACCATGAATACTTTATTTTTGCATGCAAACTTCTCTCTTCACTCCTTCCACACACATACAAAGTTTAGGGTTTTTTCTCCTTAAAAAGACCCAGGTGGCTTAGGGTTAGGTATGAATCAATGGCTATGATTAATCCATTTTTCCTTAAACCTTCCCTTTATCTAAATGTGATTGAGGATCATACAGTGGTCTAAGGGCAATCCTGTATCACCCAAAAATATGCTTAGTGTTAGTTTATGTTTAAAATGTTTTCATTTCTAAATACCCATTTGGTCAAATAAAGATTCCAACTCTCATAGTTCCATTATTGGTTTTTTGGGTTGGATTTTTTTAGCACCTTGGGATACGTGCCAATGCAAAAAAAATGGGTTATTTTATAATTGAGCCATAATTATGATGAGTTAGAGTATGTAAGTTGGAGGAATGATTATATTCATAATTTAAAACACTCTAGAAAAAGAATTAGGTCAAAAGGCTTTATGGTTTGAAAGTTATTGTAGTTTTAAGTTACCTGAAGGCCTCTTAAGAGCACTTATGAGTCAGATTTGAGGCACTAAGTGACCTCATAAGGGCCCAAAAAATGGGGGACAAGTAGAGCTGGTCCATGGGGCTACAGAACATTTTGAGAGCTTTCCATAAATGTAAATGGTTCATAAATCAAAGTCCCAGATCAAAATTTATGCCTCCCAAAAGTTGGACTACCATTTCTAGATGCCAAATGGCATATTCATTAGAGCCAGAGTTGTTACTCCTGAGGTTAGAGCCCTCCAAACACAAGTCCAAGAATTGCAGGAGGAAATCTGTAGAGGGATAAATGTTACTGTAGGTAATGAAAGTGAGGAAGAAAATGAAGAAGAAGGAAATATTGGGCCAAAAGGGGAAGGAGATGGAGAAGTCCTAAACTAGGAAGAGGAGAGGCTTTTTAGGGCCATTGCTAAGCTTGGAAAAATACCTAAAATTGATGTGGGTATGTTTTTGGGAAGTCTAAACTTGGATTAGTTGATCAACTAGATCAATGAACTAGAGGAATATTTTGAGTATGAAGATATCAGGGACCCAGATAGGGTTGAGTTTGTGAAGGCCAAAATGAAAGGCCATGCCAAAATCTGGTGGTAAGAGATTCAGCTGAAAAGAAATAGAAGAGGAAAGGAGAAAATCACAAGATGGGATCACATGGTGGACAAACTAAAGAAGCAGTTCATTCTTGTTAATTACAAGCTTGATTTGTTGAAGAAAATACAAGCGTTAAAGCAAGCAAGAAAATTTGTCCAGGAATATATAGAGGAATTTTACTAAGTTCTTATTAGGGTAGGGCATGCAGAAGCAAGCAAGGAGAAGGTTGCTCATTACCTTAGTGAGTTAAGACCTAGCATTCAATAGGAGTTAACTCTGGTTAGAATGACTAGCATTAAAGAGGCATACTAGTTTGCCCTATGAATTGAAGAGAAGCTAAACAAAAGGTTTTGATGGAAGGCAATGAGGGCACAATCAATGAGGAAGGGGAGGTGATAGGCCATTTGGAGGCTGAAATGAGAACAAGAGGAAAAATGAAGATTTGGGTACTAGCCAAAACCAGAGGAACAAGGGTTTCAACCACTCTCATGATCAAAACTTTGGATATCAAAGAGGAAGAGGTAAAGGACATGGAAAAGGTTTAGGAAGGGGAGGATTTTATGGTACTTATTTCCATTGCAATAAAGAAGGTCATCGTGTGTTTGAATGCCCTCAATGCCAAGGAAGGATAGATGGAAGAGTTGATGATCAAGCAAGGGTTTCTCATGTGGATGAGGATGCATAATCATCACATTTAGAGGATGCAAAAAGAGGAAAGGTTCTAGTAAATGAAAGGTCTTACTAAGTGGTGAGACTAAACCTGGACAAAGGAGGAGTTTTTTTCGTACCAGCTGCAAGTGCGAGGGTAAATGTTATGATGTGATTGTTGATGGTGGAAGCACTAAAAACTTGGTGTCAGAAGAGATGGTCTCAAAGCTAAAGCTCAAGAGGGAGAAACACCCGCAACCCTATCGGATTGCTTGGGTGAAGGATGATCATAAGGTCTTGGTTAGTGAACAATGGCTAGAGAAGTTCAAGATTGGGAGTTACCATGATGAGGTTCTTTGTGACATCATTCGAATGGATGTCTACCATTTATTATTGGGAAGGTTATGGAAGTTTCATAGGCATGTTGTACATGATGGTCATGCAAATACATACTCTTTGACGGATGGAGTTCACCACAAACTAAAGCCCTTGATAAAGGAAGGTGAAAAGGTATGCAGTAGTGCTAGGGTATGTCTTGTTGATGGAAGAAAAAATTTGGATGGCATGAAACATCAATGTATGTGTTATGCTTTGATTCCTAGAAAAGATAAGGAAGGTAGTAGTGAAATTCCACTTGAAGTTTCAGGCCTATTAAGTGAGAATGGAGATGTTATGTCTAATAATGTTCCAAAAGGATTGCCACTAGTAAGGCAAATCAGTCATCAAATAGATTTAGTCCCTGGAGCTAGTTTTCCTAACAAGTCTACTCATAGGATGACCCCTACTAAAACTGAGGAGCTAAATAGACAAGTTCAAGAGTTGTTGATGAAAGGTTTGATTTGAGAGAGCATGAGTCCATGTGCAGTACTTGCAATGCTAGCACTAAAGAAGGATGGAGAGTGGAGAATGTGTACAAACTCTTAGGCTATAAATAGAATAACCATCAAGTATTGGTTCCCTTTGACAAGAATGGATGATCTTATGGACTGTTTGAGTGGAGCTCAATACTTCACAAAGATCGATCTCAAGAGTGGCTATCACCAAATATGGATATGAGAGGGAGATAAGTGGAAGACTACATTCAAGACCAAGGAGGGTCTAAATGAGTGGTTAGTCATGCCCTTTGGACTGACCAACATTCCAAGCACCTTCATGCAGCTTATGAATGAGGTACTAAAGAAATTCTTGGGAAATTTTGTTATTGTCTATCTGGATGATATTTTAATTTTCAGCAAGTCTTTGGATGAACATTTATTGCACATTTGTAGTGCCCTTGATAGGTTGAGGGAAGAGAAATTATTTATTAACTTGAAGAAGTGTAGCTTTGTCAAAAAAGACTTAGTCTATTTGGGGTTTGTTGTATCAGTTGAGGGTCTCAAAATGGATCCAGAGAAGGTAAAGGCCATCCTAGAATGGAATACTCTAAGGTCTCCTAATGAGGTGAGGTCATTCCATGGTCTAGTTAGTTTTTACACAAGGTTCATTAGAAATTTCAGTAGCATATGTGCACCCTTGACTGAAACAATGAGGGGGGGATAGAAAAGAGTTCAAGTGGACTATAGGAGCTGCAAGGAGTTTTGAATTGTTGAAGAATAAGATGACAAAGTAGCTTGTGTTGGCACTTCCTAATTTTAATAAAGTGTTCCAGGTGGATTGTGATGCTAGTGGCAATGTTATTGGGGCTATATTGAGACAAGAAGGTAAGCCTATTGCCTACTTTGGTGAAAAATTGAATGATACAAAGAAGAAGTATTATGTTTATGATCAGGAGTTCTATGCAATAGTTTAAGCCCTAAATAAATGGAGACATTATTTATTGCCAAAAGAATTTGTCTTGTATACTAATCATCAAGCATTGCATTACCTTAATATCCAAGGTAAATTGAATCAGAGACATTTGAAATGGGTAAAGTTCATGCAAAGCTATACATTTATGTTGAAACATAAAAGTGGAAGGTCTAATAGGGTAGCAGATGCATTGAGTAGGAGATAGTTGTTGCTAACAGTAATGCAGGTTGAAGTGGTTGGGTTTGATGAACTTAAGAATCTATACCCTAAGGATCCTAATTTTGCTAAAGCATGGAAGGCTTGTAAAGAACTTGTTACTCTAGACAGGACCAAGTGGCTAGATTATTTGATTTAGGATGGTATGTTGTTCAAGTGTAGTCAATTATGTATTCCAAGGAGTTTTATGAGGGAGAACTTGATCAAGGAGAAACACAGTGGAGGAATGGCAAGACACTTTGGTCGAGATAAGACTATTGCCATTGTTAGAGAATATTATTATTGGCCTAAATTGTCATAGGATGTAAAGAAGCTTGTGTAAAGTTGTCAAGTATGTCAAGCAGCCAAAGGATTTAGTCACAATATTGGATTGTATTAGCCATTGCCTATTCCATCAAAGCCTTAGGAGGACATAAGTATGGATTTTGTTCTTGGATTGTCAAGGACACAAAGTGGTAATGACTCAATATTTGTGGTGGTTGATAGGTTCTCCAAGATATCACATTTCATTCCATGCCACAAGACTTATGATGTAGTACATATTGCAAATTTGTTTTTCAGAGAAGTGGTGAGACTACATGGTCTCCCAAAGAGAATTTTTTCTGATAGAGATACTAAATTTTTTGGGTATTCTTAGAGGACTTTGTGGAAGAAGTTGAGGATGGAATTGAAGTTTAGTTCTACACATCATCCACAGACTGACAAACAAATAGAAGTGGTAAATAGAAGTCTGGGCAATTTGTTGGGGTGTTTAGTGGGAGATAAACCCAAGGGATGGGATTTGATTCTAACACAAGGAGAATTTTCTTAAAATAATTTTTTAAAAGGGAGTACTAGTAGATCACCATTCCAAATTGTGTATAGGAATAGGCCAAGGACTACACTAGAGATGAGAGAGATGGAGCAAGGGGAGAGGACAAGTGTTGTTCAAGAATCTACATGAGGAGGTGCATGCACTTATTACAAAGATGAACCAATAGTATTAGGCTAGAGTAGATCAAAAGAGGAGAAATAAGGAGTTCCAAGTAGGGGATCTAGTTATGGTATACTTGAGGAAGGAACAATTTCCAATGGGTACCTACAACAAGCTGAAGATGAAGAAAATTGGTCCTTGCAAAATTTTGAAGAAACATGACTCATGAAATGCTTATGAGGTGGAGTTGCTAGATGGGATTCACATTTCTCCTATCTTCAACATTGTAGACTTAACAAAATATCATGATGATGGTTTAGATGAGGGGTTGATGCTAGACCCATGTCCAATTCCTACTTCGGTAAAGAAGAGATTGAAGACATTCTAGATAGTCATGTGGACCAAAGTACCAAAAATAGGTAGTATGAAGAATACATGGTGAAGTGGAAAGGATGACCAATAGAAGATTCAACTTGGATATCCACAATAAAGGTTTCCCATTTGGGTTTCACTCTACCAGCTATAAAGTGACAGGGTCACTTTTCAATCTACCCTAGGTGTCTAATGTAGGAGCATGTAGTGGTGTAAAGGCAATCCTGTATCACCCAAAAATATGCTTAGTGTTAGTTTCTATTTAAATTGTTTTCATTTCTAGATACCTATTTGGGTCAAATAAAGATTTCAACTCTCATAGTTCCACTATTGGTCTTTTGGGTTATAGTTTTTGAGCACCTTGGGATATGTGCCAATGCAAAAATAGGTTTTTTGTAATTCATCCATAATTATGATGAGTTAGAGGGTGTAAGTTGGAGGGATGATTATAATTGTAATTTAAAACATTCTAGAAAATGAATCAGATCAAAAGTCTTTACGGTTTGAAAGTTATTGTAATTTTAAGTTGCTTGGAGACCTCCTAAGAGCACTTCTGAGTCAGATTTGAGGCATTAGATGACCTTGTATAGACTTGAAAAATGAGGGATGAGTAGAGCTAGTCTATAGGGCTATAGAGTGTTTTGAGAGCTTTCTGAAAATGTAAATTGTTCATCAATCAAAGTTCTAAATCAAAAGTTATGCCTCCCGAAAGTTAGACTACCATTTCTAGATTCTTCTAATTTTACACCAGCTTCTAATGTGATTTCTAGAACCTTTTGTTTTGGTAGTGGATGCCATATGGAATATTCTAGAATGTATTTCTAACCCTAAACCTAATTGGGTTTTATTTAATAACATTTCTAGCAATGTAAAGGTAGTTCTTGGTGGAGTTCGAGAGAAGGTACTATGAGGAGGACTTTTCTCTAGGATCTATCCATTGTAAGCCCATAGGGCATGTCTTTGAGTCTGTTTACATGTACTAAATGTAGTAGCAAATTTTATTAATAATAATATTCCCCTTTTTCCTTTTTCATTCATTTTGGTTGTGGTTTGTGCCTTAATTAGAATGGATGCATGTAATTCATAGAGATTCCAACTTGAGATTTGGCACTATCACCAAAATATTGTAATTCAATGTGTAGGTCAGCTCAAAGATGGTTTACATAGTATTTTGTGCCAAAAAAAATAACTATGAGAAAATTTTGTTACTCAACAATTGAATTCTTTGATGCTCAATATATATTGATTTCTATATTGTGACTCGACATCTAAATGACTCAGCATACACTACTTACTTGGCTTTTGTATCACTTGGAATACACCATCTACTTGGTACTCGAATGACTCAACACTCACTATGGACTCAACATGCTCTATCTTATACATGTTGTGCTCAGCATATACTACTTGTTTAGCATAAACTAAGTAAATGACTTAAGTGTATAGACACTCACTAATCAAAACCAATCTAAGATCAACAATCTCCCCCTTTGATATGAGTGTCAAAAACACTTGCTCATGCATTAATACTATTATTTTTATGAGCATAGCATATCTCTTATTTGGATTCTATACAAAACTTCAAGATTTCAAAATTTTGCAACAACTAATACCTCAAACAGCTCCCTTCTAAGTTGTTAGATCTTGTTTAGTATTAAAAATGTTACTTCCACTAAGTAGATATGCGTCAAATAATACTCTTTTACTTTCTTTTTGTATGTGCTTGCTCCCCCATGTTCTTACTCTTCCTTAGCTTAGCTCTCTCTCTCTCTCCTTTTTCTTAAGCTAACTTTCTCCCCCTTTTTGACACTAATGTCAATGGGCTATATACTAATAGTGTGTTTGTAAAAGAAAGATTTATGGACCTCAAGAATAATTTTAAGAGAAACATCCCAATTGTCACAAGCTACATCCAAAGACCTAATTTTGATGGATAGCTCAGTAGCAAGGTGAACTAGGCCATCTAATTTAGAAAGATTAGGGTCTTTCTTCATAAGGGTTTCTGCATAGCCTAACTCCTTGCGTAAAATCTCCATGTGAGGAGTCAATGTTTTTTGGATGCTTATTAGTTTGGCCCTTATGTTGGCTTCATCTGTAGATAATGTTGCTAACTGACTTTGGGTTTGCAATAAATTCCTGAAATGATTCTCACTTTGAGTTGGAGTCATAGGAAATTTTGCACCTAATGAACTAATTTGACTTTCCAATCTCAAAATGTGACTCCTTGTCTCTTGTGTGAAGAGTGTAGGATTACATAGTTTGGTGTACAGAGAGAAAATGTTCTCAATTACCTTCTTCACACTTTCTATCTTGGTGTAAGTGTTATATCACTAGATATTTTCTCATTCACTTTACTTTGAATTTTTTTTCAAACCATTATAATAATTTTGCATTAGTATCAAGGTTTGCATCACTTACCTTTTCCACTATGTTTGTTAATTGTTCAATAAGTGGCTCAGTTTCATCTAGAGTAGGTAGACTGAATGCATCTAGGAAGATGTCTTTAATATCAAGAAAAGTTTTCTTCTACATATGCTCCCTTCTAAGTAGTTCATGATGTTTCTTTCTAGCTAGGGCTTCTTGAACTATACCCACCTGCTCTATTGTCATTGTAGCATAATCATATTTTGGCAAAACAATTTCTTCATCCAGGCTTACATCTCCATATGTTATTACCTCTTCTGCCTTTGATGAACTTGGACTTAGAACTGAGAATTGCAAAGGTGTTGCATCTATGCTTGGCCTCTTAAGGGTGTGACTAGAAGGAGTGTCAAATTGTAGTAAAGTTACCAGGGCTTGAATTTTTGCTTGCTCCTTTAGCTTGGGTGTCAACTCAATCTCTTTAGACTTTTCCTTTTTTGCCACAATGCCTTGAATTTCACCTTGAACTTTTGCTAGAGGTTTAGATAAATATATCTAATCTATTTGAATTTGTACTTCAGTAGTGGCTTGAGTTTCCACTTTATCCTCTCCAATTGTATTAACCTTTTCCAGTGTAACTTCTGGTACGTTATCTAAAAGTTGTACACTAGTGAATTGAGGGGTGATGGTAGGTGGTTCTTGTGTTTTCACCTCTTTCTTTGTAGTGTTTGTCATTGATTTTTGAATTTCATCTACACTCACCAATATAGGGTTGTCACACAATTTAGACTATAGTGAAGTTTGATCAAGTATCTTTTTTAGGTCTTCCTCTATTAAGGGATTGATTTTCTAAGTAGTGAGATCAGAAAAATCCTTTACTATGATAGTTTTAGTACTGATACTTGTTATTTGTTGAGGGCTAACATTTGGCAATTATGTATCTTGTACACTCTAGTCATCTTGTTTCTCTTTCTTAGCTATTGCCTAATCATCTACATTCATTTTAGTACCTCCCTCAATTGTGCCTTCATTATTGTCACCTTCTTCATCATCTTTAACCTAAATAGGCTCTTGTTCTCCTACTTTGACTGTAGCTAACCCATATGTAACTTTCCACATCTATGTAGTCTTCTTTACAACATGTTATATGTTATTCTACAATAGGGTGAAGGCTTTATATTTAGGTATAAATCTAATAGCATGTTTCTTTATGGTTTTAGCTATATGTGCCTTACTAATTTTAGGCATAACTTGAGCAAGGGATGTCTCCCTAATTTCCCTTTCTAAGTTCAAAGAATAATGTCATTTTTGTTGAACTCTTTCATATAAACTTTTAGGCATAGAGTTGGCAATCTCTAAAGGGGCTTTCTTAAAATTGTCCATCATGGCATATATTGCCTCCTCCACTTGATTCTTTTCAACATTTCCAAGGTTTTCAAAATTACTGTGAGAAAATATTGATAAATTTTCATTATTTCTAACATTCACATAGGTTGTATAGATCTGAAGATGAATTATGACTCACCACTTGGAATTGGTTGTTGTCATCAGATTTAGTTCTTTCCTCATCAGTTTCAGCCTGAGCAATGTATTTTCTCCTTGGTCTTTTTTGTGCTCCTCCTCCCTTCTCTCTAGGTTTGGCTTTCTCTTTATCCTTTTTTGTAGTGACATGTGCACTAGCCCTTGTGGTAGGTGCAGTATGTTTGGGCTAGCTTGGTTTAGAAACCTTCATGGGTCTTGTTACTATTTGTGCCTTATCCTTTCTCTTCTTCTGATCAGAAGGAATAGGTGCTTCCTTGGCTTCTTCTTCCTTAGCACCTTCTACAATTTTTATTTCTTCCTCTTGCTGATCTTTACCCTTTCCTTGTGTCAATGCAAGTGGGGCTTGAATCTAAGTTTCTTCTTCCTCTTCATCCTCTTCTTGCTCGACACCTTCACTGAATTTAGCTTTCAATTTCTTTACTAATTTCTCCTTATTCTTGATGATAGAGGTAGTGTTTAATTATGTAGTAATCTTAGATTTGGACATCTTATAATTACCAAATGCTTTGGCATCTTTGTCTATTTCTTTTGCAAGTAATGTTGTTATTGTTGTAGAGGCCTCATGTACATTAATTTCATAGTCTAATGGCCTCAGCCATCTTACTCTTGGAATTTCTGCTTGAACAAATGTATAATCAGCATCAACTAGGAAACAAAAATCATCATAATGTTTTTCCACTAATGATATTGGAATCCTCAGTCTCTTCTTCATGGATTTCTTGACATCCTCCAAGTAACTAGTCATTACTAACTCAAAATTTTCACCTAAAAGTTCAATGAACTCTCCTATTTGAACTACAATAGACCTATTTTTCTTCCATGCCATAGTGCCAAATATAGGAAATGTGTTCTGAACATAAAAGAAGATACATATCAAAATTGATCCAAATTTACACTAAGCACTCTTTATTTTCCTTATTGCTCCTAGGTTTTCAATCAATTATTGTAGTTGCAACTTGGCAAAATCATATGTATGATCCTTCTTCATAATCTTGTAACTCGCATCTATTGCAATACAAGATACACTATTCAATTTGCTTGATTGGTAAAACTTATGTGCAATTACCCTTACTACAAAATCTATTAGAGGATTTGTGATGGTGTCTATGGTCATTCCCTTCTTATTCCACATAGCCCTTGTGTTCTTCTCAATAACTTCTTTAGACTCACTTCTCATAGTCTTAGACTAATCTAGGGTTGGATACCCTGTTACCCTATGGATTATTCTTTTTGATATTTTGATTGACCCATTGTCTAACCACAGTGAACTATTATTAATCCTACTCAAAATAATCCTGATCCATTCAATCTTTAAAATGTTAGGGGAAATCTAGGGCACAAGTTAACCCTTTCTTTTCTACAATATTCATTTCTTCCCTTAAAAAACCATTTTCACATAGTTTATCCTATGCTTCTCTAATTTCCATGTCACCAATACTCCCAATTTTACAATTATAGCATTTTCTAACATCCTGAATCATTAAAACTTTTGGTGCTATCATGGATAATGCACCAGAGGGATCTTGTTTATATGCAATGTCTAGTATGGCTTCAAAAATAGGTTGTTTTACTTCATTGCTGACTAACTGAACATTCAAACCTTTTTTCCCTCTACTCCTTTTTCCTTTGAAGAACTAGATGCCATTTTACAAAACTATGGTTAATGAAATTAGAAATAGTATAGCTCGGCATATGATAAATACCTTGCAAAATATGATGAACTAATGTTGAATAGCTATTTAGATCTCCTATAATTACTTTGGATGGAATTTCCAGATAGTCTCTAGCTCTTCTTGCACTCTCTTGATTTTAAATGATGTTAACTGAGAAGAAATTGATCAAATACCCCTTTGAAGTACTACAATTATGTTGAGTGCTTACACAACTATAAGGTTAGCATCAATCAATTTTTGGCTCACTCAACATCCACTAGTAATTTAGCAACCATTATGACTTTGGTAACAACTAGCCATTATGTTAGCTTGACATCCTCTAGCATATCACTCAGTAATCATAGGAAACTTTTCATGCTTGGTAATACCATAAAAAGCTAAAGACTTTTTATTTGATTCCTAATAACATCTTGCATCTTTATTCATGCTTATGTATACTTTTTAGTACTAAATCCTTTGGAACTAATGTATGAAATTACTTTTGAATATCAATCCCACATACCTCTATTGGAATATTCAAATGGGAAGAGTACTTCTGAGAGGGGGGGTGAATCAAAAGTACCAATTTTTCATTCTTTCAAATTCATAGTATCACATAACTGAAATTAGCATGGATGCAAGTAAACAAACATAAAATGAGAGCATGCATCAACACATAACACAAGAGATTTGGTTACCCAGAAACCCTCCAAGAATAAAAAGGTAAAACTAGGGTGGGGATGACACCCATAAAATTATTGCAGCAATGAATTCAACCACTTCTAATGGTTTTCCCAATTAAAGGGTTTACACTGTGTCAATAGTGACCTATTGAAAGGATTTACAAACACTTTACATGAAGTGTCACCTATTAAAGGATTTACATAGAGGTTGTTAAACCTACCTAATACATAGGATTTTTTTTTCCTTATCCAAAGACTTTCTTATCTAGCTGTTAAGCTAACCTATCACCATAGGATTTCAATTTCTAATACAATTGTGAGAGAGTATTAGAACTTTTGACCTGATTGAATGCAATCTTGAATTGCTAGGTTTAGGTACTTGATATGCTCTTTCTCTTCTGATCCTCACTTGATCTTATCTATTTATATGTCTCCTATTATGCTATGGTCAACTAAATATAATTGTTATCCCTTTCACTAAGTTTTTTATTTCATACTAAGATTTCACCATAATCTCCCCTTATACAGCTTTTCTTCCACACATATAATGGTCCATTCATCTTCCTTATAAAGAATGTGAAGACTTAGGGTTAGGTATGGATCTACAATCCATATTGAATCTCAAATTCCTACTCATATTTTGCATTTTTCTCATTGGTTGCATGCCTTCACAAATTTCCTAATTGATTGCATGCAGATTTCATAGGGATTGCAAATGACTCATCCTTATCCTTTTTCTCCTTTGAGATTTTTCTAAGTCAGCTCCAAAAATGATTTACATCTTAGTTTGTGTAGGCACAAACTCTTATGCTGATTTTGTGTTGCTTGGCACATGAAGTATTATTGATGCTCGGCATATAATATTTTTGGATTGATTGGCATCTACTATGTTTCCTAGTTTTCTCGACACCTATTATGTCCTATATCACTCAGCATATGTTGCTCTGAGTTTCTCGACATCTGAATGATTCTATTTCTCGGCACATGAAAAAAAAATTTCTTTCTCAGCATGAATTATATTGTAATATGCTTGGCACTAACTATGACTCGGTACCTATTGAAATTCTAGCTTGGCATCTATTATGTACTTGGCATGTATGGTGAAAATGGTTAAGTGTGTTGACACTCATTTGTCAATACTATTTATTTGACCAACAATCTCTTGATTGCTTAGTTTGATGAGGTGTGACCACCTGACCCATTAGGTGAAGTGATCCCTTCTTCACTTGATATTTTGCAATCCTCCTTTCTCTTCTATGTCTTGTTTATTTCATTTCTGACATTTCCAATATATGCCTTGTCTTTGCCTTTACCTTTATTGAACTTGCAACTTGGTGCCTTTGACCTTGTTGGACAATATTGACTGATGTGACCAATCTTCAAACAACTAAAACATGTGGTTTGACTCAACCACCTTTTTTAGTCACTTCTGAAGTTTGTTCTAATACAATTCTCATGAACATGTACATACTCTTGACAATAATGATAGCAAGATCTTATATTATAATCCCAGTTATAAGAGTGGTCATTGTTCTTTACCTTTGTTTTCCTGTCTGATGACCACATGGGTTTAGATATGCACTCAAAAGCTCTATGTCCATACTTCTAATAGTTATAACAATATCCTTCAAATCTTTGTGTGTGCATGGTCTTAGTTCTACATTCATGTGTTTGATGACCTTGTTTGTTGCACTTATGATAGTGACTTATGGTCTTTTGCTTAACACTCTAATTTAAAGTCTTTCTTCTGTATAAATTTGCAATTTTTCCTTTCTTAACAAAATTATGACAAGTAGATTTGGAATTCTTACCCTTGTTACTCCTTTCTTCATCTCTTTTGGATGACTCTCCTTCTTCGGCACTTGTGTTTTTCAATCCAGATGTATCACTGTTGGATCTAGCAGATCTCATTAATTTCTCAAAGTATTTTTTGGCTTCACTTGGTTTGTTAAAACTTTCAACAAATTCCTTTTCCATTTTTAGTTCATTATTTAATTTCTTATTCTACAACTTCAGTGTTGTTATCTCAATGTCCTTGACATTCAATTCATAGTTGCCATTCATCATTTGACTCAAAGTATCCAATTGCATGTTAGCAATCCTAGTTAGCTCTGATGATTTCTTTTCTAGTCTGTTGGTCAAAACTATTTTGTCATCTTCAATCATGGATATTTCTTCCATAGCTTTCTTTTTCTAATCAATCAACTCATATAGTAGTATGGCTTGTGATTCTTGCTCTAACTTGAGATTTCTGATTTCTTCAGCTTGGGATCTATTCTTTTCAATTAGATCTACAACTGCTACATCAAATTCATTGGAGTATCCATTAGAAAATAGCTTAGTAGTGTTCATCTCTATGTATTGTGTGTCATTCTCCTCAATAGAAATTTCCTTCCTTCTCTTTAAAGATTTCTTTAAGTCTTCTCTTGCTTCATTCAATTGATGTAAAATGAGTTGTATTTCAATTCCCTAATTCTCAATGATCTTCCCCAACTTATAGACTTCCATTTCCAAGATATTTTCTCAAAGTTGTAAAGCTTCTCTTTCAGAGAACTAGACTCTGATGGGGAGGTGAATCAATAGTTTAAAATTTTTCCCATAAAACATTCACCACACATCCATCTCATATATTCAATAAATAAACTAAAATACCATGTAAAGCATATACATATAAATCATGTAAACAAGTAATCATTCACACATATATGACACTAGATATGATTACCTAGAAAGCCTCCAATGAGAAGCTAAAACTAAGGTGGGGATGACACCCAAAAATCTTCACTACTACAGTAATAAAGTTTATCTAATGAAGGTTACAATGTTTGATCATGAGACATGATCTACTCTATGAAAGGTCTACTCCGTTAAAGGCTTACAAAGACTGTTAGGTCTTACCCTACTGAAGGATTTCAACACCCTATGAAAAGTGTGGCTTGTTAAAGGGCTTTAACTCACAATAAAGTAAGCACCTTGTTAGAGGATTTCAATACATTCTGTTAGGACTACTCTATAAAGAGATTTAACTAATTCACCTATTAGAATATCTCAACATTGATCCTACAATTAGCACTTTATTAATTGATGATAGATCACCTCTAAACTGATGTATTCTTAATCCTTCTTGATAAGATATCTCTTTGTTGCTCATTATTTCCTTCCTTTGTTCTCCTTTAACTGATTTTGCAATGCAATTTAAATTTAAAATACCTTAGTCACCATGAATACTCTATTTTTGCATGTAAAATTCTCTCTTCACTCCTTCCACACACATAAGAAGTTTAGGGTTTGTCCTCCTTAAGAAGACCTAGGTGACTTAGTATTAGGTATGAATCAATGGCTGTGATTCATCCATTTTTCCACTTAAATCTTCCTTTTACTTGATTGGATACATGTAATGCATAGAGATTCTAACTTGATATTCATCCTTATCACCAAAATATCATAAGTCAATCTATAGGTTCAAACACTTATAAGTGTTTGAACTTTAACACTAACAAAGTTGCAGAAAGTGAAAATGTGAAAGTTGATGAATTTGTAGAAAGAAATGTTCTTTCATGTAAAGAAGAACCTAAATATTATAGCTCATTCATCTATGTGGATGATGATGCTCCAAGCACTCCTACTGAACAAATAAACAAATTTGTAGTTTCCCAGCAAACAAGGAATAGATCAAAAAAATTCTAGAATTTGATTGTGTCTGAATTTTTTAGAATCAACATTTCAGATCACACACAATAATCCATCATTAGGATGAAGAGTGCAAGAGAATAGAGAAATTAAGTAGTAGATTGGAGAAAGCACAGAGATATAAATAGAGGAAGAGAGGAAAAGAGTGGGGGGGTGGGGGGGGTGGGGGTCGCACAAAGACTGAGAGGGGAGATCACAATGTAAAAAAGAAATGAGTTTAAACTAAATCAAAGAAAGGAAATCAAGAAATGAAAAACAATTATAAATAAATAAAATTGAACAAAAAGACTAATAATTAAAGAACAAAAAGGGACAAACAAACCAAAATAAAAGAGAACCAAGAACAAATAAAAACAAGCCAAAATGTATAGATAACAGTAAAATTTTATATATATATATATATATACATACATACATACATACATACATACATACATACATATACATATATGTATATGTATATATATATATGTATATATATATGTATATGTATGTATGTATGTATGTATGTATATGTATGTATGTATATATATATACATACATACATACATACATATATACATACATACATATACATACATATATATACATATATGTATATATATATGTATATCTATGTATGTATATATATATGTATGTATGTATGTATATATATATATATATGTATGTACATGTATGTATATGTATGTATATATATATGTATATGTATATACATGTATATGTATATGTATATGTATATGTATATGTATATACATGTATATGTATATGTATATACATGTATATGTATATTTATATATACATATACATGTATATGTATATGTATATACATGTATATATATATTTATATATAAATAAATATACATATACATGTATATGTATATGTATATACATGTATATGTATATTTATATATAAATATACATATACATATATATGTGTGTGTGTGTGTGTGTGTGTGTGTGTGTGTGTGTGTGTGTGTGTGTGTTTATAAAGTGGATACATAAGACAGAGAATGAACCAAAGCGTGAAAGAAAAAGCAAAAACAAGAAAGATGAAACAAAGATAAAAATATATATATGGCTAAATATTTGCACATACATACCTATATACATAAATACGAGGACATGTGCAAATATATATATATATATATATATATACGCACCTCATTGTGTATATATTATGTAAATGTAGATGTATTATTGTATGAAAATTATATATACTAACCTATGCAAATATGTTAGTACCTACATACTTAAACAAATATGTATAAGAATATATACCTATGTATATATATATGCATATATACTTATATATATATATAAGAATATATATTTGAATATATATATATATATATATATATATATATATATATATATATATATATATATATATATATATATATATATATGCATGTATGTAGGAATGAATAAATAATAAATAATAATGGGCACATTATGTGTGTGTGTGTGTGAGTATGTCTAAATACAATAATAATATATAAACATAAGAAATAAAAAATAACATTTAAAGCATTGACATAATATTTAAAACTAAATATGGAAATAATGAAAATAAAAACTAAATATAGAAAATAATAATAATGGTCTAAATATGTGAATCTAAAAATACATAAAATGTCACACACATACACACAAATAAATAAATTGAATAAAAATAATAATTTATATATATAAACAAATATATTAATTATATAATTAGTTGCTAATATAAATAAATATGAAGAAAATAAAAATCAATAAAAAATAACATTAACAACATTGACCTAAAAATGAATAATGAAAATAAATAACTAAGTATAAAAATAATAATAATGAACTAAAAAGTGAACCTAAAAATGATTAAAAAGTCAAACCCAAACACAAAAATAACAATATTGAAGAGAAAAGGAATGATAGAATAATGAAAGAAAAGGAGCAAAGGTGGAGAAAAAGCTAAAGTTGAAAAAGGATAGCCTAGGGAAAGAGAGAGAAACAAAGACAAGGGAGCCCTAGATAGGGAGAGCAAGACATCAAAGAAAATTTGAAAAGGACAAGAGAAAGAGAAGTGTAACCGTCAACCCAAAAACCACCACCAAGGGAACAAATAGGAACAAAGAGGCAAGGAATGACAGACGAGGCAGGAAGACCACAAGACTAGGATCAATGGCACTTAGCTAACATAGGAAGCCAAGAGGGGTTTAAGGCCCGTCCTTCATCTTTTTTTAGGTTGATGGGGTGACCTTTGATTTCTACTACTTCCTTAAGTTTCCTTTTGAAATAGTTATCCTCTTTAGATATGATATGAGCATCTTCCAGATAGATGTGATGCTTAGTGGTTAATGAGCACTCAACTAAGGTTGACTTTTGAACCCTGTCATGTTTAATGTCAACACTATGCTTATTGATTCAAGTGCTTAAAGAATGACCAGTTTCACCTATATAAGGCATACCACAAGAGCAAGACACTTTGTAGACTCCTGATTCTAAAAAAACATTGTTTGAGTCTTTGAGTGTGAGGGTTTGCTTTTTGAGCCTATATAAGGGTTTGAAAGCCACACATAAGCCTTTTTTGCTCAAAATCTTGGCTGACTTTTGTGAGACACAATCAACAAATGAAAGAGTCACAAAAGAGGGAGGTGGAGAGGGGGTGTGTTTGATATAAAAGAGGGACAAAAAGAAAGAATGAGCTTGGAGAAGGGACTTGGAAATTTTCTTGTGGGAGTACCCATTCAACCTAAAGACTTGGTCATTATCACAAATTTTGTGGGCCCTTAAGGCCAAGGTCTTGAGGATGCCAACTTTTTGGCTCAAATGGTGGTGAGAAGAGGCATGAAGGTATAAATTGGTATGGGTGGCCTTCTGAAACACCCGACAATCCAATGAGCCATCAAGTTTCTTAATGAGTAAAACATCAAGGAAGGGCAATTGGTCATTGGATTCAAGCTCTTTGATGAAAGAAATGCATGAAGAAATATTTTTTATATGTTTATGAAACTCCTCTAGTTTCTCTATCTTGTGGGGCTAAAAAACATTGGTGTCATTGACATATCATTTCCACCATTTTGGCTTAAGGGGAAAAGAACAGAGGGCCAGCTCCTCAAAGTGCTCCATATAAAGGTTAGCAATCACTAAGGAGAGTAGGGAGCCCATGGTGACCCCATCTACTTGTTCATAGCTAACCCCTTGGAAGGAAAAGAAATTTGATCTTAAGCAAAGTTCAACAAGGTTGGTGATCTCAACATTAGTTATGCTCTTCACAATTTCAACCACGTTAGGAATAGGCACCTTCATAAAGAGGGAGACATGGAACATTGAGGTGCAACAACAAGTTTTCGAGCAGCAGATAATGGGTGTCAAGAAATAGGTTGAAGATGTCAATTGATAGAAAGGCTATGTCAACCATCAAAGAGACAATCTTGACCATGTAGAGCTTGGACCAGAACTTGAATAAGCAAGAGTTAATGAGCCTAAGATTATCTTTCAAGATGAACCTATTGAAGAAAAGAGATGGAAATCACTTGTGCTAACCAAGTTTGTAAGAAGACATCATAAACCTGAACTAGTCATCGGTGATGTTGAATTAAGTTTTATGAAAATAAAAAGATTCAAAGATGATACATGCTTACTTTGTGACTTCAAGCCCAAACCAGTGAAGGATGCTCTAGACAATGAAGATTGGGCTCAGGCAATGAATGAAGAAATTGAACAAATTGAGAAGAATAATACTTGGACCCTAGTACCAAGACCAAAAGATAAAAATAAGTAAAAAGGAACAAGGAAAGACTAGTATGCAAAGGATATGCTCAAGAAGAAGGAGTTGACTATGGAGAAACTTTTTCTCCTGTAGCAAGACTTGAAGGAGTCAAAACTTTGCTTGCATACTCAACCCACAAAAATTTCAAGGTATCAGATAGATGTTAAATCTACATATTTAAATGGTATACTTGAGGAAGAAGTGTACATTGAAAAACCTGAAGGATTTTTGGACCTAGACAAGAAGAATATAGTGTGTAAACTAAACAAAGCTCTTTATGGATTGAAATAAGACCCAAGAGCTTGGTATGAAAGACTGCATAATTATTTGGTGAAGATTGGTTTTGAAAGGACAAATGATAATAGTAACCTATATTTGAAGACTAGTAAAAATAATGAAGTACTGCTATCTAAAATCTCTATTGATGACATTATATTTGGAGGAAAAGAAACACTTTGTGAATCATTTGTTGATGAAATGAAGAAGGAATTTGAGATCTCTTTGTTTGGTGAAATCAAATTCTTTGTTGGATTGCAAGTATATCAAATGAAGTTTGGTATTTTCATTATTCAATCCAAATACATCAAGGAGATACTAAATACTTTTGGAATGGAAGATTCAAGACTAGTGAGAACACCTATGTCTATAGGACACAAGTTATCTAAAACTAATGAATCTTCTTATGTGAATCAGACACTATATAGATCAATGATTGGAAAATTTTAATATGGTGTTCATAGAAAACCATATATTGCATTAGTTTTTGGGATAGTTACTAGATTTTCAAAAAATCCTAAAGAGAAACACATGATGGCAATGAAAAGGATATTGAGATATTTGAAAGGTATAAAAGCCTATGGGTTGTATTACAAGAGAAGTGATAGGTTTGAACTGAAGGTATTCACTAACTCTGATTGGGCAAGAAATATTGATGATAGAAAAAAACACTAATAGAGATGCATTCTTTCTAGGAAAGAGATTGGTGTCATGGAAAAGCAAGAAACATAATTGTATTTCCCAATCAATAGCTAAAGTCGAGTATATGGTAGTTGTAGTGAATTGCTCAAACATTATGTGGATCAAATAGTTGCTGAAGGGAACGAAAGAATAAATTTCAAATCTAGTGATCATCTATTGTGATAACACAAGTGCTACCAACCTATCAAAGAATCTAGTGACAAATACTAAGATCAAGCACATTGTTATCAAGTATCACTACTTGAGATAACTAGTTCAAGTTAGAGAAGTAAAGTTAGAATTAATGAACACCAAAGAAAAAATTGCAAACATGTTCACTAAAGCCTTACAAAAAGATGCTCATGAATATCTTAGAGGTAAATTAGGGGTGATTCCCCTGAGCAAATCAAAATAAGGAGATAAGGTGCATTGCATCAAATGTGCTAATCATAACACCTTACACATTGATGCAAAATAGTTCTACTTTAGGAGATGCCTAAAGTAGTGAAGTTAAGAAGAAAACCTTCATAACAACTCAGTCACGGATAGATGACATAATTTAGCTAGACATGCAAATATCTATATAATCTAGATGTATAAAGTTATTGATGCCAATAATGCTAAGTGTCTTTGGCATTGTTGTGAAAGAGGGAGAGAGTCATTAAAGAAGAATGAGCAAGAAAATTACAATAGATAAACCTCAGAGGAAGAGAATCATGAAAGAGAGAATCATATGATAGAGGGACTTTTATGAAATTATAGGGATGAGAAAAAAAATGATATTTGATCATTCACTCATTGTGAAAATCTTTTGGATTGCATGGTAACAAAGAGGGAGATTGTGTTCCTATATTGTAAGATATATTGAGGTGTTTCCATCAATGTCAAAGAGGGAGATTATTGGAAACTACAATTGGAACAATTGTTGTTTTTTCATTGATGTCAAATCTCTTGATGAGACATGTTGCCATTTGATCTAAATGTCATATCTATTCTAATTGATTAACAGGATCTGAGAGATTGCTCATAATAATAGCACCCAAAGGAAAGGTTGAGTTATGAAAAGGAAGTTACATTGGACATCTGATTAGTTATATTGACAAACCAAAATGATTATTTATATCATTGATGTAAAGATTAACCAAGAAATGGAATAAAATACTAAGGATTGTTGAGTGATGCTAGTGTCATCCAAGCTATAGTAAGTGCTGAGAAAATTTAGTGTTGATTGAGCACCAGTATTCACTGATCAATCTAGTTGATGTTGAACCAAGAAAATATACAATGACCGAGTGATTAAGTGATGACCAAGTGTCAAAACTTAGTTATTGTCAAGTAATAGCATTTTGAACATATTTGAGGAATTGTGATTTCTAGCCAACTCAATTGATTTCTTGGGATATGCAAATTGTGTTGAAGATGAGATTGATGAGTTGGATCATTAAATTCAAAGAGAAGATTAAGTATATTACCTAAGATCAAATTAAATGGATGAGAAGTTTCTAGAAAAGAAGGAAGATGGACAGATACAATGAACCTAACAAACCATATCACAAAACCTAAGATCTACAGTGATCATGGAAAATGGAAAGGAAAGAATTACTTATTTAAGGAGGTATAGAGTTGAACTTTATAGAGAGGTGCATAGAGAAAGTTGGAGTAGTGGCACACAAGTGTATAAGTGTGAGTATGAAGAAAAAAGAATGCTTACACAAATATTTTTAAATTTGATGAGTGAATCTAAGTAGAAGGCTTAAGATTGATGTCAAGGAAGATGACTGCTTAAAGGGTTGCCAAGCAAGTTAAGAGATAGAGTTGAAAAGGAGACTTATCAATGAATCAGCATGTGAGCTTAATAATGATCTAAACCTGAAAAAGTGAGTTGTAAACATACATATCAAAACCCTATTTTTTTCTTTCTGATAATTGTAACTAGTTTGTATTAAAATCCTTTTAATCAAAGTTTGACCTAATAGTCATTGAAGGACTTAACAATCTATGTAAATCCTTTAGCAAGGTGACATTCTAAATGGAATTATCAAAGTCATCTAACAAGGCCACTCTTAATAGGGTGATTAAATCCTCTAACTAGGTCACATTTAATAGTGTGTATTGCAACCTTTAACAAGGTTGGCTCCTAATAGAGCTCACTTCAAAAGAGTGAAAAAGTGGTGACATGTTGTTGGTGGTTTTTCCCAAATTAGGTTTCCACATTAAATCCTAGTATCAAACTTGTGTTGAATGTTTTATGATGTTTTATGTTTACATTCAAAAAAGTATGTTATAATAGGATAGTGAACTAATAGTAATTTTGCTAATCAATTTTTAGTAGAGATCGAGTTACAATAGGATAAGCATAATAGAGAATGTTTATGTTTGATTGTTCAAATGGTACTCAAGGATCTTGAGTAATTGATTCACCGCTCTTACCCCCCCCCCCCCCTTTTGCTCATTTATTCTAAACATTTCTAATATAAACCTTCTCCTAACTGTGCAAGTCTTAATTCAATATTTCAAGAGCTAAATAATATTCTGGTGTCATTTCCCCTTTCTTATTAATGAAAAAAATTCTTATATTGATAAGGTTTTTCTAGCAAGAATTACTTGATTCAACTTGTTTTCAGATGTGTCACTTGTCTTCTTCTCTGACTAAATTTGTATGCTTACTAGTGTCTTATCTTTAAAAAATATTTCATTGAAGTTCTCTACATCTTCTTTCACATTGTCTTTATGTCCATCATTATTGTTCTCATTCCTTCTCACATTGTTGTTTGCATTCCTTCTAAAGTTAGGTATCCTTAAATTTGGTGGTCTCATGTTTTCTGGTATCTCATGTTGTTTATCCTACAAAATCTATTGTATGGCCCATATTGTTACAAAACTGGCATGTTATTACATTGTTTCTAAATCTAGGTCATGATTGATTGGTCCATAATCTATAATCTCTAGCATTATGTCCAAATTGTTGCACTTATAATACATGATTCCATTTCTTATGACATTAGTTGAATCAATAGATCTACTAGTTGTAGGTTTAGTACCTTGATACATATTGTTGAATTTGATGAAAGATCAACCCCACAACTCCCAAGAATCACCTGGATGCAAACATATGTCATAGAAAGAGAGAAGAAAAAGCTATTGAGGCAGGAATTTCTAGATCCATAAATGAGACATTCTTGATGAGAAAAAAGATAAATTGCTATTATCAAAAGTGAATGAATGTTTACAAAGAGAGGTCATCATTATAAAGGAGATCAAAACCCTAATAGGTAACTAACCTAGGTTGCATGATAATAACTAATAAAAGAATTAATTATTATATGCCCAATGTTTAGCTTAAGTAAACTAGAGATAATAAGTGACTTAATAATTAAATTAATATGATTTAATTACTAAGAAAAAAATTATTACTATAATACCCCCAACCCCCCCCCCCCCCCCCCCCCCCCCCCCCCCCCGCCCCCCCCCCTTAAGATAAACTTAGGGAGTAGCTTAAAATCTAGAAACAACTACTAAAAGTAAATTTGGGTCCAACAGTAAAGATTGATGAGGTATCTATGCACAACCAAATCTCTGAAAAGAGGAGAAATAGAGAAAACCACATGAGAAAAACCCTACTCCAAAAAGAGATGGAAATAATGTTGAAAAGAAGTAGTGAAGGATTGAAGAAGCCTACAAACTAGGGAGTGTCTTAGAAGATAGGAACAAAATATGATCATGAACTTCACCACTGAAGCATGTAGAAGCTGCAAAGCTCTGTCAAAAATAATTGTTAATCTAAAGAACCTTCACTAAAATAGAACCTAACCAAATAGAGAATATTATAATCTACACCAAATTAGGAGGCATACAAAGGTATACAACTGAACTCAAAGATACAAATGGCATGAAACACTAAAGCCTAAAGAGTTGATCAATCCAACATGGAAGGTTGCAACCAAAGTAGGAATGAAAAGAAGAGTTTTTATATGGTAAATGATCTATCTCACTTAAATGCATAGGTACCCAGCCACTACATCTACCTACTACATAGGAATTTTTACTAAATACATAGCTCACACCATCAAACCAAGGAAGCATGAGAAATAATAGAAGAACCCCAATATAGACAAGGGTGAGGTGAAGAAACTAGAAAAAATAGCCAATAGAATTGCATGTAAAGGATCCATGATCAAGATACATAAAAGAGTACATATCTATGTACTGCAATGATCAATCTCAGACATGTCATGTAGCTAATGTCATAGAAGGGAAACTCACTAGACAAAAGAAGATGGCAAACAAAGGCAAAACATGAAACCCCCATGGCACTTTAATCATGAGTAGTTCATGTACAATAAGACATAAGATATGGTGAATCCCAAAAATGCAATAATCTATATGAGTGTCCTCAGATGACACTACTTGAATTAAAAGGCAAGAGAAGGAAAAACTAGTAAAATGAAAAATACAGATACAATATGGCACTTTAACTTAGTGTGTTTGTAAGAATGCACACAAATGATGTCTAAATAGACCAAAAAAGACATAAGGATGATACAATATATATTACAACCCATAACTAATCATTTGAAGCAATAAAATCAATCTGCAGACCTGAAACAACGAAGATATCTATGAGAATGCAAAAAAAGAAAAAGATTGGATAAAACATGCCTGGAACATAATCTTGAAAAACAACTAGTATTACTAAAATATCTCAGAAAGATCTTTTTAATGATATGAATAATTCCCAAATCAAAGATTGGATGCTCAAGATATGTCTCTTAGAGTGCAAAACTATACCCCTAACTTTAATAGAAAAAATTCATCAAAAAAGCATCAAAACTAAAAAATACGTGTACCACTATGATAGGCTCAGAACCAACTTTCTAGTGATATCTTGTTTGAGAATAACAAAGTCGGTATGCCTAAGATATGAGCAAAACATCGAAGGTAGGTCCAAAAAAAGCCTAAAGAAGTGATGGAAAAATGGTCGTTAAGGCAAAAAAATGCCAAAAAATAACCTCTATCAAAAAATAATCTAGTCACCAAAAATACATGCCAGGAAAAGGGTCAGTGCTGGAAAAAATCCACTAGCCAAATTTTTGCATGTGTTTAAAAATGCATGTGTTGGGAAAAATTGATAAAAAAATAAAACCTCCATTGATCCGCCTATAATATCGGCATGTAAATCTAAGTGCATAAAAATCACAATTAAGTGCCTTTTTCAAAGGTGGAAACCACGGTAATAAAAAACATAAACTGCCATTGAAACACCACCATTGTCAAAGCCACAAACCATCGATGATTTAATAAATGCCCAAGTAGAAGATAGTAGCCCAATAAAATGTGCTAGAAAGCATATGCACAGTCCACACACTCCTATGTTGACATAGTGATTTTGGTCTGACCAGAGGTATAATCAAATTTGGCACCACTGATTGTGTACCATGCGCATACCATATGTGACTTCCCATTAAATGCAAGGGCCATTAAACGCATTGTCTCCCAAACATCAAAAGTTTTTGGGATCCCATGAAAATAGGCCATGTGTGTATGGGAGTTCCCAATGCCAAAAAAAATTGCACCTCATCTATTAGCCAAAAAGTGCTCGAAAATAAAGCATATAAAAAGCATGTTCCATGAGCCTATGGAGATCAAAATAAAGAGCCCTCCAAAACAATTTTTGAAACAGCATGTTTATGTGAAAAATCCAAGGCACAAAAATAGTGTAACCACCAAACTTAAATCAAGGTGCGTGTAGGTACATGATCTCCAAGGCATGAGGAGAGGGTTGAGAAAGGCCAACACAGCTCAGGTTGAACATGGAAGGCATAGTGTTGACATATACATGGGGGGCATAAAGAATGGAGTATAGGTTGTAGGTCAACCATCTGATCGCCTCCCAAAAAATCATGCACATCCTTCATGAGGCATGATCCCCAATAAAGGGTCTAACCTGCTATAAACTAGGCTCACATACCCAAGTTGGAAGGAGCAATGTGTGGGCCCCATGATGAATATACCCCCAAAAAAATATTTCACTGGTGATTTCAAATAGATACCTCTTTTTCACATACACGGCTCAAAATTTTGTTTATAAAATTTTAAAAAATTATAACGCTACTCCCAAATATTTTTTGAAGAATAAAAAAATATTTTTCATCTTGGTTTGTGTACCTAGGTCAATACGACTTGGGTGCAAAAAAAATTTGCCTCAAATTTTAATAGCATCCAAACTAGACATATTTTATATGGAAATGGGAGTTTTTTAGTGCTTTGAGCTCAATGATGAAGTTCATTTGTGCTTAAAGTGCTTCAAAAAATAGGTCCCTCCCAAATCCAATACAAAATCCTCTAAAAGCTATAGATCTAAAAATTGATGCCAAATCTCTCACAAATAGAATAGGGGCATGAAGATCTGGAGCTCTGATACCACATTGAAGTTGATGAAATATCAACTCCACAGAGTCCAAGAATCACCTGCATGTAGACACCTATCACAGAAAGAGAGAAGCAAAAGCTATGGAGGTTGGAATTCCCAAATCCATAGATGAGACATTCTTGATGAGAAAAATGATAAATTGCTATTATCAAAAGTGAGTGAATGTTTATAGAAAAATGTCATCCTTATAAAGGGGATCAAAACCCTAATAGGTAACTAATCTAGGTTGCATGATAATAATTAATAAAAGAATTAATTATTATATTCTGAAATTTTAGCTTAAGTAAACTAGAGATAATAAGTGATGTAATAATTAAATCAATATGATTTAATTAACAAGAAAATACTTTATTACTTTAACATATATTATTATTAAATCTAGGTCTCCTACATTCACAAGCTCTATGTCCATAAGTGTAACAATTATATCAATAACCAAAGATAGGGTTAGTATACATACCTATACATCTTCCAGTAAATTATCTTCTCACCTCTTTAGGTTGTTCATATTATTTATACACTTCTTCAAATTGATTAGGATCTTCTTATTTAGATCTTCTTGTTGATGTTCAGGTTGTTGGATCACATGATCTGGTTCCTCAATAACTTCATATTTCTTAGATGATTCTCCTTTGTAATTGTTAGTATTAATGCTGATGATATTACTACAAGGGATCATCCTATCATTTCTAGAGCATTAAAAAGATTGACAACATGACTGTGTGTTGCATTCATGACTATATTTGTCACTAATATCAATATATTGAGAAAATTGATAGAGTAGAAGAAAGAAATTGATATTATACAGATCAAGTATTGAAGATGAGGTCAAGCGCAATTAGGGACACCCTCTACTATGTGTCCTAATGTTGTGGCTAAGTGTGGATGTGGAAATTCAAAGATTGGTTATTGTTATTTGAGATTTACAAAAGATAGTTTACAGACAAAGTTCCTGAGAAGTGGTTTCTAGTAATTGGATTATATCTCCTAATAGAAATAGAATTTGGTTGAATGTAGCTAAACAAAGATAGAAGACATCCTAATGATGATGTTAGTGAGTACACATAGTTCAAGGTCACATATGTGAAATATTAGTAAAGATTGAGAGATGGCAGTGTTATGTAATTATGAAAAAATGCAATGTAATTATCTTAATGAGGTCCTATTGTAATTTGTAATTGAGAAAGCCTCAAGTCCAACTCAATAAATTGTTTTGAGGACTTTAATAAAAGCAAATTTATTTCCTTGGTTGTGATGAAGTGTATAAGTGTCAAGTGAATGTGAATTTGATAAGTGAAGAGGATTAGTATATGTGAGTAAGCGATCAAAGGGATTATTGTGATGCAAGTTTGTAGATATGGTACTTAAATATGAGAAATGATTGGTGCGAAAGAGGTATAGTAAGAGGACAGAGAAAGAGTCTAAGTTGCTAAGATTAGTTGCATTTTTATTATTTACAAAGGAATAACATAAAGACCAGTTGGACAATGAGTTCAGTGGTATTCCCCTAAAGTTGTTTGAACAGTGGGTCCTTGTGCCTTCTATAACTCCTAACAAGGTTGGCCCAACTCCTAACAAGGTTAAAATCTCCTTATAGGGATTCAAAGTCTTCTAAATCAAATTGATATGTACTGAATGTATTTCATTGGCTCCTAAAAGAGTCCATCCTCTTACAAAGAAATTATATATTAGTAAATCATTTTGTGGGTATCATCCCCACTGAGGTTTTCCCTCTGATCAATGGTTTCCCTAGTTAACATATATGGTGTTATTGTGTATGTTTATTTTCTTATGGTTGTTGTTTATATTGATCACATGTTTGAAGTTTAATAACGTTGATAAAAGTAATACTACTTTGATAACTGATCCCCCCCCCCTCCCCCACTCTTAGTTATGTTGGTGGAATATACTTTCTAACAGTAATAACCAATACCAATCTTATCATAAGTAGGTCTTTGTGTCATGATCTACTCATCAAGATTTTTAGTGTTGGAATATAATTTCTCAAGATGTTGGTTTGTTTTTGTAAGCTCTCCTTTCACAATAGAAATGTGCTTCTCAAGTTTTGTATATTGAAGCTTGATCTACATTCTCAAATCTCAAATCTGAATTGTTTTTTCTTCTTATCTTCCATCAAGCTCAATTTAAGATTGGTAATCTCAAGTTCATACTTTAGGATCTCATTTTCTTTCTTAAGCTTAGAAACTAGATCATTATCTTTGATATGATCATTTGACTCATTCCTCTGGGAATCGGTAGATTCAATCTCCTTTTTCAACTTCTAAAAGTAAGATTTTGCCTCTTTATACTTATTCTTCAAACTATTTATTTCTTTTATAATTACATCAAGAACCTCAAGAGCTTCCTCTAGATTCTTTTTCAATTAAACCATATCCATTATGATCTTACTCAAGTTGTTAGGCCTTCTCTGAGTAACTATTCTCTAATACCAATTCTTAGAAATAGGAAATACTGAGAAGGGGGAGGGGGGTGAATCAGTATTTCATTGAATTTTGCCTAACTATGGATATCTTTTACAACCTTAAAACATGACTAAAAATAAATTGAAAATTAACATAGCAATAACACAATGCAGAACACTATTATTTGCTAACTAAGGAAACCCTAACCAAGGGAAAACCCTAGTGGGGATTGTTGAGATAATGGGTGCCGCACACATCACATTATATTATTATATTATTTTATTTTATTTTATTATGTAATGTCGCACCTAGATGGGCATGCAACATGTAAGGATTCCTTTGGAATATACTTGATGAGTTGTATTGTAACATTTTGATAATTTTTATGTAATTATTTAATATTGAGGAAAAGAATTAAATTTCTAATATTAAATGTGGGGTTAATGGGTTAGATAGCACATGGTTTATGTAATACCACTTGTTGGTTTTGTGGGACTTGCTACTATATAAGTATCCACAAGGGTGATTGTAGGGATAAGAAGATAGAAGACAAAAAAAAAGGAAAGAGTTGAGTGAGGCAAGGCTTGACAGCTTAGCCAAGGAAGCATTTGTGAAGGTTTGAAGCATGGCATGGGATGTGTGGATTCATGCTTGTTCACATGGATTGCTTGGTAGTGGCTATGGCTTAGAAGGCTTCCATGGTTGTATTGCAATGGGATTTTTGTTGAATAATACATGGTGATCGATGTTTTTAGAGGTTGGGTTTTTTCCGTCAATGAGGGTTTCCCAAGGTATATTTTATTTCACATTTTTGTGCGTATGTTGTCTATTCTCTTGCATGTGGATTTTAATTGCATTTTTATTTAAGATCTATTATAGGTCATGTGGAAATAATTATATTCTTTGTTGCAGGTTTCCTTACAAGTGGTATCAAAGCTATGGTTTTATTATTGTAACCCTAGTGGGAATGCATGAGAAGATAAAAGAAAGGGCAAGATATATGAGTTGTTTATTTCAGATCTAAAGGTTTTGGATTTATTGTTATGATGGGATGTTGGTAGATTTTGGGCATGTGAAATTATTGGACAAAAGGCTTTTTTAGATGCTTCATTTAAAAGAGGATTTTAGGGGGGAGCTTGCAAAAATGACCTCCTGGGCAAAAGAAAATCCTGCCATTGGATCTTGGTCAATGTTTCCCTAAATTTTGATATATAATATGCCTTAGTTTGGCCATATTCAGAGGAAATGAAATTTTTTTTTAGTTTCAGCCAATGATGACTGTCAAATTTAATCTCATCAAAAATTTTGTCACAAAAAAAATCACATTCAAAATGGTAAAAAGATTGTCTTGGTAAAATAGCCATAACTTTCTGTCAGGATGTCAAATTTCAGACTTCTTATAGGTGTTGGAAAGCTAATTCAAAGCACTAAAGCTTGGTGTAGGTTTTATTTTGTGATTTTGACATTTTTTAGGTTTTAAGAGCCCAAAATTTGGATTTTTTATTTTGAGCACAAATTAGGGCATAACTTTGGGATACAAAGTCAACTTTTGGACTTCAAGTAGTCAATAGAAATCTCTTGGAGAGCTCTATACATTGGTTTAGATTTGGTTTAGGTTTGACATGATTTGTTTGGTTATATATTTATCTAAACAATTTATGATATATATTGACTATGGTTACATTGTGAGTTTATGGCATTGTATATTTTGGAGATTTAAGATTTGATGTCATTGTATACTTAGTTAATATTCCAGATTGGTCTCATTATCTTTGCCCATTGATCTTTCATTATTGATGCATATTCATATTGGTGGCTTGGATTTGGGTTGTCTATGCCCTAAGTCATATGATTTTCTAATTTTTTTCATGTAGAAGGGATGAGATGTTGTTACTAGGTACAGTCATGGTGGAGGATTATGGTTGACTATTTTATGCTCACAGGTTGGACATATTGAGAGTTAGTTGTTTGGTTCATGGATGTGATCATAGTGCCATGGATTTGGGCATGACATGATTGGATATATAGGTACATCTTAGATATTCATTGGTTTTGATTCCTGATTTGGTTATGATGGTATATCTTCTTGGTTGAAGATCATGGTTATTTGGTTTCTTTTGAGTCGCTCATGATGTGCACTTTGAGTTCTTTGATGGTTTGATGCCTTCATTGATTCTCATGGATAGAGGATGGATTTTTTCATCATGATGTCATGGATATCTTGGATACATGGTTTAGTGGGAGCTTATGACAGTGATGAGGTGGTAGTGTAGGATTAGTTTCTGGTTTGGTTTGTATCTTCTTGGTTTGGAGATCTTAGTGTCACTTTCAATTGACACTTTGGTTGTGCATATAGATCTATAGAATCTTCATGTAGGAGATGGATTTTATGATGCCATGGGTGACTTGGTACCACGGTTGAGTGGGATTCTCTTGGAGTTTATATATTTATTGAGTGTTTGTAGATGTTGGAGATTTGTCTTAGATCTTATTGTTGTAGAAGCATCTTTGACATTTGCATGGCACACTTGTTATCTTCATGGTGTGTGGAGATGGTTCTTCATGGTATATGGAGATGGTTTTTCTTCATGGTGTGTGTAGATGGTTGTATCTTGAGAACTAATGGGGTTCTTGGTAAACATGTGGTTTATGCTTTCATTTGACATGTTATCCTTGGTGTTAGGATGGTTTAATTTTTATGTCATAGTACACTCCTGATACATGTTTAGAGTTTTGACATGTTATACTATGCTCATATGGAGCATGTTATCTCTTTGGTTGAGATGGTTAGATCATGTTGTCATGTTTATGCTCCTAAGGCCATGGTTAGAACTTTGACATTGATCTTGGTTTAGTTTATTTGTATTGAGTACATTGATCATAAGTTGGATATTTCATGATATTGTGATGTTGCATTGGGAGTTGGCATGGATTGATTGGTTACAGGTGCTCATGGATACTTAGAGATGGTGGTGATGTTGATTTCTCTTGAATTAGAGAAGTATTTTTGGGAACAGTTGATGGTTTCAATAGGAAGTCTGAGGTGCATTCATCTGATATGGACTTGAGAGGAGATTATTATTAGTTGAGTCTTGGTTGCAGACTTGGATATCTTGATGATAATTCTCATTCCCCACTCTTGGTCTGCTTAGTGATTTTCTAATTGAGAGGTAGAGCCTATTATTTCTCTTAGGTGCATTATGTTTATGGTTATCTTTCATAGATATTGATCTTGAGCTATAGTACATGAGTTATTTCTTGAGGGTACATTTGAGAGATAGTTTAGCATTGGTTATCTCCATATGCATATGTTGTTATGTTGGTTGAGTTTGAGAGATGGTTTTATATTGGGCATATTATTGGAATTAGGAATGTTTATTCCTTGGTTTGGGAATGGTTTATGAATTTGATCTTCTTGTGAGAGGCTTACATCCATAATTATTTATATAGTATGGTTTGGGTGTTGTTGAGGCTTCTTGTTGGGGTTTTATGGAGGAGATCATACTTGCACAGTTTACATCTGGAGGTGTGTGTAGAAGGAAATGATATATGTTATGATTTACATGGTTTCTTTTTGGTCTTGGTTATCTTCTTGGATATTCAATTTTGCTTACCTTGGATTTGAAATTGGTTAGAGATTATGATCACTAGTTTGTGCTCATGTATGTCATGTGAGATGACATGGTTATTCCTTTATCTCTTTCCTCTGTTGGTTGCAAAGAGCTTGGGAGACTATTGGAGATTTTTTATGAGAATTGTTCTTGCAGGTTATTGGTTTATGTGTTGTGGATGTCCTTGATAGTACATGGATTCACTTCTTTGAGATGTTGTGAGTGGATTGGTTATAGATTTAATATTATCTTTTGCAGTGGGAGCTTCTTTGTATATATGTGGTAGGTATTTCTCTTGAGGCTTGTGATTTGTGAGGCCTCGCCCCGACCCTTCGCAGCCTTAGTTATTACTTTATCATTTTGATACTCTCAACTCGAGATGTCGAGACATTATTTGATACTTAGACATATTATATTATTTCATGTTATGTGATGTTACTTTCAGATATATTGATGTTTGTCATTTAATGTTTTATGTATATGTATGTTGATGAAATCAGTAAATGTACGATTGATACTTTGATTTAAGAGTTTTTTTTTGTTAAGAATTAAGTAGGATGAAAGAAACCCTGATTGATGTATGGTTCAATTTATGTGAATTTCTAATATGTATACATGTGATTTTTGGGACTACTGATGTGTGCAATGAGTGTGCAGATATTTTAGTCGAGGAAACTAATGGAGGAACATAACTAATCTCTATGTGCTAATTTTGGAAACCTTTTTGTTCGTAATTCAAGTACTGTATTGTGAGATGTATGTATGTATCTCTTTGTGATCAGTAAATGTTAATGTTCGTAACTATGTTCTGTTAGTGTCGCTTGACACTCGTGATTTTTTTGTGCTCCTTAGCATGCTAATTAGGGTTAGCTATGTACCCATGGACCTAAGTTAGTTTTAGTCAGTGTCAGTTTGCTAATTTGGTTCTTAATCGAGGTTAGTCATCCCTAATCAAGATTAGTGCTTAATCTATTTTTTAAGAGTTGTTAGTGGGTCCTAATTATTTCCTAGCCTTTTTGTGGCTCTAAACCTATTCCTAAGGCTTTAAAACATGAAATAATTATACCCAAGGGGTATGGGTATGGGTTGGGGGTCTTTTCCAACCCCTAAGCCCCTTTTGTTGACTTTGGAGATCACTCAAAAAATCTCATTTCACCTTTGTGCGAAAATTGCAAGTGGTTACCATGAGTTGCCTTATCTCACCTCCTTCTTAGTGTTTAACCATGGTATGGGTTGAGTTAGGAGTTTCTAGAATTGTAAGTGGGTGGGAGAAGTTATTGATCTTTTTGGGTGGTTGAGTTTGAGGCTTATTTAGAGGCCTTTCTTGGACTAGTGGAGGTTGTTACCCAATCTCTACATTTAGAGAGGAGTTCTTGAAGATTGAAGCAAGGAAAGGGAAGCTCTACTCAACTTGTTCATTGCCATTACCTCTTTGTGAAGGTTGGAATTATCATCTTTCTTGTTTAGATTTCATTCTTGATTCATGCTTATGCTACCTTGTTGTTGTTTCAATGTTTGTATGTTTGTGGGCATGTTGGGAAGATTTGAAAACCATGTTATTTTTGGATGATTTCCTTTCATGTTTATGTTTGCAATTTTGAGATTTTTCTTGCATGGGTGTTTTGGTATTACTCACCCTTGGAGAGGGCAAAAGTGACCAATTTTGGGAAAGGTCTGTTTAGTCGGACTCCAACCAGTGTAGAGTCTTTTTTCAGGATGAGAAGAGGGAGAAAGGGTAGGGTGTTATGGGCCCCTACCTGTCAGCACAAACCTTGTATGATTATGGTATGTTGAAATGGAAGAACGAAAGTTCTTGGTATATAGCCCCGATTGGGCATCTGTTTGGTGTTGTGCTTGACTTCTCCTGGTTGGAAGAATCCACCTTTCCCTAGTTTTGATTCATTGTGAATCCATTATGTAAACCATGTATGATTATGCTTGTTTGACTGTCTCTTGGTTATGCTTGGTTGTCACCTGATCAGATATTTGTTTCCTCCACGGTTGTTGAAAAGTGTTACAAAATTTGATATGGAACCCTTGATGAGGGTCATGAAGGAGATTTAATTTAAGTGATGTAATTTAGGATTGAAATCCTATGTTATTTGTATCTCAAAACTTTATTGTAAATGGCAACGAAGCCGAGTTTTCTTCCTGGTTCTTTCCCGGCTGAGCCTTTGAATCAGGTTTGCCAATAAAATTGGAGTTTGAGTAAAATTGCTTGCCATGTGATTTAATTGTAGGATGGAAATGGTGTTGATTTAATTAGGCAAATTTCAAGTTTACTTCTATGATTGGAAACGAAAATTATATCATGGATGTAGATTCAGTTTGATTGAGAAAATAATCAAGTTCCTTTTTATGTTCCTTATATGTTCAAAAATGATAATTATGTTAAAAAAATAATAATAACATCTATGGTTGATATATTGCAAAATTCAAATTGTATAGGAGATCATATTAATTATGGTGTTAATATGCCTCAAATTATTGGATCCATGTTTTAACTCTATTCAAAATATTCACCTTAAAATATTTTTTTTTTTTTTTTTTAAATTTTTTTTTGCATTGCCTTGTAATTCTTTACTTAGAAAAATTTTCAAAAAAAGTTGTATCCAAGAGCTATATAGTCTCTGGAATTTGTATGGGGAAACAACTTAAATGCCCCTTTCATAACAGAGAATATTCTTTAAATATCTTCTTTTAAATCATTTGTAAAATCTTATAAAATAAAATTAAAATAATAATGAAAATAGAAATTGTGTAAACATAATTTAAACTAATATCCTAAATATCCTAACTCTTACCTATAAAAATTTATATGGTAAATGCTCTACCTATTTCCCTTGGGCGTCACTTTTTTTTTTTGCATTAAATTATGGTTTTGTTCTTGGCAAAGTCTTTTGTCATCATAGCAGATGATGTCATCCTCTGTCCCCCCATATAATTCGCTGACTTTGGTTTTGGGTAGTAGTGCTTGAAATTTCAAATGAAAAAAAGACCAAGTATTATGTTTGGGGCGGCCACCTAGGGATAAAGGTACTGACGCAAGGTCAGTACTAAGGCCAGTGCACCTATCAAGCACTTGGGGAAGTGCAAGCTGGGAGGAGGCCGATGGGATGCATGGCAGGAGGGGTTAAGATCATGTTTAGTGGTTAGGTTTTGGGTTTGGGGTAGAGTATAGGTAGTATACGATAGAGTTAGTTGTTAGGTTAGTGGTTAATAAGCTTAGTTGTTTAGTGTGTTAGTAGTATTTTGTTATTTTTAATTTGTGTTTTAGTTAATGTTTAAAATAAGTTAGTAATTAAAATTTTAGATTAGTTAGAAGTAGAGTTAGGTAGGGTAGTTAGTATATGTTATGTTAATTTGCTTTATTCTTAAATGTTAAGTTATTTAGTTAAGTTATTTTATTAGTATTAAATTAAGTTAGTTTAGATTGTTTTATATTAGTTAAATTGGCTTAGTTTAGATTTAATTTAGCTAGTATTTTAAAATATAGTTTAGTTTAGTTTTGTATCAAAAATAATGATAGAATTCAATTGGAGTTAGTTTAGTTTTAAATCAATTTAGTTGTTTTACTATTTTATAAAGTTTTAAATTAATGATTGGTTAATTAATAGACTTTATTAAAATGATAATCAGAATGATTTCTTTAAAATTATAGCTAATAATGTTTTAGTTTTGTTAAAGTATTGTTAAAAAAAAATTGTAGATAACGTTTCATGAAATATTTTTATTATCTTAATTCATATGGTCATTATATTATAAATGTTTTATTTGATTTTTTATAAAATTACGATTGGAATAAAATTAAGTATAGTTTATATAGGTGTATGGGTAGATGCGATATGTCTTTTAATGAGTTATTGTTTTGATAATTTGAATGAATTTAAGAGAAGTCAGTTTTAATTTATTTAAGTATAGATATTAGATTTAGATAGTTTAGTTTTTTTTAGATTTGTTTTAATTGTTTAATTATTTTAGGAAGCTTTAAATTTCTTAATTAGTTAGAATTTATTTAGTTGTTAGTGGATTAAATTTTAAAATCAGTAAGTTTATGATAGTTGATTTTTATGTTAAAATAGTCAGAATGTTTAAGTTAATAAATTTTAGATATATATATATTCAGTTTTAATTTTAGTTAATTGTTTTCTTAGAGTGACTTTCCTATATCGATTAAGATTGTCAATCGATAATTGTCTAAGAGATTTATAGTTGATGTTGATTAGATACTTTCAATTAATCCAAACTCGAATACATTACATTGTCATTTAAATAATTATTTCTTATTGTTGAAGGTTAATGTAGAGAACCCGTACTAAAAATTTTATCTATCATTTCAACTTAGAGCATGTTTAATTATTAATTATTATTCAAAAAAAAAAAATTTGTGTGTTTTTGCCCTCGTAGTTTAGGCATGACATGATTGTAGGTTATAGATTGGATATGTCAGTGATGTGAGGTTCAGTTGGTATACCTTTGGAGGTATGGATAGTTGGATGGGTTCGACACTTGTTGTGGGGGTTACTTCAGCTATGGATATTTTGACAACTATAGATACATGTTATTATCTTTGGATCAGGTTTTTGTGCTTGGTATTTCAATTAGTATAGGATTTTATAATCTTTTAATGTGATAGGTTGGGTGGCTTTCTCTTTGGATGGCTTTTGTATATGTTTGGTGGTAGTGGCATAATAAGAGATGAGATCATTCATGTTTGAGATGTTGGATACTTCGATTTTGTTTGCAGTTACCAAGATGGAGCACTTCATGTACTTCGATCCATGATGGTGGATGTATTGGGAAGGATTGTTCCTTTGTTCATTTATGTGGCTATAGATTAACCCTATGAAATGTATACAACAAGTGGGAGATTGTTGAGATAATGGGTGTTGCACACATTGCATTATATTTTTATATCGTATTATTTTATTTTATTATATAATGTTGCACCTAGATGGATGTGCAACATGTAAAGATTCCTATGGGGTATACTTGATGAGTTGTATTATAACATTGTGATAATATTTCATATAATTATTTAATATTGGGAAAAAGAATTAAATTTCCAATATTAAATGTGGGGTCAATGGATTAGGTAGCACATGGTTTTATCACATGGTTTATGTAATACCACTTGGTGGTTTTGTGGGACTTGCTACTATATAAGTAGCCACAAGGGTAGTTGTAGGGATAAGAAGATAGAAGACAAAAAAAAAAGGAAAGAGTCAAGTGGGACAAGGCCTGACATGTTAGCCAAGGAAGCATTTGTAAAGGTTGGAAGCATGGCATGGGATGTGTGGATTCATGCTTGTTCACATGGATTTTTTGGCAGTGGTCATGGCTTTGAAGACTTCCATGGTTGTATTTGCAATGGTATCTTTGTTGAATACTACATGGTGATGGATGCTTTTGGAGGCTAGGAATTTCCCTCAATGAGGGTTTTCCAAGCTATAACTTGTGTTACATTTTTGTGGGTATGTTGCCTATTCTCTTGCACGTAGATTTCAATTGTATGTTTATTTTAGATCTATTATGGGTTATGTGGAAACAATTATATTCTTTGTTGCAAGTTTCCTTATAGGGATGGTACCCACAAAATGATCCACTAATCAAAAGTATCCTGTGAAAAATATTGACCTTGTTAGGAGTCAATTGCATATGTGTAGTGTCTCTATCCCTATTAGAGGACCAAGTCTTGTTATAAGCCTCAACCCTATTAGGAGTTGGTATTACAATTGCAAAAGTATGCAAGATGAGCCCACTACCCAAACATGCAATTGCATTGATATATTATGTACACAAAAGGTATAGATACAAAAATAAAAACTTTTGACAGTGATGATAACTGCAATATCTAGTTTGTCTTTTGTAACTCTCTATATAGAACTTCACATATACTACCCTTTCTCTTCTCTAATATAAATTTCACATAATATATCAAATGTGTTTCAATTTCGAAAGACATCACACAACTTTGCATACAAAACTCTTTCCTTTATACCAATTTATTATTTCATATTAGCCTTCTTGTCTTCACACGTATCTCAAAATGAAAAATTGGCTTTTGTTAAGTAAGGGTTAACATCTAGGATGTCTTCCCTTATTATTTGAGTAATTATTTTGGTAAGAAAAAAAATTCTAAACACTAATTACCATTTTCTTGCCTCTGCTTTGTTTTGCTTATACAAGACTACAACTGATAAAAAATTAATAACTATGTGCATATTGCTCATGATGGCATGTGCTCTGAGATATAGGATCATTAGACCCTATTCTATCTTCCCTCAAGTGTGCATGTGCCAAGTACTATCTATGAACTTTGCAAGCCAAAAAGGTTTCTCTATTGACAGTTATCCTTTACAATACTTAGACAATTTTTTGAATCTTTAAACCAAATATTTGTCTCCATAATATGTTGACTTAATATAGGTTATATGTTGCCATAAATGAAAACCTCAATATATTTCCATATTCACCTCTTAACCAAATTGCCAACAATGAATATACTAGTAATAACATATTTCATTACCATTATATATGAATTATGAATTCATTGTCCTAATATAAATTGATATTCATGATAAATAAGGGTTCCATTCATTTTGGTTGGTAAATATGTATTGTTATTACTATTATTTTCATAATGGAAATCTATATTATATATTTTTGTGGCTATGTTCTAATACTAATAAAAGTCATGTACTTAAACTAGACCTAATTTATACCCATGTGTTCAAACCTAGTGCTTTGATACCCAATGTCATGTCAACATTTTACAAATAATTTTTTTATTTACTTTATTCAGATTTAGAGTAGTTAACCACAATACTTGAGTAAGAAACATGAGAATTGTAAAAATAACATTAAAATCCCTTTTTTAACATTCAAATTTCCTTTCGGTATTATTTAAGCAACAAGATACAACATAACAGAAAAAAATGATCTCATTTTTTAATTGCTCTTACATCTATGAGGTTTCAACATGAAATAGAGAATACACTAAGAAGGTTCTCATGTACATAATCATTACTTTCATTTCATAAAGAGCGAATTTCAAAATCTTTTACAAATTAACTATTCTTCCATAAAATTAATTGACCATGTCATTTAGACTTGTAATACCCCTAAATTGGCACATTGGCATTCTAAACCAATTTTAGTACATCAATCTTACAATATCTATTTATTGATCAATTAAGTCCTATTTGTTGGAATGTCTTAATGGGAAGAGTGATTTTGAGAGGGTGGGTGAATCAAAAGTACTAGCCTTTTAACCACTTTTATACCCTTAATAAAATATAACTGAAATTAACATGCATGCATATAAACATTAAACAATCATAAGAAATAAACATGCATCACCACATAACACTTGAGATTTTGGTGACCCAAAAACCCTCCAGGAATAAGAAGGTAAAACTGGGGTGGGGATGATACCCACAAAATTACTACAGCAATTGATTTCAACCACTTCTGATGGTTTGCCCTGTTAAAGGCTACAAAACACTATTAAATGTGACCCTATTAGAGGATTTCTACACCCTGTTAGGAGTGTGCCTTATTAGAGTACTTAAGAACATTCAACTCAGAATGTCACCTTGTTAAAGGATTTACATAAGGTTGTTAAACCTACCTAACTCAATAGGATTTCCAAGTTCCTAATACAATTGTGAGAGTATTAAGATAATACACCTGATCTAATGCACTCTCTAATTCTAGTCTTAGGCTCTTGATCTACTCTTCTATCTCTGATCTCTACTAGATCTAATCTATTGATTATGTTTGATGTTCTATTCTGATCAACTAGATGTGTAAATGTCATCCTTTCCACTAATTTTTTGACACCAATGTTCTACAATAACATGCTCTACTTTTCCTTCTTCTTTTTGCACTTCTCACTTCTTCATTCAATGGAATCAAGACTCCCTTATAAAGATTAGTGGTTCATTATGCATCCTTGGATAAAATGTTCTCACTCAAATCCTTGAAATTCACCCATTGGTTGCATGTAATCTACAATTTTCTAATTGGCTGAATGAGGATCGCATAGGTGGATGAGAGGATTTGATCTTATCTTCTTATCCTACTATGAGTCATGCATAACCATTTTACACCTTTGTTTGTGATTGCACAAACTTTCATGTTGATCCTACATTTCTTGAAACATGAAGTAATATTGATGCTCGACACCATCTATTCTAGATTGCTCGACATCCACTGTGTTTCCTACATTACTCAGCTCCTATAGAATTGCTATGTTACTCGGCATCTATTAGTTTTCTGCATTGCTTGGCTCCTACTGATTCCTGAATCACTTAGCTCCTATTAACTTTGCAATGCTCAACTCCTGTTGGATCTTGAGTTACTCGGCACATATTGGTCTCATCTGCTCGACACCTACTATAACTTGCTCGACACATACTATCTTCTGGTCTACTCGGCACTATCTGTAACTTGGCATGTGTTAGAGTTTTGGCTCAGTTTCCATTGTATACTCGGTATGTATAGTGAAAATGGTTAAGTGTTTTGACACTCATTTGTCAATCTTATTTATTTGATCAACAATCTCCTCCTTTGACATGAGTGTCAAAAACACTAAACTAATTATTCATGATCCAACCATTATATGTACATTCTTTTCTTGCAAAATTTCAAAAAAAGATATTGTGAACAATAATACACCTTACAACTCCCCCTGAGTTGATTATGTCATAAATTTTGATGTCTTGTGCCATTTATTCTTTGACCTATTTCTGACCTATTCTTGCCTTCTAATCTTGTTATCTCCTTATTTTACTATATGCATTTCTCCTTCTTTAATATAACTTCCCCTATCTTTAATATATCTCCCCCTTAGAATATTCTCTCCCCCTTTTTGACACTTATGTAAAAGGGTCCTAAATGGTAATGCCATGCTTGTCCAAAAATGTTTTAATTACCTCAAGGAGTATTTTGAGAGCTCCATCCTAGTTATTCAATGCAATATCTAATGACTTGTGTTGGATTGCAAGCTCTGCTGCTAGATCAACAAGTCCTTCATGTGTAGAAATATTAGGATCCTTCTTCAGGACTATTTCTACATACATTTGTTGCTTATGTAATATCTCCAAATGGGGAGTGATAGAGGCTTGTATTTGCATCATCTTTTCTTTAATAATGGCCTCTTCTGCTGATAATGTAGCTAATTCCCTCTGAGTGTGAAGTGTTTGAGAAAAATGCTTCTCACTGTGTGTAGGATTTGAGGGTAGTTGCATGTTGGAGAGCTTTAATTTTCTCTCAAGGTTCAAATTTTTTGGATTTATTTCTTATGTGAACTTGGAAAGATCACACAATTTGCTCTAAAGGGAAAAGATGTTCCCTAACACAATCTTTACACTATCCAATTTCTTAGCTAGGTCAACCTATCCTAAAATTATGTTATTGGCTATCTTTTGGTTGACCTTGCCTACAAACTTCTTTTCTGACCATTCCATGAGTTTTACATGTGTATCATGGCCTTCATTATTCACTTGATCAGCTATATCAAATAGTTGCTCAAGGATTGGCCTGCTTGAATCTGGAGGTTGTAGGCTGAATGCATCCATGAATATATCTTTGATCTCATTCATTGCCTACTTGTATTTTTAGTCTTTCCTCAATGCCTCTTGTTGCCTTCTCTTATCAAATGCACTCTGTATTTCATTTATCTTTTCTTCAGTTAAAGTGCTTGAATCATAATAGGGTATTTGGATTTATTCATCAAGCACAGGAATACCATAATGAATGGTCCTAGCTACCCTAGTAGAACTTGAGCTTGGTGTACTGACTTGTAAGGTCAACTTGTCAGTACTCGGCTGCTGAACAAGTTTGGCAGGAGTTCCTATTTTTGGCAATTCAACCAAAGTTTGTATTGCAGACTCCTCCTTATCCTATGTTTCTTCTTTATCCTCTTCTTCTTGCTTATCTTCTTCTTCTTGTATTATTGTGGCTGGGAGTGTACTCATTGTCTGTACTGTTATACTTGCATCTGCCCCTGTTGTTGCACTTGACTCCTAATGAGCTTGCATGGCAATTTCTTATGGTGATGGAGGTGGTATAAATGGAAGTCTAGTAGTTTGAGTGATTTGAGGTGGTTCTTGTGGTGACACCTTGGCTTCTTTGAGATTGTCTACAAAATTTTGGAGATCGTCTACAGTGACCAATATGGAACTTGTACACAACTATGCTTGAAGAGTTGTTTGGTCAAGAATCTTAGTGAGATCCTTTGTAGTTAGTGGATTGATGTTTTGACATGAGGTGTCAACAAAATCCTTAATCTTTATGATTTTTGCAGGTGTGATAGTAGAGTGAGGAGAGCTAGGAGGTGGAATTTGTGTGTCTTGCACACTTTGCTACTTATCAGTACCCTTTTCTTCATCTTTTCCTTCCTCCTCTTCAATCTTTTTCTCTACTTTTGTTTTCTCTTCTCTCCTCTTTCTTCTCTCTTCAGGTTTAGTAGTAGTTTCTTCTTTGTATTCCTCTTCAAGGACATCTTCAATTTTCTTATACAAATTCTTCCACGATCTTGTGATTTTCTGTACAACTTCTTCAATTTTGTTTTGGAGAATGGAGAATGCCCTACACTTAGGTGTAAACCTAGTGTTATGTCTTTTGACTGCTTTAGTTATATGTTCCCTTATCAAATCAGGCAGTATGCTTGCTAAAGTTGATTCTCTCATCTCCTTCTCCATTTTCAAATAGAAATGCCATCTGTCTTCTACAATTTTAGATAATTCCTTTGGCAATTGTCCATCAAGTTCAAGAGGTGTATACTTGAACTATCCCATTAATGCATAGACTAATTCTTCTATTTTGTTTTGTTCCTCTTTGGTGAACTTATTGAAATCAATCTTTTTCATTTCACTTAAGTCTCCATTCCTAATATTTTCACATAATGTATCAACTGAAGACTTAAGAGGATGACTTACCTTTTCAGTTTGATCTTCTTCATCAATATCAGGTTGAGCCACATATCTTTTCCTTTACCTTAGCTCTTCATGTACCTTATTGGCTATCTTCTTCTTTGTGGCTTCCTCTTTGGCCTTCTGTGTGGAGGCCCTTGTTGTAACGCTGGTTGTTGGCTTCTTGGATGTTGGCATGGCACCTTTCTTTGGTTTAGGTTGAGGAGCAAGAGGTATCTTTGCCTTCCTTTTGATGACTTTTCCTTTTATGAGTGCTTCCTTGGCTTCCTCGACACTCTCATCTTTGTCTTCACCTTGGCCTTGTGACAATTCAAGTGGCCTTTGTGCTGGCTCATCCTCCTCTTTCTCATCATCACCTTATTCTTCTCCTTCACTAATATCATTTGCTTCACCTGCTGCACTTGTTTCTTCAACACCAAATTTCTTCTTTATCTCCTTCACTAGCTTGTCCTTCTTCTTTACTTGGCTATCTTGAGTTTTGTAACAACTCTTGATTTGACAATGTCATAAGTTCCAAATGCCTTGGCAGTTTTGTCCATTTCTTCTACAAGTAGTGTTGTGATTGCTACTAAAGCTTGGTCAACATCAAGATCATATCCCAATGGTCTAAGCCATCTTTCTCTTGGAAGGACTACTTGAATATAAGTAAAATCAATGTCAACAACAAAGCATATGTCATTTACATGCTTTTCTACCAGTGAAACTAGTATCCTCATTCTTTTCTTCATTGCATTCTTGAAATCATCAAAATAGATAGACATTTGATCATCAAAGCTATCTCCCATTTGTGCAATGAAATCATTTATTTGATCAACAATTGTTTTCTTCATATTCCAATTGACTTTGCCTAATGAAGGGAATTCCTTCATCACATAGTTGAACATACAAACTAGTACTGACCCAAATTTACATTGTGCTCCTTTGGAATTTCTAATAGCTCCAAGATTTTCATTAATTTGTTGCAACATGAGCTCTACAAGGTTATAGCTGTGGTCTTTCTTTACAAGATTATATGCCACATCCACTGCTATGCAGGGTACACTATTCAAGCTACTAGATTGATAAAACTTATGTGATATGATCCTTATAGAAAAGTCTAGAAGGGGATTAGTTATGCTATGTATGGTCATGCCTTTGTTATTCCACTTTGCTCATGTGTTCTTCTCAATTGTTTCCTTTTTGTCACTTCTCAATGTCTTTGGTTGATCTAGGGTTGGAAAACCTGTGACCCTATGAACCATTTTCTTGGTAATCTTGACTGGTCCTTGCTCTATCTAGAATGATCCATGATGGATTCTGTTAAGTATTAAGCATATCCACTTAGTTTTGAATATGATTGGAGAAACTAGGGCTTTGGTTAAACCCTTCTTTTCTATGATTGAAAATTAATCCTTCAATATACCATTGTCACAGAGTTTGTCAAAGGCATTAAAGATTTCAAATCTACTATGGCTTCTATTTTGTAGTTATAACACTTTTGCACATCCTGAACCATAACAACTTTTTCAAGAATGGCAGATAGGGCACCAATTGGATCATTTCTATATGCAACTTATGGGATTGGCCTGAATTTAGGTTGCTTAACCTCATTGCTAACAAGTTGAATCTCATGGCTCTCTTTTCCTTTGGTGGACTTTGAACTAGACACCATCTTTAACTGAATTAGGGTTTGATGTTTAAAATAAACTTCTCAAATTGTACAACTTGGTACCTGAAGGAAATACCTATTAAAATGCTTAAATCACTTGGGTAGATGTTGAATCACTGCAAATCACTGGTTGATTTCTTTAAAATCGCTCAATCGTGCTCTTGGTAATCACTCTTCATTTGAATGGCTCAAAATGAAACAATTTTCACCTTTAAGCATCTCAAAAAACCTTTCAATTAATGCATTTTTGTACCTTAACCTATCACTCAGCTTCCAAAGGTTTTTTAACTCGACATCCACTCGGTAGCTATTCTCACTTGGCATCTACTAACTTTGTTAATAACTTGGCCACCACTATAGTTTTTACTCGGCTTCCACTTGACTACTTAACTCGGCTTCCAAAGAAATTTTACTCGACAACCAATGACAGCTTGGCATCATCATTCAAATTTTGTCTTAGCATCTTATCTCATGCAAATTTATACTTTGCAGTGCTTCATCACGGTTTAGGGTTGATTTATGATACTTCCTTATATGTATCAGCCCCATAGGCTCATCTTATGATTAGTTGGATGAGATATGATCACTTGACCTCTTGGGTGAAGTGACCCTTCCATTGGATGTACTTGGTCCATCCTTTTTTTTCCATGTCTTCTTTACGTCTAGTCTGATGTGTGCCTCCTCATCAAATTTTTCTTTGCCCTTATTTACTTCAATCTTGGGTGCCTTGGCCTTTGTTGGAAAATTCCTGCTAACATGTCCAATTTTCAAGCAACTGAAGCAAGTAGTTTGGTTCAACCATCTTTTATAGTTCCCCTTGAAGTGTGTTCTTATGTAGTTCTGGGGTATATGTCCATACTCTTGACAATAGTGACAGCTTTGCCTTGTATTGTAGTCTCAATTGTAGTGGTGTACATAGTTGTCCCTCCTTACATGCTGATTTGGTGTCCACATAGGCTTTGATTTGCATTCAAAGGATCTATGTCCATACTTTTTGCAATTGTGTCAATGTCCATCAAATCTTTGTCTCCTTGTGACTTTAGACCTGCAATCTTGTGTCATGTGTCCTTGCTTATTACACTTGTGACAGTAACCCTTGCTTTTGGGTGTATTTGGCTAATTGATCCTTCTACTCTTGCAAACATTAGCAGTATGCCCCTTTTTATTATAGTAATGATAAGTGGGTTTAGAATCCTTACCTTTGTCACTTCTTTGCTCAGCACTCTTTGATGATTCCCCAACTTCAATGCTGATGTATCCAAGTCCTGATGTATCATGGGCTGATCTTGGGGATTTCGGCAACTGTTCAAAGTACTTGATAGCTTCACTTGACTTGATATTTTTTGTTGTTTCTTTTTCTCTATTCAATTCATTCTACATTTGTTCATTTTGTATCCTCAAAGTAGAGATCTCAATATCTGTCATATTGAGTTCATGATGAAGATTTATCAGTTGGGCAAGTGTGTCCATCTGCATGTTTGAGATCCTTGTCAATTTAGTACATTTTTCTTCAAGTTTGTTTGCAAGATTTCTTTTGTCATCTTCCATCATGACTCTATCCTCAACTGCTCTTTTCTTTTGTTCAGTGATTTCACATAGCATCATGGCTTGTGATTCATGCTCTATCTTAAGAGTTCTTATCTCTTCTACTTGAACTCTATTTTTCTCCATCAATTTTGCTATTGCTACATCAAATTCTTTGGAATCTCCTTTGGCAAATACTTGTGTGGTGTCAATCTCCTTGTAGTGAATATCATTTTTTACTATAGTTATTTCCTTCCTTCTTTTTAAGGATTTTCTTAATTCCTCTCTAGCTTCCTCTACCTTGTGTAAAGTGAGATGCACATCTATCACCTAGTTCTCAATGATCTTACCAAGTTTGAAGACTTCCATCTTTAGATCTTTTCCTCGTTAGGCTTCTTCTTAAGAGAATGTAGCTCTGATACCAATTTTTGGAATGTCTTAATGGGAAGAGTGCTTCTGAGAGGGGGGGTGAATCAGAAGTGTTGGCCTTTTAACCACTTTTATACCCTTCATAAAATATAACTAAAATTAACATACATACATATAAACATTAAACAATCATAAGAAATAAACATGCATCACCACATAACAATTGAGATTTTGGTGACCCAGAAACCCTCCAGGAATAAGAAGGTAAAACTGGGTGGGAATGATACCCACAAAATTACTACAGCAATTGATTTCAACCACTTCTGATGGTTTTCCCTGTTAAAGGCCTTCCCTATTAAAGGCTACAACACACTATTAAATGTGACCCTATTAAAGGATTTCAACACCCTATTAGGAGTGTGCCTTGTTAGAGGACTTAAGAACAGTCAACTTAGAATGTCACCCTGTTAAAGGATTTACATAAGGTTGTTAAACCTACCTAACTCAATAGGATTTCCAAGTTCCTAATACAATTGTGAGAGAGTGTTAAGATAATACACTTGATCTAATGCACTCTCTAATGCTGATCTCAGGCTCTTGATCTACTCTTCTATCTCTGATCTTTGCTAGATCTGATCTGCTGATAATGTTCCATGTTCTATTCTGATCAACTAGATGTGTAAATGCCATCCTTTCCACTAATTTTTTGACACCAATGTTCTGTAATAACAAGCTCTACTTTTCCTTCTTCTTTTTGCACTTCTCACTTCTTCGTTCAATGGCGTCAAGACTCCCTTATAAAGATTAGTAGTTCGTTATGCATCCTTGGATAAAATGATCCCACTCAAAACCTTGAAATTCACCCATTGGATGCATGAGGATCGCATAGGTGGATGAGAGGATTTGATCTTATCTTCTTATCTTTCTATGAGTCATGCATAACCATTTTACATCTTTGTTTGTGATTGCACAAATGTTCATGTTGATCCTGCATTGCTCGGCACATGAAGTAATATTGATGCTCGGCACCATCTATTCTAGATTGCCTGGCATCCACTATTTTTCCTATGTTACTCGACTCCTATAGAATTACTATGTTACTCGGTATCTGTTAGTTTTTTGCATTGCTTGGCTCCTACTGATTCCTAAATCACTTGGCTCCTATTAACTTCACAATGCTCGGCTCCTATTGGATCTTGAGTTACTCAGCACATATTGGTCTCATCTACTCAGCACCTATTGTAACTTGCTCGACACATATTGTCTTCTAGTCTAATTGACACTATTTGTAACTTAGCATGTGTTAGAGTTTTGGCTCAGTTTCCATTGTATACTTGGCATGTATAGTGAAAATGGTTAAGTGTGTTGACACTCATTTGTCAATCTTATTTATTTGATCAACACTATTGTACTAGGAATTTCTAGTTCTGATCATCTTTACTTGACCTAAGTGTCGAATGTAGAAAATCTCTAATCTATATTAATCACGTACTTTATTTAATTCCTAAGTATTGATTGAGATTGGCTAAATTAACCTCCTAATTGAATTAATTTAATTATAAGTCCAAAGTACTTTAATTAAATTAAATACACCCTCTTTAGCTAATAAACATAAAAAAAGGAATTAAATACATTGATTTAATTAAATATACATGTCATAAGTGTTGAAACTAATTATTTAATTAATTAGAATAGTAAATTATGATGTCATGTTTGAATGGATCAATATTCTTTCCTAATTCATCTCATATGAAAAAGGAAATAAATATATTGATTTAATCAAATATACTCATCATAATTGTTGAAATTAATTATTTAATTAATTAGAATAATAATTATGAGCACATATATGAATGGATCAATGTTATCCCCTATTTCATCTCATTCAACTCCATCAAAAATGGAGGACTAAATCTCACATTCAATCTAAACCATACACTCAGTTTAATCTTGACCATTGATTGGATATAAGATTCTATAAAAGAGACCCTTGGCCTCTCATTTGAAAAGGGATGTAAGTAAAGAGTATTTAATCATTGTTGGATTGATTACTCAAGCATCTTGCATTCAAATTTCTATTGCTTTTACATGCTCATCATTTAGATTACAATGCACTCATTTCGCTTAATTTTCTTAACATTGTTCTTAGATTAATTTGAAGATCATCTAGATTAATTCTTTTCTTTGCATAAAAAAATATCAAAAACATAGATTAATATTGCATTTTCATTCATTCAAATCCTTCATACTACTTTGGTCTGGTTACTAAACTCTCAATTTTGAGAGTATATAGTACAACCCCATCTAGTTAGAAGGTAACAAATTGCCTTGTGTAAACATGTTGGATGAATAATCTCATATACATTTTGGGATGTTACTAACAAAAAATGATCATGTTGAAGTTTTTGGTTTAATTATAAGCCCATATTTAACACCCACATTTCTAGAGCCCATCGTGGGGCAAATAAATGAATTTTCTGGCCTCAAATTTATTCATTTCTGACATTCTAGATTTTAGTCCATACAAAATAGAGAATTCTCATGCACAAAAAAGTTTTCTGATGCTATAAACCTAAATTTTTTCTCCCTTATCTATACTTCCTTGCATGATATTTCATATGTTCATGTGGTGATAGCATTCTCTCATGCACCACAAAGAGTATCCTCGCATAGTATGTTGCATAGTCTCACACGAAACTTGATAGTAGAGTGTTAAAAAATTTGAATTTTAAAGTCTCGCATTCATGATTTTTTTTCTAACCACTATTTCTGAAGCACTTATTTTATGATTTTTGATTTCTAAAATAGCTCAGCAGTGGTTTGTATGATGATTGTCAAAGAACAATTCAAACCTACTCGAACAATGTAGATTTTTCCATGTTTTTCAATAAACATTGTTTAATAGGGCTTGTGAACTTTTTAGGGCTCTAGTCAAAGGAATAGGGGATTATGTTCTTTGCTACTTGGAAGTGATGTCCAAGAGTAAATTACAAACCTATATGCATTTGGAAGATGGTACCTAAGGGAGGCAAGAAAGGTAGTGGTTCTCCCAAATGACACTTTTAATGAAGGGATAATGCTCTTTTCCTTTTAGGAAAATCAAAATCCTAGATTAAGACAAGTTGGGATTGATAAGATAGCTCAATGATGAATATATTTTGTGTGTTTGGGTAGGGTGAAGAGGTAGAGGAGTATGCTCTTTCCCTTTGGAAAAATTAGAAACTTGGACCATTGAATTCGAGCTAAGACCAAGTCAACCTTTAGAGGGACTTCCAAAGTGATCCAACCTTTAGGAATGACCCAAGTGAGCACAAACCTAACATCGATGATTCCACCTCACTATAATAAAGAAGCTTTGTAGAGTCAAAAACTCCAAAGTCATGTTAATTTCTTTCTCTTGGTTCTGATATCACATGTCAAGAGAAGGCTATGTTTGTTGCATTGAGTGGCACTGCCCCTAGTCTTGATAGTTAAGCGTGTGCACTTTCACATGTCAATCTAGGCAACTGACCTTAACCTTCTTCATGAGGTCAACGAGGATTAAATTGAATAGAATCCTATTAAAAACTTTGTAGTCAGTTGCTACCTGGTTCACCTCCAAAAGGAGGCATAAGCTTTGTGTAAGGAGGGGGAAGAATCTCTCCTATGAATCCTCACCATGGGTATGTACCTAGATGTTGGAAGGTGGTTTATGCCCTTGACCCCTACCACAAGGGTGATCATTGACCATATATGTTATTGAGTCCTTGGAATACACCAAAAACATAGGCACCGTCTAGTGGGGTGGCATGGTTGTGTGAGGTGAACACATGCACATAAGTTATGAGATAAAGATTTTGTTGCCTCTGCCATTTCTAGTTATAGTGATAAAAGAGTGTCTTTCTTGAGTCTACAATTTTCCAAACTATCCAAACAAAAAGGTCAAGACTCCCACATCCCGCTGAATTGCTTTGTACTTGGTTGGATTGTTTACAACTATTTATTGTATCCCCTTATCTATTTTAACAAACAAGTCTAAAAATCAACTATCTACTTTCCTAAACAATCCATAAATGGTGTCAAATCTTAAAATGATATCCACATCTAACTAAAAATTATAAATTTTGTTGGTACTTTGTCTAAAACCTATCAGAACTTATCAAAATCTCTTCAAATTCAGTCAAAAATTGTCAATCAATCCTATACTCTCTTTCTTTATTGCACAATTTTGTGTGAGTTAGGACCTTTAGCTCTGTCAGTCCACATTTCTTCACACAGTCCTCTATACTTCCTCATATGCGAGGTTTTGTTTTCTCATGTGAGCATATACCCAAACATTGTCAACTTGTCCCAATCTAGTCAAAATATTATTCAAACTAGTAATTTTCCATTTCCTCATGTGGTTCAACATACAACTTCACTCAAGAAAAGACTTTCGAAATTGTTATTCTATTCTCTTGTATGAGTCTACATATTTCCTTGTGCAAGTCTCTTAGGATCTTCCTGTGAGATTTGGTCATAATACTACCAAAACCTATTCAAATTAATCTATCACAGTTCTTTACTCACTCGGTTCACATCATTTACTTGCCTCAGAGTCATTTCCTAGTGTGAGTCTATAAAGAATTATCCAAAAATAGTGAGTTATTCTAAGCTTCCTTGCTAAAACTTGATCCAAATCTAGTCTTTGTCAGAGAACATTAAGTCATTCCTCTATCTGCAACAGTCTATAACTCAAACAACTTGCTAAGTTGATCACTTGCAATCCACACATGAACTAGTCTCGTTACTCTATTGTCTTATTTGCTCTTTTATGTTTATCATAGCTTATATCATGATTGTCAAAAATCTTGGTTGTTCTAGCCATTTCTCTAACTACTTGTACCTAGGTATACAACATGCTTACTAATTGCTTAGTTACTTTGAGACAACATTCTAAGTGTGATGCTTGTTCAAACTTTGTCATAAGTCATTGTTTATGTTTGTTGCAACTAGGAGTAGAAATGTGTTTCCTCCCCATAGACCAAGGTGAGGTAGAGATAGAGGTAGAAATCATGGTAGAGGTTGTTCCAAGTCATACATATAGTCCAAGCACATTGAAGGCCTGACAATCTCTTTCACATGTTGGTCCACCTAATGCTTGAAGAGTCTTTTCCATAAACTTGCAACAAGTTAGGAATCCATTATTTCAATAACATCCAAACATTGACAAGAAACCTACATCTTTAAAATGAAATAGCTAAACTTCTATTTGAAACACCTATACAACCTAAATAGAATGAAAACTCTTACACCCCTAGAATGCTTGATCAAGATCAAGAAAGAAGTGAAAATAGTAGGAGAGAAAATAGGGAGAAATTCCAAACAACTGAAAGGCTCAAGGATCCTTACACCTACACAAATGATTATGGGGATACTTAAGAGATACCCCCAGAACACATAGAGAAATGTTGTAAAGATAAAAACTTTTAGAAAATGATGGAAATATTGCTCAATGATGAAAATTAGAAATATTTCCTCAAACTCACTCAAGAAGGAGAAAAGTTACCTCAAAACTTAAATGTTGAAACAATTATCATACAAGAAGAGGAATATGAAACCTCAAAGTTACAAGAACAAATCCATGTCATGCAAGAGCAATTGGCCCAAATGTTGAAAGACAAAGACAAACTAGCTAAACAATACATGTTAGACACTATTTGTCCATTTCCTTTTGTCAAGGATTTGTACATGCCTCCTTTTCCTAGAGGAGTTGAGCTACCCAAATATGACAAGTGCTTAGGAACATTTGATCCCCAAGATCACTTGAGGGAGTTCAATTCTTTGTCCATGGAATTCATGCACAATAAAACATACCTTATCTACTTGTTCCCATGAAGTTTGGGTGGTCAAGCCATGAAGTGGTCTTCATGGTTACCTATTGGAATTAAAATATTTCATGAGGTCACCAATATGTTTATACAACAATACTCACACAACATCTAGTAAACATAAGAGATCTTTTCAACGTTAAACAAAGAGTTGGAGAACCTTTCCTAATGTTTCTCCAAAGATGGAGAGAATTGTATACCAAATACTCACATAAGATCCTCGAAATTGAAAAATTGATATCTTCATGGATAATATTTTACTTGGTTTTGGGTATAAAATACAGCTTCAAGGTCCACATACCTTCGAAGACATGATTACATAAGGTATCTGGATAGAAGAGTTCATGGTAAAGAAAGGTGAATTAACCCTTCAAAAAGACATCAAACAAGGGTCTACCTCTAGCAAAGATAAGTCCAAGTATGTTAATAAAAACTGAGAGGTAGTACATGATGGAGTGGTGGACAATATCACTTCCAAAACTTCTAAGGTGGCTTTTAATCTCATAGATAATATGCATACATCTAAAACTATTGAACAATCTACTCTAGATAACAAGACATTTGGAAACAAAGCTAAAAATGCATCTTGGGTTTCTCAACCCAAATGTGAATACACACCTCTAGATGTGCCTCTTGAAGTGGTCTATAAGACATTACGTCAAAATCAAATTATTACTCCACTTGATAATTCTCATCCTTATGATCCACAACCATGACCCACATGGTGGAATGACAATGCATATTGTGAATACCATCAAAACAAGGGTCACAAAAAAAACAACTGCATTAACCTGAGACATAAGGTTCAAGACCTCATTGATTATGGTGAAATAGTCATGGATGGACATAATAAGAATTTGGATAGCTTTTTAAGGAACAATTTCCTCCTTATGAAAAGGGAGAAAGTTATAAACAGAAAAACAATAACAAGGTCAACTATACATAGACTAATGATGATAAAATAATCAACATGGTGGAACCTTACATTGTGATGTTATCACAATTAAAGGAAAAAATGACAATACAAAACCTAAGACTCCATTTTTCCTACGAGGTGCCACATCTATTACATCTAATCACAAATAGTCATAGTTTTGTGCCAATGTTGTTATATGTTCTCATGCCAAGATAGTACTCAAAGGCCTTGTGCCTTCCCCTCCTAAAGTTGATCAACATAAAGGTAAACCTATTGCTGGTCCATCCTACAAAAATATGAAAATTACAACATCCTCCATAGTTGCAAACTATTGTATCCTTCAACAATTGTAACAAACAAATGCTCAAATATCTATCTTTCAACTACTTAAAATCTTGCCTTCTCATAGGCAGATTCTTCAAAAAACCCTGACCAAGGAAAGTGTACCTCAAGATCTTGATCTTGACATATTCCAATCTATGGTAGGTCACTTGACCTCACCTTATTATTTTTCCTTTTCTGAAGAGGATGATAATTCTTTGAGTCATCCTCATAGTCAACCATTGCATATTGAAGTCATGATACACTAGAAATGTACCTATCATGTGCTTATAGAAGATGGAATTGATCTTAACATTTGTTTTTCTGCTTTTCTCCAATAATTGGGTTATGATTAAGAGTTTATTGATCCTCACTACAAAATAACCATCAAAGTGTATGATGAAATAGAACACAAACACCTAGGTCTTGTTGTGTTGCCTCCTCGAGTTGGTCCTATAGAAAGAGATCTTATCTTTCAAGTCCTTGATATTCATGTAGCATACAAAATACTATTAGGAAGACCATGGATTCATAAAATGTAAGAAGTACCTTCAACATACCATCAATGTGTCAAGTTTCCATTCCAAGTATCATAAGTTATTATACTTTCTAATACCAGTTACACATGTAACACACACAAGTCTGTTGACACTTTTGTTCCTACTAATAGAGAGTCTACATACAATCATGTCAACAACCTCAAAGAAATGGAGAAAACTCTCGAGTTCACAAAAACTGGAATAGGTGAATATCACGATAAACCACTTTTTTCTTTGACATCTCTTCCTGAATCTCCTCATCATTATGGGATAACTAAAATGAAGAGACATTTTGTGGTATCACCTAAGACTATATTCAATGGTACCTTTGTAAAGGTCATTGTACCTCTAGAAGATGAAGATGAAAATAGAGCCATCACTAGGTGGTTATACAAAGAAGAAGTCCCAGTTGAACTCATAGACTAGTCTCATGAGACAACTCCTAAAAAGTATGGACTAGGTCTTAAATTGATAAAATACCTTGGCTACAAAAGCAATGGACCTATAGGATTTAATAACAAAGGAGTGATTGATCCAATCAAAGAAACATCTAGAGGCCTTGTGACACAACATGCCTAGGCTTCAAGAAAGTTCCCTTTCATCTAAGGATCAATAAATTTATACCAGAATTTGATAGTTCATCTAAACATGAGTCACAAATTGGCTCTAATAATCAAGTAGAAATTTGTGATGATGAGGATACCTTTCCTTATCTTATTCCATTTACTTGCTACATTCTTTGCAAAACCAAATGACTTTATACAACATGTTAGTACTATTGAAGTTGATAGTGATTCTTTTAAGAATACTACTAATACTCCCCTAATTCAAGGGCAAGTCTAGTCACACGAAGACTTTGTCAAAATCAAGATGATAATGAAAGTGGAAAATGGGTACTCATGATTGTTGGAGATTTTTATAATCTGACTCCATGTAGCACTGATTCTCAAGAATATGAATTTGATTCTCTCTTAGATACAACTTCCAATGAGGATGATGATTAAGTTCACACATATGAAAATCAGCTTGAAATAGGAGAGCAATATAGGGTTTGGTCTGATGAGTCTCACCCTACTAATGTTGATGTGTCTTTAATTGATACCATTAGAACTTAAGGAATTAAAACATACCTTTGGACAAAATTGCCTTAGGTCTTGAATTACTTATCGATACTTGAATTACTTATCCATACATTTGGGGAATATACTATGAATGCAATTAAACCCTCCACTACTCTTTCACTCACTTATCCTGAGCAAATAGACTAGAACTCAAATACTACATCTAGCAAAGTCCCCATGTTCCAGAATAACTATGCTCTCACTTGTTATCTACACATTGTTGAATCAATAATGTCTTCCAGTAGTGAACATAGTGTCAATATGATTGAAGCTAACATCAAATATCTTAGTCATACAATAAAAAGAAAAAAGAATAGATGTTTGATGGTGAAAATCATAGTGGTAGAATTAGAACCAAAAATAGTATAAACAAAATATGTATATGAAGGTGAAAACCTCTCTAAGGTGCCTAAGGATGGGATATTTATTGCACTTCCAGGTAACTTTCAAGAGTGATCATTAGTATTGATAGAACCAATGCAATCAATCAATCTAGGAACTAAGGAACATCCTCATATTATACATCTTGGGCAATCTTTATCTGTTGAGGAGAAAGAGAAAATTTTTAATTTATTCTAGGAAAAGAAGACCAACTTTGAATTGACATACTCATATATGCTACGTTTAGATCCTAAACTTATCATTTATCATTTGTCTATTGCCCCAAGAGTGAAACATGTTAAACAAAAATCAAAAAGATGCATCCTCATATGGCATCCTTGTTAAAGTTGAACTTGGAAAACTCTTAAAAGTTGGTTTCATTCATGCCATTGATTATGTTGAATGGATATCAAATATAGTTCCAAACTCAAAACATGAAAAATCTATCAAATTTTGCATTGGTTTTTGATATTTAAACAAAGTGTGTCCTAAGGAAGATTTTCCACTACCTAACATTAATATGGTAGTGGACATGATAGTTGGACATGAATTGTACTCATCAGCGGATGGTTTTTCTAGTTATAATCAAAGAAAAATTGCACTAGAAGACCAAGACAAGATTGCTTTCACATGTGCATGGGGTACTTTTTGCTAGAATGTAAGGCCATTTGATTTAAAGAATGTTGGTGCAACATATCAATGTGCAGTCATGACAATATTCCATAAGATGCATAAAATGGTGGAAGACTATGTAGATGATACCTTAGTCAAGAGTATACAATGAAGCACTCATCTTAAAGATTTGGGACCTATCCTAGACCGTATGGAGAAATTTAGTCTTGGGTTAAATCTTAAGAAAAGTTCCTTTGGTGTCACATCAGGGAAACTACTTAGGTACATTATGTCTGCAAAAGGAATCGAGGTAGACCCAAAAAAAGTTCAAGCTATAATGGAAATGCCTCCACCTCACAACATAATTCAAATGAGAGGGCTACAAGGAAGACTTTAATATTTTTTCTAGTTCATATCACAGTTAGCAAATAAATCAAAATCTTTCACTAAAACTTTGCATAAAGGTGTGAAATATGACTGGAACACAAATTGTGATCAAAGCTTAATAAAATAGTATCTTGCTAATACACCAATATCAATGCCTCCTATTTATGGGAAGTCACTCATTTTTTACATCTCTACAACTAACTCGTCTCTTGGTACCTTGCTAGCTCAAGAAGACAACAACAACAATAAAGAATGAGATATTTACTATCTTAGTTATACATTGATCTTGTATGAGATGAACTATAGCATTATTGAGAAAGCTTGTTTGGCAGTTGTTTTCACTTCCTAGAATTTGAGACACTACATGCTTGCTCATACTACAAGATTGATCTCAAATATTGATCCATTAAAGTATTTTCTAAGCAAAGCTACTCTAATAGGAAGGCTAGTTAAATGGGTTATGATCTTGAGTGAGATTGACATTAAATATGTCGAACAGAAAGCTATCAAAGAACAAGCAATAATATATCAACTAGTAGAGGTACCAATGCAAAGTCACCAACCACTAAATATTGAATTTCTTGATGAACCTATTCTATTGTTGATACACCAAACATGGGTAATGTTCTTTGATGGATCCTTTACACAACAAGGATCTGGTGTTGGACTTCTCTTTATCACACCACAAAAATATTCTTTTCCCAAGGCGTACAAGATTATTTTTCCTTGTACAAACAATATTTTTGAGTATGAAGCCTTGATCAATGGGATGAAAATTGTTGTGTAATGGAGGGTAGATGAACTAAATACTTTTGGTGATTCACAATTGGTAATGAACCAACTTAACAATATTTATCATACAAAAGATGAGAAATTGACACCTTACAAGAGAATTGTTGATGATCTGAAAAGGTACTTTGCAATTGTTACTTTTCAGTAGATTCCCCAAGCAAATAACAAGGAGTTTGATGTAATGGCTAGACTAGCTTCTATGTTATAAATTCCATAAAATGACTTTTACCATGAGTTTCTAGTGGGGACAATATCCTACCCTACCTATGATTCCCCTAAATCTTGAATGATTTTTTTGTCATAGGACATGATTCATCTAGCTACCATCATATCTACTCTTACTTACATGACCAGGTTGGATTCTCTAAACCAGAATGAGAAATGTCACCTTATCTATAATGCTTCATTATATGTCATCATTGCTAATGACTTGTTTAGGAGAGGTCTCAATGGTACACTCCTTAGAAGTCTAGAACTTAATGAATCAAAATGGGCATTATTTGAGGTACACGAAGGCATTTGTGGATCACACTCCAATGGCTTGACATTGGCTTGTAAACTTATTAGAGCTTGTTACTATTGGCTAGAAATGGAGAAAGAGGTAATCAAATATGCCAAGTCTTGTAAATAGTGCTAACTTCATGGAAATCTTATTCATGCTTCTACTAGGGAACTGATTCCTTTCATTACACTTTGGCCATTCCACCAATGGGCCTTTGATTTGGTGGGTCAGATTCATCCATCTGCTTCAAATGGAAATGAGTTCATCATCATAGCTATAGACTACTTCACAAAATGGGTGGAAGCAGTCCCTCTTTTTTAGGCTAATGGAAAAAATTGTAGCTCTTTTCATTTGCAATTACATCATATGTAGGTATGGTGTACCATCCTCCATTATTACCTTACAATGGAGACAGTTCAAAAACAAAGATCTCAAAGAGATGTGTTCAAAGTTTAAAATCACGTAACATTGATCTTCCATCTACTACCCCCAGGGTAATGGACAAGTGGAAGCATCCAATATTTAGCTATTCTCAACATCCTACATCATACAGTCAACAAATCTGGAAAGGATTGGTACCTTCAAATTAATCTAGCTCTATGGGCTTATAGAACAAGTATCAAAACTCCTATACGAACAACATGCTTTGCTTTGGTATATAGAGCAGATGTTGTGCTTCCAATTGAGGTTCATATTCCTACTCTAAAAATATCTTTGAAAGGCCTCATTATTGATGATGACTATAGAATATCTTAACTACAAGATTTAGAACTATAGGTGAATGTTGACAAGTGGCATTCAATCATCTATGAACTTATCAAAAGAGAATGTCCAAAAGCTACAATAAGAAATTCAAACCACATGACTTCCAAGTAGGTGACCTTGTTCTAAGGGAAACCCCTAAGAATCAATAGCAACATATATAGAAAGGGAAGTTTGAACCCAACTAGGTTAGTCCATACATAGTTAATGTAGTGGTTGGATCTAGTGCTTATCGATTCTCAACTGCTGAAGGAGAATCGCTCAAATAGCCTATCAATACCCTTCATCTAAAAAGGTTCTCTAGCTGACATACTTTTGAAGCTCTTTTTACATATCCAAATGTCCTATAAAAAAAAATTCTAAAAAATACAAAAAAAGTCCTAAAAAAAATCTATTATCATGGTGAAAACCTAGCAATAGGCACCTTGGTAATACCAAAAACATTGAAAATTTTTGAAAACCCAACAATATAAATTTTTAAAAGAACAAAATAATTGAAAAAATCATTAAAAAATGACATTGATGAAAACCCGGCAAAGAAGCACTGTGGTAGAAAAAATAAAATCTCTACCAAGAAGGTGAAAATCTGGTAACCAGGTGCCTCTTGTTTCAAATGCTACATCCTATAGTGCATCTTTTGGCTCTTATATAGTCATTTTCCTAATTTTAGTACTTTGCATTCTTGTTTTAGTTTGTTGCTTTCACTCATACATATACTCTTAGTTATATTCAAGACTTTGCTCGATATCTACATGGATTGAAACTAGTCATAGTCTAGGGGACAACACCCTATTTTTTTTAGAGGATCTCTATCACATCAGTCACCATTTGTCCTAACTATGTCTATCTACTATCGCTTAGTCTACTAATGAGATTCCTCTTGAAGAAGATCTCTTTCATGTTAGTCACCAGTTGTCATAATTGTGTCTTTCCACAATCATTTAGTCTACTAATGAGATTCTTCTCGAAGAACATCTCTTTCACGTCAGTCACCAGTAGCCCTAATTGTGTCTATCTACTATCTCTTAGTCTATTAATGAGATTCTTCTCATGAAAGATCTCTCTAACATCAGTAACTAGTTGTCCTAACTGAGTCTATCTACTATCATCCCACTACCGAAGAGATTTCTTACACATATGTTCTAAACATCAACAATTGACATCAATCCATTGACCATGACACTAAATTAACTAAAGTTGTTGAGCTATGATAATATTTTCTTTGTTTTTTTTTCTTTTACTTTGCCTTTTCCCTATAAGCTACTCAAGGATGTCTAATTTGACTAGAGAAGCAAGGACTAGGAGCATGATCTTTTCTTGGTTTTTTGCTTGATGGTTTAGTTTCAATAATCTAAAGGATACATATAAAAGGGAAGTCCACTATAAGAGCCTCTATCTTGTATTGGATGGCCATGTATACCTTGACTCATTTTATATGAACACTTTAGAGCTTGGTTATTATCCTTGCCTATTTGAGTGAATTCTTTATGCTATAGTACAATATTGATACTCATCCTATAAAGTGAATGAACGGGTCACTATGAATATACTTAGCCAATTTCTATCTCAGGTTATGAACGCAAGGTTTGTTGTAGACATAATACTTACTGATTAATTAGCATGAGAAGAATCTCTTGCATATCTGGCATTCTTGTATGTAAGAAACATTTCAGTCATCCTAGCATTTATTCTCTAATGCTTATGTTCACTTCTATATTAAAAAGAATAGATGTTCTGGTCATTTTGGCTTCTTGTCCCTTAATGCTTACATATAATTCTTAAAAAACTAAAACACATGTCATATTCATATTCTCATGATTGTAATGTCAGTGAGGATTGTACGACATTCAATGGCCTGAATAAAAAGCTCTATGATGATAACTATCTTACAAGTTTAGTAACCAATCCTAGGGATTGTATCTCACATAGATTGCATTTCATACTCAAATTGCATTAGGCTATGATTTTGGTTGCTTCTTTACTTGTATTCTTCAATTTGAGAGGTCGTTGATTTCTTCAATGTATCATGTTTCTTCATGATTACACAAGCATTTGATTCTTTGGTTGCTCTTTATAAATTTTTTGGAGCAACTGTCATGAGAAAACAAGAGTAGATCCACCAAGAGATGTTAGTACATATTCATTTTGCATTATCATTTCATTCATCTACACATCATCAAAATTATATCATAAACTTACATCACATCTCTATATCTCATTAATCAAATTTTCATAATAACATCCATCTCATCTATGCTATATATCCATACATTACATACATTTGCATTAATCAAAATCATCTAGCTACACATTTCATGTATAGAAAATCATAAGGGAAATAAAGTGTGACACATGCAATGGTACCAAACAAGAGCTCATATATATATACCCAATAGAGTCAGAATGTACATCGATACAAAAATGAGTGCTACTCGAGAATTGTCAATCTCAAAATGATACAACAAGATGTTGATACATATAATATACATGATCAAAACTTGATAGAAGAGAGTGGGATAACTACATCCTTCTCCTTCATCCTTAGGTAGAGGAGGAGGAGGAGGCACATCTACTCTAGCCGAAGGTTATACACCCTTTGAAGCTCTAGCATACTCTAAGAAACAAGGCACCTACTCTACTTCATCAAGGACTATACCAACATAAGTTGCATAATAATATGTCACTATCATTGTCTATATCTAAGCCTCATCCCATTAGTGCTCTAGCTTCTCTTGAATCTCTTGGATCTCTTGATCCTACTCTACTAGATGTGTATCTTGTACTTTGACCTAAATCTATAACTCTCCAAGTTGTTGTTACATCATCCTCACCCAATCTTGGGATCATCTCAAAGCCTCCTATGTTTGCACCCAGATATATCTTCCCTATGGCTCAAGAGTAGGCTGATACTGCATCTCCTCATTGTCTTTTCCCTACTCTACCTACTATGGAGGTTGGTCATCCACTCTCTGCCTCTACGTCTCACTACTAATAGAAGCCAAGGTTTACATCTCTCCTTGAGGTCCCCTCTAACTTGACCCACTCCTACTAGCACCTAGATCTACTCTCATCTATTATTGAGGGATCAAAATCTGTATAGACCTCTGTCTGGGATCCTACTACTATGCAACTTGGACTAGTCACACTAGTACTACCATCCCCACTAGATCTATGAATCAAGAGAAGGGATGACTCACAAAATGCTCTTTATACAAAGGATTCATCCCTCCATCCACTACAGCTAGCATGTAGTCCCAATGGGTCATGTAATATTGTGAACATCAATCATCGACCTCTCTATGTCCAATCTCACTAACCACCCCTTCTCTATCTCCTCGGTGAAGCGGTCATATGTGCAATACTCCTATGTAATGTCATATGGGTGGTCATGCATCATCCACACATATGTCAAGGGAAACTACTCAATGACATGGATGGATCACCTAATTAGTGATCAAGAGGTAAACATATAGCGAAGATGTGCTTGGGCATCATCCCATGCCTTTATCTCTCACTAGGGCTGCCATACTACTACTACCAAATTGTCTAACTATGCTTACCACTACTCGGTCTTAACTAGTGTAATCTAGGTCATCTCTCTATGATATCTACATATGTATAGCTCATGTGGTTGTTGCATATCCTCACATATTGGCCTAGTGATGGGTAGGTGCTCCTATGCCCATATCTAGAGTACATAAACTCTTGTCACCATACTCTTCACCTCTCTATAGGAGATCTCATGCATCTTGTAGAACATATGGGCTAGCATGCACTGACCCCATCCAAAATATGATGGTTGCTCCAGCATCTACTATTGCATCCAACCCCATCCACACTCAAATCCATATTGGCATATGTTAGGCATCAAATAACACCCAAGGAAAGCTCCTAGTGTTAGGATTAACCTCAAATAGAAATAAAAGTTACATGAAAATATAACTAATATTAGAAAGAAATAGATCGCATAGAAGCGAACACAAGACACAAAGATTTAACATGGTTTACCCAATCCCTAGGCTACATCCACCAACAACAAGTGATTACAATTTGCAATCCCTTACAGCTCAATATTGCTGCAAGAAGCTACAATATCACCATACATTATGAAATCCATAACCCCAATCCTTTCTATACAAGCTTTTGTTGCTTACAAAATTAAGGCTAGAATAAGCCATCCAATAGAAAAATAGGTGTTGATGCCTTTTACAATATAAGGTCATTTTTGGCTTTGGGGGTGCCACTCCTAAAAACCCCTATAGGGGCATTGCCCCTCAACCATGCCCTATAATGCGATAGGGAGTCCACTTGGGCATTGCCCCTTGACCCCATCTTGTGGGTGTTTCCACCAAACCCCCATAGAAATAATCTAGGGAAAAACTATGTCGAATAAACCTCTAAGTCTAATTAGGCTCCACATTACAACAATCTTCCACTTGAAAACTGATTAGACTCCACACCAATAACCTCCCACTTGGAGACTGGTCATAGCACCACTAAACCTATAACTCCCACTAGAATATCAAACCACCTTGGACTTTGTTGTTCTTTTAATTTGTTCAGTCTTGAAGACCAACTAAAGTTGAAGAGGGGTTCAACTTCTCCCTTATTACTACCTTGGTAAACATATTTGTTGGATTATCATCTATATGTATCTTCTCTAGCTTTAACTATCCATCATCCAAAACTGACCAAATGAAATGGTACCACAACTATATTTGTTTTTTCTTTGAATGTACAGCATAATTCTTTGCAAGATGAATGTCATTCTAGCTATCTATGAACAAATAATTATCCCTCTATGGATGTCCCAACTCTTCCATGAAGAATTAAAGCCATATCATCTCCTTGGTTGCCTCTATAGAAACAACATACTCTACCTCTATAGTGGATATAGTATTAACCTTCTACAATCGAGAAACCTAGCTTACTTCTACCCCACCAATAGTAAATACATAACCTATAGTATTCTTCATGGTATCAATATCCCCTACCAAATTTGAGTCAACATAGCCCTGTAAGTCAGTAGTAGAGCCCCCAAAATGTAAACACTTATTGCATGTTCTTTTCAAATAATTGAAAATCCATTTAACTGCATTCCAATGCTCAAGCCTTGGATGACTCATATACCTACTAACGACTCCCATTGCATGTGCAATATCTAGCCTAGTACATATCATAGCATACATCAAGCTTCCTACAACTGAAGCATAAGGTAACTTGGACATCTTAACCTCCTCTTCTTATGTCTTTAGACACATCTCCTTAGTCAACTTCAAATGACTAGGTAAAGGTGTGCTGATAGCTTCAGCATTCTCCATAGAGAAACATTGCAACACCTTCTCAATATAATCAGCCTGAGATAATGTCAATTTTCTATTTCTCCTATCTCTCCAAATTTTCATACCAATGATTTTCTTTGCTGCCCCCAAATCCTTCATATAAAATGAATGTGCTAACTATTCTTTTAACCCCTTAATGTGATCCATGTTAGACCTAGCTACAAGCATATCAAATGTAGTTGTCATCATCTAATCTCTTAAAGTAAACATAATGATTTGAATGATACCTATTATATCCATGCTTGTGTATAAAACTATTTAATTTCAGATACCATTTCCAAGGTATTTTCTTCAAGCCATATAAACTTTTCTTCAATCTACACACTAAGTTTTCCTTACCTTTGACCTCAAATTTCTATGGTTATGCCATATATCTCTTCATCCAAATCACCATGAAGAAAAGTTATTTTAACATCAAGCTACTCCAAATGAAAATCTTCAATAGTCATAATACTTAAAATTATGTGAAAAGAAATTATTTTAATAATAGGAGAAAATATCTCATCAAAATCAATGCCCTTTTTATGTGTAAATCCTTTTACCACTAGCCTAGCTTTAAATCATTTCTCACCTCCATCCTCTTCTTTTAACTTATAAACCCATTTATTATGTAAATCCATTTTACCTACAAGCAACTTGCATAAATCTCATGTCTTATTTTTAAATAAAGAGTCTATTTTTTCTTGTACTGCAAACTCCCATTGAATCTTTATATCCACCTACATAGCTTCATCATAACATTTAGGTTCACCAGCATCGATAAGTAAAATAGAATACAAAGGAGAAAACATTTATGGAGGTCTACTTAGCCTTGTTGAGCATCTAACATTCACTAGGATGTGTGATATTTGTTGTTGTAGTTGTTGCAGATCATGAGGAATTGTTGGAACATCATCTTTGGAGTATCATCCAACACTTCATAACCATTTTCCTTCTTCTCATGTTCCTACAACCTATCTTTGTACAACACTTTTTCATTGAATGTGACATCTCTGCTTCTTATAATTTTACAATTTTCAAAATCCCAAAGCCTATAACCAAATTCATCAATGTTGTATCCAAAAAATATGCATTTCTTTGATTTAGCTTCTAGCTTGGTTCTATTTTTAGAATCTATAAGTGCAAATTCTTCACAACCAAAGGTTTTGAGAAAAGAATAACTCACCTACTTACCAGTCCATGTTTCCTCTGGAATACCATAGCCAAAAGGAGTAGAGAGACCTTTATTAATCAAATATACAATAGTATTAATAGTCTCCACCCACATATTCAAGGGAAACCTAGCATGCAAACTCGTTCTCCTTTCACGCTCCATTATTATACTGTTTATGCATTCAACCACTCCATTTTCCTATAGAGTACTTAGAACAATTTTTTTTCTATGAATACCATTAGTGGAGTGATAATCTTTAAATTCATTACTAGGCTCCACATCACAACAACTAGCACAGCTATCAACCTGTGCATAGGCCTGTATAACTACACTAGCTCCTCCCAAGGGATAGCTCTACTCATGATGATCACATCCTGGAAGATGGCCCTTAGTGCCAATGTACCAATTCATGGTTGTATGTGATACTCAATATGGGGTCTTTGGAATGAGATTTGGAGAATATTGTATATGTCCTTAGGGGTGATCATCATCTCTTTAAGGGGAAAACAAAAAGTGTTCATCTTTGAGTGGAAATTCTCTACCAAAGTTGTCAACAAATCATGATTCACCCACATATCGGGGATATCACATAGGTGTGATAGACCAAGTGCCTTGATATGTGTGATCTTAGTAGCATCTAGCTACCTAATCAACACCTTGATGGCAAGATAATGTGATATAAATCCTATATATGGAAAGTCAACCTACGAACATGAAAACAACATAACACAATTAGGATCCGATCCAAACATAAAAATGGTTTTCCTACACTATTGAAACACAAAAATCATAAAATCATACTACAAAAAGTTACGATGACATAAATAGGATAGAAAACATTTTATTTTGGCATCACACCTTACTCAATCTTGCTCAAAAGCTCACACGAGACTTCAAAATCTCACAATCATAGGCAAAGCCTCGTGCAAGTAACCTCCATGGGTTGCATGAGGAAACATTGTCAACATGAAAAATGACCTTGTTTAAGGTCACTCGTGCAAGAGATCAATGTCTCCTATGCAAGGAATCCTTAAACTTGTAGCGATAAAGTACTCTAGAAGCACTTCCTTGTGCGAGGTCCTACAAAGGCTCACACAAGAAATCAAGTCCTTGTGCAAGGACCCTGATAGAAAAAAAAGCTTTAAACGATCCTAAAATGGCTAAAAAATCTACCAAAATACATAAAATTCTAAAGGAATAAGAAGTATATTGACTACTCACTAGAGATTCATAGTCTTCTAATCAGCTATGTCACCTGGATTGCTCGAAATAATGAAGATGCATGGGGACCACCATTTTTGCCTCAGAACTCCTCCACCAAAGACAAATGATTATATGATTTGAAAATGACCTTTTGGGCCCTTATATAGGATTTGACCTAATTTTTCAAAGTGCTTTGATGGACATGAAAATCATCAGTTGGCTAATTGGACTGCTCCAAACTCATTTTTTAGGATCAAAATTGAAATTTGATACACTTAAATAGCTCAAAATTGCATTTTTAAATTTTTGGGACTAACACAATTGAACGTTTGTGTTCTTTATCTTTCTGATACTTTATGAATCTTGGAACATCATTGTATCAACATTTTCTCCAAATTCTCAACTTTTTCATCAAAAGTCAACCATGGTCAAATATGGTCAACTATGGTCACACTTGATAAACTTAACCTTTTCATCACTCTGAATTAACTCAAAATTTTCTCATTGTTCTTTTGAACTGTTCAATATTCTTCTAAATTTTTTCTCACATCAATATCTTCACATATATTGCTTATCATTGCTATTATGTTGTGTCATCTTTTGATTTAGCTCCTGAGGGGGTAGGATGATTACATCATTGAATCTTTCAAATCTGAATACAACTTAATATGAATATAATGTCCTAATTTCTAAGGACATCTCATCACTTGGGACATCTTTGTTCCCTCTATTTGGCATCATATGATATCTAATCTTACTTATTGATTAACTGATCAAACTCATAACAATCTCGACGGACAAGTATCTTGGTGTTCTATCTGGACTCCTAAGGATTAAGCCTCATTATGGGGATAAACCTATAACTCATTATGGACCAATATTTAGGTGTTCTATCTAGACTCTAGAGGATTGAGATTCATTCTAAAGATAATTCTAATCTTTCTTTCAATCATTGTTTAATGGACGGGTATTAGGGCATTCTAACCCTAACTCTTGCATATTAAACATCATTCTAGGGACAATCCTATGAATTGTGATTAATCTTATCATCTTTCAATGGATGGATATTGGAGCACTCTATCCCTAACTCCTTAGGATTGAGTCTCATTCTAGGAACAATCCTATAAATTTTGATAATCTTTGTTCTATCAGACTGGTATCTAGGTGTTCTATGTGGACTCCAGAGTGTTAAGCTTCATTCTAGAGATAACCTTAAAAAATCTCATAAATTGGTATCTATGTCATCAAATCTCAAAAAAACAATATCAATTCTTTTTTTATACTTTAGACTTTTGATTTCTTTGAATCAACATCTTGCTTGCACATTTATTCAAAGAGGGGCAAATGTAATACCCCTAAATTGGAACATTGGCATTATGAACCAATTATGGCGCATCAATCTTACAACATCTATTTCTTGATCAATTAAGTCCTATTGTACTAGGCATTTCTATTTTTTATCATCTTTAGTTGACCTAATTGTTGAATGTAGAAAATTGCTAATTTGTATTAATCACTTACTTTATTTAATTCCTAAATATTGATTAAAATTGGCTAAATTTAACCTCCTAATTTTATTACTTTAATTATAAGTCCTAAGTACTTTAATTAAATTAAATCCACCCTGTTTAGCTAATACACATTAAAAAGAATTAAATACATTGATTTAATTAAATATACATATCATAAGTGTTGAGACTAATTATTTAATTAATTATAATATTAAATTATGGTGTCATGTTTGAATGGATCAATATTTTTTCATAATTTATCTCATATGAAAAAGGAATTAAATATATTGATTTAATCAAATATACTCATCATAATTGTTGAAATTAATTATTTAATTAATTATAATAATAACTATGAGCACATATTTGAATGGATCAATGTTATCCCTTATTTCATCTCATTCAATTGCATCAAAAATGGAGGACTCAGTCTCACATTCAATCTGAACCATACACTCAGTTTAATCTTGACCATTGACCAAATCCAAGATTCTATAAAAGAGACCCTAGGCCTCTTATTTGAAAAGGGATGCAAGTGAAGAGTATCGAATCATTGTTGGATTGATTACTTAAGCATCTTGCATTCAAATTTCTATTGCTTTTACATGCTCATCATTTAGATTACAATACACTCAATTAGCTTAATTTTCTTAACATTGTTCTTAGATTAAGTTGAAGATCATCTAGATTAATTCATATCTTTGCATACAAAAATATCAAAAACATAGATTAATATTGCATTTGCATTGATTCAAATCCTTCATACTGCTTTGGTCTGGTTACTAAACTCTCAATTCTGAGAGTATATAGTAAAACCTCATCTAGTTAGAAGGCAATAGATTGCCTTGTGTAGATATGCTAGATGAACAATCTCATATTCATTTTGGGATGTTATTGACAAAAAATGATCATGTTGAAGTGTGTGGTTGAATTAGAGGCCCGTATTTAAAACCCATAAGACTAACATAGAACAAAAGCAAATCTCATTAGTATCTTACATGGATCTGCAACTAAAACTTTACAAAACACCATAGCAACAAGCTAAAAGCTAATGCTTCCTTTACTCAAATAACATGTAACTAATTTCACAATTATGTGGGAGAGTATCACTCTTTATATAACAAGGGGATTTAAATCTTACACACAGGAATATGCTAACAACAATAAATCTTCACTTCAACTTAGGAAATTCGACAAGTAACTTAAAATAAAATAATATTTTTCATGGAAGCTAATCTCACATCCATAGGCCTTCTTAAGGCCATCTATCGAGCTTGGAGAACCTTAGCTAGGTGGGGAATCACACATATTGCAGCAATTCATACACACATATTTACACAATAGATTTTATACTACACTCACAATGTCACATTATAGCACAATACTCCCTACCAAGGCTTGCACTTAGGATCACTATTGATCTATTTCAAGGGTGAAGGTGGAAATAAACAAATGGGGAGAATCCACATTGCAAATAACAACACAGTCCTTCACAAGGCTACGCATACACTTCCACATGCTTGCACAAGGCTTTCATTCAAAACCCTTATGACCTCCAAGAAAAATCTCTTATGGCCCCCAGGAAAATGTGGCATATGGGGCCCATAACACCCATATGAAATCCCTCTCCTTTACAAGAAGAGACTCTCCACCCAAATGCATTCCCTATACACCCTTCACCCAACAAGGTTCTCTTCCCTCCCAAGGGTGAGGTTCACCTTGAAACTCCCATACACAATAGAAAAATCAAAGAAAAACTCAAAAATCACACATAGACACCATAGATACTACACAATACCAAAATATCACAAAAATACAACTCCAATACACAATATTGTAGCACTACACCAAAGAATGTAACACATAATGAACAATCATTTGATACAATATTTTACATAAATACAAATTCATAAGAAATGGGTACTAACCTTACTTCCAAGCTTGCACAAGGTTTATTTAAGCTCCATCTCTCCTACCAAGCTTCCTATCCTTCCTTCCTATGTTCATGCCTAACTTATACTAACTCTACTAGTGGTCTCCAAAATTGGAGAATGGGTATTAGCCTACCATTTTCTTAAAGGCTCCTCTAAGAAGGCCCCCAACTACTCTCGCCTACCACTCATCATGATGGAACACCTCATGAGTGGTTCTCGTCCACCCTTGTCTCCTCTTCATGGGGGTAGGTGTTATGATTAATAAGATAAAAATAAAAATTACATGCAAATATAACCAATATAAAAAAAATTGCAAAGAAGAGAAAACATGACACATAGATTTAACATGGTTCACCAAATCCCTGAGCTACATTCACCAACATCAAGTCCAATATTCTTATTATCCAGTGATCACAACCTAGTTACAATCTATAATACCTTATAGCTCAATACCACCATAAGAAGCTACAATCTCATCACATAATGAAATACCTAATCCTAAGACATTTTATACAAGCCTTTTTTTTCTTCTTAGAAAATTAGGGCTAGAATAATTCATCCAATAGAAAAATAGCAACTAGTGTCTTTTATAATAATAAAGTTGGTCAAGCTTTCAAGGGTGCTACCCCTGAAGAGCCCCATGGGGGCATTTCCCCTTGACCCCATAATAAAGTTGGTCACATGCAACTAGGGCTCTACATCAAGACCCCATAAGGGGCACTCCCCCTTGACCCCATCTTGGGGGTACTACCCCCAAGCCCCTATAGTAATAATCTAGGGAGAAACCATGCCAAATAAAGTGATAAAAATAAACCTCTAAGTCTATTTAAGCTCCACAACACAAAAATGTCCCACTTAGAGACTGATCAAATTCCAGAACAATAACCCCCCACTTTGAGACTAATAATAGCACTGTTACACCTATAGCTCTCACTAGAATGTAAAACCACCCTAGACTCTATTTTTCTTTTATTCTATTCAATCTAGAAGTCCAACCGAAGCTGAAGATGAGTTTGACTTCTCCCTTGTCACTAATTTTTTAAATATATCTATTGAATTATCATTTGTATGTATCTTTTCTATCTTTAACTATCCATCATCCAAAATTGATCGAATAAAATGGCACCACAACTGTATGTGTGTTATCTTTGAATGTAGAGAAAAATTCTTCACAAGATGAGTGGTACTCTAGTTATCTATGAACAAATAATTATCACTTTGTAGGTGTAACATACTCTTCCTTTGTAGTGGATAAAGAATTCACCTTCTATAAGTGAGAAATCCAACTCACTGTTGTCTCACCGACAGTAAATACATATCTTGTACTACTCCACTTGGTATCAAGATCCCCTACCAAATATGAGTCAACATAGCCTTGTAAATTAGTAGTAGAGCCCCCAAAATATAAACATTTACTAGATGTTCCTTTCAAATATTTGAGAATCCATTTGACTGCATTCCAATGCTCAATTCCAAGATGACTCATATATCTGCTAACAACTCCCACTGCATGTGCAATATTTATCCTAGTACATACCATGGCATACATCAAACTTCCTATACTTGAAGCATAAGGTAGCTTGAACATCGTAACCTTTTCTTTGTGTGTCTTTAGACACATCTCCTTAGTTAATTTTAAATGACTGAACAAAGGTGTTGACATCTTTGGCATTCTCCATAGAGAAATGTTGCAACATCTTCTCAATATAATCAGCTTGAGATAATGCTAATTTTTTATTCCTCCTATCTCTGCAAATTTTCATACCAATGATTTTTGAATTCTTTGTCACCCCCAAATTCTTCATAGAAAATAAATTTGCTAATTTCTCTTTTAACCCTTTAATGTGATCCATGTTAGACCCAGCTACAAGCATGTCATCAAAATATAAACATAAAATAATGTAGCTATCATAATCCAACCTCTTAAAATAAATACAATGGTCTAAATGAAAATGAGTGTAACCATTCTCATGCATAAAAATGTCAAATTTAAGATACCATTTTCGATATGCTTACTTCAAGCCATATAAACTTTTCTTCAATCTACACACTAAGTTCTTCTTACCTTTGACCTCAAATCCCTTTGGTTGTACCATATATATTTCTTCATCCAAATCACCATGAAGAAAAATTGTTTTAATATCAAGTTGCTTCAAATGCAAATATTCAATAGCTACAATACTTTAAATAGTATGAATAGAAGTTATTTTAACAACTAGAGACAATATCTCATCAAAATCAATGCCCCTTTTTTGTGCAAATCTTTTTACAACTAACTTGGCTTTAAATATTTTATTACCTCCATCTTCTTCTTTTCGACCTATAAACCCATGTATTTTGCAAATTCCTTTTACCTACAGGTAACTTACATAAATCCAAAGTCTAATTTTTCAACAAGAAGTATATTTCTTCTGTCATTGTAAAATCCCACTAAATCTTATTGTCCACTTGGACAACTTAATCATAACATTTAGGTTGACCAACATCTATTAATAAATTAGAATAGCCTTGTTAACCATTTAACATTCCCTAGGGTGTGTGGTATTTGTTATTGTGGTTGTTGCAGAGCATGAGCATCTATTGGAATATCATCCTTTTGAGTATCATCTAGCACTATATAATCATTTTCTTTCTTGTCATGCTTCTGCAATAGATCTTTGTACAACACTTTCTCATTGAATATGGCATCCTTGCTTCTTACAATTTTATGATTTTCAAAGTCCCAAAGCCTATAACCAAATTCATCAATGTCATATCCAAGAAATGTACATTTCTTTGACTTAGCTTCTAGCTTGGTTCTATTTTCAGAATCTATATGTGCAAATGCTTCACAACCAAATGCCCTAAGAAAAGAATAATTCACCTTCTTACCACTCCATGCTTCCTTTGGAATACCACAACCCAAAGGAGTAGAGGGACTTCTTTGATCAAATATACAATAGTATTTGTATCCTCCTCCCACATGTTTAAGGGTAGCCTAGCATGCAACCACATACTCCTTGCATGCTCCATTATTCTCTTGTTCATGCATTTTGCCACTCTATTTTCCTGTGGAGTCCTTTGAACATTTTTTGTCTATGAATACCATTAGTGGAAAATGAATCTTCAAATTATTTGCTACAATAATCACCACCATTATTAGATCTGAGACATTTTAGCTTTTTACTAGTCTCATTCTCAACCAAGCATTTCCATTTCTTAAAAGTTTGAATTACATCATATCTTTGTCTAAGAAAATAAACCAATACTTTTCTAATTACATCATCAATAAATGTAACATGATAATGAGAACCAACAAGGGAAGATACCAAAGTTGGTCCCCATACATCTGTGTGCACATGCTCTAATTTCTCATCTTTCTTTTCCTTCCCACTCTTCACAAAACTCTCTCTCTCTTTTTCATAAATACAACTTTTACATAAATACATATTAACACATTTCAAACTTGGTAAAACTTTCTTTGAATGAAGCAACTTCATATATTTCTTACTCATGTGCTCAATTTTTTTATGCCATAGTGTTGTATCAAAATCTACAACATATGTTTGTTCTCCTTGCTCAATTGTATTAATTGTTCCTAAATAGTCATTTTTCTATGAAACAATCAAAGTAGAAGGAACAGTTGGACCTATACAAAGATATAAGGCACTTACTTTCACACCTTTTTCTACTACTAACGAACCTTTTGAAACCTTCCAATTTTTATCATTAAAAGTAACTATGCAACCCTCATCACCTAGTTGCCCTATTAAAATTAAATTCCTACTCAATCTTGGAACATGTCTTACCTCTTTTAGTAGCCAATGATTCCCATTCTACAACTTAATCTTAAATAAGCCCTTTCCAACAATCTAATAGGTTTCATTACTCCCCAAATAAACAAGCCCAAAATCCCCTTGGACATAATTAATAAAATAACCTCTATAGGTGTAGCATGAAATGAATCCCGTAAATCTAGAACTCATGAATCATCAACACTTTCTAAAGAAAGAAGCAAAACATCCTCTTCATATTTGTTATTTACCAAATTTGATTCCTTATTCCCTTCTTGTTTGTCTATTTCATTATTCTTTCAAGTCAAGAAATCTTTCTTCTTATGCCCTAATTTTTCGTAATACTAACAATCTCTTGGTCCTCTAGATTGACACCTCTTTCCCTTTGATTTTTCTCTTTATTTTCCATGATTTCCATAATTGCTTCCTCTCTCATTCATTTTTCCTCTATCTTGTGCATTCAAATCACTTCTTAGTGTAGATGCACCCTAGGCTTTCATACAAATTTCCTCACTCGGAATAACACCAATCACATTATCAAATTTTAGGGTATTAGATCTAGAAATATAATTACTTACAACCATTCCCAAATCATTCTATCTTTCAAGCAAAGAACACAAAATCAAGAGAGACCTAATTTCTTCATCAAAATTAACATTTATAGAAGATAATTGACTGGTAACTGTATTAAACTCATTTGAATGATCTGAAATAGATCCACCTTCCATCTTTATATTAAATAAATGCTTCATGAAAAATACCTTGTTTGAAGTGGAAGGATTTTCATACAACCTTTCTAGGGTTTGCATCAACTCTTCAGTTGTCTTCACTTTTGTAATATTAAATGCCACCAATTTTTTTAGGCACAAACAAATACTTATAAGTGCCTTTCTATCCAAAATATCCTAGTCCTCATCTATCATAATTGTTGGTTTCTTGGAATTTCCTTCCAATGGTTGCCATAAATCTTTCTAGTAAAGATAGTCCTCCATTTGAATTTTCCATAACTAGAAGTTATGCCAATTAAACTTCTCAACCTTTAGCTTACCCTCATTTTCTATTTCTCCCACTCAACCATGAGACCTTCATGTAGGAGATAGCTAAAAAAATGACCTTGCTCTAATACTGCTTATTAGGATTAATGAGACAGAAATAAAATTTACATGCAAATATAACCAATATTAGAGAATAATAAGTCACACAAAAGAGAACACAAGACACAAAGATTTAACCTGGTTCACCCAATCCCTGAGCTACGTCCACCAACAATGAGTCCAATATTCTTATTATCTAGTGACTACAACTTGATTACAATCTATAATCACTTTCAACTCAATACCACTACAAGAAGCTACAACCTCAACACATAATGAAATCCCTAACCCCAAGCCATTTTATACAAGATTTTTTTCTTTCTTACAAAATTAGGGCACTTCCCCCAAACCACTATAATGAAAATTTGGGGGAAAACCACACTGAATAAAGTGAGAAAAATAAATCTTTGATTCTAATTAGGCTCCACATCACAACAATAGATTTCTTAATCTTGTAAAAAGGAACCCTTTTTCTGAAACCCAAAATTCATCACTCTCTTTTAAAGGCATTTTTGAAGTGTTGTAATTAGATTTTGGGAAGCTCAATTGGCTTAGAATTACCCCATAACCCATAGTAGACCCACAGGTCAAGTCATTTTAAGCCTAAACTACCCCCTAGAGTCACTTTTTACCCTCCAAGAGTCTACAAAGAGTTGACCTATGAAATTGGGTGATGGGAGAATTATCTTGGCTCCCTAAATGAGAAATATCACCTAGGGTCTCTTCATGGTTACTCAAGGGTCACTTTACTACCTACTCAACTCACTTGGAATGGACATCACAATACATATGTCAATTGTCACCATATTTAACATATTACTTCATAAACACAGACCTACCAACAAGGATATTCCCCATTTATATTTAATAATTAGTGAATGCACTCCAACACAATTTTACAAATAAAAATAAATTTATAATTAGGTTATGTCCCTCCTTAGGGATAACCTTGAATTCACAAGGGATTTCACAACATTTCACTTAGCAAAGGTTCTCCAAAATGTCCATGGTGATACTACCTGCACCCTCATGAAAAATATTAGTAGTCCAATATGAAGTATGCATAACATAAATGTACATGGTAACATACTTGTCATACTCATAGATCTCAATATAAATCACAAATAATCAACATGTGAACTTGGATTTGCATCGTTACATAACTTAACATCTACATATTCACATTCATTGATATTCTTTAATCTATAATTTAGAGCATAATACATCATGGAATAAAGCATAATAAGATAAGGATCATCACTATAAAATCATCTAAGTCAGTAAATCATGATGCATATACAACACACATCAATTCACAAGTCCTTTCCACAATTCATTTGTCAATTATGTTTAACCCATTAAATCCTCAACTTGTTTTTTATATTATCCTAATCATTTAAATATATCAATTATAAGAACATAGAGTATCTAAAGCAACCAAAATCAAACATACAACATCTAATTCCCATTTCTATCTAGTCAATCAAGGCTCATCACAACATAGTAATTTGGTATCTTTCAACACATGAACATTTGCATAAAGTTATTGGCTTAATGATTCACTTTTAACACCTAACATTAAGTTTCCATATTATAATAACTTATTTTAAACCAATTACATATACAAATTCCAAAAATCCTCATAAAGGTAAATATAAAATTGTACTACCCTAATAAGCAACCAATTTGATTATCCCTAAGTAAGCATGCATTATCATTATATCTTTTAGGTTAAAGAAATAACTGCATCAAGTTCTTGACATATAGATTCTAAATGTATAACATCAATCTAATCTAATCAAATGGAAAATTATGAAATTAGGTGAAAAGCTATGTGTCTTCCTTGAATAAGTATCACATTTTTTTTACATGGAGAAACAATATGTGATTATAGCAATATTCCCAAGGAAATCTATGACTTATCTCTTAATGAAAAGTCACATCACACATAACCAACCCTCTAATAAGGCACATATTCATAAGGATAAGGTTATATTAGGTGTATTTGATGTAGGAAAATCTTGGGTTTTCTTGCAATCCTACATGTTTGGAGGGATTTTGGTTAAGTGTTGTGGAGCTTGACAGATACAGGCATTCAGCATACGCTGGGAGCTCGACATGGTCTACGAACTCAGCATGGTCTATGGAACTTGGTTTGGTCTATGGAGCTTGGCATGGTCTTGGAGCTCAATATTTTTTATGGAGCTTAGCATGGTCTTGGAGCTCAGCATGGTCTATGGAGCTCAGCATGGTCTTGGAGCTAGACATGTTCTATGGAGCTCGGCATGGTAATTTGTTCCTCGACATGATCTATAATTTGGTTCCTATTATAGGACATTTAAGTAATTTTAACCAATGAGTTAGAGAATGAAATTTTAACAGATTGGATAGGGCCTAGATTTCTACCTATGGTTCAAAGAATGAGTTCTAACTCCATCAGAGCTAGGAGATATCACAATTTTACTTGGACATCAATTTTGGGCACTTAATTGTTGTTGTTGGCCAACTTATGGCATTTAATTTGTGTATTTGTATTTAATTTGTGTTTTAGGATAACTTTTGGCTTAGATTTGTATAAGTAGGGGTTTTTAGGAAGTCTTTATTCATTATTCATCCATCATGGAGAAGAGGAGGAGCTTGAAGAGAGAATTTGGAGAAGAGCTAGTAGTTGTCGCTTGGAAAACAAGGGGATTGCTTGGTGGGCTTGTGAGCATAACTTGAGATCTTCCTTGGGGGTTTCTACCAGAGTGTGGATCTTGAGGGGTCTTTCAAAACTATTACTTGCTTTTTATTTGGCTATAACCAAGAAGGCCTTATAGCCTAGCACATTGTATGTAATTAGTTATATTTTATGAATATATTATTGTAATTTAGTATCAGATCTTGCATTGTTGTTTCTTGTTGTTGTGTTTCTATTATGTGGTTGTATAGCTAGGGGCTATGACATTTCCTTTGGGTATTCTTGTACCCTACACTACATTAGTTGGTATCAAAAATAAGGTTGTTCCTGAGTGTGTAGGTAGATCACCGAAGTTGTGGTAGTTTGTACTAGGACTTGGGTTGACAAAGGTTGATCTTGTGACTAATTGATCTTTTGGTCAGTGGATTTCTTGCTTAGATTTTGCTAAAATTTTGGAAGATGCCTCCAAAAATATTGGACCCTAGGGAAATTGCTAATCTTACTAATGTTGTAGAAGAAAAAATTTTAGAGAAGGTTAAAGAAAATTTTTGATTTGAGATGGAGGATGTTAGAGTAGAATTCAAATCTCAGATGGCATCAATGAAGAGTGACATGAATGCTGAAATTGTGAGTGCTTTAGTTGGCATTCCTAGGCATGTGGGTACTGAAGGTAGTTATGAGGAAGTTGCTAAAGACTTTGAAGCTGCTAGATGTAGTGGTGAGGATAGATCTAATCATGTGGAGAGACCTATTGGAATTAAGGCTAGTTAGTTTTCTTGACCTAGATCTCATTTGAAGTTGAAGCATAAGATGGATGTTTCTAATTTTTTAGGCACTTTGAATCTTGAAGACCTAATTGATTAGATTGGTGAATTGGAAGACTACTTTGAGCTTGAGGATATTGAGGATCCACTCAAAGTAAGGTTGGTACAAACTAAGCTGAAGGGACATGCTACTCTTTGGTGGAAAGAATTACAAAGAGATGGAGAAGAGGAAGGTGAAATGAAGATAAGTAGATGGAGGTTAATGGTGACTAAGTTGAAGGCTAAGTTCATTCCTTCTTATTATGAACTTTAATTTTTTAAGAAGTTGTAGAATCTAAAGCAGAAGGATATGACTCTAAAAGATTATACAGAGGAGTTCTACAAGTTGACTATTCAATCTGGGCATCAAGAATTGTCAAAAGAGAAGGTAGCTCGGTATATTAATGGTTTGAGATTCAATATTTAGGATAAGGTTGGTATGCTAAATATTTCTTCAATTGAGGATGCTTATTAGTATGCTTTAAGAGTAGAAGAGAAGCTAAAGAGGAAGAATCAAGGTGGTTCCCAAGGGAAGGAAAAGCAAGATAGTTTAGCACCAGCTAAACCAAAAGTAGAAGGTGAACCAAAACCTGTTGAATAGAGAAGAAGGATAGGTGGAGGTGGGTTCAAAGGTAATTTTTCCAGTATGATCAAGAGGAGCATAGGTCTTTTGAATGTCTAATTGGTAGGACAACTACTATTGTGAATGAGGTTGAAGTCCAGAATAGTCAGCCTAAGCAAGGAGAAAGTTTGTTGGCTCGACAAGTACTAGTTGGTGAGAGGATATTGGATTCTTGCCAGAGGATTAATTTGTTCAAAACTCATTGTAAGTCTGGTGGTAAAGTCTACAAGGTGATTGTGGATGGTGGTAATATTGATAACCTTGTTGCTCAAGAGATGGTTCAAAAACTTGGTTTCGAGAGAATGAGACATCCTTATCCTTATAGGATTGGTTGGTTGCAAGGTGAGCATGCTTTGGAAGTGAGAGAGCAATGTCTTGTTGATTTCTAGATTGGGCAGTATAAGGATCAAGTGTTGTGTGATATTCTAGATATGAATAGTTGTCATGTGTTGCTTGGTAGTCCTTGGTAGTATGATTGTAGGGCTATGCATGATTGTGTTAGGAATGTGTTTATTGTTGAGAAAGGTGGTAGGAAGTTTTCCCTAATTCCTTTGAAAAATGAAGAGCTCGGTAAGAGGAACCTTAGTATTGGCAGCCGAATTGAGCTGGCAGATTCTAAGAAGGTCAAAGATTAGCATAGAAATCAAACCTATGGAAAACCTATGGTGGATGTGAAGAAGAAAAATAAAAACAAGGGAAAGAGTGTTAAGTTGAAGACTTGGAGGAAATGTATGTGAAGAATCAATTTGGGATTTATGTACTAAATCCCAAAAGATGTTCTTCCAGTTACTAGAACATCTTTTCAAACCTAGGGTGTTTGATGTAGGAGCATCTTAGGTTCTTGCATTTTTGGAGGGATTTGGTTAAGTGTTGTGGAGCTTGATAGATACTGGCATTTGGCATACTTTGGGAGCTCGGCATGGTCTGGGAACTCAGCATGGTCTATGGAACTTGGCATGGTCTGTCAAGCTCGGCATGGTCTTGGAGCTCAGCATGGTCTATGAAGCTCAGCATGGTCCTGGAGCTAGGCATGGTCTATGGAGCTCTTCATGGTCTTGGAGCTTGACATGGTATATGAAGCTTGGCATGGTCTTGGAGCTCGGCATGGTCTATGGAGCTTGGCATGATCTTTGGTTGCTCAGCATGATCTGTAATTTGGTGCCTGTTGCAAGCCATGTAAGTAATTTTCCACAATGATTTAGAGGATAAAAATTGTAAGGATTGGAGAGGGCCTAGATTTCTACCTATGGTTCAAATAATTCTACCTATGGGTCAAAGAAAAAGTTCTAACTCCATCGGAGCTAGGAGATATTGTGATTTTACTCAGACATCAATTTTGGGCACTTAATTGTTGTTATTGATCGACTTGTGGCATTTGATTTCTGTATTTGTATTTAATTTGTGTTCTGGGCCAACTTGTGGCTTAGATTGGTATAATTAGGGGTTTTTTGGGAAGTCTTTAATCATTATTCATCCATCATGGAGAAGAGGAGGAGCTTGAAGAGAAAATTTGGAGAAGAGCTAGTAGTTGTGGCTTAGAAAACAAGGGGATTGTTTGGTGGGCTTGTGAGCACAAATTGAGATCTTCCTTGGGGGTTTCTACCAGAGTGTGGATCTAGGCTAGCTAGTCTTTGGATTGGATCTTGATGAATCTTTTAGAACTATTAATTGCTTTTTATTTGGTTGTAACCGAGAAGGCCTTACAGCCCGACACATTGCATGTAATCAATTATATTTTATGAATATATTATTGTAATTTGGTATCAAATCTTGCATTTTTGTTTCTTGTTGTTGTGTTTCTAATGTGTGGTTGTATAGTTGGGGGCTAGGACATCTCCTTTGGGTATTCTCCTACCCTAGACTATGTCAGTATTAGAGGAGGAGTCTTACAGATATTCTGAATCCCTTTATGAATTATGCACAATCTTAAAGAATGGATTCTCCATGCACTCCTTCAATTTAGGAAGTGAGCATCCTTAGTATTTGGGTTTCTCACTAGTACATTTGGCCTCTATTTTTGACAAAAAAAAATTTGATGAGAGGCCAAATTGGCTTGTGAACCACTTTTTTTTTTTTATTCTCTCGTGTTCATTGAAATAGCCACAAACATGGGATTTCAAAATAGCCTCAAACATGGGATTATATTTGAAAAAAACGAAACACATTTTTCATTGTTCACGGGATTCATTATTCACGAGAGGAGGTGGCTTCGCATACAAAGGTGGTAAGTTTTTTTTTGAGGTAATCCATTGCATTGCATGAAAAAGTTGAAAGAACCATTTTCTATATAATTAGAATCATGCATTCTTTAAAATCCCTACAGAGAAACCCCATAGCTGGCTAATTTAGGTGATTTATTTTCAAAATTGTGCTTATTTTATACACATGGAATATATTTTCTCCTTACACAAAACACTCTAATTTTTTATAGGGCCACAAGTGTATTTTTTGGTAGTGGATCCCCTGAAGATAGACCCAAATGCATATTGAGAAAGAATGGGTTACCCTTGCCAAAGCAGAACCCCACAAAGTTGTTCTTCTCAAACACGACAAGGGTAACCCAAGAGCATTCCTTTGAAAATTGACTAGCAAACCTTTAATCCAAGGCAACCCGAGAGTATTCCAATGTAATATTTTGCATGATTTCAATTAAACATGGAGAGATGTAGATAAAAAAATTCCAAGTAATTTTTAGGAACCCATGCAAGGAAAGAATGTGCATTTGATTACTAGAATGTGACTAGTAAATTGTCATAGGGTAAGGTTTTCGAGTGTGTGAAATTGCAGCAGGGCTTTGTCCATTAGATGGGTGGTTAAAATATGGATATAATATCATGAAAATAGTATAATAAGAGTATATTGATGTGTGAAAGATCTATATTAAGTCTAAAAACAAGACTTTTGGATTGGATACAAGAAATTGCAGATTTGGAGTAGATTGTCATGACACGATAGCAAGGTATAAAACTTGTTTTTATTTCATTTGATTAAAGACATTTAGTGTGTCAAGATGGTTAGAGTTTTGGAAAATCAATAGAGATGTTTAAAAGTGTCTTTAATGGTAGGGGTAATGAAGATACTATATGTTAAGGTTACTAGATGGCTACATTAACCTATATGCTAATAGGAAAGTGTAAACTTGTCAAGTTTGGCTTATTAGCAATGTAAATGCTGATCACATCATGATAAAAGTGTCTTTAATGGCAGGGGTAAGGAAGATACTATATGTTAAGGTTACTAGATGGTTTGTTAACCTATATGCTAATAGGAAAGTACAAACTTGTCAAGTTTGGGTTATGAGTAGTGTAAATGTTGATCACATCATGATTCCTTGTAAAGTATTCCAAAGTGTAGCTTTTCATTAGAATGAACTTGTGGAAGGGCTTAGTATCCTCATTAAGTCATGCAAACCCTGATTAGATTTGTCATGTTTTGTTGTGAAGGGTGATTGGCCTAAAATAGGATAGTGTTGTGGTAGGTCAAACAAATACAATCATGATGAATGCAAAGAATTAAATAGGGAGAGAGATAATGAACTATGAAAGAGTTTTCAAATGATATGTTAATGATGTTTTATGTATATATAGGTGAAGATTGAGAACTAATCTTGTGATATGGAATATTTATGAACACAAAATCCTTCAACCAAGTGAGAATAATGTTCTCATGCAAGCTGTTGGTTGGTGGATACAATTGGTAAGGTTTAATAATCTTATGGTCTTGATTGCAGGAGTTATGGATGATACCTTAAGAAGATAATGTTTAAAATTGCTTATGTAAAATTATTGTCCATATTTTTATCAAGGGTTGCAATTTATGTCAAAAAAATTCAATTGATATAGGGATTATTCTTTTTTTTTCATTTTGATAATGGATCATTAAATGTGTTTGATTGAAAAATGCAAACATTTAAAAGTAAAAACTAATATGAAGAATTGTTTAAAAATAAATCATTAGTCCTCTTTATTTAAATGTATTTACCATCCAAGTTCAAAATCTCATGCTCTTTGAGCAGCATCTTGATCTTCAACTGAATTTGACATTGGTTCAAACCACTTGGGGTCGAGAGTTATACCAATGCACCCTCTTTGTTTCTCCTACATGCAAGAAACATCATTTAACTTGTAAGATCATCTAAAAAATTTATATTTAGATTTGAGCCCTAGCTAATCCATGAAAAGCTCACAAAGGAAGTACCTTCCTCCATTGAGTTAGCCTTCCTCCATATGATCTCTTTTTATTGAAAATAAAAATTTGAAAAAGTAGGTTGAGACCTTGAAATGTTTCCTATACATATTGACAGCAACAGAATGGGATAAAAGTATGTTCTAAGCAACTATGTAAGGTTTTTTTTGAAGAGTTCCCTTGCTTACAAAGAAAGTGAGAAAGTATTGAACATCTTCCTAGAGCTCAACCTTAGATGAATACACCCACCACCTTTAAGAGGAAATAGTTCTTCCAAGGAGCCCTTCTCAACAATAATTGGGGTCACAATCTCTACAGATGAGTTCATATTTTAACTTGATGAGCTAAATATTTTGAACATATTCTCAATCCTATATATCAAGACAAAACTCACAAAGTTCTTTAAAAACAAACCTATTTAAGAAATGGTGTCACCCTTGCTATCAAGAAGTGACACTATTAGATTCTCTTGAAGATTTAGTACAAGGCTACACTAAATTGAGATCATTAGTAGAAATAAGAGAGTAAAAATTATAGTTGCAGAAATAGTCACTTACAAAGAAAATTTTGAATTTCATGTTGTTGTTTTTCTTCCATTTACTTCAAAAGGACTTGTCTGAAATTCTCTTTTTCCAATACTAACTAAATACAAAAGGAAAACCAGTATCATTGCTTTACACTTTACATCCATGATTCATTTTAGCACACCTTAAAATAGAATACCTTTAATTGACACATATTTTCCTCCTATTCAATATCAAACAAAGTGCTATCAGAACCTTGCTAGATAGTCCTGATAATTCATTATTGCACCATGTTTCCTCCAAATTACAAACCAAAATAACTAAGGAAGGTTGAAAGGATAGAATTAGGTTTTCTTGTCTATAAGAAATTTATTAGTCTTAGGGTTTGACAAGTTAAAGCTTGTCAATGGGCAAAATTTTGAATATTCAAATGTCATTAGAGTGGATTATATAGGGCACATCAGTCACACACGGTTTGGCAACAAAATAGTAGCTTTAACTTAGAATGGAATTGTTGATTAAATCAAGAACTTCCAAAATAAATTTACCAAAAACAAAGGCTAATTGAAGTACTTTGTATTTATCACTTGTGGCTTCTGGAGGTAAATCTACTAACTTGAGAACTGCATAAATGAAGAAATAGTAAAAGATTTAGTCCATATGATAGCATGTTATTCATATATATAATTCACTTCCACTACTCAATATTTTTGTAGAGTCTTGCTCACATATGGATGGTAGAATCAAAGTCATTTAAGTTGATTGCTTGTTAAACACATAAACTAAAAAACAAGTGAAAATAAATTACATATGCTTAATCCACCATAAATTCAAACTTAGTTGAGATGAGTTTGGGCAAGACACGTGATACTTGGATACTTCCTAGCATTGGATTGTTTCCCTCTTAATTGCCTCTACTTTCACTTAAGTTACAATTCAATAAGAAACTAATTTGATATCTCTCTATGTATAGTTTATCCCATAGAAGGGTATCCAAACAAAATGAATAAATTTCTTGATCTTTCAAACTATTAGTGATATAGCCCAAGTTGTGGGTAAAGAGCCCTATGCACAAAAATAAACAGATTACAGTTGCCCATTTATGTACAAGGAATGGTCATAGGTGAAGGAAAAAAAATTGAAACAATTATGAATCCTATTGTCTAATAGATCTAAGAAGCTACTCTTTACAATTGTCTATAGATTTTAATAAATGAGTCATGTAGGTGGAAAGGGGATGCCTTTTTCTTTAATGTTGGTAATCATAATTTTTTGTTTGGTAGGGAAATTGATTTATCTTCGAGACTTCTACAACACTATTCCAATTGAGATTATTCCTACACCAGCTTGGCAATTGCAGTTGAAAGACTAAAGAGATTATTCTTCAACATTTTGCAAAAGCAAGATTCCTTTACTTTGCATTTCCATTGTAAATAGAATTATGTGAGGCCTCACCCCGACCCATCATAGCATAGTGATACATTACTATTATTTTGATATTCGTGACTCGAGATGTCGAGACATTATTTGATGCTTAGAACATACTATATTATTTGATGTTGTGTGATGTTACTTTCAGATATATTTGATGTTTGTCATTTAATGTTTCATGTATATGTATGTTGATGAAATCAGTAAATGTAGGATTGAGACTTTGATTTAAGAGATTTTAAATGGTTAAGAATTAAGTAGGATGAAGAAACCCTTATTGATGTATGTTTCAATTTATGTGGATTTCTGATACGTATACATATATGTACATGTGATTTTACGAGACTACTGATGTGTGCAATGAGTGTGTAGATATTTAGCTGAGAAACCCTGCGGAGGAACAAAACTGATCTCTATGTGCTAATTTTGGAAACCTTGTTGTTTGTAATTCAAGAATTGTATTGTGAGATGTATGTATGTATCTTTCTGTGTTCAGTGAATGGTAGTGTTCGTAACTATGTTCTTTTAGTGTCGCTTGACACTCGTAAAATTGTTTATGTTCTTCAGTGTGCTGTTTAGGGTTAGTTGTATAACCTTTGGACCCAAGTTGGTGTAAGTTAGTGTCAGTTTGCTATTTGGTTCTTAATTGAGGTTAGTTATCCCTTAATCTAGATTAGTGTTTAATCTGCATTGTTAGAGTTGTTAGATGGTCCTATTTTATTCCTAGCTTTTGTTTGGCCCTAAACCTATTTCTTAAGGCTTAAAACATGAAATAATTTTACCCAAAGGGTATGGGTATGGGTTAGGGGTCTTTTCCAAACCCTAAGCCCCTTTTATTGACTTTTGAGGCCACTCAAAAAGTCTCATTTTGCCTTTGTACGAAAATTGAATATAACCATCATGAGTTACCTTACCTCCTTTGAGTGTTTAACCATAGTGTGGGTTGAGTTAGGAGCTTCTTGATTTGTAGGTGGGTGGGTGAAGTTATTGATCCCTTTGGTGGTTGAGTTTGAGGCTTATTTAGAGGCCCTTCTTGGACTAGTAGAGGTTGTTACCCAATCTCTACATTTAGAGAGGAGTCTTGGAAGACTAGAGCAAGGAAGGGAAAAGCTCTACTCAAACTTGTTCATTGCCATTACCTCTTTGTGAAGGTAGGAATTCTCATCTCCCTTGTTCAGTTTTCATGTTTGTTTCATGCTTATGCTACCTTATTGTTATTTGTATGTTTGTATGATTGTGGGTATGTTGGGAAGATTTGAAAATCATGTTATTTTGGATGATTTCCTTTCATGTTTATGTTTGCAATTTTGAGATTTTTCTTGCATGGGTGTTTTGGTATTACTCGCCCTTGGATAGGGCAGAAGTGACCAATTTTGGGAAAGGTCTATTTAGTTGGACTCCAACCAGTGTAGAGTCTCTTCTCAGGATGAGAAGAGGGATAGAGGGTAGGGTGTTATGGGCCCCTACCCGTCAATACAAACCTCGTATGAGTATGGCATGTTTAAATGGTAGAACAGAAGTTCTTGGTTAATAGCCCCGATTGGGCACCTGTTTTGGTGTTGTGCTTGACTTCTCCTATTGGAAGAATCCACCTTTCCCTAGTGTTGATTCATTGTGAATCATATTGTGAAAACCTTGTATGAATATGCATGTTTAAATTGTTCTTGATCATGCTTTTGGTCACCTGATCAGATTCTGTTCCCTCCATGGTTCTTGAATGTGTTGCAGAAATCATTATGAATCCCTTGATGAGCATCATGGAGAAAATTCAATTAAGTTGTTGTAATTGGGTTTGATATCCTATGAAAATTGTATTTCAAACCTTGTTGTAATGGCAACGAAGGTGGGTTTTCTTCCTAGTTCTTTCCCGGCTGAACCCTTTGAATCAGGTTTGCTAATAAAATTGGTGTTTGAGCATATTTGGTTATCATGTGATTTAATCATGATTTAAATTTAGATGGATGCACATCAAAATAGGATGGAATTTATGTTGATTAAGTTTGGCAAAAATTTCAAGTTTTCTTGTATGTTGAAAATAAAAATTACGATCATGCATGTAGATTCAGTTTTCATGATTATTAGAATCAAACAAGTATTGCATTATTGAATAAAACGGATAATTCATATTCTTGGTATGTTAAGGTTGTAATCAGGCTTTAGGGATTTTCATTAAAAAGAAATTAATGACAAATGTCGAATTATTTCAATTCAAGTTATATTGGAGAACAAATGATTATGGTGTAAATGTGACTAAAGCTATGGTATAAATGTTGTAAATCTATTCAAAAAAAAATACACCTTAAAATATAGACCAAATATATATATATATATATATATATATATATATATATATATATATATATATATATATATATATATATATATATATATATATATATATATATATATATATATCACTTGTAAATCTATACTTAGAAAAATTTTGACAAAAAAATGTGCTCCAAGAGAGTAAAAACTCTCTATCTTTTGTATGGGGTTGAAGATTTAAATGCCTCCTTGCAATAGAGAATATTCTTTAGAATATTCTTATATTTAAAATTCGAAATAAAACAAAATAGAAAGAAAACATAATCCTATATGTTTAAAATAATAAAAGAAATTTCAAAAAAAAAATCTCTAGCTTACTCTCCTAAATATCTACCTCACCTAATAAACTTTTTGGCTTTCAATCCCTACTGGGACGTCAGCCTTGGTTTGCCTTTTTAAATTAAGTCAACAAAATGAGCATGGGGGGGGTGACATCACCCTGCCCCCATGTCCCATCCCCCTTTACCTTACCTAATTGGGTGCTCACCTTCTTTGTTAATGGAGGGCTTTAATTTATGATGCCATGTTATTGTTTAATGCTGTTCTCCTTGGATGCCTCAGCTAGGAAGGACAGCAGGTACTTTTCCCCCACTTGGGCAGCGCGTTGTCCCAAGTACAGTGCTTGGGGAAGCAAATTATGATAGTGCATGGAGTAGGGTGTAGAGGGGAAAAGGAGTTAGTAATAGGTTAGTAATATGTTAGTATAGGATAGAGTTAGATAGGGTACTTAGTATAGGTGTTAGTGTTAGTAGCTAGTTTTAACTTAGTTAGTTGTAATTAGGTTTGTTTATTAATTTTTAAGTTCTAGTTAAATTTGTTTAAATGGTTAGCATTATTTTATTTGAAGTATGTATAAGAATTATTTAAGTATTATTTAGTTTTATTTTGGTAATTGTTATTATTAATGGAAATATCTTAATTAAGTTAGATTTCCAATTTAAATGTAATTATATCTTTATGACTAATTTACAATAGACGTTGATCTTTTATGACTAATTTATAATCTCTAATGAAGTATAGTTTTACGCAATATTGTAATTAGTATGTTTTATTTCTTTATTTAGTAATGTTAGTTTGATTTTAATAGATTACAAAGTTAATTGAGATTTCTATTTAGAAATAAAGTTTAAGTTTTTTATGATATTTAAGAATAGATTTAAATAATATTGAAATCTTAATCTAAGTTTAATGGTGGATGAAATGTTATTTTAATTAGATGATATCTTTTTTTAGTGCAAAAGTTTCAAAATAATTAGACCTCGAATTATAATTGTTATCCAATTGATTTAAGGGTATTAATCCTTATTTCTATTTTAATCATTATTTTTATCCTTTAATGTAAATGAAACATCAAAGTGTTAAAACTTTCATAAATTGAATTTGGTTTGTTTAAATTAATTAATCGACTAAACAATGAAAGTTTTAATTTTGATGATCTAATCATACCTATTTTTTTTAAACTTGACCTTATCGAACTTGAGCATTTTTAATTATTAAAAAAAAAAAATTTGTGTGTTTTTTCCCTCGTAGCTTGGGCATGACAAATTAATTTCAGACCCACATGCCTAAAAATCCAAATGAAATTCAATTAGCATTTCATGTGCCATACGCTTTCACAAAATTAGTACACCTACATGCTTAGTAAAAGCTTTGCAACTACAAGGTTGAGACTTTGAGCTTTAGGCTGCACTTAATAAAGACCAGATTGTTTTTCAAAATTTAGGGCTCCTTGGAAGAATTATTTCCTCTTAAAGGTGGTGGGTGTGTTCATCTATTTGTTTCATGTATTGTTTATTGATACTGGTCCCTACCATAATCAATGATTATATTATTACTGGTGATGTAAAGATATTCCTGACTAGTCTTGTAAAATAATCGAGGAGAAATAATGCAAGGTTAGATAATATATGATTAGTTTATAATGTGAATATTAATAAGTGTTAAATATTAATAGATTTATATATTGTTTTCAATCCAACTATCACCCTACCAAAAGGTGTCTTGATTATTAATGTTAGATGTTCTTTTAATACACTTGATATAGAATTTGTAGGTTGCAAACAAATCATCCTTCTTCCACCAATGAGTCATTCCATTCAAGAAAGACCATGTCTAATGATATCAATGTACAACAAAATAGGTAGAAAATTTCTAGACTGTGGTCCAACTTAAAAAGAAAAGGTGATGGAAAATGTTATTGTCCTTGCAAAAATTGTAAGGGCTTAAAGACTCAAAGATATCTAATCAAAACAGCCAAGGAACATTGTAGGTAGCATGGTCACATTGAAGGGGGAAACAAATTTTGTCCATTGGTATGTATTTTAATAATTTATAAAATACATAATACATGATTTGATGGTGAAATAATGGTCATGGTTAATATAAGGTCATCATTTTAATATAGGACAACCACCCTAGGTTTCATGTTATGGACCATGACAATTCAGAGAATGTGGATTTTGAAATTAGGGAACATGGAGGTGTGAATATAGAAGTAGAAGGTAATGATCCAATTGAAGTGAAGATCATGATGATGAAGAAGATCACAATGATCAAGATGGTGATGATGATGATATTGATGCAGACCTTGATGTACCTATACTTGAGAAGGCACACGAGCCCTTATATGAAGGCTCCCAGACAACTCTTCTTATCATTATATTATTGTTGGTGAACTTGAAGGTTATGAATGGTTTATCCAATGTAGCAATGACACATATGTTTTTGATTAGGTAAAACAAGTTTTATAGGGATCCTGAAACCCAAAGTTTAACCACGAAAAGAGCTAAAAAAATAGTCTAAGAAAAGCACAAAAAATTGCCTCAAAAGGCCAGAGACAAAGTGGGGCCCGAAGCCAGTGACCCAAGGCTAGAAAGTAAAGGACAGGTGATCAAGCTAGTGATCATCCGTGTCCATGGCCTGCAAGATATCAGCAGGAACATTATCCTTCTGGCTGGCCTCACCCAGCTGCAATTCCCTTACAATTAACATTGGGTGAATTGTGTAGCAATTTATATTCTTTATAGTAACAAATTATATTTTTTGTTGTAGGTTGATAGGTGAGTTTTTGTTACCACCATCAAACATTCTACCTCACTCGTACTGAGAATTAACTACCATAATGAAAGATATTGGAATGGAGTATCAAACAATACATGCATGTCTAAATGATCATATTATATATCATAAACAACATGAATTTGCAACACAATGCCCTATTTTTCATATTAGTAGATATCAATCAAATTGAATAACAAAAAAGGTGTCTCGCAAGGTTGAGTTATTCTCATTATTCCACATTTGAAACAATTATTTGGGTGCAATAGCTTGGCACATTTTATGGATTACCATGCATGCAATAGAAGTCGAGATGACATTATGTGAATGCCTGCGGATGGTTCAGCATTTAAGGAAATAGAGGGAAAATGGCCACACTTTAAGAAAGAATCTTGTAATCTCAAGCTTTCATTGATAGTGGATGGTGTCAATCCGTTTGGAGAGATGATATCTACTTACTCAATGTGGCCTATTTTTGTTATCAACAATAACATTCCTCCTTCGATGACCATAAAGTGAGAGCACATAATGTTGGCATTGATTATTCCAGGTAGTTTTTTATTTAATAGTCATCTAAATTATTTTATTATAAATAATCCATCAAAATGGTCATAATAATTATGTAATGTTTTTGTTCATTCAACTAGGTAAGTACCAAGTTAAAGATATCAATGTATATATTGATCCCCTTGTCGATGAGTTGATGGTTTTATGGAATGGGATCACTATGTATGACATCTCTAGACCAATAGGACAAAGACAATTTCAATTCCATGCAATTCTTTTATGGACAATACATGATGCCCCTGGGCTAACACATTTTTTTGGTATGTTCTCTTCTTAACATCTCTTTTTTGGTATGTTATAGTGCCAACACAAAGTTAACATATTTAATCCAATTATACATGATCTCATAGGTCTTCAGACAAAGGGAAAATTTGCATGTCTAGTTTGTGGTCCAAAGATGAAATCTCATCATTCAAAAAGTTTAGGAAAGTAGGTGTTTGATGAGAATAGGCAATTTCTCCATAGAAATTATAAATACCGAATTACTGAAAAACATTTTTTTAATGGGAAAGATGAGACTACATCAAAGCCATAGAGAATGACACTTTGCCTATGGAAGTTGGAATACAATAAAATAAATCACAGAGGTAATGTAATTCCATTTGATGGTTTTTTTGTTTGAAATTCCTATTTTGATTTGGTTTATTGATGATATAATTGATGCTCTTGAAGGTTTTCAAGGCATTAATGACCAACTTCCAAAAGGAGTAAAAATTTATCCTACACAGTAGGTTGCCATACTACAAGCAACTCCCAATCGTGCATTTGTTTGATCCTATGCATATTAGAAATAATGTAATAGAGACATTATGGAAAATCTTGGATGGAAGGTGTGACAAAGACAAAAATGTCAAAATTTGTAGTGACATTGAAGAATCTAACCATGCAATGAAAAATTTCATTTGATCAAATAACAATCAAGACCAGATTGATACAAGTGCCCTTGGTTATTGTCAAAGTAGTAGAGAAGTGCTATAAAATAAGTCATTAAAAAAATATGATTTCCCACAAGATTTGTTGTGAACATAAACGATCTCAAATCAAAAAAAAAGTGAATTTGGGCGAGGGAAGGAAACACACGATTGGCATACATTTATTAGGGTAATTCATGTTATTTTATATTCACTATATATTTTTATATTGCATTTAGTTTTCATTTCATTGTTTTATAAAATATTGATAATCTCATTTTACAAATATTGCAGTACATTCTACCTCTATCTCCGACACCGCTTTGAGAATAGTGTCAAACAAGTTATATATAACCTTGGAAAATACATAAGGTGGTTGTCATCAAAAGAAATCAATAAAGAAGATATAAAATATTGGAAGAGAAAATTTTCTCATCTTATGTGTGAAATGCAAAAGTGTCTACCTCCAACTTTTTTCAATGCACAAGAGCACTACCTCATACATCAAGTTAAGGAGATTGAATTGTGTGGACCTACACCAACTAGATCAATGTGGATGGTTGAGAGGCACTTGAAATTTTTGAAAGGCTTGGTTCAATAAAGAGAACATCCTAAGGGTTCAATGGTGGAGGGATACATCGTATACTAGACCATGGTGTGCATTAGTGAATATCTTCCTAAGTTTGCAGCAAAGATCCATGTAGATCATATTTGGGATCCAAACTCTATTAACAAATTTGAAGGGGAGTACTTGATGTGCAAAGGTAGATTGAGGAAAGTGAAAGGTAAATATAAGATTTTATTATAGTTAATTAATTCTTATAATCTTCAATATAAGTTATTTATAATTGGTTTTTTTTTAATACAGCTAGTTGAGAGTGGGATGCAATACATTTGTATATTGTGAACAATCTTGATTGGATGATGGTGTGGATTGAACGATGTCAAAAAAATGGTTGCTCATTAACATGGAAAGGTGTTTCTTGATTGGTTACAGAAGCTCATCGTAATGGAGATTCCAATGTTACACTAATGTTAGTTGATCTAGTAAAGGGTTTAAGAGGTGGATAGGTACATAAAAATTTATTAATCATCATCACTCATATGTTTCATATCAGCTCACGATGAAAATAATTGTCACACGCTTCAAAAATTGTATGTCAAGCACCACAAAGCTATGTACTATCATGGGCACAAATTTCTCATTAAAAAGTTGGATAACACTAAGAAAACTTGCAATTTTGGGATAATTGTTGTTTTTGAGGTCACTAATATATCATCTAGAAATGACATACATCCTCAACAATCTCAAAATTGATACTATGGCATCTTGGATGATATAATTGAGTGTGAATTTAATTCCTTCAAAGCAGTTCTATTCATCGCCAAATGGTATAGCCTATAACTAAATCAAAATGATCCAGATAGAACTATAACTCAACATGATAATGGATTTACAATGATTAATATTGTAGACACCTAAAAACTTTTAGAAAATAAAGTATTTTTATTTTTTGAAAAATTCCTGATGACATCATCATTTATTAATTAATTAATTATTTAATTTATTTATTTATTTTTATGCCATTAAATCCCTTTATCTTAATTTAAAATATTTAATTAAGGAATCCCTCCCAAAAATGTTTAAATCTTATTTAAACATTATTTCCTTATTTATTAATTATTTAATTAATAAATTGACCAAAAAACCCAAAATAAATTAAAAAATTATTTTTTGCCCAAAACTTGGCCAATTTCCTTAAGACCACTAACCTCTTCCAAAATCTTCTAATCCTTCTTTAATTTTGATTAAAGGCTAATCCCATCATTTCCTACCCCTAATTCCAACTCAAAATATTTAATTAAGATTAAATATTAATCCTCATGTTTATTAAAAAAGTTTTAATAAATATCTCCTCAACCCAAACCCTTGAAATAAATAAAACTTTATTTACTTCCTAAAAATCTAATTTATCCTCATCCTAAGAAGTTCTAGACTCTTCTAGAAAGTCTTCATCCTCATCCTAGGAAGTTCTAGACTATTCTAGAAAGTCTTTATCCTCATCCAAAGTCTAGACTCTTCTAGAAGATGTCTTTAAACCTAATCCTAATCCCCTCCTAACCTTGTCACATTCTCTAAACATGGGTTAAAACTTACTAACCCAAGCCAAAGTTAACAAATATCTCCTCCTTCACCCACCCTCATTAAATGCCATCCACTTGCCTATCCCTAAGCTAATCCTAAACCATCCTAATCCATCCTCTAATCATTTGCACAATCCTAAGCAAGCTTAAAACCTTCCTAATCAAGCCCAAGTTGAAATTCCTCTCATCTCCCTCAAAATATCCCAACCATAAAACTTTATGAAGCCCACTAGGCCATAAATGACTCTTCCAAGCCCTTTTATTGCTCTTACAAGCCATTATGAGGGTCTTTATGAAGATTTTATCCTTTCAGCCTCCTTTGTTGACTCATCCTTCCCCTTTCCTCCATCCTCTCACCCTGTGACATGTGTCACTCCCTGATTGGCTGTAAGGAAGCACAATCCATGTGCTCTCCTCTCATGCAATCTAAGCCCTCCATGAACTTTTCCCCATCCTTGCATCTTAGCCCTCAAACCCTCAAGCCTCTTGCCTATAAATTGGATCCTTCCCTTTGCAAAAAAACATAATCCATGAAGTAAAGTCATAATGCCATTTTAAGAAGCCATTTTACATCAAAACCATACACTCACACCCAAATTCCAACTCCATTTGAAGCCCTTTTTGAAGCATAAGCTTGAGCATACATCCTATCTATTTAGACAAAGCCACTCAACAAGAGAGCTTCTTATTGAGAGAGCCCATTAATGGCTCATATTCTTAATTGAGAGCTCATCTTAGTCTATCTTGAAGTTTATGAATTTTGTTTAGTTTGTAGAAGCTTTATTTAAATTTGGTTTCTATTAGCATACTAACATTTCTCATATACAAATACAAGGTCATTTGAGCTAGTTGGTGATGAGCCCTATGTTCTTCCAAGCCAATGTGAGCATGTATTTTACTAAGAGGTTCCACATAAATAGGGTTAGTCATTTGTTTCACATGTGATAGTAGAAGGAGCTTTTCCTTCCTACACAAACACTCTAGAATTGCCTATGGAGGCCACCATTGCAGAGCTTGAAGGACTCTAAAATAGTCACACATGATAGCATTACATATTTTAATTGATAATATAATTTATTTATTTTTAAAAATAGAACTAGACATTACAATTTTGACAAAAGGGACCACAACATTTTGATGAGGATGTTATCCATGCGATGTGAGTTTCAACATGTATTCATCGCCATTTCGATGAAAAAGTGCATAATATTTTGATGAGGATGTTATACATGTGACATGAGTTTCGACGCATAGTCATCACAATTTTGACAAAAAAGAGCATCTTATTTCGATGAGGATGTTATACATATGACATGAGTTTTGACAAATATTCATCACAATTTTGATAGCAAAGACCATAGAATTTTGACAAGCATGCTATACGTGTAAAGTGAGTTTCAACATGTATTCATCACAATTTCAATGGAAAAGACCATAGCATTTCAATTAAGATGCTTACAATTCTTGTGGGTTGAGGTAAATATCCCGACACTAGTTCCATTGATATATCTACAATAGTAACATCAAGATTTTAACAAACATTTTGGGCGTCATAAGCTAGATGAAAAAAGATCAATGACAATGTTTATCATTTTGTTGATATAGTGGTGTCGAAATTGTGACGAATCCGTGTCAAAAATTAGTTATAAATTTACTAGTGTCTCTTTCTTTTCGACTATCAATATTTGTTAAATCTCACTTATGGGTAATGCATACAAATTTACAAAATCTTTTATATGAGTAATGTATTTTTTTTATTATGCTAAATCCAATACATAGGTAAAGCATTCCATTCAAATATTCTAAATCTCATACATTGATAATGTATTTTTTTGTGTGATTCATAATGAGATGTACATTTCTCATTGGAAAATTAATTGGACCCCTTCTTGATCTACTTCTCTGAGTCAATGATTTCTCTCTTATTATGATCCTAGAGTTAGAAAATACTCAATTCCTTGGCAACTTGATGGATTCTTTGTCTCATTGATTATGATAAGATTATCTCATGTCTTGTGCTCTACTTTACCAAGAGTTTGGATTGATTCCACACTCTCACTAAAGTAGGGGCTAAATGTATCATCTTAAATTGGAAACACTTCAATTTAATGATGACTTAACACCTTTTTAGTGTGATTTAATGTTAGACTTGAATTTAATTTGCATTTCTTTCTTTCTTATTATTTCTCTTTATTCCTCCTAGACAAAATTGAGGTAGGATTTAATGATCCTCCTTGGTATTCCTATTTTATGACATAAAGATCAAGGTAGGGTCTATCCATATGGATCCTCCTTTTCCTCTTTCTTATCACTAAGAATCTCTTTTCCATACCAAAACTTGGTTTTCTTAAAATCTACAACTGATTTCTAGAAATCAAGACCTATTTTGAAACCTTAAGGGAATCTTGGAGATTTTTGGACCTAGGTAGTAGGGACATAGTGTGTCCCTACTCAATTAGGGATGTAGTGCATCCTTTCCTATCCATTGAAGGATGTAGTGCATCATTATTTAGGTCCCATTTTGGGTCTTCTTCTCATGCCCTATTTAGGGGTTGATTTGAGGTGTTAATTTTGATGCATGGTTGATCGACAAGGAAATTTTATTTCAAGTTCTATATAAACTCATCCATTTGTCTCATTTTGCATATCTCATATCATCCATTATCCCAAGAATACATGATCAAGCATCCACACTCAAGCATTCAAGCCATCCACAAGTACATTCAAGGAGATCCTTTTGTTGACCTTATGGTCAAACTAATTGTCAGTCAGTGCCAAAACACTTAATCATTTGGTTAGTTACATTGTTACTAAGCACCACAAAGTTAACCTCACAAACAGTGTCAAATGAGCCATCATGGAGTGTTAGCCAAGCAAAGAAGCTAAGATAGTCTTAACCAAGCAAGTTGTATTAACTAAGAAGAAGGAATAGTAGTGTTGATCGAGTTTCAATTCCAATCAAGTTATTGCACTGTCAACCGAGCTCTACAATGTTTTTTGAGTCATCATTGTTAACTAAGTTCAACCTACTCCAAAGTGATTAATATGGACTGAGCACCAGTGTCAACTGAGTACCAAGGTTTTCCAATTTCACTGTGTTGCTAAGTGTTAGAATATCACTCGAGTGGACTTCTAAACCCAAGTGTCAACATTGAGCCGACTTGGTGAAGATTATTTAATATAATGTTGTAGCTGACTTTAGAGGTAATTATTTGGATTGATATATATGAGAGATGTCATATCCAAATGAGTATAAAAGGGAAAGAGTATGTGAGTTTGAAGGCTAAAAGTAGTACTAGGAAAAGAAGAGTCTCATCCATCACATTTAGCTGATGTTTCTACATCAACAGAATCTCATTAAGCAAAATGAGTTACAGAGAAGAGATCAGCCATGAGTTCATCCTAATAGATGCATCAATAAAATCCTCTAATAAGGTAGACTTAACAGTCTTATGCAAAACCTCCTAACCAAGTACATATTTTATTGTATTATATAAGTCCTTTCACAAGGTGGACCTAATAGTCTTTATTGCTCCTAACAAGATAGATCATTAGAAGTGATCATTTGTAAGCCTTAACAGGCCAAGTTTATACTAGAGTACTAAATGTTTTGGATATCATGACCACACTAGTTTTACTTTCTATTTGGAAGGTTTTTGGGTTACCAAATATTGTGTCATTGTTATGAATGTTTTATTTCTTTTAGTCTTTCATGCATGTATTAGTTTATGAAGAGTTAAATTGGTGAATTGAAGTTAAAGTTTTATTGGTTCCTAATTCACCCCCCGTCCCTCCCCCCCCCCGCTTCTTAGTCACCTAGTCTTCTCTACATTTCCAACAATTGGTATCAGAGCATTTGGTTCTCACATCAGAAGTTTGGCAAATTGAAAAAAGATCAAAGGCAATGGATATTTATAGATTAGAGAAAGTCATTGAAAATTAAAAGTTAGATATGCAAATGGTCATGGATCAATTCAAGAAACTAAAGGAGCAACTCTCTAAATCCCTGCAAAGAAAGAAAGAACTAGCAGCACAGATAAATGACAATCTCTACATAGAAGAAAGAATTGTAGACATTTTTCAAGATAGAAAGCTAGATGAAGTTGATTCAGCAATTAAAGAGTTACTTGAAAAGAATGTCACTCTAATTCTACATAAAGAAGTCAAAAAGCTGAAAAGAGAACAAGAAATTCAATCAGTTAGAATGTGTGAAGACATGGAACAAAAGAACATAGCAAAAGAAGAAAGAAGATTGCTAACTGAAAGGATAGAAAAAAAAAGGATAATGAAATTCAATACCTATCTCTTCAGCAAGTAGATTTGATAAATCAACTTAATTGTGCAAATAAAGAGCTTATCAACTTGAGGACAAACAATGCAAGATTACGTAATGATCTCAGTATAGAAAGGCAAACCAATAAAAGAATAATGAAATCTCAAGAAAGCATGAATCAATTGGATAAGAAAACTCAAATAAGACACAAAGGAAAAGTTGGATTAGTGTCATGTCCCAAAATTTCTACCCAAAACACTATACTTCTTTTTTTAAAGATTGAAATTTAGTTCTAATTCTAGATCTGCACTAATTTAACTTTGTTATTGAATTGTTTTACATAGAACTAAATCACATCCAATTTCCAACCAAATCATTATGAACATAATAATACACAAAATTGAGTCAAATAACCAGACATAAACTTAATAAATTTACATTCATATTTCTTTACAACATCACAAGATTTATTTCCAAAACATTTACTCACTTGCCCATTTCCACCCTACCATAACGACATCATGGGGTCTTTGAACCCTAGCCATACCCCTGGGCAAGGGATCTCTTTGCACCAAGGAAATCAATGGTGTCTTTATCTCTATTGGAGATCCCTTTGTTTACATTTAACTCACAATTACATAATTTTCTTTATGAATAAATAGGATAATAAGGATAAAGAAACACTTATCTTCCTCATAATCTCTCCATGTATAACCCTCTTGAAAACCAGGCCTCTTCCTTCTTCATCTCCCTCTCCATCTCCTTCTTCCCTTCACCATCCTACTACTCAAGCTGAAACAAAATTGGCTAACTCCCATATCTCTCCCCATGGAGAAAAATGAGTTCCCTTTTCTTAAAATCTTCTCCTTCCCCCCATCTCTCAACCTCCTTGGAAATGATGTGAGTGACCTTGGTTTACTTTCCCCAACTTTCACAATACACAAGAAAGATGCCCCTTGGTTTTGTTTTGGCTCCCCACTCACATCATACACAAGAAATTCCCTTCATTACCCTTTCTGAAGATTTTCCCCATGCCAACCCTTCCAAATTCGACCAACTTGGAAAACTAAACTTTTGGGTAGTCTTCTAGGTAGCTAGGGAAGATCTCTATGCTTAAAAATGACCCCAACCCAAAGGTATATCATATGGGTCTTGAAATCAGGTTCTAAACTAACTCTAGGAGTGACTTAAGACCTCTTAAACCCCACTAAGGGTTTGCATATGAATTTTACAATACTTTGCCTCATTTAAACTTGTTTGACCATGGGTTTTACCTTGGAGTCCTACATGGCACTATCCTAAGCTTAGATTACAATACACTCGTCCTCAATAATACATGACATCTACCTCATCACACCTTACACTTGGCGTAACCATGGAATTACATAAATAAAATTTTCCTAATTCATGTTTAAGGAATTTCCAAGTGATCTACTTCATGTTGAATCATGTTGTTATGAGATATTGTAGGCACACTATGTCCCTCCTTGCTCTTGAGTACTTCCCCCAAGTATAACTCCACTTATGACCCCCAAGAAAATGTGGCATATGGGGCCCATAACACCCATATGTTATCCCTCTCCTCTACAAGGAGAGACTCTCCACCCAAAAAAATTCCCTATACACCCTTCATCCAATAAGGAAGGTGGAAATTAACATTTGGGGAGAATTCCACTTTCCAATTAGAAACCCATGTGTCCACATGGTGCCACACAATATCACAAGCCTTAACAAGGCTATTCATTCCCTATCCTTATGACCCCAAAGTATAGCTCCCCTTATGACCCCCAACAAATGTGGCATATGGGGCCCATTACACCCATATGGCATCTCTCTCCATCACAAGGAGAGGCTCTCCACCCAAATGCATTCCCTATGTACCCTTTACCCAAATTAAGGGTGAAGGTGGAAATGAATATATGGGGAGAATCCACATTTCCAATGACAAACATACAATTCCACTTACTCTATGCACCAACATATAGATCACAACACAATTATAAGGCATACAATTTATGTGCTATACCAAGAATGAACACCTCGCGATAAATTTTTTTTTTTTACAACATAGAAAGACAAGGGTACCATCTTCACAATCTCATCAAAAATTTTATACTACATCCATAGTAAATTTAAAATCTAAAGTTATAAATTCATTTTAGAAATCACACCAAAGAAGAAACAAAGGATCATTTTCCTACTTTACTAATTCTCTGTTCTTAACAATTATTGAAAATCTCATTCTTTACTTGTAAAGCTATATTCCTATTTGCTAACATGAAAAAATTTATGCAACAATGCATTCATTGTTATTCATTGAATGTTTTAATCACACTCCTTTCTTTCTAGATATCAAGTCTTTTATTTATTTATTTTGATCTGTAATCAAATTTGTAAAAATAGTGTACAAATGAACATCGATATATACACATAAAAAAGAAACATATATATGAAGGGACATGTAATGACATCTTCCATAATTTCTCATAGCATACTAGAGTTTTTTTCTTCTTCATCACATCCACAATCTTGTATTCACTTAATCACATACCACATGCACATATTGATCAATATTAACCCAACTATCTATTTTCCACTCAAAGAAGATATAGGCTCTGTTATAGTCATATTAAAATGTCTGAATTAGTTATATAAGCATTCTATCGACACAAGATCATTGTGACTTAGTTGTGTTTCATTTTCTCATAGAATATTTACTAATTTCATCATCATGGGTACTAGTTTACTTCTTATGTCAATGAACAAAGATCTCACAAGATTTTAACATTTCAAATAAACTTTCACCTTGTCATCTCTATAAGCATTCCACATTATCAAAATTATTTTGTTTTCTAAAAGTGTTCACATATTCCAATTACATGAAATTTTGAACTCCTTAAAACATACATATCATAATAAGAAAAAGCATTCTTTAGGAACTTGCATAACCACATCTACATTTTGAAAAACTTTTTCCATTAATAACATAAGATGGTAAATGTAGAAAGTTTAATTTTGCATACACACTTAATAGAGATAGTAGAGAGGGTCCACCTATTTAACATTGTATATTACTACATGAAACTTTGAGAGTGAAATTCATATAACACTTACATTTAAACATTGCATTCAATTAGAGTTGAGGAGTAACATACCGGAGCACATGACCATGATGGTGAGCGGGAATGGGTGTGGGGGCGGGGAGAAGTGTTCGGGTGGGAAGTTGAATTTGAATTCCTCTGTACCAAGAAAGCGAACTACATCAACTAGAGATTCCTCTATTGAATTTGGGGATGTTGAATCTGGGGATGCTAATGATGGCAGGCTTTTGGATGACTTGGAGGGGGGCCCAAGAAAATTAAAAAATGCTCTTGCTTATTTGGTGTATACCCTATTGGAAAGTCTTCTTTCTCATCAGTTAGGGATATATCTGCAAGGGATAAAGCTATGTACTCAATCAAAATCCCTGATCAAATTATTTGCAAAAATAGTTCCTATATGGATTCGACTCTGGTTGGGAGGTTCGTTGGGTCTAGACCCAATATTGAAGATGTGTGGGCCTTTGTTCGTAAAAAATAGAGTTTGAAAGGACAAGTTGACATTTTAGCAATGGCCAAAGGGTGTCTCTCCTTTTGTTTTTCTTAGTGAGGAGGATAAGTAGGATATCCTCTATAGCAATCCTTGGGTTATGGGAAAGAACACCTTATTGTTAAAGAAATGGACCCCCAACCTTTACTCTTTGGATGAAACTGCTATTCAAGCCCCTATTTGGGTTAGACTACCTAGTCTCCCTCTTGATTTATGGGTGGAAGATGTGTTTAAGGGCATTGCTAATACTTTTTGGGAGCTCCTCTCTTTAGATCCTATGACTATTTCTAGGAGGAGATTGAACTTTGCCAGATTTTGTGTTGGAGTTTCAAGAGGTGTGGATTTGCCTGAATTTGTATCTTTAAAATCTAAACTTGGTATCCAGGACCAAAGGATTGAGTTCAAGTCTATTCCTTTTGCCTGCTTTCATTGCAAAAAATTTAGTCACTGGGCCAAGAAATGTCCTTCTTTGAAAGGAAAGGCTAAGAAGGTCAAGAAAGTGTGGGTGAGAAAGGAACTCTCTAAGGGTGATGGGGCAGATTTAGGTGAGTCTACCCCCCCCCCCCGAAAGGAATGGTCTAAGTGTTCAGATGGTGGTATGGTTGGGAGTGAGACTGGGGGTGTGGAGGTTCACCCAAGACCTCTGGGTGATGGTGCTCCTCCTCAAGAGTAGTTAGAAAGCTCAAACTATGATGTGGGAGCTCCCCATCCTAGTTTGGATCCAGCTATGGAGAAGGAGAGTGGCTTGGATGCCTCTACCCAGTTTATTTTGGAGATCCCTAATAGTGATAGCTTGAAGAGGAATTAAAAGATAAGGTGTTTATGACCAAGGATAGGAGGGATATTGTCAAAGAGGGAACCCAAAAGGATACAGTTGTGTCTACAAAGTATAGGGCTTAGGAGATTGTGATGGCTAGCAGCTTTGTTAGAGGTGAAGTTGAGGACCTTCTAACTATTTCTCATGATGAGGAAGCACTATTAGAAGAGGAAATTTCTAATGCCAATTGGATTTCTGTGGGTAAATAGTCTAAAGGCAGGAAGAAAGGTGGTAAAAAAGATGAGACTATTCCATCCAAAAACAATAAGAAAGGGCCCAAAGAAAATTCAAAAAAAGGGGAGTCTAAAACCTTTAAGGGTAGAAATGGATGTTCTTCTTTTATGCTTGTTGGATCTATCCTCAAGAATGGTGATGTTGGGTCTTCCCCCTCTTCGATTGGGAGACCATCCAATTTGTAGAGAAGAATAGCTGAGGCCAATAGAGGCATTTTTGATGGTAGTTAGAGAACCATCCTTGAATCAAAAAAAATCATAAATTATGAAGATAATCTCTTGGAATATCCAAGAGTTAAATAACCCCCATAAACATGACATTTTGAAAAATATGATTATGGACAATAGGTTGGATATTTTTGTTATTCAAGAAACCAAGATGTTGAAGGATAAGGTGGAATGTCTTCCTATTTTCAAGGGAGGAAGGATTATTGGAAATGATTCTGAAGGAGTGTCAAGTGGGATGGCTTTTTTTTGGATTAATAGATAGATTCAAGGGGAGCTTATCTCTCAAAATAAATATATGATGAATGTTAGATTTTTTTAACTCAAAAGATGACTTTAGTTGGGTCCTTACTAATGTCTATGCCCCAAACTCCCAATAAGGAAGGAAGGCCTTGTGGGAAGAAATTTCTAATCAGAGGAAGCTTTTTGCTTTGGAGAACTAGATGGTGATGGGGGACTTCAATACCCTTTTAAAAGAATCTAAAAATGGGGAAGCAGCCAAATCAATCTAGATAATAGATTAGATTTAATGAACTTTATTGATCATCATCTTCTTCATGATCTTGACTTGCATGGGATTGAGTACAACTAGACTAATAGAAGAACTAGAAAGGATCTTATTCAAGTAGGTTGGATTGTGTGCTTATTAGTAATGACTAGTTCTTGAATTATAAATGTGCACTTAATGCTCAAGTTCGTGTGAGATTGGATCATTACCCTATTTTCCTAGTTGTTGATAAGATCAACTTTTGTAAGAATTTCCCCTTTAGATTTGAGAAAATGTGGACTCTTCATCCAAACTTGGAGACTCTCATTAAGGAGTGCTGGGGTATCAAAGTGGAAGGTACAACAATGTTCAGAGTGGCAGATAAATTGAAAAATATCAAGAAGAATATTAAGAAATGTAATAAACATACCTTTGGCAACATCTTTGAGAACAAAAAAAAAGATTCTAGAGGAACTTAAAGATATATGAGATAGGATTCAAACTGATGGTTATGAGGTGGTCTCAAGGGAGGAGGAAAGTAGCAAACTGGTTAAACTTCATGACCTTATCACCAAGGAGGAGATGTTCTGGAGATAGCATTCTAGAAAGCTCTTTTTGAAGGAAGGTGACCAAAATACTAAGTTCTTTCATATGACTACTTTAAAGCATAGGATGGTTAATATAATTTCCACACTTAATACAGATGAAGGTTTGATTGATAATGAAGAGGCTATCAAAAGGGAGGCTATGGAGTTTTTTAGCAGACTTCTTCAAGGTGACCCCAATTTGGATTTGGTTAAGCAGAATATGTTTCTGGAGTGCACTCCAACTTGTATCTCTGAGGTTCAGAATTTGTCCCTCACTTATATTCCTTCCATGGACGAGATTTCTAAGGTTGTGTTCTCTTTCAAGGGTGACAAAGCCCCTAGTCCTAATGGGTTTCCTTTTTTCTTCTTTCATAAGTATTGGAATATCATTAGTGCTAATATTTGTAATGGTGGAAAGGAATTTTTTGGCACTAGAAACATCCTTAAAGAGTTAAATGGTACCTTCATTTCCATTATTCCAAAGAAGCCGAGAGTGGATAGATTGGATCAATTTAGACCTATTAGTCTGTGTAATTCTTTTTATAAGATTATCTCTAAGGTTCTCACTCTCATAATTTTATCCCTTCTTCTGGGCCATCATCTCAAGGTAGAAAAATGGGTGTGTTCCTTTAGGTAGATCTTGGATTCCATTATTATAGTTCATGAAAATATCCATTCTCTTGTGGTGTCTAAGAAGGAAGGGTTTCTTCTTAAGCTTGATCTATCTAAAGCTTATGACAGAGTGGACTGGAATTTCCTTCTCCGTGGATTGGAAGCATTTGGCTTTAATAAGAGATTTCAAGATCTTATTTTCATGTTAGTTTCATTGGCCTCCTTCTTAGTGCTTGTTAATGGTTCCCCTACCTCCTTCTTTAAGGCTTCTAGGGGTCTGAGACAAGCGGACCCGATCTCTCCTATTCTTTTTATTATACTGGCTGAATGTTTGGGGAGATTTGTGGATAATATGGTGGTGAAAGGGGATTTTGTGGGTCTTAATCCCTCATCTCCTACTTTAGTTTGCTCTCATCAAAAATTTGTTGATTATTCTATTGTTATGGAGGAGGCTTTGGTGATAAATGCTAGGAACATTAAGAAGGCTTTAGGTGACTATGGGATGGCCATTGGTCAAATCATTAACTGGAGAAAAAGCTAGATTGACTTTATTAATGTTAGTGAGGCAAGACAAAATAAGATTAAAAAGATAATTGGTTGTGAGATTGGTTCTCTGTCTGGAACCTATCTGGGTTTACCTTTGGGTTTGGCACCTCGCGACAGCTTTTGGAACTCACTGATTGATAAAATCCACTCAAAACTTGCCAGCTGGAAAGGTTCTCTCCTCAGTCAAGCTGGTAAGGTTATTGTTTTGAAGTCTATCCTACAAAGTGTCCCGCTTTATACTTTGAGTGTTTTTAAAATTTTGAGAAATTTTGCTCTTGCTATTGAGAAAATTCATAAGACTTTCTTCTGGACTGGAATGAAGATTAAAAAAAGACTCCCTCTAGTTGCCTAGGAAAATGTTTGTATGCCCCTAGGGAAGGGAGGACTTGTCTTGTGAAGGATTACTACAATGAATGAATTCTTATTGGCTAAATTATTATGGAGATGGCATAAGGAAGAGGGGGAATGGAAGAATATTTGGGTTGATAAATAAGGAGGATCTATGATCTGGAAGAATGCTCAAAAATTCAAATATATTTTAAGGAAAGGGGTTAAATGGAAGGTGGGTAATGGTAGAAGAGCTCTTTTTTGGGAAGACATTTGGATCTTGGACTACCCACTTCATGATGATCCAAGGTGGAATAGGTATATGGAGCAATGCAAGAATCAGTTTGGTATTTTTGTGGGTGATTATTGGAAGGATGATATGTGGGTGGATCTTAATAGTGTGGACCATAACTTGGTTGAGCTAGGTAAGTGTCTGAATGCATTCTTTTTAAACCATGAAGAGGATGTTCTAATTTGGAAAATTGACCCGAGTGGTATTTACTCTGTTGCCTCTACCTATGCTAATTCTTTCAATGATCATGATGAACCTTGTTGGGCCAAGGCTTGGGTGAAAGGCATGACTCCCAAAGTTAATATTTTCTTTTGGATTCTTCTACAGAATAAAATTTTGACTCTTGATAATCTTAAGAAGAGAGGTTTCATCATTATAAATTGATGTTTTCTATGCAAGAATGATGGGGAATCAGTGGATCATATCATGCTACATTGCCCCTTTACCAAGAAGCTTTGGGATAAAGCTTGTAGCTTATTGAAAGCGGATTGGGTTTTCCATGCTACTATTCAATTATTCTTTACCAATTGAACGGCTCCTTCCAAGAATGCTTTGATTGTCAAACTATGGGACTTCATTTCTCCTTGGCATTTGGAAGGAGCATAATGATAGGATCTTTAGAGGAGTGGAATCTAGTCCTGATCAGGTGTTCTATAAAAAAAAGGTCCTTATGATTGAAAATATTAAAATTATTGGTTCTAGATAGCAACCTTGTAATGAGTGGAAAGAATGGGTGTTTAATAGCTGGAATCTAAGGAGTTTGGGAATCGATATTAAGGATACTAATCCAAGGATAATGCTAGATTGGACTATCTTTCGGTGAATTTTTTCAAGATAAACTTTGACAGAGCCTCGAAAGGGAACCTGGGCAAAATAGGATGTGGAGTTGTTATCAGCAACTCTAATGGTGACTATGTGGGAGGTATGGCTATTCCAATTGGGGATCAAACTAATCATTTTGTAGAAGCCTCTACTGCTCTTCATGGTCTTCTCTATGCTAAGAGTATGAATTTGAGGAAGATATGGGTGGAAGGTGACTCCCTCAACATTATTAATTGTTTAAATAAAATTACTAAATTATCATGGATGATTAGAAATATTATCTTCAAGGCTATCCATATTATATATTCTTTTCAAACATGCATTATAACTCATAATTTCAGAGAAGCCAATCGTACTACTGATTGGGCTGCGAATGTGGCATGCTTCAATGATCATAAAATCATTTAGGATTTTTTATGAGTCCTTACCTCTAGATGGCTGCCAATTTATCAATTTTGATAAATGGAGATCTAGGAAAAAATATTTTAATTATGATGGTGTTAGTATTTTGTAATTAAGAGGTGAACTCTTTCGAAGTGTGGCAGGTTATGATTTTTAGAAAGTTGAGCTTTTCACACGGATTCTGGGCAGTTTTTTCCATTTCCCTTTTTGTTAGTGGTGTGGCCTTTTATTACAAAGCGATTTGGGGATTTTAGAGAAAGAAAACCAATGAATTTGGTGAACTAAATATGGGAGGACAAAGGAAAAGGGTGGAGCTGGCAGGTTGCTCAGAGTGGAGGAACAAGATGGAGGTTTGGGATATTTTAAGGTGTGGCAATTTCATAGGGTATATGGAAAGGCTTAGAGGTAACAATCCTACTATTACACACTAATTTATCAAATCCTAGAATATCTAACTTTAGATGGGAGATTCACTAAGTTGTATGGGTACCATTTCATGTTGGCAAATCACTTCAGGCATGATGTTAGGATCAATTGCCCATTTTATTTATTGCAGTCTTTTAGTATTTCCACTCAGGCTATTCAAAAAGACCTAAATGGTGAGCATGTTTTCCATGAGGGTCTTATGGTCCTGATAATGAATGTGTTAAAATCCAAAAAAATTATGAAGCCCAGGGGCAAACCAAGATATGGAAAGGAGTCTCCTGGATAAGGGTTATGATTCAGATACCCAAGATGAAGCTGAAGGGGGTATGGGGAGTTTGAAAAAGGGCTCTAGTTGTAGTTCTAAAAAGAAGAAAAAGGTAGTTGTTGAAGGTGATTCTGACTGGGAAAGTGATTTCATGGAGGAATTAGTGAGAGATCACTATAATAAGAGGAGTGGAGGTAAAGGAAAGAGTATAAAGGGCTTGCAAGATGATTCTAATGATGAGCCTCTGGCTCACCGGTTGGAAAGGAAAATAAAATCTTTGAGGTGGTAGGAGGAGAGGTTACAGACTATGAAGAATGGTGGCTCGGATAACGAGGATGTTGGGGAACAGGGGTATCTTCCTAATTTGGGTGATAATACTGATGGTGGGCTTGGGTCATCCAAGGTTCTTTTTGGTAACCCTGGTACAATCTTGAAGGAGATTGGCTTCCTTAAGCAACAAATGCAATTGTTGGGCAAGGAAATGGAGCAAGTCAGAAAAATTGCCAGAGGTGAGTGTACATTGGGCCAACACATAAATAGACTTTTGGAGGTTATTGGGAATGTAGAAGAAGTTAAAACCCTCATGCATAAGATACCACTACTCGAGGCCAAACAAAGGGTGGTGGATAAAGAGATTAGTGATATTCAGGGGAAGGTGTCTATAATGGATGCTAAGCTGGGAAATTTGGAAAAGTTGTTTAAATAGATGGTTGATAATGTGGGTAACCTCTTGAAGTGGATTGAGAATGAAAAAGGGTAGGACTCCCCTCCAGTGGCAGAGATTTAGGGACCAAGTAAATGCACCCGAGCTCATTCTAAGAAGAATAAGGATGTGAGTAAAAAGGACGAGGTGAAGGTCATTGCTGAAAACATGCATATTCTGGCAGATTAGGCTATTGACCTGATAAAGACTTCTTAGCTAGTCAATTTTTGTTCTTTTACTGTTCTTTTGTTGTCTTTTCTAGCTTTGTCTTGGGTGACCTCATGGATGTTCTTTTTGGAGATCTGTCTCATGTTGTCATGTACTACTTTTCTCTAATGTTTACTTCTTTCATTTACGTCTAGACTTTTGTTATTTTGTAAAGGTTTCAGGTCCTTTAAAACCTATTTTTACTTAATCAAAACATTGCATTCAATTTCCTCTTTTTTCCTTATTATCACCACACTTAAACTCTATCAGAGGTTCTAAGAACATTAAGCAATCTAATTCCTATAAGAAGTCCCTTAAAGTATCCTTCAACTATGAATGATAATTAATTGTAATGTCAGTTTACTATAGTATTATTCTTGGTTCTAATTACTTCCCTATCCTTACAAGATCTTGATAATTCACCTTCCTTCAAAATATAGGTCAATTGATGCACAAATCCAATGTACATAGTTCAAAACTTAATACTAGTGTTTAAGCTAATACCCTTTATATTTTCACAAGTACACCTCACAAGCTTTATTTATCTTCCAAATATCATAACTTACTAGGAAAATTAAATAACCCCATTTTATTTTTAAAATACACTCCTTGAAATTTCAATTCTTAGTAGTACCTAAAGAGCACAAAATATCTCATAGTCTAAACCTTTAGCATTTCAACTAGAGATTTCCAGTTCTTCATTGATTTGATAAATTGGTTTTAAGTTTTCAAAACTAAATTCAAAAGTGTTAACATTTGATATATTCATTTTCCTATTTAGGTTATATTGTGAAATCCTATATTTAAAATTTGCTTGATACAATATTTCTACTATTCCCTTCATACTAATTTACAAATTATTTATTCCTTTTCTGATATAAACATTAGACCTCACTTATAGCTAAGAATTAACCAATTTCAATAGAGGTGAGCATTAAATACCCTATGAATTATCATTGGTGAAGATACACATGTTATAAAACTACAACCAATATCGAATAATTCTTCACTTCATCAATACTTGAAGTAACAACTTATGTTATTACAAAACACAAAATCTTACCAGGTACACATTAGTGTTTAAATATCCCTATTGTGATAGAGTTACACTTTCATAAACAAATTTCAATTTGACTTATATTGGTAGAGTTTACCACTCATAGGTGTTTTAGAATTTATTTTTAAAAAAATTCATGGTATCCAGAGTTCGTAGTATATTATTGACAAATAAGTTCCTTCATGAATGTGACTTTAGGTCATAAACAAGGAAAAGTTTGATACCCTCATCCATGTTATAATTCACCTCTACCACTTAGGAAATAAGCCAAAGGGCTCATATTAGAAGAAGTAATTTTACTGTCATGGCTCAAAGTAGTTGGGGTTTATAAAATATAAGTACTTTATACGTCCAAATGAGGTCAACTAGTTTAATGAACCTATGAAATCATCAGACTTGCATCCAAAGATATTGGACAAAGAATATAACATTTTTGTATCCAAGCAATGGATAAGGGTGAAAATATGTATATAGTTACATTTTAGTACAAATAATTTGAGCATAGTTTAATATTAGTATGATTCTCTTTAAATATGGTCTTAATGAAGCCTTAGTCATAACCAACTACATCGTTTCATACCATCAAAATTTATATACATTACATTGTATAATCTTTCCCATTTATTGATTTGACATCTTGCTCTTTATTTAATTTAATTAGATTGCTTTGTTATAATTCTAGATAGTTCTATTTGTACTATTTAAATGTAGGATAAGGGTACACAACAATCAAGTGAATCCTTATTAAGAGAACTTTACAACTTTTTTCGAATCCAAGTTTCATTCACATCTTTAGTCCATTTCAAGAGTCAAAAGGGATTAAAATTATGCCAATGATGCAGTTATCTAGATTTCGCAATTTCCTCTATGTTATAAGGTCTCATTCTAAAAAGTCAATAATTTTCTCATTTAAATAATTGTTAGTCAACGCATAAGGCCTTCGATGTTTGAAAGTTTTTTTTCTTTACACACCCAATTAATCAAACTAATTACTTAAATTCAAACATTTGTGTGTTTAACTTACGACATCATGCATTTTCAACTTTTAAACACTTCTTTATTTGGTAATGATTTTAATTTTATTTATTCATTATCAATTACTTACCATACCATATTCTATAATTAGTCACCCTCTTTTATTTATTTCATAATCCTCACTCAAAAATCAATCTAAGTTTTAAATTACTTTTGAGAGTAGATGATTAATTAGAATAACATTACTAATTTGATTAGTACGTTGAAAGAAGTAACAAGGTATTCCTACTTAGCTTACCAATGAACTTATAACAAGAGTATACTCATTAATCTTCTAACCAAATATAGGGTACCATGCCAAGTTGGAGTACTTTTTATAATACTAAACAATAGGGGCTTACCTATTTTAACAAAAATATTTTTATTAATTTTAGTACTCACTTAAAAGAATAAGGAGCTTTAGAGAAAATGCCTAGCACAATAACTTGTCCCTTATATGATGACTAGATTGATGGCTTTTAAATTAATTCACTTAATTTTGAATACAATATTAAATATATTTTCATTTAATAATATTTTAGTTAGGACACCTAATGATCTTTCATTTATCACTTCTGTACCACTAGATTTTTACTGTCATTTTTTATTTTTAACTATATAATAATAGGTAGCCATTAATTGAAATTAGGTTACTATGGCATCTGCCAAAATTTTTCCCATCAAGGAATGCAATCTATACTATCCTTCAAGCCAAAATGCTGAAATATATGTTCAAAAAGGTTGTCCCTTAATCATATTATATTGATATTGTTAGAATATAATGGTTATCGTTTAGAGTACTTTATTATTACTTTATCAGACACTATTACATATTTAATCAAGGTTAATTATCACTCATTAAAATGACTTATATGTATCCCTCATATTTACACTACAAATATATTATCAATTTCCTAAAAGGATTCCACGAGGTTAGCAATGCTTTTTAGATAAATTTAGTCCATATCACCTTGAATCCAATGTGATATGTAATAATCCACCCTACAATTAGTTTCATATCATACAATTTCATTATCCTTTTAGGGTATACTAGGTATACCCTGTACTAACAAAATTAGATTTGACTCTACACCCAAAAGACAGAATCAACATATTTAAACCCTATGCTCTTAATCATTCACAGTCATAATTTTTTAACTATTTTTAATTAATTATTAATTATTATTATTATTACTATTTTTTTGTAATTTTTTTTTATTTTGTTAATTTATTATTATTATTTTAATATTTTAACTTTTTTTGCTATTACTTACATATTGAATTCAGCTTAGAATAGCTCAAATCCTATGAAACCACTCAAAGTCAATTCTTGTTTTATACTTTTTTTTAATTACTAAAAATTATTAAACTTTAACAACCCTGGATTTGCATTGTTGAATCAACAACATCCATGTACTCAATGATTTTAAAAAATCACAAATTGTTCCATATATGAATACCCATGTCATAGTTTAATATCATGGTTAAAATATTGATATAAATAATAGTTTTGCTTAGTTAATAAATTAAAACATCAATAAAAGATAGCATAAAGAAAAAGGCAAGTAATGAGAGTGGGGTTTTGAACTCTCAACCTCTTCTTTTCCAAACATTTCCACCCACTCTCATTAACCAACTTACCCTCTTTCACTTCAGGTCTTAGAGTACAAAACTTTGTGATGAAGGGTCCTATTCAAAATTGGGTAAAAGGTCAACCAATGGACATTTTTTAATTTCTTATTGTCTTCCCCCCAACCCTAACCATAATTTGACGTAGGGTTTGGGGAAACTTAAAAGTTTTTTTTGCCCTAAATTTGGACTTATTTGATGGGTTTTCAACCCTAATGCCTTCTCTCCTCTCTTTTTTTTTGTTATTATACTTGCAAGTTGAAGCTCTCATGGAGGCCATTGTGTATTTATGTTTTAGAAATGTATACACACAAATCTTGGGTGAGTAAATATGTGTAAAACACATATACACATGGGATTTGAAGACTATATGCCATGCACAGTCATGCATGGTATCTCTATAACAATCAGTCTGATTTTAGACCTGATATCTTTTTGTTGAATGGATGCATCACTCCAGGGCTATTGTTCAAGAGTTTGTAGATGGATTTTTTTTTAAATTATTAAGTATATATATTTTTCTCTCTCTCTTCATGCTTCAATAAAAGACTATCGTTTAATTGGAAGATGTGATTCATTTTGTTAAGCCACGAAGTGGTTGTTATTTGCAGTACACTAGAAAAATTTTAAAACTTAGTTTGTAGGGTTTTTTTGATCTTACTTACCACATTGGAGGTTGCACAGTTGTGGTTTTTCCTCTGCATTGTGGGACGATAGAGCCATAACTCTGCCTTGCCTTTGCATTATGGGACAACAGAGCCATAACTCTACACACCACCTATGAGTAACTATGATTCACATTTGACCTCCTTTGTCTAAATGCGACTATTATCTATCAAGCATGAAGTTGAACTTCCAATGAAGTTTGTAATCATATTAAAATATATATATGCTATAAAGCTATTGTGGATAACTTACTTTCAAAAATTAGGTATACTACCACTCAATCCTTTCTATATCTTTCTTTCAAGAATTTATAAGGAAGAGAATGTGTCATAATTGATTCTTTCTGAATATTTTTGTTTTCTTAATGCAATGAATAGATTTAGAATTTGTTGTCCATCACAAACTATTATACTCTTTCCTTCACCATACAAGCTTGTTTGTCGATGAATTGAGTTAGACAACTTTTATTTTACTCTTTTAGCTAGTAATAAATGCTTAGTCTTATCTAGAGTTTATATGTTTTCAATTTTGATTTTGTTTCCTTGATATACACTAATAATGGTAACTTTTAATTTGGAGACTTCATATGTTCAATTTAGATTTCAATCTTATCTCATATGTTTATATCATAATCTTATTTAAACTATACCAGGTAGATATGTTTGGAAGTTATCTATAAAATGCATATATCGACATATCTAACCTTGAGTGTAGAGTACCTCCCTTAGTGTTTTCTAAAAAAATAAGGGACTGCAATGTAAGTATCTTATAAGATCTAATAAGATAATATTAATTATTCTTAAGAACTAATAATCCTTATTTTGTTGATAGATTCCTAAAAAAATTTCAGTAGTTACCTACAAGGGAATTTTCTTCTTAAACCTTGTTGGAACTTATTGTGCATAAAATGCAGATCTATCTTTTCATTTACTATTAATGTCTTATAGATTTAACTTTCAAATTCATGTTCAAAATCATTCTATAATAAGGGCTACATTAATATTTTCTCTTTCCTCTTTCACAACTAAAGAAATATTCTATACCTCTTTCACAACTAAAGAAATCTAACCTTAGTAGTTTACATAGAAACAAGATATTTCAAATGTCTAGTAGATCAAATTTCTAATTTATAAACCTCTTCTAAAATAAATGAGTAAATCAGATTTTTTAATAGCTACTAAATGAATCTAGTCATAACAAGTTATAGATCTACAAACATGGGTTTCATTCCTCTTTATTTTTAAAATGAAACACTTGGAAAATCTATGCTCTAATAACAAGTGTCATGTCCCAAAATTTCTACCCAAAACACTATACTTTTTTTTTAAAGATTGAAATTTAGTTCTAATTCTAGATCTACACTAATTGAAATTTTTTATTGAATTGTTTTACATAGAACTAAATCTCCACCCTGGCATAATGACATCATGGGTTCTTTGAACCCTAGCCATACCCCCAGGCAAGGGATCTCTTTGCACCAAGGAAATCAATGGTGTCTTTATCTCTATTGGAGATCTCTTCATTTACATCTAACTCACAATTACATAATTTTCTTTGTGAATAAATAGGATAACAAGGATAAAGAAACACTTATCTTCCTCATAAGCTCTCCATGTATAACCCTCTTGAAAACCAGGCCTCTTCCTTCTTCATCTCCCTCTCCATCTCCTTCTTCCCTTCACCGTCCTACTACTCAAACTGAAACAAAACTGGATATCTCTCATATCTCTCCCCATAGAGAAAAATGAGTTCCCCTTTCTTAAAATCTTCTCCTTCCCCCCCATCTCTCAACCTCCTTATAAATGATGTGATTGGCCTTGGTTTAGTTTCCCCCACTTTCACAATACACAAGAAGATGCCCCTTGGTTTTGTTTTGGCTCCCCACTCACATCATACATAAGAAATTCCCCTCATTACCCTTTCCAAAGATTTTCCCCATGCCAACCCTTCCAAATTCGACCAACTTGGAAAACTAAACTTTTGGGTAGTCTCCTAGGTACCTAGGGAAGATCTTGATGCTTAAAAATGACCCTAACCCAAAGGTATATCATATAGGTCTTGAAATCAGGTTCTAAACTAACTCTAGGAGTGACTTGAGACTCCTAAATGCCACTAAGGGTTTGCATACAAATTTTACAATATTTTGCCTCATTCAAACTTCTTTGACCATGGGTTTTACCTAGGAGTCCTACATGGCACTATCCTAAGCTTAGATTACAATACACTCATCCTCAATAATACATGTCATCTACCTCATCACACCTTACACTTGGTGTAACCATGGAATTACATAAATACAATTTTCCTAATTCATGTTTGAGGAATCTCCAAGTGATCTCCTTCATGTTGAATCATGTTGTTATGGTTTATTATAGGCACACTATGTCCCTCCTTTCTCTTGACTATTTCCCTTTACATATCAATTCAAACATTAGTATCTCACAAAATCTTGTACATCATCTATATTTATTCCTTAATATCTAAATGTCTATAGAAGTATCGTTCACTTAGAATTGTAATTGAAATCACATAACGTAAAGCTTAATTTCCATTTTGGTAGTCACCACATAACAAATCTATTTATCACTTAAACCATATCGATTCCATTGAATTACTAATAATGCATTATTATCAACATGAGATAAACTGAAGCAATATAAAGTGATTTTCTTTGAGATCAATATAATCAAGATATTAACATAAATTTGGCAATCCATAAATTATGTCTAATGCTATCAATTCCACATAAAAACTTATCATGTTGTTAGGTAGAAGAGTTCAAATAATTGTATTTGTTTGATCCATAGGTTTGAGGGTTTCCAACCTATTTCTTGCTCCACATAAATTTTTTCACATAGAATTCATATGGTTACATATGGTTAGTCAAACTTGTTCAACAATACATGGAATTAATTTATAGAAATCACTAACCAATAGTAAATGATGAATCATTTGTAGAAATGTATAACCCATATAATGTTCTCTAATGGAGATTTTAATATCAGCCAATACAACCATTTCTAATTATATTATGTTTAAGCAAAGGATCTTCCAAGTCCTTAATTGGGTGGGACCTTACAATTAGGCTATACAAATTAAGGTAAATCATCTAAACAAGGAGCTTAGAAGAACAAAAGACCTACTTGTAATCATTGTGGAAAGATAGGACATACATCAAATGAGTGTTGGAGCAATAGTAAATCAAAATTCAGTGGAAAAAATTATAGTTGTAACAAACAAGGTCATAGAACAAGTGAAAGCATAGAGAAAATCAATTTTGAAGTGAATGCATAGAGAAAACCAAGTTTGAAGGAAAATGTTTCAATTGCAACAAAAAAGGGCACAAATTTTTGGAATGCAAAACCAAGAAATGGAACCCAATAGAACAAATTGTGAAAGCCATCTTTGGTTGGGATTATAACACATAGTGCAGATGTTCCTTATGTCATGAGCGTGGACATATCAGAGAAAATTATATAAGAACTCACATGAGGAAGAGAGACCCTTCAAAGAGATGTTTTGTATGCAAAGAACTTGGTCATCTAGAAAAGCATTGTATGAATTGAGCTACAGTTGAAGACGAAAAGAAAGCAAAGGCTGACAATATCAGAAGTCAAATGAGGCAGCAATAAGTAAAGAAATCTCTAGAGAATGCAAGTCAAAGTCATGAGAATGTTGACACCGAAGAAAATGAATTGAGTGATTCAACCATTTCAAACTAATCATCCATGGAGATCACTGGAACTATGATTTAAAAAAACATCTTACATCAGTTCCAAGCAACAAGTAAGAAGATCCAAATTAGCATTAAGGATCACTAAATTGGTGTCAGTATCTTAGGCCTTACCAAGAAAATTTGGGTTGCATAACCTTACCGTGCGTAGTCAAGCACAAGTTAGTTCTAGCCAAGCTTTACCAAGTTCAGAGACCTAACCAAGAGTGGATGTAAATGAAGTCTACCAAGCTTCACCAAGTTGAAGATCTAAGTTGGAGACAAAGGTAATAGCTGAGCTTCTCATGCATGCTGAGTTAATAGGCTATCACCAAAATGTTTGTATTATGATGCATTTATGGTGACTTGAAGATATTTTTTGATCAAAAAGGAGGAACCAAATTTTTTATTTTTCACCGTGATTTTTAGAGCAAATAGAGTAGAGTAATATTGAGCCCCCAAGTGATTCAGAGAAATTCAAAATCAATTTATCAAAGATTATTCATTTATCACCGAGTATAATGGAATCCTCATAAACCAACAAAGTCAAGGGATCTAAGATGTTAGTAAGGAATGTTGTGCCTGCAGACCTAGAGTTCAAGCTCAATCTTGTGATTGTGAAGGAATTGGACCCAGTCGGTGTGCACTCACAAATTCCATTGAAGATACTTTTAATACATGACATTAGATCCTTCTATCATTGTAAAATTTAGGAATTAGAAACTTTAGATATGAATGAATCATATGAAGCAATGTGTGTGGATGGAAACCTCAAACCTAAGCACAAACACCTGGAAGTGAAGGGTTTGACCCATATATTGCACATGCCAAGGAACTTTCAAATTAAGTGGATTAGGCTTATCATGAGCCATGTTTATGATATGTAATTATGGTTTAATAAACTCATGAAAATAATGAAGAAAATGATTCATAGGGTTACCAGGTTTCCAATGCTTGATAAAGCTAAGACAACCAAAACCCTAGGTCAGGTTGAGCTGGCAAAGAAGACTCTCACTGAGTGGGATAGCAGAGGAATGAAGCTGAATGGTGTCACATACATAGAGATAAAGTTTGGTATTCATGTGATTTCACACAAGATATATGGTTCTAGTCAACCAAATAGTGTTGCATGTGAAGTTGTGGACTTGGTCTTCATGGTGGTGAAGAACAATCTTTCTTTTGATCTCACCAGGTTGTAGCTAAACTAGTTGAGCAAGAACATGGAAAGCATCCGAGCATCAAAGACTAATCCATGTAAGTTTGGTTCACTTTTAATCTACTTATTTTTTTATGTTCAAAAAAATTTCCTTCTAAGGGAAATGTAGTATGGAAGGACAAACCCATCATATATCATATAAATGAATTCATAACTAAAATGGGAGACAATTTTGAGGGCATCATGGATGTATGTTTTGAAATCTTCTAGGAAAGGATGCAAAGTAGATTTAGAATCCCTAAGAAACTAGTGGATAACTACGAACAAGACATTTGTTTCCTTTTGGACTATGATAGGGTATACATTTAGGTAGTCAAGCCTAGATTTGCATGGTTAAAACCTCTTGGATATGAGGTAAACATTGATGATACTAAGGACAACATAGAGGCTCTTGTAAATGAGCCTACAGACCGTAAAGCATCCTATATTGGATCATTTGAAGAAGCAAAAGCTAGGATCTCACTTCATATCAAGATTCCTCAAATTATCAAGAGAGGAAGGAAGAAGATAGAAAAGATTAAGAAGGATGTGAAATTGTGTTCCCCTCTTTTGCTCACAAAAGGTAAGGGCGATGACATTGTACAGGAAGTAGAATAGGATGACAAGGAAGAAGAAGAAGAATCAAAAGAGGAACCACCTAAGAAGAAGGGTAAAACTATAGCAAGGAGAGCTACAAGGTCAACTCTTGCCTTTACCATCAAAAAACCCACAAAATCAAAGAAAAAGCTTAAACTTTTAGATGAAGATGAAGAAAAAGAGCAACAAATATCTTTCAAAAGGCTTGCACTAGCCTTTGAAGATAGACTGTAGTCACTCAAAGAAAGAGGAGGTATGGTAGGTTTCAAGTTTCTCAAATATGAAACTATAAATAAAGAAGAACATAAGAAAATTGAAGAAGCCTTAGTGGAGAAAATGGAAAAGTGGAAATACTCTCCGAGTGAACTAGGCAGTTAAGTTCTTGATATTTTACTTAAGGTAGTATCACATCGTTGGGAAAATGCAATAAATGTTGCCAAAGACATTCCTGATCAAACCTTGAGAAATGTAATGTCAAACATGTTAGACAAATAAGTGAAGGAAGCATTGAAAAGGCATGAACAAGCATTAACCCCTAAGTTCAATGACCTCCTAATTTAGGCAAATGGCATTGAGTCTATTGTGCAATCCAATACAAATGCATAGAAGAACATTTATTGATTGAATGTTACAAATCCCACTAAAGTTATTTAGGTTGATGATGTAAATAATGATGAAGAGGACAAGGAAGATGAAGTAGTCAATGAGGATCTACCTAAAATTTAGAATATTGAAGATTAAAATCTAGAGAAGATTGTAGCAGAGGTTATGGCCTCCCTACTTAGCTCTCTGAGCAGAGCATTGGTAACATCAAGCTTGGAGGGGACAATATCTGAGTCATAGGAAATTAGGTTAAACATTGTTCAACCAAGCACTCAATTTACTATTGGATCTATCTTATCGAGTTCATAAATGAGTACAATTGTCACTATTTCATCTATTGAACTACAGGTTCCACTCATCCCAGATTCCAGCCAAACCAAGTTATAGCAAAGCATTGTAAGTACTTCTGCAATTGTTGTTTTTTCTCCAATCAGTAATGTTGTTTCTATTGTAAGTGATTCCATAGTAAGTATAATGAGATTTGAAGTCAAGCCTCAATCGAGCATTGAGGATTTGAGTAAAGGTAAGGAAACCATTCATTCACCTATTCCAATGGGAAAAGGAAAAGAGACAGAAGTTTCCATTGATGAAGTTGATCTAGAGGAAGACATAGGAATTCTAGATTAGGATCTCTCCAATCTTACTCCTCATCAGATGGACACTCTTGGAGAACTTTGGAAGAAAAGGCCTAGACAATAGAAGCTAAGAGTAGAAAAGAAGAAAACAAATCAAGTGCTTGAAGATATAAAAGTTATATTTATTGATACATTAAGCATTGGAGTTGATGAGAAGAAAGCTATCTTAGATCAACTTGTTGACATAGTTCACAAGTTTAATGAAGATTTGAATGGTCAAGAAAAGCTACTACAGAGGGTAGAGAGAAAATTTGAGAATAAATTTTTGGATAAAGTGGCACAGAAGATTGCCATAGATCAAGTGGAACTATCCATTATTCTTTATTCTTTTGAGAGCACTATAAATAATGTTGTTTATTTGTTCATAAGGTTAAGTGATACTAAAAAATTTACCAAGGAAATCATAGACAAGTTGTCAAAGATTGATACTAATCTAAAGACAAGTGCAAACCAGTTGTCACTTGACTTGACTACTAACTCAACACATTTTATTAAGATCAAGTATCTGACCGACTTGCAAGTAGAGTTATTGAGAGAAGAAACAAGAATCAGGGCTACACTATCAAAAATTTAGAGTTTGATCATTCCTAACATGGATATAATATAGAAACACATTGCCCATGCAAAGAAATTAATCCATGACAACAAATTTTCTATTGCTAATCATATGATGGAATTGTCAGCTAAAGTTTAGATAGCTTTGCATACTTCTAAAGTTTTGCAGAAAAATTGGGACAAAGCCATGCCTCTAATTTTGAAGGTACATAGTGATTTCCTCTCACATTTTGGTATTACCTTGTAGATATGCATTTTTGGCATTTGTGTCAAAAACAAGGGGGAAATATACAATATTATACTTATGAATAAAAGGGGGAAATGTAGTTATATATAGCTTGTAAAGAATAAGGGAGAAATATAATTATTCAGTAGGAATCTATGTATACAGAAGAGCTACAAAAATAATTTTGAAAAATAAAAAATAGAGTTAGTGTTAATTGAGTATCAACACAGTAGTCAAAACTGAACTACAGACCCAAGTATGTTGATAGGGGGAGTTTTGACTCATCATTTTGAGTATTCATATTTTTGGTATGGTAAGTGTTTTTGTCACTAACTCCAAAGGGGGGGATTATTGACCTTAAGGTCAGACTATTTGGCAATCAATGCCAAAACATTTAATCATTTGGTTGGTTACATTGTTATCGAGCAACACAGAGTTAACCTTGTAGATAGTGTCAATCTAGCTAGCATGGAGTGTTAACTGAGTAGAGCAGCTAAGATAGTGTTAACTAAGCTAGCCATGTTAACCAAGTAGAAGGAATAGTATTATTAATTGAGCTTTAATTCTAGCAAAGTTTTTGTAGTGTCAATCGAGCTCTACAATGTTTTCCAAGTCATCAGTGTTCATTGAGTTCACACCTACTCCTAGGTGATCGATATGGCCTAAGCACCGGAATCAACCAAGTGCCAGAGTTTTTCAAGTTCACTATGTTTCCAAGTGTTAGAATATCACCTAAGTGGACTTCTGAACTTGAGTGTCAACATTGTTTAATATAAAGTTGTAGCCAAATTCATAAGGTAATTATCTAGATTGGTATATATGAGAGATATCTTGTCATATCCAAATGAGTATAAAAAGGAAAGAGTATGTGAATTTGAAGGCTACTAGTATAAGGAAAAAAAGAGTCTCATCCATCACATTTAGGTGGTCTTTCTACATCAAAGGAATCTCATTTAGCAAATCGAAGATCAGCCATTGGTTCATCCTAACAGGTGCATCAGTCAAATACTCTAACAAGGTGAACTTAACGTTCTTATGTAGAATCTCCTAACCAAGTATGTAATTCATTATATTGTATAAATCCTTTCCTTATTGCTCCTAATAGGGAAGATTGTCAGAAATGGTCATTTATAAGCCTTAATAGGCCAACTTTATACTGCAGTACTAAAGCTTATGGGAATCATCCCCACCCCAATTTTACTTTCTATTTGGAAGGTTTCTAGGTTACCAAATATTGTGTCAATTGTTATGAATGTTTTATTTCTTTCAATCTTTCATGCATGCAATTAGATCATATTAGTTTATGAAGAGTTAATTGGTGAATTGAAGTTAAAGTTTTATTGGTTCCTGATTCACACCCCACACCCCCCCCCCCCCCCCACCAACTCTCAGTCACCTAACCTTTTCTACATTTCCAACACATTTTGCAATCTATTAGAGAGGAGATATTTTGTATTTGAAATTCTCTCAAAGATCTTCAAGGAGTTCATTTTGAGGCTTCATTGTCTCTTCCATATTCATCCTTCCTCTACTTGATCTATTCAACTGATAAAGTAATCTCATTGAATTGACCCTACTATTGAAAGGTGAATTTGGGCATTTACTTTAAATTTCAATTTTGAGGTTAATTCTTAGACTGGGGTTTAAGAGATGTTAGTTGATATAATGTTCAATTTGATCATATATGCAAGATTATGCTAGTGATGTGACATGATGTTTTTGATTAGATAAATAGGTTTTACAGGGACCCTGAAACCCAAGAGTTAAAACATAAACAAGGCTGATAATAAGCGTTAAAAGCCCAGCCAAAAAAGAACAAGTCTAAAGGTTGATATAAGCACTAGGCCCAGCTGAACAACAAAGGCCATAGAAAAGGCCACACTATTTTTTGAAAAACAAAACAGGCAAAAGCCAGGACAAAAAGCTAGACAAAAAAGGAACAACTAGAAACAAAAGGACAGAAAAGAGCTAATCCCCGTTCTTTCTTTCTAGCTCTTGCATGACTTGGGCAGCCTCATAGGCCATCTGGTTCTCCTCATTCTCCTACTAATGAGTCCTATGTACTTCTTGGTCTAGACAAGTGTAAGTGATACCCATGGCAATTTCATCATCAGATCTAGCTTTTCCCCTGTCTTTTCCTTCCTCATCCCCTAGCATTCCTCTATCTTTAAGCAAACCAATTAAAGACAGGATATTGTCATTTATCAAGTTGAGCAGAGAGATCATCTGGCTCGACAAATTGCAGTTGTAATTTTCCAAGTTAAGAATCCTCCTTTCTGCTAGGCTAATTCTATCATCCTTGTCTATCCCTTTCTCAAGACCCGTCAAATTCTTGGCTCCTTCCATTTGATCCACCTTCTCCTTAACCTCCTCCAGCTCATGAAAAAGCCACTTGATTGACCTAAAATTGTCAATCATGCTATTATGGGCGTTGTTCAAAAGGTTCATCCTAGTTTCCTTAGCATTATCAGAGATTGCCACAATCACAGGGTTAATTAGCTCTTCAAGCCATGGTTGTGATGTGACATGATGTTATATGATGATATTTGGTTATTTTGTATTTGGATATAAACTTTATTTATGGATATATGATGAACTTTATTGGATATATAGTTAATGTGTTTATGCTATGGATATTTATATCATTATTGCAATAAACATTTATTATGGTGCAAATGAATAATTTAAATAGATCGTTTTCATGAGATTAATTAAATGATTATCTACATAGTTTCAGGCACTATTGCTTCAGCTATATTATTATCATGCATCTACACTTGATCAAGTTGTTTATTGTGCATGACTCGTATCCCCGATAGTGGGACATGAAGTTATTGACTCAATTATTCATACTAAGTAAATGTGTCCTTATATGGGTGATGTATCTATGTTAATTAAAATAATAGATCTCAGGCTAATTGGTAAAATTCATATTCATTATGCATTTGTGATTAGACCTATGAGTGTGTCTATGCATGTAGAAATTTGCAATGGTCACAAAAGTTATTAAATATTGTGATTTAATTATTTAAAGGAAATTTGATTTAAATATAATTTCTATTACCAGCTAATTTGTCGTAGTTTAATCCCAAATGATTAGGATGTCAAATTTATTTGTGTTAAGGGAATTAATTAGATTATTTTATTTTAAATAATCTAATTTATATGTCACTTATCAAAAGTATATATATTGGCTAAAAGTGAGTTTATTCTCACTTCTCACTGTTGTAATTCAGGATTTTGGAGTAAATCCTTTAAAAAAAACCTTGTGAGCTTTTTAGTATTTTATTCCTTTGGTGAGTTATTCTCATGAGATTGCCACAAGAATAGGCTCATTGGATTCGAGATGGGAAACTCTTCCTTTTCCAAGCATTTCATAAACTTATTTTCTGGCCTCCTTTTTTGTTTATTCCTTTTTGACTATGAGGTAGTGCTTTTCTGTTTTAATAGTTCTGGCCTATGTTATCATCTTTACACACAATAGAATAAAAGGTAGCAGGAAGGAACCTAAACACTTTTTGTTTTTTTCTTTCTTTAGGGTCAGAGGTTGAGAACTAGTGTTCCCCTCCATTCTCATATGTTTATTTGGCCTAGTTGTCGTGTGTGAGTAACTAAGGGTTTTTTCCTTTGAAATTTGGAATTTTTATGTCATTATGCTATCATTTTTGCATACGAGCTTGGAACTTGTTTTTTCTTGATTTTTTGGAGTTTTGCCCCCATTTAGGAAATTGATTTTTTACAACCTTCATTTCTTAGAGATTTTTGCATCACCTTGTTTTGTGTACCACCCAATTTTCTTAGGTAATTACTGGCATCAATTTTGGTTATGGATTCAAAATGTATGTTGGGCTTTCAATCTAACCATTTTTTCACTTTATTTTTAGTGGGATTCTTATAGAATCTATACTACTGACACTATGTTTAGTTGAGTGTGCTTATACACTTGGTATTTCTTGTTTTCTCATCCAGCTGTTGTTTAGCATTGATTTAGTGTGGATGGTTATGCTCACACATGAGTACATGCACATGCATATGATGGGATCTTTTAAGACCCAAACTCTTGGATTTATGCTAGTTGGGAGATTTTTAATTCAGGATTGGGTTGGGAAATTGCATTGCCTATGAGCACTCATTGTTAAATGAGCATGGGTATGTAGGGTAGATGTGTGGAGTGGCTTCTCTCATGTACCCTAGCTCGGAAGTGGTTGACAAGGTAATGTAAAGAGGTTCTAATAAGTGAAAACCAAATTCATTGATAGGTAAATAAACTTAATCAAGGGTAAAAGTACAGAACACCTAGTCTCCCAAGGGAGTTGATAGAGGGTGTGTTTGGCCTCTTAAGGGAGTTTATCGAAGGCATGACATCTGGCCTCCTATGGGATTTGATTGAAGATACATTCTAAGTCTAGCATCATGAGGGAGTAGATCAAAGGCTCAAAGTACTTGTGCTACCCAATGGCAAGTTATAACACTTCACTAAATTCCCTACATAGTTATCCTTAATGGGTCTAACCAGTAACCTACTGTACTTCATTATCTTCTTGATCATTTAGATGTTGGTAGCATATTCTTGATTGGTGTGTGTGTTAACCTTGGATGATTTCCTTATGTGATTTTAGTCAGGTCACTATCTCCATGAGCACGATAAGTGTGGACTTGCAGGTTCCATGTGGTTGGGAAGCATAGCTACCTATACCACTACTAGGGCTCAGTGTAAAAAGATGGTCTACTTCTAGTTTGAGGCCAATGTTGGATGTTCACTTGGTACTTTGGCGTATCTACAGTATGTTCCCTTGTGATTTATACTTGATGTTGGATGAGTTTGATATCATGTTTAGATTATGTTTAGTATGTTACTTGATGCATTCCTTTATTGTGATGTTGTATCTTATTTCTTAGTTGATGTTTCTCACCACTACTTTGGATTAGTAATGTTATTAGTATAATAACATGTTAGATTTTTCCTATTTCATGTGATGTTATTGGATGGTTTATTGGCATGAAATATCTCATGAGGCCACTCCAACAACCTTGTTGGAAAAATTATAATTTATGTTTGAGGGTATGGTTAGGACCCTTGAGGTATCATGATGTCATTAAGGTTAGGAGGAAATGAGAACGGTTGATTTTATTTAGTTATTTCTCTTGTTGATAGATTCCCTTTACTATGACATTGCTTACATTCATTATTTGCTTATGATGTTGTGGTTTAGATGAATGATATTATTGTGATCTACATGTTAGAGTTGTGGTTTCTTATTGATTTATTTATGTTTGGATCCAATACTCCATGATGTGGAATTATCTTTCATTTCATGTCAAACGTTGGTGTCAACATGCTCCTTTGATATATTATTCAGGGCACCTTACTGTTACATGTATCAGTAACTAGGATTACCTTATTTTCTTAGGTCATACTCCTTAGAATGGAATTAATTATGTTCATATTCTAGGTTTTTTTTCTTCCTCATTTCAAGGATCTCATTGAGAGCTTTCTAACACATTTTGAACATAGTCAATCGAAGTCTGTACGCACAAGTTATGGCCTCCAGAGTAAAGGCAATTTTTGGTTTCTTGTGAAATCTCATATGGGGATTAGTGTTTACTTGTATGGAAAGGTGGTAATCCTTGTACAATACCCCTCTAATGTGAAGTCTCATACAAGAAATAGTGGGCACTTTTGTACACTTCAAGAAGGTAAAAAGTAATATTCCAAATACTATTTAAACGCTACACCTTCCTAATCCATAACAAATCATATATCTTCACCATTATTTAGTTTTTTTTTTTATGTTTCATATTTTTTCTTACTTTTTATTTGGAGCTTAACTTGTATGCTTAATTCATGTAGATGACGATGAATGTTTTTGCAAGTAGTGATGCTTGGGATCTTTGGTAGTTTGGTGTTAAGTCTTATATTGTGATCTCTTGTTCTCTATATAGTTGTAGTTGCATGTTTTAGTGTAATTCTTTTTTTTTTTTAATTTCATCTTTGTTTATCCTTGTTTCCAAGGATCTCCAAGTAGGGTATTACATTTGGTATCAAAGCCCATGTTTCAACATTTGGATCTTTGTGTTATGCTCTCACTATGATAGTGGATATTGGATTTCCTAAATATGGATGTTGTACTTAATAGTTTGTGACTTGATATTATTGTACACTTTCATGAGTATTTGAGTCTTGTTTTGTTGATGGTGATCAGAGGAATACCCAACAAAATAACCATAGAGAGGAGCAAAATGAAGAACACTATGGGGAAGAACATTGAGAAGAAGGAGAAAGATAGGGAAACAATTAGGGTGGAGTTGAAGCATTGGTGTCATTACTTTAGAAACTTATAGCTTGCTTGGGACCTAGGGTTGAGGGTTGTCAATAAGGTAGTGCTTAGGGAGAGGGAACATAGGGTGAAAACTCCCACATGTCAGAGTATGAGGTTATAAAGGAGTGTGTGCACAAGTGTAAGCATTCTGGCACACCACCCAATGGCAAGGGATACCATAGGAGAGACTAGGACTATGATGATGAGGATTTCATCTAGATTGACATGATGAGAGATCTTCAATGGTGTAAACTACCATACTTTGATGGTAGAGGAGGTGACCTCAAGGATGAGACTTGGTTACTTGATATGGGGCACTTATTTTCTAATCATCCTTATGCTAGAAACTTGAGATCCCATTGTGTAATAATGCAATTGAGAGACCACACATCTATTTGGTGGAATATTGAGGGGTAGAAGCTCTAGATCAATATAGCAGATCTCACCTAGGAGAAATTTGAGGAGAGTTTCATATAGAGGTTCCTATCCCCTCAGTACATTGATGCACATGCTAATGATTTCAATGAGATTAGGCAAGGGAACATGTTAGTGGAGCAATAAAAAATAAGGTTCTTTGAGCTAAGGTAATGCTTGAGCTATAACTAGAATGAGGTACTCCTCACTCAGTATTTTGTTCAAGGCCTTAAGGATTCTATCATTGGAGAAGTTTGTATTCATTAGCCAAAGACACTTTCCTTTGTTGTCAAGAAGGCAAGGATTGTCGAAAGAAATGTGGCTAGAGGGTTTAGTAGGAGAGTGGGTTCATAGAGTCATAGTGCCAAAACTATAGGGTCAATTGTACCTTCTTCTCATATATAATCTGCAGGACATACTCATACCTCATCAACACTATATAAGGGTGGGTGTTGATGGTTAAAAAAATCATGCCAATCACCGAGACATTATAGTGGCCAAGGCTCATGTATTACTAGAGGGGGGTGGCTAGAGGAGAGGGGGAAAACTATCCCCAAGATAGGTAGCCCCTACCGAGTCACCCAACTCAAAGTGGGTAATAGTATTCTAGCAAAGGGAGAATCTAGTAGCTTAGTGCTCCTTAGGGATGACACAGAGATGGGTATGGTTATGGAAGTGGGGCATGCCTTTCTTATGGTTAGCTTGGAAATTATTTGGAAGGATGTCCTCAAAGACATCATCAAGACCAAACATAGGGGGGGTGAACATGTCAGAACCTATAGTAGGGGATCCTCTAATAGTTGACAACCATTAGGATGATACTCAGGGGTTAATACATAGAGAAAAAGGGTCCAATGGGACTCAAACAATGAGACTTTAGCTACTTGGGAGGATTCCACATGATTGAGAGAGATGCACTCCTATCTTTTTAATAGGCTTCCAAGAGTAAACCCATACCTAGTAGGGGAGGATGTAGTGCCTCTTGTGATTGCATTGTGTACCTTGGCCTATTTTGATTCAGAGATACTTTATGATATTCATGTTTATGTGCATTTGAGATGATTTGATGATTAGACATTATTTTGATTGTTAGTATTATAGCCGATAGATGTTAGTTGCTACATTGTTTAGTTTGATCATATCTACATGATGATGCTAGTGATGTGACATGATGCTTTATGATGATATCTTGTTATTTTGTATTCGTATATAAAATTATCTTATGTATATATGATGGACTTTATTAGATTATAGTTTATGTGTTTGTGCTACAGAGATTTATATTATTCTTACAATAAACTTTTATTATGGTGCAAATGAATTATTTAAATAGATCATTTTAATGAGATTAATTAAATGATTATTTATGCAATTTTGCACACTGCTGCTTTGACTATATTATTATCATGCATCTACACTTGATTATGGTGTTTACTATGCAAGACTTGTATCCCTAGTAGTGGCACATGGAGTTATTAACTCAGTTGTTCATACTAAGCCAATATCATCCCTATATGAGAGATGTATATGTATTGATTAAAATAATCAACCCTCTAGTTAATTAGTAAAATTCATAGTAATTATGTATTTGTGATTAAATCTGTGAGCGTGTCTGTGCATTTAGGAATTCACACTAGTTGTGGAAGTTATTAAATTTTGTGATTTAATTATTTAAAGGGAATTTCATATTTGATTTAAATTTAATTTCTATTACTAGTTGATTTGTCATGGTTTATTCCCAAGCAATTGGGATTGCCAAAATTTATTTGTGTTAAGGAAAATAATTAGATTATTTTATTTAAAATAATCTAAGTTATATGTTACTTTCATATTTGATTTAAATTTAATTTCTATTACTAGTTGATTTGTCATGGTTTATTCCCAAGCAATTGGGATTGCCAAAATTTATTTGTGTTAAGGGAAATAATTAGATTATTTTATTTAAAATAATCTAAGTTATATGTTACTTTGTAAAAGTTCATATATTGGCTAAAAGTGAGCTTATTCTTACTTTTCACTTTTGAAATTCGGGATTTTGGAGCAAATCCTCTAAAAAAAATAGTGAGCTTTTTTAGTCTTTTGTTCGTTGCATGAGTTGTTCTCGTGGGATCATCATGAGAATAGGCTCGTTGGATTTGAAACTGAAAACTCTTCCTTTGTCAAGCTTTTCATTGACTTTGGTGCCTCTATTATTTTTTGGCATCGATTTTTGTTTCTTCCCTTTTGGTTGTGAGGTACAACTTTTCTATTTTAATATCTTTGGCCCATTTCAACTTCTTCTTTTATTACTTTAGGATTGGAGGTTGATAACTTGTATTCCCCTATATTTTTGTATGTTTATTTGGCCCAATTGGGCATGTGTGAGTAATTGAGGGTTTTTTACTTTGAAATTTAGAAGTTTTATGTTGTTATGTTAATCATTTTTCCATACGAGCTTGGAAATTGATTTTTATTTGGATTTGGGGAGTTTTTCCCCCATTTGGGAAATTGGTTTTAATTTTGTTGATTTTTGACAAGCTTCATTTTTTAGTGATTTTTGCATCACCTCGTGTTGTGTGCCACCCAGTTCTCTTGGGTAATCTTGGCACCAAATTTTGGTCATGGATTCATATTATATGCTAGGTTTCCAATCCAACCATGTTTTCACTTTGTCTTTATTGGGATTTGTTTTGAATCTGTACTCTTAACACTATGCTCAGTTGAGAGTGTTTTTACAATTGGTGTTTCTTATTTTCTCATCCAACCATTGTTTAGAATTGATTTGGTGTGGATGGTTATGGCCACACATGAGCACGTGCACATTCATGTGATGGGATCTTGTGAGATGTGAACTTCCAAATTCATTCCAATTGAGAGATTGTTCATTGGGGGTTGGGTTGGGAAATTGCATTGCTTACAAACACTCATCATTGGATGATCATGGGTATGTAGGGTAGATGTGTGGAGTGGTCTCTCTCATGTACCTTAGCCTAGAAGTATCTAAAAAGGTAATGTGAAGAGGTTCTAATAAGTGAAAACCAAATTAATTGATGGGTAAATAAACTTAGTGAAGGATAAGATTATGGAACACCTATCCTCCTGAGGGAGTTGATCAAAGATGTGTGTCTGGCCTCTTGAGGAAGTTGATCAAAGACACAATATCTAGCCTCCTAAAAGAGTTGATCGAAGATAAATTCTAAGCCTAGCCTCCTAAGGGAGTAGATCTAAGGCTCAAAGTACTTGTGCTACATGATGACAAGTAATGACACCCCACTAGAGTTCCTACATAGTTATCCTTTGTGGGTATGTCTAGTTACCTATTTTACTACATTACTTCTTGATCATTTAGATGTTAGTATCATATTCTTGATTGACTTGTGTGTTACCCTTGGGTGATTATCTTATGTAATTTTGGTTGGGTTGCAATCTCCATGAGTACAATGACTGTGGGCTTATAGGTACCACTTGGTTGGGAGGAATAGATACCTATACCACTGTTGGGGATTGGTGTACATAGACAATCTACTTCTAGTTTGAGATTGGTGCTATATGTTCACTTGGTACTTTAGTGTATCTAGAGTATGTTCCCTTGTGATTATTGTTTTACTTTGGATGTGTTTGATATCATGTTTAGGTGATGTTTAGTATTTACTTGATGCATTCCTTTATCATGATGTTGTATCTTATTAATTAGTTGGTGTTTCTCACCACTACTTTGGATTAGTTATGCTATTGGTAGAATATCATGCTAGATGTTTCTTGTTTCATGTGATGTTATTGGATGGTTTATTGGTAAGAAAGATCTTATGAGGCAACTCCAGCAAACTTGTTGACAAAATGAGAGTCCATGCTTAGGAGTATTGTTAGGACCCTTGAAGTCTCATGATTACATTAAAGTGGTTAGGAAGTGAGAAAGGTTGATTTTATTTAGTTGTATCTCTTACTTATAGGTTCCCTTCACTTTGATGTTGCTTACTTTTATTATTTTCTTATGATGTTGTAGTTTAGATGGATAGATGTTATTGTGATGTACATGTTAGTGTGTTAGAGTTGTGGTTTCTTATTGATCTCTTTATGTGTGGATTTATTACTCCATAGTGTGGAGTTATCTTTTATTTTATGTTATAAGTTGGTGTCAACATGATCCTTTCATTGATTGTTCAGGGCACCTTCCTATTGCATTTATTTGTAATTAGGATCACCTATTTTTCTTAGGTTGTAGTTATTTGCATGACATTAGTTATGTGCATATCCTAGGGTAGTTTTATCTTCTCTTTGTCAAAGATCTCGTCAAGAGATCTCCAATGCATTTTGATTAGAGTTAATCAAAGTTTTGATGCAAAAGTTATAGCCTCCAAAGTGAAGTCAAGTTTTGGTTGCTTTTGAAATCTCGTACAATACAACACTTTTGATGTGAAATCTTGTATGGGGATCAATGTTTACTCATATTGAAAGGTGGGAATCCTCATATGAGACCATATGATGTGAAGTCTCATATGACAAATAGTGGGCACTTTTGCACACTTCTAGAAGGTAAAAATTAGTGTTCATAATACCCTTTTTAGTGCTACATCTTCCTAATCCATAAAAAATTGTATATTGTCACCCTCATTTAATTTTTTTTTATGTTTCATCCTATTTCTTACTTTTTAGTTGGTAATTAACTTGTATTCTTAATACATGTAGGTGACAATGAGTGTTTTAGTAATTAGTGACACTTACAGATCTCTGGTAGTTTGGTGTTTAGTCTTATGTTGTGATCTCTTGTTCATTGTATGATTGTAGTTGTACATTTTAATGTAATTCTTATAATAATAAAATATGTTCATCTTTGTTTTTCCTTGTTTCCAAGGATCTACAAGTAGGGAATTATACCTATTATCTAATAGAATTATCATTAAGATTAGTCTCCTATGGTCAAATGACCACAAACTTAATAGGTTTTAGGGATCCAACCTCTCTAGAATACCCAATCTAACCAAGTTGGCTATTAGGTCTATGATCCCCCAATTAGACCTCCTAACTTAATTTTTTACCCATAACTTTGGTTTAGCTGGGATCTTTCAAAAACAATACTAGATATGGATATCCTTTTGGATTTTCTACCAAATTCATAGGTTCCAAATCAAGGTGACACTAATTGATCAGGGTTGCTTTCATAAGGCACCTATTAGTCTTATTAAGCTTATTTCACAAGGTTACTGATAGATATTCATTTTTTAATCATTTCTCCATGCAATCTGCTCATGAGAAGACTTCCATTAGATCAACTAAAATCCTAAAAACCTTTCTACAATGATCAAACCCATTGGTTCAACCATCTAAGAAATCTACATTGCTTTGTTTGTGTCATTAAGCCTATTGCATATAGATGCCAAGCTGCTAGGCTTGCTCATAAATTTATCCTTGAGGAGCGAAAAAAAATGAGTTTAAAATCTTAATATACATGTATGGATCCTGCAATACCCCAAGTTTTAGATTCTCCCAACTATGGATGCAATTCTAAAATCCATTATTTGCCTCCTAATTGTGGTTGACGAGAGTTTCAACAAAGTAATAAATAATTATTTATTTCTCTCTTATCCTAAAACTTCATATCCTCCAAGTATATGAAATAGAAAGTTTTAAAAAATTATCTATATAGATCTATGAAACATTTTAGTTCTCCAATCTAATAACATAGAAAACACATACAGGGAACACAAAATTTGTTGCATTTCCTCATTGTTTTATTCACGGACTTGAAAAATCCCCTTCACCACCACATGCTTGAGCCATTATAGAGGTTTTAAAATGCTTTGACAATAGTTGAAAACTAATTTTTGACCTAGTTTCCCATCATCACCTATTTTGAAAACGTTGACAACTTTTTGCAAATGTTGTCATTGACAACATTGTAGTATGCAACTTCCTAAGCACTCTGGGAATCCAAACAACATGAAATGACTATAATGACCTTTAAATTTCATTAGAAACATGGCCAAATGGCATTCCCCATATTTTGACCCCATTTGACCAAATATGCACAATAATCCCTAATTGGTCCTAAAGTACAAATTGATGCCAACTTTGGCTTGTAATAACTTTTGTCCATTACATTATTGGTCAACATGATCCATGTGGAATTATTATAATTATTATACCCTATTAGGGATCCAAGTAGGTTGGGCTTCCAATTAAAGCTTGAGGCACTCCTACACTAATTGTTTTGGTTATGCTCTTAGGCTATCCTCAACCCTTTTATCCTTTCTTTGCAGTGTATTTGAGTGATGGTTGGAAGTTTTATTGTTGTCTCTTTCCTCCATGTGCTTTTACATTGGATAATTTAGATATATATAGTGTGCATGTCATTTAATCAAAAAGTGCAGGGAGTAGGTTACCACAACAAATCCAGTCCCAAGAATAAGTCACCCCAATTGAATGAGTCCCTTGACTTTTTCTTAAAAATTTGAATTAGAGGTTAGTTATAGTTTGTACTTCCTTGATCTATTTTTATAAATTATCTATTAGTTTTCTATTTTCATGTATATAAATAAATACATCATTTATCCTCATTTCAACCTACTTTCTTCATCTATATTCCAAAATCACATAGTGATATTCCATTCCACATTAAGGAATACAAAATTCACCTTGTGCCCAAGAATCCCCAAGCCAAGTAGATCATTATACTCATATTGTAATTCCAAATAGTGAAGGAATAAGTGTCCTACTTTTCATACATATACTAGAAAATATTATTTTACCTTTATTACAAAACTGCATGGGAGTTAAACAATTAACAAACAAATGACTCTTCCACTATGCTCCAAGTCTAATAGAGAGGACCTTATTAGTTTGTAATTATACTTTGGTTTGATAAAACTCATATAGACATGTGAGGATATGTGTAGGTTGATAGTATAAATACTATACTGGTGGATAAATGTAGAGATCGTATCATTCAACCAACTTATTGGTAATTAGAAGAGATTGTAGGTGCTTGAAGAGTGAGTAGTGTTAAAGATTGAGATAGATACAATTCATAGGAAGAAGGATTTGAGGTTGCATTAGTGGTCTACAAATCACTCACAATAAAATAATTACCCCTCTAATAGAAGTCAATAAGCTAAAAATAATGAGCATAAACCTTTTCCTTTTTCTCTTATTGTTTGTGCAACAACAAAATTTTGACAAAAAATGTCCCTTACATTGGTCTATCTTCCAAAAAAATAATTTAGAGTAAACCACAGCAATGTCCTTCAAGAGGTTGAATATGTTATACTTTCGAAGAATAAAAAAATTTCCACGAAGTTTCTTGCAAACCTTAGCTAAACTGAACTATGATATGATAATAATTGTTTGTGGACAATTAAGTGGCCACACAAAAGAGTATAGGGAATAATATGAAAATATAAATATAATTGTTCTTCTACACAAATATAGTTTTGAGGTTTGTGAGAGGTTGGATCATGACATTAAATATACCAACAAGATGTAATGGATGTACATTAAGCTAAAAATTAGAAAAGATTGGATGCATAATAAGGAGAAAAAATATTTTAAACACCTATAGTAGGATGGATGAAGGGAAAATGTCACCACTTCACAAAGAAAAAGCAACCTTCCTTAAATCATATTTACAAGGAAAACTTGGAATGAGAAAATTTTGCCACAAAAAAATATGTAATATAAGCACAAAACCCACAATAGAAAGTCAAATCCCTTCAACTAGGTTAGATATACCACAAATTCCTATAAATGCATAAATTTTGACTAGGATTTCTACTACAAAGAACATTTGTTTTGAATGCAAGAAAGCTGAAAGGCCACAAATGCCAAAAAATATTTTAATAAATATTATAGAAATATATTTTTCTACAATAATAGATAGATGTGTAGAGGGAAATAGATTCTCCACCAAAAAATAATTTCTTTAAGCTTCCATATAAAAACATGTAAGAAATAAAATTGAAAAAATAAAAATAAGACCAAAATTGATTTCATTAAAGGGCTGAATAATTTGGAAACTCTAAATAATATAAGTGAGGAGTGCTCCTAAGGATCTCATCTTGTATTGGGGAATCTAAGACCACAATGTCATGTCCAAATAATCACTGAGATGGTGTATAAGAAAAGCATGAACCATATAACAATAAAATCAATACATTAATTAACTTAAAATTGTGTGTAACAAAAAGTGTCACACTTCTATAAACCATTATACTCAAGAATACCCATGAAAGAGAGAATCTTAAGAGGTGACTTATAGCTCTCTATCTATGGCACGAAAAGGCTATGAGATGGTGACTCTCAAATGAACCATGTTATGAAACCCTTGTAAGGTGCACCATAGAAATAGAGATTAAAAGAGTAGAGGCAAGAGTGCCAATATCCCAGAATCTAGAATAAAATGCAATGCAAATGCAAGCTATTCTAAATGAAATGTAAGCTAACAAAGAGAGCTACAAAACCTCCAACTTAAGCTATGTGATCTAGGCTAGAGCATAAAAGAAAGCTAAGAAAAGAAAGCCATAATGCAAGTAGAATGAGAGCTAAGCTAAAAATGAAAGAATTCAAGAATGCTTCAAGTCTCTAAAAGCTCCAAAAGCACCTAGAAATCCTGCAACATAACGTTAGCATGAGATTCTAAGATTTTAGAATGAGAAGACAGCCCTCCCTTTCAAAGAAAAATGGACACGGGTAGAGATTATGAGGCAAAAGAGGCATAATCAAGGGAGGAGAATGCATCTTGAGTGATCCATGTGCACAAGCATCTCCACCAATCACAATCAATAGTTGACTTTTGAGAGGGAAAGAAATGTGTGCAGGAGAAGTAAAGTTATTTTAAAAATAGAAGATTCCTCTCACATATAAAGTTGTGCATTCATGTGTAGACAAAAATGTTTTTTCTTTTATTTTTAAAATAGGAATAATGTTTTATGTGTGCACACTTAGGATAAGTGGAAAGTGGGGACTTTTATTTAATTTAAAGGGATTAAGTTCTTTAAATTAACCAAGAGACTTAGGATAAAGTAGTCAAACCATAGGTTATAATCGAATAAATAGATTTGATCAAGATAAGTGATTTATGGTTTAGGATTAGAATAATTTTAAAAGAGAAAAAGAGGTCTTATAATTTACTAGACCATTTTTGGGTAATTACATTTTTCCCTCTTTGACTAATGTGTGATAGATCTGGGAACATATTACATCAAGGAATGATGATGTCAAAGCAAAAGACAAAGATCTTGCCCTAGATCAGAATAAGTGGCTGAGAAAAGGGATCTGAGCAAAGGCAAATCAAGGACTGAGAAAACTGTGCAAGAACTAAGCAGACTGAGTAAAGATCTAAGACTAAGCAAGACTTAACAAAGAAAGTCAAAGATTGAGCAAAGACTGAGCAAGGCCAATCAGGAATTGAGAAAACTAAGAAAAGATCCTAGCCTAGAATGAGAACAAGGATCAAGTAATAGATATTATTGCCCCCTCAGGATAAAAATTGAAATTATAATAGAGAAGATGCAAAAACCCAAATTGATAGATTTGATCAAATTGATAAAGAATAAAAGTCGAAGATAATATATTAACTGATGCAGATAAGTGACCACTAGAATGATAGAACATGCCCCAGTGTAATTGAGGTTGACCAAGAAAGATAGAGCATTAGAATTAGGCCAAAGAAAGAGGAAAGGTGAAATGAAATGAATAAGAAGAGTGAAAGAGAGTATAAATAATGAGGAAATGATGATTGCCCCAGCAAGACTTCAAGATTAAGCCTCAAAAAGTTAGCCAACTACACAGAAGAAATAAAAATTTTAAAATGTAATTTTAACCATCAAGATGAAATCAAATTTTGATTTTGATCCTGAAAATGAATCTAGAACATCAAAGTTATGTAAGAGATTCAAAAGGGAAGATAAATGTGATGATAAGATTAACCCTTTTAATGATAAGATAGTGAAGAGCTAAACAGAATCCAAGAGAAGATGACAAGATATAAATGAGAAGAAGTAAGAGAAGAATGAACGCAATTTGTTGACTCGTCCATGAAAGATAAATAAGACTCTCTCAACATTCAAAAGTACAAAGTTAAGATAAAATGATCCCTAAAATGCAAGGTAGTATGCAAAAAGGTGCAGTTGTAAGGGTTATATAAGTAGGTCCTAGTTTTTATCATCAAGCCTTATTAGGGACATCAAAAGATCATACAATCATCACTAGTATGACTATAAGAATATGAATATGATTTATATCTTATAGAAATGTGGGACCAAACCTATGCATCAAAGACATATAGGTCAAAATGACTACTCAATTAGATTCCCTAGATTGTGCTTGCATTAAGACATAAGAAAGTCAAGATGACCATAAGTACACACTTGCAAAATAAACAAGGATGAGGCCTTTTAATTGATCCTAAGTGTCCATGGGACCAAGAAAAATTCTTAAGATACCTAAGATAAAATCAAAGAGAACACCCATAGACAGAAATCAAAGGAAAACATGCCCCATGCCCCTAATCCTCTAGTCTAATACATCATCGAGAGACTATTAGAGAAGGAACACACAAAGAAAAAAAGTTCAAGAAAGACTTAGTCAGTTTTGTTTACATGCACATGTGAGTGTCACAAAGTCATCTTCTTAGGACATCAAATCTATCAATGAGAAACATTCCAACATTATATATTGTAGCCAAAGTATCTGATAAATGTTGAGAAACACTCGATGCCAATAGTAAGTGTTGAGAAACACTATTTACAAGAGTTGTCAAAGAAACACCAATGCAACAAAGATACCCTATGATCAACTCTAAACCAGGAATACCAAAAGGACATGTGAAGTGAAATGGATTAAGCTCAAAGCACAAAGTGATATGTTGATAGAGATAAGTACAATGGTCTCAAGTAGCACTAGTTTCTAGGTATTCACCACTTGGGGGAAAAAAAAAAAAAAAGATGTTTTATAATTTTTTTGTATTTTTTGATATTTTTTGTTTTTTTTTGTGATACATCAAAGTGCCTATTGCAAGGTTCTCACTAAGATGATCATTTTTTTAGGACATCTTCTATTTTTTTAAGGATATTTTCAGCATCATGTATGATTTTTTTGGATTTTTTATAATGATTTCAAGATCACTATTTCTCAAGAAAGATCACATCATTTTGTTCCAATGTCTAGCAAGGTAAAGGGAAGGATGAAGTATAAATTTGGTGGATAAGCAAGCAAAAATCCGTAAAGAAAGTAAAAGTTGATCCTCAAGGACTGACTCCTCAAGAGTGCCCAAGCTAGGGAAAGATAACCATATGAAGCATCTATTAGACAAGCCAAGAAAGAAAAGAAAGGAGATAGCATGTAGGATAAATAGTTGAAGAAAATAAGAGAGATAACGTATATGATAAGCAGTGAAGCCAACAAGTAGGATAGCATGAAATCATGTAATTCAAAAGAGTTGGCATGTTAAGAGGCCTAAGAACCATGTTTTTATTTATTGTGATCAAGACCAAGGGTTTAACTACATAGGATAGAGATATGATAGAGAAATGAGAATGAAGCTAGATATGAAGGATATGAATGAATGAGAAAGCACAATAGGGAAGTTGATGGGTGAAATAGCCAATACACAAGGATAGCTCAACATTTTCAAGATCAAAGAGGAAAGGTGGAAAAGATGGATTACGGAAGAATTATACATGATGCTTGTTTGCTAGGTTTTCATCACAGTACTTATCCAAGGTGCCACAAGAAGTGGTTTTCACCATTGGATGAATTTTTTTCTCTTTAGTTTTGCTACCAAGGTGTCTGTTTACCAAGTTTTTACCAATGCACTTTTTCTCTTTTTTCATTTTTTGGATTTTTGATTTTTAGAAAGAGCTCAAATTGTTTGAATTTGGAGTGCTCTAATTGGAAGGATAAGACATGATAGGCCAAGACCATAGAAAGGTAAGCTCAAACATGTTGATAAGGTGACGGAGAGGATATGGTAGAAAATTTATATGGAGGATAAGAGTTCATGCCTTGGAAAGCTAGGAGTATGTATAGCACATAAGTGTCGACTTGAAAGGATCCACATACGAGTAGGTGAAAAAATGGGCAAGATAAATATCGGCACACACCTTAAAGGTTGATGAAATGATGAAGGGGTCATGGTGGAAATAGATTGAGGTTTAGATGTATGAAGTGGTAGAGTAATCTTAGAGGAAGATGGAGTAGAAGGCTTTGAAATAGTTTTAGGAAGATGTTTGGAAGAAGATGAACTAGAAGCCTTTGGAAGCTTGAATGTCAATTTTGATTTGTTTTCAATGTTGAAGTCTTTCAAAACAGACTTAGAAATCCATATAGCTTTTAATTTTTCATTTACATTAAATTCTTTAGAATGTATTTCTTCAATGATGGACTTAGGAACCCATATTTTCTTAGATTTATCTCTTTGGGTTGTGGACCTTTGCAGTCTCTTGAATGTTTTTTTCTTTCTTAGCATTCACATATCAATTATATGGGACATAGTGATCTTCATTTTTCAATGGATTCTTGTATTTCTTATGTTGAACATCCAAGTTTCTTCTAAAAGACTTGGGACTTCTGGATGGATAAGGATGATATGATTGATTTAGATGGTTGAGTGGATCAATATTTTCAAGGATGAATGTCTTTGTTAATCATGAGGTATAATAGGAGACCTAAAGTGGAAAGTGTAGGAGATGAAGGAACATAAGGTTCTAATATGGATGGAAGGTTTGAAGACTTTAGCTTAGATGGATAAGGACCAAGGATAGATTTAGAAGATGAAAAGGGATAGTGGATAAGGATATCAACATCTTTAGAGTGAGTAACATGACCAAGGCCATAAATAGACTCATGAGTAGCTTTGATAAGAGCAACACCTTTGATAGGATCATTTGAATAGTGAGCATAGTTTTGAAGTTGATATGGAGAAGTAGAATAAGAGGGGATACTTTGATCTTGACAAGTTTCTTTGGATATCATAAGAAAAGTTGTAAGAATTTGGTATAGCTCTGATACCATGTAAGAATTTTCCTTAGGGAAAAATTCACCCAAGACCAAGAAGCACAATAACTAGAACAATAGACCAACAGAGTACGATTAGAATAACAATATGATATTCAATTCATTATATTGATTTTGATTTTTAGTACACTAGGAGTGCTTGTATATAAAGGCCTCTATGATGCATCTAGAATGGCTAGGACTTAGCAATATGATAAGCTCCACAACTAAGCACATGTCCACCAAGAATGGGTTATCCTCCATTAAGCACAAGAGTTAGTGTGATGATGAGAGGATAAGCCTACAAAGGTGTGTCACATAAAATTATGTTGTAGACACCATGTGCTTAATTAAGAGTGCAAATAACTATGTTGTCTACATGACAACTCAGTTGATTATGAAAACTCCAGTGTTGTAGACACCATGTGCTAAAATAGAGTTGCTTACTCATGTGTTATCAACATGACAACTCCTATGAGTATGCAAAATCCTAGGTGTCTAACCTAATAAATAATAAAATAATGTATTTATCCTAAGAAAACTTGAGTGTAAATAATAATTATTTACACTAACACCCCCCCTTAAGTGCAACTTAAGGGAATGCACTTAAGCTCACAAAAGCTATGATGAAATACAAAATGGGTTCCGGCTACTAGGCCATTTTAAGTACCCATGTACAAATGCAATGCACTAAATTGTATGCAAGGCAATGCAATCTCTTTGCAACTAGGGAAAGAAGAAAAACCTCATGGGAAAAACTCTCCCCCAAAAAGAGAGATAAGTACATAAAGGAAGATGCATGTATGGATGGAGTAATCAAGACCCCCTCATTATGACATACATCATGCATATACAGTAGAGAATCCCTCCCTAAAATTCCCCCTTTAGTGAAGGATATTTGAATGATGATTGCTTGAAGGCAAAAGAAAATCCAATGCCTACAAATAACATTTATCCCTTGAGGAAGAAGATACACCAAATATAGGTGCAAAAATGCTTCCCACTATGGATAGGAAGATGGAAGAGGGATCTAGATGTATTATGTAGTGGATGTGGCCTCTGAAGTCTACTCATATGTTGACAAGTCCTTGATGAATGAAGATGCCATGAACCAATCTGGTGGAGGCCCAACATAAGGTGGCAAACAAGATAACATGTCTATGTATGAAGCTGAATCAACCTCCAAAGATGATGAAGCATCCTAATAGGAAAATGTAGGGAGAGAAGCAATGTCACCTCCCCTCAATGATGTATGTACACCCATGATAAAAGCTTCTTGATGACTGAAGAAGTTGCACCATGAAAGTTGAATGATGGTCCTCCCTGTAGGAAGAATTGGTGTCATAGGTGTTGTAGAGAACACTCCCCAAATGGTAGGAAGAATCCTCAAAAAATATGATTTCTAAGGAAACTAGAATACAATCTCCACATATTGAAATGTCTCCTCATAAGTGAAAGAATCCTTCTCCAACTGTTGTAAAGAAGCCACAATCAAGTTAGTCTCGAAAGAAAGCTCAAGTGATTGAGGTTCATAGTGTGCCCTCGCAACGAGTGAAGAAGTCTCCTCAACAAAGAGAAGATTGATGTCATTGATGATGTCTCCCACATCTTCAATGTGATACTCCACAAATAGCCCTGCGATATGTGGAAGGAAGTCATTCCATGAAGCTAAAGTAGGAAGACATAGTATATCTTGTTGTATTGAGTCAGAAGCATCTGAGGCTAGAACTAGATCAATAGAATCAATAGGAGCATCAGGAGGTGGGATCTCATCTGGAGTTGGAGGAACCATTACTGAAACAACTAAAGATAGAATGTCCTCTTGAAATGCAGGGACTTGTGTATCTCCATATGCTTCCCAAAGACATATCCAAATGTCATAAGGATACCATAACTTGTCAATGACTTTATAGAAATCAAAATTGATACTAAAATAAATGATATCCAAAAGTTTGTTAACAGGTGGTAGATCAATTATCTGACCAATGGAAGAGATTAGTTTGTTGGAACATAAATAAGGAAATACTTTTAGATGTTTTCTCCTTAGATGATCAATGAGTGAGGCACTCCATTTCTGATAGTTCCTCTTTGTCAACCTTGGTCTCAGACCACCCTGACATGGGGAACAAAACTCCTCTATGAGATCAATGAATGTATGTACCCCCCCAAAATATAGAACTAATCAATCAACCCCCTCCTAATGCATGATTTGGAAATTTATAGGTAGTGCAATTACAATGGGAAACTTTGTCAATTTTGACCTTAGTGGACTTCTGATTTACTATTTACAACCTCCTATTATAGTTCAAATCAAGAACTTTACAATGTAGCTTAGAAATACAAAAAAATTGTAGTACAATGCAAAGAAAGGACCTATTTCTAAAAGTGATAATTATTTCCACACAAGCCTATAATCTAATTACAAATCTAGAAAGTAGACTAAAAATTATTCACTTTCAAAAAAAATGCAACCTGATTATGCATCCAGATGAGCTCGTACTAAGCATTTGAAGTTGCAAAAATTGGGATTTACGACTTGCAAAGAAATTCAAGAATAGAAGTATCAAACATCCTACACCAATGTGTAGATCACGAAATTCTACCCCAAAACAAAAAAAAATTGCTCAAGAAAAGGATTTTGTGTGAGGAAGATATCATTGTTTGAAAATCACCTCTATAATTATTTTTCCTGAATCGTCATCGTCATGCCTCCAAAAATCAATTGACTCTAGATTTCACCTCAGATGTCTAATTTTGGTGAAACAAAAGTCAATATGGGGGTTTTTTGACCTTCTAAATATGATGCCAATATCTGATTTGCACTAGCAAGCACTAATCTTGTCCTACAAAAAATCTCTCCTCTACAGGCTTGATGGCCAAAAAATTTCTAAACAAAATATGCAGATCCAAAAAATAATGTAAAGAAATTGTAGAGACTGAAATAATAAAATATGCAAATCTGAAATTTAAATTTAGAGATCTGAAATGATCATATCAATTCTACAAATCAGGCCTTTAGGTGTTGGTTTGCAAAAAAAAATTGCATCAATTCAACTATGGCCCAATATAGGCAAATTTATAGTCAATTTTCATTGTATCAATGTTCTAGATGCAATGGTGAGGTCTGATTTGGCTCTAAACACTCCCAATATCTACAGATACTCTAGATTTGGGTCGAGGTGTCCTCGGAGAGGTTAAGCAAGATCGGTCTCCAATGGCTATGAAATGATGCCTCTACGGCTCTGATACCATATAAGAATTTGTTATAGCTATGATACCATGTAAGAATTTTCCTTAGGGAAAAATTTACCCAAGGCCAAGAAGCACAATAACTAGCACAATAGACCAACAGAGTATGATCATAATAACAATATGATATTCAATTCATTGTATTTATTTTGATTTGTAGTACACTAGGAGTGCCTGTATATAAAGTCCTCTATGATGCATCTAGAATGTCTAGGAGTTAGCAATATGATAAGCTCCACAACTAAGCACATGTCCACCAGGAATGAGTTATCCTCCATTAAGCACAGGAGTTAGTGAAATGATGCAATAATAAGCCTACAAAGGTGTGTCATGTAAAATTATGTTGTAAACACCATGTGCTTAATTAAGAGTGTGAACAACTATTTTGTCTACATGAAAACTTAGTTGATTATGCAAACTCTAGTGTTGTAGGCACCATATGCTAAAATAGAGTTGCTTACTCATGTGTTGTCAACATGACAACTCATATGTGTATGCAAACTCCTAGGTGTCTAACCTAATAAATAATAAAATAATGTACTTATCCTAAGTAAACTTAAGTAAAGTGTAAATAATAATTATTTACACTAACAATAGCGATTTTCTCGCAATTTTTAGCAAGCTCAATGGAACTATTGGAAGTGGTGTCTTCATCATACTTAGAAGGTGGATAAGACATAGTATATGGAGGAGTAACATCTTGAAGGATATGAAAGGGTGCTTGATCTTGATCTTTCTTGACATTTATAACTTTATCTTTTTGAGAGTCCTCTTGACATGGAGCCACTTCTAAGGACAAAGGGTCATGAAGAGGGAATGGATCAGTGTGCAAAGTATGCATAGTAGCACATAAAGGTTGGGGATCTTTAGTCTTAGTAGCATCGAAAATATTTGTATCCAAGTGAAGATTAGCTTGAGTTTCTTTCAAAGGTAGCCCTCGAAGATACACACAATCAATATGGAAAGCATTAGGTTCTTTATTTGATGGAGACTTGTTGGAAAGATTTGAATTAGGGGTATCAAGGAAACCATCACTAGACATAGGTTCATCAACATGATCTTCCTCAAGAGAATTATCCTCATCACATGAGTCATTAGAGGCATCAACAATCCCATCATAAATAAAATATTGGACAATATTTTTTATTTCGATGAAATCTGAAGTACTATGCTCATTATGTTGATGATAAGCACAATAGATATCCAAGAATGGGTTTCCATATGAGCTAGACTTAGGCAATGTGATAAGCTTAGTGCCAAGAAGTGTTTGCAAAATGTCATCATAAGAATCTTCCCTGAGAGTAAAAGTTCTCTCAAAATTATGCCTAGGATCTTCTTGTTGTTCATCAAGTGCATATGATGCATCAATATCTTCATCAAAGATAGTTTTATCATGAAAGCTTGGCATAGGCTCAAAGGAGGTATCACTGTCTTGCTCTCTAAGGAGGTCTTTAGATCCAATAAATGAAATCAACTAAAATCTTGGAGAGACAGAGTGTGTAGACTTAGAACAAGAGGAAGAAATGATCTTGAAGAGGATGCATGTGAATATTGAGATCTTAAAGGAAGCTCATGCAATGATTCCATTCTTTCCTCTAACCTTTTCTCAATTTTAGACTTCATTTCTATCATGCACCTAGTGAGATGAAGGTAAGCAAGATTGTTTGTTTCTTCTAGTTCTTTGTATCCAATGTATAGATCTTCAAACTCTTTAGTGACATAGAAGAACTCATGATCATCTAGACTTGATTGAGGTTTGGTAGCACAAGGTTTTAATCCCATAGCAATAGATAGAAAATCAAGCATGAAGGAGACTAGAGGAAGCTAATAAGGTGACACAAGATAACTTGATGTCCGAACTAGAGAGGTAGAGTGTTCACTTGTCGAAATAGTAAAGATAGAGTAAAGTGACTTGTCAAGAAAGTGTCCAAGAAACTTATGACAAGAGCTAGGCAAGAAGCCCTAGTAGCCAAGTTTGAGTGTTAAATATGGACCTCTAATTCAACCAAGAACTTCAACATGATCATTGTTTGTCAGTAACATCTCGAAATGAACATGAGATTGTTCATCTAGTATGTTTGCACAAGGCAATTTTTTGCCTTCTAACTAGACCCAGGATGTCCTTAGGAGATCCAAAGATTGAGTGAGGACATCATAGTGATAGCTTGGAGAGATGCAAGTCCAACTAGTAGTTCAAGACACACACCTAGTAGAGTGAGATTGAGAGATTTGAGAGCAGCTAGAGTGCTAGTAGGATGAGGCCTATACATAGATAGTGAGAGCAACATATTATTATGTAGCTTATGTTGGCATAGTCTCAGAGGCAACATAGTAGGTGCCCCATTTTTTGAGTATGTGAGAGCATCAGAGGGTGCACATCCACCAATGAGAGTCAGTGCACCTCCTCCTCCACCCAGGGATGAAGGAGAAGGATTTAGTTAGCTTACTCTCTTCTATCTGAGTTATGATCATGTATTTGATTATTTATCAACATCTTGTTGTATCATTTTTGAGATTGGTAGGGCTCAAGTAGCACTAATTTTTGTATTGATGTACATTCTGACTCCATTGGAGATATTCATATAAATATGATCTTGTGTTTGGTACCATTGCATGTGTCACATTTGGTTTCTCTTATGATTGTTCGTACATGAGATGTGTAGCTATATGATTTTGATTAATTCAAATTAATATGATGTATGGATACATAGCATAGATGAGATAGATGTTATTATGCAAATGTGATTAATCAGATATGATGTATGCTTATGACATGACATGATGATATGTAGATGAATGATATGGTAATGCAAAATGTATATATACTAACATCTCATGCAGGGTTCACATATGTTGCTAATGATAGGTGCTTCATCAAATTCAAAAAGATCAACCAAGGAATCAAACGCTTGTGTAGTCAAGATGAAATGTGATACATAAAAGAAATCAGTGACCTCTCAAGTCGAAAGATACAAGTAAAGAAGTAACCGAAGCTATGCCCTAATGCAATTTGAGTATGAAATGCAAACTTGTTTGAGATGCAATCCCTAGGATTGGTTACTAAACCCGTAAGATAGTTATCATCACAAAGCTTTTAGTTAGACCCATGAATGGCATATAATTTGCACTAACATTGCAATCATGAGAATATGAATATGACATGTGTTTTAGTTTTGTCAAGATTAGATGTAAGCATTAAAGCATACGAAGCTAGAAAGACCAGAACATATGTTCCTTTTAATGTAGCAAGCGAACATAAGCATCAGAGCATAAACACTAGAATGACCAGAATGTTTCTTGTGTGCAAACACACTAGACACATGAGAGATTATTCTCATGCTAATTAATTAGTAAGTATTCTATCTACAATGACCTATGCATTCATAACCTAAGACAAAAGTGTGCTAAGTATACTCTTAGTGACCCACACGTTCACTTAATAAGATGAGTATTATTATTTTACTGTAGCATAGAGAATTCACTCAAATAGTCAAAGAGAAGAACCAACCTCACTAAAATGTTCATACTTCTGTAGTCAAATTAGACATCCTCAAGATGCTCAAAGGGAAATGACAAATTGAAAGCAAAGCATACAAAGAAAAGCTCAGCATAGCTCAAACAAGTTCAATGTTTTCAATTTAGTTTCAATTCCAATGGATTGATGTCAAGTTTTGATGTTCAGAACATGTGTAAGAAATCTCTTCAGTAGTAGGACGAAAAGACAAACTTAGTTAGGACAATTGGTGACTGATGTTAGAGAGAAATCTTCATTGAGAAGAATCTTAGTAGTAAAGTAAGTGACAATAGATAGACATAGCTTGAAGAACTAGTGACTGACATGAAAGAGATCTTCTTTGAGAGGAATCTCAGTAGTAAAGTAAGTGACAATAGATAGACACAACTAGAACAACTGGTGACTAACACTTAAGAGATCTACTTTGAGAGGAATCTTAGTAGTAAAGTAAGTGATAGTAGATAGACACAACTAGAAAAACTAGTGACTTACACTTAAGAGATCTTCTATTAGAGGAATCTTAGTAGTAAAGTAAGTGATAGTAGATAGACATAGCTAGAACAACTGGTGATTGACACTTGAGAGATCTTCTTTAAGAGGAATCTCAGAACTAAAGTAAGTGATAGTAGACAGACATAGCTAGAAAAATTGGTGTTTGACACTTAAGAGATCTTCTTTGAGAGGAATCTTAGTAGTAAAGTAAGCGATAGTAGACAAACACATATAGAACAACTAGTGACTAACACTTAAGAGATCTTCTTTGAGAGGAATCTTAGTAGCAAAGTAAGTGATAGTAGACAGACACAGCTAGAACAACTAGTGATAGACACTTAAAGAGATCTTCTTTGAGAGGAATCTCAGTAGTAAAGTAAGTGATTGTAGATAGAAACAGCTAGAACAACTTGTGAATGATGCTTAAGATACTTTATAAGAAACCATAGGTAGACTTATGACCATATTCAATCCATGTGGATATTAATCAAAATCCTAAATGTAATTGAGAGTGTATGCATTTGTGAAAGCAACAAACTAAAGTAGGAAAGCAACTGTATAAGAGCCAGAAGATGCGCTCCATGATCTAGTATTTGAAACAAGAGGTGCCTATTTACCAGGTTTTCACCTTCTTGGTAGAGATTCTATTTTTGCTACTATGATGCCTGTTTGCCAGGTTTTCATCAATGACACTTTTCTTGCTTTTCAATTTATTTTTTTGTATTTTTGAATATATCCACTTTTGGATTATTATTTTTAAAAATATTTTTCAATGTTTTTGGTATTACCAAGGTGCCTATTACTAGGTTTTCATCAAGATAATAGATTTTTTTAGGACTTTTTGCAATTTTTAGACTTTTTTAAGGACATTTTAGATATGTACAAATAGCTTCAAAATCATGTCAGCTATAGAACCTTTTCAAATGAAGAGGTACTAATCGGCTCTTTGAGCGAGTCTCCTTCAATTATTGAGAGTTGATAAGCACTGAATCCAAACACTATAGTGACTATGTATGGACCAAGCTAGTTAGTTTCAAACTTCTCTTTTTGTATTCATTGTTGTTGATTCTTATTGTTTTCCCTCAGGATGAGGTCACCCACTTGGAAGCCATGTGGTTTGACTTTCTTATTATAGCTTTTAGACATTCACTTTTAATAAGCTCATAAATGATTGAATTCCAGTTGTCGATGTTTGTCTAGTAGTTCTAGCTCTTGTAGCTAAGATATTTTGTAATCATCATCAGTGATGAGGCCTTTTAGAGAGATTCACAAAGTAGGAATCTTGACCTCAATAGGAAGCACATCTGCTCCATATACCAAAGCAAAGGGTGTTGTTCTCGTTAGAATTTAGCCCATAGAACTAGATTGATTTGAAGGTGCCAGCCCCTTCCAAATTTGTTGACAGTGCGATGTAGGATTTTGAGAATAGCCTAATTGGATGCTTCCACTTATCTATTACCCTGGGGTTAGTTGATCGAAGACCAATGTTCCATGATTTTAAATTTTGAATAAAGATCCTTTTTTTTGAATTGTCCCCCACTATCAGTAATGATGGAGGATGGTACACCATACCTGTAGATGATGTAGTTGAGAATGAAAAAAGCTACAATTTTTCCATTAGCCTCAAAAAGAGGAACTACTTCTACCCATTTTGTGAAGTAGTCTATAGTTGTGATAATGAACTTGTGCCCATTCAAAGAAGACAGATGAATCTGACCCACCAGATCAAAGACCCGTTATTGAAATGGCCAAAGCGTGATGAAAGGAATTAGCTCCCTAGCTAGAGCATGAATCAAATTTCCATGGACTTGGCACTATTTGCAAGACTTGGCATATTTAATTGCCTCTTTCTCCATATCTAACCAATATTAACCAGCTCTAATAAGTTTGCGAGCTAGTGTCAAGCTATTTGAATGTGATGCACGAATGCCTTCGTGCACATCTATTAATGTGTGTTTCAACTCATTAGGTCTAGACACCTAAGGAGTGTACCATCAAGATCTCTCCTAAACAAATCGTTACCAATGGTGTCATATCATGAAGTGTTTTGGATTAGGTGACATTTTTTCGTTTTGGGTTAGATTGTTTAGAACAATCTAGTCACATAGGTAATAGTAGATATGGTGGTAGCAAGATGAATCGTGTCTTGTGATAGAATAGATCATTTAGAATTTAGGTGTATCATAAGAAAGGTAGGATAACGTCTCCACCAAGGACTCATGTCAAAAGTCATTTTCTAGCATTTATAGCATGGAAGTGAGAGTAGCCATTACATCGGTCACCTTGTCACCTACCCAAGGAATCTATTGAAAAGTGACATTTGTAAAGTACCTTTCAAAACATCAACCATTCATTTGTAAGGTGTCATCTTCTCATCCTTTTTCTAATAAACATCATTGACCTGATTGATTACTAGTTGTGAGTCACCAAAGATATTTGATTCATCTACCCTCCATTCAACTACAAATTGCATGCCATTGATTAAGGATTCATATTCTAGCAATATTTTTTGTACAAGGAAATAGAATCGTGTATGCCTTAGGTAAAGAATATTTCTATGATGTTATAAATAATAGTCCAATACCAGATCCTTGTTGTGTGAAGGAACCGTCGAAGAACATCACCCATGTTTGGTGTGTTAGCAATAAAAAAGATTCATTAGGGAATTCATTATTCAATGGTAGAAGACTTTGCATTGGTGCTTCTGCTAGTTGATCGGCAATTGTCTATCCTTTGATAGCTTTTATTTCAACATATTCAAAGTTAAACTCACTCAAGATCAGAACTCATTTAGCTAGGCTTCCTGTTAGAGTAGCCTTGCTAAGCAAATACTTTTGTGGATCAACCTTTGTAATCAATCATGTAGTATAAGTGAGCATGTAGTGTCTCAACTTTTGGGAAGCAAAAATGACTACCAAGCAAGCTTTCTCAATAATGTTGTAGTTCATCTCATGGGAGATCAATGTATGACTAAGATAATAAATGGCTCATTCCTTACTATTGTTGTCTTCTTGAGCTAACAAGATACCTAGGGACATGTATGTTGCAGAGATATACAAAATAAGAGGCTTCCCATAAATAGGAGGCATCAGTATTAGTGGATTAGAAAGATATTGCTTAATCCATGTTAAGATTTGATAAGAATCCTTGTTCCACTCATATTTCACACCTTTATGTAAAGTCTTGGTAAAAGGTTGTGACTTATCTACTAACTATGATATGAATTTGTAAATAGATTGAAGTCTTCCTTGTAGTCCCCTCATTTGATTGATTTTATGAGGTGGAGGCATTTCCATTATAGCTTGAACCTTTTCTGGGTCCACCTTGATTCCTTTTGAAGACACAATGTAACCAAGTAACTTCCCTGATGTGACACCAAAAGCACATTTCTTAGGATTTAATCTGAGACTAAATTTCTCCATACAATCTAGGATAGGTCCTAGTTCTTGAAGATAAGTGTTTCACTTCATATTCTTAACCAAGATATCATAAACATAGTCTTCCATCATTTTATGCATCATGTCATCGAAGACTGTTGTAACTGCTCATTGATATGTGGTACCAACATTCTTTAAACCAAAGAGCATTACATTCCAGCAAAAGGTACCCCATGCACAATTGAAAGTAGTTTTCTCCTAGTTCTTTGGTGCAATTTTGATTTGATTTTAACTAGAAAAATTGTCCATTAGTGAGTTCATTTCATATCCTACTATCATGTCCACTATCATATCAATGTTGGGTAGTGAAAAGTCATCCTTGGGACATGCTTTATCTAGATCTCAATAATCGGTACAAACTCTAATAAACTTGTCATGTTCTAAGACTAGGACTATATTTGAGATCCATTCAGCATAATCAATAGCATGAATGAAACCAACTTTCAAGAGATTTTCTAGTTCAACTTTAACAAGTAATGCCACATGAGGATGTATTTTCCTGAGTTTTTGTTTGATAGGTTTCACCCCCGGTGCAATAGACAAATGATGCATTATAAGATTAGGATCTAAGCCTGGCATATCTTATTAAGTCCATGCAAAATTGATCTTCTTTGTCTGGAAGAAAGCAACAAATTCATCTTTTTCCTCTACATATAAAGATTGTGCAAGATGTATAATATCAAGATGTTCCTTAGTTTCCAGATTGATTGGTTGCATTGGCTCTATCACCACTAATGTTCTATCCTAAAAGTGACTCAGTAGTACATCAAATATCTCATCCTTAGGTTCCTCAGAGAGGTTTTCACCTTAGGATATGTCTCTTGTTTTTACTATTTTTGGTTCTGATACAACCACAATGTGGTTTTTACCACCAAAATGTCTATTTTTTTTTTCTTTTAATTGTATGAATGAGATATTTGATGTCAACTTCAATCATATTAACACTCTATTCACTAGTGGAAGATGTTTTTGGTTCAATAGTGTGTGAGTAGTAGGTGAGAGCATAGTCATTCTAGAACATGGGAACTTCACTAGATGTAGTATTGGAGTTCCAATCTATTGACTCGAGATAAGTGAGTAAGAGAGAAGTGGGGATTTTGATTGAATTCACAATATAGTCATCAAATGTGTGGACAACTAATTCAAGACCTAAAGCAATTTTGTCTAAAGGTATGTTTTAATTCCTTTGAGTTCTAACAACATTAATTGAAGACCCATCGACATTAATAAGATGAGACTCATCTAACAAGACCCTAGATTACTCTCCTATTTCAAGTTGATTTTCATATGTGTGAACTTGATCTACATCCTTATCAGAAGTTGTCTATGAGAGAGAATCAAATTCATATTCTCAAGAGTCTATGCTATATGGAGTTAGATTGTAGAATTCCCCAACAGTTACAGATATCCATTCTCCACTTTCATTATCATCTTGATTTTTACAAAGTCATTCAACAATGATAGTATGACTAGACTTTCCCTATTCCTATTGAATTTGGGGACTATCAGTAGTATTATCAAAGGAATCATTGTCAGCTTTGGTAGTACTGACACGTGGTACAAAGTCATTTGGTTTTTCAAAGAACATACCAAGAGCTAGAAGAATAGGATATGAAAAAGTATCTTCATCAGTAGAACTACCCACTTGATTATCAAACTCAGTTTGTGACTCATGTTTAGATGAACTATCAGATTCTAGAATAGATTTATTGATCTCTAGATGAAAGGGAACTTTCTTGAAGCCTAAGCATGTTGTGTCATGAAGCCTTCTAGATTTTCCTTACTTAGATCAATCAACTCATTGTTTTTACATCGTATAAGACCATTGCCTTTGTAGCCAAGATGTTTTATCAATTTAAGACATAGTCCAAACTTTTTAGGAGTTATCTCATGAGACTGGTCTGTGAGATCAACTGGAACTTCTTCTTTGTATAACCATGCAGTGATGGCTATATTTTCATCTTCATCTTCTAGAGGTACAGTGGCCTTTACATAGACACCATTGAATATAGTCTTAGGTGATACTGCAAAAGGTCTCTTCACTTCATATGGTCTCCCATAATGAAAGGGAGATTCAAGAAGAGATGTCAAAGACAAAAATGGTCCAGCATGATATTCGTCCATTCCCATTTCTATTAACTTGAGAGTCTTCTCCATTTTTTTGAGCTTGTTGACATGATCATCTATAGACTCTTTATTATTAGGAACAAAACTATCAGCAGACTTGAGCATGTTACATGTGTAGCTGGTATTGGCAAGTATAGTAACTCCTAATCCTTAGAATGGAAACTTGACACATTGATGGTATGTTGAAGGTACTAATTGTATTTCATGAATCTATGGTCTTCCTAATAGTGTGTTATATGCTAAAGGAATATTAAGGACCTGACAAGTAACATCTCTTTCTATAGGACCAACTCAAAGAGACAACACAACAAGATCTAGAGATCTGTGTTCTACTTAATCACACGCTTGGATGGTTATTTTGCGGTGAGGATCAATAGACTCTTCATCATAACCCAATTGTTTGAGAAAATTAGCAAAAAATATATTAAGACTAGCTCCATTATCTATAAGTACATGAAAGACACATTTTTAGTGTATTGTGACTTCAATATGCAAAGGTTGATTATGAGGATGACTCAAAGAAGTATTGTGTTCTTCAGAAAAGGACAAATAATGAGGTGAGGTCAAGTGACCTACCATATATTGAAACCTATCAAGATCAAGATCTTGAGGTATGCTTGCCTCAGTGAGGGCTTTGTCAAGATTTTCCCTATGATCAAGCAAGATTATAAGTAATTCAAAGATTGTTATTTGAGCATTCTTTCATTCAATTGTTCAAGGATACTATAGTTTGTAGTTGTGGAGGATGTTGTGATTTTCATATTTTTTAGAATGGACCAGCAATAGGTTTGTCTTTATGTTGATCTACTTTGGGAGCAGAAGGCATAGGGCCTTTGAGTACTATCTTGGCACGAGAACATGTAATAGCATTGGCACAAAATTGTGATTGTTCATGATCTGATGTAAGAGCTGTAGTACCTCTTAAGATAAATGGAGTCTTAGGTTTTTTATTGTCATTTTTCCCTTTAACGCTGATGACATCACAATGTTCAAATTCCAAAGGTTCAACCATGTTGATCACATTATCATCATTGGTATATGTATAGTTGACCTTGTTATTTTTAATTTTTTTCTATTTAGAACTTTCTCCCTTGTCATAATGTGGAAATGGTTCCTTAAAAGCTTTGTGATCTAAAATATTGTTATGTCAACTCACAACTATTTCACCATCATCAATAAGTTCTTGAACCTAATATCATAGATTAATACAATTATTTGTTTTGATGGTATTCACAATATGCATTTTATTCCACCATGTGGGTCATGGTTGTGGATCATAAGGACAAAAATTATCAAGTGGAGTAATAATCTAATTTTGAAGTAAAGTTTTATAGACCATGTCAAGAAGTTCACCAAGAGGTGTGTACTCATGTTTGGGTTGAGAAATCCAAGATGAGTTATTTGCTTTGTTTTCAAATTTCTTGTTGTTTAGAATAGATTTTTTAGTGGTTTTAGATGTATGCATGTTATCTATGGGATTAAAAGTAACCTTAGAAGGTTTGGGAGTGATATTGTCTACCACTCCATCATGTACTACCTCTCAGTTTTTATTAACATACTTGGATTTATCTTTTCTTGGGGTAGACCCTTGTTTGATGTCTTTTTGAAGAGTTAATTTTCCTTTCTTTACCATTAACTCTTTTGTTTGGATACCTTGTGTAATCATGTCTTCGAAGGTATGCTAACCTTGAAGTTGTATTTTGTACCCAAAATTAGGTAAAAGATTATTCATGAAGTTTTTTAGTTTTGGGGATTTTATGTGAGTATTTGGTATACAATTGTCATCATCTTTGGAGAAATGTTAAGAAAGGTTCTCATATTCTTTGTTTAAGGTTACACAAATCTTGTATGTTGACTGGATGTTGGATATTGTGTGAGTACTATTGAATAAAAATATTATCAATGTCATCAAATGTTTTAATTCTAGTAGGTAACCTTGAAAATCATTCCATGGCTTGACCACCTAGAGTCCGTGGGAAGAAATGCATGAGATATGTTTGATTGTGTATGAATTCCATAGACAAAGCACTGAATTCCCTCAACTAATCTTGGGGATCAGATGTTCCTAAGTACTTTTTGTATTTAGGTAACTCATCTCCTCTAGGAAAAGGAGACATGTATAGATCCTTGTCAAAGGGAAATGGACAAATAGTGTCTACCGTGTATTGTTTGGTCGGTTTATCTTTGTCTTTCTATATTTGAGCCAATTACTCTTACATGACCTAGAGTTGTTTTTGTAACTTGGAGGTTTCATAGTCCTCTTCTTTTGTGGCAATTATTTTAACATTAAAATGTTGAGGTAGTTTTCCTCCTTCTTGAGTGAGTTTGAGAAAATATTTCTCTTTCTCATCATGGAGCAAGATTTCCATCATTTTCTAGAAGCTTTTATCTTTACGACACTTTCTATGTCTTCTAGGGGTATCTCTTTAGTGTCCCGATAATCATTTGTATAGGTGTAAGGATCCTTCATCCTTTCATTTCTTTGGAATTCCTCTATGTTTGTTCTCCTACTCTTTTCACTTGTTTCTTGATCTTGATCTGTCATTCTAGGGGTGTAGAAGTTTTCAGTCTATTTAGGTTGTATAGTTGTTTCTAATAGAAGTTCAGTTCTTCTATTTAAAGATGTGGGTTTCTTGTCAATGTTTGGATGTTCTTGATATAATAGATTCTAACTTGTTGCAATTTTATGGAAAAGACTCTTCGAGCACTAGGTGGACCAATAGGTGAAAGAGATTGTGAGAACCCTTCACTATACTTGGACTATATGTAGACCTAGGAATAACCTATACCATAATTTCAACCTCTATCTCTACATCATCTTGGTCTATGGGGAGGAAACATGTTTCCACTTCTAGTTGTAATAGTCATAGATAATGACTTATGACAAAGTTTGAACAAGGATCACACTAGAACGTTTTCTCAAAGTAAGTAAGTAATCAATAAGAATGTTGTATACTTAGGTATGAGTAGTTAGAGAAATGGCTAGAACAACCAAGATTTTTTACTATCATGACACAAGATATGACAAACAAAAGAGAGCAAATAGGACAACAAAATAACGAGACTAGTTCGTGTATAGATCACAAGTGATCAACTAAGCAAGTTGTCTAGGTTTTAGACTACTACAGACAAAGGAATGACTTAATGTTTGTAGACAAAGACCAGATTTGGATCAAGTTTTGAAGAGGGAGCTTAGAATAGCTCATTTTTTTGGACAATTCCTAATAGACTTGCACGAGGAAATGACTTTGAGGTGAGTAAATATTGTGAACCAGGTGAGTAAAGACCTCTAACAGACAAATTTTGAACAAGTTTGATAGTTTAATGACCAAAGATCATGCAAAGATTCTATAAGAACTGCATGAGGAAGTATGCTGACCCATGTGAGAAAATAGAATGACAATTTTTAGGGAGTTTGTTTGCATGAAGTTTCCTACTAAACTGCACGAGGAAATGACAAGATATCAATTTGAAAAATGTTTTGACCAGATTTATACCAGTTGGCAGTGTTTTAGCATATGCTCGCATGAGGAAACTCAAACTCCCATGCAAGGAAGTATAGAGGATCATGCAAAGAAATGCATACTAACAAACCTATAGATCTTGACTCATGCAAAATTATGTAGAAATGTAGGCGAGTAAAGGACAGACTGATAGGTTTGACTAAATTTGAAGAGATTCTGATAAGTTCTAACAATTTATGGATAGAGTACTGACAGTGTTTGTATTTTTCAATCAGATATAGACATCATTTTTAGATTTGATACCATTTTGGATTATTTTGGCAAGTAGATAGTTGATTTTCAAACTAGGGACACAAGCCGTAGTAGTAAACAATTCGACTGAGGACAAAGAAATTCAAAGGGACAGGGGAGTCTTGATCTTTTTGTTTGGACAGTTTGGACAATTATAGACTCGAAAAAAAAAAATTTATCCCTATAACCAAAAATGGTAGAGGCAGCAAAATCTTTGTCTCACAACTTATGTACATGTGTTCACCTCACACAATCATGTCATCTCACTAGAGGGCACCCATGTTTTTGGTGTATTCCAAGGACTTAATAATATATATTCTTAATGAGCACCCTTATGGTAGGGGTCAAGGGCACATACCACCTTCCAACATCTAGATACATGCCTATGGTGAGGATCTACAAGAGAGATTCTCCCCCCTCCTTGCACAAAGATTATGCCCCCTTTCAAAGGTGAACTGAGTAGCAACTGACTACAAAGTTTTTAATAGGCTTCCATTCACATTAATCCCTAGTGGCCTCACAAATGAGGTTAAGGCTAGCAGCCCACACCGACTCTTGAAAGTGTATACACATGACTAGCAAGACTAGGGGCGGCCCCACCTACAGCAATAGACATAAGCTCTTCTTAATATGCAATATCAGAATAGGGAAGAAGAAATTAACATAGCTTTGGAGTTTTTGAGTCTATAAAGATTCTTTATTATAGTGAGGTGGAATCACTAGTGTTAGGTGCATGCTCACTTGGGTCATTCCTAAAGGTTGGATCAGTCCAACAAGCCTTCTAAAAGTTGACTCAGACTATAGCTTGGATCCAATGTTGGTCTTAGATTGGTTTTGACAATTGAGTGTCAACACATTTAAGAAATTTCTAAGTTGATGTCAAGCATAATATAGATGCCAAGCTACAATATGTGTTGAGCGAGAGATTCAATAGGTGTCGAGTTATTCAAGTGCCAAGCAAGTTTCAAGTGCCAAGTGACAATTGATGCCAAGAAAAGTATATGTGCTGAGCAAAGTATAGGTGTCAAGCAAGATAGATTTACTATAGGAGCTGAGTAAGACAAAATTCCTATATGTGTTGAGCATTATCAATCAGTAAGTGCTGAGTAAGACATAATCAACATAAGAGTTTGTGCCCTCACAAACTCGGATGTAAATCATTTTTGAGCCGACTCAAGATGAATCTCAAAAGATCTAAAAGATAAGATCAAATCTATTACATTTCCTATTCAATCAACATGTAACCAATCAAAAAAATAGAAAGAACATGCAACCAATTAGAAAAATGAACAAGAAAGATGGATGAATCTCAATCGTAGATTCATAGCTAACCCTAAGTCTCAAAACCTTTTTAAGGAGGATGAAACCCCATAATTTAGTGTCATATGGAAATGCATGGGAGTGCAAGGAGAGAATGCTAGAAAAGTTTAAAGGGGTGTAAAGGCTTAGTAGAAGAGGAACAACATTTCTGAATCAAGTTGATCAGAATAGAGCATCAATACTGCAAACAGAGTTATATCAGATCAAGAAGGATCAGATCAGATTGGATAGAACAGGGATCTATAATCAGTAATTGAAGATTGTAAGTTATCAGGTCAACACATTCTACTATACTTTCTAGCCATTGTATTAGGAGAATGAAAATCCTATGATGTTAGGTTCGTTTAACAACCATATTGTAAATCCTTTAACAAGGTGACATTCCAAGTGAATGTTTGTAAATCCTTTAGACAGGTCACTTTTAATAGGGTGTAAAGCCTTTAATAGGGTAGGCCTTTTACAGGGTAGACCATTGATGGTGGTCAAACTCTGTAACCTTAACCAGCTACATATTGCTATAATGATAAGTTGTGGGTGTCATCCCCACCCCAGTTTTACCTTCTCATTTTGGAGGGTTTATGGGTGATCAAATCTTGTGTTATCTATTTTCATGCATGTCCTTACTTTCATGTTAATTAGATGTGTTAGATGCATGTGATTGATTTCAGTTAAAATAGCTTTAGAGGTTAAAGTTTGGTACTTTTGAGTCACCCCCCTTCCCCCATGCCCCCTCCCTCAAAAGTTAATCTTCCCAACTGTAAATTCCAACAATTGGTATCAGAGCTAAGTTCTCACAAGGAGAAGCCTTACAGCTTGGAGAAAAGATCTGGAAATGGAATTCTAAAAACTTGGGAAGATCATAAAGAACCAGGAAATTAAGATACATCTCATTCTACATTCTCTAGAAGAAGCTAGGGAAGAATTGAGGAAATCCTTAAAGAGAAGAAGAGAGATTGCCATAGCTAAGAATGATACATAGTACAAGGAGATTGACACCTCAAAAGTATTTACAAATGGAGATTCGAAGGAGTTTGATGCAGCAATAACAGACCTGATGGAGAAGAATAGAGCTCAAGCAAAAGAGATCAGAACTCTCAAGATTGAACAAGAATATCAAGCCACGATGCTTTGTGAAGTGACTGAATAGAAGAAAAGAGCCATTGAAGATAAGGTTATGATAGAAGATGATAAGAGAAACCTTGCTAACAGATTGGAGCATAAGTCAATTAAGCTTGCAAGAATTTCCAATATGCAACTAGACACCCTAAGCCAAATGATGAATGCATATCACGAGCTAAATGTTAAGGACATTGAGATTTCCACACTAAACATGCAAAATGAACAACTACAAAATGACTTGAAAAGAGAAAAGGAGATTGCAGAGAACTTCAACAAACCTAATGAAGCCATCAAGTATTTTGAATAGCTACTAAAATCACCAAGATCCAGTAATGACACTTTAGGACTTGGATACACCAACACTGAAAAAGGAGAGCCATCCAAGACTGTAGAAGAAAGAATTGACAAAGGTAAGAATACTAAACCTACTTGTCATTTTTTTCGGTAAAAAGGGACATACCTCTAATGTGTGCAAAAGAAAGAATGCCAATCAACACAACAAACATAAAAACATGGGTCACTGTCACAAGTGTAACAAGCAAGGACATCAGGCACATGACTACAGGACTAGAACCATCAAAACACCAAGATTTGAAGGTCACTACTACAATTGCAAGAAGTATGGACATAGAGCTTTTGAGTGCAGATCAAAGCCTATGTGGAAACCTAATCAACTAGCAAGGTCAAATAATCATGGACATCACTACAATTGGGACTACACCACTAGGCATAGCTATCACTACTGTCAAGAATATGGACACATCCCTAAAAACTACATAAGAACACATTTTAGTGGAAGCTACAACAGATGGTTGAGGCAAACTACATGCTTCAGTTGTTTGAAAATAGGACACATCAGGAGGAACTACCCAACAAGGTTAAAGGCACTTAACTTAGAGTTCAACAAAGGAAAAGACAAGGTATATGTTGAACACATCAGAGGAGAAATGAATAAAATATGGAAGAAGAAAGATGGAGGAAGTACATCCAATGTAGGGATCACTTCACCTAAAAGGTCAAGTGGTCACACTCCATCTAAATAGGAAAAAGAAGGTATGTGGAACTGATATACAAAAACTTTATCATACATTAGTTCCAAGACAAGTAAGTATTGAAAAGGATAGATCAACATGAATTGAGATGCAAAGTTAAAACTTCAAATTTTCACGTGTGTTGTCAAGTAAGGAAAGTTGCCTTCAAATGACGAGCGAAATCATAGTATATGTCAGTTGTCTACCAAAGTCAATAGAAGCCGAGTGATTAGTTGCAACCGAGTTAGTAGTGGATGCTGAGTGAAAGGGAAATTTATATTGACTCCAAGTAAGTAAAACTCCAGTGAATGTCAAGTGTTGGAAAGACAATGGACATTGAGTAAAGCAGAATTGCTTAAGAAGCCAAGTGGACAGCTGTAAATGCATTAAGTATTAAATGCAATAAAATAAAGATATATGATCGCATTTTGAATCATTTTTCACCAACGTGAGCAAAAGAGCAAAGATGAGAAGAGTTCAAAAAAAATTTCAAGCAGAGTTTCAAGCATTTGAGCATATTTTTACACATATTTAGCATAGTTTTGATGATTCAAGGTATTTATACTTGTGCCAAGCTACTCAGTTTCAAAATTTCTTCATGTTTAAACCCTAGTTTGAAGAAATGGCCTCTACCTTTAGAAAACCTCAGGATAAAGAGTCGTTTGAAGTCCAGTTAGTATCAAATGAAATCAAACAGTTTGATTTCAGACCTATCCTTGAAGTTGCATACAAAAATGACCCTACTGGAGCCCTATCCATAATTCCTCCTAAGGTAGTAATGGTTCAAGATGTTAGGAGATGCTATAACTGCAAAATAGATGCTATTGGAGACATGGAAATTAGGGAGGCATATGACAAATTATGTGAGAATGGAGTTTTGAAAGACGAGTTTCAAATCATTGAAAAGAAGGTCTTAACCCATGACCTAGATTTCCCTACTATTTTTAAGACCAAATGGATTAGAATTGTATTTAGTAGGATACATGATGGTAGCTTGTGGTTAGAAGATGGGCTAGTTAAAATATCAAAAAGGATTATTCATAGGGTAATAGGGTATCCAACCCTAGATCAGCCTAAAACCCTAAGAAGTGACTCCAAAGAAGCTATTGAGAAGAATACTAGAGCCAAGTGGAACAAGAGAGGCATGACTATTGATACCATTAAGGATCCTCTTGTTAATTTTTCTATCAGAGTCATATCCCACAAGTTTTACCAATCAAGCAGACTCAATTGTGTGCCCTGTATTGTAGTAGACATTGGCCACAAACTTGTTAAAAAGGATCATACCTATGATCTAGATGAACTGTAACTACAATAGGTCAATTAAAATTTGGGAGCTATAAGAAGAACAAAGGGAGCTCAATGTAAATTTGGAGCAATTTTGATATGTATATTTTTCTATGTACAGAATGAATTCCCCTCTTTTGGAAAGGTTAGCTGGAAGACAAACAGGTCCATAGTAGCCCACATGAATGAATACATTGAACAAATGGGGGCAAATTTTGAGAGACTCGTGACCAATTATTTTGAAGATTTCAAGAACTCAATGAAATAAAGACAGGATTCCAGTCTCACTTGTGGAGCAACATGTTAATGATATTTGTTTTCTAGTTGATATTGATTACACCTACATCCAAGCAGCCATACCAAGGGTAAGATGGCTTAGGCCACTTGGTTATGAGATCAACATTAATGAGGCATCTGCAGCAATAATAGCATTGCTTGCAAAGGACGTTGATAAAAGAGCTCAACACTTTGGCACATATGATGTTGTATGATCCAAGGTGGATATGGAGCTAAAAATTGCTTCTACACTCAAGAAAAAGGACAAATTAGTAAAGAAGCTCAAAGCTAAATTTGGAGAAGGGGCTACAAAAGCAGAGGAAGAAGATGATGAAGAGGAGGGTGAAGATGACGAGAAACAGGGCCAAGAGCTACTAACACTAGCCCAAGGCATGGGTGAAGATGCTGAAGAAGTAGAAGGTGCCAAGGAGGAGCAAACCAAGGAAGCACCAAAGGCAGAGGCAAAGAAGAGAAAGGCACAAAAGCAGCCTGCAACATAGCCTAAAGGCAAGAAAATAGCTAAGCCAAGCCTAGCAAAACCCACCACAAGGGCAAATACAATGGCTACAACAAAGGTGGCCAAGGAACAAGAAAAGAAGAAAGCCACAGAATAGGGAGGACCATTAGAAAAGAAATAGAGGAGAAAATATGTGGCGCCTCCTGAGTTAGATGAAGAGAGAACTGAATCTGATGATAACAACCAGTTTGGAGTGGTAAGTCACACCACTAAATTTGATTTGGAAAACATTTGTGACAACATTAGGGATAATGCAAACTTGTCAGGTCTTAAAGGCATTGATTTCAACAAGTTGACAAGAGAGGAGCAAAACATAGTAGAAGAATCAACATACACCATGATGGCAAAATTCAAGAATACTCCACTTGAACTAGATAATACTATGCCTAAGGAACTATATTCCATTGTAGAGAATAAATGGCATTATTGCCTAAACATGGAGAAGGAAATAAGAGAGTCAACATTGGCTCGTGTGATGCCAAAACTCACAAAAGGCCAAATAAGCAAGGCTAATAAGAAGCATGGGAGAAAATTTGCACCTAAGTATAGAGCCTTCAACATTTTGCAAAATAAAATTGAAGATGTTGTGAAGAAGTCCACTCTAATGTGGAAAGTTATCTATGGGCTCACAACTGTAAAAGAAGGATAGGAAGATCCCCTTGAGGGAAGAAATAATGATGAGGATGAGGAAAATGATAAGGAGGAAGAAGGAGATAAGGAAGATGTTACAGTGGAAAAAGACACATAAAAGGTTGACATGGCAACTACTAAAGAGCAACAATAGGAACAAAGTGTGCAAGATACACAAATGCCACCACCAAGTCCTCCACATGTAACACCCACACCTAGAGAAACAATAATTGTAAAGGATGTTCCTGACACTTCAAGTCAGAACATCAACCCACTGACGGTAGAGGATCTTAGAAAGATTCTTCACCAGACCACACTACAAGCACAGTTGTGCACCAATCCATTCTTGGTGAGTGTGGAGGAACTTCAAAAGGCAATAGCTGAAATTACAAAGGAGAAGGTGAATCCACAAGAACCACCTTCACATACTCCAATAGCTACAAGTGGACAACCACAAGAGAAAGCATCATAAGATGCATCTACTAAGGTTGACACCATAGTCATAGTGACTTCAACTGTCAAGGAGCAAGCAAAGGAGCAAACAGGACAAAAAGGATATCTCTGTTCCTACAGCACAAGGACAAGGTGCACCTCCTCAGATCACAATCATTGATCAAGGCAGAACAAAAGAGGAGAAAACCCCTAAGGAGAAAGAACAAGAGGCAACTCAAATATTGATAAATTTGCCTACAATAGGGACTCCCACTGGAATAACACAGCAGCCGAGCACTGATGTAGTACCACTGCAAATATCAGCACCAGGCTTGAGCTCTACCAAGGTAGCAAGGGTACTTTACTATGGAGACTCTGCACTTGATGAGGAGATAATCATTCAAGCTATGACTATAAAACAATGAACATAGATCAAATTAATGAAGTGCAAGAGGCACTAGAGAAGAAGAAGAAACAAGAGATACTTAGGAATGAGTATAGGCAAAGGCAAGCATTGATGAAAATTAAGGACATCTTTTTAGATGCATTTAGCTTGCAAGTACCTAACGAGACATAGCCCATAATGGAGCAATTATCCAACATAGTGGACCAGGTACAAAATGAAGACCTAGACACCAATGTCAAACTGCTTGAATGGTCTGAGAAGAAATTCTAGATGAAGGTAAATGAGAAAATATTAGGTGAGATAGCACTTTCTCAAGTGGAGCTAGCAAAGAAGGTAGAGAAGGTAAAAGCAGTACTTGAGAATATATTCTCATTATACTCAAAATTGTGTGATTCATCAATTTTCACACAAGAGACTAGCCAGAGGATTATGAGCTTGGAAAGGAATCTAAAAGTATCTAGCATGCAGCTACCAAAGGATCTAGCTCAAAGTGAGAAGCATTTTGCTACAACACTTCATACACAAAAGGAGCTAGTTGTACTTAGAGTAGATGAGGCAAACACCAAGGCCAAGTTAATACAAATTTAATTTTTCATAACCCCTCACATGGAAGTTTTGCACAAAGAAATGGCCTATGCAAAAAAAGTCTTCAAGAAAGATCCCAATATTTCTACATTGGAAGGCCTAGTACACCTTGTAGCAGAGACAGCCATCCAGCTTAATGTACTAGAAATTACATTAGACAATTGGGATGCTACTCTAAAGATCATTATGGAGGTAAAAAAAATCTTTTTTGGCTAAGTATTCAATTAATGCATAGAACCCTTTGACATAAGTGTCAAAAATGGGGAGATAATACATTATGAAGATAATACATTTTGAGGGAGAAAATAAAGGAGACCCAAAGGGGGAGATACTAAAATTTTGAGAAGAGATAAGGAGATAAAGCCAAAAGGATATAAAAACTGCAAGGGAAGATGTGTGAAAGGGGAAGTAAAAAAAAAGTAGACAAAAACATGGCAGACAAGGGAAGGAATGATAAGGCAAAGCATGGAAATAGCATGAGTCAAATTTAGCATAAGGAGTTTTGGATATAGAAGTGTCACATTAGCTCAAGGGAAGTTACAAGTTTTGAGGTATATAGTCTTCTACAAAATTTTGAACAAGGTTTTGAAATTTTGTACATATGTCGAACAAGATGTGTGTTATACTCATAGAGATTGAATTCATAATGTTAAGTGTTTTTTACACTTATGTCAAAGGGGGAGATTGTTGGTCTTGGATTGGTTTTGACAATTGAGTGTCAACACACTTAAAAAATTTCTAAGTTGATGCCAAGCATAATATAGATGCCAAGCTACCATATGTGTCGAGCTAGAAATTCAACAGGTGCCGAGTTATTCAAGTGTCAAGCAAGTTTCAAGTCTCGAGTGCCAATTGATACCGAGCAAAGTATATGTTCCAAGCAAAGTATAGGTGTCAAGCAAGATAGAGTTACTATAGGAGCCGAGCAAGACAAAATTCCTATATGTGTCAAGCATTAGCAATCAGTAAGTGTCAAGTAACACAGAATCAGCATAAGAGTTTGTGCCCTCACAAACTCAAATGTAAATCATTTTTGAGCCGACTCAAGATGAATCTTGAAGGATGTAAAAGATAAGATTGAATATATTACATTCCCTATGCAATCAACATGCAACCAATCAGAAAAATGGCAAGAACATGCAACCAATTAGAAAAATGGGTGAGAAAGATGGATAAATCTCAATTGTAGATTCATACCTAACCCTAAGTCTTGAATCAATATAAGAGTAACACATAATCATATAAGATGGATAAGTCTCGAATCAGTATAAGATGGATAAGCAATCGATAAGTGCCGAGTAACACAGAATCAGCATAAGAGTTTGTGCCCTCACAAACTCAAATGTAAATCATTTTTGAGCCGACTCAAGATGAATCTTGAAGGATGTAAAAGATAAGATTGAATATATTACATTCCCTATGCAATCAACATGCAACCAATCAAAAAAATGGCAAGAACATGTAACCAATTAGAAAAATGGGTGAGAAAGATTGATAAATCTCAATTGTAGATTCATACCTAACCCTAAGTCTCGAAACCTTTTTAAGGAGGAAGAAACCCCATAATTTAGTGTCATATGGAAATGTATGGGAGTGCAAGGAGAGAATACTAGTGAAGTTTAAAGGGTGTAAAGACTTAGAAGAAGAGGAACAACATTGCAGAATCAAGTTGATCAGAACAAAGCCTCAACACTACAAACAAAGTTATATCAAATCAAGAAGGATCAGATAAGATTGGATAGAACAAGGATCTGTAATCAGCAATTGAAGATTGTAAGTTATCAGGTCAACACATTCTACTATACTTTCTAGCCATTGTATTAGGAGAATGAAAATCCTATGATGATAGGTTCGTTTAACAGCCATATTGTAAATCCTTTAATAGGGTGATATTCCAAGTGAATGTTTGTAAATCCTTTAGATAGGTCACTTTTAATAGGGTATAAAGCCTTTAACAGGGTAGATCTTTCATAGGGCAAACCATTGATGGTGGTCAAACTTTGTAACCTTAACCAGTTACATATTGTTGCAGTGATAAATTGTGGTGTCATCCCCACCCCAATTTTACCTTCTCATTTTGGAGGGTTTCTGGGTGATCAAATCTTGTGTTATCTATTTTCATGCATGTCCTTACTTTCATGTTAATTAGATGTGTTAGATGCATGTGATTGATTTCAGTTAAATAGCTTTAGAGGTTAAAGTTTGGTACTTCTGATTCAACCCCCCCCCCCCCCCCCCCTCTCAGAAGTTAACTTCCTAATTGTAAATTCCAACATCCAAGGGTCCAAGTTTCTACTTTCTCCAAACAGAAAAGAACATACTCCTCTACCTTGTCACCTTACCCAAACAAGCAAAAATATTCATCACTAAGCTAGCTTATCAATCCCAACTTGTCTTTTTCCAAGATTTTGATTTTCCTAAAAGGAAAAGAGCATCATCTCTTCATAAAAAGCTCTACTTGGGAGAACCATTACCTTTCTTGCCTCCCTCGGGTACTATCTTCCAAAGGCATCTAGGTTTCTAATTTACTCTTGGGCCCTACAAAGTTCACAAGCCCTATTAAACTATATGTATTGAAAAGCATTAAAACAAACACATTGTTTGAGTAGGTTTGAATTTGTTCTTCGACAAGTGGATCTTCAACAAACATCCTATAGTCAAACCATTAATATTGTTTGTATGTTTATTTCAAGGTGTCTTTGACAATCATCCTATAAATCACTATTAGGTTGCTTCAGAAATTATAAATCATAAAATAGATATTTTAGAAACATAGGTTAAATTAAAAGCCAGGACTGACAAACTTTAAATGCAATTTTTTTTTATTTTGTTGTCAAGTCTCGCATGAGACTATTCACCAAAGCGTGTGAGGATTTGATTTGTGCCACATAAGAAAGTGCTTTCACCACACGAGCATATGCTTTCCCACGTGATGAAGTGAAGAGACTTGTGCGAACTTCTAGGTTTCTCACCATGATAAAACTTCTTGGCACAAGAGGATTCACTATTTTGTATGGACAAAAATACAAAATGTCAAAAATGAATAAAAAAGAGGCTAAAATTTTGATTTTTTGGCCCCACGGTGGGCACCAGAAATGTGAGTGTTAAATATGGACCTCTAATTCAAACACACACTTCAACATGATCATTTTTTGTCAGTAGCATCCTAGAATGAACATGCAATTATTCATCCAGTATGTCTACATAAGGCAATTTGTTGCCTTCTAACCATACAGGGTTTACTATATGCTCTCAGAATTGAGAGTTTAGTAATTAGACCAAACTAGTATGAAGGATTTGAATGAATGCAAATATAATCTAATCTTTTTTTTTTTTTTTTTTGTATGCAAATATTTGAATTAATCTAGATGATTTTCAAATTAATCTAAGAACAATGAGAAGAAAATTAAGCTAAATGAGTGTATTATACTCTAGATGATGAGCATGTAAAAGAAAAGGAGATTCGAACGCAAGACACTTGAGTATTCAATTCACCAACAATTCAATAATCTTCACTTGCATCCTCCCAAATGAGAGGTCAAGGGTCTCTTTTTATAGAATCTTGGATCCGATCAATGGTCAAGATTAAACCGAGTGTACGGTTCAAATTTGAATGTGAGATTGAGTCCTCCATTTTTGATGGAGTTGAATAAGATGAAATAGGGGATAACATTGAACTGTTCAAATATGTGCACATATTTATTTTTCTAATTAACTAAATAATTAGTTTCAATAATTATGATGGGCATATTGACTGATCAAAATAAATAAATTATGATGGGCGTATTTGATTAAATCAATATATTTAATTCCTTTTTCATGTGAGATGAATTAGGAAAGAATATTGATCCATTCGAACATGACATAATTTAATATTCTAATTAATTAGATAATTAGTTTCAACACTTATGATATTATTATTAATTAAATCAATGTATTTTAATTCCCTTTTTATGTGTATTAGCTAGAGGGTAGATTTAATTTAATTAAAGTACTTAGGACTTATAATTAAATTAACTTATAATTAAATTAATTCAATTAGGAGGTTAATTTAGCTAATTTCAATCATTATTTAGGAATTAAATAAAATATGTGATTAATAAAAATTAGGGATTTTTTGCATTCGACACTTAGGTCAGGTAAAGATATTCAGAATCATAAATGCCTAGTACAATAGGACTTAATTTGATCAACAAATAGATGTTGTAAGATTGATGCACCAAAATTGGTTCATAATGCCAATGTGCCAGTTTAGGGGTATTACACCAAGTAGATTAAAAAAGTAAGATTACACGTGAACAAATTTCCCAAAGAGTGTAATCAAGAGATCAAGGTAATTATTTCAGCCAAAAAGAAGGTCCTAGTAGGTGGCATAGACCAAGGAGATGGAAAAGACCAAGAGTGCTAAGACTAAAAAGCCACTTCAAGTATTTTCAAGCACTAGAGATATATCAAATCAAATTAAAATTATGAGACTCCCCTTAGCAAGCAACACAAGTAAATGTTTTCACTTGATGTCTTGACTTGGTTGACAAAGCTTGACAATAGTTGATAGCATAACAAGTTTGATGTTAAAAAACAAGTTTTTCAAGCAAGATAGTGACACATGGAGTAGCATTAAAACAATAAAGCAAGGGACAAAGCAACCTTGCATGATAACATATGTGAGGTTAAAAAAGGAAAACCCTAGAACTATCGTCATTTGTATGTTCAAAAGATATCCATAGGTCTAACACACTCAAAAACACATCAAGCAATAGCTACCTAAAGGACACAGCTCATTACTTAATACCTTGGCCCATAACTTGATCCTCCTTTGCCTCACAAAAAGTGATTTCCCACAATAGATATTGGTTTTTTCGTAGATGGGTTACCCACATCTAAATGAACACATATGGTGAGTCAATTCTTGGGGTGATAGGGGTAGTCCACTAAGGTTGATCCTTGCACCAAGATATTAAGTGGCAAAATAGGGTGGCCTTTAATCCTAAGGTGTCTTGTAAGGGATTCTATTCATAGCACTCCTCTTGCTCCTGATACAGGACACCTTATCATATGATAAGTAACAAACCTCGTGGCCACAAGAGTACCTTAAGCATTCTCACCTAGTGATTTCCTCATGTTCACAATCCCACAAGTACTTCCACTAGATCAAGACAAGGACTATGTCTACTAAGGTTTTATAGCCTTGAGTTTATAGTGGGTTGGAAGAGTCGGGTTCTCTTGTCCCCACTATGGTTGTTCTTCTTGATCTCTCAAGAGTAAGCCCACTAAAGGATTCTAGACTAAACAAAGACGAGTAAGAGCAAGAACCAAGGTTACAAAGGGTTACACCAATGCAATCTAAGCTCCTAATGCTTCCTCAAAACACACCAAGTAAGTTCATATGCCCTTACTCCACCTTGGCATATCGAATGGGTCAAGATTTCTGATTCACCTAATGGTGAAGAGCATACTCTCCTACCAAGTGACAAGCTTTAGTAAAGCAAGTAATTATGTGCCTATGCAAAAATGAAATCTAATTTAAACTAGGCAAGCACAATAGACAAGTGAAAGCATGAAATGATTTTATTATTTATTATTTATTAGCTAGGGAAGCCCTGCAAACAAATGTTAGTAGCCCTTTTATCTTTGATAAATGTACTTTTCTTTTCTTTTGGCAAGCAAGTATGAAACCCCTACAAAACAATAAGGTTAGGGCATCAAAAATAAGTAAGACCTACAATACAAAGTGGTTAGTTGCCTCAAAAATCCAAGTTGTCTTCCAATCAAGCATATGCAAAAAAGTGCAAACTAATCACAAATGCTCTCTTTTTTACTTTTTGTTTTTGACCTAGTCAACAAGATCTAACTTGTTTGCTATTATTTTGGCTCCAAAATAAAAATGAAAACAAGACACCCCTACTAAAAACTAGAGAGCTTTCCAAAAATACAAGAAATTCAGCAATATCCCTTCATTTGTGTCCTAGGGACCCATTTTCCCAAATTAGACCATTTTTTTTTAAAAATGAGTTATTGAGACCTAATATGAGTTCAAAATTCAAAACACAAAGAAAAAACCCCATATAGAATGTACAAAAAAATTGGAAATATTATTTTTTTCCAAAAAAAAAATTGTTGATATGTGACCAGAAACAAGTTTTTAAGAAAAATAAAGAAAAAATCATAACTAATGCAAATCAACTCAAAAAAAATTGGAAATTGAACTGAGACATTTCAAATGCATCTCGAACTTGCAAAAAAAAAAATCAGATCTAAACTCAAAGGTGTTTGGAAGATATTGTCAAATCTTTAAAAAACTAAGGTTGTGGCCTTCAAACCAATCTACATAAGGGTTAGCCTTAAAACCAAAGCAAGAAACCTGTAAAACCACTTGATTAGATCCAATAAGTTGCTGTAAAAAACTAGAAATGATAATGTAACCAAAATAAAATCAAGAAAATGGAGCTAAAAACTTGGTTCTAGTCCCACAGTTAGTGTCAAAAATGTGTATACAAAATGTTTCACACTTCTATAAACCATTATACTCAAGAATACCCATGAAAGATAACATCTCAAAAGGTGACTTATAGCTCTCTATCCATGATGTGCAAAGGCTATGAGATGGTGGCTCTCAAATGAACCAAGATATGCAACCCTTGCAAGGTGCACCGTAGAATGAGATATTCAAAGATGAGAGCAAGAGTGCTACCATCCAAGAATCACAATGAATGCAATGCAAATGCAAGATCTAAGCTAAATGAAATGCAAGTTAACAAAGAGAGTTACAAAGCTTCCTACTTAATCTATGTGATCTAAGCTAGAGCATAAAAGAAAGCTAAGAAAAGAATGTCATAATGCAAGTATGAGAATGCAAATGCAAAAATACTTCAAACTCCTTCAAACCTCCAAAAGCACCTAGAAATCCTACAACATAATGTTAGCATGAGAGTCTAAGATTTTAGAATGAAGAGGGAGCCCTCCCTTTTAAAGAAAAATGGAGGGTAGAGATTATTAGGCAAAAGAGGCATAATCAAGGGAGAAAAATGCATCTTGAGTGATCCATGTGCATAAGCATCTCCACCAATCACAATCGATAGTTGACTTTTGAGAGCGAAAGAAATGTATGAAGGAGAAATAAAGTTATTTTAAAAATAGAAGATTCCTCTCACATAGAAAGTTGTGCATTCATATGTAGACAAAAATGTCTTTTATTTTATTTTTAAAATAGGAACAATGTTTTATGTGTGTACACTTAGGATAAGTGGGAAGTGGGGCTTTTTATTTAATTAAAAGAGATAAAGTTCTTTTAATTAAATAAGAGACTTAGGATAAAGTGGTCAAACCATATGTTATAATCAAATAAATAGATTTGACCAAGATAAGTGATTTATGGTCTAGCATTGGAATAATTTTAAAAGACCAAAAGAGGTCTTATAATTTACTAGAACATTTTTAGGTGATTACAAAAATTGGATTAAGTACATAATATAACACACACACACACATTTGCACAAAGATGGGTGTGAAGTGAGATGGTGCAAACCAACTATGACTAGCCCTCAAATATGAATAACATGTATGTGCTTGCTCTATAAATATGCTATAATCTTCTTTTGAACTGAATAATATATTGAATATGTTTTGAAGTTTAAGGTTTTTATTTTGAAAGGATCTATCCCATGTAAAACTAGTGTAATATGGATTATTCTATAAGTTACCAACTAATATGCATTTCTTAAATTTTTTTAATATTATTGTGGTATGATTCCCCTCTCAAAATTAGTAAAAGAAGTTGGTTTCTCAACCTTTTGCTTCCTTACACTCAGTGTGTGTAAAAAATGTTGTTTTAATGTGTTAGATTCTTTACATTTCACATAAATTATGATTAGTTTTTAAATCCAACTCCACATATTCTAGTACTCACACTTCAAGTCAATACAAAATGAGTAACTAGAAGGAGTAATGTGAGTTCAATTGTAGACTTTTTTAAAAAGCTTATGGTTTCATGTCTATAGATTACAAAATTGATCTAAATCAGTAGTACAAATTGTTGAGAATGTTAGCCTCCTAGTAAATTGAAGCAAACTCTATAAGTAAATATTGTTAGAAATTTGTTCAACACTCCCTTCAAGATTTGTGACAAGGGCTTAACTGCCTCATGTGTACTATAAGTTGAGTGTTTGTATCAAGCATTAAGAGATTGGTCTTTTGTTGCAATGATAACCCCACTCTAACAAGTGGTAACAGAGCTTGGTCACAGGTTTGAATCCTTAGACCCTTAGGTAACCCTAAGGGGGAGATTGTTAGAAATTTGTTCAATGCTCCCCTCAAGATTTGTAACAAATGCTTAACCACCTCCTGTGTACTCTAAGTTGAGTGGATGTATTAGGCATTGGTAGATTGATCTTTTGGTAAAAAGTGTAATGCCCGCTCGAGAACCCCAAAGAAATAAACCTTATATATTACAAAGTTTATTGAACAATTTTTTTAAAAAAAGATTGACAACATCAAGATAACATTAATGCAGAAGCAATATGAACATACATATCAAATACACATAAGCAATTACAGATACAATTTCAATTCCTCAAGGGTTCCTTTACATTGAGTCACATTTAAGAAAGTTTTATTAATAAGTTTAAGTCTTAATTACATTGTCCATAATCATAAAATGAATAAACACATACATAGTCATATAAAAAGAATGCATAAGTACAACTAATAATATGAAAGTACATCCAATAAATAATATCCATTGCACATGTCACAGGGTATGTGAGAATAGATACAATACATTTAGAATACATGATAACATATATACATCAATTGAAAAGAAGTCTCTGAGATAAGAAATATGAATGATAAAGATACAATTGCATCATCGAACATCCAACAACTGGAAATGTGAGGGGGACCCAAATGGTAAGAAGACACTACCTCCCAACTGCGTAGTTACCTAGTCAGGCTTCCACTCCCACCATGCAGGAAAGATAATGAACAATCCACAAATGGCTAATCAAACATAAAGCATTCCTAGGATAGAAATCCTAAAAGCCAAAACTACCTCAAAGGTAACACATACTAGGGGGAGGACCCAGTACTTGAACGGGTTCCAATGGTTGTGATAGAAATTGTTTACTTTATACCTACACTTGCTGACTTAATGTCCAATTTTTTTGATAACATTGCACCAATACTTGTGACTTTAAAGTTGTTAGTACAATGATGATTACCAAAAAAAATAAAAATGTACCTTTTGATCTTAAAAGTAACCAATGATGTGATGTCACATCAACTGTTCAACTATGGGTACCTTTTATGCACGACCATTGGTCTCACTTTTTTTTGGGTTGTTTTGGACAACTTGGAAAAAAGCATGTTGATGTGGCATCATAACGAGTGACGTGGACTTGAAACCTTGGTTATAAGTAGAAAACTCGCCAAGTAAGCTACTATAAAAAATTGGGAGCGATTTGAAATTTTTACATAAGATTTTGATAAGTGCGAAGTTAGGGTGTTCAAGTACTAGGTCCTCTCCCCTACTCAAGAAGATAAGATACTCCAAAAGAAAGAACACTCAATCTAATACCAACATCACATAACAAACATCATACATATACCAAGAATATATCAAATTATCAAAATCATAAGATAAAGTCAATGAAAGATATCCACCTCAAGTCAAGGACCACATAACAAAAGTACAATATCCATAAACCACCAATCACCATCAATGAAAGTAAATAACCACATTAAATGCATCCAACAATAAGTACACCACCAAAGGTACAAACAAAATCTACAGAGGAGACTCAGGCTACATTCTAGGGAATGTCATCACATAACCAAACTACTTGAGTTACCCTGGATTGGTCTCTCAATAGACCCTGGTCCCTCAAGCGTTGAGTTACCCTAGACTAGTTACTTTGAACCCCAGACCCTCAACGTGACACATGTGGAACCAAAGAACCCTCTCAAGAAAATGAGGCAAACCAATCATACTATCATCCCATTCTCATCCTTAGTATATATAAGCACTCAAGGCATGGGCGGGGAAATATCTCTAACTTATCTTTTTAGTGTGTTTCCCCAAAATATTAATTACTAGATTATCACTTATTACATAACTTACAATAGGTTACCTTAGCACTGACTACTTTAGGTTTCAGACCCCTACTGCAAAGCACTCCAAAAGACATATATTTGGACAACCTCTCCTAAGTACATAAAACACAATTGTGTCTCATACCATAACACTCATAAAGATCAAACTCGGTTCCTTAATAGGCAACCCAAAAATAAGTTGATTCTCCCAACCCAAGTAGACATAAATGCACCAGATAGAAATACTCATAAATGCTCTTTTAGATTTAAATGAAAACACAAGCTCATCATAATATTTGGAATAAATATATGTCATAAAAGAAATCACAAAGACAACCTCTGGTGGACATCCTAACTTGGCCAACTAAACAACTCACAAAGAAAAATTATCAAGAAAATAAACATCACAAGATTGTAAATAGAATATTAGAAAACACATATTTTTCAGCCACATGATTTAATTCCACCAATTTCTCTTGTTTAGTTTGGGTCATAAGGATGTGTTTAGAAATAAAGTAAGAAAATACATGTTAATATGAATTGTTATGCTAATATACTTATTTAAAACAATAAATATTTAAATATCCAATCTTTCTATGCATATAAAATATCATGCAATATTATCATGTTATTAATTTAAATAATCTTAAATCATAAATCATTTAATTAATAACATAAATATATATTATTAAATTAAATACTAATATATTTTTCATTTTTAAAATATTAATTTGACTTCTATTTAAGTCCAATATTAACATTTAATTTTCTTTTAATTCATAATGCAAATAAAAATAAAATTATCCATTTAATTAAATTATTTATAATTTATCTCGTAAAGTCAACTAGTTGTTAACCAAACTATTACAAAGTGAACTCCACCACAACTTCTCTTAAAAAGTAATAAAATTATAAATATTTATTTATTAACCTCCCTCTTGCATTAATAAATATAAAATTATTTAGATGGAACTAAGAGTTTAATTAGATTTAAATAATCACTAATACTAACATTCATTGTATAATTAAATGGATAATGTTTATTTAATTTTAGAAATTAATATATTATTGTTATTATTATTATTTTTAAATAAATAAATCTAAAAATTAAATTATATAAAATAAATTAACACATGCAATTAGTATTTTCACATGTCTTTGATCTCTCAAACCATGCAATCATATTATATTTAGTTTTTCTATTTTTAGCATATTTGTTTTCACATGCATGTAACCATACTATACTTAGCTTTCTATTTTTAGCATATTTATTTTCACATGCATGTAACTGTACTATACTTAACTTTCTATTTTTAGGATATTTGTTTTTACATGCATGTAACCATACTATACTTAGCTTTCTATTTTTTGTATATTTGTTTTCACATGCATGTATACATTGAATTACAACGTGTTCTCCTCTCAATTAATCTTTTGCTTTCCAAATAAATATTGCAATTAAATTATTTTAAATGTAAGAAGAATATTCATCTATATTTAGAAAATTCATGATAATCACATTGTTTTAATAACAAATTTAAAGTTGAAACCCTAACTATTTAATTTATTGTTTTCTTCCAATTTTCAATAATCAAATTTTTATTATATTAGAAAAGGGTTTATAAGAACAAAGTCACAATAATTTTTTATAGTTTTTCTATAATTTTCTTTAGTCAAGTTTCCTTGATTAATAAATTTTTCTTTTTCAAAATCTACAACATAATTCTTTATTCAACAATCAATACAGTAAACTAATAAGCTATATGCAAACACGCAGGAAGACACAAAGTAGACAAGTCTTTCAATGAAATTCTACAATGAGTTTTCAAACCTTACCTAAAAAACACAACTAAAATTTGTGATAATCTCTGAATGCATGCAAATTCAAACCCTCCAAAACTTTCAACAATTCTTTTGATCTCATTTTGAATTTTGTTCCCCAAAACCTGTATAATTGCAAAATGAGCTCTAGATCTCAGATAAAGAGTTCTCCCCAAAATTGGAGCTTTGATTGTGCAATCACGAGAGGGAACTTAATGATCAATTATTGTTTATTACTTTATTACCTTTTACCTTTTCATGCACAACTCTTTTAGATATTTTATTAAAATACATTTATTAAATTAATTAGCTTTCTCTCTTTAATTAATTTTTGAAGCGTTTTTAATAATATATTTATTAATTTAATTAATAACATTATTTAGAGTTTATTATTAAAATAAAACTCCTAAATAATTATCATTAAATTAAATATATATAACTATGCCACAATTAGAACTATAACTTTATTTTTTTTAATTTCATTCTTTTATATTTTATTATCCTCTAGTTTATTAATTAGTACAAGAACTAATTAAATCATAGTTTATTATTTAAATTAATAATAATAATCAAAGCTCGTTGTTTAAATGCAACTCTAATTTAATTACTATTAAATAAATAATTATAATAAAGCAATATTAAATCTTTAATTTTTTTAATTTTTTAATTTTTTTTTTCCAACTTCTTAAATTAAACTTTTTAATTAAATCTTTTTAAGCAGAAGTAAGTATTTAATTAATTAAATATCATCATATTCTAATTTCTCTTTAACCAATTTTTCAAAATTTAGACTTATTTTAAATTTAAGCACATATTTAATTGCTTTTTTTTAAAACTAAATATTCTCATGCTTTAATATTTTATTTTTAATCAAATAATATTTAATAATTCTCAATATTATATAATTAACCGAAATATTATAATTAAATCATTTACCAAATAAATCACATAGTGAAATCCACATAAAAGCAACATTACCAAAATAGACCAAAGCTCAAAATCAAACAACACAAACAAAAATAAACTCACAGGTTTAAAAAGGGTAGATAGTTTGTTACAAGTCCTCCTTGTAGGATAAGTATTTAGACTATATTTGGGATTGGACTTGATCATTATCTTCCCACTCTCACCATTTGAGTATTTGTAGTTGGGCACACTCATCTTGACAATTTAGGGAAGTCGATGTCCAGTACTTGCATCCTGCATAAAAGATGAGCATATACATGTATATTAATATATCTAAAATAAATAGGCAATGGTAAGGAGTGGTACGCTGTGTAGATCCCGACTAGCAGGTGACTACGACTGCCTCTCTTAACCACATCAAACACAACAAACAGAAAAGTAAAACAAACATGCACACCATACACATACAAGTATGGGATAAGTACTATAATAGATATTGGGTATGAATCATCACATATTCAAACATAATGTAACGCCCCGCTCGGGAACCCAAGAGAATAAACCTAATATGTTACAATGTTTACTGAACTATATTTTTTTTTTAAAAGTTTAAACAACATCAAGATAACATTAATGCGGAAGCAATATGGACATACACATCAAATACACAATTGCAATTACAGATACAGTTTCGATTCCTCAAGGGTTCCTTTACATTGAGTCACATTTAATATTTTTAAATTAATTAGTTTAAGTTTCAAGTACATTGTCTCATTATCATAAGAAATAACAGATACATAATCACATAAGAAAAGCATAAGTATATTACCATGAAAGTACACCAATAGATAACATCCACTGCACATGTTGCAGGGTATGTAAAAATAGATACAATACATCAAAATACATGATAACATATATACATCAATTGAAAAGAAGTCTCTGAGATAAGAAATGAGAATGATAAAGGTACATCTTCTACAATGAACATCTAATAGTTGGCAATGTGAGGGGAACCCAAATGGTAAGAAGACACTACCTCCCGACCACGTGGTTACCTAGTCAAGCTTCCACTCCCACCGTGTAGGGAAGATAATGAACAATCCTCATATGGCTAATCAAACATAAAACATTCCTAGGCAAGGAATTCCTAATAGCCAAAACTACCTCAAAGGTAACACATGCTACTCAAGAAGATAAGATAATCCAAAAGTAAGAACACTCAATCCAATACCAACACCTCATAATCAAACATCACACATGAACAAAGTATAAATCAAATACCAAGATTATAAGACAAAGTCAACGAAAGATAATCATCTCAAGTCAAAAATCCACATGTCAAAAGTACATCATCCATAAATCACCAATCATCATCCATGAAAGTAATAATCACAATAAATACATCCAACAATAAGTACACCACCAGAGGTACACAAAATCTACAGAGGAGACTCAGGCTACATACTAGGGAGTGTCATCACATGGCTGCTTGAGTTGCCCTGGACTGGTCTCTAAATAGACCCCAGACCCTCAAGCATTGAGTTACTCTAGACTGGTTACTCTGAACCCCGGACCCTCAACGTGACACATGTGGAAACCAAAAAGCCCTCTCAAGAAGACGAGGCAATCATCCCATTTCCATCCTTAGTCTATACAAGCACTCAAGGCATGGTTGGGTCAAATATCTCTAACATATCTTTTCTAATGTGTTTCCCCCCCAAAAGTTTTAATTACTAGATTATCACTTATTACATAACTTGCATTAGGTTGCCCTGACACTAACCACTTTGGGTCTCGGACCCCTATTACAAGCCACTCTCAAAGTCATGTACCTAGACAACCTCTCCTAAGAACATAAGCACAATTGTGTCCCATACCACAACACTCATAATGATCAAACTCGGTTCCTCAATAAGCAACTTGATAATAAGATGGTTCTCCCATCCAAGTACACATAAATGCTCCACAAAGTAAACCTCATAAATATAATTTCTAATCTAAATCACAAGACATATCATGACATCCAACCACATAAATGGTATAAAAGAAACCTCACAGAGCCTCTAATGTACATCCTAGTTTGGCCAACTAAACACTCAAAGGAAAACCGTCATGAAATTAAACCATAACACTTCAAATGAAACGCATAAAACATACAAAGTTTCATTTACAAAATAAACTCAATTGTATTTCAATAGTCTAATTTGACCATAAGAACGAATAAAATAATAAAAATAAAAGACCATATACACTTATTAGTATTTAATTATAATTAAAGTTTATTAAAAATCTTGCTAAATTATATTTAAATTATTAATTATTCTTAAAAATAATAATTTACAAATCAATTATAAATAAGTCTCATTTGAAAAATTCAAATTAGCTTGATCGACTTAGAAATTCTATTATCATAAATTTATCTTTAAATTAGATAAATTTTAATTTAATATGGAGAAATTCAATTTAACTAAACTAATTTTTTTTCAACAAACTAACTTTAGACCATCTAAAAAAAGAAACTAATTAATTTTAAATTACCTAAAGAAATACTAAACTAAACTAAAATTATAAAAAAACTAATGCCCTTTCCCTTTTAAAATTGCATATCCTTTCTTCTCTTTTTATTTTATTTTAATAATACTAATGGATATGGAGGCCCCACCTCTTATTCAGAATTACTCATGTGAGGAGGAAGTACATAACTATTTTTATAAAAAAATAAACAAAGTAATATGCTTCTCCCTTAAATTATTATAGTTCCTGCCAAGGCAGGAATACTTATGCATTCATGTCAATGCAAATATGACATTAACACTAACCAATCAAATCAAAGAATTTAAAAAATTATATAAGATTTCAAATGTTTATATCTTTTTTTAATTTTTCATTATTTAATAAATCACATTTTTCATCCATTATATTGGTCAATACTATTTTTGGTGGGGGAGAAAATTAATTTTCTTCAACAAAAAATACAAATATTTTCTAACAACTTCATTTTGCATTAATGAGTGTATTAATTACAAATTTATCTTTTCCACATTTGTGACAAGTTGATAAGATTTTATTTTTTCAATCATTTTATCTTCCACCTCACACAACATGTCTAATCAATATTAATTATTACAATCTATTAAATATATTTAATTTCTTATTTTAAATATATTTATTATTAGTTTTACATTGATGTTTATTTTTTGCTATTTGATATAACATGTTTCTAAAATTGTATGTAATGCATAAGTTCAAATTATACTTCTATATATATATATATAACTAATAACTATGTATTTTTTAATATAATTTCAATATGTTATATCTTTGTATTCGAATTTTTAATTTTTTTTTAAAATTTTTTTTTAATAAAAATAGTTAAATTAATACTATTATTTTACTTTTATAAAAATAAATTAAACAATATTATTTTTTAATTATATTTTATAATAGTGTTTGTAATATGTATAATTGATAAATGTTACAATTTATAAATTATATCATTTTTTATTATTAATATTTTTTATTTAAACAATTTATCATTTAGTTTAAATACATTTAAAACTTAAATATATATTTTAATATTAAATTAATAATTATATTTTATATTAAAAAAATACTAAAGAAATAACCACAAAAAAGAAATAATTCAATTCTAAAAGATATATAAATTATTATTATGTTTTTATAAACTATGTATTAAAATTAAATAGATATATTTAATTACTTATTTATTACATCATATTTATTCATTAACATCAAATTTATATGTATTACATCTATTTATTATTTACAAATGCACATATTAAATTATATAGATATTATTTAATTTTATGAAAATTTTAGAAATACAAAACATTAAATAGTAAATCTTCTCTAATTGTGTAAAATTAAACAATTAGTTTCACTTATAAAATATTTTTATATTTCAATACATTTCATTTTTTCTTATAGAAATGTGAATTTTAATATAAAAATTAAATTCTTAGTTTCATTAATTAAAATATAATATATTTTATTAACCATGATTTTATTTTGACTATTTATTTTATTAAGAAAAATAATTATATTTAATTCTCTCTCTCTCTCACACACACAACTTATGTTGTTATCACTCTATCTTACTATTTTATCTCTCTTCCTCTTCCTCCTCTATATTATCTATCTTTTTTTTCCTCCGCATATATGTTGTTATTGTTGTATACTACTATTTATCTCTATCTATATCTCTATCCTAGTTTTTGTCTGGTGCTAATGATTAAAAATAGTGTGAGTTCCATTTGATAATCAAGATGAGAATAATACATAGTTGGGGGAGTTATTTCAACTACTTATGGCTCTCTAGTAGCATGCATGGTATGCTTAAACATATAATGTGATACTCCAAATGCTTTATAACTTCTTCAAGTTCTATAATTCAAATATTGGTATGAATATCTTTCCTCATTGCACATAATTTAAGTTGTCAATGTAGAAGGTGCAAATTTGTCCAAAGCATATGTATTAATCGTAGTATGATATTAAATACTTGGTGTTATATTGGGGACTTTGGCCTCTTATTCTTGAGCTTAAATGCCCAAAGATATTATTAATATATCACGAGAACTTAACAACAAAATATGAGCCATCCTATCAAATCACAAGCACATTTCTAAGACAAGAATTTAAGAACAAAATATGAGCAATCTTATCAGATCACAAGTGCATTTCTAGGCAAAAATTAATGCATTCACAATGTTAATTTAGATTCTCACTCATCTACACTTCTACAACCATTATGCATTAGGCAGGAACTATGACGCATTGTGTCTCTTGTTTACTGTGAGTTTGTATATATATAACACTAAACTAGTGCATTCCCAAATAGTCGTGCGGCTCTCTTAAAAGACTGTTGGCTTTTTAATGCCCCCTGCTCATCGCAGGTACAGGCATGTACGTGAGCTGCCAACAGTAATAAATGATAAGTGGGGATGGGTTTTAATATTATTATTATTATTATTATTATTATTATTATTATATATATAACACTAAACTAGTGCATTCCCAAATAGTCGTGCGGCTCTCTTAAAAGACTGTTGGCTTTTTAATGCCCCTTACTCATCGCAGGTACAAGCATGTACGTGAGCCGCCAACAGTAATAAATGATAAGTGGGGATGGGTTTTAATATTATTATTTTTAAATTAAAATTTTATAAAACATTCTCCTATAATATATATTATTTTTTAAAATAAAATATTTTTGTTTAATTAGATAAACAATTCAAACATATTATAATATATTATTATTATTTTTAAATATGTTTTATTTTAAATATAATTTATGCATATAATAAAACCTTTCCCTCCTTGTTATTTTTTTTTAATCTTTATTTTTATTTTTATTTTCTTTAAATATTTTATTTTATTTTATTAATAAACATTGACAATTAAAATTTGATAGAGAAAATAATTTTAACCATTTTAATATTTCAATCTAGAATTTTCATTTCTTTCAAACCCTATGTGATTTAATTAATTTTCTCTACGATTTTCTTCTGTAAATATAAATAAGAATCAAATTCCATTCATACAGGTTTGGGAAAGAAATAACTAGAGTGACAACATGATTCAAGCACCCAATCAAACACAAAGCAAACAGATCTCTTCCAACTGAAAATACATTCTTGGAATTTCAAAACCCTACCTTATATTGATGCTAAAATCTTATAATTAGATGAGAATTCCTACTACAAGCAAGATCCTTCAAGCCACGAAAATTCTCTTCTTTTCCAAACCCTCCGAATTGCTCTCCAAAACCTGTGTATGCCCTTGAAACTTGTGTCTCCTAAAACTTGTGTGTGTAATAATGACCCAAAAACCCTCTAATATAGAATCTAATTACCTTTTAGGGTTTCTATCTCCACAACTCTAAAATTATAATTAATTCTTTAACGCACAATTAATTTGCTTTTAATTAAGACAAATGAATTATTAAATTACTTTATTTAATTTCCACTTGACTTTGCTTTTTATTAATTTATTAACTTTTAAATCTCATGCATACTTTATTAAATATCTTTATTAAGTTCACATATTTTATCTTTTTAATTATTTTTCTATATTTTAAACTCATGCACGCATCATGCGAACTTAAATTTTTTTCATAAATTAATATCTTTTCACTTCTTAATTTATTTTTGAACATTTAATTTGATAAATATTTATTAACTTAAATAACAATAATTTTTAGCATTTATTTAAAAATGAACTCTAAATATATTATTATTAAATTAAATAAATATTATCACGTTATAAATTTATTCTTAAAACTTTTATCTTCGAATTTCATTCTTTTAATTTAATTAATTACTCAATTAATTAAATATAATTAAATATTAAAATGTCATAATAATTTTTCATTAAATTTAATCATTAATTTAATCTTTTAATTAGACTTAATTAATAGAAAATTCATCAAAAACTCATAAAACAACATACGCACAAAAGACTCACGGGTTTTTAGAAAGGGTAGACAGTCTGTTACGAGTCCTCCTTGCAGGACAAGTATTTTAGGCTATGGCTGGGATTGGATCTGATCATTATCTCCCCATTCTCACCATTTGAGTATTTGTAATTGGGCATGCTCATCCTGGCAATTTAGGAAAGTCGATGCTCGGTACCTGTATCCTGCATAAAAGACGAGCATATATATGTATATAATATATATCTAATATAAACAGGCAATGGCGGGGAGTGGTGCATTGTGTAGATCCCGACTAGCAGATGACTACGACTCCCTCCCTTAACCAAATCAAACACATCAGACAGAAAGATAAAACAAACACGCACACCATACACATGCGAGTATGGGGTAAGTATCATAAAAACCACAAGTCAACATCAAATGCTCAGGTATGATAATACATCTTTATCAATACAAACATAATCATCATTAAAGACATCACGTTACATTGTTACGAAAGGAACCACATTTACTAATTAGGAATCATCAAGACATCATTAACAACACGTGAAATGAAATCAACTAAGTAATCATCACTGATATATTACTAATCCAAGTCATGAAATAATATCATAATATTGTAAATCTAGTATCTCTAAAATTAGTCAATGCACAAAATTAGCCTTAAAGAAATTGACAATGCTAGCAAAAATGTAAACCAGGGGCAGGCACTACACATAAAAACTCATCATTTGACATCATCCTAAAAGCAACCACATTTATTAACTAAGAACCATTAAATCATTATTAATGTGCTAGTAATCATAATCAACAATCAACATGTGAAATATAATAAACTAAGTAATTCTTTGTTGTTATACATGTAATCCAAGTCATGGAATAATGTCATAATTATAAATCCAATCTCCTTGAAACTAACACATGCATTAAATAGGTATAAATGAGTTTGGTAAATATAATGGAAAAACAAACTATAGGTGGACACTATGCAATGACAACCTCACTCTAACAAGAATATATGATTATATACATGATTAATAATAAATCTAAAAATAAAGAGTTGATTGAATATATCTATATACATGTGTGTGTGTGTGTGTGTGTGTGTGTGTGTGTGTGTGTGTGTGTGTGTGTGTGTGTGTGTGTGTGCGTGTGCGCGTGCGCATGTATGTATGTATGCATGTAAATATATGTATATATATGTATGTATGTATGTATGGGTGTGTGTGTGTGTATTAGTTGTAATAAAAATATTGATCAAATAATGTATCGGTTACAAATCAAATACCAATCGCATTAATTGTATATTGGTTATATTATTTCATCAATCGATATTTGCTATCGGTATTACTATCGGGCAAATTATTATGGATATGAGTTTAGAGGCATGACCACGTAGGGTCATGACTTTATATGGCAGCCACGTAGGTGTTGAAGTTGATGAAAAATTAACCCCACAACTCCCAAGAATCACCTGCATTCAAACACCTATCACAGAAAGAGAGAAGCAAAAGCTATGGAGTCTAGAATTTTCGAATCCATAGATGAGACATTCTTGATGAGCAAAAAGAGAAATTGAGCTATTATCAAAAGTGAATTAATAAATTACAAAGAGATTAATCCTTATAAAAGGAGGTCAAAACCCTAACAGGTAACTAAACTAGGTTGCATTATAATAATTAATTATTAAATGCCCAAAGTTTTGCTTAAGTAAACTAGACATAATAAGTGACTTAATAATTAAATCAATACGATTTAATTAATAAGTAAATACTTTATTACTTTAACACCCCCCCTCCCTCCAAGATAAACTTAGGGAGTAGCTAAAAACCTAGAAACTACTACTGAAAGTAGAATAATGAGGTACCCAAGCACAACCAAAACTCTGAAAAGAGAAGAAATAGAGAAAACTACATGGGAAAAACTCTACTCCAAAAATAGATAGAAAAATGCTAAAAGAACTAGTGACTGACTGAAGAAGTCTCCAAACTAGAGAATTTTCCAGAAGATAGGAACAAAAGATGATCATGAAGAGCACCACTGAAGCATGAAGCTGCAAACACTGCCAAACTATTGATCTGAAGAACCTTCACTGTATAGAACATGACCATATAGAGAAGACTAAATCTGAAGAGCTAGTCAATCAATGATGAAAGGTATCTTCATGGCCTCCAAAAATAGGAATAAAAGGATGTCTATATGGTAGATGATCCATCTCACCAAAATGCATGGGTATCTAGCCATTGTAATCGCCTAGTACATAGGATCAAATACTAAATACATAGCTCACTCCATCAAACCAATAAAGTAATAGAACCAACATAAGCCCCCTATAATGTTGAGAGGTAAGACATGAACACTAAAATTGAATGCAATATCTCTTGCATAAAGAAGAACCAAGAACACTGAGAGTGTAGAAGAAGTACAAACACTTATAATGACATGTGTCATCGACACATCATGAGGCTGATGTCATGGAAGGAACACTCACTTAACAAAGGAAGATGGAAAATATGGCCAACATGAAACCCCCAAAAATACTTTATAATGTAGTGAGAGTACAATAAAACACAAAGACATCCAAGATTCTGAAATGTAATAGAGTGACACTTTATCTCAGTGTGTTTGCAAAATACTTCAAAAGGATGTTAACAAAGATTAAAAGAGACATTAGGTTGATACAAGAGATAATACAACCCATAAAAAATCATCTGAAACAAAAAAATCAATCTCTGGACTTGAAACAACCAAGATATCCACCAAAATGCTAAAAAGCAAAAAACTGAATAGGATGTGCTTGGAGCACAATCTAGAAAATAGAATGTCTCAAGATATGTTTCTTGGAGTGCAAAATAGAACCTCTGACTTTGATTGCATGAATAGGCAACCAAATAGTATCAAAGTCCAAATCAATTACACCATCACAATGAGCTTGGAACCAACTTTTCAGTGATATTTTGTTTGCGAAAAATAGAGTCCGGATGACCAAGTTATGGCCAAAAAACCACATGTAGGTCAAAAAAGTGTTGGAAAAGAAAAAAATCATTACATTGGGATCTGTGCCAGAATGCATTGAGAAGTATGCCCACTAATATCAGAAATTACCTTGGGATTTGTGACAAAACTATTTTATTACCATACCAAATTGCCTCGATATGCATGCAAAATCTCAATTTTGCACAAAAATATTGATTTGTCCACCCAAAAAATCTCGAGATGTGTGCCAAAAATCTCGATTTACGCACCAAAAATCTTGGTTTTTATAAAAAATCTCAATTTGCATACCCAAAAAGCATAATTTTCATGTAAAATAAATCTTGATTTCGAGCCAAAAATACAAATTGTGGCCTCAAGAAATGTGCCCAACTTGGGAGCAATATTTTTTTTGCCCCAGATTCCAACTTTGTCCAAATTAGATAAATTTTATACATAAATAGGGATTTTTGGGTGCTTTGAGCTCAATGGTGATGTCCATTTAATCTCAAAGTGACTCACAAATCAGCAACCCCTAGATTAAATACAAAGTAACTTTGAAAAATGAAACCCCTTGAAAGAAAAAGCACAGATTTGAAACCAAACCCAGACCTCTCATAAACAGAACAAGGGCATGAAGATTTAGAGCTCTGATACCATGTTGAAGTTGATGAAAGGTCAACCTCACAACTCCTAAGAATCACCTACATGAAAACACTTGTCACAAAACGAGAGAAGCAAAAGCTATGGAGGCGAGAATTCCTAGATCCATAGATGAGACATTCTTGATGAGCAAAAAGAGAAATTGCTATTATCAAAAGTGAATTAATAAATTACAAAGAGATCAAGCCTTATAAAAGGAGATCAAAACCCTAATAGGTAACTAAGTTAGGTTGCATTATAATAATTGATAAAAGAATTGATTATTATATGCCCAAAGTTTAGCTTAAGTAAACTAGAGATAATAAGTGACTTAATAACTAAATGAATATGATTTAATTAATAAGTAAACACTTTATTACTCTAACAGTAGGGTCATGCCCCTACATGACCATGTCTCAATGAATATTTATATATGCTCATTCATATATATATATAAAGTAATCTCATATAAGCGATTAGAAACAAAGTTGAATATTGTTCAAATCATTATTATGAAAATACAATTTAGTCAGTCTCCACCAATAATGATCTTATTAAATTAACATGACATCGTAGCCAAATTGGTAGAGAGATTGCTAAACTTATTTTTTTAAATAAACATCATGAAAAATAATGTTAGAGTTGAGGATAGGCTTGAAGGAGCAACAAATTTCTTCTCATGGAAAATTTGAATTACAACAATCTTTGAATAATTGGAATTAGAATCATTCATTAAAACGTAGATTTCAATACTTGAAAACGAGGTAGAAAAAAACCACTTGGAAAAGGCAAAATAATAAAGCCAGGAAAATCATTGTTGATTTAGTAAAACATCACATTCTTCCTTCCATATAAAATCTCAAGAAAATATTTGAAGTATTTACAAAAATTAAGGATACATTTCAAATCAACAACTCATGTAGATTGCTTACATTAAAAAATCAACTTATGAATATAAAAATGAATAAAGGAGAGTCAATCTCATCCTACCTTGGAAGAATTTCCGAAATAAAGAATCAATTATCCTCTATTGTAAATAAAGTAGAAGATCAAGAATTATCAATAATTACACTTAGAGGACTACCTATATCTTGGGAAGCATTCATCCAAGTTGTTAGCAGACCTTCAATACCATCTTTTGATCAACTTAAAAATTATTGCACCTCAGAAGAATTAAGACTAATTTCTAGAGGGGTCATTTTAAATGAAGAGGGAGAAATTCAATCTCTTTTCTTAGTTTCTAATAATAGAGGGAAGAAGAGAAAATTTAAACATAAAGGGAAAAAAAATGATCAACAAAAAGGAAACAATAATTTGAATAGAAAAAACTTCTCCAAAGTTCAATGTTACAAGCGTAAGAAATTTGGACATACCTTCAAACTTTGTCTAGAAAGGGAAAATATTCTAGTCTCCTTAACCAAAATAAAAAGGGAAAAAAATCTATTATTCTACTCAGCACTATTAAGTGAGATGAAATTTAACAAAAAAGTGTGGATAATAGATAGTGGTGCATCGCGTCACATAACAAAATTTAGAGATAAGTTTGAAACTTTTGAAAATTATCTCACTAAAGGAGTCGCCATTGGAGATAACTCCACCTATCTAGTAAAAGGAATTGGGACATGTTCTATACAACTAAGAATTGGAATTACTCTGGAATTGAAAGATGTTATTTTCGTACCTGGCATAAAAAAGAATCTAGTATCCATCTCTGGACTTATAGATGAAGGGTATCAAGTCACCTTTAATGAAGACAAATTTTTGTACTAGCCTAGAAACTCTAACCTAAAGAATGTTATCACCATAGGGTCTAGAGATGAAACCCTATATAAACTATGTAACATCCAAAAGCAAGCCCTAAATTATGAAGTAACAAACCCTAATGAAATATGACATAGAAGGCTTAGACATATTGGATTCAACACACTACCGAATATATAAAAAATCACCATTGAAATGCCTAACTTAAATTCAAACCATATAGGCATTTGTAAAGGATTTGCTCTAGGAAATAATGTAAAAAGACCCTTTCCTCCAAGTGAGTCACAAATCTAAATCAATTATAGAACTAGTCCACGCTAATTTATGTGGACCTATGCCAACACTTTCTTTAGAAGGATACCCATACTACATAATTTTTATTGGTAAATTTTCTAGGAAAACCTGGATTTACTTTCTAAAGGTCAAAGAATCAAATGAAGTTCTATTGAAATTTAAAGAGTTCAAAGCAATTGTGGAAAATCAAATGTAAAAAAGAATTAAAACTCTACAAAAATCAAAGACTTCTACACCTCTAGTAGGATTAAGAGGGAGTATATTGTACCTCAACATAATGGGTGGGAGAAAGACAAAACATAACCATTGTTGAAGCAACAAAAGCCATGCTACATGATCAAAATTTGCACTTCTCATTCTGGGTTGAGACCACTAATACTGTTTTATATATTCAAAACAAAGACCCACACTCAATCCTAGAAAACATAACCCCTAAAGAATCCTATACATGAATTAAAATTGACCTAAGTCATCTTAGAATATTTGGTTAACCTATTTACATTCACATACCTGAAGAAAAGATAACCAAGTTAGAACCATCCGAGAAGAAAAGAATATTTGTTGGGTACAATGAAAACACCAAAGGGTTTAGAGTCTATATACCCAGGTAGAGATCAGTTGAAATCAACAGACATGTTAAATTTGAAGAAAACATTGCCTTAAAACTATCCACTAGTATAGAAGATGAGCTTGTCACAAAATTAGATAAAAATCTGCAAATTCAAAATCAGAGTGAGAACATATTAGAAGAGAATGAACTATTACGAGACACAAAAAATAAAGACATCTCTAATATCAAGAAAAGGTCATTATGGGCAAAGAAAATGATTGAAGAAAATAATGTTGAACCAGATTAAATCTCCAGAGAGAGAGAAAAAGCCATAAATAAATCTTGTTTTAGATTAAGGTAAAAACAGGTTTTGAAGGGACCCGAAACCCTTAACAAAAAAATAAAAGATGTTAAAATAAGCACAACCAGGTCTTACAAAGACCTGAGACCTGCAGTATGAAACTAGAAAAATTAGGTTTTACAGGGACCTGAAACCACAAAAAAGAACCAGAAAATGAAACCAAGTTTTACAAGGACTTAGAACCTAGAGTTTAAACAAAGGGAAGAAAAACCAACTATGAAACCCAAACCAGAGACCAGTTACCATAACCACCACCAACAGCTATTGCAACTCCTTGTTCATTTTCACCACCTCCTTGCCTACCTCTACAATGTTTTGGATAGTGTCAGCAATAGAGAACCCAGATCCCCCAATTGCCTCAACTGCCTTCTTCGTTGAACTCAGTCTAGTTCTTTTGCTTGGCCCACCAGGAGACATGATTTCCTCATTATTTTTCTTACCCAAGCTGGCAATAGTCGCACAAAGGCTTGAAGTGACCTGATCCATCTTGTTACCACTCTCTCTGATCAAAAGACAGAGCTGATGTTCATATTCCTTTAACTTCTTTGGAATATTGCCAACCTGAACTTCCAATTGGATGATCTTAGCCCAATCAATTTTTTGGTCCTGCTACATCTTTCTCATTCTTTTTTTCAGAGTCATTAACTCATTGTACATCCAAGAATCACCTTGGAGAGAGGAGTCTGCTTTGAGCTTAGCAGTGTGAAGGAAAGAAAGCATAGCACCCTTATTAGTTGAGTCATCCTTCTCCTTCCCTATATCTTCCTAAAAAAGTGTAGTACCCTTACCAGTTGGGTCATCCTTCTCCTTCCTCGTATCTTCCTCCAAATTTTCCTCCCTAGCTTTCTAGGGTTGCTCACTCTAGTTTTTATCCTCTTCTACAATATTTTTCGACCCTATATTTTTGTCATAACTTTCTTTAGCCTCATCCTTTCTAGGCTCACCTTTGCTACCAGAGTAACCATCCAGGTTTGAACTAAAGTCCCCCATTTTCGTATTCTCCTTGATCTCCATATTCATTTCATCATTTTTGTCTGAATTTTCAGACTTAGTAATTTTCTCATCATTTTTCTGAGGTGTGTCCTGCTTTAGACTTTTCTTTCTCACACTTACCCCTTTGTCTCACTTACTCTTCCTTGAATGGGTCTCACTAATAGAACCCCTCTTTTTCTCAAAGGGCGGGGATGATATAATGACCTTTCTCTTACATTAATTTTCAATTAAAAGGATTAGCCCTTCATATAAAACCAGATAGAAATCTTTTTTTCTATGGGCTTGAAGGCTTTGAAGTAAGGAGTACCTTAGATAAAATGGAAACAAGATCCTATCCTTGTACCAAAAATGATTTAGGAAAACAAAATGAAATTTATGAACTCTTTTTGCCCTACCATCTAGAATGAAGTACTTACAGATGCAAGAGAGGACATTCTGCCAAATAACTTTGATTTGATTCAGCTCATAAAAGTCTTTGTTTTTCTCCAATTTTTCTCTTCCTCTTCTATCTTTGAAAATTTCTTGAATGCAACATTAGAAATACTAGTTTCCTTGCTGAACTACCCTCCTTAGGAAGCCCCGTGACTTCTTGTAGCCATGAAGGCACTCCAGGTAAGTAGTAACATTACCCTTCTCTAGAATCTACCAGATAGGGGCTTTGGCCTTCCACGCTTTACAGTTCTTTGGTTCTTAAATAAGTCTTGTTACACTACACTAGTAACAGAGCTTACAAAATTTGAACCATCAACTATTGAAGAAGCCCTATCTTGTGAAGCATGGAAAGATGCTATGGTCAAAGAGTATCAATCCATATTACAAAATGATGTTTGGGATATTGTACCTAGGCCAAAAGACAAATCAATTGTTTCATCAAAGTGTTTATATAAAATCAAGTATGCTTTAGATGGTAGTATTGAAAAACATAAAGCAAGATTTGTTGCTCAATGTTTCTCTCAAAAGAGAGGTATTGATTATGAGGAAACATTTACTTCAGTTGCTCGATACACTTCAATAAGGACAAATATTACAATTGCAACATCCAAAGGATGGAATATACATCAAATGGATGTCAACACCACATTTTTGAATGGTGTCATTAATGAAGAAGTATACATCGAAGAACCTAAAAATTTTGTTATAAAAGATAAGAACCTATATGTATGTAAACAAAAGAAATCTCTTTATGGCCTCAAACAAGCACCACAAGCTTGGTATGAAGGATAGATAACTACCTCTCCAAAGTAGGATACTCCAAAAATGAAGTTGATCCTAACATATACTTCAAAATATCTAATGATGAAATGTTAATACTTGTTTTATATGTTGATGACTTATTAATAGCAGGTGAAGATCATTTAATTGAAAAAAGGAAACAAGATCTTGTAGCTAAATTTCAAATGAAAGATCTAGGCCTACTACACTACTTTTTGGGTCTATAAGTATGTTAAAAGAAAGACCATATTTTTCAAAATCAAGGGAAGTAGACCCATGACATATTAACTAGATTTGGTATGATGGACTGCAAACCTCTAGCAACTTCGATGGAAACAAATCCACACAAGCTAGAAGAAGAAGTTGTGAATTCATAATCTGTTGATCCCACTCTCTACAAACAAATCATTGGATCACTTATGCATTTTGTAAACATTAGGCCTGATATTTTCTATGCTGCCAATGTTTTAATTTATTGTATGTGTGAACCAAAGAAGATTCATTTGATGGCTGCTAAACATATCTTGAGATGTCTGCGTGGTACTATTGGTCTTGATTTGAAGTACAAAAATATTGACCTTAAACTTGAAGGATATATGAATTTTGATTGGGCTGGTTGTTCCATAAACCACAAGAGTACTACAGGGTGTTGTTTTAGTCTTGGATCAATAATGATATCTTGGTTCAGTAGAAAACAACCAACAGTTACCTTGAGTTCCACTGAAGTTGAATATATGACATCTTCTATGGGAGCTCACAAAGCAGTATGGTTGAGAAAGCTATTATTTGGACTTTTTGGAAAGCAACTAAGTCTCATAGTGATTCATCGTGATAACCAGAACTATGTCAAACTTTTGCTAACCCCATCTTCCACAATCAATCAAAGCAACTCGAGACTCCATACCATTACATAAGAGACATGGTTGATAGAAATGTCATCAAACTAACTTATATAAACACTAATGAGCAAAATGTTAACATTTTTACCAAGCCTCTTGCAAGGTTGAAAATAAAGTACTTCAGAGGTAAAATTGTCATGACAAATTTGTAAATACATTTGTAATTTAATATATTCATGAATAATTGAAAATTAGATTGTTTGCAAATTTGTGTTATGAAAGGTAACAATCTTTCCTATGTGTGAGGTCACTATTGTAAGGTGACGACTTTATCAATAGTTGATCTATCTCCTAACACCAAAATATGTTGGAGCAAGTGTTATCATGGTTCTTCAGGCCAAATTTTGCTGGACACCTTGATAACCAACTCATCATGGTTCTTCGGGCTGGATTTTGCTGGACACCATGAAAATCAATTTGTTATGGTTCTTTGGACTGGATCTTGCTAGACACCATAAACACAAATCTATCATAGGCCACACTTAAGGTGGTGCTTAATCTTGTATTATATTTGCTTCAATTCCCTCTTTGCTAAAGAGGGAGTGTTGAGAATGTTAGCCTCATAGTAAATTGAAGCGAACTCTATAAGTAAATATAATATATTTGATAATATACATTATTGACAATGAATCAAAAAATGAAAAATTAATTGAATATATATATGTGTGTGTGTGTGTGTACATATATGTATATATATGTATATGTATATATATAAATGTATATATGTATATATGTATGTATATACATATATACATACATATATATATACATATGTATGTATATATGTATATACATACATATCTATATATGTATATACATATATATGTATGTATATATATAAATGTTTGTATGTATATATATGTATATAAATATGTATATATGTATATATACATACATATATATACGTATATACACATATCTATATACGTATATATACACATGTATATACATAAATATGTATGTATATGTACATATATACATATATGTATGTATATATGTATATCTGTATATATGTATATATGTACATATACATACACATATAGGCCTGTATACATATATACATATGTATGTATACATATACATATATATGTATATAGGTATGTATACATATACATATATACATATGTATGTATATGTATACATACCTATATATGTATGTATACGTACCTATATATGTATGTATACATACATATATATACATACACATATATATATATATATATATGTGTATGTATATATATGTATGTATACATACCTATATACATATATACATATCTATGTCTATAGGTATGTATACATATACATATAGATATGTATACATATACATACATCTATATGTATATGTATACATACCTATATATGTATGTGTATAGGTATGTATACATACATATATGTATATATGTATGTATACATACCTATATACATATGTATACATATACATACATATGTATACATACATATATAGGTATGTGTACATACATACCTATATATGTATGTACATGTACACATACCTGTGTGTGTGTGTGTGTACATACATATATAAGTATGTCTACATATACATATAAATGTATATATGTATACGTATATATATATGTATGTATAGGTACATATACTTATATATGTATATATGTATATGCATACATAGCTATATATGTATGTATATGTATGTATACATATACATATATATGTATGTATACATATACATATATATGTATATATGATGAAGGGCCAAACCACCCGTACCAACTCACAACCAAGATCACAACAATATGGAGACGAGATAAAAAAAAATGCTTCATAAAATTTTCATTAATACTTGACATTCATTACAATATTCTCCAAATGAAAGGACTCCAAATATTTACAATATAAGAGATATTTTCTCACTAAGAGCTTCTACAGGAAATTACATCCAAAGAGCTTCACTACAAGAGCTTACACTTGAAGAGCTTCTACTTGAAGAGCTTTTACATCCAAAGAGCTTCACTACAAGAGCTTACACTTGAAGAGCTTTTACATCCAAAGAGCTTGATTACAAATGAATATAAGCCTTCTTTAAATAGGCACTTACCACCCAAGGCATGATTTATCCACAACATTCTAGAATATCCACAACCTTCTAGAATTTCCACCTAAATACAATTAAGCACCACCATGTGGCCCAATTAGAAAATTACATTTGCTTTATGGATCACAACAAATATTAAATGCATGATTTAAGGAACTTTCCACAAACTTCTAAAATGTCACCTGCACACCTCGATTAATGGAATAACAACTATTTTTATTATTTTTTTATTTATGCCACCTATGCACCTTGAAAATAAAAATTCTTTTTTTCTCCTTTTTTCCTATTTTTCTATTTTTTATTATTTTCTTTCTATTTTCGTCACTTTCTCTCTCCTCCACAATTTTTTTTTCCTATTTTTTTTTAATAAAAATTTTCATGCAAGATGCTCCTGCATCATACTCCCTGGTAGATAGAAAAGTGTGTCCCACACTTTGATGCCAAAAGAAAGATATACAACCATCTTCATCTTCACTAAAGGCTTTCACATTTTTTTCTTTGATGCATGATGCTCCTGCATCTGACTCCCATGGTAGGAAAATTTTTGTGAATATGGATTCACAAAATAAAGTAGCCACTGTTGACATATTTTTTTTCTCTTCCTCCAACACATAGCTGGAACAAGTATCCGGTACCGATATATTTCCTTCTTTCTTCTTTTCTAGCACTTGGCTGGAACAAGTGTTTGTTGCTGAAATCTCTCTTCTACAATGAACGCTATCCAATTATAACTCTCATCCTCATCCAATCTTGTCGAATTAATCACACTTGTAGTAAACCTAGAAACAACATACCAATCTTCTTTTGCATACCACACATGACTAACAAGATCCTCATGCAAACCATCATCAATATCTTTCAAATGCACCTCAAAGGCAACATTCCATGAGTCATAGAAATTTACCTCTTTCATGTCTTCATCTTTGATTTCTTCTTCTGTGTCTTCAACAAGGCATGTAATAACTTCACTTGCTTCATTTCCAACTAAGGCACTATACTTTTCCTCCATTTCTGCAATCTTCAAATCATCTTGATCTACTTCGGGTTCGTAAATCTTGTCATCTTGATGCTCTTCCTCTTCTCTTTCATCTTCTTCAGCTTTAGGTTCGCAAATAATTTCCTCTTCATCCTCTTGCTCTTCTTTTGGACCACATGTCTGATACTCCACTAGATCTTCTTTCTTTTTTGCATCCAAGGAATTATCAACATCACTTTTCTGGTAATGCACTCTTCGTTTCTGCAACTCAGCTTCTAATTCACTCACTTGCTTCTGCAAATCAACCAGCAATGACTGTTGATTTCTTGCTCTAAATTTCTCAAGTCGAGGAATCCTTAGAATCCATCCAATCACAAAAGTCATCTTCTTCTTTCTCTTCTCCATAATCAAGTTTTTAAAAGATAAATCTAGTGCAACACAAGAATCTTGTGCAAACTGCCTCATAGTTGGCGATTTGTCTACACAATCAAGAATTTTTTGACAAACTTCACCTAACTCAAGGTCCTGGTACAAATTGCCTCACACTTCGGCGATCTGCTTGTACACTCAAGAACTCCTGCTCTGATACCACTGATGAAGGGCCAAACCACCCGTACCAACTCACAACCAAGATCACAACAATATGGAGACAAGAGATAAAAAAAATGCTTCATAAAACTTCCATTAATACTTGACATTCATTACAATATTCTCCAAATGAAAGGACTCCAAATTCTTACAATATAAGAGATATTTTCTCACTAAGAGCTTCTACAAGAAATTACATCCAAAGAGCTTTACTACAAGAGCTTACACTTAAAGAGCTTCTACTTGAAGAGCTTTTACATCCAAAGAGCTTGATTGCAAATGAACATAAGCCTTCCTTAAATAGGCACTTACCACCCAAGGCATGATTTATCCACAACATTCTAGAATATCCACAACCTTCTACAATATCCACAACCTTCTAGAATTTTCACCTAAATACAACTAAGCACCACCATGTGGCCCAATTAGAAAATTATATTTGCTTTATGGATCACAACAAATATTAAATGCATGATTTAAGGAACTTTCCACAAGCTTCTAAAATGCCACCTCCACACCTCGATTAATGGAATAACAACTATTTTCATTATTTTTCTATTTATGCCACCTATGCACCTTGAAAATAGAAATTTCTCTTTTCTCATTTTTTCCTATTTTTCTATTTTTTATTATTTTCTTTCTATTTTCGTCACTTTTTCTCTCCTCCACAAATTTTTTTTTTCTTTTTTAAATTTATTTTTCCCCATGCAAGATGCTCCTTCATCATACTCCCCTAGTAGATATATATGTATATGTATACATACCTATATATGTATGTTTATGTACATATACCTATATATGTATATATGTACACATATACATATCTATATATGTATGTATACATACATATATAGATACATACATATATAGATATGTATATGTGTACATATATACATATATAGGTATATGTACATATACATACATATATAGGTATGTATACATATACATATATACATATATATGTACACATATACATACCTATATATTTATGTATATATTATATATATACATATATATGTATATATATATATACACATATATGTATATTTTATATATACACATATGTATATATATACATACATATACATGTACATATATGTATGTATATATGTATCTATACACACATATATACATATATATTTTATATACATATATATGTATATATATGTATATATATATGTATATTTTATATATACACACACACATATATGTATATTTTATATATATACATACATATATGTATACATAGATACATATATATATATATACATATCTATGTATATATACATATGTATATGTATATATATACATATGTATATGTATATATATACATATGTATATGTATATATATACATATGTATATGTATATATATACATATGTATATGTATATATATACACATATATACATGTGTATATATATGTATGTATACATGTATATATATACATATGTGTATATATATGTATGTATACATGTATATATATACACATATATATACATGTATGTATATATATGTGTAGATATATACATATATACATACATATTTGTATATATATGTGTATACACACATATATATATATATATATACACATATATATGTATATGTATATATCTATATATATGTGTATATGTATACATATATATACATATATATATGTGTATATATAGACATATATATACAAATATACATATACATACATACATACATATAAACTTATATTTACATATTATCAAATGCCAAAATACTAATAATCTAATATACATCGGTTATAATAAAATACTGATCGGTATCTACTATTGGTATTTGCTATCGGGCAGATTGTTATTGATACAATATGAGTTGAGAGACATGACCACATAGGGTCATGACTCTACACGACATGATCCACGTAGGGTCATGCCCTTAGATGGCCATGTCTTAGTGAATATTTATATATGCTCATTCATAATTGCAAAGATATATCAATAAAACATGGTAATATAGATCTTAGTTAGAAATTACAGAACTACACACACACACATTGACAACAAGTTCAATATGCCTCAACATAGTTGAAGGAAGATCTACACATATCAAACAAAGTATATATATATATATATATAACAAGAGTTGTGATACAATTGGAGTCTCGCTTAATGCAATTATAATTTAAGATTAAATGAAAAATATTCTTATGACTTTGATAAAATGTTAAGTGGATATGTTTTTGGATTTTACTATCAATAAATTTTACATAATTATTATATATAAAATTGAAAGTTTAGATATATTTTTAATAAATATTTTGTAAATAAATAAAATATTGATTTTATAAGCTGTAATTTTATATAATATAGACATGCCAATATAGTTGTATGTTAAATTGTATAAATATTAAAGTCAAATTTTGTTAAAAAAGTAAAATTTCATATATGTATTAGAAAAATAATCCGTTCTATTTTTAATATCAACCTTAGAGAACATATAAAGTGCAAGGTAGGAATATTTTGAATTTTTGAAAGAAAAAAAAAGAAAAAAACCACTAGCAAAATTATCACTAGCCAATAAGAAACAGAAACAAGAAATAGTATAAAAATAAAATTACAAAACATTACAAATATTAGTTAATATTTTTATTATGCACTCAAAGAAATTGTAGAAAACGAGGTGAAAACATAAGTCTCCACCTATATAGGCAGCACTAACAATAAAGTAAACTCATAAAAGAGATCAAAAGCAAAGTTGAATATTGTTCAGATTATTATTCTGAAAATACAATTTAGTCAGTCTCCACCAATAATAATCTTATTAAATTAGGACAAATCCTCAATCTAAATCTAAATAAGAAATAGATAAACAAATGATTAAAACCAAGTCTTCAAAATAAATAGAAATAATATATGTAAAATTTAAGTTATGTACTAAATCTTGACACATCCGTTTGTCATATCTAAAAACAACAAGTCAAAGACAAGATAAGCCTATTTAATAAATGGAAAAAGGTACATACTATATCATTTCCACCATGACAAAATTTAAAACTATTTAGAAAAACAAATAATAAAGTTAGCAGACCAAAACAACAATTTTATGTTAAGAAATAATAAAATAATAGAATAATTATCATTTAAAAATAAAATGAAACCAAAAGATGGAATATACCACAAAAATTTTGATAGCTCAATAAAATCACACGCTTTAACTCTTCGATTATTGATGCCTTTCTTTTTGAGCAAGAGCTCGAAAGAAGAGAAGACAGTTTTAAAGATCACAATCGTAATTAATTTTAAACACTTGAATTTTTATGGAGGAGGAAGAAGAAAACCCCAAACGCCACAGATTTGTGAGGAATTGCACAGCAGATTGGGTGCAGTAAGCCCGTTCATGCTTCTCAGTCTGCAGGTTTGTAATTTTTTCGCCGCCCGGCCAGGTTTTGAGTATTTTAAGAAACTCTAGGTCTCGGGTACAAATCGCAAAGTCGTGTCATCTTTTTGTTAGCAGAACGGCGTCCATTGTTGTTAGTTTTCGAAGCCTGTGTAAATCTGGAGAGATTTGGGGCGTTTGGATTGTCCGTGACGCCCATCTGACTGTGCTGCAGTCGTAGAGAGATATATAGGGTTTCGGTTGGTATAGTTTAGTGTCTTTCTTCTTTCTTTTTGTGGATATTGTAGCAGGGCAGCGTCTCCAAAGCTTCTTTCTATTGCTTTGTGAGAATATCTGAGATTCAATCGCAGCCTGTTGTTATTGCCTTAGGATTATTTTGTTGTGTATATCGGGGTCTTCCGTGCAAAATTTTCAAGGCTTTTTGTATTGGACGGGCTCGGACTTGGTAGAAGGGGCTAGATCTGGGTTGAAGTTTTACAGATTATGTAAGGGTTAGTTTCTGAGGCTGAAGAGGTGTAGTCTCCTTATACTTTATTGACATGGAAAACTTTCATGAAACGGCACACGCTCAATTGTCTGATTCAACGGAGGATTCGAAAGATCTGGACACTTTTGAGCAAACGCGCTCCGGTAAAGATTCGATCCCTGTATTTTCCTAAAAAACTAATTAGCATTTTGATATTCGTGTCTTCTTAATTGTTTTTTGATAGCAAAAGTTACAGTAATTTGAGCTTCTAAGCTGACTGTCAATTTTCTTTGTTTATTGAAGACATTTTATATTAAATATCATGATATTCCAAGTAATTGAAGCTTTAACAGGGACCTATAATTGGATTCTTTTTGCCCTTTTCGGTTTTGTTGTCAGCTCAGTCTAAGAAGAATTTCTGTGAGTAGTAATATGCCTCTCGGGGAACATATTGGTCAAATGATCACATGGCAATGAGACCGGTAAAATACATAGGCTCCCTAGCGAGAGTGAAGCATTGATAAAATAATCACATGGTAAGATCACCCACAAAGCACACAAGCATCCCAGGGATTGTGGAAAACGGGTAAAATAACTACATGACAAGGACATACAGCACACAAGCACCATTACAGAGAGTGAAGATTCCTACACATCTTCCACTGCAAAGAATGTGAAAGCTTTTAGTGCATGTCATGCCTTATAGGCCCTGCTTGATGCCTTATAGGCCCTGCTTGTCTCTTGATTATTCTCATTTCCAAATGACAATGCTTTTCTCATGTGTATTGCTTTAGAGTCCCGGTTGCCTCTCAATATGCTTGTTTTGGAATGGTAAATTTTATTATGTGCATGCAATGCCTCTGCCTTATAGGTCCCACTGCTGTTACATGTAAATCTATTTTCAAAGGGAATTTTTTTTAATACATGTAACCTGGCATTCTTGTAAATTCTACATGTGTTATGGAACAGCAACGCTTTTTGTGCTTGCATATAGGTCCCACTGCTGTTACATTTAAATCTATTTTCAAAGGGAATTTTTATAATCCATGTACCCTGGCATCCTTGTGAATTCTACTTGTGTTTTGGAATATCAACGCTTTTTGTGCTTGCAATGTTTGTAAATTCCATTTGCTGATTCAACAATTTAATTTTTTATCATTAAGTAGTTTTGAGTATTCTAATTTCTAATTAGCAATTCGATATTGAAAATTTTGATGTTCAATGCTTAATGCAATGTTCAAAAATTTAATAATTTACTATTTTTAAATTATTTTAATTTTACATCTTTATGAACATCTTTTCATAGCTAGCATTTTAGCACCATATGCATAGTATACAGTATATAAACACTCCACCTCCTGCTTCCCCCACCACTGCCCCCTGCCATTCCAATGTGCCTCCGTCCCCTAAGGCAGTGTCACTAGGTAAATTGTAATTGTCTCACAATTAAACCTCTGTTATATTGTCTAAACTTCTAGAATGAATTATAGCTGTGTAAATCCTCTGTCTTGTGCAGTATTCACACTCTAATGCCGTTTCTTTTGTTAAGTAAATCTAAGCTTTTTAATTTTAACTGTCTTGGGGGGCTACATTACATTTGCTATTGCAGCAAATGTATATCTAGTGGAGTGTAAAGTAAACTTGCTTTCTTACAGTATTCATGTTATAGAGTCAATTAGTCCCCAAAACCAGTGTAACGAGACTCTGACGCGGCTCGGACTAGGCAAGGGTAACTTGACTCGTGACCCGGCTCTGACTCGTGACCCGGCTCGGCGGTGACTCGGCAAAGTGAAAAACCTTCGAAATTTTGAGATTTTTTAGGATTTAAAGAACATTCCATGCACCCATTATTGAATAAAGCATAAAGACACAATAACATCATTAAATAGAAGATAATTTGATCATAATGCACATGCCACATACTTAAAGTTAAAAACTTAAAACTTAAAAGTCAAACATCGATTACATATGTACAATACTACAAACTACAAAGTTACAAACTTACAAAGGTAAATTGCTAAAATTAAATACTATATTACTAGTAATTAAAGTCAAACTAAGATAAATCCATGCAAACCATCAAAATGTATATGTATTATCATTTATGCATTATGAAATCCAACACATCAAGATTCAATAGTCATCATCAAATTCAAATGTTCCAAATGCTGATCATATATTAAGTTATTGTTAAACTGTTAAACAAAAAGTTAAAACAAGACTATAAGCCTACAGCTATGGCTCCTAGTCGGAGTCATCATCATCCTCATCCTCAACGTCATCGTCATCCTCATCCTCATGCCCAACCTCAGCCTCAACCTCAAGCTCAGGCTCAGTATAATCTACAAAATGCCTCTTAGTAAGGCGTCTAAGGTAGGTCCTGGATGTCTCAGTAGCCATAGCATCAGCTCGTGAGGTGCCTCTAGGATCAACTGTACTCTCTGCCTTTGGCTCTGCCAATGTCTGTGAGCTGCCACTAGGAACAACAGGAGCTCTCTGTTCCTCTGCTACCATAGCCACAGCCTTAGCCTGGCCCTCTCTATCTGCCTGGTCAAGCCACTGTAGGTCCTCATCATCAATGATAGGATCAGTAGCCTCTGTGATCCAATCAGACTCTGGATCAACCTCCTCTAGAGTAATCGGAGAGGTGTCACTTCCAAAATCTCCCTGATCCTAATGCGCAGGTTGTAGTGCACAAAGACTAGACTATTCATTTTCTGCACAGACAACCTGTTATGCCTCTTCGAGTGGATGTGCTCGAACATGCCCCAGTTGCGCTCACATCCAGAAGCGCTACTTGGCTGGCTCAAAATGCGGATGGCGATTTGCTGAAGGTTTTTGGTTGAAGGCCCAAACATTTGCCACCATCTATCTGAATTTTGAAAAAAGGAAAACAAAAAAATATTAGTCTCATTTCAAAATTTGAACTTTAAGTTTAAAGCTAGAAATTTATAAACTAGATTGTATAAGGCTTAAGCTGCAATCTTTACCTGGCTGCAATTTTGTACAACCTTCTTTGCAAATTTGACTTGAAAAAATGGGCCCTGATGCATTATTATAGGCATCCATCTCAAGCAATATATCTGTGGGATTAGGAGACATCTTCGATACCACTGTGTATAGGCCACTAAGAACCTTCTCATCTGCCTTGAAATCATTAAGGAAACGGTATGCCGGATTGAGGTAATAGGCTGCTGCGTGGATGGGCTTATGAAGCTAATTTTGCCATCTCCTATCAATTATGTCCCAAATAGGGCCATAGTTTTCCTCAACTCCTACATATTTGGCCTTAATAGTCTCCTTGACCCTATCCATGCCCTCATAAATGTAGCCCATAGAGGGCTTCTCGCCATTAGCAACTCGTAGGAGGGCTACAAGGGGCTTGGTGATCTACAAAACAATTAAACAAAAAAACAATTTAGTGAATGATGAAACTTTGCAAAGTTGCACAATGAATATAAATCAAAAATATGTACGAGACAAATTAATTTATAAAATTTTAAGACTTAAGCTTTTAAAATTTAAAATTACCTCCACAATCTTCGAACATGGCTCCCAAAAATCATCATCATCATAAATGCATTTTGTTGCATCTATCCCTGCAGAGCTGCTCGCAAAGGAGGAGGAACTCCATTTTGGACCAACAAACATGCACCTCAACTCTAACTTTGAACTCAGCAAGGATTTTAGTGTGATAAAGTTAGAGGCAAATCTTGTGATACCAGGACGAGCCAACTCCTTTCCCTTCGTGTATTTCCTCATAGTGCTGAGGACCAAGGCATGATTATAGATGAACTTACAAAGATTTTTGGCCTTGGTAACACATGATTTCACCCATACAAGCTTGCCAATATCCTCTAACATGAGGTCGATGCAATGGGCCGCACATGGAGTCCAAAAGATTTTTGGGTGTCTCTCCATCAATAGTTTTCCTGCAACAATTTTAAATTAGTTAGTAAACAATGAAATTTTTTGATGTATTAAAAAACTTTTAATTTTCAAAATTTAATGAAAAACTAAAACAAATTTTTTAGAAGTAGAACTTAGAAAGTTAGAAGTTCAAATTTTACCTGTAGCAACATAATTAGCTGCATTATCTGTCACCACTTGGACAACATTGTCTTCCTCCACCTCCCTTATGACCTCTTCATTAGTCTCACATAAGAATTTTGCATTTTTCACACATGAGGAAGCATCTATGGACCTCAAAAACATGGTGGATCCTGAAAGTGAAAATTAAACAAAATAATTATCATTCAAGAATCAAGAATCAATACTCAATAAAATAAAATTTTCGTTATTCAATAATTGTATACATTAAATTTTAGACTTCAAGAAGTAGAGCATGATGAATTACCTCCGTTAGAAACAAGAAAATTTAGGAGGGTTCTGGACATCCTATCTGTCCATCCATCTGTCATGATGGTACACCCCTTTTGGCTCCAAATCTTTTTGTGATCCTCCAACTCAAGTTTCATCTCCTCAACAATATCTAGCAAGAGGGGGCCACTCAACTCATCTTCAGTGGGGGCTTTGAACCCCGCACCACAGATGGAAACTGCATCAATCATCCCTTGCCAATAAGGAGTCCTATTACATTTATAAAAACATTTTAATTAGCATATTTCAAATTTTCAACTTAAAATTGAATATAAATTTTAAAACTTAAAACGTAAAACAATCAAATATAAATGAAGTTGAAAACTTGAAGTACTTGGCTGCTATAAATGGAATGTCGCAGAAAAACCAAAACTTGCAAATTGGTCTTACTCCAGCTTCATGTATCTCCCTATTCCAACCCATGCTCTCAAGTGAGGGTTGTGCACCAGGAGTGGTACGCGGTACAAAAAAGTTGTCCAACTTACTAGATTTTCTGACTCTAGGACGAAGAAGAGCAGCACTACTAGAAGGGGCAGCAACAGTAGCATCACTAGAAGTGCAAGGAATAGATGTAGAAGAAGCACGAGCAACAGAAGCACTAGGACGATAGGGGGGACGGGAAGAACCTTCTCCAACACAGCCTACTGACTCAGAAACATTTGCAGATGAGCGTGGAAGGGAACTAGAACCAATCAAAGCTAACTCTTCTAATTGTTTTTTTTTTAATTGTTTTTCTTGTTCATATTTTTTCAAGGCTACATAACAAAAACGTTGAGCCTCAACAGATGCAGCTTCACAAGGTTCAATATCATGACCACATAAGCCAGCAATATGGTATTTGAATCTATTTATCCCCCCACTATTAATGGTTTTGCAAAATAGGCATTTTGTTTGAGTTCTCTTTCTACCCGGAAATTCTATGGTGAACTTCCAACACTCATCTTTTTTGTTGCCTTTAGAGAGCTTGGGTTTTTTTACCTCCAGAAGCCATTATGACTTAATTAAGGAGCAATGTAAAGGTTGCTGCAATAAGACATTTTAGACCAAATATTACCATTTCAGCATTGCATTTTATGAAGATCTAAAGTAAAAAAAAAACTCATAAACAAACAAAAAAAAATCATGCAAAAAACCCATAAGCATAGACAAAAAAATCATCAAAATCTAAACAATCAAGTCTTACCTCTTTCAAATGCTTTGGGAAGTGTTGAGAAGAGCTCCTATAAACTCCTTGATGATCTAAATGCAAGCTCCAATGTCACAAATGCAAGCTTTTCTCCTCCTCCTTTTAGTTGGTTGCAAAACAAGAAACCTCTATTTCTCGTCTACCTCTCTCTCTCTTTCTTCTTTTCACTATAGACTGTTATGGGAGCCCTTTTAGGGTTATATGAGTGAGATATGTAAAAAAAAAATATTAAAAAAACATGTAAAAAATTATATTTTCATGGCCCGGTTTCGTGCCCGTCGCGGCCGAGTCAAGCAGGCCGGGTCACGCGAGTCACTTGGTGACTCGCGAGTCACGCGAGTCACTCCTCGTGACTCGCCGCTCGCGAGCGCGAGTCACGAGTCATTGTGACTCGGCAAGGTCAGTGCGGCTCGCTGACTCGCCTGACTCACGTGACTCGCCGCAAGTCACGTTACCCTGCCCAAAACCCACAAAAAACAGCTTCTCTAAGTTGGGCTCTTAAGTTCATCTTTCATTCTTACTGTTTCATTTCATAATTTGTATTTATGGATTAGTTGGATTGTCTGTTAGAGACTAAAATAATTACATGGAGAAAACATTTATTTAAGATGACTGCCTTTGATTTGTAGACAATATTTTTTTCCCTGATTGAAAATGGGTCATACCGTGTATTGAAATATTTATGGTTACATCATATAGCAAGAATGTTTGGAAATTGGAATGATGGCATGTATCCTGTTTGAATTTCTGTCTTAATTATGGGCATTGGAATTTTGAAACTTCATAATGGTCAGTTTCAATTTAACCCCTGAAAACCACAAAAAGATTTGTGTAAGTGGCTGTTGTGCATTGCTCATTCTTATTGTGCCACTTTGCTATTTAATATATGAATGAGCTGGGTGCAATTAACATAGTCAAATTATCTGCGAGAGTCTAAAATATAAATAACTTGCATGGGGAAAACATTTATAAAAGATGATCATGCTTTGTTTTTGTAGACAATATGTTTTTCTGAAGTCAAAAATTGGACATACATTATTTTGGAATGTTCACGATTACATCATATAGCCAAACTGTTTGGAATGTTCCATGTATGCCATTTGACTTGTCATAGTTGTGGACATTGGGGACTCAAAAATCCATGCAAGGTAAAATGCTAAAGATTTATCCCAGTCTTTGGGCATATTTTGAAAACAAATTTGAGTCCTTATATTCAGTCCTGCATTTGTTAGAAATTCCTCGAGTCATGAAAGAGTTGTACCAAATTGCCTTGAAATTCGATATAAAACTTGTATTGTTTTTGGATGCAGAAGATTAGAATTTTGTAATTGATATCAAATTTTCACTTTGTAAATGATAAAGCTTTATAATTATGATAGAGATGGGTAAAACATGTTAAGTAAAGAGCATGTTACCTGTTTTGTAACTCACTATCGTGATAGAGAACGATCACTTTATGTCTGTTTTTACTTTCCTTTGAATTTTCATATGGTATTTTAGGCTATTGTGCTGCCAAATTCTAGAAAGTAAGCTCTAGCGTGTTGCATTTTATGACTTCTTATATATTATAAGAGGCATTTGACATTCTGTTGTGTGAGAAAAACAATATAGCAGTACCTCTATCTGTGACAGGGAAGCAGTTGTTAGACTGTAGCAATAGGCCCATGAAGGATTGGGCACTGTTGAAAGGAAACAGAGTTTATGCCTGGGGATTTTTAATTGTAACACTTATTCTTCCAAAATATATATATATGTTGTGATTTTTTTTTTTTGTATCTGGGACAACTAAATAACATGTTTCCATGTCATTACTATGATCGTAAATTGAAATGAGTTATATGAGTCTGAAAAAGGGTACTGCAGATTTTTTTTTTTCTGCAAAGTCATATAATTTTGCATACTATAACAGGATTTCAATTTGAGTTGTAATTTATATGAGTTCTCTTGTGGATATTATCTAAGTTATATGTATTATGGACACACAGCAATTGCAAGGTTTGATGCATCACAATATGCCTTTTTTGGGAAGGAGGTTACTCAGGAGGTTGAACTGGGAGGTTTGGAAGAAGATGATGCTGGTCAATTGGGCGGACTTGATGATGATGGGTTGTCCTCAGTTTATGACAGGGATGAGGTAATGCTTGAAGTATCTTGTTGATTATTAATAGCCGTGAATACCAAATTTTGGTTTGGTCCAAATTATAAACACTGTAATTGTTTGCCACCCACTGTTAAATATATGGATTTAATAACCGTGAATACCAAATTTTGGTTTGGTCCAAATTATAAACACTGTAATTGCTTGCCACCCACTGTTAAATATATGGATTTTTTTATAACTATTACTGGGAAGGCAATTGAAAATAATTTTTTATTATAGACACAAATCGAAATACTGAATCATGTTTTTACAAAATCTTCTTCCAACCTTCTGCTTAAAATCCAACAATTATTCTGAATGTGGCAGAATGAACAGTCTGAGGCTCTATCCGAAGCTGATGATATGTCTGAGTTATCAAATTCCTTCACAAAGGTTAGTGTTTCTTTTAAGCCTAGCAAAAGGAAATAATAATTGTTATATAATTCTTGCCAGTGAGTTATTAAATATTTTAGGTCTTTGCTGTTTCAAACTTTCTAATCTTCTTATGGTGAAAGAACTGTGGCAAAATATGACAGTCCTTATATTAATTTAAATTACTAGTATTAATGATCTGTATTTTATATTTACAATCATTTTTGACAGTTTTTTTTGTGATTTGAGTTTTGTGTATTATATATTTTAGGTCCTTGCTATTTCAAAGCTTCTTCTTATAAATTAACCTTGGCAAAATTTTTGTTCTCTTATAATGCTAGTATTAATGATCTGTATTTTATTTTACATGCATTTTGATGTATTGTTTAATCACTTCTTATGTTTTGAGTCATCTCACTCTACTTTTGCTCAATAATTTGTGTTTTTTCCTTCTACCAAACAAAATGTGTTGAGTTTTTCTTAATTCTTTATTTAACTCATAAGAAATTTTCCAATCGTCAGAGCAAAACAAAGCGAAGGACAAAACTATTGTTTTATGCATCAAAATTCTTTATCTATAAGTGAAACAGACCAGGCAGTTTGAAATGCCATAAACCTTATCCTTGTACTGAGTTTTAAGATTGTAGTCACCAGGAGACTCCAGTATACTTGCATCTGCAGTTCTATATATTTCTACCATGTTACTAGGTCCAACATCGGGAGCATGGATGCAGGTCTGGGTCTGTTCCTGGTGCATCTTTGGGTTTGCAGTGGGAAAAATCAATGACCAGAAAAGCTTTACAATTCAATTAGAATTTGGTAAATCTGGTATGACATGCACTGGAACTTTCTTCAGGGTTAACCATTGCAGGATTATGAGAATGGTGATGGCTAAAGTGAACCATAAATCCTGCTTCTTTGCAAGAACTGACCGCTCAGTTAGTAGAATTTGTGAGCAGGAGTATATGCTGCAGATAGCATGACAGAAACCCAAAGCAAAGTGAGATCAGTCCAGTCGGAAAAAGAATGGAATCCTTTAAAGACACGATCAAGTGCCCGACCAGAGGGAATGCCTTGACTTAACTTATCCCTAGAAGCATTTGTACAGATAGAAGCATTCGAGGCAGGAATGAACAGAGAATGGATAGAAAGGGTTTGATATATATACTATATATGTTCTGTTAAGTGCTGCCAGAGGAAGCAGGGTGTAATGTCCCTTCCCTGATTAGTCTCATATTTGCCTGGAAATCACAGTACACAAGGCTATCAATAAGTTTTTCAGTAACTATGAAATAATATCTTAGTTAGATATCCTAAAATTAGAAATATTATATATGAGGGATATAAATCAATTCGATAGATTGTTGAAGTTAACTTGAGGGTGACCCAATGATATAAAAGATAAGGTAGGGTGACTTGATGAAGTGCCCCGGAAATCTCCTACCCTAGGCCGGAGAGTGGATTTATAACCCCCCTTGGCCTCATGTGGTCCATGCCAAACATATGAGGTGGCTTACCTAGTGTGGGGTCGTATTGCAGTTCTCTTTCATCTCGCCACTCCTAATGGTCTAATGATTGAACACCCAATTAACCATGGTAAGGATTGCAAGGAGCTTTCACAGCAGGGTGCCCTGAAAGCCCTGAAAGCCTATCCTTTCTAAGCCCAAAGACAGTCCTCTTTATTCCTCTTTTGGTCCGATGGGGGCTCCCCAGTCACAGCCATGAGGTGGTGTGCTAAGAAGGTAGCCTCATCACCATTCTCCCAACTGTGATTACTTCACTTATTGTTGTTGATTACAGCAGCAATAAAACTGAAATATACATAACATCTTATACACACTTTTTATATGAAGTCCTTATACCAATATACCTATTATTGTTAAAGTCGGATAATTATAAAATGCATGTTAGATCATTGTTATATAGATGCATATAGGTCTGTTGGAATGTCTACGTACAAACAATCTCTGATTGAAATATATATCTCTGAAACATACAGTCCAAACAAGAATATTCCTAAAAATACTTGTTATTAAATATATTTATCAGATGATATTGTTTCCAAAAAATCGATTGCTTGGATTATTCTGTCTCTTTTCTTATATATTTCTCCCTGCCCATGATTGAATGAATGAATGTGGGTTTGATAGGGCGACACTTAAATGATGAATTGAATGATTGATTTCTGATTCCAAGGTGTGTATTGATTGATGATGATTTGAATGCTTGTTTATTCACTTTGTTGAATTGATCTTTGCTAATTGATAGATTGTTTAGTTCAACCTTTGCTGATCAATAGATTGCTTGATTGTGTGGTGCATTGATGCATGATGATGTATTGATGTTTGCATGCAATGATCTCCCTTTTATAAGTTTTAAGTAAAAGGGTCACCACCTGTCATAAGACGAGTCACCACTTTTCATTGTTCCCTTTGAGATCAATATATTATTCTCTGATCTCCCTTTTTGATTCCTTGCCCTTCTTCGATGGAGTTCTCTTTTAGATCTCCTCTTGAGTGTAGGGAGTCACACCTTCACATTTTTTAATGCCCTTATGAAAGGGTGAAACCCTTTGTTAAGAAAAGCTAAATCTGTTTGGCATCAACTGCTGCCCCCTTCACTCCCTACCTCTCACTTCTCTAATCTGTCTTTACTATGTTTCAAATCTGTACAGATTCAATTTAAGATTTGCATTTCTTCTTCTTCTAGATCTACAGGTCTTATTTTCTTAATCCCTTAATTCTTATATAAAATCCCTCCTTATGCTCTGAATCTGCTCTAGATCTCCTCTAGTCCTTTTTTCCTCCATTCCATTTGATCCTTCTTCTCCTTTATATCTTTTGTGAAGAAGGGTCACACCTCTTTACTATGTCTGCCTTTTTCGATGTTCACACTCTGTCACAATAAACTGCCTTTTGAAAGGGTCACAACCATTCATCATCGCTGTCCCTTTGGAAGTTACTTCCGTATTTGCTCCTTCTATGCAGATCAGAACTGTCTTATATTTCAGAACAGAACTTACTATGATTACCTTGCTTATGATGACAACCTTCTTCCATGCCTTAAAACAAATAACTTTCCCTCGTATTTGTATCTTCATGATGGGAGAGTCAACCTTTCACTATTACAACCTTTCAAGAGAGTCGCAACCTTTCACCTTTTATACGCTTCGAAAGAGTTGCAACCTTTCATAACTAACACCTTTTGAAAGAGTCACAACCTTTTCTAAGTATCATCTTTGAAAGATTCACAACCCTTCTTCAATCCTTCCCATGCTCCCTTCTTTCTTCTTTTCTCCCTTTCTTTTCAAATGAACTCTCTTTCCTTTTGTATCTTATGTTGAGGGAGTCACACTCCATTATGTATTTCTTAACCTTTCATTAACTAACCTAACTTGTATGTGTATCTTATTATACTTATCTATTTATTTGTTTTTATATTTGTTATTAAATTGCATTTTAGAAAGGTAACATTGCACAGCTGTCTTTTGTTGATATATAAAATGATTACAGTGGATCAACTGGGTCCAACTTTAGGATCCTGCAGTTGCATAAAATAATCATACCTTCCCTGAGCAGGATAAAAGAGAACTCTAAAGTGGCCAATGACAAGTCAAATAATGCCAAGATATTTTATCTTTAAGCCTTCCTGTAGAGTAACAGAATTTATACTTGTGACAATCACCTTCAATATTGCATCAGTTCTCCCATAAGTTTGGTCGGACAGTCTATGCATCAACTTCTCTCTCCAAAGTTCTCATAACCTTGTTAGGGACAAAGTCAATAAGCACGAGGCCCCAAGTGACCCGGCCCATAAGAAGGTGCAGTAGATGCTGTAGAACTGGCAGCACATTCTATAAGAATATATGTTATATTATATTCACATCTAATGTATACTATTACATAAATGTATGTATATGACTTTTACATTATTTTTGTACTAGCAAACCCAAATCCACCAAAAAACTTTAGCTGTAATGGTGAACAGGATAGCCAAACCCAAACCTGAACTGAAACCAACAACTTATTTACTATTTCTATAATATAGGCATATGTACATTCATCTTGTTTTTGTGCCTGAGTCGCTGTCCAACTCACTGCAGTTAATTAAGATTGCAGTAGCATACTAGCTAAAATTATTGAGGTCTTAAACGTATCTTCTATAAGAGATGTGTGTACAAAGTTATAGGTGTATCTTACAAAGTATGCAATATATACAATAAATAATATACAAGGGAAGGTTACTGTACGATGAACGTGACAACTGAAAGGAGGTCAGAAAGCCTAAATGTCAGAAAAATTCTAGTCTCAGTAAACATCAGAAGTTGATCATATGTATTGATTTTGAGCTAAGTTTGTGGTTGTGGTAAGGGGATGGGTACACTGGTATGAATATTTCCCCCTCTTCTCAGCATGGGTTCGGTGTTCTGGTATGCTGGCATTGCAATTTTTTTTGTATAAATTATAAAAGAGTCAGTGATGCTCATACTTGTCACTAAGTAAAATATCTATGCTCCAAGTTTCAGGGATGGGGATGTGTCTTGGGGAGTTTTTTTTTTTTGTAGAGGCCATTTTTTGGGAGAGCAGGGGACAATTTTTAAAGATACATAAAATTATAAAATATAAGGAAATTTCAAATATTCATATGATATTATTGCCTAGGTGTTCATCATAGACATTAAGGGAACCATTTTTTAGCATTGGGAATTCAATAGGACTTATGACTCTCTCTCTCTCTCTACACACACACACACGTCTGAAATATCCCAAATGGATATTGAACTGATTTTATCTCAAGATAATTCTTAGAACATAAACATATGAAGATGCATTTTAAAGTAACAATATATGTTAAGTATTTTAGCAGTTAAGTGTATTAAAACATCTGCTCAGAAGTTAGTAATATATATATATATATATATAAAATTGCTGTCACTATAATATTGCAGTGTTTCCATTCTTAAATACGTCTTCATTATAATCCTTGCGCATTCAGATATATTAAAGATATCGATTGCATTTTAGATGACCACCGTTAATGCATTGTCAAGTGGTGATGATTAACATAAGACAAATTACTATCGGTTGCTACTGTCTGTCTTTAGTAATCTTTAAGCTGATCGCACCCTTTGTGTTATCCGGTGGCATCATTTGACATGGGTTATATTATCGGGTTTAACTAATTGTCTTGAACAGGTGCTAATGTATATGCATATTGAGGCATGAGCACGTAGGGTCATTCCCCTACTCGGTTGTGTTTCAATATGTATATATATTAGTTCACTTTGTATCTGCAGATCATATCAATAAAAATGGCATACAAATCTCAGATCAGAATAGGATACTACTGCAATAAGAACATATAGAATAAAGACTTTAGCATTATATAAGGAAGACACCAGTCTGCTATATCATAGAAATCAGATTGAAACTAATTGATAAGTCTCCACCCGCTAAGATCTATTAAACTTTACATGGTATAAGAGCTTAATTGGTAGAGAGACTATAAAATCAAATATGTCAAATAACGTAAGAGTAGAAGACAGATTTGAAGGTGCTGTAAACTTCTTCTCATGTAAAATTCGGATTACTACGATTCTTGAAGAATAAGAACTAAAATCTTTTATTCAATCAGATGTTCCGATTCCTGAAGATGAAACAAAAAAAACCACTTGGAAAAGGCGAGACAACAAAGCCAAGAAAATCATAGTAGACTCCATAAAGGACCACATACTTCCATCCATATCAAATCTAAAGAAAGCCTTCGAAGTATTCACAACAATAAAAAATGCATTTGAAATCAACATCTCAAGCAGATTGATTACTCTAAAGAATCAACTGATGAATACTAAAATGAATAAGGGAGAAACAATCTCATCCTAATTTGGAAGGATCTCTGAACTTAAAAATCATCTAAATTCCATTGGAAACGAAGTAGAAGATCAAGAACTCTCTATATTAGAGGATTACCACTATCATGGGAAGCATTCATTCGAGTTGTTAGTAGACCGTCAATCCCCTTGTTTGATCTACTAAAGACTGATTGTACTTCAAAAGAGTCAAGATTAATCTCCAGAGGTATTGTATGAAATCAAGAGGAAAAAGAGGAATTTTAAAGGAAAGAAACATGACTATAAGAAAAAGAATAATAAGTTCAACAAAATTGATTTCTCCAAAGTTAAATGTCATAAATGTGAGAAATTTGGACATATCTTCAGTAAATGTAGCCTCATTAGCTGAAAGGAAGAAAGATGAAAATCTATTATTTTACACTGCTTTATCAAGCGAGATAAACTCTAATGAAAGTGTGTGGAATCTGGATAATAGATAGTGGTGCTTCCTGACATATAACAGGATTTTGAGAAAAAATTGGAACCCTTGAAAATTATAGAGCTGAAGGAGTTACTATTGGAGACAACTCCACTCATCTAGTCAAAGGTATCGGGACCTATTCTATTCAACTAAGGACTGGAGTTGCATTAAAGTTGAAAGATGTTCTATTTGTACCTGGCATAAAAATAAATCTAATTTCAATCTCTGGATTAACTGATGAAGGATTTCAAGTTACATTCACAAAGTTTTGTACTGGCCTAAACTTAAATTTAAAAAATACCATCACCATAGGGACCAAACTTTATATAAACTATGCGACATTCAAAAACAAGTTTGTAATCATGAAATAACAAATTCTAATGAAATTTGGCATAGGAGACTTGGGCATATTGGTTTCTGTTCACTACCAAAGATAGAAAAATCACCTCTGGAATACTAAATCTAAATTCTAAACACATAAGTTTATGTAAAGGATGTGCTCTAAGAAAGAACATTAAAAAACCTTTCCCTCCTAGTGAACACAAGACTAAATCAATCATGGAACTAATTTACTCTGATTTGTGTGGGTCCATGCCGACTTGCTCTCTAGGATGTTACTTCTATTATGTAATATTCATTGATGATTACTCTAGGAAGAATTTGATTTTCTTTCTAGAAGTTAAAGAATCAAATGAGGTGTTATCTAAATTCAAAGAATTGGTGGAAAATCAAGTGTCAAAGAAAATTAAAACTCTAAGATTTGACAATGGGGGAAAATATACTTTTGAAAATTCCAAAGCCTTTTGTACATCTATTGGGATTAAGAGGGAGTATACAGTACCTTATAATCTTCAACAAAATAGGGTAGCAGAAGAAAAAATAGAACTATTGTTGAAGCAACAAAAGCTATACTCCATGATCAAAACCTAGAATTCTCATTCTGGGCGGAAGCCACAAATACTGTTGTATACATACAAAACAGATGTCAACACTCCATTCTAGAAAATATAACCTTTGAAGAAGTCTTTACAAGAAATAAACTTGACTTAAGTCACCTCAGGTTTTTTGGTTCTCCTGTGTATATACATATGCCTAAAGAAAGAACTAAGTTAGAACCATCCGGAAAGAAAGGAATTTTTTTTGGGTATAGTGAAAACTCGAAAGGATACAAAATTTATGTTCTTGGACAAAGATCAATGAAAGTGAGTAGAGACGTCATATTCAAGGAGAACATTGCCTTAAAACTATCTACAACACAGATGATGAGCCCATTACAGACTTGGAAGTCCACTATCTGAAATTTAGAGGGAGAATATATTAGAAGAAACTAGACCAGTACAAGATGTAGAAAATAGAAACATTTCAAGTATCAAGAAGAGACCTTCGTGGGCAAGAAAAATGCTTGAAGAAAATGATATTGAACCAGATGAAATTACCAAGGAAGTCAAGAAAACCAGAAATAAATCATGTTATAGTGCACTAGTAACTGAGCTTACTAAATCTGAACCTACATTTGTTGAAGAAGCTCTAACTTGTCAAGCGTGGAAAGAATGCTATGGTTGAAGAATATCAATCAATACTACAAAATGATGTCTGGGATATTGTACCTAGACCTAAAGTCATTTCTGTTGTCTCTTCAAAGTAGCTCTATAAAATGAAATATGCAGTAGATGGGAGCATTGGGAAACATAAAACAAGGTTTGTTGCTTGAGGTTTTTCACAGAAGGAAAGTAATGATTATGAAGAAACTTTTGCCCCAGTTGCTCGTTTCACTTCGGTCATGGCAATTCTTGGAATAGCAGCAGTGAAAGGATGGAAGGTGCATCAAATGGATGTGAAAATTGCATTCTTAAATGGGGTCATAAATGAAGAAGTATATATTGAACAGCTTGAAGGTTTTGTAATAAAAAATGAAAACCTATATGTATATAAACTAAAGAAAGCTTTGTATGGCCTTAAATAAGCACCTCGAGCTTGGTATGAAAGAATTGATAGCTATCTCACCAAATTGGGATACTCTAAAAACGAAGCTGATCCTAACATCTATTTTAAAGTTTCTAATGGAGATATGATCATATTGGTCCTTTATGTTGATGATCTCTTGACAACAGGTGAAGATCATCTTATTGCTAAATGCAAACAAGATCTTGTTGCTGAATTTGACATGAAACACCTAGGTTTACTACATTATTTTTTGGGTCTAGAAGTATGTCAAAAGGAAGATTACATATTCTTAAATTAAGGAAAATATACTTAGTATATTCTGAATAGATTTGGGATGATAGATAGCAAACCACTTGCAATTCCAATGGAAACTAATCTAGACAAGCTAAAAGAGGAAGCAACACATTCAAAATTTATTGATCCTAACTTTTATAGGAAAATCATTGGATCTCTCATGTTTTTGGTAAACACCAGGCCTGATATATGCTATTCCACAAATGCACTAAGTCACTTATGTGTGAGCCTAAGAAAATACACCTAATGGCTGCAAAATTTGTTTTGAGATATCTACATGGCACTATTGGTCTTGGACAAAAGTACAAAAATGTTGAAATCAAACTTGAAGGCTATACTGATTTTGATTGGGCTGGTTGTTCTATAAACCATATGAGTACCATTATATGTCGCTTCAGTCTCGGATCAATAATGATATCATGGTTCAGTAGAAAACAACTTACAATTGCCTTGAGTTTCATTGAAGCAGAATATATGGCAGCTTTCATGGGAGCACGTGAAGCGGTTTGGTTAAGGAAGCTATTATTTGGAAAGAAGTTAGATTTCATTGTGATCCATTGTGACAATTAGAGCTGCATCAAACTTTCTACAAATTCGGTGTAACACAATCAGTCAAAGCACATTGAGATTTCTTACCACTATATCAAAGACATGGTCGACAAGAATGTGATCAAGCTGATCTATGTTGACACAAAGGATCAAAATGTTGGTATTTTCACTAAACCTCTTGCAAGAGTAAAAATAGAGTATTTTAGAACTAAACTTGGTATGAAAAATTTGTAATTACATTTTTTGTAAATTTATTCATGAATATTATATTAAATTAAATTGTTTGCAAACTTGTTAAATGAAAGGTGACAATCTTTCATATATGTTTAAAGGTCTCTATTGTAAGGTGATGATCTTATCAATAGATTACCAACCTTCTAACACCAAAAGTGATGAAGGTTATTGGTGTCATTGTTATTAGGCCGGATCTTGCCGGACACATTGATACCCATCATGGTTATTAGGCCGGATTTTGCTGGACATGATGAAAATCATTTGTTATGGTTCTTTAGGCCAGATTTTGCTGGACACTATATTCTATTAGACATAATTGAGTCATACTTAATTGTATGAAGAGGTCTCAATCCCTCATTGCTAAGGAGGGAGTGTTAAGAATGTTAGTAGTTAAGTGTATTGAAACATTTGCTCAGAAGTTGGTAATATATATATATATTATAATTATAATTGCTGTCACTATAATATTGCAGTGTTTCTATTATTAAATACGTCATCATTATAATCCTTGTGCATTCGGATATATTAAAGATGTCGATTGCATTTTTGATGACCACCATTGATAATGCATTGTCAAGTGGTGACAATTAACATAAGACAAATTACTATCGGTTGCTACTAAATGTCTTTAGTAATCGTTAATCTGATCGCACCCTTTGTGTTATTGGGTGGCATTCTTTGATGTGGGTTACATTATCGGGTTTAACTAATTGTCATGAACAGGTGCTAATGTATATGCATATTGAGGCATGACCAGGTAGGGTCATGCCCCTACTCGGTTGTGTTTCACTATGTATATATATTAGTTCATTTTGTATCTGCAAATCATATCAATAAAAGTGGCATATAGATCTCAGACTAGAATAGGATACTACTGCAATAAGAACATATAGAATAAGGACTTTAGCATTATATAAGGAAGACACCATTCTACTATATCATAGAAATCATATTGAAACTATTGATAAGTCTCCAACAACTAAGATCTATTAAAGTTTACAATATAAACCAATAGATTCTTGTAAAATACCTTAAAATATGTTATTGCATTGTACAACAACAATACAATAACTATTATTCAAAAGTCCAATTTTAAACACCATTTTGCAGTCAGATTGGAATACTAAGAAAAGAACTTGTAAGCGCACACGAGACACCTGGTGTGATGTCTCCATAGACAATGGGTTTTCTCCACTGTCTATCGACACGAGGGTTTATGTCCATGTTGGATGAAAGCTGAAGCTTTCCAGATAACTCTTGCGAGAGAGAAACTGAAATCTGAATCATAAACCAAGCATAATCTGAATGAATGAGTTTGTTTCCTTTTAATCCTCAAAGTTGTGACTCTTCGACTCCCCGTTTTTTGGTCTTATCCCTCCTTGTCACTTTTAGCCCACTTTATAATATCAAATTGACCTTTTATAATTTTAATTCACGCTCTCATAGTCAATTTTAATATTATATGAATATGTTTTTAAATTTCCTAATGTTCCAAAAAGGGGACATTACAATGTATGTTTTTTATGGTGTGTATTTAGGTGAGGGATTTATCATTGAAAGTTTCCTAAAACCTTCAATATTGCATGTTTTGTTGTCAAACTCATCAAGGAAGAGGATTGTCTGAGTTTTAAGATAATTGGTCTTTTTCTAGTTTGCTTGCACTTGAGATACCAATAGATGGTATTGTTCTGTGAGTTGTCTGTACAGGACATGATTGATACATTTGAGAATATGAAAGTGACATTTCCTTGTGACAGTGATTGTATATTGAACAAGTTGTCCAATGTATGAATTAAAATCCTCGCCCCTTACTTTGATTGAAGATGTAGAGATAAACAACAAGGGATAGGTATTTTGTAGATTTTGTGACTAGGTCAGACTTAGTTTGGTAGGGTTGAGAGGCAGGTTCCTCTCAGGGATAGGATGCACTGATCTTCATCTATGCGGTGTACGTACCATTGCCACCATACCAAATGAAGCCCTTCACAACTACATAACTTCATGGCGCACACAATTTTCATAATTTAATGTACATCTTACATGTGTATGTCACAAATCAAATTGGCTCATTTATTGAATTGCTTAAAAATAAGGCCAATTTTGGGGCACAAAACTTTTTGGACTTGGGGTTGGATTGAATTGATATAGAGTCAGGAAGGATTCAAAATTTATATGGTTTAATCATTTGGGGTCAGTGTCAGCCAGTGTACGTGATTTTGAGGCTTAAAGAATATTTTTGAGCACAATTTTGAGCTGAAGAATCTTTATATTTGTTTGGGAAAATAAAGGCCCCTAAATGTTTGTGTTATTTAAGCAATAATGATTGCAATTAGATATGGCTGTAGACTACCAAAAGAATTCTTGCTTGTGCAAACCCGGTGAGATCATTCTGGAAAATGTGTCATTCCCAATGGCAGTCCCAAGGAGAAATGGTGTGCGGAATACACCTCAAACTACCATAATATATTTTAAAGGCTATATTACCTTATTAATAAATATAAAATTTTAATAGTAACTATTAAATGTACAAGGTAATAGTTTAATGATAAATATAAATTATTATTTTATAAATTAGTTAATAATTTATTAAATCAGTAATAAATGAAAATGTTTACTAATAACTAGCATATACTTCGTCAATTGTTTCAATTTCAGGTTTGAATTGTTTTTAATGCTATATTATTATATTTTATATAGAATTTTGTTTTTACATTATTGGTAAATAAGATAAAAATAATTATAATATATGAAATCAGAAACAGTTTTATAATCGCAGTTCAATAATAATTGTGAAATGGTTTGAAAATTTAAATTTAAATATGCAGTATTTTGTTTTTTTTGATAGGTAAAAGGCCATGAGGCCCAAGATTGTGATTAGATTCTAGAAGTCATCTCAATTGGGCACCAAAGATCAGAGATGGATAGGTATCCTTGGTAGAACCCTTACATAAATAGTAATTTAACCAATTTTAGCACCTGTTTTTTATTTCCAAATTGATAACTTTGTTCTTGTACTTCCTTGTGATAGTAAAAAATGAATCTTATCTCCTATTAACTTCAATTTTAAAATCAAATAGTATATAAGGAAAAGTTTTGAATAATTGAAAATATGTCACTTATTAACATTAAGCTTTCATGATATCCACTAAATTTAACATGTTTATTTTAACAATAATAGTTCTAAACCAATTTCACTTCAAGAACAAGTGTCTAACTTATACTTATCATATTAGCTTGTCTTATTAGAATCTCTTCTCCAATTGCTCCTTTGTTAGCAAAGGTTATTTGTTTCTCTATTACCTTCCCTATAAATATGTTTTATGATTGTTTCTTCAAATTGATCAATGATGGGTAGGACATATTCAAGTTTAGAATTAAGAATCTAGTTTGGAATCTCTTTTTTTCTTAATGAATTTAGGATAATTTACAAGTCTTCTTTGATAACTAATTTATTAATACCTATCTCTCTACTTAAGAGTTAAGCCTTCTATTAGGGCCTTTAATTCGGCTAAGTTATTAGAGATTAGTCCTAAAGGTTTTGCACTTTTAGTTAGGCATTGACTGTTTTCTGAACAAGTAATACATCCTAAGCTTGCTGGTCCTTGATTACCTCTAGAGGCCCCATCAAAATTTAACTTCGACCATTCTATAGGTGGAGGTTCTAATTTACATTCTTTGCTAGCGATCTTATTAGATTTTGAGTATGTCATTGGTCGATTAATTAATTTAAACCAATTTTTACTGATCTCCGCATCCCAGTCTAAAAAGGAACCTTCCTCTCTATATGAGTTATTGAGATTATTGTTAACTACCTCAATAATGCAAGCCTCCAATTTATTAAAAAAGGATGTTAGATCCATATTTTCATTATAGAAAATTCTTCTATTCCTTACTTTCCATAATTCCCATAGGAGTATGAAAAGGGATATTTTTCATAAATTACTATAAACCTTAAAACAACCATGTTTTGACCAACTTTTAAAAAAAATTAATAGGTTATCAAGGAATGCAATTTGCCAATTTAATTTCTTAAATAACCAATACCAGCAATCCTTAGCAAAGGGACAGTCATAAAGCAAGTGTGTAGATGTTTCAAATTCTTTTTCGCAAAGTGGACATCTAGATGGTCCTTCAAAACCCATCTTGGTAAATATATCTGCTGTTAGATTTCTCTTTTGAAGAGCAACCCAAAGGAAGATACCAACTTTCTGAAGAGATGCTGGATCGCAACATAGATTTAGAGGGATGTCAATATAATCCCATTGTTGAGAATTTATTATCTTTTCATACCTTAGTTTAACTTTTATAATTTCCGTTTTTCGAGACTCCTTCCTATCTTTATGATTTGCCTGCCTACATTTTAAAAATTGATTAAAAATTTACTTTTCATGGGATGAAAGTGGAATAACCTCTAGGGCTTTCCATTGCCATCTTCCATACTGATTATTGTTAATTTTTATTTTATAATCACTCACATTCTTACCCCACGGAGCTGAAGGAGTGTTTTTGATTTTTATAGGTAGATTTACACTATCTGGAGAAGGGAGCCCATCCCATTAATCTTCCCAAAATAAAGCTTCCTGCCTTGAACCAATATCCCAAGTTAACTCATTAGCTATTAACGGGCGACAACTCAACATAAAATTTCAACTTCTTGAACCTTTTGGAGTCAAGGCAAAACTCTGGGTTGCCTGTTAAAGTGTAATCTTATGTTGATATTGCTAAACAATTTCAGATGAGAGAATGACTTCAAAGATGCTTCATTTTTATAATGCATCTTTTGTTTAATATTGTTGAAGCAGGATGCAGTAATACTGGCTGCAGCATCCCCATAGGATAGATGGCACAAGGGCTTTATGGCACACATTTTAATGGAGATTTTGGATAATATTTGACAACTAACTTGTTCTGTTGAATTTCAAATTCAACAGTCAATTAAAAAAATGAAGCAAATCCCTATGTCTTTCTGGATGGAAGGACAATGGTTTAAAAGATCACATTTATTCAACCCCTTCTATTGACGTCTTTCTAATGCATCTCAATGAAATTGTATGGATGACTTGGATAAGTTTTTTATTATGTTCAATTTCTTAGCAACAAGAACATCTTAAATTTATTGTCTCCTTAGTGAAAAGAAATTTCTTGTATATGAAAAATTGCTGTTCATCTTTGATAGAATCTGCAGCTTTCTGTAATTTAGTTTGTTCATGGAGATTAAACTTAGTGCTGATGGCACATCTTTTGTTCCAAGATAGTGTTAAGAACATATCTTTTGTTCTAAAGTAAGTTTTGAAGGGATTACCAGCTCTGCATGTTTCTCTATATTTGTTCTTTCTATGCCCATCTTTTTAAGCAAGTTTTTGTCATGTAGATGAACAAGGTATCTGGAGAAACAAGTCTTCATGGAAGTTTTGGAGATTCGGGACTTGAAAGCAGGAAATGTGAGTATATGTTCCCTTAATATCCTGAACAGAGAATCACACATGCATATTAGTATGAAAGACATTTGCAAAGCTTCGAATTGTGAAACCTAGAACTCTATGTTCTGAGGTCAGTATTATATCTCAATGGGATTTGTGATTGTGAGCTAGATGGGACAAGCATTTATCCCTTTTGATTGATTCCATTACAATGACTTACCTGTTTTTTGGAGACTTTCATATTTTGATATTTTTTTGTTTGTAATTGGCTTATAATGGATTCTATTTAGGCTAATTTGTAATTGGATTAAATGACTCTTTTCAATGGTAGCCATGTAGTCAAAAGTCTTGCTTCAGAAGCAAGAAAATCCTTCTTATACTTATCTTGCTTTCTTATCTACCAGCGTGTCAAACAATAATTTATTGTTACGTATTTCCATTGTATAAGTTTTAATTTGATTATTTTGAAAAATGTCTCACACAGTTGCCTGTCTAAATTTTCTTTTGCGACTCATATAATGCAGATACCTCAGCCCCAGAATGGCTTCGGGAAACAGAGGTTTCCAACTGGTTGGATCCACAGATATTGGATGCAGATATTGACAAAGAAGGAAATAAATGGTTGCAGCCACAATCGCTTTCCCCTGCGCCAGAGCCTAAACCGTTGTACCGGCATTCATCATATCCTCCCCCAGCATGGTCAGGGGATCCAACTTTTCCTCCATCTTTCAGTTCATTTCTTCCACCAAGGTCACATGCTCTACCAAATCAGGTACGACACAGGTCATCGCCAGGACAAGCATCACAAGTCTCTTTGCCTGGCTCACCTCACATGCCACATTTTCCGGGACCCCAGCCTCATTTAGGAGGAATTTTGCCTAATATGATGCCATACGGAGGAGGGGTATCTCAATTCAATTCTTCAGCTCACGTTATTGGTGCACGACCTCCACAAGGTCTCTGGCTGAATCAACCTAACATGCGCCCAGGAGGTCCAACAGGGATGATACCCAATATGATGCATCAGCAAATGCCCCAGGCTTTGCTGCAGCAGCAAAGGTTTCAGGCAATGCAAGGTGTGCCTCATTTTCCACCCATGCAAACACAAGTGTTTAATTCTCATCCCTCTTCCCCTTCAATGATGCACAAATTTGGTGAAACTCTCTTGGCTGGGGATTTTAGGGATCCACGTAGTATCAAGTCCCAACAACGTGGAAGGCAAAGCCAGCGAAACTATCCACAGAATTCAGAGACAAACAATCAATTAAGCAGGATTAACAGTGGCTGGCCACAGTTCCGATCAAAATATATGTCTGCAGAAGAAATTGAAACCATTGTACGGATGCAACTTGCTGCTACTCATAGCAATGATCCTTATGTAGATGATTATTATCATCAGGCTGTGCAAGCCAAGAAAGCTGTAAATTCTCGAGGGAAAAGTCAGTTTGCACCTTCTTATCTACGTGATTTGCCGTCGCGCACAAAAGCTACTGCAGAGCCACATGCTTATCTTCAGGTAGATGCACTTGGGAGAGTACCATTTTCTTCTATTCGTAGACCTCGTCCACTCCTGGAAGTGGACGCACCTTCCACACCCAATGCATCAGGTGATAACTTAAGTGAGCCAAAGTTGAGTGAGAGGCCCCTTGAACAGGAGCCAATGCTGGCAGCCAGGATTGTTATAGAGGATGGACTGTGCCTCCTCCTTGATGTTGATGATATTGATAGACTTTTGCAAGTATCTCCACCTCAAGATGGTGGAGCCCAATTCAAAAGAAGACGGCAGATTTTATTGGAAGGCTTAGCTGCATCTTTGCAATTAGTTGATCCTCTTGGATCAGATAAAAGCGGTCATTCAATTGGGTTAGCACCAAAGGATGACTTTGTCTTTTTACATTTGGTTTCTCTTCCCAAGGGCAGGAAGCTTTTGTCAAAATACCTTCAGCTTCTGACACCTGGAAATGAACTTGCACGAATTGTTTGTATGGCTGTTTTCCGTCATTTGCGATTCTTGTTTGGTGGCTTACCCACAGGCGCAGACTCCAGTGCTTCTGCTACTACAACATCGCTTGCCAGGACTGTTGCTGTGTGTGTTGGAACCATGGATTTGAGTTCCCTCAGTGCTTGCTTAGCAGCAGTAGTTTGTTCTTCAGAACAACCACCACTTCGTCCTCTTGGCAGTTCTGCTGGTGATGGTGCATCTGTTATTCTAAAATCTGTTCTGGAAAGAGCTACTGAACTCTTGACAGATCCCCGTGCTCCCCAGTCTAGACCAAATAGAAATCTTTGGCAGGCATCTTTTGATGCTTTTTTTGGTGTGCTCACAAAGTATTGTACGAATAAATATGACAGTATAACCCAGTCCCTGATTTTAACATCAGGAAACACAGCTGCACTCAATTCAGCTGCAGCTATTGCCATGAGCAAAGAGATGCCTGTGGAACTTCTGAAGGCTAGTCTTCCTCACACCAATGAGCAGCAACGCAAACTTCTTCTGGATTTTGCTCAAAGATCAGTGCCACTAGGTGCCTTCAACTCTCAGAGTGGTGGTGGGCACGTGAGTACTGCATCAGTCCCTGGTTGATCATGTGTGAATTTGTAGAATTGCTTTGGTTACCAATAGAGAGGCTGCTTTAAGGTGTGTATATTGGTTGCTCTTCCAGCACATTTTCATGGGAAGTTCATTTTGAGCTATTTCCCAACAACTTTACATAAGGAATTGATTTGTGTTTATGCTTCAGTAGATGTATAATTTAGCTATCGATTCAACCGGCCTGAACAATCATGTTCAACTTGTATGCCAAATATATTCATTGGAGAAGGTCGTCTCTTCAGAATGTATATGCCATGAAAACCTTGTATCAATGGTTATTAGGGAGAAACTGATAGCCACATGGTTTCCTCTACCCACATGCTTTTATTCACAAGTCACCATTAGTTGGTTTCCTCTACCCATATGCTTTTATTCCAAAGCCACCATTAGTTGGCATTTCGGAGTCTTGGCAACTTTTAAAGAAATTCCTGGTCAAAGGATTGCTGCCATTGGAGCTGTGATCAATAAAATCTTGTCTTGCTTTACTAGAGTGTGGCTTTATCCTAGGGCTCAAAATTTTCTCTTATCGTTCAGTAGCTGTTGAATTTTGATCAATATTTATGGCTGGACTTTTTCTGGAGCCAGGTTTTTGGGGTGCTCTGTAATGAAGTACAAGCTCAAAGGTTTAGGCATAAGTCAAATAGGCATGCATTTAGTTTGCATCTTTTAGGCATATATTTGTCGAGTGAACATCTTGAACTTTAAAATGTATGTTCATTTAAATATACTGGAAACAGGCAGTTGTACTTGAGAATCATTTGCTGAAAATTTCAGGGAGTAGACCCGAAAAGTTTTTGCCATCCCTAAATTGCAGATTTGACATCTAAATGTTTCTCCCACTGAGATTATGTTACCATAAATACACTGAACTGTTCGTTGTCAGCAGCTGCTGAGTCTGAAGTTTACCATATACTATAATATCAATTATTTTATTGATATGAATCCTGTACATTATTGGGTTTTGATGTATAATTTCAAAGATTATTTGCGACTGCTAATAATAAGACGCTTGTAGCTAAAACTCCCTCTGTATTTCGTAGACAAGAAAAGCACATTGAAAGGATGGACGGCTGTTTTGTCAATGTCAAAAAACAATTAACGGTCGCTAAATTTTGTGATTAGATCACTGACAATGGCACCAGCAAATGTTTTTGCATAACCTAAAAACTATCAGCTACCGAAATTTTATTTCCAAATTTCTTAATACTAATAGATGGTAGTATTGCCGCCAGCTGTTGTTCAGAGTCTTGACCAAATATGCAAGGATGGTTTGTTGTTTAAAAAATATCATGGTAAAAGGAAGTTATTTTTTCCATTCAAACCGGGGTCTCTGGACATGCATTACGGAAGGAAGGTTAGTCATCACTTTCATTTAATTATGGGAAACAGCGAAGGTTTTTTTTTTTTTAATGCAAATCTTTATAATATTATCCACACGTTAATTGTTGCAGATCCTCCTAAAGTAGCAATATTCTGTCTTATCGCAAACTGTCTTTCATTATCATTATTAATTAGAATATAGAGTGGGAAGGTTTCACTGTCATTAAATGGTATGTAGAACGAGGAGGAGGTGCAATGGTTACAGTGATGGAATCAGTTAATATCATATATAATTGCTATTTTTGATATATGAAATATTAGTCTCAAGTACAATGTATTTTTTTAGTGTATAGAATGTTGTTTTGTTTCTTTCAATAGGTAAAGAAATGGAAATAGAAAAGGAGAGGAGAGAAGATATATGTAATTGTTAAACAAGGGAGAGTTTATTTCATAATGTAGATAAATAATTTGTAAAATATAAATAATCACTTTTCCATTGGTTGAAGAAATAATTTAATTTTTTACTTTAACATAATAGATATGTATGTTTGTAAATATACACATTCAAATATACATACATTTACATGAAATAACTATATCAAAATAACATAAGGAAAATAAATGTAAAAGTAGTTATAAACATATTTAATTTTAATGTATTATTATGGATAAAACAAATTATTCAAATTATGAAGATGAGTGCATTTCAAATTAATAATTATTTAATTTAACCATCTAAATTATTTTATGTTGAAGGCTGCTTATTACTAATGCAAATTTTATGTTTAAAAATCATTTAATAAACTTTATTAGTAATTAACTTAAAAACTTTATTCTATTCTCTAACAGATATTCTTTAAATAAATAATAGAAACTAAAAATCAATCTTTAAAGAAAAACTAAACTACTATAAAAATAATTTAAAAACTAAAGCATAAATTAATTTTAAAAATCAGAAGTTAAGGAAATAGAGATCATAACATGAGCTAAGTGGAGATGAGGAGTAACTAGTTTTTATAGATTAATAAATATTATATATTTAAATTCAATTTATCAAATATGAAAAAATTAATTTTATAAAAAAAATTCATTAAAAATTAAATTATAAAAAATTAATAAGCGAAATACAACTCTAAGAGCACAAGAAGTAATTTTTTTTTTTGGAACTTGACAATTTAACACGAGAAGCAAAGTGTCAAAGTTCATGCCAATACTTTGAATTTAGATTTGGTGGAATTAGTATGATCGTATTGTTTAAATAAAAAAAATTCACAAATAAATTATATGAAATATTAAAACAATAAGCTCATTGATATTTTTTGGAACTAAATTACTAAATATTTATACTCAAAACTTTAATTTTTCATTTTAGGTAATGAAAGGGGGTGATAATGTCCAATTTAAAATGAAGGAAAAATAATGTTGACTTGAAAGAGTGTTTGAATGAATTGAAGTAATAGAGAATTTAAAATTATTAATATAAAAGGTTTGCCACCAATTTACTTCGATGTTGTTTAATATATTGATCTTGACAAGTTAGTTTGTCTTTCTTTAAACTTTTTTAATCTATGATAGAAAGAAATAATAAAAAATTAAAAGCTAACTCTATCAAGTTTAAACAAAGATATTATTCATTTAAGATTAACATAATATAACAAGCTTATTTTAAAAATTATAAAATAATAATTATACATAATAAACACTCAATTAATATTAACCATTTCAATAATAGTAAATATTTTTATAATATAAAATATAAAATATTGAAAAAAACAAAAAAAATGCTTAATAAAAACAATTGACTCCTAATAATTTCACGTCCACTTAAATTTATTTTTTTCACATTTTTATTAATTTGACCATTGTGTCATCAAATTTATTTTTTGTCACATTTGTATACTACACTTAGTAAATAATTAGATTTTTTTGTGAGAATTTAATTTATATACAATTTGTATGCAATGTTAATTTTTTTTTGATATGGTTCATATATATTTTTGAAATAATTGATTGCAATGGATGCATTAGTATCCACCTAATGAGTAATAGGGATACTAATGAGTAATAGATGTTTGAAGGTGCTATTAAATAAAAAAAAAAGAAATACATATAATATCCTTCGTGGCATTTGAAATATGTTTACTAAAAACTGTACTATCAGACAAGCTTGAATGGTTTGTATTTACATTGAAGATTCCTACTCTTTTTTTCCAAGGTGAATAGAAAGGCGGGGAAGTTAACTTGTGCTCAACAAGGAAATAAATTAAAAAGGAGACTGGTAATGCAAACAAAATCTTTGATGTAATATGATTTCAAGCATAGTTTGCGTTAAACAGAAATAAATTAAGAAAAAGAACTTGTAAATCTTGATGAAATATGATCTCCAGCATCTGCATATTATTTAGCTTTCTCGACATTACGAAACTATGATGAAATATGATCTCCAGCATCTGCATATTATTTAGCTTTCTCGACATTACGAAACTATCTTGTTGAATTGTTATGATAAGTAGAAAGGCATAATATGAAATCCCAAACTCTTGTTATCAAATCTATTATAAACATAGCTAGCTTTTGCATGCATTCGAAACCATCGTTTCAAATTTGATAGCTATAATAACATCGATAATTTATATTTTATTCTGGGGAAAAATAGATTTTTGCAGTGCTCTGAAATCCTTCGCAAAAGAATACTCTGAATTAAAATTAGTCAGGAAGAGGACCTTCCACAGTTTCGAACAAAAAGATGCAGCACGAGAATCGCAGGAAAAATATAGCAGCAAATCGAGAGAAAGCAATGAGCCACCAGAGGCTCTAAAGACCATAAGTAAAGGGCCCCTTAAAACCTAGAGTGACAGTTGAGCCTAGTAGCCTCAGCGATCAAGGAGCTGAGATTGTATTTGTTGAAAGGGGCTCCCATCCTAACTTTAAAAAATCTACACCGAGGGGTCATAATGGTTTTTTCCTTGAGGGCAACTCTCTTGGGGTCTTAAGTAGACTCTTCAACATCCATATTGTCCATTACCATATACATCTTGCTTAGTCCAGGGAAGTAAACCATTGTCTGTTTTCGCTGCGGGAATAGGATTAGAATACATATTATGGGAATATAAAATGAGAATACGTATTCTTTTCTATTTGGTTCACCCAGAATATGATGGGGAATATGTTAATTCTAAGTTTGGTTGTGCAAAATTAGAATTGGAATAAGATTATTTTTTATTTTTATTTTTATTTAATGATTTTCCTTAGCTAGGTTTATTCTTTTTTAAAAATATAATTTATTTTATTTTTCATTTTATGAAGTGAAGTTAAATTATTAGGATTTTTTTTTTTTAAAATTTAAAATTTAAAAAACTAAACATAATCATGAACAATTATACACATTAAAATAGTCGTGAAACTAGTGGAATTTATTCATCATTTTATATAGAATTAGTCACCACTATATGGTCATAAACAAGTTGTAAACAACAAAATAGTCAAATCAATATTAAATATGTCCACCATTTCTATACAAAATCATAGATTAAGTTACAGTCTACAATAGTCGCTCTAACTTTTAACTGCATTTACGCATATAGTCCCAATTGACTAGTAAGATTGAAAGAATTATAATGCACAACATGCCTCAGAGAAACATGTTTTCACTCTCTTGAACCTTGTACAACTTGCAATCATTACCTTCATGTGCTATAGATTTAGCTACGGTAGATGTAGTTGGGACATCATCGATCCACTGAAAGAAAACATAACCACTACCCCCTATAATACCAAATCTAAATAAGTGGTTACCATAATAATTAGTTGTTACATGAAATGTAAACATACATTTTTGTTTGTAACAACCTTTCTTCTATTTGGACAACACACGAATTTACGTTCTAGATTACTTGCAGTGTGCAAGGTCTTCATTACTATAGAGCCAACGCCACACTCACACATTGGCAAATTTAAATCCATCCACCCTATATAAAATATGAACAAATAAAACACAAAAAAAATTCAATTAACAAGATGATATGATTTACATACATTCATTGCAGAAAAATCCAATTTATAAAATGATAACAAGAAAATAAATATGAACCTCAACTAAATCTTTTAAATGACCATTTCAACTTTTGCTTCTCAAGAAAAAACTCCTGCTCGACGCTTTTGAAATCCCAATCCTGCTCGACGCCGTTACTCTACTCGACACTCTGCACTCAGACCATGGCCCCTCTCGATAGTTCCTCGGGGGATCCTCTGTCTGCTTGATTGACTTTCAGTGTCTGTTTTGCTATGGACAAATCTTTTGCTGATGTGGCAGAGCTTTTGAGGCTGCAGTCCATGGTTTGGGGATTACAACCATGGAACATTTGATCTTGTCCTTGGTAGTGAATCCTGTCGCAGTTAGCTGCTTGATTCATTTGGTTTTGGATGATGATATCACATATGAAATTTCTCACACATCTGAGGACTTCTCTCAGAGGGCCGCTATCTTTAGATTTTGTGGATTTTGGCCTTCACTACAAGCTCTTCATGCTTGGATTTCCAAGCACTGGGACCCTCTGATTTTAGAATCGATCTAGATTTTCCCTATGGCTAGGGGTTTTTTCATCATAAAATTCGATGCTGCTAATAATAGGAGGGTTATTTTATGCAGCTGCTTCAGCTGGGAGGATCGTTACCCTTTGTTGGCCAAATCCCAGCATGAGGGTTTCGATCCTGCAACAATTTTTTTTTTCTCATATGCCTCTTTGGGTTAAGACTCCCTAATCTTCCCCTTCACCTGTGGCTGGATTTGGTTCTTGAAGTTGTGGGAGATGCCATTGGTGACTTTCAAATGGTGGACTCCAAATCATCTGATATCCTGCATTCTACTTATGGTCGCATCCTTTGTGGTGGTGTATACATCGTAGGGACTACCTAAGAAGATCAAACTTGAGGTCCCTAATGGTTCCTAGATTCAAACTCTTGACTATGAAGGAATTCTTTTTCATTGTAAGGTCTACTCCAAGACTGGTCATGTTGCTACGAGCTGCCCTGTGGAAGTTAGGAAATCAAAGAAAAGACCCTCTTGGTGGTTTGAGGCTTTGGTTCGACATTACTCCATCCTTAAAGATGATGCTCTTAAGGATGCTCCTCAGTTTGTGGGTGCTAAGGGCGACAATTTTCTTGCACCAGCTAGTCTAGATCTTGATTCGTTGAAGGATATGGCGGCAACGATCTCCCCTTCCTCTGCAATTTGGGTTATGTTGGTCAAAGGTTTGGATGTGATCTTACCTATTTCTCTGATTGGGTTAGATGGTGAGGCTTTGGTTTGGGAGAAGGAGGCTTCTTAGGTGGAGGAAGGTTGGACAAAGGTTAAAGACAAAAAATACAAACATTCCCAACAATCCTCAGACCGTCTTCTTAGATCTCACTCTTTTGGGAGTAGGAGGTCTTAACTGTTTTGAGTTGTAATTGGTGGCAGAAATGTACTGTGTTATCTGCAGGCCCGCCCTGGTCACCCTTTGTTGGTTGGGGACCTATTTCTTCTTTTGTCTATGGTTTCTTTTGTTTGGGCTCCATTGAAAATCTTTTGTTTATAAGGTTTATAAAAAACTTTTGCTTCTCAAGACACATTTTAGAACTCAAAATTGAATAAAAAAAGCTCTCATAATTGAACACAAACATATAAAAAGTTTTAGTTGAACCAAATTCAAAACTCTTTCAAAACATATGAAAGATCATTACCTCAACCACGAACAAATCTATGAGCTTGAGCTGTTCAACAACTATATCAACCATCGACTGCCCATATATTTGCAGTTCATAACACAACTTGAGAGCCTAACCATGTAATCATTTACCTTTCTTCATTATTGAAATTGAATAAGCATCAACCACAAACCAAATTTAAAATATGCATACTTCCTCAACTGTAAAACTATATATTGCATATTGCATCAACCATAAATGCGAATGCTATCACATGTACTAAACTTAACATGCTTTTTTGATATAGTGATATACCATTTTTATATGCTGGGCTCATTACAATGAGATATATTTTACATACCTTATGAACACTTCCAAAGACGTATCTTTCATGTTTGATTAAGGCTTCTCTCTTTAAACAAATACCTTGACACTATATAGTATAAAGAATCAAAATTACTATAGCAGGGTCAATTTCTAATTAAGAGATTTCATAGGATGTTAAAAACGATGAGACAAGGTTCCTTTAAATGGTGATAGAAGTCTAGGCTCTAGGGTGTAAGGAAATGTCAAATAACGAACTATTGAAAGAAGTAAACAATATAGACAATCACAATTCACTAGTTAATATGTTGTTAGTAATGCTTGGGGTATAAAAATACCAGAATCATGAGTAGAATAATAGGGATATCAATCCTAAATGGTGTTAAGTCTCCAAGGGGTGTGATAGGGAAAATGCAAAGCGTGTGTGAATAGATGGAAGACAAATGCAATTAGTCAAGATGAAAGATGCAAATAGTCAAAGTGTATTTGATTAGACTTGGAAGATGAATGTAATTGAGAGTTTGGATCAGAGCTTGATATGACCAGTAGAATGCTAGTAGTGAAGCCAAGGTTGGTAAGAGGGTTTATAAGGTTACAAGGGTGTTGTGGTCTTATGTGTATAGGTTTGGCCCTTAGGGCTCAATGTGAGGTTTAAAAGCTTGATGTCAAGATGTTCTAGTGAGTTGGAGACTTTAGAGATTGATCATTGAAATAATCTAATGTGATGAAAGCTAAGCATTGTTATCGAGACATTAATAGTTTATAGGATGATTATGTGATAATTAACTCACAATATAACATGTTCCAAACTAAAATTTACATATCAAAAAATGCACAGAAACTCATATAAATATGACTAAGTCAGATAAAACTGTTTAGAAAATTTAACAAAACAATACACTTAAATCATTTGATCATTCAAAGAAACACATTTCCAAGTTCCTCATGATTATTACCTCCTTACTCATTCCTTCTATATTCAATACACAAGGTTTTTACAATAAAACATGAGCCAAACTATCCATCCACTACACGTTCAAGTTCCTATGATTAGATCGAGATTAAATTTATAGAATCATGGTGCCACTTGTGCTAGTTGTGAAATTAGTTCTATTAAATTTTGAGGACCATTTTTTGCAAATGTAATAAAATTGCCATTTTTATTGGTATGTTCCAAATGCAAATTTGAAGACTTATAAATATGAGAGGAGGAGAAATGTCTCATGAAGAGACATGTCTCTATGGTTAATCATCATTAGATAATAATACATATATTAAAAATAATATAAATAACCATATATATATAATATGTATAAAAAATATATTTGTCTAAATCATGATTTACCATCAACAATGAATCTCATAATCGAATTAATCTGGATAATAATACATATATTAAAAATAATATAAATAACCATATATATAATAATAATAATAATAATTGTCTAAATCATGATTTACCATCAATAATGAATCTCATAATCAAACTAATCTGACTAAAGCTACAAACTTAATACTCCCTCTTAGTATAATATTCCTAGAATGACATATTTAAGGATATCAACATTTATTCATCATAAAATATTAATCATATGATATTCATCTTACTTATATTCTTTTGGTATGTGCACTGGCATCAATTTCTTGAATATGTTATATTGATATAGAGAAAATGGTGATGGACCTTTTTCATAAGATAAGTTATTCAAATTGGCTTACAAACCCACTTAGTTCCTAAAGTGCTCAAAATGGCTTTAAGAGACTCAACCCAACCAAGGTGACTCTAAACACAAACCAATGATGTGTTTGAGGTATTTAAGGTATGTAAGGATAGATTAAGGTGATTTCAAGGTTACTTGACCTATCTTCCACTCACAAAGGCAAACTGACTCAAAAATTGGCCTAGAGGCCTAGAAATCAACAATTAGCCCAGCAACGACCTTTTTGGTCCTCAAACACAAAACTTTCCCAAAACACCAAAAGAACTAAAACCATATTCAAATACACTTTTGGCCATTCTATAACATAGCTTAAATTTAGATACTAGTCTTTTGGACTGAATAGAAGCATTCAACTTGTACCCCTGCAAATACACTCAAAAGAAGGTGATTTTACAAATCAACTACCACTTAGACATATCCCCAAGATCGCAACTCTTGGATAGTCTCAAGAAATGTCCCAAAACCTCTAAATCTAAGAGGAATTAGATCCAAAACATATGGAACATTACAAGCCCCAATTTGGTTGCTTCAAACCCTTGTTTTAATAAGATAAGATAAATCTATTAATTTCCAACAAAAGGCCACCATGGGTCTAAGGGATTGAAAGCATACAAGCAAGGAAGCAACATATTACAAGACACCAAATGATGTCTAGGAAAGAGCAAGCGAGAACAAAATAAACAAAACAACAAAGGGGGCAACAAGGAGGCAAGAACTAGGGACCTTTCCTTTGCTGAAAGAACTCCAACATTGAACGAGATGAATCTGGGCATGAAGGACCTTTGGTATGTCATTGTGAGTTGTGAGAGTGGTGTCGCTGAGGAGTAAGAGTAGTAGTAGTACTAAACTTGGTGTGGGGTATCACTGATCCAGAGTGGCTAGCTATGGAGGTACTACTGGCACTGGAGGTCCGCTTCACCCCCCTTGTCAGAGATAAGAGGGAGAAGAAGGTGGTGATGAGGGGATGATCCGTGACCTTCTGGGGGGTCAAGCACTCCAAAGTGGAGTCTCGAAACTACATCACTTCCCTGAGATAGAGTGCCAGGCATCTCTGATCTGTGTACATGAAGAAAGCTGTGAGGGAACTACACTCTCTGAATAGGAAATGAAACCTCCCTCTGATCTCATAGTAGGATGAGAAGCAGAAGATGAAATGGGTCTATGTCTGGCCTCAGATAAGGATTATAAGTGGCATATCCAATCCTCTTTGCTCATATGATGATCAATTTGGATCCATAACTCATGGGAGCCAACTCTAAAAGATCCAAGGGTGATGCATAAGGCATGACACCAATGTTGTGATAAGTAGCTAGGCCACACAATAACCCCATTAGTGATAACCAAGAAGTGCTCAACATAAAAGGCCATCTTAGGATGTAACCCCCTGGCTAGATTAGTCCAAGTCGTGGTGATGTACTGTCTATAGATATTTGTGGTCCATGGTCTGATAACCTGTCTGAAACCTATCCTAGTCTCTAGCTCTATAATCTCTCTTGTCAAGCTCTCTAGTAAGAATAATGTTTAGTGCTATGACATTTAGCTTAGTAAAGGTGTGTCCAATAATGATAGTCCTGTAGTTGCCAGGGTCCGAAGTTAGCCCGAACTTGTGGATCGGGTAGATAACATGCCTCAGCTAGGAGTCTAGGAAGCCAATACTTACCATTTTGTTAAAGAGTGTGGGAAGAAATGAGCACAACACTAAGGTGCCAAGCTTGAGGAGCTTTGCTTAAAAACCCTCCTCATCGACTGCCCTATTGCATCTCATGTATCTGATGGCCTCAAGAATGTTGGACGGGGTAAAAAGATGGTGGCAATGGGGATGCGGGGTGGGGTGATGGAGGGGTTGGCACGGGATGTTGTACAAAGTGGAGGCATGGACAGTGGAGGAGATGAAAGTGAGGGAGGAGAGTAGGGTGGTGGAGTGAGGGAATAAAGTGCACCAGAACAACTTGGGATCTTGAGAAAGCATGGCACACAAGAAGTGACATTAGGAATTAATGAACAACTTTTTCTTGGAGCAAAGGAAACAACAATAAGCAGGACAAAGGCTGGTGAAAGCAGCGAAGCAAGTCTCAAAGTTCAAATGCAAGTGGCGATGATAAGACTTATAGTCATCATCGAACCATTGGTTCATAGGGCATGTATTACAATGCTTGGAGCAACAAAAAGGATGATGAGGTATGGAAAGGAGAGTGAACTCCCATATCGCAGCTGACAGCAAGCCAAACATAGCGGTAACTTGGTCGATCTCGAAGAAGCTACAAGGGAGAAGAAGTCATCTGAGATGGAAGGTGAAGAGGGTAGGGTTGCTCTTAGGGAAGCGAAAGTGGACAGAGGTGTAGGCTAGGACAATAGGAGGGTGGGGAAGGGGAAGTTGGGGGGATGATGTTGAGGGCGGGGGGAAGAGCTAAGCGAAAGGTTGAGGAGAGCGTGATCGACTAGGGGAAGGAAGGAGATGGAGAAGTGGTGAACTGACTAAATGTAGGAGGCTAAAGCAAGAACATAGAAGAGCTCAGAACCTGGGAAGCATGAGAGGTCGTTTAGAATCACCATATCAAAGGACTCACACATTTGGAGGAGGTGGCGCCCATAATTGGATAGAAGTCCACAACTATCTTCGTAGGTGCATTGGAGCCCAAGATTAGCTGGATCAACCTCTGAAGTGCAAGACTAGTCTAAACGAAGGTCATGTAAAGGTGTCTGCAAGTCTCTGGTCCAGGTGTTAAAATCTCCCGAAATGATGATGTCACCCTATCCACAAACATGAAAATGCACTCCTGTAAATCCGAGAAAGGTTCTCTGTCCTCTATGTTATGAATAGCGTACTAAGAAGAGGCAAGTAGGAAGTAGAAAGCATCGATGAAGATATCTCTCTGACGATGTCTAGTGTGACTGGTATGTCTAATGTGGATCCAAAGGAATCTGGTATGGACATTAATATAGATGATCAAGGTAGCCTCAAAAAGATCATCTCTAATTAGAAAAGACATGCCTCGAGATCCCCGAACTCCGCCAGAGTTACGAACCTCCTCTCTACATATGGATAGCCACTGATAGCCTGCAAACCATGGAAGGGGACCATTAAAAATTTCATGAGTCTCCCTAATAATAAGGATGTCTGCTGAGCCAATTGCGTCCTAAAATAGGCTAGGTAGGGACCATAGCGAGCCATTGCCATTCCAGTAGTTAACAAGAATAGAGCCAGAGGAGAACCCACTCATGTTAGACTATTGGTATGCACATCATTTGGTCTTGTCGGTCTATCTTGACAACCAACCACTAAGGAGGAAATCACAGATAACTACCTTGAGATTCCAAATCATAACCCACTTTCCACTACTCCTAGCCTTAGCAACTAGGCCCCTTGAGTGTTGAGGGTTTCTCCAATCTCATATTCACAAACCTTTCTAGGATCAAATGGTGATTTATTCACCATTCACTCCATATAAAACTATTCTAATCATAAAAATACCATGTCATTCAACCCAAACTCCTGCTGCTACACTTGTGCCGTCAACTTTCAATGGAACATGCCTTGCCACAACCTGTGATCACACTTTGCATACGATCTTCTATAAGTTTTAATTTAAATTCATATGGTACAAGGTTAGAAATAATCATTCCATGTATTATAGGCCTTTGAGTCCATGGAATGATTATTAGTTACAAGAAAACTTCAAAACAAAGAAACGAAAGCTTAGAAAATCAGTCTAATCCACTAGAAGTGCAAGTATAGTCATGTAAAATGACTCTCAAACCCTTCAAAACATGTAACTCAGCCTTCAAATGCCCTATTAAAACTTCCCACATTATTCTATTGTTAGATCTCAATCAAAAAAAGAACTATCAATGTTAAAACAATGAATTTGTTGATCCAAATATGTATTTCATTGAACCTCACTATTGTCCATACACTCCAAGCTTCCTTGCCCATACAATGGAGTTCCAATTACAAATAGGAATCAAAAAACAACTTCCCCAACCTCTTCCAACTGGTTTGAGGGATTAGTTAAGTGATTAAACCATAAAAACTCTATTTCCGTCCTAAATGGCCACTAGTTTTTATCACTTGGATATTTGAACTTTTTAGACTATGAAAATGAATTAAAACTCATTAAATGTAATTCCCTATGACTCCTAACTAAGTATTTTGTATTTTTAGGACCTCAATAGTATTTCCAAACTTCTAAATTCACCTATAGACTCATCCTTAACCTTCTAGGCCTATTATGCCATGTTTTGGCAATTACATTCAATATATGCACCAAGTGCATTATTACAAGTTATTCCATCTACCATGGATCAAATAATTACATCAAATGTCTTAATAGCCATGTTACAACATTGAAAAGACCTTATAGATCTTGTATCACCTTCAAACTCATTAGTCACCTAAGTGACCCTTCTTGTCTTCAAGTGGTCCCTTGCACTGGATATATCCTAGTAGGATATGAGTTATCTGATTTTCGACACTCTATGACAACAACTTAATGTGGTCTATCAGATAACAAGAAATCACAATGTCATGGTCTCTATCATGACAAGTGTCATGATATCTGACACTCTGGGGCAACAATTTAATGAAATCTAATCATTATACATTTTTTTATCATGACTTCCGACACTTTGGGACAACAAATTAATGAAGTTTGTTATGGCAACATGGAAAACTATTGATAAGATCATCACCTTATAATAGCTACCTTCCACACACACACACAGACATATCAATGAAAGATCATTCACCTTTCATGACATAATCCACATATGCAAAATAGTAACCACCATGAACCAAGTTAGAGGGTGGAATAAGGGCTTTACCTGAAATTCTCTCTCATAGAGAATAATGCATTACAAAGAATATCACTTTTATCTTTTCCCTTATAGAGAAGAGATCACACTTTAAAATTTTCCCTTTTAACAACAATCCTGGAAAGTTAGGTCCTCTAGTTACTCCCTTAGAGCTCTCTTTGCCTAAGGATGTCTATTGAACTCCCTCTAAAATTGATATCAATCTTCTTTCTTTTTGGTGATAAGTCATTATTTCCTCATGATGTACATAGGGGTAGGCCAATCAAAATCATGCATTTTTACACATGTATTTTTAGACTCACTCTGAGTATCAATCTTCTGAGCTCCTATGTTGCTTCTGAATAAGTGTCAAACTCCCTCTTAATGGAGGAATACTCATAATCTCAATCATCAAGAATATTCAACTCAAGAACCTCATTGATCAACAAATGACTAATAAATTCTAGATCACAAGCTTCTTTCAAGCTACTATCATAAGATTGAGCCTACACAATAATTGGTAGCATGTGTAAAGTACTAGCCTTCTTTTCCTGCAAGATCATCTTTAGATACAAAGGAAAAGATCAAGGAAAATAGCTCATATAGTACATATAGAAATACAAATAAAAGAGAGATTATAATGAGTAGATAAATGCAATACATAAAAATACCTATCTGTACATCAACATTCTTGATACTAATTTTTCCAATGAAGGTCCATTTGCATCAAATCAGAAACTTCCTCCAATGGGAATGAAACATTTTGTTAAGGTAATTATTCTCCCCCTCACAATGTAATATTCCCCCATATTTTATTTTTATAGAGTTTTCAATCAATACCAAGTCTAATAAGAGAGAATAACCCATAATGATATCAACCTCTATCTCTGTTAGTAACTTCTCTCTTCTTCCCGAGTATTAATATTCTTTCTAGTTTGGTCCTTTCATCCAATGAAGATCTAAACATTCATTAAGCTTATCAATATAGGCAAATGAGTATTGACATTTCTCTAAACCCATGCACCATATACCAATATTTTGATTTAGAGTGTTCATGACACGATAATGAATCTATTACTCATACTCAGACCTTTGGTCATCAAATTCAAATTCTTTGTAACCACAACTATATGATTTGGATAGTTTGGCCATTCTAATTGTAATTAATATTATCCATCATATGAAAAATTTATTATATCGGAGCTTTGGTTGATGTTGACGTAAGCTTCTTGTCCTCGATCCTTACATGCTTGATAATAATCATAAACTCTTAATTAGTTGTCAAGAATGAACAATATGATGAAAGAAAAAAAGTGATTTTTTCATGCTTCGATGTTCATTAAACTTTAGGTCATCTTTTAAGAATATTCTTTATATTTTCTAAAGCATGTTCAATAATTTATTTGTATGCATATCATTCAATTTATGCACAATATAGATCTCACTTTTAACATTGTTAACTTGGGCTATCTCTCTTTCCAACTTTCCACTGTACTGATGCATCTATCTTTGTAAATTCTCCAAATTCACAAAGAATGCATATGCCTTTCTCATCCTTGTTTGTATTATTTGATATAACTGTTATATGATTATTTGCTTTGAACTTTAATTGCAAGATATTTATTTCAGGCTTCTCCCACTTCTTGCTATTTAATTATTGTATATACTGATTCTCCGTATATACAATGTCCAGAACATAATTTACTATAGATTTGTAAACTCTATTCTCACTAAAGAATTCTTATATACATTCACCCATATGAGAATGAATGTTGTTTGTAAATAATTAATCCTTGGGAATTGAATGATCTGCACAACCCTTCCTTACCTCATCTTATTAGATTTAGTTTGTTGACATATCTGATAAAGAATGACGTCCAACAATAATCAATATGCCTTGAAGCAACACACTCCATGAATTCTAATACAATGGAAGCAATGAATGTGAGATTTGTCACGATGCAACATACGAGATGATCTTTATAATATTCTGCTTGCTTTATCTAATCTCTTAATTGCTGCTGATTAGAGTAGAGTAGTTTGTAATACCAACAAAGTGATTGTTGTTACTGGTTTATCAAAATGCAAATGTTATATATACTATAGTGGTCTGAAAGTATTCTTTGTCTTTGATATATGTGGTATGATTGATGATAGTCTATAAAGATCTTGGATATGGAATATTAGTTTTGAATAGCTTTTTATTACTTAGATGTATGTTGCTATCGCTAATTCTAATATTTGTACTAATGTTATTAGTCCTTGCCTATATATAGGTAGGGAACTAATGTTTTTAGTAGACCTTATCAATTAGTTTGTGCACTTTAAAAAATTTGCATCTCTAAAGTTTAAAGAAACTTTATTTTTAAATTAATTTAATTTCATTAATTTCTATTTTTCTATTGGTTCCTATCTATTTTCCTTGAGAGTTTAAAATATTTTTTCAATTAAAAAAACACATTAAAATTGAATTGCATTGATGATCACATTTTGCTTCTACCTATGTGCAGATTTTTTTGATCGCACCTGTTAAGTTGTTAACTATCCATTCTAATTTTAATCCACAGCAAAGACATTAAGACACTATCCTTCCACATTATACAACAAGAAATTTTGTTTAATTTAAAAACAAGAAGGACTATAGTGCTATGTAATTAGAGAGGTATTTTTTGGGGGTTATAGTATTAACTCTTGAAATAAATAGTAAATTTCCTCTTTGGTATAGAGACATTTTTACAAAATATTTTAAAAAAATTATAAACTTTACATTCTTTATATTTAGATTTTAAATTAGGAGAAATATCAATTTCTTTTATAATTAAAAAAATAGATTTTTAGTTTCACAATATTAAAAATCAATAGATTAATAGAATGAAAATTATTATTATTTTTCAATTATATTATGTAATTTAATGTAGTAATTATAATAAATATGTTCTAAGCTTAGTTTCTAGTTTAGAAATATAAAAATTAGATTATATGTTTGTAATTTTTTTTGATAATTTTAATATTTTAAAAATGAAAAAATGAAATATTATTATTAATTATAGATAGGTGGATTGAGTTTTTAAAGTACCAATTAACATACTTCATTATGAATATATTTTTCTTAAACAAATATTTCTATCATTTAGTTTTTTAATATTTTTATAATTTGAATATTAATTCTTTAATTTACTTTCACTAATTAAATTAATCATCTTTTCTAATTTCTTCATAATTGAAATAGTTAATTTTCACATTTATAAAAGTGAAATACCAATTTTTACCTTAGATATACATATATTTCACTATAAACATATTAACAAATACAATATTGTAATTTATTAAATATCCTAATTTAAAATAAAAAAATATAGAGGGCTTTATATTCTTTTAAAAAATGTAAAGAGGGGTCTGTTTTGGATATGTAAAGGAGGTTCTCAGGCTTTGTTTTGGTTTGATGCTTGGGATGGATTCCCTTCCATTTTATCCATATACCCTCATCTTCAGCCTCTTTGTGACTCTTTTCTTGCCGCTGGATGGGATAAACTGGCTCATTACAAGACTCCTTATCAATTGGGACCTGTTGTTGGTTACAGATGGAAGCATTCTTCTGATTGGCCTCCTGGAGGTACAGACATGGATCGTCAGGAGCTTTCTCAAATTCTGGCCTCTAGAGAGTGTTCTTCTTTGCTTGGTCCGGATGTTTTGGCTTGGGGCGGTACCTTGTTTGGTAAATATCATGTCTCTGCTGGGTATCAGGAGATAACTAGACAATTATTTGGGGATGCTGAGGTCCCTTGGTGGAAGCAAGTTTGGAATAAAGTTTCTTGGTCCAAGTGCAATTTTTTCATGTGGCTAGTGGCTCACAACCGTTGTCTTACCTGGGATAATCTTTGTAAACGTGGATTTCAGGGCCCCTCTTATTGTGTTTTGTGTGGTAATGGAGAGGAGTCTGTCTCCCATCTGTTCTTCCATTGCTCCTATTCTACTCAGATATGGCACCTTTGGTGGAGCGCTTGGGGTTGCTCTTGTCGGCATGCTTCCTCTTTGCCTGAGTTTTGGGCCCGCTTGGGTACTGCTCCCTCCAAGTCTTCTTTTCTCCATGCTGCTTAGATTGCTGGCCCATCTTTCATGCTTTGGCATATTTGGTTGGAGAGGAATCGTCGCATATTCCAAGATGTTCGGCTTGGTGTTTTGCATCTTTGGTGGAAAATATCACTTTCTCTTCAAGAAACTATTCTTGTGAAGTGTGAGCTTGATGGGGGTATGGATCCGGTTGATCTTGCTATCTGTAATCGCCTCAATTTTCATCTGCAGGATGGGGCTGCAGCTCATAGGTTTCCTTCCATGTCCAGGTAGCTTCACCATCAGAGGAAGGGTCGGGTTAACCGGGATGGGCACTGGACTCCTCCTCCCTGTGGAGTTCTGAAAATTAACACTGATGGTTCTTCCCGTGGGAATCCTGGTCCGGCTGGTATTGGCGGAGTGGCTCTTTGTAGTTCTGGGGATGTTAAATTTTTCTTCTTAGTTCATAAGGGTGATTATACTAACAATCTCATGGAAGCTCAGGCTATTTTATATGCTGTGGAACAGTGTTGCTTGCGGGGATGGAGTAAGATTATCTGTGAGTCTGATTCCCAGGTGGTGGTGAACATGCTTTCTTCGCAAGAGCTTGAGGATGTTAGTTGGCAGCTGGCCACTGTTGTTAAGCAGATTCTTTTCTTCTCTTCCTCTTTTCAGTTCATTAGGTTCACGTATATTCCTCGTGAATGGAATAGAACTGCTGATTGTTTAGCCAAATGGGCATCTAGTCATGATCCGGGTTGGAATATTAGGGATAGGAGGCAACTGTCCTTTGAGATGGTGCAAGAATTTGATGATCTTGTTGCTCAGGATCGAGCTCCTTGTTGAGCTCTCCTTGTTGTATTTCTTTCTATCTTAATAAAATTTTACCCCTCTTTTTGCTTAAAAATCAATTTCAATTACCTGAATCGTATGAATTAGTTGTAACATAGAATATAACATACAATTGATTGCTAGATTAAATAATTTTACCGAGCTATTAAATTATGATAAAAAAGATAATCAAAAGAAACTGTAATAATTTCCTATAAAATATAACCATAATTTAGAATCCTATAAATCATTTAAAAATCAATTCTCTTTTTTGCACAATGATGCAACTATTGAGAGTGAATAAAATCATGACGCTTTTGGTGGTTAAGTACATTAAACTCTTATATAAGTTTGTTATCTTTGTTATAAAGATTTTTTTTTTTTTCCTCCACATGTCAAAGGTATAACAACTACAATTTGGATTGCAAGTTGGAGACAAAACTAGCTGTTGATGTAGACAAGATTTTTATAAAAATCTTAATGAAGAAGGTTCATTCTAATAATCTATTTCCTTCTTTCTATTTGCTACATAGGCAGGGACTCATGCTCAAACAGAGCTCTTGCTGAAACTTCTAATTTTTAGTAGATTATTGCCACTTATGTCTATAGAGAATATAAAATAGTTAGCTCAGAATTCAATAGAATGGTTGATAACTTATTTGATGATCTCTTCATTGATGATTGAGTGGATATGGATATCTTTGGCTTGTATTATTTGCATAGTCTTATTATACGATCAATGTTATTTCAATATTAATTATTAGTTTTGGTTGTACTCTCTTGATTTGATATTTTTAATGAGTCACCTAGTACGCCAATGATGTAACTGTCATTCTTAGGCTTTGTTTTTGATTAAGGAAAATAGGTTTTGAAGGGTGCCTGAAACCCTGTACACAACTTAGATATACAATAAGCACATAGACAAAATTACAACAAACCAAAAAGGAGCTGGTCATTCTTAGGCTTTGTTATTAATTGCACCAATCTAAGTTTGAGTATGTAATGAATACAAAATAGATATGATGCCCTAGCGGTCCAAACTTCACATGAGTAGTTGTGTTGGGTGTGCTTGCAAGATCTGTTGGTGATAGCATTTTGTTACAAACAAGGATTATTCTATGCTTCGTTAATACTTTTTCTGCATTGTTTTTTCCAGTATGACTGTATCCTCCCGACTTCTACATTTTTCTCATTTCAACTTGTAGGTAAAATACATTTATATTTTTGTTGAGTTTGTAGAGTTCCCCTTGAAAATAAATCTCCCTCGTGACTGGTTTGACTTATTTGTAACCTTTGGATTTTTTTTCTTTGTGATTCTTAATGCTCCTGATCACTACTTATGATGTAGCACTTAGAATTATTTATCACTGAAGTACTAACCATCCTTAGTAGCTTTGATCCAAGCATTTGTAGCATCTGACAGTTAGAGATGGAAATAGATGTATAACACTTTTGCAAATAGCTATTGAATACTGGAACGGCCTAAACATCATACACTAAGCTTAATTCCTAGACTAAAAGTGTTAAATAGTCAAAGTTGACTTTTTTTCCCAAGCTTAATTCTTCTGTTAATTTGTGATGTTTAAGGGTGGCCTCTAATACTTGGAAATATTATAGAAGTATTTAAATTTCTCTAATGTCTCCACAATCCCCCTTCATTTCCTCTTTCTATTTTCTACATTTTGTAACCTATTGCTCTGATACAATGTTAAGTTTTGAGGATCAATTTTTGCAAAAGTAATAACGTTGCCATTTTTATTGGTGTGTTCCAAATGTAGATTTGAAGACTTATAAATATGAGAGGAGACACGTCTCATGAAGAGACATGTCTCTACAGTTAATCATCATTATATAATTATAAATATATTAACAATAATATAATTAACCATATATATATATATATATATATATATATGATGATTTTCCATCAACAATGAATCTCATAATCAAAACAATCTGATTGAAGCTACAAACTTAACGAGTTCAAGTTCCATACATGAAAAAATACTAATGGTGGGAGTTTTTTTATAAATGATAATCTCCATAAGAAACTAGACAATAAAAATGAGCATTTGAAAGAGAGGATAAAGGATAGAGATTGAAAAGAAAAAAAGATATAAATTAAAGCTCACACAGTAAAATTGGAAAATGTACTTCAAGCTAGCCAAAGAATGTTATTAGTAGAAGTTGTGCACATAAATTTGTGGACAAATGAACTTCAAAATAAATTAAAGAGTACTCATCTTTGCATACAAGAGCTTGAACAAAACAAAAATGGATTTAATTAGCTTAAAATCAACAAGATCTGATGATATTTTCAAAACCCATTGATAACAGGTTATATTGAAATATTCTCCTTATGTAAAGCAAGTCTTCTCATGAGAATTGCTTAATAAGCCCCAAGGCTCTAGTAGATTTTTTAAACAAATTTCACAAGGTATAACATAATTCAACACCTTTATATTCTTCCAAACTTATATTTAACATAATCTTCCCTCACCTCTGCATCCATCTCTAAGAACCAAATGGCTCTTGTAGGTTCTTGCACAAAAAGGCCAGGGATGACTTTCAAGGCAACTAACACTTTTGAAACATCTTTCTTAGTATCCTCTTTATTAACCTTGATAGTGTGAGAGTTATTGGTTCCCTCATGTATCATATGGATGCTTTCAGATATTACATCCAAAGAAGTGGCCATGCTTGCCTTCCTCCTCTTTAGCCTCCTTGTAGTTGGTGTAGAAGGATTGTTTCTAGTGGATGCAATGGACTGATTTGAGTGAAGGAAATCTTCATCCAAATTAACTACAACATTCACAAGTGTATTAAAGTCCTCATCATCATCCAAATCGATGGCCGTTGCAACTGCGTTTCCTTCCTCCATGTCATTCCCCACAATGACTGCTAGATCATTAAAATAGTTGAATGATTGCCTCTTGTACACTTTTCCAGTCTTGAATTCTTTTCTCTACAAGTTGACATGATTACATAATTAGATATTTTTCTGACATTAGAATTGAAAAACACTTTGAAGAGGACATTACCTTCAAAATATCTTCTTATACACTGTCCTCAACATCCACACATTGAGTTGACTCATTCCAAGAAAATCCACTTGTATTTCATAAGTCTTTCGTAACTTTATACCCCGTCTTCCATGTTTTCAACTTGTTTTTGAAGTTTTCTTTTCCAAGATTCTACTTCAATTCTTCATTTAATCTACTCTCTATGGCAATCCATGCTTCTTTCCAAAAAACCTCGTTCGCCATTCCTTCTTAGATTTACTTGCTCAAGGAGAAAATCCAGGAGTTTTCTTTCCATCTCTTGTCCATACCACTTTCAAACTTCTAGAAGAACTAACAATAGAGATAGAAACATGGGTAACAATGGGGGGGCACACAAACCTCCTTATATACGATCATCAATAGATTTGTGAAAGACACTTTCACTTCTAAGATAAGAAGCTATTATATTGCTGCAAAACAAGTGAAACTTTTTATTAAATTTAGCTTGTATCAGAATCTTGATCTTCCATGAGCTAATATTCTTGAAACTCATGCATATTCTAAAGAAATCCTAATAAGATGAAGTACAAGATAGATGATTGATTCATAGAATATCAACTAAGAGTAGAAAAGCTCACAATGAACAATAAACATGCAATCTTTATAAACATCATTCAATCATTACATTGAGTAAGTACTCTCTTTCCTCAAAGAAACAATTGCTGAGGAGAAATCACACAACAAATATCACAAGCACAAAATCAATTCCTATAAAAATAAACAAATAATACAGGGGTTAACTCACATCAATATCCACATTCTTAGAGGTGCATTTGAGGACTAATCTGGGACAAAAAATTTCATTTTCATCCAGAGTTAAATCTGAGATGTTGGCAAGGATGTCCACCTTCAAGATCAACAAAAACTCCAGTTTTAGAAGCTCTGATGCTACTAAAAGGTCTAAGTTTGGTAGAACTACATCGAGTGCAGAGAAGGGGTTGAAGAGTCTGAGATTTTTGGATAGAAATGCTGAGGAAGATGCTTGGAAAATAGTAGAGAGAAGATTAAGTCAGATTGATGTTGATGGGAGACTTTCCAGACAGAACTTTGGTGCATGTATAGGTATTCTTAAGTTTTGAATTTTCTCATGGAAATCTGAATTTGTTATAAGACCTCAACTGAAACTGGCTGATGTAATAATAGAAGATCATTAATATGTAGTAATGTTTGTGATAGGAATGAACACAAAGGAGTTTGCTCACAAAATAGATTACTTGCTCATCTCTATTCGATATCACCATGACTGCTACAGATTATTATAAACTAAGGATTACAATTGGGTACCACTCTCCTCTTTTCAGTTGCTGGGCATATAATTACTTCTCTATTACTGGTGTATTTGATCAGATTGTTGTTGGATTTGAAGAAAAAAATTCACAAAATTCTGTTTCAAAATTGCATTAATAAAACCAACACTGTGGAATAATGATAAGTAAGAATAAAAATGACAGAATACCTGTGTAAATCAAGGTTCACCATATCATCTAGAAAACATTTGGTTTACAATTGAAGAATCATATACAACTGCAAGGATTTGATACAAATGTTCAAATAGAGTAAGCAATTGTCAATTGGTAGCATGGGTAAACAAATTGCGATAGTTGATGTTCCAAAACAATGGAAAGAAAACTGAAAGCAAAGTACACACGTGACAATATCATATCTAGAGATGAGAATATCTTAATAATACATTTAAGCCTCACAAAATAACTTTCCTAGAGATTATAGTCTTAAAGAAATGCTCACAGTGTCATTTTAAAGAGTAGAAACCGTTCATATTAGTGGCACCAACATTTGTAGAATAGAGAAAGATAAAGTGAAAATGCAAGATTTTAATTCGATAGCAAACCACAGAGGATAAAATATTAAGTAGTACCACATAGAATTCACAAAAACAAAAAGGGGTATACATGAACAATAAATGTTTGTTTTACCCAAAAATTTTCAAACCTTCAAGCATACATTTATTCAATATTTTATAAGAAAGAGTAAAATCTTAGTATTTCAAACCTTCAAGCATACATTTATTCAATATTTTATAAGAAAGAGTAAAATCTTAGTATTTGACATATTACTAGTACAAAATTTGAAACTGTAGTCAATAGTAAATCCAACAATAAAACTATCAATGCGAATAAAAAGAACAACTAATGTCGCAATCTGCAGTCCTACCACATTCTTTGTGATATTTCATTTGGAAAATTTTCCAGTCATCTCTTTCTCACTGAGTCATCCCATAAGTATCAAGAATTAGCACACATATTCCATTACAATCATCTTCCTCTTTAATTTCCACATCGGGTGGAATGCCATCCTCTAGCGTAATGGAATTGTGTAGTATACAACATGCTAACACAATCTTTGTTTGAGTCATGATAGTATAGGATGTCACATGCCTTAGGATAGGAAAATATTGCTTTAAAATACCAAATGTGTGCTCAATAATATTCCTAAGATAGGAGTGTTAGTGGTTAAAAAAATCACGTGCATTATTGAGCGGATTTGCTTTGGAAAACTCTTTTAGGTGGTACTGTGTACACTGATAAGGGGTAAGAAATCTAGGAACATTTGGATAGCCGCCAACATCAACTAAATAGAAATTTCCTATACAAAGGAAAAATAAGTTATAGATTAAAAATAGCATAAAACTATCATTTACAATAATGACTATATAATCATTAAAAATATGATTTAATATACTAGGGGGAACTAGTAGTAGATCTGCTCTTGACAGAGCCAAAGAAAGAACATGACTATCTGCAACTAACCCTTCCCAACCAACAAGAACATACGAAAACTTGTAGTCAAACAAACATACACCCATTACATTTTGTGACAGGTTACCTTGTTCTATCATGATATTTTTCTTGGCTGTCCACATCAATGGTAATTGGTAGATGGGTTCCATCGGTAGCTCCAATACAATCCTAATGTAAGAGATATTATTATCAAACAAATAGCAAAATACTCAAGCAACAAAATAAATGTCAGTAGGAGATTTACCTTGAAGTAGGGATCAAAACAAGTTTTCCCAACAATTTCTAGAGGAATAGATGGAGAAGAGGGAAAAAAGCAATTGGTATGGAGTGGTATGATAGCCTTAAAGACCTTATGGAATTAGCAAGTAACTGTCTCTCCTAAGTGACCAAAGTTATGGCCAATCTTACGATTCCTTTGACTGCGGCCAAGGGTATGGAGGGACATGACTAGTTGTTCTTCCAATTTCATGTTTATCCTATTTTTAATGCTCCCTTTCCCCTTTAGAATATTGGTGAGTTTGATGAAAGCTCCTCTACTCATGCGTATTTGGTCATGGCAATCCGTCTCATTGGAATATACAATACATTTATGTAAAGGACATGCAACTTTTATTTTCTTGCATCTGTGTATTCTAACATCTTCGAAAGATTTTATTATGAATACTACTTGGGTGGAAAGAAAAATAGAAAGTACACACACGAGCTTGATCTTCCTAACAATGCTACGTTGAACTTCTATATCATTAATAAAATCCATTGAACGATCAAGGAGGAAAAAGGGTGTTGTCATTGCTATCAAAAATCAAGGAGACTATGGTCAGTATTTCAATTTTCTTTACTTTCTCATTTCTTAATTTTTTTTTCAATTTTAATTTCTTAAAATGTATGGAAAAAATTAGGTACCATTGAGAAGATTAGCCAATTATCATTGATGAAATTCATCAAGATTATGAGTGGATTGCTAATGTTTTTCTTTATCCTAAGGATTTTGATATTCATCAGGCCAACATTTAAATTTTGTAGCAATATCATACAGGAAATAGTATTGAAATAATAGTACCTCATTGTACAAATAGTGGCTCAAAATACATACTTCATATACCAGGCCAACATAAATGTGAAAAAATGTCAACTATCGACAATGTTATTAGTTTGCACAAGAGTATGAAATTTTAAAATGTAAGGGGAAAGGGCATGTGTGTGCTATTTTTTTCCATTATAAGGATTATTATATCCTAATGCATAATTGTTGTACTATAGCTTGGCTCTTGTTCACCCATGTGTTTAACTATAAGATGCACTAATGTATCACAACATTGGTGCATGTTTCCTTTAAAAATGTATGAATAAGGTTTCTAACATTGATGCACATTTTTCTCTTTTCCTCCCCACACAAAGGTGTTAAGGATCTAAAGAAAGAAGCAAAGTTCTTTATCCTAACAATGATATGACACTTATAGAGTTTTATAACTTCTACTATTTACTAATTTGCATGTTTAGAACCTACTTTATGTGTTTCTTTGAATATATAGTACTTTCAAATATATGTTGATCAAGGAACCCATTTGGTTTTAGTTGTTTCATGTTTTGCATAAAGCCTATTTTCTGTGCCCAACAGGATACAATCATACAAGCACCGAAATATGATTTGTTCCTCTTTCAATTATCTCAACACATTTAAAACAAACAAAACTTTATATACATTTTTAGTTGTGTTGTTCTTCCATGCCTTCATATAAAGATGTATAAAAGCAATGAAAGTGAGTAGATCCATTTTTTAGCACTTTACTTGATAAGCTCTTCTTTTGTCATATAAAGGTGTCAACTTGCAAATTCAAACCAACACATAGATCAATCATGACAAACTATATGGGAGTAAAATGTGCAACAAATGTGGTTTGCAACATGGAATTTATTGATTGCATATAGATTCATTTGACTAAACTCATTAGGGAAGCCCCCCTTGGCCTTACAGAACCAGAAGTGAAGGAAGTATTATCCACCTTAGTAGTTTATCCTTGGTTACCCAACCAAAACATAGGTTTTGTGATATTCTTTCCAGATTTGAAACCCAAATAGTTAGGAGATTATCCAACCTTAGGTATTTGGGACACATGACTTCAATCACCAACACATGAAGTAGTATAACTGTATGAGTAATCCCTTTAATTTGGAATGATTTAAAATGGATTTAAAACTAATACAGAAGAAGTTTCTCATATTAGTCTTAGGAAATCCTAACACTTAAACATATAATAAAACTCATGAAAATCAATTCTGAAATTTGAATATGCAAAATAAATTGAGTGAAATAAATAATAGACCATTACCATCTCTACATTATTATTCTAAGATCTAGCTAATTACAACATTTGCATTATTCACTGACATTAAGGCTAACCAATGACATTATCCTAGTGGATCGTCGAATATCTCATCATTGTAGATTGATATGGTGAAGGAAGATGAAGCAAGATATATGAATGAATGTCGTAAATTCTTCATATGAGATCTAATCTAATCAACATAGAGATGAATCATAGAATGAGGCATATACCCATAACATTATGCATATAAGAAGGCAACACATTCTTTTTAGGAGCTTATAATAGTAGGAAAAGAGAGAATCACCGACCCAAAAGGTTTGAAAAACAACAATATTGAAACATACAAATTTCCACTTGCCCATGCTTTATTTGTAAAAGTTTTCATGTCAGATGAATAGTACCCACCAATCAGAATAATCTAATCATAACAATGACATACTGCACATATTTCTCTAACCCCAAAAATAATACAATGCATAATGTCTACATACATTGTCCTAAAACCAACATATAGAGGCATTACTACATTCATGTTTATGCATTTTGTAATGTCTCTTCTTTGGGGACATTATAATTATCAAGCAAGAACAAATTTACAATATTAAATTTGACTATGTAAGCTAGATATTTATTATTAAAGGTCAAATTAATATTCCATGTGTTCACAAGAGAATAAGATGATTTATTAGAGAGAAGTTGAAGAGTCAAGGAATAGAACAAAGGCCAGAGGGGAGTGGAAGAGTCTCAATTTGTGTATTAAAAAGGGAAAAAAGGCTCATGGCTAGGCATGCTTGATTTATTATTCAATTCAATTTTTTCTCTTGTGAGAGTCTTAGAAAGCTTCAGTGTCTAGCTAGTTGGAGGACATAGCCCCTCATGCTAGTAGGTAGTGGACACAAACCCATTGTCTCAGAAAACATCACTTCAGGTGTTTTATCCACGCTTACAGGTTCTTATCCTATCATTCCAATCTAACTGTTAAATCCGTATTTAGGATTGGTTTTTGTGTATTGGTTATTGCATTGTTGTTGTATAATATAATGATGTTTTAGTTGCTGGTTGTTATATTGTTGCTGTTTAAGGCAATAACGTTGTTTAAGGAATTATAAGAGTTTGCTGGTTTCATCTCATCAATTGATAATTCATGGTTATATGTTTGAGATCTTGAATTTTAATTTGGAAATAACAAATTGTTATCTTGTGGAGAACCATTGGTTTTATTCAATGTCTCATATTACCTTTGTTTATATTTGAGTTTGATATTGTATTCAAGAAGTGGCTAGAAAAGTGTCGATTGGCATTCCTACTGTTTTCAAATGTGTTGGAAATTATCTATAATTTTTTATCTCTAAATGTATTGTTAATAAGAAAAATTAGCAAATATCCTATTTGGGATATTATAGTGGTATCAGAGTTTCAAACCTGCCATCTTGTTGGGTACAGTTAGAGGTTTCATGGCAGACAAAGTACAAATTTATGAATGATATTCTCTTTTGATCACTAGTATTTGTGAACTTTGTTTGAAGTGTATGATATTGGAGGCTATCAATGGCTCATGGAGATTTGTTAGTAGTGATATTGTTGGGTTAGCAATGTACGGGTCAATGACAACAAACATTATCTACAGTACATTAGTTATAAGTGCAAAAGGATAATAGTGAGGCCAGGACACATAGGTTGGGAATATTGGTGGGAGACTCTTTGGTTGTATAACGAGACTTCACTTGGTAGTAACTTGTACTATATCTAGAGAAAGTGAAACAGGTACAGATGAAAATAGTGCAACTAAAGAGAACAATTCAAGTATAAATGATTTGAATAATAAAGATGCTCAAAGAGGCAACAATCTAACTAATACCTTAGGTAGTTCTGAGCTGCCATTGTATGTGCAAGAGGTTGGGAAGTCTAGAACAATAGTTGCTAGTGATTTCAAAGCTATTGTTCATAGATGCATCATTCATGGATGAGTGGTTGTATGATCATTTTTGTGGCCTATTAATCAAATCAAACAAGGATCATGTATTGAAGTAGTTGTTGCATCAAGATAAAATTAGTCATATTTTTACATTTGTTGGGTTATGATACAAATGGTCATGCACATCGCCCCTATTCATCAATCTATTTGAATAATGTTAAGGTTGTCGATAAGGGCATTGAAGATGCATACAAACTTATTGAGGAGTATTACAAAGATAATTAGACTACGTACATTTTTACTCCAGATCAGAGGATGAGTAACAAGGAAGTCATGGAAATGGTCATTCTACAAATATAGATACACCTCTTGTAGCTTGGGGAAGCTGGTATATAGAAACCCAGGCTTGCAACTTCTGAGAACAGTTCATATATAGGCTTAAGATTCATTGATTATAGAAAATTATTGATTGACATGGAGAACATCATCATCGATGTCTTCTAGACCATTTTGGTCTACGCTAGCATCAACTGATGTAGAGGAAGTCACAAATTCTTCACTTTTATGTGCTTCCACACTATTATCCGAATCTAGCAAATCAAAAGTGTTGCTGCTATTTGAAAATTTTGGGTAAAGGTTGTGCTGAGAAAACTGCTGAAGCCATATTTTGAAATAAATTACTTTGAAGCTTATGAGGAAGGATGTGGCAGGAATTCCAAATGACACTTTGTAACGCTTCTTTTGTTTCAAAATTTGTTAAGGATAGGTGTTGCCATTGGTATACGTGGCGATATCAACACTTACGACTCTTCAACGTGGTGGTCACCGAGTTTTGATAGTTGGGTTATCCACGTGCTGATAACTTCAAAGTGTAACGTATGAGTTCATGCAAGAATTTGTAATGCCAAAAGTAAGCCAAAACTATTACCGTGGGACTTTCCAGACTGTTTAGATAGCCAACATAGGAAGACATGTCGACTAAGGAATCAGACAAAAATAGGCGGGAACATTATAGGTTATAGACATCATTTATCTGTGCACTTGTTGATGCCTTGACAAAGGGTGAACTGTATTCTAAATTTGTATAGGAACACCTAGCTCCAAGTGGTTATCGCAAAATCCCAATTGATATATCTAATTACTTAAAAGGGTGTAGATTTCTCCCAAAGCTTAATAATGAGTTGCCTAGTCATAGAAATTCTACATGTAAGGAGCACTTTAGTAGTTTTAAAAATTTGATCCTGGTCATGTTCAAGCATGATACTATTTTGATCCCACGAGAGACTACATGGTTTGGATATTATCAGGATGGTAACTTTAGTGTGATATTACCTGTATAGGAGGCTACACTAAATAGAAAATGGATTTAGGTGCTTACTCAAAAATCCACTCATTGCAACTATGAAAGGAATATGAAGACGCCAAGGAAAAAGGTAAAGATAATTATGATAGAGAAATGAAGGATGTTCTTGAGAGGCATATTGGTGAATGTGAAAGGAAAATTACAAGAGCCCTTAGATGTCTTGAGGATGATGATGCCAAGGCTACAACTACAATCTCTCTGTCTGAAGTTACAAAGTCAACTAAGGTGGAAGATATTACAAAACAAATAAAACAAAAGCTCAAAGAAGCAAAATATCTGGATCTAGAGGGGAGGAGTAATGAAAAGATTAGAATTATGGAGGAAGTTGAGGAATTGAGAGAAAAATGAGTAGATAAGCAGGCTATGCTTCTCTTAGAAGCTTTTAATAAAGACAAAGCATCAATGCCATAGCTAGTCTAGACTACACCTCCAGTTGCTCCTTTGCCACTTCCTATAGTCACTGATGCATGAACCCAAGAAATGATCATGCAGAAAATTAAGAAGGCTGAACAAGCTATGGATATAGAATTTACATCTTCAAAGTCTCTCCCTAAAAATTATCTTCAAGTTGATACTCTTCCAAGTCACAGAGTTACTTGCACATCATTGAATGGTAGTGCTGTTTCTGCTTCTGCCAGTAGATTAATGGAAGTGCAATGTGAAGTAAAGGATGAATCAAGTATTTGCAAAGGCAAAAATGTGCTTAAATGATCATTCCATGAAAAATAAGTCACTAGAAAAGTCCAGCAAACTTCATGTACACAACTCAGATGAGCTGATTTCTTGTTCACAATCCCAACAATCAGCTGCATCAGGAAATTTGATTGTAAAGGAAGCAACACATTTTTTAGCCCTAGTGGGAAGGATCTCAAGGCCAGATGATGGTTTGCAATTATACAAGAAAATTCCTTTGGGGCAGAAACAAATAGAAGATCCTTTCTAGGCTAGCAAAGATGTTGATGATCTCATTTACAAGTTAGGAACAAAGGTCTTACAACAATAGAAGTTGGCATTCACCCAAATTAAGCCTGGTAAAATAAACAAAGGAATCTACTCCTCTATCTCTTTGAGTAATTAAAAAAAGGATGAAATATGAGCCAATAGATGACCCTTCATGGGGTATAGTAATCTTGAGGAAAGAATTGAAAATTCCAAACTGTGGGTATTCCATTCAACAAATATAAGAACTAAAATACTCAACATTTACAAAGGAAATAAAAAAATTCCAAATCAAATTCAAAATGTTTTACCATTCAGTAATTATGTGGATTTTTATCTCGACCAGCAAAATAAGATTGAGATGACAAAAAGAGAGTATTTGGATTTGGTTCAGGATTTTCTTGTAGGGGGCAGGACAAAAATGTGTGAGGAATTTCCAATAGATCATGAGCTTCAAATAAAGGTTTTTGAAGAAGAAGAGTAGTCAACTACTATTGATGTATAGCTTTCCAGTGATCACGTGAAAAGTGTTACCCAGGGTACAAGTTTTTATGTTGGTAAAATGGAGGTTAGTGTTGACAAATAGGCAGATGAGGGCGATTGCACTTGAGATTATTGTAGGTTGGAATCCTTGTATGATGAATCTTTTAATTTTGATGCCTGTGACATAAAATTAGAAGAATATATCAAGATGACCCTACAAAAGGATGAATCACTTCGAAATGACAATCATGATATGCCCACCTTAAGTAGTCAGTTGAAGGTTAATGAAGATAGAATTGTAACTTCTCTAGTATAGTATGATGGCACTCACAAGCTGGTTGAGGATATCTACAGGAAGGAACAAAGGGAAGGGAAAGAAGATTGGCCCATTTTTGATCTGCAGGTGGTCAAAATAGCTTTTGAATCCATGAAATTAGAATATTTGTTCTTGCTTTTTGACAGGGATTATATTCTTAAGGTTGCTGAAATTTATGTTGATCAACAGGATAAAGAAAGGAATGAGAATATGAAGCTCAAAAGAGAGCTTAAGGACAATCATGAGGCATTAGATGATGTCCAATTTTCTCTTCAGGAAGTAGAAAATTAATTAGAATCATGAATCACTCTTGAGAACATGAAAAATAGAATGAGGAAGGAGTTCTTGTAGGAAGTCATTGATGAACTTGAGAGTATTTAGTAGATGTATGACTTAGATAACTGCCCCAAACAGTTGAGTAGAAAAACTTCAAAACAATTTCAGCTTGTTGACAACCCCTTGTTTAGAGTTGTTGCTGATATGATGTTTGACAATCCTTTGTTTGTGTTAAATGAGGGATCATATCTTGTTTTCCATGAAGAGGAAGAGTTTGATTTTAGACTTTGGAATCCTAGCTCAGATTCTAGCAGTGAATGCAATTCTCCACATGGGAATGATGAATCAACTTCTATTTCTTATCATTGGGTCGGCCCCAACATATTTTTCGATTTCACCCCATTTAGGAGTTGGGTGAATTTCCTTCATCAGCCTCTTAATAGTTTTTGGTGGAGTATTTATGTGAGGTTTGTGGGTAGATTCTCAATATTCTTCATATTCATAGCTCCTATGTGCTAGGGAATTCTCCAAGTTTATGTTGATAGTATGAATGCTGATGTCCATGGGATGATGGTTTCAGCTTTTGAGCAGCTCATTACTTACATCATCCATCTAAGTTAGGTCTTCACATTCTATTGGATTATACATGGAACTTGGATATATTTCTATATCATCATAGTAGCAAGGTAGCATAACAGAGTTTGGGATCTAGGTGTTGGCAGATTGTATCTATGGTTGGACAAGGATTTTATTGTTATCATGGTGTTGATTAGTGTTGATCAATTTACAGGTGCAGTTATTGAGTTTTTACAAAGTTGTATGGGATCCAGGGATCTAGTTGAGAGATAGATTATAGAGAGATATTTGGCTTCGCAGTATGGCCAAAATTTTTGTTAGTTTGAGCTACTAGATTAACTACAGATTTATATGGGATCTTGGTACATATTGCTTGAGGGCAAGCAATCTCAAGGAGGGGAAATTTGTAATGTCCCTTCTTTGGGGACATTAGAATTATTAAGTAGGAACAAATTTACAATATTAAATTTGACTATGTAAGCTAGAGATTTATTATTAAAAGTCAAATTAATATTCCATGTGGTCACAAGAGAATAAGACAATTTATTAGAGAGAAGTTGAAGAGTCTAAGATTGTGTATTAAAAAGGGAAAAAAGGCTTATGGCTGGGCATGCCTAATTTATTATTTAGTTTAGTTTCCTCTCTTATGAGAGTCTCATAAAGCTTCATCTTAGTAGCTCCTCGTGCTAGTAGGCAGTGGACACAAACCCATTATCTTGGGAAACATCACTTTAGGTGTTTCATTTGTGCTTATAGGTTCTAATCCTATCATTTGAATTCGACTGTTAAATCTGTATTTAGGTTTGGTTTCTGTGTACTAGTTATTGTATTGTTGTTGTATAATACAATAACATTTTAGTTGCTGGTTGTTAAATTGCTGCTGTACAAGGAAATAACATTGTTTGAGGAATTATAAGAGTTTTTTGGTTTCATCTCATCAATTGGTAATTCATGGTTATATGTTTGACATCTTGAATGTTAATTTGGAAATAACAAATTTTTATCTTGTAGAGAACTATTGGTTTTATTGAATGTCTCATATTACCTTTGTTTATACTTGAGTTTGATATTATATTCAAGAAGTGGATAGAAAAGTGTTAGTTGACATTTCTACTGTTTTGAATGTGCTGGAAATTATCTGCAATGTTTTATCTCTGAATGTATTGTTAAAGGGAAAAATCAGCAAGTATCCTATTTGAGATATTACGCATTTTGTCATTGCATTGGTAATTACTACTTATAACAAATAGGTTTTTTGGTCACACGTGGCTGGAAGATATGATGACTTGAGAATTCTCTCCATTGAAAAGATCTTTTTGTATTTTTCTCTTTGACTGCCTCATTAGGTATTGGAAGAAACAATGACATATAATATATTATTTTAGTGTGAAGAGTACAAGTTTGTTGGAGGAAAAAGCCTCTTTGTAAGCTTATGAATGAATGAACAGGTAGGGAGTGATGCACTCTATGTGCAAAGGGAAGTGTGTTTTGGGAATTTTTTTTGTTAGTAGCCAACAACCTAAGATCATACCATTTGTCTTCATCCCATGAATAGGGAAACATCTGATAGTCTCTCAAGAAGCTTAAAAAAATGAAAACTAAGTCAGATGTAAAAAGAGTGGAAAGATGGAAAGGTGGGGATTGATTTGTCAAAATAGTTTCAGAATAATCTAATTGCATCTACATCCCAAACCAAGTCAACTATAGCTAAAGAGCATACCCAAACAAGGCATGAACAAAAAAAGACATCAAGAATTCAACCCCCTTCATCACTTATCCCAAACATATATTGTCAAGAGCGAAAATATTGATGTTAGAAAATCCTTGCTTTATCTAAATCAAACAAGTAGAATGACCATATCTAGATCATTGATACCAAATTTTGCAATGGAAATACAATGATATGAAGACGATAACAAAACAATGATGTATCTAATCAATATGCAAAGGAGAGGGCCAAATGATGTCTCTACCATGTAATAATAGCTCTAGATAAAATGAGATAATAGGACACCTCTAGGAACAAAAAATATGTAAAAGAATGGAAAATCAACACACAAAACCATAATCCACATAGCATACCAAAGTAAGATAAAGAGATGATATCGTACTTGGGATGAGAATGAAGACACCAGAACCCTAAAATGAAGTTCGCACAGATGAGAGGAAAAATTTGTTGAGTGCCAAGACTTGACCATTGAAATATTTTATAGACCTAAAAATTTATGTTTTATAAAAAAGTAAACTTAGGAATAGGAATATGTATTCCAATTCCATTTATTTAAGTGGACTATAAAATTCCTAATTTGGGGGCAAAATTGGCATTCATATTCCCGTTCACAATTCCCATTTGATGCACCCAAACAAAGAATTGAAAATATTGGGAATTTATCAACACCTATTCCACTCCTATTCCCATTGCCAAACATACCTTTAGATATATTGGTAAAGCAATAATTGTAGAAATCCATATCATTCCTATCACACTATAAAGGAAGGATCAAAATGAAATATTTTCTTGCAAAAACCATGCTTAGAATCAACTTAATAGAGTTAGGTAGAAGCCTTCTAGACATTGTATGAACACAATAACAATTAATGTTTTCTCTTTCATTAGCAAGAATAAATTTAGTGGCGAATATTTGCCAAATGGAAAGTTTCACTTGCTGGGGACCATAAATTTTGTAAAAAAAATTGTACTTTGCAGTGGCCATGTCGCTCGCACTTTATAAAAATTGGGTCCCGTGCTTAGACTAATCGCCAATAATGATACATAATTATTTTTATTTTGGTCATGACTTCACCAATGGAATCTAATATTTCCATATGCTAAATTAAATATTTTTGCCTACTATTTTTGAGGCTTGACTTATTTGATGGTCGCATTTGCCAATACGTGTTAAAAATTTAAGTTAGGTTATATGATTGGTACATATACTTGACACATGTCTCTATTCCAATGACTCTTTAGGTAAGTTTTTATCATTTTATTCTTCGGCCCGAAATAGATTTGATTGTGGACATGTGTCATTATTCCTGAGACTTTCTCTAGAACTTATTTTCCTTTAACATTTTGGCCTAAAATAGGATTTATACCTTTGATTTAGGATCATCTAATGGCTACTAGAATGGGTTAGTGTGTTTTAGGTGATATAAAAATATGGTTTCTAGGTATTTTCACTTTTGGTCATGAGTTTCTTCAATAATTAAAGATTTTCTAGGGTTTTACATAATTTTCACATGACAAAAACAAAATTGCCAATTTTTTTTTCCTAGTTTGAAAAAAAAAATACCAATAGAAATTAAAATTTTCCTGCTAAAATTATGGTGGATTCACCAAGATTTTATAATTTTTTCCAAAGGGGGTTTCTTAAAGTTATCCCTGTTCATAACCTTGTTTATGGTTAAGAAATAACCAAGAGAATTAGTAATACCTTACAAGAATATATCATGCCAAAGTTCAAGAGGAAGCACAAGGAGTCAAATACATATAGGGATCTAGTTTCATGCTTTCTTGAATATGTCAAAGCCAACAATTCATCTTTATAGAAAAAAAAGTGTATTTGTGAATGCACAAAGGTATCCTAGACAATTGTTTTACTCACCTTGGAGTTGTTAGAGGGAAAATGGAGGAATCTATTAGGAAAACTAGTCCCTTGCAACCACCTGGCACTAGAAAGTTTAGAAGTCCAACATCAAACAAAATCTATCTTTAGTTGAGGACTATGAAATCAATCAACTATGACATTCTCCAAAGGAGACATCATCATCGATTGTCATCAACAATATGGAAAGATATATGAAATTTTGCATTCTCTCTTTTTGAGGGGTTTCTTTAAGTATTTTTTTGCCCCTTCTTCATTTGTGGGAGTTAATTTTTACTGAGCATCTAACATGGCCTATTAGCTAGGTACCACCTTTACATCTTTTGTATTATTTGCATAACAATTCCATCACCCTTTGTTGCACTTATGTGAGATTTTAGATTAGATCATGTCTTACACCTAGTCAAGTATTTGTACATTGTAACTACCTAGTGAGACACATATTCACATGCTAACCTAGGTTTCATTTCTAGAATTCAGATATAATGGGGTTAATATTCACCTCACTAGGAATTTAATATTTGTATTAGGTAATTAATTTTTTTTCTCATGTTAGTTTTTCTTACTACATATCACCTTGCATATATAATAAAGTCTTTTATACACTATACCATATATTCAATGCATCATAACAAAAATATTGCTACATCACCATAAAAATGTGATGTTTTCTTTGTTTTCTTTTACAACATACACTTACTATTTCTGCCCAATGATTTTGAATACACTCATAGCTCTTACAAGAGGTAAGGATGGTTAGTTGGGATCAAGATATTTTTCTCTCATTCATGCTAAGGAGATTTTAGTATCCTTAGATGCAATTCTTGGTTCTAGCACTAGTAATGTGGCAATGTTGGTTGTGAAGGGTGCTTCTACACCTGAACACTCTTTAGGGAAACTTGGGTCTAATAATGTTTTTGGTGGTGGGTGAAGATTTGTTAGAGTTTCTAGACTTACTATTGCTGTTCCTGATAAGGTAAAATGGCAAGACCTCCCTTGTTGTGCTTAGTGCTACCAAAAATATGAAACACTTCTTTAATAACTCTAACAATAAATAACATGAAAAATAAAATATCCCAAGTAATCTAATCTCATGAAATTTCCACACACATAGAATGCTTAACAAAATAATTTTCTCGTTGAAACCCTTCTTAGAGGGTAAAAACCATGTGCATGAATGATGCCCATAAAGTTCCACTACTGCATTAATAAAATTTACCATGTTAGGAGCAAGAATAGTGCCCTTTTAAGATATACCTATTTAAGAGTATCATCATCCTAGTTAAGAGATAGTATAAATGTCTTGATAAGAAGACTTGATTAAGGGATTTCAAACTCTTAAGAGTTACTTGGTTAGAGAATTTAAGTTTAGATCTTGGTAGAGATATTGCTCACCCTATTAGAAGTGATCTCGCAAGAGGATTTAATCTTAAAAACGATTAGGAAATTCCTTGAGATGGACAGAAGATGAAAATTCTCTAATTATGAGACTTTCTATCCTACATATTCACTTTAGCACTAATCAATAATCAATCTCTACATCAAACAAACAAAATTCACAACCACACCTTTGTGACACACAAATAATTTCTTTCATCATTAATTTTTATCTCCTACCACCTTAATCTTTCCATCAACCACACCAAAAAATAAATTTGAATTACGTAAGGTCATCCCTACATATTCACTTTAGCACTAATCAATAATCAATCTCTGCATCGAACAAACAAAATTCACAACCACACTTTTATGACACACAAAAAAATTCTTTCATCATTAATTTTTATCTCCTACCACCTTAATCTTTCCATCAACCACACCAAAAAATAAATTTGAATTACATAAGGTCATCCCTAAGCATAATAATGTCAGTCATATGACTGACTAAGTGACTGATCAAATCAAATAGTTCATCCCATTTTTTGTTCTTCTTGGAAACATCACTCAAGTCTTTAATAACTCTTGCATGTCTTCTAGTTAACCTGTGTGGTTACAAACACACTTAGATATGTTTTTGTGGATGAAAACTCCATGGCTACACATCTTAACTTGATCTCCATAGTTAGATTCAACTCAGTAAACTAGAACACTAGCCATTCACCAATTACTTGAACACTTATAATTTTCTAATTTGACCCTTAAACTTCACTGAGATCTATATGTTTGAAAAAAAAACTTCCTTCCAACAATGAAAACATAACATACATATGATCTACACATATATCATGTGTATCAAATGCCAACAATCTCCTCCTTTGACATATACTTAGAAAAATATACTAAGTGTCAACTAACTTCCCTTAACCTTTATAAAGCATTAGAGAAAAAAGTTATAAAATTTACATTCATTTCACTACCCCCATACCCCCCCTTTTAAATAAGTGACAAAGGTAAAATAGAAGTAATAAAAACTTTATTAACAAATTAGAGTAGAAAAGTCATTACATTTTACAATTTTCTAAAAGTAACCTTAAAATCCTCTTTAGTATCTTCATATTAACTTCCCATGCCTTGACATGATTCTCCATAAGGATACCTCTCCACTAAGTATGGATGCTAATCGTTCCAACTCATCAAGAGAAGATACCATGTCACTACTAGTGCTTGCTCTTCTTCCTTTCAACCATGTTGCAAGTTTTCTAGCTTTAGAATCAACAAATTTTACACTATTAAGATATTGGCTATCTCCTTCTCCTCCTAATTTTGACATTGAGTCAATTTCTTGTTCAAAGTGACTACCTTGTTACCAAAATTAGTATCCATTTGGACCTAAGTTATCAATAAAAAATTTAAGCTCTTTTAGTACTTCACCTTTTTCCTTCAGTATGTCCAAGGTAAAATTTGAATGATTAGATTTTTTTCTATATTTTCCCATCTTCTTTGATTGTTGCCTTCACCTTTCTTGTGACCAACATGAGAGAATTTCAATCACTAGAAATTGACTGGTGAGCTTTGATACCCTTTTCTTTTCATACTCCTTTTCTCTTACTATTGTTTCCTCTTCCAAAGTCTTTAACTTTTTACTAATTGTAGTTACCATGTGGGCTAACTCCTTTATTAGTGTAGTATTATCATCATAATCTACTTTTTTTAATAACATTGATAGGATGTTTCTAGCCTTAACACTTACTAGAGCCTCCTTCTTTATCTTTTCCTTCTTGGATTTAACTTGAAAGCCATGGCATAAGCTATCATCTTATCTAGGGTCATATAAATCAAGTCTATATGTCCTTTCCTCAAGATTTCATCTACATCAATCTCAATGGATGAGGATGAAAAAGTTATCTTTAGCTTGTTCGATTCCCTTCCCTTTCCCTTCTCAGGTTCCTCCTATTGTCCTTGTAATTGATTTCCCTTAGTCATAGTTGAATTGGTACCAATGTTTTCTAATTTCTTTTCTTGTTCCTCATCCTTTTCTACATCCTAGTGTTCCAATATATCCAATTGATTTTGAACATCCAAAGGTTCCTCTTGTATCTCTACTATAGGTATGCCACCTCTGTTGTCCATCTTACCCTGATTAAATTCAAATTTATACACCATTTATTGTATACCTTTCATCAATTTGTACCACCGTAGGGTCACACTCCTATCCTTCATTGGTTTATCAACATGAACTTGTTCATCTTTATCCTCAAGTAGATTCAAATGTTCTCTCAACAAATCCTATGTATCCTCTTGTACTGGCTTATTTTCACCAACCAATAGTCTTGTAACTCAGGTTTTGGTCTTGAAAACACATCTTTCACTTTTCATCATGTGCTCAACCCCTACTGATCCAATTATTTCAATACAAAATGTAAGCCACCATTTTTGAACCACACTCCAAATAACTACTAAAATGAAATAAAAGTAATTAACAACATTCAATCACATAAGCAACACACATAACACATATTTTGGTATTGTTTAAACCTTTGTTATAGTTGAAAACCACAATGGGGATGGGACTCAAAAGCCTTGGACTGTAGTAAAAAGATTTTCCTTGTTAGGAGCTACAATACCCTTTCTAGGGGGTTCACATTGTTAGGATTGATTTGTACACTATCAGAAGTACACCAAAGATATGCTAGGATCTACCTCATTATATATTTTAGACCTCCTTATGTGAGTCTACATTGTTAAATGATTTATACAAAGAGACTAGTTAAGGTCTACCCAATTAAGGGATTATTCTTGCTGCAACTTCTATGAAACAAGTTGAATGCACTTTTTATAACACCATTTTCATTTTAGATCCTTTCTACTTTATTCACTCTTTATCTTCTCTTTTGATGCAAATATAAAAACACTTTGACAAAGAAAGGTCACAAATAACAAAGGTAAGCTCCAAGACAAGGTTAATATCCCAAGTCTCCCCAAGGTTTAGACAATCAAGTAGTAAGAGTATAGGGGCTCAAAACTCCACCTATCACCAAAAGCTCACCTATGTCTGTAACCACTCTTAGGGCTTCACCAATGTCATAGTTGACGCTTCAATTTCCAAGCAATCCACACAATCACTTCCCAAAATCTTTCAAGTCTAGCTCTACCAAGGGATCCCATAAGAATATCAAAGGATTTAGACAAATCAACCAACTTAGAATCAACCATTATCAAGGTTATAAAATTCATTACAACTCTACTTTCCTGTTAGATCCTTTCTACTTTATTCACTCTTTAGCTTCTCTTTTGATGCAAGTAGAAAAACACTTTGACAAAGAAAGGCCACAAATAACAAAGGTAAGCTCCAAGAAAATATTAATATCCCAAGTCTGCCTAAGGTTTAGAAAATTAGGTAGTAAGAGTATAGGAGCCCAAAAATCCACCTATCACCACAAACTCACCTATGTCTACAACCATTGTTAAGGATTCACCGATCTCATAGTTGACTCTTCACCTTCCAAGCAATTCACACAATCACTTCCCAATATTTTTCAACTCCAACTCAACAAAAGGCATCCCATGAGAATATCAAAGGCTTTAGATAACTCAACCAAATTGGAATCAACCATTACCGAGGCTACAAAATTCATTACCAATACTCACAAAATGAAATTGAAAAACATACCTAGAATAGCCCTAAAACCATTAGGCCTCCAAATTGAGTTTTCGGACTTAAACACAAGATTGTTCCAAAACACCTCAAAAAAAAAATGGAATTTTAGAAATCCATTTTAAAGTACTATAGGAGTTTAAAATTTTAGGTCTCCAACCTCTTTCTAAATCACCAACCCACAAAACCCTATATTTAAGGGTCATAGGCCTAAAAATCAAGGTTTATGTTGTTCTCAGGGTCTTTGAGCAATACCCAATTGATAAATCACAAAGTATTTGATATGAACTCATCTATTATGCCCTCGCAAAGCTAAAATAATGAGCCAACACTATCCTTATTCTTTTGCAATGTGATCCTACCAAGCCCTAACTAGTTACTACATACTAAAATAGCTAGCTTAAACAACAATGCACACTATAATAAAGGTGGGAAGTCAATGGTTTGAATGAAAAACAATATAACATACAAGACTATCTTGCTTTCCTTTGTGTAATTCCATATTTGTAGTGATTCTAAGGTGAGAGGTAGATCATTGAAAAAAATTCCTAGTTACAAACCAAGGAAAATAAAGATTGCACGATTCTATACAGAGTACAATATTTTAACAAAACTACTATATTAGTGTAATAAAAATGGATAAAATTCAATGTAAAACATCCTTAATCCATCCTTAATGAAAAATAAGTGAGTACGTTTAAAAATACAAAGAAATAGTAAACTTATTGGTAAGTACAATATAATTTTTGCACCAAAATAAAAGCTACAATCTTCAATAACCATTCAAATTTTCTTGCTCCATAAATTATAAAGCATGGAAGATGGCCCTTGACCTTCTATGTAGGAATCTCCATGAGAAAACACAAGAGATTTTTCACCTTCAAGAAATTGTAGAAGTTGAAATTTTGCAATTTTGCATCTTTTATGCATTTTTCACATATCTAAACTAAGACCCATCTAAACATGACCAAAAGGTCCCAATAACATAACAAGACATAATTTCATCCCATGATTGGATTGGATACATATTTCTTCCTTTGATTGGCATTGACCCAATTTGACCAATTGGCTAACATAGCCTTATTGTGACAAAAATATGTACAAATGACTTCAAACCAACATGAATGGACTTCATAAAACTTTTAATTGAAAATAAAACCACCTACTAACTCACACACCAAATTTAAGGAAATGGCGAGGAACATCAATGTTGATCTTGCACCATACTCCCATTGACTTGAAAATTGAAGTCCCTTGAGTGATAAATGTTGAAGAGTGACTCCATATTTCAATGTATCTTCCTCTAACATCCAAAAAACTATAGTATCTGAGAGTCCTTTCTATTTCACTAAATATTCTTTATATGTTTTTTTTCTTATTTGTTTGACCACCTTGGAGTCCATATTGTACTCCAATTGAGATGGTTTGTTTGGTGGTACATCCTTTTCCCATTCCACTTCCTCATTCATATTTTTTTCCATGATCTTCCATGTAACTAAATTATCTCCTTTGAATAAAGTTAAATCTACTACATTGAAGATGTGTGAAATCCCCCCATGTTTGGAGGAAGTTCAATCTCAAAGGCATTGGATCTAAAATTATCAATGATCTTGCAGGGTCCAATATTTTTCATTAGAAAATTGGTAGGCTAACCCTTGGGAAGCTCTTCCTTTCTTAAATAGACCATAATCAAGTCTCCTTCTTTGAAGTGGACTTATTTCCTTCTCTAATAAGCTTTCTCCTTGTATTTGGCAACTGATTTCTCTTGCTGCGATTTGAATTCCTCATGAGATGACTTCATTGCATCTACAATGTCTCTCCCAAAATACTCCTACTTTTCATGTTTTGGATATCCCTCATCTCTGAAGGTCCTCTAGGATGATACACACACTACAAATGGAGTCTTCCCTATTGATTTGTTTACTTAAGAATTGTAGGCATATTTTTCCTAATTGAGAATCTGATCCCATGCAACTTCATGTTGTTTGGTCAAAAATATTAGAAGGTTACCTAGTGATCTATTAACCACTTCATTTTTTCCATCCATTTGTGGATGATGGATAGATGAAATTGATAGTTGGGTGCCTAGTTTCTCCGACAAGGTCCTCCAATAGTGACATACAAACTTATTGTCCCAATTAGTAACTATAGACAATGGAAACCCATGAATTATATCTTATTATTTGAAAATAGACCTTTTTTGAGAAGCATCATGATTGCTCTAACATGGCACAAAATGGGTCATTTTGCTTATTCTATCCTCTATAACAAATACATTGTCCACACCTCTAGCTATCTTAGCTAAACCTAATACAAAGTCCATGCTAATGATATCTCATGGTTTTCTTGGGATTGGGAGAGGTTGGTGCAAATTTGAGTTGGATGAAACTCCCTTAGTCCTTTGGAAAATAACACATCTTTCCACACATCTCCTAATATTAAATTGTAATTTGGGCTAGTAGTAAAATCTTAACACTTGTTCCAATGTTTTGTCTACTCCAAGTGCCCAACAAGTGCACCATTATATATATTTTTGATTATTTTATCTCTCATAGATGATCTAGGAATAAAAATCCTACTTCCTTTGAAAAGTAATCCCTCCTGCAGTACAAAATGGAAAAAATGGCTATGAAAATGGTTAGTAAAATTAGAGAAAACTTCATAGGGTTCCTTGAAGACATCATCTTCATGATACATGTGCTTCAAATTATCTATTACCACACTTTAATGTTGGATATATTACATGGATAACCATTTTTCTCAATGTATTAGCTACCTTGTTAGTTGCTCATTTCTTGTTCTTAATGGTGAAGGTGAATGGTTGCAATTATTCCATCCACTTGACATGTATATGATTCAAATTTTTCTATTTCTTTAGGAAGCTTAAGGCATGATTTTTAATGAACACCAAAAATTCCTTTGGAATTAAGTAATGTCTCCATTTTCTTAGTCTTTGGACCATAACATAGAGTTCAATGATATAGGTACTATACCTCTACTTGGCTTCATTCAACTTCTCAAAAAATAATGCAATAGGGGTGTCCTTCCTAACTTAAAAATGCTCCAATAATATGCTTATTGACACTACACTCCATTGTGAACACCTTACTAAAATTAGGCAACATGAAAGTTGGTAATTCTATTACCTTTTTGTTTAGGAGTTGGAAACTATCTTCTATGCTTTTTGTCCACTCAAACTTACACTTGAATCCACCCTTGATGGTATTGAGTATAGGAGCAAAAATTCCACTAAAACCTTTGACAAATTTCCTATAAAAGTTTGCAAGGTCATGAAAGCCCATTACTTCACCCATTTTTCTTGGAGTTGGTCAATTGAATATGACATCAAACTTTGAGGGGTCCATCTTAAGGCAACCTTCAGATATGAAAAAATACAAGTAGATGAACTCTATTTTTAAAAATCTCACACTTTTATAGGTTGATATTCAATCGCTCATCTTCAAGATTATGAATCACTATCTTGAGATGCTTTAAATGCTCTTCTCTTGACTTGATAAACACCAAAATGTTATCAAGGTAGACAATTACAAATTCCCTATAAATTGCACTAGGAATTCATTCATCAAACTCATGAATGTTCTTGGAGCATTGGTCAACCCAAAGAGCATATCATGCCATTCATACAATCCCTCATTAGTTTTGAATGCAGTCTTCCATTCATCACCATGCATATTCCTTATATGATTATAACCAAATTTGAGGTCAGTTTTGGATCAGTAACATGATCCACCTAGGTGACCCAATTGGTCTTCTATCATTGGCATTGAAACCTATATCTTATAGTTTTTTTTGTTGTTGATTTCTATAGATTCCACACATAATATCCATTTTCCATCCTTTTTAGGGGCTAGGACTAAGCGCACTCCACATGGGCTCAAATTTTTTTTAATTAGTCTATTTCCCAAGAGTTCCTACACTTTTCTACTTATCTCTTCATTTTTTTTGGGTTTGATCTTGTAGGTATCCTTGTTAGGTAAATTTTCACCTAGTATCAAGTCAATTTGATGACTAATACTCCTTAAAGAGGGAAAAATGTTTGGTTTCTCTCCTACAACTATGCTTGGGAATTATTTCAACAAAAATTCAACCCCCTTTAGTGAAGGATCCTACTCCTTCTTCTCCTTGTTGGGATTCACAACTATAGCATACCCATAAAAATATCCCCCCTTAATATGGCCCATAAAATCCTTTCCTCCAACCAACATTACTAATGATTTGCCTTTCTCCTTGTCAAATTGTCCAAAATAAGGGTTCATCTTGTACTTCTTTCCATTCTTTTTGATTAGGGAAGTGTTCTTCTCATCATCATGTTGATCTTTTACATCAAACTTCTAGGGTCTTCCAAGTATTAGATGTCATGCATCCATTGGGATGATTTTACATAAAACTTTATCTTTGTATTCTCCAATATCAAAGTCCACCCATGCTTATTCTTAAACTATGAAATTTTTATTCTCATTTAACCAAGAAATATTATGGGGTGCTATGTGTGAAAGACTCTTGAGTTTCAATTTATTCACCATTTTAATAGATACTACATTATGTTGACCCTAAATCAACAATGAGCTTTCCATATGCTCTACCTTGAGTCTTAAATAGTGAATTTATTTGAGGAGGTTCCTATTTTAATGACATTTGAAGGAGAGTCCTTTTGATCATCATGTTCTCACCATTCAATGCTGGTGCTATACTTCCAATAGGGGCATCAATGCTTCTACAAATTTCTTCCTCAACAATTGGTTCCTCATTTTTGTGCTTGTAGATGAACTAGTAGTTTTGTTAGGACATTGTCCACTTGTATGCTCAACTTGATCATATGTAAAACACCTTTATATGAAGACTCGACTACTTCTTCCTAGCCTTTCTATGTTATTTGATCTTCTCTAACCTCTATATCCTAGTCCACCTTGTGATTGTCTTCCCCTCTAGTTTGAAAGTAATTATTTCATCATTTATACTACTTTTACCTTTTCCAAAACTACCCCTTCCTCTATTATTCCTACCACCTCTACTTCTATTTCTTTGGTTATCTTTACTCTTGATCTTCTCCTCATCTTTGATGACTAATTGAAAGCACTCATCAAATTTTTAAAGAATTAACAAACTTATCTCATCTTGGATTGCATATTTCAATCCATTGATATACCTAAAAACTAGTTCTTGTTGGTCCTTATTGTAATTTTCCTAATGCTAAGCTTATGGAACTCCCTAGTAGATGTGGAAAAATCCATGTCCCTTATTTTGATATTATAAAATTTCCTAATCATTTGGATCTCAAAGTCAACTAGCATTAACTTTCTCTTCATCATGGCTATTGTAGACACTCAAAAATGGCTCCCATCTACGGTTTCATCACATTTTCATACTAACTCATTCCATTCTATCATTCCACTAACTTTGATCTTTTGGCTAACTTGATCATATCTCAATAGTGTCAGTCATCATTCATTTCCTCTTTTACATCAATTTCATATCATTTTGAAACCATTTCAAATCAACTTGAAATCATATCAAATCAACTCAAAATAACTCCAAATCAACCCAAAGTCACCCAAAATCAGTCTTAATCAACCCAAAACATGTCAAACATCCCAAATCTATCATCATTTGTCCAATCCTAGTTAGTTTTATGGCTTTTAGTGCCTTAGAAACATATCAATCTATCCAATCTTATCAATCTAACCTTAGTACTGTCATGGCTCTCAGTGCTAGGTCAAACTATCATTCACATCATTCGATCTTTGACATTGTCGAGTATTTTAGTGTTGGATCATGGTGTTATCAACCATTTAATAACATTGATAGTATCTTTATCAACCAATCTCGATCTTGTAGCATTTTACAATGTCAATTAAATGATACATGTCCTTAATTTGTGTCATGTGTCCTTGGAATGTTATCAGTTTCATCAATCAATCAATTTGACCATGGCTTTGGTCTATCTATCATCATCCTAGTAAATCTTTGTTATCATCACATTTCATCAAAGGATGCTATCACACTTATTTAATCAAATTGGCCAATCGTCTACTAATTTTCTCTATAGAATTAAATAACCATAATTTAATCTTATATCATTTCACTAATAATTCTTCCTAACTAACATCCTCTATTAATTAATTTGATTAATTAATTGGTTTATCATTCACATACCATCAAAATTCTTGATTCCCTAAGTCATATTTTCCTCCATTAATTCCATTTTTACTAATTTCTGTTTGTGTGGAATGAGGGATTTTTAATTCAAATATTCCACATGATATTGACATCATTGTGACACATGGGCATGACATAGTATGGATTCTCCATTTACACTTGGCTAAGATATGTCGTAATCCATATATTCTTATTCTCTTATGCACATTCACATTTGGCTTCCATTGTCATATATTCTTGGATTTAAGTGGGTTTGAGGTGTCATATGACACATCATAGATCCTCTTCCATTTTTAGCCACGTTTGAATTCCAAAGCATCATACTATCCCAAATTTGGCATCTTGTGTCATATGCATCATGGATTATCAAAGGAATCTCTTGCCAAGTCACATATCCAAGGTGACAATTCCAATGCTCTCATCTTCCGTGTTGTTTATAAAATGAGTATTCTTCCTCTCATTTCCTATCCCTAGCTTCGAGGTCTCTGTCTGTCTGTCTGTCTCTCTCTCTCTCCCATGCTAAAATCACATCTTCTAATATTCTCATAGAATTTAGCACTATCTTAGACTTTTGCTTTCTAATTTTGTGCACTATAGGCAATTGGAGCTATATCACATGGAAAAGAAAGAAGGACATGGGAGCTAAAAATGAAAGAGGGGTTTTTTAACATTGTGTTGCTTCCTTTTGTTTATTTGGATTTCATGTTGGGTTCACCAATTATAGGACCAGAAAATGGGCTAATGTCTAACATACTAACTTGGGTTTCTTGTGTTTGTGCTTGTAGGTGCAAGGAAGAAGCTCACTTGGAGGGGTATAATGCTTATTCTCTCTCCTTTATCACACCTAGTCTAATTAGGGGCCCTAGCAATATGATTTTATGCTCTCATTTATGTATTCTATTAGCTTTTTGTCCTAGGGTGCACTCTACTTTGTTAGGGCACACTTGGGACCCCTAGGAGGTAGTTTTAGGAGCCTATGAGCCACCATAACCCCTAGGTTCAGTTTCTAGCTTACCAAATACACTTAGAAACCACCAATTGCACCCTATTGGGTTCCAAATACACTAGGGGTGCATTCTATACTATCTAGGTGCACTTGGTAGAGTAGTTCTCAAAATTTCAATTTTTGGGTCTTGTTTAGGCATCACTTCCCCACACTTTTCAACTAGCCTCCCAACTAAACCTAGAAATTACCAACTATACTGTTCTAGGCCCCAAGTGCACCATGGGCATAGTTAGCACTATCTAAGTGCACTTGGGGACATTCTAGGTCATTTTGACCTTCTAGGGTGCAGTCTGCTCTGTCAAAGCATAGTTGGTTCATAGAAAGCACATATTATACTCAGAATCTACATCTAGGGTTTATGTTCACTTCTAAGACCTAGATTAGATGTTTTTGTGTTATTGATGGTCTATTTGTAGCACGTGGAAATTGTTGGATGAAGACTAGTCATTGAAAAACTACATATGCTTGTTTGCAAGATGTTGTCAAAGACCCTATGTGCTTGTCAAAACCATGTGTGCAGATTTCCTAGATTAAATAAAAATTTTCTTGGTGCATAAAATAAAATTTTTCTATTCTGCTTGGCATGTCTATAGTGTTTAAAACCCTAGGAGTTACATCGACATATCCTCTCCCCTCACCATTTGTGTATCTTGGGTGTAAGATAAATCCATGTGACTTCTATAGGAAGCCTACCTTGGACCAAGATACCTGATATTGGGTATGCCAAGGGATGACTTTAGAGTGGTAATGGGCCAAAGCCAGGTTAATGTTCTAGCCGCTATATAAAACTTGAATAAGATGAAAGCCATGTTAGTGGTATTGCTACATGATAACTCTCCTCCAATACCCTTGTGGTGCATCAAACCCTAGTTCTTGGGGCTGGGAGACCTTCTAAGGAATTTTATCATTCTCTTGCTAAATGAAATGTCCTTACTAAAAATCTTATTTTAGTGGTTAAAAACTTTTCTATCTACTGGCTCAAGGGCTCACCCATGCCCGTGAAGATATCCTACATTCTTGCAATCCTTAGTAGAGACAAAAGTCCCTTAGGAAGTAGATCTTGGTAGCCTTGATAAGTGCGTGCACTATAAGGGGGAGTTTTTGGTACAAAGATTCTAAGTTTTCCACTCTAGATAAGTGTGGCTAAACATTAGTTCAAGTAGGAATTCAATGGATATAGTCCTAAAGCTTAGGTTGTGGTGTGTATGTTCAGTTTTAACAATAGCTATTCTTGTCTTATTGTGTCTTGCATGCATGTAAAACATTAATCAAGATAAAAGACAACTTTCAAATTTACACTTTGGATATCATTTGAACCTTTTTGAAACATTACACATTATCAAAATATTGTAATCTTTGTCAAACTTTGAAAACTTTGGTCTAATACATTCAAGACTTGGAAAACATGGCAGCTTGTGATCCTAGACATGCTTGGCATAACATAGATTCCCTCTTTGCATAAGAACCATTTGCATTCACCATAATTTGAGCCTTATACTTACATTAACTAGGCTTCATATTGCATCTTCTAGTCCTCATTGTGCATCCCTCATGTTTCATATTGCATTCATTAGGGTTTAGTTTGCATCCTTTAGTCTTTGCATTTCAACTGCAAAATCTATAGCTTGCATCTTCCACCTTGCACCTTTGCATACCCAACCTTAATCTTGCACACTTTAACCACCATTCTAGGTTTCTTAACCTTCATTTTTCACATTCCTTTTGGTCTTAACATTGTCCTCTACCCTTTGGCTCTTTTTAACATCAAACTGGAAACCATATATTCCAAAAACCATCTTAGTTTTAGCTTAGCTCAGTTTACCAGCTGCGCCCTAAAACTACCAACTATGCTCAAATTGGCCCCGACTACACCATAGGCATAGGTGGTATTGTTTGAGTGCACTTAGTTGTTTGAGGACTTAGTTTGGGCTTCCAAATAACATTTAAAGACTTTAGAGGTGTCCTTAGGTACCTGGATAGGGCCCCCTGTATTAGCATGCCCTGATCTGCATTTTGCATCTCCTAACCTTCATTGCCTTCACCTAGGACATTATTCCTTAGGTCATAACCTTCATTACACATCTCCTATCCAATTATAATGTCAACCCTAGCATCCTAGCTCTTTGGTAAAACAACTTGGCAATCACCCAACTTAGAATCAACAACCATTCAATGTAGTCTCCCAAATGCACCATGAAACTACCAACTGCACCCAAACTAGCCCCAATTGTACTATAGGAATAGTTGGTACTATTAGAGAAAACTTGGTGCTTTTAGAGCATAGTTGTGTACTAGTATGACCATTTTGGGACCCTAAAATTGCATTAGGAAGCCTCTGTAGGTCCTCATTCTGCATATGACCCAAAACAACATCTTGCACCCAGAATCTTATTTTGCATCTTAGGACCTTTACATATTGCATATCCACTTAGCATAATTAGCATTTTGACCATCCTGAATGTTATTTTAAACCCAAAACCTTTGAATTTAGTCAAAAATCTAAACAAAGTATGAGTCCTAGAGTATCTCCTAGTGTTGATGGATGATGGATCTTGGCTAGTCCTTTTGTCTTTTTTATCATTTTCTTTGGTCAAACTCTATCTATGTCTTGATAGATTTGACCTTGTCATTTTTATCAACTTGATCTTTTTGTCTTTTATCACTTTTTGGTCAAGATCCAAAGTCCATCTTCATAAGGTTAAACTCCTAGACAAAATACTTTCCAAAGATTTCACCTAAGCTCAAGACCTTGCATATACCCTTACCATAGGATTTTCATATTCCTAGTGTCCTGAAACATCATTTTCACATACCCTAGTGGTATATCCCACCTCATCTTGCATTGTTCAAAACCCTAGTATCATTTTCATTATCAAACCCTATCAACTTGTCTATCAACTAACTTTTCTCCTTGATCATTTATCCTCATTTTTCTTATCCCAAACATCATTATCAACCCAAGCATACCATCCCTTTCTTAGTCCACCTTGCATAAATATACCTCTAGCATCATTACCAAGTCCAAATTCTAACCCTAATTTTCATTTGCATACCATAGAGTCATTTTCATCTCCTTTAGTCAAATTCCAAAAATGTCACTTTGCATTTGCATTTGCATAGCATCCCTAGGACATTTGCACTTTGCATATCAAAACCATAGTTCATTTGGCACTTAATCACATTACATAACATCCCTAAGTACTTAAAAATCCAATAAAACACTCATATCTTGCATACCTACATCCTAATTATCAAAATTTGACCTATTTTACCAAATCCACTCCTGTTTTACTAACTGTATACTTTAGGTGTGTAGTTGGTAGCTTTAGCTTTAGTTGGTAGTTTTAGAGTGCACTTGGTAATTAGGGATTCCATTCTAGGTTGTATAACCCTAATCTACATTTCCATAGCTTTCATTGCATCCCTAAACCTTGGAAAATAGTCAAAATCACTCAAATCATTTACATTCTACACACTTGGGAGGTAGGGAGTCCATTTAGGTTTTCCTACACTACATCTGCATCCTTAGGTATCATTCCAACACTCACTAGGACACAATCAACTTAGAGACCCAATCAATTTTATCAACCCTTATTTTATGAGGTGCCAATACAGTAAAAACCTTGTCCAAGAAAAAAGAAGAGCAAGAAAACCCAACCAACATTTGATGAAGACCAAATTAAGGCATCACAACTGTTACTTGTGGACCCCTTAAACATGTATCCGCAAGATCACAATAATCAAGAGATGACACAAAAAACCTTAAGCAATACACTTACTATGATATTTCCTTTAAACACTTTCACTATACATGGAATTGTTCAATGGAGCCCTAATGAACCTATATTTGTGCTGATACCACCTAGAGGTGGAAATGTACCAACCACACCCAAAGATGAATAGACACACTCATTCAGATTTAGTAAAACCAATCCAAATACATCAACCCCAAAAAATCAAACACACAACAAGGTACTATACACCTAAGTGATGACTCTGACATTGATTATGACATCATTGACAAAGAAATGGCTAGGGCATGTCAAGAGAATTTTTTTGCAAAAACTTCAAACTTTTGGCAACCCAAGAAATTGTCATGCTTAATCCATACTTAGAGGGACCTAAGTCCAAACATCAATTGAAAACATACAACCCATGATCAAATTGGACTCAAATAAGGGAAAAAAACCTTTAGAGTTTTCAAACACAATAATGGCACCTGTAAGGTCCCATCAAGAATCAACCATCAAAATCCTCCAAAGTACATTTGAACACATCAACATTAATCCCTTTTTGATGAACCACAACCAATAAAGGGAAACAAGACTCTTCCTAAATATTGCAAAAGGATGTTAAGACTTGACCTCAATCACATGATACAACAACAAGATGTGCCTGAAGGGACTTGTACTCTAGGGATGCCAAACATACCTCCTTTGGAGGAAAATCAACAAAGTGCACCTTTGCTCCTAACTCTACCAAATTATATGACATCAAATATTATGGAGCCTCCCACAAGTACACCATGTGAAACATCAATTGCAACAAACCCTATTGACATACAAAGGAAAAGTATTATTGACATTATGCCCATTCCCAAAAGGAACACACCACATTGTCAAATCAATATGATGTCCCAAGGAGAAACATTTAACACACAAAGGTACCAAAATAATTCTCAAGGACATAGCCAACTCCCACAACAATGCCAGCCTACAGTGGTATGTGGACATAAAATTTCCAAGGTGCAACCAAGTATAAACTCACTCAACACACATTTCACACACCAACAACAACATCAACCATAACAACAACCTCAGTTGGTGCAAGGATCCAACATCCCTAACACACATTCCAATGTTAATCCACTTGACTTACATGCAATGTATCAACATCAATTCCAAAAACAACAAGCCATGTTTGCTGAGCAACAAGAACAACTAAAAAAATAGTTGGAATACCAAACACACCTTGAGCAACAAATTGTATACCAATAACACTTGTTGCAACAACAACATGCACCACAAATACCTCTACAACAATAGTCAAATAGATGGTCTCACATGCAACCAATAGAGGTATCTCAACAACAAATGGCACAATAAAAACACATGATACAACAATCATAGTCAATACTACAACAAGTACCACATCAAATACCACAACAAGTACCCAAAATCTATCACAACAAGGACCCTTTTGTCTTTGAGGTACTAGCATACCTCCACCACCTAGTAACACATCACTAAACTCATCAGACACAAAAATGTTACAACTAGGTTGACACATTTCTTGCCATAAAAAACGATCTACTCATAGACACAAAAGACTTGAAGGGAAGACTATCATGAAAAACCCTAATGAAGAGCTATTAAAATAATTCAAACAACTTTCCAAACAAGTCGAGGCATTGGGAGTCCAAAAGAAATAGGCTCTATACACAAAAAGGGGCCTGCATCCTAATCTATTTAATAAAATTATATATATGCCTCCATTTACAAAACACTTTGAGGCCCCAAGTGTCAAAAAATATCAAGGAAAAGGCAAGCCCATTGATCACATCTGAGAATTGTTGCCTCTTGTAGTGAACTCAGTGATTAGCCCACCTACCTCATGAGATTTTTCCCTCATTCTCTAGGTGGGCCCACACTTGAATGGTATTCCAAACTTCCCAATATTATCAAATCTTGGTAAGAGTTGGCAGACTAGTTCATCTCCCACTTTTCCTTCAACATTACAAATGAGGTGACACTTTCTGATTTGTGCTCAACTAAACAAAAGATGGGAGAACCATTTATCACATTCTTACTACACTAAAGAAGCTTAGTTAGTCAATGATCACTAGACATTCCTGAAGAACAACAAGTTAACCTGTGCATTGAAAACTTAGTCCCCAATTTAATGTATGAACTCAAAATCAAAAGTCCAAGCACCATTTCTAAACTGATGAAAAAAAGGGATAGTATTGAAGATGCTCTCATCTGTAAGGGAATCCTCAAGATGAACAAGGAAAGCACAAACACCAACTCATCTGATGATAAGGCAACATTTTTTCTCCAAAAAAAAAAGTGACCAATGATGGCATTATAGATGTATGTACAATTCATACATCACAACCTCAACTGACTTTGAAAGGTGTAAACCCTATGAATTCACAAACTCCCAATCAAACATCACCTCCACAACAAAAAAATAAGACTTCCATGTAAAATGGATCTCAAAGACATGCTAGAACCAAAGATATAAAATTCACACCATTAGGATACCTCTTGAGACTGCACTTCAACAATTACTCAGTAACAACTTCTTGTAGTTACCCCCAATCAAAGACAAGCTAACTAAAGCTTCTTGGTGGGATGGAAAAAATTTCTATGGTTACCACCACACAAAGGACATAAAACCTCATCATTTTTCCAATTAAAGCATGCAATACAAAACCTTATTGATGATGGTGTGATCATAGTTGATCCATCACTGCTAGCATCCAATTCTGATCACACTATTTTTAAAGATCCTTTGGGTAATCATGACAAAGAGAAGGCTTCTAGTTCAAACTCAAACTCACAAGCTAATGTCAGTTACACACACATAGGATATAACTACACCATAAACTATTTCAATGAGTCTAATTCTTTCATATCCACATTCACCTTAAAGGCTAAAGACCATTGCACTATCACTACATGTTGTACCAAGATCACCCTACCTGGAGCTCCATCTAGACCCACTATCTCTACTAGACCTGCACCCCCTAGTAGACCAAATGCTCCTACTTCATCTGACTACAACCTTGTTGAATATCTCAATAAAACCCCTACACAAATATCCATCTTGGACCTATTGCTATGTCCCCCCAATATCAAAAGATCTTGGATCAAGCCTTTAAAGAGTCAATAGTTCTAGATAACATCAATGTTACCAAATTCTAGGCCATGGTTGAGAACCTATCCACCTCACAACTTGGGATATTCCTAAGGATAGACCCAACCATAATGATCCCCTTCACCTCAAAGTCTTTATCCATAATGTCAAGGTTAGACATGTCTTAATAGATGGAAGAGTAGGACTAAACATTTGTACTCTTTAGGTTGTCAAGGGTTTGGGTTATTTTGAGGATGATGTGGATCCCTCTCAAAGAATCACAATAAAAGCCTATGATTATGGTGAATGCTTCTCGAAGGGCATCCTCATATTACCCATCAGAGTTGGTCCAGCTATTGGGAATACATTATTCTAAGTCCTAGATATAGAAATGAACTAAAACATGATACTAGGACACCCTTGGATCCATGCTATGAAAGTAGTGCCCTCTACATATCATCAATGTCTAAAGTTTTCCTACAATAATGTGGAGGTTACTATCCCTAGTGATCTAAATCCTTTCTAGTTTTGTGTTAATCTGAGAGATGTTACTACATACCAAGTCCGAACAAATAATGAAGTACAACTCATAGATTCCTCTAAATATGTAGATGCTGATATACTCCTTAGTAAGGCCAAGGAAAAGCTAAAGATTGAAGACAATAGGTGTGGAGAATACTTTATGTCTCAAGTATCCCAAATTACGGAGTCACCACTTTCTCCCCAATCTTATGGTAAATCACATCTATTACAAGACCAACACTTTGAGATTAGTACACAAAATTCCACTTCTATCAATGAGAATACTTCCATATGCATTGAGAAATCAAAAGAAGAACACAAAACCCCTTTGGTATCTCCTAACAAGTATGGATCTAGGTTTATTATCATGCAAAAACAAGGATATGATGGATATTGTGGTCTTGGATGTATGAAATAAGGAATAATTGAACCTATCACTATGAATGGATGACCTCCTAGATTGGGGCTTGGATTTAAACCATTATGAATAGGTCCTCTTAGTACTACGGTACCTACATGTAAGACTATGGATGTTTTGAACAATGAAAAGGCATCTGAGGAGATCCAACCTGAAACCAACAATCCTCCAACTTCTAAGAATGACCCCAATTATACAATTGAATTAGATATCCATATATATACCTTTAACCAAAGCCCATTCAACACTGATTATGACATCCCCTCAAGTTATCTTGAACTATTGGATTGGGACCAATGTGGACCACCCATTTTTGATCGATTTGAAAATAATGATGCTCTCACAATAGACTTTGAAATCTATGAAGTCAATAAAATTGGTGATCATAAAGAAGTAATTTCTCCTAAAGTGAATACATTGGCATATTTTGGGAAGCCAACTCCACCTTCTAGTTGCAAAGCAAAAAGAGAAAAAAATGACAAAATTAGCTCTCTTGATGAAAACTATAAGGTGCCATTAGACCATGAAAAATCAAAAGCTAAGCAGTTCCCAAGGATACAATATATGCAAGTGGATGCCATGAAGATAATTGTTCTAGTGTTAAACATGCCACAAAGTATTTTTGAGTGCTCCTAATCAACATTTATGTTAGAAATTTTGGTCTCAATCCTCCCAATCCTTCCTTATATCAAGCTATTTATCCCCCAATCTTACTACCTAACTTGTCCGATAATAAAAATACAACATCTATCCAACAAGCCTTTGAGCATGTCATCATTAGTAATATCCCATACAACATATTTGTTGACCCATTTATCCTTAGATTCCTTGATTCAAAAGAGGTAGACACTATCTTACATATAGTACACAATGGTATATCTTGAGGCCTTTCCAATGGTTTGATTTGAGCTATAGACTTCGAACAAATTCTGCATAGTTATGGTCAGTCATGGATCCAGAGATTTTCAGCTAGAAAAACCAACAATAGCTATCTTCTTAGCATTCATTAGCAACATTCATGATTCCATCTAAAAATCCTGAAAAAATATCAAAAAATGGCAAAAAGTCCTGAATTTTTTTTAAAAAAAGCAAAAAGTCATGAAAAAAGGAAAAAAAAGTGAAAAAAGTCATGAAAAAATGGATGCCTTTATGAAAAATTGGGAAATAGGTGTCTTGGCATGAAAATTTGAGTCAAGAGAAAAATTTCATCCAAAAGTGAAAACATGGCAAATAGGTGCTTTGGGCAAGTACCATGGTGAAAACTTGGCAAACAGGTGCCATGTGTAATCAGTTGTTGCTCCTCCATCTATCAAAATTCCATCTAGTTTTTACCCTTTTTTCATTCTCTGATCATATCCATCATATTGCAAGACATCCCTAGTCCTTTATCATGACCCACAAACTCATTAATGTCCATTTTTATCTTACCTAAAGCATCATCAGTCTATACATACTCTATCTTTGGCCTTTGTACATAGTCTACGTCTTGTCTAAGTGCATATTACCTACATGGTGCATGAGTTTGAACTTGAACTAGGGGCATATCCCTAAGCACTTTTTATCCATTGGACTTATTGCATAATAGATTAGAGCTAACACTTGTGTATGCTTTTACGATCCTAAATAAATTCTAAAAATTAAAATAAAACCTGAATAAATCCTAAAAATCCTAAAAATTCAAATATGATCTTGAAACAATCCTAAAAATTCAAATAAAATCCTAAAAAGAATCCTAAAAATTCAAATATGATCCTGAAAGAATTCTAAATATCATATAATTTCCTGAAAAAATCACTAAAAATCATAAAATGTCCTAAAGTAAATCCAAAAAATCATAAAATTTCTTGAAGAAACTAGTCACACAAAAACATCACATATCCCCAAAAAGCCTAAAAATCACAATACCCACCAAAAATGTGTAATAAACCTTGTAAATCACACCTATCTGAGCAATGTGAATCCATAAATAAAACTATCACATGATCAACCTATCAAACACTATCTAAAGACCTAAAATACTAAAAGGCAAGTAATAATGGACCAGAATAACTGTTGGCTCACACTCTTTAGTGAGTGATTTATTTTTTCTTTGCTTTTCTTTGATCATGTTCCTATGCCATTTGATGATATAAACTAATCTATAAGAGTGGCTAGGATGGTTCATGATCATCTTTTATTTTTTGTTTGTTAAAATGCACCTTTTAAAGTTTGGGGCATGTATATATGCCTTAGGAAGGACAAGGTAAATTTTTGTTTGCATCATGCTTGTTTACACAAAAGGTTTTCATTTTTCCTCTAGCCCTTTATGCAATGATTCGTTGCATTCTATTTGCCATATCAAAATAAAGCTCCACTTGACTTATAGTGCACTTTTTGAAAGCAAAAGTCTTCATGTCATTCTAATTGGTCTTCATTTTATCTCCTTGGTCTTCCATTAGCCATCTCTTCATCCAACACCATGATCATGTATTTTGATACACTAAATCATCTTCATCTTGCATTCCTACATTCCTGCATCATCGTACACTGTCTGTCAACCTTGTGTGGCTTTCCACCTAGTCTAGCTTTAGTCTAACTTTTTTGACCAATTTTGACCAAATATGAAAATATTTGACTGATTTAACTCATATTATGACATCTTTCCACCATTTTGGGCATGCATGCAAAGTTTCAAGTGATTTTGAGTCCAGTTGGGTTGATTTTGGCCCCAGAGCCTTCTAGGGCACAATTTGCACTTTCAAAGCACACTTGGGCTTCCCAAGTGCACCTAGGGAACACTTGGTACTTTCATAGTGCACTTGGTCTTACTCAGTGTGCATTGGGTGCACTTGGGTTCATTTTGGGTGCACTTGGGAGGAGTAAGATGCCCAGAACTACTCCCGGAGTCCCTATGTTGCACTTTGGAGGCCATAACTTTTGCATTTCAACTCCAATTTTCAATTTGTCAATTGTGTTGGATTTGCATATTTTTTGTGAAAAATTTAAGAAATAATTTTCATTATTTTGTCACTCTCTTGAGCAGAAACCCCTGAAACTACTCTCTGGGTCCCGATCGGCCCTCATTCTGCACTCTAGACCTCATAACATTCACATTTTAGCTCTGATTTTCCATCCATCAATTGCTATGGTTTTGTCTTCTAGTTTTCAAGAAATTGACCTATCATATGCTTATATTAGTCAATTTATCAAGGGGGCACTGATATATATCATCCCTACTGGAGCATGTTGTTGTGGCTTTCTCATCAGTGTTCTTTGACACAACACTCTAAATCGTATTGTATCAAAGAAGGGAAAAATGTTGATGCTCAAAAATGATTCTCATCTATAGTTTCATCACATTTTCATACTAACTCATTCCATTTTATCATTCCACTAACTTTGATCTTTTGGCCAACTTGATCATATCTCAACAATGTCTATCATCATTCGTATCCTCTTTTACATCAATTTAATATCATTTTGAAACCATTTCAAATCAACTCAAAATTACATCAAATCAACTCAAAATCAACCCAAATCAACCCAAAATCACTCAAAATAAGTCTTAATCAACTTGGAACATGTCAAACATCCCAAATCTATCATCATTTGTCCAATCTTAGGCATTGTTGTAGCTTTTACTGCCTTGGAAACTTATCAATCTATCAAATCTTATCAATCTAACCGTAGTACTGTCATGCCTCTCAGTGCTAGGTCAAACTATCATTCACATCATGTGATCTTTAACATTAACAAGTCTCTTAGTGTCAAATCATGGTGTTATCAACCACTTGATAACATTGACAGTGTTCGTTGATGTTATTTATCAACCAACATCGATCTTGTAGAATTTTACAATGTCAATTAAATGTTACATGTCCTTAATTCATGGCATGTGTCCTTGGCATGTTATCAATTTAATAAATCAATCAATTTGACCATGGCTTTGGTATATCCATCATTATCCTAGTCAATCTCTATTATCATCACATTTCATCAAAGGATGCTATCACACTTATTTAATCAAATTGGCCAATCATTTACTAATTTTCTCTACAGGACTAAATAACCATAATTTAATCCAATATCAATTCACTAATTATTCTTCCAAACTAGCATCCTCAATTAATTAATTAGTTTATAATTCACAAACCATGGAAATTCTCAATTTCCTAAGTCATGTTTTCCTCCATTTATTCCATTTTTACTAATTTCTATTTGTGTGAAATAAGGGATTTTTAATTGAAATATTCCACATGATATTGACATCATCATGACACATGGGCATGACACATCATGGATTCTCCATTTACACTTGGCTAAGATATGTCATAATCCATATATTCTTATTCTCTTATGCACATTCATATTTGGCTTCCATTGTCATAGATTCTTGGCTTTAAGTGGGTTTGAAGTGTCATATGATGCGTCATAGATCCTCTTCCATTTTTAGCCATGTTTTACTTCCAAAGTGTCATACAATCCTACATTTGGAATCTTGTGTCATATGCATCATGGATTCTCAAAGGAATCTCTTGCCAAGTCACATATCCAAGGTGACAATTCCAATACTCTCATCTTTTGTGTTGATTATGAAATGAGCATTCTTACTCTCATTTCTGGTCTATGGCTTCTTAGTCTTTTGCTCTATCTCTCTCTCTCTCTCACACACACACTCACACTAAAATCACATCTTTTAGTACTCTCACAACATTAGCACTATCTTAGACTTTTTCTTCTTAATTATGTGCACTATAGGTAATTAGAGCTATATCAAATGGAGAAGAAAGTTCATGGGAGCTACAAATGAAAGAGGGGGTTTTTAAGATTGTGTTTCTTCCTTTTGTTTATTTTTCTTTCATGGTAGACAAGAGGAAGTCAATGTATGCTTATTGAGTTTGTGATTTTCTCATAGTATGTTAGACATTAGCCCATTTTCTGGTCCTACAGCTACCATTATGTTCCATTTAGTAATAGGGTTCTTAGTATTCATTTCCTTATCTATTTGGGCTTAGTTCCATAGTATAAGTGTAGAACCATTGAGATTTATTCTAGCATACTTTACCTTCTCCTCCTCCTCAACATCATTGAAGTAAAATAGGTGTCTAAGGGAACTATCCAATCTGTCATCTCCTCTACATATAGATTTTTATTGAAAGTAGACACCTTGACTCTGAAGTCTTCTTTCCTATTCCCTAATGGCTTCAAGGAAATCCTACTATTCTTTCTTGGCTTCTTCAACTTCTTTTCTCTTTGGTTGTTTAAGATCTTTAGTTCTAATCTCCACCTTCTTCTTATTCCCCCCACTCTTCTTCTTCACTATCTAAGTTATTATTGTTAACTTTGAACTCCTCCATCATCTTCTTCAATTTCTCTTCCCATTTCTGGTCAATTCTTTTCTCCATTTGTTCAATCACCATTTCAAGGTACTTAAATCTCTTAGGTGGGAAGCCAATGTTTTAAATGAAAAAACATATAATATACAAGACTATCTCCCTTTTTTCATAGAACTCTGTAGTTGCAGAGATTCTAAGGTGAGAAATAGCCCATTGAAAACAAACCCTAGTTATAGACCAAGGAAAGAAAAGAATGCAAGACTCTATACATAGTAAAATATTTCTTCCAAACTACTATATCAATTTTTTAAAAATGGATAAGATACAACACAAAACATCCTTAATCCATCCTTCAGGTGAAATAGATGAGTATGCCTAATGTTGTGGTTTCATAATGCACGCCCCATTTCTTCCAAAAATGGGGACCCCCTAATATATATATATATATATTTGAGACCCCTAATCTGAGATCTAAGTTATTTTTGGGACTCTACCTAAAGTTTGGGTCCTGCCTGGTCCTCTGCCTAAAAAATCCATGTGTCAGATTTGGAGGAAATTCAAAATCAAGGTGATTTTGAGTAAAGGATTGTACTAGTGCATCTAGCACACATGCACACCCTATCAAGGTGCACTAGTGTGCATGTGCTTACCTTTCAAGGTGCACAAGTGTGTAAATGTATAGGTGCACACATCAGAGGGGTGCACGTAACCCTAGATCTATAAATACCTAGGGCCATCATGTTGGATTGTTCAAAATGGGAAGAGTACTTTTGAGGGGGGGGGGGGAGTGAATTAGAAGTACCACACTTTTAACCATTTTCAATCCTTTAAAACACATAATTGAAAATTAAATTACATGCATATAAATACATTACATAACTATAAAATAAACACATGCAATAACACATAACACCAGATTTGGTAACCCAAAAACCCTTCAGGAATAAGAAGGTATAATTGGGGTGGAGATGATACCCACAAAAATTACTGTAGCAATAAATGTTTTACCACTTTTGATGGTCTACCCTGTGTAAGGCCTTCCTTGTTAAAGGCTTTACACTATATCAATAGTGACTTGATTAGAGGATTTACAAACACTTTACATGAAGTGTCACCCTGTTAAAGGATTTACAATAGGCTGTTAAACCCACCTAATACAATAGGATTTTCAATCACCTTCTCCAAAGGTTCTCCTACCTACCTGTTGAGCTAACCTATCAAAATAGGATTTCCAACTTCTAATACAATGGCAAGAAAGTATTAGAACAATGAACCTGATAGTATGCAATCTTTAATTCCTAGATTCAGGCACTTGATCTACTCTCTTTGATGTGACCCTTGCTTGATCTAATCTTTGTTCTTATCCCTTGTGCTATTTTGATAAATTGGATGTATAATTACTGCTCTATTCCTCTAAGTCTTGCTCACTTCATACTAAATTTTGCCATAATCTCCCCAAATACTGTTCTCATCCACATACAAAATGGGGTTTTCAAGCTCCTTTTAAAGATTGTGAAGGCTTAGGGTTAGGTATGGATCTATGATCCATATTGAATCTTTAAGTTCCCACTCATTCCTTTCATTTTCCTCATTGGTTGCATGCCTTCTCCATTTTTCTAATTGGCTGCATGCTAATCGCATAGGAAATGCAAAAGATTCATTCTTATCCTTTTTCTCCTTTGAAATCCCTCTATGTTGGCTCCAAAAATGGTTTATATCTGAGTTTGTGCTCATATGCTTACTCTGTATTACTCAGCACATACTGGACTATTGGTGCTCAACATATTTATTATCTCGGATTTCTCAACACCTATTACACTATGTCTTCCTTGACACATATATGATGCTGGCTCACTCAGCATATGAAGTATTCTAACTTGCTCGACATCAACTATGACTCGACACCTATATGTCACTCAACACTTATATACTACTTGGCACCTAAAGTCACTTGACACCTGTTGGAATTTTGACTCGGCACACACTGTGGCTTGGCATACATAGTGTACTCAGCTTCAATGCAGAAAGTGGTTAAGTGTGTTGACACTCAAATGTCAAAACCATCTACGGATTAACAATCTCCCCATTTGATATGAGTGTCAGAACTACTTAACTAATCATTACTAATTTGTCCTTATGAGTACCTTATCCACAAAATTTCAATTTTTTTTCAAAATTTTTTCAAAATACCTCGTAACTCCCCCTAAGCTGATTGTGCCTTGTCATTCTTTGCAACCAAAAAATTCTATTTTGATGTGCTTGATACTCTTTATCTTTTTTTTTGTCCTGTTCCTGCATTCTGTACTTGTATTCTATATCTAATCTTCCATATGCTTGTCATAATTTTTGTATCCCCCCCTCACTTTGTCTTATTACTTATCTCCCCCTTTTTTCTTATCAAAAATTTATAGTATTCTTCCCTAAAACATATATCTCCCCCTTATATCTGTACCTAAAACATATATCTCCCCTTTTTTGACATTGATGTCAAAGGGTTCTAACGAGTAACACCAAACTTAGCCAAAAAGTTACTATTTACCTCCATTATTGTGTTTAGAGTTGCATCCCAATTCTCCAAAGCAATGTCAAGTGACTTGTGTTGGATAGCAGTCTCTATAGCAAGGTGTACAAGTCCATCAAGTGTAGAAAGATTTGGATCTTTCTTTAAAACTATTTCAGCATACACTTTCTCCTTGTGGAGGACTTCTCAATGAGGGGTTATGGAGGATTGGATCTACATCAATTTAGCCTTTGTATTGGCTTCCTCTACTATTAGTACAACTAACTCCCTTTGAGTGTGAAGTGTTTGTGCAAATACTTTTCACTTTGAGCTGGATCTCTAGGTAATTGCATGCTAGAGATTTTCAAGTCTCTTTCCAAGCTCATTATTCTTTGATTTGTTTCTTGTGTGAAATTGGAAAATCCACACAACTTCTTATACAATGAAAAAAATGTTTTCAAGGACAATTTTGACTTAATCTATTTTCTTGGCCAACTCAACTTGTTCAAGTGCTATTCCACTTGATATCTTTTCATTCACTTTTCGTTGAAATTTTCTTTTTGACCATTCCATGAGTTTAACATTAGTATCCTGGTCTTTATTGGTCACTTGGTCAACTATATCTGATATTTACTCAATTATTGGCTTTGCTTCATCTAGTGATTGCAAGCTGAAGGAATCTATAAGATGTCCTTGATCTCATGAAGTGCTTGCTTATGCTTGAAATCTTTCCTTAGTATTTCCTACCTCATCCTTCTATCTAATGCATTCTATAGTTTAGTAATTTGTGCCATTGTGATGGTCTTGGAATCATAGGAAGGAATCACAATATCTTCATCTAGTTCAGGGTCTCCATAGTGAAGTACCCTGGCCACTCTAGTTGGACTTGAGCCTGGAGTTGAAAATTGCAAGCGAATGGCTTCAGTGCTTGGCTTCTAAATGGTCTTTGTAAGAGTGCTAGTCTTTGGTATTTCTACCAATGTCTGAATGGCAGCCTGATCCTTTTTTTTTGTCGTATCCTCCTTATCATCTGATTTCCCTTCCACTGCACTTGACATTTGAGTAGTATCACTTATTGCACTTGGTGGAGGTGGTGGTGGAAGCATTAGAACTTTAGTCCTAGTAGTTGTGTATGTTAAAGGTGGTTCCTTTGGTTTCACCTTTTCCTTTTGTGGTGTTGCTACTACCTTTTGTAACTCATCAACACTCACCAATATAGGGCTTGTGCATAACTGTGCCTATAAAGTAGATTGGTGAAGGATCTTGGAGAGGTTCTCTATAGTAAGGGGATTGATTTTCTGAGTTGACTTGTTAGGAACATCCTTAATGATTACTATTTTTGTAGGTGTGATGGTTGTATGAGGAGGGCTAGGAGGTGGCATTTGTGTGCCTTGCACACTCTATTCATCTTCTTGCTACTGATTAGTTGTTGCCATTTCTTCTCCCTTAGCTAATTCCTCTTCTTCTTTCTCCTTATTCTCTTCCTCTCCTTTTTCTTCCTCATCTTTCTTTTCTTCTTCATTCTTCTCTATTTCCTTTTCTTCTAACTCTCCTTTCTGCTCTTCTACTTTCTTTTCCTCTACCTTCTCTTTGGCACTAGTTTCTGCCTTATTTGTTTCCTCTACCTTCTCATCAGTTATTTTATAAATTGTTTTCCACAATTGTGTGGATTTATTGACAACATCCTTAATCTTGTTTTGAAGGATGCTAAAGGCACTATACTTAGGTGCAAACGTGCCACCATGTTTCTTGTTTGCCTTCTTTATTTGACCCTTTTTCATGTCAGGCTTCACTTGAGCTAGGGTAGATTCTCTGATCTCCCTTTCCATTTGTAGACAATAATGCCATTTATTCTCAACTATTTGATACAGTTCCTTAGGCATGATATTGTCAAGTTCTAGAGGTGTGTTTTTAAATTCTCCCATCATGGCATACACAAATTCCTCTACTTTTTTCTTCTCTTCCCTACTGAGCTTATTGAAATTGAGAGACTTTAAATCATTCAAATCTAAATTTTTAATCTTGGAGGATGACTTACCACTTTAAATTGATTGAAGTCCTCTGATTCTATTCACTCTTCATCATCTATATTTGGCTGTGCCACATACCTTCTTCTCTTCTTGGGCTCTTCAGAAGGCTGTACAGTGGCTTTCTTCTTCTCTTTTGATGCCTCTTCAGTCTTTTGAGTAGATGCTCTTGTAGTGGCCCTTGTTGCTAGAGCTGGTTTGATTTGAGCTGGTTTAGTAACCTTTTTAGGCTTGGGCTGAGCTCTAGGCTAAATTTTTTCCTTTCTCTTCTTTTTCTTGGTAGGTGTAGGTGCTTCCTTAGCTTCTTCTCCCTTGACACCTTCCTCCTTGTCTTCTCCTAAGCCTTGTATTAGCTCTACTGGGCCTTTCCCTTGCTCTTCTTCTTCCTCATTGTCTCCTTCTACTTCTTCTACTTCTTCTTCTTCACCAACTTCTCCTTCAATGTTTGCTTCAAATGTCCTCTTTATCTTCTTTACCATTTTATCTTTCTTTTTGATAATAGAAGCTATTTTCAATTTAGTCTCAACTTTGGACTTAACAACATCATATGTCCCAAAGTGAGGAGCCTTCTTGTCTATCTATTCTGCTAGCAATGTTGTGATTGGTACTGAGGCTTCATCTACATCAAGTTCATACCCTAATGGGCTTAGCCATCTTACTTTTGGTATTGCTGCCTGGATGTAGGCATAGTCAATGCCAACCAAGAAACATATGTCATTGACATGTTGTTCTACTAATGAGACTGGTATTCTCATTCGCTACTTCATGGATCTCTTAAAATCTTCAAAGTAACTAGTCATTTGAGCCTCAAAATTATCTCCCATTTGATCAATCAACTCATTGATTTGTGTGACTGCAGACTTGTTGGAATTCTAGTTTACCTTCCCAATTGAAGGGAATTCTTCCATCACATAAAAGAATATGTAGACTAATAGTGATCCAAATTTACAATGTGCTCCCTTGGATCTTCTTATAGCTCCCAAATTTTCATTTATTTGTTGAAGCATTAGTTCTACTAGATCATAGGTATGATCTTTCTTCACCAAATTTTAAGCCACATCAATAGTTATGTAGGGTATGCTGTTTAGTCTGCTAGATTGATATAATTTATGTGAAATTATTCTCACAGTAAAGTCAAGTAGGGGTTTAGTTACAGTGTCTATGGTCATTCCCCTATTGTTCCATTTTTCTCCAGTATTCTTCTTAATGACCTCCTTTCTATCACTTCTCAAGGTCTTTGGATGATCTAGGGTTGGGATTCCTGTACCCTATGCACTATCCTTTTTGTAATCTTGATAGGTCTTATCTCCAACCATAGACATCCATCATGAATTCTACTCAAAATAATGTGAATCCATTATGTATTAAACACCTTAGGAAAAAGTAGGGTTTTGGTCAGACCCTTCTTCTCAATAATTTAGAACTCATATTTCAATATCCCGTTGTCACATAACTTATCATAGGCATGGAAGATTTCAAGATCACCTATGGCACCAGTTTTGTAGTTGTAGCACTTTCTTACATCTTGCACCATGACAACTTTAGGTGGAATGATGGATACTGCACCAGTTGGGTCATTTCTATAGGAAACTTTGAGGATTGGCCTAAATTTAGGTTGCTTGACCTCATTGCTAACTAATTGAATCTCATGATCTTCTTTTACTTTTGGGTTTCTTGAGCTAGAGGCCATTTTATCAAACTAGGGTTTAAGTTATATTGAAAACTTTAACTTTTGCATAGCTCAACACTTGATAAATACCTTTGAATTGATGAACTTGTTCTGAATTACTATTGGAATCTATACAAATGGCTATTAGGTTGCTGCTTGAACACTTCTTTGGTTTTCTTGTCTTTGCTCTATGTTTGAATGGCATGAAAATGGATGAAATTTGACCTTATACCTATCAAAGACCTAACATTAAATGCTTCGTGCATACAGTTGTAAACTTGGCACTTTAAGGATTCAACATGACTCAGCTCCCATTGTATTTCATTTACTTGGCCTCGACTTGACTTCTACTTCACTTAGCTTCAACTATCAGCTCAACATCCATTGGAGCTTTACTCAACATCTGAGGACAATTTGGTAGTATTATAAAAACTTTAGACTTTGACCTAGCATCTTTTCTTATGTAGATTTCGTCCTTGCAATACTCCTTTGTTCTTTGGAACTAATGTATGATTTAACTTTGTATATTAGTTCCAAATGCCTTTCTTTTGCTTAGTTGGATGAAGTGTGATCACTTGACCTCTTGGGTGAAGTGATCTCTCCATTTGATGTGTTGTAGTCATTTTTCTTTTTCCAAGTCTTGTTCATTTGTACTCTTATTTGTTCAACATCAACCTTCTCTTTTCCTTTGTTGACTTTTGTCTTGGGTGCTTTTGACTTTGTTGGGAAATTCCTACTGATATGTCTAGTCTTCAAGAAACTAAAACATGTAGTTTGACTCAACCATCTTCTATAGTTCCCTCTAAAATGTGTCCTTATGCAATTTTCAGGAATGGGTCCATACTCCTGACAATAGTGACAACTATACCTAGTATTGCAATCCTAATTGTAGTGATGACCATGGTTTTTTCCTCTTATAGGTTGATTAGGTGTCCACATAGGCTTTGATCTGCATTCAAATTCTCTATGTCCATACTTTTTGTAGTTGTAGCAATTTCCTTCAAATCTTGGTGTCCTCGTAGTTTTGGTTCTACATTCATGTGCTTGATGTCCTTGTTTTTTGGACTTGTGACAAAAGCTTGCATTAATGGGCTTATCATGCTGATTACTATTCTTGCTCCTGCACACATTAGAGGTATGTCCCTTTTTACCACATAAATGACAAGTAGGTTTAGTGTTCTTTCCTTTTTTACTCCTTTCTTCTACAGTCTTGGATGATTCTTCTTGTTCAATGCTAGTGTAACCAAGTCCTGAAGTATCATTACTAGCCCTTGCTGATTTCAGTATTTGCTCAAAGTATTTGATAACCTCATTGGGTTTGTTGTAGCTTTTTGCTATCTCTTTCTCTCTTTTCAATTCATTCTGCATCTTCAAGGTGAAAATCTCAATATCCTTCATATTCAGTTCATGATGAGCATTCATCATCTGGCTTAAGGTGTTTAGCTGCATGTTTGAGATCTTTTCAAACTCAATTTTCTTCTCTTCCAGTCTATTGGTAAGATTTCTCTTGTGATCTTCTATCATGGCCTTATCTTCAATGGCTCTCTTCTTTTGTTTAGTTACTTCACAAAGCGTTATGGCTTGTGATTCTTGTTCAAGCTTGAGTAATCTAATCAGTTCTACTATTGCTGCATCAAATTCCTTGCAATATCCATTGGAAAACACTTGTGTGGTATCAATCTCCTTGTAGTGTATGTAATTTTTAGTTATATCTACCTCCTTCCTTCTTTTTAAGAATTTTCTCAATTCTTCTCTGGCTTCTTCCACTTTGTGTAGAGCTAGGTGCACATCAATCAGCTGATTGTCTATGATCTTCCCAAATTTGAAGACTTCCATCTTCAGACCTTTTCTCGAAGCTATTAGGTTTCTCCTTGTGAGAACCTTAGCTTTGATACCAATTGTTGAAATGTTCAAAATGGGAAGATTACTTTTGAGAGGGGGGGTGAATCAGAAGTACCACACTTTTAACCTTTTTCAATCCTTTAAAACATATAACTAAAAAGTAAATTGCATGCAATAATTACATAACTATAAAATACACACATGCAATAACACATTACACTAGATTTGGTAACCTAGAAACCCTCTAGGAATAAGAAGGTAAAACTGGGGTGGGGATGATACCCACAAAAATTACTACAGCAATAAATGTTTGATCACTTCTAATGGTTTGCCCTGTGAAAGGCCTGCCCTGTTAAAGGCTTTACACTATATCAATAGTGACCTGATTAGAGGATTTAAAAACACTTTACATGAAGTCTCACCCTATTAAAGGATTTACAATAGGCTATTAAACCCACCTAATATGATAGGATTTTCAATCACCTTCTCCAAAGGTTCTCCTACCTAGCTGTTAAGCTAACCTATCAAAATAGGATTTCAAACTTCTAATACAATGGCAAGAAAGTATTAAAACAATGAACCTGACAGTATGCAGTCTTTAATTGCTAGATTTAGACACTTGATCTACTCTCTCTGATGTGACCCGTGCTTGACCTGATCTCTATTCTTTTCCCTTGTGCTATTCTGATCAACTGGATGTATAATTTTTGCTCTTTTTCTCTAAGTCTTCCTCACTTCATACTAAATTTTTCCATAATCTCCCCAAATAATATTCTCATCCACATAAAAAATGGGGTTTTTGACCTCCTTTTAAAGATTGTGAAGACTTAGGGTTAGGTATGGATCTACGATCCATATTGAATCTTTAAGTTCCTACTCATTCCTTGCATTTTCCTCATTGGTTGCATGCCTTCTCCATTTTTCTGATTGGCTACATGCTAATCACATAGGAAATGCAAAAGATTCATCCTTATCCTTTTTCTCCTTCAAAATCCCTCTATGTCAGTTCCAAAAATGGTTTACATCAGAGTTTGTGAGGGCACAAAGTCATATGCTAACTTTGTGTTACTTGGCACATACTGGACTATTGGTTCTTGGCACATATACTATCCTAGATTGCTCGTCACCTTTTACACTCTATCTTGCTCAGTACATATATGATTTTGGCTCACTTGGCATATGAAGCATTTTTACTTGCTCAACATCAACTATGACTTGATATCTATATGTCACTTGGCACTTATATGCTTCTCGACACCTAAAGTCACTCGACACTTGTTGGAATTCTGACTCGACACACACTGTGGCTCAACATACATAGTGTATTTGGATTCAATGTAGAAAGTGGTTAAGTGTGTTGAAACTCAAATGTCAAAATCATCTAAGGATTAACACATCACCCTCCCCCTTCATTCATAATCTTCCTTCAAGCCTTCGCGAGCACACCTCTGCACCTACAAAAGTGAACCAAACATCCTCAACTTGTACAGACAACACTTAGTTAATGTACATAAAGGTGCACAAGTGCTTTATTTATATTTTAAAACCTAAGTTTAAACCTCAGCTAAAACCTAAGAAAAAGGTGTGCATGTGTGCACATCCCCAAGGTGCACATGTGTGCACCTTTATCACTCAAACAAAAGAACCTGATGTAATGGTGCACACATGCACATCTTTATCACTCAAAAAAAAGAAACTAATGTAATGGTGCATACATGGACACCATTTTTTGTACCCTTGACCTAGCAAAAGTACATATGCAATGTGCGTAGTAGTGCACATGTACATCTGTGTACTTCACAAGGGTGCACACCTACACAGGTGCACTGTTATCCACTCAATAATCTTTTCAAGGTCATTTAGTGCACCTAGCACACCTATTAAAGTGCAAAAGGTGTGATAAATTTCATATTAGAGCTAAAAAGAGGGTTTTTGAATAGTTTTGCTAGGGTTTAGTGTTTTATTGTTTGGTAATTATGGTTTGGTAGGGGTTGAATTTCAACTTTCCAAACTAATGTGTTTTGTTTTGTGCAAATAAAATGGCTTCCTCATCATCCTCACTTGTAGAGAAGATGGATCCAAAATTAGTTAATTTCAAGTTTCAAGTGCACCAAATAAATCATACTTTTAGGATGCACATTCATAGGTTATAGATACTAAGTTGGGATACATAGATTGGAGCACATTCCTGGTACTTTGAAACAAGCCTAAGGAGAGGTCCCTAATGGTCTCAACACTTTTAAGATCAAGCTTGGTTAATGTGTCCTCACATCCCACATCAGTACAATATTTAGATCTTTTCATGGCCTTGGTAGAGAATTATGTGTCTAAAGAAAGAGTTGTGAAGAGTATAATAGGGCATATAGTCTTGGACATAAGATCGAGAAACATTGAGAAAGTTTTCCATCTTCTGAGAGTCGATGAATATATGAAAATTACTTATCATTGAGAAGAAATATGGTATAGGGAAAATGAAAAGGAAACTAAAGAGATCATACAATCTTCATTCTTGATTGATAGAATACTAGTGGGATGAAGAGTAGGTAAGGTAGATATGACTAGAAGATACATGAAGGATGATATTATATACTCCATTATGCTTCTAAGCAAGGCTATGGGTCTACTAATAGTTGGGCACCTAAATATTTGGATGGTACATTTCATCGAGACCATTAGAACAACTAAAATGGCAAGTGATTGGGCCACAATACTAAGTAAAAACTTAGATGAGTAGTTGGTAGGATTCAAAGCTGACCCCAAGTTTTACATGACATCATACTTGGTGTATTTACTGGTGGCAAGGCTAACTGACTATCTAGGATTGTATAAGAAGGGAAGCATGCAAGATGCTAATGGTTGGCCTTATGTGTTATATCCCCAACTAGTAAATAAGAAGATCTTGGATTAGAGAAAAGAATATAGAATAGTGAATGATGTTTTCATTTTTTTGCAATCATCTAGTTCATGGAGGGTGATTATTCAAAGAGGAAGTCAGTAGAGGTAACAAAAAGATTTGTAGATATGGGTGCCTATCACATCCAGTTCAAGACATTCAACTGCCTGAGGGTAGTAGGTACAACTATGAATCTAAAGAAACTCCCAAGATATCTATAAGATAGGCTCATTTTACTAGAGATTTCAAGACAACTCACATTTTCATATGATTGAGTGAGGAAACAACATAAGAAGACTTGGGTATGACCCATCACTATAGGTCCATTCGAAGTTGAGTGAAAATAGGATATTATGAAATTTGATGTAGAATGAGATCAATATCCCTTGGAAGATTAAAACTCCCCTCATCCATTTTTTGACAATATTAGCAGAGTTCAACTTCTGAGATGAAAAAAATTTGTTAATGAAGATGTAGTAGAAGATCATTGGATGAATGCGATAGATGACTATGATATCCAAATTATGGATTATTGTAGGATGAAACTATATCTGGCAAGAAGTGCCTCGAAGATAAAGATCCAACTAAAGGCTATCCAACAAGACACTCATGAGGTATTAGATCCCTTGCACAATCATGACAAGATATTTGATAGAACAATTATGAATGCAGAGGTTGATAGGGAAGAGAATGCAAATATCAATAATAGGGCGAGGCATGTAATTTAATTGACAAGAGACTAGATGAAGAAGCTCTTTAAGTTGGTTCCAGTTCCTAAGACAATCACTTTCCAAGCCACAACACACTTAGTAAAGGGTAAAGGTGTAAATTTTATAGTGCCAACATTCCCATCCCAATCTCCAATTAAGCTAGAAATGATATATAAACATGATAGGGATGTTGGACACTTTAGAGCTCATAAAGGGAAGAATAAGAGGAAAATAGATTATTGAAAGAAAGATGAACCCAAAGGTAAAGAACCTCAACAAGAAGAAGTGACTCAAGCACAAGAGGTAGCTCAAGCACTTGAGAACCAAGAGCCTCAAAATGAAGAAGAAACTCAAGCTCAGGATATTCCAAAGGTGCCTCTACTAGAATAGGAACAAGAAAAATAATGAGAGTAGGAAGCATAGGAGGTATCTCCACCTATATAAGAGGAAGAAGCCTCTCCCTCTTCTATGAAGAAAGCTAAGGTTAAACCTACTATCAGAAGGGCTCAAAGGAAGAAGATACAAAGAAAGGTTATACCTATTCCTCTAGTCACATAAACCATCACTAAAGAAGATGATGAAGATGAAGAAGATAAAGAATAAAATCTCCTATTGAATCAAAAGAAACACTTGGCAAGGGCTACCCAAGAAGAGAAAAGGAGAAGCTCCACCATCACACCACCATTTGTTTCAAGGCAACCTATTGAGGTTACAACTTTAGATGATGAGAAACAATAGTGGATGGATGAAAAAGGGGAAAGGAACATATATTTTCAATATGTTTGATTTCAACTTTATGCTAGTAGTAACTAAATTTGTGGGTGATGAAATACAAGATACACCCATGAACTAACCTTTGGGAAGGATTGGAATCAAATGCCACCTTTACCACAAGGATCTTTGGGTACCTCACTACCATCATTTTAGGATTTTTTATTTTTGGACAAAGGATCAACTACTTGCCTCCCTCATGTCATTGAAGAAGAAAGAGAGGTGTATCAAGAGGAGCCAAAACAAAGGCTAGTTGATGAACTATTAGAGGAAGGACATATACTAGAAGAACCTCAAAAAAATTCTCAGGATATAGAGGTGAGGACTTTTGATATTGCAAATGCAGGGACACTAAAATTAGATCTCTCTAAAGGAGAAGACTTTGGAAAGGAGGGATAAGGGAAAAAGGGCTTGTATAGAAATCCTCATCTTCAACCAAATATATGTCTCCTATGGGCACTGTACCAGCCTAGTTGAAAAAGGAAGTAATGGTCCGACAAAAGTGATAGTTGAACTTGAATGAAGAGGAGAGTATGAATGCACTAGTAGAAGCCATCAAGAGGCTTGAGTCACCTATGGGTGATATTCAAAAATTGACCTTTATAATGAAGAATAGAGATTAGGACCTACTTGTTCACTTAGCCATTCCTACTCCATATGCTAAGACTAAAGATTTGACTCCTAAGGGCTATTAGATTACATAAGTCCTATTAGGAAAGCCCACAATAGATGCAGATAAAGTAATGATCACTATGGGTATTAGGGAGGTGTTTAGGAATTTTGATTATAATGAGAATGAATTGATAAAGCTACACAAAGAAAATGAGCTACTAAGAGGATATCTGCATAAAGTTATTGGTCCATTGGATCAAGACCACCTAGAGGTTACTCTTGCTACAACACTAGAAAGGAGAGAGAAGGGGAGTGAACAAGCTGATTCATTTTTGGGAGCATGTCAACAATGGTGTGACAATTTTGAGAAGGGTGTAGAGATAAAACAAGCTAATTTAAAACTGTTAAAGTACATTCTAATGCAGAGAAACTAGTATCAATAGTAGACCAAGATTTTGGGTTTATGGATGAGGTACATACCCAGGGAAAAGAACTTCAAGCACTCCAAACAAAAAAAATGTCAAAGGTATTGTACACTCACATAAGTGTATACAATAGATGAGATTGACAAACTTGGGGATTGGATTAAGAAGATAGCTGCTAGAAATAAGGTCATGGAAGAACTTCCTGAAGATATTTAGAAGTTAAAAGGCTAGTCTCAAGAGTAGATTTTTGATGTAGATAGGTATTATGATGCTATTTCTATTAAGATTTTTAAAGATGAGTAAAAAATGAAGCTCAAGTTAGTGCAAGCAGTGGTTGAACAATTTTGAAGAAATTTTGATGATGTTTCATCTAATGAAGATATTAGGCAAGCATTCAAGACTAAAGAGGTTTTGTTGAAACTTGATAGTAGACTTGACAATTTTGTGGATACTTGAATGGTTATCAATAATTATCAGTAAATAGTCAAGCATAAATATGAGGCTTTAAATTTTTTAGAAGCTTCCCAAGTGATGGAGATTATAGAGAAATTCAAGAGAAAACATCCAAACACTACTTTGGTATAAAGGGGAAGAAAACTCATAAGCTAGAAATTTAGTTTTGATACTTGGGAAAAAAATATTATTTTTTGAACTTGCTGCGTAGGTGTGCAAGGTGTGCTGCTCCAGAGTTGTGCTATTCCAAAGGTTTACCAAAAATTTTGAGGTCAGAGGTGCACTAAAAGTTAATTTTTGGTTCCAAATTTAGAGCTTTCCATGCACTAGAAATGCATTCTAATGATAATTTAACTCCTAGAAATGTTCAAAGAAGGCCAAGCTTCCATTTTTAGAGCTTCCAGTGACTCTTAGATCCTCTTACAACTTCCTTCTTCTTATCTATTATTTCTTTCTTTGTTTTAAGATATATAAAGTCTCATGTACCCATTAGTTAATATAAACAAGGGTGGAGTCCTACTTAGCACCATTTAGAGAGTCAATTTGTACATAAATAGATTTGTTTTATTAGTTTAGAAGCATATGTTTTCATAAAGATATCTCTCACTCTCAACACAAATTGAGGAGATGATTTCTTATAAATTCAAGAATCTAATATGTATTCCAGGCTATTATTCTAATACAATAATATATGCTATTGGTGCTTTTATTTTGAGTGTAGTTATTCTTGCCGGAGTGTGTTATTTTTGTGGATTCTTTTTCATGATAATAATGGAGCCAATAGTTTTGTTGTGTTGATTTAATTGTATGATATTTTAGTTCTGGTGTTTTTTGCATGTTGACAAATTCCACCAACATATAGAGTTGGAGAAGAGATCACCCTTTTGTTCCTAATAGTTTTGTTGTGTTGATTAGATTGTGTGATATTTTAGTTTTGGTGTTTTTTGCATGTTGACAAATTTTGTCAACATATAGAGTTGGAGAAAAGATCACCCTTTTGTTCCTACATAGCCTCTTGTCTTGCATGAGTGCACTTTTCATGACCTTGCGATTTGATAACAATTGAAACATCTTTTAGTTTTTACTAAGTTCCCATCAATGATTACATCAATGGATTTCAAGAAGTATTACTCCTATTTTCATTAGTTTTCTACCTGATCTTTTCAATGATTTAACTCATAGACATGTTCCTGTGGTTTATGTCCATTAGGAATTTCCCTTTCATGCTATTTTCCTTCATCTCTCATTACCTTATCTTTGTTATTTTCTTTTCTAACCCTTGGTTAAATTAGGAATTCATATAGTTGCATTGTTAGATTGCATTCATTAAAAAACATAAAATACCAAAAATATATCTCTTTTTGTGGTTAATTTTGAAATAATAAGTAGATCGATCATCTTGTCTAAAATTGATTTGAACCAACAAAGGCCTCTTTATGAACAACCACATTTATCTTCAATAGGGTAGATTCTAGTAGGTCGCAAGATCACCTGAAACCTTGGAGTTGATCCTAGATCAACTTTTCAAGAGAGAAGTTCAAAAGGATTCCTGCCATTAAGTATCATGCAAAATGATAGCTTAACATGTAAAAGTATAAAGAAATGATAAACTTACTGGTAAGTATATTAATTTTTCCCACCAAAATCAAAGTCACAATCTTCATTAAACATTGGAATTATCTTTCTCCATATATTATAAAGAATTTCAAGTGGCCCTTTACCTTCCATGAAGGCATCTCCATGAGAAAACACAAAGGTGACTATTCACTTTCAAGAAATTGCAACAATTTCAATTTTGCTACTTTGCACCATTTATGTATTTTCTTACACATCCAAACTAAGAACCACCTAAACATGAAAAAAAGGTCCCAATAGAATAACACAACATAAAATTTCATCCCATGAAAAAATTGGATGCATATTTAACCTTTGATTAGCATTGACCTGATTTGACCAAGTGGCAAACATAGCCTTAACATGACAAAAACATGTATAAATGACATCAAACCAACATTTATTGACTTCAACACACTTTCAACATTAAAATACAACCTACTTATAAATTAAACACAAAAATTGAAGGAAATGCTGAGGAACATCAATGTTTCTCTTGAAACATGTATTCTTAATCTCTACTTCATAACTTGATCACACCCTTTGTAATCATAAAATATCTCACTAATGTTTTCTCCCTTTCATTACCTTTATCTTTAAAAAATATCATACAAATACCTAGTCAATTTTTTTCTTACTCTTCACCATCTATTTGATTTACAAATTTCTTGTTCTCACACTACATGTAATCTACATGTACCAATATACCTAACATAACATGTTTTCAATTACTGCCTTGATAGGCATTAGGTTTTCTTGTACATTCCCTAGAATAGTCAAAACATGTTTGACCTTCTCAAACTACTTCTAGAATTCTCTCACCATGCTTGCTCCAATCACATTACCATCTCATCACTTCTCTAATTTATTAAGACACCTCATCATTCTTTGTACTCTAATCACATCACTTGCCCTAATACTTAATAAATAATCTCTCATAGGTATCTCAAGAACATAAGTTTCATATTCAAAAATCATATTTTGATAGAAAAAACCTACTTACCTATCATTTTTATGTGTTGTGATCAACCACCTAGTTGGTATACATATCACATAGTTCTCACCTATGACTTCTCCACTATGTGACCACCACAAAATAGTCTTCTTATTGGTGCTACTTTTGCATAATGGTTATGTAACTTAGTAATTTCCTTCTCACTGATCACATATTTTGCCTCACTGATTAGTCTTCCTTAATGTTGTGATTATGTTGCCATCAATTGCAACCAAATTGATCACTATATCTTATTGGATCTATCAACTAATAAATCCTCCTCAGTAATTTTTTTCTATCAATGCCAACAATCTTCCCCTTTGGGATTGATGGAAAATATTTTAATCTTTGTGAAAATGATTCACCTTATAGCTTTAGAATCCCCCCTTACATGTAGTTGCTCACCCTTTTTGTTTACATCCTTTGGTATTCCACCCTTTGTGGATTTTTCATAGGTATTCTCTATTGAGTTCTTAGGTAGCTATGAGATAGATCTCTCACCCATTTTGGTATTCTCTATTCCTAAAGTCACCATTTCATGGCAAAGCATCTTTTATGTCTTATATTATTTATGTCAAGTTTTTGAGATTGGTGTGGCATCATGAATAATTACTCAACATTCCTAGAAATCTTTGCTGTAATATATTATTTCTATATGTGTTGTTTTTGTAACATGGCTAGTTATTTTAAATTATTATTTTATCCAACCTGACAATTTCAGTTTTAACATTTTGTGAAAGTGATGATTTGGCATTATTTTTACGTATGTGATACATCTTAATTTTGTATCGATGACTCATTTTTATAATGCTTCGATATCTTGAGTGGAGGTGCCCCTTTGTATCAAAATCCACAATTAATCCTTGAGAGATATTTTTATTAATAATGCATTATTTCTAAGTGGTGAGTTATTATTGTTAATCCATCGGGAATATTTTTTAAGGTTGATGAAAAATCAACCCCATAGCTCCCAAGAATCACCTACATGCAAACACCTGTCACAAAAATAGAGAAGCAAAAGCTATGGATGCTAGAATTCCTAGATCCATAGATGAAACATTTTTTATTAGAAAAAAGAGAGATTTCTATTATCAAAAGTGAATAAATAAAATTACAAAGAGATCAATCCTTATAAAAGATCAAAACCCTAACAGGGTAAAACCTAGGTTGCATGATAATAATTAATAAAAGAATTAATTATTATATGTCTAAAGTTTAGCTTAAGCAAACTAGAGATAATAAGTGACTTTTAATAATTAAATCAAAATGATTTTTTTAATAAGGCAATATCTTATTACTCTAACATTCCCCTTAAGATAAACTTAAGGAGTACCTAAAAACCTAGAAACTATTGCAGAAAGCAAATTTGGATCCTGATAATAAGGACTGATGCACTATCTAAGCACAACCAAATCTTTGCAAAAAGGAGAAATAGATAAAACCACATAGGAAAAACCCTAATCCAAAAAGATATGGAAAAAATGTTCTAGAAGATAGGAACAAAAGATGATCATGAAGAACACCACTGAAGCATGAAGCTGCAAACATGCCAAACTACTGATTTGAAGAACCTCCGCTATATAGAACATGACCAGGTAGAGAAGAATAAGTTTGAAGATTTGATCAATCAAATATTGAAGGTATCTTCATGGCCTCCAAAAATAGGAATGAAAGAATGTCTATATGGTAAATGATCCATCTTGCTAAAATGCATAGGTATCCAACCGCTGCAATTGCCTAATACTTAGGATCAAATACTAAATACATAGGTCACTCCATCGAACTAAGAAAGCAATAGAACCAAGCTAAAAGGTATCTTCATGGCCTCTAAAAATAGAAATGAAAGAATATCTATATGGGAAATGATTCATATCACTGAAATGCATAGGTATCCAGCAAATGTAATTGCCTAGTACATAGTATCAAATACTGAATACATAGCTCACTCCATCGAACCAAGAAAGCAACAAAATCAACATAACCACCTCTAATGCTAAGAGGCAAGACATGAACACTAAAATTGAATGCAATATCTCATACAAAAAGAAGAACTAGGACCATTGAGAGTGCAAAAGAAGTACAAACACCTATATTGGCACATGTCATTGACACATCATGAGGCTAATGTCATGGAAGGAACACTCACATGACAAAGGAAGATGGAAAATATGACCAAAATAAAACCCCCCAAGATACTTTATAATGTAGTGTGAGTACAAAAAAACACAAAGATGTCCAAGATCTTGAAATGCAATATAGTGGCACTTTATCTTAGTGCGTTTGCAAAAATACTTCAAAAGGATGTCAATAAAGATAAAAATAGATATAAGGCTGATACAATAAGTAGTATATAACCCATGAAAATTTATATGAAATAAAAAAATCAATTCCCAGACTTGAAACAACTAGGATATCCATTAGAATGTAGAAAAGAAAAAAATTGAATGGGATGTGCTTGGAGCAAAATCTAGAAAATAGAATGTCTCAAAATATGTCTCTCAGATTGTGAAATATAAATTCTGACTTTGATAGCTAAAATAGGTCACCAAAAATATAAATAAACTACACAATCATGATAGGCTCAGAATCAGTTTTTTGATGCTTCTTTCAGATAAAAAAATGAAGTCTGGATGAGCAAGTTATGGCCAAAAAACCACATGTAGGTCAAAAAAGCACTAGAAAAGCAATTTTTTTTACTACCTTGGGATCTATGCCAAAAGTTTCAATTAAAAAAAATCTTAGTTTGCATACAAAATTTAGAAAATCACCACCTCAGGAAACTTGCCAAAAATCTCAATTTTCGAATAAAAAATCATGATTTGTGTGCCAAAAAATCTAAAAATTGCTACCTTGAGAAATGTGTCCAATTGGAGAGCAAAATTTTTAGCCTCAAATTCCAACTGTGTCCAAATTAAACAAATTGTATATGAAAATAGGGGTTTCTAGGTGCTTTGAGCTCAATGGTGATGTCTGTTTGGGCTTAAAGTGCATAAAAAATGGTGACCCCCTAGATTCAATACCAAAAACTTTGAAAAATGAAACTCTCTAAACAAAAAGCATAGATATGAAAGCCAAGACAAAATTCTCATAAACAAAATAGGGGCATGAAGATTTGGAGCTTTGATACCATGTTGAAGTTGATGAAAGATCAACCCCACAACTCCCTAGAATCATGTGCATGAAAACACCTGTCATAGAAATATAGAAGAAAAAGCTATGGAGGTTGGCATTCTCAGATCCATAGATGAAACATTCTTGATGAGAAAAAAAGAGAGATTGCTATTATCAAAAGTGAATGAATAAAATTACAAAGAGATCAATCCTTATAAAAGGAGATCAAAACCCTAACAGGGTAAAACCTAGGTTGCATGATAATAATTAATAAAATAATTAATTATTATATGTCTAAAGTTTAGCTTAAGTAAACTAGAGATAATAAGTAACTTAATAAATTAAATCAAAATGATTTAATTAATAAGAAAATATCTTTTTTTTTTTATTGGTAAGAGGCCAAAGCCAAGACTCATTATTATTATGTGATGTGATTAATTATTGTTATTTATTAATCTTGTGTAGAGTAGAACTCAAGACCTCTTAAATTAGAGACTCACAATTTACCATTGTGTTGTAGGCTCTTGCCTAATAAGGCAATATCTTAGTACTCTACCAATACTTTTATTAATAATGCATTATTTCTAAGTGGTGAATTATTATTGCTAATGTTTTGCTCATTATCTTTGTAACCAATGATGCTTGGAGAATATGCATCTCTTCATCATTTGTCTTGAAAGATATATACTTGTGTGTGATATCAAGAAGATTAATCTTTGAGCATCTTGGTTTGTGTCTTGATGATTATATTTGTGAGTATATGCTAGTGTTTGCATATTAGAAACTATAAGGATATATTTAAATGTCTTGCATGACTAGCATTGATTTTTTGTTCATGTATTTTGTCTATCAAAAGCTCTTAGTTATGACTCTATATTGTGTATACAAGATCTGATAATTGAGTGGTTAGTGATAATTGAATACATAATGAGAGAAAAGTTTGTAAATATTTTACAAATATAATAAAGGAACTTTTTTACGATAGGCATGGTTATTTTCTTTGATGAGGAGGGTTTTTCAAAACTCAAAATCCTTGGTGTTATTTAGTTTTCCAAGTTGTGTATTTCATATCTTGATGTCTTGTATGCTTGGTTTATAATTTCAACACGATATCAAAGCTAGGTTCAAGTAACCATCCAAAACCATAATAGGTCAGTAGGATTCTAGGAGAACCATGATGACTAATTGGAGTTGAATATGAATTCAAAGAGTTCTAGTCTAATTTGGATCAATGTCAATGCCTTTGTTTAGGACCATTTTAGATAGGTCTCCTTTTTGAAGAATTGTGGCATCACTCCAAAGTTTTGGTATAATCAACAATTGTTGGTAGCATGTCCTAGATATTCATCTAGTGAAATTAATGAATTTTGTACTTTTATTTCAATATATGGGTTATTTTATTGTTCATTATTTAATTTCAATGAGTATCTAGTTGGTTTGGTTAGTGGTAATGGTTGTGTCAGAATTAGGACTTGGCATGCCATTAGTTTGAATCTTGGCATGTCAAAATTAAACTTGAATCTTTGCATGTATTTAGAAATAATTCTTATTGTGTCTTTGAATCACTTTGAATCCTAAGTTATGCCATTTTTGTTTTCGTCAACTTTAGGAGACTACACTATGAAATTTTGGAATGTGAGAAAACCCAAATCAATAGTCCTAACTCTAGCTCATGATCATGATCAGATATAATGATTAGTTCTGGTTTTTTTTGATAAATTGTACATTGGTGATTGGTTTTATTGATAAGTTGTTAAAGGCATGGTTTCTTGAGACTTGTAAAAAAAATGTCTTGAGAATAGGCCTTTGATGAAGATCTCATCCTTATTTGTATTCAGATTCATGGAACGACAATTCAAGTAGCCCATTTGACCCTTTCCAATGTCTCCTATGCATAGATATAATCAATATTTCATTCTTCAATTGAATTATCTTCATTTCTTACAATATACTAGGAGTGATTTTATTCTCATGGTTTGTCTTCTATCATCAAGAGCTATTTATTCAAGGCGTGGACTTTGCTAGCACATATTTCCTGATTCTCAAAAAACTTTGTCACCAAATTGTATTTCTATGGATAGGAAGTCTATAATTTTAGGTTGATGTTGGTGTGGATTTTTAATCTAATCTATTGAGGCATTTTATGAATTCTTATCCAAATATTTTATTTTGATATCATTGGTGAGTATGATAAGATGCTTTTCTATGCTTACATGTTTGGAATTCTTGCCTATGAGAATAATAGTTATATTGGTGTTTTGTTTTTTACATTCTCTATTTGTACTATAACCATGTGATGGGAAATGTACAATTAATGGATTGAGAGGAATCCTAGGCAATGAAAATATATTAATTTTTATTATTATTGATCATTAATTTTATGTAGTCTATTTAATTTCATGTTATATCTCTAAGAATAGTTTATCATGGATGATTTTAGCTTTTTCCTATAACATTTCTCTTAAGAATAGTTTAACTCTATGAACCATTTCTAATCCCTCTAAAAATGTTTGAGGATAGATCAAGAAACAAGCATGGAAACCAACTCATAGTCATGAGGCCTCTTTTTAGTAAAGATCCTTTATGTGTACTTTAATGAAGGATCAATATTAGTGTCGGGTGGTGATATGAATATTATAATCTTTTTAGGTTGCTACAAAAAACACATTAATAACGTTTAAATTTTTAAGAGGAATATCCTTTGCTAATATCCAAGGAAAAAAGATCAAGAGGGATCTTTGTAAAGAAGTATTTATGTTAACTAAAAGGCATTAAAGTATTGCAAGGTTAGTTTCTAAATCTTGAGGTAAAATAATTCAATTGCAAGAGCAAAATTTTAAGTTAATTTGGATTTGACATTTGGTAGCTTCAAAAGCTTTATGTATAGTGTGATCTAGGATGTAGTCAAGGAGAATAGTCCTTCAATTTTTTTAAAGGTGTGTGTGTGTGTGTGTGTGTGTGTGTAAGTATTTCTCTAAGGCCAACATTATAGGAAACCTTGAATGAGGAGGTGAAGAGGTTGATGAAAGTGCTTGAATACTTAGAGGGAGCTTGAGTAGCAAAGAGAGAGTGCCAAATCCATTTGATAAGGCACAAAAAGATTATGTAGCAAGGTGACTACTAAAGCTTCTTTTTTGGTGAACATTGGAATAAGTTCAATTTTTTTTTGATAATCAAATAAGTAAGGATGTTGCCACCTTTGAGAGGGATCTTTATTATATTTTTTAGACAAACTTGGAGAAGAAGATCAGAAGGTTAAGAGAGAGACACTTCATCATGAATTTTTAAAAATAATTTCTTCTCTATGGGATAAGTTCAAGGTGAAATTCCTTGTTAATGAGTTATTCTCTACATGAAAAGGTTGATGTGAAATTAGTTGTTCCACCCTCTATGAATATGTATGGTGGATCAACCCTCTATAAGTAGGTATGGTGGGAATACATTCTTCTTTGGGAGAAGTCTAAGGCAAAATCCCTTGCTTCACATATGTGAGTAGATATAATGGATTCACCCTTTACGAGTAGGCATTGTGGAAATGCATTCTTCTATAGGAGGAGCTTGAGGTAAAATTCCTCGTTCCACCCTCTATGAGTAGGTATGATGGATTCATCCTCTGTGAGTAGGCATGATGGACTTCATGTGTGTGACTCCATGAATTTATTTTTTGTTTCTTTATTTCACCCTCTAGGAGTAGTTATTAGATAACTAAGAGGGGAAATCGGTGAATCAATTATGTCTAGTTATCTTATAGTCCCTTCAAACAACTTTTAGTACCAACAAGACTTTATAAACATCAATAGAAAACACTCAGTGTACACATGCAACTTATCGTTTAACTTTTTCAACCATTTAAATTCAAACTATTAACTTATTTTTCTTTGCATAACCATATATCAATAAAATAACTTAGTTATTACCAACCTTTGATTTAGTCATTATCAAGTTGTAGTACTATGTAAAACATGTAAAAAAACTTGCAACACAAATAACATTCACACAATTAACACCATTATTTTAACATGGAAACCCTGTAAAGGGAAAAACCACCTGGGATTGACAACCCCAAAATTTGATTCTTCTATAGTGAGCTTGGCTAAGAGTCAACTGTATTATAGGTTACATACACATTGTTAATATGACATTGTTTGAGGATTTTTCCAAAAGATCATCTAGACCTCATCACTCCTTGATCATATCTAAAGAGTGGCCTATTCTAAAGGAATTACAAACATCACTAATTGATGTTATCATATAGGATTTCATAGACTTGTTTAGTATACTCATTTTTCTAATTTTTTTGCTACAATGATTAGAAATTAATAGTAGAAGTGAGCTATCAATATAGAAACTACCTTTTCTTGTTTAGATCTCTATTCTTTTCTCTTTCATCTTTTGATCTCTCACTTGGTTGATTCACACCTTCACTTTCAACTACTCTACTCCTTGATTTCCTTTTCTCTTCTTAGTTCACCTTACTCTATTCATCTCAATATTTTACATTCACAACAACATCAACATCACCAAAATAATAAGAAATATGATCATAAACAAAAACTAGCTTGATCTCCTCCTTAAATAGTCATCTCTAGGCTTCTGGATTCTCCCATCTATTTTTGCTTAATCACAATCATTGTATTTAGATTTAATGTACTCAACCACATAGAAAATAGAATTTTGCATAGAACTATGTTTTTTTCCTTATCTTTCTTACATCTCCATCATTAGATCCTTATTATATTTTACTAACCATAAATCTTGTGAAAAACTCTGTCTCGTGCCTTTGATCATCTCAAAATTTCTATATTTCCATCAAAACTTGGCCTTAGATTCCAATTGTCTAAAATTTTTCTTCTAGTTATTACTTGGTGAACATAATCTCCCACTTAGGTAATCTAGTACTTGGTTAATACTATACTTTCTTGGGCAACACTAAATTTCTTCTTGCTTTGCCAAACTACTCAGTCAAAACTATAGTCACTCAGTGAATACAATCTACCTTCATTAACCTTGTTACTCAATAAAGCTTGTGTACTTAAATACTTTATAGCATTTTATGATTGTAAAATAATCAAACCAACATTACATTATCTCTATCCAACTCATTCAAATACCCATTGAATACCATACTCATCAATACCTTTTTAACATACTTATTGGAAGTTTATGGGGAAGATGATATCCTGAGGGGGGGGATGAATCATGATCACTAAAGCTTTTGTCCTTCAAAAAAACTTAGTTGTATTCACTGCATAATCCATCTCATTATCTAGATCATCAATAAAATAAATTTAAACTTGAAATACTGAAATGAATCTAACTATTCATCACATCCAAAAGCTTAAAGATAAACACATAATACATAAGAATTTGGTTACCTAGAAACCCTTCAAGGTGAAGGTAAAAATGGGGTGGGGATGAAACCCACAAATATTTACTACTATAGTAATAAAGTTTTCTTGTTAGGGCTATAAATTTGATCATTTCTAATGATCTACCCTATGAGGGGTCATCCCTATTAAGAGCTTTACAAGATGGTTAGGTCTACCTTGATTAAAGGATGTAAATCTTACAATGAAGTAAGCACTTTGTTAAGATATTTAATTAGGCCTATTAGGACCACCATGTTAAGATATTTTCCCTAATTCACTTGCTAAAATGATTCAGTACTTGATCCTTCGGTATACACTATCAATTCCAATTATGGATCTTCTCTTTTCAATCTCTAATACGATATCTTAGCTGATAAATATTTAATCGACTCCTCACTGCTTCATTTGGTCATTATAATTTTTCACTTCACAACTTTTCTTGCATCCTCCAAAACTTAACTCCTTCACATAAGCATTCATATTATTTCACATGCATACAAAATAGGGTTTGGATCTACTCTTATAAAGACATCCGTAGAGCCTTCTAGAATAAAGTCAATGATCTTGACATTTCCCTTTTAGCCTCTTCAACTGATTGGTTATCTTTCCTTCATAGTTATTGATGATCCATGTCAAAATGTATAAAAAATATGTAAAAAAATCTACAATCATTAAATATTATTTAAATATTAGCTAAAAATGGTTTACCTCAAAATTTGTCCCATTTTAGACATTCTTTTTGAAATTATGTTACTCAGCACATATTGTCTCTGATGGTTGGTCATAAATGTTCTTCCTACTGATACTCAGGCTTAACTAGCTCAACACCTTTTATATGACTTGGCATCCACTTTCTCTATTTTTCTCAACATTCAATGAACTCAACTTGCATAGGAATACTTGGTGACCATGGACTTGCTCAATTCCTATAGAGCTTGACATACACAAGATTATTTACAAGTATTTACAAATACATGACTCAGCCTATATAAAGTGACTCAGTCATAGTAATGACCAAATAACTATTCCTTATATATGACTAAGTGTTTAACACTAATAGACAACAAAGCTAGAGATATCAACAATCTCCCCCTTTGACATTAGTGGCAAAAACACTTTGTCATGATTACATCATTATAGTACAATAAAAAATGATAGTACTCTCCCTATGCCTATGACTCGGTCCATATAAGAATACAAAACTTTTACAATATACTCATTATATACAATACATATTTTACATGACTCAAATAGTCTGATGTAGCTTGTCATATCTTTGTTTTTTCCTCTTCTGTTCATGAAATCTATGAATGTTATCATTTTTTCCCTCTAAAATCTTCTTCTATCACCCTTGATTTTGTCACTTATGCCTACTGTTGAGGTTGGGAGGATGGAATCAAATCATATTTATCAATGAATGTCTTATGAGTTGAATAATCATGGCAAGAGCATGATCCCATGTGGTTCTAACTAATTCCAAGACTTGAATCTTGATCTCCAAATTTGCAACTATAAAGTCAATCAAGCTATCAATAGAAAGATTATGATATATTTGTACTAGATCCTTTGTTGAAGATAACTCTCATTGCATAGCCTCCAAATGAGGTCTTAACATGGATTTTATGGAGACAAGTTTAGCCCTCATTTAGCTATCTAGTGTTTGTAGCTCGAAAAGCCTCCCTTATGCAAACAATAATCTATTGTAATTCATTGAACTTGATCTAGCTGAATGAGAGATAAAACCCCTCGAGGATTTCAAATCAACCTCAATCTTTTGAATACTTGCTTGAATTTCATTTGTGAATTTGGGCACATCACAAAGAGTATTGTACAGATCTTGTATTTTCTTCACAAGTTCTTCTAGATTTTTTACAAGTGCTAATAGTTCAACTTTTCTCAATGCAATTAAAGTAGAAACCTTTTCAAGTACCCTTTTCTAAAATTTCTTCTTTGACTAGGCCATTTATTTTTCATTTGTTTCTATATCCTCAGTGCTTAATTTTTGAATAATTTGCACTAACTGATAGATAATAGGGTCTTGTTCATCAATGTATTGAGAATAAAATACATAAACAAATATGTCTTTAATATCATGCAATACTTGCCTTTTTTTTTTTCTCTCTTCACATTTCCTCTTGTATTTTCTTTCTTTCCAAAATGTCTTACAAGATGATTGTTTGCTCAAGCATGAGATTCTTCAAATCCTAGTCTAGAAACTCAATGACTTCATCCAAGGTAACAACTTTACCTAGATAAATTATCTTCTTCTTCTTATTCTTCTTCTTATTCCCTCTTCCCTTTTTAGGAGTGATGTTGCTCGACACATATAAGGATAAAGTGGGTTAAGGGGTTTCACCACTCGATTTGTCTTGTGTATCAGTATCATAGACAACTAGTAGCACTTGGCATGATGTGTGTTGTAGAGGCTTGCACCTATTATGAAAATGTGGGATCTAATGTAGCTAGAGGTGGAGTGTGAGCTTGCACACTTAGCTCTATCTTTGAAACTTCATTCTTATCTCCTTCCTTCTCCTTCTCTTTATCTATTGACTCTTTCTCCTTTCTCCCCGCTTTTAATGGTCTAGAGACTTGTGGTTCTTCCTAACTTGTAGTAGACTAATGTAATTTTGGTTCATTACCTTTCTCTTTCTATTATTTCTCCTTTTCTAGCTTGTGGACACCTGTTAGAGTATGTGTAGTAGGGTTTACAATTGGAGCTTGTGTTTCTTTTATCTTGGGATAATCCATTATTTTTTGTATCATTAGAATACTTTAGAATAAATGAGAGGGGGGGAAGTGAATTAGTTATCCAAGGTCCAAATGTACAGATAACACTTTTTAGTACTTAACAAATACATGTCCATGCATTGATCATTCAATATCTTAAACTTTTGCATATTGTTGTACTAGGTCAAAATAACTTTGTAGAAATGTAAACATGAAATACCATAAAATCAATCACACATTTTGACACAAGGATTTTATGTGAAAACCCAATTTGGGATAAACCACTAGCGACATACTACTAATATTCACTCTTATGAAGTGAGCTTGTGAGGAGCCAACCCTATTAAAGGTTACAATGCACACTATTAAATGTGATTGGGTTAAAGGATTTCAATCACCCCTTTAGGAGTGAGCCTTGTTAGAGGACTTTAGAACATTCTATTAGAATTTCACCTTGTTAAAGAATTTACTCATGATTATTAGGTTAACCTTAATCCAAAGGATTTATCCAAAATGATATAGTTGTTAGAAAGTAAAAAAAAAGACTTGATCTAATAATAAAACAACTTACTTGTAGATTATAGATCTCACATTTAGTCCTTCATTCTTCTTAGCATTCATCCTCTTTGTCTCTCATAGCTTGTTCACCCTTCAAGCCTTCATCTCCTTAAGCCTTCTTGGTTTGTATGCCAACTAAAGGATATTTCATTTGGCCACCATATGAAGTAACACCCTATACTTCTTGTCTTTCTCAAGTTCTTGTACATGACAAGTTGCTTCTGGCCCAATATCTCCTTATGTAGAGAATTTAGATCTTTTGCCACTTAACCACAATCATCCATTTTAGGGTTAGGTAAGATTCATTAAATCTAACAGCTTTTCCATTTGATTCCCTCCTAGAAATTTCCTCTACAATCCTTTTTGAATTCATCTCATAATGGTTTATCTTGAATTCTATACCTCCAGCTCATTATAGTTATCTTCTACACACTTCACACAATTCAAGAAATCAACTTTTCTAGCTTAGATTTGTCAAATCTTTGATCTAACTCATTTTATTGAGACTCAGCAATAACAACTTGTTTGCTTAGAAAATACAGTCTTCTGATGCTTGGCCAACATTGGGTTTCTCAGCATACACTAAGCTTCACTCAGTTGCTATTGCCATCTTTTGACACTTGACACATACTAAGATTTCCTCACTCAACACATACTAAATTTCTCTTTGTTTAGCACATAATGAACTTGATCAATTTCAACTAACTTTCTACTTGGCCTACACTTACTTTCTACTCAGCCTGCACTGATTGGCTTGGCTTCCATTGTTTGCTCAGTTAGGCTTGGCAGACACATTTCTTTGCTTAGAATTTTTCTAGTCCCTTCTCAAGTATCCTTCCATTGTAGCCTTAAGAAAATAAATAATACACTATATCATCAAAGTCTTGCTTGGTCTTAGTGCTCCTTTTATACACCATATAACTCAACCTTTCTCTAGGTTGTCATGTTATCCTTTCTTTTCAAATTCTCTTCATCAATCAATCAAATGATAGCATTCATACCAAAGTAAGCAATTGTCTATCCAAATAGAAGGTTTGACATTACTTAGAAAATAACGATTGTTCTATGATAGGTTTCATCAATCTTCCTCATCTCAACAATCTCCTTTCAACAAGTGTTAGGTGTGGTTGAATGAATAGGGGTTACATTGTCCCATTCCTATGAGCTCGACACACCTATGTCTTCTTCATCACTATGTACATATTCAATAGTTACAATATATTTTTCACTCTTATATCTTTTGTCTAATGGCTTCCTCTAGTGTATCAAGGTAATTATATACATCTTTTTCAGTAACTTGTTGGACTGCCTACCTTTATCAGTCTTGTTAGTATATTTTGCAACAATTAGTCCAAAAATACTCTTCTAGAACAATTAATTCCATTTTATAACATCTTCAATTTTATGTTGCATCACCATCAATGCTCTATACTTAGGAACAAATCTATTCCTACAGTTCTCCAATTTTTTTTGTTATTTTCTTATTTGTTAGCTTAGGAATAATATTAGCTAATGATCCTTCTCTTATCTACCTCTTGATCTTTATTATATGTTTCCATTTGGCATCAATTATAGTAAAAAATTCATTAGGAATATTATTTCCTATCTGTATAGGTTTTTTCTTGAACTTAGCCATCATATCTAAAATGGATTTCTACCTTTGAATTATCAGGTGCACTCAATGTACCATACTTTATGAATTTAAAACCTGATAAGCCTACAAAGTTTCTATTGTTGTCACATACCTCATCAATAGTTTTAGGCTTTGTATGTATAGCTGTTTGGTAGTAACCTACTTCGTTAAAGTCTATTTTCTCTACATATTCTTCTTTATCATCCTTCTATGTTATCAATTTTCTTCTCCTTGTTTGACCTTTGGTGGTTGGCAATTTTCTCTTTGCTGCACTTGTGCCACTAGGTCCTTCACTTGGTTTGATAATCCTTGCAACACCCTTTTTTATTGGTGGCTTAGCACTAAATGTTGTTGCTGCTTTGGTTCTTGACCTAAGTGATGTAGGAGGAGAGAGGGACTTAGATATTACCTTCTTTAAAATCTTCTTTACCTTAGTCTCTATGATTTTGAGTGTCTTAGCCTTCTTTATTGGTGGTGATACAAGTGTTAAGGCTTTACCCTATTTTTTTGCACTTTCTTCCACTTCCTCTTCATCATTATCATCACTTTCTTTACCTTCCCCAAGACCTTGTGTGATCATTAAAGGTCCTTCACCTTCAGTCTATGTGCCTAGCTTCTCTTCTAGGTGTTTAATCATCTTCTTTATTTTCTTGTCAGTTGAAGCAATCTTACTATCCACTATTATTTTTGCTTTTGGTTCTTCATGCTTGCCAAAGGGCTTAGCCTTTTCATCAACTTCTTTAATGAGTAGTGTAGTGATTTCTGCACTCACATCATCAATGTCATTCTCATAACAAAATGGTTTAGGCTAAGAAGACCTAGTATTAACTGCATGTACATATTTGTAGTCAATGTCAACTAGAAAACACACATCATTATATTATAGGAATTCTTGCTCTTTTCCTAATTTTCTGTTTGAATTCATCAAAATAACCATCTAATACATTCTCAAAAATGTCTCCAAAATTTTTAATATACTCACTCATCTACCTAGTAGTAGGCTTTCCTTGTTCCCAAACAACATTTCCAATAGTAGGAAAGTAACTTTGAACATAAAAGATAATACACATTATCAATGATCCAAACTTACACAATGAATTCTTAGTTTTTTTTGATTGATTAAAGGTTCTCTTCCAAATGCAACCATTGGAGCTCAAAAAGATCATATTCATGGTCTTTTATCACAATCTTCTAAGCTTGATCCACTACCATACATGACACACCATTCATTCAGTTTTGATTGATAGAATTTATGTGCAATTATTCTCTCTACAAAGTCAATCAATAGATCAATACTATTTGAAATAGACATGCCACATCCATTCCACTCAGGCTTGGTGTTTGCCTTGACTGCATATTTACTTTGGCATCTCATGGTATTATTTTTATCAAATGTTAGATGCCCTATTACAACATGAATAATATTTTTCATGATTTTTACTGGCCCATTTTCCATCCATAACTCCATGTCATGAATTTGGCTCAGCACAACTTTAATCCATTCAATCTTGAAATTTCTTGTAAAATCTAGGGCACACATTAACCCTTTCCTCTCTACAATCTTGAACTCATCCTTCAATATTCCCTCATCACACAACTTTTAATGTGCCAATAAAATTTCAAAGTCTCCCACTTCACTAATTTTACACATGTAACAACTCTATACATCACATATCATGATAACTCTATGTGGTATTGCTGATAACACACATGTTGAGTGTCCTTTCATAGAAATTTTAGGAATAACATGATATTTAGGTGGAGGAAAAGTGTCAGTCTTTAGCAATTGAACATTGCCTACCTCATTACCTAGATTTTTCACAACTAACAATGATCCAGATGCCACTTTTGTGTTAGGGTTTGAAATTTTGCTTCCTAAAAAACTAAAAAAAACTCAAAATCAACACTTGATCATGATTCAACAATGAATTTAGTTTCAATTCTCTTTTGAAATCTCTTCATAATTTTCTAAAATAGCTCAGGCTTTCAAACTCTGAATGCTAGATGTGTAGAATTCCTTCAAATTTTTACTATATACATTCATTCATTCAAATTAGGGCTCTCATAAATGTTGTGTACTCAATTAGGTAGAATCCATCTATCTTGGTCATCGTTACACTTTTAACTTAGTCTCAAGTATGTATCTCAGTCAATACCATCTAACTAGGTCAATACATTGGCTCGATCATTGTAAGTATTCAGTCCATATTGCAATGCTTGGTCAATACAAATAATATTATTGATGTTTGATACTAATAATGTATTTATTCTAATTGCTCTATTCTTTCCATAGACCTTTTCTAATGCATCTTATCTTATATAAATATGAAATTTTGGTGCACTACATGTTAGGAAATAATGTATGATATGCCATTTGAATGTGTAGTTCCTTGCATATCTTTCTAATTAGTTTGAGGTAGCGGGACCACCTTCTCCATTGGATTGGGTGATCTTAGCTTCACTTGTTCCACCACTTCTTACTTCTACCTTCTTCTTCCATGTTTGGTTCATCTCCTTTTTTAATTTTACATCCACTTTTCCTTTTCCCTTGATGTGTTCATTGTTTGGTGTTGGTGCTCAACTCCTACAATTTTTTCTCACATGTCTAATCTTGTGACAACTAAAATAAACTATGCTTTCATTCAACCATTTCTTGTAGTTGCCTCTAAAATGTGTTCTTATGCAATTTTATGGAATGTGACCATATTCTCCATAATAATGACAACTATACCATGTTTTTTAATCCCAATTGTAAGAGTTAACTTTCTTAGGTGCATTTTCTTTCCTTTTGGTTTTCTAGACAGGTTTTTCCTGAGATCTACATTCATGTGCTACGTGTCCGTACTTCTAAAAATTGTAACAATATCAAACAAATATAGTTGTAGTAGGTGTATTTATAACCTTTGATCTACATTAATGTGCTTGATGACCTTGTTTCTTGCAATTAAAATAGTTACCATTAAACTTAGGTTTAGGATTTTTCTTACCAATCTTGCTTCTGTAGATGTTCTCTGTGTGTCCAAGTTTTCTACAATGATAACATGTAAATTTTACTTTCATTTTCCCTCCACTCTTGGATGATTCTCCTTCTTTATTAGATGAATGGTGCTTGATATGTCCTAATCCAAAGGTATCTCTAGACAATCCTGGCTATCTCAACAATTTTTCAAAATATCTTATATCCTCACTAGGTTTGTTCATAATTTCCAAGAGTTCCTTCTCAAATTTTAACTCATTCCTTAGTTGGTCACTTTGTGATCTCAGATTTGCAATCTCCATGTCCTTTGTGCTTAGTTCTTTATTTTCAAGTAGTAGTTGATTCATCATGTCTAATTGAGTATTTGTCAGCTTTTGCACATCAACTAACCTTTCTTCAAGTCTAATAGCCATTTTTCTTTTATCTTCATTAGTCATGAATTTTCCTTCTTCAAATTTCTTCTTTTGTTTAGACACTTCACATTACTTTATTGATTGAATTTCATGTTCTCATTTCAATCCTCTGATTTCTTCATTTAGGATGTTGTCCTTCTCTAATAGATCTACTATAGATGCATCATTTTCACTAGAATTTCCATTGTCAAACAATCCTTTGTTACCAATTTCTTGATAAAGTGCATCATTCTACTGAATAGCCATCTCTCTTTGGTTCTTTAAGGAATTTCTCAATTTCTCTTTTGCTTCTTCAAGTTTCTATAGTATGAGCTAGATGTCAATCATTTGATTCTCAATAGTCTTTCCCAATTTATAAGCCTCCATCTCCAAGATCTCAACTCTCAAGTGGTTAAAATTATTCCTAGAGAACTCTACTATGATACCAATTGTTGGAAGTTTATTGGAAAGACGAGATATTGAGGGGGGGGGGGGGGGGGGGGGGGGGTGGGGTGAATTAGAATCACTAAAACTTTTATCATTCAAAACAAATTAGTTGTATTCACCACATAATCCATCTCATATCTAGATCATGAATACCAAAAATTTCAAACTTGAAATGTTGAAATTTACCTAATTATTCATCACATCCATAAGCTTAAAGATAAACACATAATACAAGATTTTGGCTACCCAGAAACCCTCCAAGGTGAAGGTAAAATTGGGGTGGGGATGACACCCACAAATCTTGGCTATTCCAGTAACACAATTTTCCTATTAGGGCTACAAATTTGATCATTTCTACTGATCTACCCTATAAGGGGTTTTCCCTATTAAGATATTTACAAAAATTTTAGGTCTACCTTGGTTAAATGATTTGAAACTTAAAATGAAGTAAGAAATCTATTAAGAGATTTACTTAGGCCTTTTAGGATAGTTTTGTTAAGAAATTTTCATTGATTCACTTGCCAAAATGATTCAGTACATGACCCTTTGATCTATACTATCAATGCTAATTATAGATCTTCTCTTTCCAATCTTTGATTTGATCTCTAAACTAATAAATATTTAATCTAATCTTCACTTCTTTACTTAGTTACTATGCTCTGTCACTTCACAACTTTGCTTACAACCTCCAAAACCTAGCTCCTTTGCATAAGAGTTCATAGTATCTCACATACATACAAAATAGGGTTTGGATATGCCCTTATAATGGCATCTGTAGAGTCTTCTAGAATAAAATTAATGATTTGGATGTTTCCCTTTTAGTCTGTTCATCTAATTGGTTATCTTTCCTTCATAGGGATCGATGATCCACATCAAAATGCTCAACACAATCTTTAACATACTCTACAATCATTAAATAATATTTACATGTCATCTCAAAATGGCTTACCTCAAAGTTTGCACCATTTTAGATATTCTAGTTCAAATTGTGTTACTTGACACACAATATCTTTGAAGCTTAGTCATAATTATTCTTCTTGTTGATACTCAACCTCAACTAGCTTGACACCTTTGATATGACTCAGCATCCACTTTATCTATTTTTCTTGGCATTCACTAAACTTAGCTCACATAGAAATACTTGACAACCATAGACTTACTTAGCTCCTATAGAGCTTGACATACACAAGATTATTTACAAGTCTTTACAAATACATGAATCAACCTATATAGAGTGACTTAGTCACAGTGATGATCAATCAACTCTGTGTTATATATGACTAAGTGTTTGACACTAATAGACAACAAAACTAGAGAGATCAACAGTACTTTCATCAAATGCTATTCACCACTCAAACACTCTTCATCAGCCAAATGATATAGTACTCTACTGTATAGCCAACTAAGACTTTGAGATCAATGAAAATATAAAAACTAATATGAATATGAGTAATATCTCTCTTGCTAAGAGGGAGTGTTAATGGTTTGGTAGCAATGATAGACATTACTAATACCTATGTATCTAATTTCATCATAATAGATTTGGCTTATATGCATTGATAGTGAAAGCCTAACTCAATTGTGTTGCACTAATAGTATTGAACTCTTCTTAATGTCAATTGTTCAAATCTTCTTTACTCAACATCTCTATTTTGATTGGCTCTATCTCATTATTACTTCCTTTTGAATTTTTCTATTAATTTTGATAAGAAGTATAGTGTTGTACCAAATTATTTCATATGAAATTCTACTTACTAATATCTATAATTGGTTTTTTCATCATGAGAGTCAGTGTTTGGAAATGTAGAAGAGTAACTGAGAGGGGAGGGGTGAATCATTTATAACAAAAATAAATCCTTGTCCCAAAAAAAACTTCCACTAATCATGCAATACTAAATAGCTTAGTTAACATTATAATTTTACATTCACTCAATTAACAAAGAAATCTTAAGATTTATTAATTTGTTATAACCATAAGTAACTTAGTTGTAGAAACATAAAGCATAAGAGAATAACATGAACATAGATGACAAAAAGATATAACATGGAAGCCTAGTTTGGGAAAAACCACCTTGCAACTAGTCACAATAATTTTCACTCTTCTAAAATGTGCCTTGTTAGGAGCCAACCCTGTTGAAGGTTACAAAACATACTATTAAGTATGACCCTATTAAGAGTGGCTTGGTTAGAGGTCTTCAAACACTTCAATCTTGAAAAGTCACCTTGTTAGAGAATTTACAAATTGACCATTATGTCAACTCTGTTAAGATATTTCTTTACTACTATAATGTTTAGAAAGCAACAATAATTTTGACCTAATTTATGAAGCAACTTTCTTTGCAGATTCAGATCTCTATTCTGGCTTCACCTCTAGATCCTTCTTGATCAAAAGTTTTTTGTAGTTTATCTTCCACACTTTCCTTCTCTACCTTTTATCTTAGCTCACATATCCATCTTTTTCATATTCCACTTCTTACTTCTTGTCTTCTCAACTTAACCTATCTGATATATCATAAGCTAGGAAAAGTTGACTTGAATACCCTTCCAAAACATCAATAAACATTCAAATAGTCAACATCAATTAATAACATATTTGAAAATTATATTTTGCTATCACTCGGTCAACATTAGAACTAAACACTTGGTTGACACTATGACTCCTTCAGTACATGACCACTTGGTCAATACTACATGCCTTTGATGCTTGACCACTTGATCAATATTGTGCACATGAATCCTTTCATTAATTGATTTCTCAATTAATATTGGAAAGTCTTCATTACCTGAGTGCTCATTTAATACTAAGATATACAAGGTTAATATTGCAAACTCTACATTGTTTAGTTAATACTAAAATTTGTGTAAACATGAATGACAATATAAAATCAAATAATTATTTCCAAAAAAATCCCTCTTTGGCATTGATGGCAACACAACATGTCAACATAAGATGATTAAAATATAAGTGATTAGATAATATTCTTAGTTTCATTCTGATTCACATCCATACTTATTTTCCTACAAGATTCAACTTGGATTTGTCTAGATACTACTTTCCTGTCATCTCTCTATTGTCATATTCTCCCTCTTAACTATACAGTCAATCATCTAAATATCAAGACTCTTCCTCTTTCTCATTGATACTAATCTTTCAAGATCTTTCATGTTGACACTAAATTCTCCCTCTTTGACATAAATTAAAAAGGATACAAATTTATAAAGTTACAATGTACCTTTTTAGTGATTCATATATAATATATGCTATATTATATTGCATCAAATTGATTGATCTTCAATGGAGCTTGGTTTATGCAATACTATCTTTTGCTTTAGTGAGCATCAGATAGGGGGAATAATGTTAGGATTAAACCACATATAGAAATAAAAATTACATGCAAATATAACCAATATTAGAAAAAAATAGATCACACAAAAAAGAACACAAGACACCAAGATTTAATGTGGTTCACCCAATCCCTAGGCTGCATCCATACAACAACGAGTTCAATATTATTACAATCCAGTGATTACAACCTGATTACAATTCGTAATCCCTTACAACTCAATACTACCACAAGAACCAATTTTTACATCACCACTATCAAACAATCCCAAACTCTAAGAAATTTTATACAAGTATTTTTACTGCTTTAGGGTTACAATTAATAATTACATTCCCAAAAATCTTGGTGAGGAATTATGGACTATGTATAATACTTCCCTGATCAATGACCATAATCTAAAAATCTCCCACTTTGGGACTGATCAGGCTCCACACTAAACATCAATCTCTCACTTGGAGACTAATCCTATAGCTATGACACTACTCCATTAGACTACCACTAGATCAAACCACCCTGGACTCTACTATTCTTGTATTCATGTTTAGTCTAGAAGACTAATCGAAGCTAAAGAGGAGTTTAGCTTGTACCTTGTTACTACCTTTGTAAACATATTTGCTGCATTTTAATATGTATGTATCTTATCTAGCTTTAACTATCCATCCTCCAAAATTGATCGAATGAAATGGTACCACAATTGTATGTGTTTGGTCTTTCAATGTAGAGTTGAATTCTTTACAACATGAATGGCACTTTGACTATCTGTAAAAAAATAATTATCCTTCTCAGGGTGTCCCAATTCTTCCAAGAAGAACTAAAGCCATATCATATCCTTGTCTACTGTTGTAGTAGCAACATACTTTGCCTCTGTAGTGGATAGAACATTAAGTTTTTGTAACCTAGAAACCCATCTTATAGCTGCCCCAAAATAATAAAGACATAACCTGTAGTACTCCACCTGGTATCAATATCCTCAGCCAAATTTGAGTCAACATAGCCTTGTAAATCAATTGTAGAGCCCCCAAAGTGTAAACACTTATTGGATATTCCTCTTAAATATCTAAGAATCCCTTTGACTGCATTCCAATGCTCAATTCTTGGATGACTCATATACCTACTAACGACTCCCTTTACATGTGCAATATTTGGCCTTGTACATACCATAACATACATCAATCTTCCTACAACTAAAGCATAGGGTACCTTGGACATCTTATCCTCCTCTTCTTGTGTCTTGGCACACATCTTCTTAGTCAAATTAAAATGACCAGGTAAAGGTGTGATGATAGCTTTAGCATTCTCCATAGAGAAATGTTGCAACACCTTCTCAACATAATTAGCCTAAGATAGCATCAATTTTCTGTTCTTCATATCTTTGCAAATCTTCATACCAAGGATTTTTTTGCTACCCCCAAAACCTTCATAGCAAATGCATGTGCTAACTGGAATTTCAGCCCCTTAATATGATCCATGTTAGATCCAACTACAAGCATATCATCAAAATATAAACATAAAATAATGTAGCTGTCATCATCCAACCTCTTAAAATAAATACAATGATCTAAATGACACATATTGTATCTATGCTCATGCATAAAACTATCAAATTTTAGATACCATTGTCGAGGTACTTGCTCCAAGCCATATAAACTTTTCTTCAATTTGCACACTAAGTTCTCCTTACCTTTGAGCTCAAATCCCTATGGTTGAACCATATATATCTATTTATCCAAATCACCATGAAATAAGGCTATTTTAACATCAAGCTACTCTAAATGAAAATCTTTAATAACCACAATGCTTAAAATAGTACGAATAGAAGTCATTTTAACAATAGGAGAAAATATCTCATCAAAATCAATGCCTTTTTCCTAGTGCAAATCCTTTTACAACTAACCTGGCTTTAAATCTTTTCTTACCTCCATTGTCTTCATTTAACCTATAAAGCCACTTATTCTATAAAGCTCTTTTACCTATACTCAACTTGCATATATCCCATGTTTTATTCTTCAACAAAGAGTCCATTTCATTTTTTATTACAGACTCCCTTGAATCTTAGTATCCACCTACATAGCTTTATCATAACATTTAGGTTCACTAGCATCAATAAGTAAAATTGAATACAAAGAGGAAGAAAATATTTCTAGGATTTAATTTTCCTTATTGACCATTTAACATTCATTGGTGTGTGTGGTATTTTTTGTTGTAGTTGTTCCAAATCATGAGGAATGGCTGAAACATCATTTTTTGGAGTATCATCCAAAACTACATAATTATCTTCTTTCTTCTCATGTTGTTGCAAGAGATCTTTGTATAACACTTTCTCATTGAATGTGAAATCCTTTCTTCTTACAATTATATGATTTTTGAAATCCCAAAGCCTATAACTAAATTCATTAATGCCATATCCAACAAATACACATTTCTTTGACTTAGCTTCCAGCTTGGTTCTATTTTTAGAATCTATTTGAGCAAATTCTTCACAATTGAAGTTTTTGAGAAAAGAATAACTCACCTTCTTACCAGTCCATGCTTCCTGTAGAATACCACAACCCAAAAGAGTAGAGGGACCTCTATTAATCAAATATAGAGAAATATTGATAGCCTTCATCCACATGTGTAAGGGCAACCCAACATGCAACCTCATGCTCCTTACACAATCCATTATAGTCATGTTCATGCATTCAGTCAATCCATTTTTTCTATGGAGTCCCTGGAACAATTTTCTATCTACAAATACCATTAGTGGAGAAATAATCTTCAAGTTCATGACTACAATACTCACCACCATTATTAGATCTAAGACATTTTAATTTCTTACCAGTCTCATTTTCAACCAAGCATTTCCATTTCTTAAAAGTTTGAAATACGTAAGATTTTTGTCTAAGGAAATAAGCCCATACTCTTCTAGTTGCATCATCAATGAATGCAACATAATAGTGAGAGCCACCAAGAGAAGATACCTGAGCAAGTCCCCATATATCGGTATGCAAAATCTCTAATTTCTTCTTTTTGTTTTCCTTTCCAGTCTTCACAAAATTCACTCTCTTTTGTTTTCCATACACACAACTTTCACAAAAATCCATATTAACACATTTCAAATTTAGTAAAGCATTTTTTAAATGAATAATTTTCATACCTTTCTCACTCATGTACCCAAGTCCGTTGTGCCACAATGTTGTATCATAATTTACAACAACTTTTTGTTCTCCCTGCTCAACTGCAGCAACTATTCCTGAATATTTATTTTTCTCTAAAACAACTAAAGTAGAAGGAATGATATGACTTGTACAAAGATAGAAGGTACTTACTTTCACACCTTTTGCTACTACAAGGGAACCTTTCAAAACCTTCCAATTTTTATCATTAAAAGTAACTACACAACCCTCATCACTAAGTTGCCTCATTGAAATTTAATTCCTACTCAGCCTTGGAACATGTCTTACCCCATGTAGTAGCCAATGATTCTCATTTTGCAACTTAATCTTAAATTTTCCCTTTCCAACAATTTAACAGGGTTCATTATCCCCCAAGTAAACAAATCCAAAATCCCCTTAGACATAATTAATGAAATAACCTCTATGAGGTGTAGCATGAAATGAAGCACAGAATTTAAAACCCATGAACCATCAACACTTTCTAAAGATAGAAGCAAAACATCCTCTTCAAATTTTTTACTTACCACATTTTCCTCCTTGTCTCCATCTAGTTTATCTCCTTCATTTTTCTTTCAAGTCCAACAATCTTTCTTTTTATGCCCTAGTTTCCCATTGTACTAGTAGTTATTCAGTCCTCTCAATTGAGACCTCCTCCCCTTTGATTTTCCTCTTAATTTTCCATGATTTTTGGAATTACTTCCTCTCTTAGTCATTTTGCCTTGACTTTGTGCATTCAAATCACTTCCTAATGTAGATCCACCTAAGGATTTCTTATGAGTTTTCTCACTCAAAATAACATCGATCACATCATCATATTTTAGGGTACTAGCTCTAGGAATAGAATTACTCACAGCCATTTCCAAGCCATTCTAGCTTTTAGGCAAAGAACACAAAATCAAGAGAGCCCTAATTTATCCATCAAAATTGATACCCACAGAGGATAACTAACTAGTAATAGTATTAAACTCATTTAAATGATTTGCAATAGATCCACCTTCTATCATTTTCATATTAAATAAATGCTTCATGAGAAATACCTTGTTTGAAGTGGAGGGCTATTCATGCAATTTTGCTAGGGTTCGTATCAACTCTTCTATTATCTTTTCTTTTGTAATAGTAAATGCCATTGATGGTGCTAGGCATAATTGAATGCTTCCAAGTGCATTTTTGTCCAAAAGATGCCAATCATCATTTAACATAGATCCTTGATTCTTTACTTTTCCTTCCAATAACTTTCATAAATCCTTCTAATAAAGATAGTCTTTCATTTGCATCTTCCATCATTGAAAGTTCTACCCATTAAACCTATCAACCCTCAGCTTACCTTTGTCTACCATCACTCCCACTCAACCATAAGACTTTCTTGTACAAGGATAATTGAAAAGCAACCTAGCTCTAATACCACTTGTTAGGATTAAACCATAGACAAAAATAATAATTACATGCAAATATAACAAAAAAAAAAAGATCACATAGAAAAGAACACAAGACACCAAGATTTAACGTGGTTCACCCAATCCTTAGGCTACACCCACCAAAAAGCATGTCTGATATTATTATGATCCATTGATTACAACCTAATTATAATCCCTAACCCCTTAAAACTCAATATCACCGCAAGAACCAATTTTTGCATCACCACTATCAAATTATCCCTAACCTTAAGCCCTTTTGTACAAGTATTTTTACTACTTTAGGTTTACAATTAATAATTACATGTTGACCCAAAATCCCAGTGAGGAATTATGGAGTATGTATAGTACTTCCATGATCAACTACCACAATCTAATAATCTCCCACTTGGAGATTAATTAGGCTCTACACTAAACAACAATCTCCCACTTGGAGACTGATCCTATAGCTATGTCGGTCCTTCTTGAGACTCCCACTAGATCAAACTACCCTAGACTCTGTTGTTCTTGTATTCATGTTTAGTTTAGAAGACCAACCAAAGATGAAGAGGAGTTCAACTTCTCCCTTGTTACTACCTTTGTAAACATATTTGTTGGATTCTCATCTATATGTATCTTGTCCAGCTTTAACTATCCATCCTCCAAAATTGACCGAATGAAATGGTACAACAACTATATGTGTTTGGTCTTTGAATGTAGAGCTGAATTTTTAGCAAGATGAATGGCACTTTGACTATCTATAAAAAAATAATTATCCTTCTAAGATTGTCCCAATTCTTCCAAGAAGAATTAGAGCCATATCATCTCCTTGGCTGCCTCTATAGTAGCAACATACTTTCCCTTTGTAGTGGATAAAGCATTAAGGTTCTGTAACCTAGAAACCCATCTCATAGCTACCCCACCAATAGTAAAGACATAACCTGTAGTACTCTCCCTGGTATCAATATCCCCTACCAAATTTGAGTCAACATAGCCTTGTAAATCAATAGTAGATCCCCAAAAGTGGAAAAATTTATTGGATATTCCTCTCAAATATCTGAGAATCCATTTGACTACATTCCAATGCTCAATTCCTAGATGACTCATATACCTACTAACAACTCCCACTACATGTGCAATATCTGGCCTTGTACATACCATAGCATACATCAAACTTCATATAGCTAAAGCATAAGGAACCTTGGATATCTTAGCCTCCTCTTCTTGTGCCTTGGGACACATCTCCTTAGTCAACTTAAAATGAATAGGTAAAGGTGTGTTGACAACTTTAGCATTCTCCATAGAGAAATTTTGCAACACCTCAACATAATCAGACTGAGATAGCATCAATTTTCTATTCTTCCTATCTCTGCAAATCTTCATACCAAGGATTTTTTTTGCTATCCCCAAATCCTTCATAGAAAATTCATGTGCTAATTGGCATTTCAGACCCTTAATATGATCCATGTTAGACCCAACTACAAGCATATCATCAACATATAAACATAAAATAATGTAGCTGTCATTATCTAACCTCTTAAAATAAACACAATGATTTGAATGACACCTATTGTATCCATGCTTATGCATAAAATTATCAAATTTTAGATACCATTGCCGAGGTGCTTGCTTCAAGCCATATAAACTTTCTTCAATTTGCACACTAAGTTCTCCTCACCTTTAACCTCAAATCCCCATGGTTGAGCCATATATATCTCAAGTCATCTAAATCATCATGAAGGAAGGTTGTTTTAACATTAATCTACTCTAAATGCAAATCTTTAGTAGCCATAATACTTAAAATAGTAAAAATAAAAGTCATTTTAATAATAGAAGAAAATATCTCATCAAAATCAATGCCCTCTTTAAATATTTTCTTACCTCCATCCTCTTCTTTTAACCTGTAAACCCACTTATTGTGTGAAGCTCTTTTACCTGCAGACAACTTGCATAAAACCCATGTTTTATTCTTTAGCAAAGAGTCCATTTCGCCTTTCATTATAGATTGTCACTAAATCTTAGTATCCACTTGCACAACTTCATCATAACATTTAGGTTCACTAGCATCAGTAAGTAAAATTGAATACAAAGAGGAATAAAATCTTTTTAGAGGTCTAATTTGCCTTGTTGACTATCTAAAATTCACTGGTGTGTGTGGTATTTGTTGTTATGGTTGTTGCACATCATGAGGAATGGCTAGAACATCTTTTAGAGTATCATCCAATACTACATAATTATATTCTTTCTTCTCATGTTGCTGCCATTGATCTTTGTACAAAACTTTCTCTTAGAATATGATATCCTTTCTTCTTAAAATTTTATGATTCTCAAAATCTCAAAGCCTATAACCAAATTCATTAATGCCATATCCAAAAAATAGACATTTCTTTAAGTTAGCTTCCAGCTTGGTTCTACTTTTAGAATCTATGTGAGCAAATGCTTCACAACTAAAGGTTTTGAGAAAAAAATAACTTACCTTCTTACTAATCCATGCTTCCTCTAGAAGACCACAACCCAAAGGAGTAGAGGTACCTCTATTAATCAAATATACAGTAGTATTGACAGCCTCCACCCACATGTGTAAGGGAAACCTAGCATGCAACCTCATACTCCTTGCATGCTCCATTATAGTCTTGTTCATGTGTTTAGCCATTCCATTTTCTTGTGGAGTCCTTGGAATAGTTTTTTTGTCTATAAATACCATTAGTGGAGCAATAATCTTGAAATTCATGATTGAACTACTTAACATCATTATCAAATCTAAGACATTTTAATTTCTTATCAGTCTTATTTTCAACCAAGCATTTCCATTTCTTAAAAGTTTGAAATACATAAGATTTCTATCTAAGTAAATAAACCCATACTCTTCTAGTTGCATCATCAATGAATGTAACATAATAGTGAGAGCCACCAAGGGAAAATACCTGAGTTGGTCCCCATACATCAATATGCACAAGCTCTAATTTCTCCATTCTATTTTCCTTCCCAGTCTTCACAAAACTCACTCTCTTTTGTTTTCCATACACACAACTTTCACAAAAATCCATATTAACACATTTCAAACCTGGTAAAACATTCTTTAAATGAAGTACTTTTATACCTTTCTCACTCATGTGCCCAAGTTTGTTGTGCCACAATGCTATATCAAAATTTACAGTAGCTATTTGTTCTCCCTACTCAATTGCAACAACTGCTCCTAAATATTCATTTTTCTCTCAAACAATTAAATTAGAAGGAACAATATGACTTGTACAAAGATATAAGGTGCCTACTTTCCCACCTTTTTCTACTACAAGGGAACTTTTTAAAATATTCCAATTTTTATCATTAAAAGTAACTACACAACCTTCATCACCCCGTTGCCCTACTAAAATTAAATCCCTAATTAGCCTTGGAACATGTCTTACCTCATGTAGTATCCAATGATTCCCATTCTGTAACTTAATCTTAACTTTTCCCTTTCCAACAATCTGACAAGGTTCATTATCCCCCCAATAAACAAGTCCAAAATCCCTTGGACATAATCAATGAAATAACCTCTATGAGTTGTAGCATGAAATGAAACACCAAAATCTAAAACCCATGAATCATCAACACTTTCTAAAGACTGAAGCAATGCATTCTCTTTAGATTTGTTACTTACCACATTTTCTTCCTTGTTTCCATCTGGTTTATCTCCTTCATTTTTCTTTTGAGTCCAACAATCTTTCTTTTTATGCCCTAGTTTCCCACAGTACTAGTAGTCATTTGGTCCTCTTGATATACACCTCCTCTCCTTTGACTATCCTCTTGATTTTCCACAATTTCTATAATTACTTCCTCTCTCAGTCATTCTACCTTGACTTTGTGCATTCAAAGCACTTCGTAATGTAGACCCACTTGAGGATTTCCTACAAGTTTCCTCACTCAAAATAATACTGATCACATTGTCATATTTTAGGGTACTAGTACAGGAACAAAATTACTCACAGCCATTACCAAGTCATTCCAGCTTTTAGGCAAAGAACACAAAATCAAGAGATCCCTAATTTTTTCATCAAAATTGATACCCACAGAAGATAACTAGCTAGTAGTAGTATTAACATCATTTAAATTATCTGCAATAGATCCACCTTCTACCATTTTCATATTAAATAAATGCCTAATGAGAAATACCTTGTTCGAAGTGGAGGGCTTTTCATATAGTTTTGCTAGGGTTTGCATCAACTCTTGTATTGTCTTCACTTTTGTAATATTAAATGCCACTAATGGTTCTAGGCATAATCAAATGATTCCAAGTACCTTTCTATCCAAAAGATCCCAGTCATCATTTGTCATAGATTATTGATTCTTGGTTTTTCCTTCCAATGGCTTCCATAAATCCTTCTAATAAATATAGTCTTCCATTTGCATCTTCCATAATTGAAAGTTCTGCCCATTAAACCTGTCAACCCTCTACTTACCCTCATCTACCATCACTATCACTCAACTGTGAGACTCCCACTCAATCATGACACTTTCTTGTAGAGGATAACTAAAAAGCAACCTAGCTTTGATACCACTTATTAGGATTAAACCATAGACATAAATAAGAATTACATACAAATATAACCAATATCAAAAAAAAAATAGATCAAACAGAAAAGAACACAAGACACCAAGATTTAATGTGCTTCACCCAATCCTTGGGCTACATCCACCAAACAATAAGTTTGATATTATTATGTTCCAAGGATTACAACCTGATTACAATTTGTAATCTCTTATAGCTCAATATTGTTGCAAGAACCAATTTGTGCATCACCACTATCAAAAAATCCCTAACCCTAAGCCCTTTTATACAAGTATTTTTACTGCTTTAGGGTTACAAATAATAATTACATGTTGGCCCAAAATCTTAATAAAATAGGGGCTAAATTTTTTTCGAGGGCTCTACCCTTGAACCCCCAAACAATCATGGCCTAATGAACTTGATTGTATTGTGGGCTGCCACCCCCAAATCCCTGCTCAAGGCCCGGCTTGGCTTCGAAGCCCCATGAGGAATTATGGACTATACACAATACTTCCTTGATCAGTCACCACAATCTAAAAAATAACCCATAGTTTACCTCTTAGATATATAAATTCATCATTAGGTAAAGCTTAGTAAATATATATGCTATCTGCTCATTGGTATTTACATATTCCAATCTCACCTCTTTGTCTTGAACCGATTCCCTTAGGAAATGCTATTTGATTGCAATGCATTTTTTATTCAAGTGCATCACATGATTTTTGGATATATTAATTACACTTGTGTTATCACAATAGATAACCACTAATTCCTTGATTTCTTCCTTCATTCCTGACATCAATTGCTTGATCCATATTATGTTAAAACAATTAATTTCTGCAATAACATACTCTACTTCTATTGTGTATTGAGGAATACAATTTTTCTTCTTTCTTGTCGAAGATGTTAGCCTCTTTCCAAGAAAGAATGCTCCTCCACTAGTGTTTTTTTTGTCATCAATGCTTCCTGCCTAATCTGCATTAGTGTTGAGATATTGTTTTGTATGATGCTTAATGATAGGAATCCTTCCGAACTACTCTCTTGAATAGCTAATTCGAGGATCAAATCCAAAGTTTTGGGTGATCTTGTAACCTACTAGAATTTGCTTAGTTGAAGATAAATGTGAATGTTCATAAAGAGGCCTTTGCTGGTTCTAAAAAATTAAGAAAATATTTTGAATTTGCTTGCTATTTAAAAAGAATAACCATAAAAGAAAGAAATATATTTTTGTATTTTTTTTATTTTTATGATGAATGCAATCTAACAATACAACTATATGAATTCCTAAATTAACCAAGGGGTTAGTAAAGAAAATAATGAAGACAAGGAAATAAGAAATTTAAGAAAACAACATGAAAAGTAAATCCTAATGGACATCAGCTATGAAAACAATGTGTTTGCAAGTTAAGCTTATGAAAAGATCGATAGGTAACCAATGAAAATAGGAGCAATTCTTCCTTAATTCCACTGATGCAATTGTCAATGGTAATTCAGTAATTGTAAGAATTTTCACTTGTCATCAAATTGCAAGACCATGAAAAGTGCACTCATACAAGACAAAAAGTTATGTAGGAACAATATGATGATCTCTTCTCAAATTAAGTACATCAGCAAAATTTTTAGACCCGTAGCAAACACTAGTATTAAAAGATCACACAACCAAAAAAATCCAATAAAACTATTGTCTCAATTATATCTCATGAACATACATTCATAAAATATAACACACTTAGGAAAGAATCACTATACTCAAAATGTGAGTGCCAAAAGCATATATTATTGCAAAAATAACGATAGCCTAGAATACACATTACATTCCTGAACTTATAAGAAATATTCTCCTCAATTTGTTTTGAGAGAGAGATATCTTTATGCAATAATATGCTTCTAAACTAATAAAAGAAATCTATTTATGTACAAATTGACTATTTAACTACTTCTTAGTAGAACTCCATCCATATTTATATCATTAATTGGATGCATGAGCCTTTGCATGTCTTTAAAAAAAATAAAATGAGAAAATAGGAAAGAGAAAGCCATTAGTTGATGAAGGAGTGTCTAGAAGTGCCAAAAATAGAAGCTCCATCTTCACTAGGCATTTGTAAGAGTTAAACTACTGTAAGAATGTGTCTCTGATGCATGGAAAGCTCTAAATTTAGAACTGGTAGTTAATTATTAGTGCACCTCTAAATTCATCAAAATCTTCCAAAACACTACTAAAAAAGTGCACCTACACACTTGGTGCACTAACGCACCTGGTGCACTAGCATAGTAGCGCACCTTGGAAGTAGGTTCCAAAAAATTACAAAATTTCACTAAGTGCCAAAATTAAAATTTTGGCTTCTGGGTTTTGTTGCTCGTTATACTAGAGCTATGTCTGGGTATTTTCCCTTGAATTTCTTGATGATATTAGTGATTTGAGTTGCTTCTAGCAAATCTAAGGCTTCATATTTATCTTTTACCTTCTGCCTATAGTTGCCAACCTCAATATGTGTCTCTACAAAATCTCCTAATTTCACATCTAGATCTAACAATGCTTCCTCTATTCTAAATGCTTGCCTAATGTCATCATCATTAGTAGCCTCTTCAAAAGTTTTTTGGAATTTCTTGACTACTACTTCTACTAGTATTAACTTCTCCCATGTATCATCTTAAAAAATTTCTAAACATGAATCACTATAATGCTTCTCAGCTCCCAAAATTTTCTCTTTGGCTTGATCCTCGAGCCTATGAATCTCCACATGTAATGTCTCCATTACTTTATTTCCATCTGCAATCTTTTCAATCCAATCATCAATCTTGTCTAATGCATTAGCTATATATACATCCATTAGCATCTAATACCTTTGGCCTTTAATTTTCTATAATGCTTGCAAATCCTTGCTTTAGGTATGTATCTCCTCCATCAGACCAAAATCTTAATTCAAAATGGCTACTAGCCCATCTACATTTTCTTGCATGATGTGTAATAGCTTTAGATTCCCTTGAATGACTAGTACACCTTTTTCTTCAAAACTTTCTCTCCACTACTGACAAGTGCTAAAAAATGGATCTAATTGGATCATACCCCTATATCTTCTCTCAAGTTCTACATTCAAGGTTTCCTTGGGGTTTGTGGGATCTAGGGGAACAACAACTTTTCTTAGATATCCTTTGAGGATTTCATTTTGTCAGTGAAGTGTTCTCAACTCTGCCCCATCTTGTTCCAAGCTCCTGAATACCTCTTTATTCTTGTTGTAACCATTAGTTTAGTAGTATCAAAGGTTGGTTTCCCAAGCATGACCTCTCTGATATGATAATCTTATGGAGTCAATTCTTCAACATTTGAATGTAGAGGAGGAATAGCTACATGAGCAAACAGGTCCTAGTTCTGATCACTCATGACAAAGGCTAATGCATTGCATCCTTTGGTGGTGAATTAGGCTTCCTTAGGACTTCAATTAATTCCATTCTATCTTCCTCTTTAGTGGTGAATTGACGTTTCTTATTTCTTATTACTTCTTTTCTCAACCACCTTGGGATATGTTCCATTAGAGACTTGCCTTTTGAGGATGAAGGAGTCTACTCGGCTATACCCTTTCCCTTATCTCCCCTTTTTGGAGTCCTCTCTTTTTGCATGAGGTTTGTACTAGGAGTCTCTATATCTTTAGAGTCTACAGTCCTTACCTTGGTGTCTTGGGAAGTTTGTTGAGGCTGTTCACTTATCTACCTTTCCTCTAACGCTTCCTTGGAAAATGCTTGTTGTAGCTCTTCCTCTTGTACCTATTCTTCTTTATTGTTTGGAGGAAGAGGAGTAGCCAATCCCTTATCTATAAAAAACATGACTTGCTATAGGGATGGTGGGGCCATTTCAAGATCTTGTGATTTGGATGGTAGTTGACTCCTATTGAGGTTGATTGGTTGGAATGTCCTTTATCTTATTCCTGACCAATTCAGTACCATAGGCATGAAATCAAAATCTAACATCTAAAAGACATTATTTCCCTCCACACCATACTCATCTATCCATGATTTCATTTCATCTTCTAAGGTTATAGTCTAGATGAGTTCCTCAAGGATAGATGCTAGTGTGATAGTCGAGCTTCTTCTCCTTTCTGACTCTATAGCTCTTACGAAGCAAGTCCTCCAATTCAAAGGTATATTGTCTTCCTCATCCTCATCCTCATCTTCTTCTTCTTCTACTTCTTTTGAAATAGGATTAGGGACTAATGGGAAAGGAATCACTTTCTTAATGACCCTTTATCTCCTCTTTACTAGAGTCTTGATTTTTCTCTTCTTAGGTGCAGAGGGGGAGGCTTGTTCTACTTTTTGAGGTAGGGGTACCTCTTGTACTTCAATTTCTGCTTCTCCTTGGCCTTTCCAAGCTGATGGCACTTGGAGATCCTCTTGAGCTTGTGTAACTTCCACATTCTCTAGCCCTTTACATTTTCCTCTCCTTGCAATGGAGGTGCCTAAGTCACTTCTTCTAGCTAAGCCCATTAAGGAGAAGTTCTCTTCCTCTTTCCTTTACCCTTTTGTGCCTTGTAATATCCAATTGGTCTATCTAGTTGGTGTACAGTCTCAAGTCTCACTAGCTACTAAGTTGTGAATGTAGGCACTATGATCTTAGCTCCTTGGCCTTTAGCTGGATGGGTTTGAGCATTGAAGACCACCATATGAGGAATTGGATCAAGTTTGAAAGGTCTCTTGATCTAATCCTTCATTAATTTGATGACGTGCATTCATAATATGTGTCTCACCAATCTTGTCCCTATTAAATAATGGATTGAGAAGATCCTTTGTATCTTGTTGCACAATCTTTAATGAAATCTTCATCTTCAAGACAATCCCTACTATATACAAAGTCATCTTATAATAATCCCTTATGCAAACATCGTAGTCATATGTTGCATTCATCCAATGATCTTCAACTGCATCTTCCTGCTAAAATGTCTTGCTAGCTAGATATTGGACTCTTTCGATGTTATCAAAACAAGGTCATGGAGAATTATATTCTTCCAAGGGATATTGATTCCATTCACACTCAAAATATGGAATATCTTGTCTTTGCACCACATTGAAAGGTCCCATGGTAATAGGTCATATCCAACATATTTTGTACTACTTCTTGACTCTGTCATATGTGGACAAGAGTTGCCAAGAAATATCCAATAAAATAAGTTTGTCACTGGAATACCTAGGGAGCTTCTTAGAATTAATAGTTGTACCCACTATAGAAGTTGTGAAAACCAACTTCATAGATTGCCAAGAATACTTGCATGCAAATAACCTATTATTGAAGAGAAATTAGAGAAGGAAAAAAGTGCCATTTGGATATCTCAAGAGAGTGAGAGAAAAAATGTATTCCAAGATAATGAAAAAGAAAATATAATAGTTCAACCTTAAAGGTGAACAAAACCCTAAAGGGAAGTAAAATTAGGTTGTGATTTATAATTAATATAAAATATTAATTATATGCACCTAAGAGATGGCTTATGTAACTAGAGTAATAAATAACTTAATTAATTAAATAAAGACAATCTAATTAATAAGCATAAAAGAATAATTACTCTAACAACCCCTTAAGTGAAGCTCAGGAGGTAAACTAACCTAGCAAAGCTATGAAAGTAGGAAAATGGGTCTTGGCAATAAGGTTTGATCAGGTACCCAAAACAAGAAAATCCTATAAATTAGAGAAAACCTAGTGGGAAAAACCCCTCTCCAAAAAGAGATAGAACAAACATGCTAAAAAAAAATGAAGGAAGGAAGGCCTCAACAAGACTCCCCAAGGAAAACTTCTATAACCCCAAGCATAGACCACAACTAAAGATGGTAAGGTGATGAAACAGATTTGGTGAAGATGTTGGCAACCTATGCATCAATGGGAATATACTCCAAAGAGAGAAAACCATCCTATATCTACTGACGAATGAAATGCATATGAAGCTAAATGTGTTTAGTGCACTGATGCTCCATTGGGTTGCAAGAAATATGAATAACACTCTAATTATCACACCACAAAATAGTGGGATGATTAGGAGGAAAACCAAACTTAGTCATCAATTGCTGAAGCCATAAAATCTCCTAACAAGAAAGCACTGCTACTCTATACTCAACCTTTATAGATGAAAGTGCATGAGCATATTGCTTCTTGCATGACCAGGTGATAGGACAAGAGCCAAGATAGAAGACAAAACCAGAAGTAGACTTTCGATCATCAACATCACCAACCCAATTTGAGTTAGTGTAGCAAACAATATGAGGAGTCCCTAATGTGTAATGAATGCCATACATAAGTGTGCCCTGAATGTATCTCAAAATATGCTTTACAAGTTTCCAATGATTCTCATGAGGCTTATGTGAAAACCAAGAGATAAGACCAACTACAAATGAGATATTAGGATGAGTATGTGTCAGGTACAACAAACTACCAACCAACTACTGATACAATGTGGGATCCATTGAAGGAAAAGTGTAAGAGGTAGACAAGGTTACACCTAACTAAAAATGTGTAGGAGAAGGCTTGCAATCAAGCATGTCAAGAGCATACTTCTACTGATAAGTAAAGATCCTAGTAGAGGATTGAATAATATTTAAACCAAGAAAGTAGTGTAATACACCAAGATCAGTCATCTCAAACTATTCTATCAATGCATGCTAAACATCTTGAAGCATAGAGGATGAGCTACCTATGATGATAAGATCATCAACATATAGCACAAGGATCAAAACTTTAGCCTCAAGATGTTGAATGTACATTGTAGGATTAGAATAATAGCATGTAAAACCTGTAGAAAGTAGAAAAGAGTCCATCTTCTCATGCCAGGCCTAAGAGGCCTATTTGTAACCATACAATGAGCATCAAAGTTTAAAAACCAAGGAGGAATACTGCACAAATTCCTAAGGCTGCTCCATTTAAATCTCCTTAGTAAGATCACCATGCAATAATGCACTCTTCACATCCATCTAAAAAATGGGCCATCCCTGAGAAGTTGTGAGGGATAAGACAAGGTGAATAGAGTTCATCTTGGTGATAGGGGCAAATGTCTCAGTGTAATCAATATCCTCAACCTATGAAAAAACCTTTGCAACAAGATGAGCCTTGAACTTATCAATAGAACCATTGGTAGTAAACTTAGTACGATATAACCATTTGCATCATACTAACTTTCTTCCCTTAGGAAGAGAACAAAGATCCCAAGTATGATTCTTCATCAAAGAAGAATAATTCTCCTCCATTGCACTATCCCACTTAGAATGTCTTTTTACTAATACAAATATCTAAGTATCATCAAAAATAGCATGACTGAGAAGACTAGAACCTATACTATGAGATTAGGTGTGATGGGAAGTGGAAGGGTCACCAACTAGAGATCCTCTAACCTCAACTATAGCTCAAGCCCATTTAGGCATCTGTGGAGGATCTTGTGGTGGAGATAAATGAGGATCACAAAGATCATCATCCTCATCATGTGAAAAAGAGACTAGAAAGGATGAGGGAGTAATGGTAAGTGACGTAGATTGTAGAGACAAGGTATCTACTACAGGAAGACACTCATCTATTGAAATAAGACCTCTCTAGAATTAGGATTAAACAAACTATAAGCCTTAACATCCTCATAGTAGCCAACAAAAATGAGGTGTTAGATCTTTCACTCCATTGCTCTCCTCTGAGCATTTGGTACAAATGCCCATGCTTCACTACCAAAAACATAGAATGAAGATACATTAGGCTTGACATGAGACCAAGAATCCTTAGGAGTATTATGTCAAATAGCCTTGTGAGGCATCTGATTCTAAATATATTTGGCACAATTGACTGCCTCTTCCCAAAAATAGAAATCCATGGACTTGGACCGAATCATAAAATTAGCCATCTCCTGAAGTGTTCTATTCTTTCTCTCTACCACACCATTCTGCTAAGGGGTGTAGGGCACTAAAAATTGATGTTAAAAACCATGTTCTGAGAAAAAATCCCTGAAAGCTTGGTTTACATGCTCCCCCCAATTATCTGTACATATCCACTAAATAGAAAGACCAAACTGCTTCTCCACAAATGTCTTGAAGACTCAAAATGAATCAAAGACATTAGACTTGTACCCATGTGTGTTTGGAGAAGTCATCAATGAAAGTAAGCACATATATGGAACTAGAACAAGGAGTGAGAAATGACATGTGCTCACTATGAATCAACTCCAATGGTGCCAAAGCACAAGTAGCTCATCCATGTAGAAAAAGATCCCTATGTTGTTTTCCAAGAGCACAACCTTGACAAACACCATCTATGCCAGAAAGTTGGGGAGCCAAAGAACAAGTTCTTTTGTGCTCATCTAATAAAGATATCTATAATTGACATGGCCCAAACACTCATGCCAAATTTTTCTTACTAAATTTTCACGTGCTACAAGATAAGCACCTATGCCATTAAAAGACACAAATATATCAAATCTCTAGAGGTGAGATGCAAAGTTAACACTCCCAGTAGCCACAATCAACTTAGAATCAAGTAAGTCTCAAATAAACACATCATGTGGTGAGAAATCAATTGTCTTACTAGAGCTAGAGTGGAAAATTTGATAAATAGATAATAGGTTCATCGAGATGTTAGGGACAAGAAGAACATTTTGAAGAGAACCCTCAACTAACAAAATAGAACCAAAACCCAAGACTAAAAGATGTGATGAGTTCCCAACAGCAATTTGTGAAGTAGTACAAGGAGCAAGTGAGGTGACCAACTACTGAGTGTTTTTCATATGGTGAGAGGCACTAAAATCAAGAATCTAGGTAGGCCTAGAAGTCATAGCTCATGCAGTAAGAGTGTGACCTTTCCCTACAAAGGGGATGAAGACTTAGGAGTTGAAATGTGATGCTCTTGCATGGCTTTCTCTAAAGCCTCCAAACATTTCCAACACCTAGAAATGAGATGTCCATCCTTTCCACAAAAATTACAGGTCTCAATTGATTCCTTCTTAGTCTTGGAGGTAGACTCAATAGATTTTGAAGAAGATTTACCCTTGGAAGGGTTAGTTAGAGGTTTGGAATAAGTTTTTGGTGTATCTTTCTTCAGTTTGGCTTTCTGTTTTGGTTTCCCCTGAGAAGACTAAGCAACCAATGCTTGGCTAGAAGATCCAAAAGCATCCACCTATTGGCTTTTTTCATGTTCTTGTGTCAACCATTCACATAATGTCTCAAAAGAAGGAATTAGATGTTTATTATCTAAAGCATCCATAGTGGAGTAGAAAGTCGAAGAAAACATATGATATTGTCCTCACAACTTTGAGAGTATAAAAAAATACACTCATCATCTATTTTGTTCTTCCCACATCCCTAAAAAATTGTATGTAGAGATTTGAACTTCATCAAAAAGTCTTCAATGGTGGGAAAGCTAGTAGGTGTTAAAGAAGTCAACTCTACATCAAGTTGTAGTGCTCAAAACTCATTCAGTTTGCTATACAAGTTGTAAAACTTGGTCCAAATAGCTTGAGGAGTTGTCAAACCATCAAAGTGAAACAATAGACTATTAGAGATGTTTAGTGCAATCAATCCCATGGCTTCATCCATTTCATTTTTGTGCTAAAGAACCTCAAAAGGGTACTATAGGATAGGTTGATTCTCATATAGACATGACCATAAGCCATGTGACATAAGAAGTCAAGTCATGTGTGCTTTCCAATTATGGTAGTTTGGCGGTGTAAGCCAATCTACAAAGGGGTTTGACATTGAAGAAGAAGATGGAAGTAGAAGGGTCAATTTTGAAGTTAATTACAAAAAGGAAAATGTACCCCCTATAATGTATAAAGATATCCCTCATATAACAAAAAAAAAATTATGGAAAGCACAAAAACTAAGAAAAAAACTTGGACACCAGATGTAGAGAGGGAGAAAATTGAAGCCTCTACTTCAGCACCAAAAATAGGAGCTCAAACAACCTTGTGACAAAATGAAACCTGCATCATTCTCTCTAACTTGGAACCAGCTTTCTGATGCTTCTTTTAGATTGAAAAAATACCTTCATATGCTCAAGTTATAGCAAAAAAAGAACTACTCTAAATAATAAGGTCTCTAGAAAATTATAGACACTGCAAAAAAAATTTCAGCCATCAAATGGCCATCTACTGAAAAAAATCTAGTCACCAAAAAAATCCGGTCACCAAAAAATGATGTTAGCCGGCCAGAAAATAATGTCAGCACTAGAAAATCTATCCATCAAAAAAGGGATATCAGCCATGATGCAAGTGACATCAGTGGGCTAGGATGTCACGTTAGCATTCAGGTGGCAGGAGGGCACTAACGATGGTTGCTAGGCACTACTACATTGGTGGCAGCAGTCATTGGGTAGTGTTGTACTGGTGACAGTGGTGGGAGGGTAGCTCATTGGTGGCAGCTAGGTGTGGGTTGGGCCACTAGAAGTGCACTAGCTGTGACAGGGTGTAGTCCAAGCATGGGTGGTGTGTTGGTGGTGTCAAGGTGGTGCCCTAGTGGTAGCTAGATGGAGTGCCCTAAAAGCCCATTTTTTTTATTTTTAAATTTTTTTCTCAATTTTTGTGTTTGTACAACACTTGGGAGGCCAAATTTTTTTTCAAAGGCTACGATGATCGAAATTCACAAATTTTATATGAATTTTGACTATACCAAGCCTTTTGAGCATGATGAGAGCTTCCATTTTTTCCCAAAGTGCACCAAAAAAAGGTGTCTCCTCTAGATTGAAGAAAAAGACCTCAAAAAAGCTAGTGTTTTTGTCTTTGAATCACAACTTCAAGATCTCCAAACTAGGTAGTAGCAGGGAAGCTCTAATACCATGTAGAAGTTTTGAAAACCAACTTCACAGATTGCCAAGAACACCTACATGCAAATAACTTGTTGTTGAAGAGAAATTAGAGAAGAAAAAAAAGTGTAGCTTAGAAATCTCAATGGAGTGAGAGAAAAAATGTGTTCCAAGGTAATGAAAAAGAAAATACAAGATTTCAACCTTAAAGGTGAATGAAACCCTAAATGGAAATAAAAATAGGTTGCGCATTATAATTAATATAAACTATTAATTATATGCACCTAAGAGATAGCTTAAGTAACTAGAGTAATAAACAACTTAATTAATTAAATAAAGACAATCTAATTAATAAACATAAAAGAATAATTATTCTAACACTTGCTACCCTCAAATATGTGAATATTCAAAACTAGATGTAGTAGGCTCCAACTTCTGATACCTTGGCAGCTGCTTCTTGTGACATCCTTTTCGCATGATAATCCCCCTCTATTAACTAGATTATTGTGAATATGAAAACATCATTCACAATCCTATATTCCTTGCTTTGTTCTGAAAGCCTCTTCTCTACTAGCTAAGGATATACAATGTAGGGCCATGCATTTACATCCTACACGCTACCCTTCTTATAGAGCCTAGGATAATTTATCGCTCTCATAGCTAACAACTACACCAAGTATAATGTCATGTAAAATCTTTGTTATTCTTCACTGCCACTAGTTTCTCACCCAAGTTCTCACTGAGAATGGAGGCCCAATCAATCGACATCTTTGCCATCTTAATAGTCTTAATGAAATTGACCATCCATACGTTCAAATATCCTGAAGTGGGCAAACCCATGACTTTACTCAAGAGAATGATTGAATATCCAATATCTTCCTTCATGTAGCCCCATGTCATATCAAATTTACCTACTTTCCACCCTAGAGGAGTTTTCTCTATGAGGTATGATGACTGTATGATCTCATAAGCACCATTGATATGTTCCTTGTACCATCTCTTAGCTTGGTGATAAGTCAATCTGATAAATTGATCTACCCTTGGAAGATGAAATACCTTCTCTATATTTTTGGGTTGGAAATCCAAGATGATCTCTCTAATTATGTTCTTGTAAACCCTTTCTTTGGGAACATATATTTTTGCTTGTGTCATGATCAATTCTGACAACTACACTAAAATTGAATGCAATGCTACATTAACCAATCCTAATCAAATCAAGGTGGATATCATTGGTGATATTTTTGTTGGTTTGTTACATAGTGTCAAGAATGTGCCCAAATTAGTGTGACCTAGTTTGGTATCTCAGATCTCTAAATGATCATCTTGGAATCATGACTTTGTAGGAATGGCCTAAAATTTGAACACTATGAGCTTTGCTGCAAGGGAGGATGATGAAGACACCATTGAATTTGCATAAAAATAATGTCTATTAGTTTGAAGTCCAAGAAATATTGGTCAATTCAAACTCAATCATTGGCTCATACAAAATTGAAAAACCTAAGTACTCAAAAAAACCATAAAACCTAACTTTACAACCCATATTGCAAAAAAAAGGTGCACTTGGTGCACCTATTAGGTGCACCTGGTGCGCCATTTCCTTGGAAAACTTGTAATATATGAGTGCATAGTAGTGCACCTCATGGGGTGCACTAATGCACACCCTTATATAACACTTTGGTGTAAATAAATATTAAGCATTTAAGATGTACATCAATGCACCTAATTAGGTGTGCTGATGCACACCTTAATTTTGCATTTAGTCTTGTTTATCTTTTAAGTTTCTTAGTTTTTTAGTTTTTTTAGCAAAAATAAGATACATAGTAGACACCTTAGTAGGTGCACTACTGTGCACCTTATTTAGGTTTTAACATTTTTCTTTGTGTGATTACAGGTGGACAGAGCAAAGACAAGGTAGGGAGGTAGAGTGGCACACCTATTGAGGTGCACTAGTGTAGTGCGGAGCTCCAAAGAAAATAAAACAAGATGGAAGTGTTGAGGTGGGGGTCCCTAGGTTATATAGCCTAGGGTCCCTAACACAGCTATGGGAGGTGTGCAATTGTGCACTTCCCTACAATGTGTATTTTCTCCTTCTCTTTTTGAATTTGGCACATTAGCATACCTAATTAGGTGCATTGGTGTACCTTTTTCCTTTGTAAAAACTTAAACTTGATTTTCAAGATCTGGTTTTCTGAGTCAGGACCCAATCTTGACCTAAAAACTATAAATGAAACCCTAAAAGACCCAAACCTTAGACTAGGGTTCTAGAAAGCTAAAAAAATAAAGTAGGCGGTCTCCATTTCTAGGAAAAATGAGGCATAGGTTGTGAAAATCACAACAATTAATAGAAGCTCTTAACTCAATATTTCCTCCTTACTTGTATCATAACCTATATTCTTCAGTTCCTTTTAGATATCTAAAAATTCTTTTGACTACAATCATGTGATTTTCTTTAGTATTGGGAAAAAATCTTGTAATTGTGCCAACTGCCAATGCAATATTAGGTCTGGTGTGAGCCACATATTGAAGTTTCCCAATCATTGATTTATAATTAGTTTGGTTTACTTCCTTTGAATTATCATTCTTTGAGATTTTATGTCCAATAGACATAGATGTTCCAACTAGTTTGGAATCTTCCATTCCAAATACTTTCAATATTTCCCTAATATATTTTGATTGAGTGATGAATATCCCATCCTTCATCTAATGAACATGTAGACCCACACAAAATTTGATTTTTCCAAACATAGACATTTAAAATTCTTTCCTTATTTCTTTAGCAAAGGACTTGCATAAAAATCTTGTGTCCTTCAAATATGATATCATCTACAAATATTTTTGCAAGAAATATCTTGTCTTGTGGGCCTTCCCTAATATACAAATTACTATTATTATTTGTCTTTTCAAAGCCAATTTTTACTAGATATCCATGTAGTCTTTCACACCATGCTCTAGGAGCTTTCTTTAATCCATATAAAGCTTTATGAATTTTATGTACCACATGTCTTTAGCTTGGATCAATGAAACCTTCATGTTGTTCAATATAGACTTCCTCTCTAGGATTCCATTCAAGAAAGATAATTTGACATCCATTTGATATACTTTGAATCCTTTTTGTGTTGGATAAGATAGAAGAATTTTGACTCCTTCAAGTCTTGCAATAGGGGAAAATGTTTCTCTATAATAAATTCCTTCTTCTTGAGCATAACCTTTGCATACTAGTCTTGTCATGTTTCTTGTCACTTCTCCTTTCTCATTCAACATATTTTTGAATATCGAATTTGTGCCAATCACATTTTTATCCTTGGGTCTAGGAATAAGAGACCAAGTTTTATTTTTTTCTATTTGCTCAATCTCTTCATTCATTGCCTATATCCAATTTTTATTTTCTAAATAACATTTTGTAGATCTAGTCTCAAATTCACTAAGTAAACATGTACCTTTTACTTAGTTCCTTGTCAGTATACCCTCTATCTCCTCTAATTATTTGATTAGGTGTATGATGCCTTCTCAAAAAAATTACAAGCCTTGGATCTTTCTTACTTGATTCTAAACTTGGTTCACTTGGTTATCCAATATCTTCATCCTTTTGCTTAGGATCCTCTGGCTAATCTTTTTGTAACCTAGGTTACACTAATTGTAACTCAAGTTCCACTACTTGGGGTTGCAATTTGGGCTGTACTAACTGTGACTCGGGTGCATTTGACTATGAATCAAGATGATCTGCCTATGAATTGCTAGGTGCACTTAGTTTCTGATTGGCTTCAACCTTCTGAGGTAAAGTCTCAGGTTCCTCTTCATAGTAGACAAACTTTCTACAATCCTAATGTTCCTTACTGCTATTTTGTTCACTTCTTTCTACAAACTTATCAATCTTTACATTAGCACTTTCTATGACTTTGTGAGTAGTAAGATTTAAACCTTTGGATGCCTTTCTTTTATTTGAGTACCCTAGGAATATTTCTTCATCACTTTTTGTATGAAACTTTCCTTTCCTTACATCTTTTAATATATAACATTTTCTTCCAAATAATTTGAGATAACAAAGTTTGGGCTTGTAACCATACCATAATTCATAAGGTGTTTTGTTTATACCTTTCTTCAATTGAACTTGGTTCAGTGTATGAACTATTGTGATGATTGATTCTCTCTATTATTTTGGTGCAACATTCTTCTCTTCCAATAGTTTCCTTGCACGTTCCATGATGGATCTATTTCCTCTTTCTTATATTCTATTTTTCTCTAGAGTTCTAGGTGTTGATACCTCTTCCTCTTTTATTGCAGAACTCATTGAATATATTTGAGATGAATTCTCCTCCTCTATCTGAGCTTAGGGATTTCATATTCTTCCCCATTTCCTTCTCAACTCTATCTAAATACCATTTGAACTTTTGAAAAACTTATCCTTCAAAAACATTATAGTCACCATTCTAGAATAATCATATAGAAACAAAATGAAATACATATCTCCACAATAGCTTTCCAAACCTATTGGCCCACAATGATATGTGTGAACTAATTCCAAAACTTCTTCTAAATTTTAGGACTTACTTTTGAAATTTCTTTTTCTCATTTTACCAATTTGATATTGTTTTCACATACCCACCTCAGGTTTCTTCAAATAAGGTATGCCTCTTACTCTATTGTTCTTGCTTATGGTGATTAGGTTAGCAAAGTTAACATGAAACATTCTTTTATGCCATAGCCAACTTTCCTCTATCTAAGATAATAAACAAGAACTTTCATTGAGATCTACGTAAATTAAATTTCCCTTTGTCTGGTTGCCAGTTCCAACTAGTTTTCCTTTTCCATCCAATAATTTAGCTTTTCCACTCATGAATTTAACTTTTTATTCTATATTGTTCAATTGTGCTACACTAATTAGATTATGTCTTAATCCTTCAACCCAATAGGTATTATCACATTTGATTCCATCAGTTAATGCTATGATTCCTTTTTTGGTCCCTTTACATAACATGGTTCATTGTTTCCAAATCTAACACTTCCACCATCATAGTGTTCCAAATGTTCAAATTTAGTTTTATGACCATTCATGTGATGAGAACAACCACTATCTATGATACATGCATTATTTTTTATTATATGAGATATAAGTGCCATCTTTTCATTTTCCTCATCATCAAAGTCATCTTTAACAACAATATAAACTACTTCATCTTCATCATTATCACTATCAAAATCTTTTGCAATGTAACATGATTTCTTACCTTTTCCTTTGTGGACCTTGTATATTTTGAATTCTTTATTGCCTTTAAAGTTTTTGAACTTCTTTTCATCTTTATCTTCCTTGTTTGGATACCTTGTAGCAATATGGCCAACTTCTTCACAAGAAAAATAAATTAATGGAATCTTTCCTCTGAATTTTGTTTTTCCTATTGCTTCTCTTTTTGCTACAAGAGCTTCAAGAATTCAAGATCTTCATCTAAATCATCTCCTTCTTCACTATCAACTTTTTTTCCTTTTGAGTTTCCCCCTTTTATACCAAGGGTTTTTTTTTTCTTTAAATACAAATTCAAGATTATTGGAAGAAGGAACATTGTTATCAAAGTTATCCAACTCAAAAGCAATCAATCTTCTAACAAGAGTATCTAGAGTTAAACCATGTGTTGGATTGCATCTCATCTCTTGAATAGATGATACTCTAATTTCATAAATAGGAAGAAGAGTTCTTAGTACCTTGCTAATTATTGTTTCATCATCAATTTTATTTCTTGCAACTCTGATTGTACTTACACTTTATTTGACCCTTTCACTATATTGGGTAATGTTCTCACCTTTCATTTTCAATTGATCAAACTTACCTCTTAAAATTTCTACCTTAGCTCTTTGCACATTTTTGTCATCTCCAAATAATTTCTTCATCTTTTCCAACATGTCAAATATAGTAGGACAATCTTTGACTTCATCAAATTCAGAATAGTTCAAAGAGGATACAATATCAATCATCATAATATTGAGATCCTTTTTTCTTTTATTTGCTCCATAGCCATAGGCTTGGGTGGTGGCACATATTTATTCTCCATGTATAATACACCAACATCAATAATGATTGATATATGTAGCTTCATCGACTCCTACCATGCTGAATTTTTTTCTCTATTTAGCTTAGGGATCTCCCTTCTGTAAGACATCTTGATCTTTAGCTTAGGTCCTTAAAACCTTTTCCTGCAAGCACCAACCGCTCTGATACCAATTTTAGGAAATTTATAAGAGTAACTGAGAGGGGAGGGGTGAATCAATTACAACAACAATAAAATCCTTTTCCCTTAGATGTCAAAACAAACTTCCACTGATCATGTAATATTGACTAGTTCAGTTAAAATTAGAATTTTACTATTACTCAGTTAATAAAATAATCTTAAGATTTATTAATCTATTATATCCTTAAGTAACTTAGTTTTAGAAACACAAAGCATAAGAGAATAACATGAACAAAAATGACATCAAGATTTAATATGGAAACCCAATTTAGGAAAAACCACCTTGCAATTAGTCACAATAATTTTCACTCTTATGAAGTGAACCCTATTAGAAACCAACCTTGTTAAAGGTTACAAAGAATACTATTAAGTATGACCCTATTAGAGTATTTGGATCACCTTGTTAGGAGTGGCCTAGTTAGAGGTCTTCAAACACCTCAATCTTGAAATGTCATTTTGTTAGAGGATTTCAAAATGTGTATTAAGTCAACTCTGTTAAGAGATTTCTTTACTGCTACAATGGTTAGAAAGAAACTATATGCACCCTAAAATGGTCACCTAGACTATGGGCCCCCATTATTCAATTTATCAATTTCTTGAAACAATGGTTTACAATATTTTTATTAAATCAACTTAAATCAATTTTCTTGATCAAATTTGATTATTTTATTTCTAAGGTTGATCATTTTATCCTAAGTCTTGTTTAATTAAAAGAAAATCTCCCTTTTAATTAAATAAAATAAATCCCCATTGAATTAAAAGAAAACTTCTCTTTTAATTAAACTAATTCATATTTAATTAATTAATAGAAAAACCACTCTTTTAATTTAATTTAATATTTCCTATTTAATTAAAAGAACATGCTCCATTTTAATTAAATAAATCCCCACTTAAAAAGGAAATGAAATAAATGAAAATTAAATAAATTCTTTTTATTTTGCCTTCCCTCATTTAATTTTCCTCCTCTTTTCTCATTAGTGGAATTTTGTCTCACATGATCGAACTCTATTATCCCATAGTGGTTGTGAGAAGCTTCCTACTTCCACATTTTTCTTTATAAGGGAGAGCCCTCTCCTCATTTTTGACATCCACAATTATTTTGATGTTATGCTACAGGTTTGGACATCCATTATTATGCTATAGGTTTGGAGAGATATTTTTGAAGGAGTTTGAATACTAAAGCTTTTTGTGGAAAACTTCTATCTTCTTTTATTCTTCTCTCATGCATCCATGGCTTCCATCATGAGGTTTCATCCTTACATTTGCATATTATCTTAGATCCATATTTATTTTCATAGATTAGTATTGCATTGTTATTACATTTCTTTTCTTGCATTGTTTTGCATTGTTATCATATAGATTAGTTTGCATCTTCATTTGCATTCATATTTTTATCTTTGAATCTCTTGTTTCATGGTGTACTTGCATGGGCACAAACTAGATCAAACTGAGGGCCTCCATTACAAACCCTTGCACTCCATGAATAGAGAGCTATGAGCCACCATTTGAGACCTCATTTTTGAACGATCTTGGATATAGTGACTCATAGAAGTATGCTCACATTTTAAGATACATTTTTGGTGCCCATTGTAGGGCAACCCACCTTTACTCGCTGTTTTTAGATATTTTTGGAGTTAACCCCCTTGTGCAAATTTTTTTGGAGATAAAAAACCTTAGATCTAAAAAGATTTGATCATATTTCCCAAACAGTTAGGTATTTTGATCTTAATTTTATTTTGTAAGGTGGCGACATATCAGAAAAGATTTAGTCCAATTTTCATTTTTTTGAGGTATTTTCAAATTTTTATAATTTTTTCTTTATTTTTTAATGAAAATTATTTTAAGGAGCAAATTAGAATTTTTTTTGAAAAAATCTACATTTTTGGAAATCACTCTAAATTCTAAACAAAGTTGGTTCTTTGTGTTTTGATTTTAGAGATCATATTAGGGCTCAATAATTCAATTTACAAAATGGTATGTTTTAACAAAATTGCTCCCTAGGGCACAAATGAAAAGATATTTTCAAAATCCTAACATTTTTGGAGAGCTCTCTGATTTTTGTTAGGGACCACTTTTTTGTATTTAGGATTTTGGATCCAAATCCATATCATATGAGTCCAATCTTGATGACTAGGTCAAAAATCAATAAAAAAAGGGCATTTAGTGAATAGTTTGTATTTAATTTTTACAGTGGATCAATGCATGATGTGAGCTTTCATTTGGGTTATTTTCTGATTATTATCACTCTTAAAAATTAGATTTTTAGATCTAACCCTAGTTTTGCATAAGTTGGATATATATTACATATCTTGTGTTTGCTTGTTACTTTTTTTGTTGCGAGTGAGCATTCAAGCATAAACAAAAGGTACAATAGAGAAAAGACACATTGCAAGGATTACCAGATATTTTGTTGGATCTCTATAACATTTGAATTTGGAAGTAAAATGAACTCTCTCATGTGTTTGGCTTGAGTGCTTTTACATGTTTTTATAGATTCACACTTCATTTGGTGCTCTAAAATTGGATCTAGATTTGCTTTCATGCATCTATGTTTCACATAGTAATTAGGCCCTATGAACACTATTTGAGAGATCTTGAGAGACTAAGCTTCATTCGCTTGCTTTACATGTGAAGCTCCTCTTAAAAATGGATCCTCTTGTAGGTAGGGAAGAATATTTGTTATTTTCTCACTATTCTGCTTGGATTTGTCCTCAACATCCATTAGTCTTTTCTCTTTTGAAATTGGTGGTGTTTTTTTTTGGATTTTCCCAAAAATTTGGTGAGGTGATTTCAAATTAGCATGTCAAAGAATTTTGTTTGCTATGTTTGGGTAAGGTGAAGAGGCTAGAGGAGTATGCTCTATTTTCTTTTGGGCACATTAGAAACTTGGAACCCTCGAATCTAAACCAAGTCCCCATGTGGTACAACTTTGTGAATCTTCCTTGATTAGAGAGAGTTAAACCATAGTGGGCATTTCCTTTATTGGGTCAACCACGTGGATAGTACCTCAAGCGGTGATAACCATTTTTGACATGGTAGTAGCAACCACTCTATAAATATCCTTGTGGGAGAAATCCTCATGGGTGTACTCTTTTGTTGGGCTATTAGATCACCTTAGTATCTTTGATTGATAAATTCTTAGAATATGTCAAAACCCTAATGCACCAGGATTGGATTTCACCCACTCTAGATTGCAAAAGTTGCAGAGTTGAACATTACTAAGAACCATAGTGGATCCAAATTTTCTTTTCTAGGACTATGTGCATGATTGGAAAACATTTTGAGAACATATACAGTAGTAGTTATAGGGATTAGATTGATACTATGACACTATTTTTATTCATATGCAAGGTTGTTTTGTCCCTTGCTCATTATTTAAAGACATTTGCTTGAAATCCCTAATTGTTGTCTTGTATGCTTGGTTCATGATTAAAAATCTATCGATACATCTAGTTGGATATTTAAAATGAACAAAATTTGAGTTCCTGAGTTGAGACTTTACAATCAAATTGCTTTGTTGTTCTATTATTTCCAATATCCCTAGGTTGACACTACTTTAGATTAGGCTACTTACCCCATTGTTAGAAGCTTGTTTACACCTTGGGTTATTGTGCTTTGACCTCTTGAATTAGTAATCATTGATTTCACAAGTAACCTTATTTGGAGTTGGTGAGTTGAGAAAGATATACCTTTGGAACCTTTGATATTATGCTTGGAGAGTCTCAATAATCTCTTGTCCATCCAATTTCATCAAAATTCAATTTTAATTAATTAAAATTTGGGTAAATCATTGTCCTGGTACATATGTGCTAGGGTATTCATCCAAAGTATTGAGCACCTCTGTGGTAGTGTTGGTTTATGCCTATTGCAATATTTTATCTTATCATTTCTCTTTTGGATAAGTGAGTGCTTTTACTATCCTAGTTTGGTGCCAATGTTTTCTAGGGTTATCGTATCAACTAGTACCTTTTCTTTCATGTTAATTAAAAGTGCTATTAGATGTTGTTCAACATTCAAATAAACTCAAATGGTATCAAATTTCCCAAAATGACTCTTGGTTTTCTTTCTTCTTCATCTTCCATGTCTTTCTAATTTCTCATTTCCATTCATCCTCTTCTTCATGTCTTCTTGATTCTTTTCCTCCTATTATCATATAGTCTACCTTCTTCTATTCATCCTTTCTCTTCTTCCATTCTTGATTCTTCTTCTTCTTGAACCATGAATTTTGAATATCTTCTTAGGGACCATCATTTGAGCATAAATGAACTCGACCTCCTTATTGAATTTGAAAAGTATTGTTACTCCAATAGATATATGGATGACCCTTGGGACAAAAATGATGGAAAAGGGGAAGAAATTAGACATTCTTGCTAGGATCATACACAATATCATATCAAAATATCACTCTTCCAAATATTCTTTATCTTCCAAGTCTTATCATGATTCTTCTAAATATGTTTCAGATTCTTCATCTTCTAAGTCTTATCACGATTCTTATAAATATCGTTCAAATTATTAATCTTCTAAGTGTTATCATGATTCTTCTAACTATCATTTAGATTCTTCATCTTCTAAGTCTTATCATGATTCTTCTAAATAATGTTCAAATTCTTCATCTTCTAAGTCTTATCATGATTCTTCTAAATATCATTCACATTATTCATCTTCTAAGTCTTATCATGATTCTTCTAAATATCATTCAGTTTCTTTGTCTTCTAAGTCTTATCATGATTCTTCTATATATCATTCACATTCTTTATGTTCTAAGTCTTATCATGATTCGTCTAAATATCATTCAAATTCTTCATCTTCTAAGTCTTATCATGATTCTTCTAAATATAATTCACATTCTTCATATTCCAATTCTTACCATGATTCTTCTAAATATCATTCATTTAGGTCTTCACCTACATCTTCTTCATGATATCATTCTTCTTCTACTTATACCAAGAGTCTTATTCCTCTTATTGAGATATACCATAATGAACAACATAAAAAGTCTTGTGATATGCCTATCTATAATTCTTATAGTGACAATGATTATGATGATGATGACTATTATATTCTTATGAATCCTAGAAGTCATCCTAGTCCTATGCTTTTGCTAAAAGGGGATGAGTCACAAATATATATTGATGGTAATTCATAAGACTCAAATTTTGAAAACAACATTGATAAATTTTGTGAACAATAACTAAATGATAAATCTACATTTTTTGAGGAAGAGAAAGCATTTTTTTTGCACTGAAATAAAACATCAATGGAATAAGAGTTCCTCTTCTAAAAGCCCTCAAGCTGAAAATAAAGATTACACTCTTGAGCAAGATCATGTTAATATTGAACCTTTGTCTTTAGATGGTCCCCTTCCATCTTCTACTTCCTCCACTATCCATACATTGCATAAAGATTCTAAGTCTCTCAAATCTTCTACCAATCCTTCATCCAACAAAGATCCTAATGTTTTTCATGTGATTCCATATAGTTATCCTCAAAGGCTACCTCTTAAAGAAACTCAAGCTAACCTTCACTTGGTTGCAAATACTTTTGACAATGCTAAACCTAAAGAGCCTAAGCCTTCATGCACTATAATTCCTACTTTAGCTAGTTCTTCATCATCTATTCCAAAGTCTTCCATACAATTATAACATGCTTCATTCTCCTTAGGAGTGACTTCATGTCAAAAGGACTCTAAAAATGATAAAGAAAAGAATATAAAGAAAGATCAAGATCAAGAACCCTCCATGTCATCCAATTATTTTCATGATGTCTCTAATTCATTTCATGGTCCTTTTGATCCTCTGTGCTTTGTCTTATTCATTTCACCATGTCTTAAGTCTTCTCCTAAGCAAGATCAAGCTACTACTTACACTGTTGAGCTTATTGACAATCAAAATGACCTTAATATAGTTGTGTCTTTCAAAGATGATACTTCCATTAAGGTTAACAAAAATGGTGTTGTTACTTCCAATGTTGAGCCTATTGAAAACCAAGAGCAAAACTCTACACTTATGCTATCCAAAGATCCTTGTCAAGATCAAAGTCTTCCATCTTTTTGTTCTACCACTCCATTTTCCCTTCCACTTTCTACTCTTCCTAAGTCTTCTCAAGCTTCAAGTACTCCTATTAAAGAATTTTCTCCTATTCAAGATGTTCATGATCCTATTAAAAATCCTAATGTTCACTCTAAAGATGCTGATGTTTTTGATTGTCATATAGATGTTGATGAACTTATTGATTACCCTTTTGCATCTTCCACATCCATCCTTGAACCTCCCCCACCAAAACTAAATACTTCATGTCTTTCTTCCATCTTGGGTCCTTACATCCCTCCCTCTCCTATCTTTCCTCAAGATCAACGTAGATGCAAATGCTTGAATCCTTTTCATCCACCTACTCACCTAAACCAGTCATATCATCCTTCTTCTTCCACAATTCCCAAGTATTTTGGAAGTAACCTGAATGTTCAATACAAGAAAAGAAGCAATTCAAGAATCTATATAAAAATGAAGACCACCATGTCTCCTCTAATCAACATGGGGGCATAAAGTCAAAAGAGATATCTAAGAAAAAAATTATAAGACAAGTATGGATTCCAAAATCTATCATTGAAGATATTATCTTTAAATCATCAAAAAGAAATGAAAAGAGGCCTATAGCTATATGGATTCCAAAGTCTCTCTTGAGAGAGGCTAATGTTGAACAACAATTGAAGTTAACATTCAAGCTTCCAAAGAATTCCACTTCATCTTCTTCCAAAAGAATTCTTTCATTGCATGCACCTAAATTGTAGCCTCTTTTATCCACTCACCATATTCCTTCACATATTCCTTCATTCACATTTTCTCCATCCTCACCACCCTTAAATGTGTGTGTTGATGTTGATCTTTCCTTCATTTCCATCTTCCAATCTTACTCGCTTTGCATAAAGCCATATCCTCCATTTTTGTCTTCCATCTTCCTTTCCCTATCAACATCTTTGAGCATATCATTTCAACTCCTTTGCATGTCATGGTTTAAAATTTCAAGGAGCATTATCATAAAAGCTTGACTTCTTCCAAAAAAATTCAAAAAAAGAAGAAAAAAATTGAAAAAAAGAAAGAAAAAAATGAAAAATTTGAAAATGTGCCTTGGTGAAAGCCTAGTAATTAGGCACCTTGTAGCAAAAGTAAAGAGAAATAAATTCATCCTATGGTGAAAACCACTCCCTATGGTGCCTTGGATAAGTACCATGATAAAAAACTTGACAATCAGGCATCATGTGTAGTTCTTCTACATCTTTCATCCATTTTATCTTCTCTCTTTGATCTTGACAATGTTGACCTATACACGAACCTTTGGCTATTTTGTAAGCTATCTTATGGTGATCTTGTTTTCATTCCTTCCATGTTTAGCCTTAATATCTATTTTTCTCCATTCATTCTAGTCTTGTGCTACCCTTTTCCCATTTACCCCTTTGGTCTTGATCTAATAAAAAAAGAGTAAAATACAATGCTATGAAGCCTCTTGACATGTCTACTCCTTTGGATTGCATCTTTCCCACTTTTACATTATGCTTTTGTGAATTATCTTATGTTGGCATTTCATTTCTTGTTCAAATGTGCTTTACATGACAATATTTCCCTAGCTTGGGTACTATTGAGGAGTTTTCCCTTCAGGATTTCCTCCCTTTCTTCTCCTTCGTTCTCTTGTCTTCCATTTCTTCCACCAGATTGCTAATCACTCTTGTCCTCCACCTTGCTAGACATTGGGACTGCATGATGTGATCTTGCTTTAGAGTTTGGTCCTTGTTTTTGTCTGGGAGAATTGAATATTATTTGTATATATTTATTGATCTTGAAAAATACAAAAAAATGATATATTTCAAAAATCCAAAAAAATCATTTATTGTGAAAATTCTAAAAGTTGGAAAATGTCCTTAAAAAAATGATCATCTTAGTGAAAACCTAGCAATAGGCACTTTGATGTATCTCCAAAAAATCTATATATTCCAAAATATTAAAAAAAATCAATTTTTTTTGAAAATTCAAAAAAAAGAAAAAAATGCCTTGGTGAAAACTTGGAAATAGGTGCCTTCGTAGCAAAAATACAATTTTTTTAATACAAAGTCCTGAAAAAAAATTTTAAAAAATAAAATCCAAGTGGTAAAAACCTAGAAACGGGCACTAGTTGAGGCCTTTGCACCCTTGCTTCTTAGCACGCGCCCTTGACACTTAGCCTTTCTCTATCATGCCCTGTCCTTGTTGCCTTGGTTTGGAATTGGTCTTTGTCTAGGGGGCATAATTGTGTTATCTTTGGTCTCTTGGCTACGTTAGTCTTTAGGACACCTCGCAACTGGTGTTTTTCAACACTATCCCAATTGTATTTTTCAATATGACCCCTAACATCGAGTGTTTTTCAACACTTATCAGTTTGGTCTTACTTAGTTTCATCATGCGATCTTACCTACTTGCAAGCATTTAATCCTTATCCTCAAAACTCAATATCAGTTAACACACTTAAATTTTAAATGCAAACACTTAATGCTTGACTTATGTCATGACCTTTTCTTTGTGTGCTGACTGTTATTGATTTTTTTTTATTGTCCTTGTCTGATAAGTCTCTCTGGGATGCATAGCTAGAGGACTTGCGGCATGGGGCATGTTTTTATTTGTTTTCTACTTGTGGGTGTGGTCTTGAAACTCTAGAGTGTCTCTTGTTTTCCCCTTGAAACACTTAGGAGATTTGAGGCATCATCTTTGACTATTTTTGCACAACCATTCTTTTGGTCATCCTAGCATCTATGCCTTGATGTGAGCATGGTTTTGCTACATTAAATTGGATAAGCTAACATCACAATCATCTTGACCTTTATGTCTTTGATGCTTATGTTAGAATTTTTCCACATTTTGATCTAATATAAATCACATTCATATTTTCATAGTTGCACTTGTGACCTGTAATGATTGTGTGATTTTTTGATGTCCGTGAATAATGACCCAATGATGAAAATAAGTTCCTATACATTCTGTAATGAATGATGAACACAAAATCCTATGTTATGATTTCTCTATTTGAAGTACACCTTTTCATTTTCATGTAGCTTGCATTATTAGACTTCATGTTAGTTTGCATTTTTAGGTTGCATTATGAGTTTGAGAGGGTTTTCCCTTCATCTTTCTTGTGGACTTTTAATCAACTATGGTCACATTTTGATCTTCATTTCATTATCTTCTTTTGTGATCTCAATCAAAATTTCTATGTTAAACAATTGATTGATTTTGGAGCATTTTCTTTCTTAGACAAATTTTCTTTTCTTCTTTACATTTCTTTTCATCTCTTCCAAACTTCTATCTTCCATTTTTTTTTTACCCCACTTCTTTTCTTCTAAATCACCTTTAGGGCATAATATTTCATGCTTGATGATCGACCTTGGTTCTATGATTCTTATATCTTTCATCTTACATCAAGAACTTTATCTTTTGTTTGATTTGATCAAATTTATCAATTTTTTGTTTCTCCTCTATCTCATTTCAATTTTGATCACAAGGGGGCAGTACCTATCAACTTCAATCCTTGATTTAGTTTTATCAATTTTATCCTCAACTTTTTTTTAAGTCAAAATTTATTTGTATTCTTTATCCTAATGTATTCCTTAATTGACCACACATCTAGGTTGTTTTGTGATCCCAAATCGACCTGACACTTCATTTCTTTCTTTGACTACATTTGTTCCCAAATTGATCACACATTAGTCAAAAAGGCGTAAATGTATGCACCCTAAAATGGTCGCCTAGACTATGGGCCCCCATTATTCAATTTATCAATTTTCTGAATCAATGGTTTGCAATATTTTTATTAAATCAATTTAAATCAATTTCCTTGATCAAATTCGATTATTTCATTTCTAAGGTTGATCATTTTATCCTAAGTATTGTTTAATTAAAAGAAAATCTCCCTTTTAATTAAATAAAATAAGTCCCCATTTAATTAAAAGAAAAATTATCATTTAATTAAATTAATCCGCATTTAATTAATTAAGAGAAAAACCCCTCTTTTAATCTAATTAAATATTTCTTATTTAATTAAAAGAACTTGCTCCCTTTTAATTAAATAAATATCCACTTAAAAAGGAAATGAAATAAATGAAAATTAAATAAATTCCTTTTTTTTTTCTTTTCTTCCCTCATTTAATTTTCCTCCTCTTTTTTCATTGGTGGAATTTTGTCTCCCATGATGTGAGGAGCTTCCTATTTCCACATTTTTCTTTATAAAGAATAGCCATCTCCTCATTTTTGACATCCACAATTATTCTAATGTTATGCTGCAGGTTTGGACATCCATTATTATGCTATTGTTATGTTGTAAGTTTTGAGAGCGATTTTTGAAGGAGTTTGAATACTAAAGCTTTTTGTGGAGAACTTTTATCTTCTTATCTTCTTCTCTCATGCATCCATGGCTTCCATCATGAGGTTTCATCCTTGCATTTGCATATTAGCTTAGATCCATATTTGTTTTCATAGATCAATATTGCATTGTTATTACATTTCCTTTCTTGCATTGTTTTGCATTTATCATGCCCAAAATATGAGGCAAAAAACACACGATTTTGTTTTTTTTAAAGATTAATAACACCACTAAGTTTGATATGTTTGTTTTCACAAGTGAAAGTATAGGTACAATGCAAGAAAAATACAGGTTCTCCTAACAATGTCCTGACATACCATTTGAGTTTATAACCGATGAGTATGAATAGGTCGTTAAATCTGAACATTCATTATTAAACTGATTTTGACATTTTTTTCGTTATTACATTAATCTTAAAACAATATATTTAAAATTATTCAAATAATGATTTAAATAAAAATAAAGATAAATAGAAATTTTTTGAAACATAGAAATAGAAAGAACTCTCTAACTAAAAACGTCACATATACAAATAATTTAAACTTTATTTAAACTTTATTCTAAGGTAATTATATTTAAATCTATAATCAATTTATTTTAAATTTAAATAAATTAACTAACATAATTTAAACCTACATATTAAAACAAATAATGAATCTAACTTCACTTAATAACCTTTACTAATCTAAAGACATTTTAAAATAGAATAACACTAACTTTCAATTTTAAAACAATATAATCACTAATATTAAAATAAACTAATTATCTAATTCTACTACTAACTTTAGTTTAGGAAATACCTTAAATTTACAAATACTTAAAAACATATTAATTAAATTACAAAAATAAAGAAATAAAACTAAGTAATATACACTTAAACTAAAACTAAATTGACTTAAATAACTTTTAATTAACACTAACTAAAACTATAATGTACTAACAAAACTTCTAACACACACTATTTAATTACTAACATTTACTACATTTAAATTAAATTACATAACATAACTATCTAAAATTTTAATACTTTATTTAAAAAAAAAACTAACCTAAACCCTTAACTATCCTAACCAACCTACTAACCCACCCCACTAATTTCTACCCACCCCAACTTTTCTCCTTAGCGCTTCCCCACACATGACAAGGGCTGCACATGGTCCTAAGTTATTCCAAAAGTTTGCTTGTAGAAAAAAATTCGCTTGAAAGGGGATCAAAGATTAAGGTCCCTAGTCAAATCAAGGTTTAACACGAAGACCCCCCATCCTTTCCAAGTGAGAACTCAAATGCATGCGAAGTTGAAAACACAACCAAGGTGGGGAGTATGCCAAGTTCAAGGTGCAGACAAGATTTTAGGGAATTTATGAGTTATAGGTATTTATGATAAGTCTCCCCAATCATAAATAGACTTTCAAATCCCCTTTTTTTCTTCCAACCCATTTGTCATGTCAGATAGATATGGGGGTATGTGAGGGCACTTTATGCCAACCCATGGAAGCTTGTCAATTCGCCAAAGAGGGTAAAAAGTTAAGTTTCAAAGTTTTCTAGGTGAGATAAGATAGAATAAAGAGTTATGTCATACAGTTAAGTAGTTAGGGTCTTAGATATTTAGGATATTTGATATATATATATATATATATATATATATATATATATATATATATAAAATTTCTTTTTATTTTGTTTTTCTTTTTATTTAAATATTTAATATTCAAATTAGTTCAAAAAAAGGATAATTAGAGAATCTTTAAGATGCTTTGTTGCAAGAAAGACAATTAACTTTTTCCCCATACAAATTCCAGAGCATATTTGCTCTTGGGACACATTTTTTTTCAAGGCCATATTTTTTTCTAAGAATGGATTTTCTAAGTTTTGTAAATTTTCCAAAGGGGAATTTTTTTTGTGTCCTATATTTTTTTTTTCTCTATGTATTGGATTGGTACCATCATATTTATATGACCAATGAGGATGCTATTATATATTTATTTTATTTTTTGGTTGGATTTAAACATAGGATTAAAATGTATTGTTGGTACAATAACGTAGGATTGATTCTCCATTCAATCAAATACGAAAATGCGAGAGGCAATTTTCATTTATGTAACTTGAAACTTACTTAACATAATTTGAATTTAAAATGCATAACGTGATAAGTATCCTCATTTTAAAAAAAAATTAACCTTAATCAAATAAATATGATTTTGAAACATAAGAATGTCACAGTAAGGTAAAACATCATCACATCTAATTTTAAGTAAACATATGCAAAAAATTGAAATACTAGAAATCTCATATGCATGGATATTACTCAAAATTTTTTTATTGAACCACCTAATTCAAAGGCTTTGCTAGGAAAGAACCAAGAAGAAAACCCAATATTGTTGCCATTTTAACAACAAGTTTAAATATAACACTTTTACATAGAAATATTATCTTGAGGAGAAATCTCCCAACATATTTGAATTCTAATAACAATTCCAAATTTCCTTTTTGGCTCCATAACAAGGAAACCATTTTGAATTTTGCAACACATCAAGATGATCATGGAGAGAACAAAACCTTACTAGGAGACAACCAAACTTAACATGAAGACAATTTCAAACACTCACTCCCATCCAAGTTTACACAACAAGTTTGTCATTGAACTAGACTAGGGAGAAGTTGGATTTTTCCAATAGGAGACATCAGCCACAACACCATAATAGGTGCTCTTTTAAGTCTATAAACTCAAGAACTTCCATTCTTCCATTTCTTAAAATTTTAGAACTCAAAACATGGTTTGTGTTGACGAGTAGGGGCCATAACACCCTACTCTCTCTCCCTCTTCTCGTCCTAAGAAGAGACTCTACACTGGAAAAGTTCAAACCTCCTCTCGTACATGGCCACTTTTGCCCTATCCGAGGGTGAGTAATGCCAATACAACCCATACAATCCCTTCAAAAATCAAAAGTAAAATACAAAGGAAAAACATTTAAGAAAACCTATTTCAATCCCTCCCAAACATATTCAACAAACATACGAACATACATATGCAAACAAAATGACTTAAGCATGAAATACAACATGAACCAAAAGAGCTTGAAGGGTTCCTCCCATCACAATAAGGTTATGGAAATTGAACAATTTGAGATGAGCTTCCCTTCCTTCTCCTTCTCCATCAATTTTGAATTGCTCTCTAAAACTAGAGGTTGGGTGAACACTCATTCTCTCTCAAATTTGCCTCTAAATAAGATCCTAAACTCAACCACCTTCAAAATGTAATAACTCCTCCACTTGCCTAAGGTTCTAGAGACTTCTAACTCAACTTTTCATAAGGCTAACCTCAAGGTGGAGTTAAACTCATCCAACTTATGATGAAAACATTCAATTTTCGCAATAAAGCAAAAATGGAGTTTTTGGGTGACCATAAAAGTCAACAAAAAGGGCTAGGGGGGTGGAAAATGCCCCCAACCCATACCCATACCCCTTAGGTACTTAGTTTTAATGATTTTTGGCTTCTAGGACTAATAAGGGACCTAAAAAAAGGCTTGGAAAAATTTAAGACTTTCTAACAACTTTCAAAAATGCAAATTACTCACTAATCTTGATTAGGGTAATTAATCTTGATTACTAACTAATTAGCAAAAAGGTTAATAACCTAGTCCAACTTAGATCTTTAGGTTACTCAGTGAACCCTAACTATCATGTTGGAATGCATATACAATTCACGAGTGTCAAGTGATACTAAAAAATCACTATTACAAAATGATACATTTATTCAATCCACGATAAAAATCAAATATGAATAATGGGATTTGCATCTTTTATTAGACTCAACCCTAGTTTTCAAAAATGGTACATAGAGTTTAGTTTCATTTCTCTATTAGATTTTCTCACTAAAATATCCTACACGCTCATTGCACATATCAGTAGCTCAAAAAAATCACACACACACACACACAACTTATTAGGGAGATCACATAAATTAAAACATTCATCTTTCAAATAACTAGTTATTTATCTCATTTCTACTCATATTCTTAACCATTAAAATTTGCATAACCAAAGTGTTAATTCTGCATTCACTTTCTACACTACTTCATCAGTATACATATTCATAAAACATTACATAACATAATTAAACATCTAAAAGTAAAACATCACACAACATAATAACATAATAATGTTCAGTGTATCTAATAGTGTCTCAACATATCGAGTCATGAGTATCAAAATAATAATGTATCAACTATGCTATGATGGGTCGGGGTGAGGCCTCACATCCTCCCCCACTAGGCATGAACTTCCTCCTAGAGTTCATCAAAAAGATATGGATACTGAGATTGTATCCATGTTGCATCCTCCCATAAAGTTGTGACCTCATCATAACAATCTCACTGGACCCTAATGTGGTCCAACTCTTGACTTTGAAGAGCTAGGGTCCGTTGGGCAATAATACAGATAGGCTCTAGCACTAACTACCCATCTAACTCCACCTACAAGGCATTCCAATCTATATTATGAGACTTGTCATAAATTTATCCTCTAAGTACTAAAATGTGAAACACATCATGGATGTGTGACAAGCTAGGTGGAAAAGCTAGATGGTATGCAATTGGTCCTATCCTCTCTAAGATCTTGAATGATCCAATGAACCAAGGTGCAACTTAGAGCCCTTTCCAAATTGAATCAGACTCTTGTGTGGTCGCACCCTCAAGAAGACTCTATCTCCATCCTAATACTCTCGATCTATCCTCTTCACATCAACATACTTCTTCTACCTATCTTGTGCCTCTCTCTGGTGCTATCTAATCAGGGTCACCAGCTACTCCATCTCCTTTACTAACTGAGGACCAATCGATACTTGATCCTCAATCCTATCCCAACTCAAGGGCATTCTACAAGGTCTTCCATACAATGCCTCATAAGGTGGCATATCTATTGAGGAATGGTGCCCATTGTTATAGGAAAACTCAACAAGATGAAAGTATTCCTCCCATTTGACCTGATGGTCCATCACGTACATACATAACATGTCCTCCAAAATTTGATTCACTCACTTAGTCTGATTGTCAGTCTGAGGGTGATACACTATACTAAAGTTGAGCCTAGTGCCTAATGCTACCTACAACTCTCTCTAAAAAGATGAAGTAAATAATGAGTCTCTATCAGAGATGATCTTACGAGGAATGCCATAAAGTCTAACAATGTCCCACAAAAAAACCTAAGCTATGTCTTGTGCTATGTATGTAGTATGCACGGGTGAGAAATGGACAACCTTGGTCAATGTGTCAACTGTCACCAAAATGGCATCATGGCAATGAGATGAAATGGGGAGACCAATAATAAAATCCATAGATATAGCATCCCACTTCCACTCTACAATATCATGAGGCTAAAGTAGCCCACTAAGATGATGGTGCTCTGCCTTCACCCTCTGAAAACTTGAGGCATTTTGCAACTATGTTAGCAATCTGCACTCTCATGCCTAGCTAGTGATATAACTATTTCAGATCTGCATGTAACTTCTTAACACTAGGGTGCGCTACATAAGGTGCTCTATGAGCCTCAAGTACAATGAGCTTGTGCAAACCCCTAATGGAAGGTACATACATATGTCCTCTATGATGCAAGAGTCCATCAAACTCCAAAGAATAATCTAAATACTTCTCTTCTAAGGGTCTCTAAGAATGCACCATCTAACTAACTTTTACATAAAGCTCATCTGTTGGCAAGTGTTGTAGGATCCTCTCTCTCAATTTAGTGCAACTATGAAAGCTCATGGTGCCTTCTACCTAAGGAATCTGCAACCACATTCTCCTTTCCCTTGATGTAATGAACATCAAAATCATACTCACAAAGAAACTCCATCCACCTTCTTTTCCTAGCATTAAGGTTTGACTGAGTAAATATGTATTGCAAGTTTTGGTGGTTAGAATGAAGTTTGAATATATGACCTAGAAGGAAGTGTCACCACCTCACTAAAGCATGAACCACTACCGCAAGCTTTAGGTCATGAGTAGTGTAATTGAGTTCATGAGTCTTCAACTTCCTAGACTCGAAGGAAATAGTTCATCCATCCTGCATGAGGACTACCCCTATACCATCCAAAGATGCATCGATGCACACCACAAAATCTATAGAAGGATCTGGCACTGCTAGGATTGGTGCACTCATGAGGGCTCTCTTGAGGTCTTGAAAGGCTTTAGCACACTTCTCTATCCACTTGTACTTCTTCCCCTTCTTATGAAGAGATGTGATTAGGTGCGCCAATCTAGAGAATTCAGCAATAAAGTGTTGGTGATATCTTGCTAGTCTCATAAAGCTCCTCACTTTAGTGACATTGGTGGGTTTTGATCAATCCATGATGACCTTAATATTTGATGGGTCTATCGAGACTCCATCACCTAATATGACATGACTCAAATAATATATCTCAGGTCTATAGAATGCACACTTTGACAAGTTTCCATACAACTTATTCTCTCTCAACTTCTGCAATACTTGTCTCACGTGCTCTCCATGCTCTTTCTCATCATGAGAATATATTATAATTTCATCAAGGAAAAAAACCACAAACTTATCCAAAAAGGTATGGAATACTCCATTTGTGAGGCTCATGAATACAAGTGGAGCATTCATGAGGCCAAAAGTACCATGGTGAACTCATAGTGACCATACCTCGTATGGAATGCAGTCTCGAGGATATCACTATCCACAATCCTCAACTAATGATAACCTAACTTTAGATCAATCTTTAAAAATACTCAAGCACCTTGTAACTAATCGAAGAGATCATCAATCCTGGGAAGTGGATATCGATTCTTGATGGTTACTTTGTTCAACTATTGATAATCAATACACAACCTAAGTGATCCATCCTTTTTCTTTACAAAGATCATTGGTACACCCCAAGGTGACACACTAGGTCGAATATGCCCTTTCTCTAAGAGTTTCTCCAACTAAGTCTTTAATTCACTAAGCTCATGAGTAGTCATCTAGTATGGTGCTCTCGATATTGGCTCAGCTCTATATGAAAATCCACTACTCTAGGTGGAGGCATACTAGGGAGCTATGAAGGAAACACATCTGCAAACTCCTGTAGGATTGGAAAATCGTCGAGGGATGGCTCTCCCTCTAAATCTTCCTCTTTGTCACTAATGGTGATAGTGAAAAATTGACATCTCTTTTGCATGCACCATCTAATATGCATAACAAAAATCATACAAAGGGATATTGGTCTCTTTACTCCAAAGATCACTCTAGAGATCCCATCTTCATCCACACATTCCACCCTCTTCTATCAACAATCCATCTTGGCATTGTGGGCATAAAGTCAATCCATGCCAATGACAACATCATAAGAACCTAGAGGGGTAATGCATAGATTAGACATCATGGTCATGTCTCCAATTTGAATCTAACAATTATGCACCATGGAACTAACTAACACTCTAGCTCCTAAGGCTAACTCTACTTCCCAACTGACATCCTGTTTAACTGCCACTAGCCCACAATGCTCCACTACATAAGGAGATATAAAAGAGTCAATAGCTCCAAAATCAAATAAAATAGCAATTGTACTACCCTGTATTATACCTGTAGCCTTGATAACTATGACCTGATGCTCAGCCTAGCAGTTGTCAACTACTGCAAAAATTCTATGAGATTTGCCCATATCACCAATTATCGGCTCTGAAATAGCCCCTCTAACCATTGGACGATTGTCCTTGTAGACACTCTTTAGCTATATGACCCATGTCACCACAAGTGTAGCATGGTCCTTAGGCATAAAATTGTACACCCTATGATCCAAAATATTGTGGACATTCTGACCTTCTAGATCTATTGTATCCACCCCTAAAAGATTGCTGAGTCTTTACTGACTGTGACTATGGGGCCTGTACCTTTTGATCTTGTTTAGGACCCTGTGACTACCACTACTTGGGCTTGGAGCCCTGATAACCATGTGAAGGTTTATACTACTATTGCTATGGTTTATGTTGTTGAGACTGTTGGCCCTTAGAGGACCCTACTATATAGTTCTAGTTCCCTTTCCAAGGGGGTTTCTGCTGGGTAGAGTTTTGGTTCTAAGACTGATCCCATGACTCTTGTCTACCTTGAGTATCCTTAGGAACTAATGCTATCTCAACTACCTATCTAAAGGTGGTAGGGAAGGCTAAACAAATTGCACCCTAAAGTGAGAAATTTAGGCCAATAATGAAGTGATGTACTCGTAATTTCTTATCCTTCATGTATTCAACATATGGAAGGAGCTTGAGAAACCTACTCTCATATTGAGCTACCATGAGACCCCTCTAATGTAGAGCATGAAATTCCTCTATCTACTTCTTTTTGAAGTGCTCAGATAGGTACCTCTCCCAAAATATCTCCAAGAATGACTCTCATGTAAGGGTATCCATCCTCACTCCTCCTATAATCTCCTCTAGATTCCACTGATTGGAGGCATCTCCCCTTAGTTGATGGACTGCTAGATGTGCCTTCAAATTACTCCCATAAGGACATAATCCAAAGCACCACTATAGACTCTATAACTAGGGCTTTGCTACAATTCCATCATTGGAACTAGTATAGTCCTTGATATCATCTCCTACATGTCTAGGAAGTCTATTGAGTGGTGGCCCTCTCTGATTAATTGACTCACCCTCATGTTTTCCCTATCCCTCTACTTTCCTCGGTGGGGGACTCCTACTCCTCTCTCTACCAATGGGCCTACCTCCTTTGGGTCCATGTGCTTCATCTTTGGGAATATGGTACCCTAGTTGTACTATAGGTGGTAGCCTTTTCTAGACTACACCAATCAATGTTTGAAGGGCATCCAAAATATTTTGATTCAGGTTCGATGGTGGTGGTCCATCCTCCTATTCTGCTCTACCACCTCTTGCCCTAGAACCTCTACCTCATCAATTTATTTGTGTGATGGGAGGCATCCTACACAATTTAAAGTTTAGATTAAGTTTTAGAGAAGCATAATGGTTTTAGGTTCCTAGTGTTGAAATACGAGCTTCGATACCAAAATGTCATGCCCAAAATATAGGGAAAAAAATACACAAATTTTATTTTTAAAAGATTAATAACACAACTAAGTTTGATATGTTTGTTTTCATAAGCCAAAGTATAGGTACAATGAAAGATAGATATAGGTTCTCCTAACAATGTCCTGACATTCCATTTTAGTTTATAACCAATGAGTATGAATAGGTCGTTAAATCTGAATATTTGTTATTAAATTTATTTTGACATTTGTTTCATTATTACATTAATTTTAAAACAATATATTTAAAATTATTCAAATAATGATTTAAATAAAAATAAAGATAAATTGAACTTTTTCAAAACATAGAAATAGAAAGAACTCTCTAACTAAAAATGTCACCTATATAAATAATTTAAACTTTATTCTAAGCTAATTATATTTAAATCTATAATCAATTTATTATAAAATTAAATAAATTAACTAACATAATTTAAACCTACATATTAAAACAAGTAATGAATCTAACTTCACTTAATAACTTTTACTAATCTAAAAACATTTTAAAATAGAATAACACTAAATTTCAATTTAAAAACAATATAATCACTAATATTAAAATAAACTAATTATCTAATTCCTACTACTAAATTTAATTTAGGAAATACTTTAAATTTACAAATGCTTAAAAACATATTAATTAAATTACAAAAAAAAAAAAAGCTAACTAATATACACTTAAACTAAAACTAAACTGAATTAAATAACTTTTAATTAACACTAACTAAAACTATAACGTACCAACAAAAATTTTAACACACACTATTTAATTACTAACATTTACTACATTTAAATTAAATTACATAACATAACTATCTAAAATTTTAATACTTTATTTTAAAAATAAACTAACCTAAACCCTTAACTATCCTAACCAACCTACTAACCCACCCCACTAATTTCTACCCACCCCAACCTTTCTCCTTAGCGCTTCCCCACACATGACAAGGGCTACATGTGGTCCTAGGTTATTCCAAAAGTTTGCTGACAGAAAAAAATTCTCTTGGAAGGGGATTAAAGATTAAGGTTCCTAGTCAAATCAAGGTTTGAAACTAAGACCCCTCCTCCTTTCCAAGTCAAAACTGAAATGCATGCCAAGTTAAAAATGCAACCAAGGTGGACAATACACCAAGTTCAAGGTGCAAACAAGATTTTAGGGAATTTATGAGTTATAGGTATTTATGATAAGTCTGCCCAATCATAAACAGACTTTCAAATCCCCTTTTTTTTCTTCCAACCCATTTGTCATGTTAGACAGATATGGGGGTATGTGAGGGCACTTTATGCTAGCCCATGGAAGCTTGTCAATTCACCAAAGAGGGTGAAAAGTTAAGTTTTAAAGTGTGTGTGTGTGTATAATTTCTTTTTGTTTTGTTTTTCTTTTATTTAAATATTAAATATTTAAATTAGTTCAAAAAAAGGATAATTAAGGAATCTTTAAGATTCTCTATTGCAAGAAAGACAATTAACTTTTTCCCCATACAAATTCCAGAGCATATTTGCTCTTTGGACACATTTTTTTTCAAGGCCATGTTTTTTTCTAAGTATGTAAATTTGCCAAAGGGGAATTTTTTTTCTCTATGTATTAGATTGGTACCATCATATCTATATGACCAAGGGCGACATTATTATACATTTATTTTATTTTCTCATTGGATTTAAACATAAGATTAAAATATATTATTGGTAAAATAACGTAAGATTGACTCCCCATTCAATCAAATACGAAAATATGAGAGGAAATTTTCATTTATGTAACTTGAAACTTACTTGACATAATTTGAATTTAAAATGCATAACGTGATATGTATCCTCATTTTTTTAAAAATTAACCTTAATCAAATGAATATGATTTTGAAACATAAGAACTTCACAGTAAGGTAAAACATCAGCACATCTAATTTTAAGTAAACATATGCAAAAAAATGAAATACTAGAAATCTCATATGCACAGATATTACTCAATTTTTTTTTATTGAACCACCTAATTCAAAGGCTCTACTAAGAAAGAACCAAGAAGAAAATCTGAGATGATTCCCATTTCAACAAGAAGTTTAAATATAACATTTTTACACAAGAATATTATCCCAAGGAGAAATCTCCCAACATATTTTAATTCTAATAAAAATTCCAAATTTCCTTCTTAGCTCCATAACAAGGAAACCATTTTGAGGTCTGCAACACATCAAGATGATCATGGAGAGAATAGAACCTGACTGGGAGACAACCAAACTTAACATGAAGATAATTTCAAACACTCACTCCCATCTAGGTTTACACAACAAGTTTGTCATTGAACCAAACTAGGAAGAAGGTGGATTTTTCCAACAAGAGACATCGGCTACAACAACATAACAAGTGCCCTTTCAGGGCTATAAACTCAAGAACTTCCATTCTTCCATTTCTTAAAATTTTAAAACTCAAAACATGGTTTTTGCTAATGAGTAGGGGCCCATAACACCCTACTCTCTCCCTCTTCTCATTCTGAGAAGAGACTCTACACTGTCAAATTTCAACTAAAGACCTCCTCTCATACATGGCCAATTTTTCCCTATCCAAGGGTGAGTAATGCCAATACAACCCATACAATCCCTTCAAAAATCAAAATTAAAATACAAAGGAAAAATATTTAAGAAAACCTATTTCAATCCCTCCCAAACATATTCAACAAACATACGAACATATATATGCAAAAAAAATGACTTAAGCATGAAATACAACATGAACCAAAAGAGCTTGAAGGGTTCGTACCTTCACAATAAGGTTATGGCAATTGAACAACTTGAGATGAGCTTCCCTTCCTTCTCCTTCTCCTTCAATTATGAATTGCTCTCTAAAACTAGAGGTTGTGTGAACACTCATTCTCTATTAAATTTGCCTCTAAATAAGATCCTAAACTCAACCACCTTCAAAATGTAATAACTCCCCCACTTGCCTAAGGTTCTAGAGACTTCTAACTCAACTTTTCATAAGGCTAACCTCAAGGTGGAGTTAAATCATCCAACTCATGATGAAAATATTTAATTTTTGCAATAAAGCAAAAATGAGATTTTTGGGTGACCATAAAAGTCAACAAAAGGGGCTAGGAGGTGGAAAATTTCCCCAACCCATATCCATACCCCATTAGGTACTTATTTTTAATGATTTTTGGCTTCTAGGACTAATAAGGGACCTAACAAAAAGCTTGGAAAATTTTAAGACTTTCTGACAACCTTCAAATATGCAGATTACTCACTAATCCTGATTAGAGTAATTAATCTCAATTACTAGCTGATTAGCAAAAAGGTCACTAACCTAGTCCAACTTAGATCTTTAGGTTACTTGGTTAACCCTAACTATCATGCTAGAATGCATATACAATTCATGAGTGTCAAGCGATGCTAAAAAATCACTATTACAAAACATTGACACTTAATGATTACAAAATTATACATTCATTCAATACATGATACAAATAAAATACAAACAATGGGTCTACATCTTTTATTAGACTCAACCCTGGTTTTCACAAATGGTACATAGGGTTCAATTTGGTTTCTCTGTTAGATTTTTTGGCTAAAATATCTTGCACACTCATTGCACACATTAGTAGCTCAAGAATATATATATATATATATATATATATATATATATATATAAAATTTATCAGGGAGATCACATAAATTAGAACATTCATCTTTCAAATAATAGTTATTTATCTCGTTTCTACTTATATTCTTAACCATTAAAATTTTCATAGCGAAAGTGTTAATTCTGCATTCACTTTCTACAATACTTCATCAGTATACATATTCATAAAACATTACATAACATAATGAAACATTTGAAAGTAAAATATCACACAACATAATAACATAATAGTGTTCAGTGTATGCGATAGTGTCTCAACATATTGACTCATGAGTACCAAAATAATAATGTATCAACTATGCTATGATGGGTCAGGGCGAGGCCTCACAACATTGTTATTATATAGCTTAGTTTGCATCTTCATTTGCATTCATATTTTTATCCTTGAATGTCTTGTTTCATGGTGTACTTGCATGGGCATAAACTAGGTCAAACTAAGGGCCTCCATTACAAACCTTTGAACTCCATGAATAGAGAACTATGAGCTACCATTTGAGACCTCATTTTTTAGCAATGTTGAATATAATGACTCATAGAAGTGTGCCCACATTTTAGGCATACAGAAACCAACAATTTTGACTTGATTTATGAAGCAAGTTTCTCTATAGATTCAAATCTTTTTTCTGGCTTCACTTCTAGATCCTTCTTGATTAGATGTTCTTTGCATTTTATCTTCCACACTTTCCTGCTCTACCTTTTGTCTTTGCTCACAGATCCATATTTTTCATATTCCACTTCTTCTTGTCTTCTCAACTTAGCCTTTCTTATATATGATAAGCTAGGAAAATTTGGCTTGAATACCCTTCCAAAACATCAATAAGCATCCAAATAGTTGACCTCAATTAATAAAATATTTGATAATTACATTCTACTATCACTCAATCATTAACACTAGAACTGAACACTTGGTTGATGCTATGACTCCTTCAATGCTTTGTCACTCAGTCAATACTACAAGAAGAAATCCTTTCATTAACTAACTTCTTAGTTAATAACAAAAAGTCTTAATTACCTAAATACTTTCTTAATAGTAAGATATACAAGGTTAATACTACAAACTCTACATTTCTTGATTAATACTGATGTTTGTATAAAAATCATTGACAATATACAATTGAAGAATTGTTTCTAACAATAAAGAAATAAATAAATCAACACCATAACACTTTGACACAAGATGTGTTAAAATAGAAACCCTTCAAGTAGAAGGTAAAATTGGGGTGGAGATGACACCCACAAGCTTCACTATTGTAGTAATAAAGTAGGTGTGTTAGGGTTTACAATTGATCACTTTTGGTGATCTACCTAGTTAGGAGTATGAAGGACTGTTATGTGCACCTTGTAAAAGGATTTTACAATATAATGAAGTATGTTCTCTCTTAAGAGACTTTGCAAAGGACTAATAGGTCCACTTGGTTAAAGGATTTGACTAATGCACCTTATTAGGATGAATCTATAGGTTGATCTCTACTTTGAAACTTGATTTTTTGAATTAGATCCTTTGAATAATATGATCACCTAACTATGATAGATGAGTCTCCACTCTACTCTTTATACTTCCTTATAGCTCGATTACATATTCTTCTCCATATTTTCTATTTATCTCCAAAATAATCATATATCTTCATGCACACTGTAGAAAAATGAATTTTTCTTCCTTATATATCCTTCAAATAATAATTCTATACCAATTCAGCTCCCATACTGGATATCTTCATAATAATCAATGTATGCCTTTAGGTCAACCCATATACTGATACTCAAGAAATAAAGTTATTATGATGATATGTTGTCACTTGGGAAATATAGTGAGCTCGGGTGATACTAAAACTTTTTTAACATTGGATGCTCAAGTAACACCATTGAACTTAGGTGATATAGCTAGCTCAGTTTACATAGAGAGCTCGATTAATTCTAAGAAATTAGTTCATACATGAAACTTATTTCCCACTGATAATACTAAACAACTCAATTTATATTATGAGCTCCATTAGCATAGTATACCTTAATTTGCTAGGGCTACACTAAAATTTGATCCTTGGTGGAAAGCTTGGTTATAGTATCAACCGACCTTCCTGGATGGCTTAAGTGGTTTGTAACTAATTGACAATCTATCTTGCCATAGGGTCAACAATCCCCCTCCTTTGGCATAAGTGACAAAGCACTTATCTTGAGTAGTTCTATTAGTAATACAAGATTCTCTTAATCAATTTTTTTCTAAACCCCCCCTTTGAATGTGCTTGATTCTACAACTCAGTTTAAATTGGAAACTGTAACTTGGTTATAGCTTGTTTGAATTTGGATTTTTCAAAATTTTATTTTTTGTTTGACTGAACATGATGCAGGAGCATCCAGAGGTATAAGGGAAATCCTGTGTCAACCAAAAAAATGTACTTAGACTTAGTTTCTATTGCATGTGTTTTCATTTCTAGATATGTTCCAACTCTCACAGTTCCACTATCAGTGTTCTAGGATAGAGTATTTGAACACCTTGGGATACGTGTAAATGCCAAAAAAATAGGAGTATATAATTGAGCCATTATTTTGGTGAAAAAGAAGTTGTAAATTGGCCAGATGAATGTAATTGTAATTTAGAGCATTCTAGAAAAAGATTTAGGTCAAAAGGCCCCATGGTTTGAAAGTTATCGCAATTTTTCAATTTCTGGAGACATCCTAAGAATGCTTCAAAATCATGTTAGGGGCATTAAATGAGCTTGAAAAGGGCCAAAAAATGAGGGATGAGTGAGGCTTGTCCATAGGTCTATAGAGCACTTTGAGAGCTTTTCAAAAATGTAAACATTTCGTCAATCAAAGCTACGGTTCAAAAGTTATGCCTCTCAAAAGTTTGGTTACCATTTTTGGATTCTTCTAATTTTGTGCCGACTTCTAATGCAACTTCTAGAGCCTTCTATTTGGTCGGTGGATGCCTACTAGCACTTTCTAGAATGTATTCCTAATCCTTAACCCTTCGGGGTCTATTTAAGAACATTTCTGGCATTGTAAAAGGCAGTTTGGAGTGGAGTTTGAGAGAAGGTACTGGGAGAAGAATTTATACCTGGATTTATGATATTGTAAGCCCTTAGGGCATGTTTTGAAGTCTATTTTCTCTATACTAAATGTATTAGCATATTTAAACAGTGAATAAAATTTTCCCTTTCTTGTTGTGTCCATTCTGTGCTTGGATCATGTCCCCATCAGAACATATGATCTGTATATACATATTCATCTCTCTCTCTCTCTCTCTCTCACACACACACACACACACACATATATATTTCCTCCTTGATTATATACTATGTTTTCCCTCTTGTTTTTGTTACAAATGCCAAAAACATATACTTATAAAGTAATACCAAAATGTGTGAGGAAATCATTATGCACTTTAAAAATTAAAGATGTAGATTTATCCCAATTTTCCTACAGTACCTTCAAATGTGTAGTTCAATCTAGATTTCAGCCGATAGCTCCATCATGAGATCTATAACTAATAAATTTGTGTCATGTACTAATGTCTTTGCATGTGCCAGATGCTTTTGCATCACATCCATATGAGAAAGAATCATACTCTAATTGTCTAAAATAGATTCCCTTATTTTGATTTCCTCCCTCAACAAATTTGCCTACAAATTTGTCAAAAATATGATGTTCACAAAGTGATTTGAGTTGGTACTCGGGTCAAGTGCTAACTGACTAGCACTACTCTTCAAATATTCATCAATTTGTGTAAGGTGCTTTTATTTCCTTAGTGAAAATTATTGTGTCACACAATTTTGTGAACAATGAAACAACATTCTTTACAACTCCTTCAAGAGTTCTAGTAAGAGTGGACAGTTCTACTTGATCAATAGGAAATTTCTTTGCTACATTCTCCAAAATTTTATTCTGAAACTTTCTTTCAGCCCTTTGCAGAAGTTTTTTCTACCCATCTATATCCTTATTGAATTTGTGTACATTATCTACTAATTTCTCAATAATAGGGGACTCACTGTTTACCTCAATTTGTAGTACATCCAAAAAATATGTCATTGATGTCTTCAAGAACGTTACCTCTGTCACTTTTTCTCTCAACTTCCTATGTTGTGCCTTTTCCTCCATAGATCACTAAGGATCTTGATCTGATTAGTAGTGAGATTGGATTGATCCTAATTTGGAATCACAATCTCAGTATCAAGGTCTATCTTATAAGAGATCTTTACTTTATCCTTACTTTTTCTTTTAGCAATGGGAGAGACTATGATTGCTTTACCTTTCTCCTCATCTTTCTTCTCTTCTCTACTTGGTTTACTCTAAGTTTCTTCTTTTCTTTATTTTTCAACCTTGTCTTCATCCTTTGATTTTTACTTGGTTAAGGTTGTCCTAGATGTGTTAATCTCATATTAATTTTGACAATTGAGTGTCTATACACTTTAGTCATTTATAAGTTATGTATTTACATGTTGAATCAGTAATGCATGCCAAGCATAACATGTCAGACAATGCATGTCGAGTAAGTCAAGTGTTGAGCAACAATAAGTTCTAAGTGAGTCAAGTGCCAAGTAACTACTAAGTGTTGAGTCACTCAAGTGGCGAGCATATAGTATGTGTTGAGCTATTAAGATATTGAGTGATCAATGGATGTTGAGTCATTTAGAGGTTGACTTATAGCATTGAAGTTATAGTTGATGCCAAGCATTAGGGACTTCAGATGCTGACTTATACAATTTTGACATAGATGTTTTTAATGGCACAAAATTCTATGTAAATTATTTTGGAGCCAACTTAAGGATTTTTTTGTGATCTTAGATGATAATGATGAATCTTTATTGTGAATCCCTATGTAGTACATGCATCCAATGAAAAAAGGAAGGTTTAAGCAGCTAGATGTATAAATTATAATCATCGATTCATACCTAACTCTAAGTCACCTAGGTCTTCTTAAGGAGGACAAACCCTAAACTTTATGTGTATGGAAGGAGAAAATAGAAGGTGCAAATCGAGCTTTCATGGTGAGTAAAGAGTTGTGAATTGAGATACATAACAGAATCAGTTAGAGGAGAATAGAGGAAAGGATTAGAAGACAATAGAGATACATCTGATGAGAAAGGATCAAGTATACATCAAGAAAGAGGTGATTTGTCGTCAAACAACAAAGTGCTAATTGAAGGATAATTGCTGAGACATTCTAATAGGTGGATTAGTTAAATATCTTAATAGAGTAGTCCCAACAAGATATTATAAATCTTTTAATAGGGTGCTTACTTTATTGTAAGTTAATTTTTTTTAGTTAGGCACACTTCTAATATGGTGTAGAAATCCTTTAATAGGGTGAGACCTAATAGTATTTGTAAGCCTTTAATAGGGCAAACCTTTCACAGGGTAGATCACACCTTATGATCAAAACATTGTAACTTTCATTGGATACACTTTATAACTACAATAGTGAAGATTTGTGGGTGTCATCCCCACCCTAGTTTTACCTTCTCATTGGAAGGTTTCTAGGTAACCAAATATCTTGTGTGATATATGTGATTGAATGTTTTACTTTTATGCTATGGATGTATATGCTCAATTTGGTATCTTAGTTTATATGCATAGATTGTGAGATGAATGTGTGGTGAACCTTTTTGAGGTTGAAAGTTTTAAGTGTTGATTCACACCCCCCCCGTCTCATAGTTTACTTTCCCTATTTTATTTCCAAAAATTGGTATTACAGCCTTAAGTTCTCTAAAAGTAAAGCTTTTCTTTGAGGAAAGATCTTGGAAATGGAAGTCTACAAGTTAAGGAAAGAGTATTGAGAAGATTGAAATAAAACTTTCCCTACATCAGCTGAATGAAGCAAGCGATGAGTTAAAGTTATCATTGAAAAGAAGGAAGGAAATAGCTATTGAAAAGAATGAAACACATTATCAAGAGATTAAAACAACTAAATTATTTGCATATGGAAACACAAGTGAATTTGATGTAGTAGTTACATATCTGATGGAAAAGAATGGAACCCTAACTAAAGAGGTTAGAAATCTCAAGATAGAACAAGAAGTCCAATCAATATTTCTTTGTGAAGTCACTGAGTAGAAAAAGAAAGCCATAGAAAACAAAGTCATGATTGAAGATGAGAAAAGGATTTTGACCAATAGACTAGAAGAGAAAACATTAGAGGCAAATAGGATTGCTAACATGCAATTGGAAACATTGAGTCAAATGATGATTATAAATCATGAACTAAATGAAAAGGATATTAAGATCTCAACATTGAAGTTGCATAATGAACAATTGAGAAATGATTTGAAAAGAGAAAAAGGTTAATTGCAATAGATTTCCACAATCCATGATATTCTATATTCGAGCTTCTGGGTGAGATTGTGTAAGATTTTTTAGCATCAAGATTTTGGATCATACTCTATGATCCATCATTAGGATGTTAATGAGAGCTAAGAATGTAGAAGAATGATATGTTGCAGACCAGGCTAAAAAATAAGAGAAGAGGCAAGGGTAAGGGAGAGCCACATGCAAATCAAGAGAAAAAAGAAGAAAAGAAAAACAATTAAGGTCAAGAAAAACCAAAATGAACTACAAACTACCAACTAAAGAATGAATTAAAAAATCAATTAAAATTAAAGTGATATTATAAAAAGAGAAAAAAGAAGTGAAGACAAAATAACGTAAAATAATAATAATGATAATGATAATAATAAATAGATAAGAGAATGACCAAGAAGTAAACAACTAACTTAAAAATAAAATAAACTCAATAAGAAATTTAAAAAAAAAAAAAAAAAGAAACTAAATAAGAGTTAAAAAAAGGAAACAAAGGCAACATAAAACCTATAGGAGAGGGCAAAGAAGAAAACTACGAGTAAAAAAGTCAAGGGAGTTAAAAGAGAATGAAAACTAACCTAATAAGGATCTAAAAATAAAATAAATAAATAAAATGAAATTAAAATTGCGAACTCACTAACAATGAAAAGAAGACAAAAAATGATAAAGATAATAAAAGAAAGATAAATGAATAAATGAAGAAAAAGAAAATAAATGAATAACTAAAGAATGAACAAAGGGAGGAGAAAAACTAAATATCCCATCAACACAAAGACAAAGGGAGAGAGCGGATAGTTTCGAAGATAAATAAGAGAAAAAAATAAATTATAAAGGAATGAGATGAAAAACCAACCTAATAAGGTTTAAATATGAAAAAAAGAGCATATAATTATGTAAGTAAATAAATGTTAGTATTTAACTAACATTAACTCACCTAAGACAAATATTTGTTTAAATATAAATATATATATGTATGTATGTATGTATGTATATCGTTATATATAACCTTGTGTGTGTGTGTGTGTGTGTGTGTATTGTTACACTTATACTCACCTATTTTCATATTTCTCTCTATTATATATGTATATTTATTTATACTAGTTTGTGTGTGTGTGTGTGTGTGTGTGTGTGTGTGTGTGAATATATACTTACATATATGGATATATACAAACACCCACAATAAAGATAAAAATAATAGAGGAAAGAATGTCGAGATAAACAAAAAAACAAAAAAGAAAGAAAAAATAAAAATAAAAGAAGTTAAAAATAGAAAAATTAGACTATATATATATATATATCGACAAAAACAACCTAGTGTATATCTATAGCAATATGTGTATACTAGTAAGTATAAACATATAAATGCAATTAAGAAATTAAAAATGAGTATATATGCAACAAAGTAGAAAAATGCATAAAAATAAATGTATATGCATACATGTATGAATGAGGAATAACATAATTTTTTTCTAGGTTGCATATATATCGAGACATATGCTAGTTCATATTATGTTAAAAATTATTTTATTCCTTGTTCATACATGTATGTATATACGTTTATTTTTATGCATTTTTCTACTTTGTTGCATATATACTCATTTTTATTTCTTAATTGCATTTATATGTTTATACTTACTAGTATACACATATTGCTATAGATATACACTAGGTCTCTCTCTCTCTCTCTCTCTCTCTCTCTCTCTCTCTCTCTCTCTCTCTCTCTCTCTCTATATATATATATATATATAGTCTAATTCTTCTATTTTAACTTCTTTTATTTTTATTTTTTCTTTCTTTTTTGTTTTTTTGTTTATCTCCTCATTATTTCCTCTATTATTTTTATCTTTATTGTTGGCATTTGTGTGTGTGTGTGTGTGTCTATATATATATATATATATATATATATATATAGATACACTTATATTCACCTATTTTTATCTTTCTCTCTATTATATATATGTATATTTATTTATACTAGTGTATATATATCATTATATATATATATCAATACACACACACACACACACACACACACACACACAAGGTTATATATATAATGATATACAAGCTAATACATACATACATACATACATACATACATATATACATACATACATACATATATATATATATATATATATATATATATATATATATATATATTGTTGGAATTATAGATGGAGTAACTGAGAGGGGGGGTGAATCAGTTACTACAAAAACAAATTCAGATCTCTTCGATGTCTTAAAGAACTAGTTACTGATGTCACTCGGTAAACACTAACAAAAATGTTGTAGCTTGGTAGATTAACTTGTTACTAATCTTTAAGCATTCATAATTATTAACATGCATGTAAAAGTAAATAACATGAACACAAGAGACACCAGATTTAACGTGGAAACCCAATATGGAAAAAACCACCAAGTAACTAGTACCAATTTTCACTCTTCTGAAGTGAGCCTTGTTAGGAGCCAATCCTGTTAAAGGTTACAAAACACACTGTTAGATGTGACCCTGTTAGAGGATTTAATCATCCTACTAGGAGTGGCCTTGCTAGAGGTCTTTAGAATAATTCAACTGAACTACCCACCTTGTTAGAGGATTTACAAAATGGCTATTAGATCAACTCTGTTAAGAGATTTAGGAAATATTATTACAATGGTGAGAAAGTAACAATAAGTGACCTGAATGAGATGCAACTAAACATTGTTGATATAGATCTTTTCTTTGCTTCAATAGATCCTTGCTGATCAAATAAAAATCGCCTTCTCCTCAAGGATATCTGATCCTTCTTCAAAATTCACTTACACTACCTTTTCACACAATCAGCTCATTGCATACTTGTTTCTTACAATTAGAATCCACAACTTGACCTTTTATTTATACATTAAAAATTGTCAAGGTGGCTCAAGTACAAGTTACATTTACCAATAAACCATACATCATTTGGCTACAAATATTACATTAAACAAATAAACTTTATTTCCCAAAATAATGAAATCCTTCATTGGCTGACCCTGCTCAGTAAACAGTGCTCTAGAAACAATTTCCTGAGTTAACCATCTCAACTCGGTTAACACTGCAAATTCTCTGAAATCCTTTGGCTGTTGAGTGAACTCGATAAGAATTGAATTTCCTTTGCTGACCATGAGAGCTTGGTAAGAACTGTTCTCTGCCATATTTTCCTTTGATGACTGAGTAAGCTTGGTAGACACTAAATTTCCTTTGCTAACCTTGAAAGCTTGATAACAACTGTCTGCACAAGGTAAAGTCTAAGAATGCTTGGTAGACACTGTGAATCTTCTTGTAAACCAACTGAGCTTGGTAGACTCTATCTTTTTCCTTGTTGACCAACTGAGCTTGATAGACTCTGATTGATAACTGATATGATATTTGTGTAACATCAAAGACAACACACACACACACACACATTTATATTCAAATATATATATATTTAGATTTATATTTAAACAAATATTTGTCTTAGGTGAGTCAATGTTAGTTTAATACTAACATTTATTTACTTACATAATTATATGCTTTTTTTTTTTTTTTCATATTTAAGCCTTATTAGGTTAGTTTTTCATCTCATTCCTATATAACTTATTTTTTGCTCTAATTTATCTTTTGTACTCTCTGCTCTCTCCCTTTGGCTTTGTGTTGATGGGATATTTATTTTTTCTCCTCCCTTTGTTCATTCTTTAGTTATTCATTTATTTGCTTTTTCTTCATTTATTCATTTATCTTTCTTTTATTATCTTTATTATTTTTTGTCTTCTTTTCATTATTAGTGAGTTCACAATTTTATTTTTATTTTTATTTATTTATTTTATTTTTAGATCCTTATTAGGTTAGTTTTCATTCTCTTTTAACCGCCTTGACTTTTCACTCATAGTTTTCTTCTTTGTCCTCTCCTATAGGTTTTACATTGCCTCTATTTCTTTTCTAAACTCTTATCTAGTTTCTTTTATTTTAGTTTATTTTTATTACTTATTGAGTTTATTTTATTTTTAAATTAACTATTTACTTCTTGGTCATTCTCTTATCTATTTATTATTATCATTATCATTATTATTATTTTACATTATTTTTGTCTTCACTTCTTTTTTCTCTTTTTATAATATCACTTTAATTTTAATTGATGTTTTAATTCATTCTTTAGTTGGTAGTTTGTACTTCATTTTGGTTTTTCTTGAACTTAATTATTTTTCTTTTCTTCTTTTTTCTCTTGATTTGTGTGTGGCTCTCCCTTACGCTTCCCTCTCCTCTTATTTTTTAGCTTGGTTTGCAACATATCATTCTTGTAATGCCCTGACAAGGGATCCAAAAGAATTAACCTAAAATTTTACTAAGTTTGCCAAACAATTTTTTTAAAAAAAACATGAAAGATAAACCATTCATATCAAACACATAGTAGCGGAAGTAATAACATACATACAACTAAAAACATTCATAACAAGTTACATTCCTTAAGGATCCCAAGACGTTGAGTCACATTTGATCTAATTAATGCTTAGTCTAACAACTACCACATCCACATGAAAGAATAATTAAAAGTCCAATGTCCATAATATACATTTGTTTTGAATGCCTCTTGGCAATTAAATTTGGAATGCTCAATCATCCACTCTACATGACATAGGGTACGAAAGGCTTAAAAGAATATACATATGTAAAAATAAAGATACATCATCCTCATCAAATTCATGATACAAGTGCAATACAGTAAATGAAACCAAATTCCATACATGATACATCATCATAGAAGATATAAACATCCATTGTAAAAGATAACCATATATCATAAAACACAATTAATTAAGTGCACGGTTCCTTCCAACCATAAATAGCATCATTAGACCATCATGGGCCCTAGCCATCCCCCGCACGTAACATCCCAAGTCACTGAAGAGATCATCGATATTATCATAGTAGGAATATCACTCCTAAAACATACTACAACATATGCCAAAAGAAATCTAACATTTACAACATATGCATAAAAAATCTAACATGCAAGAATAAAGCATAAGATGATCCTACAAAGCAGATAACATCTTCTATCACATGCTAATCATCAATATAAAGAAACATGTTAGTAAATAACATCCATCATAAGATCCAAGAATTGAATGAAGATAAATACCAACCAAGAATGCTCCAACCACAATGTCTACGGATGGATCTCAAATGGTAAGAGTGAAAAAGCACTACCACCTAATCGCATGGAACCTAAATGGTCCACTCTCACCACACTAAGGAGATAATCTCAAGTCCCAAGTAGGATATCAAATTACATAACACAAATACTCTCTAAGTCTAAGAATCCTAAAAGTATACTAACTCAAAGGTTCCAACACAAACTGACATCTAATCCCAGAGGCACAACAAAGACATGTAGAAAACCTAATATGTAAGCGAGAAAGTATCATCGTACGGATCATGCTAGAGTTACCTTACCCGCTAGTGATCCCTATGAGGCCACTAGTATCCTCTCATACTAACAAGGCATACTGTGGAATGCAAGGTCGCAACCAAGTGTTCTCTCTACTCCCATCCTAGTATGTATTAGCACTCGAGGCATGGGCAAGAACATACAATTATCTTATTAGGTTCATTCAATCCCCATTTAGTGTAAATGTTTTCACTTATTAAATAACTTACAATGAGTTACCCTGGAAGCCACTTAGGGCCCTAGCCCCCATTGCAAGCCACTTCCCAACACTACAAGTAGATAACCTACCCTAGGCTCAATAAAAGCACAAATCCATAATCACATAAAATCACCCTATTCCTAAACAAGCGATTGGAAAAATACCAAAAGATAATCCACAATAAAAGCATCAAATCTCCATGAGCAACTGAAAAGCATCCATTACTAATCATGACCACAACAGTTCTATATTGGCAACTGAAGGTATCACTAATAATCACAATATCCATTGGTTCTCAACAAGCAACCAAAAAGTATCTCAAAGTAATACTGATCGAAGACTCCAAAAATGGTTGAGTCAAAACATGTCATAACATGACATCATCAAGATCAAAACAAACACTTTAGTCCCATTAAGGCAACTGAAAAGTAACCCAAGTATAATTGATCGATGACTCAAAAATGGTTAAGTCAAGTGTTTCAAATACATACACCTCAGCTTCACACAAGAAGACTGGAAAGCAATAACAATCAGTAAATACAAACATCTCATAGAACATACCATCACATTACCATTGTTGGGTCTAGAAAGATCGAGACCAAATAACATCAACATGCCATCACATTATCATAAACCCCCAACCCTTTGGTAGACATCCTATAACTGGTCAACAATCTAGTCAACCCCAAACATGGATAACATAAAAAAAAAAAGTTACAAACATATATTTTAGTTTTATTTTGCAATCATATGGTTAAGCCAAGTATGAGGTTTCAGTTTTTGTTTTCAAGTACATTTCAAGTGTATAAGATTCTTCATTTAATCTACAACTCAACCCATTTATTTTTTTGAATAAAACATAGAATTATCCCTCTATTATTTTAAAACAATTTCTAAAATAATCATAAGATAATTATTTACTTATTTAAATCATTGAACTAGTTCCTATTGACTTTTAGATAAAATCATTCACATTATTCAAAATATTAGAATAATACTTATCAACTTTCTAATAATTAGTTTACAATTTCCTTTAAACACTTCAAGGACAACCATTTATTTAAAATAATCCTCATTGATTTTAAGTAAAATCAATCTTATTAATAATTCAATTATTTAATTCCACTTATTAATATCTCTTTTCTTTTAATTTTCCCTCATTTAAAAATCCATTTACTTAAATTGACTAATAATTAATTACACTTCTTCTACTATTAACTAATCTTAATTAAATTAAATTTAATTAGATTAGTTAATAATTAACTAATCTTAATTAAATTAAATTTAATTAGATTAGTTAATAATTAACTAATCTTAATTAAATTTAATTTAATTAGATTAGTTAATAATTAACTAATCTTAATTAAATTTAATTTAATTAGATTAGTTAATAATTAACTAATCTTAATTAAATTTAATTTAATTAGATTAGTTAATAATTAACTAATGCAATGTAACAAAGTTTCATACAATACCATATTAAATTTTTCGCAAAGTCCTAGCTTGTTGACGTAAGGGCATAGTCTATTTTTTGTATTGAAAAGACTTCTCATTTGGATAAAATCTTGAGTATAAATGTCTTAGATCTATGTTGGTTTAGTTTTTAATTCATTCCATGCTTTGATAGATTATTTTTGTGAAGTCTAAGCACAAAAAACTCCTGGTTATGGAAAATGGAAGAATGACTATCATTGAATAAAACAGTCCCAGTACGGGGGCCATATCTCCCTAATGAATTGTTGGATCGGGCCAAATTTGAAATATGTTGGAGAGGGCCAAGTTGCACCAAATCTTAGTGAGCGATCGAATAAATTTGGTCTAGATAAAAAGTTATAAATGTCTAAGTTTGGGTCTATGTAAGGGGCAGCGATAGGGCAGCTTGTGATGAATTTCCTTCATAAATAAAACTAGGGTTTCCTAAGGTTTTCTTTGCAACCAAATAAAAATTAACATACATATCTAGATTCCAATTTCAAGATTGAAGATTTTTTCATGGAGTATATTCAGACACATTTAACAAACACAATGAAGACAGGAAGAGAAAGAGTGCAAATGGAATATGTGAAAATCACGAGTGCACTTGGATATTGATGCTAATTTGCTATGCCTCAGAAGTCCATAGAAAAATCTCTTCCTTCTCCAACATTCGCCATTCCTCCAAGAATCAAATCAACTGAAACCACCAAGTGACTAGAAGTGCTTGTAGAAGCATATGAGCATATAGAAGCATATGAGCTTATTGAATGCATGTAAGCTTTTCCATACACACTAGAAGAGCCTCTATATAAAGGCCTCTAAGATGCATCTAGAATGTGTCTAGAAAGAACTAGGAGATAAGCATGACAACTAAGCACATAACTTCCACAATAAGAAGATAAACATGATGAGGTGTCTAAAATGTTGTAGACACCATGTGCTCAAATAATGTGCTAACTCCTAAGTGTAGACAACACGTGCATAATTCGAGTGCAAACTCCTGTGTTGTCAACATGACAACTTACAAGAGTTCGTATACTCCTATGTGACTAAATATTAAAATAATACACCTTAATTTATTTAATATTCATTTCACTCCTTTTTAAATTAATTTATTAATATTAAATCTCATGCACTCACTTTATTAAATCCACTTGTTTTATCTTAATATATTTATATTTTAATCACATGCACACATCATGCAATCTAAAATCTTTTAATAATTTTAATATCTTTTCCACTTTTACATTTATTTTCAAAACTTAATTGATAAAATATTTATTAACCTAAATAATAATTTATTTAAAAATGAACTCTAAATATATTATTATTAAATTAAATAAATATTATCATGTTCCAAATTTAAACTTATAACTTTAATCTTCAAATTTAATTCTTTTTATTTAATTAATTTCCCAATTAATTAAATTAAATTAAATATTAAAATATCATATTAATTTTCCATTAAATTAAACCATTAATTAAATATTTTAATTAGGCTTAATTAATAGAAAATACACTAAAGACTCATAAAGTAAAATACAAAAACCCATCATAGAAAAAAACATACAAAATCAAACCAAAAGGGTTAATATCATGAATTACGTCATCTGACATTTTCAGAGGGTACTCAACTCAAATACTTCTCCTAATTTTCAATTAGGACAAATGGCTTAAAGGGTTGGGATTTGGACTTGAGTATTTATCTCCCCTCTCTTACCATTGAGATAATGCGATAGGGTATGCTCATCCTGGAAATTTAGGGAAGTCGATACCCGGTACCTACAACCTGCATAAAATCCATGCATGTTCAAGCACAATATATACTAAGTTAAATAGGCAATGGCAGAAAGTGGTGCATCATGTAGATCCCGACTAGCAGGTGACTACGACTCCCTTCCTTAACCACATCAGAAATGCCATACAGAAAGGAAACAAACACGCACACCATACACATGCAAGTATGGGGTAAGTATCCATAAGAAGACACATATGATAATAAATCAACTAATTAATCATCATTAATAACTGCAAACATTGCAATAATAATCATCCATACATGAAATATAGAATACCAAATGATCTCATCATATAATAAAGTGAATCTAAAACAATATATGATAATCTCAAAATAATGTTACTAATTATCATCATCATAAAACTATCCTAAAAGAGTTTGACAATGATAAAAAAAATTCAACTAGGGGCAGGCACTACAATTCTTCTATATTCTTAGCTCTCTCATTAACATCCTGATGATGGATCATGAAGTATGGTCTGAAACATTAATGCTAAAAAATGTTACACAATCTCACCCAAAATCTTGAATGCAAAAGAGAAAAAGAGTTTTTTGAAAGCTTCAATAGACCTAGTGCAACTATCAAGTACTTTGAGAAATTGATGAGATCCCCTAGATCCAATAGTGATACTACTAGATTAGGCTACACCAGTACTGAAGAAGGAGAATCATCCAAAAGTGGTGAAGAAAGAACTAACAAAGGTAAGAACCCCAAACCTACTTCTCATAATTTTGGTAAGATAGGTCATACTACTAATGTCTATAGGAGCAAGACTGTGAATCAAAATCCTAAGCAAAAATTCATGGGTAACTACCACAAATGCAAAAAATGACAACATCAAGCACATAAATGCAAAACCAAGAGCATAAGCACACAAAGATTTGAAGCATACTACTATAACTATCAAAAGTATGGACATAGAGCATATGAGTGCAGATCTAAGCCTAAATGGTCATCAAACAAGTAGACATAGGTAAAGCACAATAGAAAATCTTATAATTGGGATTATAATATTAGGTATAGTTTTCACTATTGTCAAGAGTATGGACATGTTTCTGAAAATTGCATAAGAACACATTTTAGAAGTTACTACAAAAGATGGTTGAGTCAAACAACATGTTTTAGTTGTTTGAAGATAGTCACATGAGCAAGTATTGTCCAACAAGGTCAAAGGCACCTAGTAGCGAGTTCAATAAAGGCAAAGGAAAGTCAAATGTTGAGAATGTCAAAGATGAGATAAACAAGACATGGAAGAGAAAGGAAGGTTGTAGCAAATCAAGCTCAAATGAGGTCACTTCACCCAATAGGTCAGGTGATCACACCATTTACAATTAAGCAATTGAAAGGTATGTTAGGATTGATATTTAAAAACCATACTATACATCAGTTCCAAGGTTTTAGTTCTAAAAAGATTATATATGCATAAAGTAAGATGCAAAGTGTTGGTTAAAATCTAGAAGAAATCTTTGAGTTATTATAGTTTTCATGTTATTGTTGAGCATGAAGAGTTTCACTTTTGCTACTAAGTGAAATGTTAGTTGATGTTGAGCTATCATTAGTGATGGCATTGGCTAAGCTCATAGTAGTTGCTGAGTATAAAGGGAACTTCATGGAAGCCAAGTGAGTCAAAATCTCTATTGAAGCCGAGCTTATAGCTATGTAAGCACTTAGCATTAAATGCAAGGTTTTAAGGTCTATAAGATTACTTTCTACTCATTTGACATCATTTAAATTTGAAGGAGATCATTCCAAGCTTTTGCAAATAGGATTCAATAGTTGCTCGACATCATCTTACTAGACTTACAAAGGTATTTATCATGTGCCAAGCTACATAGTTTGAATTTTTGCAAACCCTAGGTTTACATAATGGTTTCTAGTTCTTTAGAAAATAAGGTTAAAGAGGGAAAATAAGTTTTGAATGTATAGTTGATAAGAATTGAGATCAAACAACCAAACTTTAGAGCCATCCCTAATATTGCTTACAAGAAAGATCCATATGTTGTGTTATCAATGATACCACCTTGATTTTTGATGATTCAGGATGTAAGGTGTTGCCACACATGCAAAGTGGGTAGTATAGTTGACATGGAGATTAGGGAAACCTATGGTAAATTATGTGAAAATGGTGCATTAAGAGATGAATTCAAAATTGTAGAGGCAAAAGGGTTAACCCATGCCCTAGATTTCCCCAATATTTTCAAAACTAAATGGATAAAGATAGTTCTAAGTAGAATTCATGATATGGTTCAAAAATGGACTAGTGAAAATCACCAAGAAAATTATACACAGAGTGACAGGATATCCAATCCTTCACTAACCTAAAACCATGAGGACTGAAGCTAAGGAAGTCATTGAGAAAAATATTGGGGTTGTGTGGAATAAATGAGGTATGATAATTGACACTATCTCAGATCCCCTAATTTATTTTATAGTAGGGATTATAGCACAAAAATTTTATCAATCTAGTAGGCTTAACACTATACCATATATTGTTGTTGACATGGGCTACAAGATAGTCAAGAAGGATCATACATATGACCTTGTTGAGTTGTAGTTGCAAAAATTGATAGAAAATTTGGGAGCAATAAGGAAGACCAAGAATGCTCAATGCAAATTTGGTTGAATCCTTATATGCATTTTATTTTATGTATATAATACATTCCCCACATTTGGTAAATTTGGATGGAAGACAAATAGATCCATTGCAGTGCAAATTGGTGAGTTTACTGAACAACTTGGAGAGAATTTTGAGTCTATAATGATGACTTACTTTGAAGATTTTAAGAAGAAAATGAAGAAAAGACTAAGGATACTAGTTTCACTAGTGGAGAAACATTTCAATGATGTTTTTTTTTCTAGTTGACAATAATTTTACATATGCTTAGGCTGTAATGCCTAGGATAAGGTGGCTAAGGCCACTAGGCTATAAAATCAATGTGGATGAGACCTCTGCAATAATCACAACATTACTTACAGAAGATGTAGATTCCAAGGATCCTACCTTTGGGAATTATGATGTGGCTAAATCTATAATAATGATGGATTTAAAGACAACCTCAGTCATAAGGAAGAAGAACAATATTGTGAAGAAACTTAAAGAGAAATTTGGTGAAGGTACAGAAGAAGATGAAGAAGAAGATGTTATTGCCTAAGCACCACTGGCCTTAACTCAAGGTCAAGGTGAAGATCAAACAAAAGAGGTGGAAATTAAAGAAGGTTCCAAGGGAGAAGAAACTAGCAAAGCACTTGAGACAAATAAAAGGAAAGAAAAATTTCTAGCAGTTAGTAAAATAAGAAAGGTTTTAAAACTTAAGCCTGTCATTCAAGCTACTCAAACCAACACAAGAGCTACTGCCAAGAAAGCCCAAGAAGTAGTAAAGACAAAAGAAAAGAGGACCAAATCAACTCCTAATGAAGAAGAGTCTAAGAAGAGAAAGAGGATAAAGTATATAGCTCCAATAGAATTTGATGAAGAGAAGACTAAATCTAATGATAACAACCTATTCAAAGTGTAAACTTGGAAAAGTTGAGGTGAACCAAGTAGAGGAGTCGATATATGTCATGATGCAAATATTCAAATAGACTCCAACATGAGTAGAATATAGATACTTCCACTATAAAGATTAAGGATGTTTGTGATACTGCTAATTAGAATATCAAACCCCTTACAGAGGAAGACTTGAAGAAGATACTGGTACAATCCACTACCTAGGCCAAACTTTGTGAACATCTTGTACTAGTAAGTGTTGATGAGATTGAGAAGGTAGACAAGGCATCTGTAGGGGAGAAAGTTTAGATACAAGAGACATCTATAGCCCCTCCTCAATTTAGCATGACACCTACTACATTACCTATTGTAGTATATCAAAGGAAGGAGACACCAACTTCTACTATCAGTACCTTGGTACAAAGTTCTCCAATCTTAAGACATGAAAAGGTCAAAGAAAATAACAAGAGTGAAACATTTGGAGAGAAAAAAATTGACACAATAGAGAGTGAAGAAATAAAATTACAAACAAGTCAGGTAGATAATCTACTTATAGTACAAGCACAAGGTGCAACCAAGAAAGTAGAGCTAGCTAAGGATAGGATTGAAGGGACATATTTGACTACAATGCCTAAGGAGAAACTAGCAATATAAACACTGTGACTTTACCAAGAATTGCTACTCCTCCTAGTCAAGCTCTTCATAGGCTAAGTATAGAAGCTATACCCCTACAATCATCAATTCCAAGTCCAAGCACATCCAAGTTAGATGAAGTTTTATCAATTGGTGATGTGAACTTGGATGAAGTTATTGAGTTGCCCAAGTGTGATTTTTCAACTATCACTATTGAATAGATGAGCATACTACAAGATGCTCTTGTAAGGAAGAAACACCAAGAACTACTCAGATAGGAGCATAGGTAGAAACAAGTATTGCAAAATATCAAGGAATTTTTTCTTGATGCATTTATTCTACCAGCACTAGAAGAAACCAAGCCAATCATAAAGCAATTGACTAGCCTTATTGAGAAGGTAAATGATGCAGACCTATATTCAAATGTCAAGTTACTTGAATGGTCTAAAAGAAAGTTTAAGAATAAGGTCAATGAAAAGATATCAAGTGTTATTACACTATCACAAGTTGAGTTAGCAACCATTTGAAGAAGGTACTAGAGAAAATTTTCTCTTTGTACACTAAATTGTGTAATCCCACACTCTTCACACAGGAAATTAGGAGCCACATACTAAGTTTGGAGAGTCATATGCAATCATCTGATATAACTATACCGAGGTCTCTAGCCCAAAGTGAGAAAATTTTTAAGAATCTCCTAAACTCTAAAAGTCAGTTGGTAGTTTTACATGTAGATGAAGCAAACATTAAGGCTAAATTGATCAACATCTAGTCTATGATAACTCCACATATGGAGACACTGCACATGGAACTAACCTTGGCTAAAACACTCATGAAAAAAGATCCACATCTTTCTACTCACAAAGGCTTAGTTCACCTTGTTGTCAAACTAACCATCCAAATCAAATCATTGGAGGTAGCTTGTGATAATTGGGATGCTTCTTTGAAGATTATACTTGAGGTCCATAAAACATTTTTGGATAAACACACTATTAGTGTATAATCCTTTGATATAAGTGTAAAAAAGGGGGAGAAATAAGCAAAAGGGGGATGAAATAAGAAAAGGGGAGAAATAATTAGGGGGAGACATAAGAGGAGAAGATATTATTTTTGAGGGAAGTCAGTCAATGATAGAGATATAGTTTATAGTTTAGCTTATGTACATCTACTCAATAGGAGAAATGATTTTGGTTCAGATACAAAACAACACAATCAACTTAATGGGAGTTATTGAATTTTGCAGTATGATGGATAAGTCATGTTTTGCAAAATTTTAAAATTTTTGAAATTTGGTATATAAGCTGAATAGAGATATTAGATATCTAAGTTATGCTCATAAGTGAAGATCATTCATGCATGACCAAGTGTTTTTGTCACTCATGTCAAAGAGGGAGAATGTTAAGCTCATATTGGTTTTGATATACACTTTAGTCATTTATAAGTTATGTATTTAGTTCATGCCGAATAAGTGTTGCATGCAAGCATAACATGTCTGATAGTGCATGTCGAGTAAGTCAAGTGTTGAGCAATAGTAAGTGTTGAGTGAGTCAAGTATTAAGTAACTAGTGAGTGTTGAGTCACTCAAGTGCCAAGCATATAGTATGTGCCAAGTTATTCAAATGCTGAGTGATCAATAGATGTCAAGTCATTCAAAGGCTGAGTTACAACATTGAAGTTATAGTTGATGCCAAGCATTAGGTACTTCAGATGCTGAGTTATATAGTTTTGACATAGATGTTTGTAATGACACAAACTTCTATGTAAACTATTATGGAGCTAACTTAAGAATTTTTTTGCAATATTAGATGATAAGGATAAATATTTGTTGTGAATCACTATGTAATACATGCATCCAATTAGAAAAAGGGAAGGTTTAAGTGGCTAGATGGGTGAAATACAATCATTGATTCATACCTAACCCTAAGTCATGTAAGTATTCTTAAATATGACAAACCCTAAACTTTATATGTGTGTAAGGAGAAGATAGAAGGTTTGCATGTACAAACTAAGCTTTCATGATGACCAAGGAGTTGTGAATTGAGATACATAGGAGAATCAGTTAGAGGAGAACACAAAAAAGGAATTAGAAGACAACGTAGATACATCTAATAAAAAAGAATCAAGTACACATTAGGAAAGAGGTGATTTGTCATCAAGAAACATAGTGCTAACAAAAGGATCATTTTTGAGACATTCTAATAGGTGAATCAGTTAAATATCTTAACAAAGTAGTCCTAACAAGGTGTTATAAATCCTTTAACAGGGTGCTTACTTTATTGTAAGTTAAAGTCCTTTAATTAGGCACACTTCTAATAAGGTGTAGAAATCCTTTAACAAAGTGAGACCTAACAATCTTTGTAAGCCTTTAACAAGGAAAAACTTTCACAGGGTAAATCATGTCTCATGGTAAAAGCATTGTAACCTTCATTGGATACACTTTATTACTACAATAGTGAAGATTTGTGGGTGTCATCCCCACCCAAATTTTACCTTCTCTTTGGAGGGTTTTTGGGTAACCAAATATCTTGTGTCATATATGTGATTGAAATTTTTACTTTTATGCTATGGATGTATATGATCAATTCTATATCTCATTTTATATGCATAGATTGTGAGATGGATATGTGGTGAATGTTTTTTAGGTTGAAAGTTTTTAAGTGTTGATTCACCCCCCCTTTCTCAGAGTCTGCTTTTCCTATTATATTTCCAATGCATATTGAGTCTGTAACATGGTTCCTACTTAGGTGGATGGAAGATTTTTTTCCTTCTTCTCTGTTTGATCTATAATAGGTGTAGTAATGGCTTGGATCAGAGTGGAGGGTAGAGATGCAATCACATCTACTACCATCATCTTTATATTAGACTCTTCTATAGTCTATACATCTTTCTCTTCATCCTTCTTCAATTTACCCTCTTGCTCAAAAATGGTTTTCAAAAACTTTTTTGTGGACTACACAACATCTTCAATATTTTTTGTCAAAATTTGGAAGGATTTGAATCTTTAAGTCTACCTATTTTCATGTTTTTCCATGGCCTTCTTGATCTATGCATTTGAGAGGTTATGTGTGATTCTTTTCAATGTTTTCTCCTAATGTCCCTATCTATTTTCACAAAATTTATCCATCTCTATGTAATTTCTTTCAATAGGAAATTAGGGGCTTCACCTTTAATTCATTCAGGTCATATTTCAATTTTTCCATCTTCTCCACTAAAGAATCTTCAATCTATTGTTGCTCTTCTCTACCTCTTGTTTCATACTTAATGTATTTGAAACCTTCCATGCCACTTCCTTCTATTAATATTTTAACTTGTTTCTAAAAGGATATTAGAGGCTTCTTCAACTAGATGATAGGATTTTTTTCCTCTTCATCATATTCATCCTATAGCTTTAGCTTCATCTTGGATTTCCTAGCAATTGTGAATATAAGGGTAGCTACCTTCTTAGGTTCAGTCTTCTTAGGTATCCTTGTAAACACTTTTTCTTTCTTCTTAGGAGGTTCTTGCTCCTCTTCTTCCTCTTCCCATTCTTCGTGTTCTTCTTCCTTTTCATCTTCACCTTTACCCTTAGTCAGCATGAGAGGGTCACCTTTCAATTTCTTCTACATGGTTTCCATCCTCTTCTTTCCTCTTTTCAAGACTTGAGGAATATCTATCTGAAGAGATATCCTAGTCTTTGCTTCATCATAAGTACCAAAATATGTTACCTTAGGATCAAAAAGATCATTAAGAAGAGCCTCTATGATACCCCTTAAATCATCTATATTAACTTCATATCCCAAGGGATTTACCCATGCAGTCCTAGAAATGACTGCTTGAATGTGAATGTTGTCACAATCAACCAAGAAACAAATATCTTGAGCATATTTCTCAACCAACTATTGAGATATTCTTTACATGTTCTACATTTTCTCCTTGAAATTCTCAAAATATGCTTCCATTATGCTTCCAAAATTTTCTCCCAACTCTTGTATGTAATAATTGATTTGATAAATTATAGGCCTGTCCTTACTCCATACCACACTTCCTTTGGATGGAAAGAACTTTTGAACATAAAACAACTAGAAAATGAGACGGATCCAAACTTATCTATGTTCTTTTTTCAATCTCAAATGCTCTCCACATTCTTGCTAAGTGTACTAAGCTACAACTCAACAAGGTCAAATGATAGGTTATTCTTTACCACCTTCTAAGACAAGTCAACAGCTTCACATGTGACACTGTTCGATTTGCTGGAGCTATAGATCTTGTGAGAAGTGACATGGATCTTGAATTTGATCCTCATGTCAGTGAAATTTTTTAGCTTCATTACCCTACCATCCAATTCTTCTAGGGTCTTCTTTGCCAATTCACCACAAGCTAGAGTTTTTTTCTCATTTTGGGTCTATCTAGCATAGAGTGACTTGTAACTTGGTGTACCATCTTCTTCATAATCTTCACAAGTTTTTGAAGCTAGAAGTACATGTCATGCACTTTTATCAAAAAAAATTTGATCCAATTTATTTTGAAATCCTTCAACATGTACAAGGTATGTATTAAACCCTTGATCTCCAAGTGTCTATTAGGATTTAGAACTCTATTGTCACATAGGGAATTGTATGCTTCATTCATTTCAAATGTTCCTAGGTAGAATGACCTAATATCATTACTTAATAGTACCTTTGGTGGTAAATTTAAATGCACTCCCATAGGATCCTTTTGCTTGATAATGGTTGGATGAATCCTAAACTTGGGTGCCTCGGAAACCACATTCTTCACTAACATTGGATGACATGATACTCAATGAAAGATAAAATTTGTAACAATTGAAATGTTTACTACAACTTTTCTCTTCAACACTAATTTTCTTGTAGATCACTTGGGGCTCAAAATTGATCTAAAATCTGAATGTAAGGTAAAAATAAAGCCCTCAATTTCACCTTTTATCAAAAAAATTCAAACTTTGGGGCCTCATAAATGCATCATATAGTGGTAGGTAGAATAGCTCAGTTAAGTCATTCTAGCTCGACATGAATTGTTCATTTCATAGTTTACTTAGAACTAGGTTCTAACACATCTCTACTCGATGATAACAAGTAACTTAGTTACAACTAAATTGTAACTCAGTTAAAACATAAATCTCTTTCTTTTATTTTTGCATCTTTCTATGTTGATTTGGATTGCTCCCTTCAAGCACATGTAGTGTCTCTCGTGTTTGCATATTGTACTTTGATCTATTTTGGTTTGCAAGATACTTTGATACTCATGTTATTTTACATTAGAGATGACATGTTGGTCAGATGTTATACTTTGATTTCAATATCATAGATGTTAGATTACTATGTTGTTCTGTTGATCATATTTTCATAAGGATGCCATTTTGAGATGATAGTATGTTTTATGATGATATCTGGTCATCCAATATTTGGACATATCTTTGATTATATTAGATGTGGATTTAATGTTATGGTTATTTACTTTATTCTTGCTTTGTTATGCTTTATGCGAACATGAGTGATGTAAATGGATTATTTGAGTAAATTTGAATAAATGGTTAAATTAGGTATTTAATGCATTTATTGCTTTGGCTATGTTATTATATGAAATTGCACTTGATCATATATTTTAGTATGCAAAATTTATATCCCTTGCAATGGCACATGGAGTTAGTGATTCAACTATTCATATTTTACCAATGTCATCTGTGTATGGTCGATGTATCTAATTTAAATGTTAAAATTAAACCTTCCAATGATTTGATCTAGACTCATTTGCATTATGCCATTAGACCTATGAATGTGTTTGTGAAATTAGAGGTTTGCATTGTCGTGAAATTGTTAAGGAATTCTGTGATTTTGGGTTTAAGGGTTTTTAGGCTTTATTTTAATTGATTTTTTAATTTTTGGAAACTTTTCCATAGATGAATTCCAATTACTTGGAATAGCATGCTTTCATTTGGGTTGATTCAAGGTTTAGCTAGTCTTCCTAGTTATTCACCCTAATTGATTAATCGCTCAAAAAAGTGAATAAGTATCCAAAAAGAAAATTAATTACTTACTTCTCACTTTTGAAAATTACAAATTTGAGAGCTTTTTCCAAAATCCTCTTTTAAAGCATTGTGTTTCTATTCATTGTGAGAGCTACAGGCATGGGATCTTCGCAAGGTCAGTCTCATTAGATCTAGCTTAGGGAGAACTTGGTTTGCTACAATTTTCAATAGTATCTGGTGATTATTTATTTTATCTAGCTGATTCTTGTTTTTTTCATCTTGGCTATCAAGTAGGCTCTCCTATTTTTGTATTTCAGCTTTGTTTCGACTTCTATTTCTAATTACTAGTTCTGCCTAGTTGGATGGGTAAGAATATTTTCCCTATTTTGGGTATATGGGTTTGGGGTTTCACACCATTATACTAGGCATTTTTGCATACAGTTTCCAAAGCTAAATTTTATTGGATTCTCATGAGTTTTCTTCCCAAAGACAAAATGGGTTTTTAGTTCAAAGTTTTTGAATTTTGGGTTTTTTACCCAAATTTGTGTATTGCCCAATTTTCTCGAGTTTTCTTGGCATGCTATTGGTCATGGATCTACATCATCTATTGGATGTTAGTTAGACCATTATTAAATTTTATGTTGCATTAGGATGCATGCCGCATCTATCCTCTCAAGCTTGTATTCGTTTGAGTGCTATTTTTTGCTTATGTTCTCATCCAGCCCTCATTTTATGATCTTTGTGATGGTGATGCACCACACACGAGAATGTGCACATACATTTTTCAGGTGACTTGTGAGGCCCAAACTCTTGGTTGTATTTTAGTGGAGTTATGTCCATTGGGGTTGGGTTGTGAACTTGTATTGCCTCTGAGCACTCATTGTGATATGAGCATGGGTATGTAGGGTAGGCGTGTGGAGCGACTTCTCTCATTACCCCAATTGTATTCCAACAAGGTGACATGAGCAAGTTATAACAAGTGTTAACTAATTTATAAATAGATAATAAAACTTAATTTAGATAAGTGAATTACTGAATTGTGTTTTCGAAGGCATGGTGTGATGGTTTCCTGAGGGATACATTCCATGCCAGTGTGATGATTTCTTGATAGGTTTGTTTTGCATTAATTTTAGCTTGGGCTTAATGATGCCAAGTGACTTACACTCCACTAGAGTCCCTACATAGTTGACCCATAGAGTGTTTGACCAGTACTTTTTGTAATTGCATTCTCTCATGATCTTGGTTTTAGTCATTTTACTATCTGGCATGAGTGTTAGCCATGGACATGTATTTTATGTGTGGTTGTGGTTGGATCATTATCTCCATCAGCACAACGGGAGTGGACCTATGGGTTCCACATGGTTGGGAGGCATAGCTACCTATATGACTTTTGGGGACTTGTATACAAAGATAATATATTGCCAGTACAACTAATGCTTGACATTCACTTGGTATTTTAATGTATCCAGAGTATATTTTCTTATAATTTATGCTTTCATTAGAATGCTTGGATATCATGTTTAGATGATGTTATTTTATTTGATGCATTCCTATATTGTGATTATTAGAATATGATTATATGATATTGCAATTTGGTTAGTTGGAGTATCTATTGCTTATTGGTTTAGCATGTTCAATTTTCTATTCTTATGATGTTATTACATTTTAGTAGTGACATCCTCATAAGATAGCTCAAACTGTCTAGTTGGTAGTTTTGGATGTTTTGTATGGGGAATGGCTAGGGCCTTCAAGGTCTCATGATGTCGTTATAGTCAAGAGGAACCATGCATGAGTTTTGTTGTGTTCATTCATTAAAATGTTACTTTGAATACATTCCTTTACCACTATGTTTTAGATGGTTAGTTATTGTTTCTATCTTTTTGTTCTAGCGCTCGAGTGTCCAAGCCTTAATTTATGGATCTGGTACTCCTTAGTGTGGATGAATTTTTTTCCCTATTATCTTATTCTTAGTTTTTCTTTCTTGCTATTGTGATTCCTCACACAAGAATTTGAAGTCTTACATGGCTTCTTGCATTTCCTCACATGGCTTCTTGCACTTCCTTGTGTGGCTTATTGTACTTCCTCATGCAAGCATCGACACTAGTATAGTTGATTTTTGGCTGCTAAAATAGGTATATATTCACACAAGAGGGTAGTTTCTCATGTGGCTTAGCATACTTTCTCACAAAAGACTGTCCATTGTATCTTCTCACATGGAAAACAAGGGGCATCTATGCTATTTTTTGGGGAACACAATTTGGTGAGTTGAGTACCCTTTTGAGTTACTTGTATTTTCATGCTTCATCATATCAGAGATTTTATGTTTTTTTTATTCTTGGATCTCATTAACTATTTAAGCATGTCAATTTGGCAGTGGCTTTTGGAGATTCATTCGATGTTGAGATTTTCGATTAAGTCTTTTGTTGCGATCTTATAGATCCTCATATGTTGATTGTTGTGTGCATTTATACTTGTTTTTTTTTATAATAATTATCTTGGATTTTATTTATCCTTGTTCCAAGGATCTCCAGACAAGGCATTACATCTAGTATTAGAGCCCATGTTGCTACATTGAGATCTCTATGTTATGCTTCCACTATGTTAATATTTTTAGTGTGTGTATTGTTATCTTATGTTTGCTTATTTGATATCTTGTTGTGGTTGTTTCTTGTGATTCTTATGCTTTTGATGTGTGTATCTAACCTTATCTTGTTGCTCCATAGTGATGCCTCCTACTTGTAGACCTAGTGGTCAGGGTGGTAATCAATGAGTTGTTAATGAAGAAGAACACCATGAGGAGGAATGACAACATGGAGAGGGAGAATAGGGTAACAATGATCAAGGTGGAATTAGGACATTGATGCCTTTGCTATAGGAAATCATAGTTTAGTTGGAACCTAATGTAGAGGAAAACCAATGTGACCATGGTCAAGAAGAAGGATCTCATAATGGAGATTCTCGCATGTTTGAGCATAGAGAGGAGCGTGAATGCTCTCATACACCATCGGGTAGCTGAAAGCACCATCGAGGTGGTAGGAACAACAATGATGAGGATTCCATCTATTTGGATATTATGAAGACTCTTTGGCAATCCAAACTTTCATTCTATGATGGCAAGGGAAGTGGCCTTAAGGTAGAGACTTGGTTATTAGACATGTAGTGTTGCTTTACCATGTATCCATATGCAACTAATCTGAAGGCCCATTGTGTAATTATGCAACTGAGGGACCATGCATATATTTGGTAGAATATAGAGGAGTAGAAGCTCTAGATTAGCATCATAGATCTCACCTGGGAGATCTTTGAAGAGAGGTTTCGAGAGATATTTTTATCTCCTTAGTTCAAGGAAGCTCATGCTGATAAGTTCCATGAGATTAAACAAGAGTTAATGTCAGTGGACCAGTATGAGATTAGATTCTTTGAGCTTAGTTAGTACTCATGTTGTAATCATCATGAGATACTCCTTACTCAATATCTAATCAGAGGTCTTAATGACTCCATCATTCAAATTGTCTGTATGCATCAAATGAGAACACTTGTCCTTGCTACTGAGAAGATAAGGATTTCCAAGGGCAATGTGGTGAAAGGGTTTAGTAGTTGTGTGAGTTTGTAGGATTAGAGTACATGACCTACAGGGTCAGGCGATCTCTTACCTTAGACCTAGTTATCACCTTTGAAAGGTGGGGGCTATCAGAATGATAAAAAGAATCACTCTTAGTAGGAGTTCCAAGGTGACTAGCAAGGTGGTTGAGGCTTTGGTACTATGGAAAGGGGGTAGGGGATCATCCTAGAGATGGTCAAACATGACAGAGTTACCCAACTCAATATCGGTAGTAGGAGTCCAGCAAGGGGAGTGTCCTACAACCTAGTCCACCTTAGGGAGAGTGAAATTAAAATTATAGATATGGTAGTGGTGCATGCTTCTCTTATGGTCAACTTGGCCATAAGGTGGAATGGTTTCCTTAGAAGAAATCATCAAGAATGAGTATAGGGGTGGCAAGGTCAAAGCCGATTGTAGGGGATGTAGGTAGATCCCATAGAGCTTTTGTAGTGGTTGGTGATAGTCAGGTAGATCCTCAAGGTTCAGGGCATAGAGCTGGTAAGGGTCCTATGGGACCCAAGTGTTGAGACCTTTCCTTGTTCAGAGAATGTTGCACAGTTGAGATAAATGTACCCCTATATATTGCAGGCTTCTAGGATTAAGCCCATACCTAGTGGGGGAGGATGTAGTGCCTCCCATGTTTGCATCTTGTACTTTGATCTATTTTGGTGTGTGAGATACTTTGATACTCATGTTATTTTATATTAGAGATTACCTTTTGGTCAGATGTCATACTTTGATTTCAGTATCATAGATGTTAGATAACTATGTTGGTCAAATGAGTTGCTATTTTCAAATGTTAGATATGATGCTATTTTGAGATGATAGTATGTTTTATGATGATATCTAGTTATCTGGTATTTGGACATATCTTTGATTATGTTAGATGTGGATTTAATGTTATGGTTATTTACTTCATTCTTGTTTTGTTATGCTTTGTGTGAATGTGAGTGATGTAAATGGATTATTTTAGTATATTTGAATAAATGGCTAAATTTGGTATTTAATACATTTATTGCTTTGGCTATTTTATTATATGAAATTACACTTGATGATGTATTTTAATGTGCAAGATTTATATACTTGACAGTGGCATGTGGAGTTAGTGATTCAACTATTTATATTTACCAGTGTCGTCCCTATATGGTCAATATATTTTATTTAAATGTTTAAATTAAACCTTCTGGTGATTTGATAAATCTGGACTCATTTGTATTATGTGATTAGACTTGTGAACATGTCTATGCATTTTGAGGTTCGCATTTTCATGAATTGTTAAGAAATTCTATGATTTTGGGTTTAAGGGTTTTTAGGCTTTGTTTTAATTGATTTTTTAATTTCTAGAAGCTTTTCCATAGATGAATTCCAATTACTTGGAATAGCCCATTTTTGTTTGTGTTGATTCGGGGTTTAGCTAGTCTTCCTATTTATTCACCCTAATCAATTATTCATTCAAAAAGTGAATAAATATCCAAAAAGGAAATTAATTCCTCACTTCTCACTTTTGGAAATTACAAATTTGACAGCTTTTTCCAAAATCCTCTTTTGGAGGATTGTAGTTCTGTTTGTTTTAAGAGTTATGGGCATGGAATCTTTGCAAGGTTAGTCTCGTTGGATCCAGTTCAGGGAGACCTTGGTTTGCCACAATTTTTGGTAGTATCTATGGGTTATTTATTTTATCTGGCTGATTCCTGTTTTTGCCATTTTGGCTATCAGGTAAGTCTCTCCCATTTTTGTATTTCAGCTTTGTTTCTACTTCTATTTTTGATAATTTTATGTTAGGAGGCTAAGAACTAGTGTTCCACTCTATTTATGATTGCTAGTTCTGTCTAGTTGGATGGGTATGAACATTTTCCCTATTTTTAGGACGAGGCTTTGTGGCTTCACACCGTTATGCTAGCCTTTTTGCATATGGTGTCCAAACCTAAATTTTATTGGATTTTTGTGTCTTTTTTCCCCAAAGACCAAATGGGTTTTTATTTTGAAATTTTTGAGTTTTGAATTTTTTACCTCAAAAATTGTGTGCCTCCCAATTTTCTTAGGTTTTTTTTTGCATGATATTGTTTGTGCACTTGTATCATCCTTAGGATGCTAGTTAGACCATTATTTCACTTTTATGTTGCATTGGGATGCATGTCACATCTGTCCTCCTAAGCTTGTATTCAGTTGAGTGTTATTTTCTGCTTGTGTTCTCATCCAACAATTATTTTATGATCTTTGTGATGGTGGTGAACCACACACAAGCACATGCACATGCATTTGTTAGGTGACTTGTGAGGCCCTAACTCCTGGTTGTATTTTGGTGGAGTTATGTTCATTAGGATTGGGTTGGGAACTTACATTCCCTCTAGGCACTCATTGTGATATGAGCATGGGTATGTAGGGTAGGCATGTAGAGTGGCTTCTCTCATTACGCTAGTTGTATTCTAACAAGGTGATTGGAGGAAGTTCTAATAAGTGATAAGTAAATTTATAAATGGGTAGTAAAACTTAATTTAGATAAGTGAATGCCTAAACAATGTTTTTGAAGGCATGGTGTGATGGTTTCCTGAGGGCTTCATTCCACACTAGTGTGATGGTTTCTTAAGGGATTTGTTCTGCATTGATTTTAGCTTGGGCTTTCCAATGCCAAGAAACTTACACTCCACTAGAGTCCCAACATAGTTGACCCATAGAGTGTCTAACTAGGACCTATTGTACTTGCATTATCTCATGATCTTAGTTTCAGTCATCTTACTATTTGGTGTGAGTGTTATCCATGAATGTGTGCTTTATGTGTGGTTTTGGTTGGATCATTATCTCCATGAGCATGATGGGAGTGGACCTATGGGTTCTATGTGGTTGGGAGGCATAGCTACCTATACCACTATTGAGGACCAGTGTATAGAGATAGTCTATTGCTAGTGCAACCAATGCTTGATGTTCACTTGATATTTCAGTGTATCCAGAGTATGTTTCCTTTTGATTTATGCTTTCATTGGAATGCTTGGATATCATGTTTAGATTATGTTAGTTTATTTGATACATTCCTATATTATGATGTTTAGCATATGATTAGATGATGTGATTTTCTTAGTTGGAGTATCTATTACTTATTGGTTTATCATTTTATATTTCTTGTTCTTATGATGTTATTACGTTTTAGTAGTAACATCCTCATAAGATAGATCCAATTACCTAGTTGGAAATTTTGGATGTTATGTGTGCATGTGAGATGGCTAGGGCCTTTGAGGTCTCATGGTGCTATTACACTTGGGAGGAACCACACATAATTTTTGTTATGTTCATTCATTATGATGTTGCTTTTAGTGTGTTCCTTTATTGCTATATTTTATATGGTTAGTTGTTGTTTTCGTCTTTCTTTTCTAATACTCGAGTGTCCAAGCCTCGATTTGTGGATCTAGTACTCCCCGATGTGGAGGAATTATTTTTCCTATTTTCTTATTCTTAGCTTTTCTTACTTGCTATTGTGATTCCTCACTTGAGAGTGTGAAGTTTCATGTGGCTTCTTGTATTTCCTCACATGGCTACTTGCACTTCCTCATATGACTTATTGTACTTCCCTATTTGAGCCTCAACACTAGTAAAATGGATTTTTGGTAGCTAGGATAGACATAGCTTCATGCAAGAGGGTAGTTTCTTGCATGGCTTAGTGCACTTCCTCACACGAGAGTATCTATTGTGTTTTCTTGTGTGGAAAATAGGGGATATCTCTATTATTTTTTAGGAACACAATTTAGTTTCCATGCTTTGATAGATCAAAGATTTTATGTTTTGTTGTCATTCTTGGATTTTATTTTCTATTTGAGTGTGTTAGTTTGGTAGTTGTGTTTGGAGATTTTTTAGATGTTGAGATTTTTAGTTAAGTCTTCTATTTTGATCTTATAGATCCTTGTATGTTTCTTGTCATGTGCATCCATACTTTATAAAAAAAAAATATTGGCTTTTGTTTATTCTTGTTCCAAGGATCTCTGGGTAGGGCATCACAACACATCTGGAATTGATGTAAGATCTTCTTGATTTCTCAACTCTAGTCATCTCCTTGACTACCTAGTTGGATGTGGATACTTCACCCAACTCATTAGATTGGATGATGATAGCTTCTTGATTTGGGCTTTCTTCTAACTTCTTTGCTCATTTTTTATTTCTTCAATCTTTGACTTGTATTTTCTTTCTTCACTAATATTGTCTGTATCTCTATTCATACAATTTCTTTCCAAGTGACCTATCATCTTTCATACATAACATCTTATATTGATATTTATTTTCTTGATGTGAATTTCTACACAATTTATACCAATGTGCCCATATTCACCACAATAATGACATCTTCCTCATGCATTGTAGTCCCAACCAATAAATGCTTTTTGTTTGGCTCCATCGTGTTGAATATTTGGATTTGAACTGTACTCTTAAGATTTGTGACCTTGTTTATGACATGTAAAACAATTCCCTTCAAATTTTTATTTGGTTCTACATTCATTTGCCTTGTGACCATACTTGTTGCAATTGTAACACTGAATTTTGAACTTGGGTTGCATGGTATTACTCCAATAAACATTTCATTTATGACCTATTTTTCCACAAGTATCACATGTAGGTCATTTTTCTTCTTTGCTTTTTGTTGTGATGACTCTCCTTGATTAGTGTACCCTAAGACAATAGTGCCTTAAGGTCTATTCAAATTTTTCTCATCTAATTGATTTACATTTTCATGTGATCTCAATCTTCTCTCATTTAGTTCTTTTTCAGTTCTTAGCTCATGTTGGAGTCTCTCATTTTCTAGTCTCAAATTGGTGATTCCTTGATTTGCATCATCTAGTTGATCTGCCATGTTTGATTTATTTTGAGATAACTATTGAACTTCATTGGTATTTTCCTATATCCTTATAGCAAGTAGTCTTTTGTCTTCATCTACCATTTCTTTTTCATTTATTTCTTTGTGCTTTTTCCCCATGACCTCACATAGCCTAATTGAGTGACTTTCTTGTTCTCTTTTCAATTTTCTCACTTCTTGTAGAGTAGCATTCCTTACCAGTAGATCTTCTATGGCTACATATTATTCCTCTAAAATTATTTCTTTGTATAGATCTTCTATTGTTTCTTTTGTGTAGAGATTGACATTCATTTTTATAGCTAATTCTTTTCTTTTTTTCAAAGAGTGAGTAAGTTGATCCTTGAGTTTCTTGACTGTCTCTATAGCCATGTGTAAATCTAATTTTTCATTGTCAATAGCTTTCTTTAACTTGTACACTTCCATTTCCTCATATCTTTAGTCTCTAGCTATTAAGCCTCTGATAGGGGAACCTTTCTCTGATACCAATTTTTAGAAATGCAATGAAAAGAAAGTGACTAAGAAGGTGGGGGTGGGAGGGTGAATCAGGAACTAATAAATGACACTTACTAACATATGTGATTGGTTCTTACATCACAAGAGTCAGAGATTATATTATTCTTTGTGATGAATTTTTTTCATTCTCTTCTCTCTCTCTCTCTCTTACTAGGAGACAGTTTTCAGTTCTTGGGTAGCTACGAGATAGATATCTCACCCATGTTAGTATTTTCTATTCTAATGTCACTATTCCATGCAAGAGAATCTTCTATATATTTTGTAGTGCCTGCCCCTAGTTCGCATTTTGCTATCATTGTCAAACTCTTTTAGAGCTAGTTTTATGTTGTTGGTTAGTAATATCGTTTTGAGATTATCAGATATTGTGCTATGGATTCAGTTTATTATGTGATGAGATTACTTAGATTTTGCATTTCATGAATGCATGATGACTATTTTCAGTGTTTGCAGTTATCAATGATGATTAGTAAGATGATTTATTATCATATGTGTTTTCTTATGGATACTTACCCCATACTTGCATGTGTATGGCGTGCGTGTTTGCTTTGCGTGTTTGCTTTTGTATGGCATGTCTGATGTGGTTAAGGAAGGGAGTTGTAGTCACCTGCTAGTCGAGATCTACATGATGCACCACTTCCTGCCATTGCCTGTTTAGCTTAGTTTATATTGTGCTTGTACATGCATAGTTTTTATGCAGGTTGCAAGTACCGGGTATCAACTTCCCTAAATTGCCAGGATGAGAGTACCCTATCATATTATCTCAATGATAAGAGAGGGGAGATAAATTCTCAAGTCCAAATCCCAACCCTTTAAGTCATTTGTTCTAATTGGAAAATTAGGACAAGTATCTGAGTTGAGTACCTTCCGAATACATTGAATAACGTAATTCATGATTTAAACCCTTGGTTTGATTTTGTATGTATTTTGGCTATGATGGATTTTCATATTTTTACCTTATGAGTCTTTGATGTATTTTCTATTAATTAAGCCTAATTAAAAGATTTAATTAATGGTTTAATTAAATGGAAAATTAATATGGTATTTTAATATTTATTTTATTTAATTAATTGGGAAATTAATTAAATAAAATAATTAAATTTGAAAATAAAAAGTTTAAAGTTTAAATTTGGAATGTGATGACATTTATTTTAATAATAATATATTTGGAGTTCATTTTTGAATAAATAACTAAATAATATTATTATTAAAGCTAATAAATATTTTAGCAATTAAGTTTTGGAAAATGAAATTTAAAAGTGGAAAATATATTAAAACTATTAAAAGATTATAAATCTCATGTGATTAAAATATAAATATATTAAGATAGAATCAAGTGGAGATATTAAAGTTAGTGCATGAGATTTAATAAATAAATTAATTAAATTGGAAAGAGTAAAGTAAATATTATATTAATTACTGTGCATTATTTTAATATTTTCTCACATAGGAGTTGGCAAATTCTCGAGAGTTGTCATGTAGACAACACAGGAGTTTGCACTCTAAGGATGCACTAGCTGTCTACACTTAGGAGTTAGTATTTTATTTGAGCACATGGTGTCTACAACCTTAAGACTCATCTAGAAGGTTGGAGAAGACCCATGCTTGGTTGTCATGCTTATCTTCTAGTTGTTTCTAGAGACACTCTAGATGCATCTTAAAGGCCTTTAAATAGAGGCTCTCCTAGTGTGTTTTGGCAAGCTGAATGGAAGCTACAAGCTACAAGCTTAATGGAAGCTACAAGCTACAAGCTTAAATGGAAGCTACAAGCTACAAGCTTCAAGCTTCAAAGCTTACATGCACTTGAGAAGCTCATATGCTTCTACATGCTCATATATTTTCTACACGCTTCTATGCTTCTTCTAGCACTTCTAGTCACTTGGAAGATTCGATTGGCTTGGATCTTGGAGGAATTGCGAATGATGGAGAAGGAAGGAATTTTCTATGAACTTTTGAGGCATGGCGGATTAGCATCAGTGTCTAGGTGCACTCGTGATATTCACATATTCTCTTTGCACTATTTCTCTTCCTATCTTCATCATGTCTGTTATATGTGTCTGAATCTTCTCTATGATTGAATCTATAATTTGAAATTGGAATCTAGATATTTTATTTGGTTGAGAAAAAAAAAACATTAGAAAACCCTAGATCCAATTAAAGAGAAATTAGATCTAAACGGGTTTGGGTTCAAATTATAATCATATTGAGAATGATGATTTCAAATTTATAGTTAAACCTATTGGAAGAATTAATGGATATGTTCAGAAAATAATTATTTAAAAGAAAAGATTCTTGTATAGAAAAACCCTTTCTATTCTTAAAATATAGATATACTTTTATGTTACAAATCTGCACACATTCATATATATATATATATATATATATATATATATATATATAAACATTGTATAATTGATTGATAATCTGTGTATATATATACATATATACATATACGAATATACATATATATATTATAATCGCAGTGAAAGAAATCAATTTGAAGTAATCCAAATCGCGCATGCCACAAACATTTTTGAAAAAACGTTTATGGAAGAAATTTTTTAAAAAATATTTAATTGCTTAAGGGAGGGGTGGGTTTACCCACCCCCACCTTCTTTTTATTTGTCTGTAGCTCGCAGTACTTGTGCGCGGATAGTCTTCATGTGTACCGCCGCACGACCATGACAAGATCACACGGTCATATGTATCGCAGCGACTATGGTTGCAATAAGGCACGACCTTTTTAAAATGCTGGCCAACAATACGTAATTGCTTATAAATTGATATAAAAACAATAATCATATTTGCAAGGCAGGTACAACAATTTGAAAACCCGCGCTTGCATTATAATTCGCATACATATTAATATTTGCAAGGTTTATGTTATATAATTCGATTTTGAGGTGTTAAATATTGTTTATCATATATATATATATAGAAAATTTGACTTCTAAAGTATGATGATATATATAATTATTATTATTATTTAAGTAATCAATTAAGTCAAGAAAATCTATAATAAGTGATAATAGAATGAGTTTTAAATATTTTAGTTATCTATTATTTTGAGGTTCTCAATTGACTTATTGAAAATGATAAATGATAATTGATTAATAATAATTTGTTAATTATTATTAATAGAGAAGAGATTTTGAATTATTAATTTGTATATTGAGGGATTAGAGAATAGATGACTTTTAATATTAATTATTTAATGTATATTAAATATTATTTAATATATATTAAATAATTTAAGAAATGGTAATTTTATATTATGTTAATAGTTGTTTAATGAGGATGTATTTAAATGAAGCTTATGTAAAGTTTCTCTAGATCGATTATTTATAGTTGTGATGAGTTTGTTATTTATTAATGTTTGTTGGGTCTAGCAAATTATTAATAAATAATAGAGTAATGATCTAAATGATTATGGATAATACGAATTAATCAGTATTCATATAAGAATGACGAATGTGGTTATTACAGAACTATTATTAAAATTTTCAATATAGCTTGTTAATAAATATTAACAAGTTATTATTATTGAATTATTAATAGGATCATTTGAGTATTGGATTATAGTTGACTTTTATCTTACAGAATTCTAGTTAGTTATTAGTCAACTGATATTAATTGGAACGTTGCTATGATTATGTAATTATTAATTAAATCAATTAATGAGAGTTAATTAGATATAATTAAGTTATGTAATGAAGATTTAATTGATATAATTCTTTTAATGAGATTGTAGAAATATTGATATCAAGTTGATAGGTCTTATTCTTATGACTTGAATAACGACTTTAGATATTTTAATGGTGAAGACTTAGTAATATATAATTGAGAATTATTAGAATGATAAAAGGTCAAGGATTGTGAACCGATGTTAATTGATCATTCTAATAAAGTTATAATCTCTTATTCGAAGAATGATAATTGGTCCTCTTATAATATAATGAATAATGATCCTAGAAAAGTTGAAAGGTTAATCAATTAGAATATGGATCATGGTTAAATATAGAGAACAATTTAATTAAAGGTCAATGATGATCAGTTTAGTGAATATATATCCTTAAGTTATTCTTAGAATGTAATTCTTAATAATGGAAGGAGAATGTTTTCGAGGAACAAACGGGTTGACGTGTAGGACAAATGATAAATCCTATACACTTGAAGTATACTTGCACATGGAAAACTAAAACTCCACACATTATTCAGCTATGAGATTCTAGTAAACCAAAACATGTGCTTGCATCGTGTATTCTATATGCTTCTTGTTTTGGTTTTTTAGGTTGACTAGTGTTGACTAGTCCTAGGTTGTTCCCAGAGGCTCGAGGGTTATGAGATGTGTTGGCATGTTGATCTTATGGTCTCGATCTTTATAAGCCCAACCATGGTAATGTGATCGTATTCTCTATGAAATGTTTGTATTTGTTCATCAGTCTTCATGTGTGAAGCTGAGATGTATGTGTATGAGACACTTGAGCTAATCATTTTTGAGTCATCGATCAGTTATCCTTGGATTATTTTCTAGTCGCCATGATGGGACTGAAATGTGGATTTATTTCTTGATGATGTCATGTTGTGACATGTTTGACTCAACCATTTTGGAGTCTTCGATCGGTATGATTTTGAGATATTCTTGGTTGATTGTTGAGAACCAATGGATATTGTGATTTATTTTGAGATATATTTTGGTTATTGAGAACCAATGGATACTTATGATTATCAGTGATGCCTTTAGTTGCCAATAGAGAACTGTTGTGGTCATGATTTTCTATGGATGCTTTTCAGATGCTCATGGAGATTTGATGATTCTTATCATGGAGATTTGATGATTCTTATTGTGGATATTTGATGCTTTTATCATAGATATTTGATGATTCTTTTTATGGATTATCTTTTGGATTTTATTTGTAATCGCTTGTACAGGACTGTGGTGATTTTATGATTCCATGAGCTTAGGGTAGGTAATCTACTTGTAGTGTCGGGAAGTGGCTTGCAATGGGGGTCGGGGCCCTAAGTGGCTGCCAGGGTAACTCATTGTAAGTTTGGTTAATAAGTGATAACATTTACACACTAAATGGGGATTAAATGAACTTAAAAAGATAATTGTTTTAATGTTATCGCCCACGCCTTGAGCGCTTGTACAGGCTAGGATGGGAGTAGAGAGAACGCATGGTTGTGATAGTGGATTTCGTAGTATGCATCGTCAGTATGAGAGGATACTAGTGGCCACATGAGATCAGTATGGACCCATAGAGTTTAGCTAACTACTAGGGTAACTTGTACGTGATAAATGTGTTGATTCTTTCTCACTTGCAGAGTAGATTTCCTACATGTCATTGTTGTGCCTCTGAGAATTAGATGTCAATTTTGTGTGATGGAACCTTTGAGTTAGTATACTTTTAGGATTCCTGGACTTATAGAGATTTATACTTTGAGGTTTTGATAGCCTATTTGGGACTTGAGATTATCTCCTCAGCATGGTGGGAGTGGACCACTTAGGTTCCACGCGATCAGGTGGTAGTGTTTTTCCACTCTTATCACTTGAGATCCGTCCGAGACACCATGGCTGAAGTATTCTTGGTTGGTATTTATCTTCATTATGTTCTTGGATCATTATGATAGATGATACACCCTATGCTGGATGTATTTATTGATATGTTTCTTACATTGATGGTTTGCATATGTTAGAAGATGATATATTATGCTTTACTTTGCATGTTAGATTACTTTTTGTATTTGATGTAGGATTTTTTAGGAGTGACATTCCTACTATGTTAATACCGATGATCTCTTCAGTGCTTTGGAATGTTACACATGGAGGGATGGCTAGGATCCATGATGGTCTAATGATGCTATTAACGGTTGGGAGGAACCGTGTACTTAGTTATTTATGTTTGTGATGTATGGTTATCTTTTACGATGGATGATTATATCTTTATGATGATGATGTATCATGTATGGTTTATGGTTTCATTTACTTTATTTGCATCATGGATTAATATTGGATGAGGATGTACTTATTTACATGGATGTATATTCTTTTAAGCTTTCATACCTTGTAACATGTACAGTGGATGATTGAGCAATCTAAAATGTAATCACTTAAAGGACACTTGTATATTGTTTATGAACATTGGATGTATCATTGTTATTTCATAAGGATGTGATGTTGGATGAATAGTTATGATTAGATTGGATACAATGTTATGGGATCTTAAAGAATGTAATCTGTTATGTTATGTTATGTGTACTTTCAGTTGGATGTTGCTATTGCTTCCACGAATGTTGTGAATGGTTTTACTTTAAAAAAAAATTATTTGGTAAACTTAGTGAAATTCTTTGGATCCCTTGGCGGGGCATTACATATTTTATATTATTACCTTCAAGGAAGAAGAGTATGTTCCCAAGATTGATGTGGCAACATAAATTCTTACTCAGTATTGTTGGAAATATCATGTATTGTTTTTGTATCATGGCTTCAAATGATTATTTTATTGAAGTAAATGATTTTAATTATAAAATTTTATCACTTCATGCAAGTGTTAACTTGGCACCATTTTTACATACCAAAACACATATTTATTTTGTATCAGTGACTAGGATTTGGATGTGCTTCATTATCCTTAATGATAGTGAATCATTTGCATCAAAGTTGACAATTAGTCCATCGAGGCTACTTTTATTACTATTGTGCCATTTCTACATTGTGAAATATTATTTATAATGTTCTTCTAATTATCTTTGTAACCAACAACACTTGTAGCATATCCAATGTTTCAAAGCATCATTCTTCTCCATCATCAGTGTTCTAGCACAATCCATTATATATTTGTTCCTCTTATGCATCTCTTCATCATTCATCTTGAGAAACATATACTCATGCATAATATTAGGAATATTAATGTTTGGGAAGCTTGGTCTTTGTCTTGATGATTACAATTGACAATATATGCCAGTGTTTGAGTATTATATGGGATTATTCATGTGTATTTTGATATCACACACTATTGTATAAGAGAAAATCTTTGGATATATTTAAAATTATTTCATGATTAGCAATATTTTTCTATTCATGTATTTTGTCTATCAAAAGGTCTTAGTAATGAATCTCTATTGTGTATACAAGCTTTAATCATTGAGAAATCAATGAGCATTAAAGACATAATGAGAGAAGAGTTTTGCAATTGTTTTAAAAATATAATAAAGGAAATATTTTGTGATGGGTTTGATTGTTTCCATTCAGTGAGGAGGGATTTTCTGACTTTTCCCAAATAAGTATTATTGAATAATACAATCAAGTACATAAAGCGTCCAAACCAAACTACAAGTTTTAATTGTTTACAAAATTCATTTTGCTAACTATATGTCCATACTTATATTAATATGAATCTTGATACACATACATCTACTTATATAAATAAATATTTAATTAAAATTTTCCTTATGTATATAAAACATCATATATTTATCCATAAAATGAAAATATTAATCACCTCAAAATGATTATCATTTAAGTATATTATATAATAATTGATATTGAATGTAAAAATGTATCCCTTAATAAATATTAACTCAATTAATATTTAGTAAATAGGGCGAGGGCCCTAGCTCGATTGGCTAAATCTTCCCTATTGCAGGGGGTTGGTCACGAGTTCTAGTCTCCCTCATCCCCGTGGTACCGATGGGCGTGTCGCGCAAGTGCTACCGGTCACGTTAAAAAGTTTACCCGGTGCACTGCAATTTATAGGGGGGGTTGTGCTGCACCCAATTCCTGTAGTCTAATCAAAAAATAAATAAATTAATATTTAGTAAATAATAACCAATTATTAAATATATATAAATATAAAATATAACATTTAATATCAATTAAAAACCTTAATTTCGAAAATCATGATTATCACTTTGCAACTAGGGAAAAGCTTTCGAGGAGGCTTTCCCTATTAGTAGAAAGTCATCCTCCTTGCAACTGTACTCGCATTGTTAATGCATAACATGAATTTATTGAGACAAGGCTCTTTTATGGTTATAATGGGCTCAATATCATTGGGAAATGCACTCACTAATCTATTTTTGGCTCTGCTACGCAAGTCTCCCCTCATGACTATGAACCCTAAGTCTTTCAAGAATTCTCTTGACAATGAAATACAAGTGCCCTTGGAGAAATATTCAAACATTGATAAGATAGATATAGATGAACATCCAAAGGAGATAGAAATCAAGGTAAGAATCCCTCTAACCTATCATGTATTCTCAAACCTAATTCTTATATGGTTATTGTTATTGAGGATGAGGTGAATAGACTTAAGCATTCTGCCATTTTCCTTATGGACCAAGATCTTAAGAAGCTTCGTTCCAGAGCATACATTAATGAATGGTTGCACAATGCATGAAGAAAAAAATTAGGTTTCATTTCACTTACTTTCACATGACTTAAAAAGGTTTATTTCTCATTTTCTTTGCTGGCCTAAGTTCAAAAAAGATATTATTAACAAAAAATTTGGAGAGTCAGCTCTACCTACTTCAAGGCCATACCTTGGTCATCCGATGTTATTTATGATGAACTAATGGATATTTCCTCCTCTTAATGGATTAATGTCTCCAAATTCCTATTTTTCTTGTGGAACCTAGTTGTTCAAGTCATAAAGCCTATTGGAAAAGTCATTAGGGTTGATAAAATAGACTCGTTGCTTCTACATACTGATGTAAGGGTTGTTATCTCTATTAGTCTTAGAAAAGGTCTTCCTTATGATATTATTTTCAAAATTAAAAATCACTCTTTTGCATGCCTCATCTCTTACCTTGGTGACCTTAAATCTTACTTCCTCTACAAAAAGGAAAGTCACTTGAGACAAAATTGCTTGCTTGTGAAAAACAAGAACCCCGATTTACTTAAGTCTAATATAGACCATGCAAAGGCTACCATCCCTCCACCTCAACATGAGTATCCTATAGAGAATGTCTCTAAGGAATTGAATCTATGTCAGAACATTGCTCCTCATATCACTTTGGAAGAGCTATGTGCATCTTTTAATTCCCTTAAAGTTTCTTTATGTAGAACTTGTCTCCTCCTACATTGTTGGAATCTAATATGTCTCGCTTAGACTCCCTTCAAAGACCTAGCATGTCTACCTTAGGTTTGGATTCTTAAATTCCAAAATTGAGGCACTAGACCCTAAATGCCCAAAAATTATGCTGGAAAATATTAAGAGAATCTATGGTTATAAATTAAGAAATCACTCCTCATATTCTATTGTGTTTCCTTCCTAGGGTAATGGTCTTGGTTCCTCTTCTCCACCTCCCCATGTGGGTAGGGAGGACAAGCTTCCTAAGGAAGAAACTTCCCTAAAATGTATATGGAATGACACCAAATCTCTTTATACCTCCCAATAGAAAGGGAAGGGTGGAACTATTATGCTCATGGGGCCTGAATGGCTTCAACAAACTATAGGATGGGCATGCTTACCATGTAACAAGATGGTTTGGTTTATTATCAATATTGGAGATAAGGAAGTGGGAATTGAATCTATTTATGACCCTATTGATCACTTTTAAAGGATATAAGTATGGAAATAGATATACCAATTCAAGGATACCCCTTGGATTTTTGTTGGTGACTTCAACATGGTGAAAGACCCCAAGACAAGTTAAGTGGAGCTAGATTTAAGTTGAAGGGTGATTAAAAGTTCTTTTAGTCCAAAGTTTCAAAAAAGTTTAGTATTTTTTATCCCTTAGCTAGAGGTTAAATTTTTTTAAAGTAATTTGGCATATCTAGTCCAACTTTGAAAAGGGGGAAGAAGGATATACTGTAGGCTCGATAGATTTTATGTGAGTAAAGAATCTTTCAATTTTGGCAAGGACAAACATGGGGATTATGTGAAGATTGTTACTTACACTTTATTTGATCACCACCCAATTGTTGATTCAATTTCTCATGCTGACGCTATCATCATTCCTAGGTATTATTCCAATAAATTTTCTTTATACACCTCCCTCATTAAATATGAGGAGCAATTAAGGTTATTAGGTGGTACAATCACAACATTGTGAAATATTAAAGTGCTATTAGGAGATGGATGACCACGATTTGAAGATGGAAAATCATGTTTCAGGTTGTTGGTTGGAAGAAAGATAAAGATTCTAGGTTCTAGGAGAATCATATTTATAATAAACTATATGATGCCAAAATTAATATCCAACAGGATCCTTCCAACCTTGTTTCTCTAGATACTCTTGTTCATTCCTAAGATGTTGTGAGGAATGTTTGGAATGATAAGGTTTAAGGTGCAAAAACAAGGGCCAGGCTTTAATGTATAGAAAATGGTGATAAGGGTCTAAATACATATTTTAGAAATTGAATTCCAAAGAGAAAAGAGTTATAATTAATTGTATTTGTGATAAAGGAAGGGAGATTCATAATCATGAGGACATCTTACAGATCTTTTCTAACTCCTATTTTGAACTCTCCACCTTAGAAGAAGATGGAAGGAACATGGTGCACACAAGGGAAAATATTTAAGGTATAATTCCCAAGAAAATAAAGGAGGAAGATATTGGAATATTGGAACAACCTATTACATAGGAGGAGATCATCAATGTTATTCTTAAGATGAGTAATGACAAAACTTTAGGACATAATGGACTGCCCATTGAATTTTATAAGCTAATATAGATCGGATTTGCGATGATATTCTCATGGTATATGAGGAGGCTATTATAAATGTCTCCTTTTTTCCTATCATCAACTTTGGACACATCAAACCCTTTCATAAAGATGGAGACAAAACCTTGGTTAAGAACTAGAGGCCAATAACCCTAGTTGATGTTTCCTATAATATTTTGGTGAAGATATTGGATATCATAGTGGAGAACACAGTTCACAAAATTGTGAGATCCAATAAAATAGGTATTTTTAAAGTAAGGTACATATTTGAAAAGATGGTCACTTTCTAGGAAACTTTGGACTACACTAAAACCTCTAGTCAAGAGGTTTGTATGTTTCTTATTGATTATGAGAAAGAATATGATATGATTGAATGTAAATTTATTTTTAAAATGTTGTGAATTATAGGATTACCCATATTTTTTAACTAGATGGTTCTTACACTTATTCTTGGTGGAATTGCTTCTATGGAAATAATTGGTGTTAGATCTAGCTCTTTTGATCTAGCTTGACTCATCAAATGAGGATGCCCACTTGTTAGTACATTATTTATGAATCTTGCACTCTCTATTTTACATTGTTAGGGACTCTTCTCTCTCTCCAACTTTGAAAAGAGTTTTTCTTCCACACCAAGAAGAAATATCCAATATTTAATATGAAAATGATACTAATATTCTAGTGGAGTTTTCTTAAAAGAACAAGATTATCTCCTAGAAAATATAGATATATTATGCTTTTTCCTTTGGAAAAAAGATCTCAATTTCAAATTATATCCTTCTTGGGTGGGAAGCTAATCCTACATATATCATTTTCTATACTTGGTTTGACTTAGGGTTGTTCTAATAAAAAAAGTAAGATATCTAGGGATTCCCTTTTCAGTAAGCATCAACCTTAAAACTATGTGTGACTAGGTTAGAAGGAAAATTGTGAGCAAGCTCTCCAACTGGATTAATAGATATTTTTCATTATCTAGGAAGTTTCAAGTCTATCAAAAGACTCTATCATCCTTTATTTTATACTATTCCTCTACTTAGTTATTTAACCAACCTCCCATCAAATTTGTATAGAAAAGGACTAGAGATTTTATTTGGTTAGATGGAAAGGGGAACATCAAGATACATGCAATAAACTAGGAATTTCCTTAGTATTCAAGTGGATATCAAAGGCCACACAAGGCAATGAACCATGGAAAGTGTTGATTAGAAACAAGATTTTGAGGGGTGTGTCTACAATTGCAAAATATTAGAAGTGGTTGCATATTAATATCTTTTTCTTTGGGAAACTAAAGATTAAGGTTGCATGATCTTCAATGTTTCAATCCTCATGGAAGATTTGGGAGGGGATTAGATATCTAATCTTAGAAAATAAAACTCAATTAGGATAACAAAATTTATGGAGAGAAACCCATCTGGTAGAATCTTTATAACAATGTTAAACCTCTTTCCCTTCTTCAAGGATGTTCTATTAAGAAATGGAATTTTTACTATGGCATCAAAAGTTTCAAGGATATCATCCCAGAGGGCTCCCTCATTGATTTCCATTCCAAATCCATAAGATTCAACATCCCCTCCATCCATTGGAGAACCTACTCCATTCTTATTGAAGCCTACTCTTATCTCAAACTCTCTAGAGTTTGTAGTGAAGTCCCTATTAAGCTTCCTCTACTAGGATGGATTCTACCCTATTAAGCTCAAAAAAAAATTTAATTGTATATGGCCTACTTTCCAATATCCATTAAATTTTTGAGAATTTGAATTGCAAGTGGAATTTTAAACTTGAGGCTCAGTATTGGAGAAAGATCTATTCTAGAATATAGCATTCCCCAGTTGAGCATGAAATTATGTGTTTCAACTCACAACTCTTGCTTCATGGACTCCCATTCTCTAATCCCAATAGGGATCCCAATATTTTCTCCTTTTCTCATTTTTGTTTATCAATGCATCATGTATTCATTGAACGATTCTTTGAAAGAGAACTTTGATTTTTTTAAGTATTTATGAAATGTAATGCTTTTGTTTTGCATATTATTTTTGGATATTTGGATGGAATCAATAAGTTAGGAAATATTTTTTGTTCTATTGTATCTCATCTCACTCTTTGGATCATTTGGAACATAGGAGTGATGATATATATTTATGGGTAGAGCTAGGATTATAAATATGTCTTTATTGAGACTCATTTATCAAACTATTTTTGTGTAGGTCACCATGATTTTGAAGGTTAAGGAGGAAAAACTTCTGAGATTCATCAATGAATGTGCCTCCACTTTCAAGATAGAAGTATGATTTGATTTCTCAATCAAAGAAAAGATCAATTTTGATTTTGATTATACCTTAAATTAGTTTATTGAGAAGATCAAGAGAAATAAAATTGTTGTTGTCACTTCTCCCAAAATGACTACACCTTAGATGGCTCTTATTGTACCCTCTTCTTCTAGAATCACTTCCAACATTGTCATTGGAACCACCCTCCCTTGCCTAATCTTCCATGAGAGGCTTATATATCTAAATACTACAACTAGAATATTTTAGGGTGGATTGAGACTCTGATGGGCAAATGGTTCCAAGCCATGGATTGCCTAGTTTGAGTTGCCATAACACTGCTCCTTTTTTTGCTTGATGATCTTCCATATTTTGTATCAACTTATCTCAAAACAATGTATATGCATGAAAAAATCAATGATATGTACTGTAATATTGTATAGGTGCTAGAATATGATATGGTATGAAGAGTAAGATCTTATAATTAAATTGTTTCTAATAGGTTTAATTATATTTGATAAAAAAACCCATTATTTAAAATTTACTAAATTTATTTTCATTTAAAAATTGAAATAAATTATTATTTTTATATTAATTTAACCCATATATGAAAGGTTCTTGTGTCTTATTTGAGGTTTTCTTAACATCACTACCATTGGTAAAGTCGTGAAAAGTCATTGGCCTACTCAACGTGATTGTTGCTAGAAAAGTCATAACATGGCCACTAGCTAAACCACGCCATTGCCACTATTAAAATTATGGCAAGAGGGTAAAACTCTTCCTGTTTTAGGAATTTTTTAAAATTATATATATAACTTTTTCTTTTTTTCTTAATGGATTTTCTAGGTTTTTTCCTAGCATGCAGTTTTGTTGTTGTTTCTAATAGATTTCATGGACTTATATACACATGCACGCACACACAAGCATGCACACACACATACACACATACATAGATATGTTAGAATGTTTAGAATAATTAAGAGAGGGGGGGATGAATCAGTTATCCAAGGTCTAGATGTACTAATTGAACAAACAAACACTTAAACAACTTTAGATCTTATCATTCACTAGCTCAGCCTTTATAGTTGAATAAGGTCAAAATGGATCTTCAACAATGTGTAAGACTTTCACCACTATTCATTTATTTGTTTTATTTTTTAGAGTTGATAGGAAATGAGTAATAGAAAATACTTGAAATTTGATAGGACAAGATACATACCTCAAAATGGAACCAATACAAAAATACCTATTTTCTTATGCCTATGCACAATTTCTAGAAAATTTCCAACCCATTTTAGATTAGAAATGTAGAAACATAGAAAACCCAAAAATCTTTTGTCTGCTTGAAGGGAGGTTGATCTTGATCCCATTAGTGGGGTATAATTATGCCCTAAAAAGTTGATCTTGACCTTGTTCGTGGATCTCACAAGTTTTCTGAAAAGGGTATCCAAATCTGCACTTTGATATTCAAAAGAACACCAGCATATATCTAAAAATAGGGTTTTGGAGTGGCTATATAGGGTTTTGCCTTAGTAAAACCCCCATTTTGGTGATTTCCAACTCCATAAATAGTCAAGTATAATAGAATGTGTGTGTATATTAAATGTGTAATGCCAAGATCTATTCTACTAGATTGAAACCATAGCATGAATATATTTGTATATGTATGAGAAAGAAATGTATAGATTTGAATAAGATAAGAAAGCATAGAAGCCCCCAAGGCTAAATTACTCCTAAAAAACTCATAATTCATAATTGCTACCCCATAATTGTATCTTTGAATGCTTGAGTATTGATAATGGTAGATCAAGGAAGATTGAATCTCTCTTGCTCCTAGATAGATGTCCATAAATGTATAAAAATGATTGATATCCACTATTAGAAATGCTTTAGAATAATTGGGGGGGGGGGGGGGGGGGGGGGGGGTGTGGTGAATCAGTTATTCAAGGTCCAACATGTCCAATTCAAACCTTTTACTAAGTGTAGTGAGCCCATTTAACCATTCATTCATCCAAGCTTTAACATTCCTATTTAGCAAGTTACTATAAATCAACATGCAAGCATAACACATAACACAATGATTTACATGGAAACCCAATTTGGGAAAAACCACTAGTAACATGCTACTTAATTTTCACTCTTCTAAAGTGATTCCCTATGAAAGGCCTACCCTATTAAAGGCTTACAACACACCGTTAAGTGTGACTTGGTTAAAGGATTTAACTACCCTGTTAGAAGTGGGCCTTGTTAGAGAACTTTAGAACATCCACTTGGAATGCCACCCTGTTAAAGGATTTATAAATGGTTGTTAGGCCAACCTAAGTCCATAGGATTTTCTTCTATCCTAACTGATACAATTGCTAGAGAGTAACAATTAGGGATTTTGACCTAATTACAGAGTACAACTCAACTTGTAGATCTCAAATCACTTCTCAGCTCTTCACATTGCCTAGCTTTTAGTCTCTGCAAATCTAACAACTTTTTCCCCTTTTAAGTTGAGTCTCTTTGAGTCTCCATGCTCAATGTACTAGTGGAGTCATCTCTTCTTGACCACTTGACGAAGCAGAGTCTCTATGCTCTATTCGTCCTTCTCCTAGATGTCTTCTCCTTGACACCCTTCTAACCACTTCACAATTTGGCACTCTAACAGCTCTTGCTTCTTGGTCTATGACTCCTTAAATCAAATTTTGGAACTCCTTTCCTGCTCAATTCTTCCCTCCTTAAATTTTAATTTGTATGGATTAGGTAGGATTCATTGTATCTAACCCATATTATGTTTCTTCTAGAAACATCATGAAGAATCCTCTTAAATTTGCTCAAAAATGGTTTACATAGAATTCTATGCCACCAGCACATCATCCTTATCTTCGAACTAGTTCACAAAATTCAAGGTAATAACTTTGTCAACTCAGATTTGGGGAATCTTCATCATTTCCTATAATGCAGCAACTCAGCACTATTGAAATCCTAATGCTCGACACTTACTGTGTTACTCGACATCAACTATGTTTTTACTAATGCTCAGCACCGGTTACTTTGCTTGGCACTTGAACTTCACTCGGCACCTAAAGATCACTTGGAAAACACTAGATTTTATTTTTTCTCAGCTCCAATTGAGAATTTTATTGGCTTCAACTAGCTTGCTCGATACCCACTTGTAGACACCTAAATTTGATTACACTATTTTAGTAATCCTATTTAGTTATCTAAAAAGGCATTATTAATTAAATTTCTATTTAATTAATCCTTTGTCATCCCCTAGTTGATTAATTTAATTAATCATCTATAGTCCTAATTGATAAATCAAATAATCTATTATTTATCAATTAAATCCTTTTCTCCTATCTAATTCCAAAAATCCCCATTTATTAAATAAATCTATTTGATAAATGAAATCCTCAAATTCAAAAACCCCTAACCTATCTCTAATCCTCCATTTAGCCTAATCCACCCCATCCACCCATACTAACCAAGCTTAGCCACTAACTCACCCACCCTCATTAATGCCATCCACTTGCACATCTCTAACATCCCTAAGCTAATCCTAAACCCAAGCCTAATCCACCCCCTAATGTTGTCACATTCTTTAAACAAGTTTAAGACTTTCCTAATCCAAACCAAAGTCTCTCCTCAAAAAACCCAACCACTAAGTCATGAGTGCTCTTATAAAACATAAAGACTCTTACAAGCCCACTCATGACTCTTACACCCATCTTCCACACTCTTCCCTCTTCCACACTCATTCCTCTTACATCCCTCTTACATACTCAACCCCACTCATCATGACTTTAACCAACCCCTTACCCTATCCTCTCACACTCATCCTCCTTGTGACAAGTGTCACCTTCCCATTGGTGCTAAACAAGCACAATCCATGTGCTCTCCTTTGAGTGCATCCTAGCCCTCCTTAAGCCTTCATCCATCCTTGCATCTAAGCCCTCCATCCCTCTACCCCTTAGCCTATAAATTGAATCCCATCCCAAGCCATTTCATCAACAATCTTTGAGCTAAAGTTACCATGCTATTTTGAGAACCAAAGCCATCAATATTACCCTTATAATGCCAAATTGAGAGCTCACCAAGCTACCAATTTGCCATTACCCATCTCCATTGAAGCAGCTTTTGAGCATCTTGAGCATACATCCACAGCAAAAGGACACATCTACAGAATCAAGAAAGCATGGAGTGTTTTCTCTTGTGAGGTTTGCACTTCTTGTTTGCTTTCTTTGTCTAAGCATATATGTGAATTTAGTTTTTGGTTTGTGAATGTTTACTTTATTTGTTAATGTTCTTTGCATACTAAATCTTGTTCTACATTTTGGCACGCCCGGTGGGACCCCACTATGGGTCATTTAATCATCTATTTTCATCTATATGTCATTTTTTCTAACCATCTAATGTGTGTTGTTGTTTGAGTGTGTTGTGAGGGTGTTTTGCTTGTTTTTGCAGGTTAAAGAACGCACTTAGGAAGAAGAAATACCATCTAAAAAAAAAATTCACATTTTTAAGCTTTTTTGGCGCATTTTTGTCGTCTGCAACCTGTTCTGTCTGCGAAAATTGATGTCTGCGAAAATCCGCATCTGCGCAAATCGACATTTGCAAAAATCCGCGTCTGCGAAAATCGACGTCTGCAAAAATTTGCGTCTGCACAAATCGACATCTACAAAAATCCGCATCTGCGAAAATCGACGTCTGCAAAAATCCACGTCTGCGCAAATCAACATCTGCGAAAATCCATGTCTGCGAAAATCTGCATCTACGCAAATCAGCATCTCTGCTTGTCACCTATTTTCTGTGCCGCAAATCTGTTCTGTCGTCTTCGAATACTAGCATCTTTGTATTTCAGCATTTTCATATTGTGGCATCTCCACTTGATAGACTGTTGTCTCTGCCTGCTTATGTTGCATTTCTGTTTGAAAATCTTTATTTCTGCACTTTGTAGCTAAAAAAAAAAAAAAAAAAGTATAAATCAAAATTTGACTTTTAGTGGTTCCGTAGGATTTAGACCATTTTAAGCATTTTTACGCGTAGAAAAAACAACAAAATAAGTTTAAAAATTTTTTCCCATAGTTAAGCTCTCATTTTTGAAGATTTTGGCTAACTAACTAAATTGCTTTTTTTTTTTGTATCATTACAGGTTGGAGCACATATGGAACCACTAACCATGTTTCTTGCAGGTTTTCATGTTGCTAAAGAAATGAACTTGAATGTTTAACCATTTGTCTTTGAATGCATGTTGCTAAAAAAATGAACTTGAATGGTTAAACACATTTTCCATTGAATGAATGTTGCTCAAAACACACTCTTGAATGTCATGGATTAAAATCAACTTTCCTTGGAATGCATGCTTAAAACAAAAAATCCAATCTTGAATGCCAAGGATCAATTAACCATTACAATATCAAACACTTCATTTGGAGCTTCTAAAATTGAAAAAAACAAATCTCTTTTTCACATGCAATCTAGGTAAAGTTTGATTTTTGGACATTTAAGAAACTTTGTTAAGTTAAAATACAAATTTACAAAAATCAATTTGAGTAGTTCCTTGGACTCACCTCTTTTCTAATCACCCATCAAATATTAACCATTGGTTGCAATCTCAGCGCCATTTATGGGGATGGGTCTACTTGAAAAAGGTGTTAAATGTTCCACAATCTAACTCACTCACTTGGTCTTTGAACGTTTGCTTTAATTTTATCAAAATTCTTAAATGGCCAAAACTCTAGATTAAATCGATCACACTTCAAGTTTGGGCACTAAAATTGAACAACAACTAACGTGGAGAGCCTCCGGGCGTGCACTTGAAATCGAATCTCACACACTTTTATTTTGGGCTTAAAACAAACTCACACTCAATCTTGAATGCCTTAAAGAAAATTAATCGATACTTGACGTGGAGGGCCTCCGGGCGCGCGAGTTTGCTTTTGTTGACCCTAACTCTTCTTATTGTTTGCATTCTTCGATCGATTTACTTTTGTTGGTGCTTCAAGTTGGAATTGAACATTGTCTCTTAAACATGAGTGCTTGCAAAGTCTAGATTAGCACACATAAGAGTCAGTTGGTAAAAGAACAAGCGTGTTTTTTAGTCCAAGGTCATCCGAGTCTTCTCTCCCCTTGTCGTCTTTCGAGGCCATCTTGGGTGCATAAGATTAGGATCCAAAACCTTGTTTCTTTTTAGGAGGCTTGCTTGGGGATTTCATCACCCCTTGGACGACCTCAACTCCAGTGTTCCAACGGAGTATAAGAATCGGGAGGTGAATCGAAAGACACCTCTCTTGGGATCAAGATTTTGTCATTCGGGCTAAGCCTCAAGGAACTTTATACCCTTGAGAAGTGAAAGAGGAGAAGTGGGTTACCGCTCCTCTCGGCTGTGTGACATCCTTTTGGTCTCATCTACGGATTTGGGCCTCACGTACCTTGCGTATATCGAGGACTCCCTAGCTAAACCAATTGTCTGCCTTGCAGAAAACCATCTAGGATGTTAATGTGTTTGGAGTGACTAATCGAAACATTTGTAGAACATACACACTCCTTGGCCCAAGTATCACATTCTGAGAACCACAAACTTCTATCTGGGTGTTCTTATCTATTGCTTGTTTTTATTTTACTTGTTGAATGAATATTTGCCAAACTTGGTCAATCCTAGCTTAGGGCACACTTAGCGTAGTCACTGCCTATTTTGGAAGTGGAACAAGTTGAAGCAAAACAACTGAGATTTTTCCCAAAGCCAAGCAAATTTAGGAATTTATGTCGGAACAACCCAAACCCAAACAGAAGTTTCACAAGGTCAAACTCAAGCCATCTCTAGCATACCAAGAACTTTCAACCAAGAGAAAAGAAATAACACCAAGCCCACGAATTTCCAAACTCCACAAAGCAGAGGACAAAGCTATCGACAAAGCACTTCAAGAGGCCTGGTTAGACCGCACCATCAAATTTAGCCAACATCCAGGAGTTAATCCTGCTTATGCCTTACCAACTAGGCATGATTTCTATGATTAGACACCCTTGTTTCTCCACATCTTCTTGGATAAGCTTCACTCTAGAGTCATCTTTGTAGAAAAGCCAACCATCTTAGGTTATCCCCTTAAGCATTATTAGCTCATCCATCTCATTTAGAATCATACCATCTAGCCAGTAATCGAAAATTTGCACATCTAAGCTTTCAAAATTGTTGTCACCTTGGTAAAAGTTTTCCATTCCTAAAATCTTCCAAATCCACCAATCTCACCAAGGTTAGCCCTTTGACAGAGCTTTGTCTAGGGTAATCTAGCTTTGTCACTTGTTATCCCTCATCACCTTGAGCTAAAGGTTGGGATTCGCAAGTGGTCAATCTCGTGTTCTTCCTAAAGGATCATCAGTCTCTCCTTAAGTTGACACAATTACCACCAAGCTTGCACATAGGAAAGTAGACCTTTTGCACTTTGGTAACATATCTTTGAAGTTAGAATCCCCAACCCAATCCTCCTTAGGTTTTGTCATATAGCTTTACCTCAACCTAGGAAATCATTTGCATAGAAAAGCCTTCCCCCTTTTGCATCCATCAGCATTAATGCATCTCATCCCTAGGAGCATTTTTCATGCCACCCGTCACTCGCTTAGCCAAGAAGAAAGAAACAATGGAACCCTATCATTTGGATCGAACAGCCTCACCCCCCTTGAGCACTCATCCATCCTTCAGCCCAGAGCAAGCTATGCCATCACCTACTGACATTGAAGCTTTCATGAACCAACCAGAAAATGCAGTATTGGTAAACGCCATTATAGACAAAAACAAAGAGACAATCATGGCGAATTTTTGAAGGGACAATGTAGGAACCTTTGACTTTGGAAGACCCCCTCCATTATCAAATCCATCTCACCCATTGTTTGGGAAGCTGCCACCACCCATAGGCTCTTATGATCCAAATTATCCTCAATATATTCCAAAAGAAGAGCCTCCAGCCAATCCATATGACCCAACAGACCCAAACATACCATCATCCACCCAAGTTGAAATCTCCATGCCGCAAGCCAACCCAGCCACCACCACTGCATCCTTGGTTCATACCTCTCCGCTCCAAACCCCCTTTACTCAAAACACCTCACTGTTCACCCCCTTCACTATTGCTACTACTCCCCAACCCAGCCTTCTAAATCCACCCATCTCCCAAATCAGTGCTAGCATCTTTGGCCAACCTCAGCAATATACAATAGGGCTGCCACCCATGGGGCCAAGTAATCAACCTTTCATCGCCCCTAGCTTGTTCACCACAGCCCAAAGTACAATCCCATCATTTCCATTAAGTCTTGGGAGCTCAATACCACCAGCCACAAATCCACAAGCTACTACCTTCACTCCACAAAGCTATCAAAACCCACAAGCTACTGCCAATCTTCTACCAAGCTCCCAAGTGACTCCAGCTCCCACCACCACTCTACCAAGCTTCCAAATCCAGCCACAAAGCTATCAAACCCCATCAGTTCCATTCCCAAGCTTTCAATTCCTACCACCTCCACCACCAACTAATCCATTACCTCCAATTACCAACTACTTTTCAATGCCACTTCTAGGAGGTAATCCACCACCCCAGCCAACCATCAATTATTTGCAGATACCATCCCAAATGGGGGCACAACCCACATATATTGGTCAAACCCCACAAGCCCTCTGATCCTTTCCCCAAGCCTCACAACCATCTTATACCTTACCTCCACAAAGCAATCCATTTATCCCATAGCCAGCTTATGTTCCTCAATCCCAACCTCAAATCCCATATCAACAGCAAGCCTCGCAGCACATGCAGCAATATGCGCCGCCTCCCCCTCAACAACCCGTCATCCACCATGCAGCTGCCTAAACAATGTACAATCCCTATCAACAAATCCCTCACAGCCATCCATATTCAGTGGCCCCATCCAGCACATACCTACCTCAAGGAACTCCTACATTGGGGGCACCCCAACCATCACCTATCAATTCAGAGTGGGAGCAAATGAAGATAGCTCTGAAAGCCATCCAAGAAGGGAATGATCCAAAGACATTCAAGTTTGAGAATGTGTGTCCTTACCCATTTGACAGAGCCATTACCACGACACCATTTCCCAAACACTTTGAGGTACCTAAATTTGACAAATTCAGAGGAAAAGGAGACCCTGTCACACATATCAAAGAATTTTACATGCATTGCCAGGACGTGGCATACAATGATGTCTTCCTCTTGCGCCTTTTTCCCAAAAGCTTGGCTGGACCAGCTCTTGAATGGTTTTATAGAATCCCCTATGGCACAATTAAAAACTTTGCTAAATTATCTGAGGCATTTGTAGCCCAATATGTCCATCTTGTTGAAACAGAGCTATCAATAGTTGATCTTGTCCACACCAAGCAAAAAGGTGGAGAAAGCCTTGCCGAATACCTGCAAAGATGGCAAACCCTTACCACCCGCATATCCTGCACCTTGCCAGAATGCCATGTGGTGAAAATGTTTATTGATAATGCACATCCCAGCTTGGCTCACCACATGACCATGAACTGTTTGCAGACCTATAAGGATATCAAAGAGAAAGGAATGATCCTTGAGCAAGGACTCATCAAATATGGTGTGGTAAAGATTTACAAAGAGGCCAACCAAAATCAATCACATTCCAATGGCAAGTCTAGGTATTGGAACAAAAACAAGCATGTTGCAACAGATGGGGTTACTGACACCAGACATGTGAATATCGTTGGTCCTTCTCAAAACCAGTCTAACCCACCATATCAAACAAACAACCAACAAGCTACCAATTACCAACAACGAAATAACCAAAGCTATCAAAACCACAATACAAGACCCAACTTTCAAGGGTCTAACAATCAAGCTAATGCCATCAATGTAACTACAGGGAAAAAGCCCAGATTCCAACTTGCACCTAGAAACTATACACCCCTTGGTGAGCCATTGGATGTTATTTTTGAGGAATTGGCTAAGGAAAACCTCATAAAATTTCCTCCTACCTAGCAAATTTATCCAAGCCAATCCAAAGCTGCATGGTACAAGGACAATGAGTATTGCAAGTTCCATAGGGTAAATGGTCACACCACCCTCAGATGCATGAAACTGAAAGACTATGTGCAAGACCTCATTGATCGGAAGGAAATCACTATTGGTGCCCAAACCTCTCCCAATGCAGGCTTACAGATTTATCAAAATGCTTTTCCTCCACACAACAACCAAAATATTGGAAAAGCACCTATCGAAAACAACACCAACAACCGCCAGCCAAACCAACAGCATGGGAAGAACAATGACCACACTTCATCCTATATAGACTATGGTAGCCTTATAGGTTGTATATCTGAGAAAGAGCCTTCTGTCAATGTTATCAATATCCAAGGACCAGACAATGAGTGTGCGATCACCACTCGAAGAGCGTGATTTAACATCGCAGGCCCACCAGTTTCATCAACACCATCAGCTCCATCAAAAAGTCGATACAATAGCTTGGAACACCTTGGGAACATGCCAGCCCAAATATCCATTTTAGACCTTCTCTGCACTAGTCCTGTGTACAAAGACATCCTTGACAGTACTCTCATAGAATCCCGTGTCCCTTCTGATATCAATGCTACTAATTTTTGTAATCTTTTTGGACACCTTTCATCCTCATGCGCCCTATCTTTCAAACCCACCGACATACCCGCGGTTGAGCCAAATCACACCCTTCCACTTCGCATAGCCATCATGGTATCCAATTTTGCCATGAAAAGAGTAATGATAGATAATGGATCAGCCTTGAACATTTGCACCCTAAAATTCATAAAACAAGCTGGGTATACTGAGGCAGATATGATCAGTGAGGTTATCACCATCAAAGCTTATGACAACTTGGAAAGGACCACAGAAGGGACTATTTTGCTACCAATCAAGGTTGGGCTAGTCATTCAAGAGACAGTTTTCCATGTTGATCTAAACCTACCATTTAACATCCTCCTCGGTCGCCCATGGATTCATGCTATGAAGGCCATTCCATCCACCTACCATCAGTGCATCAAATTTCTGCATCAGGGCACTGAGTTAACCATCCATGCCGATCCAGAACCCTTTTCTTATTGCAATGCGGTTGAAGCTTCATATACAAACCATTGCCCTGGAATAGACATCGGCACATCCATCGCCAGCTCATCCCATACTTGTAATGAGGCAGAAACCATCCTTGCCTCCAGCCTATCTACTGTAAAGATCAACAACAAAGGTTGTGGAGAATATAGTCTATCAGATGCATTTGCTGTCAGAGCAATCCCACTTGATCCACATACCCATGGACGGCCAACATATCACAAAGCTAAGGAGATTCCACCTCCTCGATACAAACAGTTTGGCCCAACCACCTTTGTGTCCTCAAAAACCCCTCTTCATGAGGAGCTCACTCCAGATATCAACAATTGGCTACATAAGGATGCACCTCCAAGAAATCAAGCACGCCTTGATCACTTCAGCCAAAAGTATCCCCAACAACATAAGCTCATCACTAAAAAATGGAACTATCAAGGAGGTGGACTAGGACCAGAAGAAAGGGGCATGCAATGTCCCATCGAAGCACATAATTGGGAAATAAAGTCAGGTCTTGGCTTTGGCATACCCACAACTGGGGGCACCAACGAGAACGGTCACGCTTTTTCAAACATCCACTGCGACCTTGTTGAAATCGAAGACATTCCTGAGGAAGTTGAAAAGAGAGCCTACGACGATATCCCAGACCAAATCTTCCTAGGAGACTCTGTTCTCCGAGAACTATCCATCCATCTCATTGACCTACCACTTGCTTATCCACAACTCATAGATTGGGACCAACCAAGTGTCATACATATTGATGAGTTCGCATCAGAGGAAGCACTTCTAAGATTCATGGGAGCTGAAACTCCTCATAAGAAGACAAAGCCAGATTCTGCCTACATCTACAAGCTAGATCCTAAGGGGTACTTTGGAGAAAATCACCAACCTATTTTCGATACACCCAAAATTGGAACTAAGGTAAATCTGGGACTAGCTAAGGCAGCAAAGAGAACTCCTCAACAAGAAAATCTAGAGCCACAAGCAGAACATGAGGATTTAGTATTGCCTCCTCAAGATAATCGACCAGAGGTGTCTTCTATTCTAATAGAGGATACTAGAGAAGTCAACATTGGTTCTTCAGAGATCCCTAGAATTGTTCGCATTGCTGCATCCCTATCACAAGACCAAGCTGAGCTCCTCTTTGAGGTTTTACGAGAGAACATTGGCCAATTTGCATGGTCATATCAGGACATGCCAGGACTTGATCCAAAGCTTGTAGTTCATCATCTTGCAGTCGATCCAAAGATCAAGCCCGTTAGACAAAAGCTTAGAAAAATGCACCCCAAGGTGGCATTACTAGTCAAAGCTGAACTAGAAAGAATGTTAGCTACTAAGGTTATCCGACCTATCGACTACTCAGAATGGATCTCCAACATGGTCCCTGTCACTAAGCCTTCCGGTGACATCAGAATCTGCACTGATTTTAGAGATCTTAACAAAGCTTGTCCAAAGGATGATTTTCCCTTTCCCAACATAGATATGATTGTAGATCTTACAGCTAGACATGAAATTCTATCCCTTATGGATGGATTTTCTGGGTATAATCAAATCAAGATTGCAGAAGTGGACCAGCATAAGACAGCATTCACTACCCCTTGGGGAACCTTTTGCTACACCATGATGCCTTTTGGCCTAAAGAATGCTGGGGCTACCTATCAAAGAGCTATGACAGCCATTTTCCATGATCTTATCCATAGCAATTTGGAAGATTATGTGGACGATATCCTAGTCAAATCTCACACCTTCATGGATCATCTTGCTGACCTGGAAAAAGTCTTTGATAGGTTGGCCCAATATCATCTCATGCTAAATACCAAGAAGTGTGTCTTTGGGGTCACATCTGGCAAGCTTCTAGGCTTCATAGTTTCTAAACGGGGTATAGAGATCGACCCCAAAAAGGTCAAGGCTATCTTAGACATGCCTCCTCCCCAGACACTGTGACAGCTTTGCTCTCTTCAGGGAAAACTTCAATCTGTCCGGAACTTCATCTCCCAACTTGCAGATAAGTGTACACCATTTTCACACTTGCTAAAGAAAAATGAGAACTTCAAGTGGGATCTTTTATGTCAGTGCAGCTTCGATCAGCTCAAGCAGTACCTCACCAATCCCCCTATCTTGGTTCCACCAGTTCTTGGTCGTCCCTTGATCTTATATATATCAGCAACACCTACTACTCTAGGGGCACTTCTAGCACAACATGATGATTATAGCAGAGAGAGATCCATCTACTATATTAGTAGAACCTTAGTTGGTTATGAACTCAATTACACTCCTATGGAAAAATCTTTTTTGGTAGTTATTTTCTCAACTCAAAAGCTTCGCCACTACATGCTAAGTCATACCATCCAACTAGTCTCTAAGATTGATCCTCTCAAGTATATGCTCTCTAGAATAGCACTCACAGGTCGGCTAGCAAAATGGGTTATGCTACTAAGTGAGTTTGACATCCAGTATGTGGACAGAAAGGCAATCAAAGGGCAAGCTATAGCAGATCACCTAGCTGATGCACCTCTAGTAGATGCATATCCTTTGCTCACAGAATTTCCAGATGAGCATATCTGCCTAATTGAAAAATAGCCCCCATGGAAGCTTTATTTTGATGGCTCATACACCTCTCATGGATCAGGGGCAGGAATATTATTAGTTACACCTCAAGGAGATTACATTCCAAAAGCCTTCAAGCTACAATTCCTTAGCACCAACAATATAGCAGAATATGAAGCTCTTGTAGCAGGATTAAAGATAGCTACAGAATGGAATATCACTGAGTTACAAGTCTTTGGTGATTCCCAACTCATCATCAAACAAGTCTTAAATGAATATCAAACCAAAGATGAAAAGCTATTACCCTACAAAGAGCTAGTTGATCAGCTGACCCAGCATTTTACAAAGCTTCAGTTTACACAAGTGCCTCGAATGCAGAATAAGGTAGCAGATGCCATGGCCACTATCAGCTCGCTCTTGGAAATTCCCCAAGATGCTACGCAGTATGAATTTTTAGTTGAGCAGCTCCTCACACCCGCTTATGCGAATGAGGATTCAAACCGTGTTTGTATCTTGGTTGGTCCCCAATCCCCTTGGTACCATGAAATTCACGCTTACCTTAACGATGGTATCATATCCCCTCACCTCACACACACCCAACGCCAGAACCTCATCCGAAAATCATCCTGCTATGTTATCATAGCCAATACCCTATATCGTCGGGGTTATCACGATACTCTCTCTCGATGTTTAGATGAAAATGAGGCCGCGATGGCATTAAAAGAAGTACATTCTGGACTTTGTGGTGCCCACATGAGTGGTATTGTCTTAGCATGAAAAATCCTTAGAGCAGGCTACTATTGGCCTACCATTGAAGAAGACTCTTGTGACTTTGTCAAAAAGTGTCTCCCATGTCAACAGCATGTAAATCTTGTGCACGCTCCAGCACAAGATCTACAGCCTATTGCACCACCTTGGCCTTTTGCTTGTTGGGGCCTTCATCTAGTTGGAACTATCACACCTCTCTCATCTGATGGACATAAATAGATAATAACAGCTACAGACTATTTCACTAAGTGGGTGGAAGTAGTCCCCCTAGTCTCAGCTATAGGAGTTCAAGTCTCCAAGTTCATCTTGTACCACATTGTTTGCCGCTTCGGCATCCCATCCACCATCTTCACTGACCACGGAGGTAACTTTGAAAATATCAACATGGAAGAATTATGCACTTCCCTCCGCATCCATCACCACTTTTCTAGCCCATATTTCCCACAAGGTAACGGCCAGGCAGAGGCAACTAATAAAACCCTCCTCAAAATCCTAAAGAAAGTTGTCAATGATTCCGGTCGTGATTGGCACCTTCAAATAAATCCATCTCTATGAGCCTATCGAACTTCCTTCCGTACATCCACAGGCACAACTCCATACTCCCTAGTCTATGGTTCCAAAGTGGTATTACCTATAGAAGTTGAACTTCCCTCACTACGCATATCTTTGCGAGGGCAAATCTCAGATGAAGAATACAGAGTAGCTCGACTCACCCAGCTAGATCTCTTAGACAAGAAGAGACAACAAGCCTATGACCATCTCATAGTCTATCAAACTTGTCTCAAAAGGAATTTCAACAAGAAGGTGCTCCCACGACACTTTCAGCCAGGTGACATGGTCCCCAAAGAAAATATGAAAGTCCAAGCAGATCGAGAAAAGAAAGGCAAGTTTGAACCTACATGGCTTGGTCCCTATGTGGTTACTGCCTCCTTTGGCTCCGGAGCCTATCAATTATCTACACCAGAAGGAGAACTCTTGAATGATCCCACTAACATCATTCATCTCAAGAAGTTCTATGCTTGAAGATCCTTGGTATACCCAGCTTTTGAAAAATACAAGAAAAAAAATAGTAAAGAGAAATAAGCGTCCAATGGTGAAAACTTGGCAATTCAAGTGCCTTGGATAGGTACCTTGGTGAAAACTTGGTAATTCAGGCGCCTTGTGTGCTAAAGACTAATCCATTATCTATCACTATCCTATCCCTCATCCATCCACCCACCATCCCATAAAACACCTGCTTGTTCCCTTGGTGTTCCAATCAAATATCCAAAATCTGATGGAGCTTGTCAATACCTCCTGTACAGCTTGTAAATCTTGTACCAAAGCTTGTATTATACCTTGTAAATCTTGTACCATACCTTGTATATATCCAAATCTTTTCCAAAGCTTGTACCATATTCCAGCTTGTAAATAATCTTGTATCCTAGCCTGTATCCTATCACATGCACACACAGAATCCCATTTTCCTTAAGCTTTTCACAAACCATCTACCTATCCACCTATCAACTATTATAGACATCCCATCCTTCACAAACATTTCCATCTCACAAAAAAAACAAAACATGAACAAACTTGTACATTTGTAACATATCTTGGTCTGTCAGCTTGTATATCCTCTTTAGCTTAGTATCATTGTATCTATCAAGTGTTCGTGTCAGTTTGTCCTTGATCAACATCTTGCACACATTGCACACCTTGGTTAGCTATTCCAATGCATCCTTTAGCTAGATCTCATGTCACCAAAGTGTTATCCTTCTTAGTTCAGCTTGCCAGATGCATTACTCATCTCGATCCATCAGCTTAGGTGCTCTCCGATAGGTCCTTGCAGGATATAGCTTTCCTCATGTCTAATCTTGGTCCGTTAGTACCTCATCCTACCCATCTCGTTGGCAAACAGTTCTCTTTTGGATTTTTTCTTTCTTTTGGTTTGGGATCTTCCCTTTTGGGTCTTGAAATATCTTTTACAAGCAATCTCCTTGTTCCCTCCTCAAGGTTGCCACGATCTTCCATATCATGGTATGCTGTGAATGGGGCAATTAGAGCGTAAGGTCTTGATCAGGTCTTTTTCTTGTTTTCTTTTTCTGCTTGTGGGTTACCTAGTGTCGTTTCCACGATGCTTCCTCTGGGATTCATGTGTGATACTGGGGCAATCCTTGTGTGTTTGTTTCGAGTCAGTTCGTCAGTCCTCTGGATGGTTGGTGAAAAGGCCTTGATGTTCTTGGTAACCTTGGCAATTAACCAACAGTCCTATAGCAAATCTAGTGCTCAACTACATGGTGGTACTTCTCTTTGAAGTATCCCCCCGCTCAAAAAGCTTCAATGGATTCCCTTCATCTCCATTATCCCCCATCCATATCCTACATCTGTCGCTCCTACCCCAGCTTATGCATCAGTATCTCTTTGAATCACTCCTCATGCTTAGCTTTAGGGATCCACAATCCTAGTCTTAGGGATCCACCAATCAAATCAATCCACCAAGCCTCATCTTTCGAGATCCACAATCCTAGTCCTAGGGATTCCCGAAACCCATCTTCCGCCAATCTGACTCTTTGAAATCTTGTTGCATCAGCTTTATCATTCTATCATCCATCTCCCTACCATGGATTCCTTTTATAGCGCTCTGCTCCTCCATCTCCCCCCCCCAATCCTGGAAATTCTTAAGCTTGCTTTACTGTTGTGCCTCTGATTTCCCTTTATCATTCTCCTGTAGTGAGAGTTTAAGCTAATTCAGCCCCTTCTCTTCGCCAACCTGCATCTTAGCTCGTCTCAATTTCTTGTACTTTTCAAGAAGTCGTCGAGCCTCATTTCTCTCCCCGTCGCCTTCTTGAGCGGGCATCATCTAAGTCTAGTCTCTCCTCTTCTTATCCGAGACTGGGGCAACCTTGTTGCTAAAACATCTTCTTCGTGTCGTCTTCATTCGAACTTCTTTGAAATAGTGTTTTCTGAACACTATGTCAAAGAGGGGCAAAATGTAGACACTTAAATTTGATTACACTATTTTAGTAATCCTATTTAGTTATCTAAAAAGGCATTATTAATTAAATTTCTATTTAATTAATCCTTTGTCATCCCCTAGTTGATTAATTTAATTAATCATCTATAGTCCTAATTGATAAATCAAATAATCTATTATTTATCAATTAAATCCTTTTCTCCTATCTAATTCCAAAAATCCCCATTTATTAAATAAATCTATTTGATAAATGAAATCCTCAAATTCAAAAACCCCTAACCTATCTCTAATCCTCCATTTAGCCTAATCCACCCCATCCACCCATACTAACCAAGCTTAGCCACTAACTCACCCACCCTCATTAACGCCATCCACTTGCACATCTCTAACATCCCTAAGCTAATCCTAAACCCAAGCCTAATCCACCCCCTAATGTTGTCACATTCCTTAAACAAGTTTAAGACTTTCCTAATCCAAACCAAAGTCTCTCCTCAAAAAACCCAACCACTAAGTCATGAGTGCTCTTATAAAACATAAAGACTCTTACAAGCCCACTCATGACTCTTACACCCATCTTCCACACTCTTCCCTCTTCCACACTCATTCCTCTTACATCCCTCTTACATACTCAACCCCACTCATCATGACTTTAACCAACCCCTTACCCTATCCTCTCACACTCATCCTCCTTGTGACAAGTGTCACCTTCCCATTGGTGCTAAACAAGCACAATCCATGTGCTCTCCTTTGAGTGCATCCTAGCCCTCCTTAAGCCTTCATCCATCCTTGCATCTAAGCCCTCCATCCCTCTACCCCTTAGCCTATAAATTGAATCCCATCCCAAGCCATTTCATCAACAATCTTTGAGCTAAAGTTACCATGCTATTTTGAGAACCAAAGCCATCAATATTACCCTTATAATGCCAAATTGAGAGCTCACCAAGCTAACAATTTGCCATTACCCATCTCCATTGAAGCAGCTTTTGAGCATCTTGAGCATACATCCACAGCAAAAGGACACATCTACAGAATCAAGAAAGCATGGAGTGTTTTCTCTTGTGAGGTTTGCACTTCTTGTTTGCTTTCTTTGTCTAAGCATATATGTGAATTTAGTTTTTGGTTTGTGAATGTTTACTTTATTTGTTAATGTTCTTTGCATACTAAATCTTGTTCTACACTAGATTTTCTTTTTTCTCAGCTCCAATTGAGAATTTTATTGGCTTCAACTAGCTTGCTTGGTACCCACTAATGAACTTAGTTTAAGCTTTGCAGTTAATCTTGTTCTAACTTATACTTCTAATGTTTCTAAGTGTACCCAACCTCTATATCTTTGAGTATGTTATCAATACATCATTTAACCATGGTCTTGACTAATCCTTGCACTTCAATACAAAACCATAACTCAACCTTTCCTTTAGGTACTCTTGTTACATCTTGTTGGTCAAATCCTCTTCATCAATCAACTAAGTGATAGTACTTGGATCTTATGAGTAATTTTCATTCCTATAGATAGCAAATTTGACATCAATGACAAAACAATGATTGAAAACATTCTTTATCAACCAATCTCCCTCTTTGACCCTCAACAATGATCTTTTCAATTGGATTTCCAACAATCTCCCTCTTTGGCATTGATGGCAAACCAAACTGATCAACCATCAAACTAAACTATTCAACCAAATGCTAACTAGGTTAGAACAGTAAGTCAAATGCCAAAAAGTAAATTGTTTTACCATCAGTTTTCACATTTCCCTCTCTTTATCCTAATTGCCTCATTTATGTTTCTTCCTCATAGTTGCTATATCCTTTATCTTCCTTCGTGCATTCTCTCCTTCTGTATTCATTGCTCATCTTCTATTATTCTTTATTCTGATCAACTTCTTCATCTTGTCCCTCAATTGTTGATCATTTCTGTCTATTTCTACCTTAGTCTTCATTATATTAGTTTCTTCATTTTCTCCCCCTTTCTTCATTCTTTATCTTCTCAATAGTTGTTGACCAGTTTCTTGACATTTCTCCCTCTTTGACAATAATGTCAAAGACATACTATTTTAGCATCTTATCATGCAGGTGTAGCATTTGGAGGTTCATTCAATTTCTCCCTCAGTCACCTTGCTTGTGATTGATTTTGAACTTTCAGCACTTCAATTACTTCAGACATGATCCTAAAGTAAACATCCTCTACATCAATGTGTAAAATTTTCAATAATTGACTCATTTGATGTAAGGTAGTCTTTCTCTTTCTTAAGTAGCCTTGGCTAGGGGTATTACCCCAAACTTACCTCTAAGATACTCAAAAGCATCTTTAGGTAGTGCTTTTGTGAAGATGTAGGCAATATTTTCCTTTGAGCTAACATATTCCATCTTCACTTGCTTATCTTCCACCAACTCTCTTACATAGTGATACTTGATTGCAATATGCTTGGTTTTAGCATGAATTATAGGATTCTTAGATATGTTGATAGCACTTGTATTATCACAATAAAGTATCATAGGCTCATTCACTTCTTCTTTCATACCTTGCAACAAATGTTTGATCCATACAATATTGGTGCAATTGATAGTAGTTGCAACATATTTAGCTTTTGCATTGGACTGTGAGGTACATCTTTGCTTTCTGCTGGTCCATGTAATCAACCTTTTTCCCAAGAAAAGTTCTCCTCCACTAGTACTTTTTTGTCATTAATATTACCTCCCCAATATACATTAGTGTAGGCTCTTAGCTCAAACTTTTCACTTCTCTTGTAGTACAAACCAAAGTCATTAGTTCCTTTTAGGTACCTCAGTATGCTCTTCATTGCCATCAGGTGATTTTCTCTTGGATTTGTAGAAAATCTTGCCACTATTCCAATAGCTAATGAAATTTCTAGTCTACTATGTACAACATATTACAGCTTTCCAATCATTAATCTATACATTATTTGATTCAATTTAGCTGACTCATCATTCTTTGATAACTTATGTCCTATTGCCATTGGTGTGTTAACTGGTTTTGAGTCTTCTAGTCCAAATGTTTTGAGTATCTCCTTGATGTATTTTGATTGGGTCACAAATATTTGATGCTTCAATTGATGTACTTGCAATCCAACAAAGAATTTGATTTCTTCAAACATTGACATTTCAAGCTCATGCTTCATTTGATCAGAAAAATCTTTCCATAGAACATCTTTTTCTCCAAATATTATATCATCAACAAAGATTTTTGATATCAAAATATATTTTCCTTTTTCAGCTTTGATGTACAAGTTGTTGTTGTCATATGGTCTCTCATATCCTATCTTTATAAGATATCTGTGCAGTCTCTCATACCATGCTCTAAGTGCTTGCTTCAAACTATAAAGTGCCTTATGCAGTTTGCAAACCATATCTTTGTTATTGTCATCAACAAATCCTTTTGGTTGTTCTATGTAGACTTCTTCTTCTAGTATACCATTCAGAAAAGTAGACCTCACATCCATTTGGTAAACTTTGAAACCTTTGTAAGAAGCATATTCAAGTAGTGTTCTTATCCCTTTAATTCTTGCAACAGGGGCAAATGTTTCCCTATAATCCAATCCTTCTTCTTATGCATAGCCTTTACAAACTAATCTGGCTTTATTTCTAGTTATCTCACCATTCTCATCAAATTTGTTCCTAAACACCCATTTGGTACCAATTACATTCTTATCAACTGGTCTAGGAACTAGGGTCCATGTTTTGTTCTTCTCAATTTGATCTATCTCCTCTTCCATAGCTTTACACCAGTCATCATCTTGTATTGCATATTTCACTACTTTGGGCTCAACCTTGCTTAGTAGACATGATTCATTTCTTAGTTTATTCCTTGTCATTGGTCTGGCATCCTTGTCACCAATGATTTGATATACAGGGTGATGTCTTCTCACATACTTGGCTAACCTTGGTTCTATCCTTCTTCCCATGTTTGATCCTTCAGCTTCAGAGTCATTTTGTTCTTCTTCATCTGGTACTTCATCATTTCTTTCATGTATACTTTTTTTGGAGTCAAAATGCGCATTTCTTTCATTCTGCAACTCAGCTTTTGAATGCAACTTGGCATTCACTGGTTGTGACTTGGCTAATAGTGAGATTTTTTATTAATTCTTAACTTGATTGGCAGTATTATCTTCAACAGTCATTCCTTCATAGAAGTATATAAAGGATCTATAATCCTCTGATTGCTTGGACTCATCAACTTGGACTTCTGCATGCTCATCAAAATTCACATTTGCACTTTCCACAATCTTGTTAGTGTTAGTATTCAAACACTTATATGCCTTATTTCTAGTGGAGTATCCAAGGAATATGCCTTCATCACTTTTTGCATAAAAATTTCCATTTCTAGTATCTTTAAGAATATAGCATTTACAACCAAAGATTTCAAAATGTTTTACATTAGGTGAGTGACCATACCATAATTCAAAAGGTGTTGCATTTGTACCTTTCTTGATTTGAACTTTGTTCAAGGTGTAAATAGCAGTGCTTATAGCTTCTCTCCAGTATTTTAGAGCAACATTTTTCTCCATCATCAAGGTTCTTGCACAGTCTATTACTGATCTATTCCTTCTTTCAGCAATACCACTCTGCGATGGAGTTCTTGGTGCTAATGTTTTCCTTTTGACACCTTTGTCATTGTAGAATATTTCAAATTCCTTTGATGTAAACTCTCCTCCTCTATGTGATCTTAAACATTTCAGATTCTTACCTATTTCCTTCTCAACTTTGGTCAAATACCACTTGAACATTTGAAATGCATCAAATTTTTGCTTTAAAAACATAGCAGTCATCATCCTGGAATAGTCATCCACACATAGCATTATGTATTTGTCTCCTAGGTAACTTTGCACTTCTATTAGACCACATAAGTCTGTATGAACTAACTCTAGTACCTCTTTGGAAGCATATGTTTTACTTTTGAAACTAGATTTAGTCATCTTCCCTAGTTGACATTGTTTGAACATTGTATTTTTAGGCTTCTTTAGTTTAGGCAAACCTCTAACTTTCTTCTTTTTGTTGATGTTGATCAGATTGTCAAAGTTGACATGACACAACCTCTTATGCCATAACCACACATCATCAAATCTAATAACAAGACAAGTTGCATCTTTCATATCTAGGTAATACAAGTTTCTCCTAGTTTGTTCACCTTTTCCTATCAGATTTCCATCAATGTCATAGATCTTGGCAAATTTGTTTCCAAATTCTACTTTGCAACCTACATTGCCTAACTATGATACACTCAACAAATTATAGTTCAATCCTTCAAAATAGTATGCATTATCACATGAATTTTTTTTTTGTAAGTTTAATGGAACCTTTTCCTTTGATTTGACATGGAGAATCATTACCAAATCTAACACTATTTTCATCATATTGAGTAAAGGTAATGAACTTACTTTTTGCTCCTATCATGTGATGTGAGCAACCACTATCTATGATCCACTTGTCATTCTTTTTCACACAGTTTACCAATGTTGTGGCTTCATCTTCATCTAGTTCATCCTTCATGGCCACATAGACTACTTCACCATCATTCTCATCAGAATCTTCTTCAACAATGTAGCATCTTTTGCCTTTGTTCTTGTAATCTCTACTATTATCTTCTCTTTTGTTCTTCTACTTATTTCCTTCTTTATAACTCTTCTCCTATGTACATCTTGTAGTAATATGACTTACTTCATTACAATTGAAACAAATGATAGGGAGTTTACCTTTGAATTTACCTTTCCCTCTATGGAATCTTCTAGCTAGTAGTGCTTCCAATTATTCCACATCTTCCTCATCTATATTGTTATCACTGGATGCATGTTTTCCCTTTCTTCTCTTCTTTTTTGATGTCACCTCCTCAATGTCCTTCAATTTGATCTTGTCTTTGAAAGTAGATTCAAGGTTTTCAAGTCTATAGTTGTCAAAGTTGGACAATTCAAATGTATAAGTCTTCCCACAATTCCTTCAAAGGATAGTGTGTTTCCTTGTACACACCTTAGCTCTTGGATGGCTAAAATTTTAATGGAATTGATAGGGAGCAGAGTTCTCAAATATTTTCTATTAATAGTTTCTTCTTCCAATTGACCACTTAGACTTCTTATTGCACTAACCACTTCTTTCATTCTGGATCCATATTGAGCAGCATTCTCACCTTCCTCCATTTTCATGTCATCAAACTTTCCTTTGAGGCTTTCTCTCTTTTCTCTTTGAACATTCTGATCTTCTCCATAGATATTTTTTAAGATTTTCCATATCTTGAATGTAGTGTCACATTCTTTGATATCATCAATTCAGCATAACTGAGTGCAAAGGCAATCTCTAGCATTTTTTGATTATGCTCCTTCCTTTTGTTCAAGTCATTTGTAGTAAGAGGTCTAGTTGGGTCTACATTTTCTATTCCAATTGAGGTTTTTTCATAATCACCTATTGAACCAAGGTGCAATTTCATCAGACTCTGCCATGCAGCAAAGTTGTCTTTATTGAGCTTGGGAACTTCTCTCTTGGACATCTTGATCTTCCTACTTCTAGTACCTTGAAACTAAATCAAAAAATGGCTCTGATACCAATTGTTAGAAATTCTTTAGAATAACTAAGAGGGGGGGTGAATCAGTTATTCAAGGTCCAACATGTCCAATTTAAACTTTTTACTAAGTGTAGTGAGCCCATTCAACCATTCATTCATCCAAGCTTTAACATTCCTATTTAGCAAGTTACTATAAATCAACATGCAAGCATAACACATAACATAGTGATTTACGTGAAAACCCAATTTTGAAAAAAATCTAGTAACATGCTACTCAATTTTCACTCTTCTGAAGTGATGTCCTATGAATGGTCTACCCTGTTAAAGGCTTACAAAACACTATTAAATGTGACCTAGTTAAAGGATTTAACCACCCTATTAGAAGTGGACCTTGTTAGAGGACTTTAGAAAATTCACTTGGAATGCCACCCTGTTAAAGGATTTACAAATAACTATTAGGCCGACTGAACTCCATAGGATTTTCTTCTATCCTATCTGATAAAATTACTAGAGAGTAACAATTAGTGATTTTGACCTGATTATAGAGTACAACTCAACTTGTAGATCTCAGATTACTTCTCATCTCTTCACATTGCTTGGCTTTCAGTCTTTGCAACTCTAACAGCTTGTTCACCTTTCAAGCTTAGTCTCCTTGAGTCTTCATGCTCAATGTACCAGTGCAATCATCTCTTCTTGACCACTTAACAAAACAATCTCTATGCTTTGTTCTTTCTTCTCCTAGATGTCTTCTCTTTAACACCGTTCTAACCACTTCACAATTTTCCACTCTAGCAGCTCTTGCTTGTTGGTCTGTGACTCCTTAAATAAAAGTTTGGAACTCCTTTCCCACTCAATTCTTCCCTCCTTAAATTTTAATTCATATGGGTTAGGTAGGATTCATTGTATCTAACCCATATTATGTTTCTTCTAGAAACATCATGAAGAATCCTCTTGAATTTGCTAAAAAATGGTTTACATAGAATTATGTGCCACTAGCACATCATCCTTATCTTCCAAATGGTTCACAAAATTCAAGGTAACAACTTTGTCGGCTCAAATTTGGTGAATCTTTTTCATTTCCAATAATGTAGTATCTCAGCACTATTGAAATCTTGATTCTCAGCACTTACTGTGTTACTCGGCATCAACTGTGTTTTTACTAATGCTCAACACCTGTTACTTTTGTTGGCACTTGAACTTCACTCGACACCTAAAGATCACTCAGCACACACTAGATTTTTCTTTTTCTCGGCTCCAACTAAGAATTTTCTTGGCTTCAACTACCTTGCTCGGCACCCACTAATGAACTTAGTTTAAGCTTTGTAGTTAATCCTATTTTAACTTATACTTCTAATGTTTCTAAGTGTGGCCAACCTTTGTATCTTTGAGTATGTTATCAATACATCATTTAGCCATTGTCTTAATTGATCCTTGCACTTCAATAAAAAACCATAACTCAACCTTTCCTTTAGGTACTCTTGTTACATCTTTTTGATCAAATCCTCTTCATCAATCAACTGAGTGATAGTACTTGGATCTTATAAGTAATTATCTTTCCTATAGATAGTAGGTTTGACATCAATGACAAAACAATGATTGAAAATATTCTGTATCAACCAATCTCCCTCTTTGACCTTCAACAATGATCTTTTCAATTAGATTTCCAACAATCCACAATAGCTTAATATTCTATATCATTCTCTTGAAATCTTGCATCTTCATAACATCATCTTTTTATTATAGTTTTCATGTTTGAGTTGTCTCTTCTCTAGTTCAAGTCTAGTTCTCTCCTAATTGTAGAAAGATGCAAATGTGAGTCTTTATATAGAGGCTTCAAGGTGAAGCTCCTAGAGTAATGCGAGGATCCATAATTAAAATTTCACCTCAAATCATGGTCCAATAGACATAACCAACTAAGGGAAAATAATCAAATGAATCTCAAATTAACCCCTTTCTGTATTCAAATCCGATAGCCCAACATTGATTTTGGAGCCCTACAAGACCAAAAATGAAAAAGGGGATCAAACTCCTGGAGAGGTCAAGGATGACCTCAATCTTGACCTAGGTCAAGTTTGACCTCAGTCTTTCCCTAAGTCAGGGTCAACCTAGGAATCATCATGAGGTAGAGCAGAAAAAGGGGGATTCTAAGGATGCCTAGAAACCTATAAATAAGTTCAAAACATGATTAAATGCCCAAAATAGATACCAAGTCCTATAATGAATATAATAAAGGCTATTAGTACCTATTACTAATTCATACCTAGAAAATAGAGCCATAAAGAAGGGAAATTTAGGAGAATCTTCAAGAACCTAACCCTAATTTCACCTAAAACAAAGGAATCAAGTGCAAAATGCATCCTAAATACAAATATATCATGATAAATGTACTAAAAGAGGTGCTAAATCTACCACAATGGAAGTTATTCTATTTTAATATGATACATTTAGCCCCCACTTTATCTTAGATATGACACTACGTGAATATGCAAGCTAAAGTAAGAAAATATCATAGTAAATAAAAAGGATATAGTCAAGTCCTCGATATAGAGATCTTGCCAAAAAATCCTAAAACCCAAAACATACAAGGTTAATGAAAATCCATAAACCACCTAAAGCTTACTAAATGAAAATTGAGAAGTGTTTAAAGTCCCTTATACCCCTCTATTTTACCTTTCTACTTCCAAAGGGTGAAATAGGGTGATAAGGATAACTCTAAGAACTGAATATCTAGTTTATTGAAATGATATTTATTAAACCAATTAGAAGGATTCATAATATTCCTAGATTGATTCAAGGAGTTAAGTATCTCAATCATGTTTCCAATACCATTGATGGCACCAAAAACAGAGTTACCGGGCTCAAGTTATGATAAAAAGAGTGAATGTCTATCTAAATGCATGAGACAAGAGGAATTTGAATTTACCATTAGTAAACCCTAAAAGAAACCCTAAATTCTACTTATAAATAATGAAAAGGAAATCATACTTACTCAATCTTACCTTTTATAGATTCAAAAGATAAAGAAAGATGTCAAGGAGAGAAGACCTTTAAGTGACACATGAGCTATTGTGGCAATGCCTAGCTACTAGACAACCACTTCCCAAGGTGAGGTTTTTGTTGTTTTGATTTTTTACTTTCTAAATATATGATTTTTGTAGGCAAGGTTGAACCTTTACCAAAATTGTTGACATAGACTATTATAGTTTCACTCATTTTGGGATGAGGTCATCCTTAACTCAACAAGGTCAACCTTGACCCATAAAGGTTGACCTTGACCTACCAAGGTCGACCTTGACCTAGAAAGGTTGACCTTGACCTAAGTGAGGTCGACCTTAACCTATTCTAGTTTAGTTTATAGCTTTGATAACACATAATACTTATATGATATTTATACTTTCTTATAGGACATGGTTCATCTCTGAGAGGATCCTTTTGGAGAGTTTCTTGTTACCATTAGAGAGAGATTATTTGAGCTTGATGGGGAGGATATATAGCTGTTGAGAGATGTATGGCTATAACAGGTAGCAATACTACCATAGATCAGACTACATCAAGCCATGATATCAAATCTTATAGTGAGGTGGGATGAGGATACATGCTCCTTTCATCTTCCCTTAGGATAGATCACAGTTACATTAGAGAATGTCTACAGGATCCTACAGCTCTTATCCAAGGTGAGACCATCAAACCTAGAACCCAGTGGGTTTATGAGGAGATCCTTGTAGACAAGGAGTACTACTTGGGACATGTTCCATAGATGTAAACCTGGTTGGATCATGTCCTTCTATCATCCATACTAGCAAGCCCTACTCTAATAGGAAGAGTGATGCTCGGTATAGTATCCTTGGTTATGTTACCCAAATCAAAGGGTACCATATTCTTGACACCATTTACTCACATTATATAGGGGATGGAGATAGAGAATATTGTATTCTCATGGGGTTGCAACATGCTAGCTTAGCTATACCATGAGTTGTGTCAGTTGGTGAGATATTGAAAAGAGAGTCTATCTATATGCACTCTTCTATAGATTTGGTCATTCAATCACTTTACATGTATAGGTCCATAGGGTATCCCAATGATGGTAAATGTGAGCACAACTAGATTTTTTGCTTATCCATTGAAGAATTCCTGCCAATTTAGAGATATCTTGTTCTAGGCAGTATCTCTAGATTGCATTCATAGTGTAGATGTGATATGGAGACCCTAGTATTGGATGATAGAGTGGCCTGATACATGATTCTAGATGAGATAATCACAGTGGTGAAAGCTACTAGAGAGTCATTTGAATCATATAGTGGTGCCATACTACTATGATCAGGTGATGAGACAGTTCAAGCTAGTATAGGGAGTCCCTAGAGTAGTACCTCGCTATGTACATCTGATGAGGTATTATTAGAGACTTGACACCATAGGTAAACCATTAGCAAAAGATATGGAGGTACCCTTAGATGTGACCTACTCAAGCATGAGCCAAGATTACATTAGGTACTAGAGTCTATAGGGGTCATGTCTTATCTTCCTTGAGGATTATCCTACAAGTGATCCAAGTACTTCAGAGAGGACACATGAAGATGATAGTACAATAGAGAAGGACAAGAAAATTAGAGATGAGGAGGAGCACATCTTTGAGGGAGAGCCCATTGAGGAGGAAAGAGATAGGAGAGAGCAGAGGAGAGAGCAGAGGAGAGAGCAAAGGAGATGCCCCTAGCTAATAATATTGGTGTAGATGTACACATTTATCACATAACACCACTGAGATCCTAATGGTACCCATGTGCCCACATAGAGACATCACCAGTGAGGACTAGACATAGCAAGCATGGAGAGAGTAGTCACTCCATGCCCCCACCATCCAGACCTTTCAGTGACATATAGGAGGAAGACCCAAGTATGAAATATGAAATATGATTAAATATGTAATTTGATATTTTTTTAAAGTATGAAACTGATAAATGTAACCTTTATTCTATAGCTAGCATAGCGGAGTGAAGGAGTTTTGTATCCGAGGTTTTGAAGGATATATGTATATCCTATTGACTACCAATGAGTGAGCAAGAGTCCTCTCTTGGCTACAAAGATCCAGGCAAGCATGTTGATATCTTTGCAGTTGTCCAGGGAGAGGTAAAGATGTGTAAGGAAAGGGAGGAGAAATAGATAGTTGAACTACAGAGTTCCCGAGAGTGCTCACATGGTATGAACATATCCATGAGTCACACATAGACACACAGATCTATTACCTCCCATTATAGTCCAAAGATATTTGGAAGCCACCAACCATCAAAGCACAATGATAGGCATAGTGATAGATAGGTTGATTGGCCATATATGTATCAAAACTTAAATTTCTTTGTGATGAGTGAAAAAATTTGTTTACTATTTAGTTTTATGTTTGATATAAAACTTAATAGAAAGAAAAATGATGCATAAATATATTCAATATGTAATTTTACTAATACTACATAACCCATAAAAAAAATGCCTATAAGGAATATATAAATGCAAAAAGAAAGAATAAAATTAAGGATGATAACATTTAAGATGCATAATATTAATAGGTTCCTTAAAAGAAACACCATCCATATCAACAAGTTTATAAGCACCTGAACCAAAGTCTTCAATAATAACAAAAGCTCCAAGCCAATTAGGGCTAAACTTTCCTTTTTCATGAGGTAAAGCATTCACATTTCATTGATTTTCATATAAAAGTAAATCACCAATCAAAAAATTTTGTTCAATCGCCTTATGATTATATTGCTTCTGTAAAGATTTATGATAAGCTTTTATATGTTCTAATGCATGTATTTGTTGTTCATCTAACATTTCTAACTCTTGTAAATGTTTTTCTCAAAAAGTATCTTTGTCAATTATCCCATGAAATGAAACACACAAAGAAGTTATTTCTAATTCCAAAGGCATAATAGCATCAGTACCATAAATGATATTGTAAGGATAAGTACCCATAGTAGTAAGAATACTTGTCCTATAAGCCCATAAAACATATGCCAATTGAGTATGCCAATCTTCTGCATGCTTGTAGACTTTTTTCGCAAAATCAATTCAATATTTTTATTTGATGCTTCAACTTGATGATTAGATTGAGGATAATAAGGAGTTGAAAATTTATGTTGAATTCAATATTTCTCAAAAAAAATTGTAACTTTTTTGTTTTTGAAAGAAGTACTAGTATCGAAAACTATCATTGAAGGTATACCAATCTTGTTACAATATTATTAAGGATGAAATCACAAATAACATCCATAGTTGTTGAACAAAGATTAACAACTTTAAACCACTCTGTGAAATAATCTGTAGCAATTAGAATGTAAGTATGTCCTTGAGAAGAAGGTGGTTAGATTTTTCCAATAAGATCAAAACCCCAAATACTAAAGGACCATGGAGAAACTTGAATATGAAGCTCACAAGCATGAGCATGAATTAAATTACTATGTTGTTGACATTGAGGACATTTCTTAACAAACATAAAAGAATCGTGTTCCATTGTTAGCCAATAATATCCCATTCTAAGTAATTTTTTAACTAGAGATTTTTCACCAAAATGCCCTCCACAATAACTAGAATGAGCTTCTTGTAAGGAAACTTGCAACAAAGAATATAACTATTTCCAAATAACCCATAATAGATCTGAAATAAATATGCAATTGAAATCCACATGCAAGAGAATAGACAACATACCCACAAAAATGTGACACACTATATACCTTGGGAAATCCTCATTAAGGGAACAAATATAGCCTCCAAAAGCATCCATCACCATGTATAATTTAGCAAAAATACCATTGCAATACAACCATGAAATCCTTCAAAGCCATAGCCACAACCAAGCAATCCATGTGAATAAGCATGAATCTACACATCTCATGCCATGCTTCCAACCTTCACAAATGCTCCCTTGGCTAACCTATCAAGCCTTGTCTCACTTGACTCTTGCATTTTTTCCTTTTGTCTTCACACATCAACAACTACCCTTGTGGTTGATTATATAGTATCAAGTCTCACAAAACCAACAAGTGTTATTACATAAACCATGTGCTAAAACCATGTGATACCTAACCCATTGATCCCACATTTAGTATTGAATATTTAATTCTTTTCCACAATATCAAATAATTACATGAAATATTATCACAATTTTATAATACAACCGATCAAGTATATCCCATTGGAATCTGTACATTTTGTCCATCCATCTAGGTGCAACATTACATGATAAAATAAAATAATACAATAGAAAAAATATTATGCATTATGTGCAACACCTGTAATCTCAACAATCTCCCACTTGTTGTATACATTGCATAGGGTCAATTTGTAGCCACATAAATAAATAAGGGAACAAACCCTCCTAGCATATCCACCATCATGGACCAAATTACATGAAGTGCTCCATCCTTGTACCCACAAAAAAATCAAATTATCCAGCATCTCAAACATGAATGATCTCACTTTCTATTATGCCACTGAACATACATAGAAGCCATTCAAAGAGAAAGCCACCCAACCTGTCACATTAGAAGATCATAAAATCCTATACTAGCAAAATGTTGAGCATGAAAACTTGATCCAAAGGTAAGCACATGTATCTGTAGTTGTCAAAATATCCATGGCTAAAATAGCACCCACAAGTGCCAAACCCATCCAACTATCCATACCTCCAAAGGTATACCAAGTGAATCTCATATCATCAACATATCCAATCTGTAACTTAAAATCACAAGCCTCAAGAAAAATACTTGCCACATATTATTAGAAATGCTTTAGAATAACTAAGAGGGGGGGTGAATTAATTATTCAAGGTCCAAATTTCCTATTCAAACTTTTCACTAAGAATAGTGTGCCCATTCAATCATTCATTCATCCAAGCTTTAACTTTTCTAACCAGCAAGTTACTATAAATCATCATGCAAGCATAACACACAATAAATCAACACATAACATAGTGATTTACATGGAAACCCAATTTGGGAAAAACTACTAGTAACATGCTACTCAATTCTCACTCTTTTGAAGTGATGCCCTATGAAAGGCCTACCCTATTAAAGGCTTAAAACACACTGCTAAATGTGACCTTACTAGAGGATTTAACAACCCTGTTAGAGGACTTTACAACATTCACTTGGAATGCCACCCTATTAAAGGATTTACAAATGGCTATTAAACCAAACTAAGTCCATGGGATTTTCATATCTAATACAATTTCTAGAGAGCATTAGAGAATCTTTGACTTGACTACAACATACAACTTAACTTGCAGATCTCAGATTACTTCTCAGTTCATACCATTGCCTGGCCTTCAATTTCTGCAACTCTAATAGCTTGACCTCCTTTCAAGCTTAGTCTCCTTGAGTCTCCATGCTCAATGTACTAGTACAATCATCTCTTCTGACCACTTTTAGAAGTAGAGCCTCTATGTTCTTCCTTCTTTTAGATGTCTTCTCCTTGACACCTTTCTAACCACTTTGCAATTTAGCTCTTTGGCAATAGCAACATCAGCAGTATTTGCTTCTTGGTCTATGGCTCCTTAAATAGAAGTCTTGGAGTTCTTTTCCCACTTGATTCTTCCATCCTTTAATTTCAATTCATATGGATTAGGTAGGATTCATTGCATCTAACCCATATTTTGTTTCTTCTATAAACTTCTTGAATAATCCTCTTGAATTCACTCAAAATGGTTTACATAGAATTCTATGCCACCAGTTCATCATCCTTATCTTCCAACTAGTTCACAAAATTCAAGGTAACTACTTTGTCAATTGAGATTTGGTGAATCTTTGTCATTTGAAAGAATGCAGTAGCTCGGCACTATTGAAATACCGGTGCTCCCCACATATTGTGTTACTTGGCATCAACTATATTTTTTTTGATACTCGGCACACACTAGAATTTCTTGTTACTCAGCTTCAACAGAGAATTTTCTTGGCTTCAATTAACTTGCTTGGCACCCACTAATGATCTTAGTTTAAACTTTGTAGTCAACCTTGTTACAACTTATTCCTCTAATGTTTCTAATTGTGACCAACCTCTATATCTTTGAGTAAGTTATCAATACATCATTTAACCATTGTCTTAACTAATCCTTGTACGTCATTACAAGATCATAATTCAACCTTTCCCTTATGTACTCTTGTTACATCTTGTTGATCAAATCCTCTTCATCAATCAACTAAGTGATAGTACTTGGATCTTATAAGAAAATGTCATCCTGACAAATAGTAGGTTTGACATCAATGACAAAACAATGATTGAAAACATTCTTTTAACAACAATCTTCTTTCTTTGCTACAATCTCACTCTTTGATCTTCAACAATGAGCTTTTCAATCAAATTTCCAACAATCTCCCTCTTTTGCATTGATGGAAAACCAAACTGATCAACCATTAGACTAAACTATTCAACCACAGGCTAACTAGGTTAGAATAGTAAGTCAAATGCCAAAAAGTAATTGTATTACCATTAGTTTTCACATATCCCTCTACTATCTTGATTGCTTCATTTCTACTTCTCCCTCTTAGTTGTTGTATCCTTGTTCTTTATTTATCTTCCCTTTGTATTGCTCATCTTCTACTATTATAATCAACTTTTGATTATTTCTATTTTTGTCAACTTCTTCCTCTTTTTTTGTCTTAATTGATCAAATTTCTTATCATTTCTCCTTCATACTTTTGATCACCAGATCATCAGAATTTGATCAGTTTCTCATAATTTCTCCCCCCTTGACAACAATGCCAAAGACATATTAGCATCTTAATATGCAAGTGTAGCTTTTACAGGTTCATTCAATTTCTCCCTCTATCACCTTGCTTGTGGTGTAGGGCACTCAAGGCAATCATGGTCTTCATGAAGTAATTTCAAGGGTTCTACACTATACCACCTTCCTAGGTTTCTCATCAACAAGTTAATATGATTTTTACATATTAGGAATAAGATCATGCCATAACAACCCCATTTGTAAAGGCTCAATATTCATTTGGTATTCTTATAAACCATGAATCCTTAGAAACCTATAAGGGTAAAAATAGGTTTAGAATTATTAATATACTCTAAAGAAGGTTGAAAAGACCTTAGAATAGGTTTAGGAAAGTCTTAGGTAGGTTTGAAAGCATTAAAACTTCTTGGTTCAAAAAATTGCAAAAATGCAACAAAAGTTGCTAAGAAGGGAAAATGAAGTTTGAACTGATTCCAATATTTATATGGTAGATAATAAGTCAAGAAAGCTTATAAATGTAACATCCAACCTTCCCAAAAGAATAGGTTGGTTTGATGTACAGATTTTTGCAAGTATTAATAAAATTTACTAGTTTTTTGGCTCAGATTTGTTGCATTCTCACTTCGACACATGTTGTATGGATTGGGAGATAGAGTTGAATGGTCAAAGAAGAAAATTCATTGAGTCTTATATCCTATGCATTTGATTTGAGGTCTATTAGTGATTTCTAAGCAAAGTTAAAGCATTTTTTCTAAAATCAGTCTAGAAACCCTAGGTTCAGGAGGGTTTTGTGCAAATGGACCTATAGCTCTAAATTGTAAAATTAAAATGACACAAAACCCATTGGAAATTAAGGCCCCAGAGTGTTCTTGTAGATATAAAAAGTTGGAGTTGAAAAACCAAGGGGAGTTAATTTTACTTGCAAGCCCTAGGCCAAATATTCACATGTATTTGGTCCTAAATTGTAGGGATTTGTGTTGCTAGCATTGTAGGTGAATAAAATCAACTAAGAAAAGGTGGATTTGGTGTTTAAATAGTGACTAGAAGAGATCCTAAGCCTTGTACTTGATTCATGAGCCCATTCTTTTGGTCCTACTCTAAAAACCAAGCCTTTTAGGGTCCTATTAGGACTGTGTACTTTGGCAGATCCTTTGAGTGTTGGAGTGGATCAAGTTTTGGTCTTGGTATATGTTTTTAGGGGTATTAAACCACATAAAATTCCATTATACTTTCAGTGATTGCATAGACTGTTCAAGTGGAAACCTCAAAATTTCAGGTTTTGCCTAGTAGCCTTGTTTTTGCAAAATTGTTCGTTAGTCACCATCCCAAGTTGGGTGTTGTGTTGAAACATTTGGTTTGAGGTCCTAGAGGTTGGGAGAAGCCCTAGAAAACACTTCTAAGTGTTTGATCTCTTAGTGAGGCATTATGAGTTTATTGGTGATTTGAGCCTAGTTGCTTAAGGTTAAGGAATAGTATCCTTCCACTATGCCACTCTACATCAGCTTGTGACTAATTTGGAACTTCAGAACTTCTACTAATTTAGGCATGAATCCTAAAGTAAACATCCTCTACATAAATGTGTAACATCTTTTAATAATCAACTCATTTGATGCAAGGCATTCTTGCTTTTGCTTCAAGTAGCCTTGGCTAGGGGTATTACCCCTAACTTACTTCTAAGATACTCAAAAGCATCTTTAGGTAGTGCTTTTGTGAAGATGTTAGAAATCTATTCCTTTGAGCTAACATATTCCATCTTCACTTGTTTCTCTTCCACCAACTCTCTTACATAGTGATACTTGATTGCAATGTGTTTGGCTTTAGCATGCATTACAGGGTTCTTTGATATGTTGATAGCACTTGTATTATCACAATAAAGTATCACAAGCTTAGATACCTCTTCCTTCATAACTTGCAGCAAATTTTTGATCCATACAATATTGGTGCAATTTATAGTAGCTGCAACATATTCAACTTCAGCAGTGGATTGTGAGGTACAACTTTTCTTTTTGCTGGTCCATGTAATCAACATTTTTCCAAAGAAAAGTGCTCCTCCACTGGTGTTTTTTCTATCATCAATGTTACCTCCCCAATCTGCATTAGTTTAGGCTTTTAGTTCAAAATTTTCATGCCTTTTATAGTACAAACGAAAGTCATCAATTCCTTTTAGATACCTTAGTATTCTCTTTATTGCCATTAAGTGATTTTCTCTTGGATTTGTAAAAAATCTTGCCACTATTCCAATAGCTAATGCAATGTTTGGTCTACTATGTACAACATATTGTAGCTTTCCAATCATTGATCTATACAATGTATGATTCACTTCAGTAGACTCATCATTCTTGGATAGTTTATGTCCTATTGCCATTGGTGTGCTAACTAGTTTTGAGTCTTCTAATCCAAATGTTTTGAGTATCTCCTTGATGTATTTGGATTGGGTCACAAATATTCCATGTTTCAATTTATGTACTTGTAATCTAACAAAAAATTTGATTTCTCCAAACATTGACATTTCAAATTCATGCTTCATTTGATTAGCAAAATCTTTGCATAGAACATCTTTTCCTCCAAATATTATATCATCAACAAATATTTCTGATATCAAAATGTCTCTACCTTTTTTAGCTTTGATGTACAAGTTGTTTTTGTTGTCATCTGTTCTCTCAAATCCTATCTTCACAAGATATTTGTGCAGTCTCTCATACCATGCTCTAGGTGCTTGCTTCAATCCATAAAGTGCCTTGTGTAGTTTGCAGACCATGTCCTTGTTCTTGTCATTAACAAATCGCTCTGGTTGTTCTATGTAGACTTAATCTTCCAGTATACCATTCAAAAAAGTAGACTTAACATCCATTTGGTAAACTTTGAAACCTTTGTATGCAGCATATGCAAGTAATGTTCTTACTCCTTCCATTCTTGTAATAGGGGCAAATGTTTCCCCATAATCTAGTCCTTCTTCTTGTGCATAGCCTTTGCAAACTAGTCTAGTTTTTTTTCTTGTTATCTCACCATTCTCATCAAGTTTGTTTCTAAACACCCATTTGGTACCAATAAAATTCTTATCAGTTGGTCTAGGAACTAAGGTCCATGTTTTTTTCTTCTCAATCTGATCTATCTCCTCTTCCATGGCTTTATACCAGTCATCATCTTGTAGTGCATCATTCATTATTTTAGGTTTAACCTTGCTTAACAAACATGATTCATTCCTAAGCCTATTCCTTGGCATTGGTCTAGCATTCTTGTCACCAATGATTTGATCTACACGGTGATGTCTTCTCACATACTTGGCTAATCTTGGTTATGTCCTTCTTTCCATGTTTGATCCTTCAGTTTTAGAGTCATTTTGCTCTTCTCCATCTAATATTTCATCATTCCTCTCATGTATGCTATTCTCAAAATCAAAATGTGCATTTTCTACATTCTGTAGCTCAGCTTCTAAATGCAGCTTGACATTTACTGGCTATGACTTGACAGATACTAAAATTTTTTGTTGATTTCCAACTTGATTTGGAGCATTGTCTTCAATAGTCATTCCTTCATAGAAGTATACAAAGGATCCATAATCCTCTGATTGCTTGGACTCATCAACTTGGACTTTTACATGCTCATCAAAATTTACATTTGCACTCTCCACAATCTTGTAAGTGTTAGTATTCAAACACTTATATGCTTTGCTTCTAGTGGAGTATCCAAGGAATATTCTTTCATCACTTTTTGCATCAAACTTTCCATTTCTAGTATCTTTAAGAATATGGCATTTACAACCAAAGACTTTGAAATGTTTAACATTAGGTGAGTGACCATACCATAATTCAAAAGGTGTTGCATTTGTACCTATCTTGACTTGGACTCTATTCAGTGTGTAGACTACAGTACTTACAGCTTCTCTCCAGTACTTTAGTGCAACATTTTTCTCTATCATCAAGTTTCTAGCACAGTTAATCACTAACCTATTTCTTATTTCAACAATATTATTTTTTGGTGGAGTTCTTGGTGCTGATGTTTTCCTTTTGATACCTTTGTCATTGCAGAATATTTCAAACTCTTTTGATGTAAACTCACCTCCTCTGTCTGACCTTAGGCATTTCAGGTTCTTTCATGTTTCCTTCTCAACTCTAGTCAAATACCACTTAAACATTTAAAATGTATCATATTTTTTCTTTAAAAACATAGTAGTCATCATCTTGGAATAGTCATCTACAAGTAGCATTATGTATTTGTCTCCTAGGTAGCTTTGCACTTCTATTGGACCACATAAGTCTGTATGGACTAGTTCTAGTACTTCTTTGGAAGTGTATGTTTTACTTTTGAAACTACACTTAGTTATCTTCCCTAGTTGACATTGTTTGCACATTGTGTTTTCAGGTTTCTTCAATTTGGGCAACCCTTTGACCTTCTTCTTCTTGCTGATGCTAATCAAATTATCAAAGCTAACATAACATAGCCTTTTATGTCACAACCACACATCATCAAATCTAACAAAAAGACATGTTGCATCTTCCATATCTAGGTAAAATAGATTACTCCCAGTTTGTTCACCTTTTCTTATCAAATTTCCATCGGTGTCATAGATCTTGGTAGTTTTGTTTCCAAACTCTACCTTGCAACCTACATTACCTAACTATGATACACTCAGCAAGTTGTAGTTCAATCCTTCAACATAGTATGCATTATCACATGAAATTTTCTCTTTGATTTTAATAGATCCTTTTCCTTTGATTTGACATGGAGCATCATTACCAAATCTAACACTATTTCCATCATATTGAGTAAAGGTAATGAACTTACTTTTATCTCCTATCATGTAATGTGAGAATCCACTATCTATGATCCACTTGTCATTCTTGTTCACACAAGTAACCAATGTTGTTGCTTCATCTTCATCTTTATCTAATTCATCCTTCATGGCCACATAGACTACTTCATCGTCATTCTCATCAGAATCTTCTTCAACAATGTAGCATCCTTTGTCTTTCTCCTTGTAGTCTTTGTTGTCATCTTCTCTCTTGTTCCTATACTTATTTCCTTCTTTGTAGTTCTTCTTCTATGTACATCTTGCAGCAATATGACTTACTTCATTGTAATTGAAACATATGATAGGGAGCTTACCCTTGAATTTACCTTTGCCTCTATGGAATCTCCTAGCTAGTAGTGCTTCTAACTGTTCTACATCTTCCTCATCTATGCTTCTATCACTAGATGCATGTTTTCCTTTTCTTCTCTTCTTTCTTGATGTCTCCTCCTTAGTATCTTTTATTGTCATTTTGGCCTTGAAAGTAGATTCAAGGTTCTCAGGTCTATAGTTACCAAAATTGGACAATTCAAATGTAGTAAGTCTTCCCATTATTCCTTCAAATGTTAATGTGTTTCCTTGTACACACCTCAACTCTTGGATGGCTAAAACTCTAATAGCATAGATAGGGAGCAAAGTTCTTAAGTATTTGCTAATGATAGTTTTTTCTTCCAATTGACCACCTAGAATTCTTATTGCACTTACCACTTCTTTTATTCTTGCAACATATTGAGCAGCATTTTCACCTTCCTCCATTTTCATGTCATCAAACTTTCCTCTTAGACTCTCTCTCTTTTCTCTTTGGACATTCTGATCTCCTCCATAGATATCTGATAAGGCTTTCCACAAATTGAATGCAGTGTCACAATCTTTGATGTCATCATATTCTGCATAACTAAGTGCAAAGGCAATCTCTAGTATTGCTTGATTGTGCTCCTTCTTTTTATTCAAATCATCTACAGTAAGAGTTCATGTTGGATTTACATGTTCTATTCTAATTGAGGCTTGTGCATAGTCACCTATTGATCCAAGATGCAATTTCATTAGACTCTATCGTGCAGAAAAGTTGTCCTTGTTGAGCTTGGGAACTTCTCTCTTAGACATCTTGATCTTCTTGCTTCTAGTACCTTGAAACTAAATCAAAAAATGGCTCTGATACCAACTGCTAGAAATTCTTTAGAATAACTGAGAGGGGGGGTGAATCAATTATTCAAGGTTGAAATGTCCTATTCAACTTTTCACTAAGTATAGTGTGCCCATTCATTCATCCAAGCTTTACCTTTTCTAACTAGCAAGTTACTGTAAATCATCATGCAAGAATAACACATAAGAAATCAACACATAACACAATGATTTGCATGGAAACCCAATTTTGGAAAAACCACCAGTAACATGCTACTCAATTCTCATTCTTCTGAAGTGATACCCTGTGAAAGGCCTACCCTATTAAAAGCTTACAACACACTGCTAAATGTGACCTTGTTAGAGGATTTAACAACCCTGTTAGAAGTGGCCTTGGTTAGAGGAATTTAGAATATTTGCATGGAATGCCACCCTATTAAAGGATTTACAAATGGCTATTAAACCAACCTAAGTCCATAGTATTTTTATATCTAATACAATTGCTAGAGAGTATTAGAGAATCTTTGACCTAACTACAATATACAACTTAACTTGCAGATCTCAGATCACTTCTCAACTTATACCATTACCTAGCCTTCAATTTTTGCAACTCTGACAGCTTGACCTCCTTTCAAGCTTAGTCTCCTTGGGTCTCCATGCTCAATGTACTAGTACAATCATCTCTTTTTTGACCACTTGTAGAAGCAGAGGCTTTGTGGTCTTCATTCTTCTAGATTTCTTATCCTTGATACCCTTCTAACCACTTTGCAATTTAGCTCTTTGGTAGCAGCAGCATTAGCAGCATTTGCTTCTTGGTCTATGGCTCCTTAAATATAAGTCTTGGAGTTCTTTTCCTGCTTGATTCTTCCATCCTTTAATTTCAATTCATATGGATTAGGTAGGATTCATTGCATCTAACCCATATTTTGTTTCCTCTAGAAACTTCTTGAATAATCCTCTTGAATTAGCTCAAAAATGATTTACATAGAATTCTATGCCACTGGCTCATCATCCTTATCTTCCAACTAGTTCAAAAAATTCAAGGTAACCACTTTGTTGGCTCAAATTTGGTGAATTTTTGTCATTTGAAATAATGCAACAGCTTAGCACTATTGAAATATTGGTGCTTAGCACATACTATGTTACTCAGCATCAATTGTGTTTTTCCTGATGCTCAGCACCTGAAGATCACTCGGCACACACTAGAATTTTTTGTTACTCAACTTCAACAAAGAATTCACTTGGCTTCAACTAACTTGATTGGCACCCTCTAATGATCTTAGTTTAAGCTTTGCAATCAACATTGTTATAACTTATTCCTCCAATGTTTTTAGGTGTGACCTTTCAGTAAGTTATCAATACATCATTTAACCATTGTCTTAACTAATCCTTGTACTTCATTACAATATAATAACTCAATCTTTCCCTTAGGTACTCTTGTTACATCTTGTTGATAAAATCCTCTTCATCAATAAACTAAGTGATAGTACTTGGATCTTATAAGCAAATTTCATCCCCACAAATAGCAAGTTTGGCATCAATGACAAAACAATGATTGAAAAAATTCTTTTAACAACAATCTTCTTTCTTTGCTACAATCTCCCTCTTTGATATTAAACAATGAGCATTTCAATTAGATTTCCAACACATATATACCAAGAAGCTTCCACTGCAAAAGATAATGCCAAATATATAACCAATTCACTCATGGCATCTCAAAGAAGTAAATATATGTAGTCTCAAAGATATCCACAACACATAAACCAACATCTTGCAAGAACAACTCTCATAAAAAAATCTCCAACAATCTCCCAAGCTCTTCACAACCAACAAAGGAAAGAGACAAAGGAATACCTATGTATCTCTCACATGACATACATGAGCACAAACTAGTGATCACAATCTCTAACCAATCTCAAATCCAATGTAAGAAAAACCAAACATCCAGGAAGATAACCAAGACCAAGGAGAAACCATGCAAATCATGTCCTTCTACACACACCTCTAGATGTAAATTGTGCAAGTATGATCTCCTCCATCAAACCCCAATTAATAAGCCTCAAAAACACCCAAACCATACCATATAATTAATATGGATGTAAGCCTCTCACAAAAAGATGAAACTCATAAACCATTCCTAAACAAAAGAATATGCCTAATATAAAAGCATCTCCCAAACTCAACCAGCATAACAACATATGCACATGGAGATAACCAATGCTAAACCATCTCTCAAATGAAATCTCCAAAATTAATTCATGTACCATAGCTCAAGATCCATATCCATAAAAGATAAGCATAAACATAATGCACTTGAGCAAAATAATGGGCTATACCTCTCAAGGAGAAAAACCACTAAGTAGACCAAGAGTGGGGAATGAGGATTCTCATCAAGATATCCAACCAAGACTCATATAAGAACAATCTCCTCTCAAGTCCATATTAGGTGACTGCCCCTTAGACTTCCTACTAAAACCATCAATTGTCCCAACAAATACTTCTCTAATCCAAGAGAAATCAATATCACCATCATCTCTAAGTATCCATGAGTATCTATAACCAATCAATCCATGCAAATTCCAAATGCAAAACAAAAATATCATGAAGTATCCATTTTATGATTAATGTACTCAATACCAAGAAACTAAACCAAGATCAATGTCAAAGTTCCAACCATGGCCTTAGGAACATAAACATGACAACATAATCTAACCATCTCAACCAAAGAGATAACATGCTCCATATGAACATACCATAACATGTCAAAACTCTAAACATGTATCAAGAGTATACTATGACATAATAATGAAACCATTCTCACACCAAGGATAACATATCAAATGAAAGCATAAATCACACATTTACCAAGAACCCTATGAGTCCTCAAGATGCAACCATCTCCACACACCATGAAGAAAACCATCTCCACATACCATGAAGAAAATAATCTCCACATGCCATGAAGATAACCAAAAACCCCATGAATCTTCAAGATCTAACCATCTTCACACACCGTGAAGATAACAAGTGCACCATGTAAATGTAAAAGATACTTCTATAGCAACAGGATCTAAGACAAACCTCCAACATCTGCAAACACTCAATAAATATATCAATGCCAAAAAACTCCCTCTCAATTGTGGTATTGAGTAACCCATGGCATCACAAAATCCATCTCCTACATGAAGATCCTTCATGTCTATACATGTAACCAAAGTGTCAGTACCAAGCGAAACCAAGAAGATTAAACCAAACTAGGAACTAATCCTACACTGTCACCTCATCACTATCACAAGCTCCCACTAAAGCATGTATCCAATCTTATCTATGACATACTTATGAAAAAACTATCCTCTAACCATGAGAATCAACCAAGGAATCAAAACATCAAAGAACTCAAAGTGCACATCATGAGCTCCTCAAAAGAAACCAAACAACTACAATCCTCAACCAAGAAGATATACCACCATAACCAAATGAGGAATCCAATCCAATGAACATCAAAGATATACCTATATATTCAATCATGTATGTCAAAATCCATGACACCATGATCACATCCATGAACTGAGCAACTAACTCTCTATCTGTCCAACCTGTTAGCATAAAATAATCAACCACAATCTTCTACCATGATTATATCTAGTGACAACATCTCATCCATTCTATAAGAAGGAAAAAAATTATGTGACTTAGGGCATAAGAAACTCAAATCCAAGCCACCAATCTAAATATACATCAATAATGAAAGATCAATCGGCAAAGACATCCCATAACCAAGCCATAAATGAAACCTATAAGTATAGACCACTTACAACACTGCACAACTTGTCAATCCAACAAGTCATCATACATATACAAAAAAAATATTAATAACCATATCATCATGAGACCAATCTGAAATATAAACTGAGTATACAATGACATCAAATCTTAAATCTTCAAATATACAATGTCATAAACTCACAATGTTACCATAGTAAATATATACCATAAACTATTCAGATCAATATATCACCAAATAAATCATGTTGAACCTACACCAAATCTGAACCACTGTGTGGAGCTCTTCAAGAGTTTTTTTGTTGACTATTCAAAGTCCAAAATATGACTCTATATGCCCAAGTTATGCCCTAATCTATGCTCAAAATAAACAACATCTAAATTTCAGGATCTTAAAACCTAAAAATGTCAAAATCACATAATCAAACCAACACCAAGTTGTAGTGCTCTAAATTAGCTTTTGAATGCCTATAAAAAGTTTCAAATCCAATATCCTGAGAGAAATTTATGAACATTTTACTAAGACAATCTTTTTACCATTTTCACTGCGATTTTTTTTTGTGACGAAAATTCTAACGGGATTAAATTTTGACAGCCATCATGGGTTGAAACTAAAAACTCTTTCATTTCTTTTGAGAATGGCCAGACTAGGGCATATTATATATCAAAATTTATGGAAATGTCAACCTAGATCTAATGGTGAGGTCTATTTTTACCTAGGAGGTCATTTATGCAAGCTCCCCCTAAAACCCTTATTTAAATGAAACATCTAAAAAACCCTTTTGTCTAACAATTTCACATGTCCAAAATCTACCAATATCCCATCATAACAGCAAATCCAAGACCCTTATATCTACAATAAACAACTCATATATCTTGCACTTTCTTTTTTTCCTCTCATGCACTCCCATGGATTCAATCTAAGGTTACAATAATAAAAACATAGCTCTGATACCACTTGCAAGGAAACTTGCAACAAAAAATATAGTTGTTTTCACATAACCTATAATAGATCTAAAATAAATATGCAATTGAAATCCACATGCAAGATAATAGACAACATACCCACAAAAATGTGACACAAGATATACCCTAGGAAACCCTTATTGAGGGAAAAAAAACTCAGCCTTCAAAAGCATCCATCACCATGTATTATTCAGCAAAAATACCATTGCAATACAACTATGAAAGCCTTCAAAGCCATAGCCACAACCAAGCAATCCATGTGAACAAATATGAATCCATACATCCCATGCCATGCTTCCAACCTTCATAACTGCTCCCTTGGCTAACCTGTCAAGCCTTGTCCTGCTTGACTCTTACCTTTTTTCCTTTTTCTTCACAAACCAACAACTAGCCTTGTTGTTGCTTATATAGTAGCAAGTCTCACAAAACTACTAAGTGGTATTACATAAACCATGTGCTAAAACTATGTACTACCTAACCCATTGACCCCACATTTAATATTGAAAATTTAATTCTTTTCTCCATTATTAAATAATTACATGAAATATTATCACAATGTTACAATACAACTCATCAAATATATCCCATTGGAATCTTTACATATTGTGCATCCATCTAGGTGGAACATTACATAATAAAATAAAATAATACAATAGAAACAATATCATGCAATGTGTGCAACACCCATAATCTCAACACTTCTCCCAAAGCTACCAAAATTTTATTTATGTTGAGACATCTTAGTAACAATCCTTCATAAGAGAATATGTAAAGCATATCTCCTAAAATGATGTAATGTACTCCAAGTTTCCTAATACAATTGTGCGTGTTTCTCATTGTCGATTTAGGAAAAGTACCATCTTTCAAAAAATGAAAAATGTGAGAATGTCATTCATCCAAATGAAAATTGAAATAATTAGAGGTAATCTTTTTAGAAATTGCATGGTTTTTAAAAAATTGTATAATAAATTGAAAGTTCTTTGCATCATTTTCAAGACACACCAAAGAAGCTATGCTTGCCATGGTGTCTACATGTTGATTATCTTTTCTAGGTAAGATTTGAATCATATAAGAAGAGAATTGTGAAAGCACATCAAGAGCCAAATCTCTATATTGTGTCATTTTATCATTCTTAGTTTGATAACCTCCTTTAACTTGTTCAACAATCAATTGTGAATCTCCATATATTTGCAAGTGTTTGATATTAAGGGATGAAGCTGCTCATAAATCAGCTATAAGAGCTTCATACTCTACAATGTTATTAGTACAAGGAAAATTTAATTTGTATGATAAAGGGATTGTCTTTTTTCATAGGATTAATTAAGATAATACCAACACCAGATCCTTTCTTATATTTAGATCCATCAAAATATGATTCCCAAATATCATCTTGTTGAATAGCGAGAATATTATCATCAGGAAATTCCATTAAAGTAGAACATGTTTCTAAATGAGGACAAGGAGTATCAGCAAAATAATCCATTAAACCTTGTCCCTTAATATATTTTTGAGAAATGAAATTAAGATCAACTTATGTAAGTAACATCACCCATGTTGCCAAATGGCCAAAGAGATCAGTTTGTGAGAAAAGATATTTCAAAGGATCAAATTTAACAATCACATGCACTTTATCATTTATAAGATAATGCATGAGTTTATGACATGAATAAAATACAACAAGATGTTGCCTTTCCAAATATGTGTATCTTGTTTCATAATCAAGTAAAGTCTGACTAATGTAATACACATGTCTTTCCTTACCATCACCATCATTTTGAGTTAACAAGCCACTCATAGCCTTCAAAATCACTAAAGTATATAAGTGAAATGGCTTATCAAATTTAGCTGGTTGCAAGATAGGAGGATTTGCAAGATACTCCTTAAATTGCTCAAAAGTTTGTTTATACTCATCATTCCAAGAGAAAGTGTTATCCTTTCTAAGCAAGGAAGTAAAAGGAATTGTTTGATTAGCTAACTTAGAAACAAAGTGAGGAATAGCTTGTATATTTCCTTGTAAATTACATAACTAAGATATATTCTTAGGAGAAGGTATATAAACAACAGTATCAATATTTTTAGTATCAACTTCTCTGCCTTGCTTAGAGATTATAAATCCTAATAATTTACTAGAGTCAACTCCAAAAACACATTTCCTAGGATTCAATCTCATGTTGTAACTTCTAATCCATTCAAATATTTTTTATAAAATAGTAACATGATCTTTTCTTTGTATAGACTTTGCTAAAATATCATCCACATAGTCTTCAAGAATCTTATGGATGTAATCATGAAAAATCAAAGTCATAGTGTGTTGAGAAGTTGCTCTTGCATTCTTTAATCCAAAAGGCATCATGACCAAACAAAATGTTCCCCGACATGTTATAAATGCAGTTTTAAATTGATCTTTAAGAGGAATAAATATTTGATTCTATCCAAAAAAACCATCCATAAAAGATAACAAAGCATGACCCATTGTTGAATCCACAATCATATTAATATTGGGTAATGGGAAATTGTCCTTTAAGGATGCTAAGTTTAAATCTCTAAAATTAGTGCACATCCTTATCTTATTTTCTCCTTTTGAAATAGGCACAATGTTTGAAATCCAATTGGAGTAATCAATAGAACGAATAAATCTAGAATCCAATAACTTTTCAATTTCACTTTTGATTAATAAAGCAATCTGAGGATTCATCTTTTGAATTTTCTACTTCATAGGCTTCATATTTGGTTTTAAAACAATATTATGAGTAACGATCTTAGAATCAATACCTAACATATCTGAATATGTCCAAGCAAAATAGTTCACAGTCATTTTGATTCAAACATTTCCTAGTCTTTATTATATTCTTAGGATTATTCTCATCCATTTGAATATCAACGATCTCAGTTATTAACAAATCATTGTGTATCGAAGAATCCATCAGTAAAGAAAGAATACCCTGATTATCATGTTCCCCAAAATAAGCATCTACATTTAAATAATAAAGCTTTCTTCGTTTGTGATGGAACTTAGGTAAATCATCATAAATACCAAAAAAATCCATTAAACTTGCATCTTTCAGAAAAAATCCAAAGTAGTTGTTTGATTTATGTCAATAAGCAGTGGGTTAACCAATTTCAACAGACCGCCACATATATGATTAACATTAAGAGGAAAATTTGATGGTTTTTTATATGTATTAAACCCTAATCCATACATATGTTCATAAATTTCATTATCCAAAAGTACTTGTATACCTTGCTCATATTTACCACATCCTTTTCCATTAAATCTTGTTTTCTTAAGAAAATGATAACTAGAACCATACCAATCAGCCATTTCAAATGAAGTCCAAGGAGTGACATATGTCACAATATCAAAACAATCAAGTTTTATCATTTCAATCATTTCATTAATCGAATAGCAACAAAATTACTTTTTAATTTCTCGGATAGTAGAGAAGAAATAAAAACTTATTTCTCAAATTCAGTTTGTTGCTTTATAAATCCCAAATTAGAGACCTTATAGTCTCTAATAAAAGTACGATTAAAATCCAACATCCCCCAATGATCCTTAGTCAAAGAAGAAGATGAAACTTTCAACTGTTGAATGTCAGGTTGTTTTTCAATCTCTTTACTTGGTTGAAGACTCTTAGAGATTTTAATATTAAGCAAGGATTCAATGCAACATCTACATGTAATGTATACATTAGGTTTTTATAGATAAACAACACCTTCGTTGAAGAGTAGAAGGAACTGCATGCATAGTATGTAACCAAGGTCTTCCTAAAAGAATGTTGTAATTGAGGAGTCTAGGCATAACATGAATAGGTGTATTTAGAATAACCAAACCAAACTTAATAGGTAGAGTAATAATGTGCAAGTTTGCTTCGCAATATTATCAAAGCCACATATAGGAACATTATCAGTTTGAATAGTAGTAAGATCAGCCTTAATGGCTTTAAGCATTTTCATGCTACAAATATTAAGTCCAGATCCATTATCAATTAATGTTCTTTGAATGATACTCTAATTAATAGAAACAACCATAAGAGCATCATATTGATTATGCACCTCAAGAGAAGGTAGATCATTATCAAAAAATACAATAGGAGGTACAAAAGGCATAGCATGCATGCAATCCAAAATAGAATGAATGTTGTCTTGATTAGGAGGTGAAGCAAGAAGATTAAATAAAGCTTTTTGTAATGCCTCATAATATGTCAAAGAAGTTTGAAGTCACTCCCATAAAGATATCTTAGCACAAGTAGTACATAATTGATCAACTAAGTTATACTGCTTAAAGGTAGAAGAAAACTTAGGAGCTTGAGGAAGAATAGGTTGAGAAGGCAATAAAGCTACTAGAATAGTAGGCTGAGGATTATTCCATGTATGATAAGAATGTGTAACAAAATTAGTGTTAGCAAAGAAATCCAAAGGATCTCTAATTCTACCCTTAATCATTATTTGAGCACATCCTTTAACCACAATCAAAAGTGTAGGATATATCATCTTAGGTTTGTCAATGTTGCATATAGTGGAACATGAATGTAACCATGCATACACCCTATATTAAAGGTTAATCAGAGAGGTTGTGGACAAGAATGAAATAGGAATAAGGTCAATAGAGATCTTATCCAGACCATTTCCATTATCACTTCCATGTACCTCATTAAGGGATCTATCATTTTTTACAATAAAAACTTCATCAAAGTATTCCAAACAAGAATCATACATATTGAAATACAAAAAGAATTAAAATGTAAATGTTTTTATATTTTCAAAGAATTTTTGCAATTTTTTTGTATTCTGAAAACATATAAATAAAGAAAATCTAATTAACATGCAAGATCTAACACAAGATGCCAATATAACACCAAAAAAGAAAGAGTTATCTATCGTGGGTTCACCAAAATGAATAAGGTGAAAATGGATCTTTAACAATGTGTAAGACTTTCACCACTATTCATTTATTTATTTTATTTTCTAGAGTTCATAGGAAATGAGTAATAGAAAATACTTGAAATTTGATAGGACAAGATAAATACATCGAAATGGAACCAATATGAAAATACCTATTTTATGATGCTCGTGCACAATTTCTAGAAAATCTCCAACCTGTTCCACACTGGAAATGTCAAAACAAAGAAAACCTAGAAATTTTTTTCCTACTTGAAGGGAGGTCGACTTTGACCCTATTGGTGGGGTATAATTGTGCCCCAAAAAGATGACCTTGACCTTTTCTGCTCCAATGAAAATTTTATTCATAGATCTTGGAAGTTTTTCAAAAAGGGTATCCAAATTTGCACTTTGATCTTGAAAAGAAAACCTACATATATCTAAAAAATAGGGTTTTGAGGTGGCTATATAGGCTTTTGCCTTAGTCAAATCCCCATTTTGGTGATTTCCACCTCCACGAATAGGAAAATATAATAGAATGTGTGTGTATATTGAATGTGTAATGCCAAGATCTAATCTAATAGATTGAAACCCTTGCATGAACATATATGTATATGTATGAGAAAGAAACACATAGATTTGAATAAGACAAGAAAGCATACCATACTCCCAAGGCTAAAGTACTCCTACCAAACTCATAATCTATAATTTCTACCCCATGATTGTATCTTTAAATGCTTGAATATCAATAATGGTAGATCAAGGAAGATTGAATATCTCTTGCTCCCAGATAGTTGTCCACAAAGGTATAAAAATTCTTGGTATATATCCACAATAGCTTGATCTTCTATATCATTCTCTTGCAATCTTGCATCTTCATAAAATCATCTCTTGATTGTAGTTTGCACATTCGTATTGTCTCTTCTTTAGTTCAAGTCTAGTTCTCTCCTAGTTGTAGAAAGATGAAAATGAGAGTCTTTATATAGAGGCTTCAAGGTGGGGCTCCTAGAGTAATGTGAGGACCCATAATTCAAATTTCACCTTGAATCATGGTCCAATCAACGTAACCAACCAAGGAGGGAAAATAATTAAATGAATCTCTAATTAATCCCTTTTGTATTTGAATCTAAAAGCTTGACACTAATTTTGGAGCCCTCTGGGACCAAAAATGAAAAAGGGGATCAAACTCCTAGAGGTCAAGGATGACCTCAAAGCTAAACTAGGTTAGGGTCAACCTCGAGCTTTCCCTAGGTTAGGGTCAATGTAGGAATCATCATCATGTAGGGCAGAAAAAGGGAGATTCGAAGGATGTCTAGAAACCTAGAAATGATGTCAAAATAGGATTAAATGCTCAAAATAGACACCAAGTCCAATAATGGATATAATAAAGGCTAGCAGGACCTATTCCTAAGTCCTACCTAAAAAATAGAGCCATAGAGAAGGGAAAATAAGGAGAATCTTCAAGATCCTAACCCTAATTTCACCTAAAATAAAGGAATCAAGTGCAGAATGCATCCTAAATGAAAATACATCATGATAAATATACTAAAAGAGGGTGCTAAACCTACCACAATTGAAGTGCTTCCATTTAAGATGATACAATAGTCAACTTTCAATAAACATAAACTAGTACTCTACTGCCCTAAATAAAATAGATTTGCAGAAGGTAAACATTAATAGTAAATCACCACATATAACATTCACACAAGTTTGACACAAGGATTTAACATGGAAATCCAATTTGGGAAAAAACACTAGTAACATGTCACCATTTTTTTACTCTTTTGAAGTGAGCTATGTTAGGAGCCAACCCTATTAAAGGTTACAAAACACGCTGTTAAATGTGACCTTTATAAAGGATTTAATCACCCTCTTAGGAGTGGCTTTGTTAGAGGACTTTAAAGAATTACATTAGATTTCCACCTTGATTAAAGGATTTACATATGACTATTAGCTCAACCTTGATTAAATTATTTCAATACTGATACAGCAGTTAGAAAGTAACAATAGGTTTTGATATGTCATGTACAACTCACTTTACAAATTTAGATCTCAGTTTGGCTCACAGGATGATCCACATACATGCCTTCATTGTCATCTCAATTTTTATTTTCTTGGAAACCCTTCAAGCAATCACACTTCTCCTCTTCTCAACTCTTCTAGGCCTTCTACTTAAGTTCATGAGTTAATAGCATCAACTATTGCTCTAACCTTTAACCATTCTTTAAGGTTAGCCCTTGTACCTCCTTAAATAGGGAGTTTTAATATTTTTCCACTTAAACACCACCATAGATCTTAGGGTTGCAATCAGGTTCAACATATACAATGAATCGGTCCACCGTGTTTATCTTCTTCTTTTCTGGAAACCTCTTCATGAATCCTTATATAGAAACATGCAAATACAGTTCCCTTGATTTAAATGTTCCAAGTCATCCATCCTTTTCTTCAACATGTTTTCCATATTCTAAGAAATCAACTCTATCAGCTGGAAATTATGATTTCCCATAAATTGTCAAAATGTTGTTCCTTGACCAATACTATGTTTTGATACTCACTCAACACTAGGTTACTTGGTCGCTACTAAATTTCTTGTTTGGCACATATATTGTTACTTGGTCAATATTGATGCTCAGTCAACACTATTTCTACTTGGCACATACTATGGCTCGGTCGACACTAGCATCACTTGACATATACTTGAAGTTTCATAATATTGTCCTTTGTTACTCAGTCAAACCTATGCATTTGGTCTATCTTTGATCTCTTCTTCAAGGATTTAGTGTTACTATCTTCTCCACTTGCAACATGATTTAAACAGTCACTTTATCTTGTCAAAGTCTAACTAATCAAGTGTCCATTTATAGTTTTCACTTCATAAATCAATCTTTCCTCTAGATATTGTTGTTATGACCAAATTCTCAAATCCTTTTCATCAATCAAATAGATATGACACTTAGATCAGATAGAAAACTATCTCGCCAATAAGGTTTGACATCAATGACAAAATAACAATTGTTCCAATTGCAGTTTCCAACAATACACAAAAATACACACACGTACACATATTGTTGATCTCTAAGGTGTGTTGTCTAATAGTGTCAAACACTTAGTCATTCATAAGGTAGATTTGGTTGATCATTTCTACAATCAAGCCATCTTATGAAGGTTGAGTGATTCCAATGGAATCTGAGCAATTGTCATTGTCAAGCAAGCCTATGGTTGTCGAGTGCTCGAATGCATGTCGAGTGAGAAAAAAGATAGTATAAGAAAAGTTGTACAAATTTTTTCCTTGTCAAGTCATACAATGTGCCAAAAATATAGAAGTTGAGGTCATTAAGATTAGTTATGATTGAACATCAAAGTATTCATATGTTGAGTAAACTAGTTTTCACATATTTGTTTAGGATGTCACAAACATTGAGTTAAACCATTTTTAGCTGACTTGAATGCATGCTTTAATGGTTGAGGAGTAATTTAAAGAGATTATTACACATATTTTATGGATCATTAATCCCTATGAAAGGTGTTAACCAATTAGAAAAATAGAAGGTGATTAACCAATTAGAAAAATGGAAAGTATAAGTGGCAAAACAGAGAGATTTGGATCGTTGATCTTGATCTAGAACTTTCTCCAGTTGGTTATAAAAGGAGAATCCAAATCCTATTTTCAATATGTGGGTGTGTAAGTGAAGCAAAATTTGGATGCTTGAAGCAAAGTTTGAATGACAATTAGATAGAGAAACCAAGAAGAGTAGTGAAGGACTAGATATTTAAGTATCAGATTAGAGATCATATGAGAGAATGGAAAGAGGATATTCGTAATCAACATATTATGTAGAAATAGAAGGATCAAGTACTAATACATTCTAGAAATTGTTTCAAGGTAAATCTCTTAATAGAATGGTAGTAAAAAGTATTTGTAAAATCTCCTAACAGAGTGCTTTATTAGTTTTAAGATTAAATCCTTTAAGCAAGGTAGACTAAGTCTTGTAAACTCTTAATAGGGTATACCCCTCATAGGGTAGATCATCAAAAGTGATCAAACTTCAAGCCCTAATAGGAAAACTTTATTGCCAACAATGAGAATTTGTGGGTGTCATCCCTACCCCAGTTTTACCTTCACCTTGGAGGGTTTGTGAGAAACCAAATATTTGTGTTACGTGTTGATCATTTAATTTTATATTTTATTGATGTGATTAGTTGTTAGATCTAATACATCATTACAGTAAATGTTTATGTGATATATTATATTGTTGAGATAAGAGTTTAAGGTGAAAGATATAAGATTTTATATTTATTTTTAAAGGTTAAAAGTTTCATAGATCCCGATTCACCCACCTCTCTGTATCTAACTTTCCCAATAAACTCCCAACAATTGGTATTAGAGAAACATTCTCTTAGCAAAAGTCTAACCACTTGAGAGTCAAGATCTTGGAAAAGATCATTGAAAATTAAAAGCTTGATATACAGTTGCACTACAACATCTTGAAGTAGCAAGAGAGGAATTGAAGAAATTCTTAAAAAGAAGGAAGGTGATGGGAATCCTGGAGAATGATACACATTATCAAGAAGAAGATATTGAAGGACTACTTGATAATGGAAATTCCAGTGAGAGTGATGAAGGAATAGTAGATCTCTTAGAAAGGAACAATACATTGAATGAAGAGATAAGAGGACTAAAGAAAGAGCTTGAAATCCAATCAGTAAGACTATGTGAAGTAACTAAATAGAAAAAGAAATTTGAGGAAGATAAGATAATGGTTGATAAAGAAAAAAGGCAAATGGACACAAGAATTGATGAAAGGATATATGATGTGTAAAAAATCACACAAGCAATTTGATACACTCAATCAATTGAAAAGTATAAATCAAGAACTTAATAGGAAAGATGTGGAGATTGAAAATCTAAAATATGAGAATGAGCATCTGAGGTATGAGTTGATTACTAAAAAGGAATTCATTGAAAGGTTGAATAATTCCAAAGAAGTTGTGAGATACTATGAAGAGATGATGAGATCACAAAGAAGACCCCATGACACATTTGGACTAGGCTATGTTGAGCACTATCCTCTACCAAGGAAGGAGAAACATAAAAAAGGGGGAAATAAAGGAATGCAAAGCCAAAGAACAATAAACCTACATATTATCATTGTGGAAAACTAGGAAACACAACAAATGGTTGCAAGAGTAAAATTGGAAAGAGAAACTCCCAATCCAAATTCAATGGATACTATTATAATTGTAAGAAACAAGGACATTAAGCACATAAGTGTAGATCTAAAGTCAACAATACACTAGTTGCACCTAGATTTGAAGGATATTGCTACAATTGTAGAAAGTATGGACATAGAGCTCAGGAATGCAAATCAAAGGCAAAACCTAATTGGTTAGCCAAGAAGTAAGAAAATGCACCTAAGCAAGGTAAATCATATAATTGGGATTACAACACATGGTAAAAATTTCATTTATGTGGTTAATATGGTCATATTTCAAAAAAAATGTATTAGGACACATTTCAGAGGCAAATACAAGAGATGGATGAATGGATGTTTTGTTTGTTATAGTTGTCACAAGATTGGGTATGTGAGAAAAAATTATAGGACATGAGGACTTGCACCTACAAATGAACAAAACAAAGGTGAAAAGATGTTTAAGTAGATAAAGAACTAGGTTAATCAAATCTAGAGGAAGGAGGAAGAGGAAAGTAATAGTGGAAATAATAAAGCTGAGATCACCCAATCCAATGGATCATGTGATCACACTACCACAAACTAAGAAAAAAAGGTATGTAAGGAATTTTATTTTAAATGATATGTCATACATTAGTTCCTAACATGTGATTTGGTGAAGTCCATATTTGCATAAGATGCAATGTATTAGGACAAATCTAAAGTGAGAACAGAATAAAGAGCACATATATTAAGTTGGAGCATACTTGATACTAAGCATTAGTATCAATGTCAATTGTGACTGAGTCGAAGTATGAACTAAGCTCCTATGTCGACCAAGTTGATGCATTGACTGAGCTAGTGAATGTAATTATATAGGTCAGGTTGTCTTATGCAAGCCGAGATAGCTATCATGCACTTTGTGTTTACCTACTAAAATTATAAAGCATTAAATGAAAGGGTATTTTGATTGTTTCAAGGTATTTAGTCAACTTTGAGTTCATTTTTACATTCACCCAATGATTTAGATCCCTCAAAGTAGTATCGAGGAAATTGTAGAGTGATTTGTACAAATTGTAGAAGATTTTAGTGCGTGCCATTGGCAAAACTATGTAAGTATGCAAAATTTCTTTGACCCAAGTTGATTAATTTATGATGTTATTCAAAGTTAAAACCCTATTTTTTAATGACATCATCTACATATGGAAGTGGGAAGAATGAGACATTAAAGGATAACAATGCTTAGATTGTGCATAATGATGCATGCCCTCATCCAAGATTCAAGGCATATTCAAAGATTGCGATGGCTGGAGACTCATATGGAGCATTGTCATTGATTCTACCCTGTATTATTATGGTTCATGATGTAAGGTCTTCTTACACATGAAAAATTGGATAAATTGGTGATTTCAAACTAAGGAATGCATATGATAAGCTATTTGATAATGGAGTGTTGAAGGAGGAAAACACAGTCATTGTCAAGAAGGGTTAATTCATTCCCTATATTTTCCCAAGGTATTCAAGTTGGAATGGATCAAGATTGTTTTGATTAGGTTGCATGATATGAAGTTATGGCTAGAGACTATGCCATTTGATATTACTAAATTCATTATACATCAAATAATTGGTTACCCTACCCTTGACCAAGTGAAGATTATTCATTGTCAAGAAAGGAATATGATTGAAGACCTCACAAAGGTGAAGTGGAATGACCAAGGAATGTATGTTGATGCAATTCAAGATTTGGCCATTGAGTTTGCAGTCTGAGTGATTATACATAAGTTCTATCATGTCAAGCCGATTGAAAAATATGCCTTGTGTAGAGGTAGACTTGGGATACAAAATAGTCAAGAAGGACCATAGCTATCACTTGGCCAAGCTACAATTGATTCAACTTGCAAAAAATATTGGAGCCATCAGGAAAGCCAAGAATACATCATGTAAGTTTGGCTCACTTATATTATGTATATTCTTTTATGTTTAGAACTCCTTTCCCATGATTGGAGATGTAGAATGGGATAAGGATAGAACTGTGACTGGGTAGATAAATGAATATATTGAATAATTAGGTTTAAAAAATGAAACAATTTTGGATGTGTATTTTGAAGAGTTCAAGAGGAAAATGAAGAGCACGTTAAGAATACCTAAGTCTATGGTTGATCAATATTATGATCAAATATGTGTCATGGTTTATACTGACTATAGTTATACTCAAGCATTCATACCAATGGTGGATTAGCTAAGGCCAATGCAATTTGATGGTAATGTTGATGAAGTGTTTGAAACTATTATTGGAAGAAGCAATTGATAAGAGTGTTGAGCCATTCAATACATATGAGACTTCAAAGATCAAAATGATGATGTAGAGAAAGGTCCCTAAAAAGGATAAGAAGAGAAAGAAAATGATCCAAGACCTAGAGGGTAGTATTGGAGAATCACCATTGTAAATCATTAAAGGTAAAGGGGAAGATCATGAGTGATGGTGATGATAATGAAGAAGACATATCTAAAGGTAAAGGGCTTGTGTTTGTCGATACTTAGGCACCAAAAGGTAACTAGATTGTAATTGTCAATCCTAAGGTCAAAATAAGCCTAAAGAAAGTGGTTACACCACCAACCTCAACACAAAGAAGAGTAACTAGACAAGGACTGAAGGTAGCAAGCCCTGCAGCTATCGAGCCAAAGAAAGGGGTAGTGAAGATAACCAAGATAGAAAAGGGATAGAATAGGACATCATAAGCCAATGACATTGAGCAAGGTTAGTAGAAAAAAGGCCAAGGAGAAAACTTATTGATAAGTCTGATGAAGAGGAGGATGATGAAGCCGAGAGGACAGAATTAGATGATTTGAGAAAGTTTCAGATAGTCCCAAGGTAAGCTCCTTGGGACATGGAAAAAGTATATGAGAATATTAGAAGCTCAACAGGGTTAACGTGTGTTAAATGTTTAAAGTGTGATTCTTTAGATAGAAGTGATCAAGAGAAAGTAGAACAAGTTGTTTTGGACATGATGGTGAATTTTACATATACACCAATAGAAATAGGTAAAAAATTTCTTGAAGAATTATACAGTAAAATTGATTCAAACTAGAAATGGGCATTAACAACTAAAAGAAAAATAAGGGAAACTACATTAGCCCAAAATATGATTGATTTAGGAAAAAATCATATATCTATAGCCTTGTGAGTTTTATACAAATAAGTTTGTGCCTAAGACAAGGTCTTATAAAATTTTGAGGAACAGAATTGGAGATGTTGTTTAGGAAAGCAAAGTTATGTGGAAGAAATCTTTTGGACCGATGCCAACAACTAAAAATGAAGAAAAAGAAAATGAAAGAGTAGGATTGGACAACACTAAAGTCTTGTGCAATGATGTTGAATAGTTAGTGGAAACTATAGAGAAAATGGCTTGAAAAGAAACAATAGGCAGAGACAATCATCACTGAGGATGAAACCCCTGCCACTACTTTTCCCAATGTGACTATAGTTGTAAAAGAGCAAGAAAAGATGGTGTCTATTAAGCTAGAAAAAGTGGAGCAAGCTCCTAAATCTATCAAAGACTCTCTGATGGACACCATTAAACCTGTTATTGGTAAGATGAATATAAATCAAAAAGTAATTGTGACAATAAAATAAGCACCTATAAATATTGTTGATTGCAATGCTCAATTATGACAATATATACTAGCTATGGATGCCAAGGAACAAGATATGTTGGAAATTGAAGGGAAAAGAGATGGTGAGCCTGCCAATAAAGACCAGACCACAAAGGGTCATACTGATGAAATGAACACTCAAGTAGAGAAATATAATACAAGTAAAGGAAGACCACAAGTTTCGGGACCTCTTGTTGAGGGAACAAAGGAGACAATGTCATCTAGTGCTACAAGGATTGAGGAACAGAGTTAGGAGCCAAAGAAAGAAGAGGAAGAGAAAGGACCAAGTGCAATTGAGAGGAGGAGGTGAATTAGTTATCCAACTATTATGTGAGGCCTCACCCTGGCCCATCATAGCATATCATAGCAGTTTATTTGCATTTTAGATACTTTATATTTTGCATTGCAGATACTTTATATTTTGGGACCTTGTTATATGTTGGGACTATTTTGGACTGTTACTTAGATTATTTGATACTATGGGATGCTTTGTTTTATGGTAATCATTTATGATGTTAGAATTTATTTATGATGCTTGATGATTAGTTACATTTATGTACTTGGTTATTTTATCAATGAGTAGGAAATTATGTTTGAATATAAATGTTAGAAGGATTATATATATATGGAAATCATGAAATATTGCAAAAGGGTCATATCATGTTTAGTTCAATAATGGTAGTATTATATATGCACAATGGTTAGAAATAGAAAAATGTTATTCAATTGAGTAGTGCCTTATGTTTTGATTCAATTATGAATATAGAATTAATTGAGGATTTATATGTGCATATGTTTTATTTATCTTGGACTACTGATATGTGGTTTGAGTGTGCAGGAAATAACCATGGTAAAATGGAGAACCAAGACTATACCTTTGTATTAATTGAGATTGCCAAGGTTAGATCTAACGAAGAGATCTTAACCTTGTTGTTAATTATTTTACTTTGTGAACATAATGTGAATGGATGTCTTAGATTAGATTTATTTTTTTGAAAAGAAATTTTCCACTTGTAATGTTAAATGTATATTTATAGTGTCACTTGACACTTGTGTTGTTATGTGTTTAGTGGCAAGTTAGGTTGAGTCATTGGAAAAAGGCTCCCAACCTTATTCCTAACCAGTTAGAAATGTTTAATTTTCATCTCCTTGCATAAAATATCTTATGAAGGTTTTAATTAAATTAAAATTTTGGATTTCAAATTTAGGGTGACTTTAGAGGGCTTTGCTTGGGTCTTAGAGTGTTCTTTTAGTGAAATTAAGTTACCTACATGTTAGTACTATATGTTAGGGCTTTAATTTTGCCTTTACTGGAGTTAAAATCTCTTTTCTAACACTTGTAAAATCACATATCTTAAGTATTGCGAAAATGGAAGAAGACTTACCCAAATTCTCACCTTATCTCCAATAAGTTGATAATTCCAACCAAATAGGGAAACTTAGGTTGAGTTAAAGTGTTTGTTCTCTTTCATAATGGAGAAAAATTATGAATGTTCTTCTTTTCGATTGAAATTGGAAAATAGGTTGGACATTCACCCACTCTCTAGTTTTAGAGAATTTTGGTTTTGGAGATTTGAAGGAAGGATAGAGAGCTCTTCTCAAATCAAGTCATTTACCGTAGCTTGGAGAAAGGTTGGAGGTTTTGTCATATTTTGGAAATTATGTGTTGTATTATTTTTCTAAATATAAAATGTGTAAATTTTTCTACATATGCATATGTGTGTTTTTCATTGTCCCTGTTGTATTGTTGGGTGTGGATGAATTCCTATTGCCTTAATTTTATTTGATTTTGAGAGTATGATGTTAAGAGTGTGGAAGAACATCACTCACCCTTGGGAGGGAAGAAGTGGCCTTCAGGGTGAAGGGGTTAGTTGGGCCTATCCCCTGAGTGCAGAGTCTCTTCCCTGGAAGGAAGAGGGATAAGAATGTAGTATGGGCTACATGTGTCAGTAATTTGTTATGTACTTTGGGGGTGATAAGGGAATAAATTTGTGAGAGTTGATATTCATTTTGTAAGCCTTGTGAAGGAAAATTTGGTTTTCTGTATTTGGCTTCTCCTCGAGGTTTTAGGCACACTTTCACCCATTATATTGGTTCCTTTGGTAACCTACCGTGTAATTTCAAGAAGGGTGTTAAATGTTTATCATGTATTGTTGATGTATATGTGTGTGTTTTTTTGTTACCCAGTTGGTCTTGGTTCTCCAAGCTCGGTGGGTGGTCTTTTAGAGACCTAGGCTAGGAGGTGAGCTCTCCATGGTATACAGGGTTGTTTTGTATAGGTTTTCTGAATGGATATGTGTTGAAAAAAGCTTGGAAGATTTTTACTTCCTGATGAAGATTTGAAGATGATTCATTTATGCACATTTGTAAAATTTATGTAATGTAAAATATCAGCAGTAGATCTTCATGTGATTTGTAAATTGATGTAAGGATCCAATTATGATTGTAATATCTGAAAGAGATTTTCAATACTATGAATATATTTTTTGTTTTAAATATTTCTTAAATTTTTTCCAAGAATTAAAATTGAATGTTATTATTGTGTGTGTGTGTGCGTGTGTGTCTTGTTCAAGATAATTTGGGCATGACATATTATGACAATTATCAACCCTATTAATCCTTAACAATATGAGAAATATAATCAACAACCATAACAAAATACTCATACACAATATCACCCGATATGTTAACTAAGGAAACCCTTGATTAGAGGGAAAATCCTAGTGGGGGTACCCACAAGATGATGTACTAATATAAATATTCCTTGATAGAGGATGGACCCTGTTAAAAATCTATGAAATACATTCAATACATATCAGTCCCTATTAGGAGACTTTGAATCCCTATTAGAAGATTCCAACCCTATTAGGAGTTGCAGAAGGCAGATGGATACACTGTCCAAATAACTTTAGGGGAAAGACCAATGAACCCACTATCCAAATGATCTCTATATTATTCCTTGTTGAATAATAGAAATAAATTGTACTTTAACTTCCTCTTCCTCTATCTTTTCGACAAGACTGCTCTTCTTCTTCTTATCTCAATATCAGATCACCAACTTTGCATCCAATAATCCCTTGGATTGCACACTTGATACACTCCTCAATCAAAGAAGATGTTTTTCTTTATAACATGTTCTCAAAATAATTCCTTGAGTTGGCCTTGAGGCTTTTCAAATTAATTATAATAGGACTACAATAAGATAATTAATTATTTCATGATCACACAAAATTGTTAGCTCATAGTCTTTATAGCTTCTCACATGTGTGACTCTAGACCTTGTGCACTCCTTGACATCATCATTAGACTATATTTTGTCACTATATAACTTCACATATCCCAATTCTATCTCTGTTAGGAGATAAAATCTAATCATCAGAAACTATTTATCAAGTACTCTGTCTCTCGCATTCATTTAATCAAACATATCATCTGTACATCTTTGACTTACTTCACGTGCAATTAACCTCATCATCAAGACACAGTGTAGAACACATCCTTAACCACACTTCACCTGAACATCAAACCTATGTCCGTACAACCTTGATCTCTACCTGCTACTCTACCAATCTTTATAGAAACCATACTTGTCATCAATAACAAACACAGTCATGAATGTAACATGACAATAATGCTACATGCTCTCCATGCTTAGGAAACTTCCCCAAAGGAATACAGTCAACATTAATGCAAACAATCTCCCCCTTTGGCATTGATTGCAACATAGATGAAAACATCTAAGTTCCAAGAATACCAGAACAACACTCTATTATTCTCAACTTTTCAAATCCTCTTCATCAATCAAATTTGAAATCCATTAAGATGTAGTAAGGAGAACACAACACAATGTAGATCTTGCAAGTGACTATGTCTCTATGTTGTATGACATCTTCGGTCATCTTGCTCCCCTTCCCATCCCACCTCCCCCCCCCCCCCCCCCCCCCATTGTCACTTTATCTCCACCTCCATCATTTACGAGGCCATCAGACTTATGAGATGCAGTAGAGAAGTTGATGAGGGTGGTTTTTAGGCTGAGCTCTTCAAGCTTGATACCACGATCTTGGGCCCTTATGTATCTACGTTCTTCAATAGAATGGTTTGTTTTGGTTTTCCAAATTCATGGTTGAGACACATTAATCACCCAATCCATAAGTCTAGGTTGGTTTATGATCCAGGAAACTATAAGACCATCATGGTTGGGCATATATTTGCCAAACTTTATACCACAACGTAGAATACTATTTTATCTAGTGAGCTTGATAGAATAAATTGCAAGGCTAAGGGCCAAGTAGGATTTAGGGCAGACTACCAGACCATGGATCATATCTTGACACTATGGGCTATTATTGAGGAGGCTCAGCACCACTCAAAGAAAGTCTACTGTTGTTTTGTGAATTTTTGTAAGGCTTTTGATTCCATCCCAGAGAGGCCCTTTTTCAAAGGCTTAGATATATTAGTATTTTTGAGATCTTACTGACAGTTATCGTGAGGTTATATGAGACAGTGGTTGGTAGACTCAAGACCACCAAGGGCTTCTTTGACCCTATCTAGAGCATCATTGGGGTGAAGCAGGGCTGCCCTCTCTTGCCCACCTTGTTTGGGATCTACATTGATGAGCTTGAGGCCTTTCTCAATGACTCCTCGCTTCCGAGTGATGGTTGTCATCTACACCAAGTATTGATCTCCATCCTTCTATTTGCTAACAATGTGATTCTTCTTGCTTCTTCTCCTGAGTTTCTTTAGAGGCTTCTCGATAGACTTGCATCTTTTTGTGACATGAAACAAACTGGTCATGAACCTTGAGGAGACTCGTGTTATGGTCTTCAATGGTTTGAAGACCTCACATCTCAATTTTCACTTCCAGGGTCGGAAAGTTGAGATTACATCATCTCACACATAACTTGGGGTTAAGTTTTGTGGATCTCGTTTCAGCTTGAGATCTAGCATTCAACCTCGAATCAGTAAAGGGTTAGGTTCTCTTGCCTTTCTCGAGAGACAATGTTTCAGACACCACTGTTAGGACACATCGTCCAATCTATCCCTCCTAGATTCCTTAGACCCACAATGCTCTATGGTTCAGTGGTGTGGGGTGTATGCACCCTAAAATGGTTGCCTACACTACGGGCTCCCGTTATTCAATTTATCAATTTATCAAATTTTTTGAATCAATGATTTGCAATATTTTATTAAATCAATTTTCTTGATCAAATTTGATTATTTCAATATTTCCTAAGGTTGATCATTTTATCCTAATTCTTGTTTAATTAAAAGAAAATCTCCCTTTTAATTAAATAAAATTAGTCCCCATTTAATTAAAAGAAAACCTCTCTTTTAATTAAATTCATCCACATTTAATTAATTAAGAGAAAAACCCCTCTTTTAATTTAATTAAATATTTCCTATTTAATTAAAATAACTTGCTCCCTTTTAATTAAATAAATCTCAAGTGAAAAAGGAAATGAAACAAATAAAAATTAAATAAATTCTTTTTTTTCATTCTCTCATTTAATTTTTCTCCTCTTTTCTCATTGGTGGAATTTGTCTCACATGATCAAACTCTATTATCTCATATTGGTTGTGAGAAGCCTCCCACCTCCACATTTTCCTTTATAAGGGAGAGCCCTCTCCTCATTTTTGACATCCAGTATTATACTATTGTTGTGCCACAAGTTCGGAGAGTGATTTTTGAAGGAGTTTGAATACTAAAGCTCTTTGTGGAGAACTTCTATCTTCTTGTCTTCTTCTCTCATGCATCCATGGCCTCCATCATGAGGTTTCATCCTTGCATTTGCATATTAGCTTAGAGCCATATTTGTTTTCATATATTAGTATTGCATTGTTATTACATTTCCTTTCTTGCATTGTTTTACATTATTATCATATAGATTAATTTGCATTCATATTTTTTATCATTGAATCTCTTGTTTCATGGTGTACTTGTACAGGCACAAACTAGGTCAAACTGAGGGTCTCCATTACAAACCCTTGCACTCCATGAATAGAGAGCTATGAGCCGCCATTTGAGACCTTATTTTTTAACAATTTTGGATATAATGACTAATAGAAGTGTGCCCACATTTTAGGTATACATTTTTGGCACCCACTATGGGGCAACCCACCTTTGCTTACTGGTTTTGGACATTTTTAGATCTAACCCTCTTGTGAAAATTTTTTTGGAGACAAAAAAACTGTAGATCTAAAAGATATGATCATATCTCCCAAACAGCTAGGTATTTTGATCTAATTTTTTTTTTACAAGGTGGCGACATATCAAAAAAGCTTCAGTCCAATTTTTAGATTTGTCTATTTTGATTTTTTATATTAAAAAAATTATTTTTAATGAAAAATCATTTTAAGGAGCAAATTAGTGATTTTTTTAGAAAATTCTGCATTTTTGAAAAGATATCTAAATTTCAAATAGATTTTGTTCTTTGTATTTTTATTTTAGAGATCATATGAGGGCTCAATAATTTGATTTATAAAAAATGAAATGTTTTGACAAAATGGCTCCCTAGGGCACAAATGAAAAGATATCTTCTAAATTTTGACATTTTTGGAAAGCTCTCTAATTTTTTATAGGGTCACTTTTTTGCATTTAGGATTTTGGATCCAAATTCATATCATATAGGTCCAATCTTAATGACAAGGTCAAAAATAAATAAATAAATGGCATTTAATGAATAGCTTGCATTTAATTTTTATAATGGATCAATGCATGATGTGAGATTTCATTTGGATTATTTTCTAATTATTATCACTTTTAAAAATTAGATTTTTAGATCTAACCGTAGTTTTGCATAAGTTGGATATACATTGCATATCTTGTGTTTGCTTGTTTTGCTTGTTGCTTTGTTCGTTGCGAGTGAGCATTCAAGTGCAAACGAAAGGTACAATAGAGAAAAGATGTGTTGCAAAGATTACCAAGTATTTTGTTGGATCTCTATAACATTTGGATTTGAAATTAAAATGAACTCTCCCATGTGTTTGGCTTGAGTGTTTTTGCATGCTTTCATAGATTCACACTTCATTTAGTGATCTAAAATTGAATCTAGGTTTGCTTTCATGCATTTGTGTTTCATATAGTAATTAGGCCCTATGAACACTATATGGGAGATCTTGAGAGACTGAGCCTCATTCGTTTGCTTTACATGCAAAGCTCCTCTTGACGACGGATCCCCTTGTAGGTAGGGAAGGATATTTGTTATTATTTCACTATTTCGTTTGAATTTGTCCTCAACATCCATTAGTACTTTCTCTTTTGAGATTGGTGGTGTTTTTTGTTTGATTTTCCAAAAAGTTGTTGAGGTGATTTCAAATTAGTGTATCAAAGAATCTTGTTTGCTATGTTTGGGTAAGGTGAAGAGGCTAGAGGAGTATGCTATGTTCCCTTTTGAGCACATTAGAAACTTGGAACCCTTGAATCCAAACCAAGTCTCCATGTGGTACAACTTTGTGAGTTCCTTGATTAGAGAGGGTTAAACTATAGTGGAGATTTCCTTTATTGGGTCAACCACATAGACGGTACCTCAAGCGATAATAGTCATTTTTGACATAGTAGTAGCAACTACTATATAAATGTCCTTGTGGAGGAAATCCTCACAGGTGTAGTCTTTTGTTGGGCTGTCAGATCTCCTTAGTATCTCTGATTGACTAAATTCTCAGAATATGTCAAAACTCTGGTGCACCGGGATTAGATTTTGCCCACTTTAGATTGCAAAAGCTACAAAGTTGAACATTACTAAGAACCATAGTACTACCAAAAAAAAATTCTAAGACTATGTGCGTGATTGGAAAATATTTTGAGAACATACACAGTAGTGGTTCTAGGGATTAGATTGATACTATGACACTATTATTGTTCATGTGCAAGGTTGCTTTGTCCCTTGCACATTGTTTGAAGACATTTTTTTGAAATCCCTGATTGTTGGCTTGCGTGCCTAATTCATGATTAAAAATCTATTGATACACCTAGTTGGACATTTAAAACGAAAAAAATCTGAGCTCTTGGGTCGAGACTTTATAAGCAAACTTCTTTATTGTCCTATTATTGCCAATCTGCCTAGTTTGATCTAGTTCAGAATAGGCTACTTACCCCATTCTTAGAAGCTTTTTTGCACCTTGGGTTATTGTGCTTTGACCTCTTGAATTAGTGATCTTCGGTTTCACAAGTAACCTTGTTTGGAGTCGGTGAGTTAGAGAAAGTCCTTGTTGAGAAACATATACCTTTGGATTCTTTGATATTATGCTTGGAGAGTCTTAGTAATCTCTTGTCTATCCACTCTCATCAAAATTCAATTTTAATTATTTATAATTTGGTTAAATCATCCTCCTGGTCCATATGTGCTAGGGTATTCACCTGAAGTTGTGGGTACCTCTGTGGTAGTGCGGGTTTATGCCTATTGCAATATTTTATCTTATCATTTCTCTTTGGACAAGTGAGTGTTTTTTCTATCCTAGTTTGGTACCAACGTTTCTTAGGGTTATCTATCAACTAGTACATTTTCTTCCATGTTGGTTACAAGTGCTATTACATGTTGCTCAATGTTCAAATGAACTCAAATGGTATCAAATTTCTCAAAATGACTCTTGGTCTTCTTTTTTCTTCATCTTCCACATCTTTCTAATCTCCCATTTCCATTCTTCCTCTTCTTCGTGTCTTCTTGATTCTTTTCCTCCTATTATCATATAGTCTACCTTCTTCTATTCACCCTTTCTCTTCTTCCATGCTTGATTCTTCAGATCTTGAATATCTTGTTAGAGATCCTCATTTGAGCTTAGATGAACTCAACCTCCTTCTTGAATTTGAAAAGTGTTGTTACTACAATAGATATATAGATGCTAACCTTGTGACAAAAATGATTGAAAAAGAGAAGAAATCAAATGTTCTTGCTAAGATCATATGCAATATCATATCACAATATCCCTCTTCCAAATATTCCTTATCTTCCAAATATCATTCAGATTCTTCATCTTATAAGTCTTATCATGATTCTTCTAAATATCGTTTAGATTCTTCATCTTCTAAGTCTTATCATGATTCTTCTAAATATTATTCATGTTCTTCATCTTCTAAGTCTTATCATAATTCTTCTAAATATCATTCACATTCTTCATATTCTAAGTCTTATCATGATTCTTATAAATATCGTTCAAATTCTTCATCTTCTAAGTCTTATCATGATTCTTCTAAATATCATTCACATTCTTTATCTTGTGAGTCTTATGATGATTCTTTTGAATATTATTCACATTCTTCATATTCCAAGTCTTACCACGATTATTCTAAATATCATTCGCGTAGGTCTTCACCTACCTCTTCTTCATGATATCATTCTTCTACTTCTACCAAGAGTCTTATTTCTCTTATTGAGACATAGCATAATGGACAACATGAAAAGTCTTGTGATATGCCTATCTATAATGCCTATAGTGACAATGATTATGAAGAAATGACTTATGTTTTTACGATTCCTAGAAGTCCTCCTATTCGTATGCTTGTGCTTAAAGGGGATGAGTCATGGATAGATATTGATGGTAATCCATATGACTCAAATCTTGAAAACAACATTGATAAATTTTATGACCAATACTTAAATGATAAATCTGCATTTTTTGAGGAAGAGAAAGCATTTATTTGCACTGAAATAAAACATCAATGGCATAAGATTTCCTCTTCTAAGGACCCTCACGCTGAAAATAAAGATTACACTCTTGAGAAAGATCATGTTAATGTTGAACCTTTTTCTTCTGATGCTCCCCTCCATCTTCTACTTCCTCCACTATCCACACATCCCCTAAAGATTCTGAATCTCTCAAATCTTCTAGCAATCCTTCATCCAACAAAGATCCTAATTCTTTTCATGTGGTTCCCTATAGTTATCTTCAAAGGCTACCTCTTAAAAAAACTCAAGCTAACCTTCACTTGGATGCAAATACTTTTGATAATGGTAAACCTAAAGAGCCTAAGCCTTCATGCACTATAATGCCTACTTCAGCTAGTCCTTCATCATCTATTCCAAAGTCTTTCATACAATTCCAACATGCTTCCCTCTCCTTAGGAGTGGCTTCATGTCAAGAGGACTCTAAAAATGATAAAGAAAAGAATATAAAGAAAGATCAAGATCAAGAATCCTCCATGTCATCTAATTATTTTCATATGTCTCTGGTCCATTTCTTGGTTCTTTTGATCCTATGTGCCCTTCCTCATTCATTCCACCATGTCTTAAGTCTTCTCCTAAGCAAGATCAAGCTACTACTTACACCGTTGAGCTTATTGATAATCAAAATGACCTAAATATAGTTGTGCCTTCCAAAGATGATACTTCCATTAAGGTTATTAAAAATAGTGTTGTTACTTCCAATGTTGAGCATATTGAAAATCAAGAGTAGAACTCTACACTTCTACTATCCAAAGATCCTTGTCAAGATCAAAGTCTTCCATCTTCTTGTTCTACCACTCCATGTTCCCTTCCACTTTCTACTCTTCCTAAGTCTTCTCAAGCTTCAAGTACTCTTATCAAAGAAGTTGCTCATATTCAAGATGTTCATGATCCTATTGAAAATCTTAATGCTCACTCTAAAGATGCCGATGTCCTTGATTGTCATATAGATGTTGATGAACTTATTGATTACCCTTTTGCATCTTCCACATCCATCCTTGGACCTCCCCCACTGATACTAAATTCTTCACGTCTTCCTTCCATCTTGGGTCCTTATGTCCCTTCACTTTCCCCTCTCAACTCATCATGTGGACACAAGTTTATTATAACTGCCACTGATTATTTCACTAAATGGGTAGAAGTTGTCCCACTTTTTGTTGCCTCGGGAAAGATAGTTTCTCTATTTATTTTGAATCATATTATTTGTAGATATGGAGTGCCTTCTGAGATTATCACTGACAATGGAGATCAGTTTAAAAATAAGGACCTTAAGAAACTCTATAAGAAGTTCAAGATAAAACAACATTGGTCCTCTATTTATTTCCCACAAGGAAATGGTCAAGCGGAAGCATCAAATAAAACCATTCTTAAAATCTTGCATAGAACAATTCATAAGAATGGTAGTGATTGGCACTTACAAATAAATCCAACTTTGTGGGCGTATAGAACAACTATTTTTACTCCTACTAGGGCTACTCCTTTTTCCCTTACATATGGTGTTGAAGCAGTGTTACCTTTAGAGGTTGAGATTCCTTCGCTTAGAGTTTCCCTCAAAGGTCTAGTTACAAATGAAGACTACCGTGCCATGAGACTTTAAGAGTTAGAACTTCTAGATGAGAAACGCCAAGCATCATTTGACCATATGAGGGTCTATCAAAAGCACATGTCAAAAGCATTCAACAAAAAGGTTCACCCTAGAGAATTCCAAGTGGGAGATCTTGTCCTGCATGAAAATCCTAAGAATCAACAAAATAGAGATCAAAAGGGTAAGTTTGAACCTAATTGGCTTGGACCTTACATTATTATAGTTCTGGTGCCTATTTACTATCTACGGCAGAGGGAGAGCAGCTCCATGATCCTGTCAATGTCTTGCACCAAAATAAGTTCTATCTGTGATGCTTATTCTATCTGGGGGCATCTTTGTACATATTTATTGATCCTGAAAAAAATTCTAAAAAATGATATATTATGAAAATTCTAAAAATTGAAAAATGTCCTAAAAAAATGATCATCTTAGTGAAAACCTAGCAATAGGCACTTTGATGTATATATTCCAAAATGTATATATTCCAAAAATACAGAAAAAATCAAAAAATTCAAAAATTCAAAAATTCAAAAAAAATAGAAAAAGTGCCTTGGTGAAAACCTGGAAACAAGCACCTTGGTAGCAAATATATATATATAAAGCCCTAAAAAAAAAAAAAAAATTAAAATCCAAGTGGTGAAAATTTGGAAACGAGCGATACTTGAAGCCTTTGCACCTTTGTTTCTTAGCTCGTGTCCTCGACACTTAGCCTTTCTCCATCATGGCTTGTCCTTGTTGCCTTGGTTTGGAATTGGTCTTTGTCTAGGGAGCATAATTTTGTTAGCTTTGGTCTCTTGGATGCATTAGCCTTTAGGACACTTCACAAATGGTGTTTTTCAACACCACCCCAACTATATTTTTTTAATACGACCCCTGACATCGAGTGTTTTTCAACCCTTATCGATTTGGTCTTATCCAGTTTCATCATGTGATCTTCCTTTCTTGCAAGCATTTGATCCTTATCCTCAGAACTCAGTATCAGTTAACACACTTAAATTTTAAACGCAGCACTTAATGCTTGACTTATGTCATGAACTTTTCTTTGTGTGCTAACTATTATTGATTATCGTTGAGTGTCCTTATCTGATCAGTGTCTCTGGGATGCTTAGCTAGAGGACTTGGGGCATGGGGCATATTTTTATTTGTTTTCTACTTGTGAGTGTGGTCTTGAAACTCAAGAGTGTCTCTTGTTGTCCCTTTGACACGCTTAGGAGATTTGAGGCATCATCCTTGATTGTTTTTGCATGACTGTTCTTACAGTCATCCTGGCATCTATGCCTTGATGCGAGCATGGTTTTGCTACATTAGATTGGATAAGCTAACATCAAAGTCATCTTGACATTTATGTATTTAATGCTTATGTTAAATCTTTCCACATTCCAATCCGATATAAATCACATTCATATTTTCATAGTTGCGCTTGTGACTAGTGATGATTGTGTGAATTTTCGATGTTCGTTAATAACAGTCTGATGATGAGAATAAGTTCCTTTACATTCTCTAATGAATGATGAACACAAAATCCTATGTTACAGTTGCTCTATTGCAAGAACACCATTGCATTTTCATGTAGCTTGCATTATTAGACTTCATGTTAGTTTGCATTTTTAGGCTACATTATGAGTTTGAGAGGGTTTTCCCTTCATCTTTCTTGTGGACTTTTAATCAACTGTGGTCACGTTTTGATCTTCATTTCTTTATCTTCTTTCTTGATCTCAATCGAAATTTCTATCTTATATAGTTGATTGATTTTGGAGCATTTTATTTCTTATGAAAAAATTTCTTACAAAATTATATCTTCCATTTTCTTTTACCCCACATTTTTTCTTTTAATTCAACTTTGGGGCATAATATTTCATGCTTGATGGTCTACTTTGGTTCTATGATTTTTATATCTTTCATCTTACATCAAAAACCTTTCTCTTTTGTTCGATTTGATCAAATTTATCAATTTGTTGTTACTCCTCTATCTCATTTCAATTTCGATCACGAGGGGGTAGTGCCTATAGACTTTAATCCTTGATTCAATTTTATCAATTTTATCTTTGACTTTTTCAAGTCAAAATTTATTTATATTCTTTGTCCTGATGTGTTCCCAAATCGACTACACATCTGGGTTGTTTTGTGATCCCAAATGTATCACCCTAAAATGGTTGCCTAGACTACGGGCTCCCATTATTCAATTTATCAAATTTACTGAATCAATGGTTTGCAATATTTTATTAAATCAATTTCCTTGATCAAATTCGATTATTTCAATAGTTCCTAAAGTTGATCATTTTATCCTAAGTCTTGTTTAATTAAAAGAAAAAAAAAATTAATTAAATAAAACAAGTCGCCATTTAATTCAAAGAAAACCTCTCTTTTAATTAAATTCATCAACATTTAATTAATTAAGAGAAAAACCCCTCTTTTAATTTAATTAAATATTTCCTATTTAATTAAAAGAGCTTGCTCCCTTTTAATTAAATAAATCCCACGTCAAAAAAGAAATGAAACAAATAAAAATTAAATAAATTCTTTTTTTGCCTTCCCTCATTTAATTTTCCTCCCCTTTTCTCATTGGTGGAATTTTGTCTCACATGATTAAATTTTATTATCCCATATTGGTTGTGAGAAGCCTCCCACCTCCGCATTTTCCTTTATAAGGAAGAGCCCTCTCCTCATTTTCAACATCCATTATTATGCTATTGTTGTGCTGCAGGTTTAAGAGCGATTTTTGAAGGAGTTTGAATACTAAAGCTTTTTGTGGAGAACTTATATCTTCTTGTCTTCTCTCATGCATCCATGGCTTCCATCTCGAGGTTTCATCTTTGCATTTGCATATTAGCTTAGATCCATATTTTTTTTCATAGATTAGTATTGCATTGTTATCACATTTCCTTTCTTGCATTGTTTTACATTATTATCATATAGATTAATTTGCATTTTCATTTGCATTCATATTTTTTTATCATTGAATCTCTTGTTTCATGTTGTACTTGCATAGGCACAAACTAGGACAAATTGAGAGCCTCCATTACAAACCCTTGCACTCCATGAATAGAGAGCTATGAGTTGCCATTCGAGACCTCATTTTTTAGCAATCTTGAATATAATGACTCATAAAAAGTGTGCCCACATTTTAGGCATACATGGGGTCCTTCCCTTTTGGACTCGGATTAGGCCATGATCAAGTGCACCCAAACTCTACTCCTCCGTCAGATTATCAGATGTCATAGATCTACCCCCCACAATGTTATTTTTGTTGAGTTTGGAGCTCACCCATTCAAGCTTGCAGCCATTTTTGACTTGATCTAGTTTTTCCACTGTCTTCGTGGCTTTGTAGACTTGGTTGAAGGCCAACACAAATACCCTTACTTAGCCTACAACTCTTCGATTGCTATTGTAGACTCTAATCCAGCCACTAGAGCCTGTTGTTAGTATGCTCAGGCTACTATCTTGCTGAGATCAATTGGGATCAACATCGACCATCTCCCTCCCTATCAGTTCTCATTGGACACTCCTGCTCATCTCCTCCCCTCTTGGCAGGAGTTGAACGGACATGTCAGACTTGACATCTATAGGCAATATATTATACGAACCTAGTTGATCCTCCAGGGGGACTACGTCCAAGGATGGCATTCTATGTGAAGAACTTCTTAGATATTGAGGATGGGATTATCGTACGCCCTTACTACTTATATAGATATTGGATACACGCCCTGCGTATCTCCCTTGGTTCCTTTAGGGTGGGCTCACACCAACTCCGGATCTAGGTTGATCACCATATTGCTAGAGGATTGGATTTGTAGACTTTGTACCTTAATAAAGGCAGTATCTGAGATACATTTCCTTTTCAGATGCCCCATATACTACAAGATTAGAGGGAGATTTTATTATTTGCTTAAAGATTGTAGATCCCTCTTGGATTTCTTCAAGTACATAGATCAGCATTGCATTGCACTCCATCTCTATGAGTCCTTACAACTTCGTGACCATACTTTAAAGCTATCATTTCCCATGAGTCAAACCCAAGCACAACTTATTACGACCTTCTTCTCACCCTTAGCTCTGACTCGAGGTGTGAAAGGACTGTGCAATTTCCCAAACACGAGTAATTCTAGATCAGTTAGACCTCACAGGGGACCTCTTTGCCAGCAACACTCCTCTCATAGCACTCAGCCACACCACAGGGCTTCTGATAGCCGTCAGCCATATCAGTCATTGTTGGACTTTTTCCCTTTGAAGATGGATACCTAATCTTTTCCGCATTGTCTCATGCTTCTTCATTTATTGTGCTTGTTCTTTTGCGAACACCTTTTGGTGCTCCATTTGCCCACTACCTTCTTCGTTGTAAGCTTCCAATCCTATAGACCCAAGTTGTGGTCTTTTGTTGGACATTAATAAATTTATCTTATCTTATCTCGCTTTAAACTAGCATCAACGAGCAATCTACACAAAACAGTTGTGCAATACAAGATAATAACATATAATTAAATGATATTGCATTTAAATTAAATCATTTAAATAATCAATTCTAGTCCTTTGAGCATATACATCAACTTGAATTTAAGGACAAATATCCACAACAAAGAGGCACAATAATCATGAATCCAAATGACGTCATCCATAGGAAAATATGATCCATAATCCCAAACTCGAATATATATATCGTTTCCCGATAATTCTAAACATAAAATAATGGAAATGATTATTGAATTACCCAACATCATATATGGCATAATATAAGAAAAAAATCTCTAACAATCATCTTGAAGCATCATTAATAATCTCAAATATGCACCACCAAGCAGATATGGTCATAACAACAAACATGAATCAACACTGCTGCAGGAACCATGCAGCGGTTCATAGCATTATAAATTGCAACCATTGTTCATATCTCAAAGGTACTCATGGAACAGCATTGGGATACCATACAATCTAGGTAGCCATTAACACACACCTCAATGAAACCATCAAATACATCGTAAATCTCATAAATTGGACATAAGGCATAATGGGTCTACTGATACAACAATACAAATTAAATCACCTGAGTGTAGACCACTCATCAGTCCCAACATGATCACTCGGAAAACAAGAATATCAAGGTCCTTCATCTAACCTTCATGCCGACAAGCCATTTACAATTTTGATCCACACAAAATTAAAATATCTTACCAGATTCAGATTAAAGCCAACCATTGGGAGCAGGTCTTAAGTAACATCTTCCAAACATTTATTTGGATAGTGAGTTCACATTTTAAGCACCCCAAGTTAATTAAAATTTAGGGATCCCACCAAACAACTATTTCAAAAAAAACAAGGTTTGCAATACAGGAAGACAATAGGAATCTAGACAAAATGAAGATTAAGGCAAGGTTCATCACATATGCAATCCAATATCATGTAAAATATACATGCCAATTTAAGGGAGATGGTAGTTATCATTTAAATACAATATATAACTTACATTGATAATTTACTGTTGTATAAAGAAAAGAATTAGCTTCCTGAAAAATCAAGAGTGTGACATCTTTGACAAAATAAATTCTTTAATTGGTCCTGTGGAAACGTCAATAGCACTAGGATTTACAAATTTTAGTTTTTGTTCCAATCCTTATCATTAAAAAGTAACCTTAAAGTAGATTCCTAAAATTTGCATGGGTCCCCTACTATCTAAGGCACCATCTATGGTGCCATCTTATATGCACCTCTTTTGAGTGTATTTCACTTGTATATAAAGGACTAAAGACTATTTAACACTAGTCTGGGTGCATATAAGTTGCACAGTAGCCTGTTCCACTATCTATAAGCCCTTGTTGTGGCCTACTAAGGCCCATCATGGGTGGGCTGACATGATTGCGACCATTGCCCTATTATTACATGTACTTTATCCCAGCCCACCAATGGTTGACTATATTGATCCACCACGCAATTCTAACTTTATATTGATTTGTATCAGCCATAACTAAATGGACACAAGGTTGTAATTATAAAGAACAATTGAATCAACGCATTAAGATTGTATTTCAACATTACATAAGAAATCAGTGCTTTGAATGAAAAGATGCTCTAGACTTTCATGTTTGAAAAAATTCCTCTGCTGGAAAACATCTAGAAGCACATAACATAATCTAAAGGCAAAAAGGAAAATTAGACACATTAAGTTAGACCCATGGAAAACCAAGGGTTAGAAATTAGCTCCAGCCAAAGAGGATTAAATGTGATGTTTTAAAGCTTGTTCTTTCTGCAACTTATCCCAGTAAGGAACAACCCATTTTCAATTTATTGAATATTGTTTAGATTCTCTTTCTATCTTTGAAGGAAAGAAACTCTTCTAGCAGAGAAAAGTGTTTGTATACCATCGGCCCATGCCCGCCATAAAAAATGTTTCACTACAGTAAAAAGCAATAAAAAAAAGTTCTCTCATTAAACCATTTTATTAGATCCCAAGCTGCTCATCAACCCATACAAAACAAAATTAATCCATGTTTTGTTATTAATAAAATAATTATAATACATGGGCAGTAAGTTTACCCTGCCCTTGCATGGACTATTATCTCTAGCTATAAAGATTTATCAAATCAATTTGGATAAAGTTACTGAATCAAGCAGGAGCTGGTACTGATTCAGGAGGTGGTGATTCAGGAGGCAGTATTTCAGGAGGTGGCGAGGGTAGTCGTGGTAGAGCCTTCAGAGGATTCAAAATGACAGAATCGATAAGACCATATTCTTTTGCTTGCTTTGGACTCATAAAATAATCACGGTCAGTATCCGTGTTAATCCTCGCTACTGTCTGCCCCGAGAAGTAAGCTAAATAAGCAGCTAGATTAGCCTTGTGATACAATATTTCATTTGCCTGCAACCTCCATAAATTATTTGGTTACTGACAATCACCATCTCAAAGAAAATTGAAGCTTCTGCACCTAGGACTTCAACATCACAATTTTTTTTATGAAACTTAAACCAAAAACTGGCAAATCATCACCTGAATCTCAACGTCCGTCTGCTGACCCTGTGTACCTCCAAGAGGTTGATGAATCATTATCCTCGAATTTGGCAAACTGTATCTTTTACCTTCAACAATCAAATGACAAACTCATCAGATTCACATGACTGCAGATAATGAGCAAAGGAGGAACCAGTGGGATCTATCAAATAAATTGAGTATACAAATTAGGTACCTTTTGTCCCAGCAGCAAGAAGAAACGCACCCATACTGCCACAAAGCAAAAAACCAGCTTGGATGTTAGTGACGATTGCAACTACCATTTTCACCTTCAAGATCTACACAGAAGGTCTCTAAAATCAAGCAATCTATTTTCTACCAGGTATCTTTGAAAAGCCAAAAAGAACTAGACTATAAAATTAAATTAACAGGAAACCACCTATGCAACAAAATCATGTAGGTTTTATTAAGCAGCGCAATGAAATGTACAAAAATGAGTTAAGTCCATGCCTTAAAATCAATCTCACCAATAAATGTTAATATTAAAAACAGTACTAATAACAGCATCAAGTCCAGCATGTTTTGTGCCCGAATAACAACTGAGAATGATCTTTGTGTACATCCAAATAGAGGACTCAAAGTACAGACTGTGACAAGCTTTTCATGCCCAGAATTCAATTAAACTGCTTGATAAACAGAGCATCTTCACAATCAACAACTAGCATACCCTGCTTCTTAGACATGAACAAAATGACTCTCAACAAAATCATGTTTTATTCGTTAACTGCTAGTAATCTTTCACTCAGCTTGCTCTCTAGTTTTATAAATCTATCTTTGTAATGTCAAATTTACAACAATTACAACCACCCACTAGATATCATATTCCTCCGAAAGCAGTTCTATAAAAGATACATGATTTCAACTGGTGTTGGAATTAAGTACATTTAGGAAGACTAGTGATTGCCCTTTGGGGTCACTTGTGCTACAGTATAAATTAAGATAAGCTGAATGCAAACTATAATTTTTTCCCTTACAACCATTCACAGTACATTATCAGAAAACAGTTGGCTTTTACAGTCCTTTTCTTAGGATGATTGGTATGATACACTGAAAAAAACTACAGGTTTATGTTATAAAGAATTCAATGCACCATATCTTATCCAGAGAATACTCAATAACAGATCTGATTTCTTACTGCTGTCAGAACCCACTTACAGTCTGATTGGTTTGAAGCTCATGTGTCTAAAAAATATATAAAACTAGGTCGTGTTGGAAACAGAGCCACTCGCCAACTTAGGAAGAAACTGTTCTCAACCATTCACAATTCAACCAAATTCCCACCAGTCCAGCAGGTTAAAGGAGAGGTCTCTTTACTTTTTAGTAAGACAAGAAAACAAGTCATATTTGCTCCTTCAGTTGTTCATTCACCAATCTAGAACCATTGTAACCACAATCAATTTGAGAATTGAGAGGCCACACCAAAAGTACAAAATCGAAGTTCAATATTTCTCAGAGAAACCAGACCAGATCAACAATTTAAATACAGTGGGAAAGATCCATATGAAAAGTTATTTGTTAAGAAGCTATCTCCTGGACTAAGACCAATAAACTAAAATTATCCTCTAATATAAAATTAAAAACATTAGTCATGCGGCTTTTCTCCTTGGAACAGCAGCAAATCTTTCATTGGAAAGAATAATCTTGATGAGAACATGCATATTCTCAGTATATTCTCATTGGTAATTTCCATTAAAAGTAAACAGTCAATGGTTCTCAGGCAAAGATCTCATCCATACAAAATATTTCCATCAAATTATAGGGGATCAATTTTTCTAGTCACCACTGACTAGATCATTTTTTTGTCACTACAACACAGGAAATAGTGAGTGCTTGTTCTCTCAGCACCACATTTCATTGTCAACCTCTTCTCAGGTAGTGACCTCATCTGTAGAATATTTCCCCAGAGTTGCTTAGTCTTTTAGATCAACTTTTTGTCAGCATTTGCTTATGACAAATTTCTTTCAAGAAATATTAGCTTTCTGTGAGAAAAGCAGGTCTTGCTATCTTATTGCTATGACAACAATGGACTATGCCATGTGGAGCCTGCCATTCAGAGATCCAAGTGCGATATTTAAATAATAGCTTTAATCAGGTATGGATAAAGGATTGCATTGAAAAACAAGCTGCACAAAGCTTTACTCCCAACCCTGACACTTCATGTTTCATTTTGGATGGTTGCCCTGCAGTTTTCTCATTATTTTGTCAGCAATCTCCTTCAAATGTGATTTTTGCAATGAGCATAGATTCTAAAAGGCTTTAAACTTTTTAATTTACCTCTTCCAGTCTATCCAAATCTCACAACCTTAAATATTAGCAATTCTGTAACAACCGTGAGAGAATGCTAACAACAAAATATCTTAGAAAAATAAGTGTTAATCTTAACAGATATATTCTGGCATCATCAAATCTTGGAAATGTTTCAAAAACCTTTAAGCTAGGCAATGAAGTAGAAATGTAGGTCATCAATATTGAATTAAAATCTCAGGTTAAAGTAAATAAACACTATGTTACCAGGTACTGCTGGTAAAGTCTGGGTCCAGGTAAGGTATGGTTCAGGGTGCCTGGGTTTTCTGTGGACCCACAGCAAACCTGGGCATCCGGGAACTACCAAGGACCATACCCAAGCATACATTCATCTGTTAAAACCTTAGTTTCACTCTTCATTATTTTGAATATACCATTTCCTTTATCCATACAGTCCCAGCTGTATCATAACTTTGTGGCCACATGTTATATTAGAATATGCCAGCAAGCAAGCAATCAAATATCATTTCAGTTGCATATTTTATCTGTATCTGTGAACAAGAACTTATTAAACCTTGTAACAGTATTAATTAGATTGATTTCAGTTGATTTTCAATATACATATGTAGCAGCTATTTGTTTATGTTTTGTGAAATCACTTTCATTATATTGTTAATGATTTGGCATTTTATTAAACATTTGCAAAATGAAATTAAACCAGCTTCTGCTCTTAATCTCACAGCTAGCAGGATTGGCAATCCAATTGATTCTGGTTCAAATGAAATTGAACCAAAGGTTGATGTTGACCTTGATGCTTCCAAAGAAGAATATGGATATTAACAATCAATTGTAATTTTCTTCATTCTGCAATGGCATTTTGATATGTATGTATTTTCAATTTTGCAAATTATGAATATGAGGTAATCAAATCATAGCAGCAAATATCTTATAGGGAAAAATCAGCAAACTAAAGGAATAAAAAAAAGTAGAAAAAAGAAGCTTTTAAATGGGAAAGACAGTAAAAAATCAATTATGCAATTAAACCTCTAGTTTTCTACAATGTGAATGGATGCTAAAATGTTATTAACATTGCATTTTAAATTATTATTAATATCAAAAGAATGTTAAATCAGACTGGACTGTCATAAATAATACTCTACAAAACTTTAACAGCTTAATAAGACCTCAAAATGACTACGATAAACATGTTTGCATCCTAGTAGAATAAAAGAAAAAAGATTTTATCCCTGAAATTTTCTAAGAAACTTCAAAGAAAACCCAAATAAAAATATAATCATTTGATAAAAGAGAAACTACTTCTCGTAATAGGTGGAGCCAAATGAGCATAAATTAAGCATTTTTAAAGATTCTAGGCTAAGTTGCCGGTTCGGATTCGGGGTTGAAGAAACAATCCACCGGTATGGCAAAATTTTGAAACAGTTCATTTGTAAAAATCTAAGCTGCCATGTGGACAAAACAAATGGGGAAAAAAAAGACCCACTGTGTGAAACAGTTCAACCCCACGTGGTGTCACAAGGTTAAAGATTACCTACGGGTGGACATGAAAGGTAGAAATAAGCTGTGCTAGTTGTGCAGTTAAGAAAAGTATCCCATCCTCTGCTGTGTGAGACGGGTAGATGGACAGTACCCAAGGAGGTGTGGGAAGAAAGAAAGTGATCTTCTGCAGTAAAAGGTGCATTGAAACTTGAAACGGAATGGTACTTTATTTTTAAGTGTGCTGCCTACCAAGATATCCGGGAACAGTTTGAGGACAATTTGGAGGGCCACTTGCATCAGCTCTTTGCAGAAACAAGACTACACAAAACAACTAGTATTTTGATGCAGATTCATAACAGGCAGACTGACATGGAAAAGAACGTGAAAGTGGTCCCATAGGCTGATCAGCCTCATGGACGCGCTATTCAAATACCTTCATTCATTCATTTGGGTTCCTTCGTACAAAAACATGTAAAATTACACACACATGTATGCAGCCTAGTAGCAAAAATTAAGATTAGAAAGTCATATGGTATCATAAAAACAACAAAAAAACTATAAATTTGCAGTCATAGTATTATATCAACGTCAAAATATCAAAATAATAATATTGAGTTCACGCATCATTGTTTTGACTTTCAACAATTGGATGGAACTTTATACAAAGTTTCAATCATCTAATGGATTATCTAAATCTTCTTCATCAAAGGCATTAGCTGATTCACAAACAGTGGCAATGTCAATGGAATCAACTGCACTAATAACATTCTTGATTTCCAAGTCCTCAAATGCCTATTACTATTTCACTGTACAAAGAGCTTGTTTGTTTGTAAATAACATCCTACTTGAAAAATGTTAAAAAGTAGCTTGCAACTCCCTTCACCTATTGAAGATACTGTTTAATGTTTACTCTTTAAAATATAATTTATCACTATCAACAGCTTCCAATTAATCGAGCAGGGATCATTATCAGCAATTGAATATAAAGGTTTCACTGGAAGAGATCTTGAGGGCTAGTTTAATTTCATGTGATAGATATTTTAACTTTAGCAAATTTTGTTTTGCAATGTTAAAGATCTCATTCAAATTTTGCAATAGTTGTTGTCTGCACTAAATTATAGAATGTTTCTCAGTGGAAACGTACCTAATTCGCACGTGGTTTGCTTGGGTCTGCCCTCGTTCAACCCTGCTTTAATCTAGGTTTGGCTTAGATGAACCAGCCTGCCTAGGATCAATCTTGCTCGAACCCATGGGTGAATTGGACCTGAACCAACAACCAATTCACAACCTGGCCAAACCAAGTGTTGGTATGTTTGTCGTTGCGCCAAAAACTCGAACTATCAACAAACGTCACAAACACCAGACTTTTCCAAATCCACAAGAGGCGGTTAAGCCATGTCGCAAACCCCGAAGGAGGTGCTGACCACCAAATCAACAATCTCCCCCTAAGCACAATCTAAGGGTTCCACACTGACGGAATGTAGACCTCCCATGATTCGAACTCGTGACCCAAGGCTCTGATACCAATTGTTGGTATGTTTGTCGTTGCGCCAAAAGCTTGAGCTATCAATGAACGTCACAAACACCAAACTTCCCAAATCCACGAGAGGCAGTTAAGCCATGTCACGAACTCCGAAGGAGGCGCTGACGACCAAGTCAACACCAAGGTCCCAAGTAGACAAACCAAGCTTCATAGATTCTAGGTACAAAACCAACTCAAACTCAAAAAACATTTGTATTAAACCAAACCTTCAATTTTTCTCAAAGTATTGACTCATATAAAGTAGAAGTAGAAGATGACACAAAACACATGTAGGATGAATATGCATCATATTAGAATTAGCATATAAAATTATAATGACCAATATTTTAGTGTCACAAAAATTGGACACCTTGGTGCAATACTAGGTTACACATACAAATATAAAGCAAATAATTTTATACATCCAAGGTTCTTTTAACTACAAAAGGAGAGAACAAGAAAACCAATATGTTATGAAGATTGGGGAAACCACGCAACACTCCAAAGCAATAACAAGTAATTCACCACGAAGATACAACAATAAATAATCGATTACTTTGACAAGTATTATAGAAACAACTTTATCAAGTTTCTCCCTTAGCCAGCCTACTCTAATCTCCTAGCTCTCTACTCTTAGCTCCCAAACTAATTTCCTATGCTCATCAATTACAACTGAGAATGCCCTGGCCTTTTAAAGTAGTTCCATTACAACAAAGGCACAAGACTAATTCAAGACCAAAGGTTGTTATTTCTTCCTACCAAGCCTAATTAGGGTTGCCAAATTTACAACCAATTACATAAAGGTGCCAATTCATGGGCCAATAAGAAAATTACAATGATTTTTCCAACCAATGAGAAGATAGGACACTTGGCATGTTGTGATTAACTGCGTTTCAAATTGAAAATTTCCAACTGGAGGAGACAAACAATTGCCACATCATCATCCTTATCTTGTGTTTGGAGTCTTGGTTTGTAGAATGTGTTTGTTAAAATTGCCAAAGAAGTCTCAACATTTGAGGTTTTCTCCATCCTTCAAAATTTCTTCATGGAATTGACTTGAATCACCTGCATCTTCGTGAACCTGTGAACTTGATCTTTCTTGATTCTCCTTGAATATATCCTCATGTAGCTAGACCTTTTGTGCTTTCTTGAATTTCCTCTTGATTTCAATCTGACTTTGTGGGTTGATACCTTGAACATGAATCCTTCCTTCTCATTTGAATCCTCAAGCTCAAGCCATCTTCTTCTAGCATCCACTTTAAGTTTTGAGGCCTTGATCATCACCTTGCCATCTAGCTTCTCTTGTACTGCCAATTTTTGTTGGTGTGACGATAGACGGTATGTACACCAACAATATGCTGATTTTCTAAGATGTTCCAAGAATGAATTTCAATTAAGCCCTCCTTGAATTCACCCTATAAAACAAAGGAGAAAAGCATTAAATTTGCAAAAAAAATCACATCAATGATGAAAAAAATTCATCCCACTTAGTGTTAAAATTCATTTCTCTCACAACTCTCCAATCTGCCCATTTGATTTGTCTTTCATTTTGCACAAGGAAATAAGGCTAAAGGGAAGGGAAGGGGGATATTCCAAGTCAGGAGGATTAATGTGGTGGAAATCCTTGGCGTTAATGACTTCCACCGGTGAAAATCCTAAACTTTAAGGATTTCCACCAAATTCACTTGGCGCTTCATTTCCTTCCATACATGGGCTTGCAAAAATATTTCATGGTGAGCAATTTTGGCAATTATTGAGGATAAGAGTTGGCTGGTGGGAATCCTTTGTGCTAAGGATTTTCACCAAATATGGTTTAGCCTTCCTTTGTCTTAAAACCTTCCAAACATCATTGTTGTCGCTCAATTTCGTCCTAACTCCACATCCTCTACCTCTAACACCTGCTTTGCATTTTGGTACAAAAATAGGAGGGAAAATATGGTGGAAATCTTTAGCTTTAAGCATTTCTACTAAGTATGATTTTCTCAAAATTTACCTGATTTCAACATTTCTTGGGGATTCCTTGTTCTATTTTTACTCATGATGTTGCCTTCATGCCATAAATTGGATTTAAAAACCTTAGAGGGTGGTGGAATTTGGGAGGATCAATGTGGTGAAAATCCTTAGTGTTAAGGATTTCTACTGGGAGAAATCCTTAGTGCTAAGGATTTCCACCAAATTCACTTTTGCCACTTAGACTTCTAACCTTGCCATTTCACCCCTTATGCCCATTCTTTCACAAATTTCTGATTTGTTATGCCCTAGCATGACCTTGCACCTCTTTTGGATTGACAAAGGCGAAACCCTTAGCGTTAAGGATTTCCACCAAGGGGAAATCATGGAAATCCTTAGCACTAAGGATTTCCACCAAATATGGTGCAACAATTATTCTTAAGAAAAAATTATTGTTTCCTTCTCTTCATCGTTTACCATTACATTGATTAGTTTGCCACCTAATAAGAGCCCCTCAACGCTCACACATCACTTTATCCAAAGGGGAAATCTTGAGATATTGGGAGAAATGATAGCTGGTGGGAATCCTTAGCGTTCAGGATTTCCATCGGGGGAAATCCTAAACTTTAAGGATTTCCACCAAATTTGATTTCGCTCCCAATCCTTCTCCTAAGCATGTAAACCTTTACCATTTGGACTAAAGTTCTAAACCCCCACTTAGATTTAGGCTAAGGAAACACCATGAAAGGGCACCAAAACCCCAAACAAATGCTCGACAAAAATTACTTCCCAAGAAGCCAAAATTGCCCAAACTTGCCCTCGGGCTTGGAAAATTGAATATGTTGCCAACAAAAACCACCTAAGACAACGACTCCTACTTGCTAAAGCAAAAAGAGGGGGTTCCCATTTGCAATGAGACGATGGTGTGAGACTTGAGAATTGAAAATGTTGCCAACTAAAACCACCTATGGCAACGACTTCTACTTGCTAAAGCAAAAAGAGGGAGTCCCCATTTACAATGGGGCTATGGTGTGAAAACCACACAACACACCAAAGACGCATTTCAGCACTACAAATGGATTTTCAAAACTTAGACAAACTTTTGCTTCCCTAGCTTGGATTTGTGCCCATGATGCATTTGAGGCTTTGAGCACTACAATAGGATTTTCAACACTTAGATGAATTGCGCCTTTCCTACCTATGATAAATTTTTTTGAGAATTGCAAGAGGATTTTCAACACTCAAACAAATTTTTGCTTTCCTACCTTGGATTTGAGCCCAAGGCACATTTGAGCACTATACAAGAATTTTCAATGCTTAAACAAATTTTTGCTTGCCTTCTTCGGATTTGCGCCCAAGGTACATTTGAGAATTGTAGGAGGATTTTCAACATTTACATAATTTTTTGCTTTCCTACCTTGGATTTGTGCCCAAGGTGCATTTAGGCATTGTAGGAGGATTTTCAACATTAGGCAATTTTTTGCTTACCTACATTGGATTCATGCCCAAGGCACATTTGAACATTGTCGGAGGATTTTCAACACATAGGGAAAAAATTGCTTGCCTACCTTGGATTTGCGCCCAATGCACATTTGAGCATTGCCATAGGATTTTCAACCCTTAGGCAAATCTTTGCTTGCTTGCCTTATTGTGTCCAAGGCACACTTGAACATATAGGAGGATTTTCAACACTTTGAGAAAATTTTTGCTTGCCTACCTTAGATTTGAACCCAAGGTGCATTCGAGCACTATAGAAGGGTTTTCAACACTTTGAAAAGTTCCTCCTTGGCTATCTTAAATTTGTGGCAATAATGCATTTGACCACTACAAGAGGATTTTCAACACTTAGACAAATTTCTGCTTTCCTACCTAGGATTTGCACCCAAGACGCATTTGAGCATTGGAAAAGGACTTTCTTGGACTTAACCATTTTTCTAGACTTTTATCTCTTCTTCATCCCAACTTGGTCTTAATGGATTTTGTCGTTCCTCAATGCATCTTCATCCAACACTTAGCCATTTCTCTTGCTTCCCCAACTTCGTTACAATGCTTTCCCAACTCACTTGCAATGCTTTCCCAACTCGGCCTTGCTCAGCACTTAGCCATCTCAACTCATTCGCATTGCTTATCGACATTGAGCTCACCCAACGATCCTAAATGTCCCCCTATAAAAGTTATTTTCCACATTCATACACTTTTGTAGAATGAACAATGCATTGTGCATCATCCCCATTCAACCCTAAGAAGAGGTGGGTGCCTTTTCAATGATTTTTCTGCCTTATGATCACTTAGTTATGTTCACTTATTTTGTCGAAGATGGACATTTTCCTGATTTTTCCACTTTTAGGTGCTTTATCAAATCTTCAAACAACTTTTGTTGGAGACTTCTTTTTCAAGGGATGCTTTTTAAACTAGTTTTTCTAAAGGTAGCATTTTCAAGGGATACTTTTTCAAACTGCTTTTCAGAGGCTATTTTTAGGAGTCCTTTTTCAAACTGCTTTTTTTTGGAGATCATTTTTTTCGTAGGCTAGTTTGATGAACTATTTTTAGATTGCACCATTGAATCATATTTCCTCATACCCTTCTCCCTCTTCTATTGGCACTCTTTAGTTGCCCAATGACCAGCTAAAAATAGAGCTACTATCAATAGTATGTTCAAATGTGAAATTATTACTCTACATTATCCCCCCTCCCCCAAAAGAAGTTGTCTTTCAGACGACAAAACAAAATGAACTAGCCAAACTACACTTATAAGAGGTAGGGTGGGAAGACGTCCCTGAAATGGAGGTGTGTTGCTGCCTCACGAGTCGCAAGTCTCATTTTGCTGCCTGTTGCTTGCCCGATTTGTTTGAAGTAGTTGTAGGGCATCCCTCAGATCCTTTTCTACTAGTGCTAATTTCTCTACCTGAGTCACCTTCTCCAGCTCCCATTCTTTTTCAGACTTCTGCATTTTTTCCTCCAAGAGGGCCCATTGTCCTTTTATTATTGGTACATCCTCCTTTGCTTATCGTAGCTCTAAAAAAGTTGTCCAGAATGCACCAATCTGTGCTAACACCTATATGAGGAGTGGTTGCCCTGTATGTGTCTCCATAATGCAAGAAGTCTTTCATTTCTCTTTTTTTTTTCTTTCTTTTTGATTCCTCCTCACATCAAAGTGATCCATTCTTCATTACATCCAGCCTGTATAGATGTCAAGAGTGATTCTGCTCCCTTCACTACGGTGCCCATATCAAACTCCTTTGCACTCCTTATAATTTTTTGTGTAGCCTGTGTCATTTCCTAAAATTTTGTTAAGAACTTTTCAGCTTTCTCCCCAAATGGAAGTACCTTCTTTTCTATCATCTTGTTTATGTGCTCACTTTTTGCCTTTATCCTGTCTTCTTCTTCTATCTATAAAAAAGTGGGTGAGGGTGGGGGTACTTCTATTATTTCCATTTGGAACTTCTTAAATAACATGTTCGCTTCATCTTTCTCTCCTACATCTTCTAAGCTTCTCTCTTGGTGGCTAGTACCAATCTATTTCTCTTGCATCCATGTCCTTTTAGTCTTTGTCGGTGCAAACCACTAAGGCAATTGGTTGAGCTATCTGTACTCCTTGTGGGGTAGTGATCCTATTGGTGTGTGGTGCCCTCTTGTACGAACGAAGGTCTACCACCTTAACATGAGGTACCTATTCTGTTGGGACCAAGTTTTCTAGGGACGACAGTTGTGATGATGTGAATGATATTCATTTAGCTCCCCAATTTGGTATTACCAATGCTCTTCCTGTGTGGTGTGCAGCTAGCTTTTGTGTGGATTCTTTCATTTCCATCTCCTAGTGGAGTACGGTTGGCTTCTCCCAATTCCATATGACTGTTATCCTTTTCACCTGTCGTATGGACATCCTTGCTTATTCCCTCTGTACAATTGCACTCCACCTCGTCGGTATTGTCCACATTATGTAGTGTACAGTTGTCTGTAGGGTTGTGGTCTCTCATGTCTAGCATTCAGCTATGGTATGTTTCTTGCACACCCTAATGTGTCCCAGTTGTACGGACTTCAGACACTTCTATACTCATACTGATGTCTCCTCTTACTTTTGCGTGTTGAACCTGTTTCTCCCTTTGGATTTCAGCCCGTTGTTGTACAACTCCCGACAAGTGTCCTTCAACTAGTAGGAACATAACTTCTCTAGTCGAGTGTCCTTCAACTAGTAGGAACATAACTTCTCTGGCCGATCCTCTAAAAGTGTTGTCTGGCAATTGGAACTTATTTTCTTGGGAACTTGAAGACAAATCCTTCGTACCTATATCTTCACCTGTTGCTCCATCCTCATCTAAACTTTCTTCTTCCTCTGTGCTTTGTGTCTCAATGGAAACATCTTGTCTTAGCCTTTTCTTTTGTGGTTCACCACTTCCAACTTCAAATGTGTCCATGTGCATCCAATATGTCATTACAGGCCTGTTGGGTTCCACTCTATTTGCATGGACAAATGCTCTCCAATGCTTTGGAGCAACCTGTGTGTAGAAGGCTTCCAAAAACATGGCTATGACATGATGGGGCATGTAGAAGGTTTTACACCTTAGTTCCGAAAATTCCTTCAATCGTTCTGAGAGGAGTTGAGCCCAATAATATTTCCTCCTTGTGTTCAATCCATTCACCAAGGCAAACATCCATAAGGCTATGTCGGAGGTTCGACTCCCTCCTATGAGCTTACTCTTGACCAAGTCTACAATGCATCTCCATTCTCCATAAGCTATGAAATTTTATTCCAAACCTTGATTGTTGCTTTTACTCAAAATGCTCTCCCACTCTTTATCAATAAGATCATCCGTGCACATTAGTCCAAGTCATCTCTGCTTTTCTTCCATTATCATTTTAGTTAGGGTTTTTGCTGGAACTTGCCCTCGGTTAGGAACCCCAAATACCTTGCTCACCTCTTCGACTGAATAAGAGGTTGTAATACTTTGTTGAAAATACTGGATTACAAATTTGCGCCCTTTCTTGTGATACCCAGCTACAATTGTTCTAAGTACAAGTTCAAATTCCTTCAAATAAAAATAATTTGATCTACCTCTGTTTTTCGTAATGCCTCCTCTAACACATGATTCTCTTCAGCATTCTCCCACCAGGCTCAACATTCACTTTTGCAAACACTTTCAAATGTAATATTTGTAGTTCTAATCTTCTCGCTGCCCTTTCCTTTCCCTTTCTTTTTGGAAGACACCATATTTTTCCCCTGGAGTCTCTTATCTCTTCAAGAATCTGTGATTGTCCCCCTACTAGAATTGCCCATGTTGGTTTCATCATTCTTGATTGATTAATTAACCTCTTGTTATTTAGGTTTATTCCCTTCTGTGACCAATAATCAGCCTCCACATCTCGCTCTTATTGTACTTGTATGAATCTCCTTCCAATCAGTTTGTACCTCTGCTTGTTTTTCTTCCACCATACAGTTGCTTTCCCCTATGGCTTCCTTACTATCTTTCATGCTATTTTTTCCTTCGTATGGTAGTTGTTTCCTCCCTTCGTCTTTCTCTCCTCATCTTGATCGTACATCGTATAGCCTTACGTCATATAGAAGATTTTGGTTCCTCCCCTTGTGTTGTGCATCATACAACGCCTTATCTTGCCATGTCTCTGACTGGAATTGTACATCGTACAATAATCTCACGTGGTTTGGCTTCCTCTTGTGTCTTAAACCACACGGTTGTTTCTTGCACCCCGAATCCCTCGTGTGTCTTACACCATACGATTGTTTCTTGCGCCCCAAATCCCTCGTGTGTCATACATCGTACAGATTCCTCTACGCTTTTGTGTGCGTCTTTCTTAATGCCTCTATCCTTTTTATACCCTTCCTCTAGGTTTACTAACTAGTTTAATATTCTTCCATTTTGTTTTTTATTTTTCCCTATCTTCCGTTTGATTTCCCTTAAGCACCCTTGCATATCCCATTGTTTTGAAATGTGCCTTTTGCCTACAACTTTTATTTCTTATGTGTTAATTTGAAAAGTCTCTTGCCTATCTCTGTAGATTTTCAGCTTGGATCCGTTCACTGAATCCCTCAAGGGATTACCATCTAGTGTGGATAATTTTATTGCTCCATTTGTTCCAACATCTCTTATTTTGTTGGGTCCAAGCCAATGGACGTTAAATTTTCCTCGTCGGAGTTCAATTTGGCCATTGTATTTAAGTACTAGCAGTCATGGCTGAAAATTCATTCTTCACAAGTGTTTGTCATGCCAGAACTCCCTTCTATTATGTGCTACCTCACTAGCCCATTGTTTCGTCAATATTCTTTCATCCAACTTTTGAAGAGTTTTGAGTCTCCCCCTCAACCTCTATATCTCCAAGTCTATGTTCAACAACCCTTAGGCTCAGAACTGTGTACTCCATCAGCATTACAGCCTCATGTCCGTACATTAATTGAAACTGAGTTTGCCCCATAGTAGCCTTATAAGTGGTTTGGTACGCCCATAACGCTGCAGGCAACCCCTCCTCCCAATCCTCCTCTTCCACCCCACATGTCTTGTACAAGATGGATACCATTACTTTGCTTGTCGCCTCAGCCTAACTGTTAGCCCAAGGATAGTATGGACTAGGAAGTGTTTGGAAAATTTTGACTAGCTATATGGTGAATAACTCAAATCATTATATATTCTACAAATTTGGTTAAGAAATTGTATATTTTCAAATGTTCGATAAAAGTGCTGATTTATTGCTGAAATTTTCACCGAGTTTTTGTCGATTCCGAGATTTTAAAAAAAAATTGGGCTGGCCGAGATATTGTCGATACCGAATTTTTAAACTATGTTCAAAACTATATTATACTAACGTTTTATTAAAACTCTACACTAAGACTTGCTAAAAATAGATATCCCTACATCACAAAATACAAATGAAGCTTATTTGAGACTTACTAAAAACAGAAATCCCTAAAAAATAGGAACTTCACCAAAAGACTCCAAATTCTATTGATTCATTCTTTTAAGGATTTTCAACTCACACTTCATCCCAATTCACAGTTCTCAATCAGGAAAGCCCTAAATAAACTAAGGCCAGGCTTACCAAAAACCAAGCCAAAAAGGCTAAATGAACAGAACAAGTAGGGTCCCCATTTGCAATGGGGCGATGTGTGAAAATTTGAAAAGGTCACAACACTACTCACACTAAAAGGAGATATAAAAGAGAAAAACATTATTGAAGAAGCATCAAAATATAACAAAAATACCAAGAATCAGATCGAATGGAAGCTGAGAAAAAATAATTACATCAGAAATAATTATTAAACAGCAGGGATGATCAGAATATAGCAGAAGGCTTATTAATGATTCCCTAAATATCTGGCATCAACAATCAATACAAATCATATCAGTAAATCGTTCTCAAAGATAAAAGGGGCAAGCAGATAAAACATAGAATATTGGACGCTTAGCAAGCGATCAGATCAAACTATCATCTGTTGATATTCATCTTTTCAGTGATAATCTAGAGATCAATGATTAACTTATACACACACGCACACATATATACACATCTCTGTTATATCCTAATAAATGTTTAATATACATAACAGCACTGCAATAGATCGTTAAAAGGGTAAAAAAGAAATCCACATTAAGGGAGAACAGCTTTAGGGCACCCTGCTATAGTGGCAACAGGGGAAAACAGCTACTAGGACAGCCTATTACAATTTCCCTTACAAGCCCTACATCAAAGGACTGTTGACAAACCCAACAATTTCCTGAGTATAACCTTCTACACTAAAAGTGTACCTTAGTAGATCAATAAGGCAATAGATATTACATGACAGTAAATCCATAATAAACAGAAAATGTTGACTGATTAGACATGATGTTAATCCATTGACAAACCAATATCTAAAGTGGCACAATCACATTGATTAAGTTTGTTAATGAGAGCGACTATTATATGGGAAAGGGTGCAAATCTAAAATAAGGAAAAGGTGCAAGCTAATGAAAAGAGACGATGTTAATGGGAGACTAATCTCAAGAGACACAATGACAATCAGTCAAAGATTAATACAGCAATTAGACTCTTCAGAAAATTGTATAATCTCCATAAGGAATGAGACACAACTCGTGAAGGGCAACTCTTCATTCAAGAAGGAAGATTTAAGAAGGCTTTCACATCAGCCATTCAAGGCAGCATTGAAAACTTCTCTTCTTTTTATCCATATTTGGATCTACTTGGTTGAGCACCTACCAATCAGAATTTATAGTTGCAAGAATGATATTGCAGATCAGAGACGGTACCAGCGATATTAAGGGTGCATGTTAAGTTGCAGGTATATAAGTCAAGGTCTGAAACAGCAACACATTGCACAAAACAATACAGCAATTAGACTCTTCAGAATATTGTACAATCTCCATAAGGTATGAGACACAACTCATGAGGGGCAACTCTTCATTCAAAAAGGAAGATTTAAGAAGGCTTTCACATCAGCCATTCAAGGCAGCATTGAAAACTTCTCTTCTTTTTATACATGTCTGGATCTACTTGGTTGAGCATCTACCAATCAGAATTTATAGTTGCAAGAATGATATTGCAGATCAGAGACGGTACCAGGGACATTAAGGGTGAATGTTAAGTTGCAGGTATATAAGTAAAGGTCTGAGACAGCAACACATCGCACAAAACAATATTGCCATATTTGCATAATTACATTGCCATGTCAGACATAGCAAATGAATTGCTGCAAGCAATACATATTGATTGTATATTTATATAGTCTATATCAGAAATTGCATCAACGTACTATCACTATAAGTGATAGGAATATCATATTCATAGTGTATTTCCTAAGTTACCATGGTACCTTCTCCCCCCCACGCCCCGCACCAGCAAAAGTTCGAACCAGTCTGCGGTCCTGGTCAGGTTAGGACTTAGTTCGGGCAGGGTATGAATTTTGATCTGCAGGTTCGATCGGATTCAAACCCGACGAACCAATACCAAAAAGATCGAACCCAGAGCGAACTGGGCCCTGCTTATGGCCGGAAAGTGCTCCTTTGGGCAAAAATTAAATGTTTTTTGGCGACCACAACCCTAAAAGTTGTTAAGAATTGCTATCGATGGCCTCTTATTGTCATTTTATGCTTCCAAACAGGTTATTTTGTCTTAAGGAAGAGCACATAGTTTTTGAGCAAGCGTCCGATTGTGTGAGGAGTTTGAAGATTGATTTGTGGATGTTCTTAAAGTGTTTGTGCATCATTCATACACATTTGCAAGCTTGCAATGGCTGGAAAAGGTAAGATCTTATTCCATTTGCTATTATTTTTGTTCTAGTTTTTTCATTTTTCCATTTCTCTTTCAATCTTCATATGTTCTTTTCCATTTTTTCAGAATTTGTCATTTTCTTGCATATTAATTATGAACATGTATCTAATTTCTTGCCATAGGGAAAGGAATAGCATCTACCTCGTCATCAGTAGGCAATACCAAACAAAGAATATAGCCCAACTTTGTTTCTCCTCTAAAGAAATATGTACACATTATAAGACCCCTTCCAAGAGGTGGTGCATTATGTTGGAGATGTTAGAGTTGTGGTGTAGAAAGAAATAGTTCTTATTATCGTGTGGTAGGTCATTTGTGTAGATACAATGGAAGAGAAGTCAAGAAATGCCCTGGCAAAAAAGGTGCCCCTATACCAAATGAAGTCGTGTTAAAATATATTGAAGAGCATGAAGCAGCAGACGAGAGAGGACATAGGGCAACAGAACTCAAAAGCAATAAAAGTTAAAGAGCAAAGGGAATGCAACCCCCCCCCCCCAAGATGTTATAGTACAAGACCACCCATTTTTTAGTACCACGGCAGACACTAACACTGAATCTGTCCCCGTTGTACACAAAAGAAAGGGACCACTAGAAACTGCTTTTCAAAATAAGAGTTGGGAAATTGCTAACATTAAGGTGGGAAGATGCCTCTATGCAAATGGGTTGTCCTTTAACGTTGTTTGCTCTCCATTTTGGAAGGACATATTGAGGGGTGCCAATGAAAATTCAAAAGGGTATTGTGGTCCCAGGTATGAGAAAGTGTGCACCACCTTGTTGGATCAAGAGGTCCAACGGATTAAAGATCAATTGAAGCCCATAAGGAACTCATGGGTTGAGACAAGGGTGACAATTATTTCAAATGGGTGGAAGGGTTCCAGAAACCGTTTGTCCTTGCAATGTCCCCTAAAGGGGCAATGTTTCTGAAAGTAGTGGATTGTGAGGGCCAAGTAAAAGATGAGCCATTTATTGCTAAAATCCTAATTGAGGTCATTGAACAAGTGGATGCAAGAAACATCGTCCAAGTCATAACGGACAACACAAAGAATTGTAGGGCAGTTGGTTTGTTGGTTGAAGCCCAATATCAACATATCTTTTGGACACCTTGTGCGGTCCATTCACTCAATCTTATGCTACAGAAGATTGGGAACTAAATTGAGTGGATCAAAACAGTGTATGAAGAGGCTGAGGATATCCAAATGTTTGTCACAAACCACCACATGACTCAATCTCTTTTCAGAAACCACTCAAAATTGGAGCTACTGAAGGTAAATGAACTTGAACTCAAGTTAGTATATTTAATTTTTAAATATTTAACAATTTCTGATTTTTCATATTTTGCTTGTGCAATGTATATGCTTTTCTAAAATATGTATCTAATGGTTGTTATTTTTTGCTCTTTGCATCACATATAATCGTCTTGAGACAACTTGTGCAAGTGCAAGATGCACTTCAAGGTATGGTAATCAGCCACAATTGGGGTGTATGGAAGCAAAAGAACACTGATAGAGAAAACAAAATAAAGGATATGCTATTAGCTGAGTCATGTGGAATATCTCCTTAACCATTATGAGCATGTTTAGGTACACTAACATGGATAGGCCTTCCTTTGGAGAGATTTATGATGGAGCAAGATCCACAAGAAACCTTTTTCAAACAAGTGCAAGTAATTATTGTTGAGAGATGGAATAAAATGACCACTCCATTAACATTTTCTTGCCTATGCCCTGATGCCCAAATACTATAGCTCTCAATATTATAGTCTACCAGGAAGGTTGCCACCATATAGAGATATGGAAGTGTCTCACAGTTACCAAGCAACATTTAAAAGAATATTTCCTGATGATGATATTAGAGATGTAATAATGGATAAGTTCATAGAGTTCGTGAATGCTAGAGGTCTAAGTAATGATGCTCTTTAACATCGGTTCAAGAAGGATGCTCATAGTTGGTGGTACCTCCATGGCCAAAGATTCCAAACATTGCAGCCCCTTGCAATCAAAATCATATCACACGTAAATTTTATTTATTTAAAAAAAAACAGCTCACTTTATCTTCAAAAGAATCGTGACTAGAAAGTTATTTTAAATATTTTATAAGATTGATTTAATTCTTTTTTAATTGCTTACCTTGTGTTGTCTTCATAAGTTGCTAGTTCTTCTGCATCGGAAAGAAATTGGAGCACGTATTCTTTCATCCACTTGGTGAAGTGCAATAGGTCACAATCAAAAAAAGCAGAGAACTTGTTATTTGTGCATAACAACTTGCGCCTTCTTTCACACAAGATAAAGAATACAAAGAAGGGGAGACAAAGAAGTGGGGTATAGGTGCAAAGATTGCAAACTTGGATGCTTCCATTGCTCGGCATACAATGGATGATTTTGATGACTTTGATGTCAATACCATTGTTGCTTTTGCTGCTGATCCCATTGGCCTTTAACTCAAGTATTACTAGACAAGAAGATGATGATGATGATGATGAAGAAGAAGAAGATGATGATGAATATGAAGAAGATGAAGATTGAAGAACTTAGAATATTAATAGTTTTATGATTTTCATTCCATTAGTTGAACAATGAACGTGAAACAATGATACTTGAATTTGATATTTATAATGTTTTGAATCTTTGATGTTGAAGTTGATTGAACTAAATGATGGTATAATCACTATGATTACAAGTTTAACTGTTTATGGTGTTTTTATTGTTTAAATGTGTTTATGCTACTATGCTACATTCTAATTTTAACTCATGCTTCATAAATATGTGTGTGTGTGTTTGTGTATATATATTATAATTTTTACATGCTTTTGTACTAACAAACCCAAACCCCTTGCCAAAATTTGAAGAAACTTGCAAACTAGTTTTCAAACTTCAAACGAAACTCGAACTGGTAACTTGGTGTATTTCATATCGATATATTAGACATTTCCATTAGTCATATTGATACCTATATCATATTGCACATGCATATTGTTGATTGAACCTTAAATAGCAGCGGATATTTTGCATAATCTCCATTACTTAGTCCAATTGCAAGAAATTGATAGAGTAAGTTTGAGATATTGAAGTGTTCCAATATCCCAAGATATCCTAAATGGGGACACTACAAAGGACCTTTATGATTTGGAGGTACCTTCACTTTCCCTATTGCATACGAAACCCAAACCCAAATAGACAAGTTCAAGTGTCCACAGTTCCAAACCAATAACAGACTTGACATTGAAGACATTTCATATATAAATTAGACTTGACATTCAGCTCTTGTGCTTTCTACAACTGCAATCTCTGCACCATCATTAACCTATCAGAGGTTGTATGACAAAATGCTCAAAATGGAAATTGAGAACCAGTGTTTGAAAGTTATTGTCCATGAACTCCCAAAGACCGTAGTGGCTTTGAAATTGTAGGTTGATACCAACTCTTCTGCCCTTTCTTGTCTCTCTACCACTCTCATTTTTGAAACTGCAAACATTAAAACCCACTTTGACATAGTTATTGAGCATTGGGTGACCTTGATACCTTCAAAAAACAATAGAGCGAACTTGTGGTTAAGCATACTTCCCTTTTATTTGAAATAGAGGAGAAGGCCAAATCATGGGCCTCTGTCTACACCAACCCCGAGTCTGCCCCCTTGCAGGGTGTGGAAAAGATTGTCCAGGGACAGATTACTAAGGAGCGTTCGAGATGTACACATGAGCTTAATCTTAAAGTTCAGGGCCTCTCTACTTTTACTCCTATGATAGTTGGACAGTCCTTTCTTTCAAACCAACTTGGCATTTCAGACATCACTTTAGACAGGTGTTGAGTAGGACCAGATGCTACCCTTTTCCTGTGATTTCTCTCACCTATTGATAGGTTGCAGGCTCTGAGATCGAAGAGGAAGTTATTCCCTCTTCCTTCGAAGATTTTTTGGATGAGGATCTCATCAGGGCACAGATGGAAAAGTTACGAGACTTGAGAGGTTTGGTTGCAAAGGCGAGACGTGCTAGTAAATGGGCAGTGATCTGAAACCTCAGAGCTATTATTTGAGACTCCCCTCCTAGCAGATGGGAGTAGAGACTGGCTCTTGCAGCCAAATGACGATCCCACCAGCAATTACATGGTAGAAAACCTTCCTCTGGTTCTCTCCATGTTAATTGTTGAAATGGTAATGGCACTTTTTAGTCATTTCCTAGCCTAGTCTGGTCCGCCCCATCCCAAGATTTCCTGGTTATCAGTGGCTTTCTGTTTGTAGAGAGGTTTGGGCATCTGGCAGTGTCCATGGTTCCAGTGGTGCGGCGTGCTTGATTAGAGATGACCATTTTTATTTTACTACGATGGTTCACTCAGACATCTTGGCTAGGTTTATGTGGATCCAGGTCAGCCATACTGCTAGCCACCACAAGGACATCTTCATAGCGGTTATTTCCCGCCGGCCATCTTGCCTTACGTCGTTCATAGTCCAGTAGATGGAGATCCCTTCTCTAATTTGCATAAGTGCATCACGAAGTTCTCGAGTTTGGGAGATATCATTTTGGGGGATTTAATGCATGTACCAAAGATCTTCAATCCCCTCTCCACGACCGCACCTTGGATTTGCTTTGTACCAAAGAGACTAATCAAACCAGTATGGGCTTCCAACGCTACTCTCCAGATTCCCTTGAGCCCCTTTCATGTTACAGTCGACATCTCCTCCAGTTTTGTGAGTCCTCTGATTTGTTGATCCTGAATGGCCTACCCTGCTTCCCAAGCTCTGAGCTCTTCACTTGTTGGCCCCACTATGGGGGTGCGAGTGTGGTTGACTATGTTCTTGCGCCTGCCTCAGTTATCCCCTCCATTAGCCGCTTCTGCATCACCTACCCCCCTCCGACCAACCACTCCATCAGTCTTGTTATCCACTCCATGTTGTCCCCATCCTCCTTGTTCCCTCCTCCACCTTTACCTTCAAGCCACCGTATCATTTTCTACTTTTCTGAGTGTGACCGCTACCTCTTCACCCTCCACCTCAGATGGCTTCTCTCCCCTGACTGTTTCTTAGATTCCTCGTAGGCCTCATCCTTATTTGACCATCTGGCTACTAGTATTTGGGAGGCCGCCCTCCTCTCCATCCCTCACGACATCTTTCTCTCCCCCCACCCCTTTTCATGCTAGTCCTAAATCCTATCCCATGAATCTTTGGTTTGATGATGAATGAAAGTCTTTCCACTGCTCTCTACATGCTTCTTTTGTCACTAGTTCCCCTTCATACACTCAAATGCATTCCTCGTATCACCGCTTTCTTCGTCACAAGAAGTGGTTGTTTATTGATATGCAATGCAAATCTCTCTGCCATACATTTGCTCGTGATCTGAAAGCCTTCTGGCGTACCATGTTCCCCCGCCACCCTCCCCGGCCCTACACCCTCGACTGGCACTCTCTTTTGTCCCATACCTCCACTCTTTACGATATCCCTCACCAGCAGCCCATTCATCCTACCCCCCCACCCATTGCCATCTTTTTACTCATCAGTCGTCAGCGAAGCCATTAGACTTACGAGATGTAGCAAAGCCACAAATGAGGATGGTTCTTAGGCAGAGCTTTTCAAGCTCGGTGCCCCATTTCTATGCTCCTTTCTTCCAATGCTCTTTAACAGAGTGGTGTGTACTAGGTTCCCTGCTTCTTGGTCAAGGCACATGATTTATCTGATCTACAAGTCCAGGTTAGTTTCGGACCCCGATAACTATAGAACCATCATGATTGGACACACCTTCACCAAGCTTTACGCTACTGTCCTGAAGATTATTCTCTCTAGACAGCTTGACAAGAGACAGAGTCGTGTCATTCCGTTCTGACTCTCAGACTATGGACCACATTCTAACTTTGCAGACTATCATTGAGGAGGCACGACACCATACTACGAAAGTCTACTCTTGTTTCGTAGCCTTTTGTAAGGCTTTTGACTCTGTTCGTCGGGGGGCCCTCTTCCAAAGACTCAGGGACATTGGTGTTGGTGTTTTAAAATGTCATGTTTCAAAAACCCAATGATGAGAACAAAATACATTTAGGGGTAGCTAATTACCATCTACAACATACACATTCAGACATCAAGGCCAGCTATAAGGCTATACTCCTCACTCATGCTCTGCGAGACCTAGGCGGGTGATCCTCAGATTCTTCATATGGTACCAATATCAAAGCATACAACTAAATCTTACAAAGCAGATAAAAAGCTCTGAATCTTCTATGCTTGTGCAAACAACATAAACATGAAATAGCTAGTAACATGACCTATGAACTTGATAAGTTAAGTGAGGTAAACTCTTTTTAGCTCTTCAACAAGAAGGGAAAAGAATTTTGATTATAATATTGATTTCAGCATCACCAAAACATGAACAACAAAACACATAGATCTTATAGCTGATCAACGCCTTATCGATAAGGCAATTCCACAAATCACAAACACACATCCTTGAAAATCTTTGATACATATCATGTATTGGGACTTCCAAATCTATCCATTCACCTTGCGAATCAAACATCTGCATCATTTTTTAATCTCATACTCGATCTATCCCTTCATGAAATCTGCAACCCTATGATGATAAACTAAGCATTTACATGACTCCGTGAATCACAAGCAAAATATATCAACACATACAACCTAAAACAGATTGCAATTGAGTTTTGTGCTCTTTGTTCACAAAACGGAAAAGATTACAAGCAACACGAATAGGAGACAAGATTCAGACTGAAGCTAAACTTTCTACTACACATTTTATTTATTTCCTTGAAACGAATACATAACGGATGCATGAAATAACTTCTGAAACTGTTGAATAAACTAGAACTATCTGTAAAACTTCATTAACTATTGTTCATTACAATAGAAATGTTGGGCATGAATGGTGGGATCACAACTAGAGCTCTGCTCAATAGTTGGGAAACAGCTCAATAAACTAGAAGTAGCCAACCATCAACAACTTGGTGGTGTTACATCCCAATTTTCAACCTAATTTAAAATGTTGATATAGTCGTTGAGGTTCACATGAAGTCAGTTGACAATTAAATTTGTTATAATCCTACGAAATGGTAAGATGGTTAATCATTATAACTTCATATGAAGACGACATGCTAGTTGATTGTTATGATGCTATTATATTGTTATCTTGAAATCTTAGAAAATTGGTTATTCATCGTGGGAAGTGGGATGATGGTTTGCCATTATGGTGGCTTATGAATAATAATTTGCTATAGTAAATTGTTATTATATTGAGGAATATAATATAATCATGGAGAATTCCCTTGCAGGAGCACGTCGAAGGGGGGAAGCATTGCTAGAAAGGAATTGGGTATGGAGGGGCACCACCATCACTGAACAAATAGGTACAAGCCCTGAACTACCAGGGCTAAGCATAACGACTAGGCAGGCAAGAGTGTACATTGGACGACCATGAGCTAACTTGTTAAATTACATATCATTTAATAGTAAAAGAGATTTCTAAGCATGAATCGGAAATTGAGCGAGTATGTACCTTTGTAATTGTGTTGTTGATTGGAGCCTTCTAATGTATAATCATGTTATCATGTCAACATCATGATACCTACATATTTATACATGTACATACGTAAACCAACTTTATATATATAAGGACATATACACATACTTGATATTTGGTGTATCTGTAAAAAATATATAGTTGGGGTTTACACATGTACATGTATATGCGTACATACATATATAGGTGTCTATAGATACCATGATGCTATATACTAAGACATTATTACTTCTTTCACCTTGGCGATGGTCTATTATTATTTCATGCGTGGCCACCTTTCTTATTTTATTTTTTTCTCCATCGGGCTTTATATTTTTGAGATGGCCATTTCAATATATGGGGACGATGACTTCTTGTTGGTATTGTAACTCCTTCACTGCCACCTTTTCTTTCTTCTAACCAAGCATGGATTTGCATATATACATTGAGACTCCTATTGTCATGAAGGGAGATATACCTAAACCTGCTAGCTATTGCAAATCATTAAAAAAAAGATCCTCGCATTTGTTATGCGTGAAACCCGATCGAGTCCTGTGATAGTGATTTGGTATTTCTCTTTGAACAGAGTTTTAATCCTCTCTCACGATTGGAGAGTATTGATGCATATACATTTCGTACCAGGTTTGGACGACTGCCCAAGCACCTATCTCTTAGCCGAGCTTGATCCACGATACTGGTTCAACCCCTGACGACTTCTTTTATGGCTTCCATGGTATAACCATTTACTTGTTTGTTCATGATTTTATCAGGCCTCAATATCTGTCGCTTCTCCATATTTATTGCCATCGATCATGTGCTGAATTACTATCTATACAATCATTTGTGGACATGAATGGCTGTCCTAAATGCTTTTCGCTTATGTTGGTGGTTATTTTACATGCAACATTCATATGCATTTAGATTGGTATTGATACCGTGAGTTACGTATCCTTGTGGTATTTGCATATAATCTATTTGTTGTGTATGATCTTCATGATCCCTCTTCAAATGTTTAATATCAGAAACGATTATAACCTTTCATCTGTAATGCCGTAGAGAAGATTTAAGCATTAATGAGATATATCAGTACCTTATAACAAATAATCAAATTCCTTTATGGAATCACCCAGAAATTCATCCGCAAGGACCAGCATGGTCAAGATGAAGGGTGAGAATGAAAATACTCATGCATGATAAAGTGAACATAAATCATAAACAAATAATCACATATAAATATTTGAGACAGCTCATGATAATCCATTGTTTAGATCTTGTTGTCTAGTCAAGTGGTGGAAACAAGTACCAGGATGCTCAGTAGCCGATTAAGTTGGTCAATGTCTATTTCCGGGTAGGGAGGGTCTTTCTCGTTAGAGATTGTGTGGGGATAAATTATGATTTGAGGTTGGAAGGTTAAGCCCCTAACAATGTTTCCCCTCTCCACGAAATGTCAGAACGTGCATCAGATAAAGATAAATTGAGCATTCAAACATTTATTAGTAATAGGTATTTTTACTTTTATGATATTTATACAAGTAGAAGATATGATGGATTAATTCATATCGTTGAATTTGGTTATTTTTTTTTATGAAAGCAACCTTTCTCGTCAATGTAATTGGTAACCATTTAGATCGGTTGACCTTCCAACTGAATATGGAATATATTTATAGGATTGTTATTTCAGTCTTTCATTTATAAGAATAATGACTATGAGCATATCTTCTAATCTTATGTTATTGCCACAGTTAGCAATAGGAAGAAAAGGAATCAAACAAAGGTATTTGACACCCCAAATGATACAATGGTATCTAATGCCCTAAATGATACAGAGGTATCTAACGCCCCAAATGATACAGTGGTATCTGATGCCCTAATTGACACAGTGGTATGTGATGCCCTAATTGATCCAATGATAATAGATGCCCTAATTGATACAGTGGTATGTGGTGCCCTAAATGATCCAATGGTAATCGATGCCCTAATTGACATAGTGGTATTTGATGGCAATCGTCATTTGATTTTGATATAGTGGTATTGAATGGTAATCGTCATTCAATCCTAAGTGGTATTTGTGGACTAACTTGGGTGTTTGCAAAAGCATCCCTAGACTGATTTCGATTTCGAATTCCATGGTATGTAGATTTAATTTCCATGGTAAATTCATTGATGGTGTTTTCAATTGTTAGTTATAAAATTTCCGTTTAACTAATTGTAATCATTAATCTCATACACATGAATGTAACTTTATATAACTACCATCCTATGAAAAGGAAGTAATAACTGTGTTTCTTTGATGTGTTAGTTGTTAGTTATGACCCAGGAAAAGTGGTTGTTACAGGTGGAATCACAGCAATGGAAAAACTTTCCAATAAACTGGAACCAACCCTAAAGAAAGAGAAGAGAAGAGAATAGGAAGACAGGAAGAATTCTCGGATCAAATCAGATGTTGTCATTTGTCCACTTGAAACTCTTCCATTTGTTGATGAAAAAACCTCTCTACCCTCTTTCTATAACTGAAAATCAAATCTTATCCTTGCTGTTGAAGAATGCTTGAAAATATCTTCAAAATGATGGAAACATGCAGCTGATTAAGATGCCAGATCTGATATTAAAACAAGGGCAAAAACACCTGCCAAATGACTTTTAGAGGCAAAAAGAAACTCTTAAAAGCATTTTCCCCAAAATCTGGAGCCAACAAACTCCTATGTCTGCTCTCTAACCGAATTTGAGGCTCAATCATGAAAATTGCCTATTTTGCTGAGAACACCCCCAAAATTACAAAATTGCTTATATCTCTTACTGGTGAATACTTGTGCATTTTATGACTACATATCTGGAAAGTTCGTCTTCTTCCGATTCCAACGGTACATTCAGTCTGCATTTCTGATAAAAAATGCCCCTCTGACATGCATTTGAAGTTTCCAGGCCCAACAATAAAGCATTTAAATGAAAAAATTTTAAAAGTATATAGTTTGAACTATATAATATTTTTAAAATTATTTAAATTTTTCATACTCAAGGATGCACGTGAAATTTGAAAGAAAAAAAATAAAAAATCATTTTTTTGAATTTCAAATTTTGCCTCTATTTCTGGATCCAGGTCAAACTTGGTTGACCACCAACTGGGCACCATGTGTCAATCTCCCATTTGCCAAATCCGCCACCTCACCACTACACTACCAGCAGGTCGTTGCTACTTGTCGCAATTTCGAATCATCGGAGGCTTAACTCATGACCACAGCTTAACCCTAACAACTGGGCGACTAACTGCACTTCGCACCATCGCACCTTGTTTCCTTAACCTCAGGTTAAAGCTCACAACCATGCGAAATAAGCCTTTCGTGCAGTTGGAGAATTTTTTCGGACCTAACATTTTATATCATGACCGCGCGACGTGGCTAACTTCACCATTTTTGCACCATTGCGCAATTTGTGCCACAAATGCACGATGGATCGCCACGTGGTGCTCAGATGACATCAGCACCTTTATCTTGGTTGCCTATGGTTTTGGTCAAAATTAGGTTGATGTCATTGTTGCTAGTTGTCTTGGCCATCCGGGTGGGCCCTCCTATGAGCAAGCTTGCGCTCCAAAAGCATTGTCTTTTCAGACACTTAGTTACATTGTGTTTGAACATTTAAAAATTCAAAAATACTACACAACATGAATGTGAGACAAAGCAAATTTTCACTTATTCTTGCATTAAACACAACAGGAGGTGCATTTTCTTGCTTAAAACAACCACGCTGAGTAGTCTTGCAATGTGAGCTTTGGAAAACCTTATGGATTAAGGTGGTGCCATCAATACAATGTTGGATACACATCACAATCCCCTTGTGAGCAATCAATTTGATCAGAACAACGGGTTCAACATGAATGTGGATGATCTTTGCAAACTTAGAAGGCTCTGGTCCATTCACGAGTCATACCCAAGACTTTATAAGATTCACATAAGCTGGAAAAGAAACTGAATTAGGTTGTGGCTAGGTACCATCAACTAATACCAACATCTCTTCGCAAATGCGTGGATGTCTCACTTGTGATTTTTCATTGATGATAGTGATCTACCCGCAAACCCATCTTTAAACACCACTTCACTTCATCACATCTCACCTGATGATTCATTTGGTACACCAGCACAAAAGAAGATCCACCTCCCATCAATCAGCATATCAAGCCTAGCAGAAAACTTCACAACATGTCTTATACTTCTCTCACATCAAAAGTTACGAGGGAAAATGAATCATCAAAACCTAATCTCTTATGTAGAACGGTGTCTTCCATTCTTCAAAAAGTGCAGCTTCTCGACGATTGAAACTCACCCGGCCCCTCCTTATACATTAACATTACCGTTGATCACTTGCTTACACAAGGATGATGTACAATTTGCTAAAGCAGGCTCCTCTAACTTGAGCATAAGTTTGAAAAAGAATAGTGACATACATTCAACTTTTGTTCCTCTCATCATTTTACAAAGCCTCTTGAAATTGGTTTGCTTTGGCCTTGCAAAAGGCATCGACTCCTACAATCAAACATGGTGGTGTCTTCTATTATGTTTTGCCTACAGAAAGTCTTTGATAAAACGTCCACAACTTGGCAATTGGCATTGCAAACTCTTATTCCCCATCTCTACTCGCACTAAGTGGAATGTTGCTCTAGCCTTTAGCCACCTTCTTGCATATGGCTCCCAAGTTCATCTTCACTTGCTAATTCTCTATGGTAAGTGACATGACCGGTGTGGAGGTGACACTTTAAGAAAAACTCAAATTTAACCGGTTTTATGAACTGCCCTGCCTCATTGCTTTTTTCTACAACCCCGGACGAATACCAATTAGGATTCTTTATATGACCTTTCGTCCACAACAAAAATAACTCAAAATACTATCTTTCCAATCATCCTTTCTATCCTTTCATGCATACAATTTTCTACAGTTGATCATTTTTTCCCTTAAGATCAACTTGTAGATCTTCTATCTTCTTAAAATGATCCAAACTGCTCCCATGTTTTACTTGCTTCATCTCATCACCCACTTTACAAACCATTTAACATCTAAGAATGCTATCAATATCCTCTAATGCCTTATCATCAACCGACTGAGCTACTTTAATCACCAGTTGAGATAACCAAGTCCAAGCATGTATTGCATCAGTTGTTGGATCATGACAACAAGATTATGAATAAGAGCAATCAATGCATCTATAACCTCTCCTACTATTCTTGCACACCTCTTGTACAGTCTTCTTGAAAAAGATCCAATTCATTCATCACAAACCTCACATATTTGTTTGCAAATGTAAGCTCATGTCGGCTAAAAGATATATCTCCTTTTGATATGTTCAAATTCCTCCTTGAATGATCATTACAAATTAAAATTCCATACAATTCACCTTGATCCGCAAAGTTTTGCATTCTTACTGAGATGATGTAATAATTAGGAATATCATATTATTACTCAAACATCCTCCATTTCCAATCCATATCGCAGCAATCTAATGGGATTACTCGGGCCCCAAAACAGGTCCAGCTAAAAAAAAATTCTAATTGAAACACCTGATTCCTGAAATCCACTGAATTGACTCCCTGCACTGATTGGATTTGATCTGGATCAAGACCGACCATTAATTGATCATTTAAAACTCATTTGACCTTGGTTTTTGCAAACTATGATTCTCTAACAAGAAGGCCTATGAGCCAACTTTAAAAACTGACTGAAACCAACAACCGGACCTTGAAATCTGACATGTCTATTCTCAGGTTTACATTCTTGTACCCTATCAGATTTCGCCTCGTGATGACATTTTGGTCAAAAGATATTGACCGTCAAAGTTGCCTTCTCTGAATTGCCTACAAACAAACATGTCAGAAAACCATAAAATGTGTTTGGTTTTAGCTTTAAAAACAGGTCAAACTGAAAGTTGATGGTATGAAAATTGGGGCATTAGTTCACTATCACGAGGAGAGAATATATCTGTGATTAGGGCTCATGACGAATAACTGGGCGCATTTGACAAGCAATCAAAGTAGGGTACTTGGATTTGCAGAATTGGGAACACTGGTAGAACAGTGATTTTCACAAATGGGAAGGACCTTGGAAAGTGTGCAAACAGATTGGTCAAGACTTGAAAACTAGCACACTTAAAAATTCTCAAAGTAGAACACAATGGTACAAACCATTTGGTTCAGAAAATCACGGATTCAGAGTTATGACATCCCAAATAGGGCTACTGATCAATATGCACTTTTAAGACACCAATAACATTTTACAAATTGCATTTAGAATCGCATTTGAAAACTAGTCAAACGGATTCATCATAGGCTCAAATCTAAAAGATAGCGAGTGTCTGACGTCTAGAATGCAATGTAAATAGAATTTTCTCATTTCGGTCAACTGGGTCAAAGTTATAATAGGTCAAACAAGGCCTCCCAGAATTTTGCACAATTTACATCAGCATGACAACAGTAAACAACAAACTTTGAGGGTTTCAAAACCTATTCAAAACATATCGAAACGACTCGAAATCTGAAACATAGGTTCTCTAATATGCATAATAAACACTCCTAAAGAGGCGAGTCATGAAACATAACTGGGTGCAAGATATTCAATTGCAAACTAGGCTTCCTGTCACTATTTGACACTGAGGCAAAAATGCAGATCTGAACATTGCTCAAAATGGAACTTCACAGAATGACTTGGAATGACAATTTATCATCAGGGGATGCATGGATATGCTGAAAGAAAGGTGTTAGAAACATAAAACACCTCATAGGCCTCAAAAGGATAGCCGGGTACACATGTATTAAATGTGCATATAGGGGCTCAAGTTTTACAATGGTACTCAAAACGGAAATGCAATTTTGACTCCCAAAAATTGGTACTTCAGATATTCTTTTGATAGCAATTATGAGACTTGATGAGAACGTGGTTGATAGATTTAGTACTCCAGAGGGTTTTTCGAAACAAATTCAGAGTACCATCGCTGTGAAGCAGGGCTGCCCCCTCTCCCCCATCTTGTTCGGTATCTATATTGATGAGTTGGAGACCTTTCTCCATGAGACTTCGCTCCCCGATGATGGTTGTTAATTGCACCAGATTTTGATCTCCATTCTCCTATTTGCTGATGATGTGGCTTTGCTTGCCTCTTCTTTGGAGGGGCTCCATAGGTTTATTGATAGATTGGTTTCTTTTTGCAGTCTGTACCAGCTTGTGGTGAACCTGAGCAAGACTCGAGTTATGTCTTCATTGGCCTAAAGACCTCACATCTTTGCTTTAGCTTCCAAGGCCAACCAATTGAGGTTGTCTCCTCATACACTTATCTCGAGGTCAAGTTCTCTGGTCCCTACTTCAGCATGAGACCTACTCATCTACCCCGAGTTGCTAAGGGTATGGGCTCCCTCACCCTTCTTGAGAGTGTTTCCAACATCACTTTTAGGACACCAAGACCAATTTATCTCTCTTGGACTCCTTGATTAGACCGACAGTTTTATACAACTCAGTGATTTGGGGACCTTCTATTCTAGATTTTGATTGGGCCTGTATCAAGTGGGTTCAGACTCTTCTCCTTCATCGGATCATCCGTTGTCATCATTACACTCCACACAGTATTATTCTAGCCAAATTCAAGGCTCATCCGTTTTGGCTTAATGCCATCTTTGATCTAATCTAGTTCATCCGCCACCTCAAAGGCTTTGTTGACTCTGTTGACGATCGTCATAGATACTCCTACCTTGCTTACTGCACCTCATTTGATATTGCCAATTCTGCCAAGGGATCCAGGGCTCGCTGTTGATATACCCAAGCCACTACCTTATTGAGTTCGATTGGGATTGACATTGATCGTCTTCCACCTTATCAATTCTCCCTAGATGCTCCTGCCCATCTCCACTCATAGTAGGAGTTGAATAAGCATGTCAAACTTGGCATATACAAACAGTACATCACCATGACCTGGACTAATCCTCCTAGGGGTTTGCACCCGCGGATGGCCTTCTATTCGGAGCACTTCCTAGATATACAGGACAGGATTATTGTGTCCTTGGTACTTGACCTGACATTGGAGTCACACCCTCTACATCTCCTTGGGGTCGTTCAGAGTCAATTCCCACCGTCTTCGGTGCCAGACTAATCACCACCTGTTACGTGAGGATCGGATTTGCCGCCTTCATACTTTATCCGAGGCTGAGACAGAGACCCATTTCATTTTCAATTGCCCTATCTATTGTAAGATTAGAGGCAGGTTCTATTGCATATTCAAAGACTGCAGATCCCTTTCGGCCTTCTTCAGCTACTCCCACCAACGGTGTGTTGCTCTTTATCTCCGGGAGATCTCCCAGCTACATGACCATACTTTATAACTCATGTTTCCTCAAAGTCAGGCCTCTGATCAGCTCTCGAGGTATGAAGTTACAACTCACTAGACCCATCTCTGGACATACTAGATCAAGTAGACCTTGTTACAGTTTTCTCAGACAACGACACCCTACTTCCAATGCTTCTCTGAGATGGGCTCAGACCCCTATTTGTATTGAGCCTTATCCTTCAGTGCTTGACTTTTTTTCACCAAGCAAGGATCCCTAGTCCTTCTCGTCTTTTGTTCCCTTTTGTTGGTTTCTTGTTTTGCACTTTCCCGGACACCGTTTGGTGTACCAACTGTTTCGTTCTTTCTTGTATTGTTGTATCCTCCAATCCCTTAGACCCTAGTTGGTCTCTTGTTGGACATTAATATTATTATCTTATCTTATCTTATTAGTCATATTGATACCTATACCTATACAACTATTGAACATACATATTGTTGATTGAATCTTAAATAGCAGTTTATATTTTACATAATCTTCGTTGCTTAGTCCAATTGCAAGAATTTGATAGAGTAAGTTTGAGATGTTGGAAGTGTTCCAATATCCCAAGATATCCTAAAAGGAGACATTACAAAGGACCTATATGGTTGGAAGTACCTTCACGAAACCCAAACCCAAAAGACAAAATTCGGTGTCCAAACCAATAACAGACTTGACATTGAAGGCAAGCCACCTAGTGAGCATGACTGTCAATGCCAGTACCAATGTTGATGGCTCTAATATATCAATAGCCACATCATCTAATATGGATGGTGATTTTAATATTATTTAATAGTACCCATATGACAATGTTCGATTGGTGACGGTTTATTGTTGAAACTTAATAACATTATTATTTTTTATTTTAATATAATGACATTCAGTTAGACTGACTGACATTACAATATTTTTTAGTTTTATGGTGATTTTGTTATTATATTATTATCTTATGCTTTACTATTCTGAACTCAATTAATGTGACAAATATGCAAATATTTCTTATTTTTTTATGTTTTTGCATCAACAAACCAAAAAACTTGACTGAACCCCTGAAGCAAACCCTTTAACCCAAACCTAGCCAACAGTAGGAACAATAACACTGATTTAAACTATAAAGCTCAATTGTTCAGCATCTAAGAGCTAGAGACCACCCAAATGTATCTCCATTACCAATTATCAAAGAAGAAAGGCCTATCAATACCACCCCGGTTTTTGTCATGTCCTCAAATAGTTTATTCAAAAAAAGCAACTGATTTTTTTTTTAAAACTAGCCTTCTTAAATCAAGATATATAAATGTGGATCATATTTGAGTTGTTCACAGGATTCAAAATAAATTAGAGAAACACACAATGGATGATCTATAATAGCAATTTGACTGGTGAAATCAATACATAGCAGTTCTTTGAAAAGAAAAAATGGTAAATAAAACTAACTATAAAGAATAATCAAGGGATAAAATTTTGTTCTAAATGCCTGTAACTAAACCCAAGCGAACTGGAATGATGCTCAGTACAAATCATTGATAAACAATTTGAAATTCTTTGATATCAAATCCTAATTTTTAATAGATCCTACCTTGCTGCAAGCCCAACACAAACTGTAGCTACATCTGGGCGAACATGCCTCATGGTATCAAATATGGCCATACCTGACATATATTACAAAAAACAAAGGCAGAACACCATAGAATAAGTAAGAAAAAGAGTAATACAAATAAAAAGGAAGAAAAAGATTAATACAAATAAAAAGCAAGACCTAAAACTCAGCACTTCATGTGATGCCCAGTTTCTGACATACTAAGAATGATCCAATTCAATCAATTAACTGATCTGTGCATACCAGCAGTAACTGACCCTCCTGGAGAGTTGATATACATTATGATATCCTGTGGAAAATGTAACAGCTCAAAATTAGTCCACCTATCTATCTAGGTGCTCAAGTTTAAAAAACATTAACACACATCAGGCAGCCCTCACAGACTGCTTATGGTCAGACACTATTTCGCACAATAAATATCATCACAGTTTCCAAGACTTCACCTCAAAAACCATGAATCAAATGATTCATATGATTTAACCATTACCTTCTCAAGTAAATGCAAACAAATGATAAAGCTTATAATTCCGTGCCAAAATCACTTGAACACATAGACCTCACATCACTAAGATATCTTCTTATAGACAACTGTACACAGATGATGCTAGTATCCACAACATTTGCAGTTGGATGAAAGAAAGTAATCTTTCCAGAAATACAAGAAATAATACCTTACATCTAAGCGTGAGAATGCCCAAGGGAGAAAATTTAACAAACCATCAGTGGTAAGGACACTGGAAAGAGGTGAATTGAGAACTTGATCTCGTTACAAACAGGGCACCTTGGCCCCTACCAAATCTCAAGATAGTTGAAACATCAGAAAAAATTATAAAGATGAACCATTTATCTTCTTTGTAACTCAAATTGGTCTTCACGAACATTTACAAATGTTTAAGGATCAAAACAGGACTACAAGAACGTCTGAGTAATGACATCATGCATAAATATATATTCTCCACAACAGAGGCCATCACAATGAGCTACAGGAAAATATTTCTTCTACGTTCTTTGAAATCCAACACAAACCTTAGCAGGCATGTTGGCTTTATTTCTGGCTATCTCTAATTAGTAAATTTACTTTGAGTGAAGTAGTGCATCAGTTATCACCTAAGGCATTCAAGAAGTTTCATAAATTATGCTTTTATTCAGTAGGTGGCACTCAACTCTAGAATATAGACTTCCTGTTGGCACCAAAATATCTTACGCTTGTAAATCCTTAGGTAACTGTGCTCTAACTGTGCTATCAAGCAGTTCAAATTTACGCACGCAGTTAACTGAAATTGTAAGTCCAGATGTAAGTGATTGCACATCAGAAACTTTACCCCCTTAAAATAGTAGGGGAACAATGGCATATTTCGGAACAGGGAAACTGGCCAGAAAAAGAGCTACGTACACAAAGTAAACCAAGATTAATGATGCAATCAATTACCACAAGTCAACAAGACCTCCAATAAAGCATTATAAACGCATAATTGTAATAATCAAATACATGCTTTGAGGCTGTAAATGACCAGAAGATTAATATGAATAAATATCAATCTTCATATTTGTGGCCATGTTTACTTCTAAGCAAGGTAGCATGGGTACTCGTACCCACACCCCTGGTACTCGTACCCACGTACCCAAGTACTGAGTACATGTTGAAGAGCATCATATCTAAGGACCTTGATTAAGATTTCTGATTATTATTTTTTCAGTTTTTTGTTTGTGTATCAGCTTGTTGTTCATCAAGCTTAATTCGATACCTAATCAATTTGAAACATTGAGACAATATTGATTAACAATAAACTTTATCATTGTTCAAGTCAAAAGTTTATCATTTCCAATTTGTCATTGTCATGTGATTTATGATCTTCTTATTCATATTTAAGGTCTGCCTTCTCTGTTATGCATCTAAATATTTACCATTTATTATAATTACAAACATATAGCAAATATGAAACTGAAAACAATACATTACATTTGCAAACTTTATCATTGATCTTGTTTTGAAAAACCTTTGTCATGACTCATAATTTCAGATTTTATATAAATATAAAAGTACAATTAAAACTAAAGTTCGAGATACCCAAGTACCCCTGTCCCTAATTATGAAAAACAACCGTACCTGCATCCATACCCCTAAGTACCTCAAGTACCCCCTTCCCTGTGCAACCTTGCTTCTAAGTAAGCTTTTCTATTACTCTTAAATGTTTGTTATTTGCTTTAGCTGAATAGCTTAGTGCATTTCCTATGAAGCCCGGTTTGCACCCTGCAGCCCGGATTTGGGTCCACGTTTGCACAGGTCCAGATTCGCGTCAAAGTTTGCAGTGGGTCCGGGCAGGCTCCGGATTTCGGACTGTGGGTCTGTCCGGGTCCTTGCTGGCACTAATCTGGGCAAACCCAAGAGGAACTGCAGCAATATGGTCCAAAAAATGAAATAAAACAACTTAAATATGTATTTGTTAATAAAAAATTTAATGTAACTCTAAAAGGAGCCTAATACAAAACATTTCACTCATCTAATCTGTCATTTGCTCTCTCATTTTGTGGTGCACATTTTACAAGTTTTAAGAGAAGGTTGTAGAGATTGTTTGTTACAATGATGAGGATCTAGATATAGTTGCAGCCAGGGATGAAGCCATTGTTCCCTCATTGTTTGATGACCCATTTTATCCTTGAAGGACATTTGATACTATGATCATTGATAAACTATTAAACGCTTGTCGTTTATCATTATGTTTCAAACTTTATTATTTGATGATCTACGCTATGTTTTGAATTTCATTTTGCAATTTAGTAATTCAATATATTATTTTCTTTACAATCATGAACATAGATTAATGAGCAGGTATTTAATGTATATCTTTGACATTTGACATTGATCAATGATCAAGCAACATATATTCATACCTAAGTCACCAGGTTCGAATTCGAATTGGAGTTTGACAATCATAAAATTCGGATAAGTTCAGCAAGAAGAAAAATTTGGGAAAAAATTAGACATTAAATTCGTCTTAGATAGAGAGGATAAATTAGCAAAATATTTTAAGCAAGAGCTTACAACACAATGGTAAATTGTGAGCCTCTCATTGGGGAGGTCTTGGGGTCAAATCTACTCAACATTAACACACAATAATAATTAATCATAACAATAATAATAAATAATCTAGGTGTAAAGTTTCTGCAAATTCTATCACTGAATATAGACTAGATTTATTCTTCTTCTTCTCCTTTTGATTTGCTGAGAATAACTTCAAAGTATTGCCTTTAATTTAATTAGAAATGTAATTCAGAATTCTGTCTTTTCACTTCTGCAATTCGTATGAGGGAAGTAATGACTAAGGAGCAGACTTGTCTTTTTTCTTGTGTGCTCTTAGACTTCATCCTAACCCTCTATAAGTATAGGAGTCAAGGGAAATGTCTTTAGAAAGGACATGTCTCTTTGAAAGTTATTTGCCTAACCTCTAGAAGTCGGCAACTTTCTCAGAATGACTAAATTTAATCACAAACATAACCAATTAAGTTTAGATTAGTCTTGAAAACCAAAACATAAGGATAGACGCCGATCTTATAAAAGAAGCAATGCAAACAACTTAGTCCTATATTTATCATGCCAACTCAAATTGGATGGATCTGTTCTCAGATCAGTATGCTTAACAAGGTACAGAATTAACACTCTCTCTTAACTTGATAATCATACTAAGAGATATCATATCTAGCAACATCAATAAAGATGAACAAGCAAAAAATTGATATTTTATATCTATCTAAATCTCCTTAGCATGTGGTATCATAAAACACATAATATAATGTCATATTACTAAACCTGTAGTTTGACAAATCACTGCAACTAGTGATAATAGTATTGCAAAGAATACAATGTTCAAGATAAATCTGAAGAGTAGTTTATCTTCTTCATTTATCCAAGTTGTGACTCATAGATATTGTTATTCCTATATCACAACATGATCCTGAGTTTAAGATCTACCAGAATACAAGATAAACTTGGAGAATAATACAATTCTTCCTTTATCCAAATTGTGACTTATTGACATAGCAATGTCAACATTGAAATATGATCTTGAACTCCTCTAGATCTTTTAGTAGAACTCTGTTTAGCACATTATCTAAGAGATCGTCATCTCTCATAATGTTTTTTATACAAGTGTTCATTATCTCAGAGATCATCACCTCTTAAATAATGAACACAAACAGTGGAGCCCATAACAATCAATAGCCTAACAAATAAAATTATTTTATTAATAATTTAAAGAATACAAATAGATTACAATTCAGCCATACCAAGCCTTCTCCTGAAGTGGTCTATCTTCATTCTAGATAGAAGTTTGGTGAGTATGTTTGTTGTCTGATCTACAGTGCAAATGTATTCTAATTTTACAGAATTCCTGTCTATCATATCTCTTACATAATGGTAAGGATTGGACCTGTCATGAAAAACTAAATTCACTGAAAGCTTGATGGAACCTTAATTATCACAATGAATAATCATAGGATGCATCGCTTGCTCAAATAATCCCACAAGTAACTTCCTTAGCCAAACTGCTTCTCGAGAGGCCATTGCTGCTGCAATGTATTCGGCTTCTGTGGAGCTTTGAGCTACTGAAAACAGCTTTCTGCATATCCAAGATATCATTGTTGACTAAACGGAAACAACATCCTAAAGTATTTATCTTGTCTTTAAGACTTCAACCCCAATCTGAGTCAGTAAATCCATGTAAATCTAAGCCAACCTTCTCATATTTGAGTCCAAAATTAAGAGTGCCTTGTAAGTATCTCATACTGTGTTTAACTGCAACTAGGTGAATCTCCTTTGGCTCACACATAAACTAGCTTAAGGCATTAACAGCATAGCAAATATCAGGTCTCGTATTTACTAAGTACATAAGGGACCCAATCATCTGTCTATGATTTTGCTGCTGCTTCTTTAGGTTTATGTAGATTAGTTTCCATTGGAGAAGACGTAGACTTGCAATTCCACATTCCAAATCTCTTCAAAATGTCTGATGTATACTTCCCTTGATTAAGTATGATACTGTCAGAATTCTACCATACTTCCAATCCTAGGAAGTAATGGAGTCCCAAGTCTTTCATCTCAAATTCTCTAGTTAGCTCTTTCTTGCATTGATCTATAAGATGATCATTTCCTATTATTAGTAAATCATCAACATATAGTATCAGAATTACCATATCATCTTTATCTCTTTTATAATATAAATTTGGATCGGCTTCATTCTTGGAGAATCCTAAGCCGGTGAGATGCTTATCAATTCTTTCATACTAGGCCCTTGGAGCCTGCTTAAGCCCATAAAGAGCTTTCTTGAGCCTACAAACAAAGGTGTTAGGATCATGAGTTTCAAATCCTTCAAGTTGCTCCAGATATACTTCTATAATCTTTCCATTTAAGAATGTTGTTTTTACATCCATCTGATACTTTCCATCCTTTCAATGCTACAATCGCTAGGACTGCTCTTACAAAGGCATATCTGGCAACAGGAGCAAAGGTTTCTTCATAATCAATCCCTTCTTTCTGAGAAAATACTCTGGCTACAAATCTAGCTTTATACTTCTCAATGCTAGCGTCAGCAACATGCTTTATCTTAAATATCCACTTGGAAGAAACAACAAATTTTCCTTTAGGTCTTGGAACAATTTCCCAAACATCATTTTTCATAATAGATTGATATTCTTCTGTCATAGCTTCATTCTAAGCTGAATGTTTAATAGCATCTAAGGATTGGTTGGTTCTATTTTAGACAAGTCATTCATATTTGTTGTATAACTAGAAAACCTTTTAGGTCTTTTGCTTTCTCTGACTATTCTAAAAAGTGCAACAAAGTCTTGTGCTTCCTCTACTGTTCTAATGGCCCAAAGTGGTCTTTTCTTTGAATTTTGAATTTCCTCTTTAATTTCTTCTATGGTCTCCCTCTAAGACTCAAACTCAGTATTTCTTTCAGAACTGGGTAAAGAAGAAGGTTCTTCAGAATTTAGGGCTCTTTTGAATGTTAGATCATCTTCAAAAATTACATCCCTACTAAGTTCAATAGTTTTCTGTCCAAGTATGAAAATCCTATATGCCGTAGATGTTTCACCATACCCTACAAAAATACCTTTCCTCCCAAAGGGTTCTAACTTGGTTATCTTTTCTTTTGGAATATGGATATATATGGGGCACCCAAAAATCCTAAGATGACTTATATCGGGTTTAACTTTAGTAAAGACTTCTTCTGAAGTTTTATCTCTAAGGTAAGAGTGAGGGCTTCTGTTTTGAATATAAACAACAATACAAGAGGCTTCTGCCCAAAGATAATATTCTAGATTTTGATCAAATATCATAGCTCTAGCAGCTTCTATAATTGTTCTATTCTTTCTTTCTACTACCCTATTTTGTTTTGGATTATAAGGAACGGTGTAATCCCTCTTAATTCTTGTTTCTTTACAAAACTTTTTAAACAAATCTGAAGTGTATTCCCCTCTATTATCAGTTCTAAGAGTTTTAATTTTATGTCCTGATAAGTTTTCAATTAATGTTTTGAATTCTTTAAATCTCTTTAGGATTTCTTTTGATTCTATGCACTTTCATAAATAAATCCATATTTTCCTAGAGAAGTCATCTATGAACAAAATATAATACTAGAATCCTCCAAGAGAAGGATAAGACATAGGTCCACATAGATCTAAATGAATTAATTCTAAAACATTTTTTGTTTTTCTAGTGCTATAATGAAATGGACTTCTGGTGTTCTTACTCAGTGCGCACCCTTTGCATATGCTTGAGTGATATTTATTGAGATCAGGCAAACCAGTAAGCATCTTCTCCATAGTTGATAAAGTTTTGAAGTTTAGATGCCCCAATCTTCTATGCAAAATTTCATTTATGTCTTCAACTTCATGAATTAAGGCTTGAATAGGTTGACTAGATTCTGAATTCAATTCATACAAATATCCTTTTCTTTGTCCAATCAACTTTGCTTTCTTGATTGAGGACTTCTTTGCCCAAGTTATTACTTTGTCATCCACAAATGCAACATTTTGACCATCATCTTCAAGTGTTGTAATTGAGATTAGATTTCTTTTAATTCTTGGTACGTAGAGTACACCTTTGAAAAGAAGAGAATTTCCAAATTTATTTTTCAAAGTGCAATTTCCAATTCCTTCGACGAGATGTGCTGAATTATCACCAATAGTAACTTCGTCATTGACCTTTTCTGAAATAGAGTCTAGTGCTTCTTTGTATCCTGTTATATGTCTAGAAGATCCACTATCAACTACCCATGCTTTATTTGAGATTTCATTTGATAGTGACGAATATTATACACGATTCTCAAGATCATAACTATCTTCTTCTCTAGTAACACTTGTACAATTTGCTTGTTGTTTAGAATTCTCAGGACAATCAGATTTGTAGTGACCAAACTTTTCACATTTGAAACACTTTATTTTAGATAAATCTTTCTTGGATTTTCCATTCTTTTGATTTCCCTTTTTCTTCTTGAAATGCTTCTTCTTGCCCTTATAGGAGTTTGTATCAATAACATGAAGTTCTTCATCTTTTATTTTCAATTTCCCTCTTTTTTTAGTTTTCTGGATTCTTCTTGAAGACAATCGTTCTTAAGTCTATTGAAGTCAAGAAGTTTATCTCTAGCACTTACTCCTTGAGCAAAAGTCTCTCATGAATCTGGTAATCTGTCTATAGCCATTAGTGTTAGTTTCGTATCACTAATGATGGTTTCTATACGTGCAAGTTCATCTCTTAGGCTAGCAACTCTTAGAAAGTAAGAATTCATCGATTCTCCCTTCTTTATTTGTATGTGATTTAGTTGCTTTTTCAGTGCTAGAACCTTGGTTGCATTGTTAACCTCATGGGCATTTAGTAGTGCTTTCATCATATCAAATGTTGTTTGATGTTTACTCAACATAGGTAGGATATCATTTTTTACTCCATTTAGTATGATCTAAATAGCTTTCCTATTTCCTTTAATCCAAAAGGATATATGAGGTTCGGCTGTAGGTTGTCTGGTTGCTGATTCAACAAATTGTTTTACATCATTTTATTTAAGAATCGTCATGATTTTGAATTTTCAGGCTTCAAAGTGTTCTTTCCCATCAAACTTGTCCTCGGGTCTGATTGTGTATGTCATTGAAGATAGGAGATAGTTGCTAGCTATATATAAAGTCTTATTACTGAATTTTGCAGAGCCTAGGTTTGACTACCAAAGCCCTGATACAATGTAAAGTTTCTGCAAATTCTATGACTGAATATAGACTAGATTTATTCTTCTTCTTCTCCTTTTGATTTGCTAAGAATAACTTCAAAGTATTGCCTTTAATTTAATTAGAAATGTAATTCAGAATTCTGTCTTTTCACTTCTGCAATTTGTATGAGGGCAGTAATGACTAAGGAGCAAACTTCAAAATGTTCTAAATTTTTTCAAAGCTTGTCCTTATTTCTGTACGAACATTAGTCAAATTTGAATGAAATTAATGGAAATGTTTGATGTTCGTCCCAATTTGAATTTCATTCATGAAATTCGGTGAACTCTGTGACATAGATTCATACTATGAAATGACTAAGTTTTGCAACTATGCACGTTTCTCTTATTTTTTTGTATATATAATGCATATACATATTTACACACTCACGAATCCACCCACAAACCCAAATGGGAATTTTTCTTTTGCCCGAACCCACAAACCTGAACTCAAACCTGAATCCATCCCTAAACCGGAATCGATAACTTAGTGCATTTCTAAAAATTGTGTCAAGCACTTCCTGTGCTTTAGGTGAGATTTGTGGCTGTAGATCAGCACATGACGAAACTAGTGCAATGAGTTAGTCATGAAGTGGGAAGCTACAATAGACAAAAGGAAATGATAAAGATTTTGGTTCCAGAGACAAGACCCTCTATGATATTCTACATTGTTCAGCAAGATGCCTTCACAAATTAAAAGTGGTGAGATCCATAAATAGTTCTCATGTAAATTTGAGAAATTCATTTAAGCAAAGAGACCTGCTGTTGCATAAATTTTCAATAATAAGGGGAGAACTATTTGGCAATGGGGAGAACTAGTTGTCTAAGAACATTTTCGATCAGTTGTCTAGCCTCTACATGGCTATGTTAACATCAAAGTAGTTACAACAAGCTTTCTTCTTGGAAGCTTGAATTAATCACTCAGCTGCAGTGTGCAGTTCTGGTATGAACTCACGTCATAGATATATTTATAAAAGGCACCATTGACCACTACATTCTTTAGTCTACGGTACCATTCTACGCATCAATGGCAGAACACCCTGGGTAGAAACGATTAAAGTATTTCACTTTGGGTAAAAATGTTGCTAGCAGAGAAAACCCTGACTATGCTAAGGGCCCATAATTAAAGGAACGATTGATTCATGAAGCAACACGCAAGGTGAACATTGGGACCCCCAATGGCTTTGTGCGCAATGAGTGTCAAAAGAGATATGAAAGACATCAAGAGGCTATATTGGCCAAACTAATGACAATCCAAGAGGATGCATTGTGTAGAGGAGGCAAAGCAAATGCTAAAGTTTTCATAATGTAACACACAAGTGTATCTTTTGAAGATGAATGGGTAGGCATGTCTGTGTGAAGATCAAAACTCAACCAAATGAAATGCTTGTTCACGAACAAGAAGCTATTGTTGTTAAGGTCAAGTACACAAATTTGTTGATTTGTCACTTCAGTTGTATCAACAAGAATGACCTTGTTAGCTCAAAGGACAGTCATAATTTTACCAACAGTTGGAGAGAATCACTATATAATAGTAGTCTTCCTCTATGATTGAGAGGGGCAGCTCCCTTGTCTAATAAAATTTGGGGGTCTCTGGTATTTTAACCAGAAATATCAAAGGTAAAAAAGGGAAAATTAAATGAAAATGGCTCACAGAAAGGCTAGCTGTAAACATGTAAAATCCCACTTTGATTTCACAAACTTGTATGAACATAAAGAGGATTCATCAGAAAACCAGGAGTGTGTTCTCATATTTATAGGATGAAAGAAATCAATAATAACTATGCTGCTGTAACAAGTTAACAACAATAGAAACTGAAATGTGAACACACACTACGAAATGAGCTATACAAATGCACTCAAACCAAGCTATCAAGATAATAACAGCATCTTTTTGCACATGTTGCACACTAAGTGCTCCCAAAGATGAACAATGCCTTTCCACAATAATACAGAACATTTACCTATTCAATCGATGGAAAGTAGGTGAAAATAACACAAAAAACATAAGAATCAAAATGCTTCATTTATGTTGTCACTAGAGTTGCAAAGCTACAACAAACCTTTCCACACAAAGTTCAAATCTAGAAAGGCCTCTGTTATTATCCCAGTTTTCCTAGAAGCCAAAAAAAAGAACTAAAAATAAATAGAACCATTTAACATTGAAAATCATTTCTTTGTAAGATTTTCAGCCCTGAATCATAAGAACCTGCTTAAGACTTTATTAACATTTTAACATTTTATGAAGTATTTTTAATGAGCATACTTTTTTAACTGATGCAAAGAAATTGTTTTACAAGCAGTATACAATTGTCTTTATAATGAAAATTCAAGCATATCTATAAACTTGGGAAGCTAATGCCTGTCGAGCTTCATTTTTCCATGTAATTACCACCTCGCCATCCAGCCAGTTAAGAACACAAAACATATCACTGAATTTGAACAGGACGCATTATTCTGATCATCCCCATGAGGACCAAAAACTTTCAAGTATTACAATGCACTAATAGATTGGTATATTGGTCATTAGCATATAGAACACACATTCAACAGCAATTTGGCCTTCAAGGTGTGCACTCTGATTGCATCTTCTAAGATAGTTCTATAATCTCGTATTCTTCTCAAGCAATGTAACCTTAGAATGATTTTTCGTGATCAATTTAGGCAGTTCCATCAATTGTTTGCAATCAGTTGAATTTATTGAATCCCTTTGTAAAATCTATTTGAACATTCGAACTCTAGATCAATCTTGTTTTGACCTTTGTTTGTCCCTTATTCAGCAAGAAATCTGAGTTTCAATGTCCATTTTGAGGGTATTAATATTCAGTTGAACTTTTTTACATTTTGACTATTATAGTCCAAAGGTAAAGTTGCCGCATTCCCCTGCCACACTAAGCTTTGCCACCTTAATAAAACAAGTGCAGCCTTTATTATAATAATACTGGGTGACAATATATTAGTAATTCAAAGGCCGACCTTATAAATAAATCTAGTCCAACTTTAAGGCAAGAATAGAAATAATAATAATAATTGTTCAATATCAGGGGCTGACCCAGTTACAAAAGTAAGAATTAATCACCATTACTGATCGAAAGTTTTCTTAGAGCAATATTAATTACCATTTATCCCTAACAGTGACCTTTATTATCCTTAACAAAGGGCAGCAATTGAAATGTGAAAGGGTAGCATTTGCACAAGTTGTATCTTTTCAAAACTAAGGGCTGTGACCCTTCCCACCTTGGAGGGTATAAAAGGAGACAGTCTCATTTGAGGAAGGTAGGATCAGAAAAGAGATTCTTAGATCTGAAGTAAATCCACAAAAAGCAGCACTTTACAATATGTAACTAATTGGTATGCAAAAGGGATAACTCTATTGGAATTTCCTATGAAATCTTTAATCTGTTTATTACTGAATTGCATTGTCATTCCATCAAGGATTTAGGATTAGTAATTGTTCATGGGATTTTAATAAAGCAAATAGGAAGATGTGAGAGTATGGGTCCCCTCAATTAAGTAGATACCCATTAAATTGGATGCTGGACCCCCATTGTGTTTGTTGCTCGTGGATCAAGAGGTCAGATTAACTCGGTTGTTTGATGATCTTGGGCTTTTTGTGGAGGATAGTCTCCTGGCATTATACGCTGCTTTCCCCTCAAGTTTCTAATATGTGAAGCTATTGTGCGCACGTTTATAATAAGAAAATTCATTATCATCTGTTTGAAGTTAATTGATTTTTTTCCTAAATTAAATTACTACTGTGTAGTACAGTGAAAAAAAAACTCTTGTAAATAAATTGTATTTTGGAATTTGTTATTTTTTGACACAGAATTGGGTATATCCAAATAGGGGACATTACAATTAGTATCAGAACTTTGATCCTGCCAGCCTACAAGGCAAAGGAGCACTCCAAAAAGTCCCAAAAGTACACAACAAGTATAACACTAGACAACTAAGGATACAACATCTCTATTCAGTTCATGCAGCCTGGGCATATTCTCCTGAGATTTAACTTTCAAGTGATATGATTTTAAAATTGACATTGTAGGCTGACTGAAAATGCACCCGAACTGACACAGAAAGTATACTTCTCTGTCAACAACACAGAAAACAAGTTTTTGAAGTCAATAACATTAAGAAAAAACCAAGTGTCATATCAAACTGGTGATAAACACATTTAATGAGACATTTTGCATTTTTCAAAGACCTTACAAATGTGATGCTCAATATCACCTACTGGTGTTGATCTAAAGTTTCCAGATCTCTGCAATAAGCTTTTACAGCAGGATACATGGAAGCAATGCTAGTTCAACCTTTACTGAATAGGTCACTTTTACAGCTAAAGAGTCGGACAAGAACAAAGGTAAACCTCTGTCCTCCGAGCAGAAAACATGTAGACCTCAGACATCTTCAAAGAAGAAAAGTGTTTGATGCAATTACTATCATAAGTTTGGTCACATGAAGATAAATTGTAGGAAACAGATGGCAGTTGTACAATCTTCACAGGGAGGGTCTTAGCAGAAGACCGAAGCTACTACGCATTCTAATCAGCAGTCTACCTCCTCTGCATTTGTGGCAACATGACCATCAAATCATGGGACATAATCTGCCTGGTACATTGACTCTGGTGCTTCTCGGCATTTCACACATCATTGGAGGAGGTGAGGAGAATACAACTGTCAGTGAAGGAAACATTCAAAATTCACTTTGTCATAGAAATTTGATCTTTCTCAATGTAGTTTGTCCCAGGTATGAAGTTTAATCTACCGTCAGTCAATCAGATCATGCTTCATTGTCCACAGCTAAGTGTTGTCTTCAATTCGCATGAGTGCAACATTTTTGACAAGGAGTGTCACACCACACTTGCAGTTGGTCTTGAGGGTCATAGTCTTTATAGACTTCTTGATATAGATGATTCACAGGAACAGTTCATTAAGCAAAAAGTACTTCCATTAGCAATCTTTGGCATCAACGTTATGGACATATCAATATCAACTATATCTCTCTTTTGGCTTGAGATAGGTTGGTTGTTGGATAACCTAAAATTCAGACATTGAATCGTCGATTTTGCAGAGAATGTTAAGCTTGGAAGCAACATCAAACTTTGTTTTGCACTAGTGACATGTGGAGGGCATCCAAGGTCTTGCAATTAGCTCGTGCAGATACGTATGGACCCATGAACACTCCATCAGTCACGGGATGCAGTTGTTTTCTACTATTTGTTGATGATTTCAGCAGGAAAATGTGGGTACATTTTCTCCAACACAAATCAGAGGTGTTTAGCATGTTTCAAAAATTCAAGGCCTTAGTGGAAAAATAGAACTTGTTAGATTGTCACTCTGCGATCCCAAAATGGTGCAGAATTTTGTTAATCTGAGTTCTCCAACTTTTCTAAATCACATCGGATTAGGTATCAGCTTACTACACCTTACACCCCACAACAAAATGATGTTGTTGAGCACATGAATCATACAGTCACTGAGATGGCATGATTGACGTTGGAGCATTGAAATGTTCAAAAGAAGTTTTTAACTGAGGCCATCTTTATAGCAGTTATCTTCTAAGTCAGTCTCACATGCAAGCCGTTAAGAAGATGACCCAAGAAGAAGCTTCCTCTGGATGGAAGCCCAAAATCAGTCATCTGAAGGTTTTTGGCTCTACAACTTATGTTTAGATTCCAAATGCCAAGTGCGCCAAACTGGATTCCAAGACTCAGAAGTTGATGTTCACAGGGTACAGTGATACACATAAGGCTTATTGGCCAATTGGTGTTGATACTTATCATCTCATATTCAGTCAAGACATAGTGTTTGATGAAGAACAAGGTCCTATCGGCCTTCTCCAGTTTCAAGCCCTGTGGATCCGCCTCAACAGGCTCCAAATTTGGATGTTCATCTTCCATTCGGTTCACCTGATTAGAGGGACTCAAATGTCATTGTATCACTTGCCCTCCGGTGCAGAGCACCCATTGATTGTAACCAAGGACCTCTAATGGCTTTGGAAACTTTTGTTTAAGTTCTAATAAAGTCCTCTATGACCTCTATCTTCGCAATAAGGCTAAATGAGCCAATTGCTTGTAGGGCATGTTAAAGCAATTAATGTTGGCTAACCATCTTAGCGTAATGAAATGGGTCATTTCATGTATCCAATATGTCTAAGAGTCATTATGAACCATTTGCACCTAATTTGGTGAAGACTTGGTTGCAAATGCAAAATATACCAAAATGTTGTCAATGTTGTCAAGTGCAACTTGACAACATTTGAACAAATACACTTGTAATGGCTAATCAATTCAAATGGTTGTTGGAATTGGTTGAGTCGGGTTTTTTCAAAGCCCTTTTGGTCAAAGAAATGTAAGGAAAAGTGATCAGGTGAACAATAGAAACTGTGAAAGTTGTTCTGTACAACATTCTCGTGTAGAAACTGCCATTTCTTCATTCATAGTGGATTGAATTGGATTAAACTTGGTAAAATCTTTTCATAACAGGCTAGAGTAATGAATTAACTCCCTTGTGCTCCAAATTTATATTCATTTGGCAATTTAGGGTGACAGATCCATTGATTCTACTGAAACTGGCCAGAATTGGTATTTAAACCCTAGGTCCAAACTCAAAATGGGATTTGCCTAACATTTCACTATGGGTTTTGGCCAAATCTTTGGAAAATGTTGGGTTTGGTGTGTATATTACATGTTTCAGAGCAACTTCATCAAATGGCAAATTTTAACATCAAGCCCTAGGCTTGGCATCTCCATGTGACAAACTTAGGAATGTTGCAAACAAAGGTGTAGAAGTCAAGAACGGATTGCTGAGCATCCAATGTCAGTTTGGAACAATTCAATTTGATGATACAGAGGTGTTCCAAGCATTAGTTTGATTGGGGAAGTCGACAGGTGAAGATTATTGAGAATAGATCAGTCAAAGTGCCTAAAAGGCCTAAATTGAGGGTTTTAGGGTTAGCCTGACTAGAGACAAAACCCATATGGGAATCTGTGATATTGTGAAGACCGTCCAAATGGGTTTATGAAACAGCTTTCAGATCATACCCTCGTTAAGCAGGTCTGGGAGAGAAGTCCGAAAAACAAAATACAGAGGCCTAATTCTACTAGGTCTCCTAGTTTTGCAAGACAAGTAAGTTGGAGCTTGGAAATCTCAACAGAAGTGAATGGTCGTTGCTGGGAATGAGAAAGGGATATGAAGGACACTCAAGCCATGTCAAGAGTGCATGTGATTCAAAGATCCTAAGGTGCTAGGTTTACGATTGAAGGGGTTTGTCTTAAGGGCAAGTTGATGCTAGAACTGTGTCTCCAAGGAAGAGGGAATCAGATTGCCTAAGGAGTTGATCTAAGGGAAGGGGCCAAGGCAAGTCCTAGGAAGCCTAGAGAAAGGCTGAGTGAGTTGGGCCATTGATTGGTGCTGAAATTGATAAGGATTCCTTGAGAAAACAAAGATCAATCCTAGACTCTGCATCATACCAGTATCAAAGCCAATAGTGGTGTTTAAATACATCGTATGTCAGAAGGAGGATATACAAAGGCTGCCAGAATGCCTCCTAAAACAGTGAAGCAACAAAGATGTAGAAGATATGGAGCAAAAACTAAGGGAACAATTGAAAGGAGAATAGGAAGCAAACTCAGGAAATGGGAGAAGATGATGAAGGGTAGGAAGAACCAAGGAGTCAGTATAGAAGATGCCTCAGAGGATGAGACTTAAGATGAGTGGGAGGAGAGACCCACAAACCTAGAACTGACAACAGATCAGAGGGCATTTGTGAATGGCAATAGAGATGCACATAGAGAAGGTTTTCAGGCCAAAATGGAAGTACCTGCATTTAACAGTAAGTTCAATGGAGATGAACTAGCCAGTTAGATAGAAGCAGCAGAAAATTATTTTGAGTGCAAAGAAGTGGATGAAAGCAATAAAGTCAAGTTTGCAAAAACCACATTCAAGGATTCTGCTTTGGTTTGGTGAAAATGTTTGCAAAGTGAAAGGGAGAGACAAAGATAGAATGTAATCACCACATGGAGCAGAATGGTGACCTTGTTGAAAGGGAAGTTCATGCCAGCAGATTATGAGATCCAAGTCATCAAGAGGTATCATAATCTGAGAAAAAAGGATTTGGATGTGGCAACCTATACTGAGGAGTTCCACAAGTTGAGTATGAGAGCTAAGCGCAACGAAGATGAAAGAGAAATGGTGGCAAGGTATCTCAATGGTCTGAGGTACAATATACAAGATGAGATCAGTATGGTGATCCCAGAAACAGTTGATGAATGTTTTCAACTAGCCTCTAGGGCAAAGGAGAAACTTAAGAGGAAAAATGAACAAGGTGGTAGGAATAGAGGAGTTCGGAACAATAGAGGAAGAGGGAAATTTGGAGGAAGAACCACTAACGAATCCAATCATCAAGAGAAAAGTGGGGAGCCAAGTATGAGAGGAAGTTTTAGAGGCAAAAGACCTTTTGGTAGGGGTAGAAGTAGAAGACCAGGAAGGGGTCTGTTGGTTCCCAAAACCGCAATCCAAGAGCCTGTCACTTCTTCGATAGGACTTCTCAATTAGTTCTGGCCAACGAATGGGAATACTTCTCAATTCCCCTGCACTTTAGGCTCCACTACACCTAGGCAGGTTAACGTTCACCTCAAACACTGACTGTCTAGTTCAAGGCTTTTCTATAGCGAATTTAAACTTCTAGAGTTCTTCAATTGGCAAGGTCCTCGAACTCAATTAAAATGAAAATTGGATGCTAGAATAAGGGTTGAATGTTTTGTATAATTGAATAATAATTAATTTGATGCTTGTAGGAAGGAAGTTATAGATTTGCTTACTTCAATACTAAAAAGACCAATGCCTCTACTCATCCAGGCAATAGAGTCAACTTCAGTGAGTTTTCACATACAACTTTATAATGTTCTTAAGCACTTATACTGCCAACAATTAAATAATCATGACGCAACAGACCAAATATTACGCAATCTTAAATTAGTCCAAATTGAATTTTAACTCCTCTGGTAGGGAGACAAATTGGACACGGATATGGAAACAATTTAATATTTTACACTATCTGTGATGATCGAATTTAAATGCTAAATAACCTTGTCCACTTATCCAACATTTAAATTGTATACAGATTCCAAAAAATAATTATAAAGAATGATTCATCTGCAATTTAAATCTCCATGCCTTTATTAATAAACAAAAGACTTCTTATTTTATTATCAAAATAAAATAATTGAATTAATATTACAAAGTCATATTATTGCTCCTTATCCCTCCGTACAAGTAATACAAAATGCTTCTTCTAGAATCTAAATGTGAATGTCTGATTATGTTTTTTTCTCTTCAAATGAAAATATTTTGCATTTATAGTCTTCTGAAAGAAGAGTGTGACTTTTCAAAAGAAATGTCATGTCTCTTTAAATAATATGTTTTCCTAACTATAATCGTATCCTTATTTTGTCATGGCCGATTAATCACTTAGCTTATAATGAATACTATTAACTTGAATTTTATCGGGCTCCTTATGAATTTATTCCTCTTTTTATTAATCCACCGCTTTGATTACTGACTTCTACATATTTCATGGTATCGAATATGGAAAGTCTCTGGCGGCATCTTTAATTTTTTAATACTCACAATCCATACTTGGTAGGCATATTTGACGCGGGATATAAATCAACGGCACTCATCAGCGATAAGTTGCTTCAGTTTATTCATGTCTTCAATGCACAAGATCTTGAGATGGAGTTCACGAATGCCAATTGATATGAATTGGTGGTTTACAGCTATTTATTGTTACTGATCCAATACATGAATTTTCGCTTCCTGTGGTATCATATCAAACTGCCTTTGCATCCGCCATTACTTCCACTAGCTATCCTTTCTCATTTGTCTGTTCATCTGCACTTAATGGCACATAGGCAGTGATATGATGACATTTATTTGACATTAAAAATATTCATAATTCTTCATCATTCCAGTTTTAAACTCCAGGTAAATGCATTTACTCTACACTCACACAGAAGACTCCTATTACGTATGGAAGTGAAATGCTTGCAATTTCAGTTTAAAGGCTATCGTCTCCTGTAGCATGTTTGATGTTTTGAAAACTCCAAACGGTACTCCGATTACAATCTGACATTGCTTTGATTCTACCATGGGTATCTATACCTTTTGCAATCAATCACAAGTTCATATGTGACGTAGACCTTGGAACAATTTATTTAATTATATTCCATCACTATTTCATCTGACAATATATGATTTGGACAAGAGTGTCTTGATTATTATTATTTTTGTATTCACTAAAGATGCTCTTCTCATATTCATTCGATATTCTGTACTCTCAACATGATGGGATTAAATTGGTCACACTCCAACCCAATCGCAAGCCACTCACACTTTATGTCATTCTAATGTGCACACATTAAAGCATATCAGGTATATATTAAATTAAGCCCGAAAGTAACACTTTTCCATTTGATTGACATGATCAATGACACCAATAATTACTGTCTTACATAATCTCAATGAGGCTTAACTTATGTATATCTTTTACTGATCACAGTGAACTCTATATACTATTGTTTCTCTTTATTGCATATTCCATATGTTCTGCCTTTTCTTTCTTTCTGAATCTACCTAGTCACATTAATTTCAAGATGTATCCATCTCTCACAATCTTTGTCTTCATGCTTATGACATCAACGTCAATGTTTTATCAAATTCTTAACATTATTTCTTAAATGGAGATCCTAAATTTTCCCAAAAAAAATTGAGCTCCATCAGGGTCTAGGCATCTTCACAAGGTGTTATAGGGTAGGGCACACAATGAGAAAGTGTCCAGAAAAGGCATCAAGTTCTCCAGGAGGAGATAGGAGGACCCAATTGATCCAATTTGAAGACACCCAAAGTGTCAACTCACCCATCAGAGCAACACCATATTTGGATGTGGAAAGCTTGATGATCAAGAGAATATTGTTGAAAGAGCCTAAATGTAAAGAACCCCCTCAAAGGAAGTCTCTATTCAGAACCGAATGCAAAGCCTACGGTAAGTTGTGTAAGGTAATTATAAACTCTGGCTCAACTGAAAATGTTGTTTCTACTGAAATGGTTGAAAATTTGACTTTGAAAAAGCTTCCTCCTATTAATCCTCACTAGATTACTTGGTTAACAAAACTATATGGTTGAAGAGTAAACTTCGGTAGATTTTGAGATTTGGGAGTATATGGATAGGGTGTTACGTGAAATAATTCCTATGGATGCATGCCACTTGCTTCTAGGGCATCCTTATGATATCGATGCTTATAATAGTGGTAAAAAAATTCCCATGTATCCTCACTAGATCTATAACTGGGCAAATGCAGGGGTGGCAGGAAATTTCAGTTAGATCTTGTTACATCCCAAATTTTAGCTCAATTTAAAATTGTTCATATAGTCGCTGAGGTTTCATGTGAAGTCAGTTGACAAATAAAATTAGTAATTCATATGAAGATGACATGTTAGTTAACTGTTATGATGTTATCATATCACTATCTTGAAAACTTGGAAAATGGTCATTCATTATGAATTCATGGGAAATCATATGGTGGTTAGCCGTTGTGTTGGTTTATGAATAATAACTTGTTATGGTAATTATTTTTATATTGAGGAATATGATATAATCGTGGAAAATTTGCTTGCAAGAGCATGTCAAAGGGGCACCACCATCATTGGGCAAACAGGTACGAGTCCTAAACCCTAGTAGCTAAGGGTAAACGGCTAGGCAAGCAAGAGTCTACATTGGAGAATACCATGAGATACTTGGTCAATTTTTATAACAAGAGAAATATAAAACATTTAATATCATAAGAAGAACTATTACCTCTCTTTTATTTTGAGACTATGGATGTGATCAACATTATATATATATATATGATGCCAGCATGTTACTCTAATAATATCTATGAACTACACTTATATATATGTGTGTGTGTGTGTGTGTGTGCATGTGTGTGCACGCGCACACACGTATCTAGAGAGAATATAATGATAAAAAGAAATTATACGTACTCTCAAAATTATACACGCGTATAGATATATGTATATGTAGGTACAATTATAGATATAATTCAATAACATGACATAGTATTTATATGTATATAAATATATATAAATATATATTTGTTTAAAACCATGGAGAAAATATAAACTTTATGCTTTATTATAACTCCAAAACAATGAGCGGTTCCACCCTCTTATCGGCATCGATTTTTAAATTTGAAATTATGGAGTTCTTGTAACTAATAATCGAACTCCTCCTTGTAACTGGAAGCAGGGAGGCTATATTTTTTATTCCCTGCAGTTGAAGGAGCTCTCTCTCTCTCTCTCTCTCTCTCTCTCTCTCTCTCTCTCTCTCTCTCTCTTGTATACGATTTCTCTATGAACCAAGTATCCTCTTATCTCTCCATCTGAAATCTGGAGTATAATACCACACTATTACTCCAATACTGAGTTGCACGAGTGAAGCCATACTTGCAAAGTGGTTGCTACTGCATTAACGATTTGCATTGTTTCTCTCTTTTCTCGGGTCATGTATCTTTTCACAAATTATTCGCATTGTATGCAATGCCTTTACAATTCAAGAAAGGTCCTTTTTATATCCATCATTTCCAAATGAAGTATTAGCTTGAGCTCGATTTCGTATCTAAGAAGCATCAACTCTACTCTCTTTTCTCTATGTTATGACAAGTCCCTATCTATATGCATCGGGTGTATGCCCGTAGGGACGGAACTACTATAACTCCTTGGAAAGGAATACTCAACCAATGTTAACGCATAGTGCTTTTATGATGTGTAAAATCTGTCATATCTTTGATGTATCTTTTGATTTTCTCTGGTATTTGATATCTACCAGCTGTGATTAAATTCAAATGGCTTTCACAAACAATTTTGATTGATAAGAATCTCATGATTACCAGCAATCTCCTAGGATGCACCAAAGATTAGTACAACCAAGTGTAAATGGGTGAAGAGGAGAGGTATTCCTGCAAGAAAGAAAAACTATTATTCAGTGTCATAATTATAGGAACATTTAAATAAAGAAATTGCTCAAGTCCAAGTCAGCTCATGATTGCCCAAGTATACTCAATTGCCAAGTCGAGCGGTGGGTGGATACTCTAAATAACATGATACTCAGTGGTAGGACATGGTGTTCCCTAAATTTTTGGGTAGGGCGGGTCTTTCTCGAATGAGATTGTGTGGGGATAATTAAGAGTCCACAATTGGGAGGTCAAAACCTAGACAATGCTTCCCCTCTCCACCAGATGCCAAGACATGCACAAGACAAAGATAAGTTTTATGATATTAGATATTACAAGTTGAAGATATGTTAGATTGATTTATACTGTTGAATCAGTTACTTCCTTCAATGAACTCAACTTTTCTCGTCAATGTAATTGGTAACCGCTTAGGTCAGTTGATCTTCCAATTGAGCATGAAATATATTTGTATGCTTGAGATAAGCCTACTTGATGGATGTTATAACTATTCTCCTTTTATGTGAATAATGAAAATGAATGTATCTTTTAACTATATGTTATTGCCATAATTAGCAATAGGAAAGAAAAAGGATGATACAGTGGTATTTGATGCCCTAAATGGTAATTGACATTTCGATAGTGGTATAACCATTTGTGCCCTAAGTGGTATATGTGGACTAACTTGGATTTTGCAAAGGCTGCCCTAGGCGCATTCCAGTTTCAGAATTTAGGGTATGGAAAAGTTAGATCCTCTACTTCAAATTATTGATGATGCCTTCAATTGTTAGTTACAATAATTCAATTAAACTAATTGTAAACGTTAATCTCTTTCGCATGAACATATAAGGTAACTGTTTTACCTACCTTCTCATGCTCATGAATATGGAAAAGTAACTGTGCTCGTTGATATGATATTCATTAACCAAGGCCTAGAAAAAGTGGATGTTACAAATCCTATACCTGATGTGGAGTATGAGGAACAATCATGAGCAACCAACATGTTTGTGGATAAAAAGGAGTTCATGAACATCATGAAAGAGGAGCGGAGTCAAAGGATATGCCTTGGTGTTGAAACCCAGAGATCAAGGAGAGAAGGGTTAGAAAGAGAAGGATATACCCAAGGAGGTTCAAGAATTGTTAGGGAAATATAGGGGAATAGTAGAAGAGGAGTTACCCAACAGTCTACCACCTGTAAGGGATATTAGTCATCAGATGGACTTTATCCCAAGACCCTACCAAACAAACCAGCGTATAAGATGACACCCAATTAGAATGCAGAGATTGCAAGACAGGTACAAGATTTGTTAGATGAAGGACTAATAAGGAAGAGCTTGAGCAATTGTGTTGTCCACACAATATTGGCCCCTAAGAAGAATGGAAAATGGAGATTATGTACAGACTCGGGCCATTAATAAGATCACAATGAGATATAAGTTTCCCATGCCTAGGATTGAGGATCTTTTGGATTATTTAGTAGAAGCATACTAGTATTCCAAGATAGACTTCAAATCTGGTTACCATCATATCAGAACAAGGCAAGGAGATGAATGCAAGACTGTCTTCAAAACAAATGGAGGACTTCAAGACTGGCTTGTTATGCATTTGGGTTGAGCAATGCACCCAATACCTTTATGCGCCTAATGAATGAGGTATTAGTAGAGTTTATTGGCAACTTTTTGTCATCTATCCTGATGATATTCTTGTGTTTAGCAGGACTAATAAGAGCACATCAAACATTTGGATTTGGTTTTGAGGAGACTCCATGAAGAAAAATTGATGAACTTGGATAAGTGTGACTTCGTAAAAGAGGAGTTGGTGTACTTGGGTTTTGTCATATCCAAGGGTGGTCTCGAGATGGATCCTTCCAAGGTAGAAGCAATCTTAAACTGGCCTCCACCAAGAACTGCAGGTGATGTAGGAAGTTTCCATGGTTTAGCCACTTTTTATAGAAATTTGTGAGAAATTTCAATCAAATTTGTGCTCCCATCCTAGATACTATAAAAGGAAAGCAAGTTTGTATGGACTGCTGAGGCTAATAGGAGTTTTGAATATCTCAAAAATAGGATGGCTCAATTTCCTCTATTAGCATTGCCTGATTTTAACAAACCTCACTGTTGAGTGTGATGCAAACAACATAAACATTGGAGCAGTATTAAGTCGGGAAGGCAGGGAAGTTGCATTCTTTTCTGAGGGAGTAAATTATGCAAAAAGGGACTTGGACTTATATGCCAAGGTGCAAGCATTGAAGAAATGGAGGCACTATTTGTTGCCAAAGGAATTTGTAATTTTCACTGATAATCATGCCCTAAGTTTTCTGAATGGACAGGAGAAACTTAACTGCAAACTTAACCTTCACCATCAAACATAAGAAGGGATAGGCAAATAAAGTGATAGATACTCTTAGCAGAAGGGTGATAATTGTTCAAGAAGCGGAATTACAAAACATGGGATTAGAGTCTATCAAAGGTTTGTATAAGGATGATCTTGATTTCAAGAAAATATATGACATTTTCTCAAATCATGTGGAGTATTCAGAATATTTGTTACAGGATGGTTTGTTGTTTAAGGAGAATCAACTTTGTGTCCCTAAATGCTCCATGAGGGAGAATACCGTGAAAGAGAAACACAATGGGGGAGTACGAGGTCATTTGGATTGGATAAGACCCTAGAACAAGTGAGACGGTTTTATTTTTGGCTGACATTTCAAACTGATGCCAGGAAATTTGTGGAAGAATGTGGCATTTGTCAGAGAGCCAAGGGTACTTCTTCTAATGCAGGACTGTATTAACATTTGCAAATATCTCATAGACCATGGGAGAGCATCAACATGGATCGTCTTAAGGTTTCCCTAGACTCCAAAGGGACATGATAGCATTTTGGTTGTTGTTGATAGGTTTAGCAAAATGGCTCACGTTATTCCTTGTAGGTCAACGCATGATACTTCTCATATTGCAGGACTTTTCTTCAGAGAGGTTGTGATGGAGCTCTAATTTTTAGGCCTCCATTTGTACACATTGTCCAATCTTTTCAAGCTATAGGACAAACCAATCAGTTTGGTTCAGCATAATATTAAAATATGATTCTGGAATCAAGCACAAACAGTGGATGTCAATATGAAAAAGGGGTTTAGTAGATGTAGCAAGGCTTAGCAAGCAACAAATTGATTAAATCAGAACATTTGATGAAATCTCTGCTTGAACAAAGGAATGGACTAGCATGGAGGATTTTCACCAAAGCTGGAATCTTCAAGCTACAAATCAATTTCTCAGCAACCAAAAGACCTTAAAATAGCAGTAAAACATCAGATGGTTACTTGCAAGCTGTGTAAAGGAATCAAAGGTTCATTAACCAGAATCCTGAGAGGAAATGCAGAGCTTTAGAAAAATTTAACAGAAGTGGCTAAATGTGAGAAGCTTGATCCTGTTATTGGTTGTGATGAGAAGATTAGGTGATGTATTCAGAATCATTCAAGGAGAACTACGCTGTATTGAAGCCACTACTCTCAATTAATACCGTAAACATCTGCGATAAAGAAATAAGAAACAGGAGTATAAAATAATCATTATATGTCAACTGGAGCGGTGGAATTTCCACAAGCCTACAATGCAATACTCGCACAGCCACTAAAATACAATGTTTCTCCAGTCAAGAACTGTTAGTTTCTGAAACTGGTCTACATAACTACGAGTTTATGGATGATGCTGCAGGTATGAATCCCATTGCCAGGAGAAACTACTCTGGCTTTTGCAGATGTGTTCGTTAATGTTCAAGACACTTCTCTTGTTATTGCAGCTCGGGCCGTGAATGAAGTCAATGTTTTGTTGCCTACTGACCATCTGTATAGCAGAATAAACCCTCCGGACACTGTCTGGTATATTGATGAAAATGTTCTGCAACATGTGTTAAGCTATTTATAGCATTCAAAGGAGACATGACATTACAGGTTAGGTTTTGAAGGCCTGTAGAAATCATGTCTGAAGCGGAGCAAGCAATGAAGAATATAAATGTCTGTCAAGACACCTTCACAACACATTCTCAACCGCTGAAGATAGTCCTGTCTCCAATATCAATGAGTAAAGCAATCCAGTTGAAGGTCGCACAAACGCCATGAAGACCAGAGAAGTTTCAATTGCATAAAGAGATATTGAAATCTTCATCTGCCCTTACTTCTGATGGTGCAGCAGGAAGCCAATGGATAATATGAAAGGATGCTTTCAGGAACCTCCATGCCTGTGGAAAGTGACTACTTTGCAAGCGTTCGAACATTCATTCTCACATATGCAGGAGACTTTTTTGAAGCCGAGTACCTCTTATCGGCAATATTAAATATACAAACAAAACATTTAGTTACCAGCTAAACATAATAGCCATGTATATTGAGTGGTCAATTACTTTGACATTAGTCAAATATGAAAAGGTGCAATTAAGGTTTCCTGAGAGTTTTATAAAAGGCTATTAAGTCTATAAGATAGTTACTTGCTAAAGAGACATTACTCTTATATGAAATCAAAAGATATAAATAAGAGTTATATTATTTGAAAGAAATAAGAAGACGCACATTCAGAAAAGCAATAAAAATTACACAAATTCAAGGCAAAGAGAATTAAATACGATTTAGATTTGGCCTTTGTGATCAATTAGGTGATTATTGGATTATTTCCGACAATGCTCGGGTATTTGATTTTCATCGAATTCTTTGTTTGATAATTGGGGATATTGTGAAATATATGTGTTCCCTCATCTATGTCTAATTGAACTTCCCACCAAAGAAGTTAGATTCCGGTGATTATTAGATTATTTCCGACAATGCTCGGATATTTGATTTTCATCGCATTCTTTGTTTGATAATCGGGGATACTATGAAATATATGTGTTTCCTCATCTATGTCTAATTGAACTTCCCACCAAAGAAGTTAGATTCCTTTTGAACTAGCATCGAATTGCATAGGTGATTTGCTTTTTGCATTTAGAGCACAAGAATAATTGATGATATTTTAAAGTATATTGTCTCATAAAATTGTACATAGTAATCTTCATTGTGAACACTATTGCCTGAATAAACAAGGCACTGGTCTTTGGAATCATTGAAATACAATTATTGGATCTATAGTTAAGTCAACAGTTTTTATCTATATTTCCTTCTTGCAAACATCAACTCAAACATTTAATCATTTCAAGCATTCAACTTTATTTTGATCAAGTTTAAAAATTTTGCCAACCTAAGAATTCATAACGTTTAAATTCGCTATAGAAAAGCCTTGAATCAAAGTCATAAGGGCTTAAGTAAGGTTTATCCGCCTAGGTTTAGCAAAGCCTAAAGTATAGGGGAATTGAAGTTATTCCCATTTGTTCGCTAAAACTAGTTGAGTAATCCTACTGGAGAATCAGCAAAGCTCTGGGATTTCCAATCTTTGGTTTTGCTAACCAACAAGTTGTTCAAATACATGGCCTTCCTATGAATATAGTTACTGCCAAGGATTCTGAATTTGTGGGACATTATTGGCGAAACCTTTGGAATAAATTAGGGACACAATTGTCATACACCTCAACCTATCACCCCTAAATTGATGGCCAAACTGAGGTAGTGAATATATCATTAGGGAATCTATTGAGGTGTCTCACAAACATGGTCAAAGTTGGGATGTAGTCATTAATCAAGCTGAATATGCTTTCAATGACTCAATGAATAGGAGTACAGGAAAAAGCCCTTTTGAAATTGTATAGGGTCTTCATCTCAGGGGTGTCATGGAGTTGAGGGATTTGCAGGGTTTGGACAAACGATGTGCTCAAAGAGAAGATTTTGCAGTTACCATGAAGGTCATCCGCGATCAAGTCAGAGATACCTTGTTAAAGAATGTTGAAAAGTACCAAACCAAGGCTAATGAAGGGAAGAAAGATTTGCATACTTAAAGAAGGAAAGACACCAAAAGGCCAACCAGCAAAGCTCTTAATGAAAAAGATTAGCCCTTGCATAAGTTGGGACAAAATGCATATGAGATTGACTTGCCACCAAGATTAGCTATCTCACCCATCTTTAATGTCTGGGATTTGTTTCCTTTAAAAGGTTCTATGGATGCAGGTATAACAAAGGAAGATGAAGTAAAGTAGCTCAAAGATCTTTCCGCAAATCAACCACTAAACTTGGAAAGGATCCTAAAGACAAAGCTGCTCAAGAGAACCAAGAATAGGACATACACGGAATATCTTGTCAAGTGGAGTTCTTTGCCTGAAGAAGATGCTACTTAGGTGACTGAGGAGGATATTGTGAAGCATTGGACTTCTGTGGATGCATTATTACCTCAAGGGACTTGAGTTTTGCTTCTTCCAAGTAAGTATGGTGCAAAGCACCCATTAATTATAACTTAGGATCTCTACTGGCCTTGGAACCTTTTGTTTAAGTTGTAATAAGGTCTTTTATGACCTTTATCTTTGTAATAAGGCTAAATGAGCCAATTGCTTGTAGATAGGGTATGTTAAAGCAACTAGGTACCAATGGTAAACGCTGGTCAACAACATCCTAGGGTAATAAAAAGGGTCATTTCATGTATCCAATGTGTCTATGATTCATTATGAACCATTTACACCTAAATTGGTGACGATTTGGTTGCAAATGTTGTTACATCCCAAAATATTGACCTATTTAAAAATTAATTATAGCCATTGAGATGGTTGGTTAAAAGCTATTGTTTTTCCTTGTTCATGTGAAAAGGCTAGTTATATGTAACTGTTGCTTCATATGAATTTGGTTGTTATCAATTGTTATGTATAATTGCTTATTGATGATGGTAGTTAGCTGTTACTTGTCATATGTTGATGATCGTAGTTAGTAGTTGCTTGTTTACTGAATAATAATAGTTAACTATTTTCTTTACAACTATTTGTGTTATATGTTGGTATGGATTTATCATGGAGAACTTGTTATTATTGTGGAAAATGTTGCATGGATGGTTGTAAGAGCAGACAAGGGGGGAGCATTGCTTAATGGGATCTATGGAATGGGGCACTACTTTAGTCCATTTTACCCATCGACAAGTATGACCTCTAAATACCTTGGCAAGGACCTTGTGACTGCATAACAAGGTACATACATTGGACATGCATGAGCTACTTGGACAACATATAAAACATTTAAATATTTAGACATAATCAAATCTGTAGCTTTTGATAGTTTATGTTGGTATCCTCATCATTTCATTATATATATATATAAATGCACATATGTACAAAGGTATGGTGCCACCATGGTATTAAATTATCCAAACTCATCTCTATTAGCATACGTATACATATATATATGCATATACATTGGGAAGATATGAAGATAAAATAAATTTTCCAAATTATGCACGTATATAGATATGTGTATCCTAATAGGTGTAACCTTGGACACAATAATAGTATGAGGACATCATTCAAAAATTATATATATATATATATATATGCAAATATATATATATATATATATAATTATAAATTATTCTTTTAATAAGAAGTCCTTAGAATTCTTTTTTTTTTTAATTATAAGTCTCTAAGAGGGACGATGAGTACACTTGGCAATTTTCCTTCTTTTGAATCGGTGAACCAAGAAGTCGATGATCTTTTTTTGCAACTACCATCATGAGCTGCAGTTTCAATTGAAGCTTTCTCTATTGTTTAGACATATAAGCTCGATTGCATTTATTGCAGCTATGATCGATACTACTCACCTTCACCGTTTCTTCCTTTTTCATGTTCTTACTCTTTCCATACGGCCCAATATTGGAATTGAATACGAGCTTGTTGTTTCTTTTATCAAGGGACTTTGTATTCCGAGATCCGTTTTGGCAACCCAAATTATTAAGAACTGGCCAATCGGGATTAACCAAGTTCAAATCCATCATTGATCAAGTAATGTAAACAACTTCTATTCTTTTATCTGGTATATATATTGCATCCGAAATCTAGATGCAAGGAAGTTTTAAGGATTTCCAATGTTATTTATTCAATGCATTACTGTGAAGTAAAAGATGATTGTCGAATAGTTCATTCGATCAAGCTTACCAAGTAATCCAACCATCTTCAAGTCTGAAACTGAATGAATATCCCATGTTTATGTTTTCATTTTCAAATCAACTTGTCTTTTAATTCTAAAAATATAATTCTCTAATTCTTTTGAGAGAAGTCCTTGAGTCACAAGGACAGCTTCATGCGAATACTAAATTATCATCTTTCCATCAGCTGAATTTCAGCAAATGAACTAATTTCATTAACGAGTAGACACCAAGGACTAACCCAGGCTGGAATGGACAAGAAAGAGGGTGAAGAGGTAGAAAGAAAATTCTGCAAAAACAGGGAACAAGAATCAAATTTGTTATGATAACTTTAACTTTAAGAACTATCTAATAAGCTCATGCATGTCCAATCTACTAACCCTGTTGTCAAGTCAAGCAATGGTGATCGGGTATTATAAACCCATCTAAAACCTTGGCCAAGGTCGTTAAAGGAATACTTGTCATCTATAGATCATATGATGTTGGTGGCGTCAGTTAATCAGACATGCTCGTCTATTACTGAGAGGACATTCTAAACACCAGTATAGCTCAGATGGCTGGACTAATAGTGCCCCAAGCCTAGCCCAGGGGTAGGAAGGGTCTTTTTTTTCAAAAGATTATGTGGGGATTGATATGGTCCATGGTTGAGACGTTAAGTCTAAGCTAATGCTTCTCCTCTTATCCAAAAGCTAAGGCTTGCACAACAATTACGAAACTCTTTAGTTAGACTTGTATGTTCTTCTACCATTCTTTACTATGCATTTACTTTCCTTTGTAATTATTGAAAATCATAGAATAAATGGTAATGATTTAAGTTCTTTTTGTAATTATGATGGAAATCAATTATATTAGTTGGTTGTTGTTACAGTTGATTGTTAATTCAGTTAATTTCACATGAAATGGAATTGAAGATGTCCAATTCGGTAATTTGGATTTGAAGTATTGTGTTCATATTTGTTTTAATTCTAAATATAGCTCTATCTTTTTAGTTAAGAAAAATCGTTTGTTACATATGGTATCAGAGCGTTGGGTTCGACACTGAAACTTGGGCACACCACCTAACAAAATTAGTAAACTTGAGATTTTCTTAGAGTAAATGTAACAGGGTGTATGTATGAAAAACACCTCGCACGAAAGCACTACATCCCATTTTCCTATATTTGATTAAGAATATGTGAAACTATGATTATGCTTCTTGTTCCATGCATCAGGGCAACGAAACCTTAAAACAAGCTCTGTAATGAATGAGGAAGGAAAGAATCAACTGGTTCAAACTTAGAACGCCTGCCTGGCCAACCCTCTTATGCACTTTCATAGATCTTGGATAGTACAAGATATGTATAAAACCAAAACCAAAACTGAACGAGAAGCTGAAAATAAAATTTCAGAATGACTGAATCTATAATGTAACACCCTCAAAAGAGGAAATTTTTGTAAATAAAGGCTGTTGTAAATGTAGCGAAGAAGTTTTAAAATTGAATAAATAAATTGGTTTATTTGTGTGTTCCTTCTACTCGTAGTTTCTATTATTTTATTGTGTAAACGTGTAAAAAAAAATAGAAAATTTGACATAAGGAACTTGCAAATATTTTCAAGGCAAATAATTAAGAAAACATGAACACTGACGAGAATGTTGCAAACCATGACATGGTCCCTGAAAACAATTCACTACCTCCTACTTGTCTGCTACTTCAGGTTTTGCAAGACACGCAAACGAAGTTAGACAATATGGAGAAGAGGATAAACGAATTGGCAACCCAAATTGGGTAAAACCAAGAGGAAATGCAATCCTCACCTCCTCCCAAAACAAAACCAGGAATCTCTAAGCACAGCGAGAAAAAAACTCAAGCCTCACTTACCCAAACTGAGAAACAGAAGAAACTTAAAATAGTAAGCGACCTATCTGCAAACATTAAAAAGATCAAACCACCCAAGTTCTCTAGTTTTGAATCCGGAGAGGATGCAAAGGCCTGGTTAACAGAAATGGAACAATATTTTGAGATTAGAAATTTTTCAGAGACCTCAAAGGCAAATTGGAGAATATACTATTTTTCAAGACACGCTACCACATAGTGGGGAAACACCAAGGTTGAGCTGAATAAAAAAACACTAAAATTACCTGGGAGAAGTTTGTAACCATCTTTAGAAACCGTTGGCTACCCCCAACTTTCTACGATCAAAAGTTGTTGGATTCCCAAAACCTCAAACAAGGAGATATGACCGTACATAAGTATTGGGAGAAATTCACCCGTCTGCTGAAATATGTACCTCTGTACCAACAAGATAGAAATCTAAAGGTGAGAAAATTTATCATGGGGTTAACTAATAGGATCAGTGAGGCAGTTGATGTTCTCACTCCTCGAACCATGGAAGAAGCCCTAGAAAAAGTTGTCCATCCAAAATATAAAATCAGGAGAGATTATTCTATCCGAGATAACAAAAGGAAAACAAATTGGAATACAGAAGGTGTAGATACTGGATCCCACGAAGCAATTTAAGGACTAGAAATCTAACAAATTGGAACCAAGAGGGAATGGTATTCAGGATTTCAAAAGTAACCTCAATACAAATAAGAACAACAAAGGAAGTGAGAAGAAGGGGCCACCTTCAGGATGCTACAATTGCGGAGAAGATCACTATGCTAACAAATGCCCTAGTAAGATAAACACCAACCAACTACCTCGACCACCCCTTCCACCACAACATATTTACCAACAAAGGATTCACGTGGCACTTGATAATCAGCAAGCAGAACAACTGATAGGCCCAATCGAAACTCCGGGTAAGATCTACAGAAACTCTATTTCAATATTAATTGATACTAGAGCCTCTAAATGCTTTATATCACCTCTAAATGCTTTATATCACCTAAGTTATTAAGTAGATTTCCAAAGAGATCTAGTTTTATGGAAAAAGCATGGATAATCGAGTATGCAAACTAGTAAAGGGCTAAGGTAGAACAGTGTTTGTTTGAGGCATGGGTTGATTTTCCAAACTTCTCCACCAAACTAACCTGTATGTAGCACCTCTTGGGTCTTGCGACATTATTATAGGCATTAACTGGCTCAATGAGCATAGGGCCAAGGTTAATTGTCTTGCCAAAACTGTAGACTCTTTGGATGACCAAGGCAAACCTGTAAGCATTAAGGGAATAATACATGAAATTAAACCAAGACAAATATCTCCCATGCAACTCAAGAAATGTGGAAGAAAAGGCTACGAGATCTTTGCAGTAAGGATTGAAGAATTGAGAAAATCTAGTGAAGAATTGAGAAAACCTACGAATGCCACATATAGAGAGGACCACATTTTTGAAGATGGAGAAATCAGAAAAAAAAATTGAAGGAATCCTTTGAGGAAAGTATCCATACCTTAAGAAATTCCAGGATGTGTTTCTAGAAGAACTTCCTGAATTACCTCCATCCAAAGTTTTTGATTTTACCATAGATTTAGTACCCGAAGCAAAACCAATTTCTCAAGCTCCTTATCGGATGACCACCACGGAATTAACGGAATTACAATTGCAGTTGCAAGATATGTTAAATAAGAAACTTATTTGACCTAGTGTTTCGCCCTGGGGAGCCCCAGTATTGTTCATCAGAGAGGACGGATCTATGAGATTGTGCATAGACTATAGGATGCTCAATAAGGTCACCCTCAAGAACCGATACCCACTTCCTAGAATTGACGACCTCTTTGATCAAATTAAAGGCACTATAGTATTTTCAAATATTAACTTAAGGTCGGGATATCATCAACTCTACATCAAGGATGAGGACATTCACAAGACTGTATTCAGAACTAGATACGGAAATTATGAGTTCACGGTACTGCCCTTCGGGTTAACTAATGCTCCGGCAACTTTCATGAATTTGATGAACAACATTTTTCAAGATTGTTTGGATAAGTTTGTATTGGTCTTCATAGATGATATTTTGATCTACTCGAGAAAAGAAAAAGAATGTCGAGAGCATCTAGAGAAAGGTCCTACAAAGGCTGAAAGAGCATAAACTATACAAGAAGATGTCTAAGTGCGCTTTTTATCATAAAGAAATCTAGTACTTAAGACATTATTTCAACTAAAGGAATAGTTGTAGATCCTTCAAAAATCAAAGCAATTAGGGAATGGCCTATACCTAAGAATGTGACAAAAGTCGGAAGTTTCATCAGGTTGGCAGGATTCTATAGGAAGTTGGTCAGAAATTTCTCCAAAATAGCTTATCGAATCACTTCACTTCAAAGGAAGGGAAAGATATTTATATGGAAAAGTGTCAGTCAACTTTTGAGTATTTAAAAGAGAAGTTAACTACTCCACCTATACTAAGAGTACCTGACCCTCAAAAGAAATTTGTAGTTATAACTAATGCATCTAGGGAAGGAGTGGGAGGTGTACTAATGCAAGAAGAGCAAGTGATTGCATATGAGTCAAGGAAGTTAAAGAACTACGAGAAAAATTACGCTCCTCATGATCTAGAACTAGCAGCTATTGTGCATGCCCTCCAAGTGTGGAGGCATTATTTGATTGGGAAGCCTTTCAAAATTCAATCTGATTCCCATGGCCTAAAATATATCTTTACACAACCCAACCTTAACACCAGGCAGAGGAGATGGTTGGAATTTCTAGCAAATTAAAACTTTGACATTAACTATATAAAGGGTAAAGAAAACATGGTAGCAGATGCCTTAAGCAGACGAAGACATATTGCCGTAATGGTCGTCATAAATTTCAGATTAAGGGATCAAGTACTACAACATCTAAAGCAAGATGAATTCTATACAGAGGTCAGCCATGCTCTTATCAGAGACCCACAGGATCCCAGGTACACAAATTTTAGAATAGAAGAAGATGGATTGTTAAGGTATCATAATAAGATATACGTACCCAACAAACCAAAACTCCAAAGAATAATTTTAGAGGAATCCCACTCAACTCCTTATTTAGGACATCGTGGGGTGACTAAAATGTTGTCAGATATTAACCCACTATATTTTTGGAAAGGAATGAAAAAAAAGATAATGAATTTTGTGGCAGGATGCCTGGAATGCCAAAGAGTAAAGGCAAAACATCGTCACCCAGCTGGCCTCCTACACCCAAACAAAGTACCAAAGTGGAAATGGTAGATAATTTCTATGGATTTCATACAAGGATTACCTATGACACGAAACAAACACAAACCCATCTTAGTAGTGGTGGATAGATTGACTAAGGTTGCTCACTTCATATTAGGAAACCTAACCGATGCAGCTCCAAAAATCACTCACAAGTTCATGAAAAAAAAATTTAGACTTCATGGAATTCCAAAGAAAATTATCTCTGACTGGGATATTAGAATAACTTCCAGATTTTGGCAAACTCTCTACAGTCAAGGATCAAATATGCATACATGACCTTTCTATGTCACTGTTCTACAAATGATGAATGATATGCAATTAGAATGTATCATTGTGAGTAATTTTGCAGAGTGTCTTTGATAAAATGTGTGACCAATAGATATCATTTTCTTCAAGTTGGGGTGGTGAAGCCTTCGATAGAAATGGGAAGTGCAAGAAGGGATGTAAAGTCTACTTTCAAAATTCCCAACAATACTAGAGGAGCCGAATATGATAAGAGAATATATCATTGTTATCCACAACCACAATGGCAATTCAGTTCCAAAATTATTTAAGTCCCTTAGAATACTTTGTTCTTTACGTGACATTGGAATTTGAGGGTTACTCCAAAACTCAACATCGAACTCTAAGATTTAATTTAGAATTGTTACCTGAAAAATCCTAAAATGGTAGATTTATAAAATTTATTAGGGACAAGAACTTGCAAAACATTGGCGTTGAGTGTAAAATTGTAGGTTTGGAGTGCGATTGATGAACCTGCCTGTAATGCCTACCCCTACTTGACTTTTCTAATTGTATTGTCGGATTCTTTTAGGTCAGTTTCCTGATTATTTTTTACAATTATCGGTGCTTGGTTACCGCATTTGATTAAATGTTGTTTCATATTCAGTTGATTTTATATATATATATATATATATATATATATATATATATATATATATATATATATATTGAGTTAGTTATTTTAGTTATCTTATGATTGTTCAATAATGATATATATGTTCATGTAGTGACTTTCAGTTATTGAATGATGCTAGTTAGATGAATCATTTTTATGTGGTTTCTATAGATACTTACCCCATACTTGCATGTGTATAGTGTGCATGTATGTTTTCTTTATGTTTGACGTTTTTGATGTGGTTGAGGAAGGGAGTTGTAGTCACCTACTAGTCAGGATCTACACGATGAACCACTTCTTGCCATTGCCTATTTAGTTTAGAATATTGTGTTTGTACATGCATGGATTTTATGCAAATTGCAGGTACCGGATATCAAATTCCTTGAATTACCAGGATGAGCGAACCTTATCGCAATATTTCAATAGTATAAGTGGGGAGATAACTCTTGAGTTTGAATCTTAAACCCTAAGCCAATTGTCCTCGGAAGTAGGACAAGTATTTGAGTTAGTTTACCCGTCCAAATTCGTCAAGTGACGTGAACTCGTAACTTTGACCCTGAAGTTTGATAATGCTCTTTGTCTTGCAATTGAGTTGTCATATGTGGTTTTGTGGGTCTGTTGTGATTTTCAATTATAGCTAAATCAAATTAAAAGATAATTAATGATTTAATTTAATGAAAATTTTATAAAGAAATTCAATATTTAATTATATTTAATTAATTAAATAAAAGAATTAAATTTAAAAAATTTATTTAAGTTATATTTTTGGCATATTTATATTTATTTAATTTAATAATAATTTATTTAAGAGTTTTATTTTAATAATAAACTCTAAATAATATTATTAGTTGAATTAATAAATATATTATTAAAGCGTCCCACGATTTAATAAGAGAGAGAAAACATAATTTAATGAAGTTTAGTTTAATTAAATTGCATTAAGCTTATGCATGAAATTAAAATTTAATAAATTAATTAAAGAGAGAAAGCAAATTAATTTAATAAATATATTTTAAATTGCAAAAAGTGTGCATGAAAATGTAAAAAGATAATTAAATATTAAAAGAATAATGATCATTGAGTTCCCTCTGGTGATTGCACAATTAGAGCCCCAAATTTAGGGAAGAACTCTTTATTAGAGATCTAGAGCTCATTTTGCAATTACACAGGTTTTGGAGGAGGAATTTCGAAGAAGGAATTTTCAGAGAAAGGGGGATTGTTTTGCGTGCTTCGTGTGATTGTCATTTTAGCATCAGATCAAGGTAGGATCTCGTAGTTATTTGTACAGTGGTTTTTCGTCCTTCGAATTGTTGTCTTCTCCATGTCTATTGTGTTTCTGTTTTTAGTTTTCCTCTGGGTTGAAAACCCTTGTTTGCACATTTATTGTCCTTCGTTTTCGAAGACATCTATGAATGAATTTCATTCTTTTGAAATCATTGTTTGTTAATTTAGAATAGAAACACTTATTTGTTGAAATTATCGCTCTCTATTTTTTGAGAATATTTGTGAATGGATTTAGTTGAAGACCTCGCTTTGTACTTTTTAGAGAATTATATTTTATTAGGGTAGGGTTGAATAAGAAATCAAACAAATTTGAGAAATTTGTTTTGTAATTGGATTGTGGATTCGAGATAAGGTCAAAGAAGTATACCAAACATTAATTAAAATATTTGATTGTCTATAATTAATTGCCGTATCAGACTTATTATGCAAATTTGTTTTAAATATATATATATAGTTACCACAGTAATTTATAATTACTGTGATTACTATAAAAATATAATATAGAAAAAAAAAGATCTTGTAATGACTTTTAATGGGGGGGCATGTTATTGTTTTGGTTTTTATAAAAAAAAATATTACTGTATTGGTGAGCGAGGCCACCAGCTCCCCACCCACCCCTTTTCACCTCCCACGGCCCCTTGGCAGTTTAAACACTACCGCTGCGCAACAATGCATGCTGCAGCAGCAGCAACACTACTACAGCAGCATTGTCACGAGGCTGATGGGCCTTTAAATAAACGCAAGGAAAATTGTTGTTATGTTATTTTTTATCTTAATATATTTTATTTATTAAAAATAAAAAATTAATAAATATTTTATTATATAGTTTTTAATATATTTAAAATTATTAAATTTTAAATAATTTAATAAATGTTTTATTATATTTATTGTTAATTAAATTAATTACTATAATTTTGTTAATTATATTATTATTAATGTTAATTATTATTTTATTAATAGATTAGTAGTTATTTTGTTAATAATTTAAAATAAATTATTAATAGGTAATTATAATTGTTAATAATTTAATGATTTGTGGGTTGAAGTTTAATAATATTTAATTAAAGTTTTTAATTAATTTATTATTAAAATGTATTTGTACAACACACTTTGAATTGTGATTTGGGGAGATTGGTAAACTCGGATTTTGCTTAGACAAATCAATTATAAATGGAAATGATTTATATTACTAGGGATACTTTTCTTATCTGAAAACCTTAGTAATTAACATACTTTGAAAAGACAAAAAGTGTAATGTGTATGTTTATTAAATCTTGTGTTAGTTTGATAACGAATTAAACTATGAACTATGTTTAAGCAACTTTATATGATTTGTTGAATCATCTAGAATTCTAGTGAACTCGAAAAACCTTAGTGAATTCCATAACTAGAGAAATAAAAATTGAAACCCTACTCTTGTATATCAAATCTTGTGCTTAAAAGCGAAATGGAAACTTGAAAACCTATAAGTAAAAATGGAACTATTGTGTTTTTTTTCTAAACCAAATATTTTGTGAAAGTTACTCTTGTATGAACACTTTGTGATGTGTGATTTTACTAGTGGGTGTCAGGTTGACTTAGCTTTGACCAATTATCAGGTTGTTTACCAGAGGCTTTGGGGTTTGTGTTGTGATGTCATGATGATGTTTTGATCATGATCTTTTATACTCAACCATGGTAATGTGTCTTGTATGCTATATGAGGTGTTCTGATCTATCGATTGTTATTGCTTTCCAGTGTTCTTGTGTGAAACTGAGGTGAGTGGTGTGACCTATCTGATATAACCTTTGAGTCTTCGATTAGCATGTTTGGATTGCTTTCTAGTCGCTTGTATAGGATTGAGGTGTTTGTATGATTTGTCCTTGGTGATGTCATGTTATGATGTGGATTGGTTTGTGTACTTTCTTGGATCAGTCTTGTTAGGATGATCGTTTTAGTGATGCTTGTATTTTGACTAGTGATTTCAATACTTGTCAGTTGCTTGTTTAAGAACTAATGTGTGGTTTATGTTCGTATGAGACCTTTTGATTTTACTAAGCTTAGGGTAGGTTATCTATATGTCATGTTGGGAAGTGGCTTGCAATGGAGATCGAGGCCCTAAAGAGGTTGATGGGTAACCCATTGTAGGTTATTTAATAAGTGATAACATTTCATTAAATGAGTTTAAAATGAATTAACAAGATATTGATACTACAGAAAGTCACTAAGGGATCGGAGTCCTAAGAGACTGCCAGGGTAACCTTAGAGTTGACTCATTAGTATGCCTTGTCAATACGAAAGGATACTAGTGTTGCATAGAGTCACTATGAGGCTGAAGGATTAAAAGACTAGCCAGGTAACCTTAGAATTGGTTCGTGTGATGACACATGCCCACATGCATAGTAGATTCCCTACGTGTCATTGTTGCCTCTGGGTTTAGTTGATACTTGTGTCTTGGCACCTTGAGATAGTTTGCTTTCGGGTGATTCCTTGAACGTAGTTGTTGGTTTTGACTTTTGAATTTGTTATCCTATTTGAAGACTTGAGTTTATCTCCTCAGCATAGTGGGAGTGGACCTTTTTGGGTTCCACAAGGTCAGGTAGTAGTGTTTTTTCTTATTACATTGAGATTCGACAATTTGATGTCGTGGTTGGAGTTTCCTATTCTGTACTCTCTTTCATTCTATTTCTTATATACTATGATGGACGGTTATACTACTTGTATTGTATTTGATTTTATAGATCCTACGAGATGATGTAATCTATTTCATGATGTATATTATTTCAGCCCTTCATAACCTGTGACCTGTACAGTGGATGATGATGCATTATGATTATTGCCAAGTGGCATTCGAGATGATTGTATATTGTTTAAATGGATTCATACTTGTAGATTATTCTTTGATGTGGATTTATTATATATTGGATTTAATATTAATTAAATTAAATGTGCTTCAACGTCATGGGACCCTTAAGAATTGCACTTTGTTTTATGGTATGTGTTTATGTGAATGTAATTAATGCTTCCACTATGTTATAATTGTTGTTGTATCTTTACCTTTAAAAAAAAATGTTTGGCAAACTTAGTAAAACTTTAGGTTAACTTCTTTTGGGTCACATGTCGGGGCATTACACTGCCTAATGTTTGACTTTGAAACATTGGCTACTTTGGCAGAAACATGTCTAGTAAGATAAGGGCAGTGCCTTGCAAGAAATAGATCGCAAGATCATGCTTTCCCAATGGCATCACGTTTTAGAGGGGCCGACAGGCTTGTTGACACCATTTAAGCCAATAGGCATGACCTGCGGTGAAAAGGGTCATCATCTCCGAACGAGCATTAAGGAATCTTCAAGAAAGTTGGTCCAGTCACGGTACTCAACGTGACATATATTCTTATTGAATGGTACAATATAAATAGATCATTTATATATGATTATTTAAAATGTAATTTCTAATGTTCTTATAGTTAAAATATGATAATATTATTATTGAGAATAATTATTAAAGGTGATTTTTACTATAAGAACTATTTTGTTTTGATCTTTTTCGAGGATGTCATTGCACGAAAAATTGATTAATTTTAGATTCAGAAGGAGCTTGACATTTCATTAGATACAACCTTGAAAGAGAGGGAGCAGATAGAGGAATTGGTTCCATCAAACTTCGGTGATCTCAAACATATTGACTTAGAGGTAGTAGATCGTGTTGAGAAGGATTCTCCAATGATCAATAAATATAGTTCAGAGGGCTGTGATTTACGAATATTGTTCATAACTATATGGGCCTATCCCTTGTGTACATCATGAGGAAGGTCAACGACTTCCAAATGATTATCACTTGTACTTGCAGAAGTCATTATAAGGTGGTGATTTTAGAATAATTTCTTTCAAATGTCAAATGAGTTGACATTCAAATATCAAATGAGTTAATATTCAAGAAACTAGAAAGTCAAATGAGTTGACTTTCAAATGTCAAATGAGTTGACATTTACCAAATAAGTTGGCATTCAATAAACTGGGAAGTCAAATGAGTTGACATTCCAGAAAACATTTTGAGGTAATATGTTATTCATATTGTGTATGAATCTTGTTTATTATCCTCCCTAGCTAAGAGGGAGTGTTAATGTTTGGTAGCTTTAGCTGGATAAACTATAGCGCAAATATATATATATATATATATATATATATATATATATATATATATAATTGTGAGATTTAATATATATATATATATATATATTAAATATATGAGATATTTATTTGTCATTATATTAATTAAATATTAATGAATAGAATGTCTCGTGAAAGGACATGTCTATTCATACTTCATCCTATATTAGAGAGATGGATACCATTTGAAAAGCATATACCAATATGGCAATACAACTACATTTGCAGCAATCTCTAAAAATAACAAATAAAGTGTTCATAGGATGGAGGTAGGATTTTGAGAGTAATGACCACCATGTCCTCTTCCTCCATTTTATGACCAATGGCCTCAAGTTGATCCTTGATGTCCTTAATCTTCAGAAGATGGTCCTATAAGGACATATGCTCATCCATAATCATGGAAAATAGTTGTTCTTTAGAAAGAAGGCTATACTTTTATCTAAGGTCTCCTGGAGATACTTCAGTATTTTCCTAATCGTTGTAGCTATCTTCACAGAAGGAACTTGAGGCAGCTGATCATCAGTAACTGAAAGCTTAATAAGCATAAGCACTTCACAATTACGCTCATCAAACTTCTCGAGTAGCATCGACTATGGTAGGACCAGTGTTACCCCGGCGCGGGGGTGCGGCGGTGCGGGGGGACGTCGGGACGAGTTTCGGGTGCGGGAAAAAAATAGCCTCAATTTGGGGACGGCGGGGGGGACGGCGAGGGAGCGGAGGGGGGGTTCGGGGGGGCGGAGGAGAGGGAGTGGGGGGAGGGGGTTGCATAGTATATATATAATATTATTAATATATATGATTGAAAATGCTAATTATGAAATGATACTTCAATATATTATATAACAATGTAACATTAACATACCAAATATAGTTGACTACAATGAATAGAGAATTAAAATGCGATTCACAAACCATAAGTTCAAACTTGATTCTTGAAACTTGAAATTTGAAATTTCATAACCATTACTATTACTAATGACCATTTGACAAATTAACTTAGTTCAAGATGCAAGATTCAAAATTCATTGTTCAAATATGATTTTATGAATATCATATATCATAAAGATGCTCATGATGACAATGAGCCAAATAGCATGAAACAGTGAAACAATAATAATGTATCATAGCCATATCAAAGTGAGTATAATCAACAAAATGACAAAATGCCAATAATGAGAATGGAATCATGATATCATCTCAAGTGCTCTCTAATCATCCCCTATGCCGAAGTCCTCATCACTGGAACTACTAGACTCCTCGTGGGTAAGATCTTGATCCTCTAAAGGAGCACCAACTAGCCCTACAGTGGCTTTTGCATCGGCATCCTCATCAATCTGAGCTGGATCCTCTGGCTCCAGATCCCATCGTGCTGCAGGGCTCTCCTTGTACTCGCGTGTCTTGCGATCTTTGAGCCGCAAGTGACCATGTACAGCAACCAGCTTCTCCGCTCTCTTAGAGGTAAGTCTGTTCCTCTTAAGAGAGTGAATGAAGCTATAGGTGGACCAATTCCTCTCTGCAACTGAGGAGCTAGACACCTGAGATAACAAAGTTGAAAGTTACAACTTACAAGTTACAAACAAATGTTCATACAATTTGTAACAAATGATAAATGGTAAATCGATGATTAATAATTATTGAATCAATGAATCATAAATTAAAATCAACAAGGTAAAACTCTTCAAGTTAAGATTATAAAGGGCTGGAATTAGTTATTAGTATTACAAACCTGAGAAAGCAGTCGAATGGCTATGAGGTGATCTTTAACTTTTGTGACCCATGACATTTCCACCACAAAATGGGATTCTTTTTGTGTCATGGTTTTGAGATCCACCTTTGCAATATCCGAGTATCCTACAAGTTACAAGTTTTAAAGTTTACAACATAATATTAAAATTATAAATAACTTAAATAAAGTTATAACTTATAAGTAAAGTTACAATTAATTATTAAAAGAACTTATAATTATAAAGAGTTTAGAGCACTGAATCAAGATTTAAGGATTACCTGAAAGACTAGCAAATTCGGACCACTCGGTGCGAATCTCACTAGCAGTCTCAGTATCATACATTTTGGCGATGCATCGAAAGAACCCACTCTTCACCTCATCATCCCGAAGTGGTGTGACTCTACCAGGCCTAGGTATGTACCACTTTGGGTTCAATGCATAGGCAGCCATGTGCAAAGGAGTGTTCAACTTCTCCCACTTGCGGTGAATGATAGGCTCAATGTGCTCCGTATAGAATGCTAGAGTGTGGTCTCTCTCACGCACAGCAGCCCTCATTTGCCCAAGCATGGAATCAATGCACTCATAAACCTCTCCAAGGCTAAGTGAATCTGCATCTCCATATCTGATCACCTAAAACACTAGAGTAATGATGGAGACTATGTATTTTGCATCACTCCAAAACTGATCACTCTTCACTATCTCCTTTACCCTCTTCCCCTGCTCTATTCTGGACTCCGACCATCGATTCCATTCTTGTGTCATAACCATGAGTTGCAATGGCTCTTGCAACTCAATCATTCTCTCCAAGAGAATATAATATGATGCATACCTGGTCTCAACTGGTTTCAGGAATTGCTTCTTTGCAAAGCTCCTGAAAAGTGCATGTGATGTATGGTGATTGCAGATAAACATTTGCACCTCTCTCCCATCATTAACCACCTTTCTAATCCACTCTATTTTCCCCATGTCTTTGAGTGCATTGTTCATGGCATGCACACAACATGGAGTCCACCAAATATGCCTATAAGCTGCCTCAACAAGCCTCCCTGCAGCTTTGCACACATGTACTGCATCTGTCACAACTTGGACCACATTTTGTGGTCCAACCTCCTCAATGGCTTCCCTAAGCACATGAAACTGAAAATCAGCATCTTTACGATGCCCTGAACAATCAACTGCCTTCAAAAAGTATGGGCCCTCCGTGTATGTAACCATAATGTTGATGAGTGGACGATGACTAATGTCCGTCCACCCATCCATGATAATCCTGCAACCTGAGTCCATCGAACATGCTTTCATTTGCTCCATCAAGATCCCAACCTTGTCATAGGCTCTATCCAACACTGTAGTCTTCAGCTTGTGGTCACCTGGTGGCAAATATGATGGCTCTCCCTCATTCACTGCCATGGTCATCATCCTCACAAAATAGGGAGATCGAGCCACATGTGTAGAGATGCCATTGGAAAAGAAGAAATCACCAACAGCATCATCTAACGGGTCCCTTGCATGCATGTTAATTAAATGAGCAATGGGGTTACTATCACTACGACTTGTAGTTGCTTTCCGTTTCCCCCTACTGCTGTCCCCTCCTGAACTATGTGTAGGTGAGGAGAATGATGGTGTAGGTGACATAGTCCCTGCTCTCTGATGCAAGATACGAGTAAGATGTATCTCGCTGCCCCTGTAACTGTTGTATATGCTGTACCTGTTGCCTAGCAGACAAAGATCTAGGCACTGGAACTTCACTATCATCAAGAATGCCCCATAACTTATTCACTTCAATTCTGTATTTGACATTCTCAGGATTTGACAAGAATATGCATGGGTTCACACCATAGCCACTCCAAAAAAGAAGGTGTGAATTAACTCTTGTAATGCTGCCAAACCATTCTGCTCCACATATATTGCACTTCCATTTGCGTGTGCCACCCCCTGAAAGTGTAGGACGTGTAATTTTTGTAGCAAACTGTTTAAGAGGGGACTTTGGGTCATAAGGACCCCTAGCATACTTCCTCAAAGTCTCTGAAGGGCAATCAATAGAAGGCACCCCTGGTGCAACATAAGGAGTCTCAGATTGACCACCTACATCAGCCCCATGATCACTTCCTTCAGGCTCAAGTTCAGGCTCATAATCAGATGCACTTGGCTCATTAATTTCCATGTCTTCTGCACTTTGGTCGGATAAGTTTCAGCATATGCCATATTGCCATATTGATATTTTAAAATAAAAATATCAATATGGCAATATGGCATATGCTGAAACGTCTTTTACTAAATACGTTTCAGCATATGCCATATTGCCATATTGATATTTTTATTTTAAGAACAATAAAAAAAATTAAAAATTAATATAGATAACAAAATAAAAATTTAAAAAATCTGAATCATAGAACTAAGAACTATCAACTATCAACAAGATTCAAGAATGAAACTTGAAACTTGAAAGTAACTTAGTAAAACGTTTCAGCATATGTAAAGTTTTAAGTTTTAAATTATTTTTACTTGGGCTGAAATGTATCATGATCATTTTTATAATTTTATTTTCATTTTGTGAAATGCAGTTTTATAAATGGCTTCTAGATCCGACCAAAGTGCAAAAGACATGGAAATTAATGAGCCAAGTGCATCTGATTATGAGCCTGAACCTGACCCTGAAGGAAGTGATCATGGGGCTGATGTAGGTGGTCAATCTGAGACTCCTTATGTTGCACCAGGAGTGCCTTCTATTGATTGCCCTTCAGAGACTTTGAGGAAGTATGCTAGGGTTCCTTATGACCCAAAGTCCCCTCTTAAACAGTTTGCTACAAAAATTACACGTCCTACACTTTCAGGGGGTGGCACACGCAAATGGAAGTGCAATATATGTGGAGTAGAATGGTTTGGCAGCATTACAAGAGTTAATTCACACCTCCTTTTTTGGAGTGGCTATGGTGTGAACCCATGCATATTCTTGTCAAAACCTGAGAATGTCAAATACAGAATTGAAGTGAATAAGTTATGGGGCATTCCTGATGATAGTGAAGTTCCAGTGCCTAGATCTTTGTCTGCTAGGCAACAGGTACAGCATATACAACAGTCACAGGGGCAGCGAGATACATCTACTCGTATCTTGCATCAAAGAGCAGGGACTATGTCACCTACACCATCATTCTCCTCACCTACACACAGTTCAGGAGGGGACAGCAGTAGGGGGAAACGGAAAGCAACTACAAGTCGTAGTGATAGTAACCCCATTGCTCTTTTATTTAACATGCATGCAAGGGACCGGTTAGATGATGCTGTTGGTGATTTCTTCTTTTCCAATGGCATCTCTACACATGTGGCCCGATCTCCCTATTTTGTGAGGATGATGACCATGGCAGTGAATGAGGGAGAGCCATCATATTTGCCACCAGGTGACCACAAGCTGAAGACTACAGTGTTGGATAGAGCCTATGACAAGGTTGGGATCTTGATGGAGCAAATGAAAGCATGTTCGATGGACTCAGGTTGCAGGATTATCATGGATGGGTGGACGGACATTAGTCATCGTCCACTCATCAACATTATGGTTACATACACGGAGGGCCCATACTTTTTGAAGGCAGTTGATTGTTCAGGGCATCGTAAAGATGCTGATTTTCAGTTTCATGTGCTTAGGGAAGCCATTGAGGAGGTTGGACCACAAAATGTGGTCCAAGTTGTGACAGATGCAGTACATGTGTGCAAAGCTGCAGGGAGGCTTGTTGAGGCAGCTTATAGGCATATTTGGTGGACTCCATATTGTGTGCATGCCATGAACAATGCACTCAAAGACATGGGGAAAATAGAGTGGATTAGAAAGGTGGTTAATGATGGGAGAGAGGTGCAAATGTTTATCTACAATCACCATACATCACATGCACTTTTCAGGAGCTTCGCAAAGAAGCAATTCCTGAAACCAGTTGAGACCAAGTATGCATCATATTATATTCTCTTGGAGAGAATGATTGAGTTGCAAGAGCCATTGCAACTCATGGTTATGACACAAGAATGGAATCGATGGCCGGAGTCCAGAACAGAGCAGGGGAAGAGGGTAAAGGAGATAGTGAAGAGTGATCAGTTTTGGAGTGATGCAAAATACATAGTCTCCATCATTACTCTAGTGTTTCAGGTGATCAGATATGGAGATGCAGATTCACCTAGCCTTGGAGAGGTTTATGAGTGCATTGATTCCATGCTTGGGCAAATAAGGGCTGCTGTGCGTGAGAGAGACCCCACTCTAGCATTCTATACGGAGCACATTGAGCCTATCATTCACCGCAAGTGGGAGAAGTTGAACACTCCTTTGCACATGGCTGCCTATGCATTGAACCCGAAGTGGTACATACCTAGGCCTGGTAGAGTCACACCACTTCGGGATGATGAGGTGAAGAATGGGTTCTTTCGATGCATTGCCAAAATGTATGATACTGAGACTGCTAGTGAGATTCGCACCGAGTGGTCCGAATTTGCTAGTCTTTCAGGTAATCCTTAAATCTTGATTCAGTGCTCTAAACTCTTTATAATTATAAGTTCTTTTAATAATTAATTGTAACTTATAAGTTATAACTTTATTTAAGTTATTTATAATTTTAATATTATGTTGTAAACTTTAAAACTTGTAACTTGTAGGATACTCGGATATTGCAAAGGTGGATCTCAAAACCATGACACAAAAGAATCCCATTTTGTGGTGGAAATGTCATGGGTCACAAAAGTTAAAGATCACCTCACTAGCCATTCGACTGCTTTCTCAGGTTTGTAATACTAATAACTAATTCCAGCCCTTTATAATCTTAACTTTAAGAGTTTTACCTTGTTGATTTTAATTTATGATTCATTGATTCAATAATTATTAATCATCGATTTACCATTTATCATTTGTTACAAATTGTATGAACATTTGTTTGTAACTTGTAAGTTGTAACTTTCAACTTTGTTATCTCAAGTGTCTAGCTCCTCATCTGCAGAGTAGGAATTGGTCCACCTATAGCTTCATTCGCTCTCTTAAGAGGAACAGACTTACCTCTAAGAGAGCGGAGAAGCTGGTTGCTGTACATGGTCACTTGCGGCTCAAAGATCGCAAGAGACGCGAGTACAAGGAGAGCCTTGAAGCACGATGGGATGTGGAGCCAGAGGATCCAGCTCAGATTGATGAGGATGCCGATGCAGAAGCCACTGTAGGGCTAGTTGGTGTTCCTTTAGAGGATCAGGATCTTACCCACGAGGAGTCTAGTAGTTCCAGTGATGAGTACTTCGGCATAGGGGATGATTAGAGAGCACTTGAGATGATATCATGATTCCATTCTCATTATTGGCATTTTGTCATTTTGTTGATTATACTCACTTTGATATGGCTATGATACATTATTATTATTTCATTGTTTCATGCTATTCGGCTCATTGTCATCATGAGCATCTTTATGATATATGATATTCATAAAATCATATTTGAACAATGAATTTTGAATCTTGCATCTTGAACTAAGTTAATTTGTCAAATGGTCATTAGTAATAGTAATGGTTATGAAATTTCAAATTTCAAGTTTCAAGAATCAAGTTTGAACTTATGGTTTGTGAATCGCATTTTAATTCTCTATTCATTGTAGTCAACTATATTTGGTATGTTAATGTTACATTGTTATATAGTATATTGAAGTATCATTTCATAATTAGCATTTTCAATCATATATATTAATAATATTATATATATACTATGCAACCCCCTCCCCCTCCCCCCCCACTCCCTCTCCTCCACCCCCCCCCCCCCCCCCCCGAACCCCCCCTCCACTCCCCCGCCGTCCCCCCACCGTCCCCAAATTGAGGCTATTTTTTTCCCGCACCCGAAACTCGTCCCGACGTCCCCCCGCACTGCCGCACCCCCGCGCCAGGGTAACACTGAACAAAAGTGAACGATTGTTGTTGGGAATGATAGAGGGATATGAATGACACTCAATCCATGTCAAGAGTGCATGTGATTCAGAGATCCTAAGGTGCTAGGTCTAGAATTGAAGGAGTTTGTCTTAAGGGCAAGTTGATGCTAGAAGTGTGTCTCCAAGGAAGGGGGAATCAAATCGCCTAAAGAGTTGGTCCAAGGGAACGGGCCAAGGCAAGTCCTAGGAAGCGTAGAGAAAGGTTGAGTGAGTTGGGTCATTGATTGGTGCCAAGATTGATAAGGGTTCCTTGAGAAAACAAAGATCAATCCTAGACTCTATATCACCCTCCTCAAGACATTCAGGCTCCACAGAGAAAAATCTAGGTGATGTAGATTCTCTTGTAATGTATGTTGGTCCTACTGTCCAACCTAAGTGGTGAGCCAAGACCATTAGTTATCTTCACAATGAAGAACTTGTTGTGGATAGATCTGCTCTAAAATAAGAGCAAGCCGCATAACTCAGTCAACTTTTCTCTTATGGCAAACATTTACAGTATTTTTAAGCCTCAAAAATAGTTAGAGGTTCAAGGCATACCATAGTGGGAAAAAGTTATGGCAGCTGAACATCAGAGTCACATGAAAAACAACACTTGGGTGTTGTCAGATCTTCCACCAGGGAAGAAGCCAATTGGCTGCAAATGGGTGTATAAGGTAAAATATAAGGTCGATGGCACACTTAAAAAGTACAAGGCGCAGTTAGTAGTGTTGACATATGTATCTACAGCAGTCTCCTTGGGAGACGATTATATCAAATGCGTAATCAGCCTTTGGCCTTACATATTTGAGACTTATTGTTTATTAATATATTTGTTAAGAAGACTAACGGATCTGTCATCTTCCTTGGACAAGTCGCGTCACTTCATAGAGGGTCGACCCTTGGTGAAAGGGTGCCTCCCACATACATATATGGAGTGTGATCTCTTTCATGGTATTATTAAAATCAATAGTTATTATTCAACAGCAGATCAATACTATATACAAATTGACATTATAAGAAGACGCATGTCTATGCAGTTAGGGGAATCTGTATATATATAAGTCACCAGATTCTCTCCAGCAACCCTCAAAGTCTAGTTCAATTCTATACAAAGTCTGGTCCTTATCAAATTTGTCTGCAGAGCCACAAATTCACTGCAAATTCTGTCAAAGGAAATCGAGCAGAATTTGGAAGAATTTGCTGCCCAGCAGCTAAGCTAAACCTGGGAAATTTGGTCTCAAAAACATAAAAAATTAACTCTTTTTAAAGTGTTTTTTTGTCTAATTTGGTCTATTCAACCCTCCCAACCCTAAAAGTGACCACTAAAAAGGCCAAAAAGGGCAGTTTATAAGTCATTTGTGAATTTGTGAACGAAAAAGAAAACTCACTTATACAGGAAATCCAAATTGAAACTAGGCGATATCCAAATTGACAATTATAGAGGAAATTATTTTAAAAAGCTAGGATATATTTAAATCTAGGGCTTAAAAATTGAATCTTAAACTTTTGATCTAGCTAGGTTAAAATCCTTAAACCAATACAAAATTGAAAATCAGATAACTGCACTTATCTTCTGATGATTCATTTCATTCCCAAACTGTCCCCTTAATCTGGAAATATGTTCCGTGCATGTGACCAAGCAAGTGTATCATGTTGCCTGCATGGCTAAATGATGCAATTAATACCCTATGGAACTGAAACATAGATATGATGGTGTATTTTGCTATGTTGCTTTTCTATTAGCATAGTGATTTATGGACTTATTTGTTATTGCATATATGCACACACATAAATAATTTTAAAGATAAATGTTTTTATAAGGACGGATCGAAAATGAACCCGAACCCACCCCAAAAAAAAATTTGAAGGAATTTTGAACCCGATTCTAAACCCGAATCCAAACTGGCAACTTATATATATAAAGGCAGATCATTATTATACAGAAGCCAATAATATATAACAGCAGATCAAACTGATCCATTAGCAAGATCAGATTCCTTACCAAATCAAATTTATATTACAGATTAATATTGGACATTGTAGATTGATTCAGACTAACAGATTGATAAATATATATGCAGAGGCATATGGAATACATGTGAAGTTCAATATATACTTACGGCGATAATACCAAATCATTATTACAGTTGTAGATAGGGCATTGTGAATGGTCTTATAATTTGGTCATATTGCAGTCGGCCATTTCAATATATATATGAGAAATTGTTGTTAGGTTTTTCTCCCTTGAAAAGGAGGGTTTCCAAAAGTAATTGTGTCTTATTGTTCTTTTAATTTGCTAATTTCTGCTTGAACATCTCTGACAATGTAAACAAGATGGTATCAGAGCGGGACTAAGAAAAGATCTAATCAGATTTGTTTAAGCAGTCAAGCAATCTAGGGCAGAACATTTAAGGAAAACTTGTGTGAAAAAGAAGATGGTGAACGTTGTTAAAGTAGAAGATAGGCTTGATGGAACCTCAAACTTCAACTCTTGGAAACCCAGCGTACCCATTGCATTAGAGGAGAATGATCTTCTTGAATTTGTGGAAAGTAATATGGATGAGCCTTCAGATAATACTGAGAAAATCCAGTAGAAGAAGAATGATATTAAGGCTAGGAAGATATTGATAGACTTTGTTATGAATCACCTAGTACCAATCATCTCCAAGTTGAAGTCAGCTAGAGAACTGTTTTATATTCTAAAAGAATTGTATGAGATCAACAATACCAGCAGAGCCCTTGTCCTGAGACAACAGCTTCACCATGTAAAAATGGATAAAGAAGATTTTGTCATCTGCTTGTTTTTAAGATTGTTGATTTGAGGGATCATCTGAGCACTATTGGGGACATAGTTGCAGACAGAGATATTGTAATGTTGGTACTGAATGGCCTTCCTCAAACTTGGGAGCCTTTTATCCAAGGTATCAGTGCAAGATCTAAGTTGCCCAAGTTAAATCGTCGAGTTGATTGTATTCAAGAAGAGTCTAGGTTGACAGCAAGGGAATTGGGCAAAACAATCAAGATGTAGAAAATCAAGTTCTTACTACATATACTTCTAGAGAAAGAGACAAATGGAAGAGGAATAGAAACAGAGGATCAGATTATGACCCTGAACCAAAGAAGCAGAAGGATCTCTCTCACATCCAGGTTTCAGGTGTGACAAGTATGGACACTTTGCTCAAGATTGCAAATTTACATCTACACAACTTGTTACTACAGCAGAATGCAATGGGGTAACTTAGAAGGAACCAAACTCTAAAGCTGATTCAAAAGGATTCTTATTCTAAAGTCAATTTGGTTCTTTGAAGAGGAGGAATCAACATTCAGAGTTAGTCTAACAAACCTATAGAGGCAACCTTGGACAAGAAGGTCAGGAGGTTGACGTTAGTGCTTAGAGATGAGAGGGAGTCTCAGCATCAGTGACTTCTAGAGATGTACTATAATGCATTATTATCTATGAGACAAGCTTAAGGTGCAAGCCCTTGTTAATGAATTCTTCTCTGTAAGAGAAATTTGAGGCGAAAGCCCTTTGTAACATTTTTCTCTGACAGAGAAATATAAGGTGTCAGTTTTTGTAGCATTTTTCTCTGAGACAAAGAAATTTGAGGTGTAGCCCCCTTGTAATGCACTTTTCTCTAAGAGAAATTTGAGGTCTCTACCCTTGCAATGCATTTTTTCTCTAAGACAAAAATTTGAGGTGTCAGCCCTTGTAATGCATTCTTCTCTGTGAGAGAGAAGTTTGGGCTAAAACCCCTTGATCCAACCTCTAGAAGTAGCCATGGTGGATCCACCCTCTTGGGAGTGGCCATGGTACATGTCATGAGAGAGAATCCATGACTTTACAGTTGTGTTTATTCACCCTCTGGGAGTAGCTATGGTGAATGTCATGATGTGATGGCAACATCACATGGAGTGATTCTGTGATGGGCACTTGTACGCTTGTTCTTTCCACCCTTTGGGAGTAGCTATGGTGGATTTCATGTGAGAAACTCCATGACTTAATACTTGTGTTTATTCACCCTTTGGGAGTAGCTATGATGAACATCAAATAAGATGGCAACATTGCGTTGAGTGATTCCATGATGAGCACTTGTGTTCATTTGCATTTCTATTCATGGGAGAAGCCATGATGGACCCACCCTCTAGGAATAGCCATGGTGGATGTTTTTCCATCACTCAAATATAAGCAAGAAGGGAGTATTGATGTATGTATCTAAGGGAGTCTCCTTGGGAGATGACGAATATATCAAGTATGTAATTGGCCTTTGGCCTTACATTTTTGAAACTTATTGTTTATTAATATATCTGTTAAGCAGACTAATCAGTCCGCCACCTTCCTTGGACAAGTCACGTCACTTCGTAGAGGGTTGACCCAAGGTGAAAGGGTGCCTCCCACATACATATATGGAGTGCAATCTCTTTCATGGCATTATTCTTATCAATAGAAGATATTATTAATCAACAGCAGATCAATACCATATACAGATTGACATTATAAGAAGACATAAGTATATGCAATCAAGCAAATCGATATATATATATATATATAAAGGCAGATCATTACTATAGAGAAGACAATTATATATAACAGCAGATCGAACTGATCCTTTAGCAAGATCGGATTCCTTAGCAAATCAAATATATATTCCAGATCAATAGTGGATATCAAAATTGGACATTGTAGATTGATTCAGACTAACAGAATGATATATATGCAGAGGCATAAGGAATACATGTGAAGTTCAATAATTACTTACAGCGATAATACCAAATCATTATTACAGTTGCTGATCGGGCCTTGTGAATGGTCTTATAATTTGACCATGTGTGTGTGTGTGTGAGGTATTATTGTTGGGCTTTTCTCCCTAAAGGAGGAGGGTTTTCTCAAGAAAATTTTGTGTCTTGTTGTTCGTTTAATTTGCTAATTTCTGCTTAAACAGTTCCAAATTTTAACAAGAGCTTGCCTGTCATCAATCTTCATGGGGTTTTCAAGGTTTGTTTTGTTTGGTATCCAAAGAAAACTGTTATTTATAGTAAGTATTTGTAGAAAACTGTTATTTGTTCTCACATGTCCCCAATGAACACTGTTATTTATAATAACTGCTTACATGGCACTAATCTTGCTGGGTTTCTTTGGTTGTGTTCTCTTTGGTTCACGGAAAACACTAGTGTTTATAGTAAATGCTTACATAGCAGCAATCCTTGTGGGTTTTTTGGGTTTGTTCTCTTTGGTTCCAAAGAACACAACTATTTATAGTAAATGCTTGCACAACACCAATCTTGCTAGTTTTGGGGGGCATTGTTTTCAGTTCTCTAAGAAAATTGCTTTAATGGTATGAGCTTGCATCGGCATCGATATCTTCTAACCACTTCAGCTGGTTCAAGCAGTGTTACTATTTTGAGACAATCAGTAAACATTGATAATGATATCTTCGCTACTTATAGTGTTTTGAGGTATTATTTAAATAATTAAATGTAAATTGTATACTTGACACATAGTTGGAAAACTCTCACTTGGCAAAAACTCACCAAGCACCAAAAAAAAACTTGGGAAAAATTTGGCCAGATTTTAAAATTAACTTGGGAAAAACCTGAGAACCTAAAAATAGCTTAAATTTAATTAAAAGTAATTTTTTACAAAATTAAATGAGATGATGCATCCAATAAGTTAATTAATGAGAATATAAAAGAAATAAGTAGAGTTTAGATATATATAAATGCAAAGTGGGTACAAAATCGGATTCTCATGTGGAATGTTGATGGCGGGAAGCAAACTGGTAAATAGTTTCTATAAAACTAGAAGTAAATACATCATTGTAGTTAGTTTCTATAAAATAGGAAGTAAATACATCATAGTAAATAGTTTCTTTAAAACTAGAAGTGAATAGATTGTATCAAAACAGTCCGAGCATGAGTTTGCGCAATTTTGGCCTGCTGGAAATTAATGCTTGTCTTGGGTGTGAGCAAGTACTTGAGCTAAATCTGTCAAGACACAGTAATATAGAATTGAAACCATGTGATTGTGAGAAAGTGAGTTAGAATCATTAGAAAATCATAGTACCAGATTCAATGTGACATCAAATAGCCAGGACAGGTTGTGAGGGATAACATTGTTGAAGGCATACTAAATTCTGAAATTTGGCTAAGCCTAGAATTTTTTGAAAACCCCCAAAATCTTGAATCTGCATTTTAACTCCTAAGAAGTTGAAACCTATCTCAAACATCTTGACAGTATTTATTCAAATATAACTTAAAAGTACAACTTATACTTAAATGTTATATTTGCAAAAATCCTCCTGCCCCTGAGCTGCAAAAATGACTAAACAATGCTGCAAATGCAAACTGGCATCAAAAAAATGACATTTTTGAGCATTTGACCTCTGATTTCACATCACCAGTGAGTGTTTTCCCAAAACTTGCCGATTTCTTGCTAAAAACTAATGGGCAAGTTTTGCCCCTGCCGAGTTGCAAGTTTTTCTAGGAAAAACTAGCAAATTTTTAAAACTCACTAAGTACTCAACGAGTTTTCCATCTATGCTTGACATTGTTTAAATTTAATACAATGACTTTATATTGGCACTATATAGTTATAAAGTTCTAAATTATTAAACCAAGTGCTTTTTAGAAGTGGGTGCCAACATAGGGAGACATGAAGAGTTGACAAATTTAAAAGATTGCACGACCCTAATTAGGGCTTTGAGCTTGGTGTTTATGAAAAGACTTTTTGAAGCTCATTCTCAATATGCTAAAGTTGTTATTTCTGATATTTCTCTTTAAATGACAAGAAGAAACCATGTGTGGTTCTAAAGATCAAACATGATTCATCTCAAACCTTTAGAGGACGAAAACCCTCTTTCAGAAATCAATTTTGACAGTGGAAAATCTACCCTAGCTGCTATTTATTGTAGATATAGTTCAATATTTCACTGTGAATTCAGTTTTGAGATATTTGTGTTTTCCTTTAGTGAGAAGGTCACAGCAGATATTCCTTTACAATTTAAAGGATTAAAAGGAAAAATTCATAAACCTATCCTTGGTGTGGGATTATTCTTATTTCTTGGTGTGGAAGCTCTCTGAGTTTTGATGTGGACTTATGGCCCTTTCTTGGTATAGGGTTTTAACCTCTATTTCTTGGTGTGAGAATTTCTTAACCTTTGGCATGGATTTCGATATTTGTTGTTTGCAAAATTACCCCTGCTATGGTGTGCACAAGCAGTCCATGGACTGATGTTGGTCTGAGAATCATCAAGTATTTATTGCAGAGTATTTCGGAAGAGATTTGAAGAATTTTAGTTCAGGTTTGCATTGTAGGTTGCTGAGTATAGTTCTGTTGATTCCTGACAGTTAAGATCAGCCATTGAAAGATTTTTTTCATTGCAGGCCTGTATGTGTTGGTGAATGTCACGTCCCAACCAAAAGGAGAAGTCGCAGCAGTATTGATTACATCAATTCACAGCTTTGAAATTGTATTCCAGACAGCTGTTTTACATAGATAACTAAAGTTCAAATAAGAAAGTCATTTAATATAAATGTAAGGGAAAATATTCTGATTAAGTTAACATGAAGAAAACAGTTGAAAACAGTGATTTGTTAAAATAAATCATAACTAAGGCTAAAGAGTTGTGACTCGTTAGTAAGGGCCGAGATAATGAAGAGGTATAACTTGTCACTGACATTAGCAATCTCTCTCTCTCTCTCTCTCTCTCTCTCTCTCACACACACACACACACACCCTATAATGGAGGCAACAAGTTAGTGAGATGCAGTTTACCACCTCCCTTGAACTAAGTAGACCACCCCAAGGGATGGAACTGGTCATTGTTTGGTGTTAATGCCCGTTGTGGGCTAAGAGGAGAGCAGATAGATACCCCAAGGGAAGGAACTAGTCATAGTTGGAAACTCCTACTGCTACTGGAATAATGAGGCGAATCGCATGATTGGGTGATTGCATGTGCTTGGGCTTAGTTGGGTTGGTCAACTTATTGAAGCTCTTCCAAGTTTCCTACCGGACTAAGCTATGATAGGTTATAGGATAGTCAGTTATGCTTATCATGAAATACCTGATCACTAATCTATGTATCCATACATTATCTCTTAAATTATTGAGTTTACTTTAATAGCTTATTGCTATATTGTTGGAATTGTTAATTTTGGGCACAAACAAGCTACTTCCAAGTCGGGGACATTAGTTAAGTATGTAGAGTTTCAAGCTAGGCGAATAACTTGGTACTAAAGTGCTGCTATATGTACTTTAAAACTGTGCAAGTGAAAGGTCACGAATATATTACATCTAGCTCTTTGAAAACTGATGTTATTTCAGAACTATATTATTCATTGATGTATTTCGGACATTAAAATATTTAAGGGGTTTATCTCTATGCATTGCCTCTTTATATTGGTATTACAGTGAACATTATTTGCTTCATTCAAATGTATGTGTGAACCACTGATCATTGAACCTAGGAAAGAAAAAACTTGTAACACATAAAACCATCTTTACACATCAAGCAAACAAATTGTCAAAATCACATGGTTAAGAATGCAATCAGCAAAAGTACCAACTGCTCGACAAAATGCCATCATAGTTGTGGTTGAAATAAGCATATAAATTTGGTCGCAAGTTGGGGTGACTTATTGCCAAGAATCACCTTTCAGAGGTTTCTACTTGTGTGACATTGGTTGTTTGTTTGTAGAATCTCAACATGATGATTGCTTCACTTCTTTCCTTTTGTTTTATGAGACCTCATATATGGTTGTGTTTGGAGCTCTTTCATTAACTACATCATTACCTGATTTACGATATCCTGTGAGTCCTCTTTTCAAGGATAAATCAAGGGTACTCGTTGCAAACCCTTCTTATGGTGGAAATTCCTCTTTTGGGTGACCCGTACCCATTTACCAATTCCCCTTTACTGGCAATTTTTTTATAGACTGTGCTCAAGATGTCCTTGTGAACATGAGAAAAGTAACTTGAACCTAATTACTTTCCTATTTCTTCCATTACAGCCTGCTATACAATGGGAAGACTTTATGTGCCTTCAATCCTATCTCTTTTCAAGGGAAGGAGAATTGTTCCATACATGTAGACCTTCAACATCCAATTTTGGTGCAGATTGTTGTGGACTTACAAGACTGCTCTTATGTCCTCCCTCTCATGCTTCTCTCTTATTTGGAGACAGTGGGGGGAGCTATTTCCCTTATTCTTTTGAAAGATACCTCGAGAACTATTCTACTGAACTAAGATGCACTTAATATTAAAGTTATATTGTAATATTGATATAAAGGTCATCTTAGTTGGTATTTTCACCTTTGCTTAGTTTTAGGAAGTTCCCTTTCCGTTTTTCGTGTTTCCATTATGGAATATCATCTTGCATTCTCTATTTAAGAAGCCTCTGACTCGTTTGCTAGTAGTGAATATCATTTGATTATCATTTCATGGTATCAGACCAGAGGTTGGTTTTTGGCAAATTTTTCCAAAAGAATACATGGTTTAATCACCTAGAAATTTTGAAGAAATTTCTAAAAGTTTTTTGCTCAATTTTTTAAAACAAAAAATGCGGGTATTTTTTGGCAGATTTTTTTACAAAATAAAGTATGTGGTTTTCCTGGACATTTCATGAGAATAATTTCAAAAGCTTTTTTGCTAAATTTTTTACTAAAATTGAGAGTATACATTTTTTCATAATTTTTTAAGCAAAAAAGTGATTTCTCCGGATCTTTTTTACTGTTTTTTAACCACAAAGAGAAGGTTATTTAGAACTGCAAGGGTTCTCTAATCTTCTGACTGAGAGTTACTGATTCTTTCTTTTTTCCTTGGTAATAATATTGATTTCATTAAAGACAAAGTAACATTACATAAAGTAGAAGAACTTATCTAAACCAGCTTTGAACTTACAATGATGGAGTCATAGCTATGAACAGTCCATCCCAAAAACTAGCCACTGAACTTACACACAGATTTGTTCCATGAGATCTACCTCTAACATTACAAAGAGTTTTACAATGTAAACCCATAAAATGCTCACAGAATTGGGCGTTCAGCAATGCCCTAACAATCCCAAAACCAGATCACAAGTGGAATAATAATTACAAGAACTTAACATTTACAGTTTTCGTGGAGAAGAAATTTTGGCATTGAAACCCACAGACCTGCTCTTTACACCATTCTAGTTCATTATTGATTGTCTTTGCAACTCGCCATAATGCAGGATTATCCACCTTTGGGCTTCAAACCTGCCCTAACCAGACCTTTGAACAAACCGTTTCCCATCAAAACTTAAAACAAAGTTGACATTAAAACTTCTGCCATGAAGAGTAGCCTTTCAAAAAACCAGACTTTTCTTACTACTAACTTGAAAAGTAGCATTAACACTTCCAAAAGCAAGCAGGATGAACAGAGAATAAAAACACTTTACACAAAATCTGCTCTAAAAAAAAGGAAAACAAAATGGCCTCCATGGATTGGCCTCATTCTGCCTTTTCTACTGATCCTCACCTTGCCATCGGCATCATCAAAATGAAGGGGAATCATTCCTAATTCATTCTTGTTCATTGGGGCACTTCGTTGCCCATTTTCCCCATTTACAAACCAAAATTGGCAGTTCCACCTACTGCCCTAAAGAGTTAAAACTCACAAAAGCAACCAAAACAAACATTCTTTCCCTCCCGAACACTACAGACTTTAGAAGTTTGTGTAAAAAATGATAACAAACATCATAGAGAAACAAACAACCCACAAAATCAGTACAAAGCAAAAATGGAGAAGTGAAGCAAAACCTTGCTTCATCTGAGGGTGCACAGGATGAAACCCTGATTCCTTGCTCTTAACATTGCATTTATTTTGGCTTCTAGCCATCTTCTTCCTCATTATTTGCTTCGTCTCTAGCTTTCTGCAATTCAACCAATCATTCCCCATCAGCAGCCGTCCACCCAGCCCAAACTTTCATTTGAGTTATGTCCTTGTCAATGATGTGTTGCATGACAAGTAGCTTGAGTGTGTGCCAGGCCTTTCTTGCCTCTTTGAACCTTTTATTCCCTCAAGCTTTCATCAAATCTCCACAGAAATGGAGTGTATTTTGTATCTGGAATTTTTTCAATTCCAGCTTGCTTCTCACCGAAATTTATTCCAATTCCAGAGGCATCTAAATCTCCTCTAAACCTAATAAAGCATCCTCAAGAACCAATTGGAGCATCATGAACCTTATAATGTCCTTACCCTCTGCAAGTTGTAACACCCATGCCAGAATCATTAAGTAGATGTCCATGTTGGTTCAATGTCTATTTCCCAACTAGTAAAACATTTCACCCGACAACCAATCTACAACATCCACCAATCTAGGGTGAGTGAACTTGAACATTTCGTCTACCTAATTCTTTTGCTACACCCATGAAATGGGTTCTGCTGCTTTTGGCATTGAAGGGTGAAAGTTGATTCCATTTTCACAGCACCAAAAAAAACCTTTGTTGAACCTCTGCGAACGAAGAGACTTGCGAGCAAGAGGGCACACAAAACAAAGTTTTAGGGTGGTGAATGATGGCATGCTATAAAAACATGTCACATCCAACGATGTACTTAAGGGGATTCACAACCTCTAAGCAGCCCCATTTGCATGTCGCATTTATAAGTTGGGAGAGGTCCCTTGATGAGAGAAAGAGAGAATAATTGTTAAGTTGGTTTATTCTTCCCAACTGACATCAGAATAATTATCCATGACAATTAAAGAGATGTTGAGATTTAAACCCCGGTTTGACATCATGTCTGCTTCTTTGTTCCCTGATCTTTTAATGTGGGTGATCTTATAATCCTCCAATGATGATAACTCATTTTTTATTCTAAAGATGTAATTTTGAAGGTGTCAAGCCTCCATAACACCTTTGGTAATGGCATTCATAAGAATTAGTGAATCACCTTCAACATGCAACTCTGCCACCCCCACTTTCTTTGATGCACACTAATAGCTAAAAGAGACACTTCAGCTTCAGCCACATAGTTTGTTCTATCATGAAGACATTTACAAGCAATGAGGTCCCCCCTAGCATCTCTAATTATGAATCCTATGCCAGAAGGTTCCAAATTCCCTTTAGAAGCACCATCAGAGTTACATTTCCACCACCCTTCTTGGGGTCTTTCCATTGGATCGGCTTCGAAGCTGCGCAGGGAGAAGGATGAACCCCAAAGGGTTTTGCACGATTTTTTCCCAAAATCCTAGTTCCCTTTGTCGAGGGTTTGACGATTTTTCCATAAAATTGTGTTGTTGTTATGGAGCAGCAATTTTTTATTACTTTTGACTAGTCGTGGTTTCTCGAGGCATGTTTTGGGTCGCATCTAAGGTTTCTAGGGAAAACTGTGTTCTTCTGCAAAAAAAATTCACAGTTTTTCACAAAATCATAAGTGCAGCTACTTTTTGACAATTTTTTATAGAATTGTTGTTTTGCAAAACTGCGAAAGCTTTTTTTTAAGTTAATCTCGATGTCTCTGGATATCTAATAAAGCGAAGGATAGCTTAGTTACCTGGCATAATGTTGGAAGGATTATGGTAAACTCGATCATATCCAAAAGTTTTGCAACACCGGGGAGGGTCTCAATAGTAGGTCATATTGCAGAACATTCTGTAAGCGTGTTTCTAGCACCCACATTTTAAACTTCCAAATCAGCCCCATCAAGTAAAGCTTCTGTTGGTTTGTTTTGCCGATTACAATGTTGCAGGATTTGACCTGTAAGAAGACGGTGTTTAGAGAAGCACTGAACCTGAATCCTAATCCTCAAAGTTTAGAAGTTTCAAGGAACATCCTCCAAGCCCAACTTCATGAGCACGAGTTGTCAGTTCAGATAATGAGGTCATCAGTTTAGAAGGTCAGATGCATAGTTCAGAATTGCAAGGTTTTCTGAAGTTCAAATGTGAGTTCAGATTTTCCAAGTTTTGGCGTAATTTTGTGATTCGAATTCCATGATCCAAAATATGGGTTCAGAGTGCAGATTTCAAAACACAGTCTCAATTCAAAGTTTGGAATGTAGATTCAAGTTCCATTCCTTCTCAAGACATGATTATCATTACAGTTCACAATTCGAGTTTCACCAGTCCAAGAGTATAGTTTCCAAAACAAGTTTGGACATACAGTTAAAGAGGGAATGATGTTTTTGAAGTGAAAAGTATCTCTCAATGAATCGGCCCACGAGATGATATGGTCTCTCTTCTCAATGTCAATTATTCAGATAAGTCATACTTTACTCATTTGCAAAGATGTTCATGTCCATTATAATCAAAGGCATCGAGCACATATGGGGCACGAATCACCAGACATACGACACATTATGAAAATCCAAAGCACTGCATGTATCACCCGCATGTAATGTATGAATTGAAGTGTATCTCAGTATGGGATTAATCCCAACATCAATAGTCACCACATTATTCAAAAAAGTCCATTAACAAGTGGAGAAGTGAGAAACGTGGTCACAATTTGATGGTGGAGGTTGTCTTGATAGGTGGTTAATTCCACAAGTAGAGCAATATCCTCTCGGCATGAAAAAGAGAACATCAATTCAAAATACAACTTAAGGAAGCTTCAATGTCTACCTGCATGTGAAAGTTCAAACCTGAGCTTCATAACAGCCCCATCTAAAGGAGAACCTCAATAATGAGATGAGCTAAACATTTCTATGTGGAGTCTACGCTTTGTCTTATGCTCGTGTCTAAAAAGACACACCCACAGCTAGTGAGGGTATCCTTAAACAGTCAATGGATCTTTCTTCATGCCGAAATCCGTAGTGTTATGGTGATTGTTTGACAAAATGCCAATACAGTCACCACAACATTGGAGGTCGCGCACCATCACCCCTTCCATAGTCATAATAAACCATGCACTACATAATGGCGTCAGGTATACCAAGGAAGACGTCGGGATTACATGAAGAATGGTACCGTGTTCATTAGCCCGGCATGAGTACATGCTCGGGCCCGTATAGAAAGAACGATAGCAAGGTATAAGATGGGAACCCAATAAGGCACTTTGGCTATTGATTGGAAGAAAATTCAAAGTCTAATGTCGTTTTAAAATGATATTCTCCCTAAATATCAACAAATGTATGATCAGGAGTGGCAAGTGATGAACCAAATCGATAATCAAAAGAGAGCAAGCATCAAAATGGAGAGAGCCTCAGCGTCAGAGAGGTCATTGGAAACTGTAGTTTTACTTGCTCCCATTACTGCTGAGAAAAAACTGAATATCCATCTGGATGAGCAAATGCCAAAACCATATCGTGCAGGGGTATTAGCAGCAGTAGATCCAACGTACATAAATAGATCTCCCGACCACCAAGACAACAACATGAGTGTCCTTCAACAGCATGTGGCTTTCTTTGACAAGAACAAGTATGGGATTGTCTATCTTATTGATACTTACAAAGGTTTTTTGTATAATCTTCTCAATCCTCTCTACAATATTTATCCATGTATCATTCAGCTTTGCTATTCAACCTGGATAGATACCTTCACTGTTGTTCCCAATCTACATAAATAACATTTACAAAGCAAAGCATGGAAGTGACTCAAGAGACTTATGACACTGAAGGGAGATTTGATCAAGCCAAGTTTGATGCAATTTTCACCAACAGAGGTTGAATAGGTGACCATCTATTTGCTGATAAGGAACAAGGAAGGCTTTATTGAAAAAGAACAAGTCAGAGCAATGTTTGATGGCAGTTTGTTTGAAATTTTAGAGAAAAAGAAGAGATAAAGGAGGACGGCCATTACATGGAGTTGAAACATATTTTCTCCCTTACTATAATCTTGGGTTTGGTTGTAACATTATGGAAGTGGTATTCAATGACTTACGTCTTTTCCCATACTAGCTCTTGATATTAATATTTTAAGGATGCTTATTCCCAGGAAGTGAAAAGATGGGGAAACCAAGTGTCAAAAGAGAAACTAATCACCTTCCCAAGACTATGTCAGCAACCGAAAGGTTATGGGCAAAGAGGATGTTAAATAGGAAATTCGATGATGATACTAGGGTTCTTCTTTCTGCAAAAGTAGGTATTGCTGGAGTAGAGGGGAGGGCATTCAATTTCTGTATTTTCCTTTATGCATTGGAGATTGATATTCAGTTTTTGTAATAGATTTGGCTGTAGATTGCAAGCAAATATAATCAGAGTGTTGTGTTTGTTGTGTTTAAAACAAGAAAGGTTTTGTTATGAATCAAAGTATTTGAGCATCACTTTTTCTGATAACTTTCAATCAGAGTATTGTTAGGGTCAGTTTTGAGCACTTTCTTGCATTCTTAGTCAAATGGTGAATGGGTGATAGATCAGAGTACTGTCACTCGTTCTTGTTGTAAAGATTAGGATGTTTTATCTTCATTTTGTCATGTCATTGCATTTGCATAACTAGCAACATCATCGCATCATCAATGCCAGGGAGTCATAGGTATTGTGAATTCTTGGAGTTGGCTAGGTTTAGAACTGTATTTCACCACCTGAGCTAGTTCTGTCTAGGGCTGGTTTGGTTTTCCTCTTCTATTCTCAGGTTAAGAACGCACCCAATTAGTTTTGGAATAAAAGAAAATTCATTGAATATCATTGATAAGGGAGCTGTACCTTTTAATTCAGAGGAAATCTATCAACCTCATGATAGATTATCCAACTGTTGGTATCAAATTGTTTCTCACAGGTTCGGACATTTAAGAGTTATATTGGAAAGAACAATCAGTTTACCAACACGTTCTAAAGAGAAGGGGCCATCCTTTTATGCACTCATGGCCAAATGACCTATAATTTATCTTAAATCTTCCATCGGATAGGTAGTAGAATGACCATTACAAGAGGGTACTAAAGTTATATTGTAATATTGATATAATGGTCATCTTGGTATTTAGAACCTTCCTTTTATGTCTTTCATCTTTGCTTAGCTTTACGAACTTTCATTTTTGTCTTTTTTGTTTCTATTCTCAATCAATTTTGTTTTGGAAAGATGGCCTTGTATTCTCTATTTAGGGAACCTTCATCTCCTTTGATAATATTGAATATCATTCGATTATAATTTCACTCGGGATTAATAGAGTACTTACACATCTATCACGAAATTGAGTTACACTTAGATAATTTAGCATAATGATGTTATGAAGATAACCAAAAAGTATGTCAATGTTTAAAGCAAAGGGAGAAAAAAAATACCCGAGTGGGATCAACTGCATCAAGATAAAGAAGTTGAGCGACAAGAAAATTTGCCATCTCATCATCCACCGGTCCACCACAGCGAATAATTCTCTGAGAATAAAATGTGGTGAGACAGTGATTAAGATCATCCAATTTATGATCCATATTACTCACTAGATTCAGAATGTGAACTTCGAACACGATGAAGTATAATTCAGCAAAAAAATTCAAACTTTAAAGACTGATTAGTAAATTACATGCTGAAAAAGCTGGCTAATAACACTTTGAAAGCGCTCATACACCATTGGCGGTGGACCCTGTGATCCTTGTCCATTAATATCACAGTATGGTGAAGAAGCAACCTTTAAATCTTCCCTGATTTTGAAAGCATTTTTTTATTCGAAAGATGATTGCAAAACATATGGTAAAACAAGCAAACCAGCAATAAAATAAGTAACAACTAAAATGACTGACCTTATAGACCAAATAGTAGGGCTAACAGAGTACTGTGGACTCCAGGCATATTCTGAACGTATGCCAGAGAAAGACGGATGATGATTATTTGTAGCACTGCAAACTGATCTTAGTTTTCTGCAATAAGTTTTCTAAAATATTTGGTTAGAACAACGAACACTAAGAAATGAAGGGGAAAAAAAGCTAACGGCTTGGAAATTGAGAATGCAAATCTCAAGCAAGAAACATTCAAACTAAGACTTTTCTTAATGCAAAACAAATTCATAAAAACGATAAAGCTTGCTTGAAACCACGATGAAAATAAAAATTGTTAATAGAAGCGTTAATTGTTTTGGTGCTGCTTGGCTAGTGTTCTCGTACAGCTGGGTGCAGAAAATCAGTACTCATTTTAGTGCTAAATCTGCTACAGCTGAAGTCAAGACAGTAATTAAAGTTGTTTTTGCTTCATTTTGTTAGGGCAGAAAATCTCAGCCAAGGGCAATATCGACCCAAAAAATACTTACGTGAAACGCAAAGGGAGGGAAGAAATTCGGTTTCTTCCATTAAACGTTCTGGGCAGCGAACGAGGCAAGGGAGGATTCATAGTCGTAGTAACTGATAACAGTGATTGAGCCATTTTCTTCTTTACCTCCTGCTTGCACTTCTATTGACAAGGACAAAAAGAAGTGATCAGTTCTGATTCTGCTTATGTAAACCCCCCTCCCTATGGTCTGAGGCAAGTTATGGTCTGCCAGTGGCCACAGAAGTGATATAGCCGGATACGGGAGAAATATTCCGATTTATGCTACCCCCCGGGTAATGAAAGGTAGAGTTTACTCTGGAAGCTTTTTGGGATAGGAGATAAAACCACAAGGGCTCACCCGTATAACGGTTTACTAGTTATCTCCGGGTTTATTATTGGAATCTTGTATAAAATATAGTTATTTGTCTATTAAAACTCCTTTCCAAAAATTTATATTTTGTGCATCATGGTCATAGCTGTTCTACTTAAATTCATTTTAATATGATTTAGCATTATAAAATATCATTAGTATCAAATCGGAGGATGATTTAAGGGTTTAAGTTAGCATTTTTTAAATTAATGATGAGATTTACAAGTAATTATTTGTAAAAACATTAAATGTAACGTTGTGGCTAATATTTGTCAATAATTTAAATTATAATATTAAGTATAATTAAATCTAATAGAACATGTTTTTATTGGAAGATAATAATATAATTATTAGAAGTGTTGAATTATAAGAATAAATTTTAAATTTAGTGTATTTATTTATACAACAATAAATTTAATTGATGTATTATTTTGAATATAAAACTATATTCATGTTAACAATGAGAACAAATACAAAATTGTATTAATGTTAACCATGAGAACAAATATAAAATTGTATTAATTGTATACATAATCAATTTGCCATCTTAAGAGAAGCAATAAGTGCAAAGAGGAGTGAGATGGGATTTTCAAATTTGGGTGATAAAGTGGGGGTCAAAGAAAATGTAGATGATGATCTAGGTGGGTGCACGATGGCTTGGTTTCAAGTTTTCAATTCTAGTGTTTCTTAATTGACCCATCCTTTAACCACGTCTTTAGATTCTAGGTTTGTTTATTTGGTTGAGTTATTGACATAAGTATTCTCCAATGGTCATGCTTAGGGATTGCTAGTATGTGGTCATCTCCCTTCCTACGGTCATTGAAGCTCTATTTTTTATGGCAATTAGGCCACATGCATAGTTTATTATTAGAAGTTTGTTTCAACTAGCTTGCAGGAGTTTCAAAGTTTCTAGGTGACATTTTTTATTGGCGCATATCCTTGCGCATGTTATGTTCCTTGGGAAAAGGCACTTCTAAGGCTATGTTGACCTCTATTATTTTTAGCAGTTTGATATTTGGTGTATGATAAACTCCAAGGCGTGTTTTCACACCCTCCAAGAGACTTCACTTGCCTCCTAGTATCCTATTTCTCTATAGGATCTTCCAATAGGCTTAGATCATTAACTAAGACCTATTCAAACTCTTCTATAAGAGTCAATCTCTGAAAAATTCACCTTGAATGATCAACACCCTAGTTTTGATTCACTTCTCCACACTCACTTAGAAGGCTCTAAGTGCCAAATCTCTATAAACATGCTCCAACATTGCAGGGGTCTTCTCCATCATGTAAAAAAAAATCATAATATTTCCCATTTGAACCATTTTGGAAGGATCTTGAATCATCTTCCAATCAGCTTCATCGATTCATCATGTAGAGACCTTAAAATAGGTTTATTTCCTTATAGCCTTCACCAGTCCGTTTTTCCCCTTTTTAGTAAAATTTTTCCAAACAACTCAAAAAACTAAAACTTGATTTGGATACCCTTTTGGAAGTTTTAAAAATTTCATTAACAGTTTTGGGTCTAAAAGTGATCGTACAGGGGGTTCCTATAAACAAGGATAAAATGCCTAACAGGCCTAATTTCTAGGATTGAACTGTGGTTTTGATAGCAAACTTGCTCAAAGCAAATCCCAAATGAATGGTATGACTCATATATGCATAGAATGGATAGATATGATTTTTATCTTCATGAAAAATTCCTAGAGCAGTACAGATACGTACAACCATACAATGTTTCTTCACTCTTTTCACCTCTAAACCTCTAACCAGGTTGCACAAACTCGCCCAGGGCCTAGCATAATATATAGTTCTTAATGATTTCACGAATCCTAACTCCTAAAAATATATACAAAAATGACTCCTCTTCCATTTCCATCTATCATGAATGATTATCCATGGTTAGATTTCATGGAGGAGCCATGACTCTCTAAACTACTCAAAACAAGCTGAAAATAGACTACCTGAACTAAAACACCCAAAACCAGTACTTAGATGAACTCAAAATGACCTACTATTCAAATGAAAAAGTTCATAAACAACCTATAGAACACTAATGAAGAATTATATTTAGTTGTTCAGTCCATTAAATATGACTGTCAACACAAACACCAGTAAAAATCTGCTAAAAAATGCTTGCAGAGCTCTCTAAACTATTACAATGCCTCCATAATACTTTGTGTTCGAGTATTAGGTATCATTAGATGTCATTTCCTTTATTTTTGGACCTATTGGCCACAGAATAACCATCCTATAACTTAGGGAATCCAAAGATACCTGAATGACATGCACTCTTTTGCAATAATTGCAAAATTGAAGACAACTTCTCAACACTTGGCAACTTTGTCATGTGCCTCAATCCTATATTCTAGGACTCATAACCACCTATGTTTCATGGATCCAAGGCCATTTATGACCTTATGGCATCTTTACAACAACCATTATGTGTTTAGAACACATTTAAGACTCCAACTTAAGCTAAGCTCCTAACACTAGGAAATTTAAAAAACAACAAACAAAGGTTAATTAGTGACCTTAGTCCCAGTGACTAATTCACCTAACCAACATTGAAAATGACCTTCTAAGGTCTTCAAACAAACCAATCTATCCTCTTGACTTTGCTAGAGTCAAGTACAAACCAAAAACTTATAAACAATAGAGGCTAGCCTAGGTGCTCCTGCACCAATATTTGCCCCCACTTTGTTGCGGCTTCTTTTTGTTGGGGCTCCAATGTCTGGTAGGGCTTCTAGGATCTTGTATTCATGTTGCCTTGCTAGTGGCATTTTATCCATTTCAATTGCATTTGTTAAAGATGGCTATGGTGAAAGATGAGGAACATTTTTGTCTCAATGTTATTTCTAGGCACCATTGCCTTGGTGTTAGTCTTGGATGTTGGCACAGGGATTTTGATTTGGGATTCTTTTTAATTATTTTTATGTAATGTCTCTTTGATTATAGATGAATGCATAAGTCTTCTCCAATTGTGGGATTTTGTTGCTTTGAAGAGGCTTTGTTTTTTGTTTGTTGTGGACTTGGAAAATTACAATCAATACCTTAGAGGATATCATTCTTGGTTTGGGTGTCTTTGTTTCTTGGTTCATCTTCATATTCAGATGGAAATCATTAAGTAGTTTGTGTGTGTTGGCCTCGCAACCTTGGTCTCATGGGCAGTTCATGGTGTTATGGTGTTTCCTCTATCAGATATGTGCATTTGGATATGAGAAAAAGTTGTACCTACAATCCTAATTGTGTAGCCTCTTCCATAGTATAGGTTACTAATCTATGTGCAATGGTTCTCACTTCTGAAGGATTGGGCATAAGATTATCTAAAAGTGTTTTAATAAGGGACTTCCATGTTTGGTTGTTTTGTCTCTTCAGTATCTTTTGCAATATACATGACTGTGTGCTCATTATCATGGGTTCTCCTGTAGTTACTTGACTGTATACTCATCGTAGGTGTGTATTGTGTTGGTGATGCAGCAAAAGGCAAGAGAATCCCTAAAGGAGATGTCCTAGCTCCTAGCAATTAACCACACAATGAAATATAAACAAGAACATAGAGATAAAGATCTACAACAATCCTAATTCCCATAATAGAATCATAATATTTTCATCCAACATGCCTAGTTGTAAGGCCTTCTAGGTTATGACTAATTTTGCAAGAACTTGCAAGATCCAATCTCCTAGCTAGCCTAGATCCACACTTTGCTAGAAACTCCAAGAAGAATCTCAACTTGTGCTCGCAAGCCACTAAGCAACCTTCACGTTTCCCAAGCTCACACTTAGCTACTACCTCTGCTCAAACTTCACTCCTCTCAACAACTCCTTGCTTGCTCCATGTTGGATGAATAATGACTTAAGACTCCACAAGACCCTCTACTTATACCCAACTAAGCCACCAATCGGCCTAGCAAGTTACAAATTAAATAAACCCTTATAGTAAATACATATTTGAGCCACAAGTCACCCTACAACAAATATTAACTACCAAATGCCTTAAAAGGCTTACAACATCCATAAAATATACAAAGGACAAATTAAAAAGACCCAAATAGGCCCACACAAACTCCCATGATTGTTTCATGTCATGATTACACTCCTCGTGCATTAAATGCACCAAGTTGATTGATCAAATCTACAAGAACCCCATTCAGCAATCCCAAATCGTTGAGTGTTAGCAACCACCACAAGCATCGTCGAGCTCCCACAAGCATTGTCGAGCTCCACAAGTGTTGAACATCTAATACACATTGAACACTATAGTGAGTGTCGAGCAACATAGTATAAGCGAAACAATGTAGGATAAGCCTAGCTCCCTTAGTGACTGAGCTCTATTAGTGCCCGAGCTCCTCGACCAATACTACATCCAAGAACTACCCAATAATAACCGAGAATCACCTCTTCTTCAACTGAGTCCTCCAGCTCCAAGGTTAAAACTACTCCAACATGCAGGACTGCCAACTTCCTCAGGATGTTCTTGCATCAAACACCCTAGGTGCAAAAAGATGTTCTTAACAGCTAGAAGAACATCTTGCAAGATTTAACACATAAATATCAAACTAGTTCTTCATATACATATCCTCTAAGTTATCAACTTGTACAGTTTTCCCTTTATTCCATTTTTGCTTCATTACATATTTTTTTGGTGTTCCACAAGTTTGTTTCCCACTCTGATCTCTAACCCTCTCAGAATCCTTCAACTCAACTTGGCTACCAATACTCAGGTTCCTCTTACCGAGTCCTTCATTTAGCAAAGGCATCGGGGAAAACTTCTTGCCACCTTTCTCAATCATAAATACATTCTTGACACAATCATGCATAGCTTGGCAATCATACTGCTAAGGTCTACTAAGCAATATGTGATAACTAATCATTTCCACACTATCACACAACACTTGAGCCTTATACTACCCAATTAGAAAATGAACAAGACATTACTCCTTCACTTCCAAAGCATGATAATCTTGTAACCAACCAATCCTATAAGGACAAGGATGTCTCATTCTCTTCAAACCAAGTTTATGAACCATCTCCTCAACAACAAGGTTATCCATACTACCACCATCCACAATCACATTGTAGATTTTACCACTAGACTTGTAACGAGTCCAAAACAAATTACTCCTCTGACAAAGTTCTAGTGCCCTCTTACTAAACAATACTCACCAAGGCAACAAATTCTCCCCTTCCTGCTCAAGTTCATTGATACGGTCTTCAACTTCATTCATCACAACAACTCTCCTATCACCAGCCCTCTGGGAACATTCAAAAACCCTATGTCCTTCTTCACCACATTTGTGGCAATTACGTGTGAATTCACCTTTACCCATCCTTTTCTTTTGCTCAATCGGTTTTGGTTCATCTTCAACAATTTGTTCTCTCATAGTGTTCCTTATTTTCCTTACCTCTGGAATTACCTTGATTTCTTCTTTTCAACTTATATTTTGTGTTTAGAGCATACTAATAAGCATCCTCAACTAAATCAATCTTCAACATACTAATCTCATCCTAAATATTGAATCTCAAACCATTAATGTACCAAGCCACCTTCTCCTTAGACAATTCTCTATGCCCAAATCGACTAGTCAACTTGTAGAGCTCCTAGTATAATCCTTCATAGTCATGTCTACCTGCTTTAGATTTTGTAACCTCTTAAACAACTTAGGTTCATAATTAGTAGGAATGAACTTAGCCTTCAACTTACTCACCATCAACCTCCAACGAGTGATTTTCATTTCACCTTTTTCTTCTTTATTTCTTTGTAATTCTTTCCACCATAAAGTAGCATGTCCTTCCAACTTAGTTTATATCAACCTCACTCTAAGAAAATCTCCAATATCCTTTAACTCAAAGTATTCTTCCATCTCACCAATCCAATCAATCAAGTCTTTAGGATTCAAAGTACCTAAGAAATTAAAAACATCCATCTTACGCTTTAGCTTCAACCTAGTGTCAGATCTATCTAGATGACCAACTCTATCTTCCATAGATCTCTCCACACGATTGGTTCTATCTTCACCTCTTGATCCAGTAACCTTGAAGTCTTCAATGACTTGCACATAGCCATCTTCAATACCCACATGTTGAGGTATACTAGTTATAGCCTTCATGATCTCATTCTTCATCAACTCCATCTCAGATCTAAAATATGATCTAACCTTCTCTGAAATCTTGGTCTCCACAACATCACAAAGATCATCAATCACCCTAGACTCCAATCTTCTTGGAGGCATCTTCCAAGATCTTCACAAACTCTTTGCCACAAATTTCCAACCAGATCAAACCTTTGCTCTAATATCACCTAATCCAGTATAAGGTAAGTGAATCCCCAAAGAAGATGTCTTAGCCCCCATCAATTAGCCAGATAACAAAATATAAACAAGAACACAAAGATAAAGATCCATAACAATTCCAATTATCATAATAGAATCATAAGATTTTCATCCAACATGCTCGGTTACAACCAAATATAAAGTAATTACAATAGTAATTTTGCAAGACCTCACAAGATCTAATCTCCTAGCTAGTCTAGATCCACACTCTAGTAGAAACTCCAAGAAGAATTTCAACTTGTTCTCGCAAGCCACCAAGAAACCTTCTTGTTTTCCAAGCCCACACTTAGCTACTAGATTTTTTCAAACTTCACTCCTCTCAGCTACTCTTTGCTTCCTCCATGTTGGATGAATAATGACTTAAGAGTCCACAAGACCCTCTACTTATACCCAACTAATCCACATGTTGACGTAGCAAGTTACAAATTAAATAAACCCTTACATTAAATACATATTTAAGCCACAAGTTAGCCTACAACATATAATAAATACCAAATTCCTTAGAAGGCTTACAACACCCATTAAATACATAAATGACAAAGAAACAAGACCCAAACAGGCCCACACAAACTCCCATGATTGCTCCACGTCATGATTACAGTCCTCACAAATTAAATGCACCAATTTGATTGATCAAATATGTAAGAACTTCATTTAGAAAGCCCAAATTGTCGAGCATTAGCAACCACCATGAACATTGTTGAGTTCCATAGGTGCTGAATAGCCAACACATTTTGAGCACTATAGTGAGTGCTAAGAAACATAGTATAAACTAAGCAATTTAGTATAAGCCTAGCTCCTTCAGTGGTCGAGCTTCATCAATGACCGAGCTCCTTGGCCAATACTGCATCCAAGAACTACCCAATAATGACCGAGCATCACCTCTTCTTTGACTAAGTCCTCTAACTCCAACATCGAAACAACTCCAACATGTAGGATTGCCAACTTATGCAGGATGCTCTTGCATCAGTTGGGCCCATGATGGGATAATTGTTAATGGGAGGATTGAGCTTGAAGATGGTAGGCTATGACCTACTCTTCTTGGGGACCATAGTAATGAGGACTCTTCAGTGTGTTGGAGAGTGTTGGAAGGGGAACTAGTTGCTTTATGGTCTAGTTGTTTGTTGCTAGTACTCTGAGGAGTCTACTTTGCTTTGTGAATAGAAAATTAACGACTCTGTAATTTTATGGAGAAAGAGAAAGTTATGTGGATTGGTGAGCTTTGTAACTTGGCTTAAAGAAGAAGAAGTCGTGTTCAAGAGAGGGAAACCTATTTTGTGATTTCCAATGTAAAGGAAGTATTGAGGTAGTTACCAAATGGGGCTAATGCCTGATTTGTCACTAATGTTAAGGATGTTACTATTGGTCCTTGTGGTTTATTTCAACCTGTTAAAATTTCAGTCTAGATGTATGAGTCAGTAAGCCATGGAAGTGATCACTCCTTAGTTTGAAGAATTGGTCTTATTGGTAAGCTACGTGTAGCTTGACTTTGGTTTTGGTTGTTATGGTGGAAGTGTCTTTCACTCTTTCACTTTCAATTCACCTTTTGTTGGGTTGGTCTATCCCATTTGTTCAGCGTGGATAACGGTCCTTTATTTTTCTTTTATAACAATTGATTGTTATTAGTTTTCAAGGTCTCATTTTGGTCTTCTATTTTTTGCTAAAGTTTTAGGTTGATCTAAGGGATTTCCCTAACTCTAAGGTTGCAAGAATTGTGTTACTAATCAAGTGGTGGGATTGGTATTTGTAGATTGTTTCTTCTTCACAATTTCTTATTGAGGTGGAACAATCTCTTATAAAGGTGGGGACTTTTAGTGAGATTGGAGGTGGATGAGTTTCCTACTAAGATGGATACTTTCTTTACAAGTATGGAGGTTTGTTATCCCATGTGAGCTACCTTCTAGGATATTAAAACTATTGGTTTTTTAACATTTTGCACTTTCATTTGTTGGTCTCCCCCTTTGTTACTCCTATTGAGGTGGACTTTTTTTCTATTGAGGTGGAAAGGGTTTTTTTTAAGATGGTGGATAGATTTTCAATTAAGGTGTTGTTTTTATTCACAGAAGTCCTTTGATAGCCCTGCTTGTACCAAGGGCTTTTGGAAAGTTTCAACTTAGGCTTGTCGGTTGACCATTATTGGGGGTCTATTTTGACCAACATCTTTTTTAGCCTTTTGAGGCCATGTTTTCACTTAACGGTTTTTCTATAAGGTTTTGTTTTTGTCTATGTGTTATTAGTGACATTATGCTATAAATTCTTGCACATTTGATTGTGTTACTATTTTCTAGACAACCTTATAGTTGTAAATTTATAAGGGACAATCCCCTTGTTTTGGATGTTGATTATATAAAAAAAACAATGAGAATAATTGTTTTAATTATTTTATTGTCAATCTATTAGTAAAGTTATGTGACATTGAAATCATATGTTTCAAGTTATACAATTTAGAAATAGAAATAGCCAACAATTAGTGAATGCAACTTATAATTATAACTTGAAATACATGGTACATTTTGATTGATTCTGATTTTGCAAAATGAAGTTGTATTAAAAATCATATAATATATTATAATGCTATCTAATTATATTTCAATCATCTAAAATATTGTTATTCAAATCATATATTTTAGTTCCTCTTATGACTAGAATACTTATGCATCCATTGATTTGCAATTTTTTAAATTTGAGTATTCAATTAACCAATAAAAATAAAGTATTAAACTTAAGGTCTTCATTACATTATAGTCGACTATTAATTTCTATTTTCAATCATTTTAAAATATGACTTTTATGATCCTATTGATTATAGCAAGCAAAAAAATAATATTTCTTATAAAAGTACAAAATTATAAACATTATATTTTTCTATCATTCTAATCGATGACTATGGTTATTCTCATGATGATGATCTGTATGATATGATGTTATTTATATTTATGGAATTATTGGCTGCACTTACCCCATACTTACATGAGTATGATTAGGGTGTATGGTTTTAGTTTTTGTTTGACGTGTATGATGTGGTTGACTGACAAAGTCATAGTCACTTGCTTGTGGGATATATATGATGTACCAGTTCTTTCCATTATTTTTTATATATAAACCTGTATATGCTCATTTTTTATGCAGTATTATAGGTATCAAGCATCAACTTCCCTTAATTATCAGTATGAGTATGTCATATTGCAATATCTTAATGGTAAGAGAGAGGAGATAATATTTGGGTCCAAAACCCAATATAAGCCACCATTTGTCCTGAAATAGTGGATAAATATTTTATTGAATATCCATACGAATTCATCAAGGTAATGTGAATTCGTGAACCCTTTCTTTGAGCATGGTTATTGCATTTTTTTTTTATAGATTTAGTTAGTTTTCTTGCTTCTAAATGCCAAGTGAATTGATGTCAATTTTGGTGTGAAATGATTAAGGAATTAAATCAGATAAATTAATTATATGTTTAGAATTTTGAAATATTAAATATAAAGATATTTAACTAATGAGAACTAATTAAATACTTATATTTAATTACGAATTTAATTAAAAAGTCTAATTATGAAATTTGGATATTTAATTTAATATTAAATCTAAATTGAAATTTAATGCATAATTACTATAATAGTATTTAATTATAAAAAATGTGTATTGTTAATATGCTAAGACTATTGGCCCATTCAGGGGCTTCCAAGGGTTGATCCTTGTGATGTTAGGTCAGAGGCAAAGAAGACAGATAATAAGATCAGAGATAGTTGAGTTAAAGTACAGTTTGATAGTGCCCCCAGAGGAATCCCAGGAAGGAGTGGGTCAGGTGTATCATTCTTGATGTGGATAATAACATCCTAACCATTTGTACCAAGTCTTTCTCATAGGGTACAAACAATGTGGCCGAATGCAAAGCTACTACATTTGCATTGAGAGTTGCTTATAGCAAAGGGTTCAAACAAATTATTATTCAAGGTGACTCACAAATTGTTATAGATGGAATTGCGAGAGGTAGTATGGTGTCATGGTAGTTAAATAAACACATCAGGCACATCAACAAGCTTTTGGAAAGCTTTGAAGACTATGGAGTATCCTATACATTTTGAATAGGAAATCTAATTGCGGATAAGCTAGCTAATGTGGGTGTTACAATGACACCTAACACAAAATTGGTGGATTATTTCTTATTGTCATCTTCATAACCCAATCTTTCATATGGGTGAGACAATTATGATATGATACTCAATCTTACCATTTAAATTGTAAGGAAGCAAAGGTGTGTGAAATTGCTTCCTATGCTAATCTTGAGAGGATGATTATGCAAATTCAACTAACTATTATAGATATTTCAATGGACAAATAAACATGCATAAATGAAACATCACAATAAGCACATAACATAATGATTACCATGGGGAATCCCTTCTAGGAGAAAAACCTCACCCTCCAAAACCCACATAATGTATTACCAAATCAAGATGATTACAATACACTTGTAATACAAGTTCTTACAGGAGCACATCACCACAACTTGAGCTCAGAGAAATCCCTTCTAGCATCCAGTCTTACAAATAGAACTCAATGATCAAACTACTCCCCACGCCCTCCTTATATAGTGAGTTTTCAACTTGGAAATCACTTGTGGTTTCATAAAACCATGGGCAAAATAACCATGCCACATGTTACCCATATTTGACATTTGTAACTCCAAGATGAGAAAATGACCAAATCAAAATAGTATTCCCATCCATAATTTTGTCCCCTATTTTAGAACCTCATAGAATTCATGTCGAGTTTTTTATATTCTAAAAATAGCCCACCTCTATTCTACTAAGGACAAGGTACATTTTTAAAAACTCATACACCTTCTTCCAACACATAAACATGTGGAAACTACCATAAACAAATTCTAGAATTTTCCAAAAAAAGCTTGCAAGGTTGAGACACATGTTTCTCAACATTCTCCCACTTGTCAAATATCTTGCAAAAGTTAGGGGATCCAAAGTGTCATGGAATTAATTGTTAGGGGCCAAGAGACCCATAGACTCTGAACACCATCTGAACTTCTCTATGCTCACGAGTTTATTTAGTGCATCAACAATATTTGTCAAAGTTTCTACCTTTTCTAGCTTCACCTTGCCATCCTCAACCATATCTCTCACAAAATGATATTGTACATCAATGCTCTTGGTCTTGGCATGAAATGTCAAGTTCTTCACTAGGCAAATTGTACTCTAACTATCATTATAAATTGTCAGTACATCCTATTTGAACTCTACATTTGAACACAATCTCTTAAGTTAGATGGCTTCCTTGTAGGCATGAGTAGTTGCCATATACTTTGCCTATGTAGTGGACAAAGGAACCACACCTTATCTCTTTCTCATCCAATTGATTGCACCACCAAATAATGTAAACATGTATGCATTGTTGAATCTTCTTCTATCAACATTACCAATCTAGTTTGAATCCACAGCCTTAAATATCCAAGGAATGCTTGTTTCCAGTTCCATTAAAACATATAGAGTACTATGAGGTACCTCACAAGTATCTAAAGACTCTTTTTACTAGATCCCAATGTACTCTTCCTAGATTACACATGTAACAAGAAAGTAATCCCACTGCTTGGGCAATGTTTGGTCTTGTACAGATCATAGCATACATCAAACTTCCAACATCACTATGGTATTGTACTCGAATCATCTCTTCCATCTCCAATGGGGGTGTAGGATATTGTGAGATAGAAAGATTTGTTCCCGTAGTAATGAGAGCATTCAATGGTCTAGAATCCTACATATTGAATCTTCTCAGAATAGCACCAATATACTTACTTTGGCCTTACAAAAGCTTTATATTTTTGTCATCTCTTATAATCTCCATTCCAAGAATGCACCTTTTGGCACCAAGGTCTTTCATTTCAAACTTTGTCTAGAGCTGAGATTTTAATTCTACAACAAACCTTTTCCTTTGCCAATAAACAACATGTCATCAACATATAAGTTGATAACCATCTCTTATAATCTCCATTCCAAGAATGTGCCTTTCTGCACCAAGGTCTTTCATTTTAAGCTTTTCTAAGAGCTGAGATTTTAATTCTACAATCAAACCTTTTCCTTTGCCAATAAGCAACGTGTCATCAACATTTAAGTCAATAACCAGGAAATGATCATCATCAGACTTGAAATATATACAATGATATGACTTTAAATCCAAAAATCCCAAACTCAATACATATGTATCAAACATTTGATACCACGTCCTAGGACTTTATTTTAAACCATACAAGAATTTCTTCAACTTACAAGCCAAATGACTTTTACCTTTCCCCACATAGTGCTCTAATTGTGTCATATAAATTTCTTCCTCCAAATTGCCATAAAGGGAAGTTGTCTTTGTATATGAGCAATGTTAGTATGCTAATAGAAACCAAATTTAAATAAAGCTTCTACAAACTAAACAAAATTAATAAACTTCAAGATAGACTAAGATGAACTCTCAATTGAGAATATGAGCCATTAATGGACTCTCTCAATAAGAAGCTCTCTTGTTGAGTAGCTTTATCTAAATGGATAGGATGTATGCTCAATATGCTTCCAAAGGCTTCAATGGATGATTGTGGATTTTTAGTGTGGATAGATGGCTTTAGTATGGATTTGGCTCTCAAAATAGCATTATAACTTTACTTCATGGATTGTATTAAAATGGCTTGGGAGAGGATTCCTTAAATAGGCAAAGGGCTTGAGGGATCAAGGGCTAGGATGCAAGGATGGGAAAAAGCTCATGGAGGGCTTAGATTGCATGAGAGGAGAGCACATAGATTGTGCTTCCTTACAACCAATCAAGGAGTGACACATGTCACAGGGTGAGAGGATGGAGGAAAGGGGAAGGATGAGTCAACAAAGGAGGCTCAAGGAATAAAATCTTCATAAAGACCCTCATAATGGCTTGTAAGAGCAATAAAAGGGCTTGGAAGAGTCATTTATGACCTAGGGGGCTTCATAAAGTTTTATGGTTGAGATATTTTGAGGGAGATGAGAGCAATTTCGACTTGGGCTTGATTAGGAAGGTTCTAAGCTTGCTTAGGATTGTGCAAATGATTAGAGGATGGATTAGGATGGTTTAGGATTAGCTTAGGGATAGGCAAGTGGATGGCATTTAATGAGGGTGAGTGAAGGAGGAGATATTTGTTAACTTTGGCTTGGGTTAGTAAGTTTTAACCCATGTTTAGGGAATGTGACAAGGTTGGGAGGGGATTAGGATTAGGTTTAAGGACATCTTCTAAAAGAGTCTAGACTTTGGATGAGGATAAAGACTTTCTAGAATAGTCTAGAATTTCCTAGGATGAGGATGAAGACTTTCTAGAAGAGTCTAGAACTTCTTAGGATGAGGATAAATTAGATTTTTAGAAAATAAATAAAGTTTTATTTATTTCAAGGGTTTGGGTTGAGGAGATATTTATTAAAACTTTTTTAATAAACATGAGGATTAATATTTAATCTTAATTAAATATTTTGAGTTGGGATTAGGGTAGGAAATGATGGGATTAGCCTTTAATCAAAATTAAAGAAGGATTAGAAGATTTTGGAAGAGGTTAGTGGTCTTAAGGAAATTGGCCAAGTTTTGGGCAAAAAATAATTTATTTATTTATTTTGGATTTTTTGGTCAATTTATTAATTAAATAATTAATAAATAAGGAAATAATGTTTAAATAAGATTTAAACATTTTTGGGAGGGATTCCTTAATTAAATATTTTTAATTAAGATAAAAGGATTTAATGGCATAAAAATAAATAAATTAATTAAATAATTAATTAATTAATAAATGATGATGTCATCGAAATTTTTTCAGAAAATAAAAATACTTTATTTTCTAAAGGTTTTTAGGTGTCTACATTTTGCCCCTCTTTGATGTGATGCCGCAAGTGGCATGGCATCAAAGATAAGAAAATAAGATGCCCAAGGCTAGAGTAGAAGAGGAGAGAATGGACTGCGAGATGCCCCCTCAAGAAGGCGGCGGGGAGAGAAAGCAAGGCTCGACGACTTCTTGAAAAGTACAAGAATCCAAGATGAGCAAGAAGACTCGGATTGGAAAAGAGAAGGGGTTGAATTAGCTCAAACTCTCACTATGGGAGAATGATAAAGGAGAATCAGATGCACAAGAGGAAGCAAGCTTAAGACTTTAGGGAAGGTGGAGGATGAAGGAGCAGAGCACTATAAAAGGAATCCAAGATGGGGAGATGGATGAGGGGATTATAAAGCTGATGCAACATGATTTCAAAGAGTTAGATTGGTGGAAGATGGGTTCCGGAGATCCCTAAGACTAGGATTGTGGATCTCGAAAGATGAGGCTTGGTGGATTGATTTGGATTGGTGGATCCCTAAGACTAGGATTGTGGATCCCTAAAGCTAAAGGTGAGGAGTGATTCAAAGAGATACTGATGCATAAGCTGGGGTCAGAGAGACGGATGCTGGATATGGATGGGGGATAATGGAGATGAAGGAAAACCATTGAAGCTTTTTGAGCGGGGGGGATACTTCAAAGAGAAGTACCACCATGTAGTTGAGCACTAGATTTGCTATAGGACTGTTGGTTAATTGCCAAGGTTACCAAGAACATCAAGGCCTTTTCACCAACTGTCTAGAGGACTGACGAACTAACTCAAAACAAACACGCAAGGATTGCCCCAGTATCACACATGAATCCCAGAGGAAGTAGTGTGGAAACGACACTGGGTATCCCACAAACAAAAAAGAAAACAAGCAAAAGACATGATCAAGACCTTACACTCTGATTGCCCCATTCACAGTATACCATGATATGGAAGATCGTGGCAACCTTGAGGAGGGAACAAGGAGATTGCTTGGAAAAGATATTTCAAGACCCAATAGGGAAGAGTCCAAATCAAAAGAAAGCGAAAATCCAAAAGAGAACCGTTTGCCAACGAGATGGGTAGGACGAGGTACTAACGGACCAATATCAGACATGAGGAAAGCTATATCCTGCAAGGACCTATCGGAGAGCACCTAAGCTAGTGGATTTGGATGAGTGATGCATCGGGCAAGCTGAACTAAGAAAGATAACACTCTGGTGATAGGAAATCTAGCTAAAGGATGCATTGGAATAGCTAACCAAGATGTGCGATGGGTGCAAGATGCTGATCAAGGACGAACTGACACGAACGCTGGATAGATGCAATGGTACTAAGCTAAAGAGGATGTACAAGCTGACAGACCAAGATATTTACAAGTGAGCTAATCAAGATATGGTACAAGCTAACGGACCAAGATAGTTACAAGCAGGCAAAAGCTCAGGATAATAGGATAGCGGGATGGTTCGATGTTGTGCAAGATGCGAAAGCTAAGGGCGGGGTGATAGCGAAAGATATGGATTTGGCAGGATGTATCCAATGATGATGAGAGATTTTGTGACCAAGGATAGCTAGAGGAGCAGGATGAGATGGCTGGATAGGATGGTAGATAGCTAGGATTATGATGGATATAAAGAGATGACATTGGGTTTGCATGAGGATAGCCTAGAGCTAGATACCAATGACAAGGGAGGATGGACAAGACAAGATCTCCAAGGAATATAGTGCCCCCAATCAGAAGATAACATGCAGAAGGAGGTCTTATGATGGATGTGATAGGATTGAAGCTAGGATGGAAAAAGCTGAAGGGGCTAGGGAGATGGATGATAGCTGAGATGATTGGCTGAAGCTGCATAAGATTAGTGGATGGTGTGAGATGGAAGCTGGAGGATGGAGGATAGGTGGATAGATTGGAAGATGGAGTTGGATGTCAAGAGATGACCAAAAGCATGAGGGTGATAGGCTAAGCTAGGGATGGCGGGATTATGCATGACGCTTGTTTGCCAAGTTTTCATCATGGTACTTGTCCAAGGCGCTTGAATTGCCAAGTTTTCACCAGTGGACGCTTTATTTTTCTTTTCTTTTTTGACTTTTTGACTTTGGACTTAGCTGGAATGATTTTGGCTTTCTTCAGCTATTTTGGCTTTTTTGGGATTTTTCACTGGCTGTTGTAATGTTCAATTTTGTTGCTAGCTGTTGGTACACCGGATGTGTGATTTATGCAATAGATTGGATTAGATGGGATTGATGGTAGGAGATGGAGGGATGAAAAGGTTGGAAAGGAGCATGATATGGGGATGCTTGCAAGAGCAACATTGGCACATGTTGGGACGGGTGTGAAAAGAGCATATGGGGGATAGATGGTAGATGCGGGCATGACAGAGGATTTGTGGAAGCGTGCTTGGGGATATAGGAACCCAAGATGGAGTTAGGAGATGGGGGACATGAGTCACTAGATGGGGGATTAGCAGTGGTGGATGCCATTATGCATTGGGTTTCAACTTTTTTCTTGGGGATCCACATGGTTTTGGATTTTCTTTTCATAGGCTTTTGCATTGTTTTGCATTCTTTGATTGGATTTTGCCTTTTTGGAGTATGTCTTTTAGAATAGACATATGATTGCCTAGGATGTGGATTTTTAGCTTTATGCATTTTGAAGTTGGCATTCACATTGCTATGGTAAGCTTTGGGAAGATGGTTAGGAGAAGCTTTGTGAGATGGAGAGGATATGAAAGAGCGCGTAGGGGGATGATGATGGATGATGTGCCCTGATATGTGCCTTTGTTGATCTTGCATAGAAATGGATGGAATAGGATTTTTATGATGGCTAATAGGAGGATGGAGGATGGTAGATTTTGGGACATAGGGACCCAAAATGGATTTAGCGGATGAAGGGGGGATATGGTAGGTTGTTTTGGGTTGCAAAGATGGTGGAGGGGGGATGACATAAGATTTCTTGAAGGAGTGATGGGAGGCTGGCATGGTGGGCTTGGAGATAGGCTTGGTTTGGGGGTGTGGTGTACCAACACCTTTAGATGGTGAGCCTTTGGATACATATCCAAGACCATGAAATCTTAGATTTTTTTGTGCAATAATAGGCTCTCTGATTCCTTTCTCTTGTGGTCCTAAACCTTGACCTTGATAATGCCATTGATTGAGCATTTGAACAAGCTGAGGAAACTTTTTGCTTGCAGAAAATGGTAGAAGTGATTTATTAGGTGTATTGCAATGGGGAGATACTATTCTTAATTCTTTTGCTGAGAGAGGGCCACCGTGGATGAATGTAAGTGAACCAAGAGGGTAGATTATAGATGGTGGAATAGCTTGGATAGGTGGTAAGATGGAAGCATGGAGCGGGGGAGATGGAAGGATAGGATCTTGATGTAGCTGGTGGGATGACAAGATATCTTGTAGTGGAGGAGATATGGCTCGAGGTTTTGGAGATGGGGGAGATGGTGACTGCACTATGGATGGAAGATATGGTATGATGATATCTTCATTTATGCTTTGGGGGATGTCAACATGCTTTTGGGCAGGATCTTGATAGGATTGGTTTGGAGTGGATGGTGCGATAGGAGGTGAAGGGATGGATTCTTCAAAGGCAGCGGATGGATAGATGGGAGATTCAGTAGTGGAGATGGGTGAGTAGAAGATGGATGCATAAGGGTCATTACGAGAGATTTGGGAAATGCTTGGAGGCAATGTGGATAGGATTTGGAGGGATTTGATAGGTGGTGGGATTTTGATGCTTGCAGGAAGTGGAAGGATTTTAAGCAATTTGATGGATGGTATGGGGATGATAGCTATGGGAGATGGAGGTGATATTATATATGGGGAAGCTTCATCACTGACTACTTCACATGGTTGGATTAGATGACATGGCTTATCGACTGTTGGAGGCGACTTTTCTTGTATTTCCTCTAGGAGATTCCTTGGGGACTCGTGTGTCGAAGGTGGAGGTGGATTGACAGGAATAGCTAGTGTGATGGGGGTGGAAGATTGGAAGCTTGGTTGATGGGGTGATGGAGGGGAAGCTGGAATATCAGATGACATGACTAGATAGTTTGGAATAACTCTTGGATTTTGGGGGATGCTTGGGGGAATGTTTCTAAGGCTTTCAATATACCCGTCATAGTCAACAAGATTTTCATCATCATTGGAATAGGAGATGGCGGGAGCAAGGACAATGCGACCAAACACATCATGATAGGATTGGTACTTCATACTTTGATGATGAGTTTGATGGGGATGGGGTCTTGCGCATGGATGAACATGGAAGCTCATGGTTGGATTTGGGTTAAGCACAAATTTTGGATTAGCTGATGAAAGATTTCCTAGGGAGAGTCAAAGCTGTATGACAGACCTAAGGAGGATTGGCTGGAGATTTTTGGCTTTCTTGTGGGTGGAAGCTTCAAGGGTATGCTATCAAAAAGTGAGAGTTTTGCTTTCCTATGTGCAGGATTCGTGGTGATTGTGTCAACTTAAGGATAGACTAGTGATCCTATGGCATGACACGAGATTGACCACTTGTGGATCCCAACCTTTAGCTCAAGGTGATGAGGGATACAAGTGACAAAGCTGGATTACCCTAGACAATGCTCTGTCAAAGGGATAACCTTGGTGAGATTGGTTGATTGGTAGGATTGATTGGATAGCAAAATCTAGCAAAGTGACAACAAATCTTTAAAGGCTTGGGTGATTTTGGATTGGGTTGCTAGCTGGCTGGGGGGATGATTTGGATGGACTTTGGATTTGGGATTGTTCTAAGGCAAAGAACTAGATAGATTCGGTTGCATCGGGGGAGCTTGGATGATTTTCTGATAAGGCAGTGACTACGCTAAGTATGCCTTGAGTTGGGAGATTTTTGCTTTTCTGAGATTTCGACCAAAATTGGCAAACATTCATTCAAAAGCTATGAACAAACAAGCAGACAAAAGTTTTGAGCAAGCACGTCAAACACACCAACATCTTAGGAAGCTTTCTACAAGGATGAAATTTGGTTTAGCTAGGGAGTCCTCGATATACACAAGGTACGTGAGGCCCAAATCTGTAGATGAAACCAAAAAGATGTCACACAACCAAGAGGAGCAGTAACCCACTTCTCCTCTTTCACTTCTCAAGGGTATAAAGTTCCTTGAGGCTTAGCCCGAGTGACAAAATTTTGATCCCAAGAGAGGTGTCTTTGGATTCACCTCTCGATCTTTATACTCCGCTGGAACGCTGGAGTTGAGGTCGTCCCAAGGGGTGATGAAATCCCCAAGTAGGCCTCCTAAAAAGTGTAAAACAAGACCACATACATGATCTTGGGCTTTAAAAGACACACGTTCATTCCAATTGATGATTTAAATTTTGTAAGCTATGATTGAAGACACTTGTGATTATGGCATACAATGTTCATTCCAATTTGACAGCGTCATTAGCATAATGAAAGTCAAGAGATCGTCAACATAAGAAATGCGAGCGCCATTGAAAATGCGTCAAAACCATGCGATGTTCATTGATTTTTAGAGTGTGAGTTTATTTTAAGCCCAAAACAAAGATGTGTGAAACTCGATTGCCAAGCGCGTGCCCGGAGGCCCTCCACATCAATAGTTGTTCAATTTTAGTGCCCAAACTTGAAGTGTGATCGATTTAATCTAGAGTTTTGGTCATTTAATTTTTTTGATAAAGTTAAAGCAAACGTTCAAAGACCAAGTGAGTGAGTTAGATTGTGGAACATTTAACACCTTTTTCAAGTAGACCCATCCCCATAAATGGTGCTGAGATTGCAACCAATGGTTGAATTGATGGGTGATTAGAAAAGAGGTGAGTCCAAGAAACTACTCAAATTGATTTTTGCAAATTTGTATTTAACTTAACAAAGTCTCTTAAATATCCAAAAATCAAACTTTACCTAAATTGCATGTGGAAAAGAGATTTGTTTTGTTCAATTTTAGAAGCTCCAAATGGAGTGTTTGATATTGCAATGGTTAATTGATCCTTGGCATTCAAGATTGGATTTGTTGTTTTAATCATGCATTCAAGAAAAAATTGATTTTAATCCATGGCATTCAAGAGTGTGTTTAGCAACATGCATTCAAAGACAAGTGATTAAACATTCAAGTTTTTTCCTTTGAGCATTCAAGATTGAGATTTTGTGTGTTGTTTTAAGAACTTTGAAGTGTTTTGTTTTAACCTTAAATCATTCAAGATTGTTTTGGACTCAAAAGTCAAAATGACTCTTTGGACTTTGCTTTTCATTCAAGATTTTGTGTTCTAGTTTGCATGTTTTAAGCCCAAAAATGATATTCCTAGATTGTTTTGATGCATGAAAAACCTAAGAAACATTCAAGATTTTGCAACAAGACATTTGTTTGGAACAAATGACAAAAGTTTTAGGACTCTTAGTTTTCATGAGATTTTTAAAAGAACTTTAAAATATTTTCAAATGAGGTTCATTTTATCCTTGATTGATGCTTTGAGTTTGATTTAGATTTTAGTGTGCACTTAGTGTTGATTTTGAACCTTTTGAAATGGAAACTTGAAGTTCTTTTTAAATTCCCAAAAATGAAGTGTTCCTAACTTTGCATGAATGCATCTAAAACCTTGATGTTGCAAGGATGCAAATGATTAGATTGGTTTAGTTTCACTTGTTAAAAGATTTTTTCTTTTTTGCAAATTTTTAATTTTTTAATGGATTTAAGTATGATTTGGGGGTTCATTTTAAGCACTAAAAAGAAGTGTGTATGATTTTGCTTCCTTAAAAAAAAAATGGCCAAGATCTCCCACAAGAAGAAGAAGAAGAAGTAGATGGAATAAGAAGAATATAGACAAGAAGAGGAAGAAGAATTCCAAGTGCTTTGTCCACCTATAAGCTTGAAAAATCTGCAAATACTATGAGATAGACTATGAGTTCCTTTGTCTTCTTCATGCTCATGTGGACTTACAAAACCAATTTATACAATCCTACCAATCACAAAAACAAGCAAAATTAGCCAAAATCAACAAATGACATACAAAACTTGACTAAAAAAGCTAATGAAGATGACCCATGCAGGGTCCCACCGGGCGTGCCAAAATGTATATGAGCAATGTTAGTATGCTAATAGAAACCAAATTTAAATAAAGCTTCTACAAACTAAACAAAATTCATAAACTTCAAGATAGACTAAGATGAGCTCTCAATTGAAAATATGAGCCATTAATGGGCTCTCTCAATGATAAGCTCTCTTGTTGAGTGGCTTTATCTAAATGGATAGGATGTATGCTCAATATGCTTCCAAAGGCTTCAATGGATGATTGTGGATTTTTAGTGTGGATAGATGGCTTTAGTATGGATTTGGCTCTCAAAATAGCATTATAACTTTACTTCATGGATTGTGTTAAAATGGCTTGGGAGAGGATTCCTTAAATAGGCAAAGGGTTTGAGGGATCAAGGGCTAGGATGCAAGGATGGGAAAAAGCTCATGGAGGGTTTAGATTGCATGAGAGGAGAGCACATGGATTGTGCTTCCTTACAACCAATCAAGGAGTGACACATGTCACAAGGTGAGAGGATGGAGGAAAGGGGAAGGATGAGTCAACAAAGGAGGCTCAAGGGATAAAATCTTCATAAAGACCCTCATAATGGCTTGTAAGAGCAATAAAAGGGCTTGGAAGAGTCATTTATGACATAGGGGGCTTCATAAAGTTTTATGGTTGAGATATTTTGAGGGAGATGAGAGCAATTTCGACTTGGGCTTGATTAGGAAGGTTCTAAGCTTGCTCAGGATTGTGCAAATGATTAGAGGATGGATTAGGATGGTTTAGGATTAGCTTAGGGATAGGCAAGTGGATGGCATTTAATGAGGGTGGGTGAAGGAGGAGATATTTGTTAACTTTGGCTTGGGTTAGTAAGTTTTAACCCATGTTTAGGGAATGTGACAAGGTTGGGAGGGGATTAGGATTAGGTTTAAAGACATCTTCTAGAAGAGTCTAGACTTTGGATGAGGATAAAGACTTTCTAGAATAGTCTAGAATTTCCTAGGATGAGGATGAAGACTTTCTAGAAGAGTCTAGAACTCTTAGGATGAGGATAAATTAGATTTTTAGGAAATAAATAAAGTTTTATTTATTTCAAGGGTTTGGGTTGAGGAGATATTTATTAAAATATTTTTAATAAACATGAGGATTAATATTTAATCTTAATTAAATATTTTGAGTTGGGATTAGGGTAGGAAATGATGGGATTAGCCTTTAATCAAAATTAAAGAAGGATTAGAAGATTTTGGAAGAGGTTAGTGGTCTTAAGGAAATTGGCCAAGTTTTGGGCAAAAAAAAATTTATTTATTTATTTAGGGTTTTTTGGTCAATTTATTAATTAAATAATTAATAAATAAGGAAATAATGTTTAAATAAAATTTAAACATTTTTGGGAGGGATTCCTTAATTAAATATTTTTAATTAAGATAAAGGGATTTAATGGCATAAAAATAAATAAATAAATTAAATAATTAATTAATTAATAAATGATGATGTCATCGGGACTTTTTCAGAAAATAAAAATACTTTATTTTCTAAAGGTTTTTAGGTGTCTACAGTCTTCACGTCCATCTTCTCAAATTCTAGATCATAAGTTGCTATAATATAAAGTAAAAATCAAATGGATGTCATTTTTGCCATAGGAGAAAAAAATTCTCAATAATCAATTCCTACAACCTGGGAGTAATCTTTTGCAACCAAATGTGCTTTGTACTTCTCAATGCTTCCAACTGAACCCATCTTTCTTTTGAACACCCATTTATAACCAACATTCTTTCATCCTTTAGGCAATGGTATAAGGTCCCATGTGTCATTCTTCTTAAGAGTTGTCATCTCTTCATCCATGGCTATTTTCCAAGGCTTTGAATCATTCATACCAAGAGCCTCTTCCACAGATTTTGGTTCATCAATATTAGCATTCAAAGAAAATATACACCTCCAATCATCAGGAGCATATACATACCTTTCTGGTGCTTTCCTCTATCTACTAGACCTTCGAACAAGATCTGGTTCAAGTTCAGGTTTATGATCAGGTTCTTCCTCTTCCTCTAATGATTTTGAACTTGTAGAGCTCTCCTCAACATCTTGTATTTCTAAGGACCTTAATTCAAATTTCTTAGGTGTAGCAAGAAGTTGAATCACATCTTTCTTTTCTTCTATCTGTTCTAGTAGAACTATAACAGAAGAAGGCTTAGTTTCTCTAAAGATGACACTTCTAGAATAATAAAACCTTTTGTTCAACAAGATCCCAAAGCTTGTATCCTTTCACACCATAACAATATCAAATGAAGATACATTTGACAACTTTGTTGTCCAATTTTGTTTGCTTCTTCTTTGACACATGAGCATATGCCTCACAACCAAACAGTCTTAGATGTCTAAGTGAAGGCTTGTGGGCCGACCATGCTTCCATTGGTGTCTTATCAACAACAATTGATGTATGAGACTTATTTATTAGGTAGTAGGTAGTGGCTACAACTTCAGCCTAGAACTTTTGTTCCAGTCTAGCTCCACTCAACATACTCCTAGCCTTCACCACCAAGGTCCTATTCATTCTTTCTGCAACTCCATTTTGTTGTGGAGAATGCAAAGCAGTCTTCTCTCTTTTAATACCACAATATTTATAAAATGTGTCAAAATATTAGAGCAATATTCACCACCATTATTAATTCTCAAACACTTTATCTTCTTTCCAATCTGCAACTCAACCATTGCTTTACATTCTTTGAAACAACTTAAAACTTCAACTTTAATCATAAGGAAATAAACCCATGTTCTTCTACTAAAGTCATCAATAAAAGAAACATAATAAACTAATATACCAATAGAAGGAACATCAACTGGACGAAATACACCTAAATGTATTAGATCCAAAATACATGAGGACTTATGAGAACTTGAGTAAAACCGAATGTGGTTTTATTTACCATCGATACAATGCTCACAAAAATCAAACTCAAGATTGCAATCATTCAACCCATCAACAACATTTTAATTTTTAAAGGTTTGTAGACCCTTCTCACCTATCTAGTTCAGTCTCTAGTGCCATAACATAATCTTCTCTACAAGCAAGTTTGATTCAATACATAGAGCACCCTTGGGTACCCAAAAACCATGACCATCTGTTGAAAGAAAAATCCTCTCCTTCTCCAAAAAAGTTGTCCTTTTCACAATCTTATCAGAAGTACTATTGCACTTAACCTTGCATACATCATGCTGGTACAATGTACCCAATCTGCTTCCTCTTGCTATTACCAGAACACCTCTCACTATTTTCACACCCACTTCAGAAAACTATGCATGCACACCACATCTATTAGTTTACAAACAAATAATAAGTTCCTTGCTAGTCTCAAGATATGTAAGACACCATCAAAAAATTTCATACCAATACTTGCACGACCAACAATATCAAGAATTGAGTTATCAACCAAATACACCTTACCACCATCAAACTTTTCATACTTACTAAACCAATTTCTATTAGGAGTCATGTGGAAAGATGCACCCAAGTCTATCAACCATGCATTATCACTTGCATGAGTGACCAAGGCTGTGATGAAAGCATCTCTATCTTCCTTCTCAGACTCAAAATTAGAATCTTTATTCTCCTTCTTCTTCTTCTTTTCCATTGTGCAATCCTTTCAGAAGTGTCCAGGTTTGCCATAATTCCAACAGATTGCCTTGGACTTATCAGGAGATTTTGATCTCCCCTTATTCTTGGACTTAGAATGACCATGTTGCTTTTCATTCTTGCCTATTTCTTTTGAACTTCCTTGAGCACTCAAAGCCTCTTTGGCATATAGAGAGACCTTCCTTCTCATCTCTTCATAAAGTAGAGAACCAACAACATCCTTCATCTTCAAGACAACTAAAGTGCTCCCTATGGCCATTGCCCATGATAAGGCAATCCCATGAGTCTAGAAACAAACATAGCAAGACTTGACACCTTTCTTCTGCATTCATTGATAACCCAATGGAGGTTAACTGAGTCACCAACATATTAAAACTTTCTAGAAGCTCAAAAATCTATCTGCCTTCTTCCATTCTCAAAGAATACAACTTCTTCCTCAAAAAAATCTTGTTCACAAGTAATTTCACTTAATAGATCTCACTTAGATTCTTTAAAATCTTCTTCGCAGTACCCTTTTTAGCTTTTCTATTAGTCACATCATATTGTGTAGCTAAAGTCAAATCTGTAGGCCTCTATTTATTCTCATCAATCGCATCCCATAGATCTTCCATCTTTAGCTTCCACATCTCAAAGTTTGTTCCATAAAAACTTCTCTACATCAATCCTCCCTGATATGCTTGTCATCTTTGCAATCCTGCAACACATAAATGAAAACCTTTGCACAAGCTCCCACTCAAACCTTGATTAGCTCAAAAAACCTTGTACCCAACAAATAGAACCAAAACTAGCCAGGCTTTGATACCACTTGTAGGGAAGCAAAGGTGCACATAATCACTTCCTACGCTAATCTTGAAAGAATGATTATGAAAATTCAACTAACTATTACAAAGATTTCAATGGATAAATAAACATGCATAAATAAAAAATCACAATAAGCACATTACACAATGATCACCGTGGGGATATCCTTCCAAGAGAAAAACCCCACCTTCAAAAACCCACATTATGTATTACCAAATCAAGATGATTACAATACACTTGCAATGCAAGTTCTTACAGAAGTGCATCACTACAACTCGAGCTTAGAGAGATACCTTCTAGCATCTAGTCTTGCAAACAAAACTTAGTGATCAAACTCCTTCCCAAGCCTTCCTTACATAGCAATTTTTTAACCTGGACACCACTTGTGGTTTTACAAAACCATGGGAAAAACAATCATGCCACATGTTACCCATACTTGACATTGGAAACTCCAAGATGAGAAAACAACCAAGCTAAAATAGTTTTCTTGTCCATAATTGTGTCCCCTACTTTAGACCCTCATAGAATTCATGTAATGAGTTGTTTATACTCTAAAAATAGCCCACCTATATTCTACTAGGGACTAGACACATTTTTAACAACTCCTGTACCTTTTTCTAATACATAAACATGTGGAAAACTACCACAAAAGAATTTTAGAATATTTTGGAAACATCTTGCAAGGTTGAGACACATGTTTCTCAACATAAATGGTGACGAATTTGGCTAGGCATGTGAGGTTTCATTTCAAGTGTGAGGAATTGAACATAGAGTACCCAATTATGATAACCTTGTGTGGTGTGTTTGGAACTTTATGGAGAATTAATGGTTTTATATTGTGTGGTGTTCATCATTCTTTTCAGTGATTAATAATAGTTTGGTGGAGTTAGAAGCTAGAGAATAGAAGCAAATTTCTTCTTGGAAACATCTAAATGCAAGTAGATGTCAGAGTTTCAAATGATGATCACACCATGTAGGTTGGCATAGGTGTTTAGGGTGGTAGAGGATGAGTTTTTTGAAATCCCCCTCTAGCTATTTGGCAAGGATTTCATTAAGGGTGATTTTTGTCCATGAACCAACATGAATATTTCCTCAATGTTCTATGCTTGGGCTTTCATGTTGGCGCAAAGCATGGAGGAGGCCATGTGAATGGTAGACTTGAGTATTGAACTAGATTGAAGGCTCAGGATTTAGAGATGGTCGCTAGTTGCAAAGCTTGTGAGGTATTTCATATAGTCGAGGGTTAGTGGATGTATGTGGATGGTGTTAGAGAGGGCTTCCAACCCTTTATGGTGTTTGGCATGATGACACTAGTTAAGCAGTGGGTGGGTGAGGCACATGTAGCAAGGGAAATATTGGTCAAGTACATGATCTAGTGGGAGGAGGACATGTTAGGATTAACCTTGAATATAGAAATAATAGTAACATGCAAATATAACCAATATCAAAGAATAATAGATCGCATAGAAGAGAACACAAGACACCAAGATTTAACGTAGTTCACCCAATCCCTAGGCTACATCCACCAACAGTAAGTCCAATATTATTATTATCTAGTGATTACAATCTGTAATCCCTTAAAGCTCAATACCACCACAAGAAGCTACAATATCACCATTACATTATGGAATCCCTAACCCTAAGCCTTTTTATACAAGCTTTTGCCACTTACAAACTTAGGGCTAGAATAAGTTGTCTAATAGGAAAAATAGCAACCAATGCCTTTTACAATATAAGGGCATTTGGCACACCTGGGGTGCTTCCCTAGGACCCCACAAGGGCACTACCCCTTGATGCCATAGAAATAATATGGGGAGAAAATTGCACTGAATAAACCTCTGAGTCTAATTAGGCTTCACATCACAACAATCTCCCACTCGGAGACTGAGCAAACTCCACAACAATAACCTCCCACTTAGAGACTGATCATAGCATTGCTAAACTTGTAGCTCCCACTAGAATATCAAACCACCCTAGACTCTATTGTTCTTTTATTTTATTCAGTCTAAAAGACCAATCAAAGTTGAGAGGAATTCAACTTCTCTCTTGTTACTACCTTTGGAAACATATCTGTTGGATTGTCATTTGTATGTATCTTGTCCAACTTTAACTATCCATCATCCAAAATTGACCAAATAAAATGGTACCATAACTATATGTGTTTTATCTTTGAATGCAGAGCATAAATCTTCGCAAGATGAATGACACTCTAGCTATCTGTAACCAATATTTATCCCTCTGAGGGTGTCCCAATTCTTCCAAGAAGAATTGAAGCCATATCATCTCCTTGGCTGCCTCTATAGTAGCAACATACTCTCCCTCTGTAGTGGATAAAGCATTAACATTCTGCAACCTAGAAACCCAACTCACAGCTACTCCACCAACAATAAATACATAACCTATAGTATTCTACCTAGTATCAATATATCCTGCCAAATATGAGTCAACATAACCCTATAAATTAGTAGTAGATCCCCCAAAGCGTAAACACTTACTGGATGTACCTCTCAAATATCTGAGAATCCATTTAACTACATTCTAATGCTCAATTCCTGGATGACTCGTATACTTGCTAATAACTCCCAGTATATGTGCAATATCTGTCCCAATACATACCATAGCATACATCAAACTTCCTATAGCTAAAGCATAAGGTACCTTGGACATCTTGTCCTCCTCTTCTTGTGTATTTGGACAAATCTCCTTAGTCAACTTCAAATGACAAGGTAAAGGTGTGCTGACAGCTTTAGCGTTCTCCATAGAGAAACATTGCAACACCTTTGTAATATAATTAGCCTGAGATAATGTCAATTTTCTATTCTTCCTATCTCTACAAATCTTCATACCAAGGATTTGTTTTGCTACCCCAAAATCCTTCATAGCAAATGCATGTGCTAATTCTTCCTTTAACCCCTTAATGTGATCCATCTTAGACCCAACTACAAGCATATCATCAACATATAAACATAAAATCATCCAACCTCTTAAAGTAAACACAATGATTTGAATGACACCTACTATGGCCATCATGCATAAACTTGTCAAATTTTAGATACCATTGCCAAGGTGCTTACTTCAAGCCATATAAACTTTTCTTCAATCTGCACACTAAGTTCTCCTTACCTTTGACCTCAAATCCCTATGACTATGCCATATATATCTCTTCATCCAAATCACCATGAAGAAAGACTATTTTAACATCAAGTTGCTCCAAATGCAAATCTTCAGTAGCCACAATACTTAAAACAGTGTGAATGAAGTCACTTTAACAACAAGAAAGAATATCTCATCAAAATCAATGCCTTTTATTTGTGCAAATGCTTTTACAACTAATCTAGCTTTAAATCTTTTCTTACCTCCATCCTCTTCTTTTAATTTGTAAACCAATTTATTCTGTAAAGCCCTTTTACTTGTAGGCAACTTGCATAAATCCCATGTCTTATTTTTCAGCAAAGAGTCCATTTCGTCTTTCATTGCAAACTCCCACTAAATCTTTGTATCCACCTATATAGCTTCATCATAACATTCAGGTTCACCAACATTTGTTAGTAAAATAGAGTACAAAGAAGGAGAAAATCTTTTTGGAGGTCTACTTAGCCTTGTTGATCGTCTAACATTCACTGGTGTGTGTGGTATTTGTTGTTGCAGTTGTTGCACATCATGAAGAATTGTTGGAACAATATCATATTTAGTATCATCCAAGACTATATAATCATCTTCTTTCTTCCCATGTTGCTACAACAAATCTTTGTACAACACTTTCTCATTGAATATGACATCGTTGCTTCTTAAAATTGTACAATTTTCAAGATCCCAAAGCCTATAACCAAATTCATTAATGCCATATCCAAAAAATACATATTTCATTGACTTAACTTCCAGCTTGGTTCTATTTCTAGAATCTATATGAGAAAATGCTTCACAGCTAAAGGTTTTGAGAAAAGAATAACTCACCTTCTTACTAGTCCATGCTTCCTCTAGAATACCATAGCCCAAAGGAGTAGAGGGACCTCTATTAATCAAATATACAACAATATTGACAACCTCTACCCACATGTTTAAGGGCAACTCTACATGCAACCTCATGCTTCTTGCATGCTCCATTATAGTCTTGTTCATGCGTTTAGCCACTCCATTTTCCTATGGAGTCCTTGGAACAATTTTTTGTCTATGAATACCATTTCTGAAGCAATAATCTTCAAATTCATGACTTCAATACTCACCACCATTATTAGATTTGAGATATTTTAATTTCTTTCTAGTCTCATTTTCAACCAACCATTTCTATTTCTTGAAAGTTTAAAATACAACATATTTGTGTCCAAGGAAATAAACCCATACCTTTCTAGTTGCATAATCAATAAACATAACATAATAATGAGAGCCATCAAGGGAAGATACCTGAGCTGGTCCCTATACATCAGTATGCATGAGCTCTAATCTCTCACTTTTCTTTTCCTTCTCAGTCTTCACAAAACTCACTCTCTTTTATTTTCCATACACACAACTTTTATAGAAATCCATATTAACACATTTCAGACCTAGTAAAACTTGCTTTGAATGAAGCACTTTCATATCTTTCTCACTTGTGCCCAAGCCTCTGGTGCCATAACGCTATATCAAAATCTACAACTATTTTTTCTACCTGCTTAGCAACAGCAACTATTCCTAAACATTCATTTTTCTCTGAAAGAATCAAAGTAGAAGGAATAGTATGACTTGTACAAAGATATAAGGTGCCTACTTTCACAGCTTTTTCTACTACAAGGGAACCTTTTGAAACCTTCCAATTTTTTATCGTTAAAAGTAACTACACAACCCTCATCATTGGGTTGCCCTACTAAAATTAAATTCCTACTTAGCCTTGGAACATTTCTTACCTCATGCATTAGCTAATAATTCCCATTCTGCAACTTAATCTTAACTTTTCCTTTTCTAACAATCTGATAGGGTTCATTATCCTCAAAATAAACAAGCCCAAAATCCCCTTGGACATAATCAATAAAATAAACTCTATGAGGAGTAGCATGAAATGAAGCACCAGAATCTAAAACCCATGAATCATCAATACTTTCTAAAGAAAGAAGCAAATCATCCTCTTTAGATTATTTACTTATCATATTTTCCTCCTTGTTCCCTTCTAGTTTATCTCCTTCATTGTTCTTTCGAGTCCAACAATCTTTCTTCTTATGCCCTGGTTTACCATAGTACCAACAATCTCTTGGTCTTCTAGATTGAGACCTCTTCCCCTTTGACTTTCCTCTTGATTTCTGACGATTTCCAAAATTATTTCCTCTTTCAGTCATCTGCCTCTACTTGAGCATTCAAAGCACTTCCTGATGTAGATCCACCTGAGGTTTTCCTACGAGTTTTCTCACTTAGAATAACACCAATCACATCATCAAATTTTAGGGTATTAGATCCAAAAATAGAATTACTCACAATCATTACCAAGCCATTCCAACTTTCAAGCAAGGAACACAAAATCAAGAGAGCCCTAATTTCTTCATCAAAATTAATACCCATAGAAGATAACTGACTAGTAATAATGTTAAACTCATTTAAATGATCCACAATGGATCCACCTTCTGTCATCTTCATATTAAATAAATGCTTCATGAGAGATACCTTGTTTGAAGTGAAGGGCTTTTCATACAGTTTTAGTAGGGTTTGCATCAGCTCTGTTGTCGTCTTTGATTTTGTAATATTAAATGTCACTGATGGTGCCAAGCATAATTCAATGCTTCCAAGTGCCTTTCTTTCTAAAATCTCCCAGCCCTCATCTATCATAGTTCCCTATTTCTTGGATTTTCCTTCCAACGGCTTCCATAAGTCCTTCTGATAAAGATAGTCCTCCATTTGCATCTTCCATAACTGAAAGTTTTTCCCATTAAAATTCTCCAACTTTAGCTTACCCTCATCTACCATTGCTCCCATTCAACTGTGAGACTCCCACTCAAGCATGAGACCTTCTGGTAGAGGATTGTGAAAAAAAAATGACAATGGTCTGGCTGAAAAAAAAAATGACAATGGTCTGGCTAAAAAAAAAAATGATGACAGTTTGAGTTAAAAAAAATGACAACCGTTTGGCTCTAATACCACTTGTTAGGATTAACCTCAAACAAAAATAACAGTTACATGCAAATATAACCAATATCAGAGAATAATAGATCGTATAGAAGAGAACACAAGACACCAAGATTTAATGTGGTTCACCCAATCCCTAGGCTATGCCCACCAACAACAAGTCCAATATTATTATTATCCAGTGATTGCAATCCACAATCCCTTATAGCTCAATACCACCACAAGAAGGTACAATATCACCATTATATTATGAAATCCCTAACCCTAAGCCTTTTTATACAAGCTTTTGCTGCTTAAAAAATTAGGGCTAGAATAAGTCATCAAATAGGAAAGATAGCAGTCAATGCCTTTTATAATATAAGGGCATTTTTAGCTTCGAGTGCTACCCTAGGACTCTGCAGGGTCGCTACCCCTTGACCCCATCTTGGGGACACTGCCCCCAAACCCCCATAGAAATAATATGGGGAGAAAACCATGCCGAAGAAATATCCAAGTTTGATTAGGCTCCATATCATAATAGGACAAGTGTTAGCTAGTAGAAGAGAGGAAGTGCAAACAAAAACACTCCCAACAAGGTCAAAAATCACAATGTAGATGAGATACCATAGGCAGTGCCACCACCAATATTGGGCAAGAAGTCTAGCAAGATGGATACCAAGGGTAGGATCATGATCATTAAATCCTGAGAGGAAATGTTGGCGAGGTGGTGCTCTCTATAGATGGTGGTTCAATGAGATTTTTCTTGGATGGCCTACATGGCCATTTTTCCTAGTAGGGCTATTTCCATGTTTATGTGTCAGTACTTGGTATGCTTTTGGGGTTGATGTGTCATAGTTTGTCTAGGTAGCTGATGTAGGGGTTGTGTTGACAATAAAGGCTTAAGGACTTTTCTATTTTAAATGTAATGGTTGAAGTTTGAATCAATACAAAAATCACTTATCAAACAATAAAAAATGCTAAGAATATTAACTAGTCGTTGTGCACTTTTGTAAATGCAATGATTAGTCGATAGGATAGGCTTTTTTTTTTCTTTTTTTAAAATGGATTGTAGTACATTTCCAAAAAATAAGTCACACTTGAATCAAAGATGGATTATTCATTATTCTTTTTATTAGCAAAGGGATTGTTCTTGTACATTTCAAAAACATAAGCCATACTTGTATCAAAGATGGATTATCCATTATTGATTACCCTAAGCTATGATCTTGAGAACTTGCAACATTATTTAAGGGATATTGGAAAATGAACCCCACTTCAATTGAAAAATATACTATTTATTAAGAAGACAAGAAATCTAACAGAGCACCCCAATAGCAAAAAAGTCATAAATTTAACTCTTAACTAATTCTTTTTTTCTTTTTTTTTTGTAAAATGTATTTGTAAAATTCTAGAACCAAAAAAATTAATCACAAATTAGTGTGTGGTAAAAGTTGTTCATTGAAAAATAACTATGAATAATTCTAAAAATAACATTAGGCTTAATAGAAAAACACTATCACTCTAGATTATTGAGTGTTGATCTATTAAGTAATTTGATAGTCAATGGTTTGGGATGTTTAATTAGCCATCTTTGTCATTTAAATAACTTTGATATTTTTACTCATATCTATGATGGCTTTTCTTAGGTCTTATCCAATGCTTATGCTCCTAACACTATGTCTAGTTGGGTCAAGTATTGGAGAAGGCTAGAAAAAAATAGTTCTTCATTTCTTAGTTATCTGTGGTTGGTTATGGAGGACTTCAACTCTCCTCTTAAGGAGAGTGATAATTTTGGGGCTTCGAGTCTACAAACCATCTGGAAGGAAGACTTAGACCTTTTGAATTTGATTAATAGATAAGCTTTAATGGATGTTGATTTGTAGGGGGTTAACTATACTTGGTCTAATGGGAGGAATGAAATGGATCTCATCCATGTTTGCCTTGATAAAGCTCTTATTTCTAGTGATTCATTCAACATGTATATCTACTTGCACTAATGTGGGTTAGAATAATTTACGTATTTCCTTTTTAGTTGACCCCATAGTGATTAAAAGGAACTCCCCCTTTAGATTTTAAAAAATGTGGATGGACCATCTTGATATTTTTTAACAAAATATGGGAGTGGTAGGTAGAAGTGCATGGTACTTCTATGTTCAAGGTTGTTGATAAGATTAGATTCATTAAGGATAAAATTAAAGTGTGCAATAAGGAGGTCCATAGGGACATTTTACAAATTAATAAATCTATTAAAGCTAAAACGAACAAAGTTTGGGATATTATACAGAAATAAGGGTATCTCTAGGATTTGAGAAGCAAGGAAGATGAGATCTTAGTGAAATATCATAATATTATTGTGAGGGAGGAGATTTATTGGAGACATAGATTGAGATCTCTATGAATGAAAGCTAGTGACAAGAATACTAAATTCTTTCATATGTCATCTTATAAACATAGGATTGCTCATGGGATATCCAACAAAAGAACTAAGAATGGTAGAATTTATAAGGAGAATGACATTTCTAATGCTATGGTTGATTTATTTTCTTTGTTTCTATCCATAGATAGAAATTTGGATTTGGGTGAGTGGGACGTTCTCCTTTCAACCATTCCATCTCTTCCTAATTAGGATCCCAATAAAATCACTACTATTCCTAATGTTGAAGAGATTAAAAAGCTGTTTTCTCTTTTGAAGGTGAGAAATCCTCTAGTTCGAATGGATTCCCTATGTTATTTTTCTAATATTTCTAGTCAATTGTGGGGAAAGACATTTGCAATATTGCTAAGGAAGTTTTTCAGTCTAGGTCAAATGTTAAAGGAATTAAATGCTACTTTCCTTGTTCTCATACCTAAGAATCCTAGTGTTGATACTTTGGGTGCTTTCAAGCCTATTATCTTCTACAATTCTATGTATAATTTTTTTCCAAGGTGCTTACAATGAGATTTCTTAACCTCCTCCTTTCTATTATCTCTCCTAAATAGAATGGATTTGTTCCAAGGAGATAAATTTTGCACATTATTATTAAGGTTTATGAAGTGATCCATCTAGCCCAAAACTATATGGACCAGTGCTTCCTTCTTAAGTTGGACCTATCGAAATCTTGTGATAGGGTTAATTAGAATTTAATTTGTAAGGTTCTCAAATATTTTGGTTTTGGAGAGAGATTTATCCAGCTAGTTTTTTAGCTCATTAGTACAACTTTCACAGATATCATTATTAAGGGATCTTCTTCAAGATTTTTTCAACCTTCGAGAGGTCTTCTTAAAGGGGATCCCATATCACTATTTCTTTTTGTCATAATGACAAAAAGCCTTGGATATTCATCTATAAAAATGTCTCAATGGGTCTTATCCAGGGTCTTAAGTTGGCATCCGATGCTCCTCCTTGTTCCCATGAATGATTTATTAATGATGCCATCCTCATGGGATTTTATTCTATTTAAGAAGCACAGATGATTTGAAAATATTTGGATAATTATTCTTCTACTACTATTCAACTAATTAATTGGGATAAAATCTTTATTTTTTCATTAATACTCCTAAGGCCAGACATTTACGAATATCCGTAATTATTGGGTGTACCATTGGCAATCTCTCGTCTCTTTATCTAGTTTTGTCTCTTGGATCAAAACCTTGATTCATTTTGGTCTTCCTTGGTGGAGAGATTTAATAGGAAGTTGGTTGGATGGAAAGGGGCTTTTCTCAATCAAGCGGGTAAAACTTAACATCTCAAAGGTTCCCTTCAAAATCTACCTATTCATGCTTTGAGTCTCTTGAAAATCCTCTCTAAGTTTGTAGAGGATATTGAAAGAATCTAGAAGCACTTTCTTTGGTCAAGGAGTTGAGGAGAGAAATAGATTAGCTCTAGTAGCTTGGGATAAAGTCTTCAAAACTAAGAGATGGGGAGGCTTGGGAATTAGACCTATAAGGATCATTAATAAAGCCCTTGTATCTAAACAAATATGGATAATATTTGGGGAGGATAATGAATGGAGATAGATTTTGAGAAGTAAATACCATTTCTCTTTCCTTTCCTTTGTTGATTTCCTGAGATTATATTTTAAAATTAATGGCTATACTATTTAGAATAGTATTTTGGATGTTAATGATACAAATTCTATTGGATCTAGATGGTTATTAGGGGATGGTTAGAAAATTTTGGGAGGATTGTTGGATAAAGGATAGACCTCTTTGCTCTAACCCCTCTATAACTTTGGCCATGGAGTTGTGTATTCAAGGAATTGAAACTTATGTGAGGGATAATTGCACTAATCATGTTTGGTTCAATATAGTGAATCCATATATTTCTCTAAAACCCATTGCTATGGCTCTTAATGTCTGGAAAGTGAAGGATAGTCAAGAGAACTCCTTGATCTAGACAAACAATCCTCATGAAAATTAGTATGTTTCTTTAGTTGAGAGGGGGGGGGGGGGAGGGTAAATCAGTATTACTGAAACTTTTAACCTTCAAAATAACTTGACTGCATTCACCACATTATCCATCTCATATCTAGATTATGCATAACATAACCTAAAACTTCTAATGCTGAAATAGATCTAACTATATGTCACGCCCATCAACATGAAAATGTAAACACATAACAAAAGAGATTTTGGTTACCCAAAAACCCTCCAAGGTGAAGGTAAAACTAGGGCAGGGATGACCCCCACAAATCTTCACTACTGTAGTAACACAGTTTATATGTTAGGGCTACAAATTTGATCACTTCTGATGATCTACCCTATGAGGGGTCTACCCTATTAAGATATTTACAAGATTGTTAGGTCTACCTTGATTAAATAATTTAAAACTCACAATGAAGTAAGTACTCTGTTAAGAGATGTACATAGGCCTGTTAGGACCACTATTTAAGAGGTTTACCCTAATTCACTTGCCAAAATGATTTAGTACATGATCCTTTAGTCTATACTTACAATGTTGATTGTGAATCTTCTCTTTCCTTTCTTTGATATGATCTTCTATTTGATATATCTTTACTTTGCTCTTCACTGCTTCACTCAGTCATTAAACTATGTCATTTCACAATTTCACTTGTAGCCTCCAAAACCTAACTTCTTTACTTATTGATTCAAATTACTTCACTTGATTCCTCTTCACACTTTAAATTTAAGGTTTGGATCTACTCTTAGAAAGATATTTGTAGAGACTTCTATAATTAGATCAACGATATGGATGTTTCCTTTTTATCCTCTTCATGTGATTGGTTGTCCCTCCTTCATAAGGATCAATGATCCACATCAAAATATGTAACAACCTTTGTAACAAATTCTGTAATCATTAAAAGTTGTTTACATGTTAGCTCAAAATGGTTTACCTCAAAGTTTGTGCCATTTTAGACATTCTTGTTCACAGTATGTTACTCAACACATACTATCTCTGATGCTCGGTCGTAACTGTTCTTCCTACTAATACTCAACCTCAACTAACTTGGCTACTTCTATATGACTCAAAATATACTCTATTTTCTTAACATTTACTGAACTTAGCTTGCATAGGAATACTTGGTGACCAAAGACTTGATTGACTCCTTTAGAGCTTGACATATAAAAAATTATTTACAGGTCTTCATAACTACATGACTCAACTTGTATCGAGTAACTCAGTCATGGTGATGACTGACCAACTCTAAGTTATATATGACTAAGTGTTTGACATTAATAGACAACAAAACTAGAGAGATCAACATTCTCCTCCTTTGACATTAGTGTAAAAAATACTTTGTCATGATTACAACATTACAGTGCAATTCAAAAATGATAGTACTCCCCCTATGCCTATGACTTGGTCCATATAAGACTCCAAAACTTGTACATCATATACAATACATATATTACATTGTATGACTCAAATAGTCTAATGTTTCTTGTCATACCTTTGTGTTGACTTATATTTCCCATTGGAGCTCTACATCTTGATAATTTTCAATCAATCTATTCAATTTTATCCCCCTTGATTTTGTCACTCATGTCTACTATTGGGGTTGGGAGGATGCAATAAAACCATATTTGTTAATGAATGGCTTATGAGTTTGAATAATCAAGGCAAGAACATGGTCACATGTGGTTCTTATTGATTCCAAAACTTGAATCTTGATCTCCAAATTTGCAACTGAGTCAATTAAGCTATCAATAGTAGAAAGATTAGATATGTTTGTATTAGATCCTTTGTTGAAGCCAACTCTCATTACATGACCTCCAAATTAGGTATCAAAATGGATTGTATGGAGATAAGCTTGGCCCTCATTCTATTATCTATTGTGTGTAGCTCGACCAACCTCCCTTGTGCAAACAATAACCTATTGTAGTGCATTGAACTTAATCTAATTAATTGAGAGATAGAATTTCCTAAAGATTTTAAATCAACCTCAATCTTCTAAATGCTAGCTTGGAATTCATCGGTGAATCTAGGAACATCATAGAGAATATTATATAGATCTTGTAATTTCTTCAAAAGTTCTTCCAAATTTTGTACAAGTGTCGATAGTTAAACCTTTTCAATGCAAATAGAGTAAAAACTTTCTCAAGTACCTTTTTCTCAAACTTTTTCTCTGACTACGTCATTAATTTCTCATTTGCTTCTATATCCTTAGTGTTGAATTTCTCAAAAAATTTCACTAATTAAGAGTTCTAAATATCATGTTGGGACTCAAAATTGAAGCCCCAATTTGGAGTACAATTAAAAAAATCAAGCCCTATAAGCACTTTTTGATGCAAGTGTACTCGACTATCCATTTGAAGCCTAAGAGGTGTTAAATGTTTCTAGCACCTTGCATTTAGTATGCCTATGTGTTCCATGAAGATAAATTTCCATTCCAAGCCATTTTGTGAAGTCCCGTTTTGAGCAATTATCAATTCTGCATTTTTGCCTAAGAGTCAAACAACGAAAGGAGGCCATGTTTGCAATTGAATATCTTGCACTCAATAATGTTTCATGACTTGCCACTTTAAGAGTGTTTAGTGTCCATACCAGAGAGGCTATCTTTCAGATTTTGAGTCATTTCAAATTCGTTTGACTAGGTTTTGAATCCCTTAAAGTTGGTCATTTATTGTTGTCATGCTGATGTAATTTGTTCTGAATTATGAGAAGCCCTATTTGACTTGTTGGAATTTTGACCCAGTTGATTGAATTGAGAAAATGCCTTTTGTGTTACATTTTAGAGCTTAGAGGCTTGCTATGTTTCAATTTTGAGCTTATGGTGATTCCGTTTGATTAGTTTTCAAATGCAATTCCAATTGTGATTTCTAACTTTTTACTGGTGTCAAGAACTGTAGATTTGTCGGAACCCCTATTCGTGATGTCATATCTCAAAATTTGTGATAGATGAGATCAAATGGATTATACCACTATGTTGTACTCTAAAAATACTTTAAGTGTGCTAGTTTGCAAATCTTGATGAGTGCATCTGCACACCTTCCCAGGTCCATTCTATTTGCAAAAATCACCTTTTTGCCAATGTTTCTAGTCTGCAAATTCCAAGTAGCCCACTTTGATTGCTCGCCAAATGCATCCTATTATTCCTCATGAGCTCTAATCACAAATTTATATTATACTCATGATAGTGAACAAATGTCCTAGTTTTCATGCCCCCAAATGTTAGTTTGCCCAATTTTCAAAGCCAATTCCAAACACAATTTATTATTTTTTGACTTGTTTTCTTGCAGACAATTCTAAAAGAGTAACTTCGACAATCAATATCTTTTGACTGAGAATTCATCATGAGACGAGATTTGACAGGGTAAGAGTATGCAGAACAAATAATCAGTAGTTTCAATTTCAGAGCCCAGTTATCTATTTGGATCAGTTTTTAAAGCTAGCCAATAGGCCCTATTAGCTGAAAATCACAAGTTTGCAGATTAAGGATAAAATGACTTTTTAATGATAGAGAAGTGCTTGATTTTTATTTCCAGTGGTTGAATTAGTTTCAAATCAGTGCTAGAGGGTGAATTAGCTAGCTTAAAAGTCTAGGTGCTTGAATTCAAAAAAAATTTAGCCAGACCCACTTTGGGGTACCGACTGACTTTACCAAATCAATAAAATGATGAGGGATGAAGCTAGTTTTCTAGCATTTTCCCTTGTAAACAAGGCTACCTATCAGGCTCTGAGACATGACATTGAAGAGAATGAGAAGGTTGACCCATCCCCATATTCAAAGGAAGAAGTAAAATGAGCTTTTCTTTGGACTTAGAGTGATGGTGTTGGTAATGGTTACAAGTGCATCCATCTAGTGGATAACACAAATCTTAATTTGGATACAAATCATGGTAATAGGCAAATTTTAAGGCTTTAAAACATGGTAGCCAAGAATGGGATAACATTGAACTATCCTATTGCAATGCAAATGATTTGGATGAGTCTATTCTTGGACACAAATTGTAAATGTTGGACATGGATATCAGTGTATCTTTTTTGTGTAAAGCAATATTCCATTTGAATCTAGATGCAAAGCTAACAATGATTAAATCTTCCTCATGGTTGACTACATATTGATAAAAGATTAGATGGTTAAACCAAACCAAATTCAAAAAACAAGAGGCAATGTAGGAGGAAGGTAGATCAACGTGAATTAATGAGTTTGTCCAGGGGAACCAGACCCAACAAAAGAATTAGTAACTCCCCTTGCTATAATTGTTATTTCCTTTGTTGAAATTATAGCTACACTTCCATCCTCCTACATTTAACACAAAAATGAACAAACACTCTAGATGATGATAAACAAAGTATTTCCAAAGTCATACAAATCACATAAATCAAAACATCAGTGAATTCATACAAGTGACTTACATCCACTGCAATCTTCTCTTCCTTGTCTTTATCATTCATACATCCAAAGAAATCATTTAGAATGTTGTTATGATATTCTATTGGGAAAAGCATACAAATGGTTATGCCTACTACATATATGAGATAGAAACTAAGAAACAAGGTAAAGGATAGGGAAGAAACCTTTCATGATGCTTGCTATAGTGGTAGTATTTGTAGCTGCCGCTTCAACTTTGGTTTTGTTCTCTAAGAGCAACTTCTCTTTACATGCCAGTTTGGAGAACTCCATGCAAGAGTGAATCCCCATGCAAACAAAGGCAAAGGAATCCACATTGGAAGGAGAGGTAGTCAAAAGAGGAAGGCGCACACTAAAGGAGCCCACGTTAAAATAGAGAGCTAACTTAAAGACCGTATAGAAGAGAAACCTTTGGGGGTCAGGAAATGAAGCAGAGCATTCACTGCAAGAAGAGGCAAAAATCATGTCTTCAGTAGAGAACCATTTTTTTAAGAAGGTGGCCATATCTAAAAGGAAGAAGATCATGCCACAATAGTCCAAAGAAGCAGTGGGAAAGCCCTGCTAGGCGATGAGAAATGGAGAAGAGCATTTTTTTCTTTTGTCCCACATTGGTGGTGGGGTGGGAATTTTATGTGTTTAAATGCAATAACACACATCATGTAAGATGTCTTAAAGATATAACTCTTTTGTGGATGTGAAGGCACATGTTGTGGGGCCTGTGTCTGGCTAGACGAAGACCAAAATTTTGAAAACTTGAACACGTAGACAAATGTGATGACATCAGACAAGGACTGGGCCCAAGTATGCAAAACGAGGAAATGATGTGGAGGTTGAGGTACCAGATGATGACATGTGGATGATTGGGTGTTTGTCGCTATGTTGCCAAGTGAAGATGCTCGATGGATAACCATGGTGACATAGCGACCAACCGAGGTGGTAGTGACATGGAGGTGATGTGGCGATGATCGTGTGTTGAGGTGGTGCTGACGTGGCGATCAAGGAAGGAGTTTATCGAGAAATGTCATCGAAATTCGGTGGTCACCATGGTGCCACAAAAAAAATGGAGGATTTTCCAGCAAGCGACATGGTGACTGCCAAAAAATCCAAAAAATTGGCAAATGTATGTGGGACCCACCTGAAACAGTTGGACCTGTCAAAATTTGGCATGTGGCACCACATGGATGGTCGAGGGAGGTTGGAGGGAAAATATCTTAAAATAATAAAAAGATTTGCATGATTTTGAACGTGTAGACTTCCAACATTTGAAAATTTGGTTTTAAATGGTAAGTTTCTATAGTTCAAACTATAGATTTTTTTAATTTTCTCATTTATAATTACTCTGCCCATAGTTGGAACCTAGATTTTCAAATGGCCACCATATGGGCGATTATTGTCCAAAATGGTCACTTCAATATACCATTACAACCGGGAGGAAATAAATTTTCCAAATATGAGGTTAGATTTTGGACAACTATTCACTTGTTTGCTCTATGAGTAGATTTGTAATTTCTGGGGCATTCTCAGTAGAATGGGCAGAATTCATCATTGATCATCAAAATTGGCTAGGAGGCAGATATAAAAGACTATTGAAGCCTGAATGTGGAGAAAAGTAATTCTGAAACATTTTCTTGGCTTCTAGAGGTCATATTTAACTTATTTTTTTAGCTTTGCCTTGATCAAAATCATTTATGTTTTTTTCAATCAAATATCTAAGATATTTTGTGCTTTTGAAAGCCAAAATGGTTAAGGATTTTATTTACCAGTTGCAGAGAGAGATTAGAGAGATGCTTTGTCACTTCTAGGAGATGTTTTCCAAGTGGACACATGTCAGATGCACAATAGATCTGGGAATTCACTCTCCTCTATATCATTCTCTTTCTCATTCTTTGCAGGGGTTCCAGTCATTGAGAAAAACTACTCACTACTGTGATACCATCCTCTTCAGCAATTTCTCTTATGAGCAGTAATAAGTTTTATACAGATAGTTCTCATTTAGGTGATTTTTGAGTCATTTCTATACATCTTTCATGTTTTTGTTTTCAAGGAAAAATGAATAAAGCACTACAAAGAGTTTACATTCATTTTGAATCTTGTCTCATGTTCATGGGTTTGTAATTTCTTCTAATTTGTGAACCAAAAGCATAAATTAGGTTGCATTTTGTTTAAAAATGCATGTGGTTGAAGTATTTTGCTTGTGGAACAAAGAGCCATGTAATTCCTTGATATTTATCACAGGGTTTGCAAAATCCATCGTGGGATAGGTCAAGTATGAGATTCATTTTGATGTAGATGTCTATTCACAAGGTGAAAGATAGATCAAGGATCTTGATGTAGGAATTATCTCATCGATTTCCAAAAGATGTATGGTTCTAATTCATGTAATTGCCCAATAGATAAGGCATTGATCAGCTGTAGGATCATTCAGTTTTGTTGCTCATACCTAGGCTTGCTATTATCAACATATTAAATCATCTTTTCCCTTTATGTTGGAAGTTATTCAAAGTCTAACCCTCACTTAGCTTATGAGTTGCATTGTCTTGCATTTAGCTATAGATCTATGTCATTGCATGAGTGAATAGGAGAATTAAGGGTTAAATCTACTAATTATAGATTCAAGAATATGTTTAGAACTAGTACCATATAAATTGAATATGAGGTCCACCTGCCTAGGTTTTGCAGAGCCTGAAGTAGAAAAAGGGTCAAGCCTTATACTTGGCTCGGTGTCTAAAAGGGTATGTTGAAGATGGGAGTTAGCTGCCCCTAGATGTAATTTGTTCTCATTAGGGTAATTTGGAATCGTTTTGTTTCAGAACACCAACAAACTAGCGACTCCACTGGGGAGGTATTGATGGCAATAAACCTTGTTAAAAGGACAAGAATCTCTGGTGTTAATTGAATATTTTAGTCCTAGATTTCAGTATGGTTTTGCCCATTCGAGTCACCAACAAATTGGCGACTCTGCTGGGGAGGTATTGAATCTAAAAGAGAGATTCAATACGATTGAAAGAATGCCATGTGCAAGGTTTGCTACAACAGTAAGGTCATGTAGTGTTTTCCATCTCTTTGCTGAATATTCATGCACCCTAGTAAGTTTTTATCTATTTATAATAGTATCTTGTAAGATTGGATGTAAATTGTGTTTTATGAATATTATAATTCTATCTTCAATTTATTTAGTTTTTGCAAGTGTTGTTGAAAAAGTTCAGAGTCAAGAATCAATTTATGAAGTGTATTTTCTTTTTAAGATGTTAATGATTTGCAAGTTTCTCCTACATTGAAGGTCTAGTTCAAATTTGTCAAGCGACAAATTATGCTTTATTTCTTACAAAATGTGATTGGTGACTCTCAAATCTCTGCACCAATTTGCTCTGAGTTGATTTTATTACAATATTTTGAAGGACTTTCAATTGTGTGGGTAGATCATAAACTTTTTGATAGTCTGTTGAAAAGGAAGTTCTAAATTCTTGATGAATTTTGAAGTCTTGTTGCAATATGTTGTTATAAGAAATAAAAGTGTAAAAAATAAATCACTACAGTGATTTATTCATCCTCTTGCAAAGAGGTGGCGGCTCTACAAGATTTTGATCAGTGGTATGAAGGAATTCCAGTCTTGCACTTGTGCCAATTCAGCAGATCGAAGTTTAGCATCAGCACTTGAGGTATTTTAGTTTTCATATTTCTCTTTCATGGAAGTCAAGTGTTTAAAAAGGTTGCCTCTATTCAGTGATTTTTAGCACTAGAAGAAAGAGGTAGAACTTTTATGTTAAAATGGAATTAGATCTCAGATCTAAAATTAGTTTACCAACACATGAAGATGTGCTGGAAGATATGGTAGAAATTAAGAAAGATCTTCACAATCAGATTGTCAGATTTATAAGAAATATGGTAGGAAGTGTTCAAGGTCTAGAAGATGATTAGATTTATGAAAGTTTAAATCAGCACTTATGGAGTTGCATGTGTCTTTAAGACCCAAGGAATCTTCATAGCCTATTGCTTTCCTAGATGTCTTTATGCCTAATTCAGTTAACTGGCCATCACATTTAAGGGTATAAAAGATCTTTCATGTTGATAGTCTTTTCAAGAAATTTGAGAATGACTTAAATAGCCAATGTGATTATGTTGAAAGTAATAGTGAATCTAATGAATCCATGGATAACGACAATGTTTCTTGTGATTATGAAGAGATGGATTCTAGATCTACTAAATTGGATGATTTTAGTTAGCAAGATGAAGGTGGTTATGTGACTGAAAATGAATCATCTGACAGTATGCATGAGAGTGTGGAAAGTTTTAACAACAGTACGTATAATTCTTCTTTTGGTAAAGATGAGAATGATATACCTAGTAAAGAGATATTATGTAAAGAAGAGGTAATATGTTGTAGTATGGATTTTGGTTTTTCAGATTGTCATATTAATGGTACTGCTGCTATAAGTTTTTCAGATCAGCTGATTTATGATCAGAACCTAGGAAAAGAGACTTGTGATGAAGTCTTGTTGAGTGTTAATGAAATTTTAGAACTGCTAGCTCACGATCTCAAAAGGTATGAAAATATTTCTCTGGATGCTCATGTTGTCCCTTGTGATATTTCTTCTCAAGGTGAGGTCATTTCCACAAGGATTGATGTTGAGTTTGATATAAAATCAGAATATCTGTTGTCAAGTTTTGGAGGTGTATTTGATAATAAATTAAGTATCAATACACATGATGACTTTTCTAATGAGGAGAGTACCAGTAGGGAGAAGTTTCATTTTGTTTCATATTTTTATCATGCTAATTATACTAAAATTGGTTTTGAATATGACAAAGAAGTAAAGGCTAGAAGTGATAAATCTGATTCTGATTTTTCACTATGTGCTGATATTAAGTTCAAAGTTCATTCTAATGAATTGTTTGATGAAGATTACAATCAACATGATTTATATCAACACTTTCATGATAATTTTTCAGACTTGGTGACTAATCAGTTGTTTGAGTGTGAAGAGGTTTCAAAGATAGGTAAATCTAATTTGATGAGTGACATGGTTGCAAGTAGGCAATGATAAGATTCTACATATTCTTTCACATCCGGTTACACAAGGTGAGTTGCAAAGTTTTGACATATGCAACTTTTTGAACAAGGTAGAATATGAATCATTTGTGTTTCGAGTTGATAGCATGCAATAGTCATATGTGGATGACAATTCTCAGAATGATTCTAATTTACATGAGCATGCTGATTTTTTTTTCTAATAGTAACCATGATGTAGAGGTTAATGTTGATGTATGTATGCATTATGAGAATGAAGGAAGTTGTTTTGTTTTATCAAGTAATTTGTTTCAAGATGCTGATCTAAATGGTGAAATTGATAAAAGAGATGTTTTCAGCTTACCTCATGAGAGTGTAGATGAAAACCAAATATATGATAGAGGTAAAAGTTTTTGTTGAAGTTTGGTGGCCCAGGGTCATCATTTGTACATAATAGGAGTAGTTGTTTCTTGCTTTCAATAAATCTGTTCGAGAGAATTTTGGGAATGGTGTGCTTCTTCCAGAGATCTAAATACTTTCCATACCCACAAGGTACATGCATCCCCAAACAGAGCTACTATTGGGACTCAAAATTGAAGCCCCGATTTGGAGTACCATTAAAAAAAAAGCCCTATAAGCACTTTTCAATGCAAGTGTACTTGATTGTCCATTTGAAGCCTTAGAGGTGTTTAATGTTTCTAACACCTTGCATTCAATATGCCTATGTGTTCCATGAAGATAAATTTCCATTCTGAGCCATTTTGTGAAGTCCCATTTTGAGCAATTGTCAATTCTACATTTTTACCTGTGTCAAATAACGATAGGAGGCCGTGTCTACAATCGAATATCTCGCACCTAGTAATGTTTCATGACTTGCCACTTTGGGAGTGTTTAGTTTCCATACCAAAGATCCTATGTTTTATATTTTGAGTTGTTTCAAATCTGTTTAACTAGGTTATGAATCCCCCAAAGTTGGTCATTTATTGTTGTCATGTTCATGCAATTTGTTCTAAATTTTGGGAAGCCCTATTTGACTTGTAATTCTAACCCAATTGACTAAATTGAGAAGATTCCTCTTGCGTTGCATTTTAGAGGTCAGAGACTTGCTATGTTTCAATTTTGGGCTTATGATAAATCCGTTTGATCAGTTTTCAAACATGATTTCAATTGCGATTTCTAACTTTTTACCAGTGTCAAGAAGTGCAGATTTGTTAGAACCCTTGTTCATGATATCATATCTTGAAATATGTGATAGATGAGATCAAATGGATTGTACCAATGTGTTTTACTCTAAAAATACTTTAAGTGTGCCAATTTACAAATCTTGATGAGTCCGTCTACACACTTTCCCAAGTTCATTCTATTTGCAAAAATCAACTTTTTGCCAGTGTTTCCAGTCTACAAATTCTAAGTAGCCCAATTCGACTGCTTGCCAAATGCATCCTGTTATTCATCATGAGCTCTAATCATAGATTTATATTGTCCTCATGATACTGAACAAATTTTCTATTTTTCATGCCACTAAATGTCAGTTTTCCCAGTTTTCAAAGTCAATTCTAAATGCAATTTATTGTTTTCTGTCTTGTTTTCTTGCAGGCAGTTTTGAAAGGGTAACTTCAACGGTTAATATCTTTTGACTAAGAATTCATCATGAGACAAGATTTGACAGAGTAAGAGTATGTGGAACAAAGAATTAGTAGTTTTGATTTCAAAGCCTAGTTATTTGTTTGGATCAGTTTTTAAAGCCGACCAATAGGCCCTGTTAACTAAAAATCACAAGTTTGTAGATTAAGGATAAAATGACTTTTTAATGACAGAGAACTGCTTGAGTTTTATTTCCAATGGTTGAATCAGTTTCAAATCAGTGCCATAGGGTGAATGAGCCAATTTAAAAGTCTAGGTGCTTGAATTTGAAATTTTTTTAGCCGGACCCACTTTGGGGTCTCGACTGACTTTACCAAATCAATAAAATGATGAGGGATGAAGTAGTTTTCTAGCATTTGCCCTTGTAAACAAGGCTACCTATCAGGCTCTAAGGCATGGCATTGAAGAGAATTAGAAGGTTGACCCATCACCATATTTGAAGGAAGAAGTAAAAGGAGCTTTTCTATGGACTCAAAGTGATGGTGTTGGCAATGGTTACAAGTGCATCCATCCAGTGGATAACACAAATCTTAATTTGGATGCAAATCATGGTAATAGGCAAATTTGAAGGCTTTAAAACATGGTAGCCAAGAATGGAATAAAACTGAACTATTATATTACAATACAAATGATTTGGACAAGTTTATTCTTTGGACACGAAGTGCAAATGTTGGACATGGATATCAATGTATCTAACTAGTTAGTAACATCCATTTGAATCTAGATGCAAAGCTAATAATGATTAAATCTTCCTCATGGTTGACTGCATATTGATAAAAGATTAGATGTTAAAGCAAACCAAATTTAGAAAATAAGAGGCAATATAGGAGGGAGGTAGATTAGCATGAATCAATGAGCTTATCTAGGGGAACCAAACCTAATAGAAGGAGCAATGACCCCCCTTGTTGTAATTGTTATTTCCTTTATTGAAATTGTAGCTACACTTCCATCCTCCTACATTTAACACAAAAATGAACAGATGCTCTAGATGATGCTAAATAAAGTATTTCCAAAGTCATATAGATCACGTAAATGAAAATATCAATATATTCATACAAATGACTTACACCCACTGCAATCTTCTCTTCCTTGTCTTTATCATTCATGCATCCAAAGAAATCATTCGAAATGTTGTCATGATATTCTATTTGGAAAAGTATACAAATGGCTATGCCTATTACATATATGAGATAAAAACTAAGAAACAAGGTAAAGGATAGGGAAGAACCCTTTCATGATGCCTACTATGGTGGTAGTATCTATAGCTACCGCTTCAACTTTGGTTTTGGTTTCTAAAAGCAATTTCCCTTTACACACCAGTTTGGAGAACTCCATGCAAGAGTGAATCCCCATGAAAAAAAAGGTAGAGAAATCCATGCTAGAAGGAGAGGCAGTCAAAAGAGGAAGCCACACACTAAAGGAGCCCACATTAAAACAAGGACATGGCTTGGAGAATGTAGAGAAGAGAAGCCACCAGGGGTTAGGTAATGAAGCAGAGCATTCACCGCAAGAAGAGGCAGAAATCATGTCTGCAGTAGAGATCCATTTTTTTATTAGGCGACCATATCTAAAAGGAAGAAGACCATACCACAACAGTCTCCAGAAGTAGTGGGAAAGCCCTACTAGGTGATGAGAAATGGAGAAGAGCATTTTTTCTTTTTGTCCCACATTGGTGGTGGGTTCAAAATTTTATGTGTTTAAATACAATAACACACATATGTAAGATGTTTTAAAGACATAGCTCTTGTGTGGACATGAAGGTACATGTTATGGGTCCTGTGCCTGGCTGGACAAAGACCAAAATTTTGAACACTTGAACACGTAGACAAATGTGATGATGTTAGACAAGGGCTGGACCCAAGCACACAAAATGAGGAAATGATGTGGAGTTGGAGGCCCTAGTTGATGACACATGGATGATCAGGTGTTTGTCGCTATGCCACCAAGTGAAGATGCTCAACAGATAACCATGGCAACATAGTGACCAGTCGAGGTGGCAGTGACATGGAGGTGATGTGGTGATGATCGTGTGTTGAGATGGTGTTGATGTGGTGCTCAAGGAAGGAGTTCATTGGGAAATGCAACCAAAATCTAGTTGGTTGGCATGTTACCACTAGAAAAAGGTAGGATTTCTAGATAGCGACATGGCAACCTGCTGAAAAATCCAAAAAATCGGCAAGTGTATGTGGGACCTGCCTGGAATAGTCGGACCAGTCAAAATTTGACATGTGGTACAACATGAATGGCAAAGGGAGGTTGGAGGGAAAATATCTTAAAATAATAAAAAGCATGATTTTGAATGTGCAAACTTCCAACATTTGAAAATTTGGTTTTAAATGGTAAGTTTCTATAGTTTAGATTATTGATTTTTTTAATTTTCTCATTTTGAATTACTTTGCCCATAGTTGGAACCTGGATTTTCAAATGGCCACCAGGGATGATTTTTGTCCAGAACAAGCACTTCAATATATCGTTGGAACTGGGAGGAAATGAATTTTCTCAATATGAGGTTAGATTTTGTATAGCTATTCACTAGTATGCTTTGTAAGTAGATTTGTAATTTCTGGGGCATTCTCAGTAGAATGGGTAGAATTTGTCATTGATCATCAAAATTAACTTTTGAGAGCCAAAATGGTTAAAGATTTGATTTACCAGCTATAGAGAGAGATTAGAGAGATGCTTTGTCACTTCTAGGAGATGTTTTCCAAGTGGACACATGTCAGATGCACAAAAGATTTGGGAATTCACTCTTCTCTATATCATTCTCTTTCTCATTCTTTGTAGGGGTTCCAATCTTTAAGAAAAACTACTCACTACTATGATACTATTCTCTTCTGCAATTTCTCTTATGAGTAGCAATAAGTTTTATACATATAGTTCTCATTTGTTAGGTGATTTGTGAGTCATTTCTATACATCTTTCATGTTTTTATTTTCAAGGAAAATTGAATAAATCACTACAAAGGGTTTACATTCATTTTGAATCTTGTCTCCTATTCATGGATTTGCAATTTCTTCTAATTTGTGAACCAAGAGCATAAATTAGGTTGCATTTTGTTTTAAAATGCATGTGGTTGAAGTATTTTGCTTATGGAACAAAGAGCCATGTAATTGCTTGATATTTACCACAGGGTTTGCACACTCCATTGTGGGATAGGTCGAGTATGAGATTCATTTTGATGTAGATGTCTAGTCACAAGGTAAAAGATAGATCAGGGATCTTGATGTAGGAATTATGTCAAAGATTTCTATAAGATGTATGGATTTAATTCATGTAATTTCCCAATAGATAAGGCACTAATCAGCTGCAAGATCATTTAGTTTTGTTGTTCATACCTAGGCCTTGATGTTATCAACATATTAAATAATCTTTTCCCTTTATGTTGAAAGTTATTCAAAGTCTAACCCTCACTCAGCTTATGAATTGCATTGTCTTGCATTTAGCTACTACAGATCTATGTCATTACATGAGTTAATAGGAGAATTAAGCGTTAAATCTACTGATTATAGATTCAATAATATGTTTAGCACTGGTACCATATAAATTGAATCTGAGGTCCACCTGCCTAGGTTTTGCAGAGCTTGAAGTAGAAGAAGGGGCAAGCCTTATAGTTGGCCAGGTGTCTGAAAGGGTATGTTGAAGATGGGAGTTAGCTACCCCTAGATGTATTTTGTTCTCATCAGGGTAATTTGGAACCGTGTTGTTTCAAAACACCAACATATCAAATGCATCAACAAATATGTCTTTGATAGAATGCAATATATGTCTTTTTTATTTCTCTCTTTTCATCTCCTCTCATCTTTTATTTCTTGCCAAAATGTCTTGCAAGATTATTGTTTGTTCAAAAGTGAGATTTTTCAAATCCTAATGAAGCAATTCATCATCAAGGGTAAAAAATTTACCTGGAGAACTCAACTTTTTCTTCTCCCCTTTGTCTTTTTTAGGAGTGTTGTTGCTCGGCACAACTAGGGCTAGAGTGGGTGAAGTTGTTTCACCACTCAGTCTAACTTGTGCATCAGTGCCAAAGAAAAAAATAGTAGCACTTGACATGATTTTTACTATAGGGGCTTGCATCTATTGTGCAAATGTGGGATCTAATGTAGCTGGGGGTGGAGTGGGAGCATGCATACTCGACTTTGTCTCTAAGAGTTCATTCTTATCTTCTTCCTTTTCTATTTTTGTTTCCTTTTGCTCTATCTCTTTGTTTTCCTCTACTAGAGGTCTTGAGACTTATGGTCCTTATTGACTTGCAATCAATTGTTCTACATTTAATTATTTATCTTTCTTATTCTGCTCATTTGAAGCCTTAGTTTTTTCTTTGTTCTTTTTTTGACTCCTCCGCACTTGCTTGACTTTGATAATTAGGATTGAAAATTGGAGCTTGTGTCTCTCCTATCTTGGTATAATCTCTTATTTTTTGTATCATAGGAGTGTCATGTGTGGTGGAATGAATAGGGGATACATTTCCCTGATCTTATAAGCTTGAAATGCCTTTGTCTTCTTCATCATTATGTACATCTTCAATAGTTAGTTTATCCTTTTCACTATCATGTACCTTTTGTCTTATAGCCTCCTTTAGTGTATCAAGATCATTATATACATCTTTCTTAGTTTCTTGTTCAACTCCCTTACCTTTACCATCCTTGGTAGTATCTTTAGCAATAGGTAATCCAAAATGCTTTTCCACAATAGTTCACTTTGTTTTACAACTTCAAATTTATGTTGTAAAACCATACAAGATCTATATTTAGGAACGAATACGTTCCTATGCTTCTCCAAAAAAAATGTTATTTACTTACCTATTAACTTAGACATGATATTAGCTAATACTCCTTCTCATATCTGCCTCTTGATGTTGATTGCATGTTGCCATTTGGCATCAATTATACTATACAATTCATTTGGAATATTCTTTCCTATCTCTATGGGTGTCATTTGAAACTTAATCATCATATCTGAGATGGCTTCTTCTACTTTTGACTTATCAACACCACTTAGTTTTCCACACTTTATGAATTTGAAGCCTGATAAGCCTGCAGAGTTACTAATGTTGTCATATACATTGTTAATAGATTTAGGATTTGCATGTACAAAGAATTTATAGTGACCTGGTTTATCAAATTCTATTTTCTCTACATCCTCTTCTTCATCATCCTTTTGTATTATCATTTTTCTTCTCCTTGGTTGACCTTTAGTGGTTGACAATTTTCTCTTTACTCCACTTATGCCACTAGAACCCTCACTTGGTTTTATAATCCTTGCAACACCCTTTTTCAATGGTGGCTCAATACTTGTTGCTATTATAGCCCCAATTCTTGGTTTGAGTGGTGCAGGAAAAGAGAGGGGTTTAGATGTTTCTTTCTTCGCAATCTTCTTCACCTTAGGCTCTATGGTTTTTACTTTCTTGGCCTTCTTTGTTGGTGGAGAAATAGGTGCTAAGGCTTTACCTTGTTTATCTAGACTCTCTTCCTCTTCCTTTGCATCAACATCACTATCTTGATCTTCTTCAAATCCCTGTGTGGTCATCAATGGTCCTTCACCTTCAGTTTGTGTGCCTAGTTTTCCCTCTAGGTCTTTAATCATCTTCTTCCTCTTCTTATCAGTAGAAGTAATCTTAATATCTATTGTTATTCTTACTTTTTCTTCTTCATACTTTCCAAAGGACTCGGCCTTTGCATCAATTTCTTTAGTAAGCAGTGTAGTAATTGTTGCACTTACATCATCAATATCAATCTCATATCCAAATGTTTTATGCCATGCTACCCTTAGCTTAACTTCCTGAACATATGTGTAATTACTGTCCACTAGAAAACACACATCATTATCGTATTTTTCAACTAAGGTTGTAGGAATCCTTATTCTTCTCCTCATTTTTTGTTTAAATTCATCAAAATATCTATCTAACACATTCTCAAAAATATCTCCCAAATTTGCAATATACTCACTTATCTACCTTGTAGCAGGTTTTCCTTGCTCCCATTCAACATTGCCAATAGTAGGAAAATAACTTTCAGCATGAAAGAAAATACACATTATTAGTTATCTAAACTTTATATTGAATTCATAGCCTTTCTAATTGATAATAAGTTATTAGTGAGTTACAATCATTGGAGCTTGACAAGATCATATTCATGGTCTTTTATCACAATCTTCCAAGCCTGATCTACTGCCATAAATGGAACACTATTCACTCAACTTGACTGCTAGAATTTGTGCACAATAAATCTCACTGTAAAATCAATTAATGGATTAGTAATGTTTGAAATATACATGCCACATCCATTCCACTCGACCATGGTGTTTTCCTTGACTGTATCTTTGCTCTAGCATTGCATAGTCTTCTTCTTATCAAATGTTGGATATCCTATTGACAACATGAATAATCTTCTTTGTGATTTTGACGGACCCATTCTCTAGCCATAACTCCATTTTGTGAATTTGGCTTAGCACAACCTTGATCATTCAATTTTGAAATTTATTGGAAAATCTAAGGCATGTGTTAACCCTTTCTTCTCAACAATATTGAATTTATCCTTCAATACTCCTTCATCACAGAACTTCTAGCATGAAAAACAAATTTCATAGTCTCCTACTTCACTAATTTTACACATGTAACAACTCTATACATCATGAATCATAATAACCCTAGGTGGTATCAAAGATAAAACATCCATTGAATCTCCTTTCATAGAAATTTCAAGAATAACATGATATTTAGATGGAGGGCAAGTGTCACTCTTCACCAATTGAACAGTGCTTACCTCTTCTCCTTGATTCTTCACAACTGATGATGATCCAAATGCCATTTTCACATTAGGGTTTCAAAATTTTGCTTTTTGAATAGCTTGGAACAACTGATAATCAACATTCAATCACTCTTTCAACTTTAAATTTGTTTTCAATTGCCTTAGAAATCACTTCACAATTTTCTCAAATCACTCGGGCTCTTGAAATTTGAATGCAAGGTGTGTAAAATGCTTTAAAAAAAATTTCTCTATACCTTCTTTTGTTCAAATTAGGGGTCTCATAAATTTTGTGCACTCAGTTAGGTGCAATCCAACTATCTTAGTCATTGTTACACTTTCAATTTGGTCTCCATTATACAACTTGGTCAATACTGATGCATGGAGGGATTGAGAAACTAGGGCTACAGGCATGCCTAGCTATTGGATCACCTTGCTGAGTAAACACAATAGAAGAAAACAACATAGAGAAAAACACTAAGGAAAGAGAGAAAGTAAACAATTTATTGATTCATCAAATTATTAGCATACATACCTAACTCTAAGGCCTTTTGGGTTACAAACAAATGCAAAATACAACTTCAAGTTCCATGATCTAGTTGTTAGAAAGGACAACGTTGTCATTGCACCAAAAGATTGACCTGTTAATGCTTGATACAACCAATAGTCTTATAGAATCATAGGAGGCAGTTAAGCCATGTCACAAAACCTATGAGGGACACTGGCCCACTACCAACAATCCTCCTCCTAGTGTCACTCACCGTGGCTTGTAGGATTCGAACCTATGACCAAGCTTTGATACATATTATTAGAAAGGACAGGGTTTCTATTGCACCAAAATATCAACCTGTTAAAGCTTGATACAACCAATACTCTTGTAGAACCATAGGAGGTGATTAAGCCATGTCGCAAAACCTGTGAGGGACACTAGCCCATTGCCAACACTAGCTTCAAAATCACTATTCCAAAAACATCTGCTCTGAACTCTCTAAGTCCTAACTAACCCAAACCAAATACCCCTAATTATACTTTCCAAAATGACTTACAAAAGATTCTAGATCATCACATAATAGAAAGGTCAACCTTAAAATGGTATTCACATATCTGAAGATAATATCCTTTCATTAAATTCATGATCCAAATTAAATACATAAGTCATCTTAAACTAAGAACCAATCATAGACAAACTCAATCAAAGAAGGAACCAAGCATCAATAAATACAAGGTTCATTCAGCACACCAAGGAACTCTTTTAATACATACAACTTGGTTAACACTAGAACTAGGTAGAAACTAGTAGAATGAACCAAAAGAGAAGGATAGCAAGGCAACCTAGGATGCTCCTACATGAGACAACCATGATTGAAAGAAATGGCTCTCCTAAATCAGTGAGATGTCACAACCTAAGCCGAATCCAACTCATATTGAGAAATCCATGTAGCATCTTCAATTGGTATGTTTTTCCACTTCACCAAATATTCATAGTAATATTTTCCTCTTGTGCTTTTACCAATTCTCTGATCCAATATCTGTTCAATCTCTTCAATTTGCTTCTTAGGATAATCATCTGATAAAATGACTTCATTATTTGATTCATGATATTTATACAAATCAACAACATTGAATATAGGAGATATATCCATGTCATAGGGTAACTCAACTTCATAATCATTACCACTATCAAACTTTCTCAAGATCTTACAAGGTCCAAACTTCTTCATTTTCAGCTTATTGTATGTTCCAGTAGGAAATCTACCTTGCTTCAAATGAACCATCACCTCATCACCAACTTCAAAAACATGATGTTTCCTAGACTTGTCAACATCATCCATATACTTTTTATTACTTTGTTCCAACTTCAACTTCACTTCCTCATGCAAAGACTTTATAAAACCAACAAAATATTCCCCTTCAACACTTCTCTTCTCTTCACCATTAACATCCCTCAAATCTGATATTCTTCTAGGCTGTATTCCAATAACAATCTCAAAAGGTGTTTTTCCTGTACTCCTATTCACAAAATTATTATATGCAAACTTAGCTTATGCCAATAGCATATCCCCATCACTCAACTTATCTCCAACTAAACATCTTAGAAAATTACCAAAGCTTCTATACACAACCTCTTTTTGTCCATCTATCTATGTATGGAATGTAGAACTAAACTTCAACTCAGTATCCATCTTCTTCCACAAAGTCCTCCAAAAATAACCAACAAACTTACTATCTCTATCAGAAATAATACTTTTTGGTAATCCATGCAATCTAGCAATCTCTTTAAAGAAAATTCAACAATATGCACAACATTTGATGTCTTCTTACATGGTATGAAATGTTTCATCTTAGAAAATCTATCCACAACAACAAATATGGAATCATACACTCTTGCTATCTTAGGTAATCCAAGAACAAAATCCATATTGATGTCACTCCAAGGTTTCTCAAGAATTGAAATAGGTGTATACAATCCAATATATTGACTTACTCCTTTTGCAACTTGACAAATTTCACAACTCCTTACAAACTTATGAACATCCTTATACATATGTGGCCAATAATACCTATCCTTAAGAAAACTCAATACCTTATCAATCCCAAAATTTCCAACCAAACCACCACAATGCACTAGTACATTTTGGCAAATATATGACTTTGTGACTAGAAATTTTAGTCACACCACTAAAACTTTTAGTCACTTGACTAAAACTGATCACATTCCACTATTTTCTTATGATTTACAAGCATAGGTGACAAAATGAATGACTAATTTGGTCACTAGGTAAAATCACAAGATCGATCAAATAAAAATGACTAAATAGACTACCAAATAAATTATTAAATATGTGATTGGAGAATTAGTCACGTAAATAAAAGTGACTTATTAAAATACCAAGTAAATGACTATAAAAGTGACTGATAATTAGTCATACACTCTTATATGCACAAAGACATAAGATTGTATAATTATCTAGATTGATCAAAGATAAATATAATCCATACAAGACATTTAAAAGATCGCTTTGCAACCTTAGAAGTGATCTAGTTATAATATATTATAGTGACTCATTCACGAGAGCATAATTTTAATTTTAGAGACATCCATAGTCTTATAAATATGCAAATGTAGAGGCTCTCTTCTATCAAATTATAAAATAAAATAAGAATTCAAGCTTGAATCATTAAAAAATTGTCTCGATTGAGATACATTATAAAGACCACTAGACTTGGAATAATTGCTTCTTGAACCTAACTTCTGATCAAAACTTCTTCTTTTCGATAAGTGACGATTAAAAATATTTTAATTATATTTTTAAAATTTCAATGAAAGGTAAAATAAATTTAATGCCACTATCTATATAATGCACATCACCTAAATTATATCATTTATTATAATATTTTCTAACCAACTAAAAATTAAAATCAATTAATCATACAAAAATTAATTAATCAAAAATTATAATATAGTGAACCTATTTAAGTAAAAAAATTCATACAAACTATGGTCACCAAACAAAAATGATCAAGGGCACGTTTCACACAATTTTTAATGGAAACAAAAAGATTTTCACTTCCTTCGTTGATTGGGTTCAATGTTTCTCTAGTCAAGGTTTATTCCTAGTAGAAGAGCTCTCTCCTTTCTTCAATCGATCACCCCTAAGAATAAACTATATCACCACTCCTGAATCAGAACCAAAAAATGGCCTTACGCATGAAGAGGGGATGAAATTATTTAGAAGTGAGCAAGAAATGTAGCTTTAGATTTGGATAGCATGAGAATTTTTTTGTTTGTCTAGGGCAAAAAGGATAACTTTGATTGGTGAAAAAATATAAGTATTTGCAAACATTTGAATAATCTCCATTACTTCTTGGATTCAATCTTTAAGCGAGTGAGTCTTTTCCCTTTTCTTTCTAAACCATTGGTCTTTTGTTTTATGATACTCATTATCATGTTTAACATGTGAAAATATAGAATTTGATAGTTTCTTCAATTCCACATCAAATGGTCTTGGTCTTATGGTAAATGATTTAGTCTTCTATGAGAAATTTAATGCCTTGGTCAGGCTTTCAGTGCGAATTTCATGCTTTAATTGTCTACTGAACCATTCCTTCAAAGGTTGATGTTTGAAAGGGGTTTGAAATGATATAGGAAGGATGGATAAGGTTGGAACAAGACAAACTTGAACTTTTTTTAAAGAATACAAGTCTCCACCACTAAGTAACATATCTTTTATCCTTATGTGCATAAAATAACTTAGATGAGACATACCCTATTCGTCTAACTTGTTCAAGCTGAACAATTGCTTTCATCATATCGGGCCTCTCATCTTTCTTCAATGCCAAGCATGAAAACCCTACTTCACAAACCCTCCTAGCCATTACATTTGTCATGGGATCTGATTCAATCCCAATTCTTTGATCAATGATTTCATGCACAACCCCACTTTAGATCTTTGATTTTGCCAAGCATGCGAGGTTAACTTCTCATCTACTTTTCACACCATCCTTTACTTTTAGATCACTGATTATCTCAAATAACACCACCCAAAAACTATACACATCACTTTTTTTTGTAAGTTAGCATGACTCATTGCAATCACGATCAAGATAAAAAGGTGTCAATTGAGGCATGGTAGAAACACATGATGCTTCAGTTGACACAAGTATGTAAAGTGCACAATTACCAACTTTTACCCTAAAGTCCATATCTAAAAGAATGTTACTGGACTTCACATCTTTGTGAAACATGGGTGGATGAAGAGAAAAATGGAGCAAAGCTATATCTTGACGTAGGCAAAGGGTGAATAACTAGGGCCAAAGGCTCACCCAACTATCCAAACCACCCTTCAAGAGTTAACACAACAGAAGCAAACACAAAGAACAACAACCAAAGGAGGAAGAAGAGTGAAATAATTTTATTGACTCATCAAAATATCTTCATACATGCCCAGTTGTAAGGCCTTCTGGGTTACGACTAATTACAAATACATTCACATTCAAAGATCCAATTGCAAATTCACACTTTCAGTTCTGCTCTCTAATCTTCTTCTCAAAAGCTTACCTAACTCTAAGCCTAAACACTCTATATATACTTTCCAAAATGGCTTAGAAATTATTCTAGAACATTACATAAGAGGAAGGCCAACCCAACAATGGTCTAGATGCATCCCAAGAAAATATCTTAACATAAATGTCGCGAACAAAAATAAATCTCACAAGTTAGCTCATAGAAATCACATCCAAATACTAACATTTGTCATACATTGGGTAACTCGACACATGAAGAATCACTTGGCATACACTGGGTAACTCGATGAATGAAGAGTCACTTGGCATAAACTAGGTAACTCGGCGAATGAAGAGTCACTTGGCATACATTGGGTAACTCGATGAATGAGGAGTCACTTGGCATACATTGGGTAACTTGCTGAATGAAGAGTCACTTTGCGTACACTAGGTAACTTGGTGAATGAAGAGTCACTTGGCATACATTGGGTAACTTGGTGAATGAAGAGTCACTTGGCGTACACTAGGTAACTTGGTGAATGAAGAGTCACTTGGCGTATACTGGGTAACTTGGCAAATGCAGAGTCACTTGGTGTATACTAGGTAACTTGGAAAATGAAGAGTCACCTGACATACATTGGGTAACTTGGTGAATGAAGAGTCACTTGGTATACACTGGGTAACTTGGTGAATAAAGAGTCACCCGACATCCACATGCAAAATGAACAAAAATGAGTAGGATAACAAGGCAACCTAGGATGCTCTTGCATTAGATAACCAAGGTTGAAAGAAATGATTCTCCTGAATCATTGACATGTCACAATCTAAGTCGAATCCAACTCAGATTGAGAAATCCATGAAGCATCTTCAATAGGCCTATTCTTCCACTTTACCAAATATTCATAGTAATCTTTTCCTCTTATGCTCCTGCCAACTCGTTGATCCAATATCTATTCAAATTCTTCAATCTGCTTCTTAGGATAATCTTCTAATACAACAACTTCATCATCTAAATCATGATACTTATACAAATCAGCAATATTGAATATAGGAGATATATCCATGTCATCAGGTAACTCAACTTCATAAGCGTTATCACTATCAAACTTCTTCAAGATCTTACAATGTCCAAATTTCTTCATCTTCAGCTTATTGTATGTTCCAACTAGGAATCTTCCTTTCTTTAGATGAACCATCACCTCATCACCAACTTGAAAATCATGGTGTCTTCTAGACTGATCAGCATTCTCCTTATACTTTTGATTACTTTGTTCCAATGTCAACTTCACTTCCTTATGCAAAGACTCCATAAAATTAGGAAATTCTTCTCCTGTAGCACTTTTGTTTTCTTCTCCAACAACATCTCTCAAATTTGATATACCTCTAGGATGCATTCTAGTAACAATCTCAAAAGGTGTCTTCCCTATACTCTTATTCACATAATTATTATATGCAAATTCAGCTTGTGCCAATACCATCTCCCAATTACTTGGCTTATTCCCAACTAAACAACTTAGCAAATTACCCAAGCTTCTATTCACAACCTTTGTCTGTCCATCTATTTGTGGATGGAATGTAGAACTAAACTTCATCTCAGTACCCATCTTCTTCCACAAAGTCTTCCAAAAATAACCACCAACAAACTTACTATCTCTGTCTAAAATAATACTTCTTGGTAATCCATGCAATCTCACAATCTCTTTAAAGAAAAGTTCAACAACATGCTCAACATCTGATGTCTTCTTACATGGTATGAAATGAGCCATCTTAGAAAATCTGTCCATTACAACAAATATAGAAGCATACCCCTTTACTGTCTTAGGCAATCCAAGAACAAAATCCATATTGATGTTAGTCCAAGGTTTCTTAGGAACAATAATAGGTGTATACAAACCAGTATTTTGAATCACTTCCTTTGCAACTTGACAAACTCCACAACTCTTTACAAATTTCTAAACATCCTTATACATTTGTGGCCAGTAATACTTCTCTTTCAGCAAACTCAATGTCTTATCAATTCCAAAATGTCCAACTAACCCACCACTATGCTATTCCTTAATTAGATTCAACCTCACAAGACTTCTAGGAATACACAATTGAATACCTTTGAACAACATACCTTCTTGAATAAAATATTCATCATACTTACTTATGTGGTCTATCAAATTTGGTGCTTTGCACTCTCTCCATGCCTCAGAAAAATCAGGATCAACATCATACAATTCTTTCATTTGATCAAAACCAAGAACTTCAACCCTCATTTTAGTCAACGAAGAATGTCTTCTACTCAATGCATCAATAACTCTATTAGTAACTCCACTCTTATGCTTGATCACAAATGTAAAACTTTTCAAGTACTCAACCCACTTTATATGTCTTTGATTCAATTAATGTTGACTTCCCAAGTATTGTAAAGCTTTATGATTAGTATATAGTACAAAGTCTTTAGGAATCAAATAATGTCTCCACTTCTTCAAGGCTTGAACAATAGCATAAAGGCTTGATCATACACAAAATATTTCCTTTTAGCATCATTCAAATTTTCACTAAAGAAAGCAATGGGTTTACCTTCTTGACTTAATATAGCTCCTATTGCATTACCACTTGCATCACATTCAACTTGAAATACTTTGTTGAAATTAGGCAAAGCCAATATAGGTAATTTAGCAACCTTTTGCTTCAAAGTCTTAAAATTCTTATCAGCTCCATGTGTCCACTTGAATTCCTTTTTATCTCCCCTCATTGTTTCAGTCATAGCACTACAAATAGCACTGAAATTCTTTATAAACTTTCTATAAAAACTAGCCAAACCATGTTCAATCCATTAGTTGAAATCACAAATCCCAAATAAACTATCTCCTCTTGCATAAAAGAACACTTTTTTAGATTAATTAGCAACTTTTCCTCTTTCAACCTTTGTAATACTTGTCTAATATGCTCAAGATGTTCTCCCTTAGTCTTGCTGAATATCAAAATATCATTCAAATAAACAATCACAAACATACCCAAGAATCTTTTCAGAACTTCATTTATCAACCTCATGAAAGTACTAGGTGCATTAGTAAAACCAAAAGGCATAACCAACCATTCATACAAACCATCTTTTGTGTTCAAAGCAGTCTTCCATTCATCACCTTCTCTGATTCTAATATGATGATAGCCACTCTTCAAATCAATCTTGGTAAAATACTTTTCTCCACTCAAACAATCCATTATGTCATCCATCCTTGGCATAGGAAAACTATATTTCACTGTGATTTTGTTAATAGCTCTAGAATCAGTACACATTCTCCATTCTCCATTCTTTTTAGGTGCTAATACAAAAGGTACAACACATGGACTCAAGCTTTCTCTAATCAAACCTTTTTGCAACAACTCATGCACTTGTCTATTAAGTTCTTCATTCTCTGCAAGTGTCAATCTATATGGTGCTTTGTTTGGAAAACTAGCTCTAGGACTCAGATCCATACAATGACTTATACTTCTTACTAGAGGTAAACCATTAGGAATATCATCAATAATAATTTCTTTATACTCATTCAACAATTCGATAATTTTTACTGGTACTCGGCTATCACTATCTGATGTCACTCGATCATTACTAGCTTCTGTTGCTTGGTCATTACTACAAAAACTCAGTCCTCTAGTAACTATGGCAAAGCAGACTGAAATCTTTTTCATTTCCTTTTCAATTTGTTTCCCATTAAACATGCAAATTTTTACAGTAGTACAATTAACCTCATCTAGACTTTCAATCGAAGGCAGCAATGTTTGTTTCTTCCCATTTACCCAAAGAGTATATTGATTCAATCTTCCATCATGTACAACATATCTATCATATTTCCAAGGTCTACCCAAAAAAATATGACAAAAATCCATGGGCATAATATCACACAAAACTTCATTAAAGTAATGTCCAATTTTGAACTTCACAAGGCATTGCTCACTTACCAATATCTTATGCTCATCTTTGATCCATGAAACATGATAAGGTTTGGGATGTTTCAGCCTCTACAACTGCAACTTGGTAACCAACTCTTCTGATGCCAAATTTGTAGAACTTCCACTATCAATAATCACCTTGTAGTGTTTTCCAGCCATCTTACATCTGGTCTTGAAAAGACTTCTCCTTAAAATAGGTTCCTCATCACTTCCCTTATTACATAAGGTTCTTCTCACCATCAGATTTTCTCCAACCTCAGATCCACTTGGTGAACCCTCATCATATTCCTAAATCACAAAATTTTTGTTACATTGCCTACTTTAAGAGGATCTACATTCAAAATATATATGTCCCTCTTTACCACATCTAAAACAATTACCATGAAATCCACTTCTAGAATAGGAATTACCTCTTCCTCGGTAAGAATTAGCGCCTCCTTGGTAAGAATTACCACTTTTCCATTCGGTCTTGCCTTTGTCATCATTCTTCCATTCATATTTTCCTTTATCCTACATATAACTATAGGATCTTCCACTTTCTCCATAAGATCTACCTCTACTTCTCTAGAATCTACCACCTCTACCTCTTTGTCTTTGTTCATGCTTCTTTGTCAAGATCTCCTCAGCTTTCAAGGCATATTGATATGCTTCTTCTACACTTTCCAACTTCACAAAAACTTATTTCATCCTAAATTCTAGATCTCAATCCATTAATGTACCTTGCAATTTTCTCAACATCATCATCCAAATATCCAGATCTAATGTCCAATCTATAGAATTCCTTGATATATTCTTTCACAGTCATGTCCTTTTGTTTCAAATTTTGCATCTTTCTCAACAAGCTAACTTGGTAATCAACAGTAAGGAATTTGTTCTTTACCTTGTTCACCATCTTTGGCCAAGTTCTAATCTTCTCCTTTCCTCTCCTTTGTCTATCAGTTTACAAGTGCTCCTCCCATAGTGATGCATGACCTTTCAACCTAGTGACTGCAATCTTCACCTTTCTATTATTAGGAGTGTTTTCATACTCAAAGAACTTCTCCATATCAGAGATCCAATCCAAAACAACATTGGTATCTAGTTTTCCATCATAAGGAACAACTTCTACAACAGGCTTTGAATTTTCCCTAGACAATATTTGCAACAATCTTTCCTCATCTTGATCTTCTTCAGGTTTTGGATTATGGTTTGGTGTTGCTGCTTCATCATGACTTACATCACCAAGATGTGCTCCTCTCCTCTGGGTTGTCTCCACAACATCTAATATGGCTTCAATTTGTCTCAACTGATCCAATATAGCATGATCGGCATTATTTCCTCTACCACGAACCATCTTTACAAATCATGTTCTTGCAAGATCGTAACCCTCTGCAACTTACAGGTCAAATCTGTAGACCTGCCACCCTACAACCAAATCCAAATCAGGGTTCTACATGATCCAATCTCCACAAGGATGAACCTCAAGCTCTGATACCAACTGATGTAGGCAAAGGGTGAATAACTAGAGCCAGAGCCTCACCCAACTATCCAAACCACCCTGCAAGAGTTAACACAATGGAAGTAAACACAAAAAACAACAACCAAAGGAAGAAGAAGAGTGAAATACTTTTATTGAATCATCAAAATATCTTCATACATGCCCAGTTGTAAGGCCTTTTGGGTTATGACCAATTACAAATACATTCACATTCAAAGATCCAACCACAAATTCACACTTTTAGTTCTGCTCTCTAATATTTTTCTCAAAAACTTACCTAACTCTAAGCCTAAATAGTCTATATATACTTTCTAAAATGGCTTACAAATTATTCTAGAACATTACATAAGAGGAAGGCCGACCCAACAACGGTCTAGATGCATCCCAAAAAAATATCTTAACATAAATGTAGCGAACAAAAATAAATCTCGCAAGTTAGCTCGCAAAAATCACGTCCAAATGCTAACACTTGGCATACACTAGGTGACTTGGCACATGAAGAATCACTTGGCATACACTGGGTAACTCGATGAATGAAGAGTCACTTGGCATACATTGGGTAACTTAGCGAATGAAAAGTCACTTGGCATACACTGGGTAACTCAATCAATGAAGAGTCACTTGGCATACATTGGGTTACTTAGTGAATGAAGAGTCACTTGGTGTACACTAGGTAACTTGGCGTACACTAGGTAACTTTGCAAATGGAGAGTCACTTGGCATACACTAGGTAACTTGGTGAATGAAGAATCACTTGGCATAAACTGGGTAACTTGGCAAATGAAGAGTCACTTGGCGTACACTAGGTAACTTGGTGAATGAAGAGTCACTTGGCTTACACTAGGTAACTTGGCGAATGAAGCGTCGCTCGGCATAACTCAACATCCACATGCAAAATGAACAAAAATGAGCAAGATAACAAGGCAATCCAAGATGCTCCTACATTATATCTAGTCTGGTCTTCCAAGGTAGACCTTGTGGTGTTCTCCTTTTTCCATGTAGATGATCACCTAGAGTGTCATTTGGAGCATACTCATAGACTAGAAGGAGAATGTCCCCATGTTGATAGAAGCCCATAAGGTGAACCAAATTTGGATGTGATAGAGATGATAGAATTCTCATATGATTCATAAATTTCTCTGTATTCATTGAGTTATCTAGATATAGTTTCTTTACTACAGCAATTTTTCCATCCCCTAGTGTGGCCTGATATACACAATGGAAGGCTCCATTTCCTATTTGTCCACTCTCATTGAAGAAACTTGTTGTTGTTTTGAGGTCGTTGTATTTGAAAACTGGTAGTTTCAAACTTAACAATGCTTGTTTCATCTCATCTGCATGAAGGCTATGGGTTCTTGAAGAAGAATCCCTTTTTTTCTTGTAGATTACCATGTAAGATGCTATTATGGTGAATTATGACACCTTTTATTCATACTTCAATGTGGCTAGCTTCGAGTAGGAGGGTTTTCCCAAGGTATCTCTGGTGTTCTTGTAGTTTTGATTTATTTGTTATTTTTTTTCATGCAATTCTGGTTCAAAAATTAATAGACGATGCCTTAATTATTTATGATGTGAGTTCATGTTGATAACATGTTTCTCTTTCAAGCTTCTTTATCCAACTTTCTTTGTGTGCTTGGTGAAGTTGTGTTGTGGGGCTTATTGCTCAATAATGGTTATTATAAGGTGGAGCTTTAGCAATTTTGGCAATCCACTACTCTTCATTTCTCTATCAGTTGAAGGGTGTCAGTGTTGATAGCATTATTACCACATAGTACATTGATTTATACTTAAAAGAGGGTCGGTGAAAATATAGAGAATTTTTTAAGTGGACAAAGAAACAAGTTGAGTCAGTGGTAGCCAAACTATTTAGAATAATTACATATCAAATTAGTGGTTTGGAGGGAGAAAGCTATAATTACTTAATGTTCTTTGAGAGAGATGGAGGGACTATCCTGGGTTGGCACTATAGATATGAATTCCATCGACCTACCATTAACCAAATCTAGTCTATGTGAAAGCATAGTCAACGATGATAATATTTGCATTAGCCTGTGGGGAGACTATTTATCTATTGGCCTTCATATTATAGGGGTGAATTTATCTAGTGGCTTCAACTAAGTTGAAAAATGATTAGGAAATCTAATGGCTAGCCAACCAGCCTTGAATGGTCATTCAGGCTTCTCTAGTGTTGGGAAATAATAAATTATAATCATTGTGGTTATTCCTCACTCAACCCAACTCATGTGGAAGACCTTGTTCTAGGTCTGTTACACACTAGGATGGATATCTCAAATACATTCATCTAAAATGTAAGGAACTTATATTTCATTTGCAATATTGATTTCAATAGGCAATTTGTGTTTGATGTCTCTTGATGCCTTTTAGATAGAGATATTAAAATATCTGATAAGATAAATTACCAATTTTTTGTATAGATGTAAACACAATAGGGTGTAGTAAATGCTAACATGTAAATGGTTGTTACATTTAAGTACAACTACTCCTTGTTGCCATTATAGTTACATCTATCAGCATGGTTATCTACAACAAAAAAGTAGAGGTGTCCCAATACCTTTCCTATTAAGTTGATTTCAAAGACAATAGCTAATCAAGATTTTGTGACTCCTCTCAATTTAATCTTGCTCATTCTCCAACATGCTACTTTGGCAGGTCAAAAGTGAATAGGCGAGGCTAAAACATGCCTATGGTAATTATCTATTTGTGCAATATCAACACCAAGTCTGTTTTTGTAACCTTAAGATTAAAATCCCACAAATTTGGGTTGAAATCACCTCAAGCTCATCCTTACTCCTTTTCCCACTGTAATGCCCTGCTAAGGGATCCAAAGAATTAACCTAGAATTTCACTAAGTTTGGTAACAAATTTTTTTTTAAAAAAAAAAAAAAAACATGAAAGTAAATACCACATATAACTTGTACATAATAACAGAAGCAATAGCAATGTCCATCTGAAAGTAAACATAACATACATAATCGATTTCATTCTTTAAGAATCCCTTAACTAACATACGTGAGTCCATCTAGTACAACATCCACATGAAATAATAATGATAAGTCCAATGTTTAAATATTACATTTCAAATGCTCATTCATCCACTGTACATGTCACAGGGTATGAAGGCTTAAAAGAATATACATATGTGAAATAAGGTACATCATCCTATTCTAATCCATGATACATCAAAGACAATCACATGATACACATGATACATCATCATAGAATACATATACATCCATCATAAAGATCAAACATAATTAACTAAGTGCATGGTTCCTCCCAACCATTAATAGCATCATTAGACCATCGTGGGCCCTAGCCATCCCTCCGTGCGTAACATCCCAAATTACCGAAGAGATCATCGGTATTAACATAGTAGGAATGTCACTCCTAACATATACAACATCATATGTAGAAAGTAATCTAACATGCAAATATAAGCATAAGATAACATCATCTAACATATGCTAATCATCAAATGAAAGGATACATACCCACCATCATGAAGGATGCATCAGCCACGATGTCTCAATGAATCTCAAATGATAAGAGTGGAAAATAAACTACCACCCGAACGCGTGGTACCTAAGTGGTCCACTCCCACCGTGCTGAGGAGATAACCTCAAGTCCCAAACAAGTTGTCAAAATCTCATAGCAAAAATCTCTATAGTTCAGGAATCCTAAAAGTATACTAACTCAAAGGTTCCAATCACAAAACTAACATCTAATCCCAGAGGCACACAATGACATGTAGGAACCTACTATGCAAGCGGGAAAGTGTCATCACAATTATCACATACAAGTTACCTTGGTAGTTAGCTAAACTCCACGGGTCCATACTGATTTCATGCGGCCACTAGTATCCTCTCATATAGACGAGGCATACTACGGAATGCAAGGTCGCAACCATGCGTATCACTACTCCCATCCTAGCCTGTACAAGCACTCAAGGCATGAGCGAGAAAAAAACACTTATCTTTTTAGGTTCATTCAGTTAGTATTAGGTGTGAATGTTATCACTTATTAATCCAACTTACAATGAGTTACCCTAGCAGCCTCTTAGGGCCCCGGCCCCCATTGCAAGCCACTTCCCGACACTACATGCAGATATCCTACCCTAATGCTCATGGACTCATAAATCTCAAAATTACAAAAGATAATCCATAATAAAATCATCAAATATGCATAAAAGCATCAAATCTCCATGAGCAAACATCCCTAGAAAATCATGAACACAACAACTCTCTATTGGCAACTGAAGTATCACTGATAATCAAAAGTATCCAATGGTTCTCAATAACCAAAATATATCTCAAACACACTGATCGAAGACTCCAAAAATGGTTGAGTCAAACATGTCACAACATGACATCATCAAGAATAAATCCACATCTCAGTCCCATCATGGCGAATAGAAAATAACCAAGGATAACTGATCGATGACCAAAATAATCGTTAAGTCAAGTGTCTCATACATAAGAATTTCAACTATAACAATCAGTAATCACAACCAATACATAGAGCATTCCATCACATAACCATGGTTGGGTTTATAAAGATCGAGATTAAAACATCATCATGACATCACAATCACATAACCCCCAAGCCTCTGGTAGACGTCCTATACTGGTCAACACTAGTCAACCCAAAACCCAAAACAATAGCATAAGGAATACACAATGTAAACACATGTTTTGGTTTTGCTAAGTTTACAACTTGAATTTAAATGCAAAAGTCACGGTTTACGTTTCCAAGTTTAGAGAAAGAATTTGAAGGAACATTTTGTACGTTTTTCCATGTATTGTTTTTGCATGGATAAAAAGTTTTCCTTTATAAATCCAATTTCCAATTACAATATTTTATTGAAATCGTTCCCCAGCAATCTTTTAATTAAATTTCATATACTTTATATATTTTATAATTTAAAACTATTAATTAAATCTTAATAGTTAAATTATAAAATTATAAAATTATTCATCATTATAAAAGATGAATTCTTAAATCTTTTATCAAATAATAATAATTCAAATTTATTAATTACATATTTACCTATTACATACATACATACATACATACATACATACATATATATATATATATATGTACATATATAAATAATAATTATTATCGCATTTAAAAAAAAATGAAATATAAAAAATTGAATTATACAAATTCGATGGATGACATATATTATAAGTTAAGCACTTCACATATTACAACTGGTGGTGACCATACTCAATGGTTAATACACTGTCGCCACACATAAGCCGTGCGGCCTGCAGCGCCGACACTCTGCCAAGTGCAGGTGCCGTGCGCACGGGTCTGCATACAATGGACAAACGGGTTGGTACGTCCGCCCGACCCATGGTCAATACATATAATGTTTAGTTTTATAGCATTTTTCAAAAACGCAAATACAAATCGCAATGCGATTTTGTATATATATATTTTCACTGCGATTATTAAATTCGATTCCTCAATTAAATATATACACATGTATATATATATATATATATATATCTATATATATGTATAATATATATATATATATATATATATATATATATGTATAATATATATATATATGTATAATATATATATATATATATATATATATATATATATATATGTATAATATATATATATGTATGTATTATATATGTGTATATATATATATATATGTATATAATATATATATATATATATTATACATATATATATATACATATATATATTTATATTGTACATATATATATATGTATATAATATATATATATTGTACATATATATATGTATATTATACATATATATATATATATATATATGTATATTATACATATATATATATATATATATATATGTATATTATACATATATATATATATATATATGTATATTATACATATATATATATATATATATATATATGTATATTATACATATATATATATATATATATATATATATATATATGTATATTATACATATATATATATATATATATATATATATATATATATATATATATATATATATATATATATATGCAGATATAAACATGCATATACACAATATATATAAATTCTAATTCTCAAAATTTTCTTAAACTTTTAATCCCAAATTTTTTTTCCAATAAATAATCTAATGGGTTTGGCTATGAATTTAAACCCTAGCCCCATTTTTTTTTTTTTTTCAGATCTATGCATATAAAGATTTCCACATAAATTCAATTGCCCATATTGAGAATACATACAATAAAAATATGAAATTCTTCAGAAGACATATGGAAGACACGAAGAAGACAAGAATGCATGATGCGAAAATAGCATAAGAAAAATCACAAGAATCTACCTGGATTCTGATGCTAATTCGCTTTTCCTCAGAAAACCCGCAGAGCAAGCTCCCTTCTTCAAATTTCTTGAGTCCTCTAATGCTCCAATTGCTCTCCACGCTCCCTCCCTAAGCTTCTATGAATGCCTGAATATAAAGAGCTCTCAAGAAACCTTTGGAATGCTTCTTGAAACCGCTGAAAGGTGTCACCAACTAGGCATGGGTCTTTTCCAATTCTTTTTTGATGAGTCATAGAATTGTAGACACCTTGTGCTTAATTGATGCACTAACCCCCGTGTTGTTGACACATGTTAATTCCCATGCAAGTTTATAACTCCAATTTACTTTTTAAATAATTTCTATTTAAATTTTATAACTTTCATTTTAATTTTTATAACTTTTATTATTATTATTTTATTCATTACTTTATTATTATTAATATAATTATTATTAATTTTAATTTCTAGTTTTCTTTTATTTAATTCCTTTTCCCCAATAATTCACATTTAATTAATTACAATCAAAATATCAAAGATCATGATATTTTATTAATTTTCTCAAATAAATAATTTATTAATTAAATCTATTTGTTAAGACTTAATTAATGAAAAATTCACCATAGACCTCCAAGATAAAATATGAAAACCCATCATAGAACAAATCATACAAAATAAATCTAAAGGGTTAAAAATCACAAAATATGTCATCCGACACATTCGGTGGGTATTCAACTTTGATACTTGTCCTAACTCACTAGGACAAATGGTTTTTAGGTTTGGGATTTGGACTTGAGAATTTATCTCCCTTCTCTTATCATTGAGATAGTATAATAGGGTACGCTCATCTTGGGAATTCAGGGAAGTCAATACCCGGTACCTGCAACCTACAGAAAAACCATGCATGTACATACAATATATAATGCTAAGCTAAACAGACAATGGCAGGAAGTGGTGCATCGTGTAGATCCCAACTAAGCAGGTGACTATGACTCCCTTCCTTAACCACATCAAAAATGCCATAAAATAAGAAAACACGCACACCATACACATGCAAGTATGGGGTAAGTAACCATAATAAAACACATGAGATAATAAACCATCTAACTAATCATCATTAATAACTAAAAACAATGTAATGATCATCATACATACATGAAATGTAAAGTCTAAATGATCTCGTCATATATCAACTGAATCCCTATCATAATATCTGATAGTGTCAAAACAACACCACTAAACCATCAACATAAAACTAGTCTACATAGTCTGATAATAATAGCAACAATAAGTCTAGAAAAGATGTGAACGAGGGTAGGCACTACACCCATTCTTTTTATGAAATCACCAAGGAAATGTTTCTTAGTACAAAGTTTCCTATTTCTAATAATACCTTTAAAACAATAAGCATAAATGTGTATATGCAATGTGCATGACCTAACCTCACGAAAAAACTTGACAAAACTTGTCAAATTAACCAATTCGTCCCAATATGGTGTAGCACCATTAGTCACAATAGACATGAATTTCTAATTATCCCTCTTCCCCTCTTTTCCAAGCTACTTTTACATTCCTCTTTGCTTCCAAATCAGTTTAGGATGGTTTGTAACCTACATATGAATTCAATTCTTCAAGTGGTTCAGGTAGATATATAATTCCACAAAGAAACAACCAATCTCACCTACAATTTTTGCCCTCGCCGCTCGGCTCTATGTGAAGCATAATCTAAAAAAATTCTATTAGAGATCACCCAAACCTTAATTTGATATGCAATGATTCTAAACAATTTGGCTGCCACTGACTCAACTTGTGTCTTTGTCCACTTAAAAATGGTTTGCTTCTATCATTACTGCCCTCTATTTGCAATTTTGAGAAGTCTACATTTATTTTGGTTAAGAAGAAATCATTGAATAAGAGTGTTTTTGTGGTTTTATATGTGCCCATGAAAGAAAAGGCTCCTCTTGCCTCTAAGCCTACCAAATATGGAGGTGGTGGCAAGTAGAAAAATAAGGTCTCATTAATTAACAAATATGTTCATTCCATAATGATTTTTTAATTTTCTACTAGTACATTTAATGAATGTTGAAATAATAAATTTTATAGTTCAATGGGTTATTCTTATCTAAGTACAGAAATGGAGCAAAGGAAAGTAGAAGGGGAAGGTGAATAATATGGTTGTTTTTTATCAAGCCAACTATGATAAGCTTCTTTCTGAAGCACCTAAATATAAATTAATCACTCCTATTTTATCAAATAGGCTCAAGGCAATCCATATCTCTCTTTCTCTCTCTTTTTGTGGTCTAATATTATATATTTTCATCTTTTTTGTTTTAGTGTGGTATACTATTTGACAACTTGCTTGAAATGCACAACTATTTTAAATGTTTGATACATATAACTAGCCAGTGAATTCTCCTTCCCTATATTTGCAAAGGGAACTTTCTATGTTAGAGCATAACATCGGTGTCATGAGTATGATGAAAAATTGGGAATTTTAATTGCTAAAGTCAGCCTTTTTTTCCCATCTTAAACATTTTAACATATAACACAATCTATGGAGAATTTAAAGATTTCTATCCATCATGAAACCCCTGATGATCTATTACTTGAATTCTTCCTATTTGATGCAACTTGGTTGAAACCATAGGTTTCATTCTAGTGGAATTTCTTGTCAACTAGACCTATGAGCCCTCTCTCAATACACTCACAAAATTATATTTTCAACGTGAGAATACAATTAATTTTTTTTATTGGGAGTTGAAATCTGGGTTACAATTGAACTTGATAATTTTAAGTATTGTGAGTAATTGAACCTTTGAACTAAATAGAGTTGAAATTTTTTCTTACAAAAATAAAATGCATGTCAAATAGTCCAGGCAGGGTTAATTATAAATGGGAATGTTGCGGTAAGGATGGAACTTTAGAAACTGAAGGAGCAACAATTCTTACCAACTCGGGTTGCCTTGGGAGACATCATTAAAGTTCAATTTAAGCCTCTTCTAGTTGGTGGGAGAAACCACTTAGCCAATTTTCTGTCTACCTTGGAATAAGTGAACAATCCTTTAAATGGAATGATATTTTTCCACGTAGATGTCATTTTATCATCCCATGTTGTCAAATGTTTTCATTTTTTATTAGACCTGATAGGACATTATGTGCAAGATGAAGTAAATTTATTGATCATGATCAGAATAGTATGAAGTTGCCTAAGGTGTGGAAGAATGTATCTTATCGTAATAATAATTCCATAGAGATGGAATTTATAGGTGAGTTTTAGTGTGGGTATACACAATGTCACAATTTAAAATGAAATGTTAAAATACTTGCAATGTTGTGTGCTTAAACAAGGATAGACATGCTCTTGTTGCTTTCAAGGATGAGTTGTAGTCTTCCCTTAGGTTTAGTTCATGGAATGGACATAATTATTGTGAGTGGCATGGCATTGAGTGCAGTAGAGAGGCATCTCATATAATCAAACTTTAATTTTCAATAGACCACCATGAAGATTATCTACCAAATGGCATACTTTCTCCAGCACTCTTCAAATTTAAGAGCCAATTACTTGAGTGGCCCTATTCTAGAAGGTGGATACACTTCTACTTCGCATCATTTTTTCTTATTGTTGGACGTGTCCTTCATTAAAATATAATTTAATGTGTTTTCTTGATCTACACCGACTGAATCACCTTGATCTTAGTTTCAATTATTTTGATAAGACTATTTTGAAGCATATTTCCTCCCTTCACAACACAACTTACCTCAACTTGTCATGTGCGGGTGTTGATCTAGATGACAATATTTAGTGGCGTTTGGGAAATATTTCCCAACTACAAGTCATAGATCTTTCTAGCAAGAATTATGTCAAGGGTGATTTTTTCTATTCCAATTATTATTGTGGACCTATGGAGAGCCTTAGTTTGGAGTGGACAGAGAATGTGCGAGGGTTAAAGCATTTGTCACTTCAAGGGGTCCAACCAAATATAATGGGGGAGAAATTAGAGGCTCATCTTTCTCGGCTCTACAATCTCCACCATCTCAACCTCAAAGAATGTGATATATCCAACCACATCCATAATGCTTTACAAAAACTCACCTCCCTCTCCCATCTCTAACTTAGTTGAACCAATTTACTTCCAGGTTGCCTACATGGTTGGGAAATTTGACTGCTTCAGTCTCCATTTGGCTTGAACATTGTGACCTGATGGGCCCATTCCCTCCAACTCTTTGTCATTTTCCTCATCTCAAAGAGCTCATGTTGGCCAGAAACTAAATAACTAGAAATATCAAGGACATATTGTTATGTGAACTGTCTCCCCTGCTCACCAAATTTTCTCTGTCGCATTCCAATGTTATAGGAATTTTTTCACCTTGCATTGGAAATATTTGTGTCCTTCAATACTATAGTATTGTTGACAACCCATTGAATGGAAAAATTCTAGCTTCAATTGGTTTGCTTTTGTCCTTGATATATCTTAGGCTCTCTTATAACCAATTGGGCGATAATGTGCCTTCTAAGTTGGGTGGGATTTCCACTTTGGAAGTGCTCTTTCTAGACCAAAATCAGCTTAATGGTACCATTCCCAATTCTCTTGGACATCTTAGTCGACTTTTTGGACTAAATCTCGCTAGCAACCATTTAGATGGCTACATTCCTCTTCACTTTTTTAAAAAGGCTACCAACCATATTGAGCTCCATCTTTACAACAATAGATTAATGGTTCAAATTGAGCCCGAATGGATACCTCTAATGTAGTTTGATGAATTGGGTTTGGGTTCTCATAATATTAGGGGTCTCATTCCTACATTCCTTTGAACACAATATATATATTAATGACAAAGATAAATAACAAATGTCAACTACTCTACTTCACTTGCTAAGTGTTGACCTTGTCAGTTCCTGCATATGATATGGATAGTGGCAAGTTGAAACTAGTTGATATTGGTCTTTGGCAATCATATAGGAAACCAAGTTGATAAATCCTACATTACAGTCATAAAAGTATGTCTGAGTGAATATAAAGGGAACAACAAGAAGGCTTAATGATAGTAATTTACAACTTTGAATAAATTTTACTTCCTTGTGAGACAATTTTAAGAGTAGTTATAGTTATATAACTTTAACAAATAAAGTAGAGACAAAAGCTTCATTGAGTAGATAGAACAATTACAAAGCATAAATTATCATCCAAGAAACCAAAAGGAACCTTTCATCCATAAAAGACACACACATTTAAGGGTAAAATAAGAATGCACTTATGATGTTCTATAGATAATATAACCCAAATAAAAGATTACCCATAGAGCGGCAATATAATATTGCAGAGATATGAACATGCAACCCACATTTAAGACATTTGATATTGGTAATTGTTAGTAAACGTGGGCATGCATATTAAGAAATCCACTTACCCATGAATTGAGGTATTGTATAGATTGAAAAATAAATCAATTCTTAAAAAAGAAGACTTTCTGATATAGAAAACACTTACTCAAAGGACTTCCATTCTTGGTAAGCAGTGACTGCATGAAAAGTGTGTATACAATATTGATTAAGATTTTAAGAAATCTTTAAGAAAAAGGTTCTATGAATATTGGAAAGAGGTTTATGAATAATACTGCACTTAACCCCTACCATTGACAAAGGAACTTAACAACTATTCTATTCATGTGTGCACAAGGAGATTGCCTAATATGGGCAACAGATCATGATACTAGAACCACAGGACAAAATGATAATAGGATTTCTTGAAATATATAAATCTTCTTACCCTTGAACTATATCTTGATATATAATAATTTAAGGAGCTTTTCCACACTGGAAGCTTTCACCCATTGTGTGTATGCCTTACTTATCATAACACAAGAATTAATAGAAAACAACAAAAGTAAGATCATGGATATGTGCCATCTATCTAATCCTCAACTTTATATGTGAAACATTGCCCTTCCTTTGAAGTGATATCAATTGCAACCAGCTTGTCTCTAGTATGTTGGATAAATAATTTATGATGCAATATATTTGAGTTAATTGATGTGCACAACACATTTGGGTTGCATTAATGATAACTAATTTTTGGCAAGAAAAGAGAAATTAGGATGGATTTTTTCCTATAAAACTAAATTTTTGAAATCATTTGGCACTATTGCAAAGAAGAAAATTTGATTTTTTTAGTAGAGCTTGAGAGAAGGTTGAAGAAGATTACTCACGTGTGACAACTGAGTCTCAATTGGTTATTGGTGGCACCATTGTAGACATTTCAAGGATGTTGAAGAATGTTTATTTGGAGGAATTTGATCATAGTAGGATCAACCAACTGGAAGCAAGTTTATCAACAATAGGATTAGACCTATTCCTTTCTACAAAATATGTTTTGATGGGACAACTAAGAAAAATTAGGCTATTGCAAGAATTAGGGTGGTTATTGGAGACTCCCAAGGATGTCATATACTTCTGACCTATTCACAAGGAATTAGGATTGAAACCATTAACAATCCAGAACTTTTGGCCTTTCTTGAAGGGATTGAATTAGCAGTCTTGTTTGAGATCATAGAATCTAATTCCAAATTTAAACTCGATTTGATGGAGGAGGCATGCTATTTCCCAATATGATGCATGGTAAGCTTGAAACCCACTAGGAAATGTAAAATGATGATCTTTGCATTTTGGATGATATGAACCAATTTTTTGACAACCATTTTCATAATGAGAAGTCACAACATTGTTGTTGATGATCTTGCTAATTGTTCTATTCAAAATGGGAATAAAATAGAATCTAGTATTTCCAAGGATTGGATGAAATTCCTTAGGGGATTAGAGCCTTGGTGATCTTAGTGAAAAATGTCCTACCTCTCTATTTTAATAATGATTTTGTATGTGTCCTTCTTCATTAAAATATAATTTAATGTGTTTTCCTGGTCTACACAGACTGAATCACCTTGATCTTAGCTTCAATTATTTTGACAAGAATATTTTAAAGCATATTTACTCCCTTCATAGCTCGACTTACTTCAACTTGTCATGTGTGGGTGCTGATCTAGGCGACAATATTCAGTGGCATTTGGGAAATCTCTCCCAACTACAAGTCATAGATCTTTCTAGCAAGAATTACGTCAAGGGTGATTTTTTCTATTCCAGCTATTATTGTGGACCTATGGAGAGCCTCAGTTTGGAGTGGGCAAAGAATGTGCATGGGTTAAAGCATTTGTCACTTCAAGGGGTCCAACTGAATATGACGAGGGAGAAATTAGAAGCTCATCTTTCTTGGCTCTAAAATCTCCACCATCTCAACCTCAAAGAATGTGATCTATCTGACCACATCCACAATGCTTTACAAAACCTCACCTCCCTCTCCCATCTCCAACTTAGTTGGAACCAGTTTACTTCTAGGTTGCCTACATGGTTGGGAAATTTGACTACTTTAGTCTCCATTTGGCTTGAACATTGTGACCTGATGGGCTCGTTCCCCCCAACTCTTTCTCATTTTCCTCATCTCAAAGAGCTTATGTTGGCCAAAAACTAAATAACTAGAAATATAAAGGACATATTGTTATGTGAATCATCTCCCCTGCTCACCAGATTTTCTCTGTTGCATTCCAATGTTATAGGAAGTTTTTCACCTTGCATTGGAAATATTTGTGACCTTCAATACCATAGTATTGCTAACAACCCATTGAATGGACAAATTCTAGCTTCAATTGGTTTGCTTTTGTCCTTGATATATCTTAGGCTCTCTTATAACCAACTGGCTGATAATGTGCCTTCTGAGCTAGGTGGGATTTCCTCTTTGGAAGTGCTCTTTCTAGACCACAATCAGCTTAATGGTACCATTCCCAATTCTCTTGGACATCTTAGTCAACTTTTTGGACTAAATCTCGCTAGCAACCATTTAGATGGCTACACTCCTCTTCACTTTAAAAAAAAGGCTACCATCCTTGTTGAGCTCCATCTCTCCAAGAATAAATTAATGGTTCAAATTGAGCCCTTATGGATACCTCTAATGTAGTTTGATGAATTGGGTTTGGGTTCTCATAATATTAGGGGTATCATTCCTACATTCCTTTCAACACAATATAGATATTAATGATAAAGATAAATAAAAAATGTTAACTAATCTACTTCACTTGCTAAGTGTTGACCTTTTCAGTTCCTGCATATGATATGGATAGTGGCAAGTTGAAACTAGTTGATATTGGTCTCTGGCAATCATATAGGCAACAAAGTTGAGAAATCCTACATTACAGCCATAAAAGTATGACTGAGTGAATATAAAGGGAACACCAAGAAGGCTTAATGATAGTAATTTACAACTTTGAATAAATTTTACTTCCTTGTGAGACAATTTTAAGAGTAGTTATAGTTATATAACTTTGACAAATAAAGTAGAGACAAAAGCTTCGTTGAGTAGACAGAACAATTACAAAGCATAAATTATCATCCAAGAAACCAAAAGGAACCTTTCATCCATAAAAGACACACACATTTAAGGGTAAAATAAGAATTCACTTATGATGTCCTATAGATAATATAACCCAAATAAAAGATTACCCACAGAGTGACACTATAATATTGCAGAGTTATGAACATGCAACCCACATTTAAGACATTTGATAGTGGTAATTGTCAGTAAACATGGGCATGCATATTAAGAAATCCACTTACCCATGAATTGAGATATTGTATAGATTGAAAAATAAATCAATTCTTAAAAAAAAAGACTTTTTGATATAGAAAACACTTACTCGAAGACTTCAATATATAAGGAAGAGAAGAACATTTATATATCGCAAAGGACTTCCATTCTTGGTAAGCAGTGACTGCATGAAAAGTGTGTATACAATATTGATTAAGGTTTTAAGAAATATTTAAGAAAAAGGTTATTATGAAAATTGGAAAGAGGTTTATGAATAATATTGCACTTAACCCTTACCATTGATAAATAAATTTAACAACTATTCTATTCATGTGTGCACAAGGCGATTGCCTAATATGGGCAACATATCATGATACTAGAACCACAGGACAAAATAATAATAGGATTTCTTGCAATATATAAATCTTCTTACCCTTGAATTGTATCTTGATATATAATAATTTAAGGAGCTTTTTCCACACTAGAAGCTTTCACCCATTGTGCATATGCCTTACTTACCATAACACAAGAATTAATAGAAAACAACAAAAGTAAGATCATGGATATGTGCCATCTTTCTAATCCTCATCTTTATATGTGAAACATTGCCCTTCCTTTGAAGTGATATCGGTTGCAACTAGCTTGTCTCTGGTATGTTGGATAAACAATTTATGATGCAATATATTTTAGTTAATTGGCATGCACAACACATTTGGGTTGCATTGATGATAACTAATTTTTGGCAAGAAAAGAGAAATTAGGATGGGTTTTTACCTATAAAACTAAATTTTTGAAATCATTTGGCACTATTGCAAAGAAGAAAATTTGAAATTTTTAGTAGAGCTTGAGAGAAGGTTGAAGAAGATTACTCACATGTGACAACCGAGTCTCAATTGGTTATTTGTGGCACCATTGTAGACATTTCAAGGATGTTGAAGACGGTTTATTTGGAGGAATTTGATCATAGTAGGATCAACCAACTAGAAGCAGGTTTATCAACAACAGGATCAGACCTGTTCCTTTCTACAAAATATGTTTTGATGGGATAGCTAACTAAGAAAAATCAGGCTATTGCAAGCATTAGGGTGGTCATTGGAGACTTCCAATGATGTCATACACTTCTGACCTGTTCACAAGGAATAAGGATTGAAACCATTAACAATCCAAAACTTCTGGCCTTTCTCAAAGGGATTGAATTAGAAGTCTTGTTTGAGATCATAGAATTTGATTCCAAATTTAAAATCGATTTGGTGGAGGAGGCATGCCATTTCTCAATATGATGCATGATAAGCTTGAAACCCATTAGGAAATGGGAAATGGTGATCTTTGCATTTTGGATGATATGAACCAATTTTTTGACAGCCATTTTCATTATCAGAAGTCACAACATTGTTGTTGATGATCTTGCTAATTGTTCTATTCAAAATGGGAATAAAATAGAAGCTAGTATTTCCAAGGATTGGATGAAATTCCTTAGGGGATTAGAGCCTTGGTGATCTTAGTGAAAAATGTCCTACCTCTCTGTTCTAATAATGATTATATTTTCAATGTAGTTAACAAGATCATGGTTTATGAAGGCATAAATACCTAGCTGGTTGACTCAATCTAGTTATCCATTCATTCACATGACACTATTTAGAAAACAATTCAAATCTTATATGCCTTATATCTAATGGAGTAGAATTATTTTCTCTTTTTGTCATTATCTTAACATTCCCTCTTTCTATTTTGACCCTATGCCCTCAGTATCCAACACACGAAACCTTTATATAGTTGTACTTTTAACCAATCACTTATCTTGCCTTTCCTCTTCAACTCACTACCATAGCCAAGTTGACTTTTGGCTTATTATGCTTCCTCAAGCTCCTTTGTTGACTTCCCTCCTAAGAGTAAGAATGATTTAAAACTTGCCTTATATCTTATCTGACTTCCCTCCTAGAAGTAAGAATGATTTGGTACTCCTCACTTTTGAAACTTGCCTTAAAGTTCATATGTGATTGAGTATTCCTCCTTTCCTCTTTCACTAATGGAGACTTTCCATTTAATATTTATTATTCTATCAAGTTTGTCACATTTTGTTTTGGAAAATCTTCATGGTAATGGTAGACTAGTACGAGTCTCCTTTTTTTCCTTATCCTATGGTATATTTTCTCTTCTACCTTCATATTTTAGTATTTTACTAATTTTCTACCCTTTATTTTTTGTTTTGCCTCTATTTGGTTCTATTGCTTATTTATCCTAGATATAGTCTTACCCACTTGCACTTCCCCTACGTGATTTCCCCAATTCAAGCAAAACTGATTCATGAGATTTTAACTTAGTTCTAACTTTCTGCTGCAAGATTCTTAGTGAGTTGGGGAGAAGAATTTCAAACTTCTTCAAGGATGTAGGTTTAGTATAATCAACATTTCTTTTTAGAACAATAAGATCAGTTAGCACCGAGTATTGCATTGACAATTTAACAATCTTCATGGAGAGCACATTTATTTTTATTTTTATTTTTTGTTCTATCAAAGGGTCCCTGTGACCCAAACTAGCCTTCCTTAAATTGGACTTACAAATTGCCATGTTGAAGTCTAGGAAGGAGCAAGTAGAGGCAAGATTAGTCTCTTAAGCTAGGGATGGGGGGCATTCACAGCCTGCAAGCGGTCCCCCTTGAGTATGTTTGTTTTTAAGTCTCCAAGTTGACTCTAATCATCATCCTACTGCTTCAATTTTATCATAGTAAGCTTAAACTTAGATCAAATATTTTAAATGATTACTTAAATTTTTAATTTATATTTATTTAATTGACAACTTAATTGAACACAATTCTACCACTAAGGGGGAGTGGATCAGTATTAGATATAAAATTTTGAGCCGTAATCAAATTTTGAACTTGTTAAACATCAATTTTTTTTTTTTTAATTTAAATGAAACTGAAACCATAACCAATGGAACCATACAAGAAAAAAAGCAGAAGTTTTTATGTGAAACACTAGGATGGAAAAACAGTGGTGAGAAATTATGTTCAGATCTACTGTCCTAATCCGACCCCACAGTCAAAAAATTTAAAATATTTTAGGGCACCAACCCAAGGAATCACCAAATGGCAAATTCCTTATATGAGCACCAAATCATCCAAATTCACAAATGATCCAAGTACCCACATAGAATTCTCAGAATGCCAACTCTAAGAATATTACAATCAATAATTACAACTGATTACAAATTCTGAAATGTATCCTCACAAAACGAGTGGAAAAACATATACACTTTGAATAGTTTTTAGATTTATCAAAAACAACTCTATTTATCCCTCTTTGACTGAATACAACCTGAAAGAATAATCTGGAAATGTAACTTGTGTTATCTGAAACGCCTGTCTGTAATTTTAAAATAGACTTGATAAACTAAAACTAGACTTTTTTGTTAGCACAGGTTTCCAAGAGTAAATTACTGCCTGAAAATTACCTTCAAGTAAATTATCTACCTTTCTTAGAAGCATATCGGTTTTCAGTCTTCAACAAATGTTGTTATTAGAATCTATGATCTACTTCAAAAAGATTATCATTAATATACTCAAATCTTTTCATATATGTTGTCTCCACTCCACAAAGTTTCTTTCTCAAAATACAATAGATATATGATGCCTTAAACCTAACCACCACGCACTTTACACACCCTAAAATCAATTGAATGAAAGAATATGTATACAATGCACCAAAGGGTCGAGAGATTGTGAGTACCAATAAAAAGTTATAACTATCAAACAGCCACCCAACCGACTACTCAACCTCCTGCCAGCAGATTCTTCAAAGTTTATTTATTCAATCATTATACTTGACGATCACCTCCTGCCAACGTAGCTTTCTTCTTGAAACTTTATATATGTATTTATTATAAACAATGATCTTCCATTATCAATCTGAAATAATTCAACGATCACGAATATAATATTCTGGAAACTATCTTCACAGACAAGAATTCGGTTGTTAATCTGATTAAAACATGATGGAGACTATGGAGAACGATTCAATAAATGATATATCTGCTTCTGCATTCCCACAAACGATGAAAAGAAGCCAACCAAACAACCGTGCTATCTGTGTCTGTGTGTGTTATTCAATCCATGCTTTCTGTGTTAATGGTTAATTCCAACTCCAACTCATATTTTTCTCATGCTTCTGCCGGATTTTCAGGCATTAATTCTGGATCACCATACAAATCACCACTTCCAATTTTGTTAAATCAAAATGCTATGCCAGACATCGTTCCAAGTCTTGGTTAACTGACTGATGTGTCAGTTAAACATCAGATTTTCTCCAGTGATTAGCTTTAGGCTTTTCATATATTGTATTGTTTTTTAATAATACTATTGTTGTTGTTAATAAAATTTGAAGCAATATTTACAGACTGAAATGCTCATGCTGGTTTTTATCATTAACTACTCTGTTCATACAGGAATGTTGTTTATTTTTCTTTTTTCTTTTGCTCATTAAGCTACAAATTTCACATTCTGTCAGTTACTTTATAAATAGAAATGTATTTGGAAACATTTATTTAACAAATTTGATCGGTACGAATGTTAATTTAGTCTATAAAATAATCTTCCTGTTTGGTGACAGCCAAAAATTTGATCATAAAGTGATGATAGAGACAGACTGTTTTCTGTTATGTCAATCTGAAGCAGTTCATAGATTCATACAGTCTGAAATAATTCAGAAAAGCAATATTATAATCTTCAGCATCAAAAGAAATCAATTGTTCTATAATGAATTCAACCATGGTCTGTAAATTGATCATTCTACTTGCAGAGATCCAAACAATAAAACATATCAGGTATACATTAGTTTCAAAGACTAGCCTTAACACGGTCAAATCTAGCGAAATGCAATAGACCATAGTGCAACATGCACCCATGCCCAGCAGACAACATAAACCGATCCCCATAGAAAAAACAAGGATTTTTAGGATTATACTTCATGACCTTGTCATACAAAATATGACCCAACGGGGAACATCCCATGGGCAGACTAGGGTGCCCAGAAATGGCCTTCTCAATTGCATCAATGGCCAGAAATAAAATGGTGTGCATGTATTTCTCAACCAGAGCAACACTTGTCTCATCCAGCATCTCCACAGTTACAACCCTGACAATGATTTTTCTTGATGAATCTATCACAGGTGTGTCTTGGGGTGAAAGGAAACCTTTCCATGTGATCTGCGGCTCAACCCTAAGGACTTAATGAATCTCAATGTCAAAAGATTGTGTGATTGAGTCGCAGAAATATTTTGCAAAAGAGTATTTGTAGTTCCTTTAGCATGGCAAATCGTCAGAGAAGAAGACATGATATTTTTGAGTGAAAGACAACCCTGTTCTGACACGTCTAATTTTTTTTTCGAAAACTACTATGCAGTGTGATCCACACTATAGCCTTTCAATAAAAATAGAGCCTTAATCACCACGTCACCCTAAATGGTTTCCTACAAACCATACTTAGAAGATAGTATTCCAGGATTTATTTACGGTTTGAGTCAATACAATATGAAAAGATCAATAAGGAAAACCTACTAAACTATATAGTTTCAATGCTTTATAGATTATAGTTGACACCTAGAGGGTGAAGTTACTTCCAATATCCACATGGCAACATTTTTTGATTTGTGGCATAGCTGGATTATAACCTTCCTTGATGTATGGAACCTAGACGTTACTTCCAGGATCCACTTAGCTGGTTTACAACCTTCCTTGATCTGTGGAACCTCCTCAACAGCCTACACAAATAATTTTCAATTAGCTGAACCATATATGATAATTGCAGTTAGTGTTTGACTTTTAAGCTCAATGTATTGAGAATGTTTACTTAAAGCATAGTGGTCAAAAATATCTAGCATGACCAATTCCTCATATATTTGCACAAAAAATTTAATGATAGTAATGGTCTCACAGATAGCAATGATTGCAAGGTATTCACACAATTGATTTTTTGAAAGAGCTTAAAAAACTTTCAATAGAATACAATTGGTAGGTGTAAAGCTAGATTCAACAATCATTGTCAGCATACTCCCAACCTATGATGAAATGGGAGCTTTGGAACATGTATGGATATCCATCAAATGATAAGCACTTTAGTTTTTATCTACCATTATTATAAAAAATGATTTATTATATATGAATCGACAATATCTATGCAGGATTTGAATTCAGTAATATGGAACACTTTTGTGTTTTTTATTTTGTATATTCCTTGATGATAGGATGAGATAGAGAATAGAAAAGAGAAGAAATAGATATTTTGCAAATTTTAGATTTATAATAGAAGATAATAAATTACAATCACTTGCAATTTTTAAAGCTCAAAACATACTGCAATTTGAAGGTACAAAGTAGACATGAAACTGGAAACACCCAAATGCTCAAAACTAACTATAAATGATAAATGAACACTCATTTGTTAGAAATGAGAAATATTATATTGCAGCAATAATAATCTGCAAATATGTTGTCTAGAGGCCTTCTAACCAAATGACTTCAAATGGCATGGTGGGTGTTGAAATGCCAAACAACAAGAAATGATTTCAAAGAAATAAATTTTGACTCGAAGTCCAAACCATTAGTTGCTCAAGCTTCAAATGTCCATTTCTTGCATAGTCTTCCACCAAGTTTTTTAGTGATTCAAGAAACATGGATAAGGCTCTTTTAGGAAAATCAACAATTCCAACCTTCTATCAATAATTTGGAGTAACAAGCAATAAATTCAAGGCCTGTTAAGTCCTAGATAACAAACTTAATTGATAATGCAATAAGGTTTTGGCAAAGCTTAGACTTGCAACTTTCTCTTGTTTCCACATGACTACCCTAATATGGGAATGTGGGTACAAAGATACCATTATATATAACCAAATTACTTAATATCAAACTAGATACATGATCTACCACTAATGCGACACATGAACTTTATACAACAAACCATAACCTTTGAAACAATGATAAGAATCAACATTAGACTATGAGTGTAATAGTCAACATTGGACAATCAATTTCTAATGAAGAACCATCAATGCAAGGAATGAAATTATGAAACCTCTATTGTATTTGAATAGTAAGGATCTTACACAACTATTATAAAAATTGTAAACATGCAAGGAAAGTTCAAAATGCAATGATGAGCTAGTTCTCCAAAGGGATAACATTGTCCCTATCACAATGATTGCACAAGTAGTATGATAGTCACAAATATGAACATTTTCTTAATGAAAACATGGGAATTTCTCATGTCTTTGAGATTTAAGGACACCAAAAATCCTATAGATTCAAGGAAAATGCAACATGGATCAATGCCTTTTTTAATGATTTAAAACTATATTTGTGGATAGCTGCCATGACTATAACAATGTTCTTTTTCATGGACAATCCAAAGATGCAAGTTTGTTCTTTCTTAAAAAGCTCATGTAGAAGTTATGTTGGATTTTTTTGGAATTCAAATACACTCTAAATACTTATTCAAGTTCTCATTCATCTAAGCTACCATCCAATGACTCCTGCAACATCAAATCTACAAGTTCACTTTCTGATACATATAAATATCAGACCATTCACACTTCTAAATTCTTATAAAAAATGTGAATGGATACTTGCAACCTTAGAGTAATAAACAACAAATAAAAATAATAAACAACAAATAAAAACCAAAACATAATACAACCTAGGGAATCCCAAAATAGAGAGAAAGTAATGTTTTACATTTTGTTTGCTCTCAGGTTACCCTAGGTAGATTTTGGACTTGCTTGTACATTTTCCTTCCTTTTAAGTGATATCTTAGTATGTGAAACATTGCCCTATTATAGTACATCTTTGGATACATTTTACATCTTGTCCCAAACAATGCATCATACCAAGTTATAATCACAACATTCTACAACAAATATTACTTTTGATCCCTACATGCACAATGAACTGAATATAGATAAGAAGCCATACATCATTAATACAAAAATATGATCAAAAGCTTTAAACCCTAGCTATACATCATGAATACAAATCAGAAGATCATTCTGAACTTGATAATTGTTAGTGTCAAACCACACTTTGTTTCATGTGGATGAAAAAGAGAATCGCATCCCTCTTGCATCTAAAGAGAACTGCATTTAGTGTTGCCACTACAACTAATGGAGCTCCCATTCCTTTGTACAAGCCTTAAGGGCCCTCTGTTGTAATTATCTGTCAGACAACATCCATGGCCCCAACATAGCGTGGAGGTTGGCCTAGAGTTAAAAGTTGGATGAATTTAGTTGTCATTTTTGGGTTTATATGATTTATGTTATGTCAATGCTATTCAACAAACAGGTTTCCCCATATTCTTGCATCAACTCTACTTTTTTTGTATGAATTTTCAATTTTTAAAATTGATTGAGAACTTATTTAAATGTGCATCATTTGGAAGTAATTTCTCACAATGACTTTGACTTTTTTGTATTTATGCACTTTTTCTATGGTTCATCATATAGTGCATTACATCTTGGAAGTACTAGAGCTATGGTAATGTGTTGTTACCTCAATTAAATTGAATGAACTTATTGCCTTTTGTAGTAGGAATGTTAATGTTGTGGAACTTAGATTTTAGTAACATCATGGGTGATATAAAATCTAATATCATATGAGTGATGTAAAATCTAATATCATGAGTGGTATTGATAGGTTACCCTTTTACTTCTTCCTTTGGAGTCTACATTGGCTTTTGCATCAAGCATAATAATTAGTCTTATCAATATAGATGGAGGACAAAAGCTAGAAGTCTTTTCAAGACAGGGCCAAGCAATACTCTAGTCTCTTCATTAAAAGCTCGAAGAAGTTTGAACCATTTTGATGACTGTTGTTCCAGTCCTTCTAAACACTATGAAAGAGTTACATATAGCTTTGACAAAAGTTGTGCAAACTACAAGTTTTGATGTTAGTGTTCTTCATAAAGTAAACTACTAATTCTATGCCCTATACTCATTACTCTTTTGGTGCTATATAGTATGTTATAGTTATGATCAAAATAATTCAATTAAGTAATGTCTAATGTTAGTTGTTTTTACTGTTTCCCTGGATCTTGAAGGTATTGGCAAAAGTCAGGAAGCAAGGTCACAAGAATTAGACTTGGTTGGGCCTGAACTTGATAGGGATGAAGTGTTTAGCTTAAATCAAGATAGAAATCTTGTAGAAGCGATCAGGGACAATGATGAACATGGAAGAGATTTTATGAGTAATGAAGAAATTGTGCTTCAAGGTGATGAAGAGTTCTGGATTTCACCACCAAACAACTTAGAAACCAGTAGGTTTGAGTCTAATGGTAATTCCTCAAAGAGTAACATCTACCAAAACTAGGAAGACCCTGTGGGTATCTTTAATTACTATGAATCTCATCTAAGTGTAGCTGACATGATTAGGTTTAGTGGAAGGGAGTTGGAAGATTCCTCAAGATATACAATACATGAGGATATACTTTTTACTTCTCCATCCTTCATTGTTAACAACCAGGAAGATCCTGCAATAGTTCTACATTTTTGGAACTGATGGCAAATTTGAAGTTCCATACATGGGGAATAATCAAATTTTTATAGGTAGCAATCGAATTCCCTTCTCAAAGAGCACAAATCACAAGCGAGAGGACTCACCAACATTTGTAAAGGCTAACTCTAAAATCCTAAGCACTACACAAATAAATGTTTCAAAAATAGCGAATAGTTATTTGAATGCTACTAAAAAACATCAAACTAGAGAGTTGCAATAGGGAAATAGGTAGAAATAGATTCATAACAATAGATAAAGGCAGGGTTGGAAGCTAAAATGAATTATCTACTTTATTTTCATCTATGAAGACAAAACAAAGAAGTCACACTTTTAGGGGTATGTAATTTTATTTATCAATCATGTATTCTAATTAAAAGCTTTTGATGTTGAAAAACTTTGACATGCATTTCATTACCATGTAAGAATGCGTATGCATTATCGATGCTAAAATGAGTTGAGGCAAGGCTGGAAGGTCGAGACACTGTTGGGAAAAAGGTTAATTATTACTGAATTACTGGTTATTTGATAATATTGGTCAAGTCCATTCTTTTTGTGACAACATTTAGTAAAATCCTTTTTACATTGCTTGTGCAGACAATTTACTATCTTAGAACAAGTGGACCATCTTCTTCATCAAGCTACAAGAATTGACAATTTGTATAACATCTATGAGGGTTGGACACCCTAGATATGATGCCTCAAAAATGTTTTTCATGGGAAAGTGTATTTTATTTTAGGCTAGTTGATATACCTATTATGATATTTCAGAAAGTTTATTTATCATAGATCTCTTAGAAGTCCAGTTGTCATCTTTTTTCATTTGGGCTATTTACATATATTTGCATGAGTCTTTTATGATTATTTTAGAGAATGGAATCATGGGAAAGAAATTCATCCAACACCATATTGGATGTGCAAGGACTGGTTGCTTTAGCTACATAGCAAAACAAACAATCTCCATTAAATAAGGTATTCTCTTCAACTGTAGTCTTCACATTACTATTGGGCTACTTTTTATTAATGATCTATTTGGAGCATTTCTAGCATTATCTTGTAGATGCTTATGATATAATTTTTGGATAATGTTTCACAAGAACTCTGCTTTTGGGATTAAACGACATAGTTTGAGATTTTTATCCTTGTCCAACTCCAGAGTATTTTTTGTTGTAGACTTTATAGAGCCTAGTACTTTTTTTTGTGAATGATTTCAGCTATTTTTGAAGAAGCTGGTGCACTGAGAATATTATTATTTTGCATTATTTAGTGTTGTATAAATGGTCTCATTGTATTTTAGTGTTATATTTAAGCTTTGAGAAATTCTTATTTGTGTGCATTGAGAATATTATTTAATTCCATTATTTACTATGATGTAAATATTCTCATTGTATTATTAGTGCTAACGTCTAAGTTTGTAGAAATTATTAGAGGTGGCTAACCACAAAGATGAGGCACAAACAAACATTCTTGTATTGGTAGGTACATGGATGGTATGGATTATGAAGAGTTTATTGTGTTCTTTTTCTAGCTTATCTAGTTATGACTGGTGGTTTTTTATCTATTAGTGGAGTGTCATGCCAATGGCTAGTGCAAAGTGTCATTAAAGCAATGAAACTATATCTAGTACAGAGTGTCTGTTGTTGGATGACACACTTGAAGCAATCTTCTAGTCACTGTATGCACTTCTACATTGTTAGTAACAAGTTGGACACCATTTTTAAATTTAAAATCCATTACCCCAGTTCTCTTTTCCTCTGGCTAATTAAAATTTGAGGAACTTGAATTAGTTTTTTGAAATAAAAGGAACTTTTAAACTATAAGCTTGATTGGATGTTTCCTTTTTGCCCCTGTTTCAAGAAATACAGGTTCATAACCTTTTTGGGTGCTATATTGAAAATAAAATGAAACAAATAATAATTTATTCTGTATTCTTCAAAGGGTGCTAGCTCAATAGAAGAGCACCTACCTTACAAGTAGGAGGATGGTGGTTCGATTCCCCTGTGCCCTATTATGACCAAGTACACTACCAAATATGTGATTAAGTATGCTACTAAATATGTGACCAAATATACTATTAAATATGCTACTAAATACACTATCAAATATGTACCAAATATGTGACTAAATGTCCTATTGAATATGCTACTAAATATGTGACCAAATATACTATTAAATATGCTACTATACACTACCAAATATGTGAGGAAATATACTAAATATGTGATAAAATATGGTACTAAATATACCACTAAATACGTGACTAAATCAACTATCAAATATACAACTAAATATGTGATTAAATATACTACTAAATATACCACTAGATATGTGATTAAATCAATAATCAAAATCATTGATCAAATAAGTGACTAAAATTGTTTAGTAGAAAATTTAGTAGCATCATAAATGATTGGATATTAACTACTATTAGTCATGTGACAAATTTTAGTCATTTATATACAAATTTTAGTGGTTTTTTTAGTCACATATTGTTGTTTTTGTACTAGTGATGCTTTTCCTTGATCAAGTTAACTCTCATAGAACTTGTTGGTATACACAACCGAATTCCTTTGTATAACATACCTTCTTGAATGAAATACTCATCAAATTTACTCATTTGACTTGACAGATTTGGTGCTTTGCACTCTCTCCATGCCTCATAAAAATCAGAGTGAGTATCATACAATTCTTTCATTTCATCAAAACTAAGAACTTCAACCTTCATCTCAATCAACAAAGGATGTCTTTTGCTCAATACATCAATAACTTGGTTAGTAACTCCACTCTTATGCTTGATCACAAATTTGAAACTTTACAAGTACTCAACCCACTTCATATGTCGTTGATTCAATTTATGTTGACTTCCCAAGTACTGTAAAGCTTTATGATAAGTATACAACACAAACTCCTTAGGAATCAATGAATGTCTCCATTTCTTCAAGGCTTGAACAATAGCATAAAAATATTGATCATACACATAATACTTCCTTTTAGCATCATTCAACTTTTCACTAAAGAAAGCAACTTGTCTACCTTCTTGACTCAACACAACTCCTATTGCACTAGCACTTGCATCACATTCAATTTGAAATACCTTATTGAAATCAGGCAAAGCCAATATAGTTAATTCAACAAATTTTTGTTCCAAAGTCTCAAAACTCTTATCAGCCCCATGTGTCCTTTTTTTATCTCCTCTCATTGTCGTAGTCATAGCATTACAAATAGAACCAAAATTCTTTATAAAATTTATGTAGAAATTGGACAAACCATGAAATGATATTACGTCACCCACATTCTTAGGAGTAGGCCACTCAAAAACTACTTTAACCTTCTCAATATCCATTCTCAAACCATTAGCTAAAATCACAAATCTCAATTACACAATCTCCTTTTTCATAAATGAACACTTTTTAAAATTAATCAACAACTCCTCTTTCAATCTTAGCAATACTTGTCTAACATACTCAAGATGTTCTTCCTTAGGCTTACCAAATATCAAAATATTATCCAAATAAACAATCAAAAACTTACCAAAAAATCTCTTGACAACTTCATTCATCAACCTCATGAAAGTACCAGGTGCATTAGTCAAACCAAAAGGCATAACCAACCATTCATACAAACTATGTTTTGTCTTGACAACAATCTTCCATTCATCACTTTCTTTGATTTCAATTTGATGATAATCACTCTTCAAATCAATCTTGGTAAAATAATTTTCTCCAATCAACTAATCCATTATGTCATCCATCATCGACATAGGAAACCTATATTTCAGTATGATCTTGTTAATAGCTCTGGAATCAGTACACATTCTCCATTCTCCATTCTTCTTAGGTGCTAATACAACAAGTGCAACACATGGACTCAAACTTTCTCTTATCAAACCTTTTTGCAATAACTCCTACACTTGTTTGTTAAGTTCTTTATTCTTTGTAGGTGTCAATCTATATGGTGTTTTATTTGGCAAAGTAGATCTAAGAGTCAAATCCATACAATGATTTATACTTTTCATTGGTAGTAAACCATGAAGTATATCCTCTACAAAAATCTCTTTGTATTCATCAAGTAAATTTTCAATTGCTACTAGCACTCAATTAACATTGCAAGCTTCTGTTGTCACTCAGTTACTACTATCCATTAACACTCAATCATTACTATTTGCCACTCGATCATCAATAGTTTATGTCACTCAGTTACTACTAGTACAACTCGATCTTCTAAGAATTATGGAAAAACAAATTTGATTCTTCTTTATTTCCTTTTCAAATTATTTTCCATTGACCACACAAACTCGAACAATAGTAAAATTAACCTCATTTGGACTTTCAATCAAAGGCAGCAATACTTGCTTTCCATTCACCCAAAGAGTATATTTATTCAATCTTCCATTATGCATATCATATCTATCATATTGCCAAGGTCTAGCCAATTGAATATGACAATAATCCATAAGCATAATATCACATAGAACTTCATCAAAGTAATTCCAATCTTGAACTTTACAACACATTGTTCACTTACCAGCAACTTATGTTCATCCTTGATCCATGAAACATGACAGGGCTTAGGGTGTCTCAACCTATGCAACTACAAATTTGTAACTAGCTCCTCTGATGCCAAATTTGTTGAACTTCAACTATCAATGATCACTTTGCAACATTTTCTAGCTATCTTACATATGGTCTTGAAAAGACTTCTCCTTAAGATAGGTACCTTATCAATTCCCTTATTACACAAAGTTCTTCTCACCATTAGATTTTCTCCAACCTTCGGTCCACATGGTGAACCCTCAAAGTCTCCTTGAATCACAACATTTCTATTACCTTGTTCATTCTCACCAGAGTACCTACACTCAAAGTATCTACGCCCTTAGTTTCTACATCTAAAACAATTACCATGAAAACCACCTCTAGAATAAGAATTACCTCTTCCTCAGTAAGAACTAGTACCTCCTTGATAATAACCAACTTTCCATTCGATCTTTCCTTTGTCATCATTTTTCCACTAAGATTTTTCCTTATTTTGCACAGAATTGTTAGATCTACCACCTTCTCCATACGATTCACCTCTTCCTCTCTAGAATCTACCACCTCTACCTCTTTGTCTTTGTTCATACTTCTTTGTCAAGATCTCCTCAAGTTTCAAGGAATATTAACATGCTTCTTCTACACTTCCCAATTTCACAAAACATATCTCATCTTGAATTCCAGATCTTAATCCATTTAGATACCATGCAACTTTCTCAACCTCATCATCTACATGTCTAGATCTGATGTCCAATCTATAGAATTCCTCAGTATACTCCTTCATAGTAATGTCCTTTTGTCTCAAATTTTGGATCTTTCTCAACAAGCTAACTTGGTAATCAGTAGGAAGAAACTTCTTCACCTTGTTCACCATTTTTAGCCAAGTCCCAATCTTCTCCTTTCCTCTCCTTTGTCTATCAATTTACAAATGCTCTCACCACTGTGAGGCATGACCTTTCAACCTAGTGACTAGAATTTTCACCTTTCTATTATTAGGAGTGCCTTCAAACTCAAACAACTTCTCCATATTAGAGATCCAATCCAACAAAACATTAGTGTCCAATTTTCTATCATAAGAAACTACTTCCACAACAAGCTTTAAATGTTCCCTAGACAATATTCTCAACAATCTTTCCCCATCTTGATCTTCTTCAGGTTCCAAATTAGGGTTCGGTGTCATTGCTTCATCATCACTCACAACATCAAGATGTAATCTTCTCCTCTGGGCTACCTCCACAACATCTAATATGACTACAATTTGTCTCAACATGTCCATAAAGCAATGCCAATTTCCTCTACCTTGAACCATCTTTACAAGAAGGTTCCTGCATTCACTACATTATCCATCTCATATCTAGATTATGCATAACATAACTTAAAAATTCTAATGTTGAAATAGCTCTAACTGTGCATCACATCCATCAACATGAAAATGTAAACACATAACATAAGAGATTTTAGTTACTTAGAAACCCTCCAAGATGAAGGTAAAATTGGAGTGGGGATGACACCCGTAAATCTTCACTACTACAATAACAAAGTTCATTGGTTAGGGCTACAAATTTGATCACTTTTGATGATCTACCCTGTGAGGGGTTTGCCCCATTAAGAGCTTTACACAATTTTTAGGCCTACCTTGATTAAAGGATTTAAAATCACAATGAAGTAAGAACTCTATTAAGAGATTTACATAGGCCTATTAGGACCACTATGTTAAGAGATTTACCATGATTCACTTACCAAAATGATTCAATACCTAATCCTTCAACCTGAACTTACAATGTTGATTAAATATCTTCTCTTTCCTCTCTAATATGATCTTCAATCTGACATATCTTTACTTTGCTCTTCACTACTTCACTCAATCGCTAAACTTTGTCACTTCACAATTTCACTTGCAGCCTCTAAAACCTAACTCCTTTGCTTCATTCCTCTTCACACTTTAAACTTAGGGTTTAGATTTGCACTTATAAAGAGAAATGTAAAGTCTTCTAGAATTAGATCAATGATCTAGATGTTTCCTTTTTAGCCTCTTCACTTGATTTGTTGTCCCTCATTCATAGGGATCAATGATCCATGTCAATGCCTAACAACCTCTGTAACAAACTATATGATCATTAAATATTGTTTAAACCTCAAAGTTTGTGCCATTTAAGACATTCTTGTTCACACTATGTTACTCAACATATCCTTTCTCCAATGCTTGTTCATAATTGTTCTTCCCACTGATACTCGACCTCAACTAACTATGCTTTTTCTATATGACTCGACATTGATATACTATGTTTTCTCAACATTTACTGAACTTAGGTTGCATAGGAATACTTAGTAACTAAATAATTTCTCAACTCCTATAGAGATCAACATATACAAAATTATTTAAAAGTCTTTACAACTACATGACTCAGCCTGTATAGAGTAACTCAGTCATAGTTTTGACCGACCAACTCTGCCTTATATATGACTAAGTGTTTGACACTAATAGACAAAAAAAATAGAGAGATCAAAAAATTGTTCATATTCTAATTTCTTGTTCCTATACCTTGGAGGTTTGGTTGCTAACTTTACCATGTTGGAAGCTATGTTGGATTTTCCCTAGGTCTTTGTAGAATTATTTTGTTTAGTGGAAGATGGTGGATGTTCATGTTCATAAATCCCTTTGGAATTCAGTTTCCCCTCACATTATCTAGAATTTATGGAAAGAGAAAAATAATAGGGTCTTTATAGATGTCTCTCTTCCTCCCCTTATTTTTTATTTTAAAAAAGTATTAAAGAGAACTACTTGTCAAATGTTAGTTTTGTGCTAGATTTTGAGGCTAAGAGTGTTAGTGGTAAATCCTACCAGGATGTTTCTAACAAGAATAAGAAGTGAGATAATATAGTTTGGATGGTTCCTCCTCCTAGTTGGATAAAATTTAATTATGATGGGACATAAAAGGAAAATCTTGGTATTGTTGGTTGTGGTGGGATAGTTTAGGATGATAAAGGAAATGTATCATGGTTGTGTTTTGTTCTCTTAGAACTTAGACTAACAATGTTGTAGAAACAATGAGATTATTGCATAGTCTCAGACTAGTTAAGAACTCCCCTTTTAGAAATTTTTGGATCGAGGGGTATTTTAATAATATAATCATTTATATAAAAAATATTTTTAAATCTTCATGGGCTATTAATTTAATTATATTGGAATTCAAAGACATAATTAATAGTTTTGATAAGGTCTATATCTCAAATGTGTACCATGAAGCCAATAAGGTTGCTAACTTGTGTGCTAATCTAGCTATCAAGTTGGATGTAATGATTTTTTGGCAAAGGGAAATAAAATTTATTATGGACCTTAGAGCTGAATTAAATTATAATAAGACACACTACAAGTGTGTGGATTTGGTGAACTATTAATTTAATGATTGTATTGTCTTAAAATGGACAGACTTCATTTTGAGACCTTTTAGTCCTCCTTAGCATAGTTTTGGTCTCTCATTTTCTTCCTCAATCCATATCACACTTATATATCATCTATTTCCTTTTAATATGGTCCTTTCAATGTTGCTTTTCCACCTTTTACATCATATATTATGGCAGGCCTTATATCTCCACATTGCATCTGCACTCCCTCCAAGCCTTCTAGAGGCCTTTTTTTGCCCCTCTCTAAGAAGAGGCCAACCTCTTCCCTAGTGATTATGGGGCTCAAGGCTTGAAATGCCTCGAGGTTTCAACTATTAAATCCTTGCTTCCTAGTTCACTTGTATTATTTTCCCACTTGAAAACTAGTATATAAGGAGGCTTAGGGACTTCATTTTCACACAATGAATTTAAAAGAATTCCACAATAAATGAAGAGATAAAGTAATTGATCTTCAAGAAAGAAAGTATCTTCAAGTCCAATCATTTTCCATTTTGAATAAAGCTTTTTCCTTTAAAGTGCTAGTGGAGTATGGATTCAAAGGAGGAAATTTATCATTCCAAATCCTTCAATATTCTTCTATCATTCATCATGCCATGTCACATACATTCTTATTCATGAGGTTTTGGCTTCTTTGATTTCCATTTGATCTCTTTGAGTCAAGAATGTTACATTTACATACTTGATTGCATCTATGAAGTTAACTATATCTTTCACTTGATATTATTTAGTCATACTACATGTAAGCATTTCCTTTATCAATTATATCTCAATTAAAGGTTGATTCCTCAATCTAGGGCTTAACAACAAAAAACCCAATTTTATGTGTGTAGGAGCATGATAGAAAAATGTGATTGCAGATCTAAAAATAACTCCCCAAAAGCTTTGTGACAAATATGGGTTGCCCTTGTTCCCCGAGAACATGGTGAAATCATGGGAATAATTTTGGAACAATTATCACCAAGTCGACCAAATCTCTGCTCCATGACCAAAAAATTAGTTTCTAGGTTTTTCTAGGTTTTTCATTCTATTCAGGGATCTATAGTCATATTTTTAGTTATTGGTTTAGATTTACACTTTCAAAGCAAAGATATGACTTCCTTTACATAATTAAAGGTGAGTCTCCTATCTTTCATTTCAATTCACAATTCTAGAATAATTTTGTAGTTTAATTAGGCTAATTACATACACTTGACATATAGATTTACATTACTTAATCAATTAGTCCAATTTTGCATACACTTTATCACACATAGGCTAAAGAGAGTATTTTCTTGCATGACATTCTTTTCCACAATTTTTAATATTGGAATCCATACCTTCATTTGAGCCTTGCTAATATAATTTGGATTCAAGAAGGAATCATACTTGAAGATTCTTCCTTTCACTGCACATACATTATGAATGCTTTAGTGTGGAAAGTGGAGGCCTACATCATATTAAAGTACTTCCATTTCCCCCTAAAAATTTTGGTTAACTTGACATCATTCCCCTTTCTTATTGGAGTTAGATTGTTTACATTGGGTGTTTACCTTCTTTTGGTGATCCCTACATCTTTCCCCCTTCTTGTGGATGTTGGAGTTAACTCCTTTGATCTCCCTTATTTCCTTCTTTTTAGACTTGGATTGCTTCTTGGTATATATAGATCTACTTTGTATGCTATTGTTTGCATTAGTGGTATTTAGTGTTGGAAACTACAATTGAAACAATTGTTATCTTGTCATTGATGTCAAACCTTATTGGTGATACAATTTTCTATCTAATATAAGTATCATATATATTTGATTGTTGAAGAGAATTTAAGACGTTGGTCATAGAAAAATCACCTAGAGGAAAGGTTGAGTTATGAAAAGGAAACTACAAATGGAAACTTGATTTGGTAGAATTTGACAAGATAAAGTGATTGTTTAAATCATGTTACAAGTGGAGAAGATAGTTATATTAAAGCCTTGAAAAAGTGATCAAAAATTGACCAAATGCATAGGCTTGACCGAGCAACAAAGTAGAAGATTAAGGAACTTAAAGTACATGTTGAATGACACTAGTGTCGACTGAGCCATAGTATGTGTCAAGTAGAAATAGTGTTGACTGAGCATCAATATTGACTGAGCGATAGTATATGTGCTAACCAAGAAATCTAGTTGTGGCCGAGTAATCCAGTGATGACCAAGTGTCAAAACATAGTGTTGGTTAAGGGACAACATTTTGACATTTTATGAGAAATCATAATTTCCAACTAACAAAGTTGATTTCTTGGAATACGAAAAGCATGTTGAAGATAATGATGGATGACCTAGAACATTTAAGTCAAGGGAATTTGTGGTTGTGTGTTTCTATGCAAGGATTCGTGAAGAAGTTTATAGAAAATAAGTGAATGTACAAGAAGGTGGATAGATTCATTGAATGTGTTGAATATGATTGTAACCTTGAGATCTACGGTGGTGTTTAAGTGGTAAAAGATCAAAATTACCTATTAAAGGAGGTATAAATGCTAACCTTAAAGAGTTGTTGAAGGTTGGAGTAGTTGTTGATGGTATTAACTGGTGAACTAAAGAAAAGTTGAGAAGAGGAGAAGTGTGATTTCTTGAAGGTGTTGACATTTTGATCAATTTTTCTATCAGTGACTCAACACTTAGTCAAATGGTTACATTGCTACTAAGCTTATCAGTCAGTTTGCAGTGTTAACCAAGTGATTTAGTTGTTCTTGATCCAAGTAGTCAGAATATAGTGTCTACCAAAAACTTGAGCTAGTTTGCTATGTTTGTTGACCTACACAGTGCAAACTAAGCATAACAGAGGCTACTGAGCTATTTAGTGGAAGTGAAGAAGATCGTAGTATATACTAAGCTATGGTATGTTAACCAAGTTATAATGTGTCTACTAATCTCGCTATGTTAACATATGAATCTAGTGTTGAACAAGTCATACAATGTCAATCGAGTGATTCAAAAGCTACAAAGTTTCTCAGTGTTCACCAAGTCACATAGTGTTGACTGAGTTCAAGTTACTTGGAAATGATTAGTAAGGACTAAGGTTCAAGTTCAACTAAGTGCCAAAGATTTCTGAGCATTGATAGTGTTTATTGAGTATTAGAACATCACCAGTTTGTCTTTAGAACTCGAATTACAACAAATGGGCCGACTTTGTGAATTATGATCAAATTGGTATTGTATTTGACTCTAGCAAGTTATGATTTGGATTGGTATATATGTAATACATTGTATCATATCTAAGTAAGCATGTGAAGTATAATATGATGAGTAGGAGTGTGAATTGAAGAAGGCTACAAGTAATATAAGGGACAATAGAGATTTATCTATCACAATCAAGTGATCATTGTGTTTCAAGGAATCTCAACTAGAAAATCAGAGTTGCAGATTAGATATCAGCCATTGGTTCATACTAATAGGTATATTAGTTAAATCCTTTAACAAGGTAGACTTAACAATCTTTGCTAAATCTCTTAATCAAGTGCATAATTCATTGTATGTTTGTAAATCCTTTAACAAGGTGGACCTCATAGTCCTTATTGCTCCTAATAGGGTAGATCACCAGAAGTGGTCAATTGTAAGCCTTAACAGGTTAACTTTATATTGAAGTACTAAAGCTTGTGGGTGTCATCCCCACCCTAGTTTTACTTTCTAAGTGGAAGGTTTCTAGGTTACCATATCTTGTGTCAAAGTGTTATGAATGTTTAAATGATTTCATTCTTTCATGCATGCAATTAGATCAGAATATTATATGAAAGATTAATTGGTGAAGTGAGATAAAGTTTTATTGGTTCTTGATTCACCCCTTTCCTCTTAGTAACCTTGCCTACCTTATATTTCCAATAGAAGACTGCCAAGCAAATTAGAGAATGAGATGACAATGAAGGCTCATCGATGGATCAGCTTGTGAGCGAACTGAGATCTATATTTGCAAAGTGAGTTTTATTTTTTAGATCAAAACTTGTTGTTACTTTCTAACCATTGTATTAGTCTTGAAATCCTTTTATCAAGGCTAGCATAATAGTCATATGTAAATCCTTTAATCAAGGTGGCATTCTAATGGAATGTTCAAAAGTCCTCTAACAAGGCCACTCCTAATAGGGTGACTAAATCCTTTAACAAGGTCACATTTAACAATGTGTTTTGTAACCTTTAACAAGGTTGGCTCCTAACTGAGCTCACTTTAGAAGAGTGAAAATATTGGTGACATGTTACTGGTGGTTTTTCCCAAATTGGGTTTCCACGTTAAATATTAGTGTCAAACTTGCATGGATGTTATTTGTGGTGATTTACTGTTGATGTTTACATTCTGCAAGTATGTTATATTTAGGGCAATGGACAACTAGTTGATGTTACTAAAAGTTTACTAGAGAGATTGAGTCATTAAATATTGAGATACGATTTTTTTTAAGTGTTTGTTTTCTCAATTAGTTCATCTGGACCTTGGACAAGTGATTCACCCCCCTGTCAGTTATTCTAAACATTCTAACAATTCAGATCTCCTTTTGTATTGTTTTCACATAGATTGCATTTCACATATTTGCATTTTAAAAGTACAATTTTTTTGCATCTAGTTCATTCTTAGATTGCATTTTCTTTGTAGTCATCACGCTTCTTTTCAATGGGATTGTTATCTTTATTTTCAACTTATCTACTTGATCTTCAAGATACTACATTTTATGCATATGATGATGCTTCAATATGTTCTTTTATTGAGGCCCACCTTTTTAAAGATGATTTTGATCAACCTTTGGATGATATTTCTAGTATTTGGGGTGAACCCTTAGATAAGGACATGGATTATTCCCTTCCTTATGAGGCAAATTTTATAGACTTTGATGATAGTATTATTGCTCCTAGTGATCAACCACTTTCTATGCATTAATTGATATTCCTTCTATAGATGAGGCTTTAATGAGTTATGTTTTTCCTTCTCCTAAGAGTACCTTAGTGGTGGAGGACCACATCCTTGGCGTTTCTTCTTATCGTGTTGACATTGATGAACATTATGACCTTATATTCTTAAATATAGCATTATATTCTAGGGACCTTGATCACATTGACCCCATGGAAGGTTTCTCAACTCTTCGAGATTCTACACCCTTCAATTACACTAACATACATTCTTGACTTTGTGACTCCAACAAATTTATTTGATGAATGTGTGCATATTAATTGATTATCTTTACATTTATATCTAATTACACCTAAGAGATCTTATTTTTCTATGCTTCAACACTCTTTTTCATTCATTGATTATGTTATCTCATATGACTTGTAATAATAAATGGTATATTTTTCTCGTCATGTTACTTGATACATCTACATCCCTATTATGTTTCTCTTAGCTTTGTGACATTGCTAGCCTATCTTTTTGGGGTCATTTTCCTACTTTGTGGGAAACATAATAATCATTTTTCTCTTCTCCTCACTTGGGGGGCAAGGGCCCTATTTTCCTTTGCCTATCTATATCATAGGACCCATTTTTCCCTTTGATGACTTATTTTTCCTTAAACAATGACATATTTTCTTACAGTTATTTATTGTGATTACTTACAACACAACATCCCAAGTACAATCTTATGTTTTCTAAAAATTACACGTCTTGTATAAATTAAAACCACTTAGAGAGGTGTAATGTGTCCTTATTTTCATTTTCAATGCATCCAATATCCTTCATGAACTTGCATTCTCTTATAATGTGATGTTTTCTCTTGCATGCTTCTGTTGTGTTATGTAGGGATTAGCATCCTGGGTGCAATCTCATGCTTTTAAGTGAATCTTTATTATAAAGGATTTATCATTAAGAACATATATTTAATTTTCTTTTTCTCTTCTCTCAAGTATTTATTATCCCTTTAGTGTTCCTTTTGTGATAACCAAGTTGGCATAATATGGTATCCTTTCATCTCTTTATCCCATTTCTCCATAGATCACATTATTTTAGGGTAGATTCTTATCTTTGTTTATGAAAATCTTTGTTACATGCAAGATCATGTGTCTATGCCTCACAAATTTCTTTTTATACCTTGGATTTTAATGTTTCTCATCTAATAATCAAATATATTCATATGCAATATCTTTTCTAACATCTTATGTTTGGAATTTCATATACTCTGATGTTTCTTTCTTTAATTATCTATAGCGCCACATTATTTTATCATGTTTCTTGTCGAATATGAAGTGTTTTCTCTTTCTTGCCTCATTTTTTTTGTAGATTCTTTATCTCTCTTTTTCTAAGTATTGACTTTCCTTAATACACTGGCATTTTTTTTATCATGTGATATTATTTTCCTATAAGGAATTATTTCTTGATCATGACTCTCTCTTATACAAGAGGTAAATGTCCTTGATCATCACATCTTCTTTGTTTGAAAAACTATGTTCATTATAAATATTTTCCCTTACCATGTGCTCTAAATCCTATCATCCTTCATCCAAGGATCCCTATTCCACCTTTACATAGGGCTGAATAGGTGCATTTTTGTTCTTCTTCCCCTCTTTCATCTTGAATTTGTTATATTTGTTCATGTTCCCTATCTAAGTTGCATTCTTGTTCTTCTTATCATCAGGTTCTCACTTACCTCTAAATCCAATGGGACTTCAAGAGAAGTCACACTCCTTGCATCATCATGCACCAATGTATTTATTTAGCCTTTTGTCTATGAAGTTGAAGCATTTTATGGACACCTATATGCAGGGTGCCCAATTTGTCCATAATTTCAGAATTTCATGTTAGAGAGCTTGGATCCTCTCCCTAATCCATTTGATTTGTCTCCATCATTTGGTCCCCTTCCTCTATAGCCTCCTCTATTGCTTGAGTCCCCTTTATCTCTAGGGCTAAATTCATCCTAAGACCCTTGGCCTTGTCCTTTACCTCCAAAGCTACAACTTCCTTTGGAACTTTTTCCACACTTTTTAAAAAAAAATTATTCACCTCAACTTTTCCTCCACCTTGAATCTTATTTGAAAGCACTTGTGTAATATCTCTAGTTCTAGGAGAATAATCTTCTCTTATATGTTTCTTCTTAGTCCATTAAGGTATCTTGCAACCTTCTTTTCCTCTGTCTCCTACTTCTTAGATCTAAGAGTCAATTTATGAAACTCTTATGAGTAGGGACTTACATCCAAGTCCCTCAATGTCAAATTCTACAACTTTTGATATATTTGGACCTCATAATCAAAGGGAAGGAATTGTGCCTTTACTTTGATCTACATCACATCCCATGATGTTATCATATCCTTTCCTTCTTGAACCCTTTCCTCATGAATATAGTTCCACCATGAAGGTTGAGCCTTTCAACTTCCCATTTATATCCTTATTCTATCTTTTCTTGGTATTTAATTTACCTCAAAATAGTTTGAGATGACTTCAATCCACTCAATGACCTCACATGCCTTCAAACTACCACTATATGAATGGATTTTGTTAGCCATATCTCCTTTCATTATCTTGATTGCATCTACAAAGTTTTTATGTTCTACTTGGGCAAGAGTAACTTCCTCCTCCTCTGGTTTAGGTGATTATTCTATTTCTTCACTCCCCCACCCCTCCTTTCTTAATATTCTTCTCCACATTCTTTATGTGGTCCCTGATTTTATGCAACTCTTCTCTCAAGCATTTTTTATCTACTTCTTGCTCTTGCATCATTTTTGCAAGCTCCACATTGATCACCATCATAGATATCTCTCCTCCATATTACTCATATGACATAAACCCTTATCGTCTTCTAATCCCACATTCAAGTTATGCGTTGATACAACTATGATGGGGAGAGCCAAGGAAAACTCTAACTTGTCACAATCTAGGGGTTAAAATGGGCCATAAACAAAAAATACTCAAATTCTCCAAGATAAGGATACTCTTCTATGTCAAGATTAAATTTTACTAGATACTAACCCTAAACTTGATATCTTCTAAAACCCCTAATAGTTCCTAACACTTCTCACCATTTCATTCCTCACAAAACCTTGCATTGTCTTGAGGTTCAAACCCTCAAACTCCATGAAAATCATTAATATGGCCTATTGCCACTTCATGTGGGTGGAATAGACCCTTAAAAACTTTTAACACCAAAACAAGTCATTTGGACAAGTCTTACCCTTCACAACGCCTTATAACCAAAATTGGCTATGTTAGGCCTACCTATTCAATTTTTAGGGCCTTTCTCAAAATTTCTTGACATGACCCTATTAAAAAAAAAACCTTTCTAATTACCCTTTTTGGAGTACTACCAAACTTAAGAGAACCAAGTTTTGACTCTCAAAAATTCTATTCAAATGTTTATAGGGTTGGTTTGATGACTAGGTCTAATAGGACAAATTTACAAAGAAAATCCTATTTTTGTTGACTCCATAACCCAAACAATCCATCAGACACCCCAGGGGACATCTAAATCCACCTTGGGTTTCAACCTATCCACTCCAGCCAACATTTACAATTAGAATCACACTCTATTATTGCCTGTGCACATAGAGATACAGGGCTAGGGCATCAATTTTCCCTCAAATGTTGCAACCTCTATGTCTAGAAATTTTTGAATCTTAAAGTAGATCCTCATAGCTTGAATTTCCCTTAGTTCTATAAATTTTGAATGTTTAAAATTCAAATTAGAAGCATATTTACATCAAACCCTAGATTTTGTTGTCCAACCAGGCCAATGTGTTGAGATTACATGTGTTGTACACATTGCATAATATTTTTTATATCGTATTGTTTTATTTTATTATGTAATGTTGCACCTAGGAGCACCTAGATGGACATGCAACATGTAGAGATTCCCATGGAATATTCTTGATGAGCTGTATTGACATCTTGTGATGATATTTGATGTAATTATTTAATATTGGGGAAAAATAAATTAAATGACCAATATTAAATTTGGGTCAATCAGGGTTTGGTAGCACATGGTTTATGTAATACCACTTGGTGGTTTTGTGGGAGTTTGGCACTGTTAGATAAATAGGGGGGGGGGGGATGTGGTGAATCAATTATATCCAACTATTCCACAGGCCTTAAAATACTTTGTCACCTTTTCAACTTCATATACTTTTACAACACTAACTCAATAACCACATTGAAAATCTAAATTCATAGTTATGATCCTTTTACTTCAAATTGTTATCTCACTATTTATGAATATATCAAGTATCACACTAACTATTTAGCTTATAATAAGTTGTATTATGAAACATAAAACATGAAATAAACTTTGCAACACATAAGCAATAACACAAATGAACATAATGTTTTTATGTAGAAGCCCTGCAAAAGAAGAAACCAACTAGGATTGATAACCCAAATAATTCACTCTTTTGAAGTGAGCTCTACTAGGATCTAACCTTGTAAAAGGTTTACATGCACGTTTTTAGTGTGACCTAATTAGATGATTTTAACCAAAGTTCATCTAGACGATATCACTCCTTAACATTTCTAAAGAGTGGCTTGCTCTAAAGAACTTGCAAACATCACTAATCAATGTTATACAATTTCATAGACTTGTTAGGTCCACTTGGTTAAGATATTTTCTTTGCTACAATGGCAACAAAGTAATAGTCAAATGATCTATTTAGGTTTAGCACTACCTTGCTAGTTTAGATCTCTACTTCACTTGGTCTTCTTCCTTCTTAACTTTGTCTGGCTAATTCACACTCTTTCTCTTTCACCTTGTACTTCCTCTACTTGATCTTTCTTCCACTATTCTACTCGGTTCACCTTCTTCTTCCTTCTTCTTCCTTCAACTATAATTCACACTTAATCAACATTTAGCCAACAACAAAAAATGGTCTCAATCATTTCCTATATATTTAACTTTGAAATTCAAGATCCTTCCAAATTTTGTTGTTTAAACACAATCATAGATCTTAGATTCATTGTATTTAGACACTCCAAAAATATAACTTCAAACTTTGTGCTCATCTTCATCTTGCTTAAATCTCCTTCATCAAATCTTCATTATATTTTCCATCCATAGATCTTGTAAAAAAGTTTGACTTTAACCCTTGAACTTCTCAAACATTCTTTATTTCATCATAAGTCAGCCTCAAATCTCATCTTTCTTAACTTGAATCACACTTGGTGAATATTACAACTTCACTCAGGTAACACTATGCTTGGTAAACATTAGAATCATTTGTTTAGCACTGAACTCCATCTTTACTTTGCTAGGTGCACATTTATCACTTTAGTAGCTCAAGAAATACTTTATTCCTTCTTTTACTTGTTATAACTGGTGTAGCTCAATGAATAGGTGAACTTTGTTACAACTTTACATGATTTCAAAACAATCAAACCAACCTTAAACTATTAGGGTCTAACTCATTCAAGTGCCCATTGAATACCAATACTTATCAAATCTATCATCATCATACTTTCTCCAAATCCTCTTCATTAATCAAATGATATGGCACTCTACTGAATTAGCATAATGTCTAACAAACTAAGGCTTGACATTGATGACAACATAATAATGATATGATTATTTTACATGCAATAATACTTGGTTACATTATCAATTGGGGCTAACAATCTCCCCCTTTGGTATTGATTACAACACATGACATGAGATTTTACATTTAAAAATATTACAAGAGATAATCAAATGCATGCATTAACAATAATACACCATTTTAGCTCTTTGACATCATTCAAGTTCTTAGCAACAAATTGAGCATTGGAATCACTTAGGTTGTATCTTCATCAACTTCATCTTCAGCATTTCTCCCCCTTTGGGTATACTTCACTTTTCCTTTATGATTCTCTCCCTTTTCTTGTTCAAATTCTCTCCTTTATTCATTCTCTGCTTTAGTCATTCTCTCATTCTCTCCCCCTTTGACTATAATGGAATAGGTATCTATAAGTTCCAATGTGAAATTTATAAAACTTTGTAGTTATACCTTGTACCTTGCATGTACTATTTACATGAGTTATATTAAAAACATTTTCACAACTTCAGAACCACTCCTAAAGTATGAACTCTTGCATCAACTCCAAAAATATATCTGATCATCCATGAATTGATGCAACATGCATATTTTTTAGTGAATCTTGGATAGGGAAGTGCTTCCTAACTTACCTCTTAGATACTAAAAATCATCCTTAGAAAATGGCTAGGTAAATATATTTGAAATTTGTTCTTTAGATTTCACATATTCAAGCCTTACTTGCTTCTCTTGTATTTGCTTTCTAAAGTAGTGATACTTGATAGATATATTCTTAGTTTTTGCACACATCATTGGATTCTTTGATATGTTTATTGCACTAGTGTTATTACAATAGATAGTAATAGACTCGGTAACTTCTTCTTGCATTCCATCCAACAATTTCTTAATCCACACAATATTAGAATAATTAATTACAACAATAACATACTCAACTTTAGTAGTAGATTGTGAAATGTAGCTCTGTCTCTTTCTCAACCATGTTAGTAATCTTTCTCCTAAGAAGAAAGCTCCATCACTTGTACTCTTTCTATCATCCAAATTACTAGCCCAATCAACATCGGTGTAAATCTTTAGTTCAAAATCACCATCTTGATTGTACCAAAATCCAAAATCTTTAGTCCCTTTAGATATATGAATATCCAATCTTAACAATAGTCATGTGTGTTTCCTTAGGATTAATGGAAAACCTTACAACAATTCCAATTGTATGTACAATATCTAGTCTATTACGTACAATAGAGTGTAGTTTACCAATTATTGATTTGTATTGTATCTCATTTACCTCAGTTGTGGTATCTTCTTTTGATAATTTGCATCTAGTCACCAATGATGTACCAAATTACCTTGACTCATCCATACCAAATGTTTTCAAGATCTTCTTTATGTACTTAGACCGAGTCACAAATATACCATTCTTTATTTGATGAACTTGTAAGCCAATAAAAAATTTGATCTCACCAAACATAGACATTTCAAATTCTTTACTCATTTGACCAGAAAATGATTTACATAGCGAATCATTACCACCAAATATAATATCATCCACACAAAAATTAGCAATCAAAACCATATTTTCAATTTCACTCTTCAAGTATATATTACCCTTTTCACTAGTTCTTGCAAATCCAATTTTAATTAAGTATGGATGTAACCTTTCATACGATGCTCTTAGTGCTTGCTTTAGTCCATGTAATGCTTTGTTCAATTTTCAAACCACGTGCCTCTAATTAGGTTCAAAAAATCCTTTTGGTTATTCTATGCAGACTTCTTCAATTATTCCATTCAAGAATGCAGATTTAGCATCCATTTACACTATTAACGAGATCAAATTTCCACAATCCATGATAGTTATGGTTCTTAGCTTCTAAATTAGATTGTGTAGAGATTTTTACCATCAACATTTCAAATTACACTATGTGATCCACCATCAGGATGTGAGAGCAATAGATGTAAAATAATGTAAGTTGCAGATTTTTGCATCGACTTAGAAGATAAAGAGACCAAGAAAAGAGGAGTTGCACACACCCCAAAGCTAGAAAATAAAATAAAAATGGGGTTAAAAACTAAAAAAGGAAGCACCAAGACCAAAGGAAACCAAAAACACGAATTAAAAAGAAATGTTAGAAAATCAATTAATAAAACCTAAGAAAATGCCTATTGAAAGCAGGGGGGGGAGGGGAATCAAACACGAGATAAGAGGAAATAAAAACTAAAATTGTATCTAAAAAATGTGCAAGCCAAAAATATCCTTATATGTGCATATACATGAAAATGTAACAATAAAATATGTGCATGTCAAAGATGTCCTATATTACACAAACCTATAAGTGAATGAACACCTATGAATATATGTGTGTGCGTATGTATATACATAACATGTGTGTGTGTGTGTAATATATATACATATATGTATATATATACACCTATACATATATATATGTCTGTGTCTATATATATATATATATATATATATATATATATATATATATATATATGAATATTTGCATGTATATATACATGTATGAATATATGTGTATATGATTGTGTCCATACATGTACATATATATGTATGTAAATACATATGAAATGTATATGTGTGTATATGTATATATATGTGTGTGTCTATATATTCCTACATATATATATATATATATATATATATATGAATATTTGCATGTATATATACATGTATGAATATATGTGTATATGATTGTGTCCATACATGTACATATATATGTATGTAAATACATATGAAATGTATATGTGTGTGTATTTATAGATATATGTGTATGTATGTACATGTGTATGTGTATGCATACCTCACACCCATACAAATTCTATGTCAAACATACACATATATGTGTGATTATGTACTTGTATAAGTGTGTGAGGATGTGTGTGTGTGAAAAGAAGAAAGAGGGACCATATCAAATCTTGAAAAAAGTCAAAGTGGGTGTCTTGGCCTTGTCCTTTGATGTTGACATCAAGAAAGACCCCCCATATCTATGGTATCCCAAAAGTTCACAAGAGGGGCATCCAACTTAGGCCAATAGTTGACACCATAGGCTCCCCAACTTATCCCTTGGCTACTCATCTTGCCAAATTAATCTCTTCATTGGTAGGAAATTCTGACTACTATGTCAAGGAATTGATCCACTTTGTCCAATTCATAGACACCCATCTAGATAGCAATGATGTCCTAGAAATATTTGGCATGGTCTCTCTCTTCACAAAGGTCCCAATCCCCAATTCTATTGAAATCGTGAAGTGTAGCACCAACGTGGAGATTGCTTGTTTGGTTGAGTCATGCCTTAGATCCACTTTTTTCTCCTTCCAAGGGGTCATCTACAAGCAAGTTGATGGAGTGACAATGGACTTCCCTCTCTCCCCTATCATTGTTAACCTTTGTATGGAGCATTTTGAAGAGGTGGCCCTTCGTTCATTTCCTTTTCAACCAAAGTGGTGGAAGTGATATGTGGATGATACTAACATTTGTTGGCCTCATGAGCTTGACAAACTAGAAGATTTCCACCAGCACATCAATAATGTTGCATCTTCTATTTCCTTCACCAAAGAGCTAATATCTGGAAACCAATTACCTTTCCTTGATGTTCTTCTTAGCAAGAAGCTGGACGGTTCCCTTGGTCGTCGTGTGTTTACAAAGGCCACCCATATAGACATGTACATACACTCATCCTCCCACTAATTTGGGCATTATTAAGACCTTGGCATTGAGAGCCCATAGGATTTGTGATGATGATCACTTAAACCTTGAACTTAACCATCTCTGCCATGTCTTTAGGCTTACTGGCTATTCTCCTAAAAAAAATTCCAAGGCCCTCAATCAAGCCAAGTCCTTCCACCATACTTCCTCAAATATTAATCCTTTGTTTCTCCCTGCCTCATGTTCTACATGCCTCACTCCCTTTTGTGGAAGGCATTTCACAAAAAAACTGCCAAGATCTTGTCCAAAAATAGTTTGCATGTAGCTTTAAACCCCTTTCCAATCTCAGGAATCATGTCCCACCTATCAAAGACTCCAAAGATATGTATTCTATCTCAGGAGTCTACAAAGTGGTTTTCTCTTGTGGCACACCTTATATTGGTGAAACAGATCGCTCTTTCCACACTCAGATGAAAGAGCATGTGGCTGATGTTAGGCATGATAGGGTTTACAAATTGACATTAGTTGAACATTCCTTTTCTACCAAACATCACATATGTTTGGAAAATACACAAATCCTTTTCAATGAGGACAACTATTTCAAAAGGATGCTCAAAGAAGCTATTGAAATTAATAACTACCTTGTCAACCTCAATCACATGATGATGGTTGGATCCTCAGTCCCTCATGGCATCCTATGGTGTCCTTAAGGGACAAACACCCATGTTGTGATGATTAATCTCTTTGTCTCCCTTTCCTCCTTGCTTGGTTTCTCTCCCTTTCCTTGTTTATTGTCCCCTATCCTCTCTTCTCCTTCCTCTCCTTAGGTGGTCTATGCTCTCCTTCCTAGAGGGTGGCAGTAGTGTTAGTGTTTTTTTGGTTCTTCCTCTCTTTTCATTGTTCTTGCTAGTCAGGTTTTTGTTCATCTCATTTGGGTTGGTGTGGTTTTTCATAAACATATATATCTATGTACATATATATAACATAGATATAGATATGTTCATAAATATATATATATATATATATATATATATATATATATATATATATATATATATATATATATATATATATATATATATGTATATGTATATGTATATGTATATGTATATGTATATGTATATGTATATGTATGTATGTATGTATGTCAATCTTTGTACACAGACATATATATGTTTATATATGTATGAATATACATATATATGTGTATACACACATTTATACATCTATATATATTTATATATATATACATCTATATATATATATATATATATATATATATATATATATATATATATACATACATACATACATACATACATACATATACATATGTATACATACATATATATGTATGTACACACACACACAGAGACACACACATATATATGCACTACTTGTTGTGGCCTTCTTTTGTAGAGTGGGTCCCTTTGCTTCCTTTTTATCCATCTCTCATCTTCTCTTGGTTTTTGTTATTTTTTATGTGATTTCATCACATGTCCTCTCCATAAACACACGCACACACATATACATATATGTATGCATATGTGTGTATGTATGTACAGATATATGTATATATGTGTAATTTACATATACATATATACATACACGCAGACACATATATATTCATTGCTCTTATTTTTTATTTTTGTGGTGAACTTTTGATTTATATGGTCCCTCTTTCTTCTTTTCACACACACACACACACACACACACACACACATCTTCACACACTTATACAGGTACATAATCACACATATATGTGTATGTATAAAAGAGCATTTGTATGGGTGTGAGGTATGTGCATACACACACACACATACATATATACACACACATACACATTTTATATGTATTTACATACATATATATGTACATGTATATATGCAATCATAAACACACATGTTCATACATGTATATATATACATACAAATATTCATATATATATAGGAATATATAGACACATACTTATACATATGTACATAGATATATACATAGGTATAGGCACACACACACACACACACACACACACACACACACACACACATATATATATACATACGTATACAATTATATACACATATACATATATATGTAATGTGTATATATATATGTTATAACATATATATACATATACATATACGGTTATATACATATATACATATATATATGTAATGTGTGTGTGTATATATATGTTATATACATACATACATATATTATACACACACACACACACACACACACACACACATATTTGTAGGTGTTTGTTCACTGATAGGTTTCTACAATATAGGACATCTTTGAAGTGCATATATTTTATTGTTACATTTTCATGTATATGGACATATAGGATATTTTTGGCTTGCACATTTTTTAGATACATTTTTAGTTTTTATTTAATATTATCTCATGTTTGATTCTCCCCCAACCTTTTCATTAGGCATTTTCTTAGGTTTTACTGATTTCTTTTCTAACATTTCTTTTTAATTCTTGTTGGTTTTATTTGGTCTTGGTGCTTCCTTTCATTTTTTACATCATTTGTATTTTTGTTTTTTGTTTTTCTAGCTTTGGAGTGTGTGAAACCCCTCTTTCCTTGGTCCCAATGAAAGCACCAATATCATATATTATTGCATCAAAATAATGGCTTGGAATACATGTTACATTCCTACATTTATAAGAAATCATCTCCTCAATTTGTGTTGAGAATAAGAGATCTCTTAATGCCAACATATGCTTAAACTTAATAAAATAAATCTAATTATATACGAACTGACTCTCTAAATGGTGCTAAGTAGGACTCCACCCTTGATTAACGAGTGTGTGAGCCTTTACATGTCTTAAAACAAAGAAAGAAGAAGTAGATAAGAAGGAAGTTGTAAGAGGATTTGAGAGTCACTAGATGCTCTAAAAATAGAAGCTTGACCTTCTCTAGGCATTTCTAGGAGTTGAACTACAGTCAGAATGTGTTTCTAGTGCATGAAATGCTCTAAAATAGAAACTAGTAGTTACCTATTAGTGCACTATTACTTCTTCAAAATTGTTGGCACACCTTAGTGAAAAGTGCACTTTGTGCACCTTGGTGGTAGGTTCAAAAAATCTAAAAAAATTCCAAGTGTCGAAACTAAATTTCTAGCTTCTGGGTTTTCTTCCCCTTTATACCAGAGTGATGTTTGGATGTTTTCTCTTGAATTTCACTATAATCTCTATCACTTGGGTAGCATCTTGAAATTTCAAAGTGTTATACTTATCTTTTACTATTTGCTAGTAATTACTAACCTCCGTATGGATATCCGCAAAATCCTCAAGTTTACTATCCAACTCCAACGATGCCTCTTCAGTCTTGAATGTTTGCTTGATATCTTATTCTAACAAAGCATCTTTGAAGGTTTTTGGGATTTTTGGACAATTGATTGCACTGGAATGAGTTTAGTCTTTGAATCATCTACAAAAATTTCAAGGTAGGCATTGCTGTAATACTTCTCAACTTCCAAAATATGCTCTTGTATTTGATCTATCAGCTTCTGTATACTCTGATGTAATGGCTCCATTACTTTATTACTAACCATTATCTTCTCAATCCAATTTTCTAACTGATCTAGTTCATTAGCTAAGTACACCTCCATAAGTGTACAATTCCTTTGACCCTTTATTGCCTGAAATGCTTGGAGGTCCTTTCCCCAAGTATGCATCTCATCCAATAGCCCAAAATCCTAGTTTAATATAGACACCAGATTTTCCCTACTAGACTAAATATGGTGCAATAGGTTCAAAGTAGTATGTATAATATGTACACCTTTATCCTCAAAATTGTCACGCCATTTCTGACATGCACCAAAAATGAATCGATTTGTACACTCCCCTTATCTCTCCTTTCTAATGTCATAGTGAGAGTAATATATGGATTATCTAGGTCAATGGGGCTCACTACTCCATGTAAATAACCTCTCATAAACTCATTTTGTCTTCTCAACATTATCAACTTGGACTCATCTTTGTCCATGTAACTGAACACTTCCTTTATACCCATAGTGATTAATACCTTAGTTGTATCTACTGTAGGTTTCCGTAGTAGGACCTCCATGATTTGATAATCTTTAGGGGTGAAGTCCTCAGTGTCACCATGTGGGGGAGGGATGGCAATATGTGCAAGCAAGTCCTAATCTTGGTTCTTCATTATGAAGGCCAATATTTGTGCATCACCTATAGGTGGCTTAGGCTTCTTGATGGCTTTCACTATCTCATCCATTCCCTCCTTTTCACTCAAGTCTAACTACCTTTTTTGTCAAACCATAACCTCCCTCTTCAGCTAGGCTAGTGTAGTGCCATGGGAGAAATGTATTTGGTTGAAGAGGAGGTTTTCACTACTGGCCCTTTTCCCTTATCACTCCTTTTTGGAGTCTTCTCCTTCTAAGAGATACCTATGTTGGGATTCCTTATATCCATTGTAGCCAAATTCCTTGCCTTTATATCCTAAGAAGTTTGTTGAGGTTCTTCAAGTATCTATCCCTCCTTTGATACTTCATCGACTAGCATATGTTTGGGCTCTTCCTCATCCACTACTTATTCTTCTTCAATAATAGGAGGGAGAGGAGTGACTAGCATCTATTCAGGCTCTTCTTCATTGACTAGCATCTATTCAAGCTCTTCTTCATCCACTACTTATTCTTCTTCAATGACAGGAGGGAGAGGAGTGATTGAGCCTTTATCCAAAAAAGATAATTCCTGAAATGATGATGGTGGTATACACAGAGACCCTTGTGGTAGATTTGGTATTTGGTTCCAATCCTCTACCAAAGGTTGGTTCATAGGGTATCATGTATCTTATCACCCACCATTTTAGTTCCCATAGGCATAAAATTTAAATAAAAATTATTAAAGACATTTCTTTCTTGCCTCTCTTGTTCTTTGATCCATCATTGTTTCTCATCTTCTAAGGTTGTAACCCGAGTAGGTTTCTTGGGAATGGATAATGATGTTATGGTCAAGATTCTCCCCCTCTCTTCTATTGTATTCTTGGTTAAATGATTTCTTTGACTCAAAGGGGGATTATCCTCTTCGTCTTCATCTTCTTCTACATCTTCGTTAAGGATGGTCTCTGGAATTTGAGGGGTGGGAATGACTTTCTTCTATAACTTCCCTCTTCTTATCTTTTTCACTATAGGCTCAACCCTAGCCTTCTTAGCAAAAAAAGGGGAGGCTTCTTCCTCTAGACCAACTGGTGGTGCTTTCTATGCTTCTTCTTCTAGCTTCTTTTCTTGTTCTTGTCTAGGTGGGGGCACTTGTTCAGTATCTTGGGTTGGAGTCGCCTCTTCATCTTGAGGCTCTTCAGTCTTGGGCTCACATTGCTTTGGGGACTCTTTTCCTCTTATTCTTCCCTTTATCTACCCAAAAGTACCCAACATCCCTCTCATGTTCATACACTATTTATAGCTTGACTAAGTGATCTAAATTTAAGAAGTGGGCTACAAACATAATATCTAGTGAATCAAATACCTATGATACTGTTGTGGTGTACACAACACATGCCCCATTCCTTGCTAGGAATTGGGACCCCCTACTTTTTTTGACTCTCGGATTCACAATTTGAGAGTCAGAAGAAGAAAATTTGATTAAAATGTTAGAATTTTAGAGTCAAAAAGTTGAAAAATCACAAAAAATTAGAAATTGAAAAAAACCCCCAAAAAATTGGAAAACATAAAAACACAAAAACATTAAAAAATAGAAAATAGAAATGCAAATTTCAAAAAAACAAAAAAACAAAATTCCCTCGCTTGCTGGGGGAGAAGGGTTATAAAAACCCTCTCCCTTTCCTTTTCCCCAATTTTTTTTCAAGTTTCCACAAGAGAGGGAGCAAGGTGAGCTCCCCTCCCCCCCTCCCCCACCCTTGCTTTTCCTTCCATGGCTGTGCCACGCACTAGCCATGCACACCGTGGGTGCCGCACGCTCAGCACCGCCGCACACCTAGGGGCGTGCGCATGTTTTCCTTCATTTAAAAATTAATAATTATATATATATAAGCTTTAAAAAATTTTAAAATTAAATAATTATAATAATAATTTCAAATAAAAAACAAATAAATCCCCAAGGGGGACATTTATTTTATTTTATTTTTAAACTTATGTTTTTGCTTGTATGCTATCTTGGTGACTAATAAACTCTTCTCTCAATGTGCAGGCAATGTGATAAGATGGCATCCACATCTGAAGTAGCACCCAAACCCGTCATTTTCAAGTTCCAAGGTGTACCCCCAAAGTCAAGCCTCCACGATGATTTTGCTAAGATCAAAGATACTAACCCTAGACACATGGACTTGGGAAATTTTCAGAGAGTTTGCAACAATCTGACAAAAAGGTCAACCATGATGTCCACACTAATTTGTTCTAGATTAGTGAATGCAATGTCACATCTAGGGACTGTACAATCAACTGAATTAATCATGACCTTATCTTGGCATTTCGTTCCTCATGAAAGGGTAGTTAAGAGTGTCACTAGAGGAGTGATATTGGATCTGCAACCTGATAACATTGAGAGGGTCGTCCATCTTCCAAGAGTCAATCAGTTCATCTGACTCTCCTATGAAGCATCTGAAAGATGGTAGAGGGAGCATCACCAAGAAGCCATTGATATTATACATTCCCTGTGCCTTATTGAGAAGCCACCTCAAGGAAAGACAATTAGCAAAGTAGATATGACTCGAGGATACATGAAGGATGACATAGGATACTCTATCATTCTCCTGAGCAAACTCATGGGCTTTCCTGTAGTGGGTCATCTCACTCCATTCATGGTCAACTTCATTGAGACCATCAGGCATGCAAAAATACCACTGGATTGGGCCACCACACTAAGTGAAAACTTGTGTGAGTAGCTGAGGATGGTAAAGGACAAGAAGAAGTTTTATATGACTTCTTATATGTTGTACCTACTTGTAGCAAGGGCAACAAACTATCTCAGGTTGTAGAGGAAAGGTAGTATGAAGGACCCCAATGCCTGGCCATACATAGTCTACCCTCAGTTGGTGAAGAAGAAGCTCTCAATGTAGAGCAAGAAGTACATAATTGTGAATGATACATTTATCTTTGTGATCATTCGATTCATTGACTCCAAGTAAGAGTGATAAAGGGAAGAAGGTAGTTGAACACACCCCTTCATCATCAAGAGCCAAGGTTGTAGAGAAACACTTTTCAAGATGGTTCTGAAAGGAGATAATGAGGAGTGTTAAGCCTCAGTTTTGTGCTTTAGAGGATGATATTTGTGATATTGCAAAGATCTTGAACAAACCTGAGTCTCCATTACATGATGCAACACCATTTTCGTTTGTCACTACCATATATAACTAGGATTTATTTGCACAAGTGGCTCTCCTTCCTGAAGGTACACATGCCAAAGCTATTAGTCTAGAGGATTATGAAGTGAAGGATGTTATGTTGGGAAAGCCTATATGGGATTTAGCCCAAAAAATGATGACAATGGGAATCAAAGAGGTTCTTAAGCACATGGAGCAAGATGAGATTGAACTCTAAACTCTTCAAAGGCAAGTTGAGATCCTAAAGGGACATCTAGCCAAAGTTTTTGGTCCTCTTGATCCTGAGCACCCCGAGGAGGCTCTAAATACCATTCTTAGAGAAGGGGAAGGTATACGGCTCAATCCATTTTTGAAAGTTTGTTAGGAATGGCAAGAAAGCCTTGAGGATAGAGGTGTTACCACAATCATAGGGAATTTGAAGTTATTACATGCTATGCAAGAGAACATGGATAAGATCGTGGCAATTTTGAGGCAAGACTTCAGTATCATGGATGAGGTACGGGTATGGAGCAAGGAAACATTACACGAGGAGATCCATCGGCTCAAGGACCAAGCTCGAGAGTAAATTTTAGAAGCAGAAAAGTTGTACAATGATGCATGCTTGGACATTTTTGAAGATGAAGAATGAGAGAAGCTATTGCCAGTTGAGGTAGTAGTAGATAATTTCAAGAAGAATTTAGAGGAAGTATCCAGTGATGAAGATATTAGGCAAGCCTTCGAAACAAAAGAAGCACTGTTGGAGTTGGACACCAAACTTGGAAATTTTGTAGATACTTGAATTGAGGTGGAAAACTACAAAAAAAAGGTGAAAGATAAATATAAGGCTTTAGATCTTCCAGTTGCAACTAAGATTGCTAAGATGATAGATAAATTCAAGGGCAAACATCCAAACATAGCTTTGGGATGAAGAGGAACAAAACCCAGATGCCAGAATTTTAATTTTGACACTCAGTAAAATTTTGAGTTTTTTACCCAGTCAAGGTCCACAGGTGAGAAGCTCCGCATTTTCATGTAGGTCCGTAGGTCTATAGCTTTACAATTCAGAGGTGCACCGACAGTTAACTGCCAGTTTCAAAAATAACACTTTACATGCATCGGGAACGCATTCTCATGTAGTTTAACTCTAATACGAGCCTAGTGAAGGACCAGCTTCTATTTTTGGCACCTCCATGCACTTCCACTTTGACTGATGGCTTCCTCCTACTTTATCTCTCATGCTTTCTTTTTTTTTGACATGTAAAGGGCTCATGCATCCAATTAATGAATAAAATATGGATGGAGTCCCTCTAAGTGCCAGATTAATGTTTAGTTTGTATATATTTAGTTTGTTTTAATGTTTTAAAAGCATTTTATTGCATAAAGATATCTCTCACCCTCAACACAAAATAAGGAGATGATTTATTATAAATACCCCATTGTAATATGTAACAAGGGCTACCGTTATTATGCAATAAAATTATGCTTTTGGTGCTCGCATTTGGAGTGTACTCATTCTTGCCTGAATGTGTCATGTTTTTTTGAATTTTATTCATGAAATTATGATTGAGCCAAAGGTTTATTATGTTGTTTCTAGTTGTGTGATCTTTTAGTTCTAGTGTTTGCTACAGATTTACGAATTGCACTGACGTATCTAGCTTGAGGAGAGATCACAAATTGTGCCTGCATAGCTCTTTGTCTTGCATGAGTGCACTTTTCGTGGCCTTGTAATTTGATGAAGAGTGAAACATCATTTGGTTATTGAAATTTCCAATCGATGATTGGATCAGTGTATTTTAGGAAGCATTGCTCCTATTTTCATTGGTTTCCTACCGATTTCTTCAAAAGTGTAACTCACAGCGTGTTGTTTTCTGTAGCTTATGCCCGTTTAGGATTTCAATTTCAAGTTATTTCAATTTCATGTTATTTGTTTTCAATTTTTTTATTTTCTTTGCTAATCCCTTGTTAGAATAGGAACTCATTTTAGTTGCATTGGTAGAATTGCATTCATTGGAAAAAAATAGAAAATACAAAAATATTGTTCTTCCGTGTGTTATTTTGAGATAGAAAATAGATTTACTTCATTCCAAGATCATTATAGAACTAGCAAAGGCCTCCTTGTGAACAATCACATTTATCTTCAACTGAGCAAATTTTGGTACGTCGCAAGATAAATACTAAACCTTGGAGTTGATCCCCGAAAGATTAGCTTTTCAAGAGAGGAATTGCACAATGGATTTTTGCCATTAACCTCATGTAAAACAACTGCCCAATAGAAGTGGCGCTAGAAGGAGGGCCCCTTTTGACTCCTAGAAAGGAAGAGAACTTGTCCAAGTTTTAAAATTTTGTACTTCTACAATAATTTGCACTTCACAAAAGTTTAGAAAATTTTCCTGAGTTTTTGACAAATTTAGGTCCGCAGGTCCATAGCTTCGCAAGTGTGTAGGTGCACAACATTTAGAGAAGTGAGAAAGTGTACTTCTGCAGAGGTGTACTTTTTTCCAAAATTGATGCAAGCTGGAGGATATTGATCCAAAATCACCATTTCAGTGAACATTAAGGTCTACGCCAAGTGCACATGATTTTCTCAAGCTTGCCCACTTCTGTAAACCACGTAGTGACAAGGGAACATCCTGGGTTCAACCACTTCCATACAAACTTTCATCGTCTTCTTCAATTCCACCTCCACTCCAAACACCTAGTGGACCACCACATACTCCAATAGCTACTCCTCAACAACCACCATTAGGTCCACCAAACCCTCCAATGGCCTTTTTTGCAAATGTTGTGGACTCACCAATAAACTTGAGAGGTGCATTCCATGACCTCCCAAAGAATCTTGAAAAGTTTTTCCCTAGATTCATCTATGGCGAGACTCAAACTGCTGAAGATCATGTCAGGGTATTCAAGGAAATTTGCAATCACAAGCAAGTTGCTAATGAGGATGTGGTTCTTCATTTATTTCCCTACTCTTTGGGAGAAATTGCCTTCAATTGGTACGTCAATTTGCCACCCAGATGCATTGGAGACTGGGATACATTCAAAAAATTGTTCTTGGAACAATTCAAAATATTCATCAATCCAGGTGTGATACATCAACAATTCATATCAATAAAAAGGGACCAAGCTGAGACAATTTCCCGCTTTAACCATCACTTTCATATGGCCTATCGCAAGTTGGAAACACCATACACCATACTGGTTGAAGCCGATATTCAAATTTATCTGAATACTATGGATCATCTTACTACGATCTTTCTGAGAAGACTACCTACAACAAATATTGACACATTGGATAAAGTCTTTGCAGAAGCAATCATATTCATGAAGCAAGCCAATCCTAATGGATGAGGAATGATGCTTCCAGCACAAGCAGTCCCTACAATGCCAACATACCCTATGGGAGCACCCACCATGCCTAGCCAGTTCATAACTATGAACCCAGTTTCATTATAATAGGCACCCACTCCACAAACTCAAGAAATAACATATCTAGCATATGAGCCTCCAAAAACATCTTTCTTTGAACAAAAAGCAACGGTTCCTATGGAAGCAGATAACAATCTCCTTTCGAAAGTTGGTCAAATGAAGAAGACCATGTCACAAATGAACAATGAATTGACACATCTTAGATTGTCACAAGGACAAAATAACAACTTCCAAAGAAATAACACTGGCCCTACAACAACAATTTTGGTCATAATTACAATGGGAATAATAATAACAATGCAGGAAACAATGGCAGAGGAAACAACTTCAATCCTCTTGATCGCAACAATGGCTTCCAAAGGCAAAACTAACAATGGAACACTCATCCTAATAATGGGAGCATTCCTGCTGACAACAACAACAATAACATGCAATACACTAATATCAATCAGTATGATGATAGCCAAAATGTGCCTAACAATGATGATTCATACTACAATGGTAATCAAGAGCTGAATCAAAACTCACAAGTAAATGACAATCTACCTCCTATTTAGGTTAATACTATGCTATTGGAATCTTATGATTCTACACAGAATCCATAAGTGGAACAATCAGTGAATGAGGAATTCTCATTCTCGTTTAGCCAAGAACCAGATATTCAGCATGATGAGATGTTTGCTTTTCACAATGACAATCAGAATACATACAATCTTAGAAATAGAAAGGACCCCTTGATAGATGAGATTCCTCCAAGTTTGCAACCAACTCCACCTGATCCAAGAGAAAATAACAATCCACCACCGGTAAGACTAGTCTAGGGAGGACAACAAAATCATAATCCAGTAAATGTACCAACGATACTAAAGAACCCCGCTTGGGCCACTGAAAAGTACAATGCAGTGGAAGATTTGAAGAAAACTAAAGCCAATATGTCCATGTTTGACATGTTACAGAATTGTCCACAATAAAGAGAAGCACTCATGAAGACATTGGATAATACAAAGGTTTCCCACGATACTAATGTTGTCCCTCAAAAGACAGTTTCTCAACAAGTGAATGTTGCAGAAGCAATGCCCACTATGTTCAAAGACAAAGTTGAGGTACCCCTATTTTTGCTGAGCATAAGGATAAATGGGAAGAATCTTCACAATTTCCTCATTGATTCAAGAGTTTCATTTAACATAATGCCATTATCAATAGCTCAAAGGCTAGGAGTTAGTCCTCAACCCTCTAATCAAGTGGTAATACAGTTGGATAAAATAGAGGTAAAAGTAATTGGTGTATTGAAAGATGTGCGGATATAGTTAATAGTTGACCCTCAAATCTAGGATGTTATTGACATATATGTGGTAGATATCTTAGAGACATATGGATTACTTTTGAGTAGAGAATGGACGAAATGTCTAAGAGGATGGTTTTCTACAGACTTTACTCAATTGTGGTTGCCATGGAAAAGATTGAACAATCAAATCAAGATAGATGTTGAGTCCAAATTAAAAACAATGATCATAGATTACAATGCCCTAAATGAGATAGCATTCTTACAATTGGATTTGGGTTCATACAAAGTGATGGTATTGGATATGGTTCCAAACAATACACCTCAAGATCAGAAAGGAGAACCTAAGGTGTCAATACCCAAAAGTGAAACAATAGCATAGTTCATAGATAGCATGGTGACTAATCTATAATGTTTAGGAGAGGAAGTTTATCCTAGCATCCTCCTCCTTCTAGGATTTTGTCAGTTACACAAAGTTAGTGACTCTGAATTTGAATGCTCATCTTGCCAAGAAGTAGTTGCGAAGGTATTGACCCACATGATGGAAAACAAGGATACAAAGACCTCAACAGATGAACTCATAGAAAGTCAAAATTTTGTGAACTCATCCCACCTTGCTGAAAAGACTGAAGAAGAAAGTGAAGATCTAAAAGTGTCATATAGTGATACCTCTTCAGATGGTGGAGGTTTGTCTTCTCCTCCTCTAGGGATGATCAAAGTCCAAAGAAGAAGATGATATGTGAAAGGTAAAGGATGGACTTTAGTAGTCATTCATCCTGAACCTAAAGTGGAGGAAATCAAAGAGCTAATAGGGGAAATTCAAGATAAACAAGAAAAACACACACTTCCTCTATCTATAAGTTATGAAGGGGACTCATCAAGTCCTACACAAGGAAAGTTACAATGGGTTCCTAAGAAACAATCATTTAAAGCTCAAGTGAAAGAAAAGTTAAGGACAAATAAGCATAAAGTCAGAAAACCCAAAAAAAATGCAATTTGGACACTCCGCTTTGATGGTTCTGTGTTGTGTATCGATTGCAGTTTAGATGCATTAACAATGCAAAAAAATATGAGGCATTAACATGAGGACTCCTCTTTGCACTGGAGAAAGGAGTCACAACTCTTAAAATCAAAGGGGATTCTCAATTGGTCATATGACAAGTCAAATCCATATACTCTTACAACGAAAAAATATTACTTGCTTACAGGAAAAGGGTATGGGATATATTGGATGACTCTAAAGCCTTAAACATTAAATCTATTCCAAGAAGAAAGAACATGGTAGCAGATGCTCTTGCCATCTCAGCTAGTACATTGCAACCAATTGAAAGAACCAAGTTGAAAAGATTTTCAATAGAATTGGTCATTGTTCCATCCATCCCTGATAATATCACAAACTTTTAGGTCTTTCAAGATGATCAACATATACTTGAGTTTATCATGTGTAGTCACCATTTTGAGGGACAAGAAATTGATGATACACGAGATGACAGACCTGAAGATGATGGACCTGAAGATGAAGATGGGATTCTAAATTTAAAAACTAACACTATTCTGAAAGGAATGGTTTAACTAGAATGCATCTTTGACCATGATGAATCAACACTCAATAGAAGGGAAACCCAAGAAAAGGGAATTGAAGAATGTGACTCATACAATTTGGGTATTGATGAAGAACCAAGAATGGTACAAATAGGAAAAGCATGCAACTCACAGGAAAGGGAAGACATGCTTAAATTACTCACCAAGTATAAGGATGTCATTGCTTGGAGCTATGAAGAGCTGAAGACTTATGATCCTAAGATTATCACACACGACATCCCGCTAAAGCTCAATGCCAAGCCATTTCGACAAAGACAAAGATCGGTAAATCCTCTCATTAAACCATTGATCATGAAAGAAGTAAAGAAGTTACTAGATGCTAAGATCATATTTCCTATCTACCATTCCACATGGGTGGCCAATTTGGTTCCTGTGTGGAAGAAGACAGGAGAGATTTGTCTTTGTGTTGACTTTCATAACTTGAATCTAGCATCTTAGAAGGATAACTATCCTCTACCCTCTATGGATGAGGTATTACAAATTGTTAGTGGTTCAAAAATGATTTCATTCCAAGATGGTTACTCAAGATACAATCAGGTGATGGTTGACAAAGAAGATAGGCTAAAGACAACTTTCACAATGAAGTGGGGAACTTTTACCTATAGAAGGATGCCCTTTGGACTAATTAACGTAGGAGCTACATTTCAACGTGTGATGGATGAAGCTTTCAAAGGATTAATTAATAGGTGTACAGTTATCTACATGGATGACTTGACTATCTTTTCAAACTATTGAAGTACCCATATTGCTGATCTAAGGCGGGTATTCAATAGATGTCATAAATATGGCATATCTCTCAATCCTAAGAAATGTTCATTTGGTGTTATTAAAGGAAAGCTCTTGGGACATGTTATTTATGAGGCTAGAATCTCCATTGATCTGGATAGAGTTGAGTCTATTTTGAAGTTATCACTTCCACACAGTTGGAAGGAATTAAAGTCTTTCTTCAGAAAGATAAACTTTGTGCAAAAATTCATAACTGGATTTGCAGAGATAGTGCGTCCCCTTAATGACTTACTCAAGAAAGGGGCTAAGATAGAATTGGTGCCTGAGATAAAGAAGTTATTTGAAGATATCAAGGTTACCATTTCAACCGACCCAGTTTTGGTGAGTCCAGATTATGAGTTAATTTTCAAAATCTATTCCTTTGCTTTCGAACATTCTTGTGCAATGATCCTGATACAAAAAAGAGAGAAGAAAGATGAGAGACTGATTTCTTTTATGAGTTGTCCTTTGAAGAATGCAGAGTTGAAATATTCAAACCTTGATAAATAGTCCTTTGCATTGATCAAGGTAGTAAAGAAGTTCCATCACTACATACTCAGAAGTAAGGTGTATGCAATTGTACCTAATCCAGCAGTAAAGATGCTTTTGATGCAGAATGAACTTGGTGAAAGGAGACAAAAGTGGATGGCTATACTTCAAGAATTCGATCTCAAAATTCAATCTATGAGATTAGTCAGAGGTCCAGGGTGGTCAAAAATGATAGCTAATAACCAGGATGGAAATGAAAAGGAATTCAAGTTTGATGATGAAATGAATGAGGATGATCAAAAGAAGATGGTTGTATCACAAGTTGGCATTAATCAGGGAGTGGTTACAGATGTTTGGTATCAAGAAATTTTCTATTATCTCCTATAGGACCAATGCCCCAAGTGGATGAATAGTTCACAACGTAGGGGACTTAAGATGAAATGCGAGTCTTACATGCTACCTGATAACAAGCTATATAAAAGAAATTATGAAGGGATTTATTTGAAGTGTGTAGGCTGTGAGGAAGCAGAGGAAGTCTTAGAACACTTTCATGAAAAGTATGGTACAAGACATGGTTCAGTAGAAGCAATAGCTCACATGATTTTAACATCAGGTTATTTTTGGCCCTCGATATTCAAGGATACTTTTGAGCATGTGTGTTCTTGCCATATATGTCAAACTAGTGCTAACAAAGAGAGCCACCCAGCAATGCCACTACAACTAGTGTATGAGGTGTGCCCCTTCGCAAAGTGGGGATTGGATTTCATAGGTCAAGTCAATCCACCATCATCAACTAGACATGTATTTATCCTTATAGCTACGAATTATTGTACATGATGGATGGAGTCAGAGACATTCAAAAATTGCACTACTAAGGTTGTGATTGACTTTCTAGAAGAACAAATTGTTACCAAATTTGGAATGTCATTCACCCTTGTGTGTGATAATGGGTCTGCATTTGCATCCACATTCTTGACCCAATGGGCATTTGAAAACAAAGTCATTATCAAGTTCTCTTCAAATTACTACGCACAAGGAAATGGGGTAGCAGAATCTACAAACAAGAACTTGATCACAGTGATAAAATGATTGTTGAAGGAGAATCCTAGGGATTGGTGTACACAACTAAAATATGCCTTATGGATGGATCAACTAAGAGTCAAAAATGCCTTGGGGACTTCTCCATATTTGCTTGTTTACGGACAAGTTCTAGTGTTCCTACTTAATCTCAGAATTTTGATTTTGAAGTTCATGAGTGGGTATGTTGAAGATGTTGACAAAGTACAAATTTGATTCATGAATATCTTAGAAATGGACAAGAAACACACAGCTACACTGGAGCACATGGCTAAACATCAAGTTGTTGTAAAAAGATGGTTTGACAAGAGGGTCACAATCAAATCATTCAAGATTTCCGACCTTGTTCTACTTTGGGATAAGGCGAAAGAAAAATCGGGCAGTCATACCAAGTTTCAATGCTTATGGACAAGCCCTTATCAAATCATGAAATTTTTGGGAGAAAATACTTTTAGGCTCAGTTCCTTAGAGGGGGAATTTCTTCCCTTACCCATAAATGGGCAGTTTCCAAAGCATTATTTTGAAGCCTTAAAAAAAAAAAAAAAATAGTTAGATTTTATTTTTGCATTTAGCTTAGATTTTCATTCGTGCAAGCGTGTTTATTTTCACAAGTGTGCTTGCTTTCATGTTGCATGTTTGTTTTTAGTCATACGTTTCTTTTCAAGGTTGCGTCAGTCTTGGGGGGTAAGGTGTACTTGAGATTTTCTCTTAAGATTTCACTAACCACTTTTTGGTTCCAATTTCAGGAAGAGGTATTTCTTTGTCAAAACATTTAGACGATTGTGTGTTTTATACCAACCAAGCTTCAGATATTTCTTGTGGAATTAGGGGACTCTTAGTTTGGAAATCAAAGGCCTAGACCACCAAGTTCTCAACACTTTGCAAATCTAAAGATTTGATAGTTTTAGGTGTTATTGATTTGAAGTTAAAGATGGAAAGAGATGATCCAAATTTCAACTAGTTCAAACAAGAGGGGTCTCCCTAAAAGGTTACTAAGATCATTGATTTGGCATGAGAGTTTTCTCGAGAGTTCTAAAAGAAGAACGCAAGGGATGTTCACAAGAGATTGAATCCAAGAAATGACACTGATGTTCTGACTACACAGTCTAAGCATAGTTAGGATACAGGAAAAGAAGAAGAAAAAAAGAACAAACTATGATGTTAAGTCTGAAGGATTCTAAAGATCTAAAATGAAAAAAGATACATCCTCAAAACAAAGTATCTTGTATCCAAAGTATTGTTCCATCAAAAGTAACATTTTGAACGACGTGGAGTGATTATTCAAAAGCTATAAATTTAAAAGAATGTCACATCCCACCAAGAGCCCTTGAACTGATTCTCTCATTTCGTCAAGTAATTGATTGATAAAAAGCCTCCATGGAGATTCTGAATGAATGAGTTGGGAGGAGTGGATGATTGTCTTGCGTTGTCAAAAAACTTTGATTGACTACATCCTGGCACGTCAAAGGGAATGAATACACAATGCACACGCACTGAGTTTGAAGGTTTCAAGTTCTGATATTTTGATTCAAGAGTCATTTGAAAGATGCTCGAGATGTTCAAAGTCTGGTTGGTGTTTGACACACGTTGGAGGAATGTTTGATGATGAAGAAATGCCTTGGTCTTTTCTTCCTTTTTTGGGGGCTATTTGTTGTGGTGTACACAAAACACACCCCATTCCTTGCTAGGAATGGGGACATCCTACTTTTTTTGACTCCCGAACTCATAGTTCGAGAGTTGGAAAAAGAAAATATGGTTAAAAAGTTAGAATTTTAAAGTCAAAAAGTTGAAAAATCACAACAAATTAGAAATTAAAAAAACCCCAAAAAATATTGGAAAACATAAAAACACAAAAACATTAGAAAATGGAAAATTGAAATGCAAATTTTTTTTTAAAAAAATTCCCCTGCTCACCCACATGCACGCGCCGAGGCACAACGTGCATCTTGCTTGACGCACAAGGTGGGGGAGAAGGATTATAGAAACCCTCTCCCTTTCCTTTCCCCCCTTTTTTTTTCAAGTTTCCACAAGAGAGGGAGCAATGTGAGCTCCCCCCCCCCCCCCCTCTTTTCCTTCCATGGCTGTGCCACTCGCTGGTCATGCTCATCGTGGGTGCCGCGTGCCTCAGCGCACACGTGCATGTTTTCCTTCATTTAAAAAAAAATGTTTATATATATATAAGCTTTTAAAAAAAATTAAAAATAATAATAATAATAATAAATTTGTTTTTAAAATTCAAATAAAAAATAAATAAATCCCCAAGGGGGACTTTTTTTTTTTTCTTTTTAATTTATGTTTTTGCTTGTACACTATCTTGGTGACTAATAAACTATTTTCTCTCAATGTGCAAACAACGTGATCAGATGGCATCCACATCTAGAGCAACACCCAAACCCGTAGTTATCAAGTTCCAAGGCATACCCCCAAAGTTAAGGCTCCACAATGATTTTGCTAAGATCAAAGATACTGACCTCAGACACACAGACTTGGGAAATTTCTAGAGAGTTTGCAACAATCTTACAAAAAGGTCAACCATGATGTCTGCACTAATCCATTCTGGATTAGTGAATGCAACATCACATCCAGGGACTATACAGTCAGCTGAATTAATCATGACCTTATCTTGGCATTTCATTCCTGATGAAAGGTTAGTTAAGAGTGTCATCAAAGAAGTGATATTAGATCTGCAACCTAATAACATTGAGAGGGTCTTCCATCTTCCAAGAGCCAATCAGTTCATCTGACTCTCCTATGAAGTAGCTGAAAGATGGTATAGGGAGCATCACCAAGAGGCCATTGATATCATACATTCCTTGTACCTTATGGAGAAGCCACCTCAAGGAAAGACAACTTGGGGATACATGAAGCATGACATTGGATACTTTATCATTCTCTTAAGCAGATTTATGGGCTTACCTACAGTGGGTCATCTCACTCCATTCATGGTCAACTTCATTGAGACCATCAAGCATGCAAAAATACCACTAGATTGGGCCACCACACTAAGTGAAAACTTGTGTGAGTAGCTGAGGATGGTAAAGGACAAGAAGAAGTCTTAAATGACTTCTTATATGGTGTACCTACTTGTAGCAAGGGAAACGAACTATCTCAGGTTGTATAGGAAAAGCAGTATGTAGGACCCCAATACCTAGCCATACATAGTCTACCCTCGGTGAAGAAGAAGCTCTCAACGCAGAGAAAGGAGTACAAAATTGTGAATGATGCATTTATCTTTGTGGTAATTTGATTCATTGAGGGAGATTATGGGAAGAGGTTATCCGATGAAGCCAAAGCACAAATCACAGCTCTCAGAGCCTACTTCATCCAGTTTAAGACATTCACATATATTCAAGTAGGTGGTGCATCCATCAATCCTAAGAAGCTCCCAAGATATCCAAGTGACAAGCTGGTCATATTGGAGATTTTTTGACAGATTGAGTTAGCCTATGAGAGGATCAAAAGACAATGGAGACCTTGTTGGACATGACCATTGGTCATAGGAGCATATCAAGTGAAGAGGAAAAAGGATATTTCGACCTTCGAGTGGGAATGGGAGAACTATCCCCTTGAAGAATACAACTCTCCTCGCCCATATTTTGATAATGTTGGAAAAGTAGAGAATTTTGCAGGAAAGGACTTCTATCATGAGGATGTTATTGAAGATCATTGGATGAACACCACAAATGACTACGATGTCTGTATAAAAGACTATTGTAGGATGACTCTGTATCTAGCCGAAAAGGCTCTCCATTTGACCATCCCTAATGAGATAAGGCTACAAGACTCTAAGGAATTACTGGATCCCTTGTTCAATGCAGATAAGGTTGGTGAAAGAACCATTCTGAATGCAGAACTTGATAGAGAGGAAGGAGATGACATCAATCATCAAGTGAGGCATGTCATCAAAATGACAAATAATTGGATCAAGAAACCTTTTCCACTTGACCCAATTCCTGATACTGTAATCTTCCATGCACATGATCGCCCAAAAAGGGGTAAAGGAATGAAAGTCATAGTTCCTATCTTTGCACTCTAGTCTCCTATTAGGCTAGAGAAAGTCTACCAGCTTGATCACCCACTGGGATATTATCACCCTCCTAAAAGGAAGGGAAAGAGGAAGAGAACCTCCCCTGAAAGGATTCAGATAGAACAGGTCACAGAACATGTGTCTTCTTATCAGCATGAACAAAGCTCACAAGAGTCCCAAGGTATTGGAGCTACTCAAATCTAGGATGAACCTCAGTTACCTCCTGTTGTGCCAAGCCAACTAGAAGAGGGAGAAATTCTAGAAGCCTCCATTCCACCTGTACAAGAAGAGCCCTCTTCTCCTTCTGTCTCCAAGAAACATAAGAGGATCAAGATTAAAATGAAGAAAAGGCAAAGGATTAGTAGAAGATTAGTGCCTAATCCATCTATTCTCAAAACCATTCCAGAGGAAGAAACCAATAAGGAATAATTAGAATCAGAGGAGGAGGAGGAACAAGTGCCCCTACAAGGAAGAACTTGGCTAGCAAAAGCCACAGAGTTGGAAAGAAGAAAGAGTGCCATGAGTAACCCTCCACCCACCCAAATAGAACCTGTAGAACTCTCTTCTTTGGAAGACGAAGTGCAACAGTAGGTGAATGAGCAAAGGGAGCAAGGTGAGTATGTTTTCTCTATGATAGATTTTTATTTCATGCCTATGGGTATAGAGTTAGTTGGGGATAAGATCAGAGACACCCCTACAGGTGAACTCCAATAGGAAGACTAGACATAGATGCTGCTAGATACACAAGGTCCTAATCTTACTTCTCCATCTCCACCACAAGTTATGGTGGTAGATAAGGGTTTGATAACTCCCCCACCTCCAAGTTTAGAAGAGGAATAGGTTCAAAAGGAATTGTCATCACAGGAGCAACTAGAGCCAAGGGCTACTGATGAAGTGTCAAAGGAGGGACAAATGGTAGAAAATGCACAACAACCTTCCCAAGATTCTAAGGAGCAAGCTATAGGATCTACGGAGACTCAAGTTACAGAAGGAGAATCCTCACAACAAGAGATGACTCCAAGTAAGAGTGATAAAGGGAAGGAGGTAGTTGAACACACCCCTTCATCATCAAGAGCCAAGTTTGTAGAGAAACATATTCTGAGATGGTTTTGAAAGGAGATAATGAGGAGTTATAAGCCTAAGTTTCGTACTTCAGAGGATAATATTTGTGATATTGCAAAGATCTTGAACAAACCTGAGTCTCCATCACATGATGCAACACCATTTGTGTTTGTCACTACCATACTGAAGGTACAGATGTAAAAGCTATTAGTTTGGAGGATTATGAAGTGAAAGATGTTATGTTGGGAAAGCCTACATGGGATTCAGCCTGACAAATGATGACTATGGGAGTCAAAGAGGATCTCAGGCACATGAAGCAAGATGAGATTAAACTCTAAACTCTTCAAAGGCAAGTTGAGATCCTAAAGGGATATCTAGCCAAAGTTGTTGGTCCTCTTGATCTTGAGCACCCCAAGGAGACTTTAAATACCATTCTTAGAGAAGGGGAAGGTGTACGGCTCAATCCATTTTTGAAAGCTTGTCAGGACTGGCAAGAAAGCCTTAAGGATAGAGATGTTACCATAATCACAAGGAATTTGAAGTTATTACATGCTATGCAAGAGAACTTGGATAAGATCATGTAAATTTTGAGGCAAGACTTCAGTATCATGGATGAGGTACGGGCATGGAGCAAGGATTTCCAAACTCTACAAGCCATTAAGGGCCAAAGGTACCACATTCTAATCGATGTATATACTGGAGAAGAGTTGGACACAATAGATGATTGGATAGAGAAGAAAGAAGATGGCAATAAAGTGATGGAAAAATTACACGAGGAGATCCATCAGCTCAAGGACCAAGGCCTAGAGTGAATTTTGGAAGCAGAAAAGTTGTATAGTAATGCATGCTTGGACATTTTTGAAGATTAAGAACAAGAGAAGCTATTTCTAGTTGAGGTAGTAGTAGAGAATTTCAAGAAGACTTTAGAGGAAGCATCTAGTGATGAAGATATCAGGCAAGCCTTCGAAACAGAACCATTGTTGGAGTTGGCCACCAAACTTGGAGATTTTGCAAACACTCAAATTGAGGTGGAAAACTACTGATAGAAGGTGAAAGATAAATATAAGGCTTTAGATCTTCCAATTGCAACTAAGATTGTTGAGATGATAGAAAAATTCAAGGGCAAACATCCAAACATAGCTTTGGGATGAGGAGGAACAAAACCCAGATGCGAGAATTTCAATTTTGACACTCAGTAAAATTTTGAGTTTTTTACCCAATCGAGGTCCACAACTTTTCAGGTCTATAGCTCCATAGGTCTGCAGCTCTACAATTTAGAGGTGCACCGACAGTTAACTGCCAGTTCCAAAAATAGCACTTTCCATGCATTGAGAACGCATTCTGATGGTAGTTTAACTCTGACACGCACCTAGTGAAGGACCAGCTTCTATTTTTGGCACCTCCATGCACTTCTACTTTGACTGATGACTTCCTCCTACTTTCTTTCTATGCTTTATTTATTTTTGACATGTAAAGGGCTCATGCATCCAATTAATGATTAAAATATGGATGGAGTCACTCTAAGCACCAGATTATTGTTTAGTTTGTATATATTTAGTTTGTTTTAATGTTTTGAAAGTATTTTATTGCATGAAGATATCTCTCACCCTCAACACAAATTGAGGACCCCATTATAATATGTAATAAGGGTCATCATTATTATGCAATAAAATTATGCTTTTGGTTCTCACATTTAGAGTGTAGTCATTCTTTCCTGAATGTGTCATGTTTTTGTGAATTTTATTCATGAGATTGTGATTGATCCAAAGGTTTATTGCATTGTTTCTGGTTGTGCAACCTTTTAGTTCTGGTGTTTGCTACATATTTATGAATTTTGCTAGCATATCTAGCTTGAGGAGAGATCACAAATTGTGCCTGCATAGCTCTTTGTCGTGCATGAGTGCACTTTTTGTGGCCTTGTGATTTGATGGAGAGTGAAACATCATTCGATTATTAAAATTTCCCATCGATGATTGCATCAGTGGATTCTAGGAAGAACTACTCCTATTTTCATTGGTTTCCTACAAATTTCTTCAAAAGTTTAACTCGCAGCATGTTGTTTTCTGTAGCTTATGTCTGTTTAGGATTTCAATTTCATGTTATTTATTTTTAGTTTCGTTGTTTGCCTTGCTAACCCCTCATTAGAATAGGAACTTATTTTAGTTGCATTGGTAGAATTGCATTCATTGGAAAAAATAGAAAATACAAAAATATTATTCTTTCATGTGTTATTTTGAGACAAAAAATAGATTTACTTCATTCTGAGATCATTATAGAACCAACAAAGGCCTCCTCGTGAACAATCACATTTATCTTCAACTGAGCAGATTTTGGTATGTTGCAAGACAAATACTAAACCTTGGAGTTGATCCCCAAAAGATTAGCTTTTCAAGAGAGGAATTTCACAATGGATTCCTGTCATTGACCTCATGTAAAATGACCGCCCAATAGATACCAATGTTCAAATTCTTAAAATTCTTGCAAAAATCAAAAGAGTTATATGTAAACCAAAAGTTATCTTATTAATTAAAATTGAAAGAATATATACAATGATGGAATATCAACAGTCACCATAGCCAAATGTTTAAGTGGCTATAATAGAAACAACAAAATTAAACAAAAACTATTCAAAACTAAGTTTCTAATTACCCCAAATTGTCAGGCTCATAAGTTTTGACCTAGAGCTCAGAATTCAAAACTACTTACATTGTTGGAAAGAAGAATTAAAAATCTAATTTTAGTCCCTAAAATAGCAAGCCTATGATTGCCTAATTTTAGGGACCGATGAAAGTTTTGACTTGAAATTTTGAGCGAAACACCTCCAAGAAGGCCACTTAAAAAGACATACAAAAACTTTTTTTAAAATATGAAAAAAATACTTTCAAACATTTGATCTTCTATATAATTTGGATCATTGGGTATTGAGTAGGGAAAGTTGGTACTATAAGTTTTGCACCTTTACCCTTAATTGGGCATGTTGTGGCTTGAAAGGTAACAACCTGTGGAACTGGGTCAAGGTTAAAAGGCTTCTTGATCCATTCCCTCATCATCTAAATTATGTGCCTTGCCCTATGATTTATATCTGCATTCTCATCTCTATCTATCTCCATACTCATGATTGGCTTATCATTGATTTTATTGCAGTTGTACAATGGATCCAAGACATCTTGAGTGTCTTTTTTAACAACCTTGAGCAAGATTTTTATTTTTAAGGCCTTTTCTGCCAAATATAGAGTCATTCTACAATAATCCCTTATTCAGATATTATAGTCATCTATTACATTCATCCAAAGGTCTTCTATAGCATCTTCATGCACAAACTGCTTTCCTGCCAAATGCTAAACTCTGCCAATATTATCAAAATAAGGGAGAGGGGAGCTGTAATCTTTCAAGGGATATTGATCCCACTTTGAATTAAAGGTCATAATATCTTGTTTCTACTTGACCTCAAATGCACCTATAGTAATAGGCCATACCCATGTCTTCTTATGTTGTTTTCTCACTCGGTCATATGCAAATGCGAGTTATCTAGCAATCTCCAATAAGATGAGCCTATCTGATGGATATCTCAAAAGTTTCTTTGGATTCACCATAGTACTAGCTACCCTTAGGTAAGTGAATGTCTTGAACTAGATTTAGTAGGCACCGATCTTTGTGATCCTTACTGCTACCTCTACTAACATCCATTTAGCATAATCACCCTCTATAAATGGGATGATTGCAAATATTAAAGCATCATTCACTATTTGGTAATCCTTTCTCTAATCTAAGAGCTTTTTCTTCACCAATAGAGGATATACTACATTGGGCTAGGCATTGGCATCTTGCATGCTTCCCTTCTTATACATTCCTGGGTAATCAGTTATCCTTGCCACCAATAAGTACACCAAATATGATGTCTTATTAAAATTGGGGTTGACTTTAACTCCTACCAACTATTCATCTAGGTTTTCACTCAGCATTGTGGCCCAATCAATTGGCATTTTGGCCATTCTAATGGTCTCTATGATATTAACCATCTAGATATGAAGATGCCCAACTATCTATAGACCCATAATTTTGCTCAAAAGTATAATGGAATATCTGATGTTGTCCTTCATATATCCTCTAGTCATGTCTACCTTTCTGGCTTTCCATCCCATTGGTGTTCTATCAATAAAAAATGATGATTGTATGATCTCTTTGGCCTTCTTATCATTCTCCCTATACCATCTTTCTACTTAATGATAAGTTATCTTCACATATTGATTATCTCTAGGGAGATGGAATACTTTCTCAATATTCCTAGGTCTAAGGTCTAGGAGTATCTCCCCTATGACACTTTTAATAGCTCTTTCTTCTGACACATAGTTTTCTGCCAATGCCATGATAAGTTTTGAGGATTGCACTAATGTAGGATGAGATGTTGCATTGACCAACCTAGATCAAATAAGTGTAGAGACCATTTGGGACCTCTCTTTAGGCTTATTTCAAAATACAAGGAATGCATTCCAATTGATGTGTCCCAACTCATTATCTCTGATCTTTGAATGTCCATCCTGAAAATGTGATTTCTTTTGTGCACCTTAAAACTTGAAGACAATAGGTTTTGGAGCAATCTTTTCTGCAAGTGAGGATGATGAGGAAGCCATTTTATCTACAAAAAATAGAAAATCATTAGTCTAGAAAGCTAAAAATCAAACCCCAAACAAACCTGAATTGCTAAAAAATTAAACCTAGAACACCAAAATAGTAGAAAACTAGCTCAGTCCCCCCTAATAACCCTGAAAAGCAAAATAACACACCTTGCACACCTTCATAGGTGCGCTAAGTTCACCAAAAGGGCATTCTAAGAGTCTTTTGTGTGTAGTTGCACACGTGCGCATCTTGGTAGGGTGCACACATGTGTATGTGCACAACTACGCACATGCATTGTACAAGTGCATATGTGGGAGGGACTTAAGCTTAGTTTTTCCCTTTGCTTTGTGCTAAGGGTGGGAAAATATGCACCTTGATGGGGTGCTCATGTGCACACCCTTATTGTGCCTTAATGCAAAGGAGACTTAGTATTTGTTATTTGAAAGGTGCGCATGTGTGCACCTTTCCTTCGTATTGCCTTGGGTTGTTAGGTTCTTTTTAGTTAATGCACACCTTTAATAGGTGTGCATGTGTGCACCATTGGGTGTCTTAGCACTTGATTTTTTTGTGTTTGTAGGTTTGGAGGTGTACCTTTGAAGGTGCAAAGGTGTAAGATCAAGGAGGGAAAAGAAAAAAATGAGAGGGGAGTGGGTACTCAGACTTATATAGCCATGGGTAAGTGTGCACCCTTTAGAGGTGTGCACCTACACGTGCATGTCTCCAAAGAGAGATAGAAGCACAATTACACATCTAGCACACTTGCGCACATTGGAAAGGTGTGCATGTGTACACATTGGCACAAAACTCACCTAATCTTCTCAAATTATCCAGTTTTGACACCAATGTTTCTTCAGTTAGAGGACAAGGGTTGGACCTAGACTCCAAGTGAAGTTCCAAAATGACCCAAGCCCCAAACTAGGGGTCTGGGAGACCAAAAAAAACTTACTAAGGGGTTCCCATTTCTAGGAGAAATGGGGCATGCATTGTGAAACCAACACAAATATCCCCAACAAAAGGGAAGAAATGACAAAGGCATTTCTTCATCAACAAGCATTGATCTGACATGTGTCAAATGACATCTAAATTCTAAACACTTCAAACAACTTTTAAGTTCTTTAATAGTTGAAACTTCAAAATCTCGAATCTTCAAGCTTAATGTGTGCACATTGTATTCATTTCCTTTAACATTTCAAGATGCAATCTATCATGAGTTTGTAACAACTCAGAAACAATCCTTCACTCCATCAGTCCATTCATCAAGAATCCTTGTAGATCATGTGTATTAATCATTGTCTAGCCAGATGAGAGAAACCGTTCAGAGGGCTCTTGATGGGTTATCATATTTTTCACTTTAGGTTCCAAGTAATCTTTTGAATCTTGCTTCATAGAGCTCATATGATTCCATTTGATTGTTCCATGAAGCAATTTTTATAAGTCGTCGATAGCCTTTTTGGAGGGCATATCCCTATTGTCAAATTATGTTTCTTAGACCTTTTGGAATCTTTCATTCTTAACACCATCATTTTTTGTTTTCATTATGTACCTTAACCATGCTTAGATTGTGTGGCCAAGGCATTGGTGTCATTTCTTAGATTCCTTCTTTAGTTTGATAGATCAACTTTTGGGAGCTCTCATGCCAAATAATGACCTTAGCAGTTCCTTGAGAAGACCTTTTGTCTGAATTGGCATTTTAAAACTATCTCTTTGCTACAGTCAACCTTAGATTTGAATAACACCAATATAGTCAATCTTTATATTTTCCAAGTGTTCAGAACTATTGATCTGTGATTCTGATTTCAAGATTGTAAGTCCTTTATGACTAAAAGTAATATTCGTTCTTCATTTGGTATAAGAAACAACATCATCTAAATGCTTTGACATAGAAATACCTCTTCCTAAAAGTTGAAACCACAAGAAGTGATTTATGAAATGCATCAAGAATGAGTCTTGATTACACCTAACCCCTAGATTGACACAACTTCAAAATAAAACACACAACTGAAATAAACACACAACTGAAAGCAAACACACTTCCAGAAAATAAACGCACTTGTAGATAGGAATTTTTTTCCCCACTTTTAGGCCTCAAAGTAATTTTTTAGGAACTTCCTATTGACTGGCAATGGAACCAATTCCTCTTGTAAGGAACTCAACCTAAAAGTGTTTTCTGCTAGAATTTCCACAATTTTATAAGGACCAATCCACAACCATTGAAACTTAGTGTGGCTACCTGAATTTTCTTTCACCTTGTCCCACAAAAGAACAAGGTCAGATATTCAAAAATATTTTATCATGGCCTACTTGTCGAACTACCGTTTGATGATAGCCTAATGTTTTTCCATATGCTCCAAAGCTATCATTCTTTTCTCATCCAATTCCAAGAGATTTGTTAATTTGATCTAATCTCTATCCATATCCTCAGCATTTCATAAATTTCAATACTAGAATCCTGAGATTAAGTGGCAACACTGGTTCTTCTCCATAGACAAGTAAATAAGGGGATGTCCCCAAAGAATTTTTTATCCTCACTTTGTTTGTCCATAATGCCTATTTCAGCTGACTGTGCCAATCTTTTGGATTTTCCTGTAGTAATTTCTTTATCATTGTGATAAAGTTCTTATTAGTGGACTCAACCACACCATTCCCTTAGGGGTAGTAATTTGAAGATAACTTGATTATAACTTGATTATCTAGTACCCATTGAGTAAGGAAGATTGATGCAAATGATAATCCATTATCGCATACTAGGAAAAACATCATACCAAACCTTGTGACAATGTGTTCTTCCAAGAAATCTGTAACCACCTTTGTCATGCAATATCAAAAAGTTTTAGCTTTTGTCCAACACACAAGTAATAGTCTATAGCTGTGAGGACAAATATATGTCTTGTACATGATGGTAGGTTTACTAGACCAATAAATTATAGCCCCCACTTAGCAAAAGAGTGTACCTCAAACACTGGTTGTAATGACATCGCTGGATGTCTCTCTCTATTTGTACTTGTTTGACAGATATGGAAAGAATGCACATGTTCAAATGTATCCTTAAAGATGGTAGGCCAAAAATACCCTGATCTCAAAATCATATGTGCTATAGCTTCTTTTGATCCATGTCCCATGCCATATCTATCATGAAACTATTCCAAAACCTCTTTCACTTCTTTGCATTCCAAGCACTTCAAATAAATTCCCTCATAGTTCCTTTTGTGAAGTTTTCTATCCTATAGCATATAGGATTCACATTTCATCTTGAGTCCTCTACATTGGGAACTATTCATCCCATTGGGGTATTGGTTTTGCAAAAGATAGTAAACAATATCTTGGTAGCAAACATCAATGATTATTCCTTGATCAATATCCACTTGAGACACTTTGATCTTTCATTGATTATCAGTGTTGATTTTGTCATCAAATCTAATTTTGTTATCATTACCAATCTCATTATCAACTATCATCTTAGTCAATCCTTTGCCTCTTAGAAACTTCATTGGTTAGATCTCCAAATCAAACTCTTTCAATATAGCCATCCATTTTCCTCATCTCTTGCCTAGTTCATTCTGCATCAACAATGTATTGACCACAAGATCAGGCACAATTGCATATATCTTACTTTTGTGTATATAATGGCAGAACTTCTTAACTACTTTTATCAATATGAAAGACCATTTGTCCAGATTAGAATATTTCAACTCAGCATTCTTGAGCGAGCAACTCATGAATGTGATAGGTCTCTCATCCTCTTTGTCTTTCTTTTGAGTAAGAATCCCAACACATGAATGTTCTAAAGAAAATGAGTATATTTTGAATGGTAAATCATAATTGAGACTTGTGAGAACTGGGAGTGTAGAGATTTCTACTTTGATGTCTTTGAAAGATTTCTTTATTTTAGGAACCTATTTAGTCTTTGCTCCTTTCTTGAGTAGATCATTAAGAGGACATACTATCTTAGCAAATCCACTAATGAATTTACACACAAAACTAATTTTTCCAAAGAAAGATTTCAGCTCTTTACAACTATAAGGAGGTGCCAGATTAAGAATGGCCTCTATCCTCTCAATATTAATAGATATCCTAACTTTTGAAATAATATGTCCAAGAAACTTTCCTTTGGTGACTCTGAATGAACACTTTTTGGGATTCAGTGGTATACCATACCTTTGACATCAGTTAAACACTTGCTTCAAGTCTGCAATATGAGTACTCCTTTCTTTTGAAAAGACAGTAAGGTCATCCATTTAGATGACCATGAACTTGTTTATCAACCCTTTGAATGCTTCATACATTGCTCTTTGGAAGTTGGCTCCTACATTGATTAGCCCAAAAGTGCATCCTTTGATACGTGAAGGTTCCCCATTTTGTTATAAATGTCATCTTCAACCTATCTTCTTCATCTACCATCACTTGATTGTATCCAAAATATTTGTCTAGAAAAGACATCATTTTAGACCCATTCACAATTTTCAACACTTCATTAAGCGAGGGCAATGGGTAATTATCCTTCTGGGAGGCCAAGTTCAAATTTAAAAAATCCACACAAAGGTGAATTTCTCTAGTATTTTTCCTTACTGAACCAAGTTAGCAACCCATGTAGAATGTCAGATTGGAAAGATAATTTTAGCATCAAGTAACTTTTGTACTTCTTTCATTGTCAAAGGCTCAATTATGGGATTCATTGGTCTTTTCCTTTGAGGAAAGGGTTAGGCATCTAGCTTCAATGGAATGTCATGAGTAATGATTTTAGGATCATAGGTCTTGAGTTCTTCATAGTTCCATGCTATGATGTCTTTATACTTTGTAAGCAACTAAAACATACTTTCTCATTCTTGAGGGTTACAAGATTTTTTAATTCTAACCATCTTTGGATCTTCTTTCATGCCTAAATTGTATGAGTCACATTCTTCGACCCCTGTTTCTTCAACATTCATTTTACTATGTGTTGATTCATCTTGATCAAAGATGTGTTCTAACTCTACCATTCCCTTCGGAATGGTATTGGTCTTCAAATTTATAATTCCATCTTCATCATCTAGCTCATCTTCTTCAAGTTTGGCATTGGGAGTATCATCAATATCTTGTCCCTTGAAGAGGCCATTGCACATGATAAACTTGAGAATATGATCATCCTGGAACATTTATAAGTCTGTGATATTATCTAGAATAGACGATGCAATAACCAATTCAATTGAAAATCTCTTTAGCTTTGTCCTTTCAACGGGTTGCAAAGCACTTGTTGAAATGGCAAGAGCATCAGATACCATATTCTTTTTCCTTGAGATAGATCTTATATTCAAGGCCTCAAAATATTCTGACAAGTCCCAAACTCTTTTCTAGTACACAAGAAGTCTCCTATCATTGCATAAGTAGATTGATTTCACTTGTTTGATGACTAACTAAGAGTCTTCTTCAACTACAAGAGCTTTGACATCTTTCTCCAACACAAAGAGGAGTCCATAAATCAAGGCTTCATACTCTACAACATTATTAGTACATCTAAATTGTAAGTGATATGTTGCATAAAATGTCCTACCTTTGGGATTAATTAGCTCAACACCTACATTGACTCCTAATTTGCATTTAGAGCCATCAACCTTAAGTGTCCAAATTGGTTGTTCTTTGGGATTTCTAACCTCATACTTGTTTGTACGTATCTTTTCCTTGACTTGAGTTTTAAAGGATCATTTCTTTGGGAACCATTTCAATCTTTCACATGGTGGAATTGGTGAGTTGCCACAATTTATCTTGGATACAGGGACCATTTGTTTTCCTTGTTGATTTTGAATATCCCTTATCAATTCAATGATCTTATCAATCTAAGGTTTTGGATTAACAACCACTAAGGTCCAACCTTGGCCTTTAACAAAATGTTTCCTCCTTTGGACTTTGATCATTCTAGGTGGAGGATTGGATAAGCCACCACCATATGAAGAAGTGTCACTATATGATAGATTGGAATTTTCCTTTTCTTCTTCATCAATCTCAACCAATTCAGATGTGTTTGTAGAACTTGAAATTTCCTTTTGTACCTCATTTGGTATTTGGACATTTTTCAATTGCATTATCTAAGTGAGTACCTTATCTATTGCTTCCTAATAATATAAGCATTCAAAGTCCAAATGACTAATTTTGTGTAACCTACAAAATTCCAGTAGAAGAAAAATATTTGGGTCTACTTCCTCTCCTAATAATTCTAAGTTTCAAACCATACTATCTACAAACTAAGTGATGAGTTCTTCTTTTGGAGTAGGAATCATAGATTCTTTACTCAGATGGTTGGTTTTCTCAGCTATATTTATGTCAATAGACATCACTTTATAGGAGCCTAAATCAGCTTGGAAATATGCTACCTCATTTGGTGTGTTGTATTATGTGATCATCATCTTAAGCTTTGGCTCAACATCAATCTTGATTTGATTATTTAGTCCCTTCCAAGGTAGTCATAATTGAGTAATATCAGTTGAAAACCACCCTCTCAAGCACCTTGTCCATTCTCTACTTAGCAATAATCTGTAAGTTTTAGGAATTTCAACCACATGTATGTCTATAATGCCCTAAATTTGGGGGTCTACATTCAATTGTATTCTAACATCTTTCAATACCCCATTAACTTTTACTTCTATCTTGTCAAGTTGTATCACTATCTAATTCGAGGGTTGAGGAGTGACTGCCAACCTTTGAGCTATCAAAAGTGGCATGACGTTGCAAGAAGCTCCTAAATCTATAAGATAATTATGGAAGTTCTTTCTAAAAATTATGAGACTAGGTAAAAAATGAGGCACTTCAACCTTGTCTTAATATATAGTATACATCACCTTAGAAATTTTGACTTGTAATTTTGTCTTTTGAGGGACTATGTTCGCATTTGCCATTATCTTTGCATGATCTAGAGCCCTCAACACTATTTCCCTTTGATTAGCATAATTTTGTAGCATATCAAACATGGACATATTAGCCTCGGTTCTCTTTAGATCTTTCACTACATTATACAATTGCCCACATAGGATTCTTCAGGATTGTAGGTACGTTCTGTTGATTTTGATTTTGTTGCCCAATGTAGGGTGCTCTGGTAGGTACTAGGTTGTTATTAGCTCTTGGAGTAGGAGGTGTTGGATTCAAAGTAGGAGGAATATCATCAGTCATGGTTTCCCTTCAGTTATGGAAATTGTAATATTTTGATTGTCATTTTGAAAAGCTAGTATCTCTTCTTGTTGAGGATCTGATTCTTTACTAAATGGAAATGTGAATTCTTCATTGGCTAGTTGTTCCATTTTCTAATTTTGTGGAGAATCATAAGATTATAACACCATAGCATTGTATTGTATAGGGGACTCACCAGTATTACTTTGTGAATTCTGGTTCACCTCTTGATTTCCATTGAAATATGAGCCATCATCATTAGGTATATTATGATTACTATCATATTGAATGATGTCTACATACTAGGCATTGTTGTTGTTATTATCTCCAAGAATGCTTCCATTGTTTGGACAAATGTTCCATTGCCAATTCCATCTTTGGTGACTGTTGTTGTGATCAGAGGGATTGAAATTGTTTCCTCCATTTTTGTTCCTCCATTGTTGTTTCCTACATTGTTATTTCCTACATTGTTATTTCTATTGAAATTCCCACTGTAGTTCTGACCATAATTGTTGTTGTTGTAAGGACCAAAATATTTTCTCTAAAAGTTGTTATTATTTCCTTGCAACAACCTCAAATGGGTCAGCTCATTGGCAATTTGAGAAATGGTCTTCTTCATTTGACCAAGTTCAAATGCAACACTATTCTCTGTTTCAGCAGATGTTGTTGCCTTTTGTTCAAAGAAAGCAACTTTTGGAGGTTCATATCCTGGGTATGTTATAATTAGAACTTGTGGAGTGGGTGCATGTTGTAATGGAATTAGATTCATTGGTATGAATTGGCTAGGCATGACTGGTGCTGCAATAGGATATGTTGGTATTGTGGTAATAGCTTGAGCTGGGGGCATCAACCATCCTCAATTAGGATTGGATTATTTCCTGAAGGTAATTGCTTCTGAGAAGAATTTTTCCAATGTGTCAATTTTTTTAGTAAGAAGTCTTCTTAGGAAAATAGTTGTCAGATGGTCCATAGAATTCAAATAGATCTGAATTGAAGCTTCAACTAGTATAGTATATGGTATTTATAGCTTGTGGTATGCCATATGAAACTGATGATTGAAGAATGAAACCATTTCAGCTAGGTCCCTTTTTATTGATATGAATTGATGATGTATCACAACTGGGTTGATGAAAGTTTTGAATTTTTCCAAGAATAATTTTTTGAAAGTGTCCCAGTCTTTGACGCATCCTGGTGATAAATTGACGTACCAATTAAAGGAAACTTCTCCCAATTAATTTGGGAATAAGCAAAGAATCACATTCTCATTAGCAATTTTCTTTCTGTTACAAATTTCTTTGAATACCTTGATGTGATCTTCAACTTTTCTTGTCTCTCCATAGATGAACCCTAGGCAAAATTTCTTAGGATTCTTAGGAAGGTCATTAAGTGCACCTGTCAAGTTGATTGGTGAGTCTACAACATTTGTAAAAAAGGCCATTTGTGGAGGATTTGGTGGAATGACAGGTGGTTAGTTTGGAGGTGGAATTGAGGAAGATGATGAAATGTTTAATGGAAGTGGTAGAGTTCTAGGTAATACTTTGTCTCTGCGAGACTTGCGAAAGTGACTGAGTTCAAGGAACTTGTGTGTACTAGGTGTAGATCTTAAAGCTTGCTAGAATGAATATGATGGATCATAATCTTCCAGTTTGCGTCAAATTCTAAAAAAGTGCACCTCTACAAAAGTGTACCTCTTTAAAAAGTTCACCTTGCACACCTTGCGCACCTTGATCACCTTCAGACAGTGACAAATGGAAAATTTTTTGAACTTGTAAAAAATGAAGAATTTTGAAATTGCAAGTTTAATTTTCTATTTCAAATGGTTTTGGCCCTCCTTCTAGTGCCACTTCTATTGATTTGTCATTTTGCACGATGCTTAATGATAGGAGTCCTTTCAAACTCCTCTCTTGAAAAGCTAATCTAGGATCAACTACAAGGTTCTAGGTGATCTTGCGACCTACTAGAATCTGCTTTGTTGAAGATAAATGTGTTTGTTTATAGGGAGGCCTTTGTTGGTTCTAACCAATTTCAAATAAGATGTTTAATCTACTTATTGTCTCAAAAAAAACCACAAAAGAGATTTTTTTTTGGTATTTTTTGTTTTATGATGAAATACAATTTAACAATGCAACTATATGAATTCCTAATTTAACCAAGTGTTAGCAAAGAAAATAAAAAACATAAGGTAATGAGAAATGAAAGAAAATAACTTGAAAGGGAAATTCCTAATAGACATAAACCATGATAACAACACATCCACAACTTAAATAATTGAAAAGATTAGGTAGGAAACCAATGAAAATAGGAGTAGTGCTTTCTCAAATCCACTGATGCAATTGTCGATGGGAATTTAATAAAAATTAAAAGATGTTTCACTTCTCATTGAATCCCAAGACCATAGAAAGTGTACTCATGTGAGACAAGAAGCTATGTAAGAACATTAAGATGATGTCTTGTCCAACTCGGTATGTTAGTGGAATTTTTCAACACGCGACAAATACCAAAACTAAAAGATCACACAATCAAATCAATACAACAAAACCATTGGCTCCATTATTATCATGAACAAGAATTCACAAAAATAACACACTCCGGCAAGAATAAATACACTTAGAATGAAAGCACCAAAAGTATATATTATTACATCAAAATAATGACCTAGAATACATGTTACATTCATAAATTTATAAGAAATCATCTCCTCAATTTGTGCTCAGAATGAGAGATCTCTTAATGTAAATATATTCTTAAACTTAATAAAATAAGTCTAATTATATACAAATTGACTCTATAAATGGTGCTAAGTAGGACTCCACCCTTGTTTATATAAATTAATGGGTGCATGAGCCTTTACATGTCTTAAAATAAATAAAGAAGTAGATAAGAAGAAGGAAGTTGTAAGAGGATCTGAGAGTCACTTGAGGCTCTAAAAATAGAATCTTGACCTTCTCTAAGCATTTCTACAAGTTGAACTGCCATCAAAATGTGTTTCTGGGGCATGGAATGCTTTAAAATAGCAACTAGCAATTAACTATCAGTACACTATTACTTCTTCAAAATTATCGGTGCATGTTTGTGAAAAGTGCACCTTACACACCTTGGTGGTAGGTTCAAAAAATCCAAAAAATTTCCAAGTGTCAAAACCTAATTTCTAGCTTTTGGATTTTCTTCCCCTTTATACCAGAGTGATGTTTGGATGTTTGTTCTTGAATTTCTCTATAATCTATGTCACTTGAGTAGGATCTAGAAAATCCAAAGTGTTATGCTTATCTTTTATTGTTTGTCAGTAATTGCTAACCTCCATACGAATATACACAAAATCCTTGAGTTTAGTATCCAACTCCAACAGTGCCTCTTTAGTCTTAAATGCTTGTTTGATATCTTCTTCTAATGAAGCATCTTCAAAGGTTTTTCAAAACTTTTGGACAATTGATTGCACTGGAATGAGTTTGGTCTTTGACTCATCTTTAAAAATATCAAGGTAGGCATCACTGTAATACTTCTCACCTTCCAAAATCTACTCGTGTTTGATCTATCAGCTTTTGTATAGTCTCATGTAATGTCCCCATTACTTTATTACTAGTCACTATCTTCTCAATCCAATCATCTAATTGATCCATTTCCTCAACTGAGTAAACCTCCATAAGTGTACAATACCTTTGACCCTTTATTGCTTGAAGTGCTTGGAGGTCCTTTCCCTAGATACGTATCTCATCCAATAGCCCAAAATCCTAGTCTAATATAGATACTGACTTTTCTGTACGAGACTAAACATGGTGCAATAGGTTCAAATTATCCTATATAATCTATACACCTTTATCCTCAAAATTGTCACTCCATTTCTAATATGCACCCAAAAATGAATCTATTTGTACACTCCCCTTATCTCTCCTTTCTAATGCCACAACAAGACTAATCTCAAGATTATGTAGGTCAATGGCACCCACTAATCCATGTAAATAGCCTCTCATAAGCTCATTTTGTCTCCTTAGCATTATCAACTCAAACTCATCTTCGTCCATGTGTCTGAACACTTCCTTTATACCCGTCGTGATTAATACCTTGGTTATATCTACCGTGGGTTTCCCTAATAGGACCTCCCTATTCTAATAGTCTTTACGGGTCAAGTCCTTAGTTTTAGTATGTGGAGGAGGGATGAAAATATGTTCAAGCAAGTCCTAATCTTAGTTCTTCATTACGAAGGCCAATGTTCATGTCTTAGGCTTCTTGATGGCTTTCACTAGCTCATTCATTCCCTTCTTTGTACTCAAGTCTAACTACCTTTTCTGTCAAACCATACCCTCCCTCTTTAGCTAGGCTAGTGTAGTTACCATGAGAGACATGTATTTGGCTGAAGAGGAGGTTTGCATTGCTAGCCTTTTTCCCTTATCACTCCTTTCTAGAGTCTTCTCCTTCTAAGAGAGATCTATGCTGGGAGTTCTTGTATCCATTGTAGCCAAATTTCTTGCCTCTATATCCTGAGAATTTTGATAAGGTTCTTCAGGTATCTTTCCCTCATCTGATACTTCATCGACTAGCATCTATTTGGGTTCTTCTTCATCCACTACTTATTCTTCTTCAGTGACAAGAGGGAGAGGAGTGACTAAGCCTTTATCTAAAAAAAGACAAGTCCTAAAATGGTGATGGTGGTATACCTAGAGACCCTTGTGGTAGAGGTAGTATTTGGTTCTAATCCTCTCCCAAAGTTTGGTTTGTAGGTGTATCATGTATCTTATCACCCACCATTTCAATGCCCATAGGCATAAAATTGAAATGAGAAATGTTAAAGATAATTATTTCTTGCCCCTTATGTTCTTCGATCCATTGTTGTTGCTCATATTCTAAAGTCGTAACTTGAGTAGGTTTCCTACGAATGGATGGAACCATTTTGGTCAAGATTCTCCTCATCTCTTCTACTATAGGCCTAGCCAAATGAGTCCTTTAATTCAAAGGGATATTATCCTCTTCATCTTCATCTTCTTCTACATTTGGCTCAAGGAAAATCTCTATAATTTGAGGGATAAGAATGAATTTCTTTTGTAACTTCCCTCTTCTTGTCTTTTTCACTGTAGGCTCAACCCTAGCCTTCTTGGTAACTGAAGGGGAGGCTTCTTCGTCTGGACCAGCTAGTGGCACTTCTTGTGCTTCTTCTTCTAGCTCCTATTCTTGTTCTTGTCCAGGTGGGGGTACTTGTTTAGTTTCTTGGGCTTGAGTCACCTCTTCCTCTTGAGGCTCTTCAGGCTTGGGCTCAGCTTGCTTTGGGGACTCTCTTTTCATCTTATTCTTCTTTTCATCTACCCTAAATTACCTAACATTCTTTTCATGTTGATACACCATTTCTGGCCTGATTGGGGATTGACAACTTGTACTGTAACTTTTGCACCTTTACCCTTAATTGGGCATGATGTGGCTTGAAGGGCAACAACTTGTGGAATTGGGTCAAGGTTAAAAGCCTTCTTGATCCATTCCCTCATCAACTAAATTTTTGCCTTGCCCTATGATTTATATCCATATTCTCATCTCTATCTATCTTCACATTCATGATTGGCTAATCATAGATTTTGTCGCAATTGTATAATTGATCCAAGACATGTTGAGTGTCTTTTTAAACTATGTTGAGTGGGATCTTTATTTTTAAGGCCTTTTCTACTAGATATAGAGTCATCCTACAATAATCTATTATTCAGATATCATAGTCGTCTATTGTGTTCATCCAATGGTCTTCTATAGCATCTTTGTGCATGAACAACTTCCCTACCAAACCAAATGCTTAACTCTACCAATAATATCAAAATAAGGATGAGGGGAGTTGTAATCTTCTAAGGGAAATTGATCCCACTCTAAATCAAAGGTCATAATATCTTATTTCTACTTGACCTCAAATGTACCTATATTAATAGGCCATACCCATGTCTTCTTATGTTATTTTCTCACTCTGTCATTGTTGAAAATAGATTGAAGAAGCTATTTAAAGAAGGAGATTGGTGTTAGAGGGAGATTGCTAAGAACATACAAGTATGGAAAATATGCTTCAATCATTATTTTGTCACTGATGTCAAACCTACTATTTGATGGTGACACAATTGCTTATAAGATTCAAGTACTATCACTTATTTGATTGATGAAGAGGATTTGATCAAAAGATGTAACAATAGCACCTAGAGGAAAGGTTAAGTTATGATTATGTAATGAAGTACAAGAATCAATTAAGATAGTGATAACATGATGTATTGATAATCTACTTAAGGTTACAAAGGCTAGTTGGTTACACTAAAAAATTTTAGAAGAACAAGTTACACAAAGTTTGTCTGCCAAGCTTGACTGAGTGGATAGTAGGTGCTGAGCAAAGACAAAGCAAGCCAAGCAAAAAATTAGTTGAAGCCAAGTAAAAGTTCATTCTAGTGTATGCCAAGTAGAATAGTTGATGCCAAGTAAAGTTTAGTTGATGTTGAGCACTAGTAAACTTTAGTTCATGTTGAGTAATTTCACAGTGGATGCCATGCAACATAGTATGTATCGAGCATCAAAAGATTGATAATGCCGAGCTATTGCATTATTTAAAAGATCATGAATTTGATGAATTTGAGCTAACAAGTTTGTTTTCTTGGATAATGTGAACCATATGGAAGATAAGGTTGATGAGCTTGTGGCACAAAATTCAAGGTAAACCATTTTTAGGTGAATTCAAAGTGGATTATAGGAGAAATTTCAAAAAGAGATATGAAATGTGGGGTAGATACATTTTATCCTACCTAATTCATCCAAACCCTAAACTAGATGATGGAGAATGAGTGGAAAAAGATCTTAATTTCCTATTTATAGGAATGTTTGGTCATGAAGCAAGTTTTTCATGTGCAAGAACCTAAAGAAGTCAAGGAGTCAAGGGTTTTGCATCATCTAGTGACCTAAGAGAAGAGTTTGCAATGACATGTTAAGCAAGAGGGCTTAAGGGTATGAATGCTTGAAGGGTGAACAAGCTATTAGAGCTACAAAGTATGAAGGCCAAGTAGAATTGAGGACTGAACAATGATCTATAATCTGCAAACAAAGTTGTAAGTTGTATCAAATCAAAGCCTTATCATTACTCTCTAATAATTGTATAAGTCTAGGGTAAATCCTTTGGATTAAGGTTGACCTAACAGTCATGTGTAAATCCTTTAACTGGGTGACATTCCAAGTGAATGGTCTAAAGTCCTCTAACAAGGCTCACTCCTAATAGGGTGATTAAAATCCTTTAATAGGGTCACATTTAACTGTATGTATTATAACCTTTAACAGGGTTGGCCTTTCATAGGGCATCACTTCAGAAGAGTGAAAAGAGTAGCATGTTACTGGCAATTTTTTCCAAATTGGGTTTCAACATAAATCTTTGTGTCAAGTGTGTTAATGAATCTGTTATGTTTCATGCTTTACATTTTTGCAAGTTGATTTGACAATAACCTACAAGTTTTAAGTGATTGCATAATCTTATGGATGCATGCATGATGAATAATGTTTTATGGGTTCACTAAGCTATGAAATTTTTTTATTTATACACCTAAACCTTGGATAACTTATTCACCCCCTCTCAATTATTCTAAAGTATTCTAATAATTGGTATCAAAGCTATCTTCTAAAGAGGACTAGTTTGAAGGCACTAGAAGCACAAAGATCAAGATGTCAAAAAGAGAAGTACCCAAGCTTAATAGGGATAACTTTCTTGCATGGAAAAGTTTGATGAAGCTACACCTTGGAGGACTTGGAGATCATGCAAAATCTACCATTACCATTGAGCATGTTAATCCTACTGGTACCCCAACTATTGAGGATATGAGAAAGAAGAAAGAGCACAACCAAACAATGTTGGAGATATCAAAGGTCTTGACAGTGAAAAAAAAATGCAGGATGCCCTAACCACTATCTATGGAGGAGATGTAAATGTTCTAAGAGCCAAAGCTAAAAGTTTTAGAGGTAAGTTTGATGATATGAGAATGGAAGAAGGTGAGAATATTGCTCAATATGTTGCAAGGATAAAAGAAGTTGTTAATGCAATAAGAGGAGCTATTGGAAAATTAGATGATGATAATGTACTAAGTAAAGTCTTGAGAACACTACTGCCTATATATGCTATTTGAATTTTTGCAATTCAAAAATTGGGATGTATACCAGGGAATGATATATCACTTGAAGGTTTGTAGGTAGACTCATTTCTTTTGAGCTATCTAACTTTGATAATTACAAACTTGAGAGTATTAATCTACTTTCAAAGCTAAGGTATCATTAAAAGAACTTGAGGAGAAGAAAAAGAAGAAAAAGAAGAAGTATGTGTCCAGTGATAGTGATATAGATGAGGAGGATGTTGAATAGCTTGAAGCACTACTAACAAGAAGATTCCACAAAGGTAAAGGCAAGTTCAAAGGTAAGTTACCTATCATTTGTTTCAATTACAATGAGGTTGATCATATTGCTACTACATGTCCAGAGAAGAAGAATTACAGAGGTGGTGACAAATATAAGAGCAAAAGAGATGAAGACAGTAAGGACTACAAAGACAAAGGCAAAAAGTCATGCTACATTGCCAAAGAGGAAACAAAGGATGATTTTGATGAAGATGATGATGAAGTGGTGTACATTGTAATGAAGGAAGAATCTGATGAAGATGAGGCAACTGCACTTGTGACTTGTGTGAACAAGAATGATAGATGGATCATTGACAATGGGTGTTTACATCACATGATTGGAGAAAAAAGTAAGTTCATTAACCTAAATTGTTATGATGGAAATAGTGTAAGATTTGGTAATGATGCACCATGTTTGATAAAAGAAAAGGTTCTATCAAACTCATAGATAAGATTTTATGTGATAATGCTTACTATGTTGAAGTACTTAACTATAATTTGTTGACTGTGTCACAATTGAATAATTTGGGATGTAAGGTTGAGTTTGAAAGAAAGATTGCTAAGATATATGGCACTGATGGGAAATTGAATGGAAAGGGTGATCAAACTAGGAGTAATCTATTCTATCTTGATATAGAGGATGCTACTAGTCTTGTTGTAAAATTTGATGTTGTGTGGCTGTGGCACAAAATGTTATGTCATGTCAATTTTGATAACCTAGTTAGTATCAGTAATATGAGAAAAGTTTAGAGATTTGCCTAAGTTGGAGAAACCTAATAATGTAATGTGCAAACAATGTCAATTAGGCATAATGACAAAGTCAAGTTTTAAGAGTAAAACTTACACCTCTAAAGTAATACTAGAGATTGTTCATACTAACTTCTGTGGTCCAATTGATATGCAAAGCTACAAAGGAGATAAGTACATAATGTTTTTTGTTGATGATTATTCTAGGTTGATAATAGTTATGTTTCTGAAACAAAAATCTAATGCTTTCCAAATATTTAAGTGGTACTTAATAAGAGTTGAGAAGCAAACATGTAAAAGTATGAAGTGTTTGAGATCTATCAGAGGAGGAGAATTCACATCAAATGAGTTTGAGATGTTCTGTAATGATAGAGGAATCAAAAGATAGACATCTATCCCTAGAACCCCTCCACAAAATGGAATAGCTAAAAGGAGGAACAGATCTATAATGGACTATGTTAGAACACTCATGATGGAGAAGAATGTTGCTTTGAAATATTGTAAGTACAACTGTCTATACCTTGAACCGTGTACAAGTTAAGAAAAGTACTCATTCAACACCTTTTGAACTATGTATGGATACTCAGCCAATGTAAAATATTTTAAGGTATTTGGAAGCAAATGATACATCCTTAACGATGTCAGGAATGGTAAACTTGATACAAAAAGTGAAGAAGGTATATTCCTAGGATACTCCACAAGAAGTAAATCTTATAAGTGTTCACATGCTAACACTAACAAAATTGTGGAAAGTGAAAATGTGAACTTTGATGAATATACAGAGGAATATGAGGCTAAACCTATGAAAGAACCAAAAGAATACAAATCATTTGTATAATTTTATGAAGGTATTCCTACTGGTGAAGATGCTACAAATCAACAACAAGTTTCAGTGACTATCAAGTCACATCCTATGAATGTCAAGTTGCATTTAGGAACTAAGATACATACAAATGCTGAGTTACAGAATGAAGTGGATGCACATTCTAATTCTAAGATTAGTGTACATGAAAGAGATGTTGAGTTACTTGATAGAGATGTACACAATGACTCTAAAGTTGAAAGAAAAAATGAAGAAACAAGATCTAAACCAAGATTTTCTAAGTATGTCAAAAGGCATCCTCTTACTACTTAAATCATTGGAGATAAAGATGCTAGACCAATAACAAGAAAAAAATTGAGAAAAGATACATGTTTGTTGAGTATGAAGGAACCCAAATTAGTGAGATATGCATTAGAAGATATAGACTGGAGTAAAGACATGGAGGAAGAGATTGAACAATAGAGAAAAACAAAACATGGAGTCTAGTTCCTAGACCAGAAGACAAAAATGTAATTGGCACAAAATGGGTATTCATAAACAAGCCAGATGAAAATGGTGAAGTCACAAGGAACAAAGAAAGATTAGTTTGCAAGGGATATGCATAAGAGAAGGAATTGACTATGGAGAGACATTTGTTCCTGTTACTAGGTTGGAAGGAGTAAGAATTTTACTTGCTTATTTTTCATACAAATGTTTCAAAGTTTATCAAATGGATGTTAAATCTACATTTCTGAATGGTATATTAGAGGAAGAAGTTTACATAGAACAACCAGAAGGTTTTGTTGATGTTAACAATAACAACATGGTATGTAGACTACACAAGGCTCTATATGGTTTGAAACAAGCACCAAGAGCATGGTATGAGAGACTTGATAATTATCTTGTAAAGATTGGATTTGAAAGGACTGATGATAACAACAATTTGTACATGAAAATAGAGAATAGAAAAGGTATTTCTTTATCTAAAATATTTTTTGATGATATCATATTTGGAGGTCAAGATGCTTTATGTAAGGATTTTGCAAATTAGATGAAGCAAGAATTTGAAATGTCTATGTTTGGAGAGATCAAGTTCTTTGTGGGTTTGTAAGTATATAGGATGAAATATGGTATATACATCACCCAGTAAAAGTATGTCAAGGAAATATTGAAAACTTTTAGATTGGAGGATTCCAAACTAGTAAGTACACCTATGGTGATAGGACACAAGTTGCCAAAGAATGATGATTAAGCTAAGGTGAATCAAATATTGTACAAGTCTATTATTGGTAAATTACAATATGTAGTGCATAGCAGACTTGATATTGCATTATCTATAGGTATAGTTGCAAGATTCTCTGCTAATCCTAGGGAGAATCACTTGATGACTGTAAAGAGAATAATGAGATATCTAAAAGGAATAGAAGAGTTTGGTCTATACTATAAGAAAAATGAGAAATTTGAATTGAGAGCCTACACTGATGTTGATTGGGCTAGAATCATTGGTGACAAGAAGAGCACCAATGGAGGAGCATTTTTCTTAGGCAAGAGGCTGGTTACATGGAGTAGTAAGAAACAAAATTACACCTCACAATAAACTGCTGAAGATGAATATGTTGTTACTGCTGTAAATTGTAAAAACATTACATATGGATCAAACAGTTACTCAAAGGAATGAAGGAAGAGATTACAGAACTAGTGACACTTTATTGTGATAATACAAGTATTATCAATATATCAAAGAATCTAGTGATGCACACAAAGACTAAGCACGTTGTAATCAAGTATCATTACTTGAGAGAGTTAGTTCATGATAAAGAGGTGAAGATGGAACATGTCAACACAAAGGAACAAATTGTTGATATCTTCACAAAAGTATTACCTAAGGATGCTCATGAATAGCTAAGAGGTAAGCTAGGGGTGATACCCCTATCTAAAGTTATCTAATTAACAAGAGGAGTGTGATGCATCAAACAAGTTGATGTTCTTATGTTATACATTGATGAAAATGATCTTACTTTAGGAGCTACCTAAAGTAATCAAAGAGCTGAAACTTCAAATCAATCACAAGTAAGGTGATAGAGGGAGAAATTGAAGAAATTGAAAATTTGTATATCTATCATGTTAAAGATGACAAGTCTTTGGCATTATTGTCAAAGAGGGAGAGTTTTACTAATCAAGAGAGTTTGACTCATCAAGAGGGGGAGATTATATCAAGAGATTGTTTTCAAAGAGGGAGAGTTTGCTAATCCTAAGAGGGAGATAATTGCTAAAGGAGATAGTTATTGATCAAGAGAGAAAAGAAAGAGAAATCCTAACATCTATCTAGTAAGAGGGAGATATAGTAAAGAGGGAGATATAAGAAGAATAAGAGGGAGTTATAAGAAAGAGTTTGTAACTTATTGAAAAGATGGAAGTTGTTGATAGAGGGAGAGATTTCAATATAAGTTTTCTTTTTGGTATTGTCTTACTATTTTAACCTAGCCAATTTGGTTGAACAAGGTGTTTACCATTTGGTTGATTTGGTTGATCAGTTTGGTTTTCAATCAACACCAAATAGGGAGATTGTTGAGAATAGATTGAAGAAGTTAATCAATGAAGGAGATTGTTGAAAGAGGGAGATTGTTGAGAACATACAAATATGACAAATATGTTTCAATCATTGTTTTGCCATTGATGTCAAATCTACTATTTGATGGTGAGATAATTTCTTATAAGATTCAAATACTATCACTTATTTGATTGATGAAGAGGATTTGATCAAAAGATGTAACAACAACACTTAGAGGAAAGGTTGAGTTATGATTATGTAATGAAGTACAAGAATCAGTTAAGACAATGATAACATGATGTATTGATAATCTACTTAAGGTTACAAAGGCTAGTTACACAAAGAAAGTTTAGAAGAACAAGTTACACAAAAAAATTTTACCAAGCTTGACCAAATGGATAGTAGGTGTTGAGCAAAGATAGAGCAAGCCGAGTAGAAAATTAGTTGGAGCACAGTATAAGTTCATTCTAGTGTATGCCAAACAGAATAGTGGATGTTGAGTAAAGTTTAGTTGATGCTAAGCACCAATAAACTTTAGTTTGTGCCAAGTACTTTCACAGTGGATGTCATGCAACGTAGTATGTGTTGAACATCAAAAGCTTGATAATGTTGAGTTGGTGCATTATTTAACAGATCATGAATTCATGAATCTAAGATGACAAGTTTATTTTCTTGGATTATGTGAATCAGGTGGAAGATAAGGCTGATGAGTTGGTGGCATAGAATTCAAGGTAAACCAATTTTAGGTGAATTCAAAGTGGATTCTAGGAGAAGTTTCTAGAAGAGATATGAAATATGGAGTAGATACATTGTATCCTACCTAATCCATCCAAACCCTAAATTGGATGATGGAGAATGAGCAAGAAAAGATCTTAATTTCTTATTTATAGGAATGGTTGGTCATGAAGCAAGTTTGTCATATAGTAGAACCTAAGGAAGTCAAGGAGTCAAGGGTTTTGCTTCATTTATTAACCTAAGAGAAGAGTCTACAATGACATGTTAAGCAAGAAGGCTTAAGGTTATGAATGCTTGAAGGGTGAACAAGCTATCAAAGCTACAAAGTATGAAGGCCAAGCAAAATTGAGGATGGAATAGTGATCTGTAATCTACAAATGAAGTTGTAAGTTGTATCAGATCAAAGCCTTACTATTACTCTCTAACAATTGTATCAGTCTAGGGTAAATCCTTTGGATTAAGGTTGAACTAACAGTCATTTGTAAATCCTTTAACTAGGTGACATTCCAAGTGAATGGTCTAAAGTCCTCTAACAAGGCTCACTCCTAACAGGGTGATTGAAATCCTTTAATAGGGTCACATTAAAAATTATGTATTATAACCTTTAACAAGGTTGGCCTTTCAAAGGAAATCACTTCAGAAGAGTGAAAAGAGTAGCATGTTACTAGTGGTTTTTCTCAAATTGGGTTTCCATGTAAATCATTGTGTCAAGTATGTTGATGAATATGTTATGATTCATGCTTTACATTTCTGCAAGTTGATTTAATAGTAACCTACAAGTTTTAAGTGATTACATAATATTATGGATGCATGCACGATGAATAATGTTTTATGGGTTCACTAAGTTGTGGAAAGTTTTGTATTTACATCTAGACCTTGGATAATTGATTCATCGCCCTCTCAGTTATTCTATAGTATTCCAATAGTCATATGTAGATGTGAGTTTTCTGGAAATCTCCAATAAGATGAACCTATCTAATGGATATCTTGGGAGTTTCTTTGGATTCACCATAGTACTAACTACCTTTAAGTAAGTGAATGTTTTGAATTGGATTTAGTAGGCATTAATCTTTGTGATCCTTGTTGTTGCCTCTACTAACATCTATTTAGCATAACCACCCTCTATAAATAGGATGATTGCAAATATAAAAGCATCATTGACTATTTGGTACTCCTTTCTCTAATTTGAGAGCTTTTTCTTTACTGACTAAGGATATACCACATAGGACTAGGCGTTGGCATCTTGCATGCTTCCATTCTTATACATTGCTAAATAATCAGTTGTCCTTGCCACCAATAAGTACACCAAATATGATGTCATATTAAACTTAGGGTTAATTTTAACTCCTACCAACTATTTATCTAGGTTTTCACTCAACATTGTGGCCTAATCAATTCACATTTTGGTTATTTTTATGGTCTCTATAAAATGAACCATCCAAATATGAAGATGCCCAGCTGTCGATAGACCCATAATTCTTGTAAGGAAACTTAGGTTTGATAACAACTTCCTACACTAATCTCTTAAGGAAAGTATTGTGCAAATTCTATTTAAATCCTTACAATTTCAAATTCAATATTATGTAAACAATAACATTGCAGTCAACCATGAATACAGAAAAATAGATAGAGAAAGAAAACACAAACACAAAGATATGCCGATGGGAAAAAACCTTTTGATAAAACAACCCCACCCCTCCAAAACCTACACGTGTATTATCTTCAACTCAAAGGTTACAATACACTTGTAGTGCAAGATCTTTCAGGACATGGAAGACTTATCCATTTGCAATCAACAATTACACTACTCACACTCTCATGTCTTCAACTATTATAGCCCTTGAAGTGCTTATATAATGTGCTTAGGGAATCTTCCAAAGATAGCTCTTACGCATCATATAAATTTTTCATAACTATTTCAGTTATGATTTCATTACACATAATTAAATCTTCCAAAGATAGCTCTTACACGTCATAGGAATCCATCATAGTTCAAGATGCCAACACATGCAAGTGGAGTGACACATCAACATGCCAACTAGACATGCACACTCACACTTAATTACATTATTTTCAAAAAATACATTTACAAAACAAATAATAATAATAGGAATTATCCAAGGTTGAGACACCTTATTTCTAACATTCTTCCACTTGTTGAACACCTTGTAAGAACAACATGAACATAACAAAAACTAACCACTATAGGTTGAAAGGCCGATAGACTTCAAACATCATCTAAACTTCTCTGTGCCCACTAGTTTCATCAATACATCTACAACATTCTTTATAGTATCTACCTTCTCCAAATTTACCTTTCCATCTTCCACCATATCTCTCACAAAGTGAAATTGCACATCAATGTGCTCCATTTTGGCATGGAAAGTTGGATTCTTTGCAAGGAAAATAGCACTCTAACTATTGCAAAAAATAGTAATATGTCCTACATCAACACCAATATCATAACACAATCTCCTAAGCCAAATGGCTTCCTTACAAGCATGAGTAGCAGCCATGTACTCAGCTTCTGTAGTGGACAAAGCAACCACAGGTTGTCACTTACTCATCCAACTAATGGAACCACCAAACATAGTGAGCACATAAGCACTGATGGATCTCCTACTGTCAATATCACTTGCCCAATCTAAATCCACAAACCCATGAATACAAATTGAATTCAGAGCTCCAAAAGAGTTACCATGATAATAAATGGAGTAATTTGATGTACCCCTCAAATATTTGAATACTCGCTTAACTACATCCTAATGTACCTATCTAGGATTAGCCATAAACCAACTTAGAACTCCCACTACTTGGGCAATATCTGGTCTAGTATAGACCATAGTATACATAAGACTACCAATTGCACTAGCATAAGGTACTCTACTCATGTCCTCCACTCACTAGGAGATTTTGGACAATCATCTATAGATAACTTTGTTCCCATAGAAATAGGAACACACAATGTTCTACAATTTGCCATACTAAACCTTTCCAACACAGACTTCACATACTTACTCTGACTCAACCAAAGTTTTCTATTAGACCTATTTCTACTAATTTCCATACCCAAGATGTACCTTGCTGCCCCAAGATCTTTCATCTCAAATTGTGCTAACAACTGAGATTTAAAATTAGAAATCATACCCTTACCCTTCCCAAATAGCAACATATCATCAACATATAATGCAACAATAAGAAGGTGATTATTTTCAACTTTGACGTAAACACAATGATCTAATTTTGATTTTACAAATCCAATTGACAACACAAAGGCATCAAACTTAAGGTACCACATCCTAAGAGATTGTTTTAAACCATACAGAGACTTCTTTAATTTGCAAACCAAAGATTCTTTACCTTTAACAATGTAGTGCTTAGGTTGTGACATATAAATCTCTTCCTCCAAATCACCATGAAGGAAACTTGTTTCCACATCCATCTGTTCTATCTCTAAATCAAATGATGCAGCAAGAGATAATAGAAATCTAATTGATTTCAACTTTGCAATAAGAGAGAATGTGTCATCATAATCTATTCCCTCTACCTATGAATATCCCTTCACAACCAATCTAGCATTGTACCTTTCAACACTACCATCTACACAAAATTTCTTCTTGAACACCCATTCACTACCAATAGGCTTTCCTCCTTTAGGGAAAGGTACAAGGTCCCAAGTTTTTTTTATATCCAATGAAGCCATCTCATCATCCATGGCCTCAATCCAAGAACCTACATCTTCCATATCCAAAGCCTCTTTCATAGTTCTAGGCTCATCAATGATGGTAATCAAAGCAAAGGCACAACTAGAATCTAACATAGAATAACCAAACCTTTTTGGTTACTTCCTTACTCTCATGGATCTCCTCAAGGGTTGAGGTTAAGGTTGTTCTTCCTCTTCTTCTAAACTATCAAAGCTACTAGAGCTCTCCTCGTCACTAGACCCAACATGGTATTTTTGTTTAGTCTTCCCAGGGGTAGGAGGCAACTAAACAATATCTTCCTTCTTTTCTTTTTCATCTGGTTGTAGCACAATAGGAGAAGATGTTAGCTCTCTAAAAATAACATTTCTGCTATACAAACCTTACTAGTCACAGGGTCCCAAAGCTTGTATCTTTCATACCAACACCATATCTGATGAAAATACATTTGACAACTTTATTTTCCAACTTAGATATTTTCTCCTTTGGAGCATGCATATAAGCTTCACAACAAAAAATACAAAGATGTCTAATTGAAGGCTTCTTACTAGACCACACCTCCATGGGTGTCTTACCAACAAGAGCTAATGTAGGAGGTCTATTAACCAAATAGCAAGCAATGGCCATAGCTTCAGTTCAAGCCCAGCTCCACTAAGCATACTCCTAGCCTTCTCCATTAGTGTCCTATTCATTCTTTCTACAACTCCATTTTGTTGTGGGGTATAAGGAGTTGTCTTATGCTTCTCGATACCTCATTCTTTATAGAACTATTCAAACTCTGCTGAGAAAAACTCATCATCATTATCAGTTCTCACAAACTTAATCTTCTTACTAGTCTGATTCTATATAAGGGCTTTAAATTCCTTAAACTGACTAAAGACTTATGTCTTACTTTTTAGGAAATAAATCCATGTCCTTCTACGGTAATCATCTATGAAAGATACAAAAATTACAGACTTAGAGATTGAAGGAACTTTTATAGGACCAAATATATCAGAATGAATAAGATGCAAAACATTAGAAGATTTGTGAGAACTAGAGGAAAATTAAACACACTTTTCTTTACCATAGACACAATGTTCACAGAAGTTGAACTCAAGATTACAATCATTTAGCCCCTCAATGAGGTTCTTGCTCTTCAGGGTTCTGAGGCCCTTCTCACCAATGTGGCCAAATCTCATATGCCACAACATTGTCTTTTCTACATGAAGCTTTCCTTCCAATGTGTTTGCACCCTTAGGTACACATGTTGCACTACCATCAAAACCAATAACCACAGTCTTCTTTACTACTTGTTCAGATGGTGGGGATGAAATGATAGCTACTCTCTTTTTTGAAACAAAATAAACTATTGCATGCAGAAATGCATGCATCAAGCTGAAATAGAGTACCTCTCCTAGTACCCTTAGCAAGCACCATAACTCCTCTCATCATCTTAGATCCATCTTTAGAAAAAATAACTTGCACACCTACATCATTCAACATACTTACAGATAATAGGTTTCATGCCAAACTAGGGATGTGCATTACCTCATTGATCCCCTTTACTCGTCCATCAGGGAATTTGATAGTGACCTGTCCTAGTCCAACTATCTTTAGGTGAGAATCATCACCCAAGTACACCTTTCCACCATCGAAAAGCTTCATACTTTGAGAACTAGCTTTGATGAAAGGTCATGTAGAAAGAAGCATCTAAGTCTATCAACCACACATCATCAAATGCATGTGCTGCCAAGGCTACAATGAAAGCATTGCCATCTTCTTGAGATTTTTCTGAACCTGAATCTAAGGCCTTCTTCTTCTTCTTTGGCTCTTTATAGTCTTTACAAAAGTGCCTAGTCTTATCACAATTCTAACATTTCACCTTGGACTTTCCAAAAATCTTTGATTTTCTATAGGATTTGGATCTACCCTTTCTAGACTTGTTGTAATTTTTCTTGCCTTTGTCATTAGATCTACTGCAAATAGAAAGAGCTTCCTTAGCTAAATATGATGACTTTCTCCTTGTCTCCTCAGATCATAGTGAAGACACCACATCATCCATTCTAAAAGTGACTAAAGTACTTCCAAGAGTCATCACAAGATAGTCCCATGAATTTGACAAGGAACATAACAAGGTCATACATCGATCCTCCTCCTCTATCTTGACAATAGATGACATCAACTATGCAATCAGTAAATTAAAATCATTTAGATGATCTATTAAAAATCCTCCTACCTCCATTCTTAGAGAATATAGCTTCTTCCTCAAGAACAACTTATTCACCAGAGATTTGGCCTGATACGCAGACTCAAGTTGTGTCCACAAACTATTTGTGGTCTTCTCATCAAGAACATTTAGGAGAACTGAATCAACTAGATAGAGTCTAATAAGACCCTTAGCTTTTTGATCCTTGAGACCCTAATTTTCTTGAGATATTGTTGTGGGTCTCACATCAAGTGAAGTCACCTCCCATAGATCACAATCTTCAAGCAAGCCTTCCATCTTGAGTTTCCACAACTCAAAATTACTGCCATTAAATTTCTCCACCTCCATTTTTCCTTATGATGACCTAGCCATCTCAATTTGAAAATAATATTTAGAATGCTCTGCACAAAACTCCCACTCAACTTGAAATTATCTCAAAAAACCCTACCCAACAACTAGGATCAAAAGTTGATCAAGCTCTGATACCACTTGTAAGGAAACTCAAGTGTGGAAACGACTTCCTACACCAATCTCTTAAGGAAAGTATTGTACAAATTATATTTAAATCCTTACAATTTCATATTCAATATTATGTAAACAACAATATTATAGTCAACCATGAATATAGAAAACAAATAGAGAAAGAAAACATAAACACAAAGATATGTCAGTGGGGAAAAACCTTTCGGTAAAACAACCCCACCCCTCCAAAAATTGCACAATGTATTATCTTTAGCTCAAAGGTTACAACACACTAGTAGTGCAAGCTCTTTCAGGACATGAAAGACTTATCCAATAGCAATCAACAATTACACTACTCAGACTCTCACTTCTTCAACTATCTATAGCCCTCAAAGTGCTTACATAATGTGCTTAGGGCATCTTCCAAAGATAGCTCTTACGTGTCATAGGAATCTGTCATAACCATTTTGGTTATGATTTCCTTACACACAATTAAATCTTCCAAAGATAGCTCTTACACATCATAGGAATCTGTCATAGTATACACTACTCACACTCTCAACTATCTACAGCCCCTAAAAGTGCTTATATAATGCATTTTTTTAGGGAATCTTCCAAAGATATCTCTTATGCGTCATAGGAATCCATCATAACCATTTTAGTCATGATCTACTTACACACAATTAAGTTTTCCAAAGATAGCTCTTACGTGTCATAGGAATCTATCATATGAATCCATCATAGTTCAAGATGCCAACAGATGCAAGTGGAGTGACACACCAACATGCCAACTAGACATATACACTCACACTTAATTACATTATTTGCAAAAAAAAAATATTTACAAAACAAATAATAAGAATAGGAACTATCCAAGGTTGAGACACCTTATTCCTAACAATTCTACTAAAAAATACAATGGCATATCCGATGTCATCCTTCATATATCCCTTAATCATGTCCACCTTTCCAACTCTGCATCTCATCGATGTTCTATCAATAACAAATGATGATTGTGGCCTTCTTGTCATTCTCCCTATACCATCTTTCTACTTGTTGATAACTTATCTTCACATACTGATCAGCTCTAGGGAGATGGAATAATTTCTCAATATTCCTAGGTCTAAGGTCTAGGACTATCTCCCATGTGACACATTTAACAACTCTTTCTTCTGACACATAGTTTTCTACCAATGCCATGATAAATTTTGAGGATTGCACTGATGTAGGATGAGATGCTACATTGACCAACCCATATTAGATAAGCGTAGAGACCATTGTGGACCTCTCTTTAGGCTTATTTTAGAGTATGAGGAATGCATTCCAATCAATGTGTCCCAACTCAGTATCTCTAATCTCTGAATGTCCATCCTAAAAACGTGATTTCTTTGGTGCACCTTGAAAATTGAAGACAACAGGTTTTGGAGCAATGTTTTCTATGAGTAAGGATGATGAGGAAACCATTTTATCTACATCAAATAGGAAATCATTATTCTAAAAAGTTGAAAATCAAACCCTAAACAATTCGTAATTGCTAAAAAATAAAACCCTAAATAAACTCTAATTGCTAAAAAATCAAACCCAAAACAACAAAATAGTAGAAAACCATCTCAGCCCCCCCTAATAACCCTAAAAAGTAAAATAGGGCACCTTTTGCACCTTCATAGGTGCGCTAGGTGTGCCAAAAGGGCATTCCAAGAGTCTTTTGTGCGCAGTTATGCATGTGTGCATGTGTACACCTTGGTAGGGTGTGCACATGCATTATGCAAGTGTATATGTGGGAGGGACTTAAGCTTAGTTTTTCCCTTTGCTTTGTGCTAAGGGTCTACATGTGTACACCCTTATTGTGCCTTCATGCAAAGGAGAGTTAGTATCTATTATTAGAAAGGTGTGCATGCACACACCTTGGGGAGGTGCACACATGCACACCTTTCCTTGGTGTTGCCTTAGGTTGTTAGGTTATTTTTAGTTTTATGTTGTGAACAAAGGTGCACACGTGCACACCTTTAACAGGCACCTTTGGGTGTCTTAACACTTGATTTTTTTATGTTTGCAAGTTTGGAGGCATACCTTTGAAGGTGCGAAGGTGCAAGATCAAGGAGTGTAGAGAAAATAATGAAGAGAGGGGAGCAGGTACCCAGGCTTATATAGGCCCAGATAAGTGTGCACCCTTTGGAGGTCCATACCTATGCATGTGCACTAGTGTGCATCTCCAAAGGGAGATAGAAGCACACTTATGTATCTAGCACACTTACACACCTTGGAAAGGTGCGCACATGTGCTAGGTGTGCTAATGAGCACATTGGCACAAAACTCACTAATCTTCTCAAATTCTCTAGTTTTGACGCCTAGGTTTCTTTGGTTAGAGGAAATGGGCTAGACCCAGACTCCAGGTGAAATTCCAAAATGACCTAGCCCCTAGACTAGGGGTCTATGAGATAATTTCATTTTACTACGGGTGTCCCCATTTCTCCTAGAAATGGGGTGTATGTTGTGAAACCACAACACAATCTTGCAACAAGGGAAAAAGTCTCACCATAATAAATTCCCACTTCTTGAGCATATCCTTTGCAAAATAATCTTGCCTTGTTCCTCACAACTTAACCATTTTTATTCAGTTTGTTTATGAAAATACACTTTGTTCCAATCACATTCTTATCACTTGGTCTTGGTACAAGTTTCCATGTGTTGTATTTCTCAATCTAAACAATCTCTTCATTCATAGTATTTATCTAATCTTCATTATCAATTGTAGCCTTCATAGTTCTTGGTTCAAATTTAGTAATTAAACATGCGGGATTCTTCAACTTACTTCTTGTCACGACTCCAACACTTCTATCTCTAATGATTTATTCATGTGAATGGTTCTTTCTCACATACTTGGCTAGGACAAGTTTAGTTCTCTTATCCCCAACATTATCTCCACTCGGTTAAGGCTCTTCATTCTGCTAGGGTTTTACTATTTGTGGCTCGCATAGAATAGGTTGATGCTCAGTAGCATTTTGCTAATTCTTGGTAGCACTATACTATTGTTCAGGTATTACATGATGTCAATCAAGTAGAGTAAATGAGATGAACTAACTCTCATAGTTAACTCGTTCATCTCACTTGTATCTTGAGAATAACTAGGTTAAGGGTATTTCTATCAACTCTAAAGGGGAGATTGTTGAGATAATTGGAATTGGAAGACAAACAAAAAGTTAATTAGAAATTCTTATTCATTTCCTATATTGGAAAGGTAAATGATCATCATATGGTTGTCATTGATGCAAATCATAGTATACATACTAACAATTAATGGTTACCGTGTATCGGTGAGAAATAAGTTCATACAAGTTACAAAAGAAAATGTAATCACTATGTCTACCAGTGATTATATTATAGAGATTATATGCATAGAGGTTAAGGAAAAGGTTAAATCCAAACAAGAAATTACATTGCACAATGTGAATACAAATAATTAAGACTAAGAAAAAGTGCATGCATTAACTTGGGATATAGAACAAGTTTTACAGACGTATGTAAAACATCTGGACTCGCTATGAAATATGTGTTTACCCATATGGGAAGTAGATAGACAAAAAAAATTGAAATGGACCCAATTTAATCTAATCATTGAGATTCATAAAATGTTTGAGAAAATAAAGAGGGAAACAAGAAGTTCAAATAAATGATCAAGATTAAGAGGAAAATGATCACAAGTGAATATAAAGGATATGTATCAGACATATTAGAATATGATAATATGTTATTATTGGGAAGAGAAGAAGAAACTGATACAAAAGAAATAAAATTGATGAAATTTAGAAGAAGAGAGTGATCTAGAGATTGTGTTCAAGATATAGTGAAGAAAAGTGCACAATCTAGAAAAATCAAATCAGGTAGCATAAGGCATCTAACAAGAAAGGAGTGCTATATACAAATAAAAGATTTAGTTGTTTAGACTAATAGTTACAATAGGTAAATCTCTAGATTGGGTGTTGTAATACCCCCAAAATGGTCATCTAGACTATGAGCCCCCTTTTTAGTATTTTTGTTTAATTTATCTTTTGCTTATCTTTGATCAAATCATCACTTTGTTGTTTATTTGGTTATAACCTATGGTTTGGCTACCTTATCCTAACTCTTTTATGTAATTGAAAGAACTTTCTCCTTTTTAATTACATAAAATCCCCAAATCCCACTTATCCTAAGTGTGCACATGAACAACATTATTCCTATTTTAAAGATAAATAAAAAGGCATTTTTGTCTCACACAAGCGACACATTTTCCAAGATGGGTAAACAAAAATTTAATCTCTACCTAATTTCAAGGTCCTAGATCCATTTTTAGGATTGAAATAGAAATCTAGGTTCATCTTGATGGTCAAAATTGTATTTTAAAATTATGCTTTCTTCTGCGCAGTTGGTTGCCCTTTGAGGCTTAATCTTCAAATATTTTGGAGGCAATCATCATTTATTTATTTCTTCACTTCTTTACCATTTCTAATAACTTCATCTCTCCACTCTTCTTATTCACTACTTTTCATTTTATTTCACCTTTCTTCTGGTTTTGACCTAGTTCTTATGATTAATCTTTCTAGTCAAACCTAGTCAAACTAGGTCATATCTTCATTGTTTGCTGGTCATTCTTTGGTCTTAATCTCTTATCTAAAATCATGGAATTTGGTTATATATTTATTTTATCAAATTTATCTCATTTATTCATTTCCTCTATCTCATTTTAATTTCAATCCTAAGGGAGCAAGAATACTCTATCATTGTTTTGTTATCGCTGCAAATTGATTCCGCTACATTTATTTCTTAGGAGCATATGCTTTCCCTTCCATTTTCTCTTCATCTATCTATTTATTAGTAGCATATTATTGACCCTTACATTTACTCTTTATCTATTTATCTCTCTAGGGCATATGTTTGACCTCTCTCTCTCTCTCTCTCTCTCTCTCTCTCTCTCTCTCTCTCTCTCTCTCTCTCTCTCTCTCTCTCTCTCTCTCTCTCTCTCTCATGTTTAGTCGCATTGCTTATTAACGATGCATGTTAGATTATCTCTATGTGCTTGATTCTTCAAAGTAAAATTTCTCTATCATCTTGGCTTCTTAATTCTTTGACTTAATGCATTCCTAGATCAATAATAGATTAGTCAAAGAGGGTTAAATGTAATCATCCAAAAATGGTCATCTAGACTATGTGCTCCCTTTCTAGCAATTTGCTTAATTCATCTATTGCTTATTCTTGATCAACCATCACTTTGATATTTATTAAATTTTAATATATGGTTTGACCACCTTATCCTAAGTCTTTTCTTTAATTTAATAACTTTCTCCCCTTTAATTACATAAAATCTCCAAATTCCCACTTATCCTAAGTGTACACATAAAAAGTATTATTCCTATTTTCAAAATAAAATAAAAGGCATTTTTGTCTCACATGACATGCACACTTTTCTATGTGGGAGGAATATTTATTTTCAAAATAAATTTAATTCTCCTCCACTTATCTTTATCCTCTTAAACATATCCATTGATTGCTTAAGTTATATTCTTTTGCACATGGATCACTCAAGGCTCATTCTCCACCCTTGATTTTTCCTCTTAAACTCTACTGTCCATTTATCTTTAAAAGGGGGATCTCCTCCCACTCTCTCATATCATTCTAATTTATGCTAACTTTATTTTTCACATTTTTTTATGGCTTTTGGATCATTTGGAGCACTTGGAGCATTCTTGCATTCTTAGCTAGTCTTCATTCTACTTGCATTATGACATACTCATTAGCTTAATTTCTTTTATGCTCTAGCTTAGCTCACATATCTTAATTAGGTGGTTCTTATAACTCTCTTTTTTATCTTTCATATCATTCTAATGTATCTTGAATTTGCATTACATCCATCATTGATTCATTATATTGGCATTCTTGTCTCAACTCTTTGAATCTTCCATTCTACGGTGCACCTTGCAAGGGTTGCTTAATATAGATTCATTCGAGAGCTACCATCTCATATCTCTGGCATGTCATAGATAGGAATCTATAAGCTGCTTCTTGAGACTCCCAAATCCATGGGTTTTCTCAAGTGTAATGGTTTATAGAAGTGTATTCTTGGATATTGACATTCTTGCCTCTACTCTTTGAATCTTCCATTCTATAGTGCACCTTTCAAGGGTTTCTTAATCTAGGTTCATTTGAGAGATCATCATTTCACGTCATAGATAGGAAGCTATAAGCTACTTCTTGAGACTCCCTCTTCCATGGGTTTTCTCAAGTGTAATGGTTTATAGAAGTGTGCCCTCTTTTTGGTATATAGGTGGATCCTAGCAATTTCAAAGTCATAAATCCCCTAATAGGGTAGACTCTTAATAGAGTTTTTTAAAATCCTTTTACAAGGTAGATCTTAGTAGATCTAATTATCCTTCTAACAAGTTACAAAATCAATCCTAATAGGGTGAACAACCCTCATAATGGGTAATTATATGCTCTTAATCAAGAAAGACATTTACTATAGCAGTGAAGATTTGTAGGTACTACCCCCACCATGGTTTTACTATTAGAAATAGGGAATACTAAGAGGGGGGAATGAATCATTATTCTACAAACTTTTATCACCAACTGAATATTATTTATTACTTTGAACCATACATAAGAAAGTAAACAAGTAATGTTGAATAGTAAGAGTAACCATGCACAAATAGAACTCATAACACCATATTTTGTTAACTAGGATAACTTTGGTGAGAATGATGCCCACAAAGAGATATATATATATATATATATATATATATATATATATACATATGTATATATATATATATACATATGTATATATATATGTATATATGTATATATATATATATATATACATATGTATACATATGTATATATATACATATGTATATATATATGTATATATATACATATGTATATATATGTATATATATACATATATATATACATATGTATACATATGTATATATATATATATATACATATGTATATATATATGTATATATATACATATGTATACATATGTATATATATATATATATACATATGTATATATATATGTATATATATACATATATATACATATGTATATATATACATATATATATACATATGTATATATATACATATATATATATACATATGTATATATATACAAATGTATATATATATAAATATATATACATATATACATATATACATATATACATATATCTACATATATATACATATATATACATATGTACATATATATATACATATATATATATATATATATACATATATATATATATATATATATATGTATATGTATATATATACACATGTATATATATGTGTATATATATGTATGTATATATACACACACATATATATACACATATATATGTGTGTGTGTGTGTGTATATATATACATATTTATATGTATATATATGTACATATATATACATATGTATACATATACATATGTATATATATGTACATATGTATATATATATATATATACATATGTATATGTATATGTATATATGTAAATATATATATACATATACATATGTATATATATACATATACATATGTATATGTATATATATAAATATACATATATATACATATACATATGTGTGTGTGTGTATATATATATATATTCATATTCATTCTTTGTTAGAGGATGGATCCTATTAGGAGTCTATAAACACATTCAATACATATGAGTCCCTATTAGGAGACTTTGAATCCCTATTAGGAGTTTTGGTACAATGGATGCAAAAAGAGCTCACTGCCCAAACATGCACTTTCAATTACAAGAAGAGCTCTGCCCAAACAAGTAATTAATCCTCAAGTTTCTCAAATATATAAACATAGATGTTGTACCTTATTTCCAACTAATCATTGATCTCAATTCAATCTCGGATCACAAAATCAGGTTATTAGAAATTTTCTTCTACATATGATACCAAACATTGCATTCACAACTTTCACATATTACAAATCGCTTCATAATTCACTTCTACATCTCTTGCACATAATTTCGCAAGATGTCTTTGCATAAATACATGCCTTTTCACAAATTTTTGCTAGGTCGACTAAGACCAAAATAAAATTTCTAATTTAGGGTAAACATCTAGGATGTCATCCCTAATTGGTCAAGTAATTATTTTGTAAATAAAAATAATTCCTTTACCTTTCATTTTGATTTTCTGTAGATCTTAATTATCTCTTTTCTGTACTATATGTACTAATGTTTGAGGTTATAAGCTCCATCATTATCATGTATACAGTTTCAATATATCTTCTCTCTCAAGAATAATATTGTATAAACAAGTTACACTTCAAATACTATTCCCTATTCCTGTCTAATAAACATATAATTGTATTCACTAGAACATGAATAACAAGTGTTAGATTTAGTATTCCTACAAGGAATGGTAACCATGTGTTTAGCTCACTTCATTCTACCTCCATGTAACCTTGTAACACCCCACTTGAGAACCAAAAAGAAATAAACCCTATATATTACAAAGTTTATTGAACTATTTATGAAAAAAAAATTTAAACAACATCAAATTAACAATAATGTGGAAGCAATATATACATACACATCAAATACACATAAGCAGTTACAAATACAGTTTCAATTCCTCAAAGGTTCCTTTATGTTGAGTCATATTTAAGAAAGTTTAAATCTCAACTACAATGTCTATAATCATAAAATGAATAAACACATGCATAATCATATAAGCAAATGCATAAGTACAACTAATAATACGAGAGCACATCTAATAAATAACATCCACTACCCATGTTACAAAGTATATAAAAATAGAGACAAGCACATCAATATACAATACAATATCCCATAGGATCTCAAAATACATGATACATAGATACCTCAAACAAATAGAAGTCTTTAAGATAAGATGAAGAATGATAATGGTATCACTATATCAATGAGCATCTAACATCTATCAATCTAAGGGGGGCCCAAATGGTAAGAAGACACTACATCCCGACTGTGTGGTCACTTAGTTAGGCTCCCACTCCCACCGTGAATGATAGATAATGTACGATCCACACACAAATACTCAAATCATAAAATAATCCTAGGCAAGAAATCCTGATATCCCAATGCTATCTCAAGGGTAACACAAACTACTCAAGAAGAAGAGATAATCAAAATTGAAAGGACACTCATCCAAACCAACATCACATATTGAAATCAACAACTGATACCAAGTACAAAACAAATATCAAAACCAAAAAACACAACCACCTCCAAATCAATGTCAAGTACCATAAGCACAATAACTAACAGATAACAATTGTCATCAATAAAATGAAGCCACCAATCACTAACTCTAAAAATAAAAAAATCACCAATGAATAACTGATCATTCATTAATAAAAGTCAACTATAAAAAATAAATGACATACAATCAATGAGAAAAAACTCACAATAAATACACCATCAAAAGTAATATCCAACAAGTACACCATTAGAGGCAAATATATTTAAAATAACCATGAAGGAAACTAAGGCTACATACTATGGAGTGTCATCACATGAGCCAAATATAAGGTTGCCCTTGCAGTCTCTCAAGACCCCGACCCCATAGTGACTCTATGCACAACCAGAATACCCTCTCATGATGATAAGGAAACTAGTAATACCTTTCACTAGGTATCATCCCATTCTCATCCTTAGCTTGTACAAGCACTCAAGGCATGAGGGAGGCAAACATTTCTAACTTATCTTTTTGACTTTTATGACCTCCTAAATATCTCATTTTTCCTTTAGTGTAAAGATTGAACTTCTCCATGAGTTTGCTAAGTTTACATTCTACCAAAAAAGTTGACTTAATGGTAGAATCAATTTGGGACACCCTAGAAGGCCTTAGTCAAGTCTAGAGTTATTGCAATTTTAGTTGGGTGAGTTTAGAAGCCTATTGAGTTACAAATTTGAGGGTTGAAGAGTGTTCACCCAATCTCTACATTTAGAGAGAGCAAAGTTAGGATTGAAGGAGGAAGAAAGATTAGCTCTTCTCAAAAATTGAATTTCCATAACCATTTGTGAAGGTAGGAATCCTTCACAATCTTGTTCTTCCTATTGTGTTTTCATTTGCTTAAATAGATCTTTTTGCATGTATGTGTATTTGCATGTTTGATGAAACATGTGAGGGATGGGTTATTATGGGTTTCTTAATTGTTTTTCCTTTCCTGTTTTACATTTTTTTTTGTGAGGGAAACTCAGATAGGGAAGAAGTGGCCATGTATAGGAGGAGGGCATCAGATGGACTTTGGGTTAGTACAGAGTCTCTCCCCATGATGAGGAGAGGGAGAAAAGTAGGTGTTATAGGCCCCTACTTGTTAATACAAATTGCTTTGTGTTTGGGAAGATAACAAGTGTAAGAACAAAAGTTTTTGTGATTATAAATCTTGGAAGAGGCATTTGTTTTGGTGTTGTGATTGACTTCTCCTACTTTGAAAAAATCTATCTTCTCCCTAGTCCTGGTTTGATAAGGAACCTATTGTGCAAACCTGGGATGGGAGTAATTGGTTGAATGTGTCTATGTGTTGAATTTGATTGTCACCCAGTCAGTTTTAGTTTTCCATGGTTACCTTGATAAAAATTGCAAATTTCATAGTCGATACCTTGATACGAAGCCAAATTGGATTCAAAGTTTGGTGTTCTTGATTCAAATGTTTTGAAGACTTCTCCTCAGGATAATGATCCTAATATAAAATTTATTATTAACATTATTTTTGAAATGACAATGATATCGGGTTTTCTTCCCCAATTCTTTCTCAATGGAATCCTTGAATCAGGTGTTTTGAATAAAATAAATAAGAAGTGACTAGCCCACATGTGTTGAAAAAAGAAAAAGAGATTCCTTTCATATGACATTCTTTATAATTAAATTCATATGTATATGATTAATGGTGATTAGATACAATGATGTTACATACTGTTATGCAATTTGATTACGAACATGTGTTAGACGATTTATATGGTGATTATTTCATTTTGCATTGTAGTGACTATTGAAAAAATATATACTCCTACTTTAATGCATAAATATAACATCAAAAGACTATGCTCAATTCATCCTAGAAAATAAAAAAACATCCCTTCATGCCATGTTTAAGAATTGTATGAGAAAATTTAACACTTGTAAAAAAATGATCCTTAAGAAATTTACCTTTCTAGAGAAAAAATGCTCTCTTCCATCTATATGAGAAGTTTTAATTCACTTTGGAATAGAGCATATTCCCACAAAGATTTCCTTTTAATCCTTTTCATTTATTCAATTAATAGTTTGCAATTATAAAATATATTCCATAAAATAAATAAAATTGTTAAACTATGGAAATAATCCTATTCTACCCTTATCCTATCCAAACTCACCTAACAAACTTTATAACATTACTTTTAAATACCTTCCACCAACATAGGCACTGCAACAACCCCTCAAGTCTTCAACCCCTCACATGTGCCCATGACTATGTTAGTGGGTCGAGCACATCATATTCAAAGGTTTATGTCAAATGGGAGGGGATCGGGGAGGGGTGGCAGGCATAATAAGTTGGATGGGGATCGGTTTTAAGTTAGCAAGTGGGGAGGGGCCACATGGTTATAGGTAGTTGGTGTTATGAAAAAAATCAAATTGTCCACCTCTCCTTGCATAGGAGGTTGACTGTCCACACATGCATACCAAACCTTGATGGCGCACATCCACCTTGGACAACACTCCAAGTCTTGTTAGGCTTTGGGAAAATGGAGACCAAGTGGGGATAGGTGGCGGCTAAGAATGTTGGAAGATTAAAAAAAAACAAAATAATAAACTAAACCTCCAATTGCATGTCTCCTACAATCTTCCTTGGGTAGCATGGGGAAAAGGCTTGGGAAAGGATGCAAGCGAAGTCAACAAAGAAGGGAGTAAGCATTTAAACCTGACAACCTCCTTTAAACATTTAAACTTCCTTCCAAAGCATTTTACCACCATGCACGTACCCTTTCTCCATCCTGTGTGTAGCATGACCTCCATTTGGGGCACATGAGCCTAGGTGGACATGGAGTTAATGGGGTTAGGTGGTAGGGGTAGGGTTAGATAGGGTTTAGTGTGGTTAGCTATGTTAGTTAAGTTAGTTTAATAAGTGTTAATTTAGATTTGTGATTTGACATAAATAATTTAGTAGATAGTTAGTTAGTTAAATATAGTATAATTTAAGATTAGTTTTATGTAATATTTTTAAGTAAATAGAATTAGTATTTTATTAGTATTGTTTTAGTTTAATTTAATTTAATTAAAAAATATTTTTATCATGTAAGATTTGAAGGGGTTAGAAGTAGAATGTGATTAGAAAAGTAATGTTATTTTATATATTAGTTAGTAGTTAATATTTAAGATTGTATGTTTAATTAGTTTATGATTTAAAAGTATTAATGTTTTAGTTTTTCTGAAATCTTTTTAATTAAACTGTATATGCTAGCTTTATTTTAAATAATTAATTATTTTGATTAGAAATTGAAATGAGTTAGCTAGTAAGGAAAGTTAGTGGGGATGTTATATTAGGGATAGATAATGTATCTTCTCTTTATAATTGGATCATGAACTTATTAATAAGGTGAAATTAACATTAGTATTAGAAAATTTAATTTACTCTTTTATTGATTTAATGAAACATTAAAGTTTCCTTGAGTAATAAATCTTTAGGTAAAGTATCAAGGTATTTCTAGGGAAACCTATGTTTGCATTTCAACATACTTATAGTTTAACTTGTAAAATGAATATATAGAATCATGTCAAAACATAATGTGTCTTAGGTAATCAATCGAACTTAACAATTCAACTGTGACCTAAGAACTAAGGAACGTAATGCTTGCCCAGATTATGATATCACTCTCCAATTGAGACATCGATTCTACACTATGTCAAATCACAATTAGAATTCATTTCTAATCTCTTCATAACCTTCTTAGGTGACATGTATTAATTTACTGGATTAAACATCTGTAAAAAAAATTTAAAAAAATTGTGTGTTTTTGCCGCATTATTTTGGGCATGACATGTCTTTCTCTCTTCTTCCTTTTCATATTTTTCCTTCCTTTCATGTTCTTTCTTTCCTTCTTCTAGATTCTTTTCTTCCACAAGCAACTTCAGCTTGGCTTCTTCAATATTTTTCTTTTCTTCTTCTAACTGCCTTTTCTCCTCTTCAATTAGTTTTAACTAATCTTGAATATTTTCAGAAAGGAATTCAGGCTGATTAAAAGGATCATCTTCAATGTTAATAGTGATATTAGTCTGATCAATTTGCATTATATCACCACTTACTAATACTTCTGAAGTTTTTTTTGCAATGGGAGGGGTTTTTGTTAGCTCAATCATCATCTTTTTTACGGCTTTAGCTGTTTTACTTCTTATGACATTCTTCTCACTTCCCATAAATAGAAATGGCCTCATCTTATTCTGTAAGTAAGGTGGTAGATTGTTCATCAATTTCTTGATTTCTTCTTCATCATTAATTTTGCACATAGTTCTTAACATAGATTTCTAAAGTTCCATGTCTTCTTCATGAACTAGTGCCTTCTTAGCTATAAGTCTATCATAGACTTTCTGATTTACAATGCCTTCAATGTCTTCAAGTTTCAAATTGTTAAGAATCATATATCTCATAGTGGAGATATCAATTTGTTCTTTCTCAATATCATTGTATAAATCATAAAACTTATTCATTTGCACAAAGTTCCCCTCATTGGCAATACCTGTGTTAATCTTTTCTATCTTCAATTTCTAGGGTTGCCTTGTTTTACCTGCTAACTGCTTAGAAACAATAAACTTTTTAGGCTTTTTAATTTCTTGTTCCGCATAATCTTCCTCACTAGAGTATTCAATTGTCAACAATTTTTTATTCTTTTTCTCAAGTCCAGGCTAGTTGCTTAACTCTTTTTGTCTTATGAGTCTCAACTTCTACTAACCTTTCAGACTTCCTTTTGGGTTCACTTGGTTTCTCGGCTAATTCAACAACATATGGAATGCTTTGTTCTGTAGGAGTTGCTACAATGGATACTCTTGATGCTTGAGCAACTGATAGAGGTGGCCTATACATCACATCTTTTTCACCAGTTTGTTTCAGTCTAGATATTGTTTGTCTGACTTCTTGTGATTCTTATTCTAAAATACTAGCCTCAATCAATGCTTTCTTCATCATAGTCTCAACCTTCTTATGAGATACTTTCTCTAAAGATGCCTGGTAAGCTGATTGAGTTATCTCTTCATAAGTTCCAAATTTGTATGAAGCTTGATCCATTTCAAACTTTAATAATAGATCAATGTAACCAATAGCTACATCATCGCTCAATTCATAACCTAAGGGTTCAAGAAATATTTCCCTTAGTTCTATTGCTTCAACATAAGTTAGGTATGTATCTACCATAAAGCATATGTCATCCTTAAATCTATCAACAATTCCTAGTGCAATTCTGAATCTTTCCTTCATTTCTTTCTGGAATGTTCTCATAATTAAATTGCCACTGTCCAAGATTTTCTCTATAGGATGCCTTTTGCATACATCTATTATCTTATCCATAGTACATATTTTACTACTCATAATCTCTATAACTGATAGAAATGGAAATCTTTTAAGTACATGAAAGAAAATGTGATTGATTAGTGATTGAAATCTAAATACACCATTCTTAGTTCTCTTAATCTTTTCCAGATTCTCAAGGAGTTGTACTCTAAAATCTCACTCAAATTCACTTGTTCTTTCTCAACATAAATCTTGTAGGCTATATAGATAAAGCCTGCTAACAACTCATCACTCTTAGAACTTGCACAAATATAATATGCAATGATTTTGCTCGAGAATCTCACATCATGTTGTCTAATGGTGTTGATCACCATTGCCTTACCATTATAAATTGCTTTAGTATTGAGTTCCACCTTCTTCTCAACTAATTTTTTCTCACCAATGGGTACACTTCCTTTTTTGCTAAGACTACTAACCTCATGAATAAGGTTAGCAGAAATGTCAACCACATTGTCTCCCATCCAAAACTTACCATTATGAATTCTACTTAATATAATTTCAGTCCATTCTTTGTTATCAAGTTCACAGTAGAAGTAATATCTGAATAAATCTAAATCCTTCAGATGTTCAAATCCAAGCTTCACAGTCATATCATGATTGAAAACAATTTCCATATCCTTGTTCATAAATTCACCTCCAGTAGTTTCAAACTTGCTAGACAAATAACTTCCAAGTAAACTACGTTGTTCAAAGTTGTTGAAAAAGCCAAATTAAGGTTTCCTTCTAAGGGTTTCACAGGCACAACCTTCAATTTGGGTCTCTCAATATTCTCAACATTGTGAACTACTAACATATCCATGATTTCACCAAATAGAAATTTATCGAAGAAATCTTGTGCAAAAAATGATAAAATACCTTTTCCCAAAGTAGGGTTTTGCTCAAAATCACTTTGTCGAATTGCTTCTGAGTGATCTAAGCTTTTGAGATAACCACAATGTGGAAATAATCAATTTTTTACTTTATTTATTTATCCAACTTGACTTGCATTAATTGCATACTTTGCCAAATGGAAAAAAGCTATTAATTTCATTTTGAAATGAAATATCTACTCAAAATCATTTGTTCGACCTTCAAATGCTACCTGAGGTTAATCATAGTTTACTTTCATCATGAAAATGCTCCACAAAATTTGCTATGAAAAAATAGATTTCATCTTCTATTATAGAATTAACTCTCTTTGTTGTAATAGTAACTCTTATTTCCTTTGTAACTTGTTTTTTTAACCTCCAAATTGGAAGTGAGCTTAGATACAATCTAAACTCATCTAGATACATCTCTCAATCTTGCCACTCATAGTTTGGTCTCTATATGAAGTTTCAAATTTTGGTGTTGTAAACAAGCTTAATTCTACTTGGTTGAATCAAAAGTAGTGACTTCAATCTTCCCTTTTCTGCATCATCTAAATTTTCTTTAGATCCAATAGTTAATCCCTTTACAAATGTCTCATCAAGTTTTTCTCAAAGTTCACTAACTACATTTGTTTGATCTTCATTATCTTTCCTAGTTTCAAAGTTCCTTTCATGATTCTTTTTATCATTTTTGAAGTTTCTTTCATTGTTCCTTTTGTTTCTAAAGTTTCTTTCATTGTTCCTTCTATTTCCAAAGTTTCTTTCATTGTTCCTTCTCTTCATTCTGCAATACTTTGCTATAAGCCCAAATTTTTTGCATAACTGACATACTAGGGTTCTGCTTCTATGGTTATGTTGATCAATAGGTGCTTGACAATTTTGGGCTATGTGTCCAAAGTTGTTACACTTATAACACATGATTTACTTTCTTTCTTCATAAGGTCTTATTTCTCTTGATGTCCTCTCATTAGATCTTCTTCTATCTGTAGGGTTAGTATTTCCAGACATTCTACTATTTCTTTTATCATTATCATATTTAGGTTTCTTACAATCAATTGGTTTATGAAAAATTCCATGATAATTATGACAATAAAAATTTGTAACATGATTGAATGACTTATGTGTACAATTTTTTTCAGATGACCTATTTTATTACATGAAAAACACTTACTTTGAAATTCATACCTAGTTTACTTAGGAGATACAACTTGCTTAGGTTCATCCAATTTCTTAGTTTCCAATTCTTGTTCAACTTCTTTAGATTTATCAGAGGCTTGACTGGATTCAATCTTATCATCAAATTTATATATTTCTTTCAAATCTGGCCCACTTTCAAGTTTCTTCATAGACGTGTTAAATAGGTAACCAAGACCAATTTTATCATAGGTAGGTCTTCTACTAACATTTGTTCATCAAGATTTTCTCTTCTAGAATAAAGTTTTTCAAGTTGTAGCTTTCTTTGAGTTAGTTCACCTTTCACAATAGTGCTTTACTTTTGAATTTCTTCATGATCTACTTTTAGTGCTTCAACTTAGGATGTCTTCTTTGCTAGATTGGCTCTAAGATCTAAATTTTCAATCTTCAAATTAGATTCAAATTTGTTAGGATCATTCTTCAAACTCAACTTTAGATTGGTAATCTTTAATTCATGCTTCAAGATCTTGTACTCTATCTTCAGTTTTGAATATTCATCATCACCAGTTTTAGATTTAGCAAATTCAAGATTGGATTTGAGATGTTCAATCCTGTTCTTTAGTTCTCCAATGTATAGTAAGGAGTCTTCATACCTATCTTGCATATTATCTCTTTCTTTAGTAAGGAGATTAATTTGTTCAAGTGCCTCTTCAAGGTTCTTCATCAACTGTTCCATATCCATAGGGATCTTACTCAAGCTTTTAAGCCTCTTATGAGTAACTAAGCTCTGATACCAATTGTTAGAAATAGGGAATAATGAGAGGGGGGGGTGAATCAATATTCTATAAACTTTTGTCACCAACTGGATATTATTTATTACTTTGAACCATGCATAAGAAAGTAAACAATTAATTTTGAATAGTAAAAGTAACCATGCATAAATAGAACTCATAAAACTGTATTTTGTTAACTAGGGAAACCATGGACAAGGGAACAACTCGATGGGAATGATGCCCACAAAGATATATATATATATATATATATATATATATATATATATATATATATATATATATATATATATATATATATATATATATATATATATATATATATATATATATATATATATATATATATATATATATATATATATATATATATATATATATATATATATATATATATATATATATATATATATATATATATATATTCCTTGTTAAAGGATGTACCCTATTAGGAGTCTATAAACATAAACATGTTCAGTACATAAGAGTCCCTATTAGGAGACTTTGAATCCCTGTTAGGAGATTCCAACCCTATTAGGAGTTGTGGTACAATGGATGCAAGAAGAGCTCACTTCCCAAACAAGTAATTAATCCTCAAGTTCCTCAAATATTTAAACATAGATGTTGTACTTCTTTCCAGCTGATCTTTGATCTCAGACCATAAAATTAGGTTATCAAAAACTCACTTTTGTATATGATACCAAACTTTGCATTCACAACTTTCACATATCACAAATTGCTTCACATTTCACTTCCAAATCTCTTGCACATAATTTTGCAAGATATCTTTGCATAAATACCATGCCTTTTCACAAATTGTTGCTAGGTTGGCTAAGACCAAAATAAACTTTCCAATTTAGGGTAAACATCTAGGATTCCATCCCCAATTGGTCATGTAATTATTTTGTAAATAAAATAATTCCTTTACCTTTCATTTTGATGTTCTGTAGATCTTAAATATCTCTTTTCCACATTGTCTGTACTAATGTTCAAGGTTATACACATCATCATTAACATGTATACATTTTCAATATATCTTCTCTCTCAAGAATAACATCGTATAAACAAGTTATACTTCAAATACTATTCTTTATTCCTGTCTGATAAACATATAACTATATTCACTAGAACATGAATAACAAGTGTTAGAGTTAGTATTCCTACAAGCAATGCTAACCACATGTTTAGCTCACTTCATTCTAACTCCATGTAACCTTGCTAGTCATAATATGATGTCAGTAGTAAGTTACATACAAGACAATACATTACTGTAAACCATTCATACTTAGACAATTTTCTAAGTACCAAAAAGCTAAGTATCTTTATTTCTAAGGTTTACTACAAGCATGTACATCATGTGTTGTCATTAATGACAACATTTACATATCTACATATAGCCAATTGCCAACATTTACATTCTAACCAATGGGTTTTGTGATACCAAAATCATTATGTAATGAGTTATATATGTATGAGATACTAGTTATAAGTTTAATAATTTGAAAGTTAACATTTCAATTTTATAGGACAACAATTAAAGAGTGAAAGAATTTAACTATATTGATTCATCCATGTCTTAGTACTTGTAAATCCTTACATTATGTCTATTTGTTTTATAACATGTGCTTGGTTTCATTTTTCATTAGGTTGTTGATTCTTTGTTGTTTAGTTATTTTTGTTTTGTATTTATGTATCTCTGATATTTTTTTATTTTAGGGGTCCTAGTTCCCCCTCAAAATCTATTCGTCAAGGGATTCTACTTTCTTCAAAACTCGACTTCCCCTAATCAAAAATTCACATGTGGGACGTAAATATTTTATGTTGTTCATTGATGATAATAGTTGCATAATTTGGACATTCTTTGCAACAAAAATTAGAATCTTCTCCAACTTTTGAAAGGTTTCACATTGTGACTAGGAAACAAACCCAATGTCTAATTGGTGTAAATAAATAATTGTCACTAATTTACCTCTTTATTTTTTAGGATTGTCTTTGTCAAAATAATATTCTCCAATGTAGCTATCATATTGTTGAGAGTATTGTAGAGAAAGTGATTCAAACTATTATGAACATGGTTCAAGCAATGTTATATTTCAAAGGCACCAAGGCACATTTTTTTAGAAATTCTATATTTCAATATTATTTTTAGGAAAAGACAACAAGGACACAAGTTTATCCCTGCAATATATCACCATCACCTATACTTCACTAGAAAAAAAAAACCTATATAGAGTTTGGTCTAGTTCTTGACCATTTGTTTGACATCTATAGACTTTTACCTACCCTTGCTATATGTTGACTTCTAGAGAAAAATGAAGTAAGTTGCATCATTGAATATTTGCATACATATTTCTTTACTATTACAAATCTTAAAAACATTGATTTTTTTAATGAAATCAAAACAATATAATTGATATGAATGATTTATCTATCACTAATGTTTATGAGAATAATAATCAAAATGTGTTAGTACAATTCAATATTCACATAAAATCCAATATAGCATCTTCTATATTTTTTTGGCATTGCTCTAAGTTTATGGGGGGGAGGTAGAATGGTCATTTTGGATCTAAGGTGGGAGGAGAATAACAATTCTCTAGCAAAAACCGGCATAAATTATCCACTTATTTCCCAATCCACTAATATGAGTATTGATTAAAAAAAGCACAAGGATTATTGGATTTAATTGAGGTCTTACAACAAATTTCCAAATATGATATCAATAAAAGCTTAGCCAAAAATATCAAAATAGATCAAAAGAGAGGCTCTCATAGAAGGAATTTTTTTTATCAAAATAATTTGGTTCAAGAGTCGTCAATGGAAGTAAGGCTGACAACCATAGGAACATGAGTGATATTTTATGTTCATTTTCTATTTCCTCATTTACATACATTATTATTATATTTTATATTTTTCCCAATCATTCCTCAAGTCTTGGCGTGTATTTGCATTTTCTTTGCATTCTATTTCTTTTTGTGTGAATTTTCTTTCTCACTTGAATTTGGTTATAACTTCTCTTCCTTTTACTAATAGTAGTTCCTATTGTGCCTCAAAAAAAAGCTTTTAATTGTGTATTACTTTTTATAATTGTATAAGACTAGAATGCTATAGGAAATCATATGCTAGAGCAGATATATAATGGTTTAATAATGATTTGGCTATGACACGAACATAGTTATGAATAACTATTAACTATTTTCTTATTTTGTTCAGTATAGAGATGGTGGTTTTTGTTATTTTTTATTTAGTATACTATTATTACTATTCTTTTATTATTTTCTTCCAATTTGGTTCTCTAATTGGACTGCAAAAGGATTTTACTGTGGGAGCAAGATAACTTTTTGTTGAAAATAATGAGCAGCGACATAAAGTACACAACGAATAATGATAATCGGTCTTCCACTTGTGTTATTGCAATTCTCCTTAGGACATGAATAACATCAAAAAAAGTGGCTACACCGACAAACAAAAACTGTATGGCCCATTGTAGCCCCATCTATAGTATTTTGAAGTGGGATTTCTAGTATAAATGAGATGATTTGAGCCAATGCAAGTTTTATTTTCTTAGAATATTATATTATATATTTCAAATAAAATTATTATATTTCTACAATTTATATGAACGTTTTAAACTTATAGATTGAATTTTGTAATAATAATTATTCAACAATGTTTCAAATTACACTCTTTGATCTATAATGATGATGTAACAAGAGAACATAAGAAACAAAAAGATGTACTATGGATCACCTTTATTGATGAAGACACAAACCACAACCAGAATGAATGCAACAGGGGAAAAGGGTATTATTATTAGTAGTAAAATATGCTACTACATTCAATACATGTAAACAGACCCAAAGACATGCCCTATGGGCTTACAATTGTCAGATCCTAGAGAAAATCCTCCTTCATAGTACCTTCTCTCAAACTCCACCAAGAACTACCTTTACAATGCCAGAAATGTTCTTAAATAAACCCCAATTAGGTTTAGGGTTAGGAATACATTCTAGAATATGTCATTTGGCATCCATCACCAAAACAGAAGGTTCTAGAAATCACATTAGAAACTGGTGTAAAATTAGAAGAATCCAAAAATGGTACTCCAACTTCCAAGAGGCATAACTTTGGATCTGGGACTCTGATTGACGAACCGTTTACATTTTTGGAAAGCTCTCAAAGCGCTCTATAGCCCTATGGAGGAGCTTCACTCATCCCCCATTTTTTGCACCTGTACGAGGTCATTTAATGCCTTAAATTTGACTCAGAAACACTCTTAAGAGGTCTCTAAGCAACTTAAAACTACAATAACTTTCAAACCGTAAAGCCTTTTACATTATTCTTTATTATTTTTTTGGAGTGTTTTAAATTACAAATATAATTATACCTCCAACTTACACCCTCTAACTCATCATAATAATGGCTCAACTACAAAATAACCCATTTTCTACATTGACACGTATCCCAAGGTGCTCAAAAACTCTAACCAATAAAACCACTAGTGGAACTATGAGTGTTGGAATATTTATTTGACCCAAATGAGTATCCAGAAATGAAAATACTTTAAGTATAAACTAAAACTAAGCATTTTTTTTGGGTGATATAGGATTTCCCTTACACCACTGGATGCTCCTGCATCATTTATTTTCCTTATGGTCTCTTGTTACATCATCATTATAGATCAAAGAGAATAATATGAAACCTTAATAAGTATAAATAATTACACAATTTAATCCAAAAAGTTTAACACATATTTCAAACAAATTTTGTTTATAGGTCGTCTCACACCTATCAGAAGGGCCATCACTCTGTGTTGTTCTATATAATCAATTAGCCAGGAAAGTGTAGATTTTACATGAATAAAATTCTAAAAATATATCTTTATTGTAACTCTATTGACAATAATTACAAAGGTTTGAATATAAGTAATTTATACCCATATAATTAAATAAGCGTAAAACTAGATATGTATATACCTAGACATGTTTTATTTGCTCGTGAATAAAACTAAATCCTAAATATATGCATATTTCAACACATTCTTTATTTGCATAAAAACTAAAAAAATAACTAAAAATATTTTCCAAAAAACTCTATTTTTCCAACAACATCAATTATCCATTTTCTCCCCCTTGATGCTAAGTGGGCTCACAATCTGATTATTTCATCTCAAAGTGAAACTCTTCATCACTGGAGTCTAATAGACTCATATAGTACTTCTAATAGAAGTCAAATAACTCTTTATCAATTTCTCTCTTTCATGAGAGACCAAAAGACTTAGTCTTCCCCTCCTTTCTCTAATATAGAGAAGACTCATGACACTTCCATGTGCCGATCACAAGAAGTAGTCATCAACTACTTCACTCAAACATTATAATCTTGATCCACTATTGTAACTCTTTACATGAAAAATTTGAAGTTTTTACAATCTTTTCAACATCTTTGTCACCTTCAACATGATCCATTAATCCATCCATAATCAACATGTATACATATTTTTTGTAGATTGTTCATTGTCATCTCTATTCCAACATGTCTTTTCATTGTGGCTCTTCAACCCACAAATTCTATAAGGGTGAATATCCCAACATTTATCTACTATATGTCCTTCTCTACAACAATGGGGACATGTAATACATTCCTTACTTCAAACTAATTTGTTTGAACTTGAAACACTCGCAACATAGAATCTCTCTCTCTCTCTCTCTCTCTCTCTCTCTCTCTCTCTCTCTCTCTCTCTCTCTCTCTCTCTCTCTCTCTCTCTCTCTCCCAGGCCTTCAAATTTAGGCCTCTAAATAAGCTGGATGGGATCTTTCATGCCTTCCCCATGTTCTCTTAATCCACTTCCATGAAATCTCAATCTTAAAACCAATATTATTTTTAAAACAAACTTTATTGTCATCATGACAAGCTCCATCCATATCTATAGACACATCCCTGCCTTCATCTTTACTTGATAGATCAAGAGGACAAACCAAATCTTTTGTGCTATAAGAGACATCACAAACTGATTTCAAATATTTATTGTCTTTTTTGAAAACTTGTAACTTCCTTTTCAAATCTTCATTTTTCTTCTTAACTTCATCAAATAACTCTAAATTGTCCTTTAATTCAACATTTTCATTTTTAACTCTTTCCAATTCTTTTTCAAGCTTCTCAATTTGACACAAATATTCATATCTATCATTTCCAAACTTTTTGAAATCCTCTAATAGCTCTAAATTACACTTCTCTAATTTTATAATCAATTCATCTTTCAAACAATCCTTCTCACAAATCATACTTTCATTCTCTTTTTTAGCCTTCCTCCTTGTCTTTCTCATTGAAATAAATAAAATTATTATACAAAAAAACTACTTCTATTTTGGGCACTATTCTTCGGTTGCACAAAGAAGATCTCCTTTCTAAAATAGTAATACTCAATCTTCATGTTTTCCAATATTACCCATGACATTTTCTCTTCTATAATTTTTAAACTCTTCAATGAATCCTTTTCAACACAATCATTTTTTCTTCTACAACCTACTTTAAATCAAAATATCATCTTTGCATACTTTGATCTTCTTCAAAAAATTCAGCCCAAATAATCTCATGAAAACCTTTCACACCCCAAAATCTTCATCTACTCTAATACCAAATGTCAATATTATACAAGAATAACTTTCTAAAAATACATTTTTATTACAACTCTATTGAAAATAATTACAAAGGGTTGAATATAAAGAATTCATACCCACATAAAAATAAGCATAAAAATAGATACACGTGTACCTAGACATGCTTTATTTGCTAAGAAATAAAACTAAAAACAAATAAAACTAAATCCTAAATATATGGATATTTGAGCACATTCTTTATTTGCATAAAAACAAAAAAACTAGCTTAAAATATTCTCCAAAAAACTATTCTTTTTCCAGCAACATCAATTATCCACAGAAAGATCCGTTTTGAAATGACATCTATAACAAGAATACTTTGTCTTTTGAAATGATAAAAGAGGATGTGAAGGATTTATTTACTATTGAAATAGAACACTACTCTCCTAGATGCAAGAACATAGATAATAATAATAAGCACCAGTTCAATGTTGCCCTTAATAGTAGGTTTAGGGAAGATGTTGCTTTTGAATCAATGTAAATAATTTACAAGATTTTTTTTATAGAAACTGTTAGTTATTGGGTTTTTATCCCTAGCATCAGAGAATAAGCTAAAAAAGTAAGCTAGTTGTGTAGAATAACTCGATCTTAGTACATTCTGATTCATTATTGATACAGACATGTATGACATTATGACAAATTCTAGGAATTTATGAAAGGAAAATACATTACTTATTATCAATTAAATCACGAAGAGGATAACAAAGACATTTCATCTTCAATTTTTAAATTTTATTAACTATTTTGAAAAAATTTCTTTTACATAGATCTAGATAAAAAGAAATTTTAAGTCTTCAAATTATTTAATTATTTGAAGGTTATGTTAAAATTAAAACAAGTTTCATTTACTTCTATTGAAAATACATAGAAGGGATAGTTATTCTCCCCTATAATTATTTGTCTAAGTGTTATAACAATTACAATACCAAAAAATAACTTCCTGTGATTTATTGTACTCCAAAAAATAATAATGTAAATAAAATGAACAATACTATTATACAAATGGTATAAAGTAGTGGCAAGAGAAACTTCCATGTTAGATTTGGATTAAAGCACTTACAACAATATTATATGTATTGATTTTAAGTCACATCAATGTTATGTAAAAAAAAAAAGGAATTTGAGTAGCCATCCAAACTAAGTATGTATTATATTTTAGGGCACAAACTTCTAGAGAAGGTTGACATGAGAGAATTAAATCCCAATTAACCTTAACCCCTAGAAATGGACCTAGATTAAATGTAACTTAAGAGTGTACCATTCTAAAACTTGAAACAATTGACCCAAAAGTGGGAAAATAAAACTTTCTAAAGCTCGATATCCTAAAACTCTCGAAACTTGAAAATTGGACTTAGGGTTAGGGATGAGGTTGACCCTACCCTAGGTTAGGGTCGAGGTCATCTGTGACCTAGGTCAGGATCAAGGTTGTCCATGACCTAGGTCAAGGTTGAGGTCAACCTTGACCCAGAAAGTCAAAGTTCTCAGTTTCACAGAGAAAATTGTCAAGAATAGGCTAGAAATAGAGAGAGAGAAGCAGACAAATCTATGAAAAGACCTATTTAAAGCACTTGAATTGAACCCAAACCACTTACTTGGATGGCTAAATTCTCTTAACATGGAAGTGCTTCCATTTTAATATGATACACATTGAACTTAGGGGTTAACATTTGTTCATGCTTTTCCAATGTCTCCTTCACTTCTTTTTCTTACAGGTCTGGCATTACCTTTCTCAATGTTTAATCATAGATATCCTTGGCAGCCATTACTGCAGTATCCCAATGATGTGATACTACCTTAAGTAGAATGTTAAGAACTTGACTGCTTAGTTCACTCAAAGAATATTTCCACTTTGTCATCTTTACTGCTAAGGATTCTTCTATTTTCTTCTGTTCTTTGTTTCTAGTTTCATACTTAATAAATTAAAAATCTATCATACCTCCTCCTTCTTTGCATCACTTAAGTCTTTCTTCAAAGGTTGGAGTAGACATTTTGAATGATATTTGTTGCTCTTCTTCTTCATCTTCATCTTCATCTGCAAGTTTGAGCTTCTTTCTTGATCTAGTGGGTTTGTTGGTGGTAAGGCAAGAGTTGACCTTGTAGCTATTCTTTATATTGATTATCCCTTTTTCTTAGGTGGTTCTTCTTTTGATTCTGCAATGTCATCACCCTTACCTTCTGTGAGTAGAAGAGGGGAACCATATTTCACATTCTCCTTCTTAATCTTTTCTACTTTCTTCCTTCCTCTCTTGATAATTTGAGGACTCAAGTGAGATCTTGGTTTTTCCTTCTTCAACTGTTCCAAAATAAGGTGCTTTGGGGTTCGTGAGCTCATTAATAAGAGCCTCTATGATGTGCTTAGTATCAACAATGTTTACCTCATATCCAAGAGGTCTTACCCATGCAACTCTAGGTTTGACTGCCTAAATGTATACCTCATCAAAATCCACAAGGAAACATATGTCTTTTTCATAGTCATCCACTAGTTGCTTAAGAATTTTGAATCTACTTTGCATTCTTTCCTTGAAGGTTTCAAAATATGCATCCATGATGTTCTCAAAATTGTCTCCCATTTTAGTTATGAATTCATTTATCTGATATACAATGGGGTTGTCCCTCTTCCATACTACACTACCCTTGGAGGGAAAAAATTCCAAACATAAAAGAATAAGCAAACTAAAAGTGAACCAAACTTACACAGATTTGTCTTTAATGCCTAGATACTTTCCATGTTCTTTCTCAACTAGTTCAATAGCAACTTGGCAAGATCAAAAGAACGATTGTTCTTGACTACTTGAAAGCCAAGTCCACACCTTCACATGCAACATTGTTTGGATGGATAGAGTTGTATATCTTATGTGCAACCACATGAATACCAAACTTAATTTCCATGTTAGTGACATTGTTTAGCTTCATTCCTTTGCCATCCCATTCAGCGGCAGTCTTCTTTGTCAACTCAACCTAACCTAGGGTTTTGGTTGTCTTGGATTTCTCAAGCATGGGAAATGCAGTAACCCCGTGAATCATATTCTTTGTAATCCTAATTGATTGTTCAAGACAATATTGCATATTGTGAATACAACTCAATATAATCCTAATCCACTTAATTTGAAAATTCCTTGGCATGTACAAGATATGGGTCAAACCCTTCACTTCTAGGTGTTTGTACTTAGGTTTTAGGTTTCCATCCACACATAATACTTCATGTGCTTGATTCATCTCTAAAGTTTCCAGTTCCTAAATTGAACATTGATAGAAGGATCTAATATCATGTATTAATGTATCTTTAATGGAATTTATGAGTGTGCACCAACTAGGTCCAATTCCTCTGCAATCGTAGGATAAAGTTTGAACTTCGGGTTTATAGGTACTATAGATGCTTAAAATCGTCCCTAAACACTATATTAATTAATTTTAATATTGCCCATGACATCATAATTAATTATTAATTAATTAATTATATTGCTCACATTCTTCTACTTATTTAATTAAATTAATTAATTAAATGAGTTCATTCTCTTAAGAATTTTAATCTAATTTAAATACTTCTAGCCTTAATGTGTTAAATTAATTTAACACATGATCCTCCATGTTTCTCCATTTTAAAATAAATTTTATTTATTTAAACCCTCACATCCCATTAATTCCTCTAAATCCATGATTAAATTAAATCTCATTTAATTTAATCTTAAGCCTAACCTAGAGCCTAGCCTATAACCATCATTTTCATCCTCTTAAGCCTACTTCTTCTCTAATCCCACTTAATCATTTCTAATCTTCTTCCTAATCCCCTTCATTAGCCTAAGACTGTGCTCACACGTGTGAGATAACATGCCTACACACTCCCCTTTGCACTCTTGTCTCCCTCTTTTCTTCTCAAGTTTGCTCACACATGTGTGAGCAAACTTTAAATTCTTGACCATTTGCATGGCTTGCATGTCACCTTATGTGGCATCTACATGGATGCCACCTCACCAAGCCCTCTCTTGAGCCTATAAATAGAGGCCTTGTCTCAAGCATTGGCATCTCTCATTATTGCATTGTTACCATTCCATTTTGAGTCTTGAGTTTTCATGCTAGGGTTTTCATTGTAGTTTGAATTTTCATAGAAATTTCTAGGTGAATACTAACCATTTGGTAGTTGTTTTAGCTTTTCATTTGCATTATTAGTCTAGTTTACATGCATTTTCTCATCTCCATTTCATTTACATCTTAGTTTAGCTTGCATATCTAGTTAGTTTCTTTGTTGCATTTCATATTTTCACCATTGAATGCTTTCAAGTATGGCTTTCTCCATAGCCATTTCTTGAAGTATTATTCATTTCATGTAGTTTAGGATCATATTACATCTTCACTCACATTTGCATATTCACTCAAGAGACTCATCATTTTGTTGTGTTTGGGAGAGCACACCAAACATACCCCCCATCTTAATACACCAACAAGGCCTCTTATGGGTGCCTTTGTTGAGCTATAGAGGTGGCTAGAAGATTGGTTTTGTTGGCTACTTAGAGTCGCAAAACTCAAGCAAGCATTAGTTTAGTTTTCTTTCATTTTGATGAATTCTTGTTACATGTTTTGATTTGAACTAATGTTTGCTTGTTGATTCATGTTCTTGACAGGTCACATTTTCTAGCACACAGGTACAACATTCCTTACTAACATCTCGAGTCCCTTCTTGACTTTCCTGCTCAATGAGGATGCCATTATGCTCAATGATGAATAAATAATCTTTGACAAATTTTCTCTAATTTTCTCTAAATCACTTGGGGGCTCAAGATCACTTTTCTCTATTCTAGAAATCACAGTGAAAAATAAAATGTTCGATTCCTCCCTTTTGATCAAAATTTGTCTTTAAGTTGCCATAAATGTATTGTACTAAAAACAACTTGGTGACAACCTATTAACTCAGCATGTGTGAGAAGCTCAGTTATTACCTTTGTCTTCAACTAAGATCTTCAACTTGATAGACTCCATCTACATCCATGCTTAGTTAGGTCTCTAAACTCGGTGAAGCTCGGTTATGACTAACTTCACTTGAATTCACTCGGTAAGGTCTAAGATATTGGCACCAACTCGATGATCCTCGATGCATTTGAAATATTGATTTGGATCTTCTTGCTTGTTATATGGAACTGATGTAAGATGTTTCTTTTTATCACAGTTCCAGAGATCTCCAAGGATAATTAGCTTGAAATAGTTAAGTCACCCAGTTCATTGACTTGGGTGTCAACACTCTCATGACTTTGACTTGCATTCTTTCGAGATTTATTTTCCCATTGTTGCCTCATTTGACTTTTGATAATTTCAACCTTTTCTTTCTTCTCATCTTCAACTGTAACTCAATTCATATAGTTCTTGGCTAGATGACCAAGTTCTTTATAAATAAAACATCTCTCTGTAGGGTCTCTTTCCCTCATCTGAGTTCTCGTATAATTTTCTCCAATGTGACCATGCTCACCACACAAGTAACATTTGCACCGTGTGTTATAATCCCAACCAAAGATAGCTTTCACAATTTGTTCTGTTGTGTTCCATTTCTTGGTTTTGCATTTTGAGGATTTGTGCCTTGTTTGTTGCATTTAAAACATTTTCTTTTAAACTTGGTTTTCTTTGTGCATTCACTTTCTTTATGACCTTGTTTGTTACAACTATAACATTTTCCACTAAATTTTGATTTACCATTGCTCAAACACATGTTTGATGTATGCCATGTTTTTCCACAATAACTACAAGATTGCCTTTTGTTCTTCTGAGATCCTTATTGTGATGATTCACCTTTATCTGTTAGCCTAATCCAACATTTCCTTTGTATCTAAATTGAGTTTGCTTTTCCAATTGATTCGTGCTTTCTTGAGATTACATCATTCTTTTATTGGTTTGCCTTTCTATGTTGAGATCATTCTGCAATCTTGCATTGTCTGTCTTCAAGTTAATAAGCTCATGATTTGCACAACTGAGTTGATTTATTAAATCTGCTTGCTGAAGAGATAGGTGTTGAATTTCATTATCCTTTTCTTATATCTTTTTAGTTAGCAATATTTTCTCTTCTTTTGCTATGTCCTTTTGTTCCATATCTTCATGCATTCTAACTAACTGAATTTCTTGTTCTCTTTTCAACTTTCTAACTTCTTTATGTAGAGTAAGATTCTTTTCAAGTAGATCTTTAATTGCCGCATTAGCTTCATTTGAATTTTTGTCTTGGCAAATGTCATCAATTCTTTCTTCCATGTAGATATTGTCATTTATTTGTACTGCTAGTTCTTTCCTTCTTTGTAGGGATTTAGAGAGTTGCTCCTTTTGTTTCTTGAATTGATCCATGGCCATCTGCAGATCTAACTTTTCATTTTCAATAGCTTTCTCTAATTTGTACACTTCCATTGCCTTTGATCTTTTCTCAAGCTGCTAAACTTCTGATATGAGAACCAACTTCTCTAATACCAATTGTTGGAAATGTAGAGGAGGCTAGGTGATTGAGAGGGGGGATTTTGAATCAAGAACCAATAAAACTTTTACTTCAATTCACCAATTAATCCTTCATTAACTAGTCTGATCTAATTGCATGCATGAAAAATTAAAAGTAATAAAACATTCATAATAGTTCACACAATATTTGGTAACCTATAAACCTTCCAAATAGAAACTAAAACTGGGGTGGGGATAATACTCACAATCTTTAGTACTACAGCATAAAGTTGTCATGTTAAGGCTTACAAATGATCACTTCAGATGATCTACCCTATAAGGAGCAATAAGGATTGTTAGGTCCACCTTGTGAAAGAATTTATACAATACAATGAAGTATGTACTCGGTTAGGAGATTTTGCATAAGATTGTTAAGTCCACCTTGTTAGAGGATTTAGCTGATGCACCTATTAGGATCAACCAGGTAGCTGATCTCTACTTTACAACTCAGTTTGTTGAATGAGATTCCTTTGATGTAGAATGATCACCTTAATGTGATGGATGAGACTCTGCATTTCCTTATACTTCTTGTAGTCTTTCAATTCACATCTTCTTCATATATCATTCTCATTTAGATATGACAAGATATCTCTTATTTATACCAATCCAAATAATTACCCTATGAAGTCAATTGCAATACCATATTAAATAATCTTCACTAAGTTGACTCAATGCCAGCACTCAGGTTTAGAAGTCCACTCGGGTGATATTCTTGTTGTGATGTGGAGCCTAATCAGACTCAGAGGTTTACTCGGCTCAAATTTCTCCACATATTATTTCTATGGGGGTCTGGGTAGTGCCCCTACGGGATCCTGGGGAAATGCCCTTGGTGTGCTCCCTATTGTAGTACAGGGTGAGGTCAAGGGGCAGTGCCCCCACGAGGGTTTTAAGGGGCAACACCCCCAAAGCCAAAAATGCCCTTATATTGTAAAAGGCATTGGTTACTATTTTTTCTATTGGATGACTTATTCTAGCCCTAATTTTTTAAGCAACAAAAGCTTGTATAAAAAGGCTTAGGGTCAGGGATTTGGTTATGTAATGGTGATATTTTTAGCTTCTTGCAGCAGTATTGAGCTATAAGGGATTGTGGATTGTAATCACTGGATAATAATAATATTGGACTTTTTCTTGGTGGACATAGCCCAAGGATTGGGTGAACCATGTTAAATCTTGGTGTCTCATGTTCTCTTCTATGTAATCTATTATTTTATAGTATTGGTTATATTTACATGCAACTATTATTTTTGTCTATGGTTTAAACCTAACAAATCTGATACTCGACAACACAGTGAACTTGACAAAATCTGGCACTTGGTTAACACTAGTACACGATCAACTTTGATCACTTAGGACTAGGTGTGAATTCACTTAACATTGATGACTCGAAAAACATTGTAGAGCTTGGTTGACATTGCAACAACTTGGTTAGAACTAAAGCTCGATCAACACTACTATTCCCTATTGTTGGTTAACACAATTGGCTCAGTTGACATTGTCTTATGCTCTTTCATGGTTAACACTTCATGCTAGCGTCGACTGCTATTTTTCCTATTAGACGACTTATTCCTACCTTAATTTTGTAAGTAGAAACAAGGTATAAAAAGGCTTAGGGTTAGGGATTTAATAATGTAATGGTGATATTGTAGCTTCTTGTGATGATATTGAGCTATAAGGGATTGTGGATTGTAATCACTGGATAATAATAATATTGGACTTGTTGTTGGTGGATGTAGCCCAGGGATTGGGTGAACCATGTTAAATCTTGGTGTCTTGTGTTCTCTTCTATGTGATCTATTATTTTCTGGTATTAGTTATATTTGCATGTACCTATTATTTTTATTAGTGGTTTAAACCTAACAATTCTAATACTTGGCAACATAGTGAACTCGACAAACTCTGGCACTCGGTTGACACTGGTGCATGATCCACTTTGATCACTTAGGACTAGGTGTGAATTCGCTTAACACTAATAACTCGACAAACATTGTAGAGCTCGGTTGACACTAGAACAACTTGGTTAGAATTGAAGCTTGGTCAACACTACTATTTCCTATGCTTGGTTAACACAACTGGCTCAGGTGACACTTTCTTCTGCTTGTGCTCGATTGACACTTCATGCCAGCTCGATTGACACTATCTGCAAGGTTAACTCTGTGGTGCTCGGTAATAATGCAACCAACCAAATGATTATTTGTTTTGGCACTAATTAACAAATAGTCTGGCCATAAGGTCAACATTTATGTCCTGGGTCCATAATAAAATCAGTAGGGAAAATCAATCCAAGCCATACCAGGAGGAGGAAATGACAACACCACTATATCTTAGGCTTGAAGAAAGGGATCCAAGGGCTTACTACTATGTTTGGTTAATGATATCAATCAATAAAGCAGGGAAAAAACATATTAAGCCTCTCAAAAGAGTTGTCGATGTAGAGTTTGAATAATTACAGGCAAGGGAGCTACAAGAAGCATATATATCAATTATCCAAAGATGGATAAGACTTCCCCATGATTTACAAGTATGTGAGCCACATTCACCTCAAAATTTTATTATGGCAAGTAAACAGGCTCCATTGTATATATTGTTGGGAAGATCTAGAATGAGTTATTGGATTCCACTTAGATATTAGTCCTCTCTGCTTATGCATCCACTCTTAGGTGTTCATGAAGATGCAGATGAACATGAGGGTTGTTAAAGTACAAATTTGGGAGCAGCTGAGGGACTCTAAGGGATACCATTGGAGCAAGGACAAAGAAGGAGCAAGAGAGAGCATTGCAACAGATTTCAATATGAGACCTCAGGTTACAAACCACATACTTGCTAGAGGACCAACAAGACCTTAAGTTGGGGGGAATGATGGGGCCATATAATAGCATATGTTGTATGGGTTCAATACTTATTTAGAAGAGTCTTTTCCTTTAAAGTTCAAAGAATTTTTATCATATGCTTTGTATAAACCTATAATTACTGTGCTTTGCTATGGTTTTTGAAGACATAATATGGTTTCCTAAATATAATGCTATAGTTAGAACTTATGTCTGATAACTCAGATCATGTGTGTATATATTGGTAGATATATTACTTTGTTCCTTAAAAATTTTATGGGGCAAATTCCTATAGCAACACGTCATGAGCAAGGATTATTCTATCCATACATTTAATGCTTTCTATGAGTTATTAAGATGAATATATATTTTGATATTTGGCATGTGCGCTAATCTCATCCATGAACAAGTCAAAGAGAACTAAAAGGAACATGACCAAGGGACATAATGACAGATTCACGTGACAACCTTATACTAGCGGTTTAGCAAAAGATCATGTCAATGCAACCATAAACCGCTCATGCACAAATCTAGAGTTATGGTGTGTTACATTTGATGAAGACTTGTTCAATCGAGAAGAACATGTTCTACATTTATGTATTTCATTAATGTCATTGCTAAATCCTTGTTGTTGAAGGATCCTATATTTAGGAAAGTTGGTTTTCCTTCAATGTTATAAATAAGATATCGATTGAACTTGGGAAGTTAGTTGAGAAGTGATTGTAATTCACAACAAAATTCAATATATAGTTTGTTTTTTCTAGTTTGTACTGTAGGTGGTTTAATATCAATAAAAATAGCATTGTTACTTCTTAGCACTTTATCTTGAGTCTATATTCATTTTCTCATCCAAGGGGGCCTACTTGGTGAGTGAATCTAATTAGTAGGAGTAGTCTTTCATTGCCTTTTAGAATAGATAGAACTTTGTTTCTCCTTAAACCATTAATAATAGAACTATTGGTTTTTCCTGTAGCAAAGGCAAATGATGTAGAATCGTGTTTGCATTTCAATTCCTGTACTATAGATTAGTTGCTCAATTCCATACTTAAGTTTAGTATTTTGATTTCTATTAGGTTTTGCATTTCTGTTCTTACTTTGCAAATACCATTTCAAGTCTATGTCCTTGGTTGATAAATTAAATGAGTTCAATGGGGTATTTGGATGCTGCTTAATGATGTAAAATTCATAGGTCATAAGTGTGAGCTCTAGTTTCTAGACTAATCAATTGACCAAGTAGTGTACAAATGACAATAGGGAGGAGACTCAGAAAGACAAATAAGTAGAAATGAAATGAATGTCAATGAAAAATATAGAAGTGCTTCAAAAATTGAAATTGAATTGAATGTCAATGTATACAAACAAACCATGAGGATGTGAAACAATAAGGGCATAGAAAATAAAAAATAAAATGAACAAGAAGGAAATAGTAGAAAGGATAGATGTCTGGATATGAATTGAAAGAAAAGGAGAATATATTAGAGAAGGCGAAATGCATTTCAAGGGCTATAAAGAAACCATGAGGAGGTATGGGTCCATTGTAACTTGCATGAATATGAAGGGAGAACTAGAAAAAAGGGAACTATAAATCTATAAGTGAAATGAACATGAAGGAGACAAAAGATAGGAGTTTCTAATATAAGTGATAATACAAGAAAACATAAAGCACTAATGAGCATATAAAAACTTGAATAATTATTTTGTTTGACATCTCTTGCTCTCTCATCCTGATGATGGATCACGTAGTGTGATTCGAGATGTTGATGGTAAAAATTTCCACACAATCTAATCTAGAAACTGATTTACATAACCTGAATATTTAGCTTCAATTATTCATTTTCAGCTTTCTTTTAGCTCCTTTTAAAAACTGTAACCAAAATAAATATGTACAAAACAATAGAAGTAAGGGTATACAAAACTATAAGTGACATAAACATGAAGGAAAGAGCACAAATAAAGGTATAAAAAACTTGAAGTGAAATGATCACAAATGACAAAATTGTAAGTGAAATAAACATGAATGAAATAGTACAAAAAACCAAAAAATGTAAGGATGTGATAAACCATTAAAGGTATGAAAAACTGAAAAAGAAATGAACATGAAGGATATAGTAGAATAGATAGATACACATAAATTATATGAACAATAAACGAATATAGAAATAACACAAACCAATAATAAACATGGACATACCTGGATAACTAACTTCAATTCTTGCTCCTCTATACTCAATAGTCTTTGTGCTTTTCAATTGGTGTTGAATGACATGAATAAGATGGCTTTGAGTCTACTTGTCTTAATTAGTGCACTCTTACAAATTTGAATTTTGAATTGAAGCTTTACTTACAAGAATTCATCTGACGACTTCTTTGGATTAAGATTGATTGGCCTTTGGTGGTTATTGGTAGCCTTACACAAGTTGATTTTGAAATTGAAGGTGGTTTATTGTTGAAGTGACCACATCTTGGGCGCTTTAAGAGGAATGAAGATACATTTTGGCTAGAACGATGGGACAAGGTCTTGTCTAAGTGTTTAGGGTGGTAACAACTGTTGGAATTATAGATAGAGTAACTAAGAGGGGGGGGGGGGGGAGGGGTGGGGGGTCAATCAGATACCACAAAAACAAATCCACAGATCCCTTAGATGTCTTAAATAACTAGTTATTGTTGATACTCGGTAAACACTATAAAAATGTTGTAACTCGGTAGATTAACTTGTTACTGATCTTCAAGCATTCATAATTATTAACATGCATAAAAAGGTAAATAACATGAACACAAGAGACACCAGATTTAACATGGAAACTCAATATGGGAAAAACCACCAAGTAACTAGCTACCAATTTTCACTCGTCTGAAGTGAGTGCTATTAGGAGCCGACCCTATTAAAGGTTATAATACACACTATTAGGTGTGACCCTGTTAGAGGATTTAATCACCCTATTAAGAGTGGCCTTGCTAGAGGTCTTTAGAATAATTCAACTAAACTGTCACCTTGTTAGAGGATTTACAAAATGGTTGTTAAACCAACTTTGTTAAGAGATTTTGAAATCACTACTACAATGGTTAGAAAGTAACAATGAATAGACATGAATAAGATGCAACTGAATTTGCTGATTACAGATCTCTATTATGCACTATTAGATCCTTCTCGATCAAATATAGCTTTGTTGCTCCTCAATGATCTCTGATCATCCTTTAAAATTCGCTCTCACAATAATCAGTCTTCCTTCTCATTCACATTACACCAAATCCATCACACACTTATAATTCACAACTTGACCTCTTATATATACCATTCAAATTATCAAGTCGGTTCATTCACAAGTTACATTTACCAATAAATCATACATCATTCGGCTACAAATATTATATTAAACAAATAAATTTTATTTTACAAAATAATGAAATCCTTCATTGGCCGACCCTGCTCAATAAACACTACTCGAAAAATAATTTCCTGAGTTAACCATCTCAACTCAGTTAACACTAAAAATCTGCAAAATCCTTTGGCTACCGAGTTAACTTGGTAAGAACTGAATTTCCTTTGCTGTCCATGAGAGCTCGATAAGAACTATTTTCTGCCATATTTTCTTTTCATGACCGAGTAAGCTCAGTAGTCACTAAATTGCCTTGCTTAACCTTGAAAGCTCGGTAACAACTATCTGTGCAAGGTAAAGCTTGAGAACGCTCGGTAGACATTGTAAACCATCTTTGCTAACCTTCTGAGCTCGGTAGACTCTATCTCTTGCCTTGCTAACGATCTGAGCTCGGTAGACTATGACTGATAATTGATATGACATTTGTGTAACATCAAAGACAACACACAATTAAACAATTGTATCCAACAATCTCCCTCTTTGGCATTGATGGCAACACAACATGTCATAGCAGAATGAAATTTGAAAATAGGTCTTTATTGATAGAATGCTTCACCTTTTTACATTTCATACAACAATCTCCCTCTTTTATAGTAATCTCTCCCTCTTACATAAATTCTCTTTTTCTTGCAAGTTTCAAAAAGACATGATAGTAAACTCTCCCTATTTGACAACACATGCCAAAGACAACACAAATCAAATGAATAGCATTATACCTTATGTATTGATTCACATGCAATGTCTTCATTACTTTGCTGCATCAACTGATAGATCTTCAATTTAGTTCCTGTTGATGCATCACTAAAACTGTATTTTAGTGAGCTTCAGATAGGGGAATGACCCCTAACTTACCTCTTAGATACAAGAATGCATCCTTAGGTAAAGGTTTTGTGAATATGTCAGCAATTTGTTCCTTTGTATGGACATATTCCAATCTGATTTCCTTTTCATGTACCAATTCTCTAACAAAGTGATACTTTATAGCAATATGCTTGGTTTTTGAATGCATCACTGGATTCTTGGATATGTTAATTGCACTTGTATTGTCACAAAACATAACAACAGGTTCCTTGATTTCTTGCTTCCTACCTTCCAATAACTGTTTGAACCACACAATGTTTGAGTAGTTTACTACTGCTGCAACATATTCAGCCTCTGTTGTGGACTGGAATGTACAGTTCTACTTTTTACTTGTCCAAGAAACCAACCTTTTTCCAAGAAAGAAAGCTCCCCTACTTGTACTCTTTCTGTCATCAACATTCCCTACCCAATCTGCATCAGTGATCACTTTTAAATTCAGATTTCCTCCAAGTTTATACCATAATCCATAATCTCATGATCCTTTTGATTGCCATCATGTGATTTTCTTTTGGTTTTGCTAAGAATCTTGCTACAATTCCTACTGCAAGGGTAATGTATGGTCTTATGTGCACTACATACTGCAACTTTCCAATCATAGATCTATACAATGTCTGATCCACTTCCTTTGATTCATCATCCTTGGTAAGTTTCAATCCAGTACATATAGGAGTTCCAACTGGTTTGCAGTCTTCCATACTAAATTTTTTTAGTATCTCCTTGATGTATTTAGATTGAGTGATGTAGATGCCATTCTTACTTTGATTCATTTGAAGACCAATGAAGAATTTGATCTCACCAAACATTGACATTTCAAATTCCTTGTTCATTTTTTCTAAAAATTCTTTACAAATATCATCATTTCCTATGAACAAAGTATTATCTACAAATATTTCTGTCAAAACAATCTTATTATCTGGTCCTTCCTTGATGTATAGGCTACTGTTATCATTAGTTCTTTGAAAACCAATATGAATAAGATAGTTATGTAGTCTTTCATACCCTGCTCTAGGGGGCTTGTTTTAGACCATATAATGCTTTATGTAATTTGTAGACCATGTCCTTCTTGTCTGGATCAACAAAACCTTTAGGCTGTTCAATGTAAACCTCTTCATCCAGTATGCAATTGAGAAATGTTGACTTAACATCCATCTGATAAACTTTGAATCCTTTGTATGCAACATATGTAAGTAAAGTTCTGACACCTTCTAATCTTGCAATAGGAGCAAAAGTCTCTCCATAGTCTACACCTTCTTCTCGAGAGTATCCTTTGCATACCAGTCTAGCTTTGTTCCTTGATACCTTATCATCTTCATTTAACTTGTTTCTGAATACCCACTTAGTTCCAATCACATTTTTGTCTTTCGGTCTAGGTACAAGAGTCCATGTCTTATTTTTCTCTATCTGTTCTATCTCTTCATTCATAACTTCAATCCAACTTTCATTTTCTAATGCATCTTTGATATTTCTAGGTTCAAAATCAACAAGTAAACAAGTGCCTTTCAACTTACTTCTTGTCATTGTTCCTTCTGATTTATCTCCAATGATTTGATCTAGTGCATGACGCTTCCTGACATACTTGGCTAACACAGGCTCCTTGCCTTTTGAATGATTTGAATTGTTATCCTTTTGTGCTTCAACTTTTAGTTCTGGTTTTGGTTGCTCGGGCTCGATAGCTGTTAATTCAGTAGGTTCTATTTGCAACTCAGGTTCTTGCAATTCGGTAGGTATTAGCTCAGTTTGAACTTCCTACGACTTGGTTACTAAAGACTTAGGAGTTGAAGATTCCTGATTGCCAGGTGTATTTGGCAGTGTATTAGGTTCAATGTAAACAAATCTCTTGTAGTCTTCAGGTTCCCTTTTGCTTTCTTCTTCAGTTCTTTCTGCAAACTCATCAACTTTCACATGTGCACTTTCTATGACTTTGTGAGTAGACAAATTCAAACATCTATATGCTTTACTTTTGCAAGAATATCCCAAAAATATTCCTTCATCACCCTTTACATCAAATTTACCTTTTCTAGATTCTTTCAAAATGTAACATTTGCTTCAAAATACTTTTAGGTAACTTACATTGGGTTTGTATCCATACCATAACTCATAGGGGTATTTGAATGAGTCCTTCTTTAGTTGTACTCGGTTCAAGGTATGAACTCTAGTGCTGATAGCATCCTTCCAGTATATGATACCAATGCTCTTTTTAATCATTAAGGTTCTTGCATAGTCCATGATAGATTTGTTTCTTCTTTTAGCTATTCGATTTTGTTTAGGAGTTCCAGGAGCTAAAACCTGTCTTTTGATTCCCCTTTCAATGCAAGAGTTATTGAATTCATGTGAAATGAATTCACCACCTCTATCTGACCTTAAACATTTCAGTCTTTTGCCTGTTTCCTTTTCTACTCTGGCCAAATACCATTTGAACTTTTCAAATGCTTTTGATTTCTCTCTTAGGTACATGATAGTCATCATTTTTGAGTAATCATCAACACAAAAAATGAAAAACTTTTCACCAGTATAACTTTCAATGCCAATAGGTCCACACAAATCAGTATGCACAATTTTTAAAATTTCTTCAAACTGACAATTCTTGCTTTTAAAGCTAGTCTTTTCTATCTTGCCAATTTGACAATTCTTGCATAGACCAACCTCAAGTTTTTTTTATGTTAGGAATGCTTCTTACTTTCCTGAATTTACTTATTATTACTAAGTTATCAAAGTTCACATGATATAACCTCCCATGCCATAACCAACTTTCTTCAACTTGAACAATAAAACATGAACATTCACCAAGTTCAAGATAAAACAAGTTACCTTTTGTTTGAGTGCCTGATCCAACTAGTTTTCCTTTGCCATCCAACAATCTTGCTTTTTCATGCATGAATTCAACTTTGAATCCATTATCGAGTAGCTATGCCAAACTCAACAGATTGTGTTTTAGTCCTTCTACCCAATATGCATTGTCACATACAAGTTCTTTGGTTAGAGAGATTCTTCCTTTTCCTTTTATGCAACAAGGTTCATTATTACCAAATCTCACATTACCACTATCATATTTTTAAACTTACTTTTATCACCAGTCATGTGATGAGAACAACCACTATCTATAATCCATGTATCATTTTTACTTATATGAGAAATGAGTGCCATTTCTTCATCATTATCAGATTCATCCTTTACAACAATGTAAACAATTTCATCTTCTTCTTCATCATCAGAATCATTAGAATCTTTAGCCATGAAACAAGTTTTCTTACCTTTATCCTTGAATGATTTGAAGTCTTTCTTGCCATTGCACTTGTGACCTTTCTTCTCATCCTTGTTCTACTTATTTGGGTACCTAGCAGCAATATGTCCAATTTCTTCACAAGAGAAATAGATTAGAGGAACCTTACCTTTGTATTTCCCTTTGCCTCTTGAATATTTCCTTGCTAGCAGAGCTTCAACCACCTCAAGATCACTGTCTGAACTTTGTCCTGATTCTTCATCACTATCTGACTAAGGATCCTTTATCTTCTTGCCTTTTTCCTTAAGTGAAAGCTTGGCTTCAAATGTTGATTCAATGTTCTTGGTAGCTAGAACATAATTATCATAGTTGTCTAGCTCGAATGTAGTCAATCTTCCAACTATGGCCTCTAAATTTATCTTATGATTTGCTTCACATCTTCTTTCTTGAATTGCAGAGACTCTGATTGCATAAATAAGAAGTAGAGTTCTAAGAACTTTACTTCTAACTGTCTCCTCCTTGAGATCTCCTCCAAATGCTTTGATTGCACTAACACATGCTTTAACTCTTTCAACATATTTTGCAATGTTTTCATCTTCTCTCATCCTCATTTGATCAAATTGTCCTCTCAAACTTTCTGCCTTGGCTCTTCTCACATTATCATCTCCTCTATAGATCTCTTTCAGCTTGTTCCACATTTCAAAAGCAGTTTTGCAATCCTTGATTTCATCAATTTTTTCATAACTTAGAGCCTATACAATATCTATCATCATATTGTTGTGAGTCTTCTTTTCAACAATATCATTGACATATAATGTACTAGCAGGTTCTGCATATTTTTCATCAAGGTACTTTAGCCCTAAATCACCAATAGAAGCCAGATGAAGTCTCATCAATCCCTACCATGTTGAGAAGTTGTCCCTGTCAATTCTTAGAATTTTCCTCTTATAAGACATCCTGATCTTTAGCTTAGATCCTTGAAATCTTTTCCTGCAAGCACCAAGAGCTTTGATACCAACTGTTGGAATTATAGATGGAGTAATTGGGAGGGGGGTGAATCAATTACCACAAAAACAAATCCACAGATCCCTTAGATGTCTTAAATGACTAGTTACTGCTGATACTCGGTAAACACTATAAAAATGCTATAGCTCAGTAGATTAACTTGTTACTGATCTTCAAGCATTCATAATTATTAACATGCATAAAAAGGTAAATAACATGAACACAAGAGACACCAAATTTAACGTGGAAACCCAATATGGGAAAAACCACCAAGTAACTAGCTACCAATTTTCACTCTTCTTAAGCGAGCCCTATTAGGAGCCAACCCTATTAAAGGTTACAATACACACTGTTAGGTGTGACCCTGTTAGAGGATTTAATCACCCTGTTAAGAGTGGCCTTGCTATAGGTCTTTAGAACAATTCAATTGAACTGTCACCTTGTTAGAGGATTTACAAAATGGCTGTTAAACCAACTCTGTTAGGAGATTTTGAAATCACTGCTACAATGGTTAGAAAGTAACAATGAATAGACCTGAATAAGATGCAACTGAATTTGTTGATTACATATCTCTATTCTGCACTATTAGATCATTCTTGATCAAATATAGCTTTGCTGCTCCTCAATGATCTCTGATCATCCTTCAAAATTCGCTCTCACAATAATCAGTCTTCCTTCTCATTCACATTACATCAAATCCATCACACACCTAGAATTCACAACTTGACCTCTTATATATACCATTCAGATTATCAAGTCAGCTCATTCACAAGTTACATTTACCAATAAACCATACATCAGTTGGCTACAGATATTACATTAAACAAATAAATTTTATTTTACAAAATAATGAAATCCTTCATTGGCCGACCTTGCTCAGTAAACACTGCTGCAGAAATAATTTCCTGAGTTAACCATCTCAACTCTGTTAACACTGAAAATCTGCAAAATCCTTTGGTTGCCGAGTTAACTTGGTAAGAACTGAATTTCCTTTGCTGTTCATGAGAGCTCGGTAAGAACTGTTTTCTGCCATATTTTCTTTTGATGACTGAGTAAGCTTGGTAGTCACTAAATTGCCTTGCTTAACCTTGAAAGCTTGGTAACAACTGTCTGTGCAAGGTAAAGTCTGAGAATGCTTGGTAGACACTATAAACCATCTTTGCTAACTTTTTGAGCTCGGTAGACTCTGTCTCTTGCCTTGCTGACCATCTGAGTTCGATAGACTTTGACTGATAACTAATATGACATTTGTGTAACATCAAAGACAACACACAATTGAACAATTGTATCCAACAACAACTACACAGGCAATATATGTATAACTAGTTGCAATGTGGTGTCAACTTTGAACATAGCTTGAGTCAATGTGCGTCCATGTTAAAATATTTTGATTATACTACGCACTGTGGTTGAGGTTGCGATCCTAATTTGTGGGTTTAATGTTGATATGCAAGTGTTTTGACATGATTTGTATTGTAAACAATCAAGATGACTTTTTTATACCGAGCAACCTAGTTTAGCATGAGTCATACCCTTTTAACAAGATTGACAAATTACTTGTCCAATAAAAAAGACACCCGATTTTTGATTCAATACATTTATAAAATAAACAATTTATCTTTATATAATACCTTTTAATCTCTACAAAGTTTTGATATTTTTTAATTGACTTTTCAAATTCATATAGACTAATATATAGACCCCTATCAACTCCACCAACACCTTACAATTTAGACTTGTGTACTTATTAACTTCTCTCCCTCAACTAGATTTCCTACTCACATCATTTTATTCATTTTTATTTGAAAAACTAAGCTAGATATTGGTCGAGCGGGAGGTTAACCCACACGCGTCAAACCTTGCTTTCATGGAAATGACATCTAAACTCCCGCCCTCTCATAGAGGCTTCACCATCCTGCATGTGACCGTAAGAGAGGAGTTCTAGCACACCATCCTCATGACCGTGTGCCCGACCGTTTTGACCCAGCCGTGAAAATTAAAGGCGGAATCCATTTCCGTGCTATTAGTTGGCAGGAGTGGAGAACGCAAAGATTGCTATTCATATATCTATGCTTGCACCACAGCCCCCACCAGATTTGCTTCCAAAGGAAAGGAAAAATGAAATAAAAGCGTAGTATATGCCAATTAACCCTCCGAGCATACTGCTGGAGTAGGTCCCAGATTCGCCCTCAAATCCTTGTCTACACCTTCGATTCGCCCTCCAATACCCACTTATTCGTCACTTCAAATTCTTCTTTTTGCACACGGATTTGGCCACGAATCCTTACAAACCGAATTGGGCTACTGCCGAATTGCCTAAGTTTGCCGTCCTTGGATAGCCATTATTCTGAAATTCCTGAAAATCCCTAGTAGACTAGTGCCAATTTGCCTTTGAATTTCTATCTTCGAAGCCCCAATTTTCTGAGTCTCTTATATATAATATTTATATTGATTGGCTAACAATGTCCTATGAGGAAGAGGAGGCTCTGGAACACACGCTTCTAGTAGTGAGAGAGGTTTCGGTGTACAAGATCCCTCCCAGAAGCACAAGCGGTGGTTATAAATGCGGCGAATGGCTGCAATCTGATAAGATTTGGTCAGGCAGATTGAGAGTTGTGTCCTGTAAGGATAAATGTGAGATTAGGCTCGAGGATCCCAATTCTGGCGAGCTCTTTGCTGCCTGCTATGTTTATCCAGGCCAGAGGGACAGCTCCGTGGAGAGTGTGCTTGATTCCTCTCGATATTTTGTATTAAAGATTGAGGATGGCATGGGCAAACATGCCTTTATTGGCCTTGGATTTGCTGAGAGGAACGAGGCCTTTGATTTCAATGTTGCACTGTCTGATCACGAGAAATACATCAAGAGAGAGAATGAGAAGGAGGGGGCTGAAGAAGATGACGATGGTAAAATAGACATTCATCCTGCGGTCAATCAGAGGCTAAAGGTTAGATTCCTTTTGTTTGCCGTCTCGTCACGCAATTCGATCGTAAAATGTTAACTCTGATTTATTTCATACATAAATAAAACAAAAGATGGAAGATGACAAAATATAAAGGGGATCACACATACACTGATCTCTCTCTCTTCCTGTTTTTTCTATTGCCTTTTCTTTGCAATGGTATGACTGTTTGTTTCTATAATGCCAATACGTTAGTGGCTATGTGTAAAAAACTTTTACTTTTAAAATTCACTTTTGGGATTTGCCCAAAATATGCCTTGATCTGGAATAATTCGCAGTGTTCAGGGATAGATCAGCACAACTCACTCTTATTTGCTTTTACGTGAAGTAGTGTTACAGATTAGGAATAATAAGCCCATCCCTTATCACGCTCAGATTTAATAAAACGTGTCAGCCAATAGCTTATTTTGAATATAAAGACACATAATTGGCAATTCCCAAATTCACCAGTCTACATGGATGTAAAAACATAGGCATTGGCACCCTCAATGTTTTTTCATCTTGTGGTGCATGCTGGATTTGGGTTAAACATGGATCTGTGCCAGTTATTGTCCAGACAGGCGGCCACTTTTCTATTTTTAGTTGTACACAAATTTACTATCGTGGAACCATTTAAAATAATATTTTAACCTTTGCATTATTTAGCTTCAGGGAACAGATTTACACGAGATTTTGATTCATGGATTCACAATTTGAGTAGTTTCAGAAGCAAATTCTGCTTCCTTGTTTGGTCCTATTAACAATACCAACTGAACTAATTTTCTCGCCTGATCGTATAACCATATTATACAAAAAGTTTGTACCATCTCTAGATTCTATTTGACCTGCAGTTCTTTAGAAATGAAATGATAGATTTTAATGACGTCCACTATGCCTAAAGTAGCCTACGGGACCCATACGATCACCCCCCTAAGATAGGAGAGGAACTACTCTAGCTGTAGTAGATATTGCCTTCCATATCTCTACTTTTTATCCAGATTTTCTACATGAAGTAAATGTCAGATTGCTAAGGTAAATATTTGATTTTGAATTGAGTCGGGAAGTCTTTTCTAATGATACCACATTTTTAATTGCCATTTAATCAGCAAAGGTCTAATAAATGTGAATTAGAACAGTTTAGCAAACTAAAAATTTCACATATCATGTAAAATTGTTTCCCCTGCAGTTTAAGGGCCATGTGCTGATATGGGCTATTTTTCCTGTTATTTCATAATATTTTTGAACAAATAGACAGTTCTCTTAAAGAATGCGTCATTTCCAATAAAAAAATCCTAGCTCGCAAAAATAAATTGTGATCAGTTGGTAAAATTGGTGATCCCATTAACACAGTTTTATAAATATATGAGGATTACACTGCATTATTTTGATATTAACAAGAAGGAAACCAGGGTCCCAACCCAAATACGGCAGTTCAAGGAAGATTTATTTTAAAGCATAAAAGCAGGCAGATACAGGCTGCTTATAGCACTTAAGAATTGCAGAACCAGCTGAACAAAACAGAGACGAGAACTTAAAAAATAGGCCAACACAAAGACAACTGAGAGGGAGAATTTACTTCTCCCTCAGAGATAGCTTTGGCCAGCTGTTCAAAGTGCTCTGTTTTAGCAGTATCCAAATCCAGCATTTTCCGCACATTGTGCTACAAACCAGAAGGAAAGCCTGCCAAATGTCTCAATATTTTTTCTCTTTCTAGTTTCCCTCATTATCTTCTCTATGCTGTGTAGCCTAGCACTCTTAACCTACGACTTGTCTCGCATATCATCCTTGTTCACATACACTTACAGGATGTCATCCACTGAATCTGGCACATTCATCTCGTCAAAGGGACTTTTTCTCTCATATTTCATTGACAGCATGTGCTGAGTTGTAAGCTGTTGGCAGTGAGCCAACATACCTTGCTGGAATCTCGACATGGTTTAACAGCCTCCTATGTCTTCTATAAGTCTAGTTGTTGTATTGAGCATTAATAAGTTGATCTTTTGGTGTAATGGCAACCCTGCGGTCAACAAGTGGTATCAGATCTTGGTTAAGGTTCGAATTCTTGCATGCCATGATGGGTAATGCTGGGAGGGGGATTGTTTGCAGTGGGCAACATCCCTTGCTGCACTTGTGACATAGTTTAACAACCTCATGTGTCCTCTATAATTCTAGTGGTTTTACCGATCATTAACAAGTCGATCTTTTGGTGCAATGACAACCCTAGTGGTTAACATAAGCTCCTCCAAAAACATACTCTTTGGGGTGTCATCTAGGCTTATCTTGTCTAGTTGTTTGTTTATTAATCACTACTTTGTGCCTTAGCTTGGTTGTTACACTTTTGGACATGAGGGCTCAGAATCACTTGTTTTGTTAGCATCCTCAGTAGACACTTGACAATGACAAAATTTCTTAGGTTCCCCCAAAGCTATAGGTTTTCCCTTTCCCAACTTGTTATCCCTAGAAACACATTTAACCTTTCGTTCAGGAGCCTCACAATGCAGCTCCTTTGGACATGGCCATTTTATGGTGCCCTCACTATCCATAGGCAACTTCTCTTTACATAGGGGGGTAGCAGGTGATTAATAATATTAGCAAGTCTTAATGGGTTTGGCAGAGCAAAGGGCTAGGTGAAAGTGGTAGAGGTAAAAAATGAGGCCTTGGTGGAATGGGATGGGAAGTAAGTTATTTTAAAAAAAAAAACTTGGCTTTAGCCTTTATAATGGAACTTTCCAGTGAGTTAAACAAGAATAATGGAATACTGAACAAAATGTTATGTCTTAGACAAAGTTCTTAGACTCAGACTCGGTAGGGACTCACTAAGGCTGGCCTGTCTTGAGACTCAGCAAGGTGGAAAAACCCAATAAATTTAGACATTTTAAAGGATTTAAAACTTGTTTCATGCATTTAAAGACACAATAACATCATCAAATAGAAGCTAATTTGATCACATACACAAGTATACATTAGTCACATAAATGCAAATTGTAGCTTAAGGAAATAACAATTTTAGATATAGAAAATTATAAATATTGTCAAATGTATATAAAACTCATGGAATATGAAATTCATGATATAAAATGTTCCAAACATATATTAAAACAAAATGGTGGTGAAACTGGGCTCTGAAATCCTTACAGCCCTGGTTTAGCACATTTAACGTGGTGCCTAGATTTATATGTAACCAAGTTAATGATTATGAAGGAGAGAATTGTTAGAAATAGGGAATACTGGGGGGGCGGGGGTGAATCAGTATTCTACAAACTTTTGTCGCCAACTGGATATTATTAATTACTTTGAACCATGCGTAAGAAAGTAAACAAGTAATGCCGAACAGTAGTAATAACCATGCATAAAGAGAACTCATAACACCATATTTTGTTAACTAGGGCAACCCTGGCCAAGGGAAAACCCCGGTGGGGATGATACCCACTAGATAATATAGTGATATATATGTTCCTTGTTAGAGGATGGACCCTGTTAGGAGTCAATGACAAAATTCAGTATAGAGAGTCCCTGTTAGGAGACTTTGAATCCCTGTTAGGAGATTCGAACCCCGTTAGGAGTTGTAGTATAGTGAATGCAAGAAGAGCTCACTGCCCAAACATGCACTTCCAATTACAAGAAGAGCTCACTGCCCAAACAAGTAATTAGTCCTTAGTTATATAGGTGCTGTATCTTCTTCCTTGACTGATCTCTGTCCTCAGCTTGAACTTGGATCAGGAAATCAGGTTCTCAAAAACTTAGCATATATCGCTTCACAAAAGGTTCGCATATCACTTATCACAATACAACTACACTCTTCTTCTTGCAAGATATCCTTTTGTATAAATATCATGCCTTTTCACAAATTGCTGCTAGGTCGGCTAAGACCACAATATTTTCCAACTTAGAGTAAACATCTAGGATGTCGGACCTAATTGGTCAAGTAATTATTTTGTAAACAAAATAATTCCTTTCTTTTAATTCTGCTGTCCTATTTCACTTGGTAAATCGTAAATATCTCTTTTCCGTATTGTCCGTACTGATGTCCGAGGTTATACATGTCATCATCAACATGTATACAGTCTCCATCCATCTTTGCTAGTCATAATATGACATCATAAACTTTTTACATATAAAACAATGAACTGCTGTAAACCAATTTCATAGTTAGACAATTTTCTGAGTACCAAAAGCTAAGTGTCTTTATTACCGAGGTTTTCTGCAAGTAAGTACATCATGTGTTGCCATTAATGACAACAATTACATCACTACATATATAGCCAATTGTCAACAAGACTTTCTCTAGAAACAAAGAGTCATACAGAGAACATTAAGATAAAGGAGATCTCTTAAAGCAATTGAAAATTAACAATAGAAAACAAAGAACTCAAAGAACATGTTCAAAAATTACAGTTTAACTTGGAGAATGGTGAATATGTGCTGCTTTTGACAAAGGAGGACCTAGAGTAAATGAAAACAACAATTGAGAACGAAGGAATTGGAAATAAAATACTGGCGGCCCACAAAGTAAGGAAATCCAATCAGCAATGGCAAACATGGAGCTAAAAAAAAAATCAATTTTAAGAGAACAAACTGAAGAGATCAAATCATCTACAAACAAACACACCAAGTGACTTCATCTAGAAACAAGTAAGGCAATAGATTTGAGAAGATAAGGACAGAAATTATAAGGCAATGCATTTCATCATTAAAGGGCTGAAAGACCACGAGAAAAAGGAAAATACAAGTAATAAGAGACTTTCTTAAAGATCAGCTGGAATGGTATGGAGTAATCCAACAAGCACAAAGAATTGGAAAATGGATGAAACATGATAGAGGCAAAAATGTAAGATTCACTTTGAAGAACATAAAGGACAAAAACATGATTCTAAGAAACAAGAGATTCCTCAAAGGCACACACATATACTTTGATGAGGATCTTACCATAATTCAACAAGAAGATAGAAGAAAATAATGGGCAAAAGTAAAGGCAACAAGGGATAATGGAAATTGGGCTTGGTTGCAAATTGGGAAGGCCCAAATCAATAACATGATGACATGTAGGAAGTAGGAACTCGAGCCCCCTAGGAGTACATAAATATGGTTAGTTGGAATTCTAAAGGTTACCCATAAAGAAGAGGACCTGTTGTAGAGCCCATAGTTAAGAGGTAAAGATGTCGTATTTCTTATAGAGACACTTGAGTATAACAGGTGTAAAGTCCTAGAGTTTGAGGTTTACAAAAGAGCTTTAGTTTGGAAAGAAAGAACTGGTAGTGGCAAATGACATAGATGAATTACCATCTTCATTATAGAAACATGGGGCAGATTCATAAGTATAGAGAAAGAAGACTCGAACAAGCGCTACATATGGATGAAAATAAAAAAAATTCAAGTTTCAATGAGGGTTGTGACAAGCTACTTTGCTCCAAAAGGTTCAAAAACATATAAGAAGAGGAATTTAGATCGAGAGGACCCTTACGCATCTCTAAAAAAGAACATTTCTTTTCTCAACACTTTGGGTGAGGTCTTAATAATAGGGGACTTCAATGCTAGGACAACAAATAACCAAGCTCTCAATATGAAAAGAAGTTATATAAAAAGAAGTGACCCGCTATGGTTAGAAGAGGAGAAAGACCAATGCTGGTAGAAGTCTACATAGGATAACAAGGGAAGTGCTAATCATTATGGAGCGAAATTATTGGACTTTTGTATTTTGTACCTAAGTCACGGGGTTTGCCGAATTTTCTGCTTTAGGTTTGAAATTTGGCAAACCCATAAAAAATTAAAAAAATTGCTGAAGTTCGGCCCAAATTTGTACAACAATTATTTTGTTGTTGTTTCGCAAGAAATATATTTCATTCTAACGTTTTTAGGGTTTTTGATTTCTATTGGCTATAGCCTAGAGATGCTGTGAATGCACCCACCTAGGTGAAGTTCTGTGTGGCACAACATCACTCAAACACCGAAAAAGTCCAATCTTCTACATGCTACAACAACCAATCTTCTATGTGCATAGGTTTGCTGAGTAAATGCCAAAATAACGTTCTCCCAGTGGAAACGAGAATGTAAATGTCAGAGGAAACGATGATCTCCTTGCGGCAACGACAATTACCAAGCCAACAAACATTTTGAAAGATTAGATTTTAATAGTTTATAATTTTATTATAATGTAACTTTTATTTCTTTATCAACAGTAAAGCTTTTATGTATATTTTTTTATTAGAAAAATATCAATGTTTTACGTATTTATTTATTTATTTACTATTAGTAAAACATTAATATTTTTTTATTCTTATCTATTATTATTAATTAATTTATTATCACATTACTTATATATATATATGAAAAGTTATATAAGGTGAATTTTATGTCAATTTTTTTCGAATTATTTTGACCTTGCCAAACCTCATCCAAACTTCATGGTTGTCGAATTTGAACTTGAACTCGAACTTGTTGACTTAGGTTTGTACAACATGGTCATATGCAACGGTATGAAAGCATTGTTGATCCTACAAGTCTCGTTGGCATGAAGATTGTGAAATATAAAGAGCGTTGTCATTGATGGGCAAATTGAGTGGCGACCAATCAAAGGAAGTAGATGACATAAGGTGTTAGTACTAATAGAAGAATAAATCGATATTCACTCGCATACACCACACAACCACGTGCAGACAAGCGTGAAAGGTAGTTGATCTAGGTCATCAATGGAGTGAGTCACCATGGATTTGACGGGAGAGAAATGGGCAAAATGGATGTGACAGAAGCGAAGAGTGAAATGACGGAAGCATGCATGGACAAATGCCACTATTGGTTCACAGACTGACTAACAGGGCTACCAATCTAGACCCTAGGAGTATGGGTCATGGGTTTCTTGTGAACGAACTAGACATGGAATTCAAAATTTGAATTAAAAAATGAGCGAGATAATTTTGTTATGGGTAATTGTACCTTGACATCGTAGAATGAATATAAGCACTCAAAAAAAAGAGTTGTTGTTGAAGTTGTGGGTTGTTGTTGTTGGCATAAGAATGTGAAGAAGCCAAAGAGAAGGAGAAGAGTGTGTAGAACACACATAGCTAATGAAAGTGTAGACTAGCTAGGAAGAAGATACAACGATAGGCTGTCATAAACAACCAAGGGGAGAAGTGAGACCAAAGAACTCACCAAGTTAACAAGGAGATTGGTGCATCTTTAAAGATACACAATGGAGACCTACAAGGCAAGCTAGTGCCACATTTCAAGTCTAATACATTAGATTGCTTTCTTTCCCTTGCATCTATTTGTAGCTCTTGACAGGGCAAGCTTTATTAGTAAGCTTATTGTAAAATCCTCTAACAAGCTGTCTCTTAGAAGGAGACTTGTAAATCCTCTAACAAGGTAGCTCTCACAAGCTTGTTTAACCTTGACAGGTTATAGACATTGCTAACAAGATCTGTTTCTAGAAGAAACAATTGTAGCTCCAAATAGGGCAAACCCTTTACATACATTATAAGGGCTAGTGGGTATATTATCCCCACCATGGTTTTTATCCTCTAATTGAGGGTTTCCACTTATAAATCTCTATGTCAACTTGGTGAATGCTTTTGTGTGTGAATTTATTTGCTTCTACTTATTGCATTTGGCTTGGCTTTAGCTATTAAGTGGTTTGCACTTAGTTTGTTTACAATTGTTAAAGGAGTAGCCGGTCTTGGAATTGGTATCGATTTACCCCCCGTCTCAATATTGGTTGGGACCAATAAGCATGGTCAAATTCAAGGAACATTACTTGTAAAGCTTACAATAGTCAAAGTGTGGTCGACTATGTTATTTGTTCTCAAGATCACACCTCTAGGGCAATGGAGATAGAGATAGGAAAATGTCCAATAGGGGTAAAATCAGATTACAATACATTTTTTTATGAAATTAGCCATTATAGTTAACCCTCTTCTAGGGAAAATCTTTAGCAACATGGTTTGAATGCAAAATCAGCTTTTGGGCAGAAATAGAAGGTAAGAGGGCTAAGGGTAGGCTGGTATTTAGACCAAAAGACTCCACTATACGTTAATGATAATTTTCATATATATATATATATATATATATATATACGTGTGTGTGTCCATTCGTACATATTTCATACCCACCCAAGTATGAGTATATACGTGATATTACTATACTAAGACATGATAGCTTGCTTGGTACACAAAGATCATTATACAAAGAAGTTAATATTTCTTATTTAGTTCATTACAGTGTTTTGCTTATTTGGATAGCTCATGGTAGTCCTTGTACTTTCTTGATTGTCTGGCCATTCTAGTCCTTGGTTTAGGTGGTTAGGTTCATACCTATTGGTCTATCGGTGGATTTGGGTGTTCCCTTCCTAACTCTCATTTTGGCAACACTTGCCTCCGCAGTCATGCACCTACAAAATGGAAATGGTTCATGGTAATAACATGTTTCCAACTAATTTGAAGTAATAAAAAATATCACATAATCAAAGATATTCATTTTCCAATTCCATCTTAATGACTAACAAACATGTCATCTGACACATTAACTGATAACCAAATTTCCATTTCATAAGAATCAAAATATCTCAACAACTTTATCAATAAATCAATTTCACATGAACCATTATTCTCAACAGATTTAGTGAACAACTAACTTCACATGAATTTTTCCAACGGCTAGAATGTTATTTACTGTAGCAAAAATTTGGGATGTAACAAGTGTTATTTTTGTACTCAAATTTAAGGGTAGATTGTGATAAGAATTCAGACAGTACTCCATTGATCGGAGTTTATTCATTTTAGATGCTGTAAAGCATGGCTGAAAGATCTTGAGTGCCTCTCAAAAAAAAAAAAATTGCATTTTCTACGTGCTGACAGATTGGGCAATATTTTACCCACAGGATTTGAAATTTAATAGATATGATGACATTAATTATGTGGATTGTGCTCTACAGACTTTTGCAATGGAAATTCCCAAGGAAAATGATAAATGGAAGTGGGCATCTTTATTATGTCCCTTTCAGTCAGTTAACATGGAGTGAAGAAAATAAATATTCTCTAGTATATCTGCAGAGGAGGAATTGCTTCTTATATGGAATTGCTCAATGGTTTGACTTTGATTAAACTGAAACCCTCTCCATCCCTGAATCATGAAATAGGGTGGTGTCAACATTGAAGTTTATGAAGAGCTTATTGGTGCTGCGATGGGCCTAAAATTCCATGGTTTAAAGGTTCACAAGCAAAGAAATAGTGTAGGACACCAAAAACATGAGGAAATTTTTCAACAAAGGAGAGCCTCTGATCAAGCATCAGAATGGGTTCATCAAGGAAACAACGCCTCCTGCTAGGACAAAGTGTGTTGGGCTTCGACCAAGCATTTCACTCTTGACAGTTAGTTTAAAAGTTACTATGGCTATCACTTTCCCCTTCTGAATTTTCTAAGACTAGAGTTCCTAGAGTTCAAGACAATAGTTCATATTTGAGGATAAAAATTTATATTTTGCACTTTTGCCTAACTTTAATTCTGAAAACTAAAGAAAATACTGAGAAGGGGAGGGGGTGATTCTGAATTATAGAATTTAATAAAAGCAAAGACTAAAAGAATCCAAACACAAGGAAAACAGTGACTCAAAGAATTTATTGCATGGAAAACCCTTCTGGGGAAAAAACCTCGGTCCACTTGTAATCTGAAATGGGCTTCAACCCAGTACAATATCAGAGCTTCAACTCAAGACAAGGCTACAACCTTCCTGTCAAAAGGTTCCACCTCCAACTAGTATATGGCAACAACCATAGAAATTACAACTTGACAATTTGAAAACAAACACCTTATTTTGTAGTCATACTTAGCATCAACCAAGAAAGACCGCTGAGACATTAACAACTGGAAATTTCTGGAATGATTTTCACTCTGACCATATTCAGTAGATTACTTTTGAAGATGTATACAGTGCCAAGGCTTCAGTATTCTGCAAAGTGAACAGTTTCGATATCCCCTTTTGTAGAAGGCCAAACACCAAGATTTTAACACCAACTTTCAGAAAAATATTTGAAAATCTCTTACAACTCCAGAACCAAAACCAACACACATATTCAACATTCACAGTCATTTAGAAGCTATACGGCCACAACCCTGTTCGACTTTATCAGTTTTTGTCAGTACTCAAAAACTCCTTTCACCAAACTGTCATATGGTTCCAGCATAGTCTGCTCCAGCATTCCGCTCATCATAACTGATTATATCTCCACATTTCTTTTTGAAAAAACTGATAATGATATCCATGATTTTACAATTTTTTAAAATTGTATATTATTTTTACCAACGCAGGAACACTGGCGATACCTGTTGTTTTCCTCACCTAATCATATATCCGTCATATCTCAGAAAACAATATCATATTTCTGACACTGTGACACCTGCCATCTCAGAAAATGAGACCATCTTCTATTGTTTTTGACAGCCATATACATTACGAGCTTCTATGGAGATGCTTGACATCAATTTTTAATAGTAATGGCAGCACCAATATATGCTAGTGTTAATGTTTTGCCCAGAGAATAAACAGCAATAAAAGGTAGAATAAAAATGCAAAGATATACGAGATTATCCTGGGAAAACCCTTCCACTTGTAGGGAAAAATACAACCACACCAGAAAATATATCTTTTATCGATAATAAAATCTTTGAATACAATGCTTTCACTTGATTCCCAATTGTACTATATACACACCAAGTAATCACACACATAGAATTGAGAGACTCTTCACATCACAACCGAACGTCTCTTCAATTTTCAAAAACAAGTCTCTTCATCTTTCCAAACACATGCCTCTCCGCAGGACACATGTCTCTACACATAATATTGTCTCAAATATTATGATAAATGTTTTCTTCTGTTGAAGATGACCATAATGGTCATATTTCTAGCACATAAATTTAGAGAGGAAAATCTCTACAGCAGCTACAATCTTCAACACTCCCTTCTAGCAAGAGGTATCTTTAGTATGTCAGGCACACATAGCTGCAACCAAAGATGTTAATGATAAATTTACATCATATTAAACATGTTATTTCAGCATAACATAGTTCACCATAGTTATTTCATAAGCACATAAAATTTTAGTCATGGAGTCACACATGATTTCCACTATGCCTACACGCAAAGGGAGGAACAAGGGCTTTCACCTCAAACTTTCCCAAAGAAGAATGCATTTCCACCATGCCTACTTGTAGAGGGTGGAATAGAGACTTTCACTTCAAACTTCTCCTAGAGAAGAATGTGTTTCCACCATGGCTACTTGTAGAAGGTGGATCCATCATACCTACTCGCAAAGCATGGAACATAGGATTTCACCTCAAACTTTTCTTATAAAGAGGAGCTCATTACTAGCATGAATAAGAATGGTTGGGATTATCCCTCAACAGAGAATTCCTCTCAGCAGATTACCACAATAAGATAGCTGATGTAACCTCCCTCTGAAGCTGAAACATCTCCTTCCGAATATGTATCATCAAAGCAGCATCCTCATCTTATTGCTTCTTGTTGCACCCTGCAACCAAGAGAGATATTCATAACTCATCAAATCAACTATAATTGAAATCAATATTAAGAGCATACACCATTCCTAGTAATATAACATAGAATACATCTCTTTTGTATAGACTTCCATGTAGGCCCAACATAGATGATGCCAGATTGCTATTGAGGTGAAGTTCAGGAAGACAAAATTATATTAGAACAAAAATATGGGAAACAACCAAAAGACAGTCCTTTCATTAAGTTTTTAAAAATAATAACCTTCTCACTGTTAAATCTTTGAAGTTTTATGATCACACATAGATCAGAGTCTTAGGAACGCAAACAACGTATTGTCTTCCAAAATTTGCTTACTTTACAATACCATAAATTTTGTTTATCTTTCATTTTGATATAGACAACCAATTTTTTAATTATTTTACTACATTTATATCCAAGAACTTGTATTTCTAGAACATTAAAAATTAACTTACCCTGCTGAAGAATATAATTATTATATGTATAAAACTAAGAGCGTCCAAAACAAGTACACCTAAGGAGTTTGGCAAACGTTTCTTTCATCAGTTCAACTTATGAGAAGTCATTGTAGAGCTTGTCTTTCCTCCTATATAATTGTGATGCAACACCTAGGGAGCGGCAAAATAGCCATAATTAGATGATTCGGACCTGTCGAGTGGCCATCCCAAAAAAGACGATCCCTCACAAGTGGTGCTCGTGCCCATCTCCAATTCATTTACTCCTTGCCATCCCCATCCCCATCATCACTCTTGTCGGTGTTTTAGAGTTAAATCTCTCTATTTGGTTTCTCTTCTGTACGTATACTTCTATATGTAATACTCACTGCTCTTCTATGTTTTTGTATTCTCTCTCTGTTCAATATAGAAACATTCTCTCTCTCTTCAAAATGCTTCTTTTTCTCTCTTTGTTTGTTATAGAAACATTCTTGTGTATACTTGTATATATAGATCATAAACTATTTAATAACACATTCATTATTTTACCATAATATAGTATTAGAGCTATTCTTTTTGAAAAATAATAATGTCATTTTTGAAATTTCTTGAGTTGTTTTTTGAACTAGGTTTTGAAAATCTTTGATTTCTTCATGAAATTTTTTGACTCAAGATTTTTGAAAATCTTTGCCTAGGTGTGTTCATTTTATTTTTCTAGAACTTTCCCAAGTAGGGTTTCTTAGCAGCATTTTTTCTTGCAAATCCTCTCTGCTAGGGCATTGGTTTTGGTTTGCAACTTACTTTGCTTCTCTAGGCGTCAATTTTTGGGAAACGTAGGTCTCACGTGTCTTTGAATCACTTTTTTTGGGTCATTGTTTCGTTGACTTTTAGTAGAATTTTTCTCTACAAACAACGACCTTTGCTCACTCTTCATTTTTTGACATCTATTTGTTTGCAACCTACTTTCCTTATTGCCTTTTTTCTTCAGATTGTGACTTCAAAAATGACCTGCGATTTTTTTTTTTGCTAAATTGCGACTGTTTTTTGGCCATTTCAAACCTTCTCTGCCTTTTTCGGTGCCATCAAGGGTTTTTACAACCTTTTGTCATTGATTTCTAGCAAGAGCAATTTCGTTTTCTACCATTTTTACAATCAAATCTGCCACTTCTTTGGTTTTTCAAAAATGGCTAGGTTTCTTTCGAAACTCTCTTTTACCGTGCCATTTTGGAAAACTTTTTTTAGATTCTTGGTGGGTTTTTGTAGATCTCATCTGGGTTGGCCTCTATTTTTTTCTGGGTCTTCCGTTAATCTGCCTCAAAGTTTGTGCCTATGTAGATATTCACTTTTTTTGCATAAAAAAATGTGTCATGGCATCTCTCACCAATCTTCTCTTGGAAGGCAGTTAGCAATTCAATGAAAAGAACTATGACACTTGGAAGTAGAGAATGATGACAATATTCGAGCACTGTCGTCTTGAGGCGATTGTTCTGGGCATCGAGATTCGTCCTACCATAGTTGATGCTACTCAAGAGAAGTTTGATGAGGGTAATCGTGAAGCGGTTATGCTCATCAAGCTTTTAGGTACTAATGATCAGTTGCCTCAAGTGTTGTTTGGCAAGGCAACTGCAGAGATCTAGAGAACACCGAAGTATCTCCATGAGACATTAAACAAAAGCAAAGTGTTCTTTTTGAAGAATCAACTATTCTCTATTTTTATGGATGAATACATGTCCTTACAAGAACCTCTTCTAAAGAATAAGGATATTAGAGATGAGCTTGAGGCCATTGGCTGTACAATGGAGGAAGAGGATATGGTGATAATTACTCTAAAAAGTCTACCACCATCCTATGAGCACTTTATTGAAATGCTCAACATTACTGCAACTAATGTTGACCTCAAATTTCCACACTTGTGCACCAAATTTTTGCTTGAGGACTGTTGGAAACAACATTTTGGTAGTAGTGCTCCTTCATCCTCCTTTGAACAAGCATTTTGACCCCAATCCTTTCACAAGGATAAAGGCCAATCTTAGTCATTCACCCAGTCTCAAGATAGCTCCAAAAAGAAGCAATCTAGATGCACTATTGTTGCAAATTTGGTCATGTGATCCGAGAATGCAGGACTCACATTGCTTTTGAAAAACGGAAGTAGGGAGGGTCTCAACCACATGCCAATATTGTAGAGCATGTAGAGCTCATTGATCAATTCAAGTCTTCCTTTTACATCTTTTCAGGATTCACTTGCAATATTTTTTGTTTTGAAGTTAGATTGACCATTAAGGGAGGGTATTAGAGTTAAATCTCTCTAATTTTGTTTTTCTCTTTAGTAGATTTATTTATGTTTCTAATGGTCACCCCTTTTCTATGTTTCCATAATCTTAGAATGTAGGACTCACATTGCTTTTGAAAAACAAAAGTAGGGAGGGTGTCAGCCATATGCCAATATTGTAGAGCATGTAGAGCTCATTGATCAATTCGAGTCTTCCTTTTACGTCTTTTGAGGATTCATCTGCAATAATTTTCGTTTTGAAGTTAGATTGACCATTAAGGGAGGGTATTAGAGTTAAATCTCTCTAATTTTGTTTTTCTCTTCAGTAGATTTATTTCTGTTTCTAATGGTCACCCCTTTTCTATGTTTCCACAATCTCTCTTTGTTCAATGGAAACTTTATCTTTCTCTCTTCAAAATGTTTCTATTTCTCTCTCCTTATTTGTTATAGAAACATTCTTGTGAATAGTTATATATTGATCATTTAAGATATCTTGCAACCCCATTTGCAAAACCTTCACCAAGTATTTTGCCTTATGAACCATTCATTAGAAAGCCCCTTAAGCTCATCAATTGATAAGTAGTTAAGCATGCTTAGGCTGGAGTAGTACTGGGATGGGTGACCTCCCGGGAAGTCCTGGTGCTTCACCCCTGCGAGCATCACCTAGATCCAATGAATGCTAAGTGTTCCATTTATTCTCATGAGAGATGGATTCATGTTGAATCACTACTCATGAAACATGGGTCAATGAGTTTGACTCAAAATCACACAGTTAAATCCTGATAGCAATATCACAATTTGACTTGCTATGGAAATTATCTCCTACTTATCAATTGATGAGCTTAAAGGGCTTTCTAATGAATGGTTCATGAGGTACAATACTTGGTGAAGGTTTTGCAAATGGGGTTGCAAGCTTTGGGTTTAACCATGGAGGAAACTCCATAGTTAAGCGCGCTCAGGCTGGAGTAGTATTGGGATGGGTGACCTTCCGGGAAGTCCTGGTGCTTCACCTCTGTGAGCATCACCTAGATCCAATGAGTGCTAAGTGTTCCATTTATTCTCATGAGAGATGGATTCATGTTGAATCACTACTCATGAAACATGGGTCAATGAGTTTGACTCAAAATCACACAGTTAAATCCTGATAGCAATATCACAATTTGACTTCTTGTGGAAATTATCTCCTACTTATCAGTTGATGAGCTTAAGGGGCTTTCTAATGAATGGTTCATAAGGCACAATTCTTGGTGAAGTTTTTGCAAATGGGGTTGCAAGCTTTGGGTTTAACCATGGAGGAAACTCTGTGGTTAAGCGCACTTAGGCTGGAGTAGTACTAGGATGGGTGACTTCCCGGAAGTCTCGGTGCTTCACCCCTGTGAGCATCACCTAGATCCAATGAGTGCTAAGTGTTCCATTTATTCTCATGAGAGATGGATTCATGTTGAATCACTACTCATGAAACATGGGTCAATGAGTTTGACTCAAAATCACACAGTTAAATCTTGATAGCAATATCACAATTTATGATATCTGTTTAATAACATATTCATTATTTACCATAATAGTCCGCTTAGCTCATTATACACCTATGATGTGTATGGGCTATGCACCCGTTGCTTCGACTCGGCTATGTTTTGGTAAGTCTGTCTTCTACGAAAGACAAACATACTTAACCTCTCTTGGCCCAGACAAAAAGTAGGGTTCTCTAGCTATCCAACCATTATTGGGGTTGGAGAGATTGTTACTGCAAATACAAACCAGACTTAATGGAGATGCCGGGACGCATGAACTCCATAACTGATTCACCAAACCAATCTAGAATTCCATGCGCTATCCAAGGACTTAGTTCCTTCGAAACCTACTTGGCATTACCTATGATCAGTGACAAAAAATCATCCAGCAATACACGACACCAAGATATATCAGTACAGATGGTAGTTACCATGATAACCATCAGAATTCCAATGTCTACATCATAATGAATGATTAAAAGACCTTGAACGAATGACCACCATATATGATAACCAACGACACACCCGACTCATCTCCTGCAATGGCAACAACACCTCATACTGATGAGTGACTCAACAATCATACCCCTAATTCTGCGAGCTTGCGTAAAGGAGGAGGAAGCTGTTGTTCTAAAAGACTGGTGACCTTTCAACTTTATTTACATGCCGTGCTGCAACGATTGAGCAATACAATCATCTTCTTCTCAGGCGCAGACTCTCATTTAGAGTTAGTTCACTGAAAATCATGAAACATTTGCAATGGAGCCCTCCTCCAAACTCAACTGGTCCACCCAGAGCTTGACCTTTGTTGTAGTGACTTACACACTCTATGCATTGTCCAAAGAGATGGAGCAACTGGTTTCTTGATCACTGTTCAAACAGTCCACTTGGCAATGCTAATCACGATGACAATACTTCCTGGTAGATGCAACACTGAGACGTCTGCAACTTCCATTCAATCCAAGGCTCCATCTTAATGAGTCTTCAAACTTCTCATATTATACCAGTTTTTACAAATGCACGAAGATCAATGATAGTGTAGAAATAGTGTTCTTTCTGAACATGAAGATGCAATACATATATAAAAAGTCCCTCTGAGCATCAAACTGACAAATATTGACAGAGTCAACAAATTGAATACAAAATTGAATATATAAATTATCTGGTATTGACAGACACGATGAACTGAATATGAGAACTGTGAAAAACATGTGCATTATCTTCCTTTGATAGGAAATGAAAAATGCCAACAATCTTAATAACATATTCATTTTTCTGAACCCGCACCACAAGAACAAAAGCCAATGAAAGTAAATTTCTTCAGACAAAGATCCCACACCAAATAGAAGAATATGACAAGCACTAGAACAAAGCAAATATAATAATAAAGACTGCAGTTACAACCCAAGCAACTAGAAGCAATTAGACCGGAAAAAGAAAATCTAATTTGCAGCAATTTATTCCCAATACTTGCTAAAAAAATAATGACAGACATAAGATATTATGAAACTTGAAGAATCTGAAATATCCTATCCTGGTTCTGGATCTTACTACAACTTGGCTCCGATACCATGTTAATGTTTTACCCAGAAAATAAAGATAAACAACAATAAAAGGTAGAATATAAATGCACAAAAGACGCAAGAGATTATCCTGGGAAAATCCTTCTCTTGAAAGAAAAACCCAACCACACCAAAAATATTTCTTTTATTGATAATATAATCTTCGAATACAATGCTTTCACTTGATACCCAATTGTTGTGCATGCACACAAAGTAATCATGCACACACACACATATATATATATATAGAATTGAGAGGCTCTTTACATTACAACCGAAGGTCTCTTCAATTTCCAACAAAAGTCTATCTTTCCAAATGCATGCCTCTTTGCATGACACGTCTCTGCACATAATATTGCCTCGAATATTGTCATAACTGTCTTCTTCAACTGAAGATGGCCATAATGGTCATATTTCTATTACATAAAATCAAAGATAAAGATCTCTATTGCAGCTACTATCATCGACAGCTAGGACGTTACACTACAGCTGTCATCCAGTTCACACACTTTTTTAAAAACTGTGACATGGATAATCTTTTTACCCAATTTGCAGAGCCTGTCAATGTGCTTAGTAACGCCTAATTACAGGTGAATGAATGATATTTGCCTGGAATAAAAACGTCAAATTCCCTGCACTGGAATGTTATTGCAGCCACCTAACGCTTACAAATTGAGAACATACACTTGTCGGTGATTTCTTTGTCAACACAGAAACAAGGATCTCCAAGAACATCAACCCAGCAGACTTTGTCTCACATGCCAACGCAAAACCAAACAAACTAGATGCCAGCACAATCACCATTTGTCTCATGTGGCATATGAAAGCTGACAAGGATCCAGTCAGCACACCCAAACACAAAATACAAACTATGTTATAGGAAAACAACTACAAACCAACAACACAATCTCCATAGTAGCTTTAGCAAACATTGAAGCTTTCAGCTAAACACAATTAATGAAAAATACCAACAATATCCCCCTATTTTTCATTGATGACAATCCCATACTGCTCTCCCTGAATGAGTCTACTCCCCCTTTGACATCAATGATCATGAAGTAATTTAATAAAGATCTGAAAAATTGAGGTAGAAGATAAAACATTTAAGTGCTCCCCTGAAAATAAGCCATTCAGTGAGGCAAGGTTACACCAAGTCTACTCCTGAAGTATTCAAAGCATTCCCAGGGTAATGTATAGTAAATATATCAACCACCTATTCTTTAGTACACATATTCCAGCTTGACAATGTGATTAGCAACTTGCGCTTTCAAAAAATGAAATTTGATTAGAATATGTTTAGTATGAGAATGCATAACAGGATTTTTGGAAATGTCTATAGTGCTGATATTGTCAAAGTAGATAGAAATAGGATAACAAATCTCAACTTTAAAATCGAGCAATGAATGTTTCGTAAGTTACCTTATTCGCCCCTTAGCATGCAAATTCGACATTTGATTCGTAGCTAATTCAAAGTCGCTTCTGGTTCTTGTCAAATTCATCACTTGTCTGATGAATGATGAATTCCCTGTGGGTTCTCTTTTTTGGATCCTAGACGAATTTGGGCGAATGTCAAGCGAATTTTGTAGTTGACGGAAGAGGTCGGGAGGAATTTGGAGCTAATTTGGGTGTGCAACCAAAAAAGTTTGACTTTTTAATGTTTTTATTGTTTTGAAAAGGCATTTTTTTGGTTTAAATAAAATCTGATTTATTATCCAACCTACCCAACCCTAAAACATGCCCGCACTTCATATAGTGGTGTATGAACTTATTTGCTGCAGCATAATTTTACACACACACACACACACACACACACACACACATAAAATTCAAAATTCTTGTACGGACAAACCCAAAACGAACCTGAACCCAGCCCCAAAAAAATTTGATCGAGTTTCGAACCTGCATCCAAACCAGAATCCGAACCGGCAACTTAGAATGTTTCATCCAAATTTCTTGATTTGACCTAGCCTGTCTGATAAGTGCTCCTATGTTACTGGTTGAAGTTTGCTGGTATTGGCTTGATGTTCTGTATCTATTTTTCCTATGTTGTCTTTCAGATTTATGCAGATAACAGTTGTGGGTTTGTGTTTTTGTGCAAGGGGGCGTTCCACGTTTTGGATTGCTTGCAGTATAATGAAAGAATACATATACATTTCAACAAACAATCTAGTTCAGCAGTAGATGTTCAATAAGCACCAAGGAAAATAAATTAATAATTTATTATTCAGGCATCACAAATACAGTACATCGGCTACTCTGTCTTCAACTAGTAAGACTAACTTGTGCAACTGACATTGTTGGAGTGGCTGGAGTGTGTCGTGTTCTGATCACCTGATAACACAACCTCAAATATGAATGGTACTCTGTCCCTATTCAACTTTCACTCTGTTCCGCTACCCTGGTTCTCAACATCAATCAATTTGCTGGACTCCTCAAAGAATGTGGACCCTTAGAAGACAGCTGTTATATATATGAATACATATTTTTCCTGACTCTAGTTCATTTGATGCATACACTGTCAAAATTGATTGTTCTTCAAATTTGCCGATGGTCTCTAACCCGATAATATCCAGGCTACCCTGCTAGCTATTCCAATCACTAGTTCCAATAGGATTGCCATGCTGTCGATATCCCAAATGTTAACTTCCTTATTATCTAGTATAGATAAATCAAACTCAAGTGTCAAAGGCCAATAGGCCAATTTGACATTTGAGTAATTGAGTTATATTGTCTTTTTATATATGAATAAATTATTATTTACTGTATTATTTTAAATTATATTTATAATCTTCTATAATTATCGCAGGACTATCTTAAACTAATTATCATTAGTTTATCAATGTCAATGTTTTAAAGAAATTATTGGCTGTGTCTATTCCATCCAATTGACACTTGATTGGTGGCTCCCTAGTTTGTGTCCATATGATTGATGCTTAACACCAATCGGGGGTTTGGAAGGTGGCACATAATTACTTTTGTCTCACACGTAAAAGACAACAGTTCCATTTAACACAGCAATAAAGAAGACAAAAATATCCTTTGAGCACAAGAAGGAAGAAAGTTGTGGGCAATAACGTGAATAGATGGCTGCCTGAATTCGCATGTCATAACATTGCTTCCGCAATCACCATACATATTGGGGTAAATCGACTTAACAAAACATACATATCAACAGGATATTACTGATACCAAATTATTAAAGAAATAAAATTACAGAAATTCATTATTGAACTAAATTGTAAATTCACAGTAAAACTATTACTGTTATACTCTGGCAATAATCTGATTAAAAATTTACATGGTATTAGAGCCTTGTTAAATTAAAAGGATCCTAAAGTCAGATTTATTAAGCAAAACTATTAAGATGGTAACCGGATTAAAAGTGGAAGACAGACTTGATGGTGCTGTGAATTTCACTTCTTGGAAATTCAAGGTATTACTTACAAGAAAATGAATTAACTGACTTCATCAACAAAGATATGCCTCAATCCAGCGATGTTGACGAAGTATCCCAATGGAAGAAAAACAGTACAAAAGCCAAGTAGATCTTAGTGGATTCAGTAAAAGATCATATAGTTCCTAATGCCCATTATCTCTAATTTGTCTACAGCAAAAGAATTTTTTTAAAACATTGGAGCAGATGTATGAAACCAATAACACCAGTCGAGCATTGGCATCAAACAAAAACTTCAACACATAAAAACTATAAAGGAAGATTCTATTACATCATATTTCCTGAGGATCACTGAATTGAGAGATCAACTATCAACCATTGGACATGTCACTGATAGTAAGGAACTAACCATGTTAGCTCTAAAAGGACTCCCCTCCTCATGGGAACCATTTATTCAAGGAGTCGGTGCAAGGTCCAAAATGCCAAAATTTGATAGACTATGATTGGATTGTATACAATAAGAGTCTAGATGGGCTACTAGAGAAATTGATTCTAACACCCACAATGAAGAAAGCCTTGCCTTAGCATCCAAAACCTAAAAAAGAAAAGGAAAATTTGATTGAAAAAGAAACTTCAAAAGAAATAGAGACCAAAGGAAAGTTTTCAAATCTAAACCTTATGAGAAGATAGATTTATCAAAAATCAAATGCTTCAGATGTGAAAGAACAGGACACTATGTCAGGGATTGCAGAACCGAACTCAAACAGCAAGCTTCTACTGCTGATGTCCACAAGAAGAATCTGAAGATAAATAATTCTTATTCATTTCAGCATTTCAAGCAACACATTAAACATCAACTGTACTTGGTTGATTGATAGCAGGGCCTCCCAACATATGATAGGCTTCAGGAACAATCGTTCAATCTAATTGAAAGATAATCTGATCTAGAAGTGACTATTGGCAATGATACTAGTTATCCTGTAAAAGGTTCAGGTACAGTTCATCTAAAATTTGAATCAGGTATATCACTTAAATTAAGTGATGTATTATATGTACCTGGGATTAAAAGGAATCTTGCATCAATTTCTGCACTAGAAGACAAAGGTTATGAAATAGCTTTTTCAAAAGGTTCCTTTCTTGGCCTAAAAATTCTCATATCAAGGAAACACAAGAAATTGGATATAGACATGAATGCCTATACAACTTATCTACAAGCTCTATTCAAGCCTTGCTAATGGAATCTTCAAATCCAAATGAGCTATGGCACAAAGACTTGCTCACAATACAAGGGACTAGAGTACTTATAAAAGATGGTCAAAGAAGCAGGAATCAAGAGAGAATTTAGTGTCACCTACAATCCCCAACAAAATGGGGTAGCAGAAAGGAAAAATAGAACAATTGTAGAAGCAGCAAGAGCAATGTTGCATGATCAAAATCTCCAAAACTTTCTATGGGCAGAGACCTCTAAAACTACTGTTATGTTCTAAACTGAAGTCCACATCACATCCTTGAAGACATGACACATGAAGAAGCCTTCGGCATATAACTTGAAGTGAGTCATCTTGGGATATTTGGATGTCCTGTCTATATAAATGTACCTAAAGATAAAAGAACTAAACTTGAGCTCTCAGGCAAGAGAGGAATTTTCGTAGGCTTTATGAGTCATCTAAAGACTACAAAATCTACATTCCTGGACAAAAGCAAAATGAGGTTAGTAGAGATGTTACCTTTGAGGAAGACATAGCTTTTAAAAGATCAAGAGGACGTCATATGGAGATTGAAGATGGATCAACTCAAGACATGCAAGTTGATCCCTCTATCAAGTCTCAGAAGGCAATTATTGAAGAACAAGAAGATAATGAACCATTTGAACCATTGGATCCCAATGATGGTCCTAGTGACATTGTAGTAAATTGGAAAAGACCACTATGGGCGAGGAAAACAATGGAGGATTCTGAAAGTTTTGCTGCGCTGAAAGGGGCTTTTAGAGAAAGCAAAAGACCACACAAATTTTCTAGCTATGTTGCATTAATAAGCAACATCATTCAATTCCAACCAATTACTTTCAAAGAAGTTGAGAAATTGCAATAATGGAAAGATGCAATGATTGAAGAATATCAATCAATCATAATATACCATGTTTGGGACATTGTGCCAAGACCCAAAGAGAAATCAGTCATCTCTTCAAAATGGTTATTTAAAATAAACATGCAGCTAATGGTAGCATTGAAAAACACAAAGCCAGATTTGTTGCCAGTGGATTCACTCAAAAATAAGGGATTGACTATGAGGAAACATTTGCACATGAAGCCTGATATACATCCACGAGAAGATTATTGCAGTTGCTGCAGCTAAAAAATGGAAATTACACCAAACGGACATAAAAACTGCATTCTTAAATGGAGTGATTGATCTATAGTGAACAGCCTCAAGGTTTTATAATACATATCAAGGACACACGTTTGCAGGTTAAGAAAGCTCTATATGGGCTAGAAAAGCTCCCCGAGCCTGGTATAAAAGAATTGATCGTTATCTATTAAGCTCGAACTTTCAAAAAGCAATGCTGATTGAGATCTGTACCTTAAAATAGTTGACAGTGAAGTGTTGATTCTAGTCCTATATGTTGATGATTTATTTCTTACTGGTGAAGAGCATCTCATCATCAAATGCAAGAAAGACTGAGAATATGGCAAAATGCCGATGAAATCATTCTCAGTCAAGGGAAGTATATAATTGACATCTTCACAAGATTCGGTATGCTAGAGTGCAAAGCTATGTCAACTCCCATGGAAACCAACTTAAGAAAGTTAAGGGAATCAACAGAAAATTCAGATCTTGTAGATCCTGCTTTATACGGATAGCTAAACGGGTCCTTAATGTATCTTGTCAATACAAGGCTTGACATTTGCTACGCAATAAGTGCACTCAGTCAATTCATGAATGAACGAATGCACATTCACCTAGTTGCAGCCAAACACATCTTAAAATATCTTCGAGGTACAATTAGTTTTGGACTATGTTTACCGTACTGGTAAAGAAATCAACGCATACAGACAATGGAACAGAAATAGCAGAATTATATTCGCATATGCTAGACATTACATTATGCTTCATAAGATGAGTAATAGAAGATGATTTACAATGATCCTAGATGGGATATAAATACTATCCGCCGAACCTTCCCAAAGGAGTCTGTCGGCCACAACCATTATGTCCGCTACAAACTATTTACCCGTCGGCTACAAAATACAAAACATCGACGACAATCATTCCGTCGGCTACAGAAACACCGTCGGGACCATCCAATCGGCTGACACCATCCCCCCCAAAAAGAGAAGTCGTCTCCGGACGACAATTACAAAATATCTGAAACAAATTAACAAACAAAATACATTAATAGAGTGACTAAAACAAAAAATCTGCTTCTGTCACATCACTTCCACATTCATCCCGTTACATTTGTAGCCTCTGCTAACACAATGCTGTCTCCTCAAGCTGACCTTGATAGCCACCCGTGCTGCTTTCTCTGCTTCCAACACTGGGTCCACTGAGCTAAGTGTCCCTGCACTGCCTCCAACTGGATGATTAGCTCCTCCTGAGCTCTCTACGCATCCACCAAGATAGCCTCTCGGTCAACACCTACTCCTAGTGCCTCTGGTACACAGAAAGTCCATGCCTGCAGCAACTTCAACTCTTCTCAACTGGTCAGACTCCCACGAATGATATCCGCAATGACTGGGGGTCCAGGGGGCAACGCCCTCGGCGGGGTCAAGGGGCCCGTGTCGCCAAGACCAAATTAGCACTTCGCAACCCACACAGAAATGTACGGAGCACACCATCTTTGTCATTTTTTGCCGATTCTACACTCTTTCTGGCAACCACAGATGCGTCCCCTTTCCTTTGGCATCATCTGTAACTCATTCTGAACAATTTGATTTTGTCGTCGGTTTTTTATTTTTTTTTTATTTTTTAGAAAATCCTTAGACCCATCTGCTACACAAACTCAACAATCTCTCCTCACTCCAACAATCTTTGGCTGAAACAACTCCTCTGGCAATGAGAAGCTCAATAATTCTTCCAGCAATGAAAATAATCAAACAATCTATTCCTTCCAAAATTGCTTGTTGCAAATCGCATTAAATCCGGCTTCTCTAGAAACCACTGAGCTAATGCGCCTGGAAAAAAAATGCAAAGCCGCGAGGCAGTCTTTGGGAAAATGCGAAAAAGACTTCGCTGAGAGATGTGGACAAATTCCGCCGGTGCTCGATGAAGAACTCTGTGGGAAAAGGCACACCCCGCGGACAAGGAAGGTCTCCGCGGGAAGATAATAGACAGATCACAGACGATCGCTCGCGGAATAATGGAAGCCCTGAGGGAAAAATATCACTGCCAAACAATATTTACAAACTCCCGCGGCAGGACAAACTCCCGAGATTTAAGACCCGCGGGTATATATAAAAACAAAAAAAACGCCCGCGAATGAATATTTAAGGTGGAGATCTGGCAAGATGACCCTGCGGACCAGACAAGCCCGCGGAAAGAGGACCTCCGGACAGGCTGCCGCGGACAGGTGCTCGTGGAGCACCTCTCGCAGAAGAGGTCCACGGAACACCTCCCGCGGACAGGTGCCCGCGGACAAGTGCCTGCGGACAGAGGCCCACGGAGCACCTCCTGCGGATAGGTGCTCGCGGAGCACCTCTGGCAGTTTTTTTTTTCTCTCCAAATTTTTTCTTTTTTTTTTTTTTTTTTTGGACAAAAATAAAATAAATAGAAAGACAGCACCTCAATTTTGCCTCCAGGCGTCGCCATTCTGCAACGACGATGGAGTCCGCTGGCCATTTTGTGACAGCGACGGAGTCTTCTTAGCACCATATATTTGCAATTTAAATCCGTTGACTACCGGAGGCACCTCTTGCTCATCCAATGTCTCCAATTTTATCACCCGATTGTCGCCGACCTCTCGGGTCTGATATGGTCCAACCCATCTTGCCTTAAACCTTTCCTGTTTGATTTCATCCTCGGCAACGACGCCAAATGTTTACCATACTGGTAAAGAAATCAACGCACACAGACAATGGAACAAAAATAGCAGAATTATATTCGCATATGCCAGACATTACATTATGCTTCATAAGATGAGTAATAGAAGATGATTTACAATGATCCCAGACGGGATATAAATACTATCCGCCGAACCTTCCCGAAGGAGTCTGTCGGCCACAACCATTATGTCCGCTACAAACTATTTACCTGTCGGCTACAAAATACAAAACATCGACGACAATCATTCCGTCGGCTACAGAAACACTGCCGGGACCATCCAGTCGGTTGACAGACTAAAATACTCTTGCAATTGGGAACTCAATCTATAAGGCTTCACTGACTCAGAGTGGGCTGGATCTGTTGTTATCTCCCAGTGTAGTAGAAAACAATCCTCTGTAGCACTTAGCACAACAAAAGCAGAATATATGGCTGTATGAGAAGCGGTTTGGTTAAGAAAGATACTATCTGGACCATATGGTGAGCCTGTAACACCTACAATTATTTTCGGTGATAATCAAAGCTGTGTCAAGCTATCCATAAATCCTGTATTTCATGATAGAACAAAACACCTTGAAATTCAGTATCACTATGTACAAGAAATGGTTCAAAGGAATGCTATACAACTCAAGTATATTAGAGTAGATGAACAAATAGCTGATATCTTCACCAAGTCTTTTGCAAGAGCAAAACTTGTCTATTTTCGAGATAGGCTTGAAATTGTTGAAAATGAAGCTATTGCTGAGAGGGAGTTCCCACATCAGTAGTTCTTGAGGTGTGATTGAATTCAAGTATTATTTCTTTATTATGTTGAGAGATTCCATGACAACTATGGTTGCAAAAGTCACGTCGAGAGAGTCCATGACTTGACATCATGTTGAGAGAGTCCATGATGAACCAAGTTGAGCGAATCCTTGGTTAACATATTGTGTTGAGAGATTCCACAATTGTGCATCTATGCAAAACATCTTGTTTATCATGTCAAGTGATTCCTTGATATTAAGAGTTTGCATACATTTATCTATATAGCTAAAGAGGGATTGTTAATTCCTTATAATCTTGTATAGATAAATTGAACTCAAATGTCAAAGGCCAATAGGCCAATTTGACATTTGAGTTATATTGTCTTTGTATATATAAGTAAATTATTATTATTTTATATTCTAATCTTCTATAATTATCACAGGACTATCTTATACTAATTATCAGTAGTTTATCAATGTCATTGTTTTAAAGAAATTATCGGCTGCATCTATTCCATCTAATCAACACTTGATTGGCGGCTCCCTAGTTCACGTCCATATGATTGATACTTAGGAGTTGCATGGATATGGATATGGATACGGATACAAATACAGATACGGTATTGGGTATGGATAAGGCCATTTTTTAAGACCACCAATATGGATACGGCTGGACACAACATTAATAAATAACAGATGCACATATATTTAACATAGTTTTTAAGTTATTATAGGAGGTTTTCATTACTTCAAAAGCAATAATGACAGATAAATATTTACAAGTTAATTTATCACTTCACAATATGTAAACATAATAGAGTTGCATTAGAAGATAACCCAAAAAATGGGTTGCTGAAATAGGAAAAACATTTGATTTGTCTTTCTCATTTGGTGCAGGTTTTGTTTAAACCATTTAAAAAAAAAAACTTTAATAGAGTTTTTTAAAACCGAATTTGGGAAGATTTACATCAAATTTTTAAAAAAATCAAATCCCATAGTATTTGGCATGGTTGGAAAATGCAGTTTTTTTAGGCAGACATGGGTACAATATTTGACATGTATCCGAGCAGTATTGGATACGTTTCCAAATTGGATATGGGGATACGTGAGCCCAAGGAGGGACAGAGGAGTTTTCAGCAACTTTGCTTAATATCAACCGGGAGTTTAGAAGGTGACACATAATAACTTTTGTCTCATTTGTAAAAGACAATAGTGGTGGCACATAATTACTTTTTTGACAATTATGAATGAATTATAATACATGTGTAAGCCACATAGGTATATGTTTGTACAATGTTATGGATGTATATATATGAATGTATGTAATTTATTATAATTTGGATTATATTTATTGCATTTATAAGTTCTTTTTAGCATGAGATTGTGGTTTTCAGCCCACTATAGAATTGGAGACAGGCTTAGCCTATAAGTATTACCTCTTATAGACATCCACAAATGCACAAAGAAAATATAGAAAAGGTGGTCAATTGGCAGCAGGGCACATCAGATCCATCTTCTTTCTTATTAGTCTCAGTATAGAGTTGAATAAGAGAACTGTCAAGAACAGTTAAGATTGCACTCACAGGCTTATAACTACACTGCTTTTATCTTCATGACTAACAAAATGCTCCAGAGGCACATATTGAATCTGAGAAATATTGGCCACACACTTTTTAGAATTTCTTCCAGATGATGAAAACATCATTACTTCATCTTTTTATTAGTTATACTGCAGCAGCTTTCTTGTAGATTATATGGCCTGCCTAGATATTCTACTTGTAGAAGGGATTACACTTGGAACAATTTATTAGCTAAGTTACCAGTTCAGGTGCGAGGATGAATGTGGGTATGCAAACCTGCTACATGTGTGAAATTATTTTTTGGGGCCTGTATGCATTTAGGTATATGTGTGTGTATATATATATGTATATTTATGATGTTTTTATGTATATATGTTTAATGAACTATATATAGTATATACACAAAAATTAAAGAAATATACAAAATTGTAAAACTAGATCATTTGATAGTATGATTCATCATTGCTCAATGCCAAACGCCACAAATAAATTTTAAATGCCAATTGATAGTTCAAAAATATTCCCTTAAGTCATATCATTGGTATCACATATGTCTATGCTCACGACTTCATTGAAAATTATTACAATTGCAAAATGTAGTTAATGATTCATCAATCATCAATCATCAATCATCAATCATCAAAAGGAACATCAAAAATATCATGTATTGGATTTTCAGCTGCTGCAAGTTCAAGATCATTATCATCATGTGAATGAAAAGCAGTTCCACTCACACTAGATGCACCATCTGTAGGTATGTCATCATCATCATCTACATCATCCCTAGTGGCTTTAGCGAGATCCTCAACGGTTGCATCCGAAATGGTAGATTCGGGTGCTACATCCCAATGCTTCATTGCTTCTTGCTTGTATTGGGGATCCTCATGTGACAAAAGACATAAATTGGAATGAATATAAACCAAGTCTTCAGCCTTTTTTGCAGCCAATTGGTTACGCTTTAGTGAATGGATAAATGAGTATTTACTTCAATCTCGTTTAGTGGTAGATCAACTTGCAACCTAGAGAGAAAACCAACAAAAAAGATAAAAATAAATTTAAGAATGTTAAAATGTTGAATACTACAATACAAGTGGCAAAAAACAAACTTGTAAAAGGATCTTGATTGCAAGAGGTTGAAGGTACATATAATCTTGACCATGGAGGTACCACCATGCAGTAGCATCCATTTTAGATTGTTCTTTAACAACACAAGATGTATGATTGCTTCCTAAAACAAACAAGCAAAAATCATTCCTAACACTTGTCTCCACTTTTGGATTTTTGAAGAGTCTACTAAATGCCGTGTGTACCCGTTGACAATTTCTGAATCTCTCTATGTTGATACTTTTCCTAGGATAGAAAGTATGACATTGCTATAGTACCTCGGAGATAGGGCATATGCAAGGAGGTGCAATTGTTGATGTATAGCATCAGTAGAAGTAATGATGCTCGTCTTATGTATTCAAATCTGTATTAGGTTTCTCTAATGAATGTTCATTGTTGTTACTTACAGAGATATGTGTGTGTGTGTGTTTTGTTTAGATTAACATACATTTAATGACATTATTGACAGATAGTAATATGGATAGACTGTATTATATCAGTGACCTTTATAATATCGGCAATATTGTATCAGCGAACATTATAGTATCTGCAGTGTTGGATTATAACACTGATTGCTTATATTAATGCTTTGTGTATATGTTAAGTTACCCTAACAAATCAGTTGTTAGTTATGCCTCCATAGAGGCATGACTCTTTGTGGCCAAAGGCCACGTGGAGTCATGACTCTACAGGGGTCATGACCCTTTACCAACATATAAATGAATAGGCAGATTGCTGAGGATAACAATCAATACAAGGCATTATAAGTCCCAACAATCTTCTCTATAATCACAGGATCATTCTCAACCTTCTCGTCTGCACTCTTTGCTGAAAGACTATTAATATATTCACTCTATAGTACGGGTTATCAGCAGTCTTCATTGGAAGATCTTTGTCATCTCAGCAATAACAAAAGTCACAATTTGAGAAACAAATCTGTTCTGCAGTTATACAAGTAAGAGTACGTATCATTATTTACTGTAATAGTATTGTCTATCAAAGATCTATAAAACTAACATGGTATTAGAGCCATTCTGAAAAGAAAAGCTATTACTCAGAATTAAAATCTAAAGTCTCAGATTTACAAAAGTTAAATTATATTATTAAATCAAAATAGTGAATCATGTAAGACTAGAAGATAGGCTTGAGGGTGCATCAAATTTTTTATCATGGAAAATTAGAGTCACGATAATATTAAGAGAAATGGAATTAGAGGAGTATATTGAAACAAACATATCCATTCCTGAAAATGATCCAGAGAAAGTAACATGGAAAAGACACAATAACAAAGCAATAAAAATTATAATAGATTCTGTAAAAGATCATATTCTTCCATCCATATCCAGTCTCAAGATTGCATTTGAGATGTTCTCCACTATAAGAGATACATTTGAAATCAACAATACTAGTAGATTATTAACCCTAAAACAAGATCTACTATATATAAAAATGAAAAATAGAGAGTCTATTACATCGTACTTTCTAAGGATTTTTGAATTAAAAGATCAACTTGCAACAATGGAAAATCAAGTTGATGACAAAGAACTCAATATGATAGCACTAAGAGGTCTTCCTTTATCTTGGGAAACATTTATTCGAGGTTTAAGCTCTCAACCCGAACTCCCTAAATTTGATTTACTAAAGAATGAATGCACACGAGAAGAATCAAGATTAGTCTCAAGAGGACTAAGTACAAATCAAGAGGGAGACATTCAAGCACTTCATGTAAATTCAAACAAGAAAAGAAAATTCAAACATAATAGAAGGAAATTTGTCAAATCATATTAGAAACATGATTGGTCCAAAGTTAGATGTTTCAAATGTGATAAAATTGGTCACTCCCATAACTTCTGCCCTAAAAAGAAGAGAATTCAATCAGCCTTAGCAGAAATCAAAGGAGAGGAAGTAGAGAAAGAAGAAAGGGAAAACTATGCTTTTTACTTAGCCCTTTCAAGTGAATTAAACTCAAATCACGACACTTGGATCATAGACAGTGGAGCATCTCGACACATCATCGGTTTTAAAGACAAATTTGAAACTTTCTTAGAACAATCTTCAGAAGAAGTTACCATTGGAGATAACTCAACTCATCCTATCAAAGACATTGGTTCTTGTTCAATTTACCTAAATTCAGGAATTACTCTCCAACTCAAAAATGTTTTACATGTACCAGGAATAAAAAGAAACCTAGTCTTTATTTCTGATCTTGCTGATCAAGGATTCAGAATCACTTTCCAAGAGGACAAAGTTCTATCTTGGCCAAAGAACTCTAATACCAACAAAGCCATTTCCATCAGATTTAAAGATGGAAGGCTATATAAACTTTGTAATAATCAAAACCTAACTCTTAGTCATGAAACTTCAAATTCCACCAAAATTTGGCATAGGAGGCTAGGTCACCTTCATTGATCAGTTAAGTATTTGCAAAGGATGTGCTTTAGGCAAAAGTACTAAGCAATCATTTCCTAAAAGTGTTCACAAATCAAAATCCATTCTTGAACTGATTCACACTGACCTTTGCGGTCCTATGTCTGTACCTTCTCTTAACGGGTGCTTTTTTTTTATGTAATTTTTATTGATGATTACTCTAGAAGAACTTGGATCTACTTTCTGCAATAGAAAGAATCAATTGAAGTTTTATCAAAATTCTAAGAGTTCAAAGCCCTAGTTGAAAATCAGTCAGGACAGAAAATAAAAATTCTAAGGTTAGACAATGGAGGTGAATACATCTATGATATTTTAAAAAACTTTTGCATTGCTGTTGGGATTAAGAGAGAGTTTTCTGTACCATATAATCCTCAATGGAATGGAGTTGTTGAACGTAAAAATAGATCAATTGTTGAATTAGCCAGAGCAATGATGCATGATCAAAACCTTCATACTTCCTTCTGGGCTGAAGCATCTAACATTGCAGTCTACATTCAAAACAAATGTCCCCACTTAGTATTAGAGAACACCACTCTTGAAGAAGAATTTACGGCCATTATGTAACGCCTCGCCAAGGGATCTAAAAGAATTAACCTAAAGTTTTACTAAGTTTGCCAAACTTTTTTTATTTTAAAGAAACAATAACATACACATCAAACATAAAGTAGCGGAAGCAATAACATACAATCATAATTAAACAAACAAAACATATTACATTCCTTAAGGATCCCAAGACGTTGAATCACATTTAAATTTAATTAATACTAATTCTAACAAATAGCACATTCACATGAGATAATAATTAAAAGTACAAAGTCCAATTAAATAATATACATTTGTTTCGAATGCCACTTGGCAATAAAATTTGGAATGCTCAATCATCCACTGTACATGTCACAGGTTATGAAAGGCTAAAAGAATATACATTTATAAAAATAGATTACATCATCCTTTTCGGATCCATGAAACAAAGTACAATACAATAACCATCCATCATAAAGATATAATCATCCATCATAATATGTAAGAATAGAATGAAAGGAAATGCAGACAAGGAAACTCTAGCCATGGTATCAACGGACGGATCTCAATGGTAAGAGTAAAAAGCACTACCACTCGACCGCATCATAACCCAAAAAGGCCCACTCCCGCCATGCTAAGGAGATAGTTTCAAATCCCAAACAGAATATCAATCCAAATATCAAAAGTACTCTCTGAGTCCAGAAAACTCTAAAAGTAATCTAACTCAAAGGTTCCAAGATAAATTGACATCTAGACCCAGAGGCACACAAAGACACATAGGAAGCCTACTATGTAAGCAGGCAAGTGTCATCGCACGAATCAATGCTAGAGTTATCTTGGCAGTCTCTTAGGACCCTGACCCCCTAGTGACCTTATGCGACACTAGTATTCTGTCGTATTAACAAGGCATACTAACGATGTATGGTCGCAACCAAGTGTTCTCTCTACTTCCATCCTAGTCTGTACTAGCACTTGAGGCATGGGCAAGAACATACAAAGACTCTTATTAGATTCATTTTACTCTCATATAGTGTAGTGTTTTCACTTATTAAACAATTTATAATGGGTTACCCTGGTAGCTACTTAGGGCCCCGACCTCCATTGCAAGCCACTTCCTGATGTTACATATAGATAACTTATCTTGAGCTCATGAAATCATAGATCAAAGAATCATAGTGAATCACCTTAGTCCTATACAAGTGACTGGAAAGCATCAAAAGATAAATCACAATACCGATAAGTTCTCTACGAGCAACTGGAAAGTATTCCAAAAATATTGATTGAAGACTCAAAATGGTTAAGTTAGGTAGGTCATAACTTTCATCCCGTTATCTCATAATAACACTGAAAACAATAACCAACAATTTAAACAACTCATCAAAGAGCATACCAACACATTACCATGGTTGAATTTAAAAGATCAAGATCAGTCAAACATAATACCACATTCACAAAACTCCCAAGCCTTTGGTAGACATCCTAAAATTGGTGAACGCTCTAGTCAACCATACCCAAAACATAGACACCATACAAATAACAAAGTGTAGGTTTCATAGTTTGGTTTGATTTTGAAAACATATTGTTGAGTTAAATGGAAGGTTTCAATTTCCGTTTCAAAGTATGTTTCAAGTAAAAGAGATTCTCAGTTTACCTTGCAAGTTAACCCATTCATTTATTTGAATAAGAAATAGAATTACCCCCATTATATATTAAGGCAATTCCTAAAATATTCTAATGATAATCATTTATTTATTTAAATTTATAAAATAATATCTATTGATCTTCCAATAAAACTAATCTTCAATCTTATTAAAATCAATATTATTGTTAATAAAATAAATCTAAATCCACTATGTACTTCCGTTTATTAATTGAACTTAATTAAAATTTCATTTTATTAAATTAGTCAATAATTGTAAAAAACATAATCATCTTAAGCTTTTAGTAATTATTTATGAAAATAATAATTATTAATAAAATTCATTAGTTAAAAATTAACTAAATTTAAATATAATTAAAAATTTATTAATAATTAAAATTAATAATAAACAAACTTATTTATAAAAATTATTATTAAAATAAAAATAATTAATTTTTTTAAAAAATTAAATATCACCATTGGCCTATATTAAATATTATTGTTGTCCTTTAAAAAAAAGGTGCGGCCACCTGCTGTCGTAGGTTGCCTGTGACCGTAGTGGTTGTATCACTGCTGTTGCAGTACCTTGCGATCAGTAGGGTATCACCGCTTTGTGGTGAGGGGAGGAGGTGGGTGGAACTTGCCCCTCCCTTATTAAATTATATTATTTAAAAAAATAAATAAATTTCTTCTTTTTTTTAATATAATTTTGTTTTAATAATTTTTTTTATTAAAAGAAACCCCACGTAAATGATAATAGTAATTAATTTTTTTGTAAAAAAATTCAGCAATACCCTAATAGGAAAAATACAGCTAACTTTCTATTTAAATTATCGATTTCAATACAAAACCCTTCCCTATTTAATTTTCACTTTTAAATCTACTGAAGGAGGATTGTAATGATATTTTAATCTTCCTGTATACAGACAAAATCAACATGCATACCATAATTTTCAAAATGAAATATTGGGAGATTCGTCGCAAGAAAATATAGACAGTCAATTCACAGTGACGAAAAAGACAAAAAAAGAAATAGCGTAATTAACTATGTGAATTAATTACAAGAATGAACCTAGATTCTGATGCTAACAACGCAATGCCCAAAAAGATTTGTGAGTGAAATTTCTCTTCTCAAAACCTTCTCTCTTCCCAAATTCCGCTTCCAAAATTCATAGTGCCTCGAAAATGAACCCTCAAATTGTAATATGGAATTCTGTCCTAAAATCAGGGCACTAATTGTGCGATCACCCGAGAGCACTCCTTGCTCCCCAGACTTTAACTCTTTATTAACTTTTCTTTATCTTTTCCATGCACGTTTGTTGAAATATAAAATATCTTTATTTAATTCATTTGACCTCTCTTTTTTAATTAATTTATTAAATTTTAATCTCGTGCACACTTTATGCAGTCTTAAAACTTTTAATAAATTAATATCCTTTCCATGCTTTGCTTTATTTTCGAAACGTTAATTGATAAAATATTTATTAACTTAAATAATAATAATATTTAACATTTATTTAAAAATGAACTCTAAATATATTATTATTAAATTAAATAAATATTATCACGTTGTAAAATTAAACTTGTAACTTTTATCTTTAAATTTAATTCTTTTTATTTAATTAATTCTCCAATTAATTAAATATTAAAAATATCATAACAATTTTTCATTAAATTAAATTATTTAATTTGACTTAATTAATAGAAAAATCACCGAAGACCCATAAGACAATACGAAAACCCGTCATAGAAAAACACATACAAGATCAAATTAAAGAGTTATAATCACAAATTAACGTTATACGACACATTCGGGAGGTAACCAACTCAAATACTTGTCCTAATTTTCTAGGACAAAGGGTTTAAAGGTTAGGATTTGGACTTAAGAATTTATCTCCCCTCTCTTACCATTGGGATAATGCGATAGGGTATGCTCATCCTGGCAATTCTGGGAAGTCGATACCTAGTACCTGCAATCTACATAAAATCTATGCATGTACAAACACATATATACTAAGCTAAACAGGCAATGGCAGGAAGTGGTGCATTGTGTAAATTCCGACTAGCAGGTGACTACGACTCCCTTCCTTAACCACATCAGAAATGTCATACACAAAGAAAATATACGCGCAAACCATACATATGCAGTATGGGGTAAGTATCCATAAGAAAACACATATGATAATCCATCTAACTAATTAGCATCAATAATTGAAAATACTGTAATAATCATCATGCATACATGAAGTATAGAGTATCAAGTAATTTCATCATATAATCAACTGAATGTGAAACAATATCTGATAATCTCAAAATAATGCTAATAATCATCAAGCATAAAATTGACCTAAAAGAGTTCGGCAATAATAATAAAATGCAAACTAGGGGCATGCACTACACATTAAACCAAATCTAAGTCATCTAAGAATATTTGGATGTCCTGTTTATATCCACATTCCTAAAGAGAAAAGAACAAAACTAGAACCATCTGGAAAGAAGGGGATACTTATTGGATACAGTGAAATCTTCATTCTACGTCAAAGAACAATTGAGATTAGCAGAGATATGAAATTTGAAGAAGATATCGCCTTTAATATTTCTAGAAATAGTGATGAATCCATTATTGAATCTATTCCTAAAGTAGATGAAAATCACCAAGCAAAGATTGAGAGGGAGAATGATATTGAACCATCCTCGTCCACTATGTCTAATCATGAAGATTCTGAAAATGTCAACAATAAAAAGAGGCTACTTTGGGCTAGGAAAATGATAGAAGAAAATCAAGTTGAACCTAATGAAGTGATTCGAGAAAGTAAAAGAACGAGAAATCAATCGTGTTATGTTGCATTATTAACTAAACTTATAAAAACTGAACCTTCAAATGTTAAAGAAGCACTTTCAAATCAGTCTTGGAAAGAAGCAATGATTAAAGAATATAACTCCATACTAAAAAAATGATGTATGGGATGTTGTACCAAGACCTAAAAACAAACGAGTTGTTTCTTCAAAATGGTTGTTTAAAATTAAGCATGCATTTGGTGGCAGCATTGAAAAGTACAAAGGCAGATTTGTAGCACGGGGTTTCTCACAGAAAGAAGGCATTAATTATGAAGAAATATTTGCATCAGTTGTTAGATATACTTCAGTTAGAATCATCTTGGCTATCGCAGCATCCAAGGGATGGAAGGTTTATCAAATGGATGTCAAAACAACATTCCTAAATGGCAAAATTGAAGAAGTTTATATCGAGCAAGTAGAAGGATTTACACTTATAACAACAAAACTCATGTTTGTAAATTAAAGAAAGCTCTTTATGGTCTCAAATAGACTCCTAGAGCGTGGTATGAAAGGATAGAAAACTATCTAATGAAGTTAGGATATTCTAAAAATGAAGCGGATCCTAACTTATACTTCAAAATAGATGGTGATGATATGATTATTCTTGTGTTATCTGTTGATGATTTGTTAATAACAGGTGAAGAACATCTCATAAAGAAATGCAAACAAGAACTCATAGCAGAGTTTGAAATGAAAGATTTAGGCCTACTTCACTACTTTCTTGGATTAGAAGTCTGGCAATAGGATAACTACATTCTTCTGAATCAAGGAAAATACACAGTCGACATTTTAACAAAATTTGGAATGCTGGAATGTAAACCAGCTTCTACTCTTATGGAAGTCAATCTACACAAGTTGAAGGATGATATGATCAAATTAGAACCTATAGATTCTACTTACTATAGGGAGATTATTGGATCTTTAATGTATTTGGTGAATACTCGTCCTGACATATGTTATGCTACTAACACCTTGAGTTAGTTTATGTGTGCACCAAAGAAGATACATCTACGTGTAGCTAAATACATTTTGAGATATCTAAAAGGTACTATTGGCATGAGAATCAAATATGATAAAGTCAACATCGAACTTCATGGATATTCTAATTTCGATCGGGCAGGCAGTCCTACTGAACATAAGAGTACTTTTGGATGTTGCTTTAGTCTAGGATTTGGTATGGTTTCTTGGTTCAGTAGAAAACAGTCTTCAGTTGCATTAAGTTCTACCGAAGTAGAATATGTTGCATCTTTTTTGGGTGCTAGAGAAGCGGTATGGCTATGAAAGTTGTTAGTAGATTTGTTCAAAAGACCTTTGTAGCCCACTGTGATTCATTGTGATACTCAAAGTTGCATTAGGCTTTCTGCTAATCCAATTTTCCTCAATCGTTCCAAACATTTTGAAATTCCTTACCACTACATTAGAGATATGATGGATTGAGGAATCATTCAACTGGAGTACATCAATACTAATGAGCAAACAACAGATATCTTTACTAAGCCCCTTGCGAAACAGAAGTTGAAATACTTCAGACAAAAACTTGGTATGATTAATTTGTAATATTGAATATTGAATTTAAATTTTCAATTCATGTGAGTTTATGCTTCTATTGTTGTTTAGTCACATCAGATATATAATAAAAGGTGATGATCTTTCATGGACATATATATTCAGAAGGTAATTGTTTGTAAGGTGATGATCTTGCAAATGATAGGCCTGTTATCATGCACATCTCTAGATATTGTTTCAGACAATAAGAGATCATAGATAACGAATCCATTATGTTACCATGGACATCTGTAGATATTGTTTCGAACAATTAGAGATCATAAGTAACGAATCTATTATGTTATCATGGACATCTCTAGATATTGTTTCGGACAATTAGATATCATAGATAACATATCCATTATGATTACTCTAGATATTGTTTCAGGCAATTAGAGATCATAATATATGTTATGATAGTGTTCATAGCATGGTGATTTTAATTATTTGACTAGTTACCATTTCAGACTGTTAAGATCAGATAAAGTGTTCAGATATTCTATTTTGAAATTTAAAGGTGTATTACTTCTCCCTTGCTAAGAGGGAGTGTTGATGTATAGCATCAATAGAAGTAATGATGCTTGTTTGATATATACAAATCTGTATTAGGTTTATCTGATAAATGTTCATTGTTGTTACTTACAGATATGTGTGTGTGTGTGTGTGTGTTGTTTAGATTAACATACATTTAATGACATTATTGACAGATAGTAATATCGGCGAACTGTATTATATCAGCAACCTTTATAGTATCGGCAATGTTGTATCAGCAAACATTATAGTATCAGTAATGTTGGATTATAACACCGATTGCTTATACTAATGCTTTGTGTATATGTTAAGTTACCCTAACAAATTAGTTGTTAGTTATGCCTCCATAGAGGCATGACTCTTTGTGGTCAAAGGCCACATAGAGTCATGACTCTACGGGGGTCATGACTCTTCACCAACATATAAATGAATAGGCAGATCGCTGAGGATAACAATCAATACGAGGCATTATAAATCCCAGCAATTTGCACTATAATCATAGGATCATTCTCAACCTTCTCCTCTGCACTCTTTGCTGAAAGACTATTAATATATTCACTCTACAGTACAGGTTATCAACAATCTTCATTGGAAGATCTTTGTCATCTCAGCAATCACAAAACAGTCACCATTTGAGAACAAATCTGTTCTGCAGTTATACAAGTAAGAGTATCTATCATTATTTACTGTAATAGTTTTGTCTATTAGAGATCTATAAAACTAACAGCACTGACATGGTTGTCTTTTTCCAATGACGAATAACGTTTCTTTTAATCCTTTTGAAAAAAGGTTTCTTCAGGATCATTCTCTCTTTTGTATTGCCGCTATTATTTCTTGAATATCCTGTCCATGCTATCATTGACATCTCCCAAACATGGTCCATTTGTATTAGCAACCCGAAGCATAAACACTTAAGTCATTGGTTTGAGTTGGATTCGAAATATAGATTCGAAGAACCGGTTTGTTGGTACGGAAATTTTTTGGAAAGGGTTTTGGGTTCGTTCATACAAAAATATTTAATTGTTTAATATATATATATATATATATATATATGAAGCCTAAAAGCATAAGTTAAAATTAGAATGTGACATAGTATCATAAAATCATATGATTTAAACAACAGAAACACCATAAACTTTAAACTTGTAATCATAGCATCATGAATCGTAATCATACCATCATATATTTCAATTTCAACATCAAAGATTGAAAACATTAAAATTAAATCATGATTCATGAATCATAGCAGCAATGATTCAAGTTCAAGTATCATTGTTTCAAGTTCAAGTTTCAACTAATGCATTAAAAATGTATAAATATTAATCATCTTCATCTTATTTTTCTTCATCATCATCTTCTTCTTCTCCTTCTCCTTCTCTTAGTTTTTTGGTATTAGTTGACTTAGCAATAGAGCTAAGGCCAATGGGATCAGCAGCAACAATAATAGTATGGGCATCTAAATCTTCAAAATCTTTAATTATAAGCCAATAAGTAGAAGCATCCAAGTTTGCCTACTCTGTATTTACATCCCATTTCCTTGTCTCCCCTTCTTTGTATTCTTTAGTCTTGTGTGAGAGGAGACACAAGTTGTAATGCACAAGTACCAATTTCTCCACTCTTTTTGATTGCAACCTATTGCGCTTCATTGAGTAGATGAAAGAATATGTGCTCCAATTTCTTTTTGAAGCATATGAACTTGCAATCCAAAAAGACATGACCATGTAAACAACTAAAATAAAATTTAAATAATGTATCTTGAATCTTAGAATTTCTAGCAATTTATGAAGACAAAGTAAACTAAAAACTTACTTGTGATATCACTTTAATCGCAGGGGCTGCAATGTTTGGAATCTTTGGTCATGGAGGTAATACCAAAAATGGACATCCTTCCTAAACAGAGGACGGAGAGCATCATTACTTAAGAGTTTTCGTATCCACAAATTATATAAACTTATCTGTAATCAAATCTCGCATATCATCATCAGGAAAGAGTCTTTGAAATGCTCCCTTGTATCCATCATACACTTCTAAATCTCTGTAGGGTGGTAACCTTCTTGGTAGATCAATATATTGGGTGTTATAGTATCTGGGTATCAATGCATAGGCAAGTAGATGTTGAAGAGTGGTCATTATGTCCCATCTTTCTATAACAATTGTGTGGAATTGTTTGAAGGAGGTCCCTTGAGGATCCTGCTCTTTTCATTTACAATTTGCTTGATCTTCTCAAGCATTATGTGATGTAGGAGCATCCTTCGTTGGCTAGCAATCCCGCATGTTGGTGTGGTTTGGCCTTGGAGTTGGAGGACTCGATAAAAAATGAAGGGTGATTCGGTCGATATTGAGTTGGTTTGGTTGCTGTGTTAACCGAGTGACTCGATTAATGAAGATGTTCAGTGATGCTTGAGGCACTCAACAGACATTAGGAGCTCAGTTTGCACTGTGAGCTCGACAGTAGTGTTGCCCGAGCAACTCAGTCAATGAAGGGGCTTGATTGCTTCTGGAGGACTCGATGCATATTGGTGCTCAGTTAGTGAAGAAACTTGGTTATGTCTGGTGGAATGCTAACACTCGGCATGGTTTTTTTTGACACTCGGTTTGGTCTTAGTCCTTGTGGTGTCCGAGTTGTCAGTGAGCCAACTTTTGGCATTTAATTTGTGTATGGGTATTTAATTTGTGTTGTAGCCGACTTGTGGCTTGCATGAGAATTTAATGTAAGGATTTATTTTAATTTCTAATGGGCTAGGCCGACTTGTGGCTTAGTTGGGTATACGTAAGGGGTTTTTGTGGAGTCTTAAGGAAGGAGATTAGAGACTTATCCAACATGGAGAAGAGGATGAAGTGGAGGAGCGAACTTTAAGAAGGGCTAGTAGTTGAGGCTTGGTAAACTAGGAGATTGCTTGGTGGTCTTGCAAGCACAAGTTGAGATTTCCTTGGGTTTCGTACCAGAGTGTGGATCTAGACTAGTTGGGATTAGGATTGTGAGTTGAATCTTGTGGGATCTTGCAGAACTGTTTTGTAATTGCTGTTTTTTGGCCCTAACCAGGTTGGCCTTATTGTCGGGCATATTGCATGTAGACAGTTATATTTATGAACAAAGTGTTGTGGTTTGGTATCAGATCTTGCATTTGTGTTGTGTTTCCACTGTGTGGTTGTTTGCAGGGATCCAGATTACCTTCAGTAGGGGTACCTTCGGATTCTCGCTGCATCAGGTGGTATTAGAGCATAGTTGTTCTTGAGTGTGTAGACCGAGCACCAAAGTTGAGGCAGTTTGCACCAGGACTTCGGTGAAGGTTGGAAGAGAAGGTTGATCTTGTGGAGTTGATTGATCTTCTAGACTTGTGAATTTGTTTCTTTGGGTTTACAAAAGATCTTGGAAGATGCCTCCAAGAAAATTGGACCCCAGGGTGTTTGATGATCTTAGTGATGCTATGGAAACAAGGCTCTCAGAGAAGATTAAAGCAGAATTCAGATCTGAAATGGCATTGATGAAGAGTGATTTGATTGCGGAAATGATAAGTGCTATAGGTAGTGTACCTCGGCATGTGGGTATTGAAGATGGTTATGAGGAGGTTGCCGAAGACTTTGAAGTTGTTGGATCAAGTGGTGAGGACAGAACTGATCGTGTGGAGAGACCTATTGGTATTAGGGCTGGTCAGTTCGCTAGGCTTGGATCTCAGTTAAAGTTGAAGCATAAGATGGAGGTTTCTAATTTCTCAAGTACTTTGACTCCTAAAGACTTGATTGATTGGATTGGTGAATTAGAAGATTACTTTGAGCTTGAGGATATTGGGGATCCACTCAGAGTAAGGTTGGCACAAGCTAAGTTGAAAGGTCATGCTGCTCTTTGGTGGAAAGAACTGCAAAGAGACATAGAGGAGGAAGGTGAAATGAAGATCACTAGATGGAGGTTGATGGTAACTAAGTTGAAGGCTAAGTTCATTCTTGTTGATTATGAACTTGAGTTGTTCAAAAGGTTGTAGAATTTGAAACAAAAATGACTATGAAAGATTATACCTAGGAGTTCTACAAGTTGACTATTCGGTTTGGGCATAGAGAATTGTCAAAGGATAAGGTAGCTTGGTACATTAATGGTTTGAGATTCAATATCCAAGATGAGGTTGGTATGTTGAAGATTGATTCGGTTGAGGATGCTTATCAGTATGCCTTGGAGGTAGAAGATAAGTTGAAGAGGAAAAGTCAAGGTAATTCCAGAGGGAAGGAGAAGCAGGATGGCTCGGCAAAAGCTAAATTGAGTGATAAAGATGAACCAAAACTTGTTGATCAAAAGAGAAGGACATGTAGAGGTGAGTTTAAGGGTACTTGCTACAAATGTGGAGAAGTAGGACATAGATTTTATTAATGTCCTAAGGCTGGTGACAGAAGAACTGTTGTTGTGAATGAGGTTGAGGATCATGGCAGTCAATCTGAGCAAGGAGGAAGTTTTATAGCTCAGTGAGTCTTGATTGGTTAGAGGACAACGAAATCTTGTCAGAGGACTAATTTGTTCGTGACTCGTTGTAAGTATGGTGGTAAAGTCTGCAATGTGATTGTTTGATGGTGGTAGTACTGATAATCTTGTTGCTAAGGAGATGGTTCAAAAACTTGGTTTGAGGAGAATGAAACATCTTTTTCCTTATAGGATTGGCTGGGTGCAAGGTGAGCATGCTTTGGAGGTAAGGGAGTAGTGCCTTGTTGATTTCCAGATTGGGTAGTATAAAGATCAAGTGTTGTTTGATATTGTGGACATGAACAGTTGTCATGTGTTGCTTGGTATACCTTGGCAGTATGATAGCAGAGCTGTGCATGATTGTGTCAAGAATGTGTTTACAATTGTGAAAGGTGGCAAGAAGCATTTCCTGATTCCTTTGTAGAATGAAGAGCTTGGTAGAAGGAACTTGAGTATTGGCAGTTGAGTTGAGTTGCAGGATTCTGAAAAGGTTAGAAATCAGCATGGAAGGTAGAGTTGTAGCACACTGAGGATGGATGAAAAGAAGTAGAAGAAGATCAAGGGAATGACTGTACAAGTTGAGGACTTGGAAGATATGTATGTGAAGAACCAATTTGGGATTTATGTGCTGAATCCGAGAAGATGTTCTTCCAGCTACTAAGAACATCTTTTCGAATTTGGGGTGTTTGATGCAGGAGCATCCTTGGTTGGCTAGCAATCTTGCATGTTGGTGTGGTTTGACCTTTTTGGAGGACTCAGTGAAAAATGAAGAGTCGATACTGAGTTGGTTTGGTTGCTGTGTTAATCGAGTGACTCGATTAATGAAGATGTTCAGCGATGCTTGGGGCACTCAGTAGATATTGGTAGCTTGGTTTGCACTGGGTGCTCGGTAGTAGTGTTGCCCGAGCAACTCAGTCAATGAAGGGGCTCGGTTGCTTTTGGATGACTCGACACATACTGGTGCTTAGTTAGTGAAGGAACTCGGTTATGTCTGGTGGAACACTAACACTCGACATGGTTTTCTTTGACACTCGGTTTGGTCTTTGTCCCTTCGATGCTCGAGTTGTTAGTGAGCCGACTTTTGACATTTAATTTGTGTAGGGGTATTTAATTTGTGTTATAGCCAACTTGTGCCTTGCATGGAAATTTAATATAAGGGTTTGTTTTAATTTCTAATGGGCTAGGCTGACTTGTGGCTTAGTTGGGTATAAGTAAGGGGTTTTTGTGGAGAAGGAAGGAGATTAGAGAGTCATCTAACTTGGAGAAGAGGATGAAGTGAAGGAGCGAACCGTGAGAAGGGCTAGTAGCTGAGGCTTGGTAAACTAAGAGATTGCTTGGTGGGCTTGCGAGCACAAGTTGAGATTTCCTTGGGGTTTCTTACCAGAGTGTGGATCTGGACTAGCTGGGATTAGGATTGTGAGTTGAATCTTGTGGGATCTTGTAGAATTGTCTTGTAATTGTTGTTGTTTTTGGCCCTAACCCAAAATGCCTTACAATCGGGCATATTGCATGTAAACATTTATATTTATGAATAAAGTGTTGTAATTTGGTATCAAATCTTGCATTTGTGTTGTGTTTCCGTTGTGTGGTTGTTTCCAGGGATCCGGATTACCTCCAGTAGGGGTACCCTCAGATTCTCATTGCATCATTATGTCATCATAGGTTTCTCCAAGGCAAGGCCTATCTATGTCTGCATACCTAAGCATGATCATAATGGGTTCAGTGAGCTTAATGAGATATTCCACACGTTACCACCATAAGTCATCCAAAATCCTAAACTTTATTTTAGATGCCCTCTTACTGCTGCTTTGCCTCCATATAGCCCAATTGTTGCTGATTAGCATATTGGAAAGTGCCTCTTTCACTTCCATAAGTCGTCTCAAGACAATTACATTTAATGCAAAACATGTCCCAACAACCTGAAACATAAAATAGAGCAAACAAAATACAACTATTAGATACACAATTCAAAAAAGAATACACATTACATGATAAAAATATCAGAAATTGTAAGATATGTAAAAAAATTTAATAATTAGATAACTAACTTGAGTTCAAGTTCACTCACCTTCAGCAACTCCAAACATGAGAACATTCTGAATATCCCTTGAGTCATGTAGTGGTTTGTGATAAACATCTGGATGTCCTCAGCTTCTGCATACACCTCCTTGATCCACTCAATACTCTTCCCAATCTTTTGTGGCATAAGATTGAGTGAATGAACTGTACAATTTGTCCAAAAAATATGTTGGTATCTCTTTTTAACCAACAAAGCAACCGCTCTACAATTCTTTGCGTTGTCCATTACAGTTGGACAATGTTTCTAGCATCCACTTCTTCAGCGGCATAGATGAGAATATTAGTAATAAATTGCCCATCTTTTACTTGCCCCTTACAATCCACTGCTTTCAAAAAAATTGCCCCTTTTGGGGACACTGCAAAAACATTGATCAATGGATGATTTCTAGTATCTTTCCACCTATCTGAAACAATTTTTACCCCTGTCTCAATCCATAAATCCTTGATGGGCTTCAATTGCTCATCAATCAACTTGACCTCTTGATCCAACAAGGTAGTTCGTAATCTCTCAAAACCAGAACCTGAATACCGTGCAAGTTTGCATTAACACTTCTCAACATCCTCTTGAAATATGGAGAGCAAACAAGATTAAGAGACAACTCATTTGCATACAAGCATCTTGCTGCATCAATGGAGGCAATTTCCCTACTCTGATTTTGAAATGCACTTTCAAGTGTCCCCTTTCTTCTGTGGCGAAGGGGTGCTTCATTTTGAGAATCAAGGGCGGTTGAGGTACTATTGAAGGGGTCATCTTCTATCACAACAACTGGGGTGGATATCTTACCCCCTGCTCTTATTTTATTTTTATTGCCATCATTGGTATTTTGCCTAACTTCATCTCTCTCTCTCTCTCTCATGCTCTTCAATATATTTTAATACTAATGAATTTGGCACTGGTGCATTTTTTTACCAGGACATTTCTTCACTTCTCTTCTAGGGTATCCACACAATGGCCCACTACATGATAATATGAATTGTTTCTTTCTACATCACAACCCTGACATTTCCAACAAAAGATACCACCTCTTGGAAGAGGATATATAAGATCCACATGCTTCCACAAAGGAGAATTAGATTGGGGTTCTATTGTTTGTGGGGTATTGGCATTGCCTACTGAGGAAGAAGTAGATCCCATTGAAGTTCCTTTTCCTATGGCAATAAATTGTATACATATTGAGAATAGAATTTTAGGGAAAACAATCGCTAGATCTTATTGGCAATGAAAGATAATTGAAAAAAATAAAAAGCTTAAACAAAACAAAAGCAAAATAGAACAAGAATTGACCTCTTGCTTCCGTTGTTAGCTTGCAAAGGTGTAGGGATGAACCACAAACACCTCAATATAGCTCGCAAACCAATCTTCCAACTACTTGCACAAACAAACTCTTGCTCAACCACTTATTTGCTCTTGCTCAAGACAAAATAACCTATTTGCGCACCACAAAAAAGTGTTAGAATCCAACACAAGCCATTTACATTCACTGGGCAAAATTCGCTCAGGTTCGATGGAATTTCGTTATGGGTGATAGAAATTTGTCCAAATTTGATTTGCATTGCTATTGGATTGAACCATGCCCCTAGAATTCGAACCCTACTATATTTTTGTTGAATTGGATCCAAACCATATATTAGTTCGAACCTCGACTAGGTTTGGAGGCCAGAACAGTGAATCGGGGTAACTAAGCTTATGCATGATAAATTCAGTGAATTCCAATATGTACTCCACATGAGTTCACCAATCATCATCCAAGATTAGTGACTTGACCTTATGGGCCGTCTTTGAATTTGATTGCTTTCATATACCCCATTGGTTGCTAATTACCATTTGACCAATGCCTCTCGCACCTTCAAAAGTCATCTCATAACAATTATATGAGATGCAAACTGGGTCTTAGCAACCTAGAATCATGTTAATACTAACTTGTAAGTAAATAACATATAAAAATGTGTAAGTAAAACATATAAAATATTTTATTCAATTATGTAAAACATAACATAAATGTAAGCAAACAAATAAAAGTAACCTTCAACAATTCCAATCTTAAGAAAATTTTGCAAATTTCTTGTGACATATAGTGGTTCGTCACAAACATTTGGATCTCCTCGGCCTCTTGCTATATTTCTTTCACCCACTCTATTTGGGTGCCAATTGTTTGCGTCACCAAGTTGAAGGAGTGAACAATGCACGATGTGCAAAAAATGACTCATATCTTGCTTCAATCAAAGCACCTAGAGCCACGCAAACTTTTGCATTGTCCATAATTATGTGGACCACATTCTCATGATCCACCATCTCTATGGAGTCAGAGAGGATCTTGGGAATTGACTTTGCATCTTTGACTTCCTCTTCACAATCAATCACCATAAAAAAAGATTGCCCCCTTGGGGGACACAACAATACCTTTTGCATTGTTCATAATGATGTGGATCACATTCTCATGACTGACTATCTCTATAGAGTCAATGAAGATCTTGGAAACTATCTTTTCATCTTTGACTTCCTCTTCACAACTAGTTACCCTCAAAAAGATTGCTCCCTTGGGGGACACTGCAATAACATTTATGAATGATGGTTTATGCAATCTTTTCATCTGTTGGCAAAAATCAAAAACATTTGATTCAATTCAAGAATCTGTAATTGGTGAGGCCTCTATAGATTTCTTCTCTCTTTGTAATAAGGTGGTACACACCTTTTCATACCTAGGACTTGTGAAACTAGGAGGTGCACTATTTATTGTTGACACCATGTCTCGCTAATATGGTGATTTCACCAAGTTGAATGGAAAATCATTGACATAGACTCAACATGCAATTTTTCTTCAGCAATATCTCTTCCTTCCATTTTAAATGCCCTATCCAATGGACCTTTATTGTGGGTGGGAATGTCTACTTTATCTTCATCTGCCATAGAGGGTATATGCAAGAAGGGATGTTTGGAGGTTGCTACCACATTAGAGGGTAAATTCATTGTTTTTTCTTTCTGAAACTATTTGCACTTTGTTTTTCTTTTGCAAACAATTTGTTAGCATAGTCTTGTTCTTTTATGAATCCCACTATTTGTAGAGGAGACAACCCTTTCTTATTTGGGCCCTCACACATATTAATCCCTTAACCACTAGGGCTTATAAAGTAAAGTTCCACTTGAGAATAAGAGTTATTATATTGTATATTATAAAAATTCCACTTTCAAACATATCCCCTACTTGCAAGAACTTGTGAAATCCTTGTGGTTTGTCTTCATAAATAAGATTTTTTTTATCAATTTTGAACTTTTGGTTTACTTCTACACCTATTAAACTTTGACTATTGGCCATTGTTGCAATCTAAAGAGCTTTAGAAAAAAGATAAAGAAACAAACTTGAAAAATCAGTCAAAAACTTGAAAAATGCATCAAAAGACTAAAGAATAGGGTTTAAATGTTTACTTTAGACAATTAAATTCTCTTTGTGGAAGCTATTTGGCACTCTATGAGTAATCTCCTTCCAAAAAATCCCCTGCCCTCTGAAATACCAAGATGGAGACAAAATAAGTCGAGTGCAAAACAAGCAAAATGATATGTTTTTGAGTTGAAAGGCCTCTAAAGGTTTGTTTTAGGGTTTAGAAGGAAAACAAAATTCGAGGTGTTTTTTGTTTGACTTTTTCATTGAGGTGCCCGCCAATGCGTCTGTATGTGTTCAAGTGTGGGTTAGATGTGCATAGGTTTTGGGCCTAACCATGCAGATGCATCCATTTAAATTGGTGTACATCTGCATCTAGTCCGGGCCTTTAGGAGATGCATCTTGTAATGTAGTTTATTATACATTGATTTCCTTTTATATACAATCACAATTGAACAACTTTGCATTTAACTTCTTTGTAGAAGCCCACTTCTGATATACTATTTCTAGATTATTGACATGTTCTTTCTTACTTTTTCCCGAAGGGGACATATCATTTGCAAGGACTACCATGACTTGTGTATTTCAAAAATGTTAATTATCAATCTCACAAAATTACATGGCCCATTCAACAATCCATTTGCCATTACCAAAAACATAGAATTGATCTCGTCCATAAAGATTGTTTCGCCCTTTAGGTACCATCTTTTCAAAAATTATTTTTCTTTTGTTTCTACCTCTTTCTTGTTTAATTGTTCCAATTTATAGGGTGTTTCATAATTAACTATATGTTATTCCAGTTCCATTTGATTTCCTGTTCACCCAATGGAGATAATCTTGCAGGTCTTATGTAAACAATTATGATCAATCTCATGTAAGGATTCACTGTTTACCTTTATCTTTGTCGACTAAGTTGTAGCTTTGAAATGTTTAATGTAAGGCTCCAAGGCACTTGTGCCCTCTCTTTTGAAGTTTTACTAGCATAGCAGGTAATATGAGAATGCTTGATTTTTCTTCTTTTCCATTTAATTTGGTCCTTGATTTGTACGACTTTGTTAGAGATGACCTTTAGTATAATTTGAGATGTTACTAATCCTCCAAAGGGCTGCATTTATATCCTGCATCTCACTACATACCATCATGTGAGTATATTTGTAGCACAAGCATGCTATTTTTGTGATCACCTTTCAATTTGTGGACTACCTTCTACAAGTAGGGGCCTTCTTGCGATGGAACCCTAGTGTTTTTTGGAAACTAGATTTTATAAAGAGTTTATTTACTCTGGTATTTGATCTCTATTGCAAGCTCATTAATTCTTCTTTTGTACAAACACCAAATCTATAGGTTGAAACTTATCAAGAGACCGAGGTCATCACATCTACATTGACACTACTCTAACTACCGCTTGTTCATGTGAGTTTTATGCCACTAATACATATAGGGTGAAACAATCAATGTTTTAGGATGAAAGACCAAATACTAAATCCTCTCTCGAATAAGGAAGCTCATATGCTAAACAATATGGATTGTGTGATCAAATGAGACAACCCCAAGGTTCCTCCTTAATGTGAATACTCAGTTTAATAATGTGATATGATGGGTAGCACAAAGAGACTTATGTTGTTCATTCAATAGATACCAAAAACTTCAACTACTTCGAACCAAACAAATAGCAAAGGGAAAGGGTTGGGAAAGTTATCATACTCGTTTAATGCAAGAGATGTTGAATACCTTTGTGACTCTACTAGACTTAGTTTAGCCATTGACATCATCCAAGCTAGTGCGATCTCCTAAGGGGTAAATGTAAATGTTCAAACTGTTACCATTTTATTTAGACTATCCATCGATGCATATCAATATGCAAGCAATAATTGAAGTAAAGCTCATAAATATGCCTTTCCACCATGCAAGACAAGCTTACAATCAACAAGCAGCTAGTGGCTTGGTCTAAGTGAGTTCACCAAAGTTGCGTTCAAAATATCTTTGTGTCAACTAAACACTACTTTAATCAGCATGAAATCTAAGTGAGGAAATGTAGAAACCGTGCAATACTTCAAAGCAATGCAAGTAATCCTTAATGAAGATGAACAATGAATTAGCAATTACTTTGATAGCTTTCTAGCAACAATTTCAACAAGTATCTCCTTTAAAAATGAGAGGAGTAGGATTTATATATGAGCCCCAAATACATTGAATGAACAAGATCGATTTGAATCCAATGACCTGGATTAATTTGTGACAAACACTAATTAGGGTAACCATAAACAACCAAAGGCAACAAGGCACCAACATATGGGCCAATGAGAAAATAGTGTGTTCGAGATGTCCACTTGTGAATGATCCTAATTGGATGACCTTGGACATGTCAACTTGGAGATCTCTGATTGGTTGAATGATGACTAGACACCACCTTAGCTTGCTCACTTTATCCTTGTTTCAATTTTGTTTCTTCATCTTATTCCTTTAGGGGATTCTCTCATCGAACTTGTCCTTGAAATTGTTCTTAATTTTCTTGAAGTGGCGCGTCTCCCTCTATTGATGACGAACTTGTAAATTTTCATGGCCTTGAACCCTTGATGATGGTAACACTTCTTCATTTGTAGATCTTTCCTCCTTGCATACCTTGATCATCTTTGTGTGGTGAAGTACTCCTTATTCAATGTTTGAGACATCCTTGATACCTTTGTTTGTAACCTTCTTGGATCAGAATCCTTTAGCCTTGATTCCTCATAGGGACAAATTGGAGTCCCTAACATCTTGTCCTTGAATTAAATCCCATTTGATCTTTATGGAAAATTGATGTGAATAGGGACATTGATTTCTCTATAAGATAATCCTTATTCTTCAAGCATTTAATCAAGTGAGAAGTTGACTTGCATAGGGACACATGAATGCCCTTGAATTTGAACTTGTCCTTGTCCATGGGCTCCTTGTTTTTGACTCCGGACTTATCCATGTTCCTGCATGATGAAGGCTTGATCTTAAATCCTCTAAGTCTCCGTCTTGAATGTATAAAGTTCGTTTTTGCCTTGTTGAGGAGCTGTCAACATTGTATTCACATTGCCGCTTCCCTACAAATAGTCACCTCTGCAGAAGAGAAAGAACAACTTATATCAAAAGTTATGAAAAATGAATTGCAAATTGAAATTCTCCAGATAATCCTTATGATAAGCAATCCCCAATTTGGAAATTGTTAATGATATTCTAATTATTTTCTTGTGTTAAATGGTGGAAATTTGCTTGTCATTGGGATGAATTGATTTCACGTTCATTGTTCAGTTTTTGCTTCGATTCTTGCTCATCCTCTTGGTGCAAAACTGATAGAGACAAGGTTACAATGAAGTCCCTATAAAATGTCTTTACCTTATCCTTCATTTGTTACTGATTTGAGGCTGTATGACTTACAGAAACAAGGCCTTAATTTTGCAAATGAAGCTACACTAGTCTGAAAGTTTGAGGACAGGTCTGGAAATAGATGCAAGCAGACTGTTAGAATCATTAAAACCATGCCTTAGATGACTAATTTTGGCTTCAAAAGAGAAATCTAGATTTTATCATTGAATCATTAGCTCTGATTTTCCTGAGGATTGCCCTGTAACATGTTTGAAAATGCCTTCAAATCCATCCAATCTTCATGATAGATGCACTTTAACCAATGTACATGAGTTTGATAAGAGTATGAAGGTGTCTAAGAAATTAATCATGAGAAACAAACCCCTTTTGCCATGATACGAAATTTTGCCTTTTCTGAAGACAAGGTCTCGAACATACCTTTTTTGGATAATTTTGTCCTCAAAACTTAATGTTCTTGTGCAAAAAGGGTTCATCAACACCGAGCAACAAAGTCTGGTGTGACTGGGTAGCCTGTGATTTTTGAAAGAAATTGCATTTATTGGGAAATTTTCAGTCTGTCTGTATACTAATGCATTCTCAGCCCCTTGTCTGCCTCAACTTGGTCATGAAACTCGGATTTTTGTCTTCCAATGAACCTGCCACTAACATGGTTTGGTGGGTGGAGAAATTTTAACAATTTTTGTAAAAATCAAACCCCATAAGACAAATTTCAGATCTTATTTGAATACACTTTTTTTTTTGTCCTCTCAGCTTTTGGATTTCCCTTTGGGTGTCAAATAAAATTCTGATTTTTTTACATCAGCAACCTTGCTATATCAGTGTTAACTTTTTTCTTAATCACGGCTGATGTCTTTCGTCATGGCATGGTTTGATTTTCAGCTCTCCTTTCCTTGGACAAATTTCTTATCAACTCCTTGGCTCTTGCATTGACCACCCTTGAATTTAGAGTCAATCCATTATCTACTTTGTACTTCCTTATTGCTGTTATAGGTTCTTTTAAAGAAGTTTTTGGTTTGGATCTCCCTCGCACAGCCAATATGGATAAAATTGCATTTTTAAGAATTAATTTTGAGACTTGCAAAGTTGAATGGAGCCCCTTAGGACTCGTGGAAAATTGACAATCCATATATTATTCAATTTCCACCTCCAATCTTTCAATTTTTTGATTTTTGGAGGAGAATTGGTTTGGAGGAGAATCGCTTGCATTTTCATCTATTTTTGTCTTCAAATGTTCAACTTCATGGGGCTAGTGGAAAAATGGCCCTCATGAGAACAAGTAAGAATCCTTAAAGTTTCCTTTGTTGAATTTGTCCAAGTATCAATGATGGGAAATCAATTGGTATGGGGATTATTCCCACTTTCATACTTCATATTTTCATTTAATCCACATTATCTCCCAAGGGAGATTTGACTTGCACGAGGACAAAAATATGCTTCAAATTTTCCTTGCTTCCTTATTTCATCTCCAAAGGGGAATTTTAATCCTCATAGGGACTATCTCTTACTCGTTTTCCTTCTCCATAAGGGGAAATTCAACATCCATAGGGACAACCATAGTCCCCCAACACTCAGAATTTTCATTCAACAATAATAGCCTTCAAGGGAAAAATTTCTCTCATAGTGACTGGGGGAATTTTTGTTTGCACGAGGACAAGTGGAGATTCTTCACCCATAATGACTTTCTGACTTCCCAACTCAAAAATATTTTAAGCATAGAGTCCAGTGGAAAATCCTTGTCCATAGGGACAAAGGGAAAATCCTTGTCCAACCCTTGATGGGTCAACATGAAAAATAAGTGTTCAAATGCCCTCTTTATTTTCAGCGGTTGAAGATATGTCTTGTTAGACAAGAAAACTGATATTATGTTTGGCTGACTTAATAATGGCCATATTTTCTAAAAGGGTGACCAATCTATTGATTTCTTGCATTAATTTTTGGTGCCCAAAATGGGTATATAAAGGAGAATCATTAGTGCAAATTAAGTGGAAGATACATGGAAGTGAAGGAACCGTGGAAGCCAAGGCTCTATCATTCAAACACAGAAGAGAAAATGTATTGCAGAGCAAAACTAATTCAGGCAGAGCAGAATAGAGGTAATGTAGAGCAGAGCTTAATTGTAGCAGAGCTATGAAGGAGATTTTGTTGTTCATCATCTTTTGAAGAAGCAGCATACTGAAGATGAAGTTTTGAGCAGATGAGGTTGGTGCCTCCTGAAGAAAGAGATTGGCATCTCTTGCTAAGTTGGTGCTCAGTTGTGGGGATTGGGGTCTCTAGTAGTTTGGCGCTTGCAAACACCATGAGTGGGGATTAGTCTCTTGGGCAGGTTGGTACTTGCAAGTATTGTAAGATCTCTTAATTGTTTTTGTGAGGCTGGATTTGGACAATAGAGTTAAGCAGTCCTCTGTCGTGGTCTTTTCTCAAATGGGTTTCTACATAAATATGCGTTCTTTCATGTGTGCATATTCATATTGCTAGTTATGAATGTTATTGCTGACATGATTGTTAAATTTTAATAAAAAAATGCCCTAAACCAATTCACTTCACCTCACTTCACCTCCTTAGTAAAGTGTCTACTCAATATGTTTTCCTCTGCTCCATTAATCAAGGCATTCCTTTTTTGTGCTCCTTTCCTACTCTATAGGTCCATGGGAGCCATGTTCTGTTTGGATCCACTGCTCTCACTATACAGTTTTCTGTCTCCTTAATATTTTATGATAGGAACACTGTACTTTTGTACCTTGATATTTTGAATCTTATTGAGAACTACATTTTTCACAGAGTTTTAAAATATCAGGGTGCAAAAGTACATTGTGTTTTTTTGACATATAAGTGAGGAGGCAGAAGAATGCTTGCTATAAACACAGTATGCACTGTTGTACCCTGATACTTTAAATCTTTATGAAAAATATCAGGGTACAGCAATGCATAGTTAAGGAGACAAAAGGATGTATATGCAGTCAGTAACTGCGGTAAAAGTGCTATAGACAATGTGCTCAATTTGTTACTCTTTAGAACTAAACAACTGAAGAATACTATCTGATGATCCAAATTTTGAGTGGCAATATAAATGGGCCATTAGGTTATGTCTAGGGATGTAAGGTTTCTAAAAGGGTTTGTGAGGATATTTGGGGTCCATCATGCACTTGTTTAATTGAAATAATCTAATTTAAAATAAAAATAAGAGGGAGGCATCCCTATTTTTCAGGAGTGCAGCCTCAACTTCCCTGTAGGCCAGGGCACATGGGGATGGGGGATTGGGATGGGTCTCTGTATCTGATTTCTAGTCTTCGAGGCTTGTTGCCTAAACAATGTCGATTTGTTCCCCACATTTCATTTTCTGGAGGGAATTTTTAACTTGTCCCTCTTCTTACCATAAAGATTTTTAGTTACATGACTGTAAAAGGGCTTCTAGTTATTACATCTTGAATCTTTAAACAGGCTTCTAAACATCCATCTGATTCTGAATTTCTGAGGAACAGTCTTCACTCTTCAATAATTTTAGGCAAATGGGTTATATGCTCCAGCTTATTTTTGGGACACAACTCAAAATGTCTAAATCTTTATGCACTAGATCTCTCTATTAAAACTAGATCTTTTGCAACATGTTTACATATCGTGTTTCTATGTTTAAATCAGTAATTTTGTCCATGTCCTCCATCAATTTGAAGCATTCAGGTGGGTATTGTATCTAGAGCTCAGCCCTTGTGATATGTTGAATGCAACTATATTCTTGTAAGATTCATTGAGCTAGCTCAGAAAGTACATCAAAATTTCCAAGTCATATTTTCTGATACATGCCTATGAAAATGAGAATGAAAGGGAAGTGCTAATAACATGTCATTTGGATTTTGGGGAATTGAGGAGTACATTATATGTGTTGTGTTCAGTGGAATGAAATATTTGTTCTTTAAACCTTTGTGTTCTGAATTTAATTCATATTTTTGATTGGGATACTTTATTTGATCCTTGTGATATATTCTGTAGTGTTAAAAGTCATTGGAACATTCTTCATTCTAGAATTATATTGGTTTGGATCACTGCAACATTCCATTCAGATAATAATGATGCAGTGTCATAAAAGTATGAATGGATTTCATTTAAATAAGTTTGAAATGAGGACTTGGGAACTAGAAAACAATTCACCATTTCTGATATCCCGAAAAGGCTTATTTTTCTATATCATTTAAATTATTTAATATATAGCATCGTTCCAAGACTCTCTAGGACTCTCCAAATCTTGGTGAGTCCTAAGCCGAGTGACCCTGGCTGAGTCCTAGGGGATTGAGACTCCATGAACTCACTTGAGGCAAGACACTAGAAACTGGATTTTTGCCGAGTCAAGTCTTGTTGAGTCTTGCCAATGTTTGCCGAGTACCAAGTTGGGTTGGCCTTGCCGAGTCCAAGTCTGATTTCTATGATATATAGTGTGCATAGATAAAGATAAACATTACAAATTGTAAATGTGCTAATTATAGAAGTCCAACTTTACTTTCCGTTAAGAGGCTTAAGATAACAAAAACAAATGGCTAGCTCTAAAATAATTGGTAATTCCATTGTGAAGTATAACATTTAGGGGGCTGCCTTGTGCTTTTAAAGTCAACTTCATTATGAAAATAAACTAAAAGGAAAAACCATTGTGGCTTAAAATTTAGCTTCTGAAAGAATTCTATTTGAGGTAAAATAAAATACCCTAACTCTAACTCTAAAGTAAAAATGTTTTGTGTAAGTGTGCTTTATATTTTTGTCTTTTGATTGTAAAGCTACAAAATGCCAAAATAAATATAATTTTTTGATGAAGGTACTGGAATGTATTTCGAATTCAATTTTGACTATTTAACACTTTTAACTTAGGAATGGTGTGGGAGTCTCTGAGAAGCGTTGGCTGCCGGCTGGGCTAGGGTTTTTCCCCTAGCCTGTTCTTGGTGTTTGATCTTTACTATTTTTCTGTTCTGTTTGGATTGTTAGCTACTGGACATAATTTGCGTCGGTGTTTTTGGAGATCTTCTACAGTCAATTTTGGATTGGGGGTTTTATTGTTTGCATGGCAGGGCCTGGGATTTCTTCTCCATTGGTGAGAACAGATGGTTCTTCTCCAACTATGCATGCAATGCGATTTGAATCATTTTATTCAGGGGAGAGCTCCAAGCTGAAAAAAGTTAATGGTTGTCTTTCGCGTAGCCATGATCGCCCTGTTCTGGTTATTCCTCCAACGGCTGTAATGGAGGACATTGATTATTGGACCAAGCATGCTTTGATATGCAAATTTCTTGGAATCCGGATTTCCCTATCCGCTCTTGAGGCATGGATCTGCCGCTCTTGGCAGGTGGAAGGCGATATGGAGATTATGTTGGCAGGGAATAGTTATTTTTTTGTTGTATTCTCTTGCATGTCTGACCGTGATCGTGTTTTTGAAGGAGGCCCTTATTTCTACAACAATGTGGGGTTATTTGTCAAACCTTGGCATTTAGGTTTTAATTCTGCTGAGGATCTCCCTTCAACAGTGCCAGTTTGGGTTTGCTTGCCTCGTCTTCCCTTGGAATTTTGGCGTGAAGACATCCTTCGACAAATTGCTGCTTTGTTGGGGAAGCCAGCTGCAATCGCACATCAAACCCTCGATAAAAAGGTTATTTCTTTTGCTAGAATTTTTGTTGAAATTAATTTGAATAACCCATTACCAGATTCTTTGGAAATTTGTCCGGGGGATTCTTCTTGGGTGCAGCAGTTAGATTATGAATCCCTCCCTTTCCGTTGCCGGATTTGTCATGAGTATGGTCATTTACTGCGACAGTGCCCCCGTAACTTGAGTTTCAAAGGAGTGGATCGATCTATAGCTGGAAATGCTGGTGGTTTGGCAGATACTACAGGAAAAGGACAATCTCAAATGGTTAATACTACCAAGGGGATGAATCTACAAGATGTTACAGGTAAGGGTAAGGCTCAAATGCAGGATAAGGATGGATTTACCCCTGTTCGTCCTCGAGTTAAGGGACGTGGTCAAAAGAGGCCTTTGAAAGAAAGATTATCTGATTCAGGTTTTAACCGTTTTGAGGTGCTGGATAGTATGGTTCTAGAGGAGGGTATTCCTCCTCCTATCTCTTCTGATCCAACTTGCCCAGATGAGAGATCTGTTCCTAATGATGCTTGTGGGGCATGTAGTATATCAGAATTGTGAGGTTCCTGTAGCTCCTGTGACAGCGGCTTTGGTGACTCCTGCAGTGTTGGAAGATGATGATGTTGTTTTGGCTGACTTGGTTAAGGATGTGCTACCATCAGGTAAGAGCAAGGGTTCTCCTCTCCCCTTGGGGTTGCTGCCTCGACCCTTTAAGCGGGCTTCTTCTCCCCCTCTAAGGAGTGGGCGCAAAACAGACCAAGAGAAGATTAAACTCACAGGAGATATATTGATTGAGTCTGGTTCAGTGAAACCTTTGGATTCTCATTTTCCCAAATCTACCCAATGATGATTATTCTCTCATGGAATGTAAGGGGGTTGAATAGCATCCCTAGACAAAAGGCTATTCATAACTTGGTGGTTGATCATAGTCCTGATGTTTTTTGTATCCAAGAGACTAAGCTCTCTGTGGAGTCTATGGTCCAACATGCCTCTAGTATTTAGTCTCGTGGCCAATGCCAGTGTGTTGGGGCAACAGGCAGTGCTGGCGGTTTAGCTATATTTTGGGATCCTCAAAAAATTTCTCCTCTTGGCTGGATGTCTTCTCGCTCAGCTCTCTCTATGGTAGCTTCTGCTCTAGACTCAGGAGAGGTAATCATGGTTACTAATGTGTATGCACCTGTTGATCTTGTGGGAAAGGAGGAACTTTGGGAACATATTCAATATGTTAGAAATTGTCATCCTTATCATCCTTGGGTGTTAGCAGGGGACTTCAATTCAGTTTTAAGTCTGGAAGAGAAGCATGGTGGTTTGGCTAGATTGGGGCCTTCTTTTGCTCTTCTTCGGCAACACATATCTCTTTTGCATCTCTCTGATGTTAAGCCTTCTAATGGCCTTTATACTTGGAATAATCGCAGGACTGGTGTTGCTGCTATCTCAGAACGCCTGGATAGATTTCTTGTTTCTTGCTTCTGGCTTAGTGGCACCCTTACTATCTCTTCAGAAATCCTTGATTGGAGGGGTTCAGATCATTGGCCAATCAAATTTTCCGCTATAGGGGCTTATGTTCCGAAGCATCCTCCTTTTAAGTTCCAGTTGATGTGGCTTCGTGACTCCTCTCTTCATGATTTTGTTTTTTGTTGGTGGAAAGATGGTGCCCCTGCATATGGTACTGCAATGTTCTCATTTTCTAAAAGGCTTCAATATGTTAAAAGGCAGCTCAAGATATGGAATAGGGAATGCTTTGGGAATCTTCACTTTATGAAGAGGCTTGCTCAAGAAAATCTTGATGTCATCACAAGGGAGATTAGAGATCGAGGTTTCTCGGAGGATCTTGGCCAGGCTGAATCCCTTGCTTCTAGAGCTCTAGAAGAATGGGAACTTCGAGAGGAAATTTTTTGGAAGCAAAAGGCTCGAGTTGATTGGCTCCAGGAAGGTGATCGAAACACTGCCTTTTTCCATAAAACAGTGCAATCTCGTCGGAATCAGAGCACTATCTCTTCTTTGGTTAATTCTCAAGGTATCCAAATGAATTCCTTGCCAGCTTTGTTCCAGGAGGCTATTTCGTACTTCTCTACCCTCTTCTCTGAGGACTCTCCTCCTGCTGATAATGAAGAAAATATTATTTTGTCCTGTATTCCTTCCCTTATCACTCAGGAAATGAATGATTATCTCATGCGTCCTATCTCTTTGGAAGAGCTGGAGGCGGTGGTCTTTGGCATGCCTAAGGGGAAGGCTCCTGGTCCTGATGGTTTTCCAGTTGAATTCTTTCAGGAATTTTGGGACATCATTAATCATGATTTGTTGGAGGTGGTTAAAGAATCCTATGCTAGCAAGCAGATGCTTCGAGCTTTGAACTCTACATTCTTGACTCTTATTCCTAAGAGAGAGGGTGCTAATCAATTGGAGTTTTTTAGACCAATTGCCTTATGTAATGTGGTCTACAAAGTTATTACTAAGCTGATTGCTGAGAGACTGAAAAGGTGGCTTCCCATTATTATCTCAGAAGAACAAGGTGGTTTTGTTGCTGGAAGACAAATTTTGGATGGGGTGGTTATTGCTACTGAGGCTATTCACTCTATGGCTACTTCAAGGGAGAGAGCCATGTTTGTTAAGCTGGATATGGCTAAGGCCTACGATAGAGTTAAATGGAGCTTCCTAAGGAGTATTCTTCTTTCTTTTGGATTTAGCTCTGACTGGGTGAGTTGGATTATGAGTTGCATTACTTCTGCCTCTTTTTCTATTCTTATTAATGGTCAACCTTCACAACTATTTGGTGCTTCTAGAGGCCTCCGCCAGGGTGACCCTCTCTCCCCATATCTATTCATCATCATGGCTGAAGGCTTGGGAAGATTCATTAAGCATCAGGTGTCCCAGAATTCTATTCAAGGCTGGCGGTGGGGTAATGGCTTACCTTCTCTTTCCCATCTTCAATTTGTTGATGATTCTGCTCTTGCCGGTCTTGCTAGGATCAAGGAAGCTGAAGCCTTTCGACATGCTTTGGACGTTTATTTGGCAGCTTCAGGCCAGAAAGTTAATGAGCACAAATCTTTCATTTACTTTTTTAACACTCCTGATTCTATTCAGCACAGGATTGTTGGTATCCTACGGTTTTAGATAGGTTCACTTCCTTTGACTTATCTTGGCATTCCTATTGCTGTTTCCAGGCAGCCACGTCTCTTCTGGCAAAATTTGATTACCAAGCTTCAGGATAAGGTAAATCATTGGACTCATAGATGGCTTTCTACTGCTGCCCGGGTTACTCTTCTTCAAGCTGTTATCCAAGCTCTTCCTACTTATAGAAGCATGGTTCATGCTGCACCTATTTACTTTCTCAAGGAGTTTGATGCTCTTTCTCGACAATTCCTTTGGAGTGGTAATTTGCGTAGTACTAAATGGAGCTTGGTTAATTGGGCAACTGTTTGTAGGCCTAAAAAGGAGGGTGGTCTTGGTCTTCGTTATGCTCTATTGAGTAGACAAGCTTTGGCTGCTAAACTTTATTGGCGATGGTGCTCTGGACAGCATCAACTTTGGGCTCGTATTATCACTCATAAATATTTTCATGGTGCTGATCCTTGCTCTATTTCTGCACTTCCTCTTGAAGGTCGTGGCTCAATGGTTTGGCATACTTTGAAGACAGGTGCGATGTTGGTGAAGAGGGGTCTGTTCTGGATATGTAAAGGAGGTTCTCAGGCTTTGTTTTGGTCTGATGCTTGGGATGGATTCCCTTCCATTTTATCCATATACCCTCATCTTCAGCCTCTTTGTGACTCTTTTCTGGCCGCTGGATGGGATAAAGTGGCTCATTACAAGACTCCTTATCAATTGGGACCTGTTGTTGGTTATAGATGGAAGCATTCCTCTGATTGGCCTCCTGGAGGTACAGACATGGATCGTCAGGAGCTTTCTCAAATTCTGGCCTCTAGAGAGTGTTCCTCTTTGCTTGGTCCAGATGTATTGGCTTGGGGCGGTACCTTGTCTGGTAAATATCATGTCGCTGCTGGGTATCAGGAGATAACTAGACAATTATTTGGGGATGCTGAGGTCCTTTGGTGGAAGCAAGTCTGGAATAAAGTTTCTTGGTCCAAGTGCAATTTTTTCATGTGGCTAGTGGCTCACAACCGTTGTCTTACCTGGGATAATCTTTGTAAATGTGGATTTCAGGGCCCCTCTTATTGTGTTTTGTGTGGTAATGGAGAGGAGTCTGTCTCCCATCTGTTCTTCCATTGCTCCTATTCTACTCAGATATGGCACCTTTGGTGGAGCGCTTGGGGTTGCTCTTGTCGGCATGCTTCCTCTTTGCCTGAGTTCTGGGCTCGCTTGGGTAGTGCTCCCTCCAAGTCTTCTTCTCTCCATGCTGCTTGGATTGCTGGCCCATCTTTCATGCTTTGGCATATCTAGTTGGAGAGGAATCGTCGCATATTCCAAGATGTTCGGCTTGGTGTTTTGCATCTTTGGTGGAAAATATCACATTCTCTCCAGGAAACTATTCTTGTGAAGTGTGAGCTTGATGGGGGTATGGATCCGGTTGATCTTGCTATCTGTAATCGCCTCAATTTTCATCTGCAGGATGGGGTTGCGGCTCATAGGTTTCCTTCTATGTCCAGGCAGCTTCACCATCAGAGGAAGGGTCGGGTTAACTGGGATGGGCACTGGACTCCTCCTCCCTGTGGAGTTCTGAAAATTAACACTGATGGTTCTTCTCGTGGGAATCCTGGTCCGGCTGGTATTGGCGGAGTGGCTCGTTGTAGTTCTGGGAATGTTAAATTTTTCTTCTCAATTCATAAAGGTGATTATACTAACAATCTCATGGAAGCTCAGGCTATTTTATATGCTGTGGAACAGTGTTGCTTGTGGGGATGGAGTAAGATTATTTGTGAGTCTGATTCCCAGGTGGTGGTGAACATGCTTTCTTCGCAAGAGCTTGAGGATATTAGTTGGCAGCTGGCCACTGTTGTTAAGCAGATTCTTTTCTTCTCTTCCTCTTTTCAGTTCATTAGGTTCAAGTATATTCCGCGAGAATGGAATAGACCTGCTGATTGTTTAGCCAAATGGGCTTCTAGTCATGATCCGGGTTGGAATATTAGGGATAGGGGGCAACTGTCCTTTGAGATGGTGCAAGAATTTGATGATCTTGTTGCTCAGGATCGAGCTCCTTGTTGAGCTCTCCTTGTTGTATTCCTTTCTGTCTTAATAAATTTTTACCCCTCTTTTTGCACTGGAATGTATTTCTAGAAGTTGATACAATGTGCTGAATTTACAATGACAATCTTCCCCTTTTAAATTTTCTTGAGTTCCCTGATCCTGTAGAGGATATCTAGGGGTCTCTCATGTCCCCTAGTTAGAAACTCCAATAGAGACAAAAAGAGGTGTGAATTTGTGAAATTGACATTGATAATGAAGTTCTGTGAGTTTTTTTCGGCCTTATTTGTGCTTGCTGTCAAGGGGTTGCACTCGACCCTCTAACCTTGCCCTATGCATTACCGCTAGACCTTGTTAGGAGCCAATGAGGTGCTTTGCCTCCATACCCTTTGAAGGGGTGTCATCCCTTGACCCTGTTGGGGGCTTTTCCTTAAATCCTCACAAGGGTCACTGACTCTTAAAACCCAAATCTCCATCCCCATGGTGATTGTTAATGCAATCATTGCCATGTTTTTAATGTTTATTAGTTTAACCTTTCACTTAGTATGCCAAAGTTCTGTTTCCAATTCTTATGGTTATTGTTGGTTTGCTCTTAAAGTTACAAAACTCTGCCCTCCATTGTTAATCAAATTTCAATGCAATCATTGTCATATTTATAAGATTTATATTTTGAAATTTACGTAGTATGCCAAAGTTTAATTTATAATTCTTATGCTTATTCCTTTTACATCTTTTTATAACTAGCTTTCTAAGTACTTCAGGTATTTGTGCCGTCTCGCCCACCCCACCCTGCCCGCCCCCACCCCCCCCGGGTCCCCAAACTTAGGCTCTTGGCTACCCTATTAGGAATTTACGTGAAACTGGGTTTTCAACTTTATTTTAATTTTTTATTCCTTGAAGAGTTGCTATTATAATTTTTCGTACAAGTCCCCAAGATGTTTGGAAGCCATCTACACCTATTGAAAGTGTCCATATGGCACAATGGTTATTCTTTATATTGAAGTTTGTAGTGACCGTTATTCAATAGGCAAGTAAATATATGATGCAATATGATGATTTGGGCCAGTGAATAGAAAAGTATATTATTTCTTGAATTTGATTTTCTGTTCTCCCTTTAAGGTAATAATATTTTTGACTATTTCATGTAACAAAAAAAATCCAATATTTTGAGTATTGCATGCTCTAAGATATGGTTAGTTTGTGTGTTTGGGAAACCTATTTAATATTTTTTGAATGTGTATTTTTTACTTATGTCATGTCATTGTAGCAAATATATGCATAGGTTTGAGGGAGTTGTAATTTTCCTTGTCTGACATATGAAAGACAAGTGAACAAAGTTCTAAATTTTTGCAGGATATCTTCTGGATTGGATTGTGTCAAAATTTTTATCATCAACGTTTCAAACCACATCTCCTTTGAACTTTTCCATCCCGATGATGAATCAGAGTGTAATTTGAAATTTTGATGGTAAATTTTTTTAACATAATCTAGTCCAGAAGACTATTCACTGAAAAATTCAATATGGATTGTGGAAACCTGATAGTATTATGTTCTAAATGCCAAAATCTCCTCTATCAACCTACTATTTTTCTATTTAATTTTCTGCTTTTATGTGGACCTTTGTGCATTTACCTGCATCAAGAGGATTTGTAGGTTATTTATTTTCCTCTTCCTGAACGTATAATTTTAAAAGTAATGATATGCAGCTAATGGCTACTCTTATCAACACCATTCTTTTGAAAAACCTTTCGAGTTCAAGGATAAGTTTTATGGTCATTGCAGGAAGGTGAGACTATACGAATTAATGTCAAGAATAAAGTATCTTCAGGTACAGGCATGCTGTCAGCTGCAGGTTTGTCTGGGAGCATCTCAACCACAAGCAAACCCAAAATATCCCTTGCCCCTCCGCCTGCAAGTGGGAGAATCAGGTCCCCCTTACCTCCTCCACCTAATGATACGGTAATTGCCAGAATCAGCAATTCTTTGAGTTCCAGTCGAATATCGAACACTGCATCGAAATTTTCTAGGGATGAGACAAGGCACAGTGCTGATCCCTTAGATCTTTCTCAGCTGGAGGTATGGTATTTTTTTATCTTATTATCTGGGGAATGTTAAAAACAGTGTACATATTTATCTTCTGATTACAATGCTGTCTCTTGAGGGGCAGTATTGAGTTTTCAACAAACTTTGATACTCTTTCTGGTATGCAGGTGAACCTACCTCCAGCCACTTCATCTGGCTCGGCAAAGACCACTACCGCTTCTGGATGGGCAGCATTCTGAGGGATAACTGCAAGCACATTTCTTATCCAGTGAGCAAAGGATGACATGACATCTGTTTTAGATCTCTTGAACAGGAACATAAATTTGGAGTGAGCGAATTTACAGTTCTGTCTCAATTATAGGCACAATTCCTTTGCAGAATTCATGCAATTAAATGAGTATGAAACATGATGATTATATCATGTTGGAAGAATCATCTGTCTATCTGTTAGCAAGATTTCGATGACTAGTGTTTGAGAAAACTTTCTAGAACATCTGTAAGCATATTTGCAGATTATATATTGTTGTGCAAGACTAGCTGAAGATGCAGCTTGTGAATTCTAGTGTCTCTTGTTTGTCACAACGTTACTTAAGCATAAACCTTTGGGGTGGATTTTCTCAATTGAATGACATATTAAATTTGTCACACTTTGTATGAGGGCACATAAAGTATTGAAAATGTGCATTGCATTTTACATATGAACTCAAAATTTGGTTCTTTCATTTTCTGGTTGTAGCTGTGATAACTACGTTGTTTGAGTCACTGCAAGAGGTTTCTCTACGTAAGAGGATTGCAGCCTTTTATCTATGATGTATTGCTGGCAATGGTATGAATACATTGTAATTTTTAGCCTTCACAAACTTTTCTGAAATTCTACACAAGCTAGAGACGGTTCCACATCATAGTGGAGGTGGTGACAGTAGGAAGCATTTTGTTTCTCAAAAATAGCTGCCGATGAATCTAAGAGCGGGAGACAAATGATCTCTGAGAAGTTAGTTTAGAGGTAATTTTAACATACTGCAATTCCATTTACGAGGCAGTGACATGGAATGCTAGAACTATAAATGAAATTCTATAAGGGGTTTAAATTGAGAAGAAACCATGGCAACTAAAAGTGAGTAGAAATTCGCAAAGAAGTAAAACAGTTTCTGTTATAACTTATTTTACATTGTACATAGAAACAAATTACTCATAATATCCAACAAATAAATATTTTCGTGTACAATTTTTTATTAATGTTGTCTTGAACCAGGCTTGCAATTAGTCAATGAATATCAATCTATAATACAAAATAAAACACCATTAAACTATGAAGCTACAAGATGTGAAAATGAAGCTTTATTCTCGATTATCTACTTTCAATCACAATTGGTCAAGCCCTTATCCGAGATTGTCATATCCTCACCGTTACGCTCGGTTGTATTGAGATTATGGCCAAGCCTTGGGTTGTGGCATGCGAACGCAAAATCATTCATTGGCTTTGGCTTTAGGTAGTTTCTTTACTTGAAGGATGCGTGAAAATAGCATTTGAGCTCGCGCAGAAGGTAGGGTTGTCAAGAATCTGTATTTCCAGCAATCGACATGATTTAGCTTTGTTGTCGAAGTATTTCTATGATTTGCTTTGACATCTCTTATTTGCAAAACCAAAATGTATTGATGAGTTTTAATATGATTAAAATAGGTATTTTTGTCGAAACAAATATAGAATTTAAATGAACAAAATTGCTGGGTGTTGATTATATAATATGAGTTTAAAATTCAGTCCATGGTTTCCAAGTCCTCGAATTGACAACAAATGCATTAGACTAAAAAGTAACTCTTCGCCATTTGGGACGTTGATGATTTATATATAACTATATACTAATTGTCACATTAAGAATTGATCACTCTATGTGGCACATTTGATCTCATAATTTGTAATGGTTTGGCTAGATGGGCTAAGTCAGGCACTTTCATTTGCAACACATACAATGGAGCAAGTGTGGTAGATTATGTAATTTGTTCGCAAAATTTGTATGAAAATATTGAAGAAGTTGCAATTGGAGAACACATTTGGGATCTCAAATCAGATCATAGACCATTGTACGTAAATTTGTATTGGGCAAAGGATAGGCGGATTGGAGCAAAAACCCAAGGCCCTCAATACCCCCCTTCTCAAGGCAGAATTTTGTTAACTTCAGAAAACAGTAACACTTTCAGAACTACTCTTGAGGAACTTTGTATGGGACACCCTATGTATAAACATGGTGTTAACAGTTATGATTTATCAAATTTGATTCATGAGGCTCTTTCAAAATGCAAGAGAGAAAAAAATAGAAAATCTGAAACTAATTGTTTTCCAGCCAATGCTTGGTTTGATAAGGAATGCAAGAGGGCTAGAAGAAACTTAAGGGAGTCAAATAAAACTAACCTTGACATTAAGGCCTACAAACAGATCGTAAAGAAGAAAAAAATTGATTTTATGTTCACAAGGAGAGAGGAGTTAATTTTCTTGGGCAGAAATAACTCCAAATGTTTTTGGAAAGAACTCCAACCAAGGAGAAAACAAACTGAAAATAATAATATTACTGCCACCCAATGGTTTGAATATGCTAAGAAACTTTATGAACAAAAGGGTGGAGTGGGACAGCCACCTTTGGTCAATGATGATACAAATCTTTTCACTGTGCAAGAGATAGAGGCAGAGATTAAGAAGTTAGGTGGAGGTAAAGCAAAAGACCTTGTTGCGCTTCAAGTAGAATATTTGAAGTGGGGTATGAAAACTCTTGCACCGCACATCACTGAAATTTTCAACAAAATTTGCGAAGAAGAGTTTTTGAAAGATTGGGCAATCAGCGTTGCAATACCACTTTTTAAGAGTGGTGATGTTAACAATCCCTCCAACTACAGGACTATAATGATCAATCCCCTCTTTGCTAAACTTTTTGGCAGCATGATAGAAACTAAGATCAGCAAATGGGCAGAAGAAAACCATAAAGGTGCTAAAGGGTAAGCTGGTTTTAGGCCAAAGCACTCGAGAGTGGATCACTGTGTCACTTTGAGACACATTATTGAAAAAGAATGGGAGAAAAAGGAAGAGGTATTTTGTTGCTTTGTCGACTTTAAAAAGACTTTTGACACCGTCCTGAGAGACAAGCTTTGGTTTATGATGGAAGAATTGGAGATTCCTATGCATCTCAGAGCTGCTGTTCATAAGATGTACGAAGAGGTGAAAGTTAAAATCAGAACTTCAGATGGCATTTCAAAATGTTTTAGGAGCGATATCGGGGTCAAACAGGGCTGCCCTTTATCTCCTACTTTGTTTGGTTTATATATTGAGAAACTGGAAGAGTGGTTAAACATGCAAAAAAGTGAAGGCATTTAGTTAGGTGAATTTGTTATAAAGTTGCTCCTATATGCGGACGATCTCATTTTAATTGTCAAATCTGCCTATGGTTTGCAAGATCATCTATCTTCTCTTGAGCGCTTTTGCGGAATGGTGGGGATGCAGGTCAATATCAGCAAGACTAAGGTTATGATTTTCTCTAATAATAAAAAACAACACCAACATGAATTTTATTACAATGGAAGTGTTCTTGAAGAAGTTGCGGAGTATAAATACCTTGGCATCGATTTCAACAAAAAACTAAGCTGGTCTAGCTGCAGGTATAAAAGGATATTAGGTGGGTGGAAGGCTTTTTATGCTCTTTAGAATAGGTGCCGTGAAGCAGAGTTGTGGGATTGGAAAACTATTCAAACCTTGTTCGGTCTTCTTGTGCTCCCAATTGTTCTTTATGGGTGTGAATTATGGGCCAGCAACACTACTATAGCACAATAGAAACAAATCGAAGGAATCCAAAAGCGCTTGATCACAAGCAAGTTTAAAATCAAAAGCACTGTTCCATATGATATCATGTTAAGTGAAATGGGGGCTGCTCCTATTGAGGCACTTGCTATGGTTCGCCTTCTAAGTTATCTAAAAAGAATTGAAAAAATGGAAGAGGATAGATGGCCTAAAGTGGTCTTTAGTGACACACTATGTCAGCGAAAAAGGACATGGATGCAACAAAACATCAAATGGATGAGTAAATGGAATATTCAATTCAATATGTGCCCCACAAATAATAAAGAAATAAAGGTCTTTGTCATGGAGAAATTCTACAAGAGAAATTGGAGAAGCGAGATCGGAAGGAAGAAATTATATTATATAAATGAGTTCAACCCTGCTTGTGATCAACTCCAAAAAGCATACATAGGAGCCAACATTTTTTGGAGGGCTAAAATTCTTATTGCTCAGTTGAGAACCAACTCTCACCAACTTCGTTGTGAGACCGGACGTTGGAAGAGGCCAAAGGAGGCTTGGGAAGAAAGAATTTGCAGATTCTGCAATTCTGGGAAAGTGGAAACTGAACAACACTTTATTTTAGAATGTGAAGCCTACAAGAGTAGTAGAGATAAATTTGCGGACACTATATGTGACAATTCTTGGCATAACTTATTCAACGAAGAGTACATTGAGCAATTGGGTGGACTCATCATCATCCTACACAAGCAACGAACATTGTTACTTAAGTCTGCTTGAGTTGTCTTGCTGTCCCATAGGCTATTTTTAGCCTCGTGGACGTTAAAATTTTATCTATCTATCTATCTACTGTTCCTTACCTGTTAATGAAAGGAATTGCAATGCATTTGAAAGGCCTATTGTCATTGATGACAGGTTATGAATCTTATGATGAATTTAAATAGTAGTCGATGCTTTAAATTCTTTTTTACCTTTCTCTGTCTCCATTGCATCAATGATCTTTAATACGGACTATCATTATTCTCTAATTTAGATCACATTGCCCCTCCATCCTATTCTCGACCTTATAAGGATAGGGTTATCCCTCATTCTTGATGATCTGACCAGTGGCTCTAAAGTTGATGCAATTTATTCGGTATTTGTTTAATAGGATGAGTACAAAATTTGCCAATGGTTATCACATGTATGCGATTGACAGAGATGGAATTTGTCCACTTATCAATTGAAAATTTTTTAACTCATTTTTTGTCACAGATTTTGCAGTGTAGAAAGCTTGTGGCACAAGAGTCGCACTGAGTTCAGCACAAGTATGCAGGATTGTGCAAACCACCTTTCACGTGACATTATCGATTGAAACAATAGCAGGTGCGAGAGCTTGGAGTTCTGTAATTATTTTTAAATTGTAAAGATATGGGAGAACCCTATTATTCATTAGTATGTTTGTTTGAGATGATTTTTTAAGGAACGTAGGCTAAAAGTTGTTTTCAACGATCATAGTTCTTTCAATCTTAGAGTGGTAGAAAGGGAAAAACTACTATTAGAGTTGCATGTGTTCTGATTTAAACATTTGGAATTGAAGTGGGTAGAAATTTTAAAAGAGGACGAATCATTCATTTTGACCCTTATTTACAAAGTAGAGGACTCATTAAATTTTTGTCGATTAATTATAAGAAATAATTTTGTATTTTCATAGGATATGACTATTTATGCTCATATATAAGATGTCTAGGTTGTTTCTATATGCATCTAAATTGGGGTTTCTCTTGTTGAAATCATATTTAGATCTTCCCAATTCATTCACTTTCATGTAGTCCCCTAGTTCTAAGGTATCTTAATTTCCATTTGCCACTATCAAGGGTTCCCTTGAAATACCTTAGTTCACATTCACAAGTGTTCTTTTATATAAGTTAGTGCTTATGATGGTCTTGACGAGAGTAAAATTTATAGAAATCTCATAAGAAATCACTGAAGGATCACATTTTTTTTCTATATACCTAGATTTGAAATTCTTTGCTCTTTTAATGTAATTTTTTAAAACAATAAACCTTGCATGAGGATTTCAATAGTTTGATCCAATGAATTCAACAAAGATTCAATATTTAAGGTTGTACATAATGAAAAGGGAAGCAATGCAATTAGGTAAATCACTTCTCTTTTTCATGAACTACACATTTCAAAATGAAGATGCCTCACTAGGTTCAAGAGGAGACACAAAAGCTAAGCGAGATAATAATCATTCTCTAAAACATGTAATGATGAAAATATAAATGATGCAATGATGTGATGTAGATGATGAATTAGACATGTTACTAAAAAATGTAATAAAAGGCTAATATAGATTGACATACAACAAAGGTGCACATAAACATAAATCAGAGCACATATCTAACCTATGAGTAAGATATGAGTTGAAAATGTAGTGTAAGGGTGAGAAGAATCCTATACCTAGGTACAAGGCACCATTGACATTATGCACATGGCGATTTTAGCTAAATTTCTCCAGGGTTTGTCAATTGTATCTAATCTTTTCATGTTTCATCCAATGGCTCTATAACCTATTATTGTAGTGACAAAACAAATAAAAGGTTGTCTAAAGGGGATTTACTTGGTCAAACTCATGTTTAGGAATCAACCTCGAAAATTGAATAACATTGCATAAAGGAAAATATGAAAAAAATGTACATGTTTGATTTACCTTGCATAAACCCTCATGGATAAATGTAGCAATCACTCATATCCATGAAGATGCTTGAATGTACTTGAAATCCAAAGAGTTGACCTTGAAATATGATGTAGAATCAAATATGTCCTTATAAATGCATAGATCTACGAGTGCCACTTCTAGATCTTGAATGCAAATATGCTTGATAATCACTTGCAATGCAGGAGAGAATGTAAATGGAGGGAAGTATGTTCTTGCTTGATTGAGAATTCTTCTACGTGGCCATCGTGGGAGAGAAACTTGTTTCAGTTGGAGAAGGTTGCCTTTGTGTTGAATTATCTTGAAGAATTGGAGATTCAGAGAAGCTTGTTCTTGGTTGTTTGCCTTCAAATATTGAATCCAATCTCTCAATTGCTCTTAATTTCTTGAAAACTTGATTGCAAATGCTTGAGTATGGTTATGATCTTCAAAACGAGGAGAGTATAAGGGGTTTTAATAATCAATCAATCATTTAGGAAACAAAATGATCCACGTTGATCATGAAATTAAATCTCCAACTAATACCCAGATATTGGGTCTTGAGAATAATTTGGTTACCAATCCTTAGGTTTAGGACTCCATTGGTATCCTATACCATGGAGAATGGACCAAAATTTGAATGAGATGTTGAGATAGGTGAAACTACCCAGGAATAGGTTGCTAGGATCCAAAATAATGAGAATTCAGACCTCAAAATCACCAAAAGAGGGCTAATAGGTCCTAATAAAGCATTTAATTATAGGTGCTAACTTTTTAGGACAATGCATCTAGCCCCTGCTTTAGCGAGAGTATGAGACAAATTCATGCTTACAATAAAGTGGACTAATGATTAAGAACAATCTTAGGAAGGTTAATAGATAGAGAAAAATTAAGCCCCCACGTGACTTAAGTCCTCATAAAATTTGAAATCAAAATAAAACAGACATTGCTGAAAAGAAGAAAGAAGAAAGAGGGGTGTAATCACTAGCCTAGTAAGGTATTGCCAAGTACTATGTATCACTCAAAGATAAAACATTGTAAAATATGACATTTATAGTATAACAAGTTGTGTAATCCTAGTCAACCAATCAAAGATGACCAATCCTTAAGGGAAGCACTGTCTCTGTTAGGGAATTTGAGAGGGCGATCATGCCTAAGGAAATCATTATTTCCCATATGGGATCCAAAAAGGCCATTAGGCCTAAGGAAAGCATTTCAAAAGGTATCAAGGAAAGGGAGATCAATCCTTACGGAAAACATATTCTCCATTAAGGAATCCAAAGAGAAAGATCATGCCTAAGGAAAGCATTTATCCATAGGGATCAAAGAAACACAAATTAGCCCTTAAGGAAACTATTGTCTCCGTTAACGGATCTAATGAAAGATGAGTGCAAGGATAACTTGTCTCATTATTCATCCTCAAGAGATATTGCATTGAATCGTTGTGTGTGTGTGTGTGTGCAAATTAGTCCTTAAGGAAAACAGATCTAATGAGAGATGAGTGCAAGGATAAATTGTCTCATTATTCATCCTCAAGAGATATTGCATTGAATCATTGTGTGTGTGTGTGTGTGTGTGTGTGTGTGTGTGTGTGTGTGTGTGTGTGTGTGTGTGTGTGTGTGTGTGTGTGTGTGTGTGTGTGCGCGTGTGCGCACGTGCATGTGCATGTGTGTGCATGTGCGTGCGCGTGACTGCAAGGCCTTAACACAAGCAATGACTTTTACGAACCATACATGCACCCACAATAACAATTTACACTATAAAATTCCCCCAAGAAATAACAAACCAATGGAAAACAATGGAAATACTATACATGGAACATGGACAAAAAGGGATCTACTATCTAAAGCATCCACATGACCACTAAGATGATCATTGTCATCATTTCCCAAAGATAGTAGAAATAGAAGAACACATAAGAGTCACCAACAAGAGTCTATTTGGGTTGACACCTCAAAGACCTAAAAGGACATGTAGCTACAATTTAGCAACATCCCCAATTAGGCAACAAAAAGATACTCTTGACAATAGCACATGCATGACATAACATAAAAAACATTTTAAAAAAATGAGATACAAATAGAGTAATGTCACAAAATATTGATTCCTTTGTCAACTTGTGGCAATGAAATAACAAGGGTTGTCTACCAAAAAATGAACAAAACATATATCAAGAAATATATCACAAGGGAGACACATTGCAACAAGTAAACATAAAGTCCACCGTACAAGAGGAGCTAGTCCAACATATCACTCCCCCCCATCTTGATCTGTAGTGTTTAGGGAAGGTGGGAGACACACAAGAGGAGACAAATATTAGCTTTACTAAACAACTAGTATTAGCTTTACCGTGTTTCACTAAGGTATTTCAAGTGGATTATGATGCAAGTGGAAATGCAATGGGAAAAATATTGAGTCAAGAAGGTAGACTTGTTTCTTTTTACAGTGAAGAGTTCAATGATGCAAAGAAGGGATATAATTTTATGACCATATACTCTATGCTGTAATTCAAGCTTTGAAGAAATGGAGACATTACTTGTTACCAAAGGAATTTTATTTTTATACTGATCATAAGCATTGCAATATGTAAGTAGTCAAGGTGAGTTGAATTAGAGACATATAAGATGGGTTTGTATGCTAAAATGCAAGCACACTTCTATAAACCATTATTCTCAAGTGATCTCATGGATTAGGAGACTCAAGAGGAGGCTTATAGCTTCTTATCCATGACGTGCAAGAATCAAAGTGATGTGATGGTGGTTCTCAAATGAACCCAAAGATTGAGACCCTTACAAGGTGAACCATATAATGTAAGATTCAAGGAGCAAGAGAAAGAATGCTAGAATCCAAGAACTTCAAATGAAAATATAATGAAAATGCAAGAACATGGAAAGTAAACTAATCTAACAAGATGAAGATTACAATCCTCTTAGTTAAGCTATGTGGGCTATTCTAAATACAATAAAATGAAATACTAAACTAGTATTTAAGAGTGCAAGAGTGCAAGTGAGTGCTCAATAAATCAAGAATCAAAGCAACAACATATTGTTAGCATGAAAACATAAGATATGAGAGAGTGAGGAGAGAGCCTCCTTTTAAAGAGATTTAGATGGTCAAGATTAAGAGGCAAAAACAATAGTTGAGATTTTGTTCTTGGTTGATCTACGTGCTTAAGATTCTTAAGAGGCAAAAGGGGTGGATGAGATTAAGAGGCAAAAGATGATTGTGGAGGCTAAGAGGCAACAAAGATTCCACTCACCTTGGAAAGTGTGCATCAAGTTGTAGACAACTTACTTTGAAAATAAATAAATAGAAAAATATTTTTTATGTGCTAATAGGATAAAGGGAATTTTATTTAATTAAAAGGGGATATGTTCTTCTAATTAAATAAAACTAATGACCAGGTGGTTAAGCTCGAGGATAAGATTAAATGAATGATTAATTAATGATTTGATAAAATATTAATGATTAAATAACTATGCAAAATTTATTACACACATAATGAGATCTAGTGTATAGATTTAAAATGTTGAAAAGATAGCTTATAGTTTACTAGAGCATTTTTGGTCGATTACATTTCCCCTCTTTGAGTTTGTGTGTGAGTGATCTGAGAGAGCACATTGAGTCACAAAATGATGATGTCAAGACGATAAGAGATCTGACTCCACACCTAATTAAACAAAGTGTAGTAAGGTAGATAATCTTGCATGCACAGTTTGATGTGAAGTGATGAAATTAAACATTAGCACAAGGTTGATTAGACAATACCAAACATATTTTGTTGAGAAATGATATGTCCAAGATCGATTAGATTCAATGTCTGCAAGGAGAAAATATTTGAAGGATCTCAACTTGATGTGGAGTGATGAAGATGAGATGTCTTGAGATATTGATAACATAGCATAATCAATTTGTAACATTGAAAGATTAATGATAAATTATTCCTACCCCCTTAGGATCAAAATCAAAATGATATAGAGGAGATGTAGAGATGAGATAGATGTGATCAAATTGAGATAAGACATAGTCCTTGATGATAGATGAGTGATACACAAAATATAGAACTAAGTTTGACCACCAAGCAATGAGAATGGGCCCCAGTTCAAGCAAAATGATAAAACATAAGAATTCAGCGAGGAAGAAATGCGATGAAATGATAAAGAGTTTTAACTAATGAAGAAATGATGTTTTGCTTGAAAGATGAAAAATATTTTGCCTTGAAAGGGTTAGTTAACTACATAGACAAGAAATAAATTTTCAATTGCGATTTTGATAGTTAATAAGAATCTTGATTTTGATTTTGATCCTAAAAATGGATCCTGGATGTCAAAATTAGGTTAGGGCGCAATTTATGAAAGTATGAGACAATTAAATTTTGGTCAAAATGCTGTGTAAGAGGTCCAAAATGGATTGATAGGTGCGATCATAAGACTAAACTCATGATGAAAGGATAGAAGAAAGATGAAATATGATGAGAGAAAGATCAAATGATGACAAATAAATGACTGAGAGAAGAAGATGATTCAAAATGATCAAGCATAGTTGAGTGGAAGGTTATGATGATCAAATCTGTTTGATAATGATGAAGAAGACTCTCTCCTCACCTAATGCAAAATGAAAAGCCTAAAAATGCAAGCTAGGATGAAAACCCTACTATACAAGCTATAATGAAATGAAAAATATAATTTTCAAGGGTCAATTAAGTAGGTCCTTGTTTTTATCATCGAGTCTTGTTAAGGGACATAAAAAGATCACACAACCATCACTAATGCAAACACAACAATGAAGATATGAATATGGCCTATATCAAATAGAATGTAGGAACCTAACATAAGAATCAAAGCTATAGAGGTCAAGATGATTCATTGTTATATTTCTAGTTAACGTGGCAAGATTATGCTCGCATAGAAACATAAGTGTTGAGATAGCCATAAGCATGATCTTGTGGAACACATATGATGTAATAGTCAAGGACATAGCTCCAACTCACCTAGGTGTCAAAACAAATTATGTTGAGGTATATGTGGCACACCAATAAAGAGGAGGCACTTATCATAGACACTTGATGCACTATAACACATATGATCATCAAAACTATACCCATTGGTGGAAGACAAAGGAAGTATGCCCCGTGCCCCATGCCTCCAGTCTTGTAGTCAAGTGACATCCCAGAGAGACATAGGAAGGAAAACTAAAAATCATCAATAACAATCAACACACAAAGAGAATCATGAAGCATGTCTCATTCATTTTAGTTAAATGTGGTGTGAAAAAGAGAGTAATCATTTACTCTTCTAGAACTTATTCTTGCAAGTGAGATATATTGTACAACCCTAGACTATTGACAAAGTGTTGGTTCAAGGTGAAATTTATAATAAGTGTTGACAAATAATTGATGTTAAGGGGAAGTATTAAGAACCACTTTTAGGGTGGTGTCAAGAAACACTCACGCATCCTAGAGACCAAAGATGACATAGTTCATGCCCCTATACCTAGAGAAATTTTAGACGAAGGAGACAAGTGTGAGATGAAACTCAAATGGTTCAAGGTTAAAGCCATGAGATAATAGATAGAAGCATGAAGGTCTCAAGTAGTGTCTATTTCCAAGTTTTCACCACTTGGTAGGATTTTTTTTCCAGGGCTTTTTATGATTTTAAAAATATTTTTTGATATTTTGATTTTTTTGGTGATACATCAAAGTGCCTTCTGCTAGGTTTTCACTAATATGATAATTTTTTAGGACTTCATTTTTATTTTAAGGATTTTTTCAAGATCATGTATCAATTTTTTGGATTTTGTCAAGATTATAAGCTATGTACAAAAGCTCTAGATGCAAAGAGGGTCAAGCATAGAAATTCTTTAGGTAGAGTATATTGATAGGCTAAGGGAGTTGATCTCCATCTAGTGTTGAGAGTTAATATGCATCATGTAGACACCTAAATCTGATTACATCACTTAAGTGATCCTATTTAGTCATTTCCTAAGGCATCATTAATTAAGTATTTAATATTTAATTAATCTATTGTCATCCCCTAGTTAATTAGTTAATTTAATTAACTATAGTCCAATTGATAAAGATCACCCAAAATCAATTTATCAATTAAATCCCTATTCCTCTATTACATTGAATAAATCCTCAAATCTATTCAATTTAATTCTATATCCCAATTTTATTAAATAAATAATTTAATAAAATATCTAAAATCCTAAGAGCCTCCCTAAACCCTATCCTAACCCCTAATCTGACCCATTCACACATACTAACCTCACTTAGCCACCTAACTAATCCATCCCATCAAATCTAAGCCACTTACCCCCTAATGCCCCCTCTAATCCAAGCCCAATCCTCTTCTAATCATTTGCACAATCATAAACATGGGTTAAGACTTGCTAACCCAAGCCAAAATCAACAATCTCATTCTCCCCTCACCCTCCAACCTTTATGACTCAAGCCAAAGTCAACAATCTCATCCTCCTCCCAACCATCTCTATTTGACCCAACCATCTCCATTTATGACCTAACCATCCCCATTTATGGCTCAACCTCCCTCATTACTCCTTTGACCAACCCATATCCTAACCTCTCACATCCAATCACCATGTGACATGTGTCACCTCCTAATTAGTTTCAAACAAGCACAATCCACGTGCTTCCCTTTGAGTGCATCTTGACCCTCCCTCACCATCTTGCCATCCTTGCATCCTGACCATCCATCCCTCTACCCCTTGGCCTATAAATAGAAGCCTGTCCCTTCACAAACAACATCCACTTTTGAAGCAAACTTATAATGCTATTTTGAGAGCCTAAAAACTACCAAAATACTATTATGATGTTGAAACCCCTCCATACCTTCATTTTTGAATCATTCATCTACACCCATATTTGATTATCACTCATCCACTTGGAGCTTGAGAAAATTGTGAGCATACATCCAATATCCATCAGGGACATAGCTTCGTCATCATGAGAAGCACTTGAGGAGTTTACCATCTTTGGTTTACTTTCCTCAATTTTGTCTTCTTTGGTCCTATCTTAAGTGTTTACTGGGTTTTAGTATTGAGAATGCTTTTTATAGATTAGTGTTCATTTTACTCTACTAAAATAGGTGATATATTTTGGCACGCTCGGTGGGACCCCACTACGGGTCATTCATTCATCCATTTCAATCCATATTCAATCCATTTTTTTTTTACAAACTAACAATCTAACGTTTGTTGTTGTTTGAGGGTGTTGCAGGGTGTTTTTCTTGTTTGTGTAGGTTGAAGGACGCATTTAGGAAGAAAATATATTCTAAAATATCAAAAAAATAAAATAAAAATAAAAAAATTCTAAAAAAAACTGCGCTTCTTCATTCTGTTTGCGTGCAGTGTCGTCTCTGACTGTTTTGGCATCTCCGCACCTCTGTTTTGGCGTCTCCACACCATAATTTTAGCATCTCCGCAGTTTGGCATCTCTGCGCCTCTGTTTTGGCGTCTCCGTACCATAGTTTTGGCGTCTCTGCACCGCAGTTTGGCATCTCTGCACCTCTATTTTGGCGTCTTCGCACCACAGCTTTGGCGTCTTCGTAGTTTTGGCATCTCTGCACCATAGTTTTGGTGTCTCCGTAGTTTTGTCATCTCTGCTGCAATTTGGTAATCCCTGCATTTTTTTATAATTATGAGTTTTGGCGTCTGCGACTGTTAACTGTTGTCTACATTTTTTTTGATTTCAAAAAGAAAAAGAAAAAAAGAAAAAGAGTATAAATCAAATTTTAACTTTTGGTGGTTCCATAGAGTAGAAGTTTTTCTAAGCATTTTTATGCCTATGAAAAAGAACAAAAAAAGTTGATTTTATTTTTCCCATAGTTAAGCTTCAATTTTTGAGATTTTTGGTGACTAATAAAATTGGCTTTTGTAGCTTTGCAGATTGGAGCATCTATGAAACCACTAACCATGTTTCTTGCAAGTTCTCCTTACATGGTTTAATGCTCTCAGAAAATGAACTTGAATGTTTAAACACTTGTGTTTGAATGCATGTCGCTAAAATCAATCTTGAATGCCATGGACTAAAATCTAAACATTTTTATTGGAATGCATGATAAACACAACTCTTGAATGCTAAAGGTTAAAAAGAACGATTGCGATGAACACTTTATTTAAAGGTGCAAATGAACATTATATGCAAACACTTCAATTTTGAGGCTTAAAATAAATTCATGAAATCTCGAATGTTCTAAAGTGAAAATGTTCTTATTCACTCCTTTTTAAAAGCTTTCATGCCTGCGATTTACTTTTGTTGACTCGATTTTACTTTTGTTGGCGACGCTGTCAAGTTGGAATGAATATTGTATGCCATAATCACAAGTGTTTTCAATCATAGATTACAAAATCTAAATCATCAATTGGAAATGAACGAGTGCCTTTTAAACCCAAGATCATGTATGTGGTCTTGTTTTACACTTTCTAGGAGGCCTGCTTGGGGATTTCATCACCCATTGGGACGACCTCAATTCTAGCATTCTGGCGGAGTATAAATATCGAGAGGTGAATCCAAAGACACCTCTCTTGGAAGCATAATCTTGTCACTTTTGGCTAAGCCCCAAAGAACTTTATACCTTTGGGAAGTGAAGGTGGAGATTTGGGTTACCGTCTCCTCCTGGCTGAGTGGCATTATTTTCTTTCATCTACAGATTTCGGCCTCACGTACCTTGCATATATTGAGGACACCCCTAGCTAATCTTGTATATCCTAGCAAAAATCTTATAGGGTTGTTGGTGTGTTTGATGTGCTTGAATGTTCAAAATCCTCCCAATGTTTCAAAAAAAATCAAGACCATTTGCTAAAGAGATCACTTATACACCATTCAAAATGGTTGTTAGCAAGTCCATTTGCAACAACCCAACCATGGGTCAATCATTCAACCCAAATGAAGGGCATAATTAGCATAGTTACTGCCTTATCCAAGATTCATCCCAACTTCCAAGCTTTCCTCTAGTACCATCATTCCTGACGTCTTCCATAAAGTCTTCCTTTCTCTCCATGTCTTAAATAGTAACATCCCATCCCTACCCAACTCATCATCCAAATCCAAATTTGAGCTTCCCAACTTATCCTAATCTGCATTTCCATATTCATCCTTCATCCCAAAACATCATGTCACAATCCTATTACGATGAGTTTTGTCATCCCACATTTTCTCCCACCTCATCCTATTCCGATGATGATGATGATCTTGTTGACTATTACGGATATATTGAAAGCCTTAGAGATACTTCTCCCAACATCCTCCAAAATCCAAACATTCCTCCCAACTACTCGATCCTTCGTCCATGCATATCCATTAATACTCCCTGCCATACCCTTGACAAGGGAAATCCATTATTATCCTCATCCTTACCTCCTTCCTATATCATGCCCACATATTCCTCTTATACATCAGTCATATCTCCATCTTCCTCTACCTTCATCTCCTAGTCTCCACCATTCCAGAACAATTCCAGTAGCTACATCCCTAGTCCAAATCCACCATCCCAACCTCTTCCAAACCCCTTTCCAAATCCTCCAATAAATCCTAGTCATACAATACATCACCTCAATCCCCTTACTCCTCCCAGTCCAACACACTTGTCTCCAAGGAATTTTACAAGGAAGCCCAAAGAAACTCCCTCTCCCACACCCATCGCTCCTCTTACATTTTCCTATCACTACCACCCCTATCTCATCCACCCCCCTTATCAAACCCCTTCCATCCCTTACTTTCCATCCATTGAATCCCTCCAAATCCCATCTACATCTTGTCCTCCTAGCATTATCCCAATTCCATGTAACAAACCTACTAAGTCCATTCCCCATCAACCCATTATCATTGCAGAACCTCCTACCCATCCATCTACCTCACTTAAAAAGGCCATCCATAATTCTCCTATCATACCATCCACTCCCACCCATTCTTGTAAAGATCTTGTCCAAAAGCATGTTGAAATATCCAACGACACAAAAGAAGATCCCACCATCCCACTTATTCCCCTACATGATCCACTTTTACCATTTACGCCATTCAAAGAGAAATCACCATCCCCTCCATATCCAAATCCTACCATCATACCTAATCCATCTCAAGATCCATTTCCATCCACCCATCCAAATCAAGATTCTCTCCTTCCATCCCCTTTGCTTCCTAATTATACGTCCCCTATACTTCCTAATGATAGATCCATAGAAGAAGAACTAACTATCATATCCGAAGCTTCAACTCCTTCAGCTAATAATGGACTCACATCTTGTATTCCAAATAATGAACATCATATTAAAGAAATAAATAAAAGTTTATCTCTAGATGTTGGTATCCCCTCTATCCCTACATCATCTCAAGTCCTTCCATCTTCACTCCAAAGTTTCCCTCCATCTTTTTCTACACCTATCTTGGGCCCCTATCCTGGTACTTCATTTCAATTGTCCATTTTGGGTCCATATATCCCTTATCTACATCCCACACCCTTTCCATCCATTTTGGGTCCATATATACCTAATATGAATCCTTTATCTCCTCCATCTATCTTGGGACCTACACCTTCCCATTTCCATCTATTTTGGGTCCATATCCTTCATTCCCTCCATCCATTTTGGGCAATTATATCCATCCATATCCTATGTTCCAATCTATCCTTCCATCCCCTCAAATCCACCAGCTAGATCATCAAAGGCACTCACCCTTGAATCCCTTCCAACCTTCACCCTATATCACCCCATCCACAATCCCTCCTTATCCCCCATGCTCTTGTTCCCATACCATGGCTAATGAAATCATATTAGATGCCAAACTCAAAAAGCATAAATCCAAAAATCCACAACAATCCAAGTCTCGACATGTCCCTTCTAAAATACATGTTCCAAAAGCGAAACATTTAATCCCAATCAAAGAAAAAGTCAAGAAGCCACATAGGCCCAAGCTACAAAAGTAAAAAATCATGTGGATACCTAGGGTGCTCATAAAAAAAGGCATCTCAAAGAAAAATCTCAATTGGCATCCATTCATGCTACTCAAAAAGCCTCATTCATTCATCCTTTATCCAACTTCCCATATAAACATCCTTCATCCCCCCAATCCACTCTTAGTCCATATGCTTCTTATCCTAAAATTCCCATCCTCCATCTTCCAACTCTACTTTTAGTCCTTATCTTTCTCTTCCTCCATTTTCTCCTCAACCTTGCTCAATACCATCTTTCCCACTATTTCATCACCTTTCAGGGTGTGTGCTGATGATGATCCTTCCATATTCCTCATTCATTTACCCACAAGCCTCATATCTTTCTATCCCTTACTGGCCAACTATCAACTATCATTCTACTTTTATAATCCAATCCTTTTTAACTCCCTCCCTTCCTACCAACATCTATGAGTCAAAATGCATCAAAAAAAAAAAAGTCCAAAAAAAAAAAAAACAAAAAATCATCCATTGGTGAAAACTTGGCAATTCAAGTGCCATGGATAAGTACCATGATGAAAACTTGGCAAACAAGCGTCATGCATAATCCCTTTATCCAAATGCTCTATACACTTGGGGGCATGTTCCATCACTCACCATACCCATCTCATCCCACCATACCCACCACATCTTATCCATTTCACCCTCTATCCTCCTTCAGATCTTGATAAAAATAAAGTCCACCACAAGATACATGCTTTTGGTCATCTTTTTGACATCCATTCCCCATTGAAGTTTGTCTCCACCTATCCTTTCTCCACTCCCCCTTTTCATCCATATAAATCCTCCCTCATTCTCACCCATTGAATATTATTATCCCCTATCTTCCCTGCTCCTTCACCTTTTCTATCCTAGCTTCCATCTACACCATCCACCCCTCTATCCTATCACACCCCTCATAAAAAACTCCTCCTAGCTTCCATATATCTCCCTTATCCTCTTATTGACCAATCTTCCATCCTATCACTTCCCTCATAAACCCTCCCCTTGAATCACATAGACTGGGGGCACCATATTCCTTGGAGATCATGTCGTGTTCATCCTTCTATTCCCCCCATCCTAGCCCTATCTTTTCTCTTATCATTCCCAAACCCACTCGTTCCCTTTTCTTTTGTCCTTGCACTTCTCACCATCTCTTCATCTTTCCCTCGCCTGGTACATCCCTTGTCATTGGTATCTAGCTCTCAGCTATTCCCATATACTCCAATGTCATCCATAAACTCCTTTCATTACCTCTTTAGGTACCTCACATGGTCTTGGTTGCCCCTATATTCCAACAAAGCTCACTCACATCCTTCGTTTCATCCCCACATACCCAAAAATCATCCAAAATTACCAAAAACATTCAAAATCACTCCACATTACCAAAAACATTTCAAAAATCACTCAAAAATACCAAAAAAAATAAAATTCAAAAATTGCAAAAAATTATCAAAAACATTCATAAATCATAAGAAAATCCAAAAAAAAAAAAAAAAAAAAAACAAAACAGCTTCCTTCTCTCACAACCCTTTCACACACACCTTACTGTCCACAATAAAGGCCTTGACATGAGACAAAAACCTTTCACAAACCCTACACAATGAGAAACCAATAGAATTACAACCTTTTCACATAGACCTCTCAAAGAGAATCTTTTGGAGTTGTAACCATTTGCAAGGCCCATGCCAGTTGCCTCACACCACAAAAGGAGAACCAACCCCATCACTCCTTTACCGACCATCGATAAATCTAGAACATGAAGCCAAACTTGCTCTTCAATGTCCTCCATCAGATCGCTAGAGGATTATGCACAAACCACCCTAAAAATCAAACCCACAAGGATGGAGGGAAAGACAGTGCTAATAGCTGACATAGCTACCCAAACTACCCAAAAATACCAAAAAAATTCAAAAATCACCCAAAAATGCCAAAAAAAATATTAAAAAATCATCCAAAAATACCAAAAAAATCCAAAAATCACCTAAACTTACCAAAAAAATTCAAAAATCACCAGAAAATACCAAAGTAAATTAAAAAATCATTCAAAAATACCAAAAAGAAAAATAAAAAATCACCCAAAAATACCAAAAAATATTAAAAAATCATCCAAAAATACCAAAAAAAAATTCAAAAATCACCCAAACTTACCAAAAAAAAATTCAAAAATCACCCAAAAATTCATAAACTACCCAAAAATACCAAAAAAATTCAAAAATTGCCCAAACAATATCAAAAAAATAAAAATAAAATTCTAAAGCATTCAAAAGGGGGTCATTAATGCCAAATATGGCCATAAAAGCTTGAAACATTAAAACACCACCCTAAAATTCCTCTCAAATTCTGATATTAAGAAGTGAGGTAATGTCCTGAAACATAATTCCAAGCTTAGGAAAATCCAGCACAACTCGGATAGCAAAAGAGATGCCGCAAAGCCAATTGTCGCCTTCCTTCCATGCAACCATTATTAATGTGAATCAAGAAGGATTTTTAGTCTTATTTAAGTTGCAGTGGCCACGATTTGTCTACCCACCTTCAACAAATATATCATGCTATCTCATAAGCCCATGTGTCCTTTTTTGGACCCCTCTAGCGCCCTTTTAGGCCTCAAAGCTTTTTTTTTCAAGGCCCAAGTGTCCTTTTTGGACCCCTCAAGCGCCTTTTTAGGCCTTAAATAATTTTTCACGACCCACGTGTCCTTTTCGGACCCCTCTAGCATCTTTTTAGGCCTTAAATGCTTTTTCAAGGCCCACGTGTCCTTTTTGGACCACTATAGCGCCTTTTTAGGCCTTAAATGCTTTTTCAAGGTCCAAGTCTCCTTTTTGGACCACTCTAGCACCTTTTTAGGCCTAAAATGATTTTTCAAAGCCCAAGTGTCCTTTTTGGACCACTTTAGTGCCTTTTTAGGCCTTAAAATAACTTTTTCAAGGTACTAATGTCCTTTTTGGCCCCCAAAATGCCTTTTTTTGGCTTAAAGCGCCTTTTTCAAGGCCTTATTTTAACCTTTTCCAGCCCTAGAAATGCCTTTATAGGCCCAAGCGCCTTTTTTCAGGCCCTCAAAATGCCTTCTTAGGCTCAAAGCACCTTTTTCAAGGCCTTATTTTGACCTTTTCTAGCCCCAGAAATGCCTTTATAGGCCCAAGCGCCTTTTTTAGGCCCTTGAACTACCCTTTTAGGCCCAAGCGCCTTTTTCTAGGCCCTATTTTGACCTTTTTAGACCCCCGAGATGCCTTTCTAGGCCCAAGCGTCTTTTTTAGGCCCCTGAGACATCTTGTTTGGCCCACATGCCTTTTTCAAGGCCCTCTTTTTGCCTTTTCAAGACCCTGTTTGAACTCTTTTGGCCATCACAAGCCTTGCGTAGGTCCCAATGCCTTTTCCATGCCTCATAAACATCTGTCTCATCACACACCTAGAGAAACGTCCCCACATTTTGTCTTATTATTGTCTATCATACTTGCTAAATCTACACAAACATTCTCACCTACGAGTCATGGTTACCTTTACTCTATAGATTGTATTGTTCCCACTTTTCCAAGAGTCAAGTTATTTGATTATTTATCCCAAAAACAAAAAAAAATTCAAATATATCTCAAACATCCCAAAAAATTTAAATATTCGACAAAAACACAAAAACATCCATATATCTTCCATAAAATCCTAACAACAAAACATGCGATTGCATTACAAACAACATCCGTTGTCCCTTTGATTACCACAACAACAAGCACAAACTTTCTATTCTCCTACGATAGCAACAACAACATTCCATTTAACTAATAATGTTTGGCAGATTTTTTATTCTAGCCTCCTTGGGGGAGGTGGCAATACAAGGTGTCCAATCAATGGCATTCCTTCAGACCCAGTCCCAGATGATGATGTCCCTAGAGTCATCCTCACACCTGCCCAAAGTGTATCCATGGGGATCGGGATGTTACCACGCCTCAAGAGTGTGTTTATCTGCTCCATAAAATGTTTTTCAGAGTATACAACTCCTCTCCTTTGCTCCAAAGGGACTGCTTGGTGATATAATCCCATGTAGTATGCCACCTCTCGTGCAACCCTCACTAACTGCTCCATGACATCTTTCATTTCTGCCCATAGCCTTTCTGCTCCTGGAATAGTTGTTGTCCTTTGTGCAATATCGCATTCTCTTTCATATCTATTCGCTAGCATTTTCATTGACTCCCTCTCATATTTCACTGTATTTAACTGATTCTGGTACCACGTAATGGGCACATTACTTGCATTGAGATGCTCTTGTGACCTCTGCGCTAAACTATTGGTCTACATTGCTGACTCCCTAAATGCCTCTACTTGCAATCGCAAGAGCACTACTTCATTTTCACATCTCTCCATCGCCGCTCTCTCAGCTGCCAAAGTCACCTCCATAGTCTCCACTCTTGTTTGCTCCATCATTAATATCATTCCTAGGCGCTTAGCTTCTGTCCATGCACCATCCTCTCACGCTCTTTCAATCAGACCTTGAAAGAAATTTTCATCTTTCTCTGCCTAGTCAGCCCATTCTTTTTCCACTGCCAATGCTTTCTCTATCACCATCGCTGCATCATGAGCTTCTTGTGTTGCAATATCGGATTGCAATGCTTGAAATGGCCGAAATGCAGACAATACTGGGTCACCCTTTTGGTCCCCAGAGCTCTGCATCCTATCCCTTAAACTGCTTTTTCCTTACTTCCATACCACCGCTGTTGGTCGCATCACGGCTCTTTGTTCCTCTTCTTGAAGAGTCTCTTCTACAAATGGCTGATCTTCTACACTTGCTCCCTCTAACAACACTCCCACACTTGGTAAGTTTGTCTCCTTCTCTTTTTCCCTCGCCTTTGTTTGTTGCATCGCACCTTCTGCTAATAGTTGTAGCAAGGTTAGATCTTCTTCTTCTTCTAGCTGATTTTGAGCTGGATTAATTTTGCTAGCCTCCACCACTCCCCGATCACAATGACGCACACTTCGACGTGGCAAGGTTTCTCTTCTTGTTGGCTCTGCTTTATGCCCCGCTTTTGCCCCTACAACCATTTCCTTTCTCCTTGGCTTTCATTTTCCTCTTCACTCCATCCCCCCATTCCTCCTTCTATCGCCTCTGGCATTTTTTGCCTTTGCTCTTGCGAATCAGCCATGGGTATTTCACTCACAGCTTAATTCTTCGCTCACACTTTTCTTCTACTTCAGCTAACACTTCTTGTTGTTGGGCTTTCATCAAAATCACTCACCTTTTATAGAACCAACAACATTCTCCATCACTTCCATTACACGCTATCCATATCTTCAACAACAAGCTTCAATACCTGCCATCATCATAGTCAAGTCGGCAACTACTTCCATCCTTTCCACACCTCACCTCCTCTATCGTAACAGTATGCTATATCCTATCTCTTTCCACTAGCTTCTCATCCCACACTTTTCATCGCACTATCTCCTCATCCCTAGATTTTCTTCTACTAATCTTCTCATCTTCATCTTTCCTACCACTATCCTATCATGTTGAAATTTTGTACGATCATCCCTTGTAAATACTTTAGTTTGTCCACTATACCATCCTTTCATGTCAGTCCTTCACTTGGTATCCTTGTATATCTCTCCTCTCTTCGTGTTAGTTCTTGTAGTTCTCTTGGTTAGGTGCTTTAGCGAATCCTTGTATGAGATCCCTTGTCATCAAAATGTTGTCCTCAATAGTTCTAATTTCCCATTTTGATCCTAGTCCTCGATATTACCGATAGATCCTTGTAGGATGCATCCTTCCTCTTGTCTGATCTTGGTCCCTCAGTATCCAGTCCTACCGATCCCTTTGGCAAAAGGTTACTTTTTCATGGATTTACATTTTCTTTCGATTTATTTTCTTTTCAGGATTTCACATTTGGTTTTTAAAGTATCTCTTCCAAGTGATTTGGGTTGTTCCCTCCTCATGGTCACCACGATCTTTTATATCATGGTGTATTGTGAATGGGGTAATTCAAGAGCAAGGTTTTGATCAAGTCTTTTTCATTTTCTTTTCTACTTGTGAGTCAGTTGGATATGACCCTTGCATAGTCCAAACATGTGATCACTAGTGGTTACATGGTGCACTTGGGAAATATTGTTTGCTTGTGGGTTACCCAGTATCATTTCCACTTTGATTCTTTCGAGATTCATGTGTGATGTTGGGGCAATCCTTGTGTGTTTGTTTCATGTCAGTCCTATGTAATATTGGTAAAAAGGCCTTGATGTTCTTAGTAACCTTGGCATATCCCTAATATTCCTATATCAAAATAAGTGCTCAACTACATGGTGGTGCTCCCCTTTGGAACACCCACACGCTCAAGCTTCAATAGATTACTTAATACTCCCATTTTATCAAAACATCCCATCCTATCCAAGCATCCCATCCAATTTGTCTTACAATTCTGATCTAACAGTTTTATCCATAGCCCAATCATATCTCCTATCAATCCCATGGTATCTAATCCTGTATCAATCATAATCATACCTCCTCTATCCATCATAATCTTAGTTGCTTCATCAATCATAATCTTAGCTCCTTCATCAATCATAATCTTAGTTGCTTAATCAATCATAATCTTAGCTCCTTCATCAATCATAATCATAGCTCCTGCATCAATCATCATCATAGCTCTTGCATCAATCAAAATCTTCGTTATTACCAATCATAAATCCTTGAATCATAATCTCCCCAACTCTCCCATCTTCCAAATCACTTCCTTGGGTTCAATTTAGAAACCCTATCACCCTCCCCCCTCTCCCTGTCGCCAATGTTCTTACCTATTGGTTATCCTTGTGCACAAGGTTTTCCTTTGTATCATTCTCCCACTGCTTCCTTGCATCACCTCTCTTCACTACCCTCAGTCCTCTTCTTGCCCTACATTCTTGTACCTTTCAAGAAGCTGCCATGCCTCACCTTCTCTCCCCACCATCTTCTTGAGGGGGCATCACACAGTCCACTCTTTCCTCTTCTATTCAAGACTGGGGCAACCATATTGCTTTCAAAGTTTTCTTCATGTCATCTATCTTCAAACTTCTTTGAAATAGTATTGTTCCAACACTATCTCAAAGAGGGGCAAAATGTAGACAGCTAAATCTGATTACATCACTTAAGTAATCCTATTTAGTCATTTCCTAAGGCATCATTAATTAAGTATTTAATATTTAATTAATCTATTGTCATCCCCTAGTTAATTAGTTAATTTAATTAACTATAGTCCAATTGATAAAGATAACCCAAAATCAAGTTATCAATTAAATCCCTATTCCTCTATTAAATTGAATAAATCCTCAAATCTACTCAATTTAATTCTATATCCCCATTTTATTAAATAAATCATTTAATAAAATATATAAAATCCTAAGAGCCTCCCTAAACCCTATCCTAACCCCTAATCCAACCCATTCACACATACTAACCTCACTTAGCCACCTAACTAACCCATCCCATCAAATCTAAGCCACTTACCCCCTAATGCCCCCTCTAATCCAAGCCTAATCCTCTTCTAATCATGTGCACAATCATAAACATGGGTTAAGACTTGCTAACCCAAGCCAAAGTCAACAATCTCATCCTCCTCCCAACCATCTCTATTTGACCCAACCATCTCCATTTATGACCCAACCATCCCCATTTATGGATCAACCTCCCTCATTACTCCTTTGACCAACCCATATCCTAACCTCTCACATCCAATCACCATGTGACATGTGTCACCTCCTAATTGGCTTCAAACAAGCACAATCCATGTGCTTCCCTTTGAGTACATCTTGACCCTCCCTCACCATCTTGCCATCCTTGCATCCTGACCATCCATCCCTCTACCCCTTGGCCTATAAATAGAAGCCTCTCCCTTCACAAACAACATCCACTTTTGAAGCAAACTTATAATGTTATTTTGAGAGCCTAAAAACTACCAAAATACTATTATAATGCTGAAACCCCTCCATACCTTCATTGTTGAATCATTCATCCACACCCATATTTGATTATCACTCATCCACTTGGAGCTTGAGCACATCGTGAGCATACATCCGCTATCCACCAGGGACATAACTTTGTCATCATGAGAAGCACTTGAGGAGTTTACCATATTTGGTCTACTTTCCTCAATTTTATCTTCTTTGGTCCTATCTTAAGTGTTTACTTATTTTTAGTATTGAGAATGCTTTTTATAGATTAGTGTTCATTTTACTCTACTAAAATAGGTGATACACATCAGAGTCAAAAGTAGGAGTGACAATCTAAGGACCCAACCAATTAGGTTCAAACTTTCTTGCCAATTTTGCTGATTCTTAGGGTTTTCTCTCAAGACCTTGTCAGCAACTTCAAAAGATGTATGGTGCACTTTCTTGTTGTAGCTCTTAGACATACATTTCTAGTAGACTCCCATTTGGTCAAAAGTATCTTTTTTGCACATCCAATAGTTCTAGTTCTTGTATATGGGAAATATCGATAGTCTTCTCTCATGCTAAGTCCTCTAAGGGAGACTCAAAGTGATGAGATTTGAACCTCAATAGGAAAGAGAACGTTAGCCCCATAGAAAAGTGTTAAAGGAGTAGCTCCCAGAGGTGTGTGGATGCTTTTTTTGTAAGCCCACAAAGCAAGATTGATCAAAAGATGCCAATCCGTACTAGATTTTCCAACACTTCTATGCAAGATTTTGAGAAGAGTCTTATTAGAAGCTTCAACTTGTCCATTTCCTAGAGGGTAATACATGGAGGACTAGTCTTCCTTAATCTTGAATTTATTACACAACTATTTTAGATCTTTATTCTTGAATTGACCTCCATTATCAGTAACTATGGATGATGGCATACCATATCTATAGATGATATAATTTAGGATGAATAGAGATACTTATTTTCCTATAGCAACTAAAAGTGGTATAGCCTCAACCCATTTAGTAAAATATGCTATAGCGGTGTTAATGATCTTATGTCCTCTAGATGAGTTGGGATGTATTTGGCCTACTAGATCAAAATCCCACTACTAAAAAGATGAATACAAGATAGAAGGAACAAGGCCCCTTCTTGGAGTGTGTATCAAGTCATTGTGCATCTAAGATTTCTTAAAATATTTAGAAAGTTTAATAAAATATGTTTCAATAGTAGGCCACTAGTAACCAAACCTAAGTAGTTTTTGAGCTATTGCAAGACCATCAGAGTGAGACCTACATACACCCTCATGGACTTCAACTAACACATGTTCATATTCCTCTCTTTCTAGAACCTAAGAAGTGTTTTGTCTAGACCCCTCCTAAACAAGTCACAAGAGATGAGAGTATAGCAAGAGACATTGCATATGAGTTGTATTTTCTCATTATGAGTAAGGTTGTCAGGGATTACTTGGTCACAAAGGTATAAATAGATGTTAGCCCAATGGGAGGAATCACACCCAATAATGATGTCGATGATGTAGTTTTTATGGGAGTCATATGCGAGGTAGCCTAGTTATTCCACCAAGAATTTGTATCTTGATTCATGTTCATGTAACTGAAGAATAGAAGCCAATGTAACCACAACATCAATTTCTTTGTTCTCAGTTCTAAGAATTTGTTTGAATGTGACAAAGGTGAAGTAGTTCCTAAGCCCATCAATCATCTTCTTATAAGGCACCAATTTTTCATCCTTAGTCTAATAATAATTATAATTTTGGTTGATGATGACATGAGAATATCTAAAGATATGTAGCTCAATAATCCTCCATTCAATAGCCAACTTGATTCTATTAGTAAGAGCCTCGTACTTAACTATATTATTGGTGCATGGAAATAGAAACTTGTAGAATCTAGGTATAGTATATCCTTGAGGAGTGATGTATAAGACTCCAACATTGACACTTTTCCATGTATATAAACTAGCAAAGAACATCTTCCATGTGTGCTTAGTCATGTACATAATAGAAGCATTAGGGAAGTCAATTTGCATAAGTGGATTGTCTCGAAGAGGGAAGTCCACTAGTTAATCAAAAATGCTTTGTCCTTTGATTGCCTTATGATTGATATACCTAATGTTAAATGAAAAAAGAATCATCATCCATTTTTCTAGTCAACCAGTAAGGGTGGATATGATTAGTAATTATTTTAATGGGATCAATCTTAGTGACAAGTTGTATAGTACGAGCTAGCATATAGAGTCTGAGTTTTTGAGACACAAACACTATTGCAAGAAAATATTTCTCAAAATTATTGTAGTTGATCTCATAAGACACAAGTATTCTTCTTATGTATAATATGACTCTTTCTTTTACCTATCTCATCCTACTGTGCTAATAATGCCCCCAAGGATGTTGTTGTACATGAGATGTAGAGTATGCAAGGTTTTCCATGTATAAGAGGCATTAGAATAGGAAGATTATCCAAGTATGCCTTTATCTGGTTTGTACTCTTTTCACATTCCTCATTCCATATATAGGTAGCTCCTTTGTGCAAGTTCTTGTTAAAAGGTTGTGCTCTATCAACCAATTGAGATATGAACATCTTGATGGAATAGAGATGTCTTTGTAGACTTCTCATTTGACTAAAATTTTTGGGAGGTGGCATATCCATTATAGCTTGAACCTTTTCAGGGTAAACCTCAATTCCTTTAGCTAAAATGATATATCCAAGAAGTTTTCTCAAGTTGATACCAAAGATAGATTTCTTTGGATTAAGTTTGAGTATGAACTATTCCATTTGATCTAGGATCAAACCCAAATCTTCAAGATGAGTGTTTCTTTCCTTAGACTTTTCCAAGGTATCATTTACATAATTTTCTATATATTTATGCATCATGTTGGGAAAGATAGTGGTCATATCTCTTTGGTAGGTAGATTCAACATTTTAAAGTCCAAATGACATGACATTCCAACAAAAGGTTCCTTATGCACAAGTGAAAGAAGTATTTTCTTGATCTTTAGGAGCTATTTTAATTTGATTGTAACCCGAGAATCAATCCACAAGAGAGTACATTTTATAGTCCACTATTATATGCACTATCATGTCAATGTACAAGAGTGGAAAGTCATCCTTAGGGCATGCTTTATCATGATCTTTGAAGTTAGTGCATACATGAATGAATTTCTTGTTTTGTGACAGGTACAATGTTTGAAATCCTTTTTGTTGGGATGAAAGATAGAGTAACTGAGAGGGGGGGGTGAATCAATTACTCACAAAAATTAATCCATAGATCCCTTAGATGTCTTAAAGATCTAGTTACTATCGATACTCAGTAAACAAATGCTGTAACTCAATAAATTAAACTATTACTTATCTTCAAGCATTCATGCATGTAACTGAAAATAAAAATGAACACAAGAGACACCAAATTTAACGTGGAAACCCAATATGGGAAAAACCACCAAGTAACTAGTCACCAATTTTCACTCTTCTGAAGTGAGCCATGTTAGGAGCCAACCCTGTTAAAGGTTACAATACACACTATTAGGTGTGACCTTGTTAGAGGACTTAATCACCCTGTTAGGAGTGGCCTTGCTAGGGGTCTTTAGAAAAATTTAACCGAATTGTCACCTTGATAGAGGATTTACAAAATGGTTGTTAAACCAACTCTGTTAAGAGATTTGAAATCACTGCTACAATGGTTAGAAAGCAACAATGAATTGACCTGAACAAGATGCAATTGAATTTGTTGGCTATAGATCTCTATTCAACATCATTAGATCCTCCTTGATCAAATATAGCTTTGCTGATCCTCAATGATCTCTGATCATCCTTCAAATTTGCTTCCACAATAATCAGTCCTCATATCACATTAATTCCACACAAACTTCCACTTCACTTAGAATTCGCAACTTGACCTCTTAATTATATGATTCAGATTGTTAAGTTCGCCCATTTACATGTTACATTTACCAATAAACCATACATCAGTCGGCTACAAATATTACTCTAAACAAATAAATGTTATTTCATAAAACAATGAAATCCTTCACCGGCTAACCTTTCTCAATAAATACTGCTTCTAGAAATTTCCTAAGTTAACCTTCTTAACTCGGTTAACATTGCAATATCCTTAAAATCCTTTGGTTGCCGAGTTTAATCGGTAAGAATTGTTTCTGCCACATTTCCTTTGATGACTGGGTGAGCTTGGTAAGAACTGTTTCTGCCACATTTCCTTTGATGACTGTTGTCACTTAGGTTTGCAACCTTGTCTAGAGCCTATGCATGAGGACAACCTAGTGAAACATGGAAACAACCTCCAAGCTGTGGGACTTGAACTATGAGGTTGAGTCTCCGGAGAAGGCCGGCTTCCTCTTACTATTAGGGTGCACCTAACTACTCTTGGAGGGGAAAAGGGAGAAGGAGAGCATGAAACAAATCTACCTAGCCTAATCTAAAGAGGCAATGCACCAAAATAGAGTGTTCAGACCAATCTCTGCCCATATATGCACTATTGAACCAGAATGAAACTAAGGATATACACATTCAGACTTGCTTTAATCAAATAACCACATGCAGATCAAGATGAATGTCACAAGGAAAGATAGATTCACTTATATACCATTCACAAGCCAACAGAGATACAGTCATGCAGATTACGGACTTTCACAAAATAATGGTGAAGGCAAAGAGTTCTTGCACTTTCATACCAATGGTTGAAGGAGATAAAATAAAGAATCATACAGTTCAGAGGCACAGGGGAATTTACACTGGAATTGCAGAGCAACAACAGAGAAAAGCCAGAGAAAGGTCCGACCTCAACAAAATCTACAAAAATTGCCTTGATAGTTTAGGCATAACTGAGATCTCTTCCAGCTGAAGTGACTTCGCAGCTACCTACCATTAAGTTCTGCAGAGAACAATCAAGGGGAAATCTGATCTTGATGCGGATCCAGACACAATGATTTGGAACAGGGCCCTAAGAAGACAGAAACGACGCCATAACTGAACTTTGACCTGGTAGATGGATCAAAAGATGGGTGGTGGAGTGTTCTTCTCATTTTGCATTCATTTCATGGTAGTTGGAATCAATCATGAAGATCAGATCGTGCAACAAAACCAATTACCTTCATTTTTTGGGTTGTGAATCAGCAGAGTCAGCGAGTCAACCTGTTTTTGTAAGCAGGATGGACCACGTGGACCAACAATCTCTTTTTATTTTTCCACCTCGTGGAAGTCCTACTTAGTTGACCATCTCTTCATCACTAACCGTGCCAACTCCTCAAACTCCAGCTGCGACGGTTACACTAAGTGCCAACCGTTAACTATCAACCTTGGCCGGGCCCACAAGACACGTGTCACCAAGGCGCTATGTCGCTAACGTATCCACCTTGCAACTTCCCATGGTGAGATAGCGCCAACTGTAGATATTCTTTAGATCTAACGATGGAAGACTTGTGGGCCGCAGAACACATAATAAGGTTTGATTGGGTATTTAAAATAATATTAACTCTGTACACTAGCCGTTGGCGAGTAAAACATTTGAAATTTGAATCTTGGTGGGGCATAAAAAATGATAACATTTTTGGTGACTCACAGGGGATGTGAGCCTGCTATGCATAAGACTAGTGGCTTAAAGCATCCATTGGGCTACAGAGTCAAAAAGATGTAGATCCTATGCATTGTCAAACCCTAACCCTACTTCTGAGAGAAAAACCCAGAAATCTCTGTCTTTGCAACTGGAACCAGAGACCAAAACTCCCTGCAATCTTCAAAATTTTGAAAGCCTGCTATCTCACAGAGAGATAACCCTGTGCTCGTGCACTTCTTGGAAAAAAGGGAACAAAAAAAATAGAACTAAACTAATTATATACATGGAACCCCAAACCTTGTCAGAAACATGGCTTAAGGTAAATCCCATTGACTGGGATGGGCATAATCTTACCATCAAGCCTACTTAACTGGAAAGCATTGGCCTGCTTACAACTGATAATTAGATAAGGACCACTCCACAACGTATCAAACTTTGAGTGTCTTCCTGGTTTTGCCCTATCTGCATCCCACTTCAAAACCAAATCTCCCTCCCTGAAGATCCCGACCCTAGCCTTCTTGTCAAGACTCCTCTTCAGCTGCTGCTGGTATGCCTCTAGGGTCTACATGGCCTAATTTCTCTTTTCTTCTAGCTCCATTAGTTCTTCCATTCTCACTGTCATGGCATCATCCTCAATCAACTCCAGCTGATGAGCTAGCTCTAGGGCTGGGAACTCCAATGAAATTGGAAGCCTTGCTTCTCTACCATATACCAACACAAATGGTGAATTCCCTATTGATCTTTTAGGTGTTATCTTGTCAGCCCACAGTGCAGTCTTCAACTTCTTATGCCAACACCTATGATTATCCTCTATTGTCCTTTTCATGATCCTGATTAGGTTCTTGTTGGATGACTCAGCCAAACCATTACCCTGAGGATAGTAATTTGAGGATGTGCTCATATAGATATTATGATCCACTGCCCATGCACAAATCTAAGCTCCAACAAAAGACTTGGCATTATCTGAAATAATGGTTGAAGGGGCACCGAGCCTGGTCACAATTTCATCAAGGAACTCAACAACTACAGATTCAGTGGCATTCTTCAATGCCACTACCTCTTTCCACCTGGTAAAGTAATTTGTAGCAGCTAAAATCCATTTGTGACCAGAACTGGAAGGAGGATTGATAGGTCCTATGAAATCCAACCCCCACTGAGCAAAAGGTTGATCCACCTGGATAGGATGGAGGGGAAGAGCTGCAAGTCTTTGTTTGCCAGAGAAGAAGGCACATTTTTCACACTTCCTTACATACTTATGACAGTCATGGAACAGAGATGGCCAGTAATAACCAGCCCTCATGATCTTCATTGTGGTTGTTCTAGCCAAGAAGTGGCCACCATCAGGACCATCATGAAGTTCCTTGATCATTCTTTCAGCCTAGTTTATATCAAGACACCTTAATAGGGCTCCATTAAAATCTCTTCTAAAAAGGATATCATCAACCATGACATAAGGAATTGACTGTAGCCTATACTATCTCCTTTTAGCTTTGTCTAATCCTTGAGGGTATCCATTCCCTAATAAGAAATTCTTCATGTCATCCATCCAATTCCTTGAGCCATCATTTCTTGCTTCTTGTTCTTCTTTTAATATCATGACAACTTCTTCATCAGGCTGTTGAGATGATAACATCTGCTTACACAATCCTTTACCTCTTACTAGCTTAGTTGCCTAGATATCGGCATCATACTCCATCACTCTTGTAATCCAACCAGCTCTTTTCTCACTAATATCTTTGCTCAAAAGGAAACCCTTCACACTGGCATGGGGTACTAACAAATGAATCTTGTTATGGGACAGGAGGTGTCTGAATTTCCTTAAAGCTCTGATGACTGCAAGGGCTTGCTTCTCTACATAACTGTACCTATCTTCATACTCCTTAATCCCTTCACTAAAGAAAGCTATGGGCTATTCTTCATTCTTGTCATTTGTTTGAGTCAAGATAGCAGAAATGCTTGACTCACCACCTAAGGTATAAAGAATGAAATCCTTCTCAAATTTTGGGTTCATGAGAGTAGAGGCTGAGGCTATGGCTATCTTGATCTCTTCAAAACTTTCCTTCCCTTTCTTGGTCCATGCAAATACCATACCTTTCCTAAGCATAGCTGTAAGAGGTTTCACCATGGTAGCAAGATTTGGGATAAATCTTCTCACAAAATTTATCCTGCCTAGGAAACTTTGCAGCCCTTTCTTATGTTTAGGAAGAGGAAGGGCAAGTATTGCTTTTGTTCTCTTTGGATCAATGGTTAAGCCATCTTTAGATACAATATTCCCTAATAATTTTCCTTGGTTAGTAGCAAAGACACACTTGCTTGGGTTAAGGGAAACCCCAAACTCTCTACATCTTAAGAATACCTGTTTGAGGTGATCAAAATGATCATTTACATCCTTTGAATACACAGTGATATCATCAAGGCAAACTAAGACAAACTTGTCAATCAATTTCTTGAAGGCCATCTCCATTGCCTTCTGAAATGTAGCACTTGCATTGGTTAGCCCAAATGGCATTTTACAAAAAGCATAGGTACCCCATTTAGTGGTAAATGCAGTCTTGTACCTGTCAGACTCTTTAACCAACACTTGATTGTAACAAGAGAATCCATCAAGAAATGAGAATCTCTTTGAACCACTAACCTTGGACAAAATCTGCTCCATAGAAGGGAGAGGATGGTGATCTTTAAGGGAAGCTTGGTTAAGGTCCCTAAAGTCCACACACAGTCTAATTTCCCCATTCTTCTTCCTAACAGCGATAAGGTTTGCTACCCATGATGAGTGTTTGATAGGAAAAATTATGTGGGCCTCAATCAATTCGGATAGCTCTTTTCTCATTAATGGTTCAATCTTGGGATTCACTGGTCTTTGCTTTTGTCTTACTGGTTTTGCATCATCAACTAAATCTATGGTATGCTGAAATAACCTTGGGTCAAAACCCTTTAAGTCATCATATGTCCAAGAAAATATATCATTAAATTCCTAACATAGATGAATAAAATTTTCTTGTTCAATTTCAGAACATACCTTCCCCATGTTTAAGGATTTTCCATCAACAACCATGACTGGAGTATGGTCACCCTCATCAGCAGCTAGGTTCATGGCCCTGCCCTTTGCTTGATCATCAGGATTAAAAACACTCTCTAAAGTAATGGGACCTTTAGGTAGCTTGTTAGAACTAAGATGAATGATCTGATCACTATACTGATCTTGCAGTCTTCACTGATTTCTCTCTGAAAATTCTGCCTCATTCTGCAAGAAGCTGACAATTTGCTCATCAGACTCAAACACTTGCCAGTGGGTGTTATTGTCAGGGATGGCAGGCCTTACTACCACTTTGATTTGTTGCTTCTTCTCCTCCTCAAGATTCCCTAGCACATCATAAGATGCACCTATTGCTGCAAGTCTATCAACATGTCTATTTTCTTTTCTAGGGATGCTTTGGATGTTAAATGCATTGAAACCCTCAACAAAATCCCAAACTCTATGTTTATAAGACTTGAGCAAACCATTTTTGGCGATATTCTAATTTCTCACTTGATTAACCACCAACTCACTGTCTCCATAGACCCTTAAGGCTTGAATTCCTCTTTTTTGAGCAAGTAAGAGACCTTGGATCAAGGATTCATACTCGGCCACATTATTGGTGCAACTAAATTGGAGCCTAAAGGAGAAGTAATACCTTATTTGTGCAGGGGAAATTAACATTACACCAGCTCCTGATCCATTTTTATTCCTTGATCCATCAAAGTACATACTCCATATCCCACTTTCATCTTCTTTAGCATCCACAAGATTGGGAACCAGGACATCCTTTTCCAATATACAATATGTACTGAGACCTATCTCAAGGATCTCTGACATAGGGTCAAATTGATATGCGTCAGCCCACTCATCCAAGAAGAAATCAGGTATCTCTACTAGGGGAGTGGTGGGCTCCTTCACTATGTCATTCTCATCCATCTCTAGAATAGGGCAATTCATGTTGATGGGGTTAGGGGTGTAAGATTCAGTATGATGGAGGGCTTGAGGCTTTGCTCTGATTGAAGCATTGGCTCCATATCTGGTTTTAAAAGACATATATGACCAATCAGAAGATATGAAACCACCTATTTGGGTAGTAAAGTCTCTTGATAGACAGATGGCAAAATATGGCTTGACTTCAACAATAGAGATATCTTGGGTTACAGTACAACCAAGGCATGCATGTAGGGCCATCTACACATTCCTAAGGATCCCTACAGTCTTGACAGTACTACCATCCAACTGTAATACATCCCTAAAAATGGGCTCATATTTCATTCCTAAAGCATCAGCAACACACCTAGGCATCATTGAACTACTGGCCCCTCAATCAATCATGCAATTATGGACTAGTTTGCCTCCTATAATTAGGGAAACATAGAATGGAGGAGGTGTAACCCTTTTACTTGTTTCTTCCTCCCTTGATGGTTGTACTAGGCTTGTGGCACTTTCCATGCTAGGTGTCTGATCCTTTGGTTCAATTCTTTCTAACTCTTCCTGCAGCAACCTCCTTTGCATTGGTATAGTAGCAATAGCATCCCGCATGGAGATATTCACATTTGCCTTCTTCATTTGCTCTACCACACTAAATGGCATAGCAGGTGTTTTGGTAGAAACCTTAGGGGTTGCAACTGTATGAGGTTGCGATGGGATGGCCTGAGGATCACTTGCATCATTTCTACCATGGTTTTGGCTTTGCTGCTGAAAGGCACTTGATTGATTATTTGCTGCTGGCTCATGAGGTACTGTATTCGAAGTTGAGGCCTGATTGGGAGGAGGAGGGACAACATCTTCCATAGCTCTTCTTTTGCTTCTAGTATTATGAGCAATGGAATCCTGGTTTACATTACAATGCTCCTCCATCTGATGATTCATAAAAGAGCAATCACCCTGTCTTTGCATATCTGAGGCATCCTTAAATTGGTCCTCCTTGTATGCTTGTTTTGCTGCAGGTTCTTGGACTGTCAAGGCCAAATAAGATTTAGCCTTCTGACACATACAATAGGCATAGAAGTAGTTGCAAAAGGGACAAAAATCTTGATCTTGAGCCATATTGTTTTGATGGACTATGGCCCTACTTTGGTTTACATTTGAGGTTGAAGCCTGGCCACCCTGCCTACTCTGATCAAAAGAATGGTTCCAATTATTAGGATTTGGAGGCCTACCACTATCCGGAGTTTGATATTGCAATTGATGAGGCTTACTACCTTGAGCTTGGTGTCTTTCTAAAGTCACCACTTTGTTGCTCACTTTCTGCATCATAGGGAAATTATCCTCCAGCCTCCTTCCTTGGTCTTCTAACTTCCTCCCTTGATCCTGCAATCTTTTATCAAGGTTCTTGTCTCTTTTGTCCATGTTTTGCATCATAGATTGCATCATCTCCTTGATTTTATCTATCCCATGTGAGGATGTGGAAGCTTGAGAGACTGGAGTAAGGGATTGTGATATAGAAGTTGTGGGAAGGGGAGCCATTGTTGGTTGATGATTTGGAACATCAGGGAAGAAAGGCATAGGAGGCCTTGGAGCTAACTTAACTCCTTGTATCAAGATGTGTTCCGCCCTTATTGCTATGTCATAAGCGTTAGGCAAGGTATCTCCTCCCATAGTTTGGATTGTAGTGGCAATGTCGATGTTAAAAGCTCTAAGGTAATGCAAGAAGGCATTACCCGGGGTAGGCTTCACTGAAGTAGGTATTCTATCCCATGTCTTTTGGAATCTATAGTTAAAATCAGTCGTACATTCATGGGGGGCTCTTTTTATAGTAGTCAACTGCTCTAAAAGTGACAAATAGTCACTCTTATCCTCAAAATGTTTGCACAATCCTGCTCCTAATCCATCCCAATCTGTTATAGAACCATGAGCTAAACCTCTATACCATTGTAGTGCTTTTCCTTTCAAGGATGAGGCTAGGAGCCTAATTGCAACATCATCCTCTGTAATGCCATGGATATTGCAGACATTTGCAACCTCTTGAATGTGTTTTGAGGGGGAGGTAGAAGTTTCTCCAGTAAATTCTGGTATACTTTTGAGTGCAGCTACTGGTATGTCATGTCTTTGGGCTAACAAGAGAGGGCTCCCACCATTAAAGGTGGCAAAAGTATGAGCTCTAGGAAATGCCATATAGACAAGTGATCTATTGATATGTGTTGATGGCAGTCTAGGATGAGATCTAACAGCAGGAGGAGTAGAGATAGATCTTGTAGGAGTATTTGTTACTACTACGCTCCTAACTGGTGATAAGGATATTCTAGTCTTCCTTCTTCTAGGGTTTGAAAGTGAAAGCTCTTGGTATTGAAAATTACCTCTAGAAGATGTCCTTGTCTCAGCTCTGGCCATGAATCACTGCAACTTTGGTCTGGAACCATATATGTGTTTGAAGCTCAGAGTCGCCAAGTACTTTGAAGAATGAGCCTCTTGAAGGCTTAAACACTGAAGCCAGTACTATCTCTTCAATATTAATCTTGAAATCTTCCCTTTTGACACCAGTAGACTTGAATTTTTTAAAGATTTTTGTCCCACTAGGTGTGCCAAAAAATGTTGTCACTTAGGTTTGCACCCTTGTCCAGAGCCTATGCATGAGGATAACCTAGTGAAACATGGAAACAACCTCCAAGCTGTGGGACTTGAACTATGAGGTTGAGTTTTCGGAGAAGGCCGACTTCCTCTTACTATCAGGGTGCACCTAACTACTCTTGGAGGGGAAAGGGGAGAAGGAGAGCATGAAACAAATCTACCTAGCCTAATCTAAAGAGGCGATGCACCAAAATAGAGTGTTCAGACCAATCTCTACCCATATATGCACTATTGAACTAGAATGAAACTAAGGATATACACATTCAGACTTGCTTTAATCAAATAACCACATGCAGATCAAGATGATCAAGATGAATGTCACAAGGAAAGAGAGATTCACTTATATAACATTCACAAGCCAATAGAGATACAGTCATGCAGATTACAGACTTTCACAAAATAATGGCGAAGGCAAAGAGTTCTTGCACTTTCATACCAATGGTTGAAGGAGATAAAATAGAGAATCATACAGTTCAGAGGCACAGGGGAATTTACATTGGAATTGCAGAGCAACAGTAGAGAAAAGCCAGAGAAAGCTCCGAGCTCAACAAAATCTAAAAAAATTCCTTTATAGTCCAGGCATAACTGAGATCTCTTCCAGCTGAAGTGACTTCGCAGCTACCTACCATTAAGTTCTGCAGAGAACAATCAAGGGGAAATCTGATCTCGATGCGGATCCAGACACAATGATTTGGAACAGGGCCCTGAGAAGATAGAAATGGCGCCATAACTGCGCTCTAACCTGGTAGATGGATCAAAAGATGGGTGGTGGAGTGTTCTTCTCATTCTGCATTCATTTCATGGTAGTTGGAATCGATCATGAAGATCAGATCGTGCAACAAAACTAATTACCTTCATTTCTTAGGTTGTGAATCAACAGAGTCAGCGAGTCAACCTGTTTCTGTAAGCAGGATGGACCACGTGGACCAATAGCCTCTTTTTATTTTGCCACCTCACGAAAGTCTTACATAGTTGACCATCTCTTCATCACTAACCGTGCCAACTCCTCAAACTCCAGCTGCGACGGTTACACTAACTGCTAGCTGTTAACTATCAACCTTGGCTGGCCCGCGAGACACGTGTCACCAAGGTGCTATGTCGCTAACATATCCACCGTGCAACTTCCCATGGTGAGATAGCGCTAACCGTAGATATTCTTTAGATCTAACGATGGAAGAATTGTGGGCCGTAGAATACATAATAAGGTTTGATCGGGTATTTAAAATAATATTAACTCTACACACTAGCCGTTGGTGGGTAAAACATTTGAAATTTGAATCTTGGCGGGGCGTAAAAAATGATAACAATGAGTGAGTTAGCTCAGTAAGAACTGTTTACTCCGTAGATACTGCAAGTTTTCTTTACTAACCTCTTGGGCTCGGTAGATTTTGTCCTTTGCCTTGCTAACCTTTTGAGCTCGGTAGACTCTATCCTTTGCCTTGCTGACCTTCTGAGCTCGGTAGACACTATCCTTTTCCTTGCTGACCTTCTGAGCTCGGTAGACACCGTTCTTTGCCTTGCTAACCTTCTGAGCTCAGTAGACTCTATCTGATGATTGATATGACATTTGTGTAACATCAAAGACAACACACAATTTAACAATTGTATCCAACAATCTCCCTCTTTGGCATTGATGGCAACACAACATGTCATAACAAAATGAAATTTGAAAACAAGTCTTTTACTTACAAAATAGTTCACTTTCTATAGTAAACTCCCTCTTTCATAATAATCTCTCCCTCTTACACAAAACTCTTATTATTTTGCAAATTTTAGAAAGATATGACAGTATACTCTCCCTCTTTGACAACACATGCCAAAGACAACTCAAAACAACTGAATAGCATTGTACCTGATGTACTGATTCATATGCAATGTCTTCATTGGTTGGCTGCATCAACTGATAGATCTTCAATTCTGTACCTGTTGATGCATCACTAGAACTGTATTTTAGTGAGCTTCAAATAGGGAAATGACCCCTAACTTACCCTCTTAGATACAAGAATGCATCCTTAGGTAAAGACTTTGTGAATATGTCAGCAATTTGTTCCTTTGTATGGACATATTCCAATCTTATTTCCTTTTCTTGCACCAATTCTCTAACAAAGTGATACTTTATGGCTATATGCTTGATTTTTGAATGCATCACTGGATTCTTGGAGATGTTAATTGCACTTGTGTTATCACAAAACATAACAACAGGTTCTTTGATTTCTTGCTTCATACCTTCCAATAATTATTTAAACCACACAATGTTTGAGCAATTTACTCCTGCTACAACATATTCAGCCTTTGCTGTGGATTGAGATGTAGAATTTTTCTTTTTGCTTGTCCAAGAAATCAACCTTTTTCCAAGAAAGAAAGCTCCTCCACTTGTGCTCTTTCTGTCATCAATATTTCTTGCCTAATCTGCATTAGTGAACACCTTTAAATCTAGATTTCCTCCAAGTTTATACCATAACCCATATTCTTCAGTTCCTTTTAAGTATCTCATGATCTTTTTGATTGCCATCATGTGGTTTTCTTTTGGTTTTCCTCAGAATCTTGCTACAATTCCTACTGCAAGGGCAATGTTTGGTCTTGTGTGCACTACATATTGCAACTTTCCAATCATAAATCTATACAATGTCTGATCCACTTCCTTTGATTCATCATCCTTGGTAAGTTTTAATCCAGTACACATAGGAGTCCCAACTGGTTTGCAGTCTTCCATACCAAACTTTTTTAGTATCTCCTTGATGTATTTAGATTGAGTGATGTAGATGCCATTCTTACTCTGTTGAATTTGAAGACCAACAAAGAATTTGATTTCACCAAACATTGACATTTCAAATTCCTTATTCATTTGTTCTGAAAATTCTTTGCAAAGATCATCATTTCCTGTGAACAAAGTATCATCTACAAATATTTCTGCCAAAACAATCTTATTATCTGGTCCTTCCTTTATGTACAAACTACTGTTGTCATTAGTTCTTTGAAAACCAATCTGAATAAGATAGTTATGCAATCTTTCATACCATGATTTAGGGGCTTGTTTCAGACCATATAATGCTTTATGTAGTTTGTAGACCATGTCCTTCTTGTTTGGATCAACAAAACCTTCAGGCTATTCAATGTAAACCTCTTCATCCAATATGCCATTGAGAAATGCTAACTTGACATCCATCTGATAAACTTTGAATCCTTTAAATGCAACATATGCAAGCAAGGTTCTGACACCTTTCAATCTTGCAATAGGAGAAAAAGTTTTTCCATAGTCTACACCTTCTTCTTGAGAGTATCCTTTGCATACCAGTCTAGCTTTGTTCCTTGATACCTTACCATCTTCATTTAGTTTGTTTTTGAATACCCACTTTGTTCCAATCATATTTTTGTCTTTGAGTCTTGGTACAAGAGTATATGTTTTGTTTTTCTCTATCTGTTCTATCTCTTCATTGATAGCTTCAATCCAACTTTCATTGTCTAGTGCATCTTTGACATTTCTAGGTTCAAAATCAGCAAGTAAACAAGTGCCTTTCAACTTACTTCTTGTCATTGTTCCTTTTGATTTATCTCCAATGATTTGATTTGGTGCATGATGCTTTCTGACATACTTGGCTAACACAGGCTCCTTGCCTTTTGAATGAATTGCATTGTTATCCTTCTCTGTCTCAACTTCTGGTTCTGATTCTGGTTGCTCGGGCTCAGTAGATGCATACACATAACATCTAGATCTACATTCTTTAAAGCAATTGGTTTGATTTTACATACACATTATCCTACAAGGGCCACATAGTGTATTTCCTTGTATTGCATCCTCCTTCATAATTCAAATTTAGTATTAGCAGCCTTCTTCCTTTGGGTTCTAGCTAATATAATTTGGATTATAAGTGGAATCATATTAGGGAACTTTCTTCTTTCCCTCACATACATTATTGAGCTAAATGTTGTGCTTCTTCTTCCATGTAAGCTCATTTTTGTAAATCTATGAGCCTAAGTCTTTTGTTTGCCATGAAAAGGTCATTCAAGCGTTTGTCATGTTCTTCCCTGGATATGGTCTAAGAAACACCTTGTGTGGTTCTAGGTGAAGAAATATGTGATTCAAAAGTTTTATTATAGGGATTGAACCAAGTTTTTGATTAGTTCCTAGGTGACTTGTCAAAGAGAGGTTAGCTTTTCTTTCTTTGGCAGATTTGGTATTTAGTTGTCACAGACATGAAAGAAGATATAAAACCTAATATGACAACTAGGATAACTTGATGTCCAAACTAGATGAGCAAAATGTCCACTTATCCAAAAGAGAAAAATAAAGTAAAAGATAGCAAAGGTAACTTGTCACAAGGTGTCCAAGTTGTAGGCTTGATATTCCCTTTGTACGAAACATGTGAAGGAAGCAAAGAGATAATATAAAAGTAACCAAATATATTATTAGAAAAGATATGGACAAGTGACCAATATACTAATCAAGTGTGTAACCAAGGAATTCAAGTGATATTTCTCAGCTAGAGATGACTTCTACCTTGCTGGAACATTCTAAAGACCAAAGAAACCAAGTATAGGTTGCCACAGTTGACCAAAGACAAGTTGCAAGTGTAAGAGACTCATAAAAATCATTTGTATGATGAGCTATATTGAACTAGGAGATAATAGGACAACAAGATGATATTTATCCTAAATCCAGACAACAAAACACACTAGGACAATAGTTTGGAAAAAGTGCAAGGTTGTAAATTGCCAGAAGGTAGACAATGAACCACAAAACAAGAAAAAATACTATAGAATGTCGTATGATATACCCCACAATTATAGGTGACCGATAAAATTGGAAATGCAAAATGACCAAGTTTTCTCTTAAATGACCTAGTTTGATTTGTTGTTTTGACAATTTGGGAATGTTGAATATTTTGACAGTGTCTAAAATCAATAGAAACAACAAGTTTTATGTTTTAAAGATTTTTTTCAAGAAAAAATATAAAACATGAAGTAGTCTTCAAGCAATCAAGCAAGGGACAAAGCGACCTTGCATACTACAAGCACATACAAGGTCTCAAAATGAAAACCCTAGTGCTAACGTCATGTGTATGCTAAAAAGATTTACATGGGTATAACACAAAACACAGAAACACCAAACAAGATCTACCTAAAGGTTACAACTTGCATCAATACTTTGGCCTACAACTTGATGCTCCCTTGGCTCACAAAAAGTGATATTGGATTTTTTGTGGAGTGCTATTAACACATCCAAAGGAACACATATGGTGAGTCAAATCTTGGGGAGATTTGGGTATTCCACTTTTATCATTACTTGCACCAAGATATCAATGCAACAAAAACGAAGTAGCTTCTAACCTAGGTTCTTAGTAAGGGCTCCATTCATAACATCCCTCTTGCACCTGATATGGGACTAGGACCTCATAACCATAAGAGTACTTAGATGTGATGCTATCATGAGAAAGATTAAGGCCTGAAGGACCCCAGGAAAAAATAAAAATACCCAACTAGATATTCCCCCATAGTCACAATCCCACGAGTGTTCTTACTAGATGAGTAGAAATGCTATGTCCCCTCAAGAATTTAGCCTCTGTCAAGGGATTTTTTATTATAGTGGGTTGGAGTAGTTGGGTTCACTTGTTCCCACTTGGGTTTTTCGTGTGATATTTTTTCCTCAACGACATACCCTTTAAAGGTAAATAATCTCACTAAGAGATGTGCACAAAAATGGATAACAAGAGGATGTCAAGATTTGATTTCCCTCAAAGAGGCAACAACATACTCTCCTGATCGAAATGACTATCTCAAAAACACCAAGTAATGGTTAACTAAGGCTACTAAAGAGTAAGCTATCCAACTCACTTTCTTGATCTACACCAATGGGTCAAGGTTCCTGATTGTCTTAAAAATACAGAAGCATACTTCCCTACCAAAGATATGAATGCGTACTCATGAGATACTAAGTGCTTATGAAATGAAAGCTAATAAATAAAAAGAACAATGTTTATTTATATCTCCAAGGCAACCTAAAAAATCATAAGTTAGTAATCTAGAAATGCAATCCTTTAATAAGCGGACCTGCAAGTTAGGGCATAAAATATGAAATCAAAGCACAATTATACCTGTAAAATCACTTGGTAGGTGCTATAAAAAATGAGAAAAACTAAATTACAAGTTATATGTAAGAAAACTAGTTTATTCAACTGAGAAAGTGCAAGTAAACGGGTTTGTACAATAGAGTACAATTGACTAGAAAATCACATGATATATTGCTAGAAGCCAAGCGACAAAACACTCCTAGCTGATAGAGATATTGAACCGAGACAATAAATTAGCAAAATGGAGATGCCAAACTACATAACATGTAGGTGACATAATAGAAATAGTAAAATATTGCCTACAAAACACAAAAGTATCATACAATAATTCACCCTAGAAAATGCAAATAATAGATTTGTGACAAGAAAATTAAAAAATGCAAAGAAGAAAAGTTAGAAACTTGGTTCTAGCACCGTGGTGGGAGCTAAAAATTTAAAATGTGAGCATACTTATATAGACCATTATTCTCAAGTGATGCCATGGATTAGGATACTCAAAGAGGCAACTTATAGCTTCCTATCTACGATGTGGAAGAATCAAAGTAATGTGATGGTGGTTCTCAAATGAACCCAAAGATGGAGACATTTTCAAGGTGCACCATAGAATAAAAGATTTGAGGAGTAAGAGAAATATTGCTAGTATCCAAGGAATTCAAATGAGAATGCAATGCAAGCTAACTAATGTGAAAATGTAGTCTAACAAGATGAAGATTACAATCCTCCTAGTTAAGCTATGTGAGCTATTCAAAATGTGATAAAAGGAAATACTAAACTACTATGCAAGAGTGCAGGTGAGGTTTTAAGTTATCACGAATTAAATTAAAAGCATTACATTTACATGAAAACATAAGATATGAGAGAGTGAGGAGAGAGACTCCATTTAAAGAGATTAAGATTTTAAGAGGCAAAAGGGATGGATGAGATTTAGAGGTAAAAGATGAGTGGTGGAGGATAAGAGGGAAAAATGATTCCACTCACCTTGGAAAGCACACATTCAAGTTGTAGACAACTTGCTTTTCTTTTTCTTTTTTAAATTAGAAAAATTCTTTTTATGTGCACACGTAGGATAATGGGGATTTTATTTAATTGAAAGGGGACATGTTCTTCTAATTAAATAAAACTTAGGATAAGGTGGTCAAAACATAGGATAAAATTAAATGAATAATTAATTGATATTTTGGTAAAAGATTATGATTAAATAATTATACAAAATTGATAAAACACATAATGTGGTCTAGCATATAGATTTAAAATGTTGAGGGCTTATAGTTTACTAGACCATTTTAGGTAATTATAGGGTTGAGTTCTTACATAGTTATACTTTTGTTTTAAAGCATAGGAGTGGACAACCAAAAAAGGTAGTTGATGCATTAAGTAGGAGAAGGATGTTTTTGACAAACATGTCAATGAGAGTGCTTGGGTTTGAGGAATTAAAGATTTTGTATGAGAATGATCTAGCTTTTAAAAATCCATGGAAAACTTATAAGGAACTTTTAGTCGATCGAAGTAAGTGGTTATGCTATTTCATTTAGGATGATATGTTGTTCAAGGTAGTTCAACTGTTCATACCTAGAGGATCGATGATGGATAATTTGATTAAGGATAACCATGGCGGAGGTTTTCAAGACATTTTGATATTGATAACTCAATACTTTTGGTTAGATAAATATATTATTTGACACATATTTATGAGGATGTTTAGAGATTTGGTCAAATTTACATAATTTTTCAAGTTGCTAAGGTAGTAGGCCAAATGTAGGATTATATACACCATTGCCTATATCTAGTAAACCTTGGGAAGATCTTAGCATGGATTTTGTTTTGGGGTTTCCTAAAACACAAAGAAGTAAAAATTCTATATTTGTCAAGACAAATAGTTTTTCTAAGATGTCACATTTCATTCCTTGTAAGAAGACTTCAAATGTAGTGCATGTAGAAAACTTATTCTTTAGGGGTGTTGTGATATTGCATGGATTGCAAAGGACTATAGTTTTACATAGGGCTGGTGACTTTGTAGGATATTTCTACAGGACAGTTTGGAGGAAGATGAATAATGAATTGAAGTTTAGTTCTACTTTCATCTATAGACTAATGGAAAAATAGAGCTTGTGAATCAATTTTTGGGTAATTTACTGAGATGTTTGGTTGGAGATAAACCTAGTAACTAGGGATTCAATTTTGGAACAAGCATAGTTTTCATACATCAATTCAGTAAATAGGAGTATTGGTAAGACACCATTTGAGACTATTAAAGGTATGCATCCTAAAGGAATTGTAGAATTAAAGGATCTTAGTCATGAGGAGAAAAGGAGCGCTGAAGCAAACGGATATGCATATCTCATGAAGTTATTGCATGAGGAGGTTAAACATCATTGGAAACATAGTAATTAGAGGTATAAGGAGAAAGTTTATAGGACTAGGAGATACAAGGATACTAGTAGGATATGAGGCTATGATTCATTTAAAGAAAGTGAGATTTATAGTTGGAACTTATAGAAAGTTAAAGATGTGGAAGTTTGGACCTTTTGAGGTTGAATTGCCCAAGGATATCGATATATCACCAGTATTATATTATTGCAAATTTGTATGAGTATCATTTAACTGATTTGATTCTAGAGAATGGTTTAGATACACAAGAACAATATCCTAAGAAGAAAATGGATGATATAGATAGAATCTTGGATAGAAGAGTTGGAAGGAGTACAAGAGGCAAGGAGTATATGTAGTATTTGATGAAATGGAAGGACAAACCAAGTGAGGATTCTTCATTGATTTCTCAAGTTGAGTTAGATTATTTTGATTCTTCTCAGATTGAAAAGCGAGAGATTGATTTTATTAATAAGCCTAGGTGTCTGATGTAGGAGCATATTGGGCTTAGAGCAATCTTGCATCAACCTAAAATATTCTATTCCAGTTTGTCAGTTTGTACAATATGTGTGATTGATTTTGCAACCATTTCTTTGTTTGAGTTAGCAATTGCAATGATCATATTATAATCACGACCTATCTTGGATCATATTCCTAGGTTCACAACTCATTTGGATTATTGTTTCTCGAGTTATGATTTGTTCCATCTTGGGTGGTGTCTTCTTGCTTGTTCTTGAATCAGTTGGTGAATCCTAATCTTGCAAAGTAAATCTACAACTTGTGGCACATACATCTATGTTTTTGGATCTCGTATGGACCTTGTTGGTTCTTACAAGACTTATGTGATTTTCTCCTTATGATTTGGGTCCTAACCTATTTTTTGTAGTATATTCGTGTTCTTGGGAAATGTGACCTTTCTTCTTGAGCTGACTTGGGTGTCATGATACCTATATATTGTAATGTAATATAGCTCTTGAGGAAATGGTTTGGAGAGTCTAAGGAAATATATCATTAGAATTAGATCTAAGATATCAAACCAAAGATTGTAGTCAAGTAGGCCTATTGTAGCCTGACATGTATGAAGGCATGTGTGTTGCCAATTGATTGTAGCTTGATTCCAGTTGAATAAAAGTGGATCTAGTTTTATTCTCTAAGTCTCTTGTCGTTTTCTGCTAAGTTTTTATCTTGCTAGACATATGGACATATCTCTTTGAGGTCCCTCCATCTATGGCTGCATCATCATAGATGATACTATTTCCTAGATTGTAGTTTTTCAAAGGTGGAAATACCATTCTCCTTTTGTCCCCACTCTTCAAGTATGGTGAAAGAAAGTTTTATTGTTTAGGGTTAGGACCCTTGTCCCCTACTAGCACCCAACTTTGGTCAAAAGCTTTCCCTCTCTTCTTCTTTTTCCAATCTCACATGTCATTAGATTCACTCCTTTTGCCTTGATGGATGCCATGTAATGGGTCTAGGCCTTTCCTATTGTTATCTAATCAAAGTTATAAAAAAAGTGATTAAAATTGATCTAAAAAGCTTATAAATTAATTTTTAAAATTCAAAACAAAAGAACATACACATGAAATCTTAAAATTCACTAGATCCCATCATCTTCAAGTTCGTAGCACTTTACTTGTTGTTGGTTGTAAAAAGTGACAACTTGATTAAAATTGTTGATTTTCAATGTCTTGGTTTGACTAAAAAATTAGAACACACTAATCCCAAGTTCTAGATGAGCTATGAAAAACATGTCTACTTCGCATAAAGCTTTGATCTAAAATAACTAATAAATCTTGAAACCCTTGTCAAATCAACTCTAATGGAAAATTACAAAAATGGATATCTATATTAATCATAATAATAGTGGAGTGGTTTTATATAGAGATGGTGATTCTTTTGGGCAGGGTCACGATATTACCAAAAGGTGTTCAATAAATGGATTTAGGAAACTTGGCTAAGATTGCATTTGAGATTTTCACCCACTACAAATGGTATTTAGAAAGACAATTTCACAACCTTGACAAGACAACACAATGCATGTCATTGACCTATGTAAAATGATATATAGAGGATCTTAAATACTACTAATAAAAACCTCATCCCCTTTTATGCATGTTTCCCAACTCTTAGTATACCTACTTGTATCATATCAAATTAAAATTAAAATCCCTTTTAAGCTAACACTAAAGTGAAACATTTAATCAAATTTTGACTTTTAGAAAATGAACACTTATTGATTTAGAGGTGAATCTCTTGAAAAAAGACTAAAATGTTTTCTCATTTGTTATTTGATCTAAATGGTTAGCATAATAATTTACATAAATACTATTACATAAACTATTGATTTCACTTAATACAAAAAAAAAAATTAAAATAAATAAATAGTTATCCTCTATTCCAAAAGATACCAACAAGTACAAAAATCAACCCAATTTTAAATTACTTGATCATCTTTCATATGCCTACAAATACTTCTTATGTTTGATTCTATATATTGCCATTTTGCTCTCATCATGATATTTTTCTAATGCTCTACTCTTTCCAAATAATTCAATTGAAAATTGACTCACCCATATCCCCTTTCTCACTACATAAAAGTTTAAAACACAAATACAATTAATTCTCAATAAACCAAAAGAATAGTCTACAATCTCTTAATTGTGAACTTGAACTATTCATTAAAGCTTGTCTTGAAGCTTAAAGTTAAAAGCTTGATACATAGAAAGATTAGGACTTAGGTGAATATTACTAGATAAGTGGTGTTACATTCCTTAATTGTGAACTTAAACTATTCACTAAAGCTTGTATTGAAGCTTAAAAGCTTCATACATAGAAAGATTAGGACTTGAGGTGAACATTACGAGGTTAAGTGATGTTACATTGCTGCTTGGCATAGAACGAGAAGATATATTTAAATTTTCAATTTATTTTCTCGATAAACACAGTGGGCCATTATTTATTTATTTTTAACGAACATAAATATTTTTAAAAACCTTGAAAATACAAAGTTTGAGAAAAGAAAACAAAAACGGCGATGAAATATAGTGAATACGATAATCCAACTGTAACCGGATATAATTTTTGTTCTTATTTCCTTGGCTTGTTCTTCTCTAAGCGGTAGATTGTCTTCTCTGCTCTTCTCTAAATAATGAATTTCAATATCTTTATTCAATTACTTGCAGGGGAAAAAAAAAACTTGTTTTCCTTGAATTATGGATAAATTGATCGAAGTAGAAGAGAAAGAGGTGAGGGTGGAATTCGGACTGAAGAGAAAATGCAAAGCCACAATTCACCTGAGAAATCTGATGCAAACATCTCACATCGCATTCAAAGTGCAGACAACAGGTCCTGAGAAATTCGCAGTGAATCCTCCAAACGGATTCATAGCTCCGGGGGCGGAGTCCTCTCTGGATTTCATCGTGAAGCCTACCAGCGATCTTCCAAAGTGTTTCCCTGTAACTAAACATGTGATCCTCATCCAAGCCTTACCTGCAATCAGTCCAACGCCAACCTTTCGCGTCCCCAAAGACTGGTTTGCGGCTCGCCAAGAACAGGGCGCATGGAACGAGAAGCTCAGGATTGTTTACACAGGGGCTTTTCTGCTGAAACAGGCGGTCGAGGGTTTGGATCACGAAAAGGTGTTAAATATGGTGAAGATTGGAGGCCTGGAGAAGTATGTTAATGCGGGCGACGGAGAGAGCGGGAAAACGGCTCTGCATATTGCGGCAGGGAAAGGGGATCTGGAAATTGTTAGGGTTCTTTTGGATGCCGGAGCAGATAAGGCAGCGAAAGGGTTTACAGGGGAAACCCCTCTTCACGAGGCGGTTTGCTCTGGAAATATCGGTGTTGTGGAGGGCCTGATGGAGGAAATTGACGAGGGTTTTTTTGATTGGGACGCGATGAAGGATTTCCGCGGGTGGAATCCCTTGCATTTGGCCGCGTCTCTTGCTTTTTGCGACGCCGTGGAATTGATGTTGGAGAGTGGAATGGATGCGGAGGGTAGGGATAATGAAGGGCGGACGCCCCTGCATATTGCAGCAGGGCTAGGGCACGGTCGCTGTGTTGAGGTTCTGCTTGGAGGCGGTGTCGATGTTGATGCTGTGAGTTTTGATGGATCTACTGCCATGATTTGTGCTGCTTCCGGTGGTCATGTGGATGTTGTTGAGGGTTTGTTGGATTCCTCTGCAAACAGAGACGTTCGGAACCTGGTTGGACAGACTGCTTCCGATGTGGCTTTTCAGAACGGTCATGTGAGTATTAATAAAATTATCCTGATTTGGTTGGGTTTTGGGGGAAATCTGGGAAGGGGAAAATTGTCTGAGTTAGATCAGCATTTGGATGAATCTTATGAGCTTCTGGGTTTAATCCTTGTATAGACTTTTATCCAGTGTTGTTTACACAGTTTAAAGTCAGAAGCTACTAAGATTCATTACCATGGAATGTCGAAATTTCATGTATACTCGATAGTAATTCCAAAATTGGATTTTTTTATTATGAATAGTTTATTAACTAGTTAAAAACAACTCTAACAAGAAACATGTTAAAAACAGGAAGAAAATGCTGTACATTCTAGTTAATAAAGATTATAATCAATACAAGATAATGTTGGATCAAATCAGTACAAAATATATACAATCACAGTAGACATTCTGAAACAGTTAAACCTGAGCAACCTCGTATAAAGCAGCTAAGACATTTACCATGATTAACGAGCTCTACATCTAGAGAAATATATTCTTTTGTGGTCAAATAGAAAAATAGTTCATGTATTGTAATTAGGGTATAGACAGGTAGTGGTATTGTAGTTTTTGTGAAGTTGAAGAGATGTTACAGATTTATATTATTGCACAGTTGAATCTAAAGTTAAATATATATAATAAAATCTAAAATAAATTGATTATTTACATGAATAAATAATTGATATTTTTAATGAATGTATCTATTATTGTTTAGCTGTGTAAACACTACGCTAAAGCTAAGTTTGAGTTGACTTATTGTTTCCAACTTTAATTTTTTAAGCTATAATTATTTACTTAGGTAAAATATATATATTAATTATAATATTTTAATAATTTTTGTCAAATAATAAATGATTACATTAAATAAATTATTATTATTTATAATAATGGTACAATTATCTTGAATTACTGTTTATACGCTATAATATGTAGTCTGGGAAAATATTGGCTTATGTTTTAAGCAATAATTTACGTTTAGTAGACTTATGCTTCAAAGTATATTGGTTTACTTTTATTTAGTAGAATGACTTATATTTTAAGTCATCCATTACATTTAGTAGATAATAGAAGATATTGCTTGTGGTATTATAATAACTCTACATGTTTCAATGGTCAATTTTAGTTTCAGAAAACAGTAATTGTAAAATAAGTCAATAATATATGATTCAATTCAATTTGACTTGTTAGTCTTGAAATCAATTGTAAACTTAAATGTAACTTATATTGAATTCATAAAATTTGATAAAATTAAATTCAAAAGACATAATTGAACTTTTACATACACATAATAACATAATGGAATGGTTTAAGAGTTGCTACAGTCGGAATAAGTTTTCTACTGTTTATATCTCTAAAATTAAGAACAGCCAAATGAAATTTTAAATGTTAGTCTTGAAATCAATTGTAAACCTAAAAGTAGCTTCTATTGAATTCATAAAATTTGATCAAATTAAATTCAAAAGATATAATTGAACTTTTACATACACATAATAACATAATAGAATAGTTTAGACGTGCTAGAGTTGGTATAAGTTCTCTACTATTTATAGATATCTGAAATTAAAAACAGCCAAATCAGCCAAATGGAATTTTAAGAGGGAAAACCCAATCCACAACGTAGCTTAAAAAATATACACAATTGATGCAATAAAATTATTGAAAATGATATTTCAACCACCATCAAAATTCCCTAACCTCCCATAAACTTTCAGATGGATTCCCACAGAACTCCAATATAACTGAAACAAGTAAACAATATGGTACTGAGTGAACTGTATACCGTTTCTTATGAATTTCATGTTGTGCAATGGTGCAGATGGAAGTGGTGCATATTTTAGATTATGGTGATAAATTTCTGGACTCCGCCAGGCGTGGAGACGTGGAGAAGGTGGTGTATTGGGTAGAGAAAAAAGGAGTGCAAATGAATTGGAGAGATCAGCATGGGTGGACTGCATTGCACTGTGCAGCCTTGAAAGGACATGAGGAGGCGGTGGTGAAGTTATTAGAACTGGGTGCTGACGTGGAGGCCACAGACAGCCAAGGAAACACTCCATTGCACTGTGCTGCTTATGGTGGCCACTCTGAGGTCGTCAGGATTCTCGTTGAATATGGAGGAGATGTTGAAGCTCAAACAATCCGTAATGTCACACCTTCAACCATTGCCACAATCTCCAACTTTGATTTAGTAAGCACAGTCTTGTATGATTATTTGGACGATAGCATGATGATTGAATATAACGTCTGATCCAAATGTTGGAATGAAAAGTCTCATCTATATCTTGATCACAAGATTATGTACATACACAGTTGTTTCCATTATTATTTTTATTTTGTAAATTACCAAGATTTTATATGTTACTAATTGTAAACATAAACAGTTGTAACAAAAAATAGAGTTTTTTAATTAAGTCGAGAGGCTTTCTACAGTGGCAGCAATCTTCAATGTAAATATTTTTCATTTTTTTACAAATTTGACGTTCAGTTACTTGTCACAGAAATAAAATAGAATCTTAACAGTTACAAAGACTAAATATAATAGTTTAATTTTTCCATTCCATGATATTCTAAATTATTTATCCTATATACAAGATACAAATTGCTTTAATGTCAAATGAATCTATTGTGATAAACACATTGCATCTGCTACTAGCTTACATATATTCAAAGGATATCTCTCGGCTTATTTTATATATATAGAATATGTATATAAGCTAGTGTTAGTTTTTTATCATGTAATTCCAGTTTTCTCATTAAAGATAATTATTTACAATTATTCATTGGGCATTAAAGTCTTTTTTAAATAAATATTAAGCACAATTTTGATCCTTCATTCTCTAGGCATTTTTACACTTTCATTGTTAGTATTTGCAGTAAATTATATACTATTGCAATCAGTTTTATTTATGTAGTTATTATATTTGATTCTTATATTTAATTTATAATTTTTTTGTTGTTGAAGGTGATTGGTTAATAAATTTGAAGTCTTATAAAGTTGATTATAAAGAAATACTAGGTATATTGTTAGCCAATATTTTAGGACGCATTATGAAAAACTTATTGTTTTCTAATTGCTATTATATATATATATATATATATATATATATATATATATATATATATATATATATATATATATATATATATATATAGACACACAATTTTGCTAAAGGATATTCAATTTTGATCAACTTTCACAATAATTTTTTTTTAATTAAGTGGTGATGTGAAAGGTGAAATTACTAGATATTATCATGGTTGGTTAGAAAGTTTTTTACATGGTTGTAAATAATAATAATAATTTGATATTTTTAGAATTTAAATTATAATTGTACTTTTTAAACTTAATATTTTTGTTTTTGTTAGGTAAAAGGTCATAAGTCCCTAAGTACATTAAAAGGAATATGTTATATAATTGTGCAGTTGACATGCAGATTTTTGAATTGAATTGTCGTCAAACTCTTGATCTATATTCCATTATGTCTTGGGTATGTGTAGGATCATGGTGGGCCAAACTATACTCTTAAGTGATAGTGCAAAATCAACAAATCAGGTTTATGTCAACTAGACGTGCAATTTTGAACTAGTTATGAAGTTAATATTAAAAAAATGTAAGAATATAATTTGCAGGAAATTGAATGTAGTTTCTAAACTATAGGCATTATCTGAAAATAATTTAATTTGATCGGTCAAAAATTCATATTTTAATACAATGTTACAAAAATCTCAGGATAGAAATAAGTAGGTGTATATCTAACCACCTATCATAATTAAATAATAATAATTTTTAATAAGATTTTAAATATCAGAAGTAGACTCATGCCTAGATGTGACACATATTTTTGGATATTTTTATTTCAAATAAATAATTAATGATGAATTTTCTGCATTATTAGGAAAAAAAGACTTATGTTTGACCACCTAAACTAATTCAAGACATTATGAAATTAATTAGTTAAAATAAAAATAAAAATGTATTAGGTGAAACGTAGAATGTGACATCTTTTGGATTTCAAAAATGTTTTACAGTTTGAAAGTTATAGCTATTTTTCAATTAGTGTGTAAATCAACATCTAATAGGTATCTTTGTTTAAAAATAAGTAATAAATACTTATCGGACTAATATCTTAACAACAATTATATCGTTGCCAAGTTGAGAATGTCCTCTATAAACCCCTTTCATTTTCGTAAATTCTGTTAGATTAGAATTCATTAGATACGTCACTGAAGTTTGGAACACCCCTAAACATTGTAAATTCACGTTTTTTGAGTTGACCAAGGAGGCTTGGTGATTATAAAGCCTAATTGGATACTTGATATATTGGGTATCTGATAATACTCGATATCCTCCCACCCAAATATGTAAATGAATGATATAGAAAATCGAGGGTGGAGATTGAAAGTTGAGGAAGGTTCATGATTATCCCCTCCATGATCCATGTGATGTCCAAGTCAAATGTGTTTTTTTATTTCCATGATCCATGTGATTACAAATTGTGAATTGTGTGTGTGTGTGTGTGTGTGTGTTTTGTTTATAATATATTATATTAGACAATCATATTGTACTATAATATATTTATTATACATAGTATAACATATTATATTATAATATATTTATTATACATAGTATAACATATTATATTATAATATATTTATTATACATAGTATAACATATTATATTATAATATATTTATTATACATAGTATAACATATTATATTATAATATATTTTATAAAGCTTTAAAATATTATATTATATGATATGATATAGTATATAGGATATTAAACCCATATTATATATAGGGACAAATGTGTCGAAAGGGGTCATAGGTTATCCTGTGACCCCTATTGACATATATGAACAAGCGTAATGTGTCTTTAGGGGTCCTACCCCCAGGGACATCTGTCGTCATTAAATGTGTCGAAAGTGGTCATAGGTTATCATATTACCCCTTTTGACACATATGAACAAGTGTAGTGTGTCCCCTAAGGACATATGTCATCATCAAATGTGTCGAACCTATGACCCCTTTTGACATATATGAACAAGTGTAATGTGTCCCCTAGGGACATATGTCGTCATCAAATATGTTGAACGGGTTTATAGGTTATCATATGACCCTTCTTGACCCATATGAACAAGCATAATGTGTCCCTAGGGGTCTTAGGACCCATGGGGACATTTGTCATCATCAACTGTGTCGAAAAGGGTCATAGGTTATCCTATGACACCTTTCGACCCATATGAACAAGCGCAATGTGTCCCTAGGGGTCCTAGGACTCCTAGAGAAAGATGTCGTCATCAAATGTGTTGAAAGGGGTCATATGTTATCCTATGACCCCTTTCAACCCATATGAACAATCATAATGTGTCCCTAGGGGTCTTTTAACACATATGAAAAAGCACAATGTCTCCCTAGGGGTCCTAGGACCCCTAGAGACACATGCCATCATCAAATGTGTCGAAAGAGATCATAGGTTATCCTATGACCCCTTTCAATACATATGAACAAGCACAATTTGTCCCCCTAGGGACATATGTTGTCATCAAATGTGTCAAAAGAATATGACCCCTTTCAATCAAGATGAAAAAACACAATGTGTCCCTAGGGGTCCTAGGAACCCTAGGGACACATATCATCAAATGTGTTGAAAGGGGTCATAGTATAGCCTATGACCCCATTCGATCCATATGAACAAGAACAATGTGTACCTAAGATCCCTAGGGATACACGTCGTTATCAAATGTGTCGAAAAGGCTGCAATGTATTCGTAAGACCCCTAGGGACACATGTCATCATTAAATTTGTCAAAAGGGGTCATATGCTATCCTATGACCCCTTTCGATTAATATGAACAAGCATGATGTATCCCTCTGGGTCTTAGAACTCTTAGGGACATATGCCATCGTCAAATGTGTTGAAAGGGGTCATATGCTATCCTATGAACTCTCCTGATCCATATGAATTAACACAATGTGTTCTTAGGGGTTCTAGGTCCCCTAGGGACACATGTGATCATCAAATGTGTTGAAAGGGGTCAAGTTATCCAATGACCTCTTTTGACCCATATGAATGAGCGTAATGTGTCCCTAGGGATCCTAGAACCCCTAGGGACATATCTTGTCATTAAATGTGTCAAAAGGGGTCATAGATTATCCAATGACTGCTTTGGACCCCATATGAACAAACATAATGTGTCCATAGAGGTCCTAGGATCCCTAGGAACATATGTCATCATCACATGTGTGAAAATGGGCCATAGGTTATCCAATGACCCCTTTGGACCCATATAAACAAATGTAATATGTCTCTAGGAGTCCTAGGACCCCTAGGGACATATGTCATTATCAAATGTGTCGAAAAGGATCATAGGTTATCTAATCACCCCTTTCGACCTATATGAACAAGTGTAATGTGTCCCTAGGGGTCGTAGGACCCCTAGGGATATATGTGGATCATGAACCCCTTTTGTATACCCAAGATGTGTCACATATAGGTGCACAAATGTTTCACAACCATACAATACAAGACTCCACTATGTGATTCCCAATACCCACTCTCCTTAGACTAGATCAAATTCAAAGTCTAAGACACCTCCTTTAGGTCTAACAAGACACAAACTTTAAGCCAAAGGTTTCAAGGATGAAATAGGGCTTCCTTCAACCTTAGATGCAGTCCCCCAATGTTTTCAAAAATCAAATTACACTCCTAAATCTCCAAATAGGGCTACAAGGAGAAACTAAGGATTTGTGAAGGAAACCTTCTTGGAACTTTACCACAGAAAGTCTTAAACAACTTCAAACACTCCAATCCTTTATTCAACAACCCCTGCCAAGTTAGGACTCTTGACCAATCTCCCAACTTAAGTTGTTTGTAAAACTCTCCAAGGCCTAATAAGATTAATTAGGTCTCTTTTCCAAAGAAAGTATAAGAAATTCAATACATGTTCCAACCAAACCTATTGGAATACTTTAGGGATATGCCAAAACATCTAAGTCCAAGTTTGTATAGTTCTATTCCACCCTTGGGCCAAGTTGTGTCTCAAAAACCCAAAACTGGACAATCATATTTAGATGCCTATCCAGAGGGTTTAATGTTTTCTCCCAACATCTCCTACCTCCTATCCTAAGACCCAAATATTCTTAAATTACATCCTCTCCCCCTTCTTTCCACCAAGGCTTAACTTTTTTCCATGGTGGAATCTCTAGGAAAGAGGATTTTTCTTCCAAACCCTAGTTAGGGCCTCCCCACAGCCAATAAGTAATCAAATTCCATTTTATCTTAACCGGTATGACTTGAAGACCTCAAACCACTTGCAAAACCTTCATAAGAAAATTATTGAACTTTTCTAATCCTTTAGAGTTTCACGTGAATCCGTACAATTTTGTACAAGCATTTTCTCAAACTGTTTTAATAGGAAAACAAAAGATTTTTATTGATTTGAAGCAATGGTTACGATAGATTATTTTCTTCTATGTTGAGAAAGGTTTCTCAACCTTATTTATGTCATTCCCAAATAGTTCCAACCAATAAAGGTGGTTGTGAACTTTGGGATTCACAAGTTACATTATGCAACGTTGACAACTTTGACAACTTTTTACAAAACTTGTCAAATGTCTCCAAACTTTACTAAACTTTAATCCTAGACCCTACCTAGGATCCTAAGAAGGTTTTGATCAATAAAAAATCATTACTTAACCTTCTAGACTATCTTATCCTCATTCTACCTAGAAATTGTCCATAAAATGACTAAGGTAGACAATTAGGTTTATAACACACCTAATGTCTCCTTGCCTTACAAATTGGGCATTATTTCTAGGATTGGATTCTAGATCAAATTCCTATCCTAACTCTTTGTGTTTGATTCTTTTGATGTGCTTGCAATGGTAGGTACTGGAAGTGCTCTTGCACCATACTCCCAAGGTGCACTGATCTCAAGTCCTCTTGAGAAAAGCTCTTGCAAACTTAGGCCATGTTTCTGGATCTCTTGTTCATCTATCCTTATAGACTCTTCCTAAGGATATCCATGCCACTGAACTAAATACTTCTTGTATGCATTCTTCCTAGTTTTTTTGATGACCTTGGCATCCAAGATCTTGTCAAGTTTTCTTGGCTCATGGGCTAGTATCCCTACAACATGTTCTTCTAGTGTTTCAAGCTACATTGCTGAACCTGCATTCACATTACCTTTATATGGGGTTAGATCAAAAATATTAAATATGGCAGAGATGCCAAGGTATGAGGGAAGCTCTATCTCATAAGCATTCATTCCACGCTTCTTCAATATTTGACAAGGTCCTACTTTCTTCATGAGTAGTTTGATATTTTTTTCCCTTTGGTAATCTCTGCTTCTTCAAGCATGCCCAAACCAAGTTTCCAACCTACAACTAAACATCTCTTCTATGTTTGTCTTTAGCCTACTTATACTTCTCTGCACTCTTCTCAAGTGCCAACCTTCAAACTCCTCTCCATGAGCAATGACTGGAGTGTTGGAAGGTAGTTCCCTGAGTTCTAGGATACCTCTTGGATTTTGCCCATACACTATTTGAAAAAGGGCTCTTACCTATGCTCTTGTTGACTGAGTCATTAAATGAAAAGTCTTCTTGTGGTAGGACTAACTCCCACTTGTCTCCATACTACTTTGTCAAGCATCTAAGTAGGTATCCAAGAGACTTGTTGACCACTTCTGTCTGCCCATTTGTTTGTGGATGGTAGGCATGGCTAAAACTCATATTAGTTCCCAATTCCTTCCACAAAATCCTCCAAAAGTGACCAATAAGCTTCACATCTTTGTCTGATAGTATGGTTAAAGGTAAACCATGAATCCTAAAAATCTCCTTGAAGAGCAAATTTGTAATTGCTGATGCATTATTTGTGCTTTTACAAGGGATGAAGTGGGCCATTTTACTAAATTTTTTCACTACAACATATATGTTATCATTTCCCTTCTGTGACCTAGGGAATCCCATCACAAAGTCCATGCTGCAACTCTCCCAAGGTCTTGCAGGGATAGGCAAAGGTTGGTATAGCCCTACATTAGTGAATGTACCCTTGGCCGTCTGATAGATTGTACATGTTTCCACAATCTTCCTCACTTTAGTCTGAAGTTTTGGCCAATAGTAGAACCTTCTCACTTGTTCCAAGGTCTTTTCCAATTCAAAATATCCCCCCATGCTCCCTGCATGCTTTTCTCTAATGATTTTCTCCCTCATAGAACATTGTGGAATGCAAAGTTGATGCCCCTTGAATAGTAGCCCATTTTGAATCATGTAGTCAGCATATTTAGTGTGATATGCCTTAGAGAAGTTAGAGCACACCTTATAGATGTTTTAAAAATCATTATCATCTTTATACATGCCTTTCAAAGCATTGATCCCTACACTTCGGAGTTGGATTTCTTGCACAACTAGATTCGTCCTGCTTAGTGCATTTGCCACCTTATTGGCAACTCCCTTCTTGTGTTTTATTGAAAATGTGTAGGCTTGAATGGATTCTACCCATTTCATGTGTTTGTGGCTTGGTTTCTCCTAACTATTCAAAAAACTTAAGTCTTGGTTGTCTGTGAAAACAACAAATTCTTTTGGAAGGAGGTAGTGCCTCCATTTCTTTAACGACTAGACTAAGGCATATGATTCCAAGTCATAAGAGGAGTATTTCCTCTTGGCTTCATTCAATTTCTCATTTAAAAAGGCTATTGGCCTCTCTTCTTGACTCAAGACAACCCCTATAGCCAAGTTAGAAGCATCACATTCAATAGTAAAGATTTTTTGAAAATCAGGGAACACTAGGATAGGTTTCTCCATTACCTTCTTCTTTAGCATTTGGAAGGCCTCCTTTGTATCCTTGTTCAAAAAATATGTTGAAAGGCATCATAGGTTATCCTATGACCCCTTTTTATCCATATGAACAAGCACAATGTATCCCTAGCAGTCCTAAAGACATATGTCCTCATTAAATGTGTCAAAAGTGGTCATAGGTTATCCAATGACCCCTTTCGACCCATATGAACAAGCGTAATGTGTTACTAGGTGTCCTAGGACCCCTAGGGGCACATGTCATCATCAAATATTTCTAAATGGGTGATAGGTTATCCTATGACCCCTTCCGACCCATATGAATAGGCACAATGTGTCCCTAGGGGTCCTAGGACCCCTAGAGACACATGTCATCATCAAATGTGTAGAAAGGGGTCTAGCTTATCCTATGACCTCTTTTGATCCATATAAACAAGCAAAATGTTTCCTAGGGATCTTAGGACCCCTAGGGACATATTTCATCATCAAATGTGTCGAAAGGGGTCATAGGTTAACCTATGACCCCTTTCTACCCATATGAACAAGCATAATGTGTCCCTATGGGTCCTACGACCCATAGGGACATATGCCATCATTAAATGTGTCAAAAGAGGTCATAGCTTATCTTGTGATCCCTTTTGACCCATATGAACAAACATAATGTACTCGAACATATGTCATCATCAAATATGTCAAAAGGGGTCATAGGTTATCCAATGACCCCTTTGGACCCATATGAATAAACGTAATGTGTTCCTAAGGGTCCTAAGAGACGTGTCATCATCAAATGTATGGAAAGGGGTCATAGGTTATCGAATGACCCCTTTCGACCCATATAAATAGATGTAATGTGTCCCTAGGGGTCGTAGGACCCCTATAGACATATGTCATCATCAAATGTGTCAAAAGGGGTCATAGGTTATTTAATGACCCCTTTTAACCCATATGAACAAGTGTAATAGGACCCCTAAGGACATATGTCATCATCAAGTGTGTTGAAAGGGGTCTTATGACCCTTTTTTTCGACCCATATGAACAAACACAATGTGTCCCTAGCGGTCCTAAGACTCCTAGAGATGAATGTCATCAAATGTGTTGACAACCCATTTCGATCCATATGAACAAGCACAATGCATCCATAGGGGTTCTAGGACCCCTACAAACATATGTCATCATGAAATTTGTCGAAAGGGGTCATAGGTTGTCCAATGACCCTTTTTGACCTATATGAACAACTATAATGTGTCCTTAGGGGTCCTATGACCCTCAAGACATGTCATCATCAAATATGTCAAAATGAGTCTTATGACCCCTTTCGACCCATATGAACTCGTGAAATGTGTCCCTAGGGGTCTTAGGACCCCTAGAGACACATGTTGTCATCAAAGGTGTCTAAAGGGAAAATTGGTTATCCTATGACCCCTTTCAATCTATATGAACAAGTGCAATGTGTCTCCCTAGGGACATATGTTGTCATCAAATGTGTCAAAAGGGGTCATAGGTTATCCAATGACCCCTTTTGACCCATATAAATAAGTGCGATGTGTCCCTCCTAGGGACATATGGCATCATCAAATGTGTTGAAAGGAGTCATAGGTTATCCTATGACCCCTTTCAACACATATGAACTAGCGTGATGTGTCCCTAGGGGTCCTAGGACTCTTAGGGACAAATGACATCATCAAATGTGTTGAAAGGGGTCATAGGTTATCCAATGACCCCTTTCAACCCATTTGAACAAGCGTAATGTGTCCTTAGGGCCCCTAGGGACATATGTCATCATCAAATGTGTCGAAAGGGGTTAGGATATCCAATGATCCCTTTCGACACATAATAGCAAGCGTAATGTGTCACTAGACCCCTAGTGACACATGTCATCATCAAATGTGTTGATATGGGTCATAGGTTATCCTATGGCCCCTTTCAACACATATGAACAAGCATAATGTGTCCCTAGGGATCCTAGGAACCATAGAGACACATGTCCTAATCAAATGTGTCGAAGGGGGTCATAAGTTATCCTATGACCCCTTTCAAGCCATACTAACAATCACAATGTGTCCCTAGGGGTCTTAGGATGGACCTCTAGTGACACATCATCAAATGCATCGAAAGAGGTCATAGGTTATTGTATGACCCATTTGAATAAATGAAATGTGTCAAATTACTATAGAACAAATATTTTATATACTATATAATATAATAAAATAAAATAAAATATAATATACTCTAATATAATATAATACAATATAATATAATATAATATAATATAATATAATATAATATAGTATAATAATTATATTATAATATAATATAATGACATGCAATATAATATATTATATCTTAATATAATAAAATATATTATAAAACAAACAAAAACATCATTTTTAATAGAAAATACCTCATTTACATAACAATAAAAAACACACACAAGACTTGGACATTACATGGATCATGGAGGGGATAATCATGACCATTCGTCAACTTTCAATCTCCACCCTCCTTTTTTCATGTGATCCATTTACATATGCTTGGGTAGGAGGATATCGGATACTCGATATATTGGGTATCCAATATTTTACTTGTGAAAATTTTAAAAAATGATTGTGGTCCCCTTACCTGAGAGATGCAAATATCCAAATGTTTTTTCACGAGGTTTGAGAGTTTTTAGGCAAAAAACAAACATTGGGGCCCAAACTTTCAAAAAGTTGCAGAATCAATTTATTAGGTGTCTTGAAATTGCTGACACTATGAGGAGCAATAGTAGGCAAAAGTCTAAATGGAAGAGGAAGTTGACGAATGAAGGAATTGAATAATATAGCGAAAAGGATAGAGAAAGCCATCGTAGAAAGAGATAAGGTATGTTAAATGTTAATGAGGTCGAGCCCATAACAATAGTTTCGAGTGAAAATGAAGTTGAATTTGATAATATGAATCAATGTAAAGTTGTGAATGACAATGTATTAATCAAAGAGGAAAATGTAGAGCTTGATAGGGAAAATATAATATTACAAATGAACCTTACACATCTCCTCGTTATAATCAAAATGAGGTTCCTTTTAATGAAGACATACAAACATCTGACCCTAAGCCTGATAGAACATCAAAGTGGTTAATAGAGATTGATGAGACCATTTTGAGCACATTAAAAGGGAAGAGATCACATAGAAAAAAATTGGTTGTGGGCTTCAAGACTATATGAACAATTTTTTGGTAACAAAATATTGGTGGAACAATGCGAACTTTTTGTGCAATTGTTAAGGATGCAAAACTTAAGACCTATGCTATCCAAATTGAAAATTCGTGTCAATAAGAAAATGGAGAGAAATTCCATTATTGTGAAGAATCTTTTCAATGCTCTTAGTAGCGTAAAAAAAAAAGTAGGGAAAAGGACAAGACAACTGCTCATAGACTTATTACAACTTCCTTGTTAAGTCATGATTTGAGAAAAACTAGATTTATTAAACAAACTTGTGTTGACTTGAACATAAGTCATACTACTTTTAGTAGAGCACTTGAAAGAAGAGAGAGACTTGATGATCCTCTTCAAAGTGATACATTAGCTTATTATGGGAGACTTCCACATTCTGATAAGAAACTAATCGAGGGTGTAAAAGAACAAATTGTACAATTTTGGCACTCTAGCTCAAGAGTGTCAGCAAATGCGAAGGATGTTTTAAAGTTGAGAGTTGACAATAAAGACCATACCCCACATACAAAAAAGTATTTGGAGGTAAGACAAACATTTTTGTTCAAACAATTTTGTGAGGCTAATCCAACATTACATATATCACAAAGGGATTTTGAATCAATGAAGCTATTTTATTGTGTCCTCCTTAAGATTAGAAATACATGTTGCAAATATCATGTGGAGTTTTCTATGCACCATGAAGTATTATGCTCCATTTGTGTTACTTTGCATACTAATGAAATGTTGGAAATTTGTAGTGCTACTTGCCTTCCAAAATCATCAAGATCATTATTAAATCAATGCTTATGTCCTAGAGGTGATGTTTGTTTCTTTTAGACAAATGATTGTTTAAATGAGAAGTTCTCACAATGTGGCAGTTTATCAATTTTTTTTGACATGTTTCCATGAGGGGTGCTTTGAAGATAATGGAAAGATGTTAGTTTCAAAGAAGGTTTATGAAATAGTGAAATACACATTGAAGAATGGAGGTGAAGTCTCTAGATGTGAGTTGGTTGCAAAAGAAAGGTGTGTGGCTGATCTTATTTTTGATTTCAAGGATTTTTTTTTACAAGTATGGAAGGCATAGTCATAGGTCTCAGTGGATGTATCAACAATTTAGAATGTGTAAGGACACTTTCTCCATTGGCACTATTATATCAGTTGTTGACTTTACAAAAAACTATACATTACAACTAAAAAATGAGACACAATCTCAATATTACACCTCCCTTTAGATTGCTATTTTTGTCCACATAACATTTAGACATGCCCCTGATAGTGTGGAAGATAACAAAAAGATAATCACAGAATACCAGTTTTATATAGCAATGATAGATCTCACTCTCATGAGTTTGTCCAACATTTTTTTGAGAATTATTTTGAGTTCTTGCAAGAACATGATATTTCCATGGATATACATCTCATTTGGTTAGATAATTGCACAGGTCAATTCAAGAATGGTATCACATTTTATTGGTTGTGTAGAATGCATGTAAAGATGGGTGTACCTCACATTTGGAGTTTTTTTTGAGTTCAAACATGGGAAAGGGGAGAATGATGAAGCAGGGGCATGTGTGAAGAGAGCTCTAGTCAAGGATCAAATGAAGATTTCAACAACAGAACTTCTTAATGCTCATACCATACTTGATTGGTGTACATTTGCATTATAGCAGGGGGGACTCTTGATTCAGTAGTGCGCAGGTTCTTTTGGTTCATTCAAGAAGGATTCTTAGGTGATAGATTGGATTGTGCTAGAGTGAGAGATTCTTCAAAGATGTATTTATTTCATAACTCTCATTGTAGTACAAGGACCATTTGGAAATGACATCTAGCTTTTTTGTCCTAGTTGTTTTCAGTGTGATTGGGATTATTGTGAGTTGAGTGAGTGGGTGGATACATGGGATCCACATTATCTTACTCCATTATCTCTCATGCCCTCTATTAGAAATGATGACATGGAAAGTTTAGTTGACCATAACCATCTCTCAGATCTTCTTCAACTAGGACATGTCTTTGCATTGGCTGCACCATAGGGGAATAATGAGAAACTAGATTATTGGTTAGCACATTGTGTAAGATGTAAATAAAAGTTTGCACAACTGATTATAGATGATGATGGATTCACATATCCTATTGGTTTAGTTGTTGTTGTTGAAACATGGTTGTGAACATATATGCTTAGAAGGAATGAAATTCCCACATTTGAAGACTATGAGAAGCACAAAACCATTCTTATATATTCACACCTTATTGTAATGTCAAATGTAAAGTTGGTGAAGCATCAAGGAAGACCAAAAATTAAATAACTTTTTACTATGGATAATGTTGATCACGAAGCCCTATTGGAGACCCTCAAGAAGAGAGATGACCCTTTAGGAACACTTCACTACGTAATACTAACTCACAACAAGGTTTCATATGTTCATTATATGCTTTAAATTTAGTATCATATGTTAAATATATTCCTATACTTGCACTTAACATGAAATGCCTATAATACTGACATTTAGTACAATATTGAATTGTAGGTGTCTTCAATAGTAGTAGTGCATGAAGATAGAAACAATTTTAAGGAGTGGAATGAAGACAATTCTATGATAGTTTAGTCTTTAGGCTCTTTAGTAGTTTTGTACATACAATATGGTTGTATGAATGATATACACAAGGACCTGAGTATGCATAATGATGTACATTGCATACCTTTTGTTCCATATACATTACTTTGAATGGAAAAGACATATTCATATTTGTATTGAATTCAATTGTAATTATGATGAAACACTTGAAATATTGAAAATATGATCTCTTTGATTTATTATATCTTTTTGTCAAGTTCACAAATTTGTGTTTTCATATTTAATAGATTAATGATAAATTCTTATGGACATTTATACAACCATTTAGCCTATTAGTTCATATTGGTCAAAGGTCAATCAAAGTGGTCAAAGTAGTAAAAGTCATTAAATAACATAGAGGGAGCATAAAAACCACATTTTTAGTTCATCTAATTAATATTGGTCATGTTTACAATGTTCAAAGTGGAATTTACATAATAGTATCTGTAATTACAATTATTGTAATAAATTGTCGATTGACCCTAAAGGATGGCCATGGCATCATTTTGTTGATGCCGTTAGCTCCAAATGGTTGGATGAGCCCTAGTAACACCACTATTTCATCCATGGAGTCACTAGAATATTTTAAAGCAACTTGAACTGAAGCGTCTTCAAGTTGCCCTAAGAACATTTGGGTAACGATCTTTCAATGCTTGTAAATTGGAGCTCATGATGCCTATCAATGAAATGTTAGGTGCGAGAAGACCATGATATCAATGTCTACAATAAACTCTTTTTTTTTGTGAGATTTAATTTCCTTATAAATTGGCACAATGATCTTGGTCAAAGACAAAACTCACAATGTTCCTTAGAGAATTGGTACACCACTGAGAAACTTTTGAACCGTTTGTCATGGCATCATTTCATTGGTTTTGTTAGCTCTAGATGGAGGGGTGAACCCTAGTGACACCACTATTTCATCCACAAAATTATCATAATGTTTGTGAGCACCCTGATTTGAAGCATCTCTAAGGTGCCCTAAGCATGTACGAGTAGTGATCTTCCACGCTTGTAATTCAGAGTTCGTGATTGTTATTAAAAAATGGTAGATGCTATAAGACCACAATATCAATGTCCACAATAATCTCTCTTAGTTGTGGGAGATTCAATTTCTTTAGAAATTAGCATAGCGATCTTGGTCGATGCAAAAAATCACAGCGCTCCTTAGTAAATTAGTGCACCACTACACAACTTTTGAACTATTCATTGTGGCATCATTTTATTGGTTCTGTTAGCTTTGGATGGCTGAGTGAACCTTAGTGACAACATTATTTTTTCCTTGGAGTCACTAGAAAAATCACGAGCACCCCGATCTAGAGTGTCTCCAAGGTGTTAGTTTGTGGTGACTGATCAAGAAAGTACTATACATACTTCATAAATTCTTTGCAATTTTTTTTGGCCGTATTTTATCAAGATTTTGGGCTGACATGTAATTATTAATTGTAACCCTAAAGTGGTAAAAATACTTGTATAAAAGGGCTTAGGGTTAGGGATTGTTTCATAGTTGTGATGCAAAAATTGGTTCTTGCGGTTGTATTGAGCTGTAAGGGATTACAAATTGTAATCAGGTTGTAATTACTGGATCGTAATAATATTAGACTTGCTGTTTAGTGGATATAGCCCAGGGATTGGGTGAACCACATTAAATCTTGGTGTCTTGTGTTCTTTTATGTGTGATCTATTCTTTTATAATATTGGTTATATTTGCATGTAATTGTTATTTCTGTTCATGGTTTAATCCTAACACAAGGTTCCCTAAGCATGTTTGGATAATGATCCTCCGACGCTTGTAACTTGAAGTTCGTGATGCCTATCAATAAATTGGTTAGATGACACAGGACCATGATATTGATGTCTACAATAACCTCTCTCAATTATGGGATATTCAATTTTGTTAGAAATTGGCACAGTGATATCGATTGATGCCAAAACTCGTAGTGTTCCTTAGTAAATTGGTGCACCACTGCACAAATTTTGAACCATTTGTCATGGTATTGTTTCATCGATGCCTTTAGCTTTGGAATGCTAGTTAAAACCTAGTGATACTGCTATTTCATCCATAAAGTTACTATAACATTTGCGAGCACCCTGATCCAGAGTGTGTAAAAGGAGTCTTAAGCATGTTTGGGCAATGATCTTTTGATGCTTGTAACTTGTAGCTCATGATACCTATCAACAAATTGTCAAATGCTACATGATCATAATATCGATGTTTACAATAACCTCTCTAAGTTCTTGGAGATTCAATTTTTTTTTGAAACTAACACATTGATCTTGGTCGATGCCGAAACTTATAATGGTCCTTAGTGAATTAGTGCACCATTGCACAACTTTTGAACCATTCATTTTGACATCATTTCATTGACATCATTAGCTCCGGATGGCTCAGTGTAGACCCTAGTGACAATACTATTTTATCCATGGAGTCACTAGAACATTCACGAGCACCCTGAATCGAATCGTCTCTAAGATACCCTAAGAACGTTTGGGTAGTGATCTTCTAACGATTGTTACTCAAAGCTCATGATGCTTATAAAAAAATTGTTATTGCACAAATTTTGAACTTTTCATAGTGGCATGATTTTGTTGGTGCCATTAGCTTTAGATGGCTAGGTGAACCCAGTAACACCACTATTTTATACATGGAGTCACTAGTGTAGAACCAGAATCAGTATGCAAAGAACATTAACAAATGAAGTAAACATTCACAAACCAAAAACTAAATTCACATATATGCTTAGACTAAGAAAGAAAATAAGAAGTGCAAAACCTCACAAGAGAAAACACTCCATGCTTTCTTGATTCTGTAGATGTGTCCTTTTGCTGTGGATGTATGCTCAAGATGCTCAAAAGCTGCTTCAATGGAGATGGGTAATGGCAAATTGGTAGCTTTGTGAGCTCTCAATTTGGCATTATAAGGGTATGGTTGATGGCTTTGGTTCTCAAAATAGCATGGTAACTTTAGCTCAAAGATTGTTGATGAAATGGCTTGGGATGGGATTCAATTTATAGGCTAAGGGGTAGAGGGATGGAGGGCTTAGATGCAAGGATGGATGAAGGCTTAAGGAGGGCTAAGATGCACTCAAAGGGGAGCACATGGATTGTGCTTGTTTAGCACCAATGGGAAGGTGACACTTGTCACAAGGAGGATGAGTGTGAGAGGGTAGGGTTAAGGGTTGGTTAAAGTCATGATGAGTGGGGTTGAGTATGTAAGAGGGATGTAAGAGGAATGAGTGTGGAAGAGGGAAGAGTGTGGAAGATGGGTGTAAGAGTCATGAGTGGGCTTGTAAGAGTCTTTATGTTTTGTAAGAGCACTCATGACTTAGTGGTTGGGTTTTTTTTTGAGGGGAGACTTTGGTTGGATTAGGAAAGTCTTAAACTTGTTTAAGGAATGTGACAACATTAGGGGGTGGATTAGGCTTGGGTTTAGGATTAGATTAGGGATGTTAGAGATGTGCAAGTGGATGGCATTAATGAGGGTGGGTGAGTTAGTGGCTAAGCTTGGTTAGCATGGGTGGATGGGGTGGATTAGGCTAAATGGAGGATTAGAGATAGGTTAGGGTTTTTTGAATTTGAGGATTTCATTTATCAAATAGATTTATTTAATAAATGGGGATTTTTGGAATTAGATAGGAGAAAAGGATTTAATTGATAAATAATAGATTATTTGATTTATCAATTAGGACTATAGATGATTAATTAAATTAATCAACTAGGGGATGACAAAGGATTAATTAAATAAGAATTTAATTAATGATGCCTTTAGAGATGGCTAAATTATATTACCAAAGTAGTGTAATCAAATTTAGGTGTCTACAACTAGAACGTTCATGAGCACCACACATCAAAGTGGCCACAAGGTGCACTAAGCACATTTGAGCAACAATCTTTGATGGCCATAACTTAGAGCTCTTGTGATTTTGTTTTCTCATTGTGTTCGTGGTTAGTTGGATGTTGAAAAATTTCAAGGGTTTGTCTTTGCTTCTAGCTATTTTTTATTAAGGAGGAGTTTTGGTTTTGGGGTTGCTTAAATCTTTGGAGGACTTCAATTCTTTTTTATTATTGTGATATTGATTTCATAAACCATGAACAAGATTCTAATGAATGAAAATAAAATGAATTAAATTTCATAAACCATGGACAAGATTCTAATGAACAAGAATCTAATTAACAAGATTTTAATGAACATTCTTAAAATAAACAAGATTCCATACACTATACAAATACACATGCACAACAGTTCACAATAATATAATATATCAAAATATATAATCATACATAAATTAAATGCAAATGTATGTCAAAATGTACATCCATATACAAAATATGGCTAATGCCATCAAAACATGTCTATGAAATCAACATTTATACATAAAATGTGGCATATGTCATCTAAAAAATGTGCCCTAAGATAGCTGGAGGATCATCAAAATGGACCTCTTCAATGCATTCTCTAAACTTGCTAGACCTTGTATGAACAAAAAAGATAAATTCCAAGTTATACTAATTAATTAAATGATTTATACAATCAATTATAAATTTATTCAAATGCATATTGATTAATGAAGGATTTGATGAGAAAATACCCACAGATCTAGTAGAACACCTGCATGCAAGAACCTATCATAGAGAATAAAAAGACAAGAGAAGGCATGGGTTTGGCTATGAAAAAATGCAAGAATATATTATCAGGCTAAAAGAATAAATGAAAATACAATGGATCACTCCTAATAAAGGAGATCATAAAACCCTAATAGGGAAACTCTAAGAGGTAAATGACATTTAATAATTAATAATTAAATGGAGATGCATGTGCATCAAGTGAAATCTTAAGTAGGGAGTAAACGTAAGTTAATAAATAAAATAAAATAAATCCTTTACTCTAACACCCCTTTTAAAATGAGCAATAATGTAGCTACAAAAAATGCAGAAAAAAAAGGAAACTACAATGTTGAAAGAAAAATGGGTCCTGACAACATGGCTTGACGAGGTACCCAACATGACCAAATCTCTAAAAAATAGAGAAATAGGGAAAATAACAGGGAAAAAACCCTACTCCAAAAAGTGACAAGAGAAGCTAAAAAATAGAAAAGAAGGAAGGAAGGACTCAACAATAAGACCCTCCAAGGACAAGTTCCTTCACCCCAGGCATAGAACACAACTAAAGATATCGTGAGGATGCAAAATATTTAGTGAAGATGTCTACAACCTGTTCAGTAGTAGGAATGTACTCCAAGCTAAGAGAGCCATCCCGAATCAAATGCTTGATGAAGTGCATGTGAAGCTCAATGTGCTTGGTCCTCTGATGCTCAATTGGGTTGCGCAAAATGTGTATATCACTTTGATTGTCACACCAAAGAGAGGTGGAACTATCAAGATAAAATCCAAACTCTGTCATCAACTATTGAAGCCATAAAACTCCCTGACTAGCTAGTACAATTGCCTTGTATTCTGCCTTTGTAGATGATAATGCATGAGCATGCTGCTTCTTGCAAGACCATGTGATAGGACTAGAACCAAGATAGAAAAAAAACCAGGAGTAGATTTCTGATCATGAATATCATTGGCCCAATTTGAGTTTGCATAACCAAAAAATGAGAGGATCCCCTGATGTATAGTGAATGCCATAACATGTAATACCTAGTATGTACCTCAAGATACATTTGGAAGCTTGCCAATAAATTTTATGTGGATCATGTGAGAATCTAGTAATAAGTCCACATGCAAAGGATGTATCAGAAGGTGTGTGTGTGTGTTAGGTACAACAAACTACCCTCAAGCTATTTGTATAAAGTGGAATCCACTGTAGGAATAACACAAGTGGTAGATAAAACAACACCCAACTGAAAAGGTGTGAGAGTAGGCTTACAATCAAGTATGCTGAATCTGTGAAGCATATCAAGAGCATAGTTCTATTGGAGTATGGCTATCTCTTCTGAAGGTTGAACAACTTGTAGGCCCAAAAAATAGTGCAGAAGTCCAAGGTTTGTTATCTCAAACTATTCTCTGAAAGCTCATTGAAAACTCTAAATAATAGAGAAGGAGCTACCTATAATGATTAGATAATCCACATATAACACAAGTATCAATAAGTCCTCCTCATGATGCTAAATGTACATTGTAGGATTGTTATGAAATGAGTGAACTATAAAGAAAACAAGAAGGAGTCTATCTTCTCATACCAAGCTAGAGGGGCTTGTTTGAGACCATATAAAAACCTTCAAAGCTTGCATACCATAGAAGAATCTTGCACAAAACCATGAGGCTACTCCATATAGATCTCCTCATGTAGGTCTCCATGCAACAAGACACTCTTGACATCCATCTAGAATACTATCCATGCTTGAGAAGTTGTAAGAGAGAGTAAAAGCCGAATATAATTCATCTTGGCAACACGAGAAAAGATCTTAAAGTAATCAATACCCCCAACTTGTGAAAATACCTTCACAAAAAGACATGCCTTGTACCTATCAATAGAACCATATGTAGCATACTTGTTATGGTAGCCTCATCAACACTAAACCAACTTTCTTCCTTTCAGAAGAGGACAAAGATCCCAAGTATGGTTCTTCATCAAAGAAGAGTATTCCTCATCCATAGCCCTATCCCACTCTAAGTGTCCTTTCAATTGTGAAAATTTTTATGGATCATCTAAAATGACATGACTTAATAATCTAGTACTAGATTTCTAAGCATAAGTGCGATGATAATCTAAAGGATCTCCTACCATAGGTCCAACTGCATCAATAGTATAATGAGCCCACTTAGGTACTCACTAAACATTTGGTGGAGTGGCGAAGGGGGATTAACATTAAGTTATTCCTTAAAGGATACATAATCCTTTAGAGGAGAAGAGGATATACTAGGTAGTGAGGGAGAAGCTGGTGATGGAGGCTCCATATGAGGATAAAACTCAATGAATTGGACATATCACTGAAACATGACCTCTCTAGAATCAGGATCAAAAAACTTGTATGCCTTCACATCCTCATAGTAGCCAACAAAAATGAGTGGTCAGCTCTTCCTCTTCATTGATTTTCTCTACGCATCTGGAATAAATGCCCAAGCCTCACTACCAAAACTGCAGAATGTAGAAACATTGGGCTTGACATGAGTTCAAGCTTCCATAGGAGTCAAATGTCACACTGCCTTGTGAGGCATCCAATTCTGAATATAGTTGGTACAATTGATAGCCTTAACCAAAAATGAAGAAATCATAGCTCAAGATTGTATCATACAATTGGCCATCTCTTGTAATGTCTTGTTCTTTCTTTTTGCAACCCCATTTTTCTAAGGGGTATGGGGAATTGTGAGTTGATGTTGTAAACCATGCTAAGTGCAAAAATATCCAAAAGACTAATTCACATATTCCCTACTGTTGTCAATGCATATATGCCTGATAGAAAGACTAGAATGCCTCTCGAAAAATTTCTTAAAGATTCAAAATGAACCAAAGACATCAGACTTGTACTTCAAAAAATACACCCATGTGTGTCTAGAAAATTCATCTATGAAGGTAAGCACATATCGAGCACCTGAAAAAGATGGAGTGGGGAATGACATAAGATCACTATGTATCAACTTCAATGGTGCCTTAGTATGTGTTGATCTACCTACTAGAGATGGATCTCTGGGATGTTTTCCAAGTGTACAACCTTGAAAAACACCATCAATACAAGAGATTTGAGGTAGCCCAATCACAAGCTCCTATTAGTGTAAGAGCACCTAGGGGTAAGGTAGAACCCAAACTAGAATTTTGGTTTTTAAATGGTCTAACCAACCATTGAGTGAATAAGGACTTAATATAAAGTCCCAAGCTAGGTTTAGGAAGTGTGGTTAGGTAAGAGTTGAGTGTGAGTCAAGTTTTTTGCAAATTAGGTCCTGATAAGCATAATATTGCTCAAAATTACTCTATAACGAAAAAAATGGTAAAATATTTCAAACAAGGATAAAAGTGTATTTGGAAGGTTCTTATGTGTCTTAGGTTAATTTTATGAGAGTTAAAACCAAACTGGACAAGTTTGGAGACCTAGATCTCAAAATCACAAAAGTTGTCAAAATTGCTCATTGATAACTTTGTAATTTTTGCACATTTTGAGGAAAGTAAAAAATGGGTAGTTATAGATCAAACCAAAGGCCAAGGTGGATAGGAGAACCTATTTAAACACCCTCCAACTCATTTCTAAGGGTTGGTTGAATCACTTGTACGAACATTTATTGAAATAAGAAGGATTGCTGATAGAAAATGGACTTTTTGGATGATTGATTGAATAGTTGGATTGGTGTGCTTGGTGTTTTTGATGGAATAGTTTCTTGAATCCATGTTTTGAATTTGTGCTAGGTTTTTTTGAGTAGAATTAGTCATTTTTTCTGGTTTCATAAATTACTTAGTTTTGTTTATCTATTGTCTAGTTTTGAGGAACCAACATTCAAATGGCTATAGCTTGACTTCCCATGGTCAAAACAATATGGACTTTAGGAATCAAGTAATAACCTCTATAAATAATGTACATAGTCATTTTAGGGTTTGTGGGAGTCAGATAGCCAATTTTACAAGCAAGCCATAGGAAAGCAAATGAAGGCTTGGCAAGGCGTAGTAAAGCTTGTAGTTGAGTTTTAGAATAAAAAGAGGATTGACATGTGCCAATATTGAATGGGAAATGGAGTAGGGAATTAGGTGTTCATAAAAAAGAGGAGGAGGTTTGATGCAGAGTCTAGATCATTTGGCAAGTTTTTTTTCATCATTGCCTTTGAAACCCTCAAAATAGGGGTTTTCTAGAACTGTAAAGAATGAGCACTATGGAGGCTTGAAACCAAGAAAATCTTCAAACCCTATTTGATGTGAAAAAAAGTCCAATAAAAATAAAAAAGATTTGTTATGGATATTTTCAAGTTATTGTAGGTTCCTTATTCCTAGGAGGGCTAATAGGGGCTCTTAGGGCTACAAGAACAAACATAGCAATTTGGAGTTGTGGGTATGTTAGACCTATCCAAGAGATGCATAATGATTTAAAAGGTGTCTAGAACCATAGGAAGAAGGTATAAACTTGATTTTGACACTCTGATGGTATTTGGTGGAGTTTTGGCTTATTAAGCCAAAATATGCACAATTAGGGTGTTAGAGTGAGGAGTAAAAACTAAGTTGATTGGTGAGTTTCTTGGAGAAAGGGGATTAGAAGAGAGTCCTCTAGGTTGGGGTTAGAATAGTGACCCTAAGTAGGCTAAGAAGTAGCCTTGATAGAGCAAGAAAATATCTTAGTGAAGAAGCTCCCCATCAGTTGTGTACTCATCTGCTATAGATATTTGTAGTTGACATGACAAAAAATGCTCATGCCAAAGTTTACTCACTATGTCTACATGAGAAATAAGAGAAACATCTCTAGAATCAAAGATCTCAAAGCCATCAAACTAATATAAGTGAGACTATAGATTAACACTCCCAGTAGCAACAACCAAGTTAGGATCATGGAGATCTCAAATAACCACATCATGTGGTGAGAACTTAGTTGTCTTACTAGAGCCATAATGAAAAATCTTAAAGGTAGACATGAGGTTTATAGAAATTGCTAGAACCAAGAGAACATCAGACAAGGAACCACACTCTAAAGAGATAGTGCTTGAACCTAAAACTGTAAGGTATGTGAAGTCACCAACCACAATTTGTTTAGTAACACTCTGAGCAAGTGAGATAACTAAATTAGGTGAGTGTGTCATATGGTTGGAAGCACCCGAATGAAGAATCCAAGTAGCTAATGAAGACAATGCTCATGCAGAAAGATAATTTCCTTTCCTATAAGGAGAATGTGGTGTCTTATAAGATGCAATACTATGCTGCTGCATGGCCTCCTATAAAGCCTCAAGAAGTTTCCAACACTTGAAAACTAGATGTCCTTCCTTACCACAAAAATTGCAAGGATCACCTATAAACTTCTTAGTCTTGGAGGAAGACTCACTAGACTTAGAACTTTTACCCTTAAGAGTGGATTTTTAAGCATCTGATCTAGGAGAAAGCTTGGGGGAACTCTCACTGCCTGCTAAATCTGATTGGGATTCAATTTCTACTTGGGATTCCCTATAGATGTCTGAGAAACTAATGACTAGTTCTTTGGTCCTATTAGAGAGTCAACTATGAAAGCTTGGATTTCTTTCTAGTCAACCAATCACATAATACCTCAAATGTGGGCATGGTAAATCTAGGACCCAAAGCATCCATACTGGAATGGAAGGTAGAAGAGAAAATTTGAAAGTTTCCTTGAAGCTTTGACAATATCAGATAAGTGCACTCCTTATTAGTCTTCACTTTCACACAACCATGTAATAGAGACCTCTATTATTTAAACCTTGTCAAAAAGTCCTCAATAGAGGGAAAAACATCTCATACAAGTGATGAAATCTCTACCTCAATTTGAAGTGCCCTAAACTCATTGATGGTACCAAATAAGTCCTTGAACTTGGCACACATTTGTTGAGGGGCATTTAACCCATCAAGATGAAACTGCAAGCTATCTAAAATATTCCAATAAATAAAACCCATGACCTCATCCATCTTATTCCTGTGCTGCATGACCTCAAAAGGCCTCTTTAAAATTGGTTGTACTTCATCTAAACAAGATCACAAACCCTTTGAACAGAGAAGTCATGTCATAGAAGATGTCCATATGTGATATTTATGTGGGTTTAGAGGAACTAGACAATAAAATATCTCAACAATTGTTTTAGAAGGTGTTAAAAAAAAAATATTAACAGTTCTGGTTTACTGATGTAAATGACAAAAACAATAATATTAAACACCCCCCATAATGTAAAAAATTGAACCCTAGATCCCAGAAAGAATGTGTATACAAGCAAAGTTAAAAAAGATTCATATTGAGAATAACATGTACATTTGAAAAATATTGATGAAATAACAAAGAATCTGGAAAGTGCTTGAGAAGAACTTTCTGATACTTTTTTTAGCTTAAAAAATAGAGCTAAAATGAGTAAGTTATGCCCCCTTGAAATGCATAAAGGACCATCAAACTTTAACTAAAAAAAAAAGGTACCAAACTGAAAAAAATCCAAAAACAACCTTCACCATCACATCCGTCTCAAAATCAACTTTATGATGATATCTTGTTTGCCCAAAAATGGCTTCGTTTGCTCAATTTAGAGCCAAAAAATCACTAGGTACTCCAAAAGGAAAAATAAAAATCATTGAAACCCCAAAAACATACCTAGGGGAAAAAAATTAACCCCTCGGTCCCCCACATGACCGCAGGAAGGTTGGGTGGAGCGGGAGTGGCATGCGGGCGAAACAAGTGATAATGACATCACGTGAGAGATAGGCGGGTGTGGTGGCACAATGATGGCTAGGATGAAGCATGACGGTGGTGCGATTTTTGTAACACTAGCCGTGTTAACAAAATTAATTTTTAAAAAAATTTGTTTTGCATTTTTCCACAAAAATGACCTTGATTTACGTGGGAAGAGTCATGTGACCTTGATAAGCAAATTATTTTTTCCTTAGAATGCAATATTGACCAAAATAGGCATGTTTTATATGAAAATAAGGGTATTGACATCCTCTAATCCAACCATGAGGTTTGATAGAGGGCCACACCACCCTTACCCACTCACAATCAAGAAAGCAACAATATGGAGACCAAGAGAAAAAAAATGCTTCACAAATAATTTTATTATACTTGAAAAATCCTTACAACACCCACAAGATGATATGAATTCTTCAACATAAGAGAAATCTTAAATAAGAGTCTTCACACCAAGAGCTTCACCAATAACTTCTACTTGAAGAGCTACACCTTTAGAGTTTTCACACCTTGAAGTCTTCACGCCTTCTAGCTTCTACTTCTCAAACTTCCCCTTGAGCTTTTACTCCTCAAGCTTCCCCTTGAGCTTGATTAGAAATGCTCATATGCCTTGCTTAAATAGGCACTTACCACCCCATGCATGACTTATCCACAACCTTTTAGAATTCCTCCACAACCTTCTACAACTTCCATAACCTTCTACAATATCCACAACTTTCTACAATATTCATAACTTTCTAGAATTCTACCCACACACCTCGATAAATGGAATGACAACCATTTATTTTTTTATTTTTTTCTATTATGCCACCTATGCACCTCAAAAATAGAAAATTTTCCTTTTCCTTTCTTTTCTCCTTTTTCTCCTTTTTTAAAATTATTTTTTAAAAATATTTTTAAAAAATTATTTCTCCTCTAATTTTTGTCACTTTCTCTCTCCACAATTTTTTTTTTTTTTTTTCCAATTTTTTTTCCCCATGCAAGATGCTCCTGCATCAAGGTTGGTTTTGCCTCAAAGTACTTTGAATTTTAGAGACCTTCCCCCTGCCACTTTCAAAAAAAAAACCTGAAAAGAAGTAGATTTGTTTTGTCAAATCCTTGTTCCTCTTTTTTTCCAAATAAGGACAAGCTATAGTAGATTTGACTCTGATACCATGAAGGATTTTATGAAAACAAATCCAAAGATCTAGTAGAACACTTGCATGAAAGAACTTGTCATAGAGAAGAAAAAGACAAGAGAAGGCAAGGGTTGGGCTATGAAAATATGCAAGAATATATTATTAGATAGAAAGAATAAATGAAAATACAATGGATCAATTCTAATAAAGGAGATCATAAAACCCTAATAGGGAAACCCTAAGAGGTAAATGACATTTAATAATTAATAATTAATTATTAAATAGAAATGCATGTGCATAAAGTGAAATCTTTAGTAGGGAGTAAAGGTGATTTAATAAATGAAATGAAATTAATCCTTTAAAAATTAATAACGAAGGAAACTTCATTTACCTCTCTTCATGACTTCCTCTGCCACTCAGGAGTCCTCACATATGTCCTCGACAAAGCATGTACCTCGCTAAGTTTGACCTACATATTTGTCTGGTTGTTAGATTGATCTACTATTTAAACTATAATGTTATTAATGATAACATGATAAATTAATAACATTATCAATAATTCAAATTATAATTTATGTTAGGTGATCTCTCATCAAAACTTTCGGTTGAGTGAGCAAAGATACAAAGCCCTACTGATTCCCCTCCATCGCATCAAGTATTTCCTATTATAATTAAAAATTTAGTTGCGACAATGATGCCACTCATTTCTTTATAATCTAATAATATTAAGATAAGTAAAAAATAAATGATAAAATACATTGTAAGAAGTTTCCTTAGGGTAGAATTCACCCAAGACCAAGGAACTCAAACACTAGCACAATAGTAGACCAAAGAGAGTATGATCAGAATGATGATATATTCATTCAATATTCAATTTAAAAGTACACTAGGAGTGCTTATACATAAAGGCCTCTAGAAAGCTCCTAGAATGCATAGAAGTCAACAACATGATAAGTCATACAACCACGCGCATGTCCACCAGATATGGGTTATTGTCCATTAAGAATAGGAGTAAGTGTGATGATGTGAGGATAAGCCTACAATGGTGTAGTACATAAAATAATGTTGTAGACAACATGTGCTAAAATGTGAGTGCAAATAACTGTGTTTTCTACATGACAACTTAGTGAATGATGCAAACTCCAGTGTTGTAGACACCTTGTGCTGAATTAGAGTTGCTTACTCTAGTGTTGTCAACATGATAACTCATGAGAGTACACAAACTCCTAAGTTTCTCACCTAAATAAATAATAAAATATTGTAAAATAATAAAATAATGCTTTAACCTAAGTAAACTTAAGTAAAGTGTAAATAGTAAATACTTATTTACACCAACACCCCCCCTCAAGTGCAACTTAGGGGAATGCGCTTAAGTTCACAAGAACTAGGATGAAATGCATTTTGGCTCTCGGCTACTAGGCCATGTATATAATGAAATGAAATCTCTCATAAAGAAGAGAAAGAGGAAAAATATCATGGGAAAAACCCTTCCCCAAAAAGAGAGATGAAAAAACTAGATGCATGGGTGCATGGAATAAGCAAGACCCCCCCATTACCACATAAATCAAGTATATACAATAGAGAAATGTGAGAAGAACACTATCCAAAAAGAGGAAAAGGTCCCCCCCACAAGAGAGAAGAAGAAGAGTGACAAGGTAGTCTTCCCCCCCCAAATGAAGAGTGTTGATCAGTGATAGCCATCCTGATGTAGAAGTTGATCCAAGACTGCAGAATAATGTACCTCTCCTTTGGAAGAAACAATACCATAGGTATAAGTGCAATGCTTCCACTGTGTGTGGAAAGAAGCCCAATGATCATTAATTTCTCTAAAACCTATTCAACTGTCCTTGTGAAGGATGAATGTAAAATCTATCTCAAAGAATCTATTGTCTCCTCAACTGATAAAGAGACCTCTTGCAACTATTGTACATAAGTACCCACAATCACATCAACCTGTGAAGATTGACTATGTAGACAATGGACATGAGGGTTAGAGCGAGCCGTCATAACAACTGAAGAAGGATCTTCTCCATCAAAGAGAAGATGTATATCATCAATAATGTCCCCCAAATCTGCTATGTATGACTCCAAAAACAAACTTGAAATATCTGCTATGTAGTCATCCTCTGTTGCTGGAGCTAGAAGATAAGGTGTACCCTGCTGTGCTAGACCTATCATTGTGGCAATATATGCATGTGGACTATACTGATGTCATGACCTCTTGCTATAACTATCAATAGAACCCCACATGTCTGAATCTGTTGAAGCACTATCGCTGGTGTCACTATCAGTTTCCACAATGTATGATGTGTGGAGAGGTGTAGAGGATAAGTTGGGTGAACTTTACTCAAAGTGTACATCCTTCTCCACAAATACCTCATGTGTCTCAAGGTCCATAAGTCTATATGCCTTCACACCATCTTCATATCTAATGAAAGTACAAGGCCAAGGTAACGATGTCTTGCATCCCGTAGAAGATATGTTTGCCCATGCAGGATAATCGAAGACTTCAAAATGACTCATAACTGGTTTTTTGCCACACCATGCCTCAAAAGGAGTCTTGCCATCTAAGGCAGCATGAGGAGACCTATTAAATATGTGATTGACACTACTGATTGCTTCAACTTCAAGTGATGGATCAAGAGACTTGGCTTGTATCATGCAACTTGCCATGGACTTAAGAGTTTGAATCCTCAATGCTGCAACATCTGTCTTATGTGGATTGAATGTTGGTGGATTTTGAAGATCAATTCCCTCAAGTTTGCAAAAGTCTTTAAGTCTTTTGTTGACATATCTGCTTTCATTATCCATCCTTAGAACCTTGATGGATTTCCTTGATTTCTATTCAACATGAGTCTTGAAGGCTAGAAACTTGTCTAACACTTCATTCTTGTTATGAAGAAAGTAGACCCAAGTATACCTTGAAAAGTCATCAATGAAAGTAAGTATGTAGCGACCCTGGCTGACTGATGTCACTGCAAAAGGACCTGCTAGTACCATGTGAACCAACTGAAGAACAACTGGTGCTCTTGAAGACTTCCCTTTATGTAACTTCTCCTCTAGATGCATATCCACTAAACTTATTAAATATTCACATGTGGAAAAGTTGATTGTAGGTAGACTTTTGACAATTTTGTTTGAGCAAAGTTGCTAAAGATAGCGGAAGGCAAGATGACCAAACTGCTCATGCCATAATTGCATTTGTGAATTCGATTGTGTCAACAAGGCTTGTGAAGGAGACTTGGGCACAAAGTGGGAGAAAGAATAAAACCTTTTCTCATGATTAACTTTCCCCATTGCAACCACTAAATCATCTTTTAGACTGTGCACTTTTACTGAGTCAAGAAGGAACTCAACTTTATGACCATCTCCAAGGTGAGTGATTTGGTTAATTGAGAGGAGATTAGAACTAGGTGTGGAACATAAAGAACATCTTTGAACTCTCCATTTTCCATCTCCACATTTCCTTTCCCTTCAACTTCCTTTTTTGTATCATCTCCCATAAAGATGTGTGGTACCTTTGATTGTTTCAATGAAGAAAAATATTCTTTTGAAGAACCCATATGATATGAGGTACCTGAGTCAAGAATCCATTCCATTGAAGAACTTAAATTTTCCATGAGTGCTTGTCCTTTGCTCTTTGAATCTGAAGAAGATCCCTTCTCCTTGTAAGCATTAGGTAGTGGAACATTATGTTTCTTCATGATGGTCATCAACTCATCAATCTTTTTATGATAACACTCATGTTCTTCATGACCCAATTTCTTGCAATAAGCACACTTTTTCTGGTTCTTATTATTGTCTCCTTTCTTGTTTGAATTCAAAGATTTTCTTTGTTGATTTGATTATGGTGTTGTCTTTTTTGCATCCTCAGATTTATTCTTCCACTTCTTATTCTTGCCCTTTCCTTTATTTGAAGATTGATCAGCTGAATTTTGAGAACCCTCATTATTGGCCACCAATTCCTTAGACTTTGGTGAATTGAGAATCCTTATTGATTTCAACTTCTTTTCTTCTTTATCCAATAGATCAGCATAATCATCAAAAGAGACTTTTTGATAGGCAAACCCTAATGTAGTCTTTGAGGTATTATAAATAGAAACAAATGTGGTGTACTCAAATGGTAGCTTATTATGAATGAGATAGATTAACTTGTCATCTTTAATAGTACTCCCACAATCATTAAGCTTTGTCCTTAGTTTATTCACCTTAATGATAAAATCCTATATGGAATCAAATGCCTTAGGATCTAAGGAGACAAGCTCACCTTCAATTTTGAAAACACCCACCTCAAACACTTTACCATATAGGTTTTGGAGGGTATCCCAAGCTTCCTTGGATGTATGAGACTTCTGAATATGATACATGATCTTGTCATCAACCCCCAAACAAATATCACCTAGGGCTTTCCTATTCATAGTTTGCCAATCAGTGATTTCACTGGAAGATACTTGATCACCTATTGGTTTAGGAAGGGTACCATCTACATATTAAGAAACTCCTTTATGCATTCAATGACACCACATTTTAATGGACCATGTAGCATAGTTATGAGGAGTTAAATTTGGAAACTTAAAATTTCCCATGATGCAGAAAATAAAAGAAAACTGTAGAAAAAGAGGAACACAACACCAAGAACATCACCCTTTTTCACTAAATCAAGAAACCTGCCCAAAAAAGATGCTTTGTGCACTTTATATGTAGTGCGATTACAATGACCACTTGCCAATTTTGGCCTTTGTGGACTTCTGATTTTGCTTTTTACAACCTCCTTATGGAGTTCAAAACTGGAACATTACAATGTATCTTAGATATACAACAATTCTAAAGATATATCAAAGTATTACAATGTAGAAAATGACCTAATTCTAAGAGTGACACTTTTGTCCACACAACCCTATAATCTGATTACAAATCTAGCAAGTAGATGAAAAATAATGCACTTTATTAAGAAACAGAACCTATTTTCATGTCCAGATGAGCTCGTACGAAGCATTTGAAGTTGCAAAATGTAGGATTTAATAGGTACAGTCACCAAAAGATTTAATTTCTAACAAATATGTGCCAAAAAACTAGAAAGGAGCAACACTACTGAAAAATTTAAGAAATTCTACCCAATTTCAAAAATAATTGCACTTGATTTCAAGTCCAGATGACTGAGATATGGCCTCTCAAAGTTGGACTACAAAATCAAAATCAATCTAGAGAGGGGTTGGATTAGCAAAAGACAAGGTTAAATTTGATGGTCATATGACTATCATAGTAGTTCAAATTTACCCTAGGATGATAGTCAAACAACCATCAAATTTAGACTCATAAAATGATGATGTTAGCATACCATAGCCCTATGATGATGTTAGCATGACATCAACACCGTATATATTGCACAGATGGTACAAAAAATTCTAATGTGTCCTAGTACGATTGATTATTTGGCATGCTGACTATAGGTAGAATCTGCTAACGTGGATGTCCAGTTGGGTTGATTGGTCGAGTGATGCAATGCTACTGTCAGCATCTGCAAATGTGGCATTGATTGTACTATGCTTGATGATGTGTCAGACGTGTATGTCTATGTAGGCTGGTGGGCTAAGCTGGTGGCTTGGCTGACTGGACTTGTATAGTCAATGTCATTGATGTGGGATCCACACATCTTAGGCATAGGGGACCATGTGGAGGCTAGGTAGGCTGAGCAGTCATCCATGTGTCGCAGACTGGGTGGTTGCCGAAGATTGAGCAATGTCATTGAAGAGGTTTGAAGTGGTGCTAGGAAACCTGATTGTGAGGGTCAAATTATTTTGATGGTCAGCAATTGACAAGCATTTTATCCCACATTCATGGGGAGAACATGTGTTGGGTAACATAAATATTGAAGCCTACTCATACAAAATAAACAAGGAGTCATGAAGTGAATGTTGTTTGATGCCGGTGCCACCGATGATTATATGTGCATATTTGAAAGGCTACTTTACGGTGTAGTATGCTAGAAAATTGTAGATGAAGCCCACCAATTGGAATATGCTTAGTTGAATGAATATTCCTCCAAATTGCAGGGCCGAGCTGTCACTGTTAGTTCTGCAAAAAAATTTCTCTACTAGCCCGATTGGGTGAAAAAATTTCAAAAATAAAAATTCAAAAAAGAAGAGAATTATCAGATTTGAAAAATAATTAAATAGATTTGAAAAAGACCATACCCAATTTGCAAATTAGTGCCTTCAGGTGCCGGTTTGCAATTTTTTTTGCCTCATGATCAACTTTATCCCAAGATAGGAAAATTTATAGTCAATCTTCACTAAATTGACATTCTAGATGCAATGGTGAGGTCCAATTTGGCTGTAGACACTCCCAATTTTTGCAGATTCTCTAGATTTGGGTCGAGGTGCTAAAGCAAATGTCCTCAAGCTTTGATACCATGTGAGAATTTGTCTTAGGGAAGAATTCACCTAAGACCAAGGAACTCAAACACAAGCACAATAGTGGACCAAAGAGAGTATGATCAGTTGGATGATATATTCATTCAATATTCAATTTAAAAGTACACTATGAGTGCCTGTATATAAAGGCCTTTGAAAAGCTTCTAGAATGCATAGAAGTTAGCAACATGATAAGTCATACAACTAGGCACATGTCCACTAGATATGAGTCATCCTCCATTAAGTACGAGATGAAGTACAATGATGTGAGGATAAGCCTACAATGGTGCAGTACACAAAATAATGTTGTAGACAACATATGCTAAAATGGGAGTGCAAATAAGTGTGTTGTCTACATGACAACTCAGTGAATGATGCAAACTCTAGTGTTGTAGACACCATGTGATGAATTAGAGTTGCTTACTCCAATGTTATCAACATGAAAACTTATGAGAGTACGCAAACTCCTAAGTGTCTCACCTAAATAAATAATAAAATATTGAAAAATAATAAAATAATGCATTAACTAAGTAAACTTAAGTAAAGTGTAAATAGTAAATACTTATTTACACCAACATACATACTATAGGGCTCTCATTGCGAATGGAAATGCCCGAGGATCAGTGATGGTGAATCTGGGTATGTGCATCATTAGAGACCACCCCTATATAATAAATAATGCAATAACATTTCATTAGTATAAAAAACTAAAAAGAATATATCTATCTATATATGCATTTAGTGACTTTAAAACATATAATTACCTTCCCCTTGTCAATGGTCATTGGTGCAACCCCCTCACACTATCTCCCACTAATAGGTGGAACTTGCAAGAGAAAAAGAAGATGAGAAATTATGTAAAATACAATATCAAATAGGAAATTAATGAGTAATCAAATAATACATACCGTAGAGGTCTTAAGGCCAAATGAAATGGTTGAAAGTGTGATAACATCTAAATCTCTCATCTCCTCCTCTATTATCAGATGGACATAAATGAATCACATAATGTACATAAGTATGAAGTTGTCAATTATTTTAAATATAAATATTACTTTTAAATCAACAATACTATGATGAATAAAATGTATAGATTTACTATAACAAAAGGATTTCATGTCTTTGCTTGCCTCTCGTCCACTCTCATAGGACATATGTGTGTCTCTTCATGCAAGTCTATCATATCATCATCCCCAACCTTAATATGAAACTCATAACTAGTAATGGGACCTAGATAAAGACTTTCATATAATGCAAGTATGTGGTACATAGGCATGTGAAGAACTACTAGATGTACTAGCACCAACATCATCAATACAAGGATACAATGAGGACCTAGTCTAGGTGACCAATAGACTTCTCAAATGATGAATGACTCTAATAGATGTTGCAATAGCCTCATCGATGACATCAGGATGCTACACTAGAGGAGGGGTAGGGATATCAAGTGGGGACACATGTGGCAACTTTCCTTTGCTTCACTCCAGCTCTATCCTATGGATCTCCACCTGCTATGCCCATACTCGACCTCATGCTCCAATAATTAACTTTAAGCCCTTTGATAAACTCAACATATATTTTTCTCAATAAATATATGGGTGCCTCCAAATTATTGTGTGGTGGTTTGTCAAAAACCATCCATCATATATCCCAAAAATGAGTTCTAATAACCTCATTAGTGTCCCATTTGATTGACAAATTTAATTTTTTAGGATCAACTATTTTACTAGTTTTGGGGTTAGAAAATAGGTTGGTTGATTTCTTTTTACTTATATTAAGGGTTGCAACCCCATAATAATCCAAGCCATCATCAAAATGGTGATGCATCTCATCATGCCAATGAAGAGCTGCATCATGGTGCTCAGCAAGGATATGAATATTACCCACAATAGTATTAAGGGTTGTTTGTGTTGGTGTTTTGAAACATCTCAGTGTCAAATTACCTCGATGAGAACAAGATGCATCTAGAGGCAGCTACTTCCTATTTTCAACATACCCTTTTAGACACTTGGCCAACTATAAGGCAAGAACCTTCTTCTACTTTAGGCTCTGCAAAACCTAGGCGGGTGGACTTGTAGATTCTTCATATGGTACCAGTTGTCAAAAGCATACACTAAATCTAAAAAAAAGTAGATAAAAAGCCTTAATCTTATAATGATTATGCAAAGATCCCAGACATGAAATAGCTTATAACATGGCCTAAAAGATTAATAAGCTAAGTAAGGGCATCCTTTTTAGTTCCTTCAACATTAAAGGGAAAGATATTTGATTAATGATGTTGATTTCAACAAAAACCCAAAATATGCAATAGTAAGAACAAGTTGATCCTGTAGCTGATTAGTGCCTTATCTATTGGGAAATTCCATGAATCACACACATACATCTATGATTTTAGAGACATATTCCATACATCAAGATATCAGATCTATCTTATCACTTTGTAAATTAGACATCAGTGATCATAAAGATCTCATTCTCATGAAATATCCTTCTTAAATAACCAGCAACCCTATCAAATACATCAAGCACTTACTTGGCCCTTTGTTCCAACAACAAAACATATCAAACATACAACCTTAAAAGGATGCAAATGGGTCTTAGTTCTTTTTCCCTAAACCACATAAGGTTGTAGATTATAGAGATAGGAGATGAGAATTAGAGTGATACTAACTATATTCTTGCTCATTGTATTCATTTGTTTGAAACTATAGATTCAAATGCTTGTAAAACAAATCATAAAACTACCAAATAGATCAGAACTAGCTATCTTAGCTTAACTACTGCTGTTCATACAAGAGAAATATGTTGAAAAAAAATGTGGTATCACAGTGATGGAAAAACATCAAAACTGAAACCTTGGTCTCACAAATCTAAGAAAACTCAAGATTGGAACCCACATGGTATCACAACAATGATAATTTTTTTCCAAAAATGTAACCCTTACAATGAACCAGAAAGAGAGAGATATAGGAGAATAATGAAATCCCACATCTAATCTAGAAGTGACATATGTTCACTTGAATCTTCATTCTGTGCAGTTGTAAAACAAATCTCCTCTTTCTACCCATGAAATCTGATATGATTTTCATCATTATTCTGTAACAAACTCAGAAATATCTCTTATGAATGATGAAAACCATTGTGTCAGCAAAATATTTGAAATGCATCATGAAATGGTAATAATATCTTGATTCAACTAACTTGGAGGTGACAAAACTCGACCCTAATTGCATTTTTACTACCTTTTACACACTTAGTTCATCACCTTGCTAGAAATCAAATATGAACTTCAATACTTGAATGTGGTTGCAAACAGAGTATATGAAAAAAAAAAAACCTTGTATAACTTGAGCAAATGGCTTCTTGTGTAAAAAGAAACTCCAAAAACTTTACCGAAAATGCCTAGGATATCATTTTGAAAATCTTTCCCTTATCATGGCTCTATGGTCTACACTTGCCTTTTAAATTTTATGCAAAAATTTAAATATAACCTATAGTTCACACTTTAAAATCCCTTTTTTATTATTTCTAATTTTTCCCTCCTATTACATAATTTGGGTAAACTAAGTTTGACTTTTTGTGCCACGTGGAAACATGCCATTGGTCAACGTCTATCATGTCACCTTCCACTTGGGTGCCACATGGTACCCTCTGACTTGTCCACACATCACCACCACATGTCAATATCTTATTGGTCCTCTAGACTTCTCTTTCATCACCACATCACCTTTTGACTGTACTTGCCACATGACTACTGACTGGGACTTGCTGCTACATTTTGCTAGGCACACCCCCACATGTACATTCACTAGTTTTTGACTGTGTATGTGGGAATGTGCCCTTTCAACACATGTCCCCCTCATGCCACATCAGCACAATGGAATCCACACCAAGCTTGGGTCATCTTGCCATGTGTTGAACTATGAATCATCCCTTGTACTTCCACTTGTCATCTTTCAGTTGGTCCATAGATTCCATGTCATCACCACATCATCGAGCACATTATTCAAAATTTATGCATGGTTGCCTACAGCTCATCATGGGCCCCAAGCACCAGGACTTGCTTTTAAAAGGCATTTTCTTAATAGAAAACATACAATATATTTCTCAAAGGTATTTAAACCTTTAAAAATGGTGCCGCCTACCCAATAATTTGACCTTGATATACTATCTGAAGTTCTTGCACCTTCACCATCTACTATTGTAGCAATGACTTGGTGCAAATTTCTAGTTGCTCGTGGACTACAATAGTAACTAAGAGGATGCCATTTGCATCAATGTCCAACTTACCTTCTATTTGAGGCACCCCTCAGGGAGCATGTGGTATCCCATCCAACTAGAAATTCCTAAGAGACTTATTGCCTCTCATAAATTTGCCTTCCCCTCTTTTTTGTGATGAAGATTTAAGAGGAAATCAAACTGGATATCAAAAGTTTTATGGTCAGGCTTTCCATCTCCCATTTCTGATTTAAGGAATGAGACACAGATCCTTTCTACATTAAAATTCAAAATGTATCAAATGACAAGTAACTTGGAAAACTTTAACCATGTAGCCTTTTTCGTAGGGCACCATATAGTTGCATACATTAGTCAACTAGCCCATTCTACTGCCACTCTAGCCAATCGAGGCCTCAGTGTAGTACACATCTCTATCTCGATGGAGGGTTTTGAGAAGAGGTATAAAGTTCTTGTTGAAGAATTCCAAGAAATTCTCTGCAAGCATGTATAAGATAAGATGAGATTATTAATTTCCAACAAAAGACCACAATGAGGGTCTATGGGACTGGAAGATTACATCAAGAAAATAGTAGACAAATGGAGCACCAAAAAGTGACTGCAAAAGAACAAGTACAACAAAAGAAGAAAAAGAAGAAAGTAGGAGACAACACAAAAAATATTAGGTATCTATCCTCACAGGGAAAAAATCCAACAATGGCTGATCAGTGTAGTTACCAGAGGCCCTCTGATGAAGTTGAGTGCTAAGAGAGGAGTGTCACTGGCGAAGAGGTCCCTTGTAGGGTCTCATAGATCTGGAATGGCCTATATTAGGGAAACTATATGGATGCTTCACACCCTGAACTAGAGTTAAGGACAAGAAGAAGGTCATAATAAGTTGTGTCTAGGCCTGACTCCTAGGAAATGAAAGTTGCAAAGTATGATCACAAAGCTGCAAGGACTCACGAAGATATAGTGCAATGCAACACTGATCAGTGTACCTGAATTTTTTTGAAGAGGATCTACAATATCTAAACAAAAAGTAAAATCTCTCTCTAATCTCGTAGTATATGGGGCATTTGAAAAGAAAATGAGTCTTAGATTTTTCTTTTGCTAAGGTACAAAGTGTGTACACCCGATCCTCTCTAGCAATATGGTGATTGACTTGGATCTGGAGTGTATGTGAGTCCACCCTAAAGGAGCCAAGGGAGATACACATGCCGTGTGTCTAGTATCTATTTGAGTACTCAGGGTGAACAATAATCCCATGTCGAATATCGAAGAAGTACTTGGCGTAGAAAGCCATCCTTGAACGTAGTCCACCTGGACGATCCACCCAGATCCATATGATTTACTACCTGTAGATGTCAAGTATGATATAAAAGTCAGACAGGAAGCAACTATGCAACCATAAAGTCCCTCTATCGTATCTCTACATTGGTTTCCATAGTATGAATATCACTTTTAGAAAGGTTCTTTTATCTTTTATATCTTTAGATTAGAGTGATGTATTAAGGTATTGGTGTGACCATTTAAAAGAAAATTTGAAGTCAATCCATCTACACCAACATTTACCATTCAAGAAATTTGGCATCTTAGGGCTCACAAGTCATGAAAAATCATGAAATTATACTAATTAAAATCATTAGAACATCTCTTTTAAAATCGATGCTTGATCAATTTGCTAAAAAAGGTCGGACCCCAAAGTGGGTGTGCCTAATTTTTTTTTGAACTCAAAACCCCTCAAACCCCGAATTGTTCCAAAGAAGTTACCTTATTGACTAGAATCAATTCACAATACTGATTCAAAATTTAGAATTCATTTTACCCTTTCCTGCCAACTATTAATTTCGTGCCAAGGGGTCCTTTGACTAGCCTTAAAAAATGACTGAAACACCTAATCGAGCTCTAAAATTAGACATATTGATTCTCTGTTATGCACACTGTTACCCTGCCAAATCTTGTGCCATGAGAAGTTTAGGGTTAAAAGATATTGACTATCAAAGTTGCCTTCTCAAAATTGCTTGCAAGCAAACATGCTAGAAAACCATAAATTGCATTTGGTTTTGGCTCCGAAAATGGGTCAAAGGGACACTTGGGGGCATGAAAACTAGGGCATTATTTCACTATCATGTGGAGATTATGAATCTATGATTAGGGCTCATGATGAATAATTGGGCGCATTTGGCGAGTGGTCAAAGTGGGATACTTGGATTTGCAAAACTGGAAACACTGGCAGAAAAGTGATTTTCTCAAATGGAATGGACCTGGGAAAGTGTGCAAATGGATCGATCAAGGCTTAAAAACTAGCACACTTAACGTATCCTTAGAGAAGAATGCAATAGTAAAATCCACTCAACCTCACCTATTACAGATTTAGAGTTATGATATCACAAATAGGGGTACCGATCAATTTGAATTTTATGACACCAGTAAAACTTTACAAATTGCAAATGGAATCACGTTTAAAAGCTGCTCAAACAGATTTTTCATAAGCTCAAAATTGAAACATAACAAGTCTTTGACCTCTAGAATGCAATGAAAAAGGATTTTTCTCATTTTGGTCAATTGGGTTAAAGTTATAATTGGTGAAATAGGGCCTCTCAGAATTCTAAACAATTTACATCAATATGACAACAATAAATGATTGACTTTGAGGGATTCAAAACCTAGTTACAACATGTTGAAATGACTCAAAATCTAAAACATAGGTTCTTTGGTATGGATACTCAACACCCCCAAAAGGGTGAGTCATGAAACATAACTAGGTGCAAGATATTCAATTGCAAACAAGGCCTCCTGTCACTATTTGACACTTAGGAAAAAATGTACATTTGGACATTGCTCAAAATGGAACTTCACAGAATGACAATTTATCTTCATGGGATGAGTGGATATATTGAATATAAGGTGTTAGAAACATTAAACACCTCTTAGGCCTCAAAAAGACAACCGAATACACATGCATTAAATGTGCTTGTAGGGCTTGATTTCTAGAATTGTACTCAAAATTAGGGCTTCAATTTTGAGTCCCAAAAACTAGCATGGGAGATAAACTAGGGATAGTGTTACATGTTTGTTGCACAACCCTCAATTGATTTAAATTTTCTTCAATTAGGTCTTGAATTCAGGGAGGGTTTTAAGGGGGTAGTGATTATTTTGGATTGTTTTGAGGATCATCATTTAGCGGGGGATCGTTTGGAGGTTGGTTAGGGTCTACCATGTTTGTCTATAGTGAAAATAAACATAAAATTATAATTTGAATGAAAAATTTATAAATCAAACTAAAAAACTTCCATTCCATTTTCATTACAAAAACCTAAATTAAAAAAAAAAAATTAAATCAATGTATAAAAAAAAAAAAAATGAACCTACCTATGGTTAGATGCAAGGTGGAGCAATAATATGGAAAGACATTATTGTATACCCAATTTTTAATGCTATACTTGAACCGGAGGCCATTATGTTGAAGGAAAATGACAAAACAACATTTGATTTTTTTTTTTGAAAATCTATGTGTAGGCATTGGATATCTGATATATCAAATACTCAATATGCCAACGTATCTTTTTTTGCATTGGTATTAGGATTGGGGGAAAAAATCAGAGAAAATTTCAAATCTCTTTTGGACTTTTTTTTCACATCACCAGTTTTTGGCCTACCATGATCCTACACATACCTTCTTCACTTATAAGATATGCAGTTATAACTTGACTAAGATCAAGTTGTTAGAGTAATGGTAAAGAATAAAATAGGACTACTTAAATTATTACTTGATTCCCATATCAAAAAAATTCTATATTAATAATGTCATATAACTTTTTACTTCTAATTTAAATCTATTTATCCTTTTTTAAGTAGAGATTATTAAGATTTAATTTAAATTGTTAGTTTTATCTAGACATTCAAAGAGGCAAAATCTTATTAATTTTCTTTTACAAAAGCCAAGAATAAAAACAAAAGATCAATGAGAGGGGTATTTAGAATCAGATAGCTCATTACACAAATGAGTTGGCTTGATATTTTTTAGGTTTATATTCTCAATATCTTCCCACAAGACTATTAGAGTAATTATTTGTTCGCACTTATTAATTAAATCACTTTGATTTAATTAAATAAGTTTCCTATTACTCTAGTTTTCTTAAGCTATTTTGTAGGTACATTTAATTAATATTTTATTAATTATAATTTGCAACCCTAGCTTTTTTAGGCTTTAGGTTACCCTTTTCGGGTTTTGATCTCCTTTTATAATGATTGATCTCTTTGTATTTTTTCATTATGAAGATCCGTTGAATAATATTTTCTTCATCTGAGTTTTTTAGATCAAACCCTTGCCTCTTCTTGTCTTTTTCTTCTCTATGACAGGTTTTCTGCATGCAAGTTTTCTTGGGCTTCGTCGATTTGTTGTGCACTTTTGCTCAAATTCTACATGGTATTAGAGCTAGATCTGTTGTAGCTTGTTCGATGTTTCAAGAAAAAAGGGAGAACAAGGGTTTGGCGGATTAGATTTGGTATTTTTTGGGCTTTTTTTGAGAAAATAGGGGGTCACTAATTTTTAGAGTAGTTTGAGGCCAAACAAACCTCACGAATGGATTCAGAAGGCGTCAAAATCCCTCTTTTGATATAAAATTTGTCTGATTTGGACAATGTTGATCTGGGAGGTAATTTTTTTTGCCGAACAGGGGGCACGCAGATCAAGGCTGAAAATATTAAAAAATCGCAAATTTTTTTTTTTTGCGCAGTTTTAAAGCGCAGCGGTTAACAAACTGCGACGAAACTGCTAGCGGTCATCGCTAGCGGCTATCATTGGTGGTCCGCCCAGTGGCCCGTAGCGACTCCGTCGGCGGCTCCCACCATGGCCCCACCACAACTTCACCTGCGATGGCTCTCCACCTTCCCTCTGCCCGGCTGCCGCTCCACCGGTGGTTGGTGAGATTTTTAGATTTTTATTTTTATTATTATTATTTTTTATTATTTTTTTTTTCTTGCATTCTAGAGGCCCTGGAGGTTTTTTTGCCATAACTTGAGCATACAGACATATTTTTTCAATCCAAAAAATGTGTCGAAAAGCTGGTTCTAAGACAAGGATCCTGGTATAGGTATTTTTTTTTTTTGATGCAGTTTGGTTGCCTATTTTGGCAGTCAAAGCTGGATGTTCTATTTTGCACTTCAAGAGGCATATCTTGAGCATCCGATCTCCAATTTTGGACTTCTTTATATCGCTGGAAAGCTCTTTTTGCGATCTTTCTAGTGAGGCTAGTTATTGTTCTAGATTCTATTTTAGGCACATCCTACTCAATCTTTTTCATTTTAGCATTCTGGTGGATATCTTGATTGTTTCAGGTCTGGGGATCAATTTTGTTGCTTCAGATGCTTTGTTTTGGCTTGTCCTTTTTGTTGTCCCAATTTTATGCTTTTTTTAATCATTGTTGATATTCATTGTAAGCATCTTTATGCAAACACGCTAAGATAAAGTGCCACTCTTGCGTTTTAGGATCCTTTTCATCATTATGGTTTGTTGTACTCACACTAATTTATAAAGTGCTATGGGGGGGATAGTTTTTTGCCAGTTTTGTGGCCTCTTCCTTTTTTGCCTCATGCAGTGTTGATGACACGTGCCTGTATAGGTGTCTGTACCTCACTCTTGATGTGTTTGGTTCCTATGTTGTAGGAGATTTTTGGCCCATCTTTTCAGTTTCCTGTCACCTCACCTACCTTAAGGGGGGGTTATATTGTTGTTCTATGCTTCCTTGGTTGATGGTTTGTTAGTTTGAGCTATGTATTTTGTACCTGATCCTACATGCTAGGAAATTGCAGTGGCTGGCTACTTATGCATTTCGGTGAGATGGATCATCTACCATATAGACACACTCGGTTTGTGCCTTCTATTTCCATGATGGTTCTATAGATCAACATTTTCGACAGAGTTTCATGACTTCTCATGCTTCAGTGGTTCTCTTCATGATCTCCCTTTCTTCCTTCTTTTGGAACATTCTTTACGATCTCTTTTTGGAGTAGGGTTTTTCCCATGTGATTTTTTCTATTTCTCTAGTTTACATAGATTTCCTTGTATTGGGTACCTGATTAGGCCTTGTTGCCGGGACCCAATTTTCTGCTTTCATAGCTGTGCTAGGTTAGCTTACCTCCTGAGCTTCGCTTAAGGGGGGGTGTTAGAGTAATTATTTTTTTGCACTTATTAATTAAATCACTTTGATTTAATTAAATAAGTTGCCTACTACTCTAGTTTTCTTAAGCTATCTTGTAAGTACATATAATTAATATTTTATTAATTATAATGTGTAACCCTAGCTTTTTTAGGCTTTAGGTTACCCTTTTCGAGTTTCGATATCCTTTTATAAGGATTGATCTCTTTGTATTTTTTCATTATGAAGATCTATTGAATAATATTTTCTTCGTCTGAGTTTTTCAAATCAAACCCTTGCCTTTTCTTGTCTTTTTCTTCTCTGTGATAGGTTTTCTGCATGCAAGTTTTCTTGGGCTTCATGGATTTGTTATGCGCTTTTGCCCAAATCCTACACATGATCGTCATGCATGAATTTTTCTATCCAATCAATACTAGGAGAAGATATAATATGAAGATAATGCATTAAAAAGTCCATGTTCCTTCTAATAACTAGTTTCCATTTATTAAATCTCCTCTAGTCCTCCATGAAAACTATAAGAGAGAGTGGATCATTGTTTCTTCCTAAAATATTTGTATTGTAATTATGGGGTTTGGGAAATAAATAGTCCTCATTAATATTGATGAATTTTTTTTCTAGATCTCCTAGATACATACTTTTAAAGAGTCTTCTACATAGGAGATCTATACTAAATATCTTAGCCTCAATTGAATGTACAATGGCTATAAACATAGAGGTTATATCGGTAGGAACTCTACATCTATCAATGTTAAAGATAAATTCTTTACCCAAAATATGATATACCACTCTTGTAACTAAGAAGTTATTCAAATCCTTGATTATAGTACTCATTATTGATCCATCAAAGTATGCTTGATTTATAGGCCCTTGTGGTTTGATGATGATATCCATAGGTTGCCTTAATGTATCTAGGCCTGATGAAATAAAGTGAAATCAACCTATAAATATACTATGTTCAAAACATGATGGAATAGGAAGTGAACTGACAACTAGAAGGGGACGAGATCCCGACTAAAGTTGAAGAGACAAAATTCTTAATCAATGATTCTTATGTATTTAAATTTAATAACAAAGGAATATTTGATAAAACTAATTGTTCTTAAGTTTGAAACAAACCTAAAACAAAGCAAGGAGATAACAAGTTGGAAGGACTCATTGACAAAAAGGAAAAAAAAAAGAGCAAGAAATAAAAGAAATAAAGACTAACACATCCTTAGAAGAGATAGAGCATAGAGAACAAAGGAAAATTTATCTGGCAACATCATTATGTTTGGAATAGTTTTTCAAACATACTATATACCATTATATATTCTACTTTGGCAAGGGGGAGGATGATACAAAGAGAGCTAGAGAGGTGGACCAGAGCCTTGACCTAGCTCAAAAAAAATAGGAAAAAGATAAATTGAAAGGAAGATAAAGAGGTAGGAAGAGGACCAGTAGCTAGAAGAGGCCTTTAACTGAAACATATAGAATCCTAACTAAAAGCAGAAAGATAACTAAATTAAGGCAATATAATGTGAAAAATGGCTAAGTACTAACAAGGAATATTAATGGGAATCTAACAAGGAATAGGAAAAGAAAGGGACTAGAAATAATAATCATAATCAAAGAAAAGATACAAAACAAAGAGAAATAGAAAGGATCAGGGATCTAGATCATAGCTAAAAAAGGAAACAAAAGAACAAACAAAAAAATAAAAATGATAAAGGGTGACCAAAAATATAGCCAAAGAAAAAAAAAGCTAAATAAGATCTAGAGAGAAATCTAATCTTAAAATAGAAAATATAAAAACTACAATAAATATCCATGACTATAGCTATTTGTAGAGATATAAAATAAGGATCTTTATGATCTAGTGTTAAATAATTTTAAACTTAACTAACTTAAAAGATCTCTATCAAATCTTACAAAATGTAACTACTAATTCTTAAGTTGAAATACTTAAAAAAAGGGGATTAGGATAGTCAAATGAACACTTACCCATTTAAATCTATCCCAATTGTTCTAACTGAACTAAATCTCTTGTTATAGTGATAATGCAACCAATTTCTTTACTTAATAATTTCTAATTTTGAGCCTTCAAGAAAACTCTTTTCCAAATTCTTGAGCTTAAAATTTTTTATTAATAAAAAAGATTATATATAAGTTAAGATAACCTGGAAAGCGATATGATCATACTAAATTAGGATTTACATTGTTGGAACAATTTTGAGAGAGATTTTTTAGACTTTAGAATAAATTTTCCATTAAGAGACATTTAACCTAGATTTCATTTGTGTTGGAATTCTTTAGAATAACTAAGCGTGGGGGTGAATTAGTTATCCAAGGTACAGATGTATAAATAAAACTTTTCATAGCTTAGTGAACCCATATCTATAAAACAATTTCATCATGCATGTATCCATTAGATTATGTAATCAATAAAACTTGTAGGTTACTATCAAATCAATTTGTAGAAATGTAAACATGAAACATAAAAAATTCAATAACACATTTGACACAATGATTTAACATGGAAAACCAATCTGGGAAAAACTGCTAGTAACATGCTACTCATTCTCACTCTTCTGAAGTGATGTCCTGTGAAAGGTCAACCATGCTAAAGGTCACAATGCACACTGTTAAATGTGACTTGGTTAAAGGATTTCAATCACCCTGTTAGGAGTGAGCCTTGTTAAAGGAATTTAGATCATTCACTTGAAATGTCACTTGGTTAAAGGATTTACAAATGCCTGTTAGGTCAACCTTAATCCAAAGGATTTACCCTAGATTGATACAATTATTAGAAAGTGACAATAAGCTTTCATTTGATAACAACTTACAACTCTATTTTTGGATTATAGATCTCTATTTTAGTCCTCCATTCTACTTGGCTTTCACACACTTCAACTCTGATAGCTTGTTCACCCTTCAAGCATCTATACCCTTAAGCCTTCTTGCTTTTCTTGCCAAAGCAATCTGTTACTCTTAGGTCACTGAATGACGCAATACCCTAGACTCCCTATCTTCCTTAGGTTCTTGCACATGACACACTTTATTTTTGACCAACCATCTCTATAAATAGAGAATTAAGGTATTTTTCCATTCATACTCCATTTTTCAATTTAGGGGCAGGACATATTAGGTAAAAGATTCAATGAATCTACCCCTTATTTCATTTCAATCCTTCTAGAAATGTCTCCTTCAATCCTCCTTGAATTTTCCTAGAATGGCTTACCATGAATCCTATGCCACCAACTCATCAATATTATCTTCTACATGGTTCACATAATCCAAGAAATCAAACTTTTTGGCTTAGATTCATTGAATTCTCAATCTTTCTCACAATGTTGATACTTAGCATTAACTGGCTTCTGATGCTCTACACATATTGCATTGCTTGAAATCCAATTTAAAATCACTCAACATGAGCTAAAGTTTACTAGTGCTTGAAATCAACTAAACTTTACTTGGCATCAACTGTTTCACTTGACTTACACTAAAATTGACTTTTCTCAGCTCCAACTAATTTTCTACTCAACTTGCACTAACATTGCTTGACACCTACTATCCACTCAGTCAAGTTTGATGGAAAAACTTTGTTTAACTTGTACTTCTAAAATTAATAAATGTAACCAAACTTTGCAACCTTAATTAGATTATTAATGCACTATAATATCACTATCTTAGCTAATTCTTGTACTCCTTTTCCATATCATAACTCAACCTTTCCTCTAGGTGCTTTTGTTACATCATTTTGATCAAATCCTCTTCATTAATCAAACAAGTGATAGTACTTAAATCATATGAGTAGTTGTCTTACTAACAAATAGAAGGTTTGACATTAGTGACAAAATAATGATTGAAACACATTTATCATACTTGTATCAATCTGTTTTCAATAATCTCCCTCTTTGGCATTGATGAAAAACCAAACTGATCAACCAAACTAACTAGGTTTAAGTAGTACAACCAACAAAATACCAAAAAGAAATTAATTCCTTGTATTGAAATATCTCCCTCTATCAACAACTTTCATCTTTTGAATAGGTTACAAAATTATGTTCTATTCTAATCAATAGACAGCCAACTCATCCTTATGATTCCCTCTGAAGTGCTTCTTATATCTCCTTCTACATTATCTCCCTCTTACTAGGTAGATTTTATCGACAAATACACTTTTTCTCTTAATATTAAGAATTTCTCCCTCATACTCTATGTTGGGATTTCTCCCTCTTTGATAATAATATCTAAGGTTTCTATTCAATTTCCTTATATATCTCCCTCTTTGACAACAATGCGAAAGACTCGCCATCTGAAATATGCAGATATGAACAGTTTCAGTTTCTCCCTCGATCACCTTGCTTGTAGCTAATTTTTAAATCCAACTCTTTGATTACTTTAGGCTTCTCCTAAAGCAAGATCTATTGCATCAATGTATAACATATGCTAATCAACTTGTTTGATGCAGTGCACACCTCATGTTTCTTAGATAGCCTTTGATAGGGGTATCACCCCTAGTTTATCTCTTAGATACTCATGAGCATTCTTAGGTAATGATTTTGTGAAGATGTCAACTATTTGTTCTTTGGTGTTGAGATATTCCATCTTCACCTTTTTATCTTGAACTAATTCTCTTAAGTAATGATACTTGATTGTAATGTGCTTAGTCTTTGTATGCATCACATGATTCTTTGATATATTTATAGCACTTGTATTATCACAATAAAGTATCACAGGTTTGGTTATTTCCTCCTTCATAACTTTGAGTAAATATTTGATCCATACAATGTTTGTACAATTTACTACAACAAAAACATATTCAGCTTTAGTAGTAGATTGAGAAATGTAGTTTTATTTCTTGTCAGTCCATGTAACTAGCCTTTTGCTTAAAAAAAATGCTTCTCCATTGGTACTCTTTTTGTCATCAATATTTCCAACCCAATCAACATCAATATAGGCTCTTAATTCAAATTTCTCATTTGTCTTGTAGTATAGACCATACTCCTCTATTCCTTTCAAATATCTCATTATTTTCTTTACATCCATCAAATGATTCTCCCTGGGATTTGCAGAGAATCTTGCAACTATCCCTACAGATAATGTAATATCAGGTCTATTGTGTAGTATGTATTATAATTTTCCAATCATAGACCTATATAATGTTTGATCACCTTAGTTGAATCATCATTCTTTGACAATTTATGTCTTGTCACCATAGGTGTACTTATTGGCTTATAATCCTCCAATCCAAAAGTTTTTAGTATCTCCTTAACATACTTTGACTGAGTGATGTAGGTACCATATTTCATCTGATGTACTTGCAAATCTACAAAGAACTTGATCTCTCCAAACATAGACATCTCAAATCATTCCTTTATTTCATTTGCAAAAACATTACATAAAGTATCTTGGCCCCAAATGTGATATTATCAACAAAAATTTCAGATAACAAAATACCTTTGCCTTTCTCTGTCTTCAAGTACAGATTGTTGTTATCATCAATTTTCTCAAATCCAATCTTCACAAGATAATTATGAAGTCTCTCATACCATGCTCTTGGTGCTTGCTTCAAATCATATAAACCTTTGTGTAATCTACATACCATTTTTGTTGTTGTTGGCATCAACAAATCCTTTAGGCTATTCTATATAAACTTCTTCCTCTAATATACCATTCAAAAATGTAGACTTAACATCCATTTGATAAACTTTGAAACCTTTATATGCAGAGTAAGCAAGTAGAGTTCTTACTCCTTCCAATCTAGCAATTAGGGAAAATGTTTCTCCATAGTCAGTCCCTTCTTCTTATGCATATCCTCTACAAACTAATCTTGCCTTGTTCCTTGTGACTTCACCATTTTCATCTAGCTTTTTTTTGTATACCCACTTGGTGCCAATCACATTTTTGTCTTTTGATCTAGGAACTAGAGTTCATGTCTTATTTTTCTCAATTTGTTCAATCTCTGCTTTCATGGCTTTACTTCTGTCCACATCTTCTAAGACATATTTCACTATTTTGGGTTCTTTCATGCTCAAAAAACATGTATCATTTCTCAATTTTTTCCTTGTCATTGGTCTAGCATCTTTATCTTCAATGATTTGTGTAACAGGGTGATGTCTCTTAACATACTTAGACAATCTTGGTTCAACTCTAGCTTCTACATTTGGTCTCTCAACTTCTGAATCACTATGCAGCTCTCTGCCAGGTAGTTCAACATCTCTTTCATGTACACTAATCTTAGAATTATTATGTGCCTCAACTTGATTTTGTAACTTGACACCTAAATGTAGCTCAGTTCTTGAATGTAACTCAGTTCCTAAATGTAACTCAACATTCATTGCATGTGACTCGACAGTCACTGAAACTTGCTGTTGGTTTGCAACATGATTTACAACATCTTCTTCAGTAGGCATATCTTCATAAAAATATACAAATGATTTGTATTCTTTTGGTTCCTTCATAGGTTCAACCTCATATACTTCTCTATATTCATCAAATTTCACATTTTCACTTTCCACAACTTTGTTAGTATTAGCATTTAAACACTTATAATCTTTACTTCTTGTGGAATAACCTAGAAATATACCTTCTTCACTTTTTGTATCTAGTTTACCATTCTTGAAATCTTTGAGAATGTAACACTTGCTTCCAAATACCTTAGAATATTTTACATTGGGTGAGTATCCATACCATAGTTCAAAAGGTGTTGAATGAGTACCCTTCTTGACTTATACATGGTTCAAGATATAAACAACTGTACTTACAACTTCTCTCTAGTATTTCAAACCAACATTCTTCTCCATCATGAGTGTCCTAGCATAGTCTATTACATACCTATTCCTCCTTTCAACAATTCCATTTTGTGGAGGGGTTCTAGGAGCATGTTCATTTTTTGATTACTTTGTTATTACAAAACATCTCAAACTCATTTGATGCAAATTCTCCTCCTCTGTCAAATCTCAAACACTTTAGAACTTTACCTATTTCCTTTTCAACTCTTGCTAATTACCACTTAAACATTTGGAAAGCATCATATTTATATTTTATAAACATAAATGTCATCATTCTAGAATAATCATCAACAAGCAACATAATGTACTTATCTTATTTTTAGCTTTTCACATCAATTGGTCCATAAAGTTGGTATGAACAATAGATAGTATTCCTTTAGAGGTATGAGTTTTAGTTTTAAAACTCAACTTTTTCATCTTGCCTAACTGACATTGTTTGCACATTATATTGTTAGACTTCTTCAACTTAGGAAAACCTCTAACTTTTCTCATGTTACTAATACTAACCAAGTTATCAAAATTAACATAACATAACCTCTTGTACCATAGCCACATCTCATAAAATTCTACAAATAAATAAGTAGCATCCTCTACATCAAGGTAGAATAGGTTACTTCTAGTTTGATCACTCTTTCTAATCAATTTTCAATCAGTGTCATATATCTTAATAATCTTGTTTTCAAACTCAACTTTACATTCTAAATTATTCAGTTGTGACACATTCAACAAATTATAGTTAAGTCCTTCAACATAATAAGCATTGTCACATAAAATCTTTTCTGTGAGCTTGATAGAACATTTTCCTTTTATCAAACATGGTACGTCATTACCAAATCTTACAATATTTCCATCATAAAAATTCAAGGTAATGGACTTACTTTTATTTGTAATCCTGTGATGTGAACACCCACTGTCAATGATCCATCTATCATTCTTGTTCACACAAGACACAAGTGCAGTTGCCTCAACTTCATTAGATTCATCCTTCATTGCAACATACACCACTTCATCATCATGATCTTCATATCCATCTTTTATTTCCTCTTCAACAATGTAGTAGGACTTCTTTCCTTTGTCTTTGTAATCTTTGCTATCTTCATCTCTACTACTTTTGTACTTGTCACCATCTCTGTAGTTCTTCTTCTCTGGACATCTAGTACCAATATGACCAACTTCATTGCAATTAAAATAAATGATAGGTAATTTACCTTTAAACTTTCCTTTACCTCTGTGAAATCTCCTTTCTAGTAGTGCTACAAATTGATCTACATCTTTCTCATTTGTATCACTCTCACTAGATACATATTTTGCCTTTTTATTCTTCTTCTTCTCACTAGGTTGCTTCAATGACAGCTTAGCTTTGAAAGAAAATTCCATATTTTCAGGTTTATAATTATCAAAGTTAGATAGCTCAAAAGTAGTGAGCATACCTACGAGACCTTCTAGACTTAGAGTATTCCCTAGTATGCATCTCAGTTCTTGTGTTGCAAAAACTCTAATATCATATATAGGTAGCAATGTTCTCAAAATTTTTCTTAGTACTGTATCATCATCTATTGTACCAGTAGCTCCTCTTACTACATTAACAACATCTTTTGTCCTTGAGAAATATTGAGAAACATTTTAACCTTCTTGCATTCTCATATCATCGAACTTACCTTTGAGACTCTTAGATTTGGCTCTTAGAACATTCTTGTCACCTCCATAGATAGTGTGTAGAGCATCCCACATTTTCTTTGCATTGTCAAGACTTTTTATATCATCAAACTCAACATAGCTTAGGGTAGAGGCAATCTCCAACATTGCCTAGTTATGTTCTTTCTTCTTTTTTAGATATTTAGGAGTTAGGGCTCCAATAGGATTAGTATGATCAACAATAATGGTAGATTGTGCATGATCTCCAAATCCTCCAAGGTGTAGCTTCATCAAAATTTTCAGTGCAAAATTTTTATCTCTATTAAGCTTGGGTACTTCTGTTTTTGACATCTTGATCTTTATGCTTCTAATACCTTCAAACTAGTCCTCTTAAGTAGATGGCTCTAATACCAATTTTTGGAATTCTTTAGAATAACTGAGAGGTGAGGTGACTCAATTATCTAGGTCTAGATGTATACATAAAACTTTTCATAGCTTAGTGAACCCATATTCATAAAACAATTTCATCATGCATGCATCAATTAGATTACGCAATCACTTAAACTTGTAGGTTACTGTCAAATCAATTTGCAAAAATGTAAACATGAAACATAATAGATTCAATAGCACATTTGACACAATGATTTAATGTCGAAACCCAATTTGAGAAAAATCACTAGTAACATGCTACTCATTCTCACTATTTTGATGTGATTCCTGTGAAAGGCCAGCCGTGTTAAAGGTTACAATGCACACTGTTAAATGTGACCTGGTTAAATGATTTCAATCACCTTGTTAGGAGTGAGCCTTGTTAGAGGACTTTAGATTATTCACTTAGAATGTCACCCAGTTAAATGATTTATAATTGAGTGTTAGGTCAATCTTAATCCAAAGGATTTACCCTAGACTGATACAATTATTAGAGAGTAACAATAAGGCTTGATCTGATAACAACTTACAACTCCATTTGCAAATTATAGATCTCTATTTTCATTCTCCATTCTACTTGGCTTTCACACACTTTAGCTATGATAGCTTGTTCACCCTTCAAGCACCCATACCCTTAAGCCTTCTTGCTTTGCTTGGCAAAGTAGACTCTTCTCTTAGGTCACTGAATGAAGTAATACCCTAGACTCCTTATCTTCCTTAGGTTCTCACACATGACACACTTTGCTTCTGACTAGCCATCTCTATAAATAGAGAATTAAGATAATTTTCCATTCATTCTCATCTTCCAATTTAGGGTTAGGAAAGATTAGGTAGGATTCAATGAATCTACCTCTTATTTCATTTCATTCCCTTCTAGAAAATTCTCCTTTGATCCTCTTTGAATTCACCTAAAATAGTTTACCATGACTTCTATGCCACCAACTCATCAATCTTATCTTCCACATGGTTCACATAATCAAAGAAATCAAACTTGTTGGCTTAGATTCGTCAAATTCTCGATCTTTCTCATAATGTTGAAACTCAACATTACTAGCCTCTGATGCTTGACATATACTACATTTCTCAATATTCACTGTAAAATCACTTGGCATGAACTAAAGTTTACTGGTGCTTGACATCAACTAAACTTTACTTGGCATCAACTGTTTCACTTAGCTTACACTGAAATTGACTTTCTCGGCTCCAACTAATTTTTTTCTCGGCTTGCACTAACTTTTCTTGGTACCTGCTGTCCACTTGGTCAAGCTTGGTAGAAAAAATCTGATTAACTTGTTCTTCTAAACTTAATCAATATAACCAACCTTTACAACCTTAAGTAGATTATCAATGCACTATAATATCATTGTCTTAGCTGATTCTTGTACTTCTTTTCCATATCATAACTCAACCTTTCCTCTAGGTGCTATTGTTACATCATTTTGATCAAATCCTCTTCATCAATCAAACAAGTGATAGCACTTAAATCATAAAAGCAATTATCTTACTAGTAAATAGCAGGTTTGACATTAGTGACAAAACAATGATTGAAACACATTTATCATACTTGTATCAATATATTTTCAATAGTTTATTGTTACTAAAAAGAAGAAGTAAATAATGAAGGCTTAAATTTATGTTAATAAGAAACTTACTTCGATAGAAAATAGAAATAAAAGGGAAAGACTCAACTACAAGAATGCTAGAGTAGAGAGAAAGATATCTATATCTCAATGTAAAACTAGAGAGACCAGAAAACCTTACTAAATTTGAGGATTAACATAAACTAAAAAATGTTGTAGATTTGAGGCTATTACTAAGCATACAAGTCTTAATCATGATGAAAAACTCAAAAAACCTCTAATATAAAATAAAATGTTTAGGAAAAATAACTAGCATTAAACCCAATTATCTAGCTACATCTAGATTAATGAAAAGGACATGAACAAAAAAGAAGAACATCTTAATGAAACTAACATCTTAAGATATATATACTAGAACTTTTTAATAGGATATTGAATATAAAATAACATAAGATTTTAATAATACCACATCTTTACTTGTTTCCTAAATGATATAAAAGATTTATACAAGTTATGTACCCAAATTGAATATGACACCATGACCATATATCACAAGAATATACAAGGGGAGATGAAAAAAAATAAAAAATATAGACACACCTAAATGCCTAAACAAAATTCTTCACTTGACATAGCAAAGAAACACAACCAAATTCTCATCTATATCTTCATCATCCTCCCCTACTCTTGTAAACAAAGTTTCTTCCATCTTGACCTTCTTCGGATAATTAGTTTTTTTTAGTCTAGGAAGGTAGAAGCTAAAAGCATTTTGATCTTCCTCAATTGACACTAGTGGAGGATCCAATTTCACTTTCTTAAATAGAGGAAGCAACCAAAAGTAGTTCATTTCCTTGATAATATTACACCATCAAATGAGGAAATGAATATTGGATTCCATCTCAGGCCAAATTTTGTCGAATAAGTTTTGATCTATGATAGTTAAAACTGGTCATTTTGGGACCTAAGCCCACTTGAGATTGCTAATGGGCTAGTACACATATCCTAAAATGGAATTTCCATTTTTTGGTTAATTTTTAAGACTTCTTGATGCAAACCTTTCAACCAAGTTGGGTTGAAAATAACATCACAAAGATTAATCATACCTATACTGTAATACCCACTTTTCAAGGTAACAACAATAAAACACACTATTATATCATTGTTGGTTCTCCATGAGTTTCTGAGATTAAATTATTTTTCACCTAACACTCTTCCTATAGCAAACCAGACTATATAATCTTGGCTTTGTGTAGTACCTACCCCTAGTTTACTTTTCATGTTATATTGCCAAATTCTTTCAGGTTAGCTTTATGGTTATGTTTTATGATTTAGTGGGACTTGGTTACCTGATTTGATTGGATATCATTTTTATACATAGTTTATATATTTGATGAGCTACTTGATACTCAATTACTTCATGTGTTCATGTTTATTCTTTTGATGATGATGCTTCATATGTTCATATAGTGATTTTAGTTGTTTCATGATGATAGTTAGATGTATGATTTATATATCATTTTCTATAGTTACTTGCCTCATACTTACATGTATATGGTGTACATGTATGTTTTAGATTTTTGATGTGGTTGAGGGAGGGAGTCGTAGTCACCTGCTAGTCAAGATCTACACGATGCACCAATCCCTCCCATTGCCTGTTTAGTTTATATATATGTATATATGTATGTATGTATGTATGTATGTATGTACATGTTTGAATTTTATACAAATTGTAGCTACCAGGCATCGACTTCCCTGAATTGCTAGGATGAGTGTTCCCTATCGTAGTATCTCAATGGTAAAGAGGGGAGATAGTTCTAGAGTCCAAATCCTAAACCTAAACCAATTGTCCCATAATATAGGACAAGCATCTGAGTTATTTACCCTTCCAAATTCATCAAGTGATGTGAATTCAAGATTTTGACCCTTGAGCTTGATTTAGTACTTTGTCTTTTAAATGGGTTTACTTATTTAGAATTGGGGGTCTGTTGTTATTTTCAGTTATAATTAAATTAGATAAAGATATTATTAAATGATTTAATTTTACAATTTTTTAAAAGAAAAATCAAAATTTTAAAATCATATTTAATTAATTGAGAAATTAATTAAATAAATAATTAAATTTCAAACATTTAATGAAAGTTCCAAATTTGGTGTAAATATATTATATTATATTTAATAATAATTAATTTAGGAGTTTCATTTTAATAATAAACTCTAATTATTATTATTAGTTAAATTAATAAATATACTCTTAAAATATGTCTTGTTATTTAATAAAAGTAAGAGATAATAAGTTAAATAAAGTTTAATTTAATTAAAACACAAAAATTTTGCACATAAAATTAAAATAAATTAAAATAATAAAGAAAAGGGTTTGCATGTTTGTAAAATTGAAACCCCAATGGAGAAAGCTCTTTATTAGAAATTAGAGATCATTTCTCCACACACAGGATTGGAGAAGACAATTTTTGGAAAGGATTTCGAGAGAGGGGAATTGTTGCAACTTCCTAGCATTCATTTGGTTAGCATTAGATCGAGGTAGGATCTTTGTTGAGATTATCAAAATAATTTGCCTTCAAATTTCCTCTGTCTTCTCCGTGTTTATTTATGGATCTATTTTCAAAGATTGATTTTGGTTGAAACTCTTGTTGATAAATTATGGTTATTTGTTATTGGATTATCTGTGAGAGAAATCAATAAAAAACTCTTTTGGGAAATTGGATTTTTAGGAAACTAAGACTGAGATAGGGTTTGGAAAAGTAAACAAAAATTTAATTTAACAAATTTGATTGTTTGCAATTGTTTTCCCTATCAAATCTTTATTGGAGAAGTTTTTTCAAAAAAATTACGCGCGCGCGCACACACACACACACATCCACAATAATATTAAATTACTGTGGTAATAATTATATTTTAAATAGGGTTTGTTTTTCTTTTAAAAAATACTATTTAAAAATAATAATAATGAAAAAATAATATATGTTTTGGGGAGGCGAAGCCACCAACCACCACCCTTCATCCTTATTTCTCCCCATGCTAAGCCACATGATTTATCAACAGGCTTCAAGCCTACCGCATGACAGACTCTGTTTTTGTAGCAACAAGTACTGCCATAGGCAGTACTCTGCTGCTAGTTCAATAAAGCTGTCGCTACAGCCAAGAAGCCTATGGGCTATATAATAATGTGAATTGGGTTTTTTTAATTTTATTTTTTAATATTTATTTAATTTATTATATATTAATTATTAATTAATTTTTTATTGGATTAGTAATTATAGTGATTAATAATTAATAAATATTGTTTATTGATAATTTAATAATAATTTTTTTTAGTAACTTAATAGTTATTAGCAAATTTTAATGATGTTTTATTAAAGATCTTGTTTTGCAAATTTGTTAATTAGAGATTTAAAAAAAATAAAAATTATAATTCTAATTAAGGGCATCATTTTTTTATATAAAATTTAGATTTTTTTTTAAAAGGGTATGTCACTTTATATGAAAATAGGTTTTATACTAAGGAGATTTTAATGGATTGTTGTGTTATTTCAAATACTTGTGAACTTGAAAACGTTATCAAATATGACACTTGAAAATGAAAACTTGAACCCATATGCAAATTGAACTTTTATGATTTCAAACTAAATGAACTATGAAACTACACTTGTTATATACTTGATGCGATGAATGGTTTATTTTGTATTGGGATTGGGTTAAACCTAGTTTTGACTAGTTAGATATGCTTACTAGAGGCTTGGGGGATCTTGTTCTATGATGATGTTATGTAAATTATTTGGTCATGATCTTTTATTCCAAACATTGTGATGCATTCACATATTTCTATGATGAGTTTTGGATCAGTTATTTGCTAGTGTTTTCTAGTTGCTTGTATAGGACTGAGGTGAATATTGTGATTTTCTTGGTGTAACCTATGAGTTTTTGATTGGTTATCTTTTGGTGCTTTCTAGTTGTTTTTATAGGACTGAGGTGAATATTGTGATTTTATGAGTTATACTTTTTATGAGCTTAGGGTAGGTTATCCATGTGTATGCTGGGAAGTGGCTTGCAATGGAGGCTGGAGCCCTAAAGGGGTTGCTTGGGAAACCCATTGTAAGTTGCATTAATAAGTGATAAAATTTCATTAAATGGGTTAAAATGAATTAACAATTCATTAAATGGGTTAAAATGAATTAACAAGAGTTTGTGTTTTACCTCACCCATGCCTTGAGTGCTAGTACAAGCTAGGATGAGAGTAGAGAGGATGCTTGGTTGTGACCTTGCCTCATTAGTATTTCTTATCTGTATGAAAGGATACGCCACATAGAGTCACTAGGGGGCCAGAGTCTAGAGAGGCTGTTAGGGTAACCTTAGTGTTGGCTCATGTGATGACAATTACACACATGCAAATTAGGTTTCCTATGTGTCTTTTTTGTCTCTGGGATTAGATGTTACTTGTGTACATGGTGCCTTTGAAATAAATTGCTATCAGGATTCCTTGACCTAGATTCTTGTTACAATTTTTGATTGTTATCCATATGGGACTTGAGATTATCTCCTTAGCATGGTGCAAGTGGGCCATTTAGGTTCCATGAGGTCAGGTGGTAGTGTTTCTTAGACCATTGAGATCTGACAACTGGATGCTATTGCTAGATGTACTTGTGCAATTGTTCCTTTCATTCTAAACTTATGTTTATGTTTGATGGTCAAAATCTATTGTATTGTACTTGATTAGTAGAGATATTATTAGATGTATTTATTTATGATATATATTATTTTATCTTTTCATACCCTATGAATTGTATATAGGATGATTATGCATTTGGGTTATGCCATGTGGCATCGTATGTAATTGTATATTAGTTCATTTGATTCATACTTATGGTTATTCTATAGTGTGGATTTTATTATGTATCAAATTTAGTCTTAATAAAACCTATGTATGTGATTCAATGTCATGGAGCCCTCAAGAAATGCAACTTGTTTATGGGTTGTTTGGATGTATGTGAGTTATTACTTCCACTATATTATCTCTTGTTGTTTTGATCTTAAAAAAAATGTTTGGAAAACTTAGTGACATGTTAGGTTAATTTCTTTTAGATTCCCTAGTAGGGCATTACATTTGGTATCAGAGCCCAAGTTTCTACATTGGGAGCTCTAGGTATATTGGAATGCTATTAGATGACAACTAGTTAAATAAAATGAAACTAAAAAAACTACATGTATCTATTACAAATTAAAAACTTTGTACTTTAGACTTGATTACTTGAACATAGAAAAAGGTAAAACTTGAATAACCCTTGGGTTGGATTTTGAACATATTTTCTTATGATTGTGCTTTAAGGTAGTATGCCTTTGTTGAATTTGTGAGAATTTTTGTTTTTCTTTCTTTGGTGTTGTAGGAGGATGGTGTCTAAGACTAGACCAGTTATTAGAGGTCATAGTGTAGGTTGAGGTAGAGGTTGTAGGAGAGGTAAACATGAAAACCATCCTTTGACTCATTAAGAGAGTTTTGTTCAGGAGGAGAATAGGGAGGAGAGCCATAGATAAGAGCATGTTGATTCATAGGAGGCTAATTTGAGATAGATGATGAGGACTATCCTAGAGCACCTACCCTCTTCAAAGGGTGCTGATCAAGAGGAATCACATCATGCTGGGAACAAGGAGAGATGGAGATCTAGGAGTCCTCAAAGAAATCACTATGGTGATAGATAGAGGTTAGCCAAGGCCGTGCATATGAGAGACCTACAACAGTCCAAGATCAAACCCTTCATCGGGAAAGGTACTAGTTATGATGCATAGTAGTGGTTGATCACCTTGGATAGATATTTTGCGATGCAACAATTTGAATCTAACATAAAAGCAAGATATGTAATTAGACATTTGGAATTTTTTGTGGCCACATGGTGGAACATTGAAGAAAATAAGTTAAGTGTGGATATGAACACTGTTACCTAGGAGTTATTTCTTGAAATTTTTTGATATCACTTCCTACTAGAGGAGTGGCACCAAGAGAGGGTAGATGAAGTTCACAATTAGTGATATTTTACCATGATTGGGTGGAGTACAAGCAAGAGTTCTATGAGCTCATGCCTTATGCAGGAATAACTGATAGTTCACCACTGATGGTACAACACTTCATTCAAGGTATGAACAAGCATTTCATTGGGGGAGTGAAGGTCTTCTAGCCTAAAAACCTTAAGGACATAGTTCATCAGGCTATTCTTGTAGAGCAGAATGTCATTTTAGGGCATGGTGGTTTTGTGGGTGCACCTGCTAGTGGACATGCACCATTTGGGTCCAAGGGCACACAAAACCAAGGAATGAGTAGTAATATGAAGCCTCCTTCTTTTGGAGGAAATCAATACCAATATCAAGGAGGATCTTATCCTCTAGCACATAGTGGTGGTGGCGGTTCACACTCTAGGGATTCTCATTACTCTCAACACAATAGGAATAATCAGTATGGACAACCAATACAGAGTACTCATCCTTTTGCGAGTGGGGATAGCTTTCAGTAGTCTAGGGCACCAAGGGTGTAGGGGAGTTTTGTTGGAGAATTTTTTTCATGCAGACAACATAGGCATAAGTTATCCCATTGAAACATAGTTCTTGAATTAAATACTAATAGTTTCAAAACCCATGATTGGATAAATGGGTAGATCGTAGAGGGTGTTTTCAGTGGAGTCTTATCCTCCTAGTAGGGAAAGGGTCTAATGGGACTTGCACATTGAGTTCTTGAGTTTTATCTTGTTTGTAGGCTTCGAGGGGTAAGCTTAAGTCTAGGGGGTGGATGTAGTGGCTACCCCCCAATTTACTTTTCATGTTATATTGCCAAATTATTTTAGGCTAGATTTATGGTTACATTTTTTGATTTAGTGGTAATTGGTTACTTGATTACTGGATGCTATTTTTATACATAATTTATATATTTGATGAGCTACTTGATACTCGGTTACTTCATGTTTTCATATTTATTCTTTTGATGATGATAATTTGTATGTTCATATAGTGATTTTAATTGTTTCATGATGATAGTTAGATGGATGATTTATATACATTTTTCTATGGTTACTTCATACTTGCATGTGTATGGTGTACATGTATGTTTTACTTTATGTTCGACATTGATGTGGTTGAGGAAGAGAGTTGTAGTTACCTGCTAGTCAAAATCTACATGATTGACCACTCCCTACCATTGCTTATTTAGTTTAGATATATATGTATATGTACATGTTCAACTTTTATACAGATTGCAGGCACCAGGCATCAACTTCGCTAAATTGCTAGGATGAGCATGCCCTATCGTAGTATCTCAATGGTAAATAGGGGAGATAGTTCTTGAGTCCAAATCCTAAACCTAAGCCAATTATCCTAGAATATGTGACAAGTATATGAGTTATTTACCCTTTCAAATTTGCCAAGTGATGTGAATTCAAGATTTTGACCCTTGAGCTTGATTTAGTACTTTGTCTTTAAAACGGGTTTACTTATTTAGAATTGTGGGTTTGTTGTTATTTTTAGTTATAATAAAATAAATAAAGATATTATTAAATTAAAAATTTTTTTTTATAAAGAAAAAACAAAATTTTAAATTTTATTAAATTAATTAAATAAAAGAATTAAATTAAAAACATTAATGAAAGTTCCAAATTTGGCGTAATTATATTAATTTAATTTAATAAGAATTAATTTAGGAGTTTCATTTTAATAATGAACTCTATATATTATTATTAGTTAAATTAATAAATATACTCATATAATACATCTTATTATTTAATAAAAGAAAGAGATTATAAATTAAATAAAGTTTATTTTAATTAAAATGCAAAAAGTTTGCACATGAAATTAAAATAATAAAGAAAAAGGGTTTGCGTGTTTGTAAAACCAAAACCCTAAAGGAGAAAACTCTTTATTAAGAAATTAGAGCTCATTTCTCTACACACAAGTTTGGAGGAGCACATTTCCGGAAAGGGTTTTGAGAGAAGGGAATTGTTGCAACTTTCGAGTGTTCATATGGTTAGCATCAAATCAAGGTAGGATCTTTGTTGAATTATCACACTAATTTTTCCTTCAAATTTCCTCTATCTTCTCCATGTTTGTTTATGGATATGTTTTCAAGGATCAATTTTGGTGGAAACCCTTTTTTGATAAACTATGATCATTTGTTATTGGATTATGTGTGAGAGAAATCAATTGAAAAATCTTTTGGAAAATTAGGTTTTCAGGAAACTAAGATTGGGGTAGGGTTTGGAAAAGGAAACTAGAATTGAATTTAACAAATTTGATTGTTTGTAATTGTTTTCCTTATTTGATCTATATTGGAAAAGTTAAAAAAAGAAAATCATATAAAAATTACCATAGTAATAATAAATCACTATGGTAATAATTATATTTTAAATGGGGTTTGTTTTTAAAAAAAAAATATTATTTAAACAATATAAATCAATAATAATAATAATAATATATGTTTTGGGGAGGTGGGGTCACCACCCCCCCACCCCTCCCCCTTTTTCTTTCTCCCCATGCTCGCCTGCATGAGCTGTCGACCGGCTTCAAGCCCACTACATGACAAACTCTACTGCCATAGGTAGTACTTTGCTGCTACATCAACAGAGTTGTCATGATAGTCAAGAAGCCTACGAGCTATATAATAATGTGAGTTGGGTTTGTTTTAATTTTAATTTTTAAAAATATTTAGTTAATTTATTATATATTGATTATATTAAATTAAAATTTATTAATAATTATTATTTTATAATTAGAGTAGTAATTATTGTTATTAATAATTAATAAATATTATTTATTAATAATTTAATAATAATAATTATTAGTAATTTAATAGTTATTAGCAAATTTGAATAATATTTTATTAAAGATCTTGTTTTGTGAATTTATTAATTAGAGATATATTTTGTTTTATAAATTGGAAATTAAAATTGAAATTTAATTAAGGGAATCATTTTTATTATTATAAAATTTGGATTTTGTTTTAAAGAGGTATTACATTTTACATGAAAATAGGTTTTATACTAAGGTGATTTTAATGGATTGTTGGGTTATTTGAAATACTTGTGAACTTGCAAACTTTATCAAATATGACACTTGAAATGAAGAACTTTAACCTATTTGTCAATTAAACTTTTATGATTTCAAACCAAATGAACTATGAAACTACACTTGTTAAATACTTGATGTGATGTAAGGTTTTGTTTTATATTGGGGTTGGGTTAAACCTAGTTTTGACAAGTTAGGCATGTTTACCAGAGGCTTGGGGGATCTTGTTCTATGATGATGATATGTATATTATTTGATCATGATTTTTTATTCCCAACCATTGTGATGCATTCATGTATTTTTTTGATGATTTTTGGAATAGTTATTTTCTAGTGCTTTCTAGTTGCTTGTATAAGACTGAGGTGAATAGTGGGATTTTCTTGGTGTGACCTATGAGTTTTTGATCTTTTATCTTTTGGTTCTTTTTAGTTTCTTGTATAGGACTGAGGTGAATATTGTAGTTTTATGAGTAATAATATTTATGAGCTTAGGGTAGGTTATCTATGTGTATGTTGGGAAGTGGCTTACAATGGAGGCCAGTGCCCTAAAGAGGCTTCCTGGATAACCCATTATAAGTTGGATTAATAAGTGATAATGTTTCATTAAATGGGTTAAAATGAATTAACAAGAGTCACTATTTTACCTCACCCATGCCCCTAGTGCTAGTACAGGCTAGGATGGGAGTAGAGAGGATTCTTGGTTGCGACCTTGTCTCATTAGTATGCCTTGTCTATAAGAAAGGATCCTAATGTTGCATAGAGTCACTAAGAGACCAGAGTCCAGAGAGGCTACCAAGGTAACCTTAGAGTTGGCTCATGTGATGAAACTTTCCCACATGCATATTAGGTTTCCTACGTGTCTTTGTTTCCTCTATGATTAGATGTTACTTGTGTACTTGGTACCTTTGAGGTAGATTGCTATGAGGATTCCTTGATCTAAATTCTTGTTACGATTTTGGATTGTTATCTATATGGGACTTGAGATTATGTCCTCAACATGGTGGGAGTATGCTATTTACATTCCAAGAGGTTGGGTGGTAGTGTTTCTTACACCATTGACATCCAACAACTGGATGTCATTGCTAGATGTACTTGTGCAGTTGTTCCTTTTATTTTGATCTTGTGTTTATGTTCGATGGTCAAAATTTGTTGTACTATACTTGATTAGTGGAGATCTTATGAGTTGTTGTATTTATTTATGATGTATATTATTTAAGATTTCATACCACATTCCTTGTACAAAGGATGATTATGCATTTGGGTTATGCCATGTGGCATCTTATGTAATTATATATTATTTCATTTGATTTGTACTATAGACACTTAAAATTATCCCAAAACATGATATTAATTTATTAATATTTCCCTTGAGACTATAATTGATTATTTACTAATTAATTATATTTTTCATATTCTTCTACTTATTTAATTAAATAGGTTCACTTCCTTACTGTATTTAAATTTGATTTGAATACTTCCCCCTAGTTAAATTTATTTAATGCATAGTGCTCCATAAATCCCCATTTAAATAAATTATAATATATTTAATTTCCTTCCACTTTATTAAATTCTATATTCTTATGATTAAATTAAATCTTGTTTGATTTAATCCTAATCTCACCTAAAGCCTAGCATACTACCCATCACTCTCATCATTCTAAGCCTGCCACTTGCTAAATCTACTTTATTAGTCCCAACCTCGCTTTTAACGACCTTCTAGCCCTTAAGTGGTTGCTCACACATGTGTGAACAACTCAATCCCTAGTAACCCCCCTTTTATTAACTCCTCCAAAAGGACTCTTACACCATTGTTCGCCCATTCCTTTCCCCAAGGTTGCTCACACATGTGTGAGCACACCTTGGGCCATCTAAATCATAAAAGATTTATGTTGACTTTTGCATGGCTTGTCCTTTAGCCAATGTGTCTCCCTTGTGGCACCTATGTGAATGCCACATAGATGCCACCTCCCTATGGTCTCCCTCAAGCCTATAAATAGAGCCCTTGTCTGAAGCATTTTTATCTCCTCCATTGCATTGTTATTATGCTAGTATAGTGTTAGAGTTTTTTTTAGAGATTTTCATGCTTAGAGCTAACCCTTGGTAGTTGTTTGCATTATTTCAATTCCTAGATATTGCATATTTTCATGGTAGCATAGAATTGCTAGTTTACTTCATTGCATCCCATTTCTACTTTACATCCTTTGGAATCCTTTTGAGATTGACTTACTCATTAGCTATTTCTTGAAGGTATTCTACATACATCTTAGTATAGATTCATACTTGTATCCTTGCATTCATTCAAATGGATTTGATGGGATTCAATCATAGTTGTGTTTCAGGAGAGCAAATCCACATCCTTCCATCTTGAGCACACCAACAAGGCCTCTTATGAGTTCCTTTTTTGAGCTACTCTAAGGTTACATGGGGACTCTTATCTTTTAGTTGCATTAGCTCTAAATATTAAGTAGATTAGTTGTATTTCAATTTACTTGAATCTTGATATACATATACAACTAACATTTGCTTATTTATGCATGCTTCTGATAGATTAGGTTTTTAGGTATACATTTTGGCATTCTTGGTGGGACCTATGTCCCTATTCCAAGAGAAATTTGGTCAAAAAACTCAGAGATTTATGGAAAAATAGCACACTATCATCTATGTTTAGGTGTAGTGTCCTTAAAAATAAAACTAAACTTTGGTCTATTGTCTCTATGTTTTGATGTTATTAAGCATTTAACTTTGTCATCTACATTGTGTGTGGTTGCATTTTTGATGTGTGGTCTTCTTCAATAACTATCATCTCTACATTTCAAAATCTCAAGTTCTATCATTTGTGTTGTGGGTGGCTGCAATGTTGAAGTATTGTCGTCCTCATCATCTCCATCTTATGTTTTGTTGTCTATGTGGTGGGCGACTATAGTTCTAAAGTCTTAATTTTTTGTCATCTCTATTTTTTTTGGTGTTTAAATGTAGTTTATTGTCTTTGAAGTGAGCCTTTCATCTTCGATTTGCAAGAGTAAGTATTAGGTATAATTTACTCGATTCTGTTATGTCGTATTTATTTTTTTGTCTTTGATATTTTGTCATCTATGCTTGGATTCTGTCTTCTATGATATTTGATATATTGATTCATTTTGCTTTTTTTTTATTGATGATCAACTCATAATTTACTTGATATACAAGGTTTACTGATCATAGTTTATTATAGGAGACAAGCTTTGGAGGACTTTAGAATTAGTTGATAAATGATCTTATATGGTTTAATCATTTCCCCTTTGAATAAATGTTGTAAATAATCTCATAAAATCCAAATCAACTCTTGATTGCATTTAAAGGTAAAATTACACACACACTCTTGAGCGTCTTAAAGAGAATTTACACACATTTCATTGTAATGGATATTCAAACACAATCTTGAATGATTTAAAAGAATGGACAAGCTTTTCATTGGAATGACTGATTAGTTAGTAAAATAAACTCTTGGATGCTTAAAGATTAATGAAGAATGTGATGAAATATTTTGATTTGGGCTTAAAACATTCTCATACAATCTTGAATGCCTAAGAGAGAAAGAAGCTTTCTATAAAATATTTGGGCTTGGTGCTTAAAATGAATACACTCAATCTTGAATGACTAAAAGGAACTTGCTCTATCCCTATCAATTTAAAAAAAAATAAAAAAAAAATATTGATACTGATTGATTTTTTTTTTGTTGATGAATCCTTGATTTATTATGTTGACAACACTATCAAGTTGGAAAGAACTTTGCATGCTTAAACATAGGTGTCTTCAAGAGTAGATTGAAAATCTAAAGTTTCAATTGGAAAAGAAGTGTATTTTAAACCTAAAGGCTACTTACATATTCTCTCCTCTCACACATTCAGATGATCTTGAGTGCACAAGACATAAGTGGTGTTATTTTATTTTTAGGAAGCCTACTTGGAGATTTCATCACCCCTTGGGATGACCTCAACTCCTATGTCTTGGTAGAGTATAAATAAAGTGAGGTGAATCCAAAGACACCTCTGTTGGAAGTAAAATTTTGTCACTCTTGGCTAAGCCCCAAAGAACTTTATACCTTTGGGAAGTGAAGCTAGAGATTTGGGTTACCATCTCCTCCTACTTGTGTGGCACTATTTTCTTTCATCTACAAATTTGGGCCTTGTGTACCTTGTGTATATCAACGACGCCTTCTAGTTGATCTTTTTACATTCTAGTTGAAGCCTTATTAGGATTGTTGATGTGTTTAGCGTGTTTGAGAGTTTAAAAATCCAAATCCAATGCCAAAGGTCAAATAGGTCTAAATGAGTGAAATGTTGAGCTAAACATTTAGTGAGAAAAATGGTTGTAAGCTAGTCCTCTTGACCTATGGTTATTTGCATAAGTCCTTGTACTTGGTCTAGTATTTGAGATTCATTGGGTCTTTTCTTCACAACATTTTTCGTAAAATTCTTATACTTGATCTTATAATTGGGTTTATTTTGTTCCTGCCATGTCCAACAAAGTCAAACTTAAGAAGGTGAAGTTATCCAAACCATTTTCCTATAAGGAAAGAAAAAGTCTAACACACAGTGATAAACAATCTGGATATGCCATCAAATACATAAAAAAGGAAGAGGATAAACATGATAGTTTTGACAGAATTTTGTACAATGCTTAACTTTGAGAATGGTCCACGATCCCTAGGGTAAACCTAAGATTTTTATTTCCAATGAGAGAGGATTAGCTACCCACATAATGAACATATCACCCTCATTTTCCACATCAATCTATTCCTGTCTCTTCCTTTTTCAAAGCTTCTAGTCTTCCATTTCCAAAATTTCCTCTAGAGAGCTTGATCATTTGAACCTTAATCCTTTAGCCTAAGAACATCTTAGGCACAATTATTTTGAGATTAAAAAACTAGAGCTTTATACACAAGAAAATATTTATCATACTCTCATTCATTTGAGAGAACAAGTCCATCTCCAAAATTTGAGTCCTCTATTTGGTGTCCTATCTTGCCCGAAGATCATTTTTTCATCTTTGGTAGGAAAAATATACTTTTATCCTATATCACATTTGGTTTGTAGAATAAGCAAGGTATTTTGTTTATATTTAGGTTGTTTTGGTCATCATCAATACAATAATAGATCACCCAACCCTTGAGGTATTTTTCCTTTTGTTGTATAAAGTTCAGTTGCTCTCTCACATTTTCTCCTTACACAAGCTTTCACCTATTGTTTTGGTCACAATTGTATGGTACAAACATGATCTGGAAGATTCACATTCAACCCCATATCTCATTTATTAGAATTGCTAAGACAACAAGATATTGAGAACCCTTTTCCTCCTCATACAACCTTATTGGGGAGCACATTTTCCCCTGGTACAAACTTTTCTATGCCTAGCTCAACACCCACATAGGAACCAATGAATCCATTTTAAAACACCACTATAGGAAGTAACACACATGATCATGAAGAAGTGTATCAAGATGAAGCTGCCATTGAAAATAATAACATTCCTAATGATGTTAAAACATTTCTTGTAGACCCATACAATTTATAAATGTTGGAAAAATCTATTAGGGAAAACAAAACTAAGATCTTCCTAAACCTTGTCAAGGATGGTGCTAATGTCCCTATGAGTTTTGATGAGAATACTTTTTTTAGATAAATCATCAAAGATGGTGCTCTAGTATTGCCAAATCCCACCATAGCACAAACATCTAGCAAAGGAAAAGAACCTATAGTGGGAACTAGTGCTATACCTACATTAACTTCAGTGCAACCCATGTTCCAATTAAGTGTAGAACACATTAAAAAAATCATTAGTGCTATGCCCAACACAACTACACATGCCAATATTCGGTGGTCAACCTTGATAGGTCTAACTATAAGATGCTTAAACATTGGGAAAGTACCTATCCAAAAAATGGCAGTCCCAACATAACTAAGGTATTCCTCTTATTTACACATGCCAAAAAGTATGTTGAAAACATCTGTACCAATCCCAATAGCTACACATCAATACATTGGCCAAATTGGCACATTGCCACCTCCACCACCTCATAACCCACCACCACCTTATAATCCATTCAGACACTCATACAACTTTTGAGGTGGATTCAACATCAATTCATAACCATCACAAATACAACCACACCAAGATCTAGCCCAACAACTACATGAATTCCAGAGTTTTGTCCACAATATGAACAATAAAGGGATGAAATATTTCTCTTTTGAAGAAATTTTCCCTTTTCCATTTGACAGATGTATCAATATGATACCATTTCTACCAAAGCTTGAGATTCCCAAATTTGACAAATAGATAGGAGAAATATGTCCTATCACACATCTCAAAGTGTTTTCTATCTTATGCCAAAAAGTTTCCTACAGTGAAGATTACCTTAAGAATCTCTTTACAAGAAGCCTTGAAGGCCCTACACTTGAATGGATAATGAAATTACCTAGAGGTTCCATCACCTCCTTTAATGACTTGACAAGAAAATTTGTAGCCCAATACTCATACAATATTGAACATCATGACTCCTTGAGTGATTTGTGTAACACAAAAAAAGATCTGGTGAAATTTTTCCTCATTTTCTATAATGGTGGTGGAACCTTGCAAATCACATGCCCTACAAAATATAGGATTCCCACCTTATAGTCATATTCATTAGGAATTTGATTCTAGAGATGTCTTTCGAAATGAAGATGGCTAGTCTTGAAGACTTTGAAACATTAGTCAAGAAACAAAAGAACATTGAAATTGGACTCTTTGACAAGGGTTCCATTAAACACTATAGCTTGTCATCATCAATTAATGAAATGAACAACAATGGAAAACCAAAATTCTAGTCCAAAAATAAAGGCATTACCCATGATGGTGTCACTAATGTCAAGAGTGTGCAAAATATTGAAGGTGGAGATAATAACAATAACAACAACTATCGTCACCAAAATAAAAAAAATCAAATTGTGACACCCTGAATTAGAATCAAAACAACAATCAAAAAAACCAACCACGTCATAATAAAAAAACAATTCTTTCCTTGCAACAACAAAAATACCAATAACAACTACAATCATGACTATGACCGAAATAGAAAGTTCACTAAATTTTGTGAACCCTTAAATGCCATATTTAAGAAACTAGTGGATCACAATTTGATGGGTTTTCCCAACACATGACCTTTTGACAAAAATCAACCCAAATCCAAGTAGTATAGAGATAATTAATATTGCAATTACCACTACATCAAAGGACATGACAATAAGAAGTGTATCCAGCTCAAAATCTTTATCTAAAACCTTATTGATGATGGGGAAATCAAGGTTCAAGGAGGACCGACCTCTACAATTGCTAAATTGGAGATTTTCCAAAAGTCATTCCTTAACCACAACAATGAAAACAACAATGGAAACAATAATAACACAAATAATATCGACCAAGCTCCACATCTAATGTACTCCATTATGACTATTCTACTAACCACATATCAGACTTTGACTCCTTGTGTGGAAAAATATAAACAAATGATATATGTGTCTTTAACTCCATGTGTGGATGCATTGAAGACCTTTGTGTTACAAGTAGCTAATTTTGGTGCAACCACATAGCGGGGAAGAATTACTTTGCAAGCTTCCATTCCCAATCCCACCAATCCATCAGCTCCACATGCACTTGCTATGCCTATCGTGCCATCCACTTTCTAGAGACTCACTTCTTGCTATGATGTCCTATCTTAGTTAGGGAAGAATTCTACACAAATATCCATTCTAGAGCTTCTCACCACCTCACCTATCCATAATGAAATCCTTGAGACTGCTCTTTTAGAGTCTCATGTCCCTAAAAACATCAATACATCCCAATTCACTTCCATGATCATAAATCTTGCCTCACAACAACACCTTGTATTCATAGATAAATATTTCAAATGTCCTGATCAACACCACAAGTTTTCACTCCACATTGAAGTCCTTATACAATGACGCAAAAATAAAAAGAGTCCTTATAGATAATGGATCTAGTTTAAACCTCTATGCATTAAAGATGATCCAATTCTTGGGACTTCTAGAAGACCTCCTAGACATCAACAAAAGGATAACCATTAAAGCATATGATGAAAGAGAAAGAGAATAGAAAGGGGCTATCATGCTACCACTACAAGTTAGACTGACCATAACAAACACTAGATGTTGTGTCCTAGATTTGGATTTACCACATAACATCTTACTTGGTCAAACTTGGGTATATACACTAAAAGTAGTCCCATCTACTTATCATTAGTGCTTAAAATTTCCTCACTAGGGAAGAGAGGTCATGATTCTAGGAGATCCTTCACCTTTTTCTTTTTATAAGAGATTGGAAGGTGCCCCAATGAATTTTTGTCTAGTTAGTGAGTTTTCTAAAGTTATACCTAGATCTCTCACCATAATGGAAACACCTTACACAACAATTCACGAGTCATTCAATATTGATTCCAGTTCCTATAAAGGAAAAGAGAAGGTTAAAGCTATCAAGGCCAATACTGCAATGAAGAAGGTTACCTTTGCTGATCAAGGAATGAGAGAGTATAAGTTTGAGCCTTATGCATTGGACAATTACCACTCTCCCCCTGATCTTTTGGTAAACCTTCTCAAATACTTCCTTCTAAAAATAAGGATACTATGCATGTTAAAACCACCTTTGAACATTGAGTTCACTTAGTGATTAACACATGGAGTCAAATATCTTAGATTGGCTATATTATGACAAAAAAGATGATCCAGTTGAATTCCCTAAAGATAAGTATGTCAAGGCTCCTCCCATCATTGAGAACATGGGATATCATGACATAGGCCTCAGACCTAAAGAAGATGGAATTAAAAAACCCCTGTTAGTATTAAACCATAGACAAAAATAAAAATACATGCAAATATAAGCAATATCAGAAAATAATAGATCACATAGAAAAGAACACAAGACACCAAGATTTAATGTAGTTCACCCAATCCTTGGGCTACGCCCACCAAACAATAAGTCTAATATTATTACAATCTAGTGATTACAACCTAATTACAATCTATAATCCCTTACAACTCAATATCGCCACAAGAACCAATTTTCGCATCACCCACAATGAAAAAATCCATAACCATAAGCCCTTTTATACAAGTATTTTTACCACTTTAGGGTTATAATTAATAATTATATGTTGGCCCAAAATCTTGATAAAATAGGTCCCAAGTTTTTTTTCTTGAGGGCTCCACCCTCAAACCCCTGGGTAATTATGGTCTAATGGACCTGATTGTATTGGGGTTTGCCACCCCCAAATCTCCACTCGGGGCCCAACCTAGTCCCGAACCCCACCAAGGAATTATGGAGTATGTACAATGTTTCGTTGATTAGTCACCACAATCTAACAATCTCTCACTTAGGGATTGATCAGGCTCCACACTAAACAATAATCTCCCACTTGGAGACTGATCCTATAGCTATGCCGCTACTCCATGAGGCTCCCACTAGATCAAATCACCTTGGACTTTGCTATTCTTTTACTCATGTTTAGTCTAGAAGACCAACCAAAGCTAAAGAGGAGTTCAACTTCTCCCTTGTTACTATCTTTGTAAACATATATGTTGGATTATCATCTGTATGTATCTTGTTCAACTTTAACTACCCATCATCCAAAATTTACTGAATGAAATGGTACCACAACTATATGTGTTTGGTCTTTGAATGTAGAGCTGAATTCTTTGCAAGATGAATGAAATTATGACTATCTATAATAAAAAAATCATCCTTTTGAGGGTGTCCCAATTCTTCCAAGAAGAACTAAAGCCATATCATCTCCTTATCTACCTCTATAGCAACAACATACTCTACCTTTGGATAAAGAATTAACCTTTTGTAATTGGGAAACCCAACTCATGGTTGTCCCATCAACAATAAATAGATAACCCATAATAATCCATTTATTATCAATATCCCATGCCAAATCTAAGTCAACATAGCCCTATAAATTAGTAGTAGAGCCCCCAAAGTGTAAACACTTATTAGATGTTCCTCTTAGATATTTGAAAATCCATTTAACTGCATTTTAATGCTCAATTCCTAGATGACTCATATACTTGCTAATGACTTCCACTACATGTGCAATATATGGCCTAGTACATATCATAGCATACATCAAGATTCCTATAGTTGAACCATAGGGTACCTTTGACATGTTCTCCTCCTCTTCCTATGTCTTGGGACACATCTCCTTAGTCAACTTCAAATGACTAGGTAAAGGTGTGCTGACAACTTTAGCAATCTCCATAGAGAAATGTTGCAACACCTTCTTAACATAATCAGCCTAAGATAGCATCAATTTCTAGTTCTTCCTATCTCTCCAAATCTTCATACCAAGGATTTGTTTTGTTGCCCCCAAATCCTTCATAGAAAATGCATGTGCTAACTGGCATTTCAACCCCCTCTTTTAATCCATGTTAGACCTAGCTACAAGCATATCATCAACATATAAACATAAAATAATGTAGCTGTTATCATCCAACCTCTTAAAATAAACATAATGATATGAATGACACCTACTATATCCATGCTCATGCATAAAACTGTCAAATTTTAGATACCATTGCCAGGTGATTGCTTCAAGCCATATAAAATTTTCTTCAATTTTCACATTGAGTTCTCCTTACCTTTGACCTCAAATCCCTATGGCTAAGCCATATATATCTCTTTATTCAAATCACTGTTGAGCTGTCATTTTGCACAATGCTTAATGACATGAATCCTTTCGAACTCCTCTCTTAAAAAGCTAATCCAAGGATCAACTCCAAGGTTTCAAGTGATCTTGTGATCTACTAAAATTTGCTCAGTTGAAGATAAATGTGAATGTTCATGAGGAGGCCTTTGCTAGTTCAGATAACTTCAGATAAGATGTAAAATCTGTTTGTTGCTTCAAAAGAATAAAACATACAAAAAAGAAACTATGTTTTTGTATTTTCTATTTTTATGATGGATATAATCTAAATATGCAACTGTATGAATTCCTAGTTTAACCAAGGGATTAGTAAAGCAAACAACGAAGATAGGGTGACAAGAAGTTTAAGAAAATAACATGAACGTAAAATCCTAATGGATATAAGCTATGGAAACAACATGCCTGCGAGTGAAGCCTTCAAAGAAATTGGTAGGGAACCAATGAAAATAGGAGCAACACCTCCTTAATTCTACTAATGCAATCATTGATGGGAATTTTAGCAATCGTGAGATGTTTCACTTTTCATTAAATTGCAAGGCCACAGAAAGTACACTCATGCGAGACAAAAAGTTATGCAAGAACAACATGGGTGCTTTCTTCTTGAACTCGATACGTCAGTGGAATTTGTAAAATTGTAGTAAACACTAGAATTAAAAGATTGTACAACTAGAAATAATGCAATAAACTATTGGCTCAATTAAATTCCATGAACATATATTCAGAAAACATAGCACACTTAGACAAGAATTACTACACTCCAAATGCGAGCACCAAAAGCATATATTATTGCAAAATAAAAGCGGCCCCAATTACATATTACAATCTTGTATTTATGAGAAATCATCTCTTTAATTTGTGTTGAGAGTGAGAGATATCTTCATGAAATCATATGCTTCTAAATTAATAAAATAAACTATTTATGTACAATTTGACTCTCTAACTAGTGCCTAGTAGGAATTCCATCCATTTTTATATCATTAATTGGATGCATGAGCCTTTACATGTCAAAAAACAAAGAAATCATGAGAGAGAAAGAAGAAGAGAGCCTCCAATTGTTGTAGAAGTGTTTGCCTCCAATTTTTGTAGAAGTGTTTAAAAGTGTTAAAAATAGTAACTCAATCTTCACTGGGCATCTGTTGGAGTTAAGCTACTGTCATAATGCATTTCCAATGCATGGAAATCTCTAATTTTGGAACTAGCAGATAACTATTGGCACACCTTTGGAAAAGTGCACCTCAAAAGAAGTGCACCTAGCATAGTATTGCACCTTTGACTTCTTCAAAAACAATCTTTCAAAATAGTTTTCAAAAAGTGCACTAGTGTACCTAGTGCAGTTGGCACAGCAACGCACCTCCGAGATTGTAAAATGGAAATTTTTTTAGCAAGTGAAAAAATTGAAATTCTAACATATGGATTTTGTTCCCCTTTATCCCAAAGCTATGTTTGGATATTTTCCCTTGAATTTCTCTATTATCTTGGTGACTTATACTACATCTAGTAAATCTAAAACATATATTTATTCTTCACTTTTTGCCTGTAGTTGTCTACTTCTATATGGGGTTCTGCAAAATTGTCGAGTTTTGTATCAAGCTCTAACAAAGCTTCTTCTATTCTAAAAGCCTACTAGATGTCCTCATCATTGAAAAATTCATCAAAAATTTTCTAGAATCTCTCAACCACTACCTCTATAGGTATTAATTTCTCTTGTGCATCATCCTTAAAAATGTCTAAACATGCATTGCTATAATGTTTCTCAGCTTCCAAAATTTTCTCTTGGGATTTGTCCTTGAGCCTATGGATCTCTATGTGTAATGATTCCATTAATTTATTACTATATGCTAGCTTCTCAATCCAATTATCTATCTTATCTAGCTCCTCAACTATACATACATCCATTAACATTCAATACCTCTTCCCTTTGATCGCCTGTAATGCCTCTAAATCCTTTCCCTAGGTATACACCTCATCCATTAAGCCAAAATATTGATTCAAAATTGCTCCTAACTTGTCCATATTATCCTTCATGACATGTAATAACTTTAAATTCCCTTGGATGATCAAAACACCTCTTTCTTCAAAAATTTCCCACCATTGCTGATAGGCATTCAAAAATAGGTCCAACTGAACTGCTCCCCTATCCCTTCTCTGAATTGCTACATTTAGAGTTTCCTTACGGTTAATGGGATCCAAAGGGCCAAGAACTTTGCTCAAATATCCCTATAGGATTTCAATATGACATTGAAGTGTTATCAACTCCACCCCATCTTGTTCTAGGCTCCTGAAAACTTCCTTTATCCCTGTAGTAACTATTAGTTTTGTAGTTTCCAAGGTTGGCTTCCCAAGCAAAACTTCCTAGATCTAATAATCCCTAGGAGTCATTTCTTCAATATTTGATTCTAGAGGAGGGATAGCCACATGAGCAAAAAGGTCCGAATTTGAATCACTCATAATGAAGGCTAATGGTGGTGCATCCTTAGGAGGTGAATCAGGTTTCCTTAATACTTCAATTAGTTCTATTCTATCCTCCTCTTCAATGGTGAATTTTTGCCTTTTTTTCCTTATCACTTCTTTTTTGGGGCACCTTGGAACATGTTGTATTGGGGACTTTCCTTTAGAGGATAAAGGAGTTTGTTCAACTATACCCTTGCCCTTACCTCTCCTCTCTAGGGTCTTCTCCCTTTATGAAGGCTCTTCGTCTATAGTCACTGTATCTGTGGAACCCATAGTTCTCACCTCTATGTCCTGGGAAGTTTGTTGAGGTTGTTCACCTATTTGTCCCTCTTCCAACACTTCATCAATGGATACTTGTTGTGGCTCTTCTTTAATTTCTACCTAGACCTATTCAATTTATGTATTAAAAGGTAGAGGGGTGGCCAATCCATTGTCAACACACAATGTGACCTGTAACTATCTTAAGTCCTTGTGATTCAGGGGGAATATGAGTCTAATCCTCCTATTGAGGTTGATTGGTCTGCATTTCTCTAATCTTATCCCCAACCAACTTGGTACCCATGGGAATAAAGTCAAAATCTAACATCTTAAGAACATTAGTGCCCTCTACATACTATTCATCTATCCATTGTTATATCTCATCCTCCGATGCAGTGGTTTGCAAAGGTTAATCTAGGATAGATGGTGGCATAACCATAGAGCTTCTTCTTTGTTCTTTCTCTGTAGCCTTGGCTAGCCAAATCCTTTGACTCAAGGGTAGATCATCTTCCTCATCCTTATCACCCTCTTCTTTAGCTTCTTCTAGAATGGGTTTGGGGATGGATGAAAAAGGGATCACCTTCTTGATCGCCTTTTGTCTCCTCTTCATTGGAGTCTTAATATTTCTTCTTTTTGGTGTTGAGGGGGAGGCTTTTTCTATTTTCCAAGGTGAGGAGACCTCTTGAACCTCAATTTCTATCTCTTTTTGGCCTGGTGCAACTGGTGGCACCTTCTAGCCCTTGTATTTTTTGTTCCCCTTGCTATGGAGGTGCCAAGATTTCTCCTTCTTTCGGTTTAGCTCTTTGAGAAGAACTCCTCTTCCTTTTGTCCTTTCCTTTACCCTTATGAGCTCTATAATGACCAACTAGCCTACTGAGTTGGTACACCATTTCTTGCCTTACCAATGACTGAGCTGTAAAGGTAGGGACAGTGACCTTTTTCCCTCTACCTTTGGCTAGATGGGCTTGTGCATGAAAGATCACCATCTCCAGAATTGGATCAAACTTGAATGGTTTGTTGATCCAATCATGTGTCATTTTGATGACATGCCTTACCCTATGGTTGATGTCATAATTTTCTTCCCTTTCAACCTCAACATTCATGATAGGCCGTTCACCAATTTTATTCCTGTTGAATAAAGGATCAAGTAACTCCTCTGAGTCTCGCTGCAATATCTTTAATGTAATCTTTATTTTCAAGGCCTTTTCTACTAGATACAAAGTCATCCTACAATAATCCCTTATTTACATATCATAGTCATTTGTCACATTCATCCAATGATCCTCAATGGCTTCTTCATGTTGAAATGTTTTACCTACCAAATGTTGTACTCTCCCAATATTATCAAAGCATGGCCATAGAGAATTGTAGTCTTCCAAGGGGTATTTATCCCACTCACACTCAAAAGAAGAGATATCTTGGTATCTATCCACCTAGAAAGGTCCTAGTGTCATAGGCCACCTTCAACATGTTTTATGCTACTTTATAACTCTATCATATGTAGACAAGAGTTGTTGGGAGATCTCCAAGAGAACAAGTCTATCATTGGGATACCTCAGAAGCTTCTTAGGGTTAATGGTTGTACCTACCACCCTCAAATATGTGAACATCTTGAACTAAATGTAATAAGCTCTGACCAATAATATCTATGCCACTGCATCATCTGATAGTCTCTTTACATAATCTCCTTCTATGAATCAAATTATAGTGAATATGAAGGCATCGTTAACAATTCTATATTCCTTACTCTGCTCTAGAGACTTTTCTTTATTAGTTGAGGATAGATGATATACGAACATGCATTAGCATCCTATATGCTACCCTTCTTATATAGCCCTACACAATCTATCGCTCTTGCAGCCAGCAAGTACACCAAGTATGATGTCATGTATAATTTTCTTTGGTTCTTCCCTACCACCAACTATTCACACAAATTTTGACTGAGAGTAGAAGCCTAGTCCAGTGGCATCTTCACTTTCTTTATTGGTGCAATAAACTGTACCATGAAGATGTTCAAATGTCCAGCTGTTGATAGACCCATAACTCTTCTCAAGAGTATCGTTGAATATCCAATATCCTCTTTCACGTATCCTCTTGTCATGTCCACTTTGCTAGTTTTCTTCCCTAGAGGAGTCTTATCTATGAGGTATAATGATTGAATGATTTCAAAAGCCTCTTCAATGTGTTCTTGATACCATATTTCTGGTTTCTCATAGGTTAACCTGATGAACTAATTTTGGGAGATTGAAAACTTTCTCAATGTTCTTAGGTTAGAGATCAAGAATGATCTCTCCCATTATGCTCTTTACACCCTCTCCTTGGGAATAAAGTGTTCTACAAGTTTCATAATTAGTGCCTTAGATTGCATTGACACTGGGTGTGATGCTGCATTGACAAGTCTTGATTGGATGAGTGTGGAAACCATTTGGGACCTCTTAGTTAGTTTATTACAAATCTTCAAGAATTCCCCCAAGTTCATGTGCCCCAAATATGTATCTTAGATTTTTGAATTGTCATCCTAGAACCATGATTTTCTTGGAACACCTTGAAAATTTAACACCACTGATTTTGGTGCCATTTTCTTGTCAAGGGAGGATGATGAAGATGTCATTGTATCTACACAAAAAGATGTCCATTAGTTTGGAATTGAAGAAAATATTACTAAAACAAACTCTGATAATGATATAGACAAGATTGGAAAACCTAATTTCTAGAAAACATTAAAATACTTTATTTTAAACCTAAAATGCACAAATATAGCACACCTGGTGCACCAGGTGTGCTCATTTTGTGAGCAAAGGTTTTTATGCATTTGAGTTTTTGAAAAAAAACATGAAATAAGTGTGCATTAGCAAATTTGGGAAGGTGTGTTAATGTGCACCTATTTTATGTGTTTAGTTAAGTTTTTAAGGTTTTCAACATAAATTTGGATGTGCATCAGTGCACCCAGGTAGGTGTGATGATGCACACCCAATTTTGGGTGCTTTAAAATGTTATTTTAAAGTTTTGGTGTTTTTTGACTTTGTTTTTTGAAATGAGGTTGGGTCTGCATCAACGCACCTAGGTGGGTGTGTTGATGCAAACCATTTGACACATTTGTGCTTGTGTTTTGTGTAAGAATACAAGGAGTGAGCATGGGGATGTGGACCTCAATGAAACATGGAGCTGTAGCTGAGGAGATTTGGAGAAGATGAAGACAAAATGAAGAAAATCCAATGTGAGGAGGGAGGGGATCCCCCTTTTATAAATAGATTTTGAGGGTTTTAGTGTAGCTACGCATATATGCACAAAAATAAGTTTTTTTGCATCAACACACCTCTGGAGGTGCACTTGGTGAGCTAGATTTTTCCAAAATGACTTGTTTCTTTAAAATTTTGACTCCTTGACCTCTGAGTTTCTTCGTTAGGACCTGGACATGAGCTAGGGCACTAGGTAAGACCTCAAATAGACCCAAACCTTAGGCTAGGGTGTTGGAATTTACAAGTGGGAAGATTTACTTTAGAGAGGGGTGGGAGGTGAATCATAAGTAACTAACTTTAACCTTTTCAAAACCTTTTAGCTGAAAACATTCACATGCATCTAATTCATCTAATAAACATGAAAGTAAAGACATGCATGAAAATAGATAACACAAGATTTTGGTAACCCAGAAACCCTCCAAAATGAGAAGGTAAAATTGGGGTGGGTATGACACCCACAAAGTATCACTACAACAATATGTAACTATTAAAAGTTACAAAGTTTGACCACTCCCAATGGTTACCCTATGAAAGGCCTATCCTATTAAAGACTCTACACACTATTAAAAGTGACTGGGTTAAAGGATTTACAAATAGTCACTTGGAATATTACCCTGTTAAAGGATTTGGCACCTTGTCTCAAGGCTTATAACATGGCTGTTAGACCAACCTATCATCATAGGATTTTCATTCTTAATAAAATGGCTAGAGAGTATTAGAAAGTCTTGACCTGATGACTTGTAATCTTCAATTGCTGATTCCAGATCCTTGTTCTACTCTATCTATTCTGATCCTTGCGTGATCTGATATGCCTCTCCTCAAAACTTTGATACTTTGTTCTTGATCAACTGAATTCTACAATGTTGTTATACTCTTTCTAAGTCTTTACAGACCCCTTTGAACTTCGCTATAATACACCCATATAATTATCACACACATATGTAATCAATGGGGTTTCATACTCCTTTTAAAGGCTTTGAAGACTTAGGGTTAGGTATGAATCTACAATCAATATTCATTTTTCATTTCCCACTCAATTCATTCACTTTTCCTATTGGTTGCATGCCTTCTACATTTTTCTTAGTGGTTGAATGTTGATTACATAGGTAATGTACAAGATTTGATCTTATCTTCAAGATCCTTTGAGATTCATCCTAAGTTGATTTCAAAAATAGTTTACATCTGAGTTTGTGAAGATACAAACTCATATGCTGATTCTATGTTACTCAACAGTTACTAGTTGCTGATGCTCAACACATATAGTAATTCTATCTCACTCATCATTTATAGTAATTCTATTTCACTTGACATCTATACTTTTCTCGGCATGTATAGTGACTTGAAATCACTTATCACTCGGCACTTGAACTTCACTTGGCACCTGAAGTTTTCTCGGCACCTGAAATTCACTCAACACCTATTGAATCTCTAGCTTGACACACACTATCTGTGCAAATCATTTTGCCACCAACCTAGCTTTAAATCTTTTCTTACCTCCATCCTCTTCTTTTAACTTGTAAACCCACTTATTCTATAAAGCCCTTTTACCTACAAGCAACTTGCATAAATCCCAAGTCTTATTGTTCACCAAAGAGTCCATTTTGTCTTTCATTGTAGACTCCCACTGAATCTTAGTATCCACCTACATAGCTTCATCATTACATTTAGGTTCAACAACATCAGTAAGTAAAATAGAATACAAAGAGGGAGAAAATCTTTTAGGAGGTCTAATTAGCCTTGTTGATCATCTAACATTCACTGGTGTGTGTGGTATTTTTTGTTGCAGTTGTTGTACATCATGAGGAATGGCTAGAACATCATCTTTTGTAGTATTATCCAACACTACATGATCAGATTCTTTATTCTCATGTTGCTACAACAAATCTTTGTACAACACTTATTGAATATGACATCCCTACTTCTTACAATGTTATGATTTTCAAAATCCCAAAGCTTATAACCAAATTCATTAATGCCATATCCAAAAAATACACATTTCTTTGACTTATCTTCTAGCTTGGTTATATTTTTAGAATCTATATGAGAAAATGCTACACAACCAAAGGTTTTGAGAAAATAATAACTCACCTTATTACCAGTCCATGCTTCCTCTGAAATACCACAATCCAAAGGAGTAGAGGGACCTTTATTAATCAAATAGATAGTAGTATTGATAGCCTCCACCCACATGTGTAAGGGCAACCCAAAATGAAACCTCATGCTCCTTGCACACTCCATTATAGTCCTATTCATGCATTTAGCCACTCCATTTTTCTATGGAGTCCTTGGAATAGTTTTATGTCTATGAATACCATTAGTGGAGCAATAATCTTCAAATTCATGACTATAATACTCACCACCATTATTAGATCTGAGATATTTCAATTTCATACCAGTCTCATTTTCAACCAAGCATTTTCATTTTTTAAAAGTTTGAAATACATCAGATATTTGTCTAAGAAAATAAACCCATACTTTTCTAGTTGTATCATTAATAAATGTAACATAATAATGAGAGCCACCAAGGGAAGATACCTAAGCCGGTCCCCATACATTGGTATGCACAAGCTCTAATTTTTCCTTTTTATTTTCCTTCCCAGTCTTCACAAAACTCACTCTCTTTTGTTTTCCATACACACAATTTTCACATAAATCCATATTAACACATTTTAGACTTGGTAAAACTTTCTTTGAATGAAGTACTTTCATACCTTTTTCACTCATGTGTCCAAGTCTATTGTGCCATAGTGCTGTATCAAAATCCACATCAGCTATTTTTTCTCCTTGCTCAACTACAAAAACTATTCCTAAACATTCATTTTTCTCTAAAAAAAATAAATTAGAAGGAACAATATGACCTGTACAAAGATATAAGGTGCCTACTTTCACACCTTTTGCTACTTTCCAAGTTTTTTCATTAAAAGTAACTACACAACCCTCATCACTGAGTTTTCCTACTAAAATAAAATTCCTACTTAGCCTTGGAACATGTCTTACCTCATGTAGTAGCCAATGATTCCCATTTTGAAACTTAATCTTAACTTTTCCCTTTTCAACAATCTGACAGGGTTCATTATCCCCTAAATAAACAAGTCCAAAATCCCCTTGGACATAATCAATGAAATAACCTCTATGAGGTGTAGCATGAAATGAAGCACCATAATCTAAAACCCATGAATCATCAACGCTTTCTAAAGATAGAAGAAAAGCATCCTCTTCAGATTTGTTACTTACCACATTTTTCTTCTTATCTCCATTTGGTTTATCTCCTTCATTTTTCTTTCAAGTCCAATAATATTTCTTTTTATGCCCTGGTTTCCCACAATACTAGCAATTATTTGGGCCTCTCATTCGAGACCTCCTCCCCTTTGGCTTTCCTCTTGATTTCCCACAAATTCCAAAATTACTTCCTCTCTCAGTCATTCTACTTTGACTTTTTGTGTCCAAAGCACTTCCTGATGTAGATTCACCTGAGGTTTTCCTATGAGTTTCCTCACTCAAAATAACACTGATCACATCATCATATTTTAGGGTTCTAAATCTAGGAACAAAATTACTCACAACCATTACTAGGCCATTCCAACTTTTAGGTAAAGAACACAAAATCAAGAAAGCCCTAATTTCTTCATCAAAATTGATACACACAGAAGATAACTAAATAGTAATAGTATTAAACTCATTTAAATGATCTATAATAGATCCATCTTCTATCATTTTCATATTAAATAAACACTTCATGAGAAATACCTTGTTTGAAGTAGAGGGCTTTTCTTATAGTTTTTCCAGGGTTTGCATCAACTCTTTTATTGTCTTTGCTTTTGTAATATTAAATGCCACTGATGGTGCCAGGCATAATCAAATGCTTCCAAGTGCCTTTCTATCCAAAAGGTCCTATTCACCATTTGACATAGATCCTTGATTTTTGGTTATTCCTTCCAACGACTTCCATAAATCTTCTGATAGAGATAATCCTCCATTTGCATCTTTCATAACTGAAAGTTCTGCCCATTAAACTTGTCAACCCTCAACTTACGCTTGTCTGCCATTGCTCTGACTCAACTATGAAACTCCCACCCAATCGTGACACTTTCTTGCAGAGGATAATTGAAAAACAACCTTTCTTTGATACCACTTGTTAGGATTAAGCCATGAAGAAAAATAATAGTTACATGCAAATATAAACAATATTATAAAACGATAGATCACATAGAAAAGAACACAATACACCAAGATTTAATGTGGTTCATCCAATCCTTGGGCTACGCCCACCAAATAGAAAGTCCAATAGTATTATGATCTAGTGATTACAACTTGATTACAATTTGTAATCCCTTACAACTCAATACCACCACAAGAACCAATTTTTGCATCACCCAAAATGAAACAATCCCTAACCCTAAGTCCTTTTATACAAATATTTTTACCGATTTAGGGTTATAATTAATAATTATACGTTGGCCCAAAATCCCAATAAAATAGGTCCTAAATTTTTTTTCTCAGGGGCTCCACCCCTGAACCCCTAGATAGCCAAGGCCTAATAGCCTTGACTATATTGGGGGTTACCACTTCTAAACCCCTACTTAGGCCTTGGCCTATCCTCAAACCCTGCCAAGGAATTATGGATTATGTACAGTAATTCCCCGATCAATCACCACAATCTAACAAGCCCTTGAGGCTACTAGCTATCCTAAAGGATGAGGTTTGGGCTCCATTAAACCCAAGGTGTCCTTTGCTAACAACTATTGAATGGTTGAATATAATTATGAGATTGAAGAGGAGAAATTCTTTGAAGTACCTTTCCAATACATTGAGGATGACCTAAGTGACTATGTCCATGCCATCACCATAGATTATCCTGAGTGGGTTTCCAACATTGTCTGGGGGCATCTGTATATGTTCATATTTTTGAGACTTGAATCTCACATGTCCTAAGGATGATTTTCCACTACCCAACATAGAAATTATAGTGGGTTTGACTGCTGGATATGAAATGCTATCTCTAATGGATAGTTTCCCTAGTTACAATTAGATTAAAATTGTAGAAGATGACCAAAAAAAAACAACATTTATTACCTAATGGGAAAATTTCCTTTACCAAGTCATGCCTTTTGGCTTAAAGAATTCCAGAGCTACCTATCAACATGAAATGACCACAATCTTCCATGATCTTCTACATGTAATATTGGAAGACTATGTTGATGACATCCTAGGAAAATCTAAGACATGTGATTCCCATATTGCTCTTCTTACCACCATATTTGAAAGGTTGGAGAAATAAAAACCTTAACCCCAAGAAATGTGTTTTTGGGGTCCAATTTAGAAAGTTTTTAGGTTGCATAGTGTCAATAAGAGGCATTGAGGTAGACCCTACAAAAGCAAAAGGCATTATGGAAATGCCTCCACCTACTACATTGAAACAACTTCATAGCTTTCAAGGGTAATTACTATCCATCATACGGTTTGTGTCCTAGTTAGTAGATAAGGTTCATCCACTCCAACACTTGCTTCAAAAAGCATCAATTTTCAATGGGATTGCCTACGTTAGAAAGTATTTGAGCAAGTTAAGGTATACCTAGCTAATCCACCTATACTAGTCCCTTCAATTGCAAGTCAACCATTAATCCTCTACATCTCTACCACTTCAGTTACATTGGGTGCTCTTTTAGCACAACTAGATGAAAATGATAGTGAGCAATCTATCTACTATTTCAGTCGAACATTAGTTGGCTATGAGTTGAACTGCACTACTATTGATTGAGCTTGTTTGGATGTAGTATTTAACTATGCCATTACATGCTTAATCATACTACACACCTCATTGCTAGGATAGATCCTCTCAAGAAGTTACTATCAAAAGATTCCCTCACTGGTTGTACTAGAAAATGGGTCTTGATTTTAAGTGAATTTGATATTGTCTATAAAGATCGCAAGGCCATAAAGGGACAAGCCATTGCCAATCAACTTGTAGAAGCTCTTCTTTAAGGAGACCATACTATCATACCATATTTTCTAGATGACACAATTATGATTGTTAGCCCTTGTACACAATGGAAACCCTATTTCTATTGTTCTTTCACATAGAAATGATCAAAGGTAGCTATTTTGTTTGTTACACCACAAGGAGACCTTATTCCTAAGTCTTACAAAATTCTATTCCATTGTACAAGCAATGTAAATGAGTATGAAGGACTGGTAACAAGGATACACCAAGCTATCTAATGGAATACTAAGAGCCTATTTATTTTTGGGGACTCTTAATTGGTCATTAGACAAGTTACAAATGAATATCAAACAAAAGATGAAAATTTGTTGCCATATCATCGGATGGTAGAAGATCTTAAACAACATTTCACTAAGATAGTCTTTCAATAGATGCCAAAGAAAAATAACAAAGCAGTAAATGCTATGGCCACCATAGCCTCCATGATCACCATGCCTAAATATAGTCCTAAGTGTGAATTTCTTATTGAGAATATTTTCCTTCCTGCTTATGAGCAATCTAAATCAAAGTTGGTGTGTAAGATTATTGTTCTTGAGTCTCCATGGTATTCTAATATTTTTGCCTACCTTGGTCATACCAAAATCCTCATAGACCTTTCCATAAACCAAAGTAAAACCTTCTTCCATCACACTACCCATTATAGTATCCTAGGTGACACACTTTTCCAAAAATACTTCGATGGAACCCTCCTCAAATGTTTCAATGTAGATGAAGCTAGAAAAATGTTAGAAGAGGTTCGCTAAGGAATTTGTGGTGCCCATTCTAGTGGACTTACACTATTAAAAAAAAAATTCCTTGGAATGGGTTATTATTGGCCTACTATGGAAGTTGATGCCTATCATTTTGTAAAATGATGTGTTCCTTGTCAGCATCATGGATATTTAATATGCACTCTTGTCCAAGACCTTCAACCTACCATCACACCACGAGCCTTTTCCTGGTGGGGTTTCAATCTTGTCTGTCAAATACATCAAAATTTTGCAAATGGCTGTTAGAATTATTTAGAATAACTGAGAGGGGGGGGGGGGGGGGGGGGGTGAATCAGTTATCCAAGGTCCAATGATGTCCAATAAAACTTTTTCTACAAATTCTTAATGGCACATAACTAAAATTATCATGCATGCAATTGAACATTAAACAACCATGAAAAGTAAACATGCATCAAACCATAACACTAAGGATTTGATAACCCAAAAACCCTCCAAGAATAAGAAGGTAAAACTAGAGTGGGGATGATAGCCACAAAATAATTGTGCAATTGATTTCAACCACTTCTGATGGTCTGCCTTGTTAAAGGCCTACCCTATTAAAGGCTACAACACATAAATGTGACCTTTTTAAAGGATTTAAGAACATTCAACTTGGAATGTCACCTTGTAAAGGATTTACATAGAGCTGTTAGACTCACCCAAGTCTTATGGGATTTGCAGTCACCTTTTCCAAAGAATCTATCATCCCTCTCTAAGAATCTCCTATCCTCCTCCTAAGGATCTCTTATCCTTCTCCTGAGGATCTCTTTATTCTTCTCCTGAGGATCTCTTTATCCTTCTCCTAGGGATCTTCTATTATTTTCCTGAGGCTTATCCACCTAGCTGTTAAGCTAACCTAGCAATGTAGGGTTTTCAATATCTAATACAATGGTAAGAAAGTATTAGAAGGGTTTTGACCTAATATAGATTGCAACCCTAACTGTGTAGATTTCAAACCAGTCTTCAATTCCTTTCTTTTCTTGGCTTTTGTTCCTTGTAGTGCTGATAGCTTGTTCACCCTTCAAGATCTTTCTCCTTGAGTTCTTCCACTTGTTATGCCAATGCAATCTCTGGTCACTTGATCAACTCAGAGTCTTGATGCTCTGTTCTTACTCCTATTGGATTCTTTGCATGATTACACTTATGACCAACTCCCTCTCATGCATGCACTCTTGATCTCTGACTTGTAACTCCTTATAAAGAAGTTTTGTTCTTCATTTCCAGCTCAAATCTTAATTTGCCCTTGAGAAAATGGTATTGTTTTTCCCTCCAAATTGTTTCTTCTGGAAACTTCATGATAATTCCATTAGTATTCGCCTTGGATTGGTTTGCATGGATTACATAGAATTCTGTGACATCTACTCATCATTCATAACTTCCAACTACTTCACAAAATTTGATGTAACAACCTTATCGCTGCTGATCTGGTGAATCTTGTCTTAACAAATAATGCAATGACTCGACATTATTGGTTTACTGATGCTTGACACCTTCTATGTTACTCGGCTTCTTAATGTTATTTACTGGCGCTTGACACCTAAAGCATTTTGGCTTTGCTCAGCACTTGAAAACTTACTCGGCATCCATTATCTTTTTCTGCTACTCAGCACCTAAAAGATTCTATGTTAATTGACATCTGAGTAATCACTCGACTTATATTGAAGTTGAACTTGCTTGGCTTCAACTGAGAATCTGTTTGGCTCTAACTAGAACTTAGTTAATCCTTACATCTTTGATATATCTTAGTGTGTCCATCCTCTATGTCTTAGAGTATGTCATCGATACACTATTTCATCAATGGCTTAGCTGATCCTTGTACTTCATTAAAACATCATAACTTCAACCTTTCTCTAGGTACTCTAGTTACATCTTATTGATTGCCACCTCCTTGTCAATCAACCAATTAATAGTATTTGGATCACTAAAGCAATTGTCATTCCTACAAGTAGCAAGTTTGACATCAATGAAAAAACAGTGATTGAAAACATTCTTTACCAGTTCCATTATCCTTCATTCATGATCTTTTCAATCATTTTCAACAATGGCCACAAGTATATTATTACCACCACTGAGTACTTCACAAGTGGGTCAAGGCTATCCCTTTAACCTACACTACTAGAAAATAGGTTTCAAAGTTCATCTTAACACAATCTATCATTTTGGTATGCCCCAAGACACCATGACTGATAATGGGACTCCCTTCAAAAATCAAGAGGTCACCACATTATGTAGGAAATTCAAAATCACCTAGCATTTCTCCACTAAATATTTCCCCTAAGGCAATGGCCAAGTTGAAGCCACTAGTAAAACTATTTTGAAAATCCTAAACAAAATCGTTGATGTAGCTAGCCATGATTGACACCTTAAAATTGCTCTGTCCCTTTGGGCCTATTGCACCTCCATCTATACCCCCACATGAGCCACTCCATCTTCCCTTGTTCATGGCTCTGAGGCTATATTACCCATCAAAATTGAGCTCCCTTCCCTCAGAATCTCTCTCAAGAATCTAATGTTCGAAGAACAATATCAAATTGCTTGCTTGTAAGAGCTGAAACTCCTCAATGAGAGATGCCTCACTGCGTTAAACCACCTCCATGTGTATCAACATTTCCTTCAACTCCATTTTCACAAAAAAGTTAGACCTCATGAATTTGAGGTGGGTGACCTAGTATTATAGCATAACATGAGTAATCTCCAGAATAGAGAAAAGAAAGGAAAGTTTTATGCCAATTGGCTTAGTCCATTTATCATTACAACCAAGTATAGTTTTGGGGAATATTAGTTTTCCACTTCAAAGGGAGATCTACTCTTTGAGCCTGTAAATATTCAACACCACAAGAAGTTCTGTAGTTCCTATACATTTTTGATAAAGTTCTACAAAAAAGTTCAAAAAAATTAGAAACTCGAAAAACATTTGCAAAATGTTCCTAAAGAAAAGAATAAAAACATAATTTTTTTTGAAAAGATTGTTGTGAAAAATACATAAGGTCCATTATCTATAAGACTCATCTCACTTCACCATGTTTCCTCCATTCCATCCATCTTTGTGTAGAAGTCCTATCTGGCTCGCACTTTTCATGCATCCCATAAAAATCCTCTTGTCTGGAAGGCCTTCATCCATCTTCATTTTTCAACAAACCTCTAGTCCACAAGGAACTCTCGTGTCCAATGTTTTCCCTACTCCCATTATCCTGAGCTTTTTTCCCAAAACAGTGACTGCAACAAGCGCAAAAAAAATCACCATTGAGACTTAATGATTTGAGAAACATGTTCTTTCCATAGCTTTTTCCAAAAAACACTCACAACAAAAACCTAGACAAACAAATTTTCATAGGATGAATCCTTCCTACACATGGCACCACAAAATTAACCCTTGGATTAGCATTCATGGCAGGAACTGTGGCCTGAATGGCTACCTGGTCATGCAATTTTTTTTTGGTTGATTTCATTTTTGTGTGTTAGTAGTAAACTTCTACAATGTACCTCTATCTTCCATATCTTTCTTTCACTTGAATGGTTCCAATTGACTACAAGTGTCTTTTGTAGTATGATCTATTTTTTATGCTTTAGTACATCTATGTTAGTTTTTGAGTTAGGACTATGTAGTACTCACTGGGGGCACTAGGTTAGAACTTTCCATCAAGATCCCTAAAAATAATGTGGGTGTGCCTAGACCTCTCTAGTGGTATATGTCATTTGCTCCATCATGACTATGAAAACTACATCTATTGTCCTAAATTCTCTATTTTGTTGAGAGTTTAGTCCACAAAAAGGAATATTGTCATCTATGCTACTATGGCATTTGGTGCATAACTCCTTTTGCAAAATCAAACAAGGGTGTGCTCTCCCATATAAACACAACTGAATCCCTCGATATCATGTAGTTAGGTTTCATGTAGTATAGGGCTTCATTACACTCTACTTGAAACAATGGTTGTGTTTATTCTATCCTCCTCCTATGCTAGGACACTTGATTCCTATGAGCTATAGTCTGACACAAGTCCATCTATTAGCTCTTATTCATATTACATTTTCATGTCTCACATTTACACTTTGTGTTGGCATAATTTCATTTTGTATTTTTTATCTCATTCATGATTAGTGTGACTTGCTATGCCATAGATATTTTCCTTTAGGATACGTTCATTGTATTCATTACACCTATAGTATGCATATCATGATTAGGTTACATTAATTATTCATTACATTAATCCATTAGGCATCATCATTACATTCATTACAATTAGTCACGTACATATCATGCTACATCTATTTCATTAACACAAATCATATAGTGAGTCCATACATATAAAACAACAAAATACATAAATCTTATACATTGCCATCATATAGAACCTACATCATATACACACTGTCAAAGTACTACATCACATCAGACACATCCTACATCACAATGTCAATAGCCATATCATAACATCATGCATCACATATAGTACTCATAACCTCATAAACATAAGAATCCATAGAAAACCTTCATACATACACATTTAGGATCATCAAATCATGTCATTACATACATACATACATACATACATACATACATACATACATACATACATACATACATACATACATACATACATACATACATACATACATATATATATATATATATATATATATATAAAAGTATAAGTGTCCATGTATAGTCCATATACAAAAAAATTATGTAGTACATCATGCAAGATATATCATCAAAAACTCATCGCATCTATATATACATCACCATCTCAAAAACTAATCACTCTAGGGATCATGTTCCTAGCTATGAGGGCCTTGCTCCTCCTGTACCTCCTCTTCATGGTAGTCTCCCTTGTCCAACTAACAATTTTAATCTCTACCAGCCACCTATGGCCCACAAGCTGTATGCCTCTTGAAACTCTGGTTGTCATTGATATGTTGCCACAAAATCATGATACAATGTCTGATAGTAACCTGTCTCTCATAGAGTACATGCCTCATGGCCTCTTACATCACAGTAGTGACCATACCCCTATCTTGCATCATCTACATCATGATATCTTGCTAACCATAATAATCATCAACCCAGTGTTGTAAGGTCTCTCTGTCAAACCAAAGGGAAGCCACATCCTTTTGCAGAGCATCTAGCTCTGCTAGCTCATCCACATCAGCACGTATGGTAAGATCACTAAACTTGCTAGCATCTACCCTAACCTATAATGCTAATAGGGCCTCCTATGCGCTGTGTACCCTAGCCCACTTTACCTATACCTTTGCCTATAGTCTAGCAATCTCTACATGTGCACTACCAGTCTTGGAACTTTTGGCTGCCATCTTGCCCTATAATTAGGAAACCTCTATCTAGAGGCAATCTTGCTTTGCCCTAACTATATCTGCATCATCCTAATGTATTGGAGGTGGCTTCTATGGCACTTGTATGGGTACTCTCTATGCCCTCTATCCTTGTACCTATGGACCCTGCTATAATCCTTGCATTGGTGGTGGCATTGTTGGTGCATACCTTCCTTGTTGATAAACACATTATCCCTATGGCCCTAGTAGCTAGGGTGCCTGTCCCTCCTCTCCCCCTCTAGCCCCATCTCCCCTGCTTCATGCCTTCTCTAATAGTGGTAGTGCCCCTAGTACTATTAGTCTCAGTGGCTAATGCACTACCCGACACTATGTGTATGGCAATATCATCTTGACATCTCCCTAATCCTTCTTACAAATCCATGGCACTAGCAACATGCTGTGCCATGAAGCCCTAGCCAATTTGATCATGGTCCCAAACCCCTATAATCAAATTTCCTCCTAGGACACCACTGGATACATGAACCTATCCACCACAACATCCTAAACTTGTTTGAACTATCTTTGCACCCTAGAGGGCATGTAGTGCATAGCGATGTGTATCATTTTACTAATTAACCAATAGTCTGACTATGCATACTGCAAGTAGAGCTAGTCCTCTAAGTCATCCTCTCCACCTATAGGTAGTATGGCCCCCCAACACTTGCTTCCTGTGTATGGTGTCTAGTCAAATATAATAATCTCATCCAAACATCATCACCAAAATCCTATCAACTCAGTGGAGGTATACTAGATGGGTGGCTTGTATCGACATACATATGACTCCCTAGGCTGTTGTGTCTCATGTCGAGCAATAGGCCATGTTATGCCTATGTGCTCCTATGAACATACCATGAGTAGTGTCAATCCTAGGCCTACGGTCCTCTATGTCATGTAGGCACACATGTGCAAGTCATAGTATAGGTGGGCCAAGATGGTATGCCCCCAATAGAAAACCACTCCATCTTCTTGTAGTAGAGTGCTAAGCACTCGCACCCATCCAATCAAAAATCCAATCCCAACATGGTTTGATTCCATCCTCCATATGAAAGAGGCCAAATAAAGGGCTATCCAGAATAGTCCCTGGTCTAGTGCCTCTCTCCATGTCAGCCACGATCACTGAATCAATAGTTGGTGTCTCCATTGCTCAAAACACTCCCACTGATATGGATTTGTACCCTCTAGTTTGTACTCTTGTTATCTCCCATGGATTAGAACTTGAAGTATCTGCAATACATCAAGAAAAGTAATCATTGCCTCTCCTATCAGTAGATGGAAGCTCAAAGTTGGTGTATGCCATCACTCCACCAACATCGATAATTTCATTGAATGTGCCCTCAAGTTTGGCCACTCATGGACATGCTTAAGTCCACAAAGCCACACGTGTCCCCACTCTATCTCTATCAGTCTATCACCTAAAACCATAGTCACTAGATAGTGCTCTTGTGACCAGAATGTCATCATCAACTCCTGCAACACATACATGCAATAGTTAGCTTCCCAATTGTTTCAGTCCTCCTAGTCTTTATCTAAGCATTGGACATTTTGCTCTATCAACCTTGACCATCGCTATTTCCCAAGTTTTTTGATATGTCTATATCAATAAAGACACTTATCTAAGTAGATGTGAATTCCCAAAGATGCCAAAACATGTAGATGCTAACCAGGCATCTCTGGGGGCTTTGCAAATGCCAATTTTCTCACAACGACTGCAGTTTTGACATTTGCAGAGATGACAACATGAAGATTGTCATCTCTAGCTTGTTCATACCCCATTTTTTCATTTTCATAGATGACATGGTGTAACTTGTCATCTTCAAAGATGAAAAGATGACTCATGTTATCTCCATAGAGCTGCTTTCCCTAGATTGTTGTCCATAGAGATGATAGAGTGGAGAACCGTCATCTTCACCCCAACCCATATTTTTCCTAGTTTCCCACCCTAAAAATGTATCATTTAAAGAAAAAAGAATTTTTTTTTGACAAGTTGGATTAGTCAACTTACCGATGGTCTAATGTTGGCTGGTTTCTGGTGTACCCGAACACACTCTCCAAGCTGTAATCTCTTGATAGGATCCATCCTTCACTTTGGTTTTATGTGTTGGAAATATAGATGAAGTAACTGAGAGGGGAGGGGTGAATCAGTTACCACAAAAACAAGTCCAAAGATCCCTTAGATGTCTAAAATGCTTATTTACTATTGATACTCGGTAAATAGTGTAGAAATACTTTAACTCGATAAGTTAACTAGTTACTGTTCATCTAGCATTCAGAGGTATTAATATGCATGCAAAGATTAACTAAATGAACACAAGAGACACCAGATTAACATGGAAACCCAATATGGGAAAAACCACCAAGTAACTAGTCACCAATTTTCACTCTTCTAAAGTGAGCCCTGTTAGGAGCCAACCCTGTTAAAGGTTACAATACACAATGTTAGGTGTGACCTTGTTAGAGGATTTAATCACCCTGTTAGGAGTGGCCTGGTTAGAGGTCTTTAAAACAATTCAACTGAACTGTCACCTTGTTAGAGGATTTACAAAATGGCTGTTAAACCAACTCTGTTAAGAGATTTGAAGTCATTGCTACAATGGTTAGAAAGCAACAATGAATTGACCTGAATGATATGCAACTTATCTTTTTCTGAGTACATATCTCTATTCTCCTTTGCTGGATTCTTGCTAATTGAATACAACTTTGTAGCTCTTCCAGGATATCTAATCCTTTATCAAAATTTGCTCAATTCACTTATTCCAACCTTCTCCATATATTCTCATACATACACACACTGATTCACAACTTAAGTATCTATATATATACCTTTTAGATTTAACAAGTCAGCTTAAATATAGGTTCCAATAACTAAAAATCATTACATCAGTCGGCCGCATGAAGCCATTAAACTTAATATCAAACAAGTAAAATCCTTTGCTAGCTGACCAGGCTTGGTAACCACTGCTTCAAAATAGTCTTCTAGTGTTAACCAAGTGAAGCTCAGTAAACACTGCAAAATCTTGCAAAAGTCCTTTGGAGATTGAGTGAACTCGGTGAGCATTGACTTTCCTTTGCTGTCGTAGTGAGCTCGGTGGAAGTTAATTTCTCGTCGTATTTCCTTCGATGACCAAGTGAGCTCGGTAGAAGCTAACTTTTCTTTGCTTACCGAGTGAGCTTGGTAGAAGCTAACTTTTCTTTGCTGATCGAGTGAGCTAGGTAGAAGCTAACTTTCCTTTGCTGACCGAGTGAGCTCGGTAGAAGCAAACTTTCCTTTGCTGATCGAGTGAGCTTGGTAGAAGCTAACTTTTCTTTGCTGACCGAGTGAGCTCGGTAGAAGCTAACTTTCCTTTTCTAGCCTTGTGATCTCAGTAGAAGATAACTGATAATTGATATTACATTTGTGTAACATCAAAGACAACATTCAATTAACAATTGTATCCAACATTATGCTCTCTAGGTGTGCAAATGACACTTCCAAGAGCCCCTTGGAGGCTTATATAGGCCCCCTAAGGTTCCCTTTTGAGCCCATTCCCATTCCTTAGCCCTGTCTAACCTTTTTTTATCCCAAAGTCATGCAAAATGTTCATCTATGCCTTTTCCCTTGCCTTTTTTTTTTTGGGTCTTTTTCATGAAATGGCACAAATTTTTATTTTTGCTCTATTTTCACAAGGGGGCACCCTCCTCCCATGTTGTTGTTATGATGCAACTCCTAGGACTTCTCTCCTCTCTAGGGAAATCTATATTTTCTTTTCTTTGATATGATGTCATCTTGACATCACATCAAAGAGAGGCAAAATGTAGATGCTTAAAATCATCCCAAAACACTATATTAATTTATTAATATTTTTATCAACACTATAATTGAATATTTATTAATTAATTATATTTATCATATTCTTCTACTTATTTAATTAAATAGGTTCAGTTTCCTAATGTATTTAAATTTTATTTGAATACTTCTCCCTAATATGATAAATTTATTTAATGCATAGTGCTCCATAAATCCCCTTTTAAATAAATTTAAATTTATTTAATTTCCCTCCACTTTATTAAATTATATAATTCTATGATTAAATTAAATACTATTTGATTTAATCCTAATCTCACCTAAAGCCTGGCCTACCACCCATCTCTCTCATCCTTCCAAGCCTACCACATGCTAAATCCTCTTTATTAGTCATAACCTCCCTTTTAACCACCTTTTAGCCTCTAAGTGGTTTCTCACACATGTGTGAACAACTCAATCCCTAAGAGCCCCCCTTTCATTAACTCCTCCAAAAGGACTCTTACACCCTTGTGCCCCCATTCCTTTCCTCAAGGTTTCTCACACATGTGTGAGCACACCTTGAGCCATCTAAATAATTAAAAACTTATGTTGACTTTTGCATGGCTTGTCCTTTAGCCCATGTGTCTCCCTTGTGGCACCTATGTGGATGCCACATAGATGCCACATCCTAAAGTTCTCCCTTAAGCCTATAAATAGAACCCTTGTTTCAAGCATTTTTCATCTCCTCCATTATATTGTTATCATGCTAGTATCTTTGGTAGTTCTTTCATATTTTCTTGGTAGCAAAGCATTGTTAGTTTACTTCATTGCATCCTATCTCTACTTCACATCCTTTGGAATCCTTTTGAGATTGGCTTAATCACTAGCCATTTCTTGAAGGTATTCTACATATATCTTAGTATAGATCTGTACTTGCATTCTTGTATTGATCCAAATGGATTTGATGGAATTCAATTAAATTTGTGTTTGAAAAGAGTACATCCACATCCTTTCATCTTCAGCACAACAACAAGGCCTCTTGTGGGCACGCTTTTTGAGCTGCTCTGAGGTTGCATGGGGAATCTTGTCTTTTAGTTGCATTAGTTCTAAAATTTAGTAGATTAGTTGTATTTTGATTTACTTGAATCTTGATATAAATGTACAACTAACATTTTCTTGTTTATGTGGGCTCTTGATAGATTATTTTTTGCATATACACATACTTATGGTTATTCTATGATGTGGATTTTGTTATGTACCAGATTTATTCTTAGTAAAACTTATGTATGTGATTCAACATCATGGAACCCTTAAGAGATGCAATATGTTTATGGATTATTTGTATGTATTTGAGTGAGTGCTTTCACTATATTATCTCTTGTTTAAATCTTAAAAAAAAAATCTTTGGAAAACTTAGTGACATATTAGGTTAATTTCTTTTGGGTTCCCTAGTGGGATGTTATAGTTTACAAAATGTTATTCAAATTTTCTAGTTTGACAAAGCCCTTAAATGCCATAATTTTGTTTTCCTAACAACAAAAACTAACTATACTAGTATACATGAGAGGATTGGATCCTACAAAGGAAAAAATAACTCTAAGTAATGGACAAAGAAATAACCAAGAGCCTCTATACCATAACACCAAAGGACCTCATGGCTTAGAAAAGGAAACTTAAAAAAGGCACCTACAAAGTACAAGGGGAAATTAATAGTTATAATATCAAGGGATTTCCTAAATTTAGGCTTGATAACATAAAGATCACACAAATGATGACACATGTACTTCTTTATACAAAAGAAGGAAGCTTTGTTTACCAATAAAAATGTATTAATGCCTTTTAGTGGATGTGACAACCAATCTTAAGGAATAATAATTCACTTCTGAGTACGTGATTGAATGATTAATACCCAATCATGATCAGTTTTACCTAACATACTTATGTGCCCTTAGAATTAGATATGTAGGAAAATAATAACTAAAGAAGTGCAAGAATTCTTCCCAAAAGGGAAAAAATAAAGGAAGAGAGGCTAAGGTAGCCTAAATGAGAGAAAATAATATAACCATGAATAAAAATGATAACACAAAATATACTAGTAACTTAAAGGATAATAAGGGAGCTAGAAATAAATGCTTTACATCCTTTTTGGGGATTACTTTATTTACATGATTACCCTAAGACAACTATAATTCAAGTTTTTTCTTATCTTACATAGTTTATATTAATGAAAATCATTTAATACGGTTAAATAGTGAATACTAGAGAAATTTAGCTTAGCCTAGTCTATGAATGTTATAATGAAATGATTACCTTCTTTTTCTTTATTAGAGGATGATATGGTATTTAACTTCCCCTTTTATTATTATTATATTTAATTAGGATTAGAATCATTATTTTTATCAAAGGAGATTACATTTATACCTAAATACAAATATAAAAGAAAATACCTTTAAGATCTAAGCTAAAATAAACTTATGATCTAGAACACTATAATGTCTATTTGATATTATTGTCTATTTGTCTGAGTCAATTTATGACAAAATTACTATCTTACTATTTAAGGAGTAGAGGCTAAGACCTAAATAGGCTTAACCTAGAAGTCCCATGAAATCCTAATTAGAAAAACTTGAACCTATTTGCAGAGGAAGATTCCCTAATTATGAAGAATTCATAAAAAGAACTTAAATATTTAGAAATCCTTATGGAATTTGACAAATGATTTCTCTAATATTCAAACCATCAACACCTTTATTTTCAAGATCATTTTCTACTTTGTTGCCTTCCCTATATATATGTTTAAAAACAATTTCCTCAAACTGATCAATTAAGGGTAAGGCATATTCTAGTTTTGAATTTAGGATCCAATTAAGGGTTTCCTTTTCCTTAATGCATTAAGGATAATTTGACAGTCTCCTTCAATAATTAGATTCTTAATGCATAGCTCTTGACCTAATATGAGACCCTCAATCAAGGTTTCTAACTCTATTAAATTATTCAAAACAAAACCCAGATATTTAGCCCTCTTGGCTAAACAAACCATTTTATTGGAAAAAATGATACAACCCAATCCAACTATACTTGGGCTTCCTCTAGAAGCCCTGTCAAAATTTAACTTAGCCCAACCCATCGGTGCAGGTTCCCATTTACAATTTAATCTATCTAATTTACTATTTTTAGAATATAACAATGGACGATTAATAAGATTATTCAAATTTTTGCACATCTCTACACCCACCCTAAAAATGATCCTTCCTCTTTATAGGTGTTTCTTAGATTATTAATAGCTATTTCAATAATACAAGCTTCTACCTTATTGAGAAGATAGGCTAGTTCCAATTTTTGGTTACAAAAGATTTGTCTATTTCTTTCTTTCCATATTTCCTAGAGTAGAATTGATGGTGAAAATCTTCACAAATTATTATAGATTTTAGAGTTATCATGTTTATGCCAGTTTTAAAGAAATTTAACAGGTTATTAGGGAAAGATGAGTACTAGTTTAATTTATTACTAAGCCATGGCCAATAAGAGTTTGCAAAAGGAAAAGAAAAAAGAAGACATTTTGAAGTTTCTAACTCATTCTCACAAATAGGGCATCTTGAAGGACCTTCATAGCCCATTTTGGTGAATTTATCTGAAGATAGGATTTCATTTTGTAAGGCTGCCCATAAAAGGATTCTTTCTTTTAGTAAGCATGTTAGATCCCAACACAGATTAAGATGAATATAAATTTTATCCCAATGTTTTGAGTTTATAATTTTCTCGTAGCCTATTTTAACTCTATAGTTCCCATCCTTTGAGGCTCCCCATATAAGTTTATCTTCCTGATCTTTATGGTTTATTTTACTATTATTAATAAATTGCTTAAAGACATTTCTTTCTTCTTCTAAAAGAGGTGTATTACTTAAAGGGTTCTAATGCCATTTCACATGTTGATTGTTGTTAATTCTAATTTTAAAGTCATTCACCTTTTTTCCCCAAAGACTAGGTACCATATTTTTAATGTTTATTGGCATATTAGAACTATTCAAAGAAGGAAGTCCATCCCAAAAATCTTCCCAAAATAAGACTTCTTGTCTTGAACCTATATCCCAAGTGATATTTTTAGAAATTAATGCCTACCAACTCATCATAAAATTCCAAATTCTAGATCCTTTTGGAGGATCAATAGTTCTAAACAAAGTTACTAGGTTATTACTACTTAGATATTTTTGGTATAGAATTTTAACCCATTTTCTATTATATTCTTGAAATATTCTCTAGATTAATTTAGCCCCCAAGGCTTAATTTTTCAAATTAATTTCTTTTTATACCTAATCCTCCATATTCTTTAGGTTTACAAATATTATCCTATTTAATCAATGTTTGGTTTTTCTTTTCTTCAATGTCTTACCAAAATAATTTCTTAATTTTAGAGTCTAATTTTCTCTTAATACATTTGGACATAGGGAGACAAGACATGTGAAAGATAGGAATAGCTGAAAGTACTAATTTAATCATTTTTATCCTTTCTACTTTAATTAGCTATCTCCCTTTATAGCTACCCACAATCTTATCTACTTTGTCTAAAATTGTGTCCCAAGCTTTACTATTTTTTACTCCTTTCTCAATTTGAATACCAATATTTTTACAAGGGAATGCTCCTTTTTTATATCCCATTATACTACAAATGTATTTCTCCATTTTTTATTTTGTGATAATAAAAAAGATCTCTAATTTATTAACGTTTACCCTTTGACTTGAAACTTTGATGCAATTATTAATTATCTGTTTGAAGTTGTATGCTTCTTCCATCAAATATTCACTTGGTAATATCATATCATCTTTGAATTATTGATGGGTAAAATTCACTTGGTAGTATTTTATTATCTACAAATTCTTGATGGGTTATTTAATGACCCATTTTGACACATATAAACTAGCAAAATGATTCCTTAGAGGTCCTAGTGTTGACATATCAGTCAAGCTTGTTATTAGTGACATACACTTATTCATATTGTAAGTATCTACCAAGTTTATTGTATAGTTAATAGTGTTAACCAAGCATTTTAGTTTTCACTAACTTATATAGTTACTATTGAGTCCTTTGGATGAATTCTAGTGTATACCAAGCAGTTACAACTATTGTGAAGATCAGCAATGTAAACTAAGCATCTCAATTTATGTTGAGTTTACTAGTGTAAACCAAGTTGTGTAGTGGTTACTAAGTTTGTAGTTGATGTGATGCTAGTCTAGTGTTGACCAAGCTACTTAGTGTTAACCAAGTGACTCAATTTATTCCAAGTTCAAGGTGATAGTGTTTATCGAGCTATGCAGTGGTAACCAAGTGATTTAGTTTATATGACGGGTTTCATAGCATTTGCCAATTCACTAGTGCAAATTGAGTTCAAGACTACTTGGAAGTGATCAGTATGGATCGAGCTTCTATGTCTATTGAGTGGATGATGATCCCAAGTAGTGATAGTGGATGCTGAGTATCAAAACCTCACCGAGTTAGTCTTTAGAATTTGAGTGTCTACATTTGAGCCGACTTTGTAACATTTGTGTAAACTTGTATTGTGGCTGACTTTGTAATTGTATAATTGGATTGCTATATATGTAATGAATTGTATCACATCCAATGTATGCATGTAATCAATAAGGAAGTAATGTGATCATCATAGAAGAACAAAAGTGCAAATTAAAAAGGCTACAATAGTATAATAAGTAGCAAAGATTCATCTATCACAATAAGATGATTTGCAGACTCAAAGGATTCTCATTCAAAAAAAAAAGTTGTAGATCAGAGATTAGGCACTACTTCATCCTAACAAGTGGATTAGTCAAATCCTTTAAACAAGGTAGACCTAAGAGTCTTATACAAATCTCTTTATCGAGTGCATACTTCATTATATGTTTGTAAATCCATTAACAAGGTGGACCTAGCAGTCCTTATTGCTCCTCATAGGGAAGATCATCAGAAGTGATCAATGTAAGCCTTAATAGGCCAACTTTATACTACAATACTAAATCTTGTGGGTATCATCCCCACCCAAGTTTTACTTTCTATTTGGAAGGTTTCTAGGTCACCAAATCTATGTGTCAAAGTGTAATGTATGCTTTCATGTTTTTAGTTTCTCATGTATGCAGTTAGATCAAAATTTTCATATTGGATTAAGTGTTAATTGGTTTAAAGTTTTAGAAGTTACTGATTCACCCCTCCCCTCTCAGTATCTTAGTCTTTAAGAATATTTCCAACAATTGGTATCAGAGCTTTGTGGTTCTTAGAGAAAATTTTAACAACTTGAGCAAAGATCAAAGGCCATGGAGATATTCAAACATGACAAGGCTATTAATAATGAGAAGCTAGGTTTGGAAATGGCTATTTCCCAACTCAAGAAAGCATAGCAACTCTCTCAATCTTTAAAAAGAAGAAAAGATCTTGCAATTCAAATGAATGATCATCTCTACATTGAAGAAATAATTGAAGATCTTCATTCAAACAATCTAGATGAAACCAATGAAGCAATCAAAGAACTCTTAGAAAAGAACGGTTCACTGCAAGAAGTAAGAAAACTAAGAAGAGAGCGAGAAATTCAGTTAGTAAGATTATGTGAAGAGAAAAAAAAGATAATCAAAGAGATAGAAGGAAAGGACAATGAAATCCAACACCTATCCCTTTAGCAAGTAGACTTCATTGATCAGCTCACCAATGTAAATGAAGAAATCATGAACCTGAGATTAGAGAATGATCTAAACTTTGAAAGGCAAACCAATGAATGAATGATGAGATCCCAAGTAGACATGAATCAATTGAATGAGAAAAATCTCTATAGACAAAAAGGAAAAGTAGTAATTGGATATATAGAAGAAGGATAATCATCCAGGAAAGGAGCTCAAAAGAATCAAAGACCTGATTACAATCAATGTGGTAAGATAAGTCATACATTAAATAAATGTTGGAGCAATGGTAAAGCAAAATTCAATGAAAAATACTACAATTGCAATTAGCATGGTCATAAGGCTAATGAATGCAAAGAGAAACCAATAATTGAAGGCAAATGTCACAAATGTAAGAAACATGGACACAAGTCATCAGAATACAAAACCAAGACATTGAATCTAGTAGAACAATTTGTAAAAGCTATATTTGGTTGGGACTACAACACCTAGTGCAGATGTCATCACTATGGAGAATTTGGACATATTGGAATGAACTGTGTAAAACACAATATGAAGAAAAGAGATACTACTAAAAGATGTTTCATTTGTATAGAACTTGGTCATCTTACCAAGAACTATATGAGTACTCATAGAATTGAAGATGAAAAGAAGGAAAAAGCTGATAACATCCAAACATAGATGAGATAGCAATGGGTTCCAAAGTCTATTGAGAATGCAAGTCCAAACAATGATGAACAAGTCACTCAAGAATTGCGTGACTCCACAATTTCTACTTGATTTTTCAAAGGAGAACTAGGACCAGGCTACCAAAGAAGACATCCAAATCAGTTCCAATTGAAAGGACAAAAGATTCATATGTGTATTCAAGATATAAAGGGATCACCAAGAAAAAGGGTACTAGTTGCTATCGAGTTACTTTCCTTACTAAGTGAGGTCAGGTCATAGACTCTACCAAGCGAGGTTAGGAGTAACTAAATTTCATATGGTTACCAAATGATGGGAGACTCTATTGAGTAATCAATAAAAGGAAGTAGATGATAGTCTATCAATTTGATCTACCACTCATACCAAAAATTTATGGAAAAATTTGATAGAAGGAATAAAATCGAAGTCATTTTTATCGTGAATTTTCAAGAGCTATTGTGTAGAGTGATCTTCAAGAGCATCCAAGTGATTTGAGTGAATTTTTATCAAATGTTTTGAATTCTCTCAAACCCTACCAAGTGAAGATGACATCTAGTAGCAGCAAGGAAAAGTGAGGTTCAGACATGCTAGTTTTTGGTGTAGAATGGAAGGCTCCAGACTTCAAGCTCACTCCTAAAATCACTAAAACCCTAGATTTGAGTGGATCACAGTCACAAATCCCTCCAAAGGTACTATTGATTAACAAAATTCATTCTCATTTTAAATGCATGATTCAAGATTTGGTACTTTGGAAATGTATGAAGCCCTAGAAAAGTTGTGTGTAAATGACATCTTGAAACCTGATCATCAACACCTTGAGACAAAAGGATTAACCCTTATTCCTCACATGTCCCGTTAATTCCAAGTAAAATGGATTAGGTTTATTTTAGTTAGACGTACAATGGATAGTTATGGTTGGAACAACCAATTTTGATCACAAAGAAGATGATTCATAGAATCACTAATCTCCCAATGTTGGCTAAAGCTAAGACAACCAAAACCTTAGGTCAGGCTGAACTAGAAAAGAAAACTATAGTAGAATGGGATGGTAGAGGCATGAAGATAAGCAATGTCACAAACATAGAATTTAATTTTAGTATTTATATCATTGCACACAAGATCTACAGTTCAAGCAGGTTGAATAGTGTGTCGTGTGAAGTAGTTGATCTAGCATACAAGGTAGTCAAGAATAATCTCTCTCTTGATCTTGCTAAGCTACTATTTATTCAATTCAACAAGAATATGAAGAGCATCAGAACATCAAAGAAAAACCCATGTAAGTTTGGCTCTCTATTGACATGTTTATTCATTTATGTTTAGAAATTGTTCCCTTCGAAAGGTTTAGTTGTATGGAGAAAAGATGCGCCAATACTCTACCAGATTAATGAGTACATTGCTAAGATGAGAGATAATTAAATAGTATCATGGATAACTATTTTGATGCATTTATAGAGAAAATGAATAATAGATTCAAGATTCCAAAGAAATTAGTTGAAGATTACAAGGATGATGTGTGTTTCATGGTAGATAGTGATAAGGTATACATTTAGATAGTTAGGCCTAGAATTGCATGGGTGAAACCTCTTGGATATGAGGTTAATATAGATGAAAATAAGGATATAATTGAGGCACTTGTAAATGAACTAGTTGATCCCAAGGTTTCATATTTTGGTACATATGATGAAGCCAAAGCCAGGATAAAACTAGAGATCAAGCTCCCTTAGGCAGTAGTAAAAGGCAAGAAAATAATTTCAAAATTGAAAACTAGTTCTACTCTTTTGTTGACCGATGGAAAAGGTGAGGATGAAGAAGAGGAGGATGATGAAGAACCATAGGAAGAGGAACCACTAAAGAAGAAGGGAAAGGTAATCATTACCAAGCCTACCAAGACATCTACTGCTGTGTTTACCAGAAGATCCTCAAAGAAGAAAGCTGATAAGGAAGGAGGAGATATAATATTCAAAAAACCTCCACCCACCTTCCATGATAGACTAAAAGAATTGTAGGAAGGGGTTGGTATAACATATTTTAAAGCATTAAAGTATGAAATTAGGACTGAGGAAGAAAAAAAGAAAATTGAAGATTTGGTATTGGATAAAATGCGTAAGTGGAAATACTCACCTGACCAAATTACTTCTTAGATTCCTAAAATTTTGATGGATACAATTAGAGCCAAGATGAGAATTTTCCATGAAAACTATAAAAGAAATCTATGGGAAAAACTTGAGGTAGCTTATTTTGAGCTTAATAGACAAGGAGGTTAAGGAATCTCTAGAGAAAAATGAGGAAAAATTAACTCTAAAATTCAACACTTGTTTGGTTCGAATGAAAGATATTGAGCATGTTGTAAGGAATGCAAAAAATACATGGAAGAATATCTATCTTCTTCAAAAAATGAGTGATTTTGCTATTGATATGAAAGATGATGATGATGATAAAGAAGAGAAAGATGAAGAAGGAAATGATGAAGAGACAACACATTTTTGATAACATTGATAATGAAGAGGAACAAGAGAAAGACACTACCAAGGAAGAAATACAGGATGATGAGGAAACTAACCTAGTTAAGATTGCTGCAGTAGTTACAGCCTCACTTCCTCACTCTCCAAGCAAAATAGTAACAATATCAAGCATGGAGAACACCTTAGTAGGATTGATTGTGACTACTAATGACAACACTAATATCTAGTCAATCTTTGCACTAGTTCAACTCAACACATCATTGACTAAAGTGACCTCCACTTCATCTATCAAGTTGTAGACTCTTCCCTCTTCTACTGTGTTGGATACAATAGTTTTGGACACATAAATTTTGGATACATCAATATTGGCTACTACAGGTATTTCTACTAGTATTTCTACAATAAGTGCAGTATCAATTTTTGCAGCAAGTCCTATTATGTCTACTATTGTTTCCATTCCTAGAAAGCAAGAAATAAGTGTAAGGATAGTTTAGACAAAGCATCAATTGAGCACAAAATTTTTGGGTAAAGGAAAAGAAAAGGAGGAGGAAATAAACCTTGATGAGGAAATAATGATCCCAAATTGGGACTTATCCAAACTCAATCTAGATCAAATGCAGACATTTAATGAACTTCTCCAAAAGAAAGCAAAGTAGTAGAGGAGAGAGGAAAGAGAAAAATAATTTAAAGTTATTGAAGATGCCAAGAATATTTTGGTAGAGGCTATATGCATAGAGATTGATTCCTCTCGACCAATTTTGTTTTAGTTGGCAGAAGCAGTCCAAAAGTTCAATGAAGATGTAGATGGATAGGACAAGTTACTACAAAAAGTAGAGAAGAAATTTGAGAATAAAGTGTTACAACACATTGCTCAATAGATTTCCATCTACCAAGTAGAAATCTCTATCATTTTGGGCCCTGTGGAAACATCTTGTACTAATGTATCATCATTTTTTGGTAAGTTAAGTGATGTTTCAAATTTCACTAAGGAAATAAAGGAAAAATTATCCAAGATTGATGAAGATCTCAAGGTGAGTTCTTAGCAGTTGTAGCTTGACCCTAGTTCAAGTTCTACTCATTTCAAGAAGATTAGATTTTTGACAGATATGCAAGCAAAATTGCTGAGAGAAGAAGCAAGAATTAGATCTACATTGGTATATATTTAAAATATGATTCTCCCTAACATGGATGCACCAAAAAAGCATATTTCACATGCAAAAACCCTCATCCATGACAACAACTTCTCCATAGCAGACCACATGATTGAGTTGTTAGTAGAAGTGAAAATTGCACTACACACATGTAAGGTCTTGTAGGACAATTGGGACAAAACTTTGGCTATCATACTCAAGGTAAATTCAAACTTTTTGTCTCGTTTTGACATTAATATATAAATATATAGAATAAATATTTGGCATTATTGTCAAAAAGGGGGAGAAGATTAAGATATGGGAATGATGAGTTATGGGGGAAAAATATGTAAGAATTGATACATAAGCTAAAAAGGAAATGGGGGAGATAGATGTGAGATAAATATAAATAATGATTCAAAGAAGAATTTATAGCAAGTGTATATTGGAGATGAATTTAGATGTATAATATACTATATAGGAGCCTTACCATGTACATAAGTATATCTTACAAAATCAATTTTAAAAAATCTCAAAAATAGTATACTCTATCGAGCTACAATCACAAGGTGATGGATAATGATATTCAAGAACTTTTTGAATTTAGTTTTTGCTAATAAGTTTTTTTATCACTAATGCCAAGGGGGAGATTGTTGACATATCAGTCAAGTTTGTTATTAGTGACATACATTTATTTAGATTGTAAGTATCTACCAAGCTTATTGTATAGTTAACAGTGTTAATGAAGCATTTCAATTGTCATCAAGTTCTACAATTTCTATCGAGTCCTTTCGACAAATTCTAGTGTATATCAAGCAGTTACAATGATTGTGAAGATCAATAGTGTAAACTAAGCATCTTAGTTTATGCTAATTTTACCAGTGCAAACCAACTTGTACAGTGGTTACAAAGTTCGTAGTTGATGTGATGCTAGTCCAGTGTTGACTGAGCTACTCAATGTTAACCAAGTGACCTAGTTTATACAAAGCTTGAGGTGATAGTGTTTACCAAGCTATGTAGTGGTAACCAACTAATTCAGTTTATATGATGAGTTTAATAGTATTCATCGAGTCACTAGTGTAGATGGAGTTCAAGACTACTTGGAAGTGATCAATATGGACCGAGCTTCCATGTCTTCCAAGTGCATGATGATGCCAAGTGGCGACAATGGATACTGAGTATCATAACCTCATCGAGTTAGTCTTCAAAACTTGAGTGTCTACATTTGAGCCAACTTTGTAATAATTGTGTAAACTTGTATTGTGCCTGACTTTGTAATTGTATAATTGGATTGGTATATATGTAATGTATTATATCACATCCAATGTATGCATGGATTCAATAAGGATGTAATGTGATCATCATAGAAGAGTACAAGTGCAAATTACAAAGGCTACAATAGTATAATGAGCAACAAAGATTCATGTATCACAACAAGGCGATTTGTACACTCAGAGGAATCTCATTCAACAAAACAAGTTATAGATCAGAGATTAGCTATTGCTTCATCCTACCAAGTGGATTAGTCAAATCCTTTAAACAAGGTAGATTTAACAGTTTTATGCAAATCTCTTTACCAAGTGCATACTTCATTATATGTTTGTAAATCCTTTAACAAGATGGACCTAACAGTCCTTATTGCTCCTAATAGGGTAGATCATCAAAAGTGATCAATGTAAGTCTTAACAGATGAACTTTATACTATAGTACTAAAGCTTGTGGGTATCATCCCAACCCCAGTTTTACTTTCTATTTGGAAGGTTTCTGGGTCACCAAATCTATATGTCAAAGTGTAATTTATGCTTTTATGTTTTTAGTTTCTCATGCATGCAGTTAGATCATAATTTTCATATTGGATTAAGTGTTAATTGGTTTAAAGTTTTATAAGTTTTAGAAGTTATTGATTCACCCCTCCCCTCTCAGTAACTTAGTCTTTAAGAATATTTCCAACACCTAGGACCCTTAGAGACACATGTCATCATCAAATTTGCTGAAAGGGGTCATAGGTTACCTAATGACTCCTTTTGACCCATATGAACAATTTTAATATGTCCTTAAGGCTCCGAAGATCCCTAGGGACATATGTCATCATCAAATGTGTCGAAAGGGGTCATAGGTTATCCAATGACCCCTTTAAACACATATGAACAAGCATAATGTGTCCCTAGGGGTCCTAGGACCCCTAGTGACACATGTTATCATCAAATATGTCAAAAGAAGTCATAGGTCATCCTATGACCCCTTTCAACACATATGAACAAGTGTAATGTGTCTCTAGGGGTCCTAGGACCCCTAGAGACACACCTCCTCATCAAATGTGTTGAAAGGCATCATAGGTTATTCTATGACCCCTTTTGATCCATATGAACATGCACAATATGTCCCTAGGGGTCCTAGGACCCCTAGTGACACTGTCATCATCAAATGTGTTGAAAGAGGTCATAGGTTATGCTATGTCCCCTTTTGACCCATATGAATAAAAAAAAAGTGTCAAAATACTATAGAACAGATGTCCTTATATACTATATAATATAATATAATATAATATGCTCTAATATAATATTATTTATAATATAATATAATATAATGTAATATAATGTATTATATTATAATATAATATAATGCCATACAATACAATATATTATATCTTAATATAGTATAATATATTATAAAACAAAAAAAAAATCATTTCTAATAGAAAATACCTCATTTCCATAACAATTAAAAGCACACACAAGACTTGGACATTATATGGATCATGGAGGGGATAATCACAATCCTTCATCAACTTTCAATCTCCACCCTCTTTTTTCATGTGATTTATTTGTATATGTTTATTTTATTGGTGACCTTTTTAAAAAATGACTGTGGTTCCCTTACCCAAGACATGCAAATATTCAAATGTTGTTTCATGGGTTTTGAAAGTTTTGTGAGAAAAAAAAATTGGGGTGCAAAGTTTCAAAAAGTGGTGGAATGAATTTATTAGGAAGCTTGAAATTGTTGACACTATGGGGAGCAGTCGTAGGTGAAACTTTGAATGGAAGAGGAAGGTGACAAATGAATGAAAATCACATCACATATAGTCCAAAGTTTTTACAGTCAAACCACTAGTTTTTTGAGTATGGGTTGCTAATTATAATAGTATTATCTCTCCTTCCATTGTTCCTCTTTATTGCACTCCTAATGAGCTTTATCTTTATTAATAGGGTTTCTCTTGATTGGGTTGTTTTCCTTCTTGATCTTTCCATCTTTATTAGTTAATGTGTTGTTTTTAGCTATTTGTTTCTTACTCAAGTTCCAAATTTGATTATGGAAAATCTCTTTCTCCATTTTTGTGTATGTTTATTTATCTAATTTTACCCTTAGGATTCTTTGATTATTTTCTTTAGATAGTCGCTCTTTCTCTTTATGGATACAACTTTCAGATTTTTTAAAACTAGGTTTCTTGACAGATGTGGTTGGGAAATCTTAGGGTTATCTGTAGTTGCATTATCCTTTTCCTATTTTAGTAGATCATTATTGTAAGTATCTTGTAACTTGCCAAAGGATTGGAACATTAGATCATTGAAATTATGGTTCATACTATATTTTTTTGGCAAAAAAATTAACTGCTTTTTTGTTTTCTTTTTTATTTGGATCCATCTTGGTTCTTCATCCAGATAAGATGAGAGATTTTTTGTGTATTCAAAAACTTGTTTCTTTATGTTAGAAAGATTTTTCCCTAGGTCTTTTCATGGTTTTAGAGATGGGATATGGCCTTACATGATTTTTTTCCCATTCTATCTTATAGATGTTTCCAAAGTATTCACTGATTATGTTGCTAAAACACTAAAACAATTAGAACAATGAATAAGCGTGAGTTGTATTTTTTTGCAATTCACATATTTGGTTCGGGAGTAGAAGTTTATTTGTTTTTCATGCTCTTGCTTTTGTTTCTCAAAATAATTGGACTCCTTCCATCTTTTTTGCATAATCTCAAAGAATAACCCCATTTTTTTTGATATTTTGACCATTTAAACTTAATATTGATTTTAAATTTTCAGCTTTTTATATTTTAGTTATATAATTTTGCATTAAATAATACATCTATTAAATTTATTGATATATAAATACATATTGATATGATATTTTGTTTTAGACAATTTTTTTTAATAGTTTCGTACAATCATTCTAATTTTTTTAGGATAGTTATTCAATTTTTACTTTCTTATGGTATCATTTTCACTATACCTAAGTTGTAGTGCCTCTCCCATTTGACTTTTGTAAGTCATCCTGATGGATGCAACCTTGTTGATCTTTCATTGAGATGGGATCATGATTGTGAACATGAGTGGTCTACACCGTTGGGATGATTTGATTTATGTTTTTGTATCAATTGCTTTGATTATGCTTATGGCTGATATTTGAAATTATGATGTGATTTATGGTTCACTGAGGTTTGTGCCAGTGGTTACTAGGATCAATGTGGTATTATGAGGTTGTTCCATGATTACCCTAAGATGTGTGCAGAGATTCCACTGTGTACTTTTTACTTGCTACCTTGGACTAGGTTCCTATAGCAATGGTTAGTCATGTTTATGATGGTGTTTGTTTTTGTGTTTTAAGTTCCACCGTGTTGTTGTTTAAACAACCATGATTAAATGCTTTAATAGTTAGGAATGGATTGTCCTTGTTGGATTCATTGGTTATGTGCTACAAATATTTACCTTGTTATATTCTGATCCAAGAGATATTTGTTACTCATGTTATGTTTACATTTGAGATGACCTAAGGGTCAGATGTTATACCTTGATTTCAGTATCATAGATGTTAGATTACTATGCTGTTTAGTTGATCATATTGCATGATGATGCCATTTTGAGATGACAGTATGTTTTATGATGATATTTGGTTATTTGGTATTTGGACATATCATTGATTATGTTATGTGATGGATTTAATGCTATGGTTATTTACTTCATTCCTGCATTGTTATGCTTTATGCGAACAAGAGTGATGTAAATAGATTATTTTGATATAATTAAATAAATGGTTAAATTAGGTGATTTATTGCATTTACCACTTCGACTATGTTATTATATGCAATTGCACTTGATCATGTTGTTTAATGTGCAAGATTTATATCCCTGGGAGTGGCACATGGAGTTAATGATTTAGCCATTCATATTTTACCAATTTCATCCCTGTATGGTCAACATATCTTTATTTTAATTATTTAATTAATCCTTTTAGTAATTATTAAATCTGAACTCATTTGCATTATGTGATTAGACCAATGAGCGTGTCTGTGCATTTAGAGTTTCGCATTGTTGCGAAAGTTGTTAAATTTTTTTGTGTTTTTGGGCTTTTTAGTTGATTTATTTTAATTTTTGGTAGCTTTGCCATAGATGAATTCCTATTTATAGGAATAGCCTATTTTTGTTTGGGTTGATTCAAAGTTTAACTAGGTTGGCTAGTTATTTTCCCTAATCAATTATTCACTCAAAGAGTGAATAAGTATCCAAAAAAGAATTTAATTCCTCAGTTCTCACTTTCAAATTAAAAAGTTGGAGAGTAAAACCCAAAATCCTCTTCATGAGGATTTTCTATTTTTTTCGTTGTGGGAGCTACAAGAGTGGGATCGTCATGAGATTAGGCTCATTGGATCTAGCTCGGGGAAAACTTGGATTATTGCAATTTTCAGCTACTTCTGTGGGCTATTTATTTTATGCTTTAGATTCCCATTTTTCCCTTTTGGATGTGAGGTAGGGCTTTCTTGTTTTATGGTTTCGGCTCCATTTCTGCTTCTATTTTTGGTAGCCATTAGTTTGGAGGCTGATAACTAGTGGTCCCCTCTGTTTCTGTATGCTAGCTCTACTCGGTTGGGTGGGTATGAGCATTTCCCTATTTTTCAAGTTTAGGGTTTAGGGTTTTGCACCATTATGCTAGCTATTTTTGGATACAGTGTCTGAACTTGTTTATTTTTGGAATTTTGGGGTTTTTGTACCCAAATGTCAAATGGGTTTTAATTTCAATTTTGTTAAAATCTTGGGGGTTTTGCCTCATTTTGCGTGTCACTCTATTTTCTCAAGTTTTCTTGGCACAATGTGGGTCATGGACCTGGATGATCCATTTGTATATCAATCAGACCACTATTGCACTTTTATGTCGCATTGGTATGCGTATCACACCTGTACTCATGACTTTGTGTTCAATTGAGTGATTTTATACCTGGTGTTATGGTTCTTTTGGACCTTTGCTTTTTTTTTGTGGACACTAGGATTCATGTAGAATCCATGCTCCCAGATTGAGGCCGATTGAGTGAGTTCATGATGTTGGGTCTTGTTGCATCATTGGGATTCATGTAGAACCCATACTCTTAGATTGAGGCCGGTTGAGTGATTTCATGATGTATGTTTTTATTGGCTTTGGGATTTGTGTAGAATCTATCCTCCCAAGTTGTTTTTGGTTGAGTGATATTTTGCATTGTGTTCTCATCCAGTCCTTGTGTTATGATCTTCATGATGGTGGAGTATGTGTGCATACATTTTTCAGAGGACTTCCATGGTACTTCTAGAAGTTATGATCATTGGGGTTGGGATGGGAGTATGCATGCCCATGGGCACTTGTCATAGGATGAGCTTGGGTAGGGTAGGGTAGCATATGGAGGGGGTGTCTATCTCCCAGCTCGGCGATCATGGCACCGAAAGTTGGCAGAGGATAAGAAGTTTTAAGTAAGTGATAACTAAATAAAAATGTGTGTGTTAATAAAACTTAAGATAATGAAAAGTTTCATATTTGTGTGATGGTTCCAAGGGAGTCCCTTGAGAGTGTTGCCACACGTAATCTAAACTTGGGCTTTTGGATGCCAACCGACTGTCTAGGATGTCAAACCCTACTTAGTAGCTTATTGAGTGTCTGACTAGGACCTATACTCCATGCATTGTCTTAGGTTCTTGGTTACAACCATCATAATATCTAGCGTGAGTGTTAGTCATGGATGTTGTTTTTATGTGTTTATGATTGGATCATTATATCCATCAACACAGTGGGTGTGGACCTATGGGTGTCACGTGGTTGGGAGGTGTAGCTACCCATACCGCTACTAGGGACTGGTGTACAAAGACAATCTTTTATTCTAGTTCAACCATTGCTAGATGTTTTCACGTGATGCTTCAGGTTCAGGAGTACACTTTCTTGTGATATATGCTTTCATTGGAATGCTTGAATATCATGCTTAGATAATGTTAGTTTATTTGATGCATTCCCATATTATGATGTTTAGCATATGACTAGATGATGTGATTTGTTGTATTGGACTATCTTATGCTTTTCTACTAGCATGTGATAGGTGATGTTATCTACTTTATAGGATTATCTTATGCTTTCCACTAGCATGTTAGATTTCTTTATGCTTGTGATTGTAGCATGTTTTAGTAGTGACATCCCTATTACGATAGTACTGACAATCTGATCGGTGGCTTGGGATGTTATGCATAGGGGATAGCTAGGGCCCATGATGGTCTTATGATGCTATTGATCATTGGGAGGAAACACATACTTAGTTGTTTTGTTCATTGCAATGTTAATTGTGTTATTGTGATGTTGCTTTTAGTACTCTGCGATGTTTCCCTTTTGTACTTTTGCTTCTTACTTTTTGTTAGATGGTTAGTTGTTGTTCTTTCTATCTTTCATATTTGGTTCGAGTGTTCTTACCTCAAAGTGTGGATCTAGTACTCCCTAGTGTGGAGGTTTTATACTTTGTTTTACCTTCTTGTTTGACTTTTTAGTGTTTCTTATTTACTTGGGCAACCATGTGTCAGCATGGTGCGATACAATAAAGTATCACATGTCCATTAGGATCTTGTTGTGCGATACTAGAAAGTATTGCACACCTAAGGTAGAAATATCATAGTATCACACCCCCTTTGAAGAAATATCATATGATACCTAAAATGTATCACACAAACTTGAGATAAGTATCATCCAGTCCTTGAAAATGTTGCCCTCCTTTAGAAGTATTGCACGATACTGGAAAGTATCTCCCGGTGTTGATTTAAAGTATCACCTAGATTTTGTAAAAACTTGTGCGAGTAAGTAGTAGGAACTCTTTCAGAGTTGTTTCAAATACTCGCTTCGATGTTCTTCAATCCTTTGGTGTTCCAATTTGATTCCAGTTGTGTGCTTTCCTTAGTTAGTCCTTTGGGGTTTAAAATATATCATATAAGTATAAGTTGATGTATATTTAATTCCTTATACTTAAGATATATTTTAATATATGCAACAATTCATTTGAGATAGGTTCCAGACCTCTACAGGCTAAGATAAAGACTAGGATATTTCAAGGCTTTAGGATTTCTGACTTAGCCTATTTTTAGGAGTTAGCTTTTATCTTTTAGCTTGGTTGATCTCTGATGTTTTCTTGTTTTTGTTTTGGTTAGTAGTGGCATTTGGAGATGTGTTGGTGTTTGGATGATTTTCAGTCTTCTTTTATGATCTTTGAGATCTGTGTATGTTGTTAACATGTGCATTCATACTTGTAAAAAAACAATTTATCTTGCTTGTATTTCATCCTTGTTTCCAAGGATCTCCGGGCGGGGCATTACATAAGTAAAATATAACCTTTTAATAAATCATATTCTAATATATCTTATTAAATTATATTTAATATTATAGTTATATCTAAAGAAAAATACTTGCCTCTACATGGCACTTGTCTCTAATTGCTAGTGATTACTTAGTCTTGATTACCCTACTTAGTAATTGACTAGTCATATCATTTCCTTCTTTATCATTGGTTTGAATCATGACATTTATACTAATTGATGTTCATGTTAATAAGACCGTGTCTTATGAAAAATAACTTCTTTCAAAATAGAATTAGGATCCTACAAACTATATAAGAGTATTTAGTAATTTATAAATTTTATAATGCATTTCAATTTAAAAATTTAAGTTCCTAGGAAAAGTGGAACATGAATAGAGGAATGATGAGTGATGCTGAGGATTTATATGCATGCTAGGGCTTGTGTACCCTAGCTCACATATTTTTGGTTTTTTCTATAGAATAGGAATTGTGAGGGTGTCAAGATAGGAGATTGGGTGGGGATATTTACAATGTATGCTAGGGAGGGGTTTTGGTGTAGGATTCACAAGGGGATTTTGTGTTGAAAGTGGTTTTACTCTTTCACAATTTTGTTAAAGGTTTAATGGGGAAGCTCCAAGTGTCCAATAGTTTGATGGTCATTAGCTCCAAGCCAATTTTGGGGTCTTCTTTAGGATTTTATGCAACACAGCCTACATCATTTCTTATAGGGTAGAGCTTGAAATTGAAAAAGGTGAACAACTGTCTTCCGCACAACCATGATTGAATAGTCTTGGTTATTTCTCTTGAATTGATTACGGAAGATGTCGATTATTAGAATTGGCATGCACTAATCTCTAAATTTCTAGGAAGCTATATTTCCCTGTTGACACTTGAGGAGTGGATTCATTGTACATATCATGATGAAGGTGATTTGGAGATCACAATTTCTTTGAATAGTTATTTACTTAACTTTTTTGAATATGGTTGATAGGAATTAGGTTTTTGAGGGAGGGCCTTGCTTCTATAATCATGTTGGACTAGTTGTCAAACCTAACATGTGGGGTTTAATTCACTATAAGAGTTTCCTTTTGTACCATCTTGAATTGGAAGCACTCCAATTTCATGAAGGTTTATTCAATGCAATTCTATAATTTATTTGCATTTATCTTCTATTTTTCCTCCATTTAAATAATTAATTTTATTTCATTGGACCTTCTATTAATTTAGAATTAATATGGATGGGTTGGCCCTTTATTTCTCTTAAATATTGTATCCTCATTTATTAATTAACTTAAATTAATATTTAAAATTGGTTCCATCTTAGTTAATATTTTATCTCCCCTATAAATTAGTATTATTTGTCACATCTTATTTTATAAATTGGGTTATACCTTTATTAATTCAAATTAATAATCTTAATTTACTCCCTTAAAAGCCCTCATTTATTGCTCCACTTTAAGATGAGTATCATCTCATTTTAAAGTTTGAGGCATTGGCCACCTTGAGATCTTTGAAAAATGGAGCATTCTCATTTAATTTTCACATGATCACAACATCATGCATTCACAAAATTAAGAACTCACACTTAAGCTCTCAATTACTCAAGCCTTCAAGCATTTTTCAAGCAATTCCTCCATTGAAGATCCAAGATTCAAGCATTTGAAGGATTTTATCTATCAATATATTCTTCAACATCCTTTCTTGCATCTTCTGCATCCATCCATCTTCATCTTCTTGATCCACATCAATTGGTGAAGTAAGCACACTACATTTGATTCGAGAGATCCTACTATTGTAAGGAAAATTTGTACATTTACTTTACATTTCTGCAATTCAATTCAAGGTTAATTCCTAAACTAGGGTGTGACCAATTCATCCTTGTTTTCAAGGATCCACTATTTCCTTGGATCGAGTTTTATTTATTTATCATGTCACATCCAATCTTACATTATTAAAAAATGGATTTTCATGGTAGATAGATCACTTGCCTTGGAGACTTATAATAGTGTGTTATCTTTTTCAAGGAATTACTTTTTCACCTCTTCATCACTTCCATAAGATTCCAAAATAAGAAATTATTTTCCCATCTTAAGATGTGGGGGGGTGGGGTGGGTGGTGGGGGGGGGGGGGGGGGGGGGGGGGGGGGGTTTGTGGTGGCATACATGGTCCCATTATTTTCATATGTCTTGGATTTGGTTAAATAACATGATACAAAATTGCTAGACTATTTGACCTATCCTTGCACATTCTCAAATCATTCTCATGGAGTAGTGAAAATGGATTTTTAGTATAGATTACGATACTTTAGCCTCGTGGGATTGGTATGCTTTCTAGGTTATCCTAAAGTCTATGCATTGCCACTTCATCCCTTTGTTTTACACATCTTTTCCCTTTATAGATTAGGCATGATCCTAAAGCATGGATTCTTTATGGGAAAAAATAATCCTTGATATTGGGTCTCTTTTCTTTTGCACACACATTTTCTAAGTCCCATAAATGGGTAACATTGTCTTACAAGACCATGTCATGGCAATCCAAAGAATGTTGATCTATGAATGAACCCTTTGATGGCTTGACTGGTGAGTTACCACCTAATCAAACCATCCAATGCTATTTTTTACAACTCTTTCAATGATTCATAGTAGGTTGGGCACTCTACTGGGTGAGACAATCAATCCCCTTTTCTCTCTTCTTCTTTTTAGTCAGTGATTTCTCTCAAGTGTTATGATCTTGGAGTTATCAAGAGCTTAATCCCTTGGGGTATTGGGTGATTTCTGGTCTCCTCGATTGTAATAAGATCATCTCACATCTTGTGCTCTACTTTACCAAGAGTTTGGATTGAGCCCATACTCTCACTAAAGTAGGGGCTTAACTTACCATTTAAATTGGAAGCACTCCAATTTAATGAAGGTTTAGCACCCATTAAATGTAATTATATCATTTATTTATATTTATCTTCTATTTTTCCCCCATTTGAATAATTTATTTCATCTCATTGGACCTTTAATTAATTTAGAATTAATAGACATGGGCTTGACCTTTATTTTGCTTAAATATTATGTCCTCATTTATTAGTTAATTTAAAGTAATATTTAAAATTGGTCCTAGCTTAGATAATATTTTATCTCCCTATAAATTAATGTACCATCTCAAAATGGATGCACTTTCCTTTGAAGACATTTTAGCCCCCTCTTCATAATTCCCTCTTTGGACCATGAATATGCTTGTTCTTGATCTCCTTTTTCTTGTATCTTCTTCCTCTTTCCACCCTTATTTTTTTGGCACCTACCTCTTATTTTTGTTCCACCTGAGACTTGACATCCAGGATCATGTTGACCTAGTCTATACTAGGTCGACCCATGTCGACCTACTCCTCCTAGGTTGACCAAGCCTTGGACCAAGTTGACCCAAGCTGACCTAGTCCCCAACAATTATGGAGCTTGGGGCCCAAAAGGCCTTAGGGGTTTAATTAATTTTTTGCCATTATCCAGTCGGCATATATTATTTTCCTACTTGAAAAATCATATATAAGGAGACTTAGAGGTTTCATTTTATATCTCATCTCAGAATCATACATTCTCAAGCATGTCATGCAGTCAAGCTCTTTCTCTCAAGTGAAAATTTTTGTGTTTTGCATTCAAGGAGTTCAGGTGCTCAAGTTTTTCAAGCATTTAAGTAAGAAGATTTCTATCTAACATTGAAGGGTCCTTTGTGAGCCTTTCCTCTTCAAGGTCTACCTTATGGTTGGCCATCAAAGGAGGAGATATACATTGAAGCATTCATCAACTTCATTGATGCACTTTTATATCCATGGCACTATGATGGGATTATGGTAGATCTGTTGCAAAGAGTGGAGATATCCTACATTCCTAATTCAAAGTCTACATCACATTTATATACATTCAAACAAAGTGAATCTTAACATTTATCTTTCCTTTTAGTCATTTACATTTACATTTATCAATTATAATTAATTCCTTAACCTAGGGCTTGACCAAGGCAAGCTCTCATCAAACCCCTACCCCTAAACCTTTCATTTTTGTGTTGATTTATAGGTTGGGAGTAAAAGGATTACAGATTTGGAACCTACTATTTGCAAGCTTTCTAGAGTTGCAGTCAATTACAAATCACCAAACTACATCAACTTGGTCATAAGACATCTTCCCAAGTTGACGCAGTTCTCCAATTTCATATTCTCTAGAGATTTTTGGGTTTTGTTCCTTTTGTCATTTCATTCCAAGATTTGCAAATAGATATTCAGATATAGTTCATATCTGCAAGTTTTAGAGAAAAAATAAATCTTCCTTTATGCATTTCAAGGTGATTCATTTATATTTTATTTCCTTTCATAGCTTTACTCTAGATTTATCTCTTAATTGGGTTGATTGTCTTTACATAACAAATCTAGATTTATATTATTTAAGTAATTATTTAATTTCACATTCACCTCATCCTATTAAGGGCCAAAAGGAGTACATTTCCTTCTATTGCCTTCCTCTTTATAATTCAAATGTAGATCTCCACCCTTGGTGGCTTAGTGACCCCATAAATGGAGACCTACATCTTATTAAAGTGCTTCTAGATTACCACTAAACATTTTTGTGAACCCGACTTGTGTCCCTTTCTTTTTGGAGATAGATTATTTATTTTCAAGTGTTTACCTTCCTTTTGGTGAACCTGTTTCCCTCTTTTATAGAGTTTGATTTGGCTATCTTGTGTTTAGATCTCTCTTTTATACACTTTATTACCTTTTCATGGTTAGATCTCATTAGGATTTCCTTTTATGATCTCCTCTTTTATGAGCTTATTTATATGAAGTCCAACCTATACCATTCCTATTAGGAGAAGCTCATGGGATCCTTTGATAATGATTCCTCATTTCTTCCTAGGAATCATGATGACTCTCACATATTTACTCATGATCTTAGTCCTATATTGGAGCATAAGTATTCTCACTCATCCCATGATGATGATGATGCTTTAAGTGCTCCTCCTTTGCAAGTTGATAAGCTTTCTAGTGAATTTGATAAATTGGAAACTTGGATTACTCAAAAGAATTAGAATCCTGATAGCATTTCTACTCTTGAATCTCTTTAAAAACATGTTAATAATGATGAAAATGATTTTTCTATCTTGCATGGTATATGTCACCTTATTAATAATTATGCTAAGTCTTTGACATAATGTGCTCAAGAGATGGGATGTCCTCCTCCTACAATTGTTGAACCTTCCATCCCGATTTCTACTAGTATTTCTAACATAGCTACATATTCTCTACCTCTTATGACTACTTCTACCCAAGTTTCCACTCCTTTAAGTGTTGGTCTTCCTAGTCTTTCACTTCCTATGAGTTTTTGTCCTACTTCCATTCCTTCTTTATTACCTTCATATAATACAGTTCCTCTTACTTATTCAAACCCTTTACCAATTCCTTCTTATCCTCTGCCAATATCTTTACATATTACTTTTGCATCTTATAATTTTCCCAATCCATCCATCATACCTATGTGTACTATAATTTCTTCTAATCCTACCATTAGTACATTTTCTTCGAACTATCACTACTTTACAATGAAAACTTGCTCAATTAACTCAATCTAAGTACAATATTCCTACAGGTGATGTTGCAAATCCCCTTTTCTTAGATATCCTTTGTGTCATTATTCCAAAACATGTTGAGGTACCTCATCTTGAGACTTATAATGGTGAGGAATATCTCCTAATTCATGTTAAAACTTTCCAAACTATATGTACTAATTTTTCTCACAACTATAGGCTTATGGCTAAGTTGTTCCTGCATAATTTTAGGGATAGAGCTTTGCAATATCTCTCTACCACCTTAATCTATTGATTCTTTTCAAGCTCTTTCTAATTCTTTCATTCAACAATTTTATAATAATATTGGTCCTCACATTTCTTTCACTGTTATAATGCATTGTATGTAGAATGTTGAAGAAAAGTTATTGAATTTATTAATATATTTAAAAATTTGTATGCTGTGATTGCTTATCCTATGCTTAATCATGATATTCAGTGTATCTTTATTTCTAATTTACAAAAAAAATTAGGGATAAGATTATCCTAATTGAGTATACCTCCTTTTCACATCTATGTGTAGTGCTTCACCATTACTAGTTACAAGTGAGTCAACTCGAGATCTCTACTCCAATGGATCCTATTTCTAGTGATAAGAATGATGCTGCCACAAACTTAAATAACTTCTCTAAACCTAAAAATTTCATCAAAATCAAGTCTACAAATACAGTTGATGATCAAGTGCCTACTACATCTTGAGGTATGAGTACTTTTTCCTTTGTATTTTCTCCTAATTGTTAGTATACTCAATTATATGAGCCTTTGTCTGAGGTGATGACTAAATTGATCCTTGCCCATGTTCTTAATATTCCTTATATTTATCTTATTAGTAATAGTAAACCTTTACCTAAGTCTTTTCATTCAAATTATTTCTATAAATATCATTGTCAACCAAGTCATGATACTCAAAAGTGTTATGGTTTGAAGAATGTTATTCAGTACCTTATTGATTCTAAGGCCATATCTGTTCATGCTTAAGTTAATAACATGAATAAATATGTTTTTCCACCTAATTATAATTTTTTATATTTATAGTAATCCTTTACCTTCTCACTTATCAAATGTTAATACTCAACCTTCTTCTTCCTATCATCATATTGATTATGATGAGAAGATACATGAAGTGAATCATGTGGTTAATCATGTTGAGTTAGCCCCTCAACCTTTGATTTCTTCTCCACCTAAACCTAAACATACACCTATTATTACCTTTAATCATTCTAATATGCTTAAGGCACCTAATAGTCCTCTTTACATCACTACTAGAGTTTCTCATATACCTTTTCATGGTACTTAGGTTGATCCTTTCTCTATTGTGAATGTTATATTGAAGAACACCTTTTTAACAAACAATTTCATAGAGATACTTATAATTCTACTCCAATATGGAATCAAACTTGTAATGGTTTTCTCTACCATTCTCAAGGTTCTATTACTTTGAAGGTTATTTTTTCAAGGAAATATGTTCTTACTAACTTTTTTGTTATTCCCACTTCTAATGAATTTGAAGTTAAGCTTGGTATTCCATGGCTTTCTTCTATGCAAGACATAGCTTCTCCTATTCATAAATTTATTAAAATTACTCATGATGGAAACATTATTACTATTAATTATTCTCTTTATAAACCATCACATCCTAGAGGTTGTGCTGGGATTGATTTCTATTGGCCACCTTGTTTTAAAAAATCACCTACTCATCCTAATCATCTCTATAGAAGCTATCAAAAACATAACATAGATAAGATCATGGAGCTAAGTCTTCCTAAGGGTTTTTCACCTACACACATCTTGCCTACTACTCCTTCTACTTTTGAACCTATTTTTTCATCTACATCTACTCAACCTGTTGATGTTCCTTCTTTAGAACCTATGGTAGTTGATTCTAATTATTCTACCATGTTTTGTAAGACTATTCATAATCAAGGTGCTCATTAGCATTGCAAGAACCATAAAGATAAAGCTAAGGCTACAACTCATTCTATTAATTCTAAAAATTCATATTCTTCTCAACCTTTACCTTTCTTTGATCAAATTATACATAAGTCTTTGCAAGAAGCTAAACAAGGTAATATTTTGCATATGGATAAACATGATGATTCTGTTAATCTAGATATGAAAGATACCTTAGATAATAGTAGCGATAAAGAATTAATTGATATGGATAGTAATTTTCCTAGAATTCTTTCTACATAGCTTGCAATCCCTCCTAGTAATGATCCTAGCAACTCTCAAAGTCCTTTATTAGAACTAGTTGTGATTCCTACTACAATTGATATTGTTCCTCTTGCAAGTCACTATCCTTATCCTAGCATTTTGGACCAAGATGGGGAGAGGGGCACACACAACACTTGATGTGGACTTTATTCATCATAGTAGTCTTTGTGTTCGTGTTGTGTTTTTCCCTATTTTTTGTTTTAGTTTTATGTTTTTTCTTTTGATTTCTTTAGATGATGCTTGACGCTTTGTCAAGCTCAAAAGGTTAAATTAATCACCCTACCATATACATTCTTCTATATATATATATATATATATATCTATATTTTGTTGTTTTTTATGTTGTTCTTGTGCTATTATTCATACAAGTGGTCTTGTGTAGTTTTCTTGGTGACTTATAATATGTAGCACTGATTCTTTTTAGTCTCCATATTATTGGCCCAAAAAGACTCTTCTTCGTAGCTCTTCTATGTCTTTTCCTCCATTATGTCATTGTTCTACTTCCTTTGGTGAATGATTATATTGTCATACTTGATATAATATTACATATTATCATATGATCTTACTAACCCCAGAGTTAGTAGATCCCATTTTGTGCTCTTTCTTGTTATGTGCTCATTTCCCTTGGTATGTTTCTCTTCTTGGGGACATGTCATAGTGGAAATGCTATTCAGTTGATACATGAATGATTCCATTAATGCCATTGATCTCGTTAAGGTATTTTCAATCCATTTAATATGGGGGCATGCACTCTGCTCATCCATTATCCATGAAATACAAATACTGATTCTATGTATAACTTAGAGTACTTCAACATTTAGTTATTGGTATGATTTCTAAGGTGCACTTAAATCTATGCATTTTTATTTCATGTTTATCCCCCCTATCTCTTTTCTTTGAATTTCTAGGAGTCATTCTTGGGGGCTTGGTCTTTGCTTGGATATCTCTCTAAAATATTGATAGTTTGGAAGGCTTGATGCTTTTTTCAACCCTTCTTTAACTACTAATAGTCTGGGAAGCCAAGTCTTGTTCTGATCCCTTAAGGAAACACACATCCTTATGCATAGGCCACTTTTCAATTCTTCTTTTGGGACATTGAGTTCCCTTGAAGTTGAATCTCTCGATGGACTAACTAGCATGTCACACACACTTGCTAGACCATTTGGTTCATCTTTTGATTAGTTTACTAGCATGTCATGCACACTTGCTAGACCATTTAATGCCATCCCATTTTTTGGATACCTTTACCCATTTCTTTTTTCTTTTCCTTTTGTGGTTCACAATAAGACACACAAACCTTATTGGGAAAGTAACTCCACCCCTTTTTATATTGCCTATCTCTCTTATTATGATTCTAGATGTGATAAAGACTCAAGTCTATTGGGGGATTGATGATTTATTTTCCTCCTAAATCATGATAAGATTTTCTCTTTTTCTCTTGCTCTACTTTACTGTGAGTTTGGAGAAACTCATACTCCCTCTAAAGTGGGGACTAAATGTATTGTCTTAAAATGGACACACTTTACTTTTAAGACCTTTTAGATCTCTCTTCATAATTTCCTCTTTGGACCACAGATATCCCTATGATCAATCTCCTTTTTCTCTTATATTCTTCCTCTCTCCACCCATATCTTTTTGGCACCTACCGATTCTTTTTATGGCACTTGAGACTTGACCTTAAGGACCAATTCAACCTAATCCTTCCAAGTTTACCTAGTCCTTGATTAGGTTGACCTGGTCCTTGATAGTTATGTAGCTCAAGGCCCAAAAGGCCTTGGAGTTTAATTAGATTTTTACCTGTATTATTTTCCCACCTAAAAAATCATATATAAGGAGACATGATTTCACATCTCATCTCAAGCATTTCATGCACTTAGAATTTTTCTCTCAAGTGATAATTTCTATCTTTTGTAGTCAAGGAGTTCAAGTGTTCAATTTTTTCAAGCATTTAAGCAAGGAGATTTGTATCTAGAGTTGAAGTATCCTTTGAGAGAATTTCCTCTTCAAGATCTCGCTTATTGTTGGCCATCAAGGGAGGATATCTACATTGATCCATTCATAATCTTCATTGATGCACTTTTATATCCATGATACCATGATACCATGATGGGATTATGGTAGATTCATTACAAAGAGTGAAGATACCCTACATTCCTAATTTAAGAAATACATTATATTTTCATACATATAAACAAGGTGAATCATAACATTTATCTTATCTTTTAGTCATTTAAATTTACATTTCTCAATTATGGTTAATTCCTTAACCTAGGACTTGACCAAGGAAAGCCCTCATCAAGCCCCAACCCCCAAACTTTTCTTTCTATGTTGATTTGTAGGTTGGGAGTGAAAAGGATTATAGATCTAGAACCTAGTATTCATGATCTTTCTTGAGTCATTAGTTGTATATCATTAAACTACATCAACCTAGTTGTAAGACATCTTCCCAAGTAAACCTAGTCCTTCAGTCTTAGATTTTTGGGTTTTGTTCCTTTCATCATTTCATTTTGAGCTCTACGATCGAATATGTAGATACATTTCAAATATATGAATTTTGGAGCAAAAATACATCTTCCTCTACACATTTTAAGGTGAGTCATTTATATTTTATTTCCTTTCATATCTTTACCCTAGATTGATATCTTAATTGGGCTTATTGTCTTTACATAGCATCCAAATTTACATTATTTAAGCAATTAGTTCAATTTCACATTCATATTATCTTATTAGGGGCCAAAGAGAATATATTTCCTTCTATTGCATTCCTCTTTATAATTCAAACATAGATCTACAATGTAGATTCCTCTCTTGATGGCTTAGTGATCCCATAAAGTGGAGACCTACATCTTATTAAAGTGCTTCCATGTTACCACTAAACATTTTGGTGAACTAAACTTGTGCCCCTTTCTTTTTGGAGTTAGATTTTTTATTTTGAAGTGTTTACATTTTTTTTTGCGTGAATCCCTTTCCTTATTTCATAGAGTTATATTTGGCTATCTTGTGGTTAGATCTCTCTTTTATGCTCTTTATTATCTTTGCATGGTTAGATCTCATTAGGATTTCCTTTTGTGATCTCCTCTTTTATGAGCTTAATTATAGGAAGTCCAACCTTTAGAATTCACGTTAGGTGAAGTTTTAAACTCATGGGCTCATTTGATCATGATTCCTCTTTTCTTCCTAGGACTTGTTGGGACTCAAAATCGCCTTATTGATTTGAATACCATTCCAAACTTTTGAGCCCTTTAAAGCACATTTAATGCATGTGTACCTGACTATCCTTTTGAGGCCTAAGAGATTTTTAATGGTTCTAAAACTTTGCATTCGACATATCTATGCATACCATGAAGATAAATTTCCATTCCGAGTCATTTTGTGAAGTTCCATTTTGAGAAATGTCCAAATTTGCATTTTTGCCTGTGTTAAACAACAACAGGAGGCCTAGTTTGTATTTGAATATCTCTCACCCAGTAATGTTTCATGACTCACAACTTTGGGAGTGCTTAGTATGCATATCAAAGGACCTATGTTTCAGATTTTATGTCATTTTGACATTTTTTGACTAGGTTTTGAATCCCTCAAAATGTTGGGATTAAAGATAGTGTAACTGAGAGGGGGGTTGAATCAGTTACATAACAAAATTTAACCATAGATCCCTTAGATGTCTTAAAGATTTGATTACTACTGATACTTGGTAAAAAAATGCTGCAACTTGGTAAATTAAACTATTACTTATCTTTAAGCATTCATACATGTGACTTAAAACAAAATGAACCCAAGAGACACCAAATTTAACGTGGAAACCCAATATGGAAAAAACCACCAAGTAACTAGTCACCAATTTTTCACTCTTCTGAAGTGAGCCCTATTAGGAGCCAACCCTGTTAAAAGTTACAATACACACTATTAGGTGTGACCCTGTTAGAGGATTTAATCATCCTATTAGGAGTGGCCTTGCTAGAGGTCTTTAGAACAATTCAACTGAACTGTCATCTTGTTAGAGAATTTACAAAATGGTTGTTAAACCAACTCTGTTAAGAGATTTGAAATCAATGCTACAATGGTTAGAAAGAAAAAATGAATTGAATTGAACAAGATGCAACTGAATTTGTTGGATACAGGTCTCTGTTCAACATCATTAGATCCTCCTTGATCAAATATGGCTCTGCTGCTCCTCAATGATCTCTGATCATCCTTCGAATTTGCTTCCACAACAATCAGTCTTCATATCATATTAATTCCACATTCTTCCAAATCATGCTACTTTGAATTCACAACTTGACCTCTTACTTATATCATTTAGATTGTCAAGTTGGCTCATTTACATGTTACATTTACCAACAAACCATTCATCAGTCAGCTACATATATTATTCTTTAAACAAATAAACGTCCTTTACTGGCCAACTCTGCTCAGTAAATACTACTTCCAAGAATTTATAGAGTTAACCTTCTTGACTTGGTTAACATTACAATATCTTAAAATCCTTTGGCTACCGAGTTTACTTGGTAAGAACTACTTTTACCAAATTACCTTTGATGACTGAGTGAACTCGGTAAGAACTGTTTCTGTCATATTTTCTTCGATTACTGGATGAGCTCGGTAAGAACTATTTCTATCATATTTTCTTCAATTATTGAGTGAGCTCAGTAAGAACTAAATTTCTTTGATTACCTTGAAGGTTTGGTAACTAACTGTCTACTCGGTAGACACTGCAAACTATCTTTGCTAACCTTTTGGGCTCGGTAGACACTGTCTATTGCCTTGTTGACCTTCTGAGTTCGGTAGGCACTATGTGATGACTGATATGACATTTGTGTGACATCAAAGACAACACAGAATTGAATCAATTGTATCCAACACAAAGTTGGTTGTTTAGTGTTGTCATGTTGATGTAAATTATTCAAAATTATGGGAGGCCCTGTTTGAGTGAATATAATTTTGACCTAGTTGACTGAAATAAGAAATTTCCTTTTGCATTGTATTCTAGAGGTTAGATACTTGTTATGTTTATGATTTGAGCTTATGAAAAATTTGTTTGATTAGTTTTTGAACATGATTCCAAATGAAATTTATAAAGTTTTACTGGGGTCAAGAAGTGCACATTGATTCATACCCCTATTCATGATGTCATAACTTTGAATCCATGATAGGTGAGATCAAATGGATTATACCATTGTGTTATACTGTAAAATTTCTTTAAGTGTACCAGTTTGCAAGTCTCAAAAAATTTGTCTGCACACTTTTCTAGGTCTATTCCATTTGTAAAAGTTAGTTTTCTGCCAGTGTTCCCAGTTCTACAAATCCAAGTAGCTCACTTTGACTACTTACCAAATGTGCCCAGTTATTTGTCATGAGCCCTAATCATAGATTTATACTCTCCTCATGAAAATGAACTAATGCCCCTTTTTTTTCCCCCTAAGTGTTAGTTTGACCTATTTTCAAAGCCAAAACCAAACACACTTTCTTGCTTTCTAACATGTTTGCTTGCATGCATTTCTGGGAAGGCAGATTTGACGGTCAATAACTTTTGACCCATATGTCGTCTTAAGACAAAATTTGGTAGGGTACAAGAATATGTAACAGAGAATCAATATATTTGATTTTAGAGCCTAGTCAGGTGTTTTGGTCAATTTTTGAAGCCAGTCAGATGACCCCTTGGCACAAAATTGATAGTTTGTAGATAAATGGTAAAATGTGTTTTAATTGATTGTTCAATGGTCAAACTTAATTATAGTTAGTATGATAGGTTCAATAGGCTAGTTTAGGGAATCAAGTGTTTCAAAATGAAATCTATTTAGCTAGACCCACCCGGGGGCTTGACTAGTTTTATTAGATTGATAAGGGGATGCTTCATAAGGAAAAGGCTTAAGAGGAGACCCAAAGTTTATATTTATTAGATTTTTACATCAATAGTGAATGTCTCATTAGAACAATGTGTGGGATGAAAGGTATTTGACACAGTTAAATGAGATTAGAATAAACTTTTTTGTTGAAATTCCTCAATCCAAAGATGACATATGTTTTAACTTACCCTGATCAAGCATTGAGGATATTATTATCTTCTAAAGAACACAATCCTTTTCATTTGAAGCAAGGATAAATTATGTACAAAATGCTTGTCATGCATGGAAAATATTAATGGAAGATATGCCGATATGCTCATGTGGATATCTCCAAGCTTGTGAGAATATAGAACGAGCAAAGATGCTCCAATGTGAAGTTTTGAAAATGGTTTTATACGAATCTTTTACAACCGATCCCAAGTTGAGGATGGAAGACATTGTTGGAAATACATCTAATAGCCTTCATGTCATTCTTAAAACTAACACTAGAAGCATTGGAGAGAACGATGGTGAGGCCAAGCAATAGAAGAAAGTGGATCTTATAAAACTTGGCCCCAAAAGGATGGAAGAGTTTTTAAATTATGTAGAGGGTGTGGGGGATGAATTTTCCATTTGTTATACAAGGTAAGGAATGGGAAGCATAGTGAAAAACTAGTGCCAACACCAACACTACTGCAATTTGTAGCTTAGTGATATTCACCCAATCTATCAATTTGTAAGCAGTCCAAATGACTCTTGCTGATCTGAATAATATGTATTATGATCTTTATATAGTTTGCATTAATGTTTTCCACAAAAAGTTCTTACTTATAGAAAGTAGCATGCTAGAGGATAGAAAGGAATAGCACTCCTAGAAGGGGAGACTAGAGGCCTCAAAAACCTTGTCGATTTGATTTCTTGGAGGTCCATGCTAACCACAGGGGAACATAATTTTAAATAAATAGTAGAGCATGTGTGAAAGTAACAAAGTGAGAAGCTATGGGCATCATTACATCTTTTTGAGCTGTTGTGTTCCAATTTTTGGTTAGTTTTATACATTGGCAAAAGGTTGTTTTAGAATATTAGTAGTTTTCACCGAGTATCATCTAAGCAACAAGCAATTGGGCATTCCTCACTGATGGAAGAGACCACATATTGAGTAGTACATGAAGGAAGGTTCATTGAGTTTTAATTACAATATCTTTATCCCACATCTATCGTGTGGAGAAGCTCACAATTATTTATATACTTTTCCACATGAATTATAAGTGTCTAAAAGACACGTCACCTTTTGAAGGAGGAAAATATGCTTGCATAGGGCTTGTGGATGGCTGGAGGTAATTTTGAACAGATGCACACATTGAGATGTTGACATGGATCCACTTGAAAAATTGTGATATGACACATGGCAACTAAGGACCATCCAAAAAGTGACACATGGCAAAGGCTTCCAAACTTGGCACATATTTTGAGTTTGCCATATCAGCAAACAATGACACATGGTGAAAGGTCACTATATCACTAGTGACATGGCAGTCACTGACTAGGATAGTGACATAGCAACAAGCTACCACATGGTGGAGGCCGGTGAGGTGGACATGATGATGTAACACAATTCCCAAGATGCTGATGAGGCAGATGACATGGATGGTGGTGCCATGTGTCATGATGCTGCTATGTCATGATGACATGGTGATTATGCTGATGTGGTTAATGACATGGTGATGTAATCATAGTGTGACACATGGCATCCAACCACTAATGTGGCAGTGAGCAAACCAAATGCAATAGATCGTACTACATGGAATATTAGATGGTTGTCATCAAGTCACAAAGGAAAGATGCAAGGAGGATAAATATGGCAATATGGTGATCTAATCAGAGGCTGTCACATGGCAGTAGGTCCAGACATATGTGGCAAAATAAGGACCAATCTAGTGGTGCCACATGGCACCCAAGTGGCAGAGGTACTGGTAGATCAAATGATTGAGTAGGAGACTGACCAATCTAGTGGTGACATGTGTCTAGTCAGTCAAACCTAGTTTGACACAAATTGAAAATAAAAGTGAAATGAAAAATTTAAAAATTTAAAAAATTTATTATTTCCTTGAAAAAATCATTTACAGGTAGTTTAAATAAAGTTTTCTTTTAACCTATAGTTTAAAATTTAGGTTAATTTTAAAATATTTGCTAAAAATGTAGTCTCAAAGCCATGCCAAGGACCTAAAATTCATTTTGAGATTCTAGGCATCTCTGATGTGCCAATATAACACTATTATATATCGTCAGAACTGAGAGAGAATGAACTTTTTATTTTTGGAGTTTGTTTCTACACAGGAAGCCATTAGTTTGATTTACTCAAGATTTTGTCTTAGATACCCATTTTTCAGTTTCATTTAGTTAGAGGACAGTTCAGATTTGATTTCCAATGAAATGGTGAATTAGATGAACATAAGAGGTAGCATGATTATTATAGTTAGTGACAAAAAATTTCATCTCCATGTCAGTTTAGTGGATGGATTATCAACATTTTAGATGCATTTCATATATTTTGGCAAAACAAGGGTTTTCATTATTTAGAAGAGATATTTTTAGTTTGTTACTGAACAATGATGAGAATCATATCAGATTTTAGTTGTAGAAAGATGAGAGACATTTTGAAACAATAGAGAATGAAGATTCAAGTGGACACATGTCACTTCTAGATTAGGTTTGGGATTTCATTCTTTTCCTATATCTCTCTCTTTCTCATCTACTGTAAGGGTTCCAATCTTGAGTTTTTCCTTAGTATTGTGAGACTAGGTTTCCAGTTCTAGAGAAACTTTCTCATGGCCGTGATACCATTTCTCTTCAACATTTCTTTTGTAATGAAAAAAAAGTAATAAGAATACAGATAGTGTTGATCTATTAGGCAGTTTAATAATTCGATTTCATGCATCTTATTATATTTATTTCAAAGAAATGAATAAAAATGCAGCAATAAGTTAATCTTCATTTTGATATCTTGTCTCCCATTCATGTTGTTTGTGGTCTTTTGTGTTTTATAAACAAAGAGTATGAAACTCAGTTGCAATCTATTCTAGGTTTTTTATGTTGATTCATTTTGCTTATGACTCAAGGAGTCATGTAAATGCTTGGTTTATCATCATAGGGTTGTAGATCTTATGAAGGGATAGGTCAAGTATGAGATTCAAAAAGATGCAAATGTTTGATTCACAAGGTGAATGGATAGATCAAAAAGTTCTAATGTATGGGATATCTCAATGAATTTTAGGGATGTGTGTTAGGGGTTTATCAGATTTCCCAATAGATAAGGCATTGATCAACTACAAGATTAGAATGTTATGTTGTTCATATCATGATTTTTCTGAAAATAAACATCATTAATCAAATATCTTTTCCCTTTACATTTAAGAACTGAAAAGAAGTTTTCCTCACTTAGTTTATCATATTCATAGGTCATGTTAGTAGCTATTTCATGTCTATGATCTTTGTATAAGTACATACGATATAAGGGTTTGATTTTCTTTGTTTAGATTTAGTCTATGCTTTAAATATTGGTACCATATGAAGAATCTAATAGGTCTACTTGCCCAAGTTTAGCAGAGCCTAAAGTAGAAGAAGGGTCTAGCCTTACAGTTGGCCCGATGTCTGAAAGGATATGTTTTAGATGGGAAGTAGCTTCCCCTAGATGTATTCTGTTCTCACTGGGGTAATTTGAAACCATAACATTTCAAAACACAAATAGGACTCACAATGACACTCACATCTTTACTGATCTTACTCCTATATTGAATCATAAGTATTACCACTCACCCCATGACGACGATGATGCTTTAAGTATTCCTCCTTCACAAGTTGATAATATTTCTAGTTCTACCCAAGTGTCCACTCCTCTAAGGGTTGATCCTCCTAGTCTTTCACTTCTTGTGAGTGTTCTTCCTACTTTCGCTCCATCTTTATTAACTTCATATAATGTGGTTCCTTTTACTTGTTTGACCCCTTTACAAGCTAATTTTTATCCTCTGACAACATCTTTACATATTCTTTTTGCTTCTTATAACTTTTCTAATCCATTTATAATACATATGACTACCGACATTTCTTCTAATCCTACCATTAGTACATTGGTTCAAACCATCACCTCTTTACAATAACAACTTTCTTAATTAACTCAAACTTAATACAAAATTCCTACATGTGATGTTGCTAACCCCCTTTCGTTAGATATCCTTTGTGTTGTTATTCTACAACATATTGAGGTACCTTGTCTTGAGACTTATAATGTTAAGGGAGATCACACAATTCATGCTAAAACTTCTTGATTATATGTAGTCATTTTTCTCATGATTATAAGCTTATGGCTTAGTTATTCCCAAGTAATTTTAGGGACAGAGCTTTGCAATGGTATTTATTTCTACTTCCTTACTCTATTGATTCTTTTAAACCTCTTGCTAATGATTTCATTTAATGGGCTCATAATATTATTGATCCTCAATTTTTTTTAAATAATTGAATGCTTTGTAAGAAGAATGTTAAAGAGAAAGTTACTAAATTTATTGATAGATTTAAATATTTCTATGCTCAAATTTCTTATCCTATTATTGATCATGATATTTAGTTCATCTTCATTTATAATTTATAAAAATACATTAGGGATAAGATTCTCCTTACCAAGTATACCTCCTTTTCACATCTATTCATAGTGCTTCACTATTACTAGTTACAAGTGAGTCAAATCGAGAGCTTTACTCTGATGGATCATGTTTATTGTGATAAGAGTGATGCCAATAGAATTTCAAACAAGTTTTCTAAACCTATCAATTTCATTAACATCAAGTCTACAAATACAATTGATGTTCAAGTGGCTACTACATCCTGAACTACAACTACTTTTTCTTCTGCATCTTGTCTTAATTGTCAATATACTCAACTATCTAAGCATGTATCCAATATGATGACTAAGTTGATGCTTGCTTGTGTTCTTAATATTTCCCCTATTCATCCTATTGATCATAGTAAATCATTTCTAAAGTCTTTTGATTCAAATGCTTTCTATCAATATCACCATTAACTAGGTCATGATACTCAAAAGTGTTATGGTTTGAAGAATGAGAGAACAAAGGTGTTGATCCATCATGAAATGGTGAAGAACATGATTAGTATGTATTAGAATCCCTTGATGAAGATGTGAATGAGCATTATTATCCATCTTCATATGAGCCAGATGCAACATGTGAAGAAGAAAGCAATGATGAAAGTGAGTGCTCTTATGCAAGTAAAGGTATGTCCTATTGATTCTAAAGATATATATGTTGATGTTGAAGTTAATAAAATGAATAAATCTACTATACCACCTAATTATAATTTTCAAATTCACACTAATCCTTTACCATATCACTCAACGAATTTTATTAATCAACCTTCTTCTTCTGATCATTGTATTGACTATGATGAGAAGATACAAGAAGAGAATCATATGGTTGATCATGTTGAGTCAGCACCTTAACCTTTGATTTTTTCTCCACCTAAACTTGAGCATACACCTATTATTACCTTTAGTTAGTCTAGTATGTTTAAGGTACCTAATGGTCCTCTTTACATGACTACTAGAGTTGTTCATATTCCTTCTCGTGATACATTGGTTGATCCTTCTTTTGCTATGAATGTTATCACCAAAGAATAACTTTTGAACAAATGATTACATAGATATACTTATAATTATAATCCTATATGGTTTCAAAATTTTATTGGTATTCTCTATCATCCTCAAGTTTCTATTACTTTGAAGGTAACCTTATCAGAGAAATTTTTTTGACTAACTTTGTTGTTAGTCCTAATTCTGATCAATTTCAAGTTAAGTGTGGAATTCCATGACTTTCTTCCATGCAAGCCATAACTTCTCTTATTCATAAATGTCTTAACTTTCCATGTGATGGAAAAATTATTACTATTAATAATACTCTTTATAAATCATCATGTCCTAGAGATTGTGCTGAGATTGATTTTTATTGGCCATCTCATCCTAAAAAAACTTACTCGTCTTGATCATATCTATAAAAACTATCAACAACATTAAATAGAAAAGATCATGGAGCTATGTCTTCCTAAGTGTTGTTCACCTGCACCTATCTTACTTATTGCTCCTTCTACTCATGAACCCATTCTTCCATCTATATCTACTCAACCTATTGATGTTCCTTCTTCACAACCTATGGTAGTTGATTCAAATCCTTCTATTGTGTCTCGTAAGACTATTGTAACACTTTTTCTATGTCTCATAAGACTATGGTAGTTGATTTAAATAATTTTTTTCTCAAATATTTACAAATATGCTTGGGATCTATTTTATTGATTCAAAAAAAATGATTATGAATCTTTTCCATTTTGTTGTCAGGTATGCTGTGAATATAGTCATCTTCAATGTCAATTACCTTACATTACTAAGAATGATAATATTTTTGGTGGAGGTTCTCCTCCTTCTTTGGTCCCAAAGGAAGATAAGGGTGATAAGAGTAAGGCTTCTATGCATGAAAATGGTCTATAGATCAAGATGGATCCATTCTTGCTAAATATCATACCAAAGGGTGAGGCCAAAATATATTATTGAAAGATAGATAGCCTAAAGAAAACTTTAATTGGTTTGAGATGTTGGATACTATGGTCCCCAAGAAAGTGATTCCATGTGAGGTTTATTATGATAAAACTATGATGAGTATGGATGTTGTGCATGAGAAGTCTCTCCCTACTTTGAGTTTGCATGCTTTTCCTCCATGGGATGACTCTTCTCATATCCCCATGTTGGAAAGCCATTGCACTCCAAATGATTTGGAGAAAGATATTATCTTAGTAGATTTAACTATAGAGGTGTAGTTTACTAGGAAAGAGAAAAGGTTCATCTTTGGATTTGGGATTACATCAATTCCCTCATAAGAAATATTCAGTTGGTAATCCCTCTGTAGGGGATCATAAAAAAAGATCAATAAAAGATTAAATTTATTGGAGATTCACTAGTAGAAATTGGGGTAGTCAAGCCAATTGATGTTGAATTCTCCCAACTCTCTCAATGATTTTTATATGTTGTAATGCTAAGAGGTTTAATAGCATCCCTTGATAGAAGGCAATTCAAGATGTGGTGGCAGCTTTTTTGTGTCCAAGAATTTCACTATACCTTTTTTATGTGGTATTTTGGTCGATGTCTATGTATTGGTTTTGAAGGTAACTCTAGAGGCTTGGATTTTTCTTGATATCCCCACAAGATTTTCCCATTTGGTGGATCTATAGTCAATATTCTATCCCCAAGATTCTTTATCCTCAGATTTAGGTGAGTATATTCTTATTTCTAATATTTATGCTCTTATTGACATCTATAGTAAAAATCAGCTTTGGTTTCACATAAGATATCTTATTTCATGTGCTCGATACCTTCTTTGGATATTAGTTCGTGATTTTAATTCAAAGTTTAGTGTAGAAGAGAAAATAAGGGTGCTTCCTATGCTGGGTCTAAAATCTGATCTTTCAGGCTTAGGTTAATTCTTTAGATTTTTTGGATGTTAAGCCTTCTAATGGGATTTTTACTTGGAATAATATGTAGAGCATACAAAAGGAAATTTCTAAATAGTTGGATAGGTTTCTCATCTCATGTTTTTGGGTCTATGATGACATAATTACTAGCTTTAAAATTATGGACTAGAGAGTTTTTGATCATAGTCTATTAAGTTCTCCACCACTCCTTTCTTTTCTCCTAAGGGTCATCCTTTTAAATTCCATCTTATGTAACTTTGAGACTCTTTCGTACATGATTTAGTGGCTAAGTGGTGGACAAATGGTTGCCCTGCTTATGGCACAACTATGTTGTCAATATGATGAAACTTCAATATGTCAAGTATCACTTAAAAATGTGGAATACTACTTTCTTTGGTAAAATTAATTTTAGAAAGAAGACTAATATTTATCACCTTGCATGGGTTACTCACTGATGCAAGGAAACTTGATAACATACCACAAATCTTCATATCTGCTTTTCTACTTCTTCGTAGATGTTCACTAGAAGCTCTTAATCTCTTGCTATCTAAATAAAAACACTATCAACTTCATATACTATGCATTAAATCAACACACTAATATAAATTTTAGTATAAATCTCACCAAATATGTTTATTATGTGTATATGGTCTTCATTCTGCACTATAATTCCTCCTCGTCACTTTTGGGCTCCTTCAATTTTGCACATAATTGTGCCCCTCTTTTCCCCTACACATATTAATTTCACCTTCTAACATTTCCATACTCCTCCATTTCTCATGGTCTCTCCTTATCTTCAAACTCCTTCCTATATGTTGCTCCTCTTCACTCCATGCTTGGCTTATTGTGTATTGGTTTGATCCAATAAAGCTGCTACCTTTCCCTTGGTTACTGTGTTAACATCCAACCACAACATTCATCTATGGCTTACCTTTCTATCTCGACCCCTCCTTGCAAGGTTTGGCTTTCTCACCCATGAAATTAAACTCTCCCTCTCTTCTTTTTTATGGGATGCATATCTGCGGGTTCCTCTCTTCCAAACTTGAGCTCTATGTAGAACATCTCATGCCTTAATGCTAACATGGACATGTACCCATATGAATACATGTTTTTCCATTGTTTAGGTTCTTCCTATAGTTATTATGATTCCCCTTTATCATCACGCTCTCCATCTTTTCCTGTTGTTATCAGGACCACTCCAAAACTATGATGCATGCACCAATTTCTTCCAACTTAGCTTTTCTCCAACTTAAAAACTTGAAATGAGTTACTATTATGTTCTTTCACATAGGGAAGATCACACAAATCAATAGAGATTCAACTTTAATAAAATGAAACACCATTAACTATATATATATATATATATATATATATCCTTTAACAAACTGTTTGCAAATTACAAAAGCATGGTTCTCTGGTTACGACCAGAGAACCATTTGGATCTTCTATCTATTCACTCTCTCCTAAATTATTCTCTCCCTATCGACTACTATCTGTACATTATGAGATGTCTTATTTAAAGACCATCTTAACAATTACAAACTATTCAACTTCCTTAAGATCTTTTGTATTCTCACGTCCCTTTGTATTACATTCGAGATTTCAATCATCATTCTAATGTAATTCCACTATGAAGAAACAAAGTACCTAATACCAAGATTCTAAGGATAAGTCTTGGTCTAAGTGTTACCTACCTCCTATATTCAACTAAGAAACCTTCAAATTTGAATCCAACTTTAACAGAATCACAAGGATTCTCTACTCTTTAGGTTCTGCAAAACCAAGGCAGGTGCACTTGAGGGATATATGGATATATAATTGGTTTATGGTTCTTGACTTTAACATATGCTTATTAACATTATCTTTCTATTTCACTTCTATCCCTTATAGCAGAAGATGGTCACAATTCTTCTAAATTTTACAAACAATCCTTGACATGAGCAACTAACAGACACTAGTACATTTACACTGAAATTTTGACCAAGCCCTAAATGGGCTTCTTGAATACATTAAAATTTTTTTTTTGCCCATGTTGGTCAAAATTTTGACCAACTTAGGGTTTCCCAATTTGGTCAAAATTTTGATCAATTTAGGCCCATAAAAAAAAAAGTGTTATTTTGTTATTTAGCGTTGAGTGGTTTTGGCAGTGGTTTGTAGCAATGCAGGAGCCATTTCTAGGTTAGTTCCCTAGCTTTATGTGGGACGTATGCAAGATAATCATCTATGCAATATAATCAATGCATGTTTGAAACTCCACATTTCTTGTTCAAATTTCTTTTAAAAATCTCTAACTTTGACACTCCATGTTTCCACATTCAAATTTGTTTTAAATCTCTAGCTTTCCATGGATGAATGATATGAACCTTTATATTATTGCTTGTTCCTAGTATATTAATAATCCTTATTTCATATCAAATAAATTAGCACATTAAGCTATCAATCATACTAAAAAGCCACTAGAAATGTCCTAAAAAAGATTCAAAAGATTTTACAGAGTATCATGTTGGTGCACAATAGCTAGGGTTTGAGAACCCACAATTAAATGAGACCAAATTGATTTTGAATTCATTTTACAAAGGTTTAAATAATGTATTTAAGAAAACTTTCAAATCCATCATAGATGTATGATCCGCTACAAAATAGCTAATGTATTATTATACTTATTCATTTCTTCTGTCAATTTTTATATAACATTGTCATGTTATATCAGACATTTTCCCTACCACTCAACTACTCCCAATAGAGGCTTTATATTTCATGCTGACTATCTATATTATCTTTGTCTATCTTGTTTATCTTTGTTCTTTTGTATGCTTAGGATATTTTATAAGAATGAGGACAATGACTTTACATGTTGAAGAAATGAAATATATACTTTAATTTAAAACTTATATCAAATTAAAAGAATTGTGTACAAAGCTATATAAGAAGAATAAGTCTATTGTGGTTTGAATCATAAAAAATTAAAAAAAAACCTAAGAAAACTCACAAGAGGATGTCACATAACCAAAGTTTAGAGGGCCCAAAGCTATATAAGAAAGTACCTTGGAAAAGTAGAGATGAATCTATGCATCCATGATCAAGAATCATCTTAAGGATATCAAATCTTATCCATGTGCAAATATAATCAAGATTCTACCAAAGTCACTTGGGAGTGTTAGTCTTGTTAATAATCTAAAGAAACGACAATATACTATTGTAATGCCAAAATACTTCCTAGAATGTATAACTTGGGTAGAAGATTAAAGGTAGATGATATGGATGATTTTAACCTTGAAAATCCTCTATAAGTTGTTATCTAATTACTAAAGTATGAATACATTATGAAGAAAATTGATGATATCCTTCATTCCATGTTATGAGTATCTTGTCTATATTATGTTAGTTATTTGGACTTGTTGATTGGTTTCTTGAATGCTCAGACTAGTCTGATTCAATTCTTGGCATTTTGACACCTTTCTTTCCTAGTAAATTATATCTCTCTCTACAAACACATATAACAAAGGTACCCTCCTTGGAAATTATTACATCTCAAGTGAGCTACTAGATCCTATCAGTTTAGATGATAAGCTAGAGTAGAAAATCTTTATTGTTGGAAAGTAATGATCTGCATAGGTTCTAAAGGTGACAAGAAACTAGTCCCAAGGATCAAATATCCTACCAAAAGATCTATAGAATTCCATATGCAGGAATCTATCCATTGGAAGTTGGTTATAAAAGAATCTTATGGAATCTAGATATTTGCAAGTTTATATCAATAAAGATGTATTTTCTCTCTCCAAAATGTATGTATCCATCCAACAAAAACCTATTTTATGCTCTGGGACATTGAAAGTGATCCTCATAACATCTATTGTAAGTAGAACTCTAATGCTTACCTTTGGTGTGACAACTTGTCTAGTAGTTGGATTTTAGTTTCTTTCCTTCTCCAAGACTAATTTTGTCCATTGCTGTGTAGGTAGGAAGACCGTTTCTCACATAGTACCATTCTTAATTATCTTCTTGATTTCTTTGGATTTGAGGACTCCATACATTTTGTCCTTGGTGCAGAGGCCCTAGGTCTTGAATAAGGTAGTCAAACATTGAGGAGAAGAGTGTGAAGGTCAATAAGTGTCCAAGTTGACACAAGTTAGTTTAGATTTTCTATTCATGCATTTTTTACATTTGGATTGCATGATTACTAAGGGTACAAGCAAAGTCAAAGGGTGGTCAACGAGTGGTCAAACATGGGAGTTGACCAAAAAAATCATCAATATTATTTTGTATAAACCTTATTCATATTTTGGTATGGTTAGGTGATGTTGGTGAAATTATTATGTTTTGTTTCTAGAAAAAATGTAAAGTTTGCAAAAATTACAAAAAACATTGTTGTGCAAATTTTTTTGCAACTTTTCTTGCAAAATGTGCAAGCTCAACAGTCAGCTTTATTTTGGTTTGGTTTAGGTAGTTGAAGTTTTAAGGTCAAGATAGGGGAAATATATATTATTTTACCTTCCTCTTTGTAAGTAGAAAAGATACCATGAACAAATTGGGAATGAATAAACAGATTTGTCTTTGACAACAAATTTATGCACAATTAGTAGTTTTTTTCCTTATTTGACCACTTGGGTGATAGTAAGTGTTCAAGTTTTTTTGGAAAGTTTTAATATATTTTTTTTAAATGAAAGGAGTAATGGATTGATTCAAACTTGATAAAGAAACTGTTAATTATAAATTTTTTATTGCTTGTTGTTTACCCTAGATTGCGATAGAGTTTGAATGCTAAATATTATATTTCCCTCAACTCTCATAGTGAGAACTCTTGGTGTTTAGTGGAAAGAAAGGTTTTTATTCTTGGAAAATTCCCATGGTACTAATTTTTGTGGTTTTTTATTGTGTTGGGTGCAATGAGAACTTTTGGTGTATGTATTCCTTGTTGTTACGTGTTGATAGATTGTGAAATCGAGTTTGGAGACCACATTTTAGGTGCTAGAAGATTGGAATTCAATGGAAAATGAATTATAATTTTTCCAATAGATAATGTATAGGAAAATCCAAATGGTGTTATGAGTGAAGCAACCAAAATGACCAAATAGTTCTATTAAGCAAGAAAAGCCTAGAAACTAGGGCTCCGTAGGATAGGGTTGTGAACATGTGATCTTAACCCAATATTGGAAATTTAGATATGGATTTATACATGCTAAGAGATTATTTAATTATTTTTGGTGGTTGTGTGGAAGTTTATGAAGTTTAGTGTAAAGTTGGCAAAACAGGGCTACTAGGAATGAGCCCCTTTAGGCATCCTAATGCAACTTTTGAATTTGGGATATTGGGAAGTGTTAGACCTATCAGTTGGCCGATAAACCTTGTAGAAAGTTTGAGAATGATATGTTAGGTTATATGGTAGCCCAAGATCCTAGATGATGTAGGTGAAGAGAGGTGCAAGGGTGATTTTTTGGGTGTATGTTCTAGACCACTTGGAAGATAGGGTGAGTTGAGGTTGTGAAGTTGGTGAGGGAAACAAAGGACCATTTTACATCTACCCTAAGCTTGAGTAAGTCTTAGGAAGGATAGTTGGTTATCCTTTAGGGGATTGTGATTACTCTTACTTGCATCAATCCCTTACTAGACTCATGACAAATAAGACAATATTGGTATTACCAATGTGCTCCCATCTGGAGGTGAAGGTGGATTTAAGAGTCATATCTTGTTTATTAGATTTTAGTTGTGCTAACCTTCATGCTTTAGAACTTTCAAATTTTTGGCTCCTTAACCCTTTCTCTGTTTGCTCATTTCCTTCCTTCTTCCTTGCTGATGGGTCTTTCTTTTAATTGGCTATGGCTTTGGATTTCTTCCACCTATTTCCAAGATTTCTCTTTGTTTTTATCAGAATTAAATTAAATTCTAAAGTTAATAGTTACTAGAGTTCTAAAATCAGACTTTAAAACTTTAACAATAGACTTTCAAATTAGCAAATGTAGTACTTTAACGACATGAAAAACTTAGAAGTTTGATCATTTGCAAATCCTAGACCTCATACCACTTCTCTCTATTTAATTTTACTATGTTGCTAGAAATTTTTTTGAGTGAGCTTTGAGAATCAGAGGTTGTTGTAGAACTATATTATTCTAAAAATGGTTGTAGATCTTTGTCCACAATACCAACATTTTTTTGAGAAGAACACAATTTGAAGAATGGGACTAGTTTAATTAAACTCAGGCCTTATATATGTCTAAGATGAATGAAATCGTACCCTAATTTGTTGGTAAATACTTGTAATCATAGTCCTCTTGATGGTAAATGTTGATAGGGATTGAAATCAAAGTTTAATTTGTTGATAAGTAGTTAAAAATTATACCCAATTCTTGGTAAATGTCCAAGATTTTTCCAACTTTGGCATGAAATCTTGGGGAAAAAACTATGTAGGTTGAATTGCATCATATCCTTTATGCAACTATGTAATAAAATAGTCAATAAAATAAAAAATCTCTATCCTGCTAGTTCAAACTTTAGATGTGCTTGCAATCAACTTGAACAAACCTTTTTTAAAGTGTAAAAGTGGCCTTGTTTATATAGACATGGTGTCTTGGATCAATTTCTTTCCTTCTGGGGCTACTAATTTTATATTTACCATCATATATTCAATGACGACCTCATTTCTATTGAACCTATAGCCTCCTTATTAGATTTTTTTTTTCTAGTTCAAATCTTGGATTTTGAAGACCTCCATATTGGATCAGTTTTCTCCATGTAGGGATCCCCTTGTTAAAATTGGGCCTCTAATGGTTAAACTTGAGGCTATGGGGAATTGGCTTTGATGCTTTGTAACTTTTCATTTAAAATTGTGAGGTCTTGTATTAAATAAAAATACACACACCTAATTTGGCTCATTTGTTGTAGTAGAGGCTAGATTTAGTGCCTCATGATTCCTTGTTCCCAGATTTAGGGCCCATGTTTAAAGTTTTAAGGTCTATATCTTGAGTTTGTGACCAAATTCAAGGCTAAAGAGTCTGATTCAAATTGAATTGGGTTAGGTGAATGGATGAAAGACCACATACTAATTTGTAGGGACTAATTAAAGTCTTATTTAGTTGAATTTAAAGTCTAACTTGTAATTCAACATTACATGCCTTGTTATGGGGACATACTAAATCAAACTTTTTGTCTAGATTTTGGTCCTCATTAAATGCAAGCCTACACATTATGTATTTAGGTCTTTATAATTGGCATTTAGGTTAGACTTAAAAATTCAAGGCCATATGTAGAGTTTTGGGTCTATGTTTGCCTAGATTTAGGGTCTTGCCATCAAACTTTGTGGTGAGCTTTAAGTCCCATTCCATGAGGCCCAAGTTTAGAGGTTTGAATTTGAATTTAGGTTTGAACCTACATTGATTTTAGTTCCATAAAATCCATATATTTGATGATATAGAGCCTGGTGCATGCTTTTGGGTCCAAATGTTTTCCATTATAGATCTTATTTGATTGACATTTGGGTCAGATCTAACAAATTTGAGCCCATGTGCCTCATTTAGGGCCTAGCCTTTGGTACATATGCTCATATTTAGGGCTACATTCATAGATTTTAGGCCTATTGTATGGATTTAAGCCCACACGCTACCTTATCCAAGCTCATTAGTAGCGCTTTGAACAAAAAATGTTTGGATTTGAAGGCTTGATATAGGCATTTTCTTTACACATTTAGCTATGAAGGTTGCCTTATTGTATCTGAACTTGGATTTATGAGCCCACATTTTATTTAGGGCCTTCTTATGGATTAGGCTTAGACATTATCCATTTAGGCCTAGGCATTTACATTTAGGGTCCAAGCTTAGGCATTTCACGTTAGTGGGCCAAATTTATGTCAAACTTAGTGTCTTATTTCATGGAATCTTGGCCTGAACTATATTAGATCATATCATAAAATAGGACTGTTATTGTATGAAAAGAGGGAAACAATAATATTAAGAGTCCAGATTATGCCTTTAAAGAAAAATATAGGATGAAGAGTATGATCCAAACAAAGACCCAAGAAGGGAATGCCACTACTGCAATATTAGTTACATTGGTTTTACAACTACATATTGCATAATTTATGTTTGAGCTAAATTTTAGGGGAATTAAATACATAGTTAATAAATATTCTAAACCAAAAAAGCCATTTAATGGTTTCTTGAAAGTTCTAGTGTTGGCCTGACTAATACATACATACATACATACATATATCTATATATATATATGTATGTATGTATGTATGTATGTATGTATGTATGTATGTATATATATACATTTATACATATGTATATATACATATATATATACATTTATACATATGTATATATACATATATATATATATATATACATTTATACATATATATATATACATATATATACATATATATATATACATATACATATATATACATATATATACATATATATATACATATACATACATATATATATATACACATATATATATATATATATGTGTATATATAGATATATATGTATATATAGATATATATATGTATATATATGTATATATGTATGTATATGTATATATATATATGTATATATATGTATATATATGTATATATATATGTATAAATGTATATATATATGTATATATACATATGTATAAATGTATATATATATATATAATAATAATAATAATAATAAAATGATTTCAACCACATTCATTGCATATTTTTGGAGGTTCCTTAAACGATGATAAAGAATGTCTTATTGTTACATTACCATGAACAAAACAATGGTGGAATAAACAAGAAAAACTAAGAAGATAAATGGAACTCTGCTTGTAGTCATATAAAGCATTTTACATAAAGGGATAGATGGAACACAGGGAACAAGCACAATGCAAATAGTAATGTTAGAATGACATCACAGACACACAAAATAGAAAAGCTATGCATGTACCAAATATTGCTTTAGCTCATTTTATCCATTTAGTTACACATAGTCAACTAGCCTATTATTTTAGCATAGTTTACTATTTTCCAATTCAAGTTTCTACATTTACAGATGGATTTAGTCTACACTTAATTGATCATGGAGTTGAAGCTAATGGATTTGATCATGAGTCATTCTATCCTTAATACACAACCAACATTATAAACAATCTCTAAATATAATTATGCTCAACCACTTGCATTATCCACTTTCATGACCATATTAATGCATCACAATTTCAAGAAAACATGGTAAAGAAAAGGATACATGGGATCATAAAGTAAAGCATTCAATTGATGTATATAAGCGTTAGATTAGGTGATGAAGAAAGAGATTACATAGGTAAGTCATGCAAGGGAAGTCTATTTAAAATCATTGATCATGTAAGGAAGTTTGAGATAAACTAGATTACAAAACAAGTAAATACCAACAAGCTAATTTGAAGAAAGAAGTCACTTCACAGTGTTCCCAAAATCTATAAAATACATGTGCAAGCAAGCTTGTGTGCATGTTTTTATTAAACATTAGAAGATTCACATTACTTTATAAGAAAGCAACCTTTTACACAATCATCTTATAAATATAGGATTCATTATTTAATTATCAATTGCTATTCTTAAATGCTATGAAAAGATGTTTCTTCCAAATAGTACATCCTCCTACAATAGAAAATGTGTTCTATTCTTGGAATACTCTGTAATCCCAAATCCACATGAGAAGATCTTATCATCAAGCATAGACCTCCATTTTCATGCAATTTTTTCTCCTGCATGTAGTCTAAACCATAGTTACGGGACTTGGACTCGCCTCTGACTTAGAAAGTCAAAATCCCACTCAAACTCGGCCAAGAGTCAGCAAGGACTAAGAAAATAGAAAAACCCATGAAATTCAAATATTTTTTCATGCATCATTTAGTCAATTAACATCAAATACACAATAATTAAGATAAATAGAAGCTACTTAACACTCATACACAATTATGCACACATCACATATGTATAATAGCAAATTTCTGAAGGAAAAAAAATGAATAATATAATATAAAGTTAAACATAGTGTCACTATCAAATGTCTACAATATATGAAATCCATGGAATCAAAATTTGAAAATATATATCAAAATATCAACTAGAGTGTAGAAGACTAAGGTTCATAATAGCCTATACCCTTGTATGAATACACCTAAGATAAGTCATGTAAGACTTAGATATTGAGAATATGTTTGTTACAACTTATGTGCACATGGTAGACAACAACAGGGTTCTCAAGTATGTCTATCGACTTGGATCAAATTTGGATTATAGCTTTCATTCAGATCTTTTTGTTCAGAAGATTCATGTATCACATCTCTTTTCAACCACTTGTTGACTTGAACAATTCAATATGATTTTTATACTTATATCATTTTCACACTATTTACTTATCTTATAATTTGGCTTTATAACATGGGTAAGTGAAAAATTTTCAATAATACTTTATACTTTTCTTTGTTCTAGGTTATACAAGATATTAAAAAAAAACTCTTAATTTAATTTTTACTCTCACTACTTATGATTTCTTTCTATTTCCACAGAATCCCCTTTTTTTTAAGGGCCTATTTGTCCTAGTTCATGTTGCATTGGATCTCTGCTAGGTAAGAACAAATTTTTGATAATCCTTTATCTTTTACTTTATTTTATTATTTAGGTTATGCAAGATAACAAAATTTATATTCAATTTATGAATGAAGTTTGTGAGTTGGCACTTGTCATCATTCTTTGACTTTAGTTACATCATGGTGATTAATTTTGGATTTTGAAGCTGATGGAGACACAACCCAAGAACAGAATGGACACAACAGAAAAGGGAAATTGCATTAACTAAAAAATAAGCTACTACATTCAGTACAGAGAAAATAAACTTCAAAACCTGCCCTAAGGGCTTACAATAGCATAAATTTGGAGATAATTTCTCCTTTCAGTACCTCCTCTCAAACTCCACTCCGAACTGCCTTTTACAATGCCAAAAATCTCCTTAAATAGACCCCGGAGGGTTAAGGACTAGGAGTACATTCTAGAAAGTGCTAGTAGGCATCCACCGACCAAATAGAAGGTTTCGAAAGCTGCGGTAGAAGTTGGCACAAATCTAGAAGAATCTAGAAATGATAACCGAACTTTTGGGAGGCATAACTTTTGAACCGTAGCTCCGATTGACAAACTGTTTACATTTATGGAAAGCTCTCGAAGCACTCTATAGCCCTATGGACCAGATTCACTCGTCCCCCATTTTTTGGCCCTTTTTGAGGTCATTTAATGCCCCTAACCTGACTTTGAAGCATTCTTAGGAGGTCTCCAAAACTCAAAAAATTGCAATAACTTTCAAACCGTGGGGCCTTTTGACCTGATTCTTTTTCTGGAATGCTCTAAATCACAATTACATTCATTTGGCCAATTCACACCTTCTAGGTCACCAAAATGATGGCCAAATTGCATGCTCCTATTTTTTCAGGATTTTCTAGCACACTGATAGTTGAACTGTGAGAGTTGGAACCTTTATTTGGCCCAAATGGGTATCCAAAAATGTAAAGACATGAAATAGAAACTAAGTCTAACTACATTTTTTTGGGTGACACAGGATTGCCCTTATACCTTTGGATGCTCCTGCATCAGACACCCAGGGTAGATTGAAAAGTGACCCTGTCACTTTATGAATGGTAGAGGAAATCCCAAATGGAAAACCTCAGCTCCTGAAATCCAAGTTGAGTCCTCGATTGGTCGTCCTTTCCATTTGACCAAATACTCTTCATATTGCCTATTTTTGGTACTCCTACCCACATGATGATCTAAAATGTCTTCTATCTCCTCCTTCTTAGAAGCAGGAATTGGACATGGCTCTAACACCTCATCTGCACCATCATCATGATACTCTGTTAAATCTGCAATGTTGAAAATGGGAGAAATGTGAATACCGTCTAGCAGCTCCACTCCATACGCATTTCCTGAGTCATGTTTCTTCAAAATTTTGCAGGGGCCAAATTTTTTCATTTTTAGCTTGTTGTAAGTACCAGCTGGAAATCTTTCTTTTCGTAAGTGCACCATGACTAGATCCCCTACTTGGAATTCCTTATGTCTTCTCCTTTGATCAGCCCTAGCTTTATACTCTTGATTCATCTTGGTAATGTGTGCTTGAACCTCCTCATGTAGACGCTTGATATATTCAGCAAATTCCTTAGCTTTAGCACTTGTCCTCTCCCCTTGTTCTATCTTCCTCAATTCTGGTGCAGTCCTTGGGCTATTCCCATATACGATTTGAAATGGTGACTTTCTAGTACTCCTATTTACAGAGTTATTATAAGAAAACTCTGCCTGTGGTAGAATCAAATCCCATCCCTTGGGCTTATCCCCAACTAAACATCTCAGCAAATTGCCCAGACTTCTGTTTACCACTTCTGTTTGGCCATCAGTTTGCGGGTGATGTGTGAAACTGAATTTCAAGTCTGTTCTCAACTTTTTCCACAATGTCCTCCAGAAATACCCCACAAATTTAGTATCTCTGTCAGAAACTATGCTCCTTGGAAGACCATGTAGTCTTACCACCTCTTTGAAAAACAAGTCTGCAATATGGACAGCATCATGAGTTTTGTGGCATGGAATGAAATGTGCCATTTTGGAGAACCTATCAACCACCATGAATACTGAGTCATTGCCCCTTTGTGTCCTTGGCAATCCAAGAACAAAATCCATACTTATGTCCTCCCATGGCCTTGATGGAATAGGCAATGGCTGATATAGGCCAGTATTGTGACTAAACCCCTTGGCAACTTGACAAACCTAGCAACTTTGTAAAAACTTCTTCACATCCTGTGTAATTTGAGGCCAAAAATAATGTTCTCTAAGAATGGAAATGGTCTTATCTCGACCAAAATGTCCTGCCATCCCTCCACTGTGTTTCTCCTTAATCAAATTTTCACTCATGGAACTCCTTGGAATGCGCAATTGACTACCCTTGAACAACATGCCATCCTAAATCAAATAGTCTAACCACTTGGTTCTATCTATAGCAACTGGTTCTTTACAAGCTTTCCATGCTTCAGCAAAATTAGGATCCTTAGGGTACAAATTCTTGAGTTCATCAAACCCAACTACTTCAACGTGCATTACTGTAAGCAACAACTGTCTCCTACTTAGTGCATCTGCAACCCTGTTAGATTTTCCACTTCTATGCTTCAAGACAAATGTATAACTTTGCAAGAACTCTACCCACTTCATATGCCTCTAATTCAATTTACCTTGGCTATTTAGGTACTGTAATGCCTGATGATCAGTATACAAAACAAATTCCTTTGGAAATAAATAATGCCTCCATTTCTTTAAGGCCTGAACTATTGCATAGAACTCTTGATCATAAATAGAATACTTCTTCTTTGCATCGTTCAATTTTTCACTAAAATATGCAATAGGCTTACCTTCTTGGCTTAATACAGCCCCAATAGTGCTGCCACTAGCATCACAATCTACCTAGAAAACCTTTCTAAAATTTGGAAGTGCCAACACAGGTTGTTCTGTTACCTTCTTCTTCAACAATTCAAAACTTCTCGCAGCTACTGCAGTCCATTTGAACTCTTTTCTATCCCCTCTTATTGTATCAGTTAGGGGTGCACATATGCCACTAAAATTCTTAATAAACTTCCTGTAAAAACTAACTAGACCATGAAATGATCTTACCTTAGTAGCAAACCTTGGAGTAGGCCATTCCAAGATGGCTTTTACCTTCTCCGGATCCATTTTGAGACCTTCAGGTGATATAACAAACCCCAAATAGACTAACTCCCTTTTTGCAAAGTTACACTTCTTCAGATTAAATAACAGTTTCTCTTCCCTTAGCCTTTCAAGGACACTACGAATATGCAATAAATGTTCTTCCAAAATCTTGCTGAAAATTAAAATATCATCCAAATAAACAATAACAAATTTTCCCAAGAACTTCTTAAGTACCTCATTCATGAGCCGCATGAATGTGCTTGGGGCATTCGTCAATCCAAAGGGCATGACTACCCACTCATAAAGACCCTCCTTGGTCTTGAAGGCTGTTTTCCCCTCATCTGCTTCTCAAATCTGTATCTGATGATAACCGCTCTTCAGATCTATCTTTGTGAAGTACTGAGCTCCACTCAAGCAGTCCATAATATCATCGATCCTTGGCAAAGGAAACCGGTACTTGATGGTTATCCTATTTATAGCTCAAGAATCTGTACACATACTCCATTCTCCATCCTTCTTTGGTGCAAGTACTGCAGGTACTGCACATGGACTCAGGCTCTCCCGAATCAAGCCCTTCCTCAATAGCTCTTGAACCTGTCTATTTAGCTCCTCTGTTTTAGTAGGAGTCATCCTCTGAGCAGCCTTGTTTGGCAAACTAGCTCCTGGTATCAGATCTATTTGATGACTAATTTGCCTTACTGGTGGCAATCCATTTGGAACATTATCAGAGATAATATCTCCAAACTCCCCTAGTAAATCTGAAACTTCAAGTGGTATTTCACTACTACCTTCTTTATCTTTCCTAGGAATCAAAGCATAGCACATATGTTGATGTTTCATGCCATCTAAAAACTTCCTTTCATCAACAAGACAAATCCTAACACTGCTACATACCTTTTCACCTTCCTTTTTCATGGGCTTCAATTTGTGGTGAACTCCATCCTTTGTCAGAGAGTATGTGTTTGCATGCCCATCATGTACTGCATGTCTATCAAATTGCCATGGTCTACCCAATAATAGATGGCAAACATCCATCGAAATAACATCACAGAGAACTTCATCATGGTAACTCCCAATTTTGAATTTTACTAAACATTGTTCACTTACCAGGACCTTATGATCATCTTTTACCCAAGCAATCTGATAGGGCTGGGGATGTTTCTCCCTCTTGAGCTTCAGCTTAGAGACCATCTCTTTTGATACCAAGTTATCAGTGCTACCACCATCAATGATCACGTCACAACATTTATCCTCACACTTGCATCTGGTATGGAACAAACTCCTTCGTTGTCCTGGTTCAATCTCACCACTTAGTAGGACTCTTTCATTTACCAAGGTCTCTCCTCTTTCTGCATCCTCTGAATGTGATGATTGTGCATCCTCATCCACATGAGCAACCCTAGCTTGGCCCTCAGCTCTCCTATCTGTCCTTCCTTGTCATTGAGGGCATTCAAAGGCACAATGAACTTCTTCATTGCAATGGAAATAGGTACCACGGAAGCTGCCTCTTCCTTGTCCACGTCCTCTACCTCTTCCTCTCTGATTTCCAAAGTCTTGGTTGAAACCCTCATTCCTCTGGTTCCTGCTAGTACCCACATCTTCATTTTTCTTTTGGGTTTCATTGCGGCCTCCAGATGATCTACCACTTCCCCTTCCTCCTTGACCATGCCCTCTTTTTCTTCCTTCAATCCTTTTATTCAGCTTCTCTTCAACTTGTAGGGCAAACTAGTATGCCTCTTCAACGCTGGTCATTCTTACCAGACTTAATTCCTCCTGGATGCTAAGTCACAACCCACTGATATAACGAGCAACCTTCTCCTTATTTTCTTCTGCATGTCCTGCTCTAATCAAGAGTCGATAAAATTCCTCTGTATATTCTTGGACTGATCTTCCTGCTTGCTTTAACCCATGCATCTTCTTAAACAAATCAAGCTCATAGTCCACAGGAATGAACTGCTTCTTCAATTTGTCCACCATGCGATCCCATCTTATGATCTTCTCCTTTCCTCTTCTATTTCTTTCCAATTGAACCTCTTGCCACTAGATTTTGGCATGACCTTTCATTTTGGCCTTTGTAAACTTAACCCTATCTGGGTCCCTGATATCCTCATAGTCAAAGTATTCTTCCAGTTCATTGATCCAATCAATCAACTCATCTGGTTTCAGATTTCCTGAAAATACACCCACTTCAACTGTGGGTCTTTTCCCAAACTTAGTAATGGCCCTAAAAAGCCTTTCCTCTATGTGATTCAGAAATTCCCCGTCAAATTCCTCTTCTAGTCCTATTACTTCTTCTTCATTGTCATCCTCACTGTTGTCACCTGCGACAACATTTGCTCCTCTATGGAGCTCCTCTTGCAATGCTTGTACCTACCTTTGGAGGGCTCTAACCTCCTCAGGATTAATAGCTTTGGCCCTTCCACCACACTCTCTTTTTGGAGGCATCTTCTAACTCGATCCCACAACTACACAGTCCTAGTGCAAACTGTCTCACAGTCGGCGCTCTGTCTACACACTCAGGAAAACCAGCTTTGATACCACTTGATGGAGACACAACCCAAGAATAGAATGGACACAATAGAAAAGGGAAATTGTATTAACTAAAAAATAAGCTACTACATTCAGTACAGAGAAAATAAACTTCAAAACCTACCCTAAGGGCTTACAATAGTATAAATCTGGAGATAATTTCTCCTTTCAGTACCTCCTCTCAAACTCCACTCCGAACTACCTTTTACAATGCCAGAAATCTCCTTAAATAGACCCTAGAGGGTTAAGGACTAGGAGTACATTCTAGAAAGTGGTAGTAGGCATCCATCGACCAAATAGAAGGTTCCGAAAGCTGTGGTAGAAGTTGGCACAAATCTAGAAGAATCTAGAAACGGTAATCAAACTTTCGGGAGGCATAACTTTTGAACCGTAGCTCCGATTGACGAACCGTTTACATTTTCGAAAAGCTCTCGAAGCACTCTATAGCCCTATGGACCAGTTTTGCTCATCCCCCATTTTCAGCCCTTTTTGAGGTCATTTAATTCCCCTAACCTAACTTTGAAGCATTCTTAGGAGGTCTCCAAAACCCAAAAAACTGCAATAACTTTCAAACCGTGGGGCCTTTTGACCTGATTCTTTTTTTGAAATGCTTTAAATCACAATTACATTCATCTGGCCAATTCACACCTTCTAGGTCACCAAAATGATGGCCAAATTGCATGCTCCTATTTTTTTGGAATTTTCTAGCACACTGATAGTTGAACTGTGAGAGTTGGAACCTTTATTTGGCCCAAATGGATATCCAAAAATGTAAAGACATGAAACAGAAACTAAGTCTAAGTACATTTTTTTGGGTGACATAGGATTGCCCTTATACCTCTGGATGCTCCTGCATCAGAAGCCTTGATGTTTCTTTTTGCAACTCAAATGGAGTATTTAAATTATCCTTAAATTTTCATCTAAGTTGAAAATTTGGGTTCCAGTTTTGGTACATGGGTTCAATAATTTTTTACCTTTTGGTATAGGTTACTATAAATGATATACATGTTCAAATCTTGACAAATCAATTTGAGTACCTACATATTTTTCTTGTATTATCTCGTATGAGCAATTCTACAACTTCCTTTCTTATCAAGCTGTGAATCCTCTCTTAACAATAGTGTCCCCTTTGTAATTAATTGAAGTTATAATGCTTTTTCACACATCAACTTTAGAAGTAACTTCATGCCAATATTTTTATCCTTATACACAATAACAATTCACTATAGTTTAGTTGTTTCTATTCATAGTAGTATGCTAGTTAGTTACTTGCATAGTATTTTTGTGGCTAATTTGAACTTTAGTATATTTTTAGTTCAGTAGTGTTCACTATTAGTCTCTACTAGTGATGTGTTGGTTACCAAAATTTTGGTTGTAAGGGCCAACCCCCTTGTTTTTGGTCACTTTTTATTTCAAAAACAATTCACTTTGAAATAAATGAAGAATAATAAATAACCCATGGCTATCGACAATTCATGAAATATAATTGGTTTAAACTAAAATCACATTTACCTCAAAATATTTTTATTTTTGGTTTAAACTAACATACTTCTTCCCAGACCAATAGTTTTCCATAGCAAAATTTGAATTCATTTTTTAGAACATGCTCTTGTTGAGCACCCTTGTAGTAAAGCTAGTAATATGTTTCTATGCACCAAGTTTCATCAACTGGAACTTTCTCTACGTATTATATTACTTTCTTATATATTACCATTCTCTATAATATCTTGTCTAACATTCTCCAATCCTTTTAATAAGGATTTGTAACACTAGATCTAGAAACAAATCATGGAAAAGGATCCAGTAACGAGGTCACAAAATTGCAAACCCTTCTATGAGGAACCTCTACTTGGAATTGCCCTACTAATTTTGTATCTAACCAAGACTTTTCAAGGTTCCATTACTTGTAGTTCCTTGTGTAGACACCTAAAAACCTTTAGAAAATAAAGTATTTTTATTTTCTAAAAAATTCCTGATGACATCATCATTTATTAATTAATTAATTAATTAATTAATTAATTTATTTTTATGCCATTAAATCCCTTTATCTTAATTAAAAATATTTAATTAAGGAATCCCTCCCAAAAATGTTTAAATCTTATTTAAACATTATTTCCTTATTTATTAATTATTTAATTAATAAATTGACCAAAAAACCCAAAATAAATAAAAAATTTATTTTTTGCCCAAAACTTGGCCAATTTCCTTAAGACCACTAACCTCTTCCAAAATCTTCTAATCCTTCTTTAATTTTGATTAAAGGCTAATTCCATCATTTCCTACCCCTAATCCCAACTCAAAATATTTAATTAAGATTAAATATTAATCCTCATGTTTATTAAAAAAGTTTTAATAAATATCTCCTCAACCCAAACCCTTGAAATAAATAAAACTTTATTTATTTCCTAAAAATCTAATTTATCCTCATCCTAAGAAGTTCTAGACTCTTCTAGAAAGTCTTCATCCTCATCCTAGGAAGTTCTAGACTATTCTAGAAAGTCTTTATCCTCATCCAAAGTCTAGACTCTTCTAGAAGATGTCTTTAAATCTAATCCTAATCCCCTCCTAACCTTGTCACATTCTCTAAACATGGGTTAAAACTTACTAACCCAAGCCAAAGTTAACAAATATCTCCTCCTTCACCCACCCTCATTAAATGCCATCCACTTGCCTATTCCTAAGCTAATCCTAAACCATCCTAATCCATCCTCTAATCATTTGCACAATCCTAAGCAAGCTTAAAACCTTCCTAATCAAGCCCAAGTCGAAATTCCTCTCATCTCCCTCAAAATATCCCAACCATAAAACTTTATGAAGCCCACTAGGCCATAAATGACTCTTCCAAGCCCTTTTATTGCTCTTACAAGCCATTATGAGGGTCTTTATGAAGATTTTATCCCTTGAGCCTCCTTTTTTGACTCATCCTTCCCCTTTCCTCCATCCTCTCACCTTGTGACATGTGTCACTCCCTGATTGGCTGTAAGGAAGCACAATCCATGTGCTCTCCTCTCATGCAATCTGAGCCCTCCATGAGCTTTTTCCCATCCTTGCATCTTAGCCCTCAATCCCTCAAGCCTCTTGCCTATAAATTGGATCCTTCCCCTTTGCAAAACAACACAATCCATGAAGTAAAGTCATAATGCCATTTTAAGAAGCCATTTTACATCAAAACCATACACTCACACCCAAATTCCAACTCCATTTGAGGCCCTTTTTGAAGCATAAGGTTGAGTATACATCCTATCTATTTAGACAAAGCCACTCAACAAGAGAGCTTCTTATTGAGAGAGCCCATTAATGGCTCATATTCTCAATTGAGAGCTCATCTTAGTCTATCTTGAAGTTTATGAATTTTGTTTAGTTTGTAGAAGCTTTATTTAAATTTGGTTTCTATTAGCATACTAAGATTGCTCATATACACCTTGAATCAAATCTTCTTCTCAATCTTCTCTTTAATCAAATCTTTAATGTTTTTTAAATTAAGAAAAATGGCGAAGGGGATGCCAAACAACTGCCAGAATGAATTAATCATATCGAGCTATTGAAATTAATAGTCACATCTCTGATATGTGAATACTCTACACTGAATACAAACTTTCCCTATTAAATGACCCCAACTCATGACAAACAAGGTGTAATGAAAAGGCTAAACTAAAGTTGTTGATATTATAATACAGATGAATTTGAGTGAGGTGATCAAATTTTTCTTTCAAAACCATATGTGTAGATATAAACATTAAGTACAACATGTCCAATATTTTTGCAAATTTACACTAAATTTTTCTTTCAAAACCATATGTGTAGATATAAAATTTAAGTACAACATGCCCAATATTTTTGTAGATATACACATTAGTTACACCAAATTTTTTTTTCAAAACCATATGTGCAGATATAAACATTAAGTACAACAAGTCCAATATTTTTGTAGATATACACATTAGTTACACCAAAATTTTCTTTCAAAATCATAAGTGCAGATATAAATATTAAGTACAACATGTCCAATATTTTTGAAGATATACACATTAGTTACACCAAATTTTTCTTTCAAAACCATATGTGCAGATATAAACATTAAGTACAACATGTCCAATATTTTTGCAAATATACACATTAGTTACACTAATTTTTTCTTTCAAAACCATATGTGTAGATATAAACATTAAGTAGAACATGTCCAATATTTTTGCAGATATACACATTAGTTACAATATAAAGATGTTCTATAATCTATTGTTATAATATAGGAACTTGTTAAAATATAAAGATGTTCACACACCTTTTAATTGACATATGTATTATAAAATGTAGCCGTTTGATAGTTTCTCTAAACACCTCACATCCTACATCGGCACCATTTACCTCGACCCCAACAAAAATCCACAAACCGTAGTCAATGAGGACTGCTGGAGGAACCTTCGTTACTGCATCCAAACCAAGGTAACCCATTTACTTTGTATTTGTATACCATGGAAAGACTTGTAAACTTATATCCATATTCTAACTTTATTAAACTAATTTCTCCTCTTTCTCTTTTGGTGCTTAGAATTACATTGCTATTCAAAGATGGTAGTAGAGAAAGTAGCATGTGAGTATGCGATGTTTAAAGGTAGCCTTCATTTGATAACATTTTAAATTTCTTTTAATTTAAACATTGAGCATATTAACCCATAATTGGGTGAAAAAATGTTTACTAATGTTGTTATTAAAACTAGATATATATGACACATTTTAGATTTAGATTTCTTTAGATGATTACGTAAAATTATACTAATAAATAGCTATTATTAGAGAAACTATTATGATTTCATATGAATTAGCTAAACAAATCAACTTAAATTTGTGTAGTTCTAATATTAATTGTTGTTGTCAATCTCACCATTAGAAAAGAATGAAATTTTCTAACATTTGGTCAAGTGTAGGGATTAATCACTTGCATGAAGAGTGAAAGCCTGTCATCATCCACATAGACATTAAGCCTAGCAATATCTTGGTGGACAATGAAATGGAAGAAAAAGTATCTGATTTTGGGATTGTCAAGGTAGGTCCATTAGGTGGTGAGTCACATGTGAGCAACCTTATTTAAGGGACACCTAGTTACATGGATCCTAATTACTATTAAGGCTACCATCTTACACCATTTAGTGATGCCTATAGTTTTGGTGTCATTCTCTTGTAGTTGGTTGATGCAAGACCAACCATTGATCTTACCAAAAGGCAACCTCACTATAACATCATCAAATGGGTGAGTTATATGTTCATTCCATACACATAATTCTCTTCTCATGGACTAACAATCACTTTTTTTTTCTACTAGCATTGAAATTCAATTATATTTTTCTATCTTTCTTGTGTTGGCAGGCTAGGCCAAGCCTTGTACAAGGTGATTTAGAGAACATTTTGGACCCTTTTCTTATGATACAAACATATAAAAGAGATATGATGTTTTTTATGGGTCAACTTGGGCTAAGGTGTGTTGAAAGAAGTCCTAAAGATAAACCCACCATGAGGTAGATATGTGAGGAGTTAGAGTTCCATCTATGCTATGAAATATTGCAACCTAGTAGATCCTTAGTTTATAGACAAGGAGAAAATCTTAGCGATCATGGGGATGAGAATGAGAGTTCTAGAAATGACCTAAACTAATATTAGTTTTCTTTCTCTAGTAGATCCTTAGTTCAAAGAAAACCATATTAGTTTTCTATCTTTAAGACAAAGACAACTATCTTTAGTGATTTAGATATATTCAATATTTTATATAAAATTTTGTAGAGAGTAAATTGTTTGTACATAAAGTCAGTGAGAATGAATATATTAATTATAGATAGATACACATTTTTCAATCTTAGAAGGTGCAACAAAAGCTTTGTTAAGATGAACATTATTAACTTTGGTGTGGTCCGCTTTCAGTGCATGTTAATATAGAGAGATGGTAAGCAACCATATTAGTAGAATATTGGTAAAGAATTAAGATATTGAAGTGGGATGAATCAAAAAAATTTGATGAAAGTAGTAAATATATTTGTCAAGCCATAATAGTTCATCAAATCTTCAACATCATTGCTTTAAAGGAGGCCATAATTTTTTACAAAAAAATAGGGCTCCATCACTACTAACTCTTCAATATCCTTCTAAGAGTGGTGATATTATATTATCAGTCAACTGAAATTCCAGTCCAAAAAACCAATTTTCACTGCATTTTCCATTCAATTTGTTCATAAAACAAATAAAAATGAAGATCACATCACATTTTAGGAGTTTATTCACTTTTTACATGTTTGGAAGAGTAGAAAAAGGTCATAATATGTGTGGATGGTCTAAATTCAAATCCAATTTGGAGCATTTCATACTCGGGTTCAGTAGGTAAAACAACTGATTTGGCAACATACGATACTTATAGTAATTTATGAATATTTAGAAATTTCTTGAACTTGGGACAATATACTTTTATCCTAAATTGAGCTAAAAGGTGGGCAAAAGGTAAAGAAGGGAAGCTTTATTTGCTTATAGCAATTGGTCAAGTTTTTTGTCTTTGGCAATATACTAATGAAACTAAACTTTTACTCAAAATAATTTTTAGGAGTTGAGTGAAGAATTGATTGGTGGGTGGGAAAAGAGTAATAAAAGAGGGAATGAATGTGGATAACAATTTTTTAATATATAAAAATTGGTCAAGTTTTCAATTGTATTCCATTTGTCTAATATATTCATTCATATGCATCAATAAATTAATTAGAAACTATTTAATATTGTCTACTTCTTGCCTCACCTCTTATTTGCATAAAATTTTATTGTTGTTTTCAAGCTTGATGTATAATTGATCTGAATTCAAAAGGTTTTCAAATTTTTGATTACTTTTCACGTCAGATCTTATGTTAGCTAAAGTTTATTATACATTAATCCTTGTGTAGCTTTTCTGCTATCCTTAGCTTAAGAAGTTTGAAATGACAATTTTTGTTACAGTGCTTTACATGATCATTGCTTCCCACCTATATAGGTTAGGGAAATAACATACTCGCAATGCACTATGTCTATACTATAGATTTTGAGTCTGCAACCAATTATCTAGACTGGGAGGTGCATTTCTTGATACATTACCCTACATTCATTTGGACAATTTCATTCTCTTGATTCGATTATGTGTGTGGACATTTTTTAAGCTGAATTATCCAACTACGATACTTGGTTTGAGAAACCATAAAACTGCTTTGTCCAAGCCTTGTAAAAGGATTGACCTTTCTAAGAAAATGGATTGGCATTTTGGTCTTCTATTGAGTATTGATGATTATTTTGAAGATAGTTTTATATTTTCTACTCGTATTAATCTTGTTTATGATGCCTATAGGTTGGGAAGCATGGTATGATTCTAGAGTTTACTAATCCAAATAATACAAGGCATAGTGCAATATATTTTCCTAAGGTGGCTGCATAAGAAGGTGCATGATTATTTATGCTATCATTTATTAATAGTGATTGGAAATTTACATTTAAGTCATAAGTCAATATAACATGTATTTTGGCTAATTATAGTATGAATCATGAGATCATATTAACATTACTCGTATTAAAAATCAAATCAAGGAAATAGTCAATGTGGAAACCCATAATTATCTCATTAGGAATTCATTGAAACTTTTGCAAACTATAGTCTCAAGGATTATCACCCTTTTATTGTGAAAGCATAAATGGTGGGTCTCCTTCCATCCCTTAGATTACCTTGAAGGCTCTCCATGCTTGGTTAAGTTCAAGATTATGGAAGGCTAGTATTCCAGTCATCCTCTTGGTTCATGAGCATGGAAGACTTGTTGTCCATTCCATTCCATCTTGGGTTGGTGTCCTTAATAATAACATGAAGGTTTGTCTTCCTTTACCTCTTGTGAATGTTGGCTATCCTTTCCATTTTCAATCCACTTCCTCTAAATTCAAAGTTGATTATCATATGAATCTTCCCTTACATGTGTGCAATAAAAAATCATTTAGACTAGTCACAAAGATCAATAATTTATACAAGTATATTTTAGGCATAAACATATTAAATATGCCTATAATTCTACTATAATCACAAATTTATTTTTTGCTTAGTTGTTTCTATACTATAATAAAAATGGCTTCAATCCAAATGCTATGGGCATGTCCTTCCTGCTAGTCATGGTTGACAAAAAGAGAGGAAAAGAATTTACAAATGACTTACCTTGATCAATGCTAACACTTGGCAAATAATACACAAACTTTCATTCTCTCCTTCCATCAATCAAAATCATGGGTTTCTATAAGCCATGGTGCAAGGATAATCACCTATACATATTGTATTTTCATCATCTGAGGATGCATATTTGATGCTATTATCAGAATCTTCCCTTTCAATTGCTCATCCTATCAAGACTCAATCAGAAACATGAAAATACCTCTCTCTTTTTCATTTATTTGTATAAGTAATTATCCTACATTATACAAGGCTTGATTAAGTCTTCAAATGATCTCGTAGTATTACTTGATGCAAAACCCTCAAAGTCAAAATCCAAACTTATAATTTGGTGTTGCATGTTTGTGTACTTTACACTAATAGGTGATAGAGGGTTTCTAGAACTTGTGTTATTGCTTGCACCCTACTGATTATTGAGTGTCTTACAAATGAGTCCAAACCACTTATGTATAGGGCTAATATCCTCTACTCTTAGGACATCTTTCATTTAACTAGATAATTTCATAGAACCGTAAAATATAAATGTCCACTAGTGGTGATTTATTCAACCATTCTTCTAAATTTAAATCACTCAGAGGAATGCCTTTACCTCCAACATTCCATGTTGATGTAAAAATACCTTAAAACACTGGACAACTATTTCTTGGGAAATATTATTCTCTATTCCTCCATGCTTTATTTTCTCAGAAGTCTTCTTCAACCATTTTTTTGTCTTGTCTTTGTGAAAGAAATATGAGCCCTTATTAGAACAACTCCACCTTTATCAAAAAATGATTTTTCCCTACCTCTTGTTGTGTATCCTTTTGGAATATCATTTGCATGGAATTAATTACCTTTTCTCTTTATATTTAAATATATCCTAACTAAAGTCTATGGCAAGGAAAACTTGTTATTCTTCTTATTAGCAACTTTTGTTGTTGAGTTGGCATTTATAGATTCTTGTTACCATGTAGACTTCAAATTTGAAAACCTTGATGAAAATAATGCTAGAAACAATAGTCCACCAAGATAACTAAGAGGAGGGCGCAAGGGAGGTGGGGGTGGGGTGGGGGGGTTGAATCAGTTATCCAACAATTAAAACATTTATCTTCTTTAAAAAACTTAGCCATTCAACCAAAGTAAACAACAACCATAATAAAATGCACATAGACAATTACACCAGATGTGTTAATTAGGGAAACCCTTGATTAGAGGGAAAACCCCAGTCAGAATGATGCCCATGAGATGATGTACTAATATAAATATTCCTTGTTAGAGAATGGACATTGTTAGGAGTCTATTACAACATTTAGTAGATAGAGTCCCTATTAGGAGACTTTGAATCCTTGTTAGGAGATTCTAACCCTATTAAGATTTGTGCGAAACCTATTAGAAGTTGTAGTACAATGTATGCAAGATGAGCCCATTGCCCAAACATGCAATTTCAACTACAAGAAGAGCTCACTGCTTAATCATGTAATTTACTATTATGTTCATCTTTCCTTTGTTTTATCAATTGAACCAATCACTGTCAAACCCTATAGACTAGGCTATGAACCTTATATCCAAACATCAAACCTTGGATCACTTAGCAAAACATCAAAAATGAAGTTTCCTTCACTTCTGCACTACTATGTTCAATGTCACATTCAACTCTCTCTCTGCTTACAATCACTTTTTATCAATACAATTAATGTCATACTTGATAAATCAAAATTTCCTTCCTTTATATAGAGTCCATAAAAAAATTCCCTGATTTGGCTATAAGGGCTTCTCAATTAATTATTATACGACCACATTAAGAACATATTACACCTAGCGATAATGTTAATCTTCCACTTTGCAACTTGAATATCTTTTTGTACATGCAATATTATGATGAGTGAACTTATCCATGTCATCATCAACATATATTGTTTATGTCCTCAACCTTGATCCTCAGAGTATTGAATCTACTAAGAGATATAACAAGTTTACTAGAACATGCCTCTATAGAATAGACATCACCAAAACTTACATAACTTCTTCTAGAATTATCATTTCTTCTTCTAATACTAATTGCATATACTAGATACTTAGAAGTATCTCCCATAACCTTAGATAGTTATAATACTCAACTAGCCATCCATACCAACTTGATCTTTCCTCTATTCTTCTATCAAATACCACATAAAATTGCTATGTTGATATTAATGACAAACTCAGTCCTGAATGTAACATATCATTATAATAACACATTTACAATACTCCCCCATAGGAATATCATCAGTATTCATGCTTACAACAATCTTGCAGCAATCTCCCCCTTTGGCATTGATGGCAACATAGACAAAAAACATCTAGTTCCAACAATACCAACAAAAATATTGTTCATCTAAATCTTTTCAAATCCTCTTCAACAATCATCCTCCCCCATTGATATACCTCAATGTGCTTTCTATCAAACTTTCATTCCATGTTGTACTTCTTCTAAACATATTGTACTCATGCCAAACTTCTCCAACTATTATGCATATTATTTTTCATGCCAAACTTCTCCCCCATTCACATCAATGTCAAAGGTTTCAACAACCAACTTTACTGCATCAAACTCAGCAATAATTGATTCTTACTTAGCTTAAGTGTCAAAAGAAATTTTTCAAAACAAAATCCAAAAAGAGTCCTAGATGACTTTGTCCATCACAGATACTCCCCCATACAAGAAGCGTCAACATTTAGTCCAGACAAAAATTGTGCTCTGTTACATTGGACTATACACTCTTGCATCTTGTACTATGATGTAGGAAGGGACATAACCCCAAGCATACCTCACAAACACTCAAAAGTCTCTTTGGGAAGAGACTTAGGGAATATATTTGCAATCTTCTCTTTAGTGCTCACACACTCCAATCTAATTTCCTTTTCTGCAACTCTCTCTCTCTCAACATATAATACTTAATAGAAATGTTCTTGGTCTTAGAATGCAACACTATATTCTTAGACATATTTACTAGGCTTGTGTTGTTACAATGTATAACAACAGGTTCATTTATTTCTATCCTTATATTTTTCAGCATCTGCTTCAAGAAAGAAGGCTCCAACATTGGTACTCTTTCTTTCATCCATATTGCCTGCCCAATCTGCATCATTATAAGCACTTAGAGTAAAATCATTAGATCTATCATACCACAATCCAAAATCAGATGTTCCCTTCATATATTTGAACATCCTTTTGACTAATGCATAATGTGCTTCTCTAGGATCAACTTGGAATCTTGCAACAATTCCAGCTGCATTTTCTATATCTGGCCTTGTGTGAGTCAGATATTTCAATCCTCCAATCATATATCTATACTTTTTCTACTCAACAATAGGTGTCTCATCCTTTGTAGATAACTTGTGTCTAGTTACCATAGGTATTCTAATGGGTTTGCATGTTTCCAAACCAAAACTTTTTAGTAAATCCTTCAAGTACATAGTCTAAGAAATAAAGATTCCTTCTTTATTCTATACAATTTGCAATCCTAGAAAATATTTCATCTCTCCTATCATACTCATTTCAAATTATTTCTTCATCTCCTTAGAATACTTCTTAATTTCTTCATTATTTCCTACAAATATGATATCATCAAGAAAGATTACCAAAATCATCAAACCATCATCAATTTCTTTCCAATATAGATTATTGTCTACCATACCTTTTCTATGTCCAAGCTTTGTCAAATGTTTGTCCAACCTTGCATACCAAGTTTTGGGTTCTTGCTTCAAGCCATACAATGCTTTCCTCAATTTGCATACTATGTCCTTGTCATCTATCAAAGGACGTCCTTCAAGCTACTCAATGTACACTTCTTCTTCAAGTTCTCCATTTAGAAATACTAACTTGACATCCATCTGATACACTTTGAATTTCTTCTATGTTGCATAGGCTAATAATAATCTTACTACTATTATAGCTACTAGAGCACAAGTCTCCTCATAATCTATCCCTTCTTGTTGTGAATAACCATTACATACCAATATTTCTTTGTTCCTTACAACTTTACCTTGTTCATTCATCTTGTTTCTAAATACCCATTTAGTTCCTATCACATTCTTGTCTGTTGGTCTGGGAACCAATTCCCATGTTTCATTCTTTATTATCTGATCTAATTTCTATTTCATAGCTTGTTTCCAATAATCAACTTTACATGCTTCATCTGCATTCCTAGACTCAACTTTCAATATCAAGTGTAGTTCTTCATTGAATCTACTTCTTATCATCACACCTTTGTCCTTTCTTCAGATGATCTACTCAGATGGGTGACTATTTATCATATTCTTTCCTAAAGTAGGAGTTGCTATCTCAACTCTTGGCTCTACTAGAGGTTCTAAGCTTTGTTCCTGCCTTGGCTCTCCTTCATTTTGCAAATCATTATTAGTCTCAAGAAATACCTTATCATTTCTTGGATTAGTAACAACATCATCATCTAAATTTTAATAAACTATTCTCTCTGGTATCCTAAGTTCCTAATCAATTCTCACATTTGCACTTTTCATAATAGTCTTAGTTCTCTAATTATAACATCTATAAGTCTTGATTTTAAATGAATAACCAAGAAACACAACTTCATCACTTCTAGCATCAAACTTATCAATATCATCATCTCTTTTGATTCAACACTTCCAAAAATTATGAAATACATAACTGTAGGTGAGTGACCAAACCACAGTTCATAAGGGGTCTTGTTTGTGTCTTTCCTGACTTGCACTCTATTCATAGTGTAAACTATTGTATTCACAACTTCTCTCCAAAACATCTTGGATATATCATTCTCTACTAACATAACTCTTGTAGCTTCTATAACTAACTTGTTCCTTCTCTTTGCAATGCCATTCTATTCAGGGGTTCTTAGAGCTGATAATTGTCTTTTAATTCCATTTTCTTCACAAAATATGTTAAACTCATTTGAAGTAAATTCTCCTCCTCTATCTAATCTTAAACATTTAATCTTCATACTAGATTTATTCTCAACTCTATTCTTGAATATCATAAACTTACTAAATGCCTCATATTTCTCTTTAAGAAATGCAACTCACATTATTCTAGAAAAGTCATCAACTAGAATCATAAAATACCTTTCACCATAGAATCCTTTAGTCTTTTTAGGACCACCGAGATCTGTGTGTACAATCTCCAACTTCACTATAGTGGTAAACTTCTTGTTGGAAAAAGAAGTTCTGTTATGCTTTTCCAAAACACACTCCTTACAAATTGTGTTAGTAGGATTTACAATCTTTGGAAAATCTCTAACTGCAAACATTCTACTAGTCTTCCCAATACTGTCAAAGTTTATATGACAAAATCTCTTATGCTATAACTAGCTGTCATCTATGTTTGCAACCAAACATGCCATTTAAGTAGGATTCAATTGAAATGCATTAACTCTAGATTTGATTCCTATTCCAATTACCTTTCCATCTTTGTCTTTGATCATGCATGTCTTCTTTGTAAACTGCAATTGATAACCTTTGTCCACTAGTTGTCCAACACTCAAAAGATTATGCTTTAAACCATCAACAAAGTATACATACTTAGTGTTAATTTTACCATCAAGAGTTATAGATCCAATACATTTAACTTGGCATGTTGCACTGTTTCCAACTCTAACAATGCCCCCATCCTGACTTTTGAAGTTAACAAACTTGTTCATATCACTAGTCATATGATGTGAATAACCACTGTCAATTATCCAATCAGATTTCTTCTCAACCTGTGACACCAAAGCTACTTTCTCTAGACTTTCTTCTTTGATTTCCATGAATCCTATTTCATCATCACTAGAACTTACTCCTTGTTCATTAGAATCATTATTTTCATTTGCATACAAATACTCTTTGTCTATTTTAGATTTTTAATTTTCCTTATACTTTTTCTCTCTTTTAGGACACTTAGATGCATAATGACCATATTCATCACAAGTCCCACATTTAAAGATTTCCATGCCTCCTTTTTCTCTTTTTACCAAAAGGGCTACTCCTTCAATCTTTTTGTCCTCCTTTGATCAGTTGCTACTAGCAAAATATCCTCTAGCACTTGTGCTCCTTGATAGACTAGGTCGAATATTCAGGGTACTAAAAGTTGTCTCTATTTTGGTCAATTCTCTTGACTGTTTAAGCTCATTCTCAACTGCTTCAAGTCTTCCAATAAATGACTCCTTTGTGAAAACTTTGGTACAAGATATCAACAATTGTATCATCTGAATTGCTAACTTAAATGGTGGTGTTAAAGTCTTCAATATCTTCCATATAACCTCATCATCTTCTTTGGTTCCTCCTTGAGATTTGATACCTACAATAATTTTTGATATCCTACCTATATATGTCCTTATAGATTCATCTTCCATCATTTTAGCATCTTGAATTGCACAGATCCAACTTTGTAGCCTCAACTTCTTAGAATGTGCATCACCTTCAACACTAGTTTCCAAAGATTTCCAAATCAAATGTAAAGTAGCATGTGATTTTACCTAATTGTATTGAATAGTGCTTCTCTAGCTCTCATGTCACACATAAAAAGATCTCTTTTTGCCTAGGTACAAGTTTCCAAATTCTTTTCAGCAATGATTGTCTTCACTGATTTTGTCAAGATTCAATATCCTAAATCCATACACAAAAAATATCTCTTCATATTTTCTTTCTAGCTATAGTAATTTGTTCCATCAAACTTTGGATTATCTTTTCTAAACATGTTTTTTATGGATCTCCCAAAGTTCTTAAACTATATCTTCAAATACCTGATGCTTTGATACCAATTATTAGAAACAATAGTCCACCAAGATAACTAGGGGGGGTGGGTGAATCAGTTATTCAAAAATTAAAAAATTTGTCTTCTTTAAACAAACTTAACCATTCAACCAAAATAAACAATAACCATAATAAAATGCACATAGACAATTACATCAGATGTGTTAACTAGGGAAAACCTTGGTTAGAGGAAAACTCTAGTGGGAATGATGCCCACAAGATGATGTACTAATATAAATATTCCTTGTTAGAGGATGGAACCTATTAGGATTCCATTAAAACATCTAACACATAGAGTCCCTATTGGGAGACTTTGAATCCCTATTAGGAGATTCCAACCCTATTAGGAGTTGTAGTACAATCTATGCAAGATGAGCCCACTACCCAAACATGAAATTTCAACTACAAGAAGAGCTCACTACTCAATCATGTAATTTACTATTGTTTTCTTCTTTCCTTTATTCTATAAATTGAACCAATCACTATCAAACCTTGTAGGCTAGGTCACAAAAATCAAACCCAAACATCAAGCCTCAGATCACTCAGCAAAACCTTAGCAATGAAGTTTCCTTCACTTCTGCACTACTCTTCTCAACTTTGTATTCAATTCTCTCTCTACTTACAATCACTTCATATAAATAAAATTCATGTCATACTTGATAAAGGAAAATTTCCTTCCTTTATATCAAGTCCATAAAACAATTCCTTGAGTTGGCCATTAGACCTTCTCAATTAATTATTATAGGACCACATTAAGAACACATTACACTTGGTGATAACATTAATCTTCCACCTTTCAACTTGAATATCTTTCTATACACACAATATTATGATGAATGAACTTAGCCACATCATCATAAACATTTCTTCTTCATGTCCTCAACCTCAATCCTCAAAGTATCAACTCTGTTAAGAGATATAACAAGTTTACCAGAACATGCTTGTGTAAACTCTATCTCAGAACAAACATCGCCAAAACTTACATAACTTCTTCTAGACTTATCATTTCTTCTTCCAACATTAAATACATATACAATATACTTAGAAGTATCTCCCATAACCTTGAATAGTTATAATACTCAACTAGCCATCTATACCAACTTGATCTTTTTGTTGTTCTTCTGTTAGATACCATAGAAAATTGTTATGTTTTGACATCAATGACAAACTCAATCATGAATGTAACATATCATCATAGTAACATATTTACAATACTCCCCCATAGGAATATCATCATCATTCATGTTTACAAAAACCTTGCAACAAATAAATAGAGTATGATCATGCCAAGGAATCTTCTACACTGTTCAATTAGAGAAAAGGGCAGCCAAGCCTACTTTTTCCAACAGGAATAAGGAATAAAGAAAAGGCAATAGAATAAGGGAAATCTAAATCCCTATTTTTTTATAAAGGAGAGAAAGCTATCTATTTGCTCCCTATCTTTGTGGTTCCCAATTGACATCCATCCTACTACTAGAAGACAGTGACTCCTTTTCCTTGTCAATATTATCTAAGGACAATTTGGTAGCTTCAGTCACTAGATGTTGTAGAATCCTTGGAAGTGATGTCTTCAATTGGTAAAGTGCCTTTCACAACTTTATTGGAATTGACATTGGTGGGCTTTATCTTTGGAGGCTTAGAGATAATTTGCACAACTTCTCTCATTGTTGGTCTCTCCACACTATACTCCTCAACACAAAGTATTGCCACAAAAAACACATGCATCACCTCATGCAATGGAACACTAGAGAGCCTTGCATCTAAGATCTTGGGAACTCCTTCAGTTCTAGATTCTATCATGTTTCTCACTCATTGAAAAATGTCCACTTCATCACCAAATTTTCCAACATGCCTTCTTCCTATAACCATCTCTAAGAGAACTACATCAAAGTTGTATGCATCGATCTTCTCATCCACTTTCAATATGTATGCATGCTCTGGATAAAACATGCATGAATCAACAATTATAGATTGACTCTTAAAAAAGGTACATTGTACATAACATATTGATACTTTCATGAACCCAATAGTTAAAAGTGTTGTGCATCAAATCCTAGCTCATAAATCCTATGAGTATTAAAGATCATGAAAGATAGACAAACATATTTGAAAAGAATATGTGTGGAAGTGTCATGTGAAACACTAAATAAAAGTTACCCGGTACAATGTAGCCATAGAAACTTGCTATTGTAGACATGCATTCAGATGCTCCAGAGTCTTATAAAATTAGAGGTAAATAGAACTTAGCACATTGAAGCCATATGTGTTGATTTTATCATAGAAGAAAGTAAAAGTGGTGAATTTGGTACAGTGTTGCATCAAGCACAACTGATAGATTGTTATGTGCATTAGAAGACATAGCTATGAGGGCCACTCCACCACTTTCACCCTCATATTTGATAAATGGGAGGTATTTGGTTAATAGATAATGACTCGCTTAGGTGAAGATGATGTCTCCTTGGAATTAAAAGCTAAAGCCCTTCCAAAAATTTATAGAATAACATAAGAGATGGAAACAAGACAAGCCAACCATTATAACATCAAATTAAAGATTTTTCTTTATTCTATTTAGTAACTAGATTAAAGAAAAACCAACATATCTTTTCCAAATGTCACAATCATTGTCATGTTGCAAAATGATAGGATTGTAGTTCACAATAATGTATTCATGTCAAATTTAATAGTGGGAGAATAAGAAGGACTAGTGGGGGAATATGTTGGAGACATAGGGTTGTATCTAGGAGAACTTGGACTATAGGATTGTGATGTAGGACTTTATCATGGAGATGTGGGATTGTAGTCTAGAGATGTGGGGCTATATCCAAGTGACATGGGACTATATCCAAGAGATGAGGGACTATAAGCTGGGAATGAAGTGTTGTAACTAGGAGATGAGGATGGTAAGAAGTCCATCCCACCAACATAGGGAGAAAATTGAGCATTTGTAATTGGTGAACTACAAAGACCTGGGCTTAGCAAATAGCTAGGTGACATCGTTTCATCATGGTGTGGTGTTCCCATTATTGGGGACCAAGATGGTGTCATGCCAAAGTATACCATTCCTTCCATATAGCTAGGTAGTTGGAGTTCAATTTCTTATTGCAGGTTTTACTCTTCAATTATAGAGCACAATCACATGTACCAATTAGAGCCAACTAGTCAAGCATGATGTTCTCTGTAACACCCCCTAGAGGGTCTACTTCAGCAAAAATAGAAGCATCCAAAAGAATATCAACTATTTCCTCAAATGAACATTGCATCATTGACCCTATATCATTACAATTGATACTATGTCTAGTAATGGCCATTAGATGGCCCCAATATGTCATTGTGTCACAGAAAATGACTAAATGCATGTAGTTCACATATGACTCATCAAAAGAAATCACAACATGAAGCTCCTCTAGAAGAGATTTCCTCACAACCTCAATTCCAAGCACCTCAATTACTTCAATCAAGTGATTACTTGTTGTCCTTGTAGCATCAACATCTTCATGACACATAATAGCTAACATGTTCACCCCTTCCATATCCAACATCCATTCTGTGTCAGGCTTAAACCCTTTGTTCTCATCAAACTTGTTAATTTTTCTAGATTCTATAAACACTTTATTATTATCTGGAATGCCTCAGAGAGACATTTCTGTGAGCATATTACTCTCAATTTTCTTTAGGAAAACATCAGCTTTAGAATTTTGATCTTGTACTTCAACTTTAGGAGCCTCTTCATTCATAATATGTATATGCAGAATAAGTTTTTTGCATTATCATCATTAAAAATGCATGTCAAATCATTGTCAAACTTGAGGTTTATTTTTTATGTAGTGTCTGCCATACTTAGCTTCTTATCAACCATCCATACCATCCTCACCATACAAGAACTAGATGACATCAGTAAGTGAATTCCTAATAGTCCAATCATATTTAACAATGATGTCTTCATAGTTTTCACAAGACAAAATTGTATGTATCTTGTTTCTGATGTTTTCACTACAGTATCTATCAAACTTTCACATGCTCCCATTGCATGTAAAAAGAAATCCCGAGGAGTCAAATTATGCAGATAGGAATCCCCCACAAATCTTTGACTTTCTGGGCCTTTATCATCCTTTGAAAATGTGGTAAAGTTCTTCCATTAAATCCATAAGGAATTCACTTCCCTTCTACATTTTGTTGTCCCACACAAGCAGTCATTTGAGATATGTTAATAAAACTTCCTTTAGACACAACAGTAACCATAGACTTCAAATTGTTACTCTTGGATAAACTTTTTCATGCATTGCTTCCTGCATCATGGAAAGCCTTATTTAACACCTAAAAAGGAAAAAAGAAGACACATAGGTATGATACATGAAATTAAGTGAAAATTTGATATACTATATATATATACATTTAATAGAAATGTTATGATTCTTTAAATTTTTTTAGTCTTAATGTTGAATATGTTATAAGTTCCTAAGTTGCTACTATTTTTCAAATGAGCTATATGTTCAACATTTATCAAAAGTTTGTAAATTGATTCAATTTTAAATGTTTAAAAACATGTATTTCTAAAAATTGTAACTTTAATGAACTATGATTCAAGTTGTGATTTTTAATGGAAATTGTTTATATCTAATTGATTCAAGGTACCTGATTTACTTTGTTTTCAAAGGACTCCATCATTGTTTAGCTAGGTTTTTCCTCCAATTGCTTGTCCTAAGTAGCCTTAATAAGTTGGTTGACTTCATTCTTTTCTTTTGAAATCATTTCATTGATGACTTCCATGGTTGTAGCATCAACAATTATGTCTCCTATACCAATACTGAAACCCTATTGTAGCAACTAGTAGTTTACAAGCCACTATGTGTGACCTAAAATGTTTAGAGGATGAAATCAACATTATGATGAAGTCCACCTCTTGAAATTTTAAGATGTTTGACAAATAAATATAGACTTTTAATTTTGTATGTTCACTTAGACAAATAAGGTTCAATAAAATAATTTGAATACTATTTTAAGGTAGTTTATAATGTAATATGCATGAGTTTAATGTAATCATGTTATTTACAATGTGTTATAGATTGGAACACAAAATGTGACTAGATTTTCCAACACATAAACAATTGTAACAATGAATGGAAAGTTTCTTGGCTCCACTATATATGTTCATGAAGGTGATAATCTTGTTGTTGATGTGAACAACAACGAGCCCTATCATGTGACTCTTCACTGGTAATTATAAAATACTATGCTCCAAATTATACTACCCATGTCCTTAATATTTTTATTTTTATGAACAATAAATAGATCTTTTTTTGAGATTTAATTATTTGTGATTATTGTAAGCATGGGGTGAAGCAATTGAAATCATGCTGGGCACATGGACCTTCATACATAACACAATGTCCCATTACACTAGGGAATAATTTTACATACAACTTTACAATCATAGAACAAGAAGGGACGTTGTGGTGGCATGTACACATTACATACTTGAGAGCAACAGTGCATGGAGCTTTGGTCATTAAACCCTGGCTTGGAAAGGCTTACCGTTTTCCTAAACCGTTTGTTGAGTTTCCCATTGTTTTGGGTAGGTGTTTCTTTTCATATTGTCTATATAGAGATCAAAATGTGTACTACCCCCTTTTATTGTATTCTCATTTAGATAATGTATTTTTATTTAGTTAATAAATACAGAATAAGAAAATTTCATCTCTACATATGCATCCCCCCTTTCTTCAATGTAATCCCCTTTTATATTTTATGTTCTCTATCTAAAAGCTTGACTTTGTTAAAATTCATATATTTTTGTTATTCTTTTGTTTTGTCAACATAATAAATGATATAAGAGATCTGATATCATATAACTGTCCCAATCATTTTAGATTGCAATTTTCAACAATGTCTCCTATGAATATTGGCTTATGTAATAAATTTGGTTGATTGTTAAAGTCCTTATCAATGCTGAATTATGAAGTAAAATTGGTTTACTGTCAAAGTCTCTTATTGAATGTTGAAGTGTGAGCTAATTAAAATGATTTATCTATGGTTTGTATAGGAGAATGGTAGAATTCAAATGTGGAAGATATGATACAAGATGCATTGGCAAGAGAAACTATTTCAAATGACTTTGACACATACACCATCAATAGCTAGCCAGGAGATTTCTTCCCTTGCTCTACCAATGGTTTGTAACTAATCAGATCTACTTTAAACTATCATGATAGTCTATATTTAAAAAACATATCTACTAATGAAAGAATGAATGAATGAATTCAATGGGTGTAGATACAATTATTATATTGGTCCAGAAGGGAAAGAGATACCTGCATATTTTATAATAGGGTCTTTTGGGTTATTTATGAAAATAGATTAATATGACATAGATAAAATAGTCCACTTTTTTAATGTGGGTTATTTAGATTTATAAAGCAAGTGAGAGATTACAAAATGGACTTGTTTTCATTGGATTTACTTTTCAGACTGCTATTTGGGGGGCCTTATTTTTTGAGGCATTATCACCTTGGTCAAACTCGTTATCACAACAATCAAGTAAACACCTATAGTCTACAAACAAGACAACTATGTGAAGGCACACATCTTGCAAAAATGTTAGTCAAAAAGATATGCCATAACCTACAAGCTCAATGATCTGATGAAGCTTTAAATTTTGAAGACTTTTAAATTTTTTCATGTGATCAAATTTTAAAGGTAGTTATACATAATTTAATCCATAAAAAAAATTGATCTATAGTATGAATTTGGGGGCCTCATTGCCCATGATATTATTACCTTAGGCCTATAACCTACAAGCATTTTCTCACTTCCCGTGATATGTATGTTCTTTTTCTCTTATTTTTATTAGGTTGGTAAGATTTCTAAAGCATTGGAAGTGAGCAAGGAGATGGAAGCCCATGGTACAAGACACAAAAAGAAAACATTTTCAATGTTGATTAATGGTTATGTATAGTTAGATGATTATGTAAATGAGTTTGCTATCTTTGAGGATATGTTAAGAGTGGGTTTTCAGCCTGATGTTATGGCTTATAATATCATTATCAATGTATTTTGTAAGCTTGGTAATCTTGACCGTGCTATTAGAATTCTTGAATGAATGCACAAGGAAAGGCAAAAGCCATCGGCTCGAACATTTACCACCATAATTTGTGGGTATGCAAAGTTTGTAGATATGAAGATGGCTTTAAAAATTGTTAAACAGATGAGGGGATGTGGTTGCATTCCTACTGTACAAACATTTAATGTTCTCCTATATGGTTTAGTTCAAAAGAAGAAGGTAAGTTCTCATTCACCTTTTATTATTTGGGACACATTGATGTTAGAGTGTAATATAGTCAACCCTCAATTCAAGGTTATATAAAACAAGTACCAGATATTTACATCATTAAGTATTGATATCTTCTCCTATAATGCAAGAGACAAATGATTCATCTTATATTTAGGATTGCCACAAATTTCCTCTTTTGTTTCAAATAAGCAAGTAATTGAATTGCCTTTGATAGATCATTTAAATTCTATTTCAAAGCAAATGGATAATGCTCTCAAGATTATTGATGACATGTCATTGGTCAGCGTATCTCCAAATGAGCATACATACACCACTATAATGCAAGGTCATGCATCTATTGGTGAGATTGGTAGAGCTTTTGAGTATTTTTAAAGATGAAGAGTGAGGGTTTTAAGCTTGATGAAATATCATATGGAACATTGCTTAAGGCATGCTACAAAGTAGGAAGTATACAGAGTGATCTAGTAGTCAAAAAGGAAATGAATGTGGTTGGAATCAAGAAAATGCCTATATTTACAACATTTTGATTGATGGGTACTTAATCTTTATTCCTTTTAGTCCTTATTATTTTGAATTTGATTTTGTTTGGTTACTAGAAACATAATGACATTCAATTCTCATTGTTTTAGATAGTACTTTATAAAATTCTTAGACTATGATCATATTTTGTTATATATAATTTAGTGAGGAGGGTATTTTAACATCAGTTGGGACTCATCCTTTTGAAGAATTTTTTCTTGGTGAAAAAGAATTTGGACTATGGCAGTATGGGAAAATAACAGATATTGATAGCATCATTATATTTTTACTGCATTTTTTGGATTTCATTGGTAGCATTCACCTAATATTAGTTAAGCATATTTGGTTTAAGAAAGTTTCATCTAGTCTTGTTCCAAGTTTTGTTGATGTGATTCCATATCAGTTATTTCCATGCTTTCCTAGTAGGAAAGAGTTTAGATTCTTGTTGGACCATTTGTAGTGCCTTAGGAAAATAATTAGGAATCATCTATGAATAGGAAGAAAATTCTTTATTATAAATCCTTTAAATGAACTTCTTAAATGTTAGCATGATAAATTATTACCATTGTAATGCACCTTTTTCAACAAGATCATCTCTTATTGCAATCAAGTGAAAGCCTACAACTTATGAGCATAATAGTCCCATGAAGACACATGTCTTGCAGATACGTTAGCCTAATGAAGACACCTAATCTATGGATGCAATGATCCAATGAGAGTTTGACTTTTGGCGATTTCCACACCAATGATCCCATGAAGACACATATCTAGCAAAAATATTACCACAATGGAGAAATATGACCTCTAAATGTAGTGGTCCAACATGAACTTGAATTTATGAAAGATGAAACAATGTTGACAAATTGGTCAAAGGAAAGTTTTTGACAAATTGATTTATTTTTAATCAATGGGAAATTGTTGGAAAATTGATATATTATTAATAACTAACTACATGAATCATATGTATATAGATGTTTGTTGTAGTTGGTCAAAGCGAATTTTTAGTTTATACTATTGACTAGAGAAAGATACTTTTATGCACAAAATTTGTAATAAAATTTGGCAAGAACTTATAGAAGATCTCTATCTTAATTTCTAAAATATGATACTAAACCTTAAGGTAGCCAAAATGAACCTCAAGAATGCTTGCAATTTTTTCCAAGCCTATGAAATTTGGAGGAAATGGTTTTATGCTAAAGGAATGTGTTTGGAAATTGTTGATAGGAATAAAGAGGAGAAACAAGAAATTGTTTGTGATATTCATGTAATCTCAAATTTCTCCATATGGATGTAGATGGTTGTCCTAGAATTAAACATTGTTGGACATATAAATGAGTAGCATGCATGTATCTATTCATGTGTTTCTCTACATGCATGCAATAAATACTTAGGTTAATGATTTTTTTAAGAAGTATTATATTCAATATAAATATATTTGATGTCTCTTAAGTCAAATTTATTCCAAGAAGCTTTCAACTCTAATTTATCTAATAGGTGTGGAAAGTGCTGGTGAATTCAATTATATGAAATCCTTTGGGCTTTTTGAGAATTTCATGCTATCTTTAGCACATGCCAAGTTATTGCATTTATGCTAAAACCTTGCTGTCATGGAAGATCTTAATGTGCATTCTCATGGTGGTTGATTCTTTGAAGGGCCTCTCTAAGAATATCAAACTTGATACCCCTAATGGTTCATGGTCTCAGACTCTAATCTTAATGATTCATTTGTGGTTGCTAATGGCACCAATAGATTTGCTCTGTCTGACCAGGCTTGTACAATAAAAGCTTCCCTACTCACTTGCACAAGCATCCCAAGTGCTAGATGCAAGATTTGGCCTTAGCATTGCTTTCCAAATCACCATAATGACACATTGGTATGACAACCATTGTCAAACCACACTCTCAAATTTGTGTCAATGGAGTGAGAAAGAAAAGCATCTTTATAGCAAACAGGCTACTACTTCATTCCATTCTTATAGATCTGATGTCATTGATTTTATTCAGAATCTGAGACTACATTCATCCTCACACAAGCAATGACTCCATTCAATGGCCATGGGGAGCTTTTGGTAAGAAAAGCTCCCTCATCACTCATGATAAGAAACCCAACTACTAGATGACAGCTCACCCTTTAGATCACTTTCTAGGTAACCACAATGACAGGTTGGAATGACAACTGTTGTCGAACCATTCTACAAATTGTGCCAATAAAGTTGCATAGAGACAAATTTGGGGAGCCCTCGAATAGCAATTGAGATGCTTCACGACCCTCCAATAGAAAGGATGCTAATGCCAATATCCAAAATCTAGAAAACATGCCTTTCTTGAACACCAACACTAATTCTATTGGAGGGTTGCTGGGAGCTTTCATTATCAAATCTCCCATTAGCCATGATAGGTTAATAACAAATTGCTAGAGTGCCAAGAATCCACCTAATGCTAAATGAGGGCTCACCATTAGATCAACTTCAAAATCATTGAACAAATGCACTATAGAATGGCAACCACTAATAGGCCTCTTTCAAAATTGTGATGGTTGAGTGATTGAAGAAGATGATCTAAGAGAGAGTCCATGGGTAGGCATTCATTAGGGGATTCATGCATGTAGCAAATTTCTATAGTAGCTACATAACATATTGATGGTAATCAATATCCACTGTAACTTGTAGTATTTTAAAAAAAAAACAAATCAATATGGTTAAAATTGTGACCAACTCTTCAAGGTTTTCCACCAATATTTAGTTGAAATTTTGACCAACCCTTTGGTCATGACCATGGCATCCTAGTCATGGGATAGACTAGAATTGGTCAAAATTTTGACCAATTCTTGAAATTTTTCCACCAAGATTTGGTCGAAATGTTAACGAACCCGTTAGTCATGACCATGGCATCTTGGTCATGGGATGGGCTAGAATTGGTCAAAATTTTGACCAATTCTTGAAAGTTTTCCACCAAAATTTGGTCAAAATTTTAACCAACCCTTTGGTCATGACCATGGCATCTTGATCATGGGATGGACCAGAATTGGTCAAAATTTTGACCAATTCTTGAAAGTTTTCCACCAAGATTTGGCCAAAATTTTGACCAATAATGACAAATTAGGCTCACCAGAAATACAATATTTTTGGCGAAAGTGTTGGTCAAGATTTTGATCAATTTGAGGTTTGGTCAAAATTTTGATGAAAAAAATTGTGGTGTACTACTTGGTCGCACTTTTGACCAACATGGGTCAAAATTTAGACCAAAATTCATTTAAAATTGGGTCAAAATTTACTAGTGAGATGACATACAAAGGATTATTGTGAATAAGTACTAACCAAAAATTCAACTCTATATTAATGAAAGTAAAATTTGATTTGATTTTAAAGTTTTTCTTCATGCAACTCCATGATTTCTTCAACATGCAATTGTCTAAATGATCAGTACCCTATCCATTGGTATTTAGAGTCTACCCAACAATTATGACCTAATTAATTGGCTTACAATCAATTATGTCAACAATTAACCCTAAACCCCATTCTTATGAATATCCTTCTTATATAACTGGAAATACTATCAAGTTAATGAAGCATTTACTTAATTCCTTGAATTAAAAGCAACAACAAATTGATATACAACCTATCGTAGTTGTATTAAATTGCATAAACCTTGCTCATACAATCTCATCATAACCAACACATAACATTGGAGACATATTTAGAGAAAAAAAAATATGGTAGAACATTCCCTTTTTATTAATTCTCCTTAAAAATTATACAACACTAATGTAAACTCAAAACTATTTCAACGTATAACAACTTCTTATTCAATATGTTCTTGTATTCTTAGATTTACAGATGAATACATCACAAAATTAACATTAAAGACTAATTGGACTGAATGCAATACTAGTAGAAAACTAAAAATTACATAAAATTCAAACCTCAACTCCACATCTTGGAAATCCTTTTATAGAAAGGATTGCAACAAGATTCAGATGGGAGGAAAATTGTCAAAAAACTATTCAAAACCAAATACAAAGATATTTATATTCTGTTACAATACAAAACATACTTTGTACTTGGCCAAAATTCTGAGATGCAGTTATAAGACTGGCAGGTGGCATTTGTTAGCAGGTACCCCTTTGGAAAATTTGGTTTTTCTTCACCTCATGTTGTCATCCATGCCTTTTTCCTTTGTTCTTTAAACCATTAATTTCATTTTAACTAAATCCTTTAATTGTACTAGTCACTGTCACTGGATGGCAAGGCTTTGATGTCTACAATCAATTCCCATATGGTAATATCTGTATCCACATCTAGCTAAGTGGCATCTCTGACTGCCTCCAATTCATCTAAGCACTTGGTCCACTTAACATTTGTTATGGCTTTAACATCATCAATTACTTTAGACATTTCTACCTCTATCTTATAAAGCATGTCAACCATATCATAAACTATTGTAGCACTTGCTTCGTTATTGCAATAAGACAAAACTTAGGATAATCAAGAATGTTATCAAAAGAGGATGACCACTCTACCTAGTCTTTGACTTTTCCTTCACTATCCAAAATTCTAGGTACAAAATTTGGTGTACTTGCAACAATTGTCTTCATCTTGTTTCGAATTAGCTACATCTTTCCTCCAAAGAAACCATTCAAATCTTTCACTTTATGGATCACTTTCATGGTGTTTACAATGGTTGCTTTCACTAAGTCTTTCTTCTAAGGTAACAAAGGGACTAAACTATCAAAAATTTGCACGTAAGGGCCCCATGTATTAAAAAGTAGAGATAATAGGGAAATAGCCTTTGAACATCTATATTCTTCTCCTTCTAATGCCAAGTAACTACTATGAACATTTTGAGAAATTGCCTTTAGTGTATTTATCTTATGAATCAACAAGTTTTTCACTGTTCTAATTTATGTATCCTTTCTTTCTTCTAACTCTCTTTCATCAATTTCCATTGCATGGCTTGATGTCTCCCCCATTTCAAGTCCTTTGCCTTCTATCTGCACACTTTTATCATGGAGTTCTATAGCAGTTCTAACATTTTTCTTCAATGATGCTACTTCCATTTCCAATTTGATAGTCTTCTGCTACAAGACATATTTTTTCTTCATTTCCTCTTCATAGCTTCTTCTTGTCTTGATGAATCTTTTATATGTTTTTTCTAGCTAGTCCTGAAGATTATCCATCTTATTTTTGCCCAATAATGCTACTGTAGTGTGTATCCCATATCTTTGGTCACTAGAAGTAGACTGTGCATGCCAAAAAATGACATTCCCCCTAGGGGATTTTTTGAACTCCATGAGAGTAGGCTTATCATTCTCTGGAGCTTACCTCCATATTGCCATTGTTTGAGCATCTATGTTATATCCCAACCCTCTCAGTTCTCCATGTTTATTTTCATCTTCAAATAAGATTAATCTCCCATGTCTCCTCATTTGATCCAATATAAAGGATGAGCTAATATCCCTTCCTGGGAAAAAAATCATTCTGCTCCTATCACCAAATCTCTTGCCTCTTCAACAGTGAGGGTTTCATTGGCAAGATCATATTCCTACAATTTTTGCACTAACCCAGCAATTACTTCATCAAAATCTCTAGGCTTCATTTGTAGGGCTAGTTTACTCATCTTTTTTTTTAAACAAGAATTTTTTTAATTTGTTAGATTGGATGAAATTTTCATCACTCATAAACTCTTGAGATTCAATGATCCTATCATCAACCATTTGAGCCTCCATCTACAATTTCTTCATTACCTGCTCATCCTCTGATGCTTGAGATATTAGGAGCCTCCTCCTAATGTTATCAAAATATTTACTACCCCTTGGCAGAATCTGGATGGCCTTTTGTTGAGCTTTTTTTGGCAATTCCATCATCTTTTTCCTTTTGTGTCTTTGTTCTGCCCACTCAGAACTCTTAGGGATATATTCCTTAGGCTGATCTTCTTCAGGATGGTCCTTATCTTCAAAGACCTCAACCATAATCTCATCATCAGAATAGTCAAGATCAATCTTTTTTCTGATTGCCTCAGGGACCTGAGATACCAATTCATCAAAATTATCCACACATTTGTCCAATTTGGAGTAGTAGTCTTCATCAGGATAAAACCCTTTGAATGATGGATTTTCTTTTTTCATTTTGTATTAAAAAATGAAAATATATCTATACTTGACCATCCCTTCCCTACAAATATCCTCATTTAACTTATCAGTAATAACATCTTCTTCACACATAGGTTTTGTGGGAGGCAATTTGTATCCTCTCATGTTCTTTAAGGCATGTCTAACTACATTGAATGGGTCATAAGTTCTGACTAGCCTAGTTGGTAGTTTATAATTTTTTAAGAATGCATTGGTTTCCTCAATGGCATTTTGCCTACTTCAAAGTCTCCTACCTTAATGTATCTACACAAAAAATGTTCCCTTCTTGACACCATTGCCCAAGTATTCTCTATTTAAATAAATCAGTTGCCAAAATACTTCTACAAACCCTAACCTCTCAGGGACATGCTTGGGTAGGATATGGGGTGGTTGAGGACATCCAAAGATTCTTATAACAGTATACTCTTCAAACAAGAAAACACTTCTCCAATCATGTGTTAATTTATTTCTAGTATCAAAGCACATTTTAGGTTTAACAACCTTTCTGATACCCCTAGGGATTCTTTCAATTAATAATCCTATCATCTTTAAAAATGGATTAAAAAATCAATATAAAAAGAAATGCCATTAGAATATGGGTAAAAAATTTGCCATACCCTTGTCCATCTTTGTACTGGCAACCTTTCTCCCCACTCTTGTGTAGATTCAAAGAAACTTCGATCAAATATATCATCATTCTTGAATAGGATCAGGTGCATGATTAGGGAACAATGATGAAATTTAAAATCTTTCAATTCTCCTTTCTAGGTAGTAGTGATCTCCTTATGGATACTATCAATAATATATTTCACAAAATCATACCCAACATTATGATTTGGGTCTTGGATATTTAAAGCCATGACATAATTTTCTCCTGAAGCATTCATGGTTCCATATGAACCTAGGGCTTTGTTGATTCCAAACATAGTATTTTGAAAGTATCTTTGGAAGAATTCCAAGGGCATAATCTTTTTAGTATCTCTCTTCATTGGAATGTCTCCCACATTCTTCTTTATCGAAGGAATGTGTATGGTCATATTACTACCCATGTAGAAACTCTTATGATTTTTGAAATTCTCATTCAATTTCTCTATCTCAATTGGTAGCGGTATAGGTCCACCCATGTCGATTACCTCTATGAATGTTTCTTTATCCAAAGATAAGAAAATGATGTTATCTATTCTATGAAATGACTTATTAATAGGATTGTAGCATTCAATTAATTCTTTCACCAAGTCGGCATCTAAAAACACTTTTGGCATAATCAACTTACCCAAATTCCTTACCCAATGGTTACATACTAGAACCTCTGTTGCTCTGTTCTTGTAGAAATACCAGAATAATTCATACCCATTTCTATTAGGAACCTCTGCATCTCTACATGATGCATATGGGTCTTTGAAAGTGAGATCATTTTCATTTTGGGTGTTGGTGGAACCAAGAAAAATATGTATCCACTCTTCAACAAATGTGCTGGGAGCTTTTGGTGGTGCAGCTGGTTCCTCAATGCATGTGCAATTAGTTCTCCTTCTCATTGAGCCATTTGTACAAGTAATTCTACCAACTCTGTATATTGGATGCTGAAATATTATTGGAAATCACTTTGCAACTCAAAATTCACTCTAAAAACTTAAGCAATTATGAAAAAGGTAATGAAAATTTACCTATCTTTTAGACTTTATTTGTTTCTACAACGGGAGCGTGACATTACTGACATTTAAGATCAGCACACTTGAAAACCTATCAATCCTTGAAAAGCTAGCAAAATCTACACTTTTTCATATCTTCATACATCTAGCTCATGTTCTTTTTATCTAGCTTAGATGTGGCCATTAAAACTACTTTCATGCCTTAAAATTGACAGTTACGATGATGCAAAGACCAACATTGCTCCTTCACACAACTTTTATGTTCTTTTTTATTATGGCTACGACCATGCGCCTAGGGTTATCTTTATAATATTTCGTACCCTCATATCTTATCTTTCTAACTGTCAAGTTTTGCTTGCAAGGCTATGAATGCCCTTATTTTCTCCTTCGCAACTCAATTTTACTTTACCCTTTAGACCATTGTGATCCAGCAAAGAATGCTTTACGTATCATTTTGCACTTTCATTGCCATTTATACCTTAACATACTTTATCCCTACAATGATGTGTTGCTTTACTTTCTTACCTTATCACCCTTTCGCGACCATTAGAGAAGATGCTCATTCTAACCATGTGATGTTGTGCTAAGCATTTTCCTTTAACACTTTCCTTTATCTCACAACATGACAACTTAATGTCAAGATAGTTTATGGAACCATGTAAGAATGTGATAAATATTCTTAACTGCAATAATTCCTTTGTTCACAGCTTTGCATCATTATTTGTTTACCTTTACTCTTAACTACAAAGATACACTCCATTGTTTTAATTGACCGTTATCTTTTTCTCGCAACTTTTCCACTTGAATCTTAATTGTTATGTGAACCCTTGCAAACTTGGCTAGTCTTTAACCTTAGCCATTCGAAACTTGTCATCACATGTTTGCAACATCAACTTGGAAACTATAGTTAAACCTTGTGAAGATGTGATCCATAACATTTGCGACCTTTTAGCATTTACCCTAAGTTATTCATTGACTCTAGTGGTGGTGCAATAGTATAAAATCTTAATTGTAGTGATCAATGAATCACTTTGTCACAACTTAACATATTACCTTGCATTGAACCTTTACAATCTAGCGATAAACACTTCTTCTAACTATTGGGCATCCTTCGCGGTTTCGCACCCTAGACATCACCTTCATATTTTAATCGTGTGATCATGTGAATAGGGTTTTATTTGATTACCTTCTCTTCTTCATTGCTTGGTGGCTTAATTCCTTTACTCAGCAAGTAACCCTACGAAGGTGTGACTAGAAGATTTTGCAATTTCTCTTCATTAAACCCAGGTTTATTTAATCCACATGCGAAGGTGTACATACTTATAATTCTTAACCTTATCCTCGTGGCTTTTTCTTCACATTTTATTTGATTCTTCGTGATGTTGCATTGCCATCTCTGTTGAATGATTCTTTTCATTCACACAATCGTGACTTAAGGCATCCTTAATACTTTATGACTTGTGACCTTGCGATAATGGTTTGGACATAACCCTTTTCCTTCTATCGTAGCATCGCCACTTGAAATGCCTTAAGTCAAAATGACTTTCAATCACGCGCTCTTCCTTGTTCCACTCATTCACAATCTTGACCTTGGTATTATTGTTGACTGCTGTGAAGTTGCACTAAGCTTAGAATAGACCATTTCTCCCTTTCGCTACCTTGGAAATGGTTAGTAATCAGAGTGGAGCGATGGTGCAATTATTAAAATTTTGCAACATCGCGACTTAAAAGATACACTATATCATGAAATTCAAAGATAAAACATTAGCTTAAAACTCAAGGATATAAAGGTATAACAAGGTTTTTCACATATCTCTTTTTTAAAACACAAAAGTATTTCAAATGAACTCAAACAATATATACAAGACAAATATTTTACCTATGGTTTTTTTACGAGGGCTAACATAACTTTTTAGAAACCCTAAGCTTTTCTCATAATTCTTCCTAATTTTCACAGATTTTAACAAGACTGCAATCAAGTGAAAAATCAAGCCAACAATACCAAGATTTGACTTCCTCTTCACCATTTTGTAAAAAATTAGAGACATCATAGTGGTAACTTTCATTGTATTTTTCATCATAATGTACCATCCTAGAATTGTATCATTATGTCATTCATCATTTAGTTTGGCCCCATTTCAACATGCAAACTCTCCCATTAATTTTTGAGTCTCTAATCTTTACTCAACTTTCCATACTTATATCCCCTCCATAATTAGGACCCATGGCTCAAATTTTGAGGATTTTTGGTGAGACTAAATTGAACTGGTTGACTGTATCCCCAATGTTTATCTTTAAATTTTAACTAGGAGGCAATCTTAATAGTTGAGTGAGAAATGTAAACTCTCATACACTTTCTTTGAGTTTTGAGCTCTGAAATATTTTGAGGAGCATGTAAGTAGCCCACCTCTACTCATTTACATTACAAAAAGTTTATATGTAACTCTAACATCAAGTGCAATATCAATCTCTTTGATATCTTAAGCATTATAATGTAAATTTCAAGAATTCAAGGTATTTCAAAGGAAATCTTACCCATTTTAGCATGCTTATCTCCGTCATTGAAGACCAAATAGAGGAGACCATAATCAAGGAAGAAGATCATAACACAATCATTCATTCAAAAGAATTCACACATTCAAGTCTATAAGTATTCAAGTCATTCTCCTTCTCCATATCACACATTATAGAAAAATACAATATGCAAGGCATGTGTTTCATGATTTATTTTTAGGTTTTTATGTGGAGTTAAGATATTGTATAAAGATTTGTGATCATATTAAAAGTAGAATTGCACCATCAAGGTATAAAATACTCCATGCTTCAGATCCATCCTCTACTTTGTATTAACATACTTTCCTTTCATACATGTTTCATTTAAGTCTGAAGGTTGGTTCCAAATAACGTTTTGATTGAGGAAAACCTATATCTACACAATAATTTATCTCCTTTATAGAGTTATAGATATGTGGATGGAAAGTTTGATGCCATTTAGACTTAACTTTAGGAAGGTACTGCTAATTTAGGGATGGATCATGCAATTGGGTTAGATAAGAAAGTAAAGGGGTTGCTAGAGAGAATGGAAAGAGAAAAAAATACATTGAAGAACATTCTCATCAATAATTAGGATATTATGTTTTCCTTAGTGGATCACCTCAATAATCTCATTGGTAAGATGGAACAAGATTTAGGTGCACTGGTTGTGTTGGGTGTGGATGTTGGGGATTCCTCTAGACAACTTGGTCCTAGAAAATGTATGTGTGGTAAAAGCAGGAAGAAGATGGAAGCCAAGCCCACTTAGGATCTCCTTGATATCAAGGATGCAATGTAAAGAGTGACAGGTCTAAAAGAAGAGATGGTGACCTTTGTTAAAGAGATAGCTTGATCTTCTTTGCTTCTAGTCCTTTTTTATTTTTTGGTTGGGTTTTGGTAGTGTCTCTCACTAGGTGTTTTGGTCTAGTTTTTTTGTAGTTGGTATTTTGTTGTAATTTTGAGATTGTTGGTTTGTCTAGTATAGCTCTATCTTGGGGCTCTATTTGAAAATATTATTGTAACTTTTATACTAGGTTTTAATACCCCTAAACACATATTTTTGCATATTAATAAAAAATAATTTCTCTCTTGTGTGGAAGTAGCACTAGTTTAGGGTTGGATCTAGAAAATGGAAGATCTTGGCTACAATGTACAACTGAGATCAATAAAATAAGTAGGGAATAAGTTGAAAAAAATAAAAAATGAAGAGAATAATTTGGCCCAAAGAAATTAGTACCATCCCAAGAAATTAAGTCCCTCTAGTTCAAATCAAAATTGAATTTTTAGGTTTGTTAGTATCTTTGGTCAATATTTCTCAAACACACTATTCATCCCTATTTAATAAAAATATCCCCATCAAGAGGAACAAGATTATCTTACATAAGTTACATTAAAGTCAAAAAAGAAAAGAAAAGAAAGATATCATTTATCAACATGAATGAATAATGAAATAAAAATTTGATCTACATTTCATTGCCATCAAAAGATTGATATGATTTTGTTCACAAAAATGTTTTAGGGAATTTATTGGCATAGAAGGCTTCAACATTATTTTCATATATTAATTGTTCATACATAGGTTATTTATTGGCATAGAAGGCTTCAACATTATTTTCATATATTAATTGTTCATACATAGGTTATTGCAACTACAAATGAGTATATTATAATAAAACTAAGCATTGAACAATCTTATTGTATTTGAGAAGTGATAGATTTGACATTGTGAAAGCCATTTAAAACTAGATAGTATTTATTGAGGTTTGAAATAAATGGTGTAATTTATAACAAACAAGTACCTTTAAATTCTACGGATCAATATTTATTGTGTCCACTTTGAATGTATTGACAAAAAACTACACATATTGATAAATTGTAATACATTATAAATCACATCTTTTTAATATACCAATTTCTTGAAATACTTATCTATGATATCAACTATTCAATTATTGTTTCAATTACTATTTCACAAAATACTTGTGTTATCAATTGTTTAATAAGACTTTTAACTATTATTATTCAAGAAATTCATATAACACACACACACACACACACACACACACATGGATATATATACATATGTGTGTGTGTGTGTGTGTGTGTGTACATATATTTCATTGATAAAAGTTCACATGTTCATATGAATGTATATGTATATACATATACATATACATTCTAAATAACATCTTTTTAATCTATCAATTTCTTGAAATACTTATCTATGATATCAACTATTCAATTATCCTTTCAATTACTATTTCACAAAATACTCGTGTTATTAATTGTTTAATAAGACTTTTGATTGTTATTATTCAAAAAATCTATATACACACAATTTTAAGTACAATTGTTCGTGAAATTCTCGTATATTAACAACCTACCATTCAGTCACTATTACTAAATACTTTATCACACGTATTATCATTTGTTAAAAAACATAATAAATTTTAAAACTTTTACTTTTAATAACATAGTCCGAAAAATAAGCTTGCCCCTTTACTATCACAATCCTTGACGATAAAAAAATCAAATTGAAATCACTCCCACCCAAAACAAAATAGTACATAAACAATTTTCCTATTTTTAGGAATCAATATTTACCTACAACCATTCAAACAAAACTCATTGCTACTTTAATATACTTACAGTCATCCAATAAAATTAATTTTGAGCTCTCTTTTGATACCCACCACCATGGGACCAATACAAATTTTCTTCCTTGTACCTTCATTTTCTATTCAAGAAACATATGGGTTGCCTTCAATAAGGAATATAAGCATGAGAAAAACAAAATTAGTGCTCATTTCCCGAACGAATAAGATAAGTAAAATCCATTCAGCTGACTCTACAATGGCGGCCGCTCAACTTCACTGTATTCAGTCTTCCACAACACAAAAGAAACAAGCCATTTTTCACACTGAGTCTCGCTGAATTCTAGAAAAGCAAACATTCAGTCAAACACGGAAATTCACATTTTTCTTTACTTTAATTCCTTCTAGATGATATACGCATGCTCTTCTCTGAAAGCCAAAGTTTGATAACAATTCTAATATAATCATTAAAGCCCATAAGTTTGTAATAAAAAAATTAAAAATAAAGCCCACAAAATTGAAATGACTACCACGAATGCAATCAAAGTAAGTCTTGTAATAGATAGCATGGCCTACAGTTGGAAAATGAAGTTGAGAGAAAGAGAAAATATTTAATAGTTGATTTCTCTAACATTCAATGTCTTGGGATAATAAGACATGATGGGTAATTGTGTGTTGTTTTATACTACCACACTCTATTTTTTTAATGTGTCTGTCTGTGGGTGTGTTTTGAGGATTAAGTATCATTTGTTGTTTCAATTGTTTATTGTTGTGAGTTGATTTTGGAGTTAGAGAAATTATTATAGTTTTAGTTTGTGGGTCTTGACATAACTCTTTAATTTTATTTTAAAATAATTAAAATAAGCTTTATATTTTTCTTTTAAAAAATAATTACTATGAGTTGACTATCGCTTATGAATGTTGTATAGAAGATTAAAAATATTATTATTACTAAGAGAATCTTGTGAAGGAACTTTGTTGTAGGTGTCATTTTTTATATTTTTTGTTATATATAATATTGATGATTTTCTTATGAGAAAATTTAGTTTTTTATGAGATCAAGACTAAAGGAAGCACTTATAGAGAATCTCTTCCCTCTTTAACTATCAAGGTCACAACAAAAATTTCGTCCCTAACTTCCTTTCTTCAAATCCATGAGTTCAATGACTCCACATAGGCACAAGACTTGCAAGTTCAATGGCTTAGTAGGGGGTTGAACCTTGGTGGTAAGTACACCAATAAAGTGTTTCTGTCATAGCATTAAGAATATGAAATTAAAAGTTACACTGACCACACATATAACCAAATTGCTTGGTTTGATTTTAACCATTAGACAAAAACCATTGAATTGGTAACATAGCTTGATCAAAGAAGGAACAATAAGTCCTAGCCTAGTGGACTCCTCAATGATGTTTGTTGACACAAGACAATTTTCAAATGTGAATTATAGAAATTAATAAATAAGAAAATTCAAAACGTCAATTTTTACTGACTAAAGCACAAACATTTTGTATAAAAAGACAAACCAATGAGAGGAATTTGTTGCTTATTTTATTGTCTTTGAAGTATTACATCACACATGACATCAATAGTTATACATGACTACACATATTGTATGACCAGTTGATGTGTTTTTAACTATTGTAGAAAAAGTGCTATATTTATAATAAAGTTGATTAAAATAAGAATAATAAATCCTTTCCTAGAAAGCTCCTCAATTATGTATATTGATGCCACCAATTTTTAAATACAATTTTTGAGATTTTAAAAAGAGAAAATATGTAGCATGCAGTTCAAGTTTGCATTCAAGGTTTAGTTCCACAAGAAAAAAAATAGATCTTCAGGACTAGAAAGCAATTTCTCAACATCATAGTAATTGATCACCAATCTTAGTACTCTTAAGACAAAGATGATATTTTTATAAATCATTTTATAAATTCCTTCTTTTTTGAACTAATTACTACGAGTTGAGTAAAGTTGCACTTGAATATTGTATTTGAGACAAACTTTTATTCCTTATTATCATAAGAGAATCTAGTGAGAGGACTTCATTTTATATTGGATCATCTTTGAAGCCTTGCATCATGTATGACATTAATACTTAAATGTAACTACATATGTTTCATCAATAACTGATGTGTTTTCTACTATTGTACAAAATATGTTGAACCAATAAAAAGGTTTAATCAAAGAAGAAAAATAATTCATAGCCATTGATGTCAATAGGCATCAATAAATTTTAAAATGTGAATTCTAGACAATAGAATGAAAAAAAATTGCAACATCATGTTTCTGCTATAATTTAGATCTAAGATTCAATGTCTAAAATCTACAAGAAAAATAAGATGGTCTAGACGCACAAATATCAATTTAAAAGAACAATTTTTAGAAATCGATAATGGTCAACCATGATTCCTAATTTCCCAACATTAACAAATCAATTAACAAAATTTATCATAGAAAAATGAATATTAGGTCTAAAACTAGTATCATTATTTCAATGATTTAATTTAGAGTATAGTTTGAGGATTAATAATATAATTAGAATATTTATCATGATTAAATAAATATTAAATCTAAATTAAATATAATTATTATTTTTAATTTTAATTTTTTTGATAGGGAATATGGGTCAAAGTCTAAATTAATTATTATTTATTGAAATTAATTATTATTATTATGTGAGTAGATTTGCACCCAAGACCTTCCAAATGAGAGACTGACAAGTTACTATTATGTTGTAAGCTTTTGTCTAATTATTAATAATAATTTTTAAATTTGAGTATTTATTTCAATAGTATTACCAATCTTCATATCCCCATCTTTAATTAAATTGTTTATCTAGTGTGATTGGAAGAACTCAACCACACATGTAAGAAACATATAAGAATTCAAGTTTAACTAATTTATATTTTACTTTTAATAGCTCACCATCAAATAAAGTGAGCAATTTTAATTTTTATAACTATAATTCTACATATTTGAAAATAGTATTCCTTACACATCTCACATCATTTCAAAATATGACCATTTATACAATGAAAATTTAGAGGAATCTAAAGATTAAAATCAAACTCCACACAAATTTGTCCATGAAGACTAAAAAATCAAATGTGTGCAAATAAAAAGGAGAAATTTAAGGATGTGAGATATTTACAAGAAAAACAGATATATTCTTAAAATTCTTTTTAACATCATTGAATCATTTGACTCGTAAAATACTGTCTATTTAGAAATCAATATTAAGAAGAATATTGAAATGACATTATGAGAAATGATGTAAGATCATATCACATACAGATTTGTCAAAACTAAATATCTTAATCAAAAAATAAACTGTCATTTGTATTCATAAGGAAATTAATGTTTTCAAACATAGTATAGGGGAAGTGTACTAGAAGTATATCTTAAATGATATATCAAAATTTGATGCTTATTTTTGTTGTCTCTACATGTGACTTAATTGCTTATAGCTATTATTCTACGGTCACCCTTATACATCACACACTAATGAAAAAATTAAGCTTAGAAAAATAAGTCAACTTTGACTATTTAACAATGTAAGCTTAGGAATCAACGTTAGTGTGTGATGTTTAAGCCGTTCCTTATTCTACACTTTGAATAATGATAAACACACTCTAAGATTGTGATATTGCTATCAGGATTTAATTGTGTGATTTTGAGTCAAACTCATTGACCCATGTTTCATGAGTAGTGATTCAACATGAATCCATCTCTCATAAGAATAAACAGAACACTTAGGCCCCGTTTGGTTGGGGAAGATGAATTTTTGACATAACCAGGTTATCTTATAACCAGGTTTTCGAAAATCTGGTTTTGTGGTTTGGAAAGCCAATGGTCCGTTTGGTTGACACGGAAGATGAATATACTGTGGATCCCAAAATATTATTAAAAAAACTGTCATAAAATTCAAAACCTGGTTTTAATTTCGAATTCCACCTTTTTATTGGAAGAAACTTCTTCCAATTTTTGACCAAAATTGGAAGATGAAATTGAAAACCGGGTTATAATTTTAACCAACCAAACACCACTTTTTTTTTGCAAAACCTGGTTTTGCCCCTGATAACCCGGTTTTGGCCCTCATCTTCCAGCAACCAAACGGGGCCTTAGCACTCATTGGATCTAGGTGATGCTCACAGGGGTGAAGCACTGGGACTTCCCAGGAGGTCACCCATCCCAGTACTACTCCAGCCTGAGTGTGTTTAACTACGGAGTTTCCTCCATGGTTAAACCCCAAGCTTGCAACCCCATCTTGGTCATTTCAAAGTATTGATCAAAATCTTCTTATAGATACCCTCATTAAAATAACCTTTAAAATTTGACAATACTTATGTACAAAAGTAAATAAATATAGATAAAATAAAATAAGGGGCTTTCAAAAAAAATATACACTTAAGTGGAACACATAAAGGGGGCATCCCCATAGCCAAACTTTTTTGGGCATACTTTTGTAAAACAACACGTGTCTCCAATCTTGGGAGCATGTCATGTCCTAAACTGAAAGCAACAGAATTTGAAAACGCGCACGGAGTTAAATATAAAAATGCATGAAAGAGCACGTTCTACTTTTGTAAATGCTCTTCTCCGCGGCTCATTCGTTCACATCTTGTCAACTTTTTCACATTTCTTCTATAAATTGGGTTTTCAAACAAATCTCCAATCCTCGCTCAATTTCAAAACGAGGAAAGGGAAGTTGCATAAGTAGATTTGAAGAACAAGACTCTCTTCTGATCAAATTCATTTTCTCCATGATGGCCAAAATGGTTAGTTGCAGAGTTGAAGAAGAGGTTCAAGAAAGCTTGTTGAGAAGGGGTCCATGGACAGCAGAGGAGGATATGATCCTCTTTCGTTGCGTGTCTCTTCATGGCGAAGGGCGGTGGAACACAATAGCAAAATACGCAGGTATTATATATTAGAGATACATGTGGCTCTTTTTCTTTTGAGAGATGTTTGATCTTTGTTAATATCGATTGGCTAAGGTCTGATATTAATATCAAACATGTTTGATCTTCGGATTCTCTGTGTTTTTTTTATCATTCCATTACTCTGATTCGGTGTCGTCCAATTAAACATGGACATCCTATTGAACTCCTCTGTTTCACTATCTCTGTTTCAGGACTGAGAAGAACAGGAAAAAGCTGCAGATTGAGATGGCTCAACTACCTGAGCCCTGGTGTTAAGAGAGGCAACATAACAGTTGAAGAACAGCTTCTCATCTTGGAACTCCATGGGAAGTGGGGCAACAGGTATATTCTCCCAACACAACTTATCATGTTTGTATAGTAGTGAAAGATCCATTCAATCTTAACACTTTTGCACTAGAAATCAAGCCTTAGTGTGTGATGTTTAAGCCGTTCGAATCTGGAACTTAGACAAAACTGTAGATACACTAGAGCATGAACTCTGTTTCAAGATCACGGAGATTCATTCATGTCAACTCTGTTTCTTTTGTAATCAGATGGTCCAGAATAGCAAAGCATCTTCCAGGAAGAACAGACAATGAAATAAAGAACTACTGGAGAACACGGATGAAGAAAGTCTATGCCCACTACAGAGCCATTAACAACAGCTTTTCTGCCCTGCCTTCCCCAGCAACTGCAATCAATACACAGGGAATCCAAGAACAAAGGGGAGGAGGCTTCCATTGTAATGAAATCGGTAGAAATTGTGAAGATGGAGGGGAGAAATGGAAATCTCCCATGGTGGGCACAACCCATGATGCAAATATAACAGACGAGGATTTCAGAAGATACTCTGCAGCAGAAGCAGTAAACAGTTGTAGTTCAGGATTGGCAGCCATTAATTCTTCAGAGTCTGAGCTCTCTGCGTTGACTACAGAGACTGCAACATATGATGTGGAAATTGATTGGCCTAATGTCATCAACAACCTATGGAGGATCGATGACATGAGCGCTGATACAGTTTGGTGATTCAATTGGTGTTCCCTTGTAAAAGCTTAAACAGGTGTTTTATAACTTTACGTACTCTCTATCTTTAAGAAAGTCCCTTGTGGACGTCATACAGAGAAATCTACATAACTTGTAAGTTTCTGAGGTAACGAAAGCTGCAATCCACTTCATATGTAACTATCATATTAACAATTTATTCTTATTTTAAAAATATTAAATAGTTGACATTTCTTTTTCAGGGTTCAACTTTTTTTTTGGGGTTAGTGTGGGATGTTCACGAGTGGTCTAATAGTCCTAACACTCAATTATTTATAAAGAAGACGAATTTTTTTGTTGTTTATTATTTATAGAAGGATGAGAGGTGCGAGAACAAATTCTTTAGCTTACACCTATCAAATATATTTCATTGAAAGTTTCTAAAGGCATCTTCAATCGTTTAAGAATCTCAGGTTGTGAATTTATGTGTATGCAAATGAAAATTCAATATTGACAAATACTGAATATTAATATGTAATTCTGAATCTCATGTTTGGAGGTACCAAACTCCAAAGGGCATAGCATTAATTGATTTCGATGATCTTCTCTTTGTGACCTGTAAACTAATATAGTGTCTTCAAAAGACATAAGGAGGAATAGTTGTGACCGTTGAAGCATGTCTCTTAGAAGAGACAAGGAGTCAAAGTCTAATATGTTAAGCAAACTCGATTGGGTATGATTAATTGTTGAACCTTTTGCAAATGCACCTCGTGGCTATCGTGCATGATTATATGCTAAACAAATTTTACTAACAACCTCTCATTTGTCATGAGTCATGGATCATTCATTCGATCCATTCTGTACTAGCACACATGATCAATATTGATATGGGATTTATAGCCTAGTCCAAGAGATAGATAAATCTGATCGCTCAGATTTTCATACTTAGAGTGATATGGATAATATCAATTTAATGCAAGGATGATCTCATTGAAATTTATGGCAAGTTAATTCTAATGTCTATGCATATGTGTTTGTATGCATGTATATTAGTTTACATGGTGAACTAGTATACATACATGCACGCACGTGTTGGAAATATCAGAGTAGTAATTGAGAGGGGAGGGGTGAATCAGTTACTACAAAAATAAATCTCAGATCCCTTAGATATCAATACAAAATGCAAACAGATAACTGAATACTGTTGAAGCTCAGTAAACACACAGAATATTTTAACTTGATAATAACTAGATTAGCTCGGTAAACATATAAACCTTTAGATGTTATTCAGTGATTACCATTACTTTAACTTAGTTGCAAAGATATAAAGCAAATAGCATGAACACATTTGACACCAGGATTTAACATGGAAACCCAATTTGGGAAAACCCACCAATAGCAACTAGTTACTAATTTTCATTCTTCTGAAGTGAGCCCTATTAGGAGCCAACCCTGTTAAAGGTTACAAAACACACTGTTAGGTGTGACCCTATTAAAGGATTTAATCACCTTGTTAGGAGAGGCCTTGTTAGAGGTCTTGAGAACAATTCGATGGAATTGCCACCTTGTTAGAAGATTTGCAAATAGTTGTTAAGCCAACTCTGTTAAGAGATTTAGATCACTGCTATAATGGTTAGATAGTAACAATGAGATGACCTGATTTGACTGCAACCAATTTTTTGATTTCATATCTCTATTCAAGCTTGTACTTGATCCTTTCTGATCGAATATGACTTTGCTGCACCACAAGGATATTCTACTTATCCTTCAAATTCGATTCCTCTACTCATCAATAGATCTTCAATCACTTCATAATTCACACATTCTCTTGCACACTTTTCACACTTACATACTTTTTCATTTTCTTGCACACTTTGAAATCACAACTTGACCTTATACTTATATCTTTCACTTTGTCAAGTCGGTTCAAATACAACTTACAATAATCAATATTCATTACCTTAGTCGGCTAGAATCAATAGATAAATCAATTAAGCTTAATACAAAAAAATAAGAAAATCCTTTGTTAGCCAACTCTGCTTGGTAGAAACTAACTTTGAAACAATTGCCTTCATAAACCAACAAAAGCTCGATTAACATTGCAAACTTACGAAAATCCTTTGGCAACCAAGTGAGCTCGGTTAGCACCAGTTCCATCCAACTTTCCTTCGTTACCAGAGTGAGCTCAGTTAACATCATTTTCTACAACTTTTCTTTCAACGCTTGAGTGAACTTGGTAGACACTAAGAACTGCCTTCAGTGCTTGAGTGAGCTCAACATATATTGATTGATAAAGATTATGACATTTGTGTAACATCAAAGACAACACACAATTAATCAATTGTATCCAACAACCTTCCTCTTTGGCACTGATGGAAATAGAACATGTCATAGCACAATGAAATTTTGGATTTGAAAACTCTTTTTGTTAGTATGAGCTCTTTCTTTCACTAAATTTTGTCTGCAAATACCAAGTTCATTCAGAACATCCTCCCTCTTTTAGCATACTTCATCTTTAGAAGACTTCTCCCTCTTTGGTTTCTGATTTTATTCTGGTTCCAAAAATTTCTTAGAAATATGATAGTAAACTTCTCCCTCTTTAACAACACATGTCAAAGACAACAACTTTGTGAATACCAATGTACCTTAAGTACTGATTCATCTGCAATATGTCGTTGCCAATTCTACATCAACTGATTGATCTTCAACAAGTTTTGGTTGATGCATTCACTAAACTTCATTTTAGTGAATTTCAGATAGGGGAATGACCCCTAGCTTACCTCTTAGATACAAAAATGCATCCTTAGGTAATGACTTGGTGAATATGTCTAAAATCTATTCCTTTGTATTCACATATTCCAATTTGATTTTTTTTTAATCTTATACCAACTCTCTTAAGAAGCGATACTTTATAAAAATATACTTTGTTTTGGAATGCATTATTGTTGATTGCACTGGTGTTATCACAATATATGACAACTAGATCTTTTATTTCTACCTTCATTCCTTCTAATAGTTGTTCGAACCAAACAATGTTAGAACAATTGACTGCTATTGCTACATATTTTTTCTTTGTTGTGGATTGAGATGTAAAATTTTGCTTCTTATTTGTCCAAGATACTAGTCTTTAACCAAGAAAGAATGCTCCACCACTAGTTCTTTTTCTATCATCAAGACTTCCTGCCCAATCAACATCAGTAAATACTTTTAAGTCCAAATTGGCTCCAAGTTTGTACCATAAACCATAGTCTTTAGTACATTTCATATACCTCATGATTCTCTTGATTGCCATCATATGATTTTCTTTAGGATTTGTTGAGAATCTTGCCACTATTCAAATTGCTAGAACAATATCAGGCCTTGTGCGTGCAACATATTGCAATTTTCCAATCATTGCTCTATAAGTGGTATTATCTACTTCTTTGGAATTATCATTTTTGGAAATCTTATGTCTAGTAGACATAGGTGTTCTAATTGGTCTTGAGTCTTTTGTTCCAAATTTCTTTAGTATCTCCTTGATATACTTAGATTGAGTGATGTAGATACCATTCTTGTTTTGTTGTATCTGCAATTCAACAAAGAATTTTATTTCACCAAACATAGACATCTCAAATTCTTTACTCATTTCTTTTGAAAATGCTTTGCACAAGTCATCATTTCCTGTAAATAAAGTGTCATCAACAAATATTTCTACTAACACAATCTTCTTATCTGGTCCTTCTTTGATATACAGACCACTGTTATCATTAGTCCTTTGAAAACCAATTTGTACCAAGTAATAATGGAGTTTTTCATACCAAGCTTTGGGAGCTTGCTTGAGACCATATAATGCTTTGTGTAGTTTGCAAACCATGTCTCCTTTGCTAGGATCTACAAAACCTTCTAGTTGTTCAATATAGACTTCCTCATCAAGAATTTCATTCAAGAATGCAAATTTAACATCTATTTGATATACTTTAAATCCTCTATGTGCTACATATGCTAGTAAAGTTCTAACACCTTCAAGTCTTGCTATAGGAGCAAAAGTCTCACCATAGTTAACACCTTCTTGTTGAGAGTAACCTTTGCACATTAGTCTTGCTTTGTTTCTTGATACATTTCCATCTTCATTTAACTCATTTCTAAATACCCATTTCGTACCAATTATATTTTAATCCTTGGGTCTAGGAACAAGAGTCCAAGTCTTGTTCTTTTCTATTTGTTCTATCTCTTCATTCATTGCCTCAATCCATCTTTCATTTTCTAGAGCATCTTTAACACTTCTAGGTTCAAATTTAGCAAGTAAACATGTATCCTTTATTTTGTTTCTTATCATTGTTCTATCTAATTTGTCTCTAATGATCTAATCAGGTGCATGATGTCTTCTGACATATCTTACTAACACGGGCTCTTTTGTTTTTGAGTGAGTTCTACCATCTTCTTGAATTTTAGTTTCAAGCTCAGGTCCTTTTGTCTGTGACTCGAGTCTATCAGGTTTAGTTTGAACTAGCTCGGTGGCCTTTGATTGTGACTTGGGTCCTTGCAGCTTGGGTTGCATTGTCTGCAACTCAGTAGCTATTGGAGTTTCTGGGGACTCGGGAGTTGAAGCTTCTTTTATTTGAGATAGATTAGGAAGGGTATCAGGTTCATAGTAAACAACTCTTCTGTAGTCTTTAAGTTCCTTGCTACTTTCTTCTTCACTCTTTTCTACATATTCATCAATTCTGACATGTGCACTTTCTATGATTTTGTGAGTAGACAAATTCAAACATTTGAATGTTTTACTTCTGCAGGAGTATCCTAGAAATATGCCTTCATCATCTTTTACATCAAATTTCCCTTTTCTAGATTCTTTCAATATTTAACATTTACTACCAAATACTTTCAAGTAACTTACATTAGTTTTGTAGTCATACCATAGTTGATAAGGTGTCTTGTTTGAATCTTTCTTCAATTGAACTCTATTCAAGGTATGAATTGCAATACTGATAGCTTCTTTCCAGTATTTGAGAGCAACATTCTTTTCAATCATTAGGGTTCTTTCACAATCCATGATAGATCTATTTCTTTATTCTACTATACCATTTTGCTATGGTGTACCAAGGGTTGATACTTGTCTTTTGATTCCTCTTTCAATACATAAATTTTTGAATTCATGGGAGATGAATTCACCACCTCTATCTGATCTTAGGCATTTAAGCTTCTTTCTAGTTTCTTTTTCTACTCTTACTAGATACCACTTGAACTTTTGAAAGGCTTATGATTTTTGTTCTAGATACATTATTGTCATCATTCTAGAGTAGTCATCAACAAAGAGAATGAAAATTTTTTCTCCACTATAACTTTCTATTCTAATAGGTCCACATAAGTCTATATGAACAATTTCCAAGACTTCTTCTAACTGACAGCCTTTGCTCTTGAAGCTTGTCTTTCCCATCTTACAAATTTGGCAATTCTTACATAGACCCATGTCAGGTTTTTTCAAACTAGGAATACCTCTTACTCTTTTATGTTTTCTTACCTTAACTAGATTATCAAAGTTCACATGACATAGCCTTTTGTGCCATAACCAACTTTCCTCTACTTGAGCAATAAAATATGAACAATCACTAAGATCAAGATAAAATAGATTACCTTTTGTTTGCTTGCCAGAACCAACCAAATTTCCTTTTCCATCCAGTAGCTTTATCCATTCATTCATGAATTCTACCTTGAACCCAATGTTATTCAGTTGTACTACACTTAGTACATTATGCTTTAATCCTTCAACCTAATAGGCATTGTCACATACAGGTTCCTTAGTTAACAAGATATATTCTTTTCCTTTTGTGTTACAAGGTTCATTGTTCCCAAATCTTACACTACCTCCATCATAATATTCCATATGCTCAAATTTTGTTTTGTCACCAGTCATATGATGTGAGCAGGCACTGTCAATAATCCATATATCATTTTTGCTAAATTGAAAGATAAGTGCCATCTTATCTCCTTCATCATCATATTCATCTTTCACAACAATATAAACCATTTCATCTTCATTGTTATCAGAATCTTTAGCTATGAAACAATATTTCTTACCTTTTTCCTTGAAGCTCTTATAGTTCTTGGAGTCCTTCTTGCCTTTATGCTTATTGCTTTTCTTTTCATCCTTAATTTCCTTGTTTGAAAACCTAGCAACAATGTGACCAATTTCTTCACAAGAAAAATAGATCAGAGGAATTTTACCCTTGTACTTTCCTCTTCCTTTGGAATACTTTTTTGCAAGTAGGGCTTCAATAACTTCATGATCACTATCTAAACTTTCTTCCGATGATCAATCTTCTCCACTTCTTGATTGACTGGATTTTGAATTTTTACCTTTTTCTTTGAGTGCGATTTTAGCTTTAAAAGAAAATTCAATATTCTTTGAAGCGGGAACATAGTTATCATAATTGTCTAATTCAAAAGTTGTTAATCTTCCAACTAGAGCATCCAACCCTATCTTATTAGTTGGATCATATCTCATTTCTTGAATAGAAGGTACTCTAATTGCATAGATGGGAAGAAGAGTTCAGAGTACTTTACTTACAATAGTTTCCTCCTTGATGTCTCCTCTAGATGCTTTGATTGCACTTGTACTAGCCTTGATCCTTTCCACATATTTTCAATGTTTTCATCTTCTCTCATTCTCATTTGATCAAATTTTCCTCTAAGGCTTTCTGCTTTGGCTCTTCTTACATTGTCATCTCCTCCATAGATATCTTTAAGTTTGTTCAATATTTCAAAAGTAGTTTTGCAATCTTTCACCTCATCAAATTATGCATAACTAAGAGCAGATGCAATATCAATCATCATGATATTATGATTCTTCTTTTAAGTAATGACTTCAACTAATAATGTTCCAATGGGGTCTTGTATTCAGCATTGAGATACTTGCAACTTGAATCACTGATGGTAGTCAAATGTAATCTCATAAGTCCTTGCCATGCTGCGAAATTGTCTTTGTTCAGCTTAGGAATCTCTCTTTTGTAAGACATCCTGATCTTTAGCTTAGGTTCTTGAAACTTTGCAAGCACCAAAAACTTTGATACCAATTTTTGAAAATATAAGAGAAGTAATTGAGAGGGGAGGGGTGAATTAGTTACTACAAAAATAAATCTCAGACCCCTTATATGTCAGTACAAAATGCAAATAGATAACTGTATACTGTTGAAGCTCGGTAAATACACAAAATGTTGTAATTTGGTAATAACTAGATTAGCTCAGTAAACATATAAACCTTTACATGTTATTTGTGATTACCATTACTTTAACTTAGTTGCAAACATATAAAAAAAATAGCATGAACACATTTGACACCATGATTTAATGTGGAAACCCAATTTGGGAAAACCCACCAATAGCAACTAGTTATTGATTTTCACTCTTCTAAAGTGAGCCCTGTGAGGAGCCAACCCTATTAAAGGTTACAAAACACAATATTAGGTGTGATTCTATTAAAAGATTTAATCACCCTGTTAGGAGTGGCCTTGTTAGAGGCCTTGAGAATAATTCAATGGATTTGCCACCTTGTTAGAGGATTTACAAATAGCTGTTAAGCCAACTTTGTTAAGAGATTTAGATCATTACTACAATGGTTAGAAAGTAACTGCAACCAATTTGTTGATTTCAGATCTCTGTTCAGGCTTGTACTTGATCCTTTTTGATCGAATATGACTTTCCTACACCACAAGGATATTCTTCTTATTCTTCAAATTTGCTTTCTCTACTCATCAATAGATCTGAAATCACTTCATAATTCACAAATGGTGGTTTTTGACAAAAAATGAACATACATTCAAAATAAATTATAGATGAAAGGCTTGAAATAGTTCAAATCAAAAATAAATTATATGGTTATATAGCTAACATAGAGACCTACAATGTCATGTAATGTGATCTTATCGATGCCCAACCATGAGGAATTTGAAGGAGAGCACACAAGAAAAATCAATCATTTTTTGTATGTTTGCTAGAAAACACGTCTCAGACTTGTTTATAAACTCCAAATCTTTAGGTTGGATCTCCAAGGCAAAACCAAGCCTGAGGCTTGGTTTTAATACAAAGCTTTCAATAGCGTGTACACCCTATAGCGCGCATGTGCTATTTAAAGCATTTGAATTTTGATCTCAATAGCGTGTGCGCACTATAGTGTGCACACACTATTGAGACCTAAATAATGCATAGAAGATGTAAAGCAAGAGCAAGAGAGACCGGGGGGGATGGCTATGTGTGTGTGTGTGTGTGAGAGAGAGAGAGATAGAGAGAGAAAGTAGGGGATGGGATAGAGAGGAAGTGAGAAAGAGTAGGGGTGGCAGAGAGAGTACAGGATGGGAGAGAGGAAGTGAGAAAGAGTAGGGGTGGTAGAGAGAGTACAGGATGGGAGAGAGAGGAAGTGTGAGAGAGAGTAGGGGTGGCAGAGAGAGTACAAGATGAGAGAGAGAGGAAGTGTGAGAGAGTAGGGGTGGAAAAGAGAGAGTACAAGATGGGGGAGAGAGAGGAAGTGAGAGAGAGTAGAGGTGGCAGAGAGAGAGTATAGTGTGGGAGAGAGAGATTGAGAGTAGGGGATGGGGAGAGAGATATTGAGAGTAGGAGATAGGGGAGAGAGATAGTAGGTAGTGGGAGATGGAGTGGGAGAGGGAGAGCGAGAGAGAGGAGGATGGGAGTGCATGTGTGTGAAAGAGAAGTAGGGAATGAGAGAGGGGGGAGACAAATTAGCTCAAGAGAGAGTAGGGGATGGGAGAGAGAGTAGGCGATGGGAGATGGAGTGGGAGAGGGAGAGAGATGGGGGATGGAAGTGTGTGTGTGTGTGTGTGTGTGTGTGTGAGAGAGAGAGAGAGAGATAGAGAGAGAGTAGGGGATAGGAGAGAGTGTGAAAATGTAAGAGAGAGTAAGGGGTTGTAGAGAGAGAGTAGAGACGGAGAGAGTGAGAGTGAGAGAGTGAGAGTGAGAGTGAGAGAGAGAGTGAGAGTGAGAGTGAGAGAGTAGACGGTGGGAGAGGGAGTGGGAGAGTGAGAGCAAGTGAGAGATAATGTAGGGGATGGGAGAGGAGAGAGGGGGGATGGGTGTGTGTGTGTGAAAGAGAGAGAGCAGGGAATGGGAGAGGGAAGAGAGAGATAGAGAGAGTAGGGGATGGGAGAGAAAGAGAGTAGTCAATGGGAGAGGGAGTGGGAGAGGGAGAGAGAGGGGGGGGGATGGGAGTGTGTGTAAGAGAGAGAGTAGGGGAATGGAGAGAGTGTGAGAGTGTGTGAGAGAGTAGGGGTGCTAGAGAGAGTGAGAGTAGGGGATGGGAGAGAGAGAGTAGAGAGGGAGAGAGTGAGAGAGAGATAGTAGGCAGTGGGAGAGGGAGTGGGAGGGAGAGAGAGGGGGAATGGGAGTGTGTAAGAGAGATAGAGTAGGGGATGGGAGAGAGTAGGCGGTGGAAGAGGGAGTGAGAGAGAGGGAGAGGGGGAAGAATGGGATTGTGTGTAAGAGAGACAGAGTAGGGGATGGGAGGAGTGCGATAGTTTGAGAGAGAGTAGGGGGTGGTAGAGAGAGCTCATATGAGATGGGGGAGAGAGAGAGTAGGGGATGGGAGAGAGTGTAAGAGAGAGTATGAGATGGAAGCGAGAGAGTGAGAGTAGGGGATGGGAGAGAGAAAGTAGAGAGGGAGAGAGAGTACTTGAGAGAGAGAGAGAGATGGTATGCAGTGCAAGAGGGAGTGGGAGAGGGAGAGAGAGGGGGGATGGGAGTGTGTGTGAAAAATCTAGAGAGTAGGGGATGGGAGAGGAGAGAGAGAGAGGGTGGATGGGAGTGTGTATCTGTAAAAGGGAGAGTTTAGGGGATGGGAGAGGGGAGAGAGAGAGAGAGAGAGAGAGAGAGAGAGAGAGAGAGAGAGAGAGAGAGAGAGAAACAGATGGGAGAGAGAGACTAGGTGGTGGGAGAGGGAGAGAGAGGTGGGATGGGAGTGTGTGTAAGAGAGAGTAAGGGATGGGAGAGAGTGTGAGAGAGAGTAGGAGGTGGCAGAGAGAGAGAATGGGATGGGAGAGAGAGAGTGAGAGTAGGGGATGTGAGAGAGTGTGAGAGAGAGTAGGGGGATGGGGGAGGGAGAGAGAGAGAGATAGTAGGTAGTGGGAGAGGGAGGATGGGAGTGTGTGTGAGAGATCTATAGAGTAGGGGATGGGAGAGGAGAGAGGGTGAGAGAGGAAGAGAGAGAGTAGAGGATGGGAGAGGAAGAGTGAGAGATAGAATAGGGGATGGGAGAGGGGAAAGAGAGTAGGGGATTGGAGAGCGGAGAGAGAGTAGGGAGAGAGAGAGAGTAGGGGATGGGAGAGAGTAGGCAATGGGAGAGGGAGAGTGAGAGTGAGAGAGTAGGGGATGGGAGAGGAGAGGGAGAGTAGGGAGGATAGAGAGTGGTGTGTTTTGACATAGTATAGCGTGTACGCACTATAGTGCATACACACTATGTGAAATCACCCAAAAATGATCAAAAAGAAACTTTGAGGCCCATTTCATCCATTCTCTACTTTTGGTTTGTTGTGCCTTTTATTATTCCAACAGAAATCATGAGTTTCAACATAGCAAACACTATTTCAAGACTTTTTGAAGCTAGTAAACACCAAATTCAATCATTGGATACGCGATTTGAAGACTTTTTGAATATTCCTTGTATAGGAAAAGTTAGTGCAATCCATTTTAATTAGAAATTTGACAAGTTGTTTGATATATATTGTGTATTCATTCAAATAATTATAATTTTTCTATGTATTTGAATAATTTGTAATTTACACATTGTAAGTCATTCAGATTTTTGAATAATTTCACATGTAGAAATCATCATCATGCCAAGGAAGAAACTAAAAACTCAAAAAAATGAAAATAGGGAGAGAGATTTCACAATTAAAAGAGATAAAATGAAAGTACTATGTGAACAAAGAAAACTGCAAAGCAATAAGGAAGAATTGACTTTCAAAGAGGATCAAGAACCACCGATACAAAGAAACAAAGAGGAAGAATTTGAAAGACAAAGAGAACAAATGAGATTGTTACACTCAAGAAGACAATTGAACTATGAAACTACACCATCTTCCAATGTTGGAGTCATATCATCCTTTCATGTTGAAGAGACACTAATTTCTAGATCCGACGATGTACACACTCCATCATGTCATGTTGAAGACACAACATCAACACATCAAGTAGCTGATATTCCATCTTTTGCATCTTATTTCCAAGGCACACCATCTTTAGTTCAAGGTATGCAATACACTCAAACTTATGTTGATGTTCAAAATGTAGAAGGAATGGAAGAGATTATAACACATTCTAGAATTCGTTTTAGAAGACTAAAATATTTGATTGATATTGATACTAACATTTTGAAATCAATGACTGACAAGATTAGCAAGCGTACTTGTCAAAGAAAAGTTAATCGTATGTGGAGATTATTTTTTGAAGAATTAAATATTATAGGTCAATGCCAATTATTTTTTGAAATGATGAGAAATTTTAAATTTAGGCCTATCATGAAGATTCTTGGGCCTAGAACTATGGATGATTCAAATGAAAAAAGCATTGTAAAGAATCTAATGAGTGCTTATGACAAAGTGGGTTCTAAATCATGCACCAAAGATAGTAATATCACAAGATGAGTACTTACATCAACAATAGTAAGTAGCCAAATGAAGAAAGCTTGACTCATGAAAAAGACAAGAAAAATATTAAAAATTGGTAGAGTTACTCTAAGGAGAGCCTTGCTAAGGCGTGAGAGATTGGAAGATCCAACAAAAAATGAGTTATGGACATTTATCGGTAGATTACCATGAAAGGATAAAGAAATTAGTGAAGCTTTGAAATCATTGATCGAAGATTTTTGGAAAAATAACTTGCGTGTTTCCCATAATTAAAGAGATGTAAGAAGGAGGATTGGTAGCCAAAATCGTGACCCACATGCAAAACATTTTTGGACTCAACTCAGACACAATTTTTTGCAAAATTTATTGGTATGTATCCTCAAATTTGAATAAGTCAAATATTTTTTGAGATGGGTAAATATTTTTATGTAAAGATAAATCACACACACACAACTTGTTGTTTTAGGATACATATTGAATTTTCTAACCATTTTGATGTTTTTAGGCATATATGTGTGTTTTTGCATTCTAAGTTTGTTTTGCAGGATTGTGACATGAATGAGCCACCAAGATATTCAAGGGAATTCATATCCAACATTTTATGTGAAATAGGGGACAGTCAACAATTTTATAAGACATCATGTTTGGATGGTACATGCTTATTTTGTGGTTCTTTGCAAATTTTATCAACTTGTCAACATATGGATAGTACATATGCAATTGGAAATGAAATAGTAGATTATAGAAAATTTAAGATAGTGACATATGCTCTAAAAGATGAGAAATAGGGAAAAAGATGTGATTTAGTCATTGAAAAGATTCCAGTGTATGAGTTCATGAAGATTTTTTGTGAAAATATTATTTACAAGTATGCAAGGCATACACATAAAGATCGATGGCTAGATTTGCAATTCAAGTTGTTCAAGGACATGTTTCCACTGGATACCATTGTTTCGGTTGTAGACTTTGCAAAGAACTACACACTACAACCACAAAATGAGGTGCAAGAAAAGTATTATACTTCTTAATAGGTTTCCATATTTGTTCACATAACATTCATGCATTCACCTACAAGTACAGAGGATGATAGGAAGATTTTGAGGGAGTACTATTTTTACATCAGTGATGATTGATCACATTCTACGGAGTTTGTAAAGGGTTGTTTTCAACTATTTTATGGAGATTTGGCTAATAGGGGCATCACATATCATTAGCACATTATTTTTTCAAACAATTGAGCATCTTAATTCAAGAATGCACAGATGTTCTATTGGTTAAGCAGAATGCACAGGTTGTGTAGAATTCAATATATGTGGAATTTCACAGAGGCTGGTCATGGAAAGGGAGAACATGATGGTGTAGGCACATGAATCAAAAGAGTCTTAGCTCATGAAAAACTAAAGTACAAAGATGGAGCAATATTGACAAATGCAAAATCCATCATCCAGTGGCGTAACACTACAATGGGTCCAAGTAAGGAAGGTGAGTCTATGTTTCATAGATTTTTTTGGTTGATAGATAATACTAACATTGCACCATATTAGGATTGTTGCACACTAACAAGATCCAATGAGTTGCATTCTTTTAGAAGCTTTGATATAGGTTCATGGAGTATCCACACACGAAAAATGGCATGCTATTGTCCATCATGTGTAGAGGAAAATTGGGATGACTGTGAGTTGACTGAATGGGTGGACAAATGGGATATACATGTTTTGGACCCAACTGACACCTATCATCCCCCACAAGCACTAGAAATGGTAGAGATGGATTTATCTATTGATTTTAACCAATTTTTAGATCTAGTGCAACCCGGTAATATATATATATATATTTATATATCTTTGTAATTTCAATATGTAACTTTATAACTTTTACCTAATTATTTTTTGAATTAATGACCATATTTTGTACATATTTTAGTGTAGGCCATGTTTTTGTTGTTACTGCACCTAAAGGCAATGAAGAAGGGATAAATTATTATTTTTGTCATTGTGTCCAAGCCAAACAAAAATTGGATCACTTGGTTATAGATGGTGAAGCTTTAGAGTACCATGTCGGTGCAGTGGTTGTAACCGGCACATGGCTTAGACGATATTCTATGAAGAAACCTAACTTGTGGTTATTTGAGGATTGGAAAATAGAGAGGAAGATTCTTCATTATTCAAACCTTGTTGTCACATCAAATGTCCACTTGATAAATATGGTGGAAAACTACATAATAAGATTCTTTGGAAAGTTCGCGAGTCAAACCACAAGGCAATACTTGAGAAATTAAAATGTAGAGAAGATCTAGTTGGTTCATTAGATTGAATAGGGAGAGAGGGAGAGAGAGTGATTAATCTTATCTTAGATTTTTTACTATGCTAATTCTTCATTTGTAGGTCACCAATGAAGAGGGCTAATAAAGTTGAAGCACCAAAATCATCTGTGAAATGGTATTATCAATTCACATCCTCAATGTTTATTAGTGCTTTTTGTTCAGGTACCATTGTGTGTTAATCATCTTATGCCTGGGATTGCAGAGGATCACAATCATCAAAAAGTAAGAAGGAAAATAGGTCTCGATCTAATGATAATGGGGCAGTTACAGATATAGTTCTCTCTAAGGATAATGTTGATCAACTGATGTATAAGTTGAGAGAACCAAAAGACTTTTGATATTTTGATATTTTTGGGATGTTGTTTGTAATAATGTCAGTATTATGAGTGGAACTTAGTAGTTTTGTTTAAGCATGTCTAGATCCCTAAAAATAGTCAATGAAAAATACATTTAAAGATGTTTCTTAGATTGTGCACATTAAATATGTCCATGTCAATTTTTTTGAAATTATTCCATACTATGATTTTGAGGTGACCATTCAGTTAAGCAATAAAATGATATTAAAAAAGAGGCGCAAAATAGAGATTTCTCATGTTTTTCTTCTCTTGTGTGCATGTGGGATAGTTTTACTTTTGTTTCTTGTGTGCTAGACTGGTTCTTTCTTATTGATGACACAACCAATTATAATGATGATGCATATAAAATATTGTAGTCATTGGTACCCTTTCACTTAACAATCATGCCACCTTAGTGAGGTTGGCCAAGTGCATTTTTATTCACTTTTTACATTTGCCCAATAAGGTACTCAAATTGAGGTTTCTTCATTTTCTTTTTTTGGGTGTGGGGGGGAGTTGGGTGGGGTACATTAAGAGGGGTTGCCAAAAGCTAATGGGCAGCCAACATGATTTTAGTATAATTCCTTCCATGCATGGTTTGGCCCATGCAAAGATAATTATGCAAATTACTATATTTAACTTGCCTCATAACTCTGCCCTTCAATATCAATGACAATATTTTCCAACATGTTTGTTGTACTCTTCATATTACAAGCGCTAAATAAATTGAAATGGCTTAAGTGACACTATATGCATTTGAAGCAAGGGACTCATTTAACCCCAAGTTGTGCATATAAAGGTTGTTAGGGAATTTCTATAAGCACAAACTAAGGATGGAAGATATATGAGCTAATTGCACAAATGAATATGAAGTCTAATGAAGTTATTCACACCTCAATGCTCATCAAATGAAGATCAAATGGATTGCAAAAATGTCATATGAAGTGAGATGATGGAAAAGTTCTTGAGCTTGCCTATGGTCAAAACAAAATTTAAAAAAACCAATCCCCAAAATGGATTGGAACACTAAAGAACTCAAGACTACAAAGGATAAAATGAACAAATTAGTTGAGAGGAGTGAAATATATTTGAAGGAAAAGAAGAAGCAACTTAATCTAGAGATGGGAGAATCTTTAGAGGGCAAGGTGAAGGAAGAAGAGCAGCAGCAAGAAAAATAACAAGAAGCACCTCACAAAGCAATAAACACAATGGAATACAAAGAACTTTAAACAACTATTGAAGAAAAGAAGAAGAAGAAGCCAAAAATTGACTTTTTGTATCGAAGTTTGACTCAAAAAGGATGTCCCTCACAAGTCCCAATAGTATCTCTCATCCCAAGACCCCTACATGCCATACAAACTAAAGATGATTAAAAACCTCCAAATATGTCACCAATTCGGGCCTTGGATGCTTCAAAGTACAAAAGCCCCAAATTGCTCATAAACAAGCCTCAAAACTAGGGCCTCTCAATACACTACCTTCCACATATTTCTAGGATAAATTGAGGGTGGATACACCATTGATTTGATGTTACTAGACTCCTCAAACCATAAAAGGTATGCCACCTTCAGGCAGATCTCTCGCTAGTACTCCCAACCATCCACTTCCATTAACCCTTCTACTACTCTTCTCAATACCTTTCATTTTCACATTAAAAGTTAGAAATTATATTGTACATATGAAGGATCAACCACTCCATGAGAATCAGATTTTTATCATTCATGGAGTGATGATCATTCCATTAAATTAGATCAAAATTGTGAAGAAATCACTTTGTTACTCGAGACAGTCAACCCTGTTCTTGTAATTAGCCTATTAAACCAACTTCAAAACATGAAAAATAGAGATAAAATGATATTAAAAAAGAGGTGACCATTAAGTTAAGCATTCAAAAAGATATTAAAACCAACTTCTTGAGGTGACCATTCAGTTAAGCAATAAAATGATATTAAAAAAGAGGTACAAAATAGAGATTCAAATACCAAATCCTCTCATAGAAAAAACAAGAACTGTGAAGTGTAGATATATTGACCATAGTAGACATATATTTCTTCTCTTGTGTGCATGTGGGATAGTTTTATTTTTGTTTCTTGTGTGCTAGACTGGTTCTGATGCAGAGTAAGCATAAGGAAGAAAAAATCAAACAACCTTCTACCACCCAAACCTCCAAACTCCACAAAGGGTTAAGCAAGGGTTATGATTCACTTCCAAAAGGATACTACTTTGATATTACAACTCTTCAATAGGTTTACAAACCCAACTTTCCAAAAAAAGACAAGAATCCAACTTCTTCCTCCTTGGTTCAACAATGGCCTACTACCCCCCAACTTGGAAAAAGTGGGTTTATGGTGTTCCCAACCTTTCTAACACCAATGATGGCTTGAGGCAATCTTAACATGACCAAAACAAGGCAAATCACTGATTTAACCTACTACTAACAACCCACAAAAAAGAATGGAACATTTGACCTACTAGGCAATTATGCCTCTTAGTTCATTTTTTCAGCAATAACTCAAAACTCTTCCAAAGGACCAAACAAAAAAAGTATAGTTTTAGACACCCTTTTTAAATTAATAACAGACTCCAAAGTCTTAAGGCTCCACTCCACTCTAGCATACCTTAACCCAAACCATGGACTCAGGCCTAATTACCAACTTTAGGCATGGTCTACAAGGAAATGGCCAAGAGATGGGTTCATGGAATCAAACCACCAACTTCAGAGTATTCTTCTTACCCAAAAAAAAATGTTTTGCCTTCACACCAAGTCCCCTAACACATTACTTCATCAATTTGCATAAAATTTGGTCTAATACATGAGGGATATTAGACCTAGGGCTTCCTCCTAAATATATCTATTGCAACCTCCTACTTTAGGGCTGTTGAAATATGAAAGTACATCACCTTAACTTGCTCCCTACCCATTTGGCACAAATTCTAACAGTGGGATCTCAAGTTAGGGCCATTTTTTTGGCCAAACCCTAATTTTGAGGGTTTCACAGGGCAGTGGTCAAGAAAATTCAATATCTTGAGTTCGTTGATTGCTAGAAACTTGAAACCAATTCCAATGCTTCACAAATTAGCAGGTCTAGCTATCTAGTAAAAAAAAAGTTCACTTCCCAATCATGTGAGGCCATACTGTATGGAAAAATCAGTAAAACTCATCCTAAAACAGTGGATTTTATTGATTCCAAAGAGCAAGTACATATGTTTCTTCATGTTATCTCTCCCCTCGGGTGTCTAGAGCCTTTATAGGCCATCACAAATGGGTAGAACCACCCCATGGTAGTTTTAGTCATTGGGAGTGGTTTTTTTGAAAAAGTTGTCAACTTTTTGCATTTTTTGCCATTTTGACAAACCTTCTTCCTCATTCAATTCTAACCATTCCCAAATGTTTTTCTAAGACTCAAAACACCTAAACTATCCTAACAAACATAAAATAAACCAAAATTCCACCTTTTGGACCAAATGATGCCCAAGTTTATATTGACACCTTGGGGTCTTGAATCCATTACATGGGTGGATGGCCTTAAGGAGATTTCTTAATCAATCCTAAGGCCTTACTACATTGAACAAAACAAACACTTTAATTAGGTGTAATAAAAGACTCAATTGTAAGGTACGATGGCACTTTGGTGTGGTTATAAGCCAAGCGACCATTTGTAACCAAGGAGTCATAATAGGTGTGATTTTGAGTATTTTAATGATTTTAGGATGTTTTAGGTGGATTTAAGTTACTAATATACCTTTGGAATATAGGTTTGCAAAAATTGCAAAAAAATGCAAGAAAGTTGTAAAATGCAAAAGTTGCTAAAATAGCAATTTTTGCAATAATAGTTGTCAAACTAAAAAGGAGGTTCTATGGTGTTCCAACCATCCTAATGAAATTTATAACTATTGGAAGGCATGTATTTAAAATCTCCACACATGGGAAAGGTCATTGTACGGACGGTGGACAACATTGGTGAATAAAAAACTCAATTTTTTTGCCTTTTATTATTATTTTGAATTATGTATGACATGTATGGATTGGTGGTGGTACAAGTCTTATATGGTTGGATAGAGGGTTGAGTTAGGATTCCATTTCAATTGGTTTGAAGTATTCATCTTATAGACAACAAAAGTTATATTAGTTTTAGTGTGGGTAGGTCAGATTTACTCCAAATTTGAGGGTTTCAGCAAGATGGCCTCCTAACTTGCAAACCCACTGTGGGATTTCAATGCTTCTTTGTGGAATGCAAGTTAGGAGAGGGATATTTGAGATGAAAAAGATTCAAGACTGTAGGAGCATGGCACCTATTTTTACCAGGAAGCCCTAGACTAAACATAATCTTATGTCTACTCTAGATTTGAAGGAAAAAGAAGGATCAGGCTCCTAGAATAATTAATCTAATCTAGATGAAGGGTGTAGAAGGAATATTTAGATGTGTAGAAGAGATCCAAGGGGTTGAACCAAGTTTGTGAACCAATTTGTTTGTGTTGTCCTTATAACCCAACCTAAATTAGCCATTTAGGACTGTGACACAAAGTGGCATAACTTGATGTTGGAGCCGAGTTGGTGATTGATCTTTTGGAATCTCTTATGGGATGTTGAATAGTGTTTAAAAGTGAAAAAATAGTGGGGGGTCCTTTGCATGATTTGGGATTTTGACTGTGAAAACTAGGATCAGCCCTAGTAGGAATGTTGGTAACTATTTTGCAAATTGATTGTTGGGTGTTGGAAAACTTTAAAGTTTGGTGCTTCTTGCTGCATTAAGTCCATAGAAACCATTTATATTAGAAAATTTGAGTGCTGAAACCATCCAGGAAGAATTTTCCATTGTAGGCCTATTGGTAATAGGGAGTCCCTAAGTATTGTAGTTGATCCAAGTTGTTTGAATACCCTAGGTTTGAGGGTTGGGCCTATAGAGTGGAGTCCACTTGTAGGGTAGAGTCTATCTTGTCAAGAGCCCATTGGATCAGTCATTAATCTTGGAAGAAGGCCAGGTCTCTAAACTTATTTTCTCATACTTCCTTTGTAACCCAGCCTAATTTGGCCAATTATGTCTATGACTCAAAGTGGGTGTAAGTTGGTGTTGGAACATAGTTTGAGTTTGATCTTTTGAAATCCCTAAGAGTTGGTTGAAGGGTGTGTAAAGAAGTGAAAATATAGTGTGATCCTTTGCAAGGTTTGGGAGTTTGACCGAGAAAGCTAGGATTAGCCCTATTAGGAATGCTGGTAACAATTATGCAAATCAGTTGTTGGGTGTTGGAGAACTTGAAAGTTTAGAGTTTCTTGTTGGATTAGGTCCATAGAAACCTTTTCTATTAGGAAAGTTGAGTTCTAAACCCATTTAGGAAGAAAATTCATTTTAGGCCTATTTGCCAATACAAAGTTGCCAACTACCAAATCTCTCTCACCTTTTTTCATGGGATTGAATTGTTTTCTTCATTAGCTTTTGGTGGCCGGGTAAACCTTATTCCCAACCTTGTCCTATCCCCTTCAGTGCTCAAATATTCTCAAGCATGCTGAACCGGAACATCCCTAAGGGTCACTAAATGCTGTAAGGCTGCAATTTTTGATGGGGCATAGCTCAGAGCTTGTGTGAGGTATGGATGAGATTATAGTTCCTATGGGACCATGTTGCCAAGACCTACACTAACCTCTCTCTCTTTTTGGAGATCACACTCCATTTTCATTTTGTGACGCCATCTCGAGTGATGTTGAAACTTGTAGTGTTGGCCAGTACAAATTTGCCAACTACCAAATCTCTCTCACCTTTCATCATGGGATCGAACCGTCTACTTTGTTAGCTCTAGGTGGCTAGGTAAACCCTATCCCCAACCTCATCTAGTCTCATTTAGTGCTCAAACATTCTCGGGCACACCCAACTGAAACATCCCTAAGGGTCACTAAATGCCATAGGGCTGCGAGTTTGAGGTATGGATCCGATTCTAGTTCATATAGGACCGTGTTGCAAAGACCTACAATAACCTCTCTTTATTTTTGGAGATCTTACTCTATTTTTATTTTATGACACCATCTCAGGTGATGTTGAAACTTGTAGTGTTGGCTAGTGCAAAGTTGCCTACTGCCAAATCTCTCTCACCTTTCATTGTGGGATCGAATTGTCTACTCCATTAGCTTCAGGTGGTTGAGTAAACCTTATCCCCAACCTTGTCATGTCCCCTTCAGTGCTTGAATTTTCTTGGGCACACCGAACCAGAATGTCCTTAAGGGTCACTAAATGCCATAGGGCTGCGATCTTTGACGGGGCATATGTAAGATCTCGTGCAAGGTATGGATGCAATTTCAATTCCTATAGGACCATGTTGCCAAGACCTATAATAACCTCTCTCACTTTTTGGATATCACACTCCATTTTGATTTTGCGACGCCATCTTGGGTGATGCTGAAACTTGTAGTGTTGGCCAGTACAAAGTTGCCAATTGCCAAATCTCTCTCACCTTTCATCGTGGGATCAAACTATCTACTCCATTAGCTATGGGTGGCCAGGTAAACCCTATCCCCAACCTCATCCCATCCCCTTCAGCACTTGAATGTTCTCGGGCACGTTGCACCAGAATGTCCCTAAGGGTCACTAAATGCCATACGGATGCAATATTTGATAGGGCATATCTCAGAGCTCGTGCGAGGTATGGATGTGATTCCAGTTCCTATAGGACCATGTTGTGGAGACCTACAATAACCTCTCTTTCTTTTTGGAGATCTTACTCTATTTTTATTTTGTGATGCCATCTCGAGTGGTGTTGAAACTTGTAGTGTTAGCTAGTACAAAGTTGCCAGCTGACAAATCTCTCTCACCTTTCCTCCTAGGATCGAACTGTCTATTTTGTTAGCTCTAGGTGGCTAGGTAAACACTAGCCCCAACCTCTTCCTATCTCGTTCAGTGCTTAGATGTTATGAAGTACTGAGGATCCAAGGTATCTACTGCTTTTATTAATTTGGGCAACAAAATATGATCTAGAATGTTATGAAGTACTGAAGCATATAGTAACTTCTCCTATGTCTCTAGAAAATGTAGCATAGGTTCAGGGTCCCTTGGCTCCCATGAATTTGTAGAAGCTATTCTCAGTACTATAAGATTAACTTCAATGAAGAGTTGAGTGTAAGGAGTTGAAGAAGTAAGTTTTTCTTTTGTCTAAATGCCAAAATCATGAGGCTCATTCCCTTGCATAATCCTTTTCCACAATGGCATTACCTCTAAACCATGCAAAAGATGTTGAAGTGGTTCCAAACCTTGAAACACTCTTATAAAAAATGCCAGAGCTAAAAATTGTGCATAATAGAGAACATCTTATCTATTGTACTAAAAGATTGAGTAATTCTACGTATAAAATTCTATCTTCTATAATGTACAACATTGACCAATTATGCATATAAGGAAATTTATACATTGCAATACATGTAATGCAATAGTCCATGGGGTGTATTTGGGTCCTAGGAAGGTTTTATGAGGTCATTAAGTCATAAGTTGCATAGTAAATGCAAGAACATCAATGTAATTGCCAAAATATGTGAAGTTGTCATAATGTTACTAATAAGCCAAACATGGCAATCTAGTGGAGTCTAAGAGGTTAAGTTGAGGTCTATAAGTCTTTTAGGAATTATTAAGTCAATTAGTGGTAATCTTAAAGGTATTACAAATCCTAAGTCATAAAAGGTCGAAATGAGAAACAAATTAGTAAAGCTTTGTTAATAAAAAGTTATTAAAATTGTCTAAAACTATCACAGAACAATTAGACTGTTTTAGTTGATCCAATGGAAGTTGTAGTAGTTTTGGGGAAGGGAAAAGTTGATAAAAGGAAGGTCTTTTGAGTGTTTTTGGAGGTGGTCAAAGATCTCAAGAGAAGTTTGAAGAATCAATAACATTTCATATGTTTTTTTTGTCATTTCTGACTGTCACATAATAGTGACTATTGCATTTTTTGTGGTTTTAAAGTTTAAACAAGTTACTTTGCCTCTTAAGCTTTTGTATTGAAATCTTAATGATTTAGAAGGTATTTTTTATGTTCTCCTAAGATCTCTTTTCCATTAAAGGCAAGTCAACTTGCAGAGTTCTTTGTAATAGTTTAGAATACATCATTGTCTATCTCTGTCATGTGACAACCCTTCACTGTTTTGAGGCTAGATTAATGGATTTACCCCTCCCACTATCTATGATGTAGATGTAACTTGTGGGAGAGGGTGTTAAAATTTTAATGAATGTATATATGATGATTTTTTGTGTAGGGTAAGAGTTTTGACAAAGAGAAAGAACCAAAGATTGGTTAGGCAATGAAGAGCATAGGCATGGGTGATTGCCCCAAGTAGCAAAGTAAGAGTTTTCTCCAAAAAAGGATGAGTTTTATGTTTTATATCATCTATTGGGATGATTTTGAATATGTTTGATCCATTTACAAGATCTAGAAAGATTGGGAGATGAGTTTTTGGGAAAGCCCTATGGTAAAGGGCCTAGAAGTGAGGGTTTGGTGAAAGGGGATGTGGAAATGCTAGAGTGACCAAAAAAACTTTGAAATACTTTCATAAGAGTCATATTACAAGACTATTTGAGGGTTTTAAGGTTCCAAAAAACAAGGGGATATGAGTTGCTTTGTAAATGGCCATTAATTAGGCCTAGTTGTGTAACTGAGATAGCAAGATTTGAGAGATACTTTCCAAAACAACTATAGTTGAAATTTTGGTATGTTTTAGAAGGGGATAAAGGCTATCTAGAAAACCAAAGGGTTTGGGAAAATCAATGGAAAATTTTGGAGAAAACTAAGAATTATTGTTTGGCAAGGGCTAGTTGAGTCAAGCCTAGAATAGGCAAAATTAGGAAAGTTTAAGAGATGAGTTCCTGAGAGGTTGTAAGGAGTTATAAAATGTTAGATGGGATGTGTTGAGATGATCCAAGGTGTTGGGGTCATGGTGTGAAGCCTAGGATGGGTTTTGGTATGTTGGAGGCACTAGGGTACACTAGGTGCATAGGTAACAACGTGGGTGTTTTGAAGACAAACTGAAGAACTGAGTTATAACCTCTTAGATATGGTTGTAGAAAGGTATTACAAAGTTAGAGACCTCCTCTTGAACCCTAGTAGAGTTAGATTCCTTGGGTAGATTCCAAGAATACAAAGGAATCCCAGAGTTGAGTTGTGATTCCTAAGGGAATAGTGGGAGGCTCTGCACCAAGTGCAAGGCTTAGGATCTCTTCTAGGGACTATTTAAACACAAAATCCACATTTACTTAGTTGATTTCCTTCGCTTACAACTCTAACATCTCAAATTCCTACAATTTAGGACCAAATATATGCAAATATTTGGCCTAGGGCTTGCAAGTAAAATTAACTTCCCTTGGTTTTTCAACTCCAACTTTTTGAATCTATAAGAACACTCCTAGGGCTTTCATTTACATTGGGTTTTTTGCCATTTGAACTGTACAGTTTAAAGCTATAGGTCCATTTGCATAAAACCCTCATGAACCTAGGGTTTATGGACTGATTTTAGAAAAAATGCTCTAACTTTGCTTAGAAATCACCAAAAAACCTCAAATCAAGTGCATAGGATAGAGGAATCAATAAAGTTTCTCCTTTGACCATTCAGCCTCATATCCCAATCCATACAACACATGTGGAAGTGAGAATGCAACAATTATGAGCCAAAAAACCAGTAAATTTTATTAAAACTTGCAAAAATCCGTACATCAGACAAACCCGTTCTTCTGGGAAGGTTGGGTGTTACATTTATATGCTTGCTTGACCAATTAACTTCCATAGAAATAGTTGGAATTGGTTCAAACTTCTTCCTCCCTAATTAGCAACTTTTGACAAAAAATTGCTTAGCAACTTTTATTGCATTTTTTCAATTTTCAAACCAAGAAGTCCTAAGACTTTCAAACCTACCTAAGACTTACCTAAACCTATTCTAAGGTTTTTTCAACCTTCTTTGGAGTATATTACTTATTCTAAACCTATTTTTTCCCTTATAGGTCTCTAAGGATTCATGGTTTATATGAACACCAAATGAACCTTGAGCCTTTACAAATGGGCTTGTTATGACATGATCTTATTCCTAATGCCTAAAAACCTTATCAACTTGTTGAAGAGACACCTAGAAAGGTGGTATGATGCAGAGTCCTTGAAAATGCTTCATGAAGACCTTGAGTGCCTTGAGTACCCTGCACCATATACATGCATATACATACATACATACATATATATATATATATACATATATATATATATATATATACATATATATGTATATATATATATATACATATACATATACATGTACATGTACATATACATATACATGTACATGTACATATACATATACATGTACATGTACATATACATATACATGTACATGTACATATACATATACATATACATGTATATGTATATATACATATACATGTATATGTATATATACATATATATATATATATATATATATATATATATATATATATATATATATATATATATATATATATATATATATATATATATATATATGTAAGTTATTAAAAAAGTAAAATAGACTAGTAGTAAATTTAACTTTCTTGTAAGTTTTGTGGCCTATCTACACCTAAAGAATCAAAGGCATCACAATTCTCAATTTCAATAACCACAATATTACAAGAAATCCATCCAGTAATCTAAGAAATTTAGAGAGTAATTCTTCCCTATATTCCCCTGACAGGGAACCTAAGAGATCACATAACTAATAAGGGTAAAAGTGGAATAAATTTTATTCTATTTTTAACACAAAATTGAAGCACATACATTTCATTTTCAATTCTTATAGCATTAAATATTTTGATATATCTCATTGATTAAATATATGAATATTCTATATTAACTCAACAACCAAGTTCTTATAGGTTCCCAAACATCACTACTAGAAACATAGACATAAGTTCCCATAAGTAAAAACCATCATAAATATATGAACAAGATTTCATTATAAATAATTGAATCCATTATTACAATTAGATAGCGTAAAAATCACATAAGCATACCAAGGACAATCATTATATACCCATTCTTCTTTATTGCAACTAAGCATGTGTACATATACATATTACAAGGAGCAAGTAATCATTATATATCATGTTTTCATATACTTCTAACATTTTTCTCCTCCAACATTATCTCTATACAAAATGGATACATAAGTATTATATCATAGTCATGATACAAAAATATGATGTTGCAACATCTAGTCACAAAAAAAAAAAAATGCAAAATTGGAATGTGTGAAGAAAGATCATCTAAGGCTCTTGAAAAACTTTGGAAAAATACTCAATGGATAAAAGACTTTCCACACAACCATGGAACCCTACTACCCCACTCCCCTAAGCTAGGAGATAACACAAGGCCCCACACCAAGTTCAAACATAAGCAAGGATATAAAATAGCTATTTTAACACTGATAAAGTTTATTGCTGATCAATATTGTATCAAAAATTCAAACTAATTAGGTATTGAATTAAAATTGATAAACAAATGATAGAGAAGGAAAACTTTAAACATGAACAAGATCATAAATCATATGATGATGACATATTGGAAATGATAAACTTATGCTTAAATAGTGATAAAGTTTATTGTTAATCAATATTCTATCAAAGTTTTGAATTGATTGGGTATTGAATTTAATGTCATACATGAACATATCTAATTTAATGTCATACATGAACACATCTAATTTAATGTCATACACGAACATATCTAATCTAATGTCATACATGAACAAACATATAATATAAAATGATAACCAATAATGTCATGTACATTAACAAACACATAATATATTATGATAAACAATAATGTTGTACATTAACAAACATATCATATATTAACCAATAATGCCATAAGTCTAATAATGTCATGCATCAAATAAATGTCATACATCAAATATAAAATGTCATATATACATCAAATGTATATCGAATATGTCCATTGACATAAAATCTAACATATATGTCCGCTAATGCCGATACATATACATGTCTATCAACTATATCTTCTCTTTCCCACGAGGGGAAGGAAACAAATCTCTAGAGGCCTTCAGTCGTCATCTGGAGGGAGATGGTGGCAATGATGGGTTCCTCCTCACACGCTCGCTTGTCCTCTTGTTGAGGCTCTTCTCTAACTCGAACTGATACAAAAAAAAAAGAAATGAATGAATAATTATTATACATTGAAATAAAATATATGTACCCACAAAATTAGTTATTTTCTTACTGCCCTCTTATAGTCGCTCTGCAAGTTCACCTTGAATGCTCATGGATGATCAGGTGTGACAAGACCCTACAACAATTGAATCAATATAATCACTTATAAATAACATTAGAAATTTCGATACTAACTATTATAAACAACAACTAAAACCAAGAAAAATCTTTCATACCTTAGTCAATGGTTGTGAACTAGCCATAGCTATAGCCACTCCACGATCGATAGACTGTCAGAGATGAGGAGGAGTGTCCGATGTCATGAGTTGCATGCCATACAATACACGTTATATGTAACATGAAACATGAAACAAATATAATCAAATGAATTAAATTAACATGAAACAAATGTACCTCTACGAAGCTCATATGATGTCTATGCTCTGAGTCCATAGTAAATGTTAACGGTTCTGTAGAGAACTGATGCACATGCATAATTTTTTTTGTCAATCCTTAATATGATTACTTAATAAATGTATGTATTAATTTAAATTATTAAATTGATACATACCTCTAGACTCGTGGACGGGGTAAAAAATGGGGTCGAGGGATCTTGAATTTTGAACAATGCCAATATATGCTAATTAATTAATCATTCACTATACATATAAAATGTGATCAAATTAGTAAATTATAATTATAATTTACCTATGTGTCAATGCCAAATGTGTCATTTAGGAACTGATTAGTGACGAGCCCATCATCTGCACCATCTCTAGCATGAGTGCCAAATGTGCACAAGGATCCACATGATGTGCACATGTGACTGCGACACACTGAAGGCTCCCCCTCAACTAATGGACTCATGCAATGGATGAGGGTCTACGTCAAAGCATTAGTGGTCCCTAGAGTGCTAGCCTCTACATGTTCCTTCAAAACTGAAGGAATAGTCACATGCTCACCCTATGGCTTGACCATAGGTGCCCTAACTACATTATGGTCATGACGTGCCCCCAACCTCTCAAATGATGACCCCCCACCTTTACCCTGGGAGTCTAATATATCAAAATAATTGGGGATCTCCCCAAGGACAAACTCACAATACAATTTCTTTAAAAAATACATGGGGACCTCGTGATTGTTGCAAGGAGGGGCATCAAAAACCATCCACCATCTATCCCAAAAATTATTTCTAATAACATCGTGTATGTACCAATGGATGGGGACCCATTTAGTACCCTCTCTAATAGTATTTTGTTCATTGGGTTTTCTAAATAATGCACATATTCTACCTTTTGGTATTTCTTTTTTTAAAAATCTTGATGTGACAATTTATTTGCATAAAATCTTTTTTGTTTATCCCTCTTAACCCGCCAAACATCTAACTGACCACTAACTAAAGCTATCTGGGTCTTAATGGATTCGAGGGACGATGCCAATTGAGCCCTCATTGGATTAGTTTGTCCAAATTCTTTCAACTGACCAATGAGTCCTTCTAATTCAATTTTGCCTCTTTCTATTTCATTTATTATATTTTCTTGTGTGCCAAGTGGAGGTCTTGCAATTGGTTAAGGTTGCATAATTTGTTGTTCTTCTTGGGGAGGGTTTTGGTTTTGATTTTCTTTCGGGTTTTGAGCTTCTTGGGGATTTTTTAGTTGATTATTGACATTTCCTGATAAAAAATCAATTGCAATCTAAATAAATAAATAAATCTAAAGAAAAATTGTAAAAACCCTACAAAACAATATTAAAAACCTACAAAGCAATATAAAAAACATATCAAACAATGTAAAATGAAATTTAGATCACATACACTGTGCGCGTGATCTCGTATTTTGTTGGTGAGGAGGCATATTGGCAAGGCAGGTGGTGAAAAGTTTGATTTTCTCCAATTCACATATGTACTGTTGTGAGGAGAGGTTAAAAAGAAGAGTTAAAATGAATGGGTTGTGGGTATGCAACCCATTTATAACATTTTTCTTTTTTAAAAGCGTGTATGCACTATTGAAAATTGAAAAAAAGAAAAGAAAAAGGTTGTCACCTTTTTGGCACCACAACTTGGTGCACATACCCAATAGTCAATATTCGTTACCTTAGTCAGCTGGAATCAATAGATAAATCAATTAAGCTTAATACAACAAAATAAGAAAATCCTTTATTATCCAAACATGCTTAGTAGAAACTAACTCTGAAATGATTTCTTTCTTTAACCAACAGAATCTCGGTTAACATTGGAAACTTACAAAAATCCTTTGGCAACCACGTGAGCTCAGATAGCATTGGTTCTATCCAAATTTCCTTTGTTACCTGAGTGAGCTCAATTAACACTCACTTTTTGCAACTTTTCCTTCGATGCCTGAGTGAACTTGGTAGACATTGAGAATTGTCTTCATTGCCTGAGTGAGCTCGACATATACTGACTGATAAAGATTATGTCATTTGTGTAACATCAAAGACAACACACAATTAATCAATTGTATCTAACAACATGTGCATACAATTTCCAATGTTAGTATATCCTTGGATTTTGACTGAAACTATCATATCTTAAGACTCCCTCTTAGCTAGGGAAGATAACTAAGTATGAACCAGTTTAGATATCACTAGCTAACACATGATATCAAGGAGTATACAAATCATCAAGTCACATGACATTTGTATATCCTAGCTACATGGTATGTGCACTGAAATCAAGTTGCATAATGTCTACCATAACATATCATGGCATGTCCATAGATATTATGTCACATAATATCCACCATGATTATCTCATTAAGAATATATTGATACACAACCACTATCATGTCAACATGATATCTATCAATAACTCCAAGAGATATTAGCTATTAGGACATTTCAATGAGTTTCAAGTCAACATGATATTCATCATGATAGTGAATATTTTAAAGTTGTCACCTTAAAATGTTGAATACAAGTGTATATTACTAAGAAGATTGTCACGTTTCACATAGGGGGCCCATAAAATCATAGAGTCATACATATGACATTCACCATGAACCATATCGAAGGGTAAATCCGCCATAGATACTCCTAGAGGGTGAAATAAGGTATCTTATAGAAACAAATGTATTAAGAGGGATTTTACCTTGAACTTCTCCTTTACAAATAAGAACTCATGAAGTCAACATTGATCTTTTGATCTACCCATCCAACATTGCTTCTTTGTCATATTTCTTCTAAATTAGATATTAATCTTTGAAAATCCTCGTCCAAAATTACCTAAGATGATTTTTCAAACTCCCTCTGAATGTTGATCCTTTCTCTCCTAAAAATCATTTCTAAGGGCATTTATCTAAATGTGTGCAAATAGCTTAGCCTCATGAAAGAAAGCTATATCTTCATCATTCAACTTGCATGACTTTCACATAGTATCCATCAAGAATGCTTCTTGATCCAATTAGTATCCATTGACCTAGGAATATCACTAGTTAGATTTTTACTCAAAGATTTCGTAGCCCACATATATGGAAATTCATTCCATGAATTATAGTTCTTTTATTTCTAATTATGAGAGGAACTATCTTGACATGGTCTACATATTTGAGATCAATATGAATAAAATCCATGGATGTCAATTTGAGAAAATCCTTTAGATGATCCCTCTACCATGGAGGCATGTCTTGTTTATATACCCCAATCATGGAAAATATCTTGTTCCAAGTGACTCGTTGATAGGCACGTGATTTAATATTTTAATAAAAGAAACTTCCCAAACACACATGTACTTGTTTTATTCCATAGTAATATGAATGAATGTAACAAACTATGGATTTATCCCTAGATTTGGCTACATCAAGCATTCATGCTAATTTGGCTTCCTTTTCAAGTTGCAAGTACATTCAACAACCTCCTAACATCCTCATCCAAGGTTGCTTCTAATGAAATGTTATTTTCCTCTTCTTCAAAAAATTTTCAGCTAAAAACTTAGTCCCATGACCATAAACATTTAGGAACTCATCTATCCTCAAATATCAATTGAGTCAAATCCTCTAGTTGCTCCCTCTTGTCATAGAAATATATTTTTCTTTAATAATAGACTCACATCTTCTAGCATGATCAATATTTGACTAAGATCCAAAACCACTTTGGAGCTACAATCCTAAGATTAAGCCCTCTATAATGCTTTGATAGCATACCTTTCATGTACCATTCTTCTTTTCCTACAAGAGCATCCTCATAGACAAAGAAAAAATCAAGGAAAAAATAGCTCTTATATTACATCTAGAAATGCAAATAAGAGAGAAACTTCAGTTAGTAGCTATATGTAATACTCAAAGATAATGAATACTTATCTATGCATCATTGATACAGTTTGTTTCAATGAAGGCCCATATACATCAAATTAGAAAATGCCTTCTTAGTTCATTTGAGATTTAAACATCTTCCCTCTAAAGATGTTTCAAGTGGGAATGGAACATTGGTTATTATTCCCCCCATAATATAAAATTTCCACTCTTCTATCATTTGTATCACACCATATATGGAAAACTTCATCTTTGGTATCATCAACAATAGATGATTGGATCAAACCTCATGTTTAAGTTGCTAGAAATAGGGAATACTAGGGGGGGGTGAATCAATATTCCACAAACTTTTGCCCAATTGTGGATATGATTAACAAAATCTATAATTGCATATATGATCAAACTAAAAAGTAAACATAATCATAACACAATGCAACTTATAACACCATTATTTGTTAGATAGGGAAGCCTTGGCTAAGGGAAAACCTTGTCGGGGTTGGTACCCACAAAATGATCCACTAATCAAAAGTATCTTCTAAAAGATATTGACCTTGTTAGGAGTCTATTATATTTGTATAGTATATATATCATTGTAAGAGGACTAGGCGTTGTTAGAAGCCTCAACTCTGTTAGGTGTTGGTATTACAATAGTACAATATGTATGCAAAAGTTGTAGATATAAAAACCTTTTACTTAGTGCTAATATCTTCAATATTTGATCTATCCTTATAGATCTATCTCCAAAACTAATCATACATCTGTATTGTATTGTACTAGGTTAAAAGCACAAACATGTGTCACCCTTTTACAAAGGACAAGGCTAAGAAAAGTATTATTGTTCACCTTCAATGACATAAAACTAGTAGTATTATTTAGAAATTGAAAATGAAGTGAACTCATGAAATGTGTATAAATAGATAAAGTTTAGGATTATAATTTTTAAATAATTATTTGGAATAATATTTGATATATTTTCCTAATTATTAAACTCAATATTTTAGTTGTTGAAAAACACTAAAAATTAGGGGTCTAGTTTCCACCACAAATATGGACATAAACTTATTTCCCTTTTATCTTAGATTATGTTATAGATTATGTTATAGATAACATATATAGCTATAAAAATCAAAAATAAAAATTGTCTTTATATCTATATTTTATCTTTTCTAATGATTTGAATTTTAACTCACCTGAAATCGATAGTTTTCATCTCCCACCACATTAATCTATTCTAACCAAAAGAAAAATTATACATTCTAGAAGAGGACTTCTCATCTAGAACTTCATATGATTTTTTTAATATATAATTTAATATTTTTTTCTTTCTCTAAATCGACATCTTCTCGAGTGTTAAAATGCATACTTGTGGAATTCTTTAATTATAATATAGTATATCTAATTTAAATACTATGAAATATATATGAGAATATTCTTGACTTTGAGCTCTATAAAATGATGTTTATTTGTTATTAAAAAAATATCATAAAAAATAGTAAGAGTTATTGAAAAGTTAATTTCTTGAAATAATTTTTTTTCTTTAGTAATTAGATACAGACTAGTATAAACATGCATTTAAGGGACATTTCCAATTGAAAAAGTGTGAGAACATATATAACTTAGCTAGAATGAATTTATTTAGATCATATGTTTGAAAAAAAAAAAATTTAAATAGAAATACCCAAATTTAGTCATTTTGATAAGTTAGCCCGAAAGGTGACACAACTTTGTAGAATTACCTATCAATTTTGCATCAATACTAATCATACAGAGTGCACATTTAAATATTATATCATTACAATACAAATGCCATAGTTATTACAAACAAAAAGTGTCTTTCTTTATACCAACTGCTTAACTAGTTGGCCTTCAATAGCTTGCATTTTTTCCAAGATTGGAATTTTTTTTTCTTTTGAGGATTAACATCTAGGATTTCATCCCAACCTTGTTAAGTCATCATTTTGGTTAAACCAAAATCATATGTTAACCATAATGCCTTTACTTTGTCATCTGCTCTATTCTGCTTGTCATAATTTATACCTAGTAAAATATTCATAACTTTGTCAGTACATATCCAAATCTTTAACACTTTTAACCACGTTCTCTATACATCTTCTAATACCTTCCCTCAATTGTACACATGTTAAAATTCATCCTATGAAGTGCTTTAAACACAATATTTTGATTGTTCATTGTTTTCCTGAATAACATTTAGACAATTTTCTAAGTTCAAGTATCCAAAAACTCCATATCATAGTTTTCCCTCTTCATAGTAGATGTAAGTTGCCATAAATGACAACCTTATATAATCCTCATACATCCTGTTAGACAAATTTCCAACATAAGTGTAGCATCCTAATTGTCGAGAGGCATAATGCATGCTATGGGCTCACTTTCTAGGTTGTAGGAATATCATGCTACATGAGATGTTGGTGTATGCCATTTGTTATAGACTATCAATTGTTGAGATGTTTAGTAAAGTATGTTCTTCATTCCTTTTGAACTACATCCCTGTTATCTCTATAAAAGAATCCTCCATATTTCATGGTCTTCCCACCACTAAAATACTCAAGAATGTGATCTTTGCTTGAATCATGGTAGGTCACTACAAAAGAATGTAGGAATAGACCTCCTTTATACACATTGAAGAATGATGATCAATATAGGTGTATTAAATTCTTTGTGTATTCCAAGATGATAACACTAAAATTATATGGTCTCACAATTATTATTTAAGTGATCAGATTGACCCTTCAAATTAATGGTCAGAGGAATGTTTGTTATGTGTGAGAATGGAGTTTGCAATTTTCTATAATGTCTTCTTAGGAATTGATCAAAATTCTTATAACTCTCATCATTCCAAATTATCACAACTTCTACTAGAGATCTTCAGAGCCAGTGACATAGGCAAAGAAAAAATGTTTTTTGAATCGATACTAAGCATACATTGTTATCTTAATCACTCACAACATATGAATGTGAAAGCATATGAAACAATACCTTTTTTGAATATTTTTTATTTCTGCATAAAATTTCATCATATAAACAATGTATATTCTTCGGTGTGAGCCTTTCAAAATGGTGTATCCTTGATGTTATACTGCACTCTTAATTTGAGTGGATGAGTAAAAGCACAAACCTATGTCACCTTTTATAAAGGAGAAGTGATATCAGAATTTAAAGTCTTCAACTTTAACGAAATAAAAGTGGCATTTGTGCTTAGAATTTGAAGATGATGTAAACTAATGAAATGTGTAAAATTGGATGAAGTTTATGTCTATAATTTTTTTAAAAAAAAATTATTGAAAATTTTATTTATTTTTGAATTTTTAAAGTGTATTTTTTAATTTTTAAAAAATACTAAAAATATAGAGTTTTTTTCTCGTCAAACAAATATATGCAAATATTCATATTTTGGTTTGATTTTGGAATATGTTAGAGTTAACATGTATACCTAGTGCACCAAAAAAGATAAATTGAAATTTGGCTAATATTTTTGAAGTTATAACTGGTCAAAGTCAAAGTTATCAGAAATTGACAGTTTTTTTCTCCCATCAAATTTTTCTATCAAATCTACATATTTTTTTAAAAAAAATTACATATTCTTGAAGAAGACTCTCTCCTCTAATGCAGCATAATTTTATTTATTTTTTAAACATGATTTACTATTTTTTTCTTATTTTTGAATAGACATCTTCCTGAATCTTAAGATACCTACTTGTAATATTTTCAAATTATAACATATTATTCATAATCAAAATTTAAAAAAATTATATGATCATAATCATGACTCCGAGAACTACAAAAGTATATTTTTAGTTTTTTAAAAAAACTTCAATTTAGTGGGTCAAATTGGCCTTCAAAGTGAGATGTTTCTAGAAGTTTTGATTTTTGCTTGTTTGGCTGCCACATAGGATGCCACATAGACTGTTTCGGCCAAAATAGTTTCAGCAGAAAGAGTTTTGGCTGAAACCCCTGTTGGCAGATTAAACCGGTGGCGGTTAATGTCACTATTTGATATAAAATAAATTTGCTTTTTCTTTGGAAGAGGATTTTCAAAAGACAATTAATTTTGAAGCAATTTTCAACAACTATTCTGCAGATTTAATCAATATTGCAAAGGATCAAATATTTTGAAGGTGCTTTTTTTCTCGTCTACTTATTTTTATTTTTATGTATTATATATTGAACCATTAGCTGATATTTAGTGAAATCTAAATTTATTTATTTTTGTTTCTATAGATTGAAATATTGAATGGGTAGTAAAAGGAAAAGATCAACGAAATATGATAGAAAAAGAGATGACAAAATGAAAGGCCATACAAAACATAATCAAAACCAACCTACTGAAATTCCTGAACAAGATGAGATTCATGAAGAAAATGAAAGTAATGAAGAGGAAGAAATTGACAGTTCTATTGATAGAGACAAATTAGAAAGCATAAAAAATTTGATGGATTTGGATGAAGAACTACTTTTAAACCAAATTTCATATAAAGATATGATAAATTATAACACTATCAAAAAGCATTGTTAGAACATGTGGGATGAATATTTCAAGGATAAAAGTATATTTGGACAGGCATAATTATTTGTCAAGTTATTTAGGAGAAAAGATATGGGACCTATTTTAGAGTTGTTGGGTGTTGATAACAGGAAAAGCCATGCACATAATATTAATAAAATAATAGTTGAAAACTTGCAAAATGCTTATAACAAAATTGACAACACAACTTGAGGAGGTGATTTGAGTAATGCATGTAGAGCATTGATGACTACTATATCTAGTAGAAAATTGACACATAGAAAACAAGTACGTGTAATTTTTGATGTACTACATATATCTAGAAGAATTGTCCAGAGATACATCAAGAGGAGAAATATGCTAGATGATAACATTGAGAATAACTGGGTGAATATTTGTAGAGTTCCTCGAAAAGACAAATTTTTTGAAGAAGTAAAAAGACAAGTTATTGAATTCTGGACCACACATTCTCATGTTTCTTCCAACAGGCGTGATACTATACAAATTAAAGATCAAGAAATAGGGGCCAAAATTGAACATCCAAAACATTTCATAGATATAACTCAAAGTGAATTATTTGAAGCATTCAAACAAGAATTTTCAAATCTCAAAATATGTTAGAGAATGTTTGAGAGTTTATGTCCTTCCTTTGTATGCATAAATAAGATGCGTGAAACTTGTTGTTGTAGAAATCATGTTGAATTTGGTCTACACTTGCAATCATTTAAAAAAGTTATGGTAGTACTTGATCCTAATTTGGTCATCCCTAGCAATAAAACACAATTTGTGAGGTCCATATTATGTGATAAATTGGAAGATTCAGATGAATTCAAAGTGCAATGCATCAAAAATCAGTGTGAAGATTGCGGAGATTTACACAAATTTTCTGAAATTATGCAAGTTGAGAATATTAATGAATCCACACCAGTTTCATGGATGAGATATGAATATGAGACATACCAAAATAATAGAGAAAATGAATCCAGAAAAATTGTATTGAAGGAGAGTGAATTGCATTATGATGAGTTCATGACCAAGTTCCATCCATTGATAGATCCACATATCCAACATTGTCATGGTGCACGATGGCAAGCTAAATAGTTTCATGATTCCAAAAATTGTTTTCCACTTGGTTGTATACTTTTAGTTGTAGATTTTTCTGAGAATTATACATGTGCACCTCATATAGAGCTCCAAGGCCAATATTATCATTCTGAACAAGTTGCAATATTTGTGCAAGTGACCTATAGACATGCACAATTTGAGGTGGATCAGATAGAAAGATTGGATGAAAATGAACGCATCATCATCAAAGATGTTCATTTCTATATTAGTGATGATAGAGTTCATGATAGGAGTTATGTGGCTCATTGTTTTGAAATGTTCTATGAAGATCTCAAAAATGGTGGAATAAATGTTTCAGAGCACTGGATTTGGTCTAATGGATGTGCAGGTTAGTATACACGAAATAGTTACACATTTATTTAACTTATATTTATTTGGACATGTCTATTTCTATTTGATATATGTACATAGATAATTGTAGATACTTATCATGTTTCATGTTCACAGGACAATTCAAATTTGCAAAAGCATTTAATTGGTTAGCAATGCAACATGCTAGAACCAATGTTAGGTTTTTATGAAATTTCTTTGAAAGTGGACACAGAAAAGGGGAGCATGATGGAGCAGGAGCATGTATAAAACGTGCGCTTCGACAACATGAACTTGTAGGTAAATATATGCATTTTTTAAATGTGCATGTTTAATACTCTAGTAGCATATATTTTAAATTTTATGTATACATGCATATTGTATGTACATACAGGGAATAGGATAGAGAGTGCAAATCAAATTGTTAAATGGTGCAAAGTTCATTTTGCTACTCGAGATACCGAATACAATAAGCATTACTTTTGGGAGGTGAAAGGTGAACTAAGTTATATTTATTTTTAATGTATTTTTCAAATCAGGTTGATTTTTTAATTAAATATTTATTTTGAAATATGACAATTATTTTTTGTCATATTAAGGCATGTCATTAAATATACTTAATACATGATCTACATTAAATATAATTAGATTAAATATAGTTAATTATACAGTTAATTAAGACATGTCATTAAATATAGTTGATTATACTTAGATTAAATATATAGAACTTAATTATGCTTATATTAAGACATGTAATTAAGTATAGTTAATTCAACTTAAATTAAGGCATTAAAAACAGTAACATGTATGTATAAACATGAATATTGAAAACATATACATATCTATATTAACTTTTATTAATTAAATGTTGTAGTTCATGCATTCTTTCTAGGTGATCATAGTCTTTATATGTTCTTATGTACATGTATATGTTATATTCTTATGTACATGAACCATTAAAATTATATAGTTAATTACACTTAGATTAAGGCATTAAGATGAATAACTATACATATACTTGTAAACTTGAATATTGAAAACATGAATATAAGACATTAAGATGAATAACATATAGAAACATGTGCATAACACATACATAAGTTACATAAAAGATTAAGACATCAAAAGATCAATAAGATAGACGTGTACATTAAAAGATCAATAACATACATGTGCATATAGCCGGAGAATATAATGTACCCATATCAAATGTATAAAAATAAATCACGTATCAAATGTCTGGAAATAACATATATAAAACATCAAAATCTCCATATAAACATGTATTTGGAAATAACGTATAAAATATCGTTGTGTCCATGATATAAACAAGTATCTAAAAATAACATATAAAACATCAAAGTGTCCATATAAACCATGTATCTAAAAATAACATATAAGACATCAAAGTGTCTAGATATAAAATGTATGCATATGGAAATAACATATAAAACATCAAAGTGTCCATATAAATATGTATCTAGACATAACATGTGTGTAATAAAATAAAATGCCACATATGATCTAATCAGCTACATCCCCCCTCCTGATCCTGGGCCTTGTCCCCAAAAGGGTCTATCAGCTGCATCTGAACCCTGTGTCAAATGATAATTTGAACCATTTAATTATGTGTACAGACAAATTATATGAATATCTACATGTATATAAATCAAATATATATATTTAAATTGTAACATACCTGAGACTCACGACGTGTAGGATCTGTCGATGTTTGCAGATTAACAAAACGTAACATACTATCACTCAAACCCTATAACACATACACAAACACACACATATACAAAAATTTAAACATATAGACATATTATTTACTATAATAAAAATAAATCTAAATATATAGAGATATTTACCGTAGCATTATATATGTAATGCTTTGCCAATCTGACTGATATCTAAATCATGTAATAAAAAATAGTATCAAAGTCCAAGTCAATAGTGCAGCCCTGATCTGAAAGCATGGAAGTAAATAGACCAGGCTTTCTAGCACTGAGATCTTGAGTAGGGGGGGTGTTGTAGGGTCCTGAGTAGCTAGGGCTGGTGCTGTAGCTTGGGCCTATGTAGCAGTAGGAGTAGTAGAAGGTGCAGGAATGTCCTCCTGCCTCTGTGAATCCTCTAGGACTGCTGTATGTGACAAAATATGACTAATCTAAGAGCTCATGTCACGAAGTGGAATCCTTGAGAGTGTAGATAATGCTCGATATGGATCTAAAATATCAGATGCTAAATATGATGCCAAACGATGCAATGCATCCACCTCTAATATTGTAGAAATGTCTACAAGAGAAGATATGTCTGCAACTCCATAATCATCATCAACAGGTGTGCTAGATGATGCAGCTATGGGAATGGTACCTTGAGACCATAGCATATATCTACCACATTGATCAAAAGAAATCTTGTGTAACTGTGTGGCGACGGTGGCGATGCTCAAAAAAATCTGTGTCCTAATTGTGTCATCAGGAACACTCTCACCTGCAACAGCCATTTGTGGACCTCTCGGCATAACCAAAAGGTTTGGACCCACCATTGCCCATTTGTTAACAGGCATCGGAGTGTCCGTAGGTCTGAATCTATTAGAAAGTCTCCCCTGACCCTTCCCAACATGCCCTGGATAATCTGTATAGTCCACATCATAGTGTAAATGAAATTCTGCAAACAATTGTTTGCAGAAATATAGAGGGAACTCATCCTTCTATGGCCATCTATGATGAGTGGCCAACCAACGAGGATACATCAATGGTGCGACGAGTGGATCAGTACACTTCATCGCAGAGTAGCCTCTGACTCTGCAATGATCTGTATAAGATGGAAACATGGATTTCACTATGCCAGTGGAAACCTCAGTGTCAATCTATGTGTACTTCACAGTGCCAGTGACACTGTGAGATAAAGAAGAATAAAATGTCTCAATGCTCATATCATCAAAAGGGTTGTATGATTCAACTGTTTGAATCATACGAAATAACTCCTCTCGCATCGCTATGACCTTCTCCCTATTAGGGAGGGTGGTAGAAGAGGAAAGTGAGGTATCCAAAACCTACATAGCATGAGATAATCTCACAACTGTATCTCTAAATAACTGTTGTCTATCATGAGTGCAGGAGGTCAATTTATGTGCTATACTAGACTTAGCACTCTGACCCCCACCACGAACACTGGCATCCCTTAAAGATGCAAGAGCACGATCCCCAGAACCGGATGCCATAATGTATATATGAAAATAAATATGAGGATATGAATGTGAAGCTACAAGAGTGATAAATATCTAGAGATCTGCACATGCATATATATACAAATATAAACATACAAGTGTATTTAAATTAAAATAATTAAAAGTTAAATTTAATTTGAAACACACATACATATAAATACACAACATTAAATGTATGGTGCTAAATTCAATCATGTAACATGTATGTATTTTAAAACAAATTATCTTAGAGACCATATCTAATGTACATTGTAATGTGCTCATGCAAATGTGAAAAATAAATATTCATACATGTACATGTGTATATGCAATAAAAATAAAATAAAATTTCTTGATTAAATGATAACTAAGTGTACACATGTATACATGCAATAAAAAAATATAATTCTTGACTAAATTCTAGATTTTGATGTAAATGCTTTGATGATTATGGGGAGTGTAGATGAGAGTTAGGACATAGGGATAGAAAAATTTATTACTAGATAAGTAAATGAGTTTAGTTAGCAAATGTTAGTTTACAATTTAGAACTCATGACTTAATTTAGTAGTTTGAATTAGAGTTAAGAATGTTAATAAAATAAATGGGATATAGTTTTATTAAGGTTGATAGTAAGGTCAGTCTATTATGTGCTAGTAAACATATGAATACCTATTAGAACCTATAACAAATGTAATGACCTAGTAGGAGTCCCTAGGTCCCCTTAACATATATATATGAATAAAAATACCTAGAAATCTATCATAAGAGGTCGTTATGTGTCATTTGGTAATGTAACAATCATCATTACCTAATAAGACCTATTATATCCTAATAATACATACTAAGACTTATTAGAACCTATAAAAAATAGTATGACCTATTACGACTCCTATGTCCCCTTAAGACACACATGTATGGATAACGTACCGAAAAATTTAATGTATAAGTGATCTTAATGTGCTGTTTGATAATGTAAGACTCATTATTACCTAACAATACCTATTATGTGCTAGTAAACATATGAATACCTATTAGAACCTATAACAGACGTAATGACCTAGTAGGAGTCCCTAGGTCCCCTTAACATATATATATGAATAAAAATACCTAGAAATCTATCATAAGAGGTCGTTATGTGTCATTTGGTAATGTAACAATCATCATTACCTAATAAGACCTATTATATCCTAATAATACATATTAAGACTTATTAGAACCTATAAAAAATAGTATGACCTATTACGACTCCTATGTCCCCTTAAGACACACATGTATGGATAATATACCAAAAAATTTAATGTATAAGCGATCTTAATGTGTTGTTTGATAATGTAAGACTCATTATTACCTGACAATACCTATTATGTGCTAGTAAACATATGAATACCTATTAGAACCTATAACAGACGTAATGACCTAGTAGGAGTCCCTAGGTCCCCTTAACATATATATGGATAAAAATACCTAGAAATGTATCATGAGGTCATTATGTGTCATTTGGTAATGTAAGAATCGTCATTACCTAATAAGACCTATTATATCCTAATAATACATATTAAGACTTATTAGAACCTATAAAAAATAGTATGACCTATTACGACTCATCTGTCCCCTTAAGACACATATGCATGGATAACGTACCTAAAAACATATCATTTAACTGATCTTAATGTGTTGTTTGGTAATGTAAGACTCATTATTACCTAACAATAACTAGTTGTTAAAATGAATATCATCAATATCTAAGTGTGGTTCATTCGGTTAGTAGAGGGCCTATGTTATGGTTAGAATGCGGTATGGGTTATGATTGTAGTTAATATAGGGTCATGTTAGAAGGTGTATTTAATGTCAAAATTAATTTCACCATAAGAGATTATTGTTTCACCTCTAGATCCATCAGGTTTTGTTAGAAACTGAACAATGTCCCCTAAAGCTTTGCTACATTTTTTACTAATGTTTTTCTACATTTTTACCTCATGTTTTTCTATATTTTTTAACTAATTTTTTTGACATTTTTACCTAATGTTTTTCTATATTTTTACCTAATGTTTTTCTATATTTTTATCTAATGTTTTTCTACACTTTTAACTAATGTTTTTCTACATTTTTATCTCATGTTTAACTACATTTTTGCTAACAAATTAATTTAAATACCATTCTAAAACAAACTAAAATAATTAAATTAATTAAAAAAATTTAAACATATTAAAAAATAAACAATTTTAAATATTTCAATCACAAAATAGGTAAAAAACAACTACTTTAAGTACAATTAACATCTATTAATAAAAAAACACGTTAAAAATTATTAAAAAGTGGAGAGGAAAAAGCCACTAACCAGTTACGGCCGAAACACTTGACCTGCTCTCCGGGAACCTAGGAATCGCAACAGTGAAAATGATAGCCGCAAGAGGTTTATGGCAATTTTATTACGTCGCAGGGTTCCGGCTGAAATAGTTTCGGCCAGAACGGTATGAGCCACGTAGGCGCACGAAATCACCACATATGTTCGACCAGAATTGTTCCGGCCGAAAGCTTTCCAACTGAAACGCCTAATGATATCACAAAGGGTGACACAGGTTTATGCTTCCATCTAGACATAACTTATCATGGTGACTTAATTTTGTAATTAAAAATTAACTCTAGTAAACCACTTAGATTAAAGCCCAATAAGTAAATATTTAGGGCCCGTTTGGCTAGGAGAATAGGAATAGCTATTATGGAATAGAAAATGGGGCTATGTATTCCTGTTCTCTGTTTGGTTCAGCCAATATTTGATGGGGAATTCGTGGACTCCAAAATTTATGTTTTCTAAAATAAATAAAAGTGAAATAGGAATATGTATTCCAATAACACCTATTTGGGTGGAATTGCAAAACCTCATTTTTGAGCTAAAATTGGAATACATATTCCTATTTTACTTCGTATTCCAATTCCAATTTGGTGCATCCAAACGAAAAATTCAAAATTTTAAGAATTTACATATGCCTATTCCGCTTGTATTCCCGTTGCCAAAGGGGCCCTTAGTTAATACCCAAAGTATGTATTAGCCAAACTAATGAAACCCCCTCCGATTTTATCGAGACCTTGGTATAATGCTTATTTCCTTATTTTGATGTGCTTTCATCAAAATATATCGAGCAGTACCTATATATACGTTGACCACAGCTTCATATCTTCATGTACAACGATAATATTTTTGGAGGCTCGATAAATGTTTATTTTTATTTTTATTTGTTCGTCTTTGTGGCATACTTGATTACTGATCCTAATTTGAGTTTTCACAAATTCCATCGCTGAGTATTGCTGACACCAATTATCGTTGACTGCATTTTCTTCTCATTTATCGCTGTTGGATATGTTACTATGCAACATTCATCATATATCGTACATGTTACTCAAGTGCGTATATTTCAAAAAATGAGCATGAGAAAAAACAAGATTAAAGTGGTGGTATAACTATAGTCCAAATAAATCGGACCTTCAATAAATAAATAAATAAAATAAAATCTTTAAAACTTCTTTGGCTGACTTTAGTGGGTCAATGTGTGTGACGCCTGCAAATTTCAAATACAGTTGGCGGCCACTCAACTCCATTGTATTCAGTCTTCCACAACATTAAACAAATGCCATTTTAAACATTTGGTCTCCTCTGAATTCTAGAAAAGCAAATCACAGTGACTCCACTTGTACACAAAATTCTGTCAGTCAAACGCGTAAACTCACATTTTTCATTAATTTCAACTCCTTCTAGATGATGTACGCATGTCCCAAAGTTTGATTCATTTCTAGTCCAATCATTAAAGCCCATAAGATTTAAAAATAAAAAATAAAAAATTAAAGGATGAGAAAAAATTGAAATCTATGACTGCAAGTTAATAGTTGTGTCTTGGGATGATAGGACATGATGGGTAACTGTGCGTTGTTTTATTTTATACAACCACAGCCTCTCTTGTTTCTTCTTTTCAGACCCTGCTTCTGGTTTTTCTAGTTTGTCTCTAGTTGTATTTTTAGCATTTGGGACTCGTTTTTTTATGCCAATTGTTTGTTTATTGTTGTGGGTCGTGTTTAAAATCTATGGTTGGTTCTAGAGTTTAAAGATAAATTAGTTTTGAATTTATAGGCATTGATGTGACTCTTTAATGTTTTCTAAATAGTTCTATATTCTTCTCTAAAATAATTATTGTGAGTGGACTAAAGCATATGAATGTTATGTAAAAGACAAACGGAATTCGATGAGAGGACTTTATTATATATTATGTCATTTTTGAAAGTATGTATCATATATAATTATTCAATTATTTACGTACAAGTTAATATTTTAGCTTGGAGTAATTTTAAAGAAATCATTTAAGACAATCTGTTCCCCCTTTAATTATCAAGGTCGCAAGAAAGAGTCTTAGTCTCCACAATACACTTGTTCAAAATTGAAATCTCAACACTCTAGTATAGGCACAAATTTTGCAAACTTAGCTGTCCCGTAGGAGTTTGAACTTTGGTAGGCATCTCAGCAGTAAATTGTTTTTACCATGCCAGTAATAATGAGGGTTAACATCTAGGATGTCATCCCAACCTTGTTAAGTCATCATTTTGATTAAATTGTTTTTACCATGCCACTAATAATGAGGGTTAAATTATTTCTATCACAAAGAAATTATTTTTTTTCTAAGTGAGGGTTAATTGTTTTCATCATGTCACTTAGTAAATTGTTTTTACCATGCCACTAATAATGAGGGTTAAATTGGTTTTACTAATAATGAATGTGTCTTCTACGATTGTATAAAAAAATGGTGAACCAATAATAAATCTTCATCAAAGAAGAATAGTAAAACATAACCTTGCAAGCTGCTCAATAATGTTTATTGACAACTATCACTTTTCAAATATGAATTCTAGACAATAAAATGAGAAATAGTTCAAATTTATATTCAAGGTCTAAAACTCTATAAGGAAAATGAGATCCACAAGCACACAAATCATCTTCAAAGAGCAATTTTTCGTGATACTGTGTTGGTCAACCACCAGTCATAAATTTATGACACTGATTGGTGGCATTGATCACAAACAAATATCAATACTCAAACTTCATGTCATTATTTTATTAAAATTTAATTTAAATAAAGTGGATATTGATAAAAACTAAAAGTATCTATCATGACTAAATGAACCAAGTATTTAAATTTGAACATTTATTTCAATAATATTGTCAATTCCCATTTACAAATATCTTAAATTGAATTTACTCATTATAACTTAATTATTCTACTTTAAGTATTAATATAGATATTACTAATATAGATATAGTTTATTCCATTACGGTTAGTAATAGTCAATTTTATGATGACTGGGAAAGCTCTACCACAAATATAACTTGAATTAGTCGTATTGAGGAATTTAGATTTGAATAATTTATATAGACTTTGAATAACTCATGATCAAATAAAATGAATTTAATGTTTCTAACAAATTGTGTACGCACATATATATTGAAGATCAAATATAAACTCCACACAGGAAAGAGAAAATTAAAATTTGAAGAATTTAAAAAATTTAAAACTCGTTAATTGGTTAAATCATTTGATTCCTAAAACATCGCCACATAAAACTATATTTCAAGCGAAAAGAAAGAAGGTGCTTTAACCATTACATCAAAGAAATGAAGTCATTTATGCCCCCAAACAGTCACTATTATGCAACTTCATATATATAGATTCAAGAAACACAAGCATTTAGACTTCCCAGCATCAAAGGGAGCATCTTCCATCGAGCGGCATTCTTTTCGTAGTTAAAAACACACGTCATACCTACACCTCATAGGGAGCATGGCGTAGACTGAAAGCGACAGGAGCTGAAAACGCGCACCAAGTTTAATAATAAAAAAACGCAGGAAAGAGCGCGTTCTACTTTTGTAAATTGTCTCCTCCGCGGCTCATTTGTTCACATCATGTTGTCAACTTCTTCACACTTCTCTCTATAAATTTCAAATCAGTCTCCGATCAGGATAGCGAAGTTGCACAAGCAAATTTGAACAATAAGAATCTCTTCTGATCAAATTAATTTTCTCCATGATGGCTAAAATGGATAGTTGCAGAGTTGAAGAAGAACATGAAGAAAGGTTGAGGAGGGGTCCATGGACAGCAGAGGAGGATATGATCCTCTTTCGTTGTGTGTCTCTTCATGGCGAAGGCCGGTGGAACACAATACCAAAATACGCAGGTATTATATATTATAGATGTTTAGCTCTTTTCTTTTGAGAAATGTTTGATCTTTGTCAACATTTAGCTAAACGTTGAGATTTTGACAGTTTATTTCTCTGTCAAAATCGAAGAGCTTTCTCTGTCCAAATTTCAAATGATAAAAGATTTATACAACAAAATCCCCAAAAAATGTCATAAGATATTATCATTGAATTGTAAAAACTGTGTTTGCAATCATCATTCCTTACTTTGATTCGGTGTTGTTAACATGGACATCCTACTCAACTGTGTTTCACTGACTCTGTTTCAGGACTGAGAAGAACTGGAAAAAGCTGCAGACTGAGGTGGCTCAACTATCTGAGCCCTGGTGTGAAGAGAGGCAACATAACAGTTGAAGAACAGCTTCTCATCTTGGAACTCCATGGGAAGTGGGGCAACAGGTGAATTCTCCAAACACAATTTATCATGTTTGTATGGTAGTGAAAGACCCATTCAATCTTAACTTAGACAAAACTGTAGATACACTAGAGTATGAACTCTGTTTCAAGATCATGGAGATTCATTCATGTCAACTCTGTTTCTTTTGTAATCAGATGGTCCAGAATAGCAAAGCATCTCCCAGGAAGAACAGACAATGAAATAAAGAACTACTGGAGAACCCAGATGAAGAAAGTCCATATAACCCACTACAGAGCCATGAACAACAGCTATTATGCCCTGCCCTCCCCTGCAACTGCAATTAATACACCGGGATTAATTCAAGAAGGAGGAGGAGAAGCCTTCCATTGTAATGAAATCAGTAGAAATTGTGAAGATGAAGGGAAGAAATGGAAATCTCCCATGGCGGGAGCAACTCATGAAGCAAATATAACGAAGGATTTCAGAGACTCTGCAGCAGATTATAATTCAGGCATGGCAGCCATTAATTCATCAGAGTCTGAGCTCTCTGCATTGACTACAGAGACTGCAACATATGATGTGGAAATTGATTGGCCTAATGTCATCAACAACCTATGGAGGATTGATGACATAAGCGCTGATGCTTTATGGTGATTCAATTGTTGTTCCCTTGTAAAAGCTTAAACAGCCAGTACGTTGTGGTGGTTTTTTCACTTCACGTACTCTCTGTTTGAGCCTTTCTTCTTTCTTCAGTGTCTCTTATGGACGTCATACAGAGAAATCTACATAATTTGCAGGTGTCCGACTTAAAGTAGTTGGGATGGGAGATGGGAGTTTGTGTGTTAAAAAATTATACCAATAATTTAATTCAGTCAAAGTTGACTTATCTTTTTGAAGTTTATTTTATTTTTAATGTGTGATGTTTAAGGATGATTCAATAGCACTAACACTTGTAATTTCTAATAGAATTCTTTGTGGAAAAGATGACATGTTCGTTTATTATTTAGAAAAAGAAGGTGTTAGTGCAAGTTCTTTGACTTTACACCTGTCAAATGCATTTGGTTGAAAGTTTCTAAAGGCATCTTTAACATATCCATTTTGTATATATTATATGGTCTTTGCATGTCATTAAGAGATAAGTCTTCGAGGTATTCAACTTGTGCATGTTTTTTAAACATTACATCAAGCCACATAAAATTCTTTGAAGAAAAATCTATTGTACAATTTTCTTTTTAACACTCCATATCTTTTGCGATTCCCATGGGTTGTAGTTGTGTTTTCTCTATTTGACATTTAATTTTTCTAATCTCTAAACAATTGATACCAAATAAGAAATTTAGAGACAGAACTTTTCAATATAAAAGTGATTTTTTAAGTTAGTGTGAATTTCATTTATAGTAAACAATCAAAAAAATTAAACAGTAGATAACCAATGAGAAAGAATTAAATCTTTTTATATAATCTTCAATACCTCTTTTTAAAAGAGAAAATTATAAATCTTGAAAGGGTAGAAATCAAACCTATTCTTTCATTAAATGTATGAATATCAATTGCAAATTTTTGTATAAAATCAATAGATGTTTTAAAGTTCATATAACTTTAAGGTAGATCAATTAAAGAAAATAAGGAAAAAAAATAGTTTCTTGATTAGTCACATAAGGTGTGCAAAATAAATATGAGATATGTTCTAAAATACATATTATCAAATAATTTTTTTGAAAATGATTAAAATTCATATGTTGTAAAGAAACAAAATATAATGAAATCGTTTAAGTAATAGTAATATTCAACTAATCATATACTGATAAAAAAATAAATTCAACTAATCATATAGAATCTTATGGAAAAATAATTAATAAAAAATTTAAAGATGTTTTTCTCCTTAATTTGTACCTATTATAGTGGTCATTGAGAAGTCAACATATTTTAATCATCTTGCTTTTGGATAAACATCATAGGTTCTTTTTGAACATACAAAGAAATAAACAATACATCTATTGGAACTTCAATTGAACAAAGCTTTTAAACAAATATAAGTATCTTACAAAATAAGGAATAATGATTAGAATATGCATTTTTTAAAGGATACAAAGGTTTATAAGAAGAAAAAAAGCTAATGGAATAATCATTGGTAGGCGAAATAGAGGTTATTACAATTATGATAGAGTAAGAAATCTTTATAACAATGAAGTGTATAATCAAAATAATGATAAGTAACTTGTGTTAATTTTATAAGATCTCTGATAGAAATAATAACAGATTTATATCAGATTGTACTTACTTGAGTTACTTGAATGCAACAGATAGATACCTTCAGAATGCTTCTGATATGCTGTGACTGGAATGTTGAATGCTGACAGGAATGTATTTTGTAATCTACAATGTTTCTTTATTAATCCTGGGACTACAAGTATGTTATGTCTACCATATTGCCTTGTTCACCGATGAGAGTAACTATATATACAAGTGTGAAGAGTCACTAGTACATTTGGGGGTAATTTTCGATGTTAGTTTTCAACGGCAGGCCAATTTGGCTTGTCAAATTCCTTTAAATTTTTTTTGATCTCGATAACATCAAAATTTTGATGACAATTAAGATTGATGTCAAAATTTCAACATTGTCAGGGATATAAACAAAAAAAAGTGAAACTTCATTTCATATCATGCAACAAAGTGTAGGCAAGAGGCTTTAGGCATGACCAATTAAGAGATTTTCAGTGCCATCAAGGTAAGGTTGATGGATTCATTTGCATTAGCCGCGTCCTCTTCTATTTGGAACTTGCTTTCAAGGTAAGGTATATACCTCTTCTATTCACTTGCTTAATTTCAACGTAAGGGTTGAAGGTATTTTTCATTTTTGTTGTAAGGGTTCAAGGTAAATTTTGTTTGCAACTTGCTTAATATTAGGGTAAGGATTCAAGGTAATTTTTGCATTGGCCATCAATTATTGCAATTTAGACATTGTTCATATTACCTAATTTTGAACAAATTGCCTAATTAATCTGAACATATACCCTAGAAAAAAGTTGGGAGACTTGTGGACATTATGCTATTTCTCTTCCTTGATCTCCTAGTGAGAATGTTAGTGAGGAATCTTCCATGGAGGTGTTGATACCCTGGTAATGGATATGTATGATCCCCATCTCAAGGACGTCCTTGTCTCACATGGGGGTTGGGGGCCAGGATGCATCCCCCATGTAACACTACAAATTTGGCTTGATATGTTTGAGGCAACTAGTTTTCTAGAGGAATATACCTATTCTGAAAATGAAATTGCTAGGCAAATTTTTAGGAGACTCTATATTTGCCAACATATTTTTATAAATGGACACAAGTAGAAAAATTATATTCACTTTTCAATATTGTGGAACCAATGAAAACCCTGAAAATAAACTTGCACAGTATACTTTCTCTAAGAGCAAAGAGAAAATAATTTTTTCATGCTCAATGCTCAACACACTAGAGAGAATATTTTTTTTCTTGATAAAAAATCCAATGACACAATAATGTCCAATAATCAATTCATACACCTTCCATTAGTCCCATAGTGAAAGGTTTACGTTACTTGAAAATCAAATATCTAGATTCACTGTCTAAGAACTTGCAACGAAACAACCAAAAAACATAAAGATTAAGTCTGTCAAAGTCTTTGCAATCTGATGTCAACCTTTGAATTAATGTTTTTGTTCAACAATAAGTATTACTGCATCTTACAACTAAAAATATATAGCTTTAGCATATGTAAGTTAGATTAAAAAATAATAAACAAATAAATCTTGAGCATGCACAAGAAACTTTTACATGTGTACTTTTGCTTCCTAAAGGTTACGATAATTGTAATTCTTCAAAGATATATGCACTGCCCTTTCAACTAATTGAAATTAATCAGATTTAACTTTAAATAGGATTTTAACCAATGCTCTAATTCTATTTTCTAGGATCTATTTATATACTAAGTCTGTAGATGAAAACTGCTTTGTGGCAACTACTTGTTATTTGGTTAGCCCCAAAAAAAGCCTTAACCCACACTATTAGGACTAATGTTGTTGTTCTGTAGATTGTCATATTAATTGGAGTTTATAATATAACCAAAGGACTTCAAATTAAAGAATAGATATATGCCCAAAAAGTGTGTCATACAACACATACACAAGAGGGTACCAACTCTCCTGTGTAAACATTAATCAATTGGGATTGAATCTTTGCTTGCCATGCCAACTATATATTACTATTAGTAACAAGTGGAAATCAATGTAGAAATTTTGAACAATTTTTAATAAGGTAAAAATTGTTTTAGAGACATGAGATGTTGATTTGTAGTTATAATGTGCTTCTTTTGAATAAGAAATCAGTGTTTGTAAGGTATTGATTGAGCTTGCATTGTGGGCACTGGGATCTACATGATTGAATATGGAATTATGTTTGTATGCATCAAAATTGACAACTTAAAAGAAACAAATCAAATAGAAGAATGTTGGTGACTATTTCAGTCTACTGTTATGCAGTTTGTGCTCAATTTATTTTCCTACAACAAAAGATGGATAGGTTACAAAATCAAACACCTAATGCCTTAACACAGAAGATAAATGTTCAACAAGATATTATTTCTAGTATTTCAACACAACAAGAAAGTGAAAAACACGTCGTGAAAGTTTGTGGCTCATAAAAAAAATCAGGGAAAATTTAGTCTTGGTTATAAGGGTTTTGTTGGCTCTTATGTCCCTAAGTATTTGAAACCTATCAAATATGTCTCTAAAGGAATTTTGAATTCGTGTCAATTAAAAGATTCCTCTACTAATTTTTAATTTGGTTCAACCAAAATCATGTTCTAATTGTGGTCATCATGGTCATCTATTAGTTTCTTGTTTTGATCTAAATTCCTATTAGTATGAAGAGATAAATGAGGTGATAAAATTGCATATGCTGATGTATGTATGTATGTGTATATGTATGTATGTATGTATGCATGCATGTTGTTGGAAATATAAGAGAGTAACTGAGAAGGGAGGGGTGAATTAGTTACTACAAAATATTACCTAGATCCCCTATATATCAATACAAATCAAAACTTAGTGTAAACAAAACTCTATTGTAACTCAGCAAATACACGGGCACTTGGTTTACACTAACAAATGTTGTAACTTGGTAAAGACTAAAATAACTCGACAAATGCTTATCATGAAAATTTGAAGATATTATCTATGATTGATCTTACTTTAGTTGCATACATATAAAAGAAATAGCATGAACACAATTGACATTAGGATTTAATGTGGAAACCCAATTTGGGAAAAACCACCAATTGCAACTAGTTACTGATTTTTACTCTTCTAAAGTGAGCCTATTAGGAGCCAACCCTATTAAAATTTACAAAACACACTGTTAGGTGTGATCCTATTAGAGGTTTTAATCACCTTGCTAGGAATGGCCTTGTTAGAGGTCTTTAGAAAATTCAATAGAAATTCCACCTTATTAGAGGATTTACAAATAGTTATTAAGCCAACTTTGTTAAGAGATTTAAATCACTGCTACAATGGTTAGAGAGTAACAATGAGATGACCTAATTTCTAATGCAACTAAATTGCTAATTACAGATCTCAATTTTGGCTTATATACTTGATCCTTCTTGATCGAATGTATCTTTGCATTTCAACAAGGATATTCTGCTTATCTTTCTAACTTGCTTCCACTTAGCATAATCAAATCTTCAATTCTATTTTATACTTTCAATCCTCAACTTGACTTTTTATATATATATATATATATATATATATATATATATATATATATATATATATATATATATATATATATCTTACAGATTGTCAATTCAGATTGAATACAACTTAGAATAATTAATATTTATCTCCTCAGTCGGCTAGAACCAACCAATAATTCGATTGAACTTAATATGCCAAAACAAGAAAATGACCCTGCTCCGTAGATACTAACTCAAGGCGATTTTCTTGTGTTAATCAAGTGAACTTGGTTAACACTGCATATTCACAAAGTTTCTTTGGTGACCAAGTGAGCTTGGTTAACACTGGTTCCATCCAACATTTCCTTCATTAGCTGAGTGAGCTCAGTTAACATTTAACTTCTACAAACTTTCCTTTGTTGCTTAAGTGAACTCAGTAGACATTGTCTTCTAAACTAGGCAAACTCTGGAATGTTTGGTAGACACAACAAACTATCTTCAATGCTTGAGTGAGCTCGACATACACTTGTTGGATATAATTGTATAATTATGTGTTGTCTTTGATGTTACACAAATGTCATATCAGTTGGCAGACAGTATCTATGAAGCTCAGTTGGTCAGCAAAGCAAATTCTAGAGTCTATAGAGCATTCCTAGAAATTACTCTGTGGAAATTGTGTCTACCAAAATTCCTTGAGCATCGAAGGATTTTGTGGGGTAGAAGTTAGTGGTAACCAAGCTCACAAGGTTAACAAAAGAAAGTTAGTGTTTATCGAGTTCACTTGGTCTCCAAAGGATTTTGTAGAGTTCGTAGTGTTAACTAAGCTTCAGTTGGTTAACATTGGAAATCAGTTCAGGAACAACGTTTACCAAGCAAGGTTGGCCAATGAAGGATTTCATTGTTTTGGGAAATAAATCTTATTTGTTTTATGGAATAATTGTAGCTGATCGAGGTAATGATCATTGGTAATTGTAACTTATAAATAAGCCGACTTGACAATTTGTAAGGTATAAATAAAGGTCAAGTTGAGAATTCTAAAGTGTAATGAGCAAGCATGCAAGTGTGTTGATTGTGTGAAGAGGAAAGTGTGAGAAAACTTTGAAGGATGATCAGATATCCTTGAGGAGTAGCAAAGTTGTATTCAATTAGAGAGGATCTAGTGAAGTAGAAAAGAGATCTGTATCAGAAATTCAGTTTCATCTCATTCAGGTCAATTCATTGTTACTTTCTTACCATTGTAGTATTGATTCCTAAATTTGTTAACAGATTTGGTTTAACAACCATTTGTAAATCCTCTAACAAGGTGACAGTTCTATTGAATTGTTCTAAAGACCTTTTGCAAGGCCACTCCTAATAGGGTGATTAAATCCTCTAACAAGGTCACACCTAACAGTGTGTTTTGTAACCTTTAATAGGGTTGAGTCCTAATAGTATTCACTTCAGAAGAGTGAAAATTAGTAGCTAGTTACTTGGTGGTTTTTTCCATCTTGGGTTTCCACGTTAAATCTAGTGTCTCATGTGTTCATATTATTTCTTTTATGCATACATGTTAATCACTGTGAATGTTTAAGTTCTAATTAAAGTTAACATACACTGCATCTACCAAGTTTCAACAATTTTCTATATGGTTACCGAGTGACAACAGTAACTAGTTTTATTAGACATCTAAGGGATCTATGGACTTGTTTTTGTGGTAACTGATTCCTCCCCCCGTCTTAGTTACTCCATCTATATTTCCAACAATACTGACTGACAATGATATGACATTTTGTGTAACATCAACTTAGACAATACATAATTAATCAATTGTTTCCAAAAGTATGTATGTATGTTATGGTGGGATGAAGATTGAATCAACAAGAGTAAGGATTTTTGCACCAAAAGGATTGCTATTTCATTCCAAATTCGTACAGTACTATTCCAACCCCAGTCTAGGTTGAAGATAATCAATTTATAGGTCACAACTCTTGACCTTACAACTTCTTCCTTCCATGTTCGATAAAAATAATGATCTAACTATTACACTTCCAGATTGCAAGAAAAATTGCAAAACATTGCATGGCAACTTTTATTGCATTTTTTTGCATTTTTTATAATTTTTATGCAAACTTCAAATAAAAGGCTCCACATGCCTTCAAAACTATACCGCAATATGCAAAAATATTATAAAACATAAAAAATGGAGATTTTTGGTCAACTCACAATGTTTGACCAATTGTTGACCAACCTTTGACTTGCCTATAACCTTATTGTACAACATATAAACAACTTGCCTAAATGCATGTTTGAGATTGTCTGAACTATCTTGTGTCAACTTGGATGCTTATTGATCACCTTCTATACTATCTTATGTGGTGTTTGACTACCTTATTTAGGACCTAGGGCCCTTGCACCAAGATCTAGGATTTCATTGTCATGCCCTTTTGATCGATGTATATGTATGTATGGATTAATTTTCATTATCCGTGTCCTCTTTTGTTTGGAACTTTCTTTCAAGGTAGGTCTGGTCCTCTTCTATTTGCTTGCTTAATTTATCTTTTATGTGAATGCCTATGGATGGTCCAATTTTCCATGCCTTTTTGATTAATGTATATGTTTGTATGTATGTATGTATGTACATACATATATATACATATGTATATGTGTATATGTATGTATGTATACAAACAATAAAATTCACTCAACAGGTAGCATGGCCACAAGCTTTTAAACATAACTATATAAGGAATGAGTTAGGATGTATACAAGTCAATTGGTCTAGTTGTTGATTAGTTGGGTTGATTACAAATTCCTAGAGAATTTTCATCAGATAAGGTACAATAAAATGAGCAATCAGTTGTTCCCAGCTAGCATTAACTTGACTAGTATATTTAGACCCATTGATTATATTTTTCACAAGCTTTAAAACATAACTATATAAGGAGTGAGTTAGGACATATATAGACTAACCTTACATTAACTGTCAACTACAATACAAATGTTGCACTAGGGTATTACAAGATTGTAATTATAGAAAACTGCCCAATTTGCGGCAAAGAGTTGTATTAGGTGAGTAAAGCTCACTCGTGGTTATATGAATACAATTACATCAAAAAAATTAGAAACCAAAACTACATATTCATTAGAGTGAGTAGTTCAAGGGTCTTGATCCCCTGTAAATGGGTATGTAGGCATCTTGGTAGGCGGAGTATGCCTCCAGTGTGTAGACACCTTGGACATAGTTAGGTAGCCTTGGACATAGTTAGGTAGCATGGATCATCACAATGGAGTATGCACTTTCTTTGACCTTACCTCATAGATGTAATAGTTCAAAAGCTTTCTACCAAGTTGAATGAAGTCTAAAATCAATGCTAATATTATATTGTTCAAAATCAATGCCAATATTTATATCATATAATTTATCTAATTTGTTTAGATGCCATCTGTACTAAAGAGATAGTAATATTTAATTATTTAATTATTATCGATTATATACAACATACTACTAATTCTTGTATGTTTATATTTGTTATAATTTTATAGCCCAAATATTTGCTTCTAAAGAAAGTCCACACCTAACAATATGGACCCAGAATAAAATAAGGCAACAATTTCTAGATTGTGGTCTTAGTTCAAAAGAAACAGTGATGGAAAATGTTATTGTCCTTGCAAAAAATGCAAGGGCTTAAAGAATCAATGAATTCTAATCAAAATAGCTAAGAGACATTGTAGGCAACATGATCACCTTGAAGGGGGAAAGGATTTTCATCCTTTGGTGAATGTGAATTCAGAACTGGTGGAACATGGAGATGTGAATATCGAAGCAGAAGGTAATGCTCCCATGGAAGAAGATGACCATGTGGCAGAGAACCAATTTGAAGATGTTAGTATTGGTGCAGTTGATAATGTGTTAGAGGATAGGATTAACGAAGATGTTATTGGCACAACTTATGAAGACAATGATAATCATGCATCTAATGATGATGATAAAGAGAAACTTGATATACCTATAATTAAAAAGGAATATGAGCCTTTGTACCAAGGCTCCCAAACAACACTTCTCTTTGTTGTATTGTTGCCGGTAAACTTCAAGGTTATGAATGGTGTATCCAATGTAGCAATCTCACATATGCTAAGGTATAGTGTAATTTTTTTCATCTTCTATGTTAGCATACCATTAATGTTCTTTATATTAATATCTATAGTTTTCCATAGGTTGATAGGTGAGTGTTTGTTACCACCATCAAACATTCTACCTCGCTCTTACCAAGAATTATCGACCATTATGAAAGATATTGGAATGGAGTATCAAAAAATACATGCATTTATCAATGATCATATTATGTATCATAAAAAATATGAATTTGTAATAGAATACCTTGATTGTTACATTAGTAGATATCAATAAGATCAAATAATGAAAAATGTACCTCACAAGGTTCTTTGGTACATTCCCATTATTCCATGTCTACAATGATTATTCAAGTGCACTAGCTTGGCACAATTTATAGATTACCATGCATGCAATAGAAGTCAAGATGACATTACGTGAATGTCTATGAATGGTTCTACATTTAAGGACATAGAAGATAGGTGATTTTGGGTCAAGGTTGAAGACACATGATTGGCATACCTTCGTCAAGGTAAGTCATTTTCTTCTTTATTTACAATAAATTTGTAAAACATCATGTAATTTGGATTATTTTGTTTTATAATATATTGAAAAGATCATTTTATTATTACTACAACACATTCTACCTCTATCTCTCCCACACAACTTTGACAACATGAGTGTCAAAAATGTTATATATGATCTTGGGAAATACATGAGGTTAGAAGTGTTATTTGTTAGATTTGTTGTATAGAAGTGTTATTAGTCTCATTAATATATTTTTGCATGATGAATATCTTCTAGGTGGTTGTCATCTAAAGAAATTGATAAAAAGGATATAAAGAAATGGAAAAGAAAAATTCCTCATCTTTTGTGCGAGATGCAAAAGGGTCTACCTTCAACTTTTTTCAATGCACAAGAACACTACCTCTTACATCTAGTTGAGTAGATTGAATTGTGTGGACTTGTACCAACTAGGTCAATGTGGATGGTTAAGAGGCAGTTAAATTTTTTTAAGGGCTTAGTTTGATAGAGAGCATATCCTAAGGGTTTCATGGTTGAGGGATATACAGTCTACCAGACCATGGTTTATATTAGCAAATATCTTCCTAAGTTTGCATCAAAGATCTATGTAGATTACATTTGGGATCCCAACTCCATTAATAAATTTGAAGGGGTGTACTTGATGGGGAAAGGTAGATTGAGAAAAGTGAGAGGTAATTATAAGATGTTATTTTAGTTCATTGATTCTTATCCATCGTCAATATGAGTTGTTTCTAACTGGTCTATTTATTTTATACAGTTGCTCATGACTGGAATTCACTTCATTTGTATATTGGAAAAAATCTTGATTGGATGATGCTATGGATTAAAGGATCTCAACAAAATGGTCACTCATTAACACGGGAAGGTGTTGCTTCATTAGTTAAAGAAGCTAATCATAATGGAGATCCCAATATTACACCAATAGTAATTGATCTAGTAAATGGATTAAGAGGTGGAAAGGTACATATAAGTTAATCTATCATGACCCACTTGAATAATATCAACTCAAGGATGGATGCATAATTTTGACATGTTTGAAAAATAATAGGTCAAGCACCACAAAGCTATGTACTACAATGGCCGTAAATTTCACATTAAAAAGGTGGACGAGACTAAGAGAACTTGCCATTCTAGGATAACTATAATGTTCGAGGTTACCAATATTTCATATAGAAGCAACATGCATCCTCAACAATCTTAAAATAGATACTATGGAATTTTGAATGATATATTTGAGTGTGACTTTAATTCCTTCAAACAAGTTCTATTCAATGTCAAATGGTACAGGCTATGACTGAATCAAAATGATCTTGATAGAACTATTGTTGAACATGATAATGGATTTACAATGATTAATATAAGGTTATTTGAGCCAGTTGGAAATGAGCCCTATGTTCTTCCAAGCCAATGTAAGAAAGTATTTTACTTCGGCATTCCACATAAATCGGGTTGGTCATTTGTCATTAGACGTGATCTAAGAGGAAGACTGGTAGAGTATAATGTGATTGAACAAGAAGATGAAGGAGGAGATGATGATGATGATGGAAAAGATGAAGGAGGAGATGATGATGCTGATGATGGTGAAGATGAAGAAGGAGATGATGATGATGATAGAGATGTTCATGATGATGGTGATGACATTAATGATGATGATGACGGTGGTGGTGGTGGCGAAGATGATGATGGTGGTGATGGTGATGGTGATGAAAATTATGACAATGACGATGACAGTCATAGTTATGATTCTGATGATTTGGATGATGATGGCGATAATGATGATGTTCATGATGATGAGATGTACAAATAAGATGATCAATCACATGATCAATGGAAATGTGTTAGGTTTTAATTACTTATAATATATTTTTTTGTAGAGGCAACTAATTGAAAAAATACAATGTTATGTTTTTTTTAATGTGTACATATTGTTCATGTTATGCTCTATGCATAACTTGTAGCATAAGTATCATGCAATTTGTAACTATTACGTTGGGGTGGAACTCTGCATTTGCATCTTCATCATCGGACCTCCATCTAGGGGTGCTCCTCCAGAGCATCCTTTACCCTCAGCCATCCCACATGGTGTAAACTCTAGATGGGAAGCAAGAAACTAGAACACCTGTGCATAATTTGTAGCATAAGTATCATGCAATTTGTAACTAAATTAAGAAAAATGATTTACATATGTAGGAAACTATGCCCCTTTAATGAGGATCATGCAAAGTGACATGGATCGAGAGGTATAAGTTTATTACATGCTTTCTTTCTCTTTACTTTCGACATTAACTTTAGGAAAACTTTATATCTTGATATTTTGTTCCTTCAACTATATCTGTCATTTGATGAGCTCCAGGTACTACCAAATAGGTATTTGTCAGATTTGTCTTCCTCAAGTGAGGTAAATGCAAGAATATAAGAGGACAATGAGACATCTAGTAGGTCTACAAAAGAGAGACAAACTAGAGGGCAAAAGATTAGAAGAAAATTCAATATACGCATGCAATTTTTCCTTGCTCAAGGGGGGTCATGTTCTTATGATGATGAGACAAAGGATGACATCAACATTCCCTTGAGGTACACACATCTTGAGAAAGAATGGGTACCCAAGGAATTACCTCCAATTAACACTAATTTTTGTGTTAATGAGAGGATATATCACATGGCTCCATCATCATTACATGGTTTGGGCCTATTTTCCATGGATGGAATAAAGGTCAATTATAACAAGTTTGTTGCATTGATGGAGTATGTACAAGACCTTGCTATAATTACAGAAATTGAATGTGGATAGTTCAATATAAATAAAGTATGTGTAGGTATGCATTGTCAAAAAATTATCTAGAATGGAAAGAAAATGATCAAAGTAAAATACTTGCTGTGTACATTGATGGAAGGCCAAAAGCAATAGGGAACATTGTAGGTTTTATAAATAGTACGTGTCTTGGGTCAACTAATAAGCGACCCAATTGCATTTTCGAGGTGCATGAGGGAAATTATGTTTTTGTATGTGCTATAAAATCAATAAGTTTAGGGGAAGAGTTCCTAATAGATTACAATTTGAATCGCATAGAAAGTTACTATAATGGGACTTGTAAGTACTATATATGTAAAATTTAAACTAATTACTTTTAATTAGAACTCAAATATACAATATACCATTTTAATAATAAGTTTTTTTGCTAATTGGATTATTCCTTTGATTATGCTGATGTTTTTATATATAATCTTTGTCAAAAGGTGACATGGTCAAGCCATCAGATGAGTAAAAAGGTAGGGATGTTGCTCCCACCCCTTCTCTAGCACAAGTAAACCTTCTATATAAAAATCAATGCAATTTTAATTTTATAGAATGTTAGATTATCATGTTACTTTTGTGAAGGCTTTGGACTTGTTTTGATTTATTTACTAATATTTTTTGTCACAATTTGATTCATAGGGAAAGGGAAAGGGAAAGGAACAAATTGCGGAACAATTACTTGCTGATATGGTAGCCACTGTATTATGCGATGATGATATCACATGTAGCAGTGACCCTGTTAGCCAATGTGAAAAGACCCTAAAGAACACAAATCTATAAATTCTTGGGCTTGTGATGGATCAAAATCCAATAGAAGAAAAATAAGCCACAAGAAATGAATTGTGTTGTAAAGCATGCTATTTGGAAGTAAGCTACAATGAGTCTTTTGCTAGGACAATAGTTAAATAAAGCTTTATGTTTTATACTAATTTATGGATCATTAACCATAATATGTATGTCTTGTTATAAGATTTTTTGAGACCACACCAAGTTCTTCCACCTAAGAAGGGTACCAGTGTACATCCTATAGGTATGTGATTTCAATTCTCAATCATCAGAAGGGACATTATTTTCTTCATGATTATTATTGGTAGTTTTATATTGCTATTGTCATGTTCACTCTTCTCCTTTACTTAACCACTTGTATTCATTCTTTGATACATAAGATAATTGTTGTATGTGGAAAACTCATATATCTTTTCTAATTAAAATTGCTAAACCTTTATGATGATATAGTCTTAAATGTATATCCTCTTAACCAAGTCCATGTCCATGAGCTTGTGATGATATGATTCTAATATTTGTGTTGTACATAACAATCGGTCATTGGTCATATGGTTTATCACTAAAATTTTCTTTTATACTGTCTATTGGATTTCAAGTGATTCAACATATGATTTATAAAGTTTCTCTCTCTCTCATTCAATGCATAGTACCCAATGTTGTCTTCTCTTCATTGCTTTTTCTCTACATTTCTTGGTTAATGAATAATGATACTCTTTAAATATAATCTCATTGTATATATACATATTACTCCTAATTTATGTGCTCTTTAATGTTGACTATTCAATATGCTAGATTGTTATTAATTTCAGTTGTTTCCATCTTGGCTTGCCCTGCCTTATGTGTCTCTCCTTCATTTGGTATCTCCAATAGTAGTGCACTATATTTGTTGACAAATGGATCTTATTTTTATATCTACAACTATAGATGATGTTTCTTCTTGGTTAGTGTGAGGAACATATCACTCCATATCACAATTTTTAATGCACTCCTTAGTGAATTAGTTTGTCCTTCAAGTTCAATTATGATTGGTGTATTCATACTTATTTGTAATGCTCAAATGCCAAGTAATATATATGTTGGTCTTGATATAAATTTTCTTAATAAGATACTTTTGACATCAACAACAACTTTTAACATTGATTCAAATTCTTTTGACATTAATGACAATATTTCCATCACCTTCCTTATTAGATTGTGATTATTTCCATTTGCATATATTAATTTTCATATAAGAAATAGGATATTTTTGGTCCAAGTTTCGTTAATTGCTTTATTTTCTAATGATGGGTAATTTGGTTGATTGTTTGGCCTATGTTTAGAAGTGTTAGTCTTATAAATAGCAATTTGAAAACAAGGTTAGGAGAATATTTAATACTATTTATACAATTAAATCATTGTTCTCTGTTGGTCTCAAAATGGTTTTGACAATTGAGTGTCAACATACTTAACCAATTTTCATATAGAAGTCGAGTACACTATATATGTCAAGCCATAGTATGTCCCGAGTCAAAATTTCTTTAGGTGCCGAGTGAAGATCAAGTGCTGAGCATGATACAAGTGTTGAGTGAACCATATGAGTCAAGTGATATATAGGTGCCAAGTCATAGTTGATACCGAGCAAGCTAGAATGTAGTTGGTGTTGAGCAAGCCAAAATACTATTGTGTCGAGCACTAGTAATCTAGTATGTTTCGAGTAACATAGAATCAACATATGAGTTTTCACCTTCACAAACTTAGATGTAAACTATTTTTTTGAGCTAACATGGAAGGATCTCAAAGGATATTAAAGATAAGAATGAATCTTTTATATTTCCTATGCAATTAGCATGAAGCCAATAAGAAAAATGGAGAAGGCATGTAACCAATAAGAAAAGTGCAAGGAGTGAGCAGGAAATAAAGATTCAATATGGATCGCAGATCCATATCTAACCCTAAGTCTTTGAAATCCTTAAAAGGAGGAAAAAACACCATTATATGTGTGGATGGGAGAAGTGTAAGGGTAAACTATAGAAAAATTCAGTGGGAAGAGTGAAAAGACTTAGAGGAACAGAGTAGCATTGTAGTATCTAGTTGATTAGAACAAAGGAAGGGAATCAAATAGATATAAGATCTCAGAGGATCAAGATCAAAGAGGGAAGATCAAGTGCCTAAATTCAGCAATCAAAGATTGTAAGCAATCAGATTTATTAGTCTAATACTCTCTAGCAATTGTATTAGAAGAAAAATCCTATGTTGATAGGTTAGCTTAATAGCTAGGTTGTAGATCCTTTGAAGAGGTGATAAAATCCTTTAATAGGGTGAAACTTCATGTAAAGTGTTTGTAAATCCTTTAACTAGGTCACTATTGACACAGTGTATAGCCTTTAATAGGGAAGACCATCAGAAGTGGTAAAACATTATTGCTATAGTGATTTTGTGGGTATCATCTCCACCCCAGTTTTACCTTCTCATTTTGGAGCATTTTTGGGTTACCAAATTCTAGTGTTATGTGTTGTTGATACATGTGTTTACTTCATGTTTATTTGATATGTTTACATGCATGCAGTTTACTTTAAGTTAAAATTTTTAATGGATAAAATGTATTACTTTAGATTTACCACCCCCCCCCCCCCCCCCTCTTAGAAGTATTCTTCCCATTTGATTATTCCAACAATTGGTATCAGAGAAAGGTTCTCACAACGAGAAGCCTAACAACTTAGAGAAAAGATCTGAAGATGGATGTTTTCAAACTTGGGAAGATCATAGAGAATTAGGTGATTGATGTGCACCTCGCTCTACACAACTTGGAGGAAGCTAGAGAAGAATTGAGAAAATCCTTGAAAAGAAGGAAGGATATAGCCATAGTTGAAAATAACACACACTACAAGGAGATTAATACCACAAAAGTGCTTGCCAATGGAGATTGCAAAGATTTTGATGTAGCAATAGCAGAATTGATGGAGAAGAATAGGGCTCAGGTAGAAAAAATCAAAATACTCAAGCTTGAACAAGAATCACAAGCCATAATGCTTTATGAAGTAATTGAACAGAAGAAGAGAGCCATTGAAGACAAGGTTATACTAGAAGATGACAAGAGAAATCTTACCAATAGACTAGAGGAGAAGATAATTGAGTTTGAAAGAATCTCAAACATGCAATTGGACACCAGATGAAAAATGCACATCATGAGCTGAATATGAAAGACATTGAGATCTCTACACTGAAGATACAAAATGAACAACTACAAAATGGCCTAAAAAGAGAGAAATAAGTTTTTAGAAAGCTTCAACAAACCCAATGAGGCTATCAAGTACTTTGAGCAGCTATTGAAATCACCAAGGGCTAGTAATGATACTTTAGGACTTGGTTACACTAGCACTGAACAAGGAGAATCATCCAAGACTGCAGAAGAAAGGAGTAATAGAGGTAAGAACACTAAACCTACTTGTCATTTCTATGGTAAAAAGGGACATACTTCTAATGTATAGAGGAGAAAGAATGCCCATCAGGATGATAAGCCTAAAAATGCAAGCTATTGTCACAAGTGCAAAAAGAAGGGGCATCAAGCACATGAATGTAGGACTAGGACTATCAGAACACCAAGGTTTGAGGGTCACTGCTAAAATTGCAAGAAATATGGACATAGAGCTTTTGAATGCAGATCAAAGCCTATGTGGACACCTAACCAACCTACAAGGAGAAACAATCATGGACACCACTACAACTAGGATTACAATACTAGGTAGAGTTGTCATTATTTTCAAGAGTATGGGCATGTTCCTGAGAATTGCATAAGAACACATTTCAGAGGGAACTACAGTAGATGGTTAAGCCAAACCGCATGTTTTAGTTGCTTGAAGACTGGTCATATCAGTAGGTATTGCCCAACAAGGGCCAAGGCACCCAAGTTAGAAGTCAACAAAGGAAAAGAGAAGGTAGATGTTGAACACATCAGAGGACAAATGAATAAGACTTGGAAGAAGAAAGATGAATGTACCCCATCAAATGAAGGGATCACTTCACCTAATAGGTCAAGCGGTCACACTTCATCAAACTAAGTAAAAGAAGGTGTATGGGACTGATATACATAGCTATATCATACATTATTCCCAAGACAAACAAGCATTGCAAAGGAGAAAACAACATGAGAATAGATGCCAAGTTAAGACTTAAAATTTTTGCAAGTGTTTTTGAGCTATCCTTATATGTTGAGTAAAGGTCTAGTAGATGCCAAGTAGTCAGTAGCAACCAAGTTGATACTTAGTGTTGAGTTGAGAAATGTCAATGGAAGCTGAGTGATGGAAATCTAGTTAGTGCAAAGTAATGGAAAACCAATGGAAGCAAAGTCATGTTGAAACCTTCAAGAGCCAAGTGTACAATTGTATGCACTAAGCATTTAATGCTAGGTTTTGAAAGGTATAAGGCTGATTTTCGATCATTTCTCATCCTTCAAACATAGAGTAAAGACAAGAAGAGTGCAGAAGAGATCAAAGAATAGTATTGAAACCATTTGCATGGATTTCAATAGTGATCAAGCACAAATTTTGTCTATCTGAGGTATTCTTTAAGTGCTAAGGTGCATAGTGCTAAAGTCTAAATCTTTTAGAACCCTAGATCATCAAAATGGCTTCTAGTTCTAAGAACCCAAAGGATAAGGAAGGTCATGAGGTCCAATTGGTTAGTAATGAGGTCAAACAACCTAAGTTTAGGCCAATCCCAGAAGTCACCTATAAAAATGACCCTACCGGTGCACTCTCTATTATTCCACCCAAAGTTGTTATGGTACAGGATGTCTAGAAGTGTTACAATTGCAAGATAGGTATAGTTGGAGACCTTGAGATTTTTCAAGTGTATGATAAATTGTGTGAGAATTGAGTACTTAAGGATGAATTTTAGATAGTTGAGAAGAAAGGTTTAACCCATGCCCTAGTTTACCCCACAAGTTTTAAAACTGAATGGATAAGAATTGTTCTTAGTAGAATACACAATGGATGTTTGTGGTTAGAAGGAGGACTAGTTAGAATAATAAAGAGGATAGTGCATGGGGTTATGGGCTTTCCAACCCTAGATCGGCATAAGACCCTAAGAAGTGACTCAAAACAGGATATTGAAAGAAAAATAGGAGCCAAATGGAATAAAAGGGGCATGACAATTGACACTATCATAGATCCCTTTCTGGATTTTATAGTGAGAGTGATTTCTCACAAGTTTCATCAATCTAGCAGATTGAATAGTGTACTATGCATTACTGTGGATGCGGCATATAAAATTGTCAAGAAAGATCATACATATGATCTGTCATAATTGATGTTGCAAAAAAATATGGAGAATCTAGGAGCAATCAGAAGATCCAAAGGTGCTTATTGCAAGTTTGGTTTAGTCCTTATTTTCATATTCTTTTATGTTTTGGAAGAGTTTTCCTCAATTGGAAAAGTTAACTGTAATTCAAACAAATCTATAATTACTCAAATCAATGGGTATATTGAACAAATGGGTGACAACTTTGAAGCACAAATGACAAGATACTTTGAGAATTTTAAGAAATCCATGAAACAAAGATTGAGAATACCAGTTTCCTTAGTGGAACAACATGTCAATGAGATCTTCTTAGTTGATATTGATTACACCTACATCCAAGCAGTAGTTATGAGGGTGAGATGGCTAAGGCCATTGGATTATGAACTAGATGTGGATGAAGCATCAACAACAATAACTACATTGCTTGCAGAAGAAATAGACAAGATTTCCAAACCTTTTGGCACATATGATGTTGTAAAGTCTAAAGTTGAAACAGAGTTGAAGACAACCTCTATAGTTAAGAGGAAAGATAAACTGGTGAAGAAGATAAAGAAGAAATTTGGTGCAGAAATTGAAGGGACAATAGGTGCAGAGGATGTAGATGAAGAAGGTGAGAGTGAAGAAGAAGAACAAGGGCAAGGTCCAATGAAATTAACTCAAGGCTTAGGTGAAGATAAGGAGGAAGGTGTCAAGAAAGAAGAAGCTGAGGGAGCACCAACTCAACTCAAGTCAAAGAAAAAAAGGGCAAAGTACAACCTCTAGCCTAGCTCAAAGCCAAGAAGGCTATAAAGACCACCCGAGCCAAGCCAACACCAATAACAAGAGCTACCATAAGGGCATCTACTCAAGAGGCCAAAGAGAAAACCAAAGAGAAGAAGAAGGCCACTGAGTATACTGGTGACGTGCAAAAGAAGAGGAGAAAGTATGTAGCACAACTAGAGTCTGATGATGAGGAAAGAACACAATCAGAGGATATCAACCAATTTAGAGTGGTAAGTCATCCTCCTAGGTCACATATTGATAAAATTTGTGAAAATTTTAAGAATGCAGACTTCTCTAATTTGAAAAGCATTAATTTCAATAAATTAAGTAGAGAAGATCAGAATAAGATAGAAGAGTCAATGTATGTCATGATGGAAGAATTTAAGAATACACCTCTTGAGTTAGAAAATACTATGCCTAGGGAGTTATATGAGATTATTGAAAATAAATGGCATTATTGTTTAAAAATGGAGAAGGAAATAAGAGGATCAACACTAGCATAAGTGATGCCTAATTTGACTAGAGGTCAAATAACTAAGGTTAACAAGAAACATGGTGGCAAATTTGTACCAAAGTATAGAGCCTTTAGCATCCTACAAAACAAAATTGAAGAAGTTGTCAAAAAGTCCACAAAATTATGGAAGTTAATATACAAATTGACTAATGAAAAGTATGAAAAAGGAAAAGATGAGGATGCATAAGCAAATAACGCAAAAGCCAGTGAGAAGGAGAAAGAAGACAAAATAGAAGTAGAGGAAACAAGAAAAGGAGAAGAAGAGAAGAGAGAAGAAGAAAAGAAAGAAGAAGAGATGAAAGAAGAAGAGGAGAAAGAAAAAGAGGAGGAGGAGACACAAAAAGGAGATCAAATGGTAATAGTTGAGTAGGAGTAGCAACAAGACCAGAGTGTCCAAGACACACAGTTGCCACCTCCTAGCCCTCCTCATGTAACCATCACACCTATAGACACTATAACTATAAAGGAGGTTACTGAAAAATCATATGAAAACATTAATCCACTGACTATAGAGGATCTCAAGAAGATCCTTCATCAATCAACTCTACAAGCATAATTATGCACAAATCCTATATTGGTGAGTGTAGATGAGCTACAGAAGGTAGTAGCTAACTCATCAAGAGACAAGGTGAATCCACAAGAACCACCTTCTATCTCTATAGCTACTAGTACTCAAATTTTAATGCTTCCACCACCAATTGCAATAGTTGATACATCTATAACAGTTGACACCACAGTGCAGAAGCTAAGTGTAGAGGCAACAAAACACACAAGGAAACATGATAGATTGATACATCTGATCCTATAGTACAATCAATAGGTACACCTCAAATTATTATGATTTTTCAAGAGAGAACATATGAGGAAAAGGAGGACAAATCAAAAGAGGAGGAGCAGGCAACAATACACACATTGTAGGGTTACCAAAAATAGGCACTCCTACAAAAACTCTTCAGAAGCTGACCACTGATGCCATACCTTTGCAAATCTCTACACCAAGCTCAAGCTCAACCAAAGTGACTAGGGTAATTCACTATGGAGACCCTAAGTTAGATGAAGAAATTTTCATACCTACCTATGACTCCAAGACAATCAGCATTGAGTAGATTATAGAGATGTAGGATGCATTGAATAGGAGAAAGAGGCAAGAAATACTCAAGAAGTAGTATAAACATAAGCAAGCATTGCATGAGATTAAGGACATCTTTATGGATGCCTTTAGCTTGTAGTCACCAAATGAGACAAAGCCTATAATGGAACAATTGTCAGATATTGTTGACCAGGTGACAAGTGAAAACCACGAGACAAATGTGAAACTCATGGAATGGTCCGAAAGGAAGTTTCAAGGAAAATTAAACGAGAAAATATCTAGTGGCATAACACTTCAACAAGTTGAATTGGCCAAGTAGATTGAAAAGGTCAAAAATATACTTGGGAGTATCTTCTCATTGTACAACAAGCTGTGTGATTTTTCCAATTTCACATAAGAGATAGGCCAAAGAATACTGATCTTGGAAAGAAATCTAAAGATTTCTAGCATGCAACTATCAAGAGACACAACTCAAAGTGAGAAGCATTTTTCCCAATCACTTCAAACCCAAAAGAAGTTAGCTACACTCACAAGTGAAGAGGCCAATATAAATGCCAAATTAATGCAGATCCAATCTTCCATAACCCCACATTTGGAAGTACTCCATAAAGAGCAAGTCTATGCTGAAACTGTTTTAAAGAAAGATCCTAATCTTTCTACATTATATGGACTTGTACATCTGGCTACAAACACTTCCATCTAGCATAAGTCACTAGAAATTACTTTGGAGAATTGGGGTGTAGCTCTTAAGATGATAATGGAGGCCAACGGTATATTTTTGGCGAAATATGGTATTACTCCTTAGTACCCTTTGACATAAGTGTCAAAAAGGGGGAGAAATAATATTAAGGGAGATATAAAAAAGGGGGAGAATAATAAGTATTTTAGTGATTACATTCTTTCATTCATTCTTTTGGAGAATAAAATAGAAAGATTGTAGATAGCGAAAAAGGGAAGATAAGAGATAAGACATAGTGTGGGGGAGATACAATGTTTTTGAAATTGTATGGAAGGTAACATATAGGTACAGAGTATAGAAATAGGGCAAATGCAAAGAGAACTACATACATCAGCATAAGAATTTTGGTTATAGGAATGAAATGGAAAAATCAGCTTAGGGGGAGTTATAAGAATTTTAAGGTATACTGTTCCTTACAAAATTTTGAAAATTTTTTTGAATTTTTTTATATATACCGAACATATTAGATAATGTACTCATAAGGTCAGATAAATAATGCTTAGTTAAGTTTTTTTGACACTCATGTTAAAGGGGGAGATTGTTGGTCTCAGAATGGTTTTGATAATTGAGTGTCAACACACTTAACCAATTTTTATATAGAAGCCGAGTACACTATATATGACGAGCCATAGTATGTGCCAAGTTAGAATTTCTTCAGGTGCCAAGTGAAGATCAAGTGTCGAGCATGATACAAGTGTCGAGTGGCTTTAGGTGCCGAGTGAGCCATATGATCTGAGTGATATATAGGTGTCGAGTCACAGTTGATGCCGAGCAAGCTAGAATGCAGTTGGTGCCGAGCAAGTCAAAATACTATATGTGCCAAGCACCAGTAATCTAGTATGTGTTGAGTAACACATAATCAACATATGAGTTTGTGCCTTCACAAACTTAGATGTAAACCATTTTTTTTGAGCCAACATGGAAGGATCTCGAAGGATATTAAAGATAAGAATAAATCTTTTATATTTCCTATGCAATCAACATGTAGCCAATATGAAAAATTGAGAAGGCATGCAACCAATAAGAAAAGTGCAAGGAATGAGCAGGAAATAAAGATTCAATATGGATCGTAGATCCATACCTCACCCTAAGTTTTTGAAATCCTTAAAAGGAGAATGAAACCCCATTGTATGTGTGGATGGGAGCAGTGTAAGGGTAAACTATAGTGAAATTCAGTGGGAAGAGTGAAAATACTTAGAGGAACAGAGCAACATTGCAGTATCCAATTGATCAAAACAAAGCAAGGGAATCGAATAGATATAAGATCTTAGAGGATCAAGATCAGAGAGAGCAGATCAAGTGCTTGAATTCAGTAATCAAGGATTGTAAGCAATCAAGTTTATTAGTCTAATACTCTCTAGCAATTGTATTAGAAGAAAAATCCTATGTTGATAGGTTAGCTTGACAATTAGGTTGTAGATCCTTTAAAGAGGTGATAAAATCCTTTAACAGGGTGACACTTCATGTAAAATGTTTGTAAATCCTTTAACCAGGTCACTATTGACACAATGTATAGCCTTTAATAGGGTAGACCATCAGAAGTGGTCAAACATTATTGTTGTAGTGATTTTGTGGGTATCATCCTCACCCTAGTTTTACCTTCTCATTTTGGAAGGTTTCTGGGTTACCAAATTCTGGTGTTATGTGTTGTTGATGCATGTGTTTACTTCATGTTTATTTGATATGTTTACATGCATGAAGTTTACTTTAAGTTAAAAGTTTTAATGGATAACATGTATTACTTCTGATTCACCCCCCCCCTTAGAAGTATTCTTCCCATTTGATTATTCCAACAATTCTCTTTATTTTTTGTATGACGTTCATTAGTCATATGGTTTAATTGAAATATGAGCTTTTCATATGGTGTTGTACATATACAATTATCTTTCAAATATTGCTTATTGTGATATGATGATTTGCTTCTCCTGATATATTGCTATAGAACTAGTTTTTCTTATAGTGGTATAATGCTTACCCTCAACTTGATAATATTTATTTAGAACAATTCATGGGTGGATAGTTTCTCCTAATATCGATACCATTGTTATTTATTATTTATTATTAAATTCCATTATAGGAAAATAGGGGACATGACAAATACATTGTATATATATGATTATTTTTCAGGTGCTAATGATTTCCATATGCCTACTTCCATGAGGCTAGCCAACACTCTGAGATTGCCAACTACAAGATCGACAGCAAGGAGCATGCAAACATCCATACCTACTGCAACTAGAGATGGTAAATCCTTGTTTGCTACATTTTTCTATGTGTTAAATATGATAATATTTGTACTTTCTTGTTCATTTGAGAATATTATGACATTGATTAACTTTGTTATGTGATAAGTACACCTTGTCATGTTGATGATAGAACTGATACTAGTACTGCTGATAATTTACCAACCTTTCTTGGAGCAGCCTATGTTACTTGTACTGGATCGTTGGAGGCATCATTGTTGATGGATGAGAAAGATATGATTCCCTTAAAATTGCCTAAGCTTCTAGGTACTTCAAAATTGTAATTATTTAGAGTGTAATTGTAGTTTACTTATTCATAACTCATTTTCAACTAATGATGTGGTGATGATTTTGTAGGAAACAATCTTTTTTTATGAAACTTTTTATGATTTAACATTGAAGATATTTGGGCCCACATTATGTAGAAGGTACATAGCTTGATATAATTGGTTTCTACATTTTTCCATTCATGCTTGAACTATTTTTTTTATCTAACAATTTTTTTTTTTGTTAAAAGTTGGACTAACCAAGCCCCTAAATTAAAAGATCATCTTATAAAAACTATGGAGGAGTTCTTTGGGCAAAATATTTTGAACATAGCCCAAATTCTAAAACAAGCTTGCAAACATGTAAAGACTATGAAAGACCATTATAGAAGGGCTCTAAAGCTCAACACAAAGTATGAGCATCCTCCTATTGTGTCATAGCTAGAGTGGAATGAAATCATTGAAGATGTAAAAGAGAAGAGGCTAAGGTAAATAGGTGTAGAAGATTATGGTGCAGTGGTTGACACACAGGTAAATAGGGCAAATGAATAATAATAGTAAATAAGAACTTCATGAAAAATAATCTGTTTGATGTAAATTTCAAACAATGATAACAATGTGTGCATGACATTTTACTACAACCTACTAATCCCATCATAGATCTTACTCATGATGATGAAAGCATGGATCCTACACATGATAGAGACCTCAATATGCATCACAATAATATAGGTACATAGTCAATTTCTATTTCAAATTAATCATGTAATTATTAATAAAATTTAATATATTAAATTGCAATTGGTGTAACCTTTATGTGATATCTTCTGAGTATGCAGAGCATGATGTTAGTGTTGAGCATGTTGAGGTTGGGGTTAAATAGAATGTGACAACAGATGATGTGGCACTATTAGGTAAAGAAAAATCCCTATTATGTTCTTTAGATTAATGAAATACTTATAACATCATTTTTTAAAAAGAATTAAACCCATTTATTTCTTATTGCAGGGGTACATCAGCCTTGTCCTCGACGAAAGAAGAGGAAGCCTCATGTCATAAGATTAGAACCACAAGAGCCACAAGATGCCGAAGATAGTCAAGATGTGCCTATTAGCCTATATCTTCAAAAGAACAAAAAACAAAAGAAAAAATGAATGTTAAAAACCTTGTTTGATGATGAATGTCTTGATGGATATTTATAAATGTTCCTTATTAATGGGTTTTTATGATGATGAATGTTTCTTATCAATGGATTTTTATGATGATGAATGTTGTTTATTAATGGATTTTATGAATGTTAATAAATTTTATGTCATGTTATTGAATATTGTTATGTGATTATAATGATTGATGTGTTCACAAAATTATTGATAAATGTTTATAGGTATTAATGAATGTTATGTGAATATAATGATTTATATGTTCATAAATTATTGATGAATGTTTATATGTATTAATTAATTGTATGTCATGTTCATTATGCTATGTAATTATAATGATTTAATGATATACTTCTAAAATGGATGAATGAAATATTTATTACTTGTTAATGGGGAATTTAGAGTGGGGGCGGGCGGCGGCGCAACTTATTTTTGTATCATGACATTATTGACTCTCACATGCATTATTGTCATTATTGTAGATCATGGGGATGCTTGAACTTTGAGGTCTCTAATATGGTATTTACTTTTAGTGGGTGAATATTGTAGGTTCCAGGTGAATTCCTTAAAATGGCATTAACATAAGTACTATGAATTACAACATGCTTCTTTCTCTATAAGTTGTATGCAAATTATGATTAATTTATTGCTGATTACCAATTGCTTCTCTGGTAGAAATTGACAACATGTTGCTTTCTCTATAAGTTGTATGCAGAAATGCAGCTACTCTTGCAAGAGATTGTGTATCACACTTGTCCACCAAGGAGGAGAAAGTATTTGATTATCAATATTAGGGTATATTAATCTTCTAAGGTTACTAGCTTCAAGTTTCTTATACTATCTTTGTTACTGTCAATATCTTATAGCAATAGTTTCTTAAGGTGGGGAAACTTGGCATATCACAATAGAAATAGTTTCTTTTCCTTGGCTCTCTTGCATCTTAATGATGGATTGTGTGTAGTGTGATCTAAGATGTTGATGTTGAACCCAAAAATAAAAAATATCTATTGATATGGATTGTGGAAATTTGATAATGATGAACAATATTTAGTTAGTTCATTTTTGAGACTCTAGTTAGTTCAGTATAGAAATTGTCATTAGAATGGATAGTTGTTCATCTTGTATTTCCTATTAAAGGTAGCATTCAAAATAATAAATTGTCAAAGCATGTCTTTCTTTCAATTTCATACTTGTTGTGAACAAATTTTTAGGTTGTAGAAGAAAATATTTATCATTTCCATTTAAAGAGAAACTTTGAGAAACATCCAAATGCTTATACTATTGGATATCATTGACTAATTGTGTGTTGTCTTTGATGCTACACAAATGTCATATCAGTTGTCAGTCTATGCTTACTTAGCTCACTTGGTCAGGAAGATAGTTTATCTTGTCTACTGAGCATTCCTAGAGATTACTCTGTGAAGACAATGTCTAGCAAGCTCACTTAGGCGTCGAAGGAAATTATGGTAGAAAGAAGTGTTAACCAAGTTCTCATGGTTAGCGAAGGAAAGTTGGTCAAAGTCAGTGTTAACCGAGTTCACTCAGTTGCCAAAGGATTTTGCAAGTTCATAGTGTTAACCAAGCTTTTGTTGGTTAAAATAGGAAATCATTTCAAGACTAGTGTTTACTGAGTTGGGTCGGCTATTGAAGGATTTTGTTGATTTGGGATATGAAGTTTAATAATTTCAAGTATTTATTCCAATTGACTATGGTAATGATTATTGGTCAGTGAAATTTGTATTGAGCTGACTTGACAATCTGAACAATATAAATATAAGGTCAAGTTGAGATTCTAGTGTGTGAGAGTATGGAAGTGTATTGATTGACTGAGAAGGAAAGTGTGTGAGTGAACTTGAAGGATGGTTATATGGAGAAGCAAAGTAATATTCAATCAGGAAGGATCTAGTATGAAGTAGAATAGAGATCTATAATCAATAATTCAGTTGCATCTCAATCAGGTCATTTCATTGTTACTTTCTTACCATTGTAGCAGTGATCCAAAATCTCTTAAGACAGTTGGTTTAACAGCTAGTTGTAAATCTTCTAACAAGGTGATAGTTCCATTGAATTGTTTTAAGACCTCTTGCAAGGACACTCCTAATAGGGTGATTAAATCCTCTAACAAGGTCACACCTAATAGTGTGTTTTGTAACATTTAACTGGGTTGGCTCCTAACAGGGCTCATTTTAGAAGAGTGAAAATTGTTGGAATATTCAAATAGGAATAATGCTTCTAAGAGGGGGGGTGAATTAGAAGTATTGTACTTTGACCTTTAAAACCTTTTAACTAAAAATAGATTGCATGCATATAAACATATCAAACATCCATGGAATTACAAACATGTACCACCACATAACACTTAAGATTTTGGTAACCTAGAAACCCTCCAAGAATAAGAAGGTAAAATTAGGGTGGGGATTATACCCACAAAATCACTACAGTAATAATGTTTGACCACTTCTGATGGTCTGCCATATTAAAGGCCTACCCTATTAAAGGCTTTACACTGTGTCAATAGTGACCTGGTTAAAGGATTTACAAACACTTTACATGAAGTGTTACCCTATTAAAGGATTTAATCACCTATTTAAAGAATCTACAAAATAGCTTTTAAGCTAACCTATCACCATAGGGTTTCCTTTCTAATACAATTGCTAGAGAGTATTAGGTATAATAAACCTGATAGCTTACAATCCTTTGATTGTTGAATACAGGCACTTGATCTGCTTACTCTGATCTTGATCCTCTAAGATCTAATACTTGTTTTTATCCCTTGCTTTGTTCTGATCAGCTAAATATTTCGCTACTGCTATCTTCCTCTAAGTCTTTTTACTCTTCACTCTAAACTCCACTATAGCATTTCCATACACTTCTTTATCCTCTTTATTCACAATGAAATTTTGCCTTCCTTATAAAGAAATTTAAAGACTTAGGGTTAGATATGGATCTATGATCCATATTGAATCTCTATTTCCTGCTCATTCCTTGCACTTTTCTTATTGGTTGCATGCCTTCTCTATTTTTCTTATTGGCTGCATGTAGATTGCATAGGAAATACAAAATATTCGATCTTATCCTTTTAATCCTTCGAGATTCATCATATGTCGGCCATGAAAATGGTTTACATCTAAATTAGTGAAGTTACAAACTCATATGTACATTCTGTGTTACTTGGAACGTACTAATTCCTAATGCTCGACACTTATAACAAACTAGCTTACTCGGCTCCTGTTGCATTTCTATTTTGCTTGGCATCATCTGTGACTCGGCACTCAAATATCACTCGACACTTGTATAATGCTCGAAACCTAAAGTCACTTGGCACTTGATCTTCACTCGACACTTGATCTTCACTCAGCACTTGGAGGTTGCTCGGCACCATAAGATCACTCAACACTTGTTGGATTTTTTGACTCAGCACATATTGTGGCTCGACATACGTAGTGTGCTCGGCTTCAATGTAGAAAATGGTTAAGTGTGTTGGCACTCAAATGTCAAAACTATTCTGAAACTAATAATCTCCTCCTTTGACATGAGTGACAAAAACACTTAACTGATCTCATGAGTACATTCACTAATCTGCTCAGTATATATAGATGTTAAAGAAAACTTGATCAAAATTTTGTAATTTACAATATATATACCTCAAAATTATTGTAACTACCCTTGAGTTGATTGTGCCATTATTTGTACTATCTTGGTAACCAAAATTTTGTGTTGTATATCATGCTCCCCTTTTTATCTTGTCTCCCCCTATTAACTTGTCTCTTTGTCTCCCCATTCATCTTATAATATCTCTCCCTTTTTGACACTTATGTCAAAGGATGCTAAGGGTTAAGACCATATTTTTCCAAAAATGTGTTGTTTACCTCCATAATCATCCTGAGAGCTACATCCCAATTATGCAAAGAAATTTCCAATGACTTGTGCTGGATGGTAGAGTCTGCAGCAAGGTGAACAAGTCCATCTAAAGTAGAAAGATTAGGATCTTTCTTGAGAACACTTTCAACATAGACCTGTTCTTTATGGAGTACTTCCAAATGTAGGGTAATGGAGGGTTGGAGCTGTATCAGTTTGGCCTTGATGGTGGTCTCTTCTGTTGTTAACACAGCTACTTCTTTCTAAGTGTGAAGCATTTGATTAAAGTGCTTCTCACTTTGAGCTCGACCTAGGGGTAGTTGCGTGCTTGAAATATTCAGAGTTCTCTCCAGGCTCATTATTCTTTGGCTTGTCTTTTGTGTGAAGTATGAAAAGTCACATAGCTTGTTGTACAATGAGAATATATTCTCAAGTACCTTTTTCACCTTGTCAAGCATTTTTGCCAATTCAACCTGTGAAAGTGCAATTTCACTAGATATTTTCTCATTTACTTTCCCTTGAAATTTTCTTTCAGACCATTCCATAAGTTTTACATTTGTTTCTTGGTCTTCATTTGTCACTTGGTCAACAATATTTGATAATTTCTCCATGATATGCTTTGATTCATCTGGTGATTGCAAACTGAAGGCATCCATAAAGATGTCCTTAATCTCATGCAGTGTTTGCTTTTGTTTATATTCCTTCCTAAGTGTCTCCTACCTCTTTCTTCTATTCAATGCTTCTTGCACCTCATTGATTTGATCAATGCTTATTATTTTTGAGTCATAACTTGGTATGACTATCTCCTCATCTAATTCAGGGTCTCCATAGTGAAGTACCCTTGCAACTTTTGTAGAAATTGATCCTGGTGTTGATATTTGCAGTGGCTATTGTGAAGGGATTCCCGAGGTAAGCAAATTTATCAATGTTTATATTGCCTCTTGCTCTTTAGGGGTTTCCTATATTTTCTCCTCCTATTGTCTATCTTAATCAATTATAGAGATTTTAGGAAGTGCACCTTGTGTTTGTGTTGTAGGATCAGATGTAATAGTTTGTCCTATTTGTGTTGTTTCTTTGTCTACTGCTGCACTCGGCTTTTGTACAGTGGTGTCAACTATTCCTAATGAAACAATTGTTTTAGTTTGAAGTTGACCACCAGTAGCTGTAGAGATGATGGAAGGTGGTTCTTGTTGATTCACCTTATCTCTAACTGTGTTTTCTACTATTTTTTGTAATTCATCCACACTGACCAATATTGGATTTGTACATAATTTTGCTTGTTGTGTGGATTGGTCAAGGATTCTTTTGAGATCCTCTGCAATTAAAGGATTGATGTTCTAAGCATAAGTGTCAAGAACACCCTGTATAGTTATAGTTTTTGCAAGTGTGATGGGTACATGAGGAGGGCTAGAGGGTGGCAATTATGTGTCTTGCACACTCTGGTCTTGTTGCTACTCCTACTTAGCTTTTTCCATTTCATCTTGCTTTTATATTTCCTCCTCCTCTGTTTCTTTCTCCTCTCCATCTTTCTTTTCTTCTTCCTTCTTCTCTTCTTCTTCTTTCTTTTCTTCTTCCTTCTCTTCTTCTTCTTCTTTCTTTCCTTCTTCCTTCTTTTCTTCTTCTCCTTTCTATGTATTCTTTGCTTCTTCCTCCTCCTTCTCACTAGGTTCCTCATATTCTATGTTTTATCCCTCAAGGGGATCTTCTCCTCCTTCTTTGATAGTAGTCAAGCCATATATCAACTTCCATATTTTTGTTGACGTGGTGACTACATTTTCAATCTTGTTTTGTAAAATATCAAAGGCTCTATGCTTTGGTGTGAAATTGCTACTGTATTTCTTATTAGCCTTTATTATTTGAGCTCTTGTTAGGTTAGGCATCACCTGAGCTAAGGTAGATTCTCTTATCTCCTTTTCAATTTTTAGACAATGATGCCATTTGTTTTCAATTGTCTCATATAATTCTCTAGGCATGATATTATCTAGCTCTAGAGGTGTAGTCTTGAATTTAGTCATCATGGCATATACTGATTCTTCTATTTTATTTTGCTCTTCTTTACTGAGCTTGTTGAAATCAATGCCTTTTAAATCAGTAAAGTCTGCACTTTTAATATTTTCACACATTTTATCTAAGGCTGATTTGGGAGGATGACTTACCACTCTGAATTGGCTGATATCTTCTGACTGTGTTCTTTCCTCCTCTTTAGAATCTGGTTGAGCTACATATTTTCTTCTTTTTCTTGGCGCTTCACCAGTCTATTCAATAGCCTTCTTCTTCTCTTTGATTTGTTCCTTTTCCTTTTGTGAAGATGCCCTTGTGGTAGCCCTATTGACAGGTATTTGTGGCTTGGCTTGAGTTGGCTTGGTACCTTTCTTTGTTTTGGGCTGGGCTGGAGGCTATATTGTTGCCTTTTTTTTTTTTGGCTCAGCTTGGGTTGGTGCTTCCTTGGCTTCTGCTTCCTCAGCACCTTCCTCCTTGTCTTCACCTAGGCCTTGAGTTAATTCCATTTGGCCTTGCTCTTGTTCATCCTCATCATCATCATCGTCATCATCATCTTCTTCTTCTACTTCAGCCTCAATTCCTTCACCAAATTTCTTCTTAATTTTCTTCATCAATTTATCTTTCTTCTTCAATGTGGAGGTAGTCTTTAACTGCATATTTATCTTTGACCTTACCACATCATAAGTGCCAAAGTGTGGGGCACTCTTATCTATCTCTTCTACCAATAATGCAATTATTGTTGCAGATGCTTCATCTATGTTGATCTCATAACCAAATGGCCTTAGCCATCTCACCCTTGGAATTACTGCTTGGATATAGGTAAAATCAATGTCAACTAAGAAGCATATATCATTAGTATGTTTTTCCACTAAGGCAATTGGTATTCTCATCCTTTGCTTCATGGATTTCTTGAAATCCTCAAAATAGCTTGTCATCAGTGTATCAAAATTGTCTCCCATTTGTTCTATATATTCATTAATTTGGGATATAATAGTTCTATCTTTTCTCCATGTAACTTTGCCAATCAATTTTATTGTTAACATCCAAGGGATTTGAAATATTTTAGTGGTAACTAATTCACCCCCCCTTTCAGTTACTTCTTCTATATTTCTAACAATTGGTATCAGAGCTTTTGGTGCTTGCAGGAAAGGTTTCAAGGACCTAAGGTAAAGATTAGGATGTCTTACAAGAGAGAAATTCCAAATCTTAAAAGAGACAAATTTTTAGCATGGTAGGGACTCATGAGACTTCATTTGACTTCCATTGGTGATTCAAAATTGAAATACCTTGATGAAGAATACACAACTCCTACTGGTACATTATCTATTGGAGATATTGCTGAGAAAAAGAACCACAACACCATGATGATAGATATTGCATCTGATCTTAGCTATGATGAATTTGATGAGATCAAGGGCTACAAAACCACTTTTGAAATGTGGAATAAGCTAAAGGACATCTATGGTGGTGATGAAAATGTGAGGAAAGCCAAGTATAAAGCCTTAAAGGACAGTTTGATCAGATGAGAATGAGAGAAGATGAAAATATTGCCCAATATGTGGAAAGAATTAAAGCCACTATCAATGCAATTAGAGAATTTGGAGGAGAAATCAAAGAAGAAATTATTGTAAGTAAAGTTCTAAGAACATTGCTTCCTATTTATGCAATTAGAGTATCTTCTATTCAAGAAAGGAGTTGTGAGACAAATCATAAGATAACTTTGGATACCTTAGTAGGAAGATTGACAACTTTTGAGCTAGACAACTTTGACAATTATGTTCCATCTTCCAAGAATATTGAATATACATTTGAGGCCAAGCTTTAACTTAAGGAGAGGCAAGAAAATAAAGGACATTCAGTCAAAAAGTGAAGAAGAATTAGATTAAAGTTTTGATAGTGATCTTGAAGTTGTTGAAGCTTTACTTGCAAGGAAATATTCTAGAGGTAGAGGAAAATACAAAGGTAAAGTTCTCCTAATCTATTTTTCATGTGAAGAAATTGGTCATATTGCTACCAGGTGCCCAAAAAAAGAAAGAAAGGATGAGAAGAAAAGTCACAAGTGTAATGGCAAGAAGGATTTCAAAAATCACAAATCATTCAAGGACAAAGGTAAGAAGACTTGTTTTATGGCTAAGGATTTTGATAATAATAAAAATGAAATAGTATACATTGCTATGAAAGATGAATCTAATGAAGAAGAAGATAAGATGACACTTATCTCTCATATCAGCAAGAATGAAACATGAATCATAGATAGTGGATGTTCACATCATATGACTAGAGATAAAACAAAGTTTGAGCACTTTGAAGACTATGATGGTGGTAGTGTAAGGTTTGGAAATAATGAAGCTTCTTGTATAAAAGGGAGAGGCCGAATCTCATTAACCAAAGAACTTGTATGTGAAAATGCTTGTTGGGTTGAAGGACTGAAACATAATCTGCTGAGTGTGGAATAGCTTATCAACATTAGATTCAAGGTGGGATTTATGCATGGCAAGGCAAGACTGCTAGATGACAAAGGTAATCTAATTAGATTAGAAAAATAAACAAAAAGTAATCTATTTAATCTTGATCTTGGTGATTTCTCATGTTTTATTGCTCAAGTTGAAGAAAGTTGGTTATGGCACAAAAGGTTATGTCACGCAAATTTTGATAACATGGTGAAAATAAGGAAATTCAAGAAAGTAAGAGGTATTCCTAGTTTGAAGAAACCAGACGTTGGTTTATGCAAGAATTGTTATATTGGTAAAATGGGAAAGACTAGTTTTAAAAGAAAAAACTATCAGTCTGAAGATGTCTTGGAAATTGTGCATACTGATTTGTGTGGATCCATTGGAATAGAAAGCTATAGTGGAGAAAAATTATTTATTCTTTTCGTTGATGACTATTCAAGAATGATGACTGTTATGAATCTTAGTGAAAAGTCAAAAGCATTTGAGAAATTCAAATGGTATCTAGCAAGAATAGAAAAGGAAACAGGGAAAAGATTGAAATGCTTAAGATCAGATAGAGGCGATGAATTCATCTCCAATGAATTCAATAACTTTTGCATTGAAAGAGGAATTAAAAGACAGGCATCAACCCTTGGTACTCCTGAGCAGAATGAAATAACTGAAAGAAGAAATAGATCTATCATGGATTGTGCAAGGACTCTAATGATTGAAAAGAATGTTACTATCAAATACTGGAAGGAAGCTGTTAGCACTACAATTCATACCTTAAACTGAGTATAGTTGAAGAAGGACTCATATAAAACTCCCTATGAATTATGATATGGCTACAAACCCAATGTAAGCTACCTAAAAGTATTTGGAAGTAAATGTTATATCTTAAAAGAATCTAGAAAAGGCAAATTTGATGTGAAAGGTGATGAAGGTATATTCTTAGGGTATTCTTGCAAAAGTAAGGCATATAGCTGTTTGAATTTTTCTACTCATAAAATCATAGAAAGTGCACATGTGAGAATTGATGAGTTTGTAGAAAGGACTAAAGAAGAAAGCAAGAAGGACTAGAAGATTACAAGAAATTTTTTTACATCAAACCTAATACATTGCTAGACATATCTATCAACAAGGAGACTTCAACTCCAAGTCTTCCTTGGTTACCGAATTGCAAGAAGTTCAAACTGAGTCACAAAGACCTGAGTCACATTCTGAAGCTATCAAGCTAGTGCCTACCTAGTTTGAGCAACCAGAGCCAGAAGTTGAAATTCAAAATGAAGATAGTACAATTCATTCAAGAGGCAAAGAACCTATATTCACTAAGTATGTTAGAAGGCATCATGCACCAAATTAGATTATTGGAGATAAATTAGAAGGTGCTATGAAAAGAAGTAAGCTAAAAGGTACATGTTGACTTGCTAATTTTGAACATACAAAATGTTAAAGATTCATTGGAAAATGAAAGTTGGATTGAGGCTATGAATGAAGAAATAGAGAAAATAGAGAATAAAAAAACTTGGACTCTTGTTCCTAGGCCTAAAGATAAAAATGTGATTGGAACAAAATGGGTATTTAGGAATAAGTTGAATGAAGATGGAAAGGTATTAAGAAACAAAGCTAGATTGGAGTGTAAAGGATATTCTCAAGAAGAAGGAATTGATTATGGTGAGACTTTTTCTCCTATTGCAAGATTAGAAGGTGTTAGGACTCTACTTGAGTATGCTACTCACAGAAGATTCAAAGTATATCAGATGGATGTTGAATCTACATTTCTCAATGGTATTCTTGATGAAGAAGTCTACATTGAACAACCATAAGGTTTTGTTGATCCAGACAAAAGGGACATGGTCTGCAAATTACACAAAGCACTGTATGGTCTAAAACAAGCTCCTAAAGCATGGTATGAGAGGTTGCACAACTACCATATACATATTTGTTTCCAAATAACTAATGATGACAGTAGTTTATACATCAAGGAAGGACCAAATAACAAGATTGTAATGGTAGAGATATTTGTGGATGACACTCTATTTACAAGGAATGATGATCTATGCAAAGAATTTTTAGAGCAAGTGAACAAAGAGTTTGAAATTTATATGTTTGGTGAGATTAAATTCTTTGTTGGACTTTAGATACAATAGAGTAGGAATGATATCTAAATCACTTAGTCTAAGTATATCAAGAAGATACTCAAGAAGTTTGGCATGGAAGAAAAAGCTTACCAAAGATGATGATTCAAAAGAGGTAGTTTGGACCTTGTATAGATCAATGATTGGAAAATTACAGTATGTAGTTCACACAAGACCTGATATTGCTCTTGTAGTTGGTATAGTGGCAAGATTCTTGGCAAAACCCAGAGAAAATCATATGATGGAAATCAAAAGAATCTTGAGATATTTTAAAGGCACTAAAGACTATGGTTTATGGTATAAACTTGGAGGAAATTTGGACCTAAAAGTGTTTACTGATGCTGATTGGGTACAAAATATTGATGACAGAAAAAGAATAAGTGGTGGAGCATTCCTTCTTGGTAAAAGATGGGTATCTTGGACAAGCAAGAAGCAAAACTACACATCCCAATCCACGACAGAAGCAAAATATGTTGCAGCAGCAGTAAATTGTTCTAACATTGTTTGGTTTAAACAATTGTTGGTAGGCATGAAGGTTGAGATCAAAGAACCGATTATTATGTATTGTGATAACACCAACGCAATTAGCATATCAAAGAAAGTGATTTATTCTAAAACCAAGCATATTGCTATAAAATATCATTTTATTAGAGAATTGATGTAGGACAAAGAAATTAGACTCGAATATGTTCACACAAAAGAATAAATTGCAGACATATTTACCAAGCCATTACCTAAGGATGCATTCCTGTATCTAAGAGTTAAGTTAGGGGTCATTCCCCTATCTGAAGCTTACTAAATGAAGTTTTAGTGTTGCATCAATAGGAACTAAGTTGAAAGATCAATCAGTTTATGTTGCATAATCAAGGGAATATTGCATATGAATCAATACTTAAGGTACATTGATACTCATTTGGTATGTGTTTTCAAAGAGGGAAAATTTACTATCATATCTTTCTAAAATTAGTTTTGAGAAAAAATCTATGTAATTCCTTCACAAAGGGAGATTACTGCATAAAAGAGAAGCTTGTGATATAACATCTAAGAGGGAGAAAATTTCTGTCAGAGAAAGTTAGTTCTCAAATTTCATTGTGCTATGACATGTTGTGTTTCCATCAATGTCAAAGAGGGAGATTGTTGGATATAATTGAATAATTGTGTGTTGTTTTTGATGTTACAAAAATGTCATATCAATCATCAGTTTGTGCTTACTGAGCTCACTTAGTCAGCAAGACAAATTTTCTTGTCTACTGAGCATTCCTAGAGATTACTCTACAAAGATAGTGTCTACCAAGCTTACTTAGGCATTAAAGGAAATTATGGCAGAAAGTAGTGTTAATCAAGTTCTTATGGTTAGTGAAGGAAAGTTGGTCAGAGTCAGTGTTAACCAAGTTCACTCGATTTCCAAAGGATTTTGCAAGTTTGCAATGTTAACCAAGCTTCTGTTGGTTAACATAGGAAATCATTTTAGGACCAGTGTTTACCAAACTGGGTCAGCTATCAAAGCATTTTGTTGATTTGGGAGATGAAGTTTAATTATTTCAAGTATTGATTCCAACTAACTATGGTAATGATTATTGGTTAGTGAAATTTGTATTGAGCTGACTTGACAATCTGAATGATATAAATATAAGGTCATGTTGAGATTCTAGTGTGTGAGAGTATGCAAGTGTATTGATTGATTGAGAAGGAAAGTGTGTAAGTGAACTTGAAGAATGGTCAAATATCCTTATGGAGAAGAAAAGTAATGTTTGATTAGGAAGGATCTAGTATGAAGCAGAATAGAGATCTATAATCAGCAATTTAGTTGCATCTCAATTAGGTCATTTCATTATCACTTTCTTACCATTGTAGTAGTGATCCAAAATCTCTTAACAGAGTTGGTTTAACTGCCAGTTATAAATCCTCTAACAAGGTGATAGTTCCATTGAATTGTTTAAATACCTCTTGTAAGGCCACTCCTAACAGGGTGATTAAATCCTCTAACAAGGTCACACCTAACAGTGTGTTTTGTAACCTTTAACCTTGTTGGCTCCTAATAGGGTTCACTTCAGAAGAGTGAAAATAGTAACTAGTTACATTGGTAGTTTTTCCCATATTGAGTTTCCACATTAAATCCTAGTGTCTCATGTGTTCATGTTATTTCTTTTATGCTTGAAAGTTAATCACTATGAATGTTTAAGATTAGTCAAAAGTAAACCACACTCTACATTTATTGAGTTACAACATTTTCTGTGTGTTACCAAATTATAGTACCAATCAGTTTTATTGTTAACATCCAAGGGATCTAAAATATTTTAGTGGTAACTGATTCACCCCCCTCTCAATCACTTCTTCTATATTTCCAACATATACTAGAATCAGAGAATCATCTCATGTTTGCAACCATGTGGGATAGGGAAAGTAGAATGTAGAAAAAAATTATAACCTCAGTCTCAAATCTTCCATTGATTAATTGAACAACTTCTTTAAGCATGGATTTATCAACATCTCCATTAGGGACTGGAACAATCATATTATCTAACATTATACATGTTACCACAGATCTTCATTGATTAATATATGGAAAAACTTCCTTTACTTCTATTAAGGTTTGGGTCTCAACCTTCACCAAGTTTGTACAAAAAGAAAACATGAAAAAATTATTTTTTCTTGAAATCTTATAGATCATCCTTAATATTCAATTGTATATTTTATTAGAAAAATAGGCAAGGTATCTCAACAAGTGAAAACTTTAAACAATAATCATAAAGAAAACCAATCAATGAACATATTGGTGTGAAGAAAAATGAGTCAACAAATGATTTAATTATTTTATATAATTCTACTTGCTACTGCATTGCTTTAAAAAAAAACTTTGATACCATCGCTACTTCAATGTTTACTACCATTGATAGTATAAGAAACCCATTGAAACATCTCTACAAGTCACGAATAGTTTGATAGATACTATCATCGAGAGTATGAAAAATTTGTCACAACATATCTCTAGGTTGTCAATAGTTCAATGCCTCCTGCCATGGACTACCCATTGAACCATCTATCACAGGTGTCGATAGTTCAATGTTCCAAACTAGTTGTCTAGTGCTGCCATGGGACAGTGATGGCAATAATTTTTGATCGTTTTTTTTGTTGATATATCGACACCCATCTTAGCCATCAAACTTTTGACTCCAATTTAGTGACTATAGGTTTCAACATTTTTGAGTCGCAATTTCAATGAAAAAGTGTCAAAAAATAGGTCCAAATTTACTAGTGAGTTATGTCCCCATAGGGGCATGACTCTACATGGACAAAGGCCACATAGGGTCGTGACCCTATGTGGTTATAAACTAATATTTGTTAACCATAACCAGTCAAAGGTTAATCATGCCCGATAACATGTTTGATAATGATCTCAATGTTTATCAATGACAATACAAAAAAGACCTGATCCCTGATCAGAGATGATAGATAAATCTAAAAGTAATCAATGTGTATTTGTGGTAGTCATAATATCAAGAATGGTAGAACCTGATGTGAACCGGTGACCCTTGTAATACATATGCCTGATTTGAATCATGTGTCTATATTATATGTATACATATCTATACATATATATGTATTCATATTATCTCATTCATATATATATATATATATATATATATATATATATATATATATATATATATATATATATATATATATATATATATATATGAATTGAGAGAGAGAGAGAGAGAGCATAACATATTTAGATGGTCAATATTACTTGACTAAAGCTAAACTTTCAACGCTCCCTCTTTAGCAAGGGAGAAGTAATAAAGAATCTAGATATTAGAATATGTACACATAATACATTATTTGACACTACCACTCCAAGAAATAGATGCTCATCAAATAACATAAATCACAATGCTATGGGAACTATTATAACATAAATTGTGATCTCTCTAATTGTTGAAACAATATCTAGAGTAATCATAATGTATTTGTTATTCATGATTTCTGGAATATCCAAACCAATAGTCATAATAATAGGCCTATCATTTGTAAGATCATCACCTTACAAAGATGACCTTTTGAATATATATGTCCATGAAAGATCACCACATTTCATTAGATATCTAAAGAAACAATCATAGAAGCATAAAGACATATGATTTGAAATTAAATTCAATGTTCAAAATTACAATTTAATCATACCAAGTTTTTCTCTAGAGTATGCCAACTTCACTTTAACAAGAGGTTTGGTAAAAAGATTAGTTGTCTGTTCATTAGTATTGATGTACTCAATTTTAATGATATCTCGATCTACCATATCTCTGATGTAGTGATAGGGAACTTCAATATGCTTTGACCGATTGTGAAACACTAGATTAGCTAATAGTTTAATATAATTCTAGTTGTCACAATGAATGATGGTAGGCTTCAAAGTTTCTCTGAACAGATCAAATAAAAGTTTTCATATCCATACAACTTCTCTAGCTCCAAAGGAGGTGGCTATCTATTCTACTTATGTAGAGCTTAGTGCAACTGAGGACTATTTCTTGTTGAACCAAGGAATCATCCTAGACCCAAGATTGAAGCAACATCCTAAAGTACTCTTATGCTTAGTAGAACTGCCTACCTAATCTAAATCTAGAAAATCATGAATATTTATCTCAACTTGACTATATCCAATTCCCATGCTAATAGTTCCTCTTAGATACCTTAGAATATGTTTAGCTTCCATCAAGTGAGTCTTATTTGGTGTAACCATGAATTGACTCAAGGTGTTAGTAGCATAGCATATGTTAGGACGATTATTCGCTAAATAAATCAATGAGCCAATGATTTTTCTATAGAGAGTAGAATTAGTAGGTTCAAACTTATCCATGTCATCCTTTAGTTTATGTAGATTAAGTTCCATAGGAGTAGAAGTTGGTCTGTAGTCCATCATTCCAAACTTAGTTAGAGTATCAATAGTATATTTTCCTTGGTTTAGAAAGACGAGGTTTCCCTTTTTCCAAACTTCAAACCCTAGGAAGTAGTGAAGAAAACCTAATTATTTCATGTCAAATTTAGATGTCAATTCTTGTTTGCATTTTATTATTAAATTTTCTTCACCTATAATTAATAAGTCATCAACATGTAACACAAAAATAATCATATCATTTCCATCTATTTTGAAATATAGATTAGGATCAGCTTCATTTTTAGAATACCCTAGCTTTGTAAGATAACTATCTATTCTTTCATACCACACCCTTGGAGCTTGTTTGAACCCATATAGTGCTTTCTTTAACTTTCATACATGAGTATTCTTGTTGTGAGCAATAAACCCTTTAGGTTTTTCAATGTACTCTTCTTCTTCAATTTTACCATTTAGAAAAGTTGTCTTAACATCCATTTGATAGAATTCCCATCTATTATTTGTTGCAATGGCCAAGATGGTTCTAACTGATGTATATCTTGCAATTGGAGTAAAATTTTCCTCATAATTGATACCTTCATTTTGTGAGAACCCTTGTGCTACAAATCTAGCTTTGTATTTCTCAATGCTTCCATTAGGTGCATGCTTGATTTAGTATAGCCCTTTGGAAGAAACTTTTTAGGTCTAGGTACAATATCCCATACATCATTTTTTAATATTGAAATGTATTCTTCAATCATAGCTTCCTTCCAAGGTTGACTTGATAAGGATTCTTTAGTGTTAGAAGGTTCTAATTTGATAAGTTATATTACTAATGCAACATAACAAGACTGTGTTCTTGTTTTCTTGCTTTCTTTTAATACTTCATTAGATTCAACATGATTTTATTCTATGACTTTTATGGCCCAAAGTGGTCTCTTTTTATTTTTGTTATTTCCAATATCATCCAAAGTAGGTATAGGAGATGAAGCATCATTCTCTATCAGATGATCTTCATTTGTCTTAGCAGTAGGTTCTATGAATATCTGATCATTATTTTTAGAAACATTGAAGGAAATATCTTCTTCAAATTTAATATCCTTGATAATTTCAGTTATTCTTTGACCTAGGATATAGACCCTATAGCCTTTGGAGTTTTCACTATACCTGATGAGAATTCCCTTCTTTTCGGATGGTTCTAGCTTTGTTCTCTTTTCTTTAAGAATGTGTACATAGACTGGACACCCAAATATCCTTAGGTGGCTTAGATCTAGTTTGATACTTGTAAATACTTCTTCTTGAGTGGTATTGTCCAAGACTAAGTGCAGACATTGATTTTGAATGTAAGCTCAACAGTGTTAGATGCTTCAGCCTAGAATGAAGTATGAAGGTTTTGATCACGCATCATAGCTTTAGCTAATTCAACAATAGATCTATTCTTGCAATTTTTAATTCCATTCTGTTGAGGATTATAAGGTATAGAAAACCCTGTCTCAATCCCAACAATAATGCATCAATCTTTAATTTTTTTAGAGATGTACTCTCCTCAATTATCTGTGTTGGTGTAAATACGTATTTACTATTTACACTTTACTTAAGTTTACTTAGGTTAATGCATTATTTTATTATTTTATATTGTGAGACACTTAGGAGTTTGTGTACTCTCATGAGTTGTCATGTTGACAACACAAAAGTACACAACTCTAATTTAACACATGGTGTCTACAACACTAGAGTTTGCATCATTCACTGAGTTTTCATGTAGACAACATAGTTATTCACACTCCTAATTTAGCACATGTTGTGTACACCACTGATTTGCATGCTACACCATTGTAGGCTTATCCTCTCGTGCATTTGCAAATCCTGGTGCAAATTTGAATATTTTGACAACTAATCTACATTTTAGTGCCCATTATTTGATGACACCTGTGAACACGCATCATCCCTTAATTCACAACCCTGCCATGTCACAGAGTGACATAGACAACATGTCATCAGTACATTGGTGTCCAGTCAGCACCTATGTGGACATCCACATCATCTACCCACATCAACGGTACACATTAGCAAACCATACAATAGAATTAGCTTTCATGTCAGTGTATGGTTTTTTTCATCCACGTTCATATAGTTTCATACTTCCATGCCATCTGTTTATGTCATCATGACATCATTTTGACATCATCATAGGTTGAGGGTATGTTGACATCATCATTTTATGACCCTAAATTTGATGGTCATCTAACTATCATTTTAGGGAAAATTTGAACTACTGTGATAGTCGTATGACCGTCAAATTTAACCCCATCTTTTGTCGGTGTAACCCCTCTCTAGATTGATTTTTTTATTTTGCAATCCAACTTTGGGAGGCCATATCTCAGTCATCCGAACTCCAAATCAGGTGATTTAAAAAAAAAAATGGGTACAATTTCCTAAAATTTTTAGTGGTGCAACTTTTTTCTAGTTTTGGTGCACAGATTTGTTAGAATTTGCATTTTTTGGTGACTGTACCTACATAATCCTACATTTTGCAACTTCAAACGCTTAGTATGGGCACATCTAGAGTTGAAAATAGGTTTTTTTTTTTAAAGTGCATTATTTTTCGTCTACTTTCTAGATCTATAGTCAAATTGTAGGGTTGTGTGAACAAAAGTGTCACTTTTAGAAATAGGGCCATTCTTTGCTTTGTATTGCATCAAAATTATTGTACATTGTAAAGTTCCAGACTTGTAATCCATTAAAGAGGTTGTAACAAGAAAAATTAGAAGTCTATAAAGGCCAAAATTGGCTAGTGGCCATTGTAATCACACTATTGATAAAGTGCCAAAAGCATCTATTTTGGGGGGGTTTCTTGATTTAGTGAAAAGGCAGGGTGTTCTTGGTGTTGTGTACTTTCTTTTCTTTCATTTTCTTTCATTTTTTGCATTATGGAAAATTTTAAGTTTCCAAAATTAACTCCACTTAACTATGCTACATGATCCATCAAAATGTGGTATCATTTAATGCACAATGGAGTTTCTCAATATGTAGATGACCTACCCTTCCTAAACCAATAGGTGATACATGTTTGGGGTTTGATGACAAGATCATGTATCACATTAAGAATTCTTCTGCATCCAAGGAAGCTTGGGATACCCTCGAAAACCTATATGGTAAAGTGTCTGAAGAGGATGTTTTCAACATTGAAGATGAGCTTATCTCCTTAGATCCTAAGTCATTTGATTCTATATAGGATTTCATCATCAAGGTGAATGAACTAATGGAAAAGCTTATTGATTGTGGGAGTCCTATCAAAGATGATATATTGATCTATCTCATACATAACAAGCTACCATCAGAGTATTACACATTTGTTTCTTCTTTTAACACCTCAAAGACTATATCAGGGTCTACCTATAAGAAAGTTTCTTTTGATGAATATGTTGATCTGTTGGATATAGAAGAAAAGAAGTTAAAATCAGTTGGGATTCTCAATTCACCTAAGTCTAAAGCATTGGTGGCCAATAATGAGGGTTCTCAAAATTTACCTGGATAGTATTCAAATAAAGAAAATGATAAGAATAAGAAATGGAAGAACAAATCACAGGATGCAGAAAAGACAACACCACAATCCAATCAACAAGGAAAGTCTTCCTCTAATTACAACAAGAAGGGGAAAAACAATAAGGAAAAGAAAAAGTGTGCTTATTGCAATAAAATGGGTCATGAAGAACATAAGTGTTATCTTAAGAAGAATGATGAGTTGACCAACATCATGAAGAAACATAATGTTCCACTGCCTAATGCTGATAAGGATAAAGGGTCTTCTTCAAATTCAAAGGGCAAAGGGCAAGCACTCATGGATAATTCAAATTCTTCAAAGGAATGAATCCTTGACTCTGGTGCCTCCTATTATATGGGTTCTTCAAAGGAGGATTTTTCTTCAATGAAGTAGTCAAAGGTGCCACACATCTTTGTGGGAGATGATACCAAAATGGAAGTTGAAGCAAAAGAAAATGTAGAAATGGAAAATGGAGAATTTCAAGATGTTCTCTATGTTCCAAACCTAAGTTCAAATCTCCTATCAATCTACAAAATCACTCACCTTGGAGATGGACATAGAATTGAGTTCCTTCTAGACTTAGTATAGGTGCATAGTCTAAAAGATGACTCATTGGGTGCAATTGGGAAAGTGAATCAAAACAAAAGGTTGTATTATTTTTCTCATTTTATGTCCAAGTCTCCTTCAAAGGCCTTGTTACCTCAATCAAATTCAACAATGCAATTATGGCATGAGTAGCATGTACATCTTTCCTTCCGCTATCTTCAACAACTCTGCACAAATAGAATGGTCAAAGGTATACCCCAAATCAAATTTTCCCATGGTGAATGTTCAACAGATTTAGTGGATATACATCCAAAAGGGAAGTTATAGAAAGGGAAGTCTTCAAGAGCACTAGGTGTTCTACAGATGGTTCACATGGTATTAGCAGGTCCTTTTGCAGTTAGCCAGGGTCACTAGATATTGACTTTCATTGATGACTATTCAAGATACACTTGGGTCTACTTTCATCATAGTAAGAATGAAGTGTTGGAAAAATTACTAGCCTTCAAGACTCATTTTGAATAGAAATCAAGAAAAGCCATCAGAGTTCTTAGAATGGACAATGGAAATAGATATGTGAATAGAAGACTTAAAGAATTTTGTAGACTTGAGGGAATTGATCTTTAGAATCCACCAGCATTTAGTCTACATAAGACAAATGTTACAGCTTCGAGGATTTGAACTCTTAAGTCTATGGAAAGTTGCATGATACAAGCCAAGTCTCTAGATCCATCACTTGAAGTCAAAGCAATTAGTAGTGCCACTCACATTCTTAATAGGTCTCCTTATCCAACCTTAGATGGAAAAACTCCTTTTGAGGCATGGTGCAACAAAAAATTTATTGTGACACACTTTAGAGTCTTTGGTTGTCTTGCATGGGGAACGATATCTTCCAGGGGATGTAAGGCACAATCACCTTGGCCTTGTACTTTTATTGGTTATGAAGATAGTGAAGGCATACATACTATTGGATCTAGAGACACATCAAATTTTTGTGGAGAAGAATGTACACTTTGAGGAAAGTTCACCAAGCTTTTCCTTTAATCCTCTCCATACATCATACTATGTGGAAACTGATAGTCACACAAGTGATAGTGCTTCAACAGATTTAGACATGTGGGGTTCTATCAAAAGTTGCAGCCAGAGGTCATTATATTAGTCTAGTCCACATGCCTATATTGCCACAGTGATAGGTCTAGCACAATAGGGTACATCCAATCTTCCAGGTCCAACATCAGTAACAGATTTAGGGGATAGTATTGATGATCCACCTCTTCTTCTTGATGTAGAAGAACCTTCTTTAGTTGTCACAAGGGCTCCATCTGACCCTCTTGTTCATTCTCTACATGATTGATCATTACAGGTTGAAGTGATTGTGGATACTTATGATCAGTAGTTGCAGAAGGGTTCTTCATTAGCTAAGTAGGTAGATGATTCTTTGAGATAGGTTCTTTAGCTAGTTGAGTAGGTTTTAGAGACATTAGTTACCTATGGGATTCTTTCCACAGATACCGGAAGCATCTCATTTGTACCTTTGGCATTGTTTCTTCCTAAGGGGAGGAACACCATTCTGTAGTCTTGGATCAACTTCTTCATCAGAGCAATCATTGGCAGGCATTCTTCTTTTTTGAGGGGGAGCCTATCCTATCTCTCTTCCTCTTCTCATCATTCTCTTATGTATATACTAGATGTATGTTGTAATGGGGGGGTCTTGATTAGTCCATCCATCCATACATCGTATCTATTTTTCATCTCTCTTTTTGGGGGAGGGTTTTTCCCATGATGTTTTCCCTCTTTCTCTACTTTATGAGAGATTGAATTTCATTATGTACATGGGTACCTAACATGGCCTAGTTTCTAGGAGCCATCATGCACTTCATCTTAGTTTTCGTAAGCTTAAGAGCATTCTCCCAAGTTGCACTTAAGGGGGGATTTTGGTGTAAATAAGTATTTACTATTTACACTTTACTTAAGTTTACTTAGGTTAATGAATTGTTTTATTATATTGCATTATTTTATTATTTTATTTTGTGAGACATTTAGGAGTTTGTATACTCTCATGAGTTGTCATGTTGACAACTCTAATTTAGCACATGGTGTCTACAACACTGGTGTTTGCATCATTCACTAAGTTGTCAAGTAGACAACACAGTTATTTGCACTCCTAATTTAGCACATGTTGTCTATAACACTAATTTGCATGCTACACCATTGTAGGCTTATCCTCTCATCATCACACTTACTTCTGTGCTTAATGGAGGATAACCCATATCTGGTGGACATGTACCTGGTGGACATGTACCTGGTTGTATGACTTATCATGTTACTGAGTTCTATGCATTCTAGAAGCTCTCTAGAGGCCTTTATATATAGGCACTCCTAGTGTACTTTGATATGGCATATTAAATGAATATATTGTCATTCTGATCATACTCTCTCTTTGGTCTACTGTTGTGCTTGTGTTTGAGTTCCTTAGTCTTGGGTGAATTCTACCCTAAGCCAAATTCTTACAATCTGATCTTAAAGTTTTGGTTTTCTTTCTTGACCGATTTTCTACTAGAGCTTTGAATTATTTGAATTTTGAGAGTACTTCACTAGATTCCTTTTGTTTTATGAAATAAATCCAAGTTCTCCTAGACTAATCATCAATAAAGATTACATAACGGAGGCACCCATTTAGATAGGGTTTAGACATCAGACAACATAGGTTAGAGTGAATGAGTTCAAGTATTGCTTTAGATTTATGAACACTTTTGGGAAATGTTTTCTTGATATTTTTACCTAGGGTGCAACCTTTGTAGAATCCTAAGTGATCTGATTTTAGATTAGGTAACCATTTAACAATTTTCCCTATAGTTGATAATGCTTGGAAATGTAGGTGACCTAGTATCCTATGCCATATTTCTATAGACTCTGAGATTTCATGATTTAGTGAAAAATTTTGTTGATTAAAAAGTTTATATAAACTCCGATCTTTAATACCAATAGTGACAGCTTTCTTGATGTTAGTATTTTTAGGCCAAGACAAAACTCTATTTTCTTGAAAAACAATTTTGGATCCTTGATCAAAAAGGCCAGATATAAAGACTAGATTTTTTTAAAATTCTAGGTACATATAAAACATTGTTAAGTTGAAGAGTAATGCCATAATTTAGTTGAATAGAGAAAGATACAATACCTTGAATTTGATGTGTGGAGTTATCCTCGATGGTTACCTCTTCTAAGTTGCATTCTAAAAAGTTTTTGATTTTATCTCTAAAACCTATTATATGTTGAGATGCTCCACTATCGATGATCCAAGTGTTTTTGTTTGAGTTTAACTCACTGGAAAGTGCTAGATAAAATGCATGATTTTCTTCTACGTCCTCCTTTTCTTCTTTTATTTCTACTAGAGCAACTTGAATTATTTTACATTTAGGGTAGACATTATGAGAGTGACCAATTTTGTCACATTTAAAACATCTCACTTTTGACTAATCTCTTTTCTTATAAGGTTTGTTGGATTCTCTCCTACTTCGATTGAATATTCCTTTCCTGTTGGAACTTTCTTGAAGTGCATGAATGTCTCCTCTTGATTGAGGCTTATCCCCCTTGAGACTAATCTTGATTCCTCTTTAGTGCATTCATTCTTGAGTGATTCAAATTTTGGAAGCTCAAGTCGAGAGCTTAGTCCTTGAATAAAAGTTTTCCAAGATAGATGAAGTCCCCTTAGGGAAATCATGGTAAGTTCTTTATCATCAACTTGACTTCCAATTGTGGCAAGTTGATCTTTTAGTTTAGAGATTCTTAGAAAATAGGAAGTGATAGTTTCCCCATTGTTCATTTTTATGTATAATAAATCCTTCTTTAAGGTTAGAAAAATGTTAGTATTGTTTATTTCAAAGGTGTTCTTGATTGTGGAGAACATTTCAAATGCTATAGAAAGGATAGAAATAGATGGGACAATGTGATCCTTAACAAAGTCTATAATTATTTTCATGCCTTTTCCACATTGTTTTATCTGGATCATATTCTGGAATAGTTTTATTTGATTATACATTTATTCTAATTCCATTTCTCTTAGGATTATCATGACACAAATTTTCCATGAAGAAAAATTTGAAGCCCCCTCCAATCTATCCTCTAACCTTACATGGTTAACCATTTTGAATATTTTTATAAAAATGGTGAAGTCTAAAATTATATATATATAATTTTCAAATAAAATTTCTTATCAGTATGGCTCTAATACCATGTTAATTTTATAGGATCTTTGATAGAAATAAGAACAGATTTATATCAAACTTTACTTTCTTGAGTTAATTGAATGCAACAGGTAGATATTGTTGGTCTGAATTGTCCCATGATAAAATTCCTTTGTCTAGGTATAAAAATTCAGATTGTATCCGATGATGGTGAATAGGGTTTATAGCTAAGTCATCCTTTTTTTAGCCTTTGAAATTTTTTGTGAAAACCACATGTCTCATTCCATTTAAAAAAAATTAGGCACGAAATATTTGAAAAATGAACTTGGGCAAATATTCTATTTTCTTTTTGTTTTTTCGCACCCCCGAGTTACCTTTCCTCTCAGATTCCTCACCATCTGATTTGAATAGATCTCCCATTGTCATTACCTCGCTATAAAAACATGAGCACTTTTTATGTATAGTGAGGTAGTGAGTGCAAAAAGTTTATAAAACGGGACCATAAAATGAAGCTACGGTGGTCAAAGATTTGTTTTCTGGCTGACTTTTTAGTCACGTACACCTTGCAAGTACTATTAGAATAGGAAAAGGGACCTAGCAGAAGCTGTCAGAAGTCAGTACTGGAATGAGGGTCTTTTTGATGCCTCGCTACCTCGCTATGGAAAGTTGCAAATTGTTTAATCTATGTGACATAGCAAGTATGGGACCCACCACCTTTCAAGGTACTTTGTGTAGTTTCTTTACCTTTGATTTGATCTCAAATCAACAGCCATTGCTATCTTGCTATGAAGAGTTGCTCGGACAATATGTATAGTGAGATAACAAATAAGGGCCCACCATTGTTCTTCTAAGCAGTGTCGTAATGTATCATCCATAAGATCAAAGATTGAATCCATGGTTGTCATTGCTTCGCTATTGCAAGGTGCTCATTCTTTATGTATAGTGAAGTAGCAACCTATTGAAACGTGTCTCAGTTGCCAGTGGGTCCAGACATAAGTGCCATCAAGGAAGGAGCTGTGTACATGGGTAGTTTTCATTGGATTGACTAGCCAACTTGTCAAGTGCAACACCAAGTTCTCTTTCTTTGTATTCCATGATCATAGGAATTTTAAAGATTGACAACGTAGATTTAAACACAGAAGGTGGTGCTACTCTGTGTATTAATTAGACATGAAAGCTTTACATGTGAGGAAAAATAGAGTATAATACAAGAAATTTATCAGTTTCACCTTATGTGAACAAAGATTTCGAGCTTTCCCTGAGCAGAAGCAATTATTGAAGAAAATCATGCTGGAGTTTGGCAAGATTGTGAAGCAGTTTGTTTGCAAAAAAAATTGTAGAAATACAGAGGAAAATGAGCACAAAATTCAAGTAAGTAATCCTACTATAATCTTTGTAGGTGTTTTAGTTCTATAAAGCATAATCAAAGATGCCTCCAAAGAAGGGATTTTTAGGTCAAGTAAATTACTTGGATAGAAATGTACATGATGACTTGCTTCAGTTGCTACCTGAGTCTACTGTAGAGGTAGTGCAAGTCAAAAAGTTGACTTCATTAAACCCTAGGTTGAGGATAGCTGATGGATTGTATGATAAGGGTTATTGGGTCCAGGATGCTCAAACCTTGCAAACTAGTTTAACTTTGTTCAGGAAATGGTTTGCAGAAAGGAAATTGTTTGCCCCACATACCAATATATGGAATTTTGACCTAGGAAAGCTAGTCATTCCCAACATGTTCATGGATTATGACCTCCTTGAGGCCATGGTGAAGAGTTATGATCAAGCCACTAAGGTAGTGAGAAGAGTAGATGGTGAAATTCTAATCACCATCAGTCTAGAAGAGATTAGGGAAGTAATATGTTTGGGACCTCTCACTAGGTATCATGTGCCCATTAATTTGACAGATTTAGAAAAAGAATATATGTCAAAGAAGGATGTAGTTAGACAAGGTGCACTGAAGACCCACATTGGCAGAATTGGAACCCTACCAGCAATAACATCATCCTCTAAAGAACCTTTCAAGAAAGCATGCTTCAATGCCAAGGTAGTAGAGAAATACAGGACCATGTGCAGAGTTTTTGGAGAGGGTGAAGAAGATTTTATGCTCATGAATTTCATGTATATGATTATTCAAATCTCCTCTTTTGATGTGGATATAATTTTTGATTTTACTTCTTACTTGGCTGATCAAATTCATAGTGGATTGGTTGGGATTGCAAAGGGCAAGGTGGAAAAGGTTTGGGGCCAATAATCCCTGATGATGCACATGTTTCTATTTAAGGGGGCTACATAATTTGGTAAAGAAATGGTTCTAAATAGAGAACAAGAGGGGGAAGCACTGCCAGTTCAATTATGGAGTGTAGATATGACTGGGGAAGCATATAATGCTAGTTTTGTTAGATTTGATAGGCACTTTGCCTCCAAATAGAGGTGCCTCATATTAAGAGACAATCCCCAAATTCTTAAGGCACTAATGCACCTCGTTAGGCCTATCGACAAACCCCATAATCTGAAAGTTTCACATAATTGGGGAGATATCACCCCATATTCAGTTTCAACTGTTATCAAAATTTATGGATTCAAAGGAACACCCCATGTACTACCTTACTAGGTTCCCTTAAAGGTAGGAGTAGTTGAATTCTTGTGGCAGTTGGGAGGAGTCAAAGAAGCCTTTTTGCACAAAAGGGGAATAGGATCAATTTTTCCCACTTGCACAGTAGCCCACCAGTTTGTAATAACCAAGGAAGGGTGGGTCTTCCTCTACAAATTTTTGGATCAGTATAAAATGGTAGCATCTCACCCTCATTTTTGTGATGCAGAAGGTTTCTTTAATTCATCTCTTAGGCATAGGATCAAGCTTCGTCCAGTTGAACATGAATTTTATTTTCCTAAAGATATAATAAGGAATGAGTACTCTCTACAGGAGCAAGAAACAAAGAAAGAAAAATAGAGAGTCTATTCAAAAGTTTTGGATTTTATTAATTGTTTTGATAAAGATTACAACCCTCTTAGTAATGTTGTAACTACTTCAGATAGAATAAATAAGCTTATGATTACATTCCCCAAAATAATGGAGGTAATGAATGAGAAGAAGCAACATTTCATTGATTCTTTTCCAAATAAAGCCAGGGAAATAATGAGAAGATTGGGTTTCAGTCCTAATATAGGGGTAGGACCACTAGTTGTGCAAAGGAGGTTAAGATATATTGTCATTCAGGATCAAAGGCCCATTGTGGATAAAGGAAAATAGATAGTTGAATCTACTAGTTCTATTTTTGAAGAAAGGCCTCCTGAAACTTCTCCCAAGAGGAGAAAGATAATAAGGGAAGAGGAACCACATGATGAGAGTTACTCACCTTCCCAAATCACCATGAGAATTGAGGAGGAGAAGCTTAATGATGAGAAAATTGAACAAATTGGATCACAAGGGGAAATTTTTGTTACCCAAGTAGAGATTGATGAAGGGAATCTCCAGGAGCCTCCTGTGCCAAGTTTTGAGTTAATTGTAGTAGATTTCAAGGGAAGGGAATTAGACCCTATTTTGGAACAAGCCAGTCAACAATTTTTGTTCGATGATAGTTTTGTAAGATCTAGGGCTTTCCATCAGTTTGGTTGGAGGGAAAACATGCACATTTTTGATGAAAGATGTAAAAATATGAAAGCAGAGCATCCAAAAATGGATGAAGCCTCCATTCAAAGTCAAATAAAGGAAAAAATTATTCAAGAGTTCCAGAATATAACCCCTAAAGAAGGGAGACAGATGGTAAAGGCTACAAATATTTTATTATTGCCCAATTGGGACATTGTTGATGCCTTGATTTTTAATTCTATGTCAAATAATTTGGGATTGCAAGATCCAAATAAAAAAGAGTTCTTGGGAACTACATTTAGTAATGACCAAGCTTCACTTGTCATGTGGTCATTGAGAAGAGGATCCAGGGCTACCCCATCACAGCCTGATGATTCGGGACTAACAGGGAGTATCATTGTGAGGAGAGTTGCAGATACCTCACATGTGCAGGTAGCTCACATGAATGTAGATTACTCTCAATTTTCCTTGGCTACTACAGAGAGGGAAGAAAAGGAAATGACTAAGCTACAAAGCAAGTATGATGTAGTTGTGGATGCCTACAATAAAGAGGTAAAGAAGAGAATTGAGCTTGAGAACAAGCTATTGGGAAAACCCACTAGGCCTAGAATAACATACCCTCATCTCCAAGTTGAACCCTTTAAATCCACCTCCCTCATAGAAATACCAAATACACCCCAAAGGCCACAGTACTACACTACTAAGGATTTTGAAGAAGAAAAGGGTAAACTGTGGGCCTTACATGTAGAGTTGGAGGCAAAATATGAATATAAATTAAGAAAATCTCTGACATATTTGAGGGACAAAGTTGAATGGCCACTAATCCATGATTAGTTGGCCAGGGTGATCAGTATCTGGGAGGAGTTGAAAGCCAATGATGAGGCTTTAAAGCCTATCGTAAATAAATGGGTGAGAAGGGAGAAAGAAATGACATTTTTGTGTTTCTTTGTCATAAATAATTTTTATGATCAAATTGAAAAAACCTTTGATATTGTTTCTAATCTTTTTGATTTTGACAATAAAAGGATTCATTTATAGAGAATAATAGTAGGCTACTTGAACAAGTACAAGAGCCAAAAATTTAGTTTGTTTCCTCATGCCCTAGATAAAAGAAATAATTTGAAAAGCAAAGATGAATGGGCAGAGGAACTTGATGATATTTTTTGTTTAAGGATGAATAAAATTGTAAATGAAACAAGGCATGCATGGTGGGCTACCACAATGGAAGAAATGGTGAAGGCCCAAATATTCTTTGATTCTTTAAAACATGAATTTTTTGCTATTGACAATGAGGCTGAGTATGTGTTAAAAAGACAGAGAGATATTTTGCAATTCAATTGGCCATATGACACATTGTTTGATAAGTGGATGGTAGAAATAGCTCCTAGTGAACAACTTGATGAAGATGAAATTGACAGTGATGAGGTGCAAGGTGAGGAGATCCAAATCATTGACAATGTCACTACACAAGCCCAACTCAAAGAAGAAGACAAGAATAATCAGTCACCTTTAGTTGTAGGTCCGAGCCCACAGGATGTTGATACAATCAAAGAAGAGAAAAAAGTGGAAGTTACTCCCACCATACAAGATAAAGGTGGTGAAAACCCACAAGCAGAGACTAACTTGCAATCATCAGAATAATCTTCATCGTTGGCTAGCTTGGCAGTTGCATACAAAGAGAGATCAGAATAGTAGCCAAATCAACCACAATAGAGGATGTAATAGAAAGGGGCCCACAAAAGGAATGTTTGATGTATAAGTCTTTCTGTTACTCATGTTTTATCATTTGGTGATAGGTGTATGTAAATATTTCTTGTAAAGGACACCTGTCATTTTCTCTTAGCCTGAAGCTTGTTGCATCCTACACTATATAAGTGAGATCCCAAGGCTAGAGAAAGGGTTTGATTTCTATTGTTTCTAGGTGATATACTTAGTTAATTTTTTGGTCCAATATTTTGAGTAAGTTTATGATGTATTTTCTCTGTTAGTTCATGAGAATACATGAATATAGAATGATCTCTATGTTTATTCTTAAGGTCATTCTGAGTTTACTAAAAATGTATACAATTTTCAAAGAAAATGAATACAAATTATGAGTTGTCCCCATATCAGTTCTTGCTGAATTTTGTCTCCTTTTGATTACTTGGTCATCTTGATATTGTATTAGTAAAGGCTTGTGCAATTGAATGCAATCCAATTAGGTTGTATATCTGTTCATCATTGCTATTAGTTCAATGGATTAAGTAAAAGCTTTGATGAATTTGATAAGGTTGTTGTAGTAGTGGAAAGGATTTTTGAATGATGAATTCTGATAAGAATTGCTGATAATATTTTTTGTAAGGCAAAAAATTAGATCTAAGGATTTGTAGTAGACTCTGAACCCTAATGGATTAGGCACTGGTCAAATTGATTCAGCTAGAAGAGAGATGTGTCATAAATGGTTTTCAAATGCAGAATTATAATCAATTTTACTTTTATTTCATGAAGATCTTCATAGTTGGCCAGTACTTGTTTGCATGAAATTTTTTAGATTCAATTAGCCACTATTGCTGAGAACACGTCTAAACTTATAGGAGAATTTTGGCCAGATCTATTTTATGGGATTTGATTATCAAATTGTCATGAATTATGCATGTATTTGAGGATTTGAGATGAGAATCAAAATGAAACTAAAATAATCCTCATACTGTGTTTCCCAATCTTGAGTCATCCCTGGGTATACCCACCCTAGTTTTGCAGAGCCTAAAGAGTAGAGAACCACCCTTGGTTTTGTTGAAGTTGGGTCCAAATGGTTTGCACATATAATTATTAATAGGAATTGGCTAGTCCTTAGATTTTGTGAGTGATGTCATTTTGGTATTGAGCATTTTGTTGCTTAATAGTTTTTTCAAAACACCAACAGATACCTTCAGAATGCTTTTGATATGTTGTGACTAGAATGTGGAATGCTAACAGTAATGTATTGTGTAATCTGCAATGTTTCTTTATTAATCCTAGGAGTGCAAGTATGTTATGTCTTTCATATTGCCTTGTCCACCAATGAGAGTAACTATATATAAAAGTGTGAAGAGTAATGTCCCCATAGGGGCATGACTCTATGTGGCTAAAGACCACATGGGGTCATGACCCTACATGGTCATAAACTAATATTTGTTAACCATAACTATTCAAAGTTTAATAATGCCTAATAAAATGTTTGATAATGATCTCAATGTTTATTGATGGCAATATAAATAAGACCCGATCCCTGATCAGAGATGATAGATAAATATGAAAGTAATCAATGTGTATTTGTGGTAGTCACAATATTAAGAATGATAGAACTTGATGTGAATCGATAACACTAGTAATATATATATGCCTGATATGAATCACATCTCTCTATATTATATGTATACATATCTGTACATATATACATACATACATACATACATAAACATACATACATACATACACATACACATACACATACACATACACATACACATACACATACACATACACATACACATACACATACACATACACATACACATGCATGCATGCATGCATGCATGCATGCATACATACATACATACATACATACATATAATATGGAGTATAACATATTCAGATGCTTAGTATTACTTGATTGAAGCTAAACTTTCAACAACTTGTTCATAGTGTCATGCAAAAAAACAAAAGTATTATGAATAAGAGAGTTGGAAAAGTGTAAATTTTCTGTAAATTTTATGAAGAAAAATATGTAACTAAAAATATATAATGTGTACAAATTATTCCAAAAATGTATAGGTTATAATTGTTGTAGCTAAATGAGTAGAAATAAAAATATGTTTGTAGAGATGAATGGGTCAATTAAAAGTCAAGAATAATTTGTTGATGACTAATAAGTTGAAGTTATAGAAAAGGGGATAAACAAGGTTAAAAAAATGCATTCATAGTATCTTATGTATTTAGGTTGGAATAATAATGTTTAAGAATGGATATAATACATTTCTCCATCTTTCTTTTTCCTTAAATGATAAGTTTATTTTTATAAAGTGTTTTATGATAAACATGCTCTAATGCCTTAGATAATGAAATGGAAACTAAGGTATATACCAAGATTTAGTGAAATTGTTGACATCTACTAAGACTCTTTTTTTGTTTTAGTGATTCGCCATGTTTATTAAGAAGCATAATTAAAGAAATCTCAAAAATCAAAGACTTTAATGTAACACCTACATCTTTGGATGATGGTTCTACTTATTAGGATTCACCAAACTCAATAGAAGATAAGCCTAATTATTTAAGTGAACCCTTGAACATGTGGATTTGAAAAATATTAATAAATCACATGATCTAAAATATTATTTGATGTTTAAATGATAATAAATTTGAAAGAATTACGTAAAAATTTATAAAGACCATCATTAAAGTGTGTCCCACTTTATTTATCAATCAAATGGGGCATTCAAAATAAACATTTGTTGTCATGTTTTAATTGATGTAGTTGAAAAGTTAATTTGATGATGTAAACTAATAAGTTGTTTCATTTTATATGTATATAATATTCAAGTTGTCTTAAGAATTATTTTCATAATTTTGGAATCTTTTAGTTATTTATAATCAATGAAATTTCCCATATCACATAACATCAACTACATTTTTCATTTTTTAACAAGTATATAATTAGTATATATGGTAGAAATTTTTGGTTAGATGATGCAAACAATGCACTACACTGCTCATTTCAACCATACCTACACCTTTGAATTTCTCATTTTCTTTTTGTACATGTGGAAATTCTCTCCAAAATATAAATAATTAATATGTTAAGATGCAATACTAAGTGGATGATGAGATAAAATCTATTAGGTTTAAATGAAAACTCTAAGATAAGAATGACACAATTTTTAAAATGTGACTATGAAAATCTCATGCAAACATTAAAGATTACTAATTAATATTGTAATGAGCATACTAAATGCTCTAGAATAATTTTGACATGATAACAATACACATTTAAGGTGGGTGAAATTCACAAGGAGATACTCTTATTTATCGAGTATGAAGGGAAACCAATATTAAGAATTCAAATTTACAATGAAAGGCAAGGATGCATTTGGATTGATGAGGTAGAGGCCAAGTGGAAGTCATGTAAGAAAGGTAGTTGGTCATGCAAAAGAAATGAGTTTCTCAAATATGTATGAGCAACCTTAAAAATGATGGCTCATAAATGTGAGGTCGGAGATAAAATTAAAGAGCAACGTGGCTCAAGGTGTGTCATACATATGTGAGAATGGCTTAAGGAGATATGGAGGAAAAATGCGTAAGAAGGTAAGTAACTATTTATTAAATATTGTTGGTTAAATTTGAAATGTGTGCTCACACATGTGTGAGACAATTTTAAAATAAAGGAAATGCTAATTATTGCAGGAACCACAAAATTAGCTTAGTGAATCTCGGATAAACCAATATGTAGGTTTAGAGGTGTCATGATGGGTTTCTAGGATATGAATTTAGGTTAGGATTCAATTTAGTTAATTAGGAAGTAATTAAATCGCCAAAATAATATTAATGGTGATGTCTAAATATAAATATAATTATTTAAATATAGGCTAGGAAGAATAGTGTATTTACTTAATTAAAATTAATTACACCATTGGGAAAGAGTGGGTTCAATATAACTAATTTATTCAAATAAATAGTATTATAGACTAAATGAGAGAAAATAATATAATTATTATTTCTTGATTGATAAATGATCAAAACCTAGTTCAATTATTGTTATTTATTGTAATTAATTATTTTTGTGTTAAGCAAATTCAAACCCAAGACCTCCCACATGAGAGGCTCACAAGTTACCATTGTGTTGTAGGCTCTTGCCTAGAGAAAATAATATAATTAATTAATTAAAATTTATTATATTACATGTGGTTAGGTAATTAATAAAGTATACATTAAATTAATTATATGGTTTTATTATTATGAATTTAATAAATTTATAAAGAAGGACTTTTAACATCTATATTTTCCCCCTCTATGATGTGATGTTTGAAATGACATCATGTCCAAGAAGAGAAAATAAAGATGATCCAAGGAAAAAATAAAGGTTTTGAGGTTGTGAATAAAATATACTAGAAGGGTATGCCCTCTCAATAAATTGGTGCAAGAAAATAAATTTGTAGAAATTCCTCAAAAAGGGGTAAAAAGGAGAGAGGAGGACAAGGAGGGGGAAAAAAAGTTTGCATGATGAACATGGTTATAATTTGATGACTATGTGAAAAATCACCTAGGGATTACATGTATCTAGGGTTCTAATTGTACTTAGAGTTTATGTATCTAGAGATTTTGTTACTTGGGATTTTAAATTTCTACATTTTTGTGTTTTTTGGTTTTAAAAACTTGAGAAAATTACAATATGGTTTGATGTCAGAATTTTAAAAAAAAAAGTTACATTTAATTGCACAAAGAAAATAATATTTTAGGGCCTGTTTGGCTCTGGGAATATAAATATGGGAATAGGAATAGTTATTTTGGAATAGAAAATGCAGGTACATATTCCAATTCTCTATTTGGTTCAGCCATAGTTTGATGGGGAATTCATAGACTCAAAAATTTATGTTATCTAAAATAAATAAAACTAGAATAGGAATACGTATTCCAATTCCACCTATTTAGGTAGAATTGCAAAAGCTCATTTTTGGGCCAAAACTGGAATACATATTCCTATTTCTTTTCCCATTCCAATTAGAACTTGGTACATCCAAATAGAGAATTCAAATTTTTAAGAATTTACATATGCTTATTCCATTTGTATTCCTACTGCCAAACAAACCCTTATCTAACCATATACAAATTATAAAAAATATAGATTACCTATTGATTTTTACAAAAAAAAAAAAAAACATATATGAGTTAGATATACATATTATATCATCTTAAAATGGAAGCACTCATTAATTTAGACTATATCTCTCATCCTTTAGTGAACTTATGGTCCATGGATATATTTGTGCTTGAAGCAACTATGTTTCCTATTCTAATTATTTTTTCTATATTTTTTTTGCACAACCCTAAAGACCTTAGAGTTGTAGACCTTAATATACCCTTGAGTATACACCAACCCAAGTTGACATATACCTAGTATATGTTGACCTAAGTCGACCTATAACTAGGACCAAAATATCTTTAGATCATGTGTCCTCTCGAGTTCCTCAAATTTTTTTCCAATGCTTTGATCGGCTTACTTCAAGTTTTTAATCCCTAAAACTAATATTTAAGGGGGCTTAAGAATTACATTTTCACATCATATACACACAGTAGACATCATAAACATGCATTATCATATGAACACATAAGGAGATACCTCTAAACACATGAGATATTTATGATCAAGCAAATTGGGATCACCAAGAATTCAAGGAATTCATGGTTTCATTGGGAGCATTTCCTCTTCAAGATCTAGCATCCATTGTTGGTCATGAAGGGAGGAGATCTACATTACATTCAACCCTCTTCTTCTTCTTCCTTCAAGAATGTCTACATCCATGGATCCATGATTTGATATTGATTAGATACATTTCATGTGAGGATATTTCCTATACTTGCATTGATTACTTAATATCAACCACATCCAGCATTGACAAATCCTTTCTAACAAGGTTTTTATCAAGAAAGTTAAAAAATTTATAGTTTATCTTGCTTTTGTACATGCTTTAAATCTTATTTATTTCCAAGGTTGATTCCTCAATCTAGGGCTTGATCAAGGAAAACTCTCCCCTAATAAACAAAACTATTTTTTCTTGTGTGCAGGTTCTAAGAGAAGAATTTTGACTAAGGATCTAAGTACCCTTTTTGCTGAAGTTTTAGGATTCACAAAAGCTTATGTTAAGGTATATGTCAACCTAGGTTGACCTACACCTCTTGGTCAATGTATATCCTCCAAGTCAATGTATACATTTTCATAGGTCAACTTGTACCTAAGATAGATTTCTTTCTCAATTTTATTTCCTTTGGCTTCTTAATTCTAGATCTGGTCTTTATTGAATTTCTGTTTCTAGTTTGTGGTTTTCATACCTTCAAAGTATCTCCCTCTTTATATATTCAAGGTAATTTACATTCATATTTATCCATTTATATTTTAGATATAAACCCTTTCATAATTAGGGTTGTACTTTTGTTTCTTACATTTAAATAAATCAATCCTAAGCTATCACTTAAACACTTTGGTATATTTAGTCAATTCAACTTTATCAATGAACATTACATGAAAGAGACTTTGATGCATACTTCCTTAGTATAATTTCGTTTTGGAATTAGCATCCCTTCATCTTACTTGGGTCTTGCTTATATAACTTGGTTCATATTCAAAGCTAGGCATAAAAGCCTCTCTTGCTCATGTATTGAATGTTAGGTTGAAGATCTCAATTAGTAAACACATCTTATTGAGTGATTCCACTTTCCCCCAAAACATGTTGGTGAACCCGATGTGTGGAACCTTTTTATTTTTGAGTTAGATCACTTCAAATTTCTTATTGTTTAATTCTAGCACTTATTTAATTTTCTTTGGAATTTATTTGAATTTTCATCATGTGTATGCATTGTGATCCTTTTACATTGTGCATGAAATTTATCACTCTGAGTCTCACCTATATAATTTTAGTTGGAAGAAGCCATAGAATCATGGGTTACTTTGATCTTGACTCTTCCTTTTTTCCTAGAACCCTTGATGAGATCACCATGCTTTACAATGACACTAATCCTAGCATGGAACATAATTTCTCTCATTGTTCACATGATAATTATGAGACCTTACATGCTCGTACTACTCAAGTCCAAAATCTTGCCAATTAATTTGAAAAAATGGAAAATTAGATAGTGTAAAAGAATCACGATTCTCAAGTAATTTATACTATAGAAGCCCCAAGGAAACTAATTCAAAATGATGAGAAAGACCTTGATCTTTTGCCTACAATTTTCTACCTTTTTAATACCAATTTTAAATCCTTAATGGAGAGTGCTCAAGAGATTGGATACATTCTCCCTCCTATGAGTATTGATACTTCCCTCACAATTCTTGCTTTAGTTCCTAGTGTTCCTTACTTATCTCAAAACTTCCAATTATCATCACTTCTTTCAAAACTTCCAATCCTACCTCCATAAGTCTTCCTAATCCCACTCTCCCTATGACTATCTTGAGTATTTCATTACCTTCATTTATGCCTTCTTACAATGTCCTTCCCTTTAGATATTCCAATCCTCCCCTAGCTATGATTCATGCATCATATAGTATTCCTTCTATTTCTCATAATTTCCTGAACACATCCAATGGATACCTTCCTATAACTTCCTCTACCAATCCAACCATGAATGGCCTTGTTCAAAAAATTTCCACCTTGTAAAAATAACTTGCTTCGTTCACACAATCTAAGTATAAAATTCCAACATGTGAAATTTCTAGTCCATTTTCCTTAAAATTAGTTCATGCTATTATACCTCTTAAGATTGATATTTCCTACCTTGATATTTATAATGGTAAGGGTCATGTTCTGACTCATAGGAAATCCTTTTCAACCTCAGGAAGTGATTTTTCTTACAATTATAGGTTCATGGCTAAGTTATTCACTAGAACCCTTCAAGATAAAGCTTTTAAATGGTATTGTTCTTTGCCTCCTTATTCCATTGGTTCCTTTTGAAAAAAATCCAATTCTTTCTTCCATGAGTTTAAAAATAATATTGGTCACCAAATCTCTTTGGCTGACTTAATGCATTGTAAACACAGAGTTAAATTAAGAATTATTGATTTCATTGGTAGATTTAAATACTTGTTTTATCAAATTCCGTATCATGTGCCCAATCTAGATATTCAATGTATCTTTAATTTTAATTTGTATAAGGTGATTATAGATAAGATTATTCTTACTAAGTATACTTCTTTTTCACAATTATATGTAGTGTTTTGTCAAATTATTAACTACAAGTGAGCTAGTTTGAGAGAACCACTCCAATGACTCATGTTACTATTAGTATGAGTGATGCCGCATCTCATCCTAATAAGTTTCAAAAAACTAAATCATATAAGATAAAAAAATAATCTAATGCACTAGATGATCAACTAGTAGCTACATCTAAAAGTGCATCTCCCTTTTCCTCTATTCTTAGACCTAATTGTGCTTATACTCCCTTATATAGTTCTTTGCATAATATGACAACATTGCTTACTACTATATTTATTAATATTACCACCATTATATCATTTGACACTATTAAACCCCATCCTAAGTTATATGATCCTAGTACCTATTGTCATTATCACCACCAACCTTGTCATGACACTGAATGATGTTATTCTTTGAAGAATGCTATCAATATCTCATTGATTTTAAAGCTATATTTATTGATGCTTCTATTAATCAAGGGAAAAAATGTGTAGCACATCCTAATTATGATTTACAAATTTATGCCAAGCATTTACCATATCATTCCACCAACACTATTGCCAACTTTCTTTACTCAAAGAACACATTAGCTATGATGATATTGTTGAAGATCAAGCTAATCATGTTGTCCATGATGTTAAACATGTCTAGCTCAAACCTACACCTCATCCTGCACCTGATGTTCAATCCCAGCCTCAACCAAAATTTTTTATCACCTTTGGTCATCTTGAGATAATTAATGCACTTGATGGTCCTCTTCACATTACTACTAGGGTAGTGCATATCCCTCCAAATGGTGTTTTAATTGACCTTTCTTATAAGGTAAATGTTATAACTAAAGAACATACCTCTATTAAATGATTATATAAGGATTTATATGATTCATATAATATATAGAGTAAAAATTATAATGGTTTTATTTATCCTCCTCACAATAAAACAACTCTTCCCGTTACACTTAGTTGTAATTGTGAATAGTATATTTGTGGTTATTCCTATTTTTGATCAATTTGAATTTAAGGTTGGTATTCCTTGGCCTTGTTCCATGTAATATATAGATTCTCCTATGCATAATTTCTTAAATTTATTCATGATGGAGAGATATAGACCATTAACCATAACATTTTTCATCCCTCTAGGACTCATGACTTTGCAAATCTTGATTTCTATTGGCCTTCTTTCAATAGCTCAAAACCACCATGTCTTGATCATCTGTTTCTCTCTTATAAAAATTTTAAGGTTGAAAATTTTTGTGAACTTATTTTTCCTAAGAGTAGTCTTCCTTTGAACCCACTCATTTATCCTTTGTCGATATATCTATCACCTACTCTAATTCATACCCAATATCCTATTGTGGTTCCTTCTATTCTCCCGTCACAAAAAGATATGGACCCTATGGTAGTTGATCTTGATCCTTCTCAAGCATCTTCTAAAGATAAAAGTAACTGATGTGATCTTGAATACCCTTAAAGAAACCAAGATAGAGACAAAGCTCACACTTGTGACTCCCAACATACTTCATCCTCTCATATACCTCCTTCTTTCCCTATTTGTGATCAACCTATGAACAAAATTAGTAATGGTTAAATTCATGCCTTGGATTCTATTATGATTAATTTATATGAAGAAGATACTCTTGATGATGTTATTGAAGCTAAAATTGATGTACATGCTAGTGACTCTGATGATTTATATGAGACTATTAATCTTGATCATGAGTTACCACATATGCTTTCTAAACAATGAACACTCACTCCTAGTCCTCAACTTAGTAATCTAGCTTCTCAACATGGTCCATGTTTATAACTATATATTATTTCTTCTATCATGCTTGATGTTTCTCCTCTTGCAAATTTCCCACCTTCCATATATGCTACAAATCAAGGTGGTGGTGGTGGTGGGGGGGGGGGGGGGTGGTGGTGGGCGGGGGGGAGGGGAATTAATATGCTTGACTAGATTTTCATGCAAAGTAGTGTTTATGTGTTTTCATACTCTAATGTACTTCCCTTGTGATGTGCTTCTTGTTATATGTCATGTCTATATTTCTTTAAATGACCCTTGTTGCTCTGTTAGTGTAAGATGATAAAGTGATCAAACATATTCCAATATTCTTATATTTGTATCTCTCTTCTTCTATATGTCATTAAATGTTGTTTTTCATATGTGCCACTATTTGGAAATGTACCCTTGTATAGTTCTCTTGGATTCTTGCCATACAGTAGCCAATTCTTTTTGGTCTTCATGATGCTATCCCAAAAAGACTCTTTTTTGTAACTCTTACATGTGTTTTATATATTTTTTAAGTTCTACCTCCTTAGAGGAATGATGAAATTTAGTATTTGACATAATATTATACATATTATCATACAAAATATTGACCCTAGAGTTAGTAGATCCCTTGTGTGCTCTTTCTTTTGTCACACATTTATTTACCTTGAAGTGTTCTCTCCTAGAATAATTCAGAGTGCAAATAGTTTTAATAGATGACTGTATTCTTTTATTGAGGAACTTGTAATTTTTTTAACATGGGGGCATAGAATTCACTCATTTTTTCACGTACACACTATGATGGTATCTCTCTTTCTACTTTGTGATCTCTCTCTGTCAACTACCAAATAGTTCAACAGGCCTTATCCTCACATTATTTTCCACTATTTGGACTACCAAATATTGTGGGAGGTCTAATCCTTGAATTTTTCATCCTTCCTTTGATTACTAACGTTCCAATAATCTCGATCTTGGCACAAGCAAAATTTTCCATCCCTTAAGAAAACACACATCTTGATTCTTGGTCCATTTTTTTTGCGAATTTCCCTTTTTAGACATAGAGTTCCTTAATGTTGAACCTTTGATGGATTGATTAGAATGCAAAATACTTACTAGACTATTCAATTCAAAATTTAATGGATTATCTAGTACACTACACACACTTTCTAGACCATTCAAGATCATCTCATTTTTGTGGCACACCTTTTTGGTGTAGTTCATAATAAGGGAAAAAAACTTATTGGACGAATTGATCAAACTCTTTCCCTCTCTATCTTTTTCTCTTTGTTAGTGAGATCTCTCTTATTGTGATTTTGGAATTGGAAAAGACTCAAGTATATTGAGGTCCTTGTAGTTTATTTGTCTCCTTGGTCATGATAAGATTATCTCTTTCTTTTGGTCTACTTTACCATGAGCATGATCTAGGCTCATACTCCCAATAAAGTAGGGCTAAATGTGTTGTCTTAAAATGGAAGTACCTAGTAATTAAGAATTTATCCCCCATTCTTTAGTTAACTTATGGTCAAAAATATATTTTTTCTTTAAGTGACTATGTTTCCCACTCTGATTTCTTTTTCTTGAAAATGTTTGCACAACCCTCAAGACCCCAAAATTATGGACCCATGGATACCCTAAGGTATAGGCTGACCCAACTTGACATATACTTTGTATATGTAGAATTTGATGATGAAAAAATTCATAGACCCTTGGATATCTTGCATGCAAATAATCTATTACATGGAAGTAAGAAAGGTAGAGAGAGAGAATGGTTCGTTCAATAAATAGGAAGATTGTATTTAGTTGTGCAAAATAGAATGAAGGGAATTACAACCTATCAATCCTTATGAAGGAGATTGAAACCCTAAAAGGGAAACCCTAAGAGGTAAATGACATTAAATAATTACAAATTAATTATTAAACAAAAATGCAAGGTGCATAAAGTGAAATATTAAGAAGGGAGTAAAGGTAATTAAATAAATTAAATTAAATTAACCTTTTACTCTAGCACCTCCCCTAAGATGAGCAACAATGCAACTACAAACAATGTAAGGAAAATACAATGCTGAAAGAAAACTTGGGTCCCAAAAACAAGGTGTGATGAGGTACCCAATCACAATCAACTCTCTATGAAATGCAGAAATAGAGAAAACCCAATGGGAAAAACTGCACTCCAAAAAGAGATAGAATAAGATGCACAAATGAAACATCTCAAGAGACTCTCTCAAGATCATAAGTACAATGAAATGCTCCATTATAAAAGCTTGAGACTTCATAGCCCCCCTAGAATGGCAGAACTCCTATGTCAATAAACATACCAATGTGGATCCAATCTAAAGGAAACAAAGGAAATGTACAAGAATAATAAAACCCATGTATGTAAGGTGCAACTAGAAATCCTAGTTGATGCTCAAAGGAGAAAGCATGAGAATCCTAGAATGGGATCTCCAATGGAGGTGGGATAATAGGTGTGTTGAATCTGTCATTTGAGAGGATATGTGTGTCCTCTCATATATCCTTGACACCTATAGTAGGTGGCTTGATGACTTGTTCGACAATAGTAGGCAATGCTAAAGAATAATCCTATGTGATAGATGAAACTTGAACATGAGATAGAGGTGTAGAAGTCACAACACTGGTCTTAGGAACAACACATAAGTTCAAGTGACCTAACTTCACCTCAGTAGTTTCTCATGAAGAAGGAGAGTGAGTCTCTGATAGTGGAGATGGTGGACCAAAATGAGAGAAGTATAGGCAAGAAGAATGATAAACAATCCTTGTAGCAATAATATTGTTTGTCTAACTATCTCTGATGTGCATTGAATTTTGTGCAAACTCAATTTTCTTCCTTATCCCATAATGTGTAATTTGATAAATAGAGAGAAGGTTAGAGGACAAAGATGAAACTCAAAGTATATAATGAAATGCACCATCATAAACACCAATAGAACCTTTCCCACATACAATTATAATAGTATTTTTCCCCATAAAAATTTGTGGAGTAGGAGAAGCTTGAAAATAAGAGAACAAATCCTAAGAAGATTCCATATGGTGTGAACCACCAAAATCCAGTAACCATCTAGAAGAGGGTAGAGTAGAAATTGCACATAGTGCACAACCCTTTCTTATATCTTTACCATCTGACTTAAATGATGATGAAGAATAAGATCTATGAGAAGTAGAAGGAATATTATTGTTGCTCTTCTGAAGGAGAGCTGTAAAATTTGAAATTTTTTTGGCATATCCATCTAACTTCTTCTCATAGAAACGTGACTCATCATGATTAGGCTTAGTTTTCCTTGATGAACTGTGAGGGCTAGAATCAATCCAAGACCTTATAGAATGTGATTTATGTGTCTTCTTCTTCATCCTAGAAGATGGCCAAGATACCAATGCATAAGTTTGTGAGCCTATGAGAGAATCCAACTAAGAGAACTTAGCTTTGTCTCAAGTCAAAAAATCATAAAAAACTCAAAGGATGGCACAGTAAATCTATTATCCAAATCATCTTTGGTGGAATAGAATGTAGAAGAAAAATTCTAAAAGTTTTCACAAAGCTTAGAAAGAATCAAGTAGATGCACTCAGTATCAGTCTTGGTTTCCCCACAACCCTACAATAAAGATCTCTATTGTTTGAACTTCATCAAGAAGTCCTCAGTGGATGGAAAAAAATTGGTATAAAAGAGGTAAGCTTTTTCTTGATCTGAAGTGCCTTGAACTCATTCATTGTACCAAATAAGCCATCAAGCCCGTTCCACATATCTAGAGGGGTATTTCACCCATCAAGATGGAAATGTAGATCGTTGGATACCTATAAAGAAATTAACCCCATTGCCTCATCCATCTTGTTCCTATACTACAAATTCTGATATTGACTCTAAAATATTGGTTACACTGTATCTAAACAAGACCACAACCCTTTTGACCGGAGAAGCCATGTCATCAAGGTATTCCATGTGTGATAGTTATGAGGGTCAAAAGTTCTAGACAAGAAGAGGTCTTGGCCATTATTTTAGAAGGTGTTGGATTATTTTTTGAAAATTTTCTAGTTTACTGATGTAAATAACAAAAATAATTATATAGAACATCGTACAATACAAAAAATTGAGCCATAGCTACTAGAAGGAATGCATAAATAAGAAGAGAGAGAAAATATTTAGCTTGAGTATCAAATTTACCTTTTATAAATAATTATTAAAATATTATAAAATCTAGATAGGGCTCAAGAATAGCTTTTTGACACTTCTTTTGGATTGGAAAATTATAGCTAAAATGAGCAAGTTACACCTCCTAGAAGATTGAAGACATCATTTGACTTTGAGTGAAAAAGAATGTACCAAACTAGAAAAAATGCATTAAATCACCTACACCATCATCTCTGTCTTCAAATTATCTTTTTGGTGCTTCTTTTAGATCGAAAAAACACCCCCATATGCTCAAGTTAGAGGCAAAACACCAATAGTACCCCCATAGAAAAAAAAAATTTCTAAAACCCCTTAAAAAAATGAACAGGGGCTTAAAAATTAGGTCCCTGACCCCCCATATTACCATAGGCTAGTGGTGGAGGGTGGATGGAGCACACCTAACGGTGGCAGCAGGTGCAATTAAGTGGGAGTGGCTCTATGGTGGTGCATGGGCAGGGTGGCCAAAGAGTGGCGTTATGGTGGCATGATGACCAAAGGGTGGCTCTTGGGTGGCATGGTGGTGGACACTCAATGACCCATTTGATATAACACGTCATGTGTTTTATAATGCATTTTTTTTTTCGCATTTTTTCACAAAAAAATTTGTTTCATGTGCTAAGGGTCGTATGAACCTAATAGCCAATTTTTTGCTGCAAAATAATGTTGGCCAAAATAGACATATTTCATATGAAAAGGGGGGTTTTGACACCTTTTGAATCCAACTGTGAGGTCTGTTTGGCCTCAAAGTGCTCCAAAAATAAGAGATCCTCTTATTTTCAGAGAAAAAGCCAAAAAAAGCTAGATCTATTCTGTCAAACCCTGGTTCTTCCTTATTCTTCAAAAAAGAACAGCTAGCTGCAAGCAAGGCTCTAATACCATTTAAATTTGATGATGAATTTTTTTATAAATCATAAGATATATTGCATGCAAATAACCTGTTACAAGGAAGTAAGAAAGGTAAAAAGAGAGAAGGGTTTTTTCAATAAACAAGAAGATTGTATTTACTTGTGCAAAATAGAATGAATGAATTTACAATTGATCAATCCTAATGAAGGAGATTGAAACCCTAAAAGGGAAACCCTAAGAGCTAAATGACATTTAATAATTACAAATTAATTATTAAGTAGAAATTCAAGGTGCATAAAGTGGAATCTTAAGAAGGGAGTAAAGGTAGTTTAATAAATAAAATAAAATAAACCTTTTACTCTAACAATATATGACAACCAAAGTGGACATATACCTTATATATGTCAACCAAAGTGGACATATACCTAGGACCAAATTAGCTTTAGATCTCATGTCCTCTTTGGTTTCTCCCATGCTTTGATTGACTCACTTTGTTTTTTATTCCAAAAATGATAATTTATGGGAGCTTGAGAATTGCATTTTCACATCATATACAAACAAGATACATCCTAAAAAGGAATTATCATATGAAAAAATAAGGAGATACCTATGAACACATGAGAAATTTCATTGGCATATTCAAGCATTCAAGGCATTCAAAGATTCATTAGGAGCATTTCCTCTTCAAGATCTAGCATCCACTATTGGTCATCAAGGGAGGAAATCTACATTGCATTAATTCATTTTCTTCTTGTTTATTCAAGCACTCCATGATTTTGTATTGATTAGATCCATTGCATTTGTAGATATTTCCTACATTTACATTAAAGACTTGGAATCAACAATATCTAGCATTGTGAAAATTTTATGTTTTAAATCATTATTCCCTCCTTTGATTTGGTTATCTATTTTTATATGGTCATGCTCTTCAACTCTATTTCACTCACTCTAATCTTAATAAGAGATCATGAATTTTGAATAGAAGCATTGATGACAAAAATATTCAAACAATTGAATCCAAGAAGTGATAAGATACTATTGTTGGAGTGTAGAAACTTTATGAGTCAAATCATTCACTTTACTTTGATTTGGTGTTGCATACTTTAATGTTTATACATCCTACTATACTCTATTTAGGATTCAAAATAATTGAAAAAAGTTTCAAATTGAAGTGGCTCAACACTAGTACATTTTGATTCATTTTTTGACAAAAAATGGTCAAAATTTCAAGTCATGTTGATCAAATTTTTTACCAACTATTTTGTTGCTATTTTTTTCATCAAAAATTTGACCAATTTTTGCTTTGGTCAAAATTTTGACCAAATTGCCAATGATCTCTATATGTTATAGCAATAAGCCTCCTTTATCGCTCACCAAAAATACTTATTGTGATGACTTATAACAATATCTCCTCCTTTTTGATAGAAGAGTTCACTATATTCTATAGTAATATCTCCTCCTTTTTGATAGAAGAGTTTTCTATGTTCTATAGAAATATCTCCTCCTTTTTTATCACCAAAAACACTCATCGCCATGACTTATAGCGATATGCCCTTCTTTTTGATGGAAGAGTTTGCTATATTCTATAGTGATATGTCCTCCTTTATCACTCACTGAAAACACTCATTTCCATGACTTATAGTGATATCTTCTCCTTTTTGATAAAAGAGTTTTCTATATTCTATAGCGATATCTCCTTCTTTTTGATCACTGAAAACACTCATCACCATGACTTATAGCAATATCTCCTCCTTTTTAATGGAAGAGTTCACTATATTCTATAGTGATATCTCCTTTTTTATCACCGAAAACACTCATCACCATGACTTATAGCAGTATTGGAAGAAGAGTTTTCTATATTCTATAGTGATATCTCCTCCTTTTCGATCATCGAAAAAAATCATCACCATGACTTACAACAATATCTCCTCCTTTTCAATAGAAGAGTTTGCTATATTCTATAGCAATATCTCCTCCCTTTCGATCACTAAAAACACTCATCATCATGACTTATAGAGATATCTCCTCCTTTTTGATAGAAGAGTTCACTATATTCTATATTGATATCTCCTCCTTTTCAATCACTGAAAATAATCATAATCGTGGTTTCACAAGGCTAAATGATGAATTAAAGCTTCAAGTTGTGAGGTTGCAATCAAGGTAACAAGTAATTTCAAATGGTTATCATAACATCATGGGTGGAAAATAAATTAAGATATTTGAAGTTGTGAAGGAGTCACAGAGAGCCAAGATAACTAAAGTTTAAGCCATCATAGCTTCACAAGAGATTAAGTTTGACTTAAAGTCAAGGTAGCAAAGTGGCAAAAGCTTATAATTGTAGCTTCATATGGTTAAGCTATGAGTTAAAATTTGGAGTTTCTAAGCCACAAAGAGAATCAAATAGTTAAAAGAAATAGCTATCACATCATCGCAATGTGTAAAATATTATATATATGGTGGTTGCAAAGAGGAAACAAGGTCAAGATTTGAGTCATTGCAACATTGCAAAAGATTAAGATGTCAAGTCCTTAACCATAGATAAGTTTTGAAAAGGTCAGTAAAAAAGGTTTCACTACTTTGCAAGTGAAAGTGATAATAAAGAATGTAAACATCAATGTTGTGATGAGTTTTTTTGCACCTTCACAAGTGCTAGGATGCAGTCTATTCTTGAGGTAGTGATGTTACAAAAATGATTAACAGTGTTGTCATTGCTACTTTGTTGTGGTTAGTAAAGTGTAAAAATAAACAGTTTCAATAAAGCGATTAAATCTTGAATGAAGAGATTTTAGTCTCATGGGTCAACATGGTAAACAAAGAAATAAATTTGTGAAGTGGTAGTTGGTATGAATTGCAACATCGCAAGGTTGGCCAAGTAGTTAGAAAAAAGGGTAACAAAGCCATGAAACAGTGAAGATAAGCCCAATTTGCATGGTCATAGCTAGAAGTAAATAAGAATGATAAACTGTTCCAAAGTAGCTGTAATGCCTCGCCAAGGGATCCAAATTTTTTTACTAAGTTTTCCAAACAATTTTTTTTTTTTTTAAACATGAAAGATAAAACCATTCATAATATTTGTGGAAGTAGTAGCAACAATTCAAATGAAAATAAACATAACATATATACATAACAGGCTATATTCTTTAAAGATCCCTTAACCTTGTATCACATCTAAATTAACTATTCATCTAACATCCCATCCTTATGAAATAACAATGATACATCCAATGTACTTAAACAATATACAAGTGTCCTTTTGTAATTATATTTTAGTTTAGCTCAATCATCCACTGTACATATCATAGGGTATGAAAAGCTTAAAAGAATGAACATCCAACTAAATAAAGTACATCATCATCATCTAATATTAATCCATGATGTAATAACATAAATGAAACCAAATATCATACATGATACATCATCACAAAAGATATAAACATCCATCACAAAAGATAACCATATATCACTAACATAAATAACTAAGTGCACAGTTCCTCCCAATTATAAATAGCATCATTAGACCATCATGGATCCTAGCCATCCCTCTGTGCATAAAATTCCAAAGTATCGAAGAGATCATCGGTATTAACATAGTAGAAATATCACTCCTAAAACATCCTACTAACATGTAAAGTAAAGCATAATAAATCATCAACTAACATATGCAAAGTAAAGCAAATCATCAATATAAGAAACATACCAGTAAATACATCCATCATAAGGTATATTATCTATCATAATGCTCCAAGAACATAATGAAGAATAAATACCAACCAAAGATACTCCAGCCAAGGTGTCTCAGACGGATCTCAAATGATAAGAGTGAAAATACACTACCACCCGACTGTGTGGAACCTAAGTGGTCCACTCCCATCATGCTGAGGAGATAATCTCAAGTCCCAAATAGGATATCAATTCACGAAACACAAATCTCTATAAGTCCAAGAATCCTAAAAGTATACTAACTTAAAGGTTCCATCACACAAAATTGACATCTAATTCTCAGAGGCACACAAAGACATGTAGGAAACCTACTCTGCAAGCGGGAAAGTGTCATCGCATTTATCATGTACAAGTTACCCTGGAAGTTAGCTAAACTCCACGGGTCCATACTGATCTCATGTGGCCACTAGTATCCTCTCATACTGACGAGGCATACTATAGAATGCACGGTCGCAACCATGCGTTCTCACTACTCCCATCCTAGCCTGTACAAGCACTCAAGGCATGGGCGAGAACATCAAAACAATTATCTTTCTAGGTTTATTTAATCCCCATTTAGTGTGTAAATGTTATCACTTATTAACCAAACTTACAATGAGTTACCCTAGTAGCCACTTAGGGCCCCGACCCCCATTGCAAGCCACTTTCTGACACTACAAGTAGATTACCTACCCTAAGCTCATGGAATCATAAATCTCAAAATCATAAAAGATAATCCATAATAAAATCATAAAATATGCATAAAAGCATCAAATATCCATAATAAGAATCATCAAATTTCCAAGATAAGAATCATCAAATCTCCACAAGTATCTGAAAAAGCATCCATAAAAAATCATGACCACAACAGTTCCCTATTAGCAACTGAAGGCATCACTGATAATCATAAGTATCAATTGGTTCTCAATAACCAAAATATATCTCAAGATAAATGGTTCTCAACAAGCAACCAAGAATATCTTAAAATCATACTAATCGAAGACTCCAAAATGGTTGAGTCAAACATGTCACAATATGACATCATAAAAAAATAAATCCACATTTCAGTCCCATCATGGCAACTAGAAAGTAATCCAAGGATAACTGATCGATAACTCAAAAATGCTTAGCTCAAGTGTCTCATATACCTATATCTTAGCTTCACACATGAAGACTGATGAACAACATTTCATAGAGCATATGATCACATAACCATGGTTGGGCTTATAAAGATCAAGACCAAATAAGATCAACATGCCATCACATCTCATAACCTCCGAGCCTCTGGTAACAACCTAGGACTGGTCAACACTAGTTAACTCAAAATCCAAAACAAGAAGCATATATAATACACAATGCAAACACATGTTTTGGTTTACTAAATTCACATAGTTGAATAATGTGTAGGGGTTTCCAGTTTTCTGTTTGCAAGTATACTTCAAGTGTTTTAAGTTTCATTATTTGACCTACAAGTCAACCCATTTGTTCCTCGATAGCATTATCCTTCTATTATTAAGAATTACATTCTAAGAACAACCTAAGGATAAATATTTACTTATTAAATCATTTTATTTATTTGCTAAAATCCATAGTACTAATTGGATAACTCTTCCTTAATGTTACTTCTACATTTCAACATAATCAAAGGACCATTATTCATTTATAAAAGAATCCAATTATCAATCTTCGAATAAGAAGAAGATAACTTTATTTATCTCAATCTATTAACATAGGTACACCATCCATGACCTATTACATCTTATTAGTTTTCAATTAGAAACTTAATTAAGTATTACTAAAGTTTGATTCTTTTAATTTAATCGTTATCATCATTGACAAACATATAATATCTAAAGTCATAGTTCAAGTCATAAGAATAAGACCTATCAACTTCAATATAGATAATCTACAATCTCGTTAAAAGAATTATATCAAATAAATCTCTATTACATAACTTAATTATTAATTAAATCTAATTAACTCTCATTAATTGATTTAATTAATAATTGTATAACCATAGCAACGTTCTAATTATTATCAGTTGACTAATAACCAACTAGAATTTTATAAGTTGAAAGTCAACTATAATTCAATACTCAAATGATCATATTAAGAATTCAATAATAATAATCTTGTTAATAATTAATGACAAGCTATATTGGAAATCTTATTAATAATTCTATACCAACCAAATTCATCATGTTCCCATTTATATTTTAATAATAACAAGTTATAATAAATCCCCAATACCAAGTATTATTATCTCAAATAAGTTTTTCCTATGTTCGTTGATTCAATTAATTAATACTCCTCCAAATTATTAACCAATTCAATTTGATTAATATCTTTTACAGTACTTCAATCAATAAATAGTCTCCACTAGATTAACTCTAATCAAATTTGTTGATAACTATTTAAACCATTATTTATTAATAGTTTGCTAGTCCTTACAAACATTAATAAATAATAAACTCTTCAAACTATACATACTCGATCTATAGAATCCTTCCATAAACTCATTAGTTAATATTTGGCTAACTCTTAACTCCATTAAGGTATTCAAACGTATTAACCTATAACATAGTAATTCAATCTTAATCCAATATCATTTAGAGTTTCTAAATTTAAATCAACATAATATAAATTATCATCTTACAATTACTTAATCAATATTAAAATCAACCATTAGACTCCATTTTTTAATTGTTCTAATAATATTTTGTCTATATAAACGTTGTTTGAAAGAGATCCCTATCACAAACCAATAAGACTCATTGTAGATTTTAACATGAATAATCTCCAAATTCTTAACATTATCATTTTCATTAAACAACTCTAAAATTGTTTAATATATATTAAATAGTATTCAATATACATTATAAAAAGTTCACTATATCTTTTCTTTTAATTTTCTCTCATCCATTTACTTAGATTGACTAATAATTAATTACACTTCTTCTACTATTAAATAATCTTAATTAAATTTGATTTAATTAGATTAGATAATAAACCATATAAAACTAATGCATATTAATAAGATTCTAATAAAGAAAGATTTCAATAATATCTTTAATTCATTCCATGCTTTGATATATTATTTTGTGAAGTTTAAGCATAAAAAATTCTTGGTTATGGAAAATGGAGAAATATCTGCCCTTGAATAAAATAGTCCTAGTAAGACGGCCATATCTCCCTAATGAATCGTTGGATTGGGCTGAAATTTAAATATGTTGGAGAGGGCCAAGTTGCACCACTTCTGACTGGAGCGATCGAATAAATTCGATCCCAATAAAAAGTTATAAATGACTGAGTTCGGGTCTATCCAAGGGGTAGCGACAGGGCAATTTGTGATGAATTAAGAATTTTCTGTTAAAATAATTGTTCTCTAAGTTTAACCATAAAAGGGTTTGTTCATATGCATCTAAAAATATAATTGATAGAAAGATTACATCTAATCATTCTAATTTTCACCATAAAAATTCTATTTTAATTCCAAATCTTGTCTTTCTAATTTAATATAAATTCGAACCCAAACCCGATTAAAATCTAATTTCTTTCTTATTTGGAACTAGGGTTTTTCTATTGTATTCTTCTCAACTAAATAAAATACCTAGATTCCAATTTCAAATAGTAGATTCAATCATAGAGAGTATTTAGACACATAAAATAGATATGATGAAGACAGGAAGAGAAAGAGTGCAAAGGGAATATGAGAATATCACGAGTGCACCTGGACACTGATGCTAATTTGCCATGCCTCAGAAGTCCATAGAAAATCCCTTCTTTCTCCATCATTCGCAATTCTTCCAAGAATCCAAGCCGATCGAATCCTCCAAGTGATTAGAAATGCTAGAAGGAGCATAGAAGCAAGTAGAAAATATATGAGCCTATAAATCTTCTCTCATGTATGTAAGCTTTGAAGCTTCTATTTTTTTGCTTGTAGCTTGTGGCTTCCATTAAGCTTGTAGCTTCCATTCTCCAATTGCTCTCCACGCTATATCTAAGCTTCTATGAATGCCTGAATACAAAGAGCTCTCAAGAAACCTTTGGAATGCTTCTTGATACCGCTAAAAGGTGTCACCAACTAAGCATGGATCTTTTTCAAATTTTTTTGATGAGTCATAAAATTGTAGACACCTTGTGTTTAATTGATGCACTAACCCCTGTGTTGTTGACACATGTTAATTCTCATGCAAGCTTATAACTCCAATTTACTTTACTCTTTCTAATTTAATTTATTTATTTATTAAGTCTCATGCACTAACTTTAATATCTTCACTTTTCAATCTTAATATATTTATATTTTAATCATATGAGATTTAGAATCTTTTAATAATTTAAAAAATATTTTCCACTTTTAAATTTCATTTTCCAAAACTTTATTGCTAAAATATTTATTAGCTTTAATAATAATATTATTTAGTCATTTATTTAAAAATGAGCTCCAAATATATTATTATTAAAATAAATATTGTCACATTCCAAATTTAATATTATAACTTTTATCTTCCAATTTAATTATTTTATTTTCAAATTTAATTATTTTATTTAATTAATTTTTTAATTAATTAAATAAAATAAATATTAAAATACCATATTAATTTTCCATTAAATTAAATCATTAATTAAATCTTTTAATTAGGCTTAATTAATAGAAAATACTCCAAAGACTCACAAAGGTAAAAATACGAAAAACCCATCATAATCAAAATACATACAAATCAAACCAAGGAGTTTATATCACGAATTACATCATCTAATGTATTCGGAGGGTACTCAACTTAGATACTTGTCCTAATTTTTCAATTATAACAAATGGCTCAAAGGGTTAGGATTTGGACTTGAGAATTTATCTCCCCTCTCTTATCATTGAGATAATGTGATAGGGTACGCTCATCCTAGCAATTCAGGGAAGTCGATACCTGGTACCTGCAACCTTCATAAAAACCATGCATGTACAAACACAATATATACTAAACTAAATAAACAATGGTAGAAAGTGGTGCATTGTGTAGATCCCGACTAGCAGGTGGCTACGACTCCCTTCCTTAACCACATAAGACACGCCATACAAAAGCAAACACGCAAGGCAAACACACACACCATACACATGCAAATATGGGGTAAGTATCCATAAGAAAGCACATATGATAATAAATCATCTTAATAATTATCATTAATAATTGAAAGAAATGTAATAATCATCATCAATAATTGTGAACACTAAAAATAATCATCATACATACATGAAATGTAGAGTCTAAGTAATCTCATCACATAATAAACTGAATCCATAACACAATATCCGATAATCTCAAAAGAATGCTGCTAACCAACAACATAAAACTAGTTCTAAAAGAGTTCAGCAACGATAACAAAATGTGAACTAGGGGCAGGCACTACAGTAGAGATAGAAGGAAATCACCACTTTGCAACCTTTAGTTTTAAAGCATAAATCAATTTTAAAATGGACATGTCTGAGCTAGAAAAAGAGATGTCAAGGGATATTGTTTTTGTAGTTTCTTTGTGTAGTGATAAAAGGGATTGCTATATGTCATAGCAATATACTTTCCTCATCGCTCATTGCTATGTCAAGATTTAGGCCTTCTCCATATAGCAATAGAAGAGTTCTCTATATTCTATAGTAATATCTCCTCCTTTTTTATCACCGAAAATAATTATTGCCATGACTTATAGCAATACAACATCTCTATTACTCATTTCTATAATGATTATATTTATTTTTTGTTTGTTGATGATTGCTATATGTTATAGCAATAAGCCTGCTTTATCACTCATTACTATATTGCTTTTGCAGTTTCTTCACATAGTGATAAAAGGGATTGCTATATGTCATAGTGATATATTTTCTTCATTGCTCATTGTTATGTCAACATTAAGCCTTCTTTGTATAGTGATAGAAGAGTTTTCTATATTCTATAGTGATATCTCCTCCTTTTCGATCACCAAAAACACTCATCGCCATGACTTATAGTGATACAACATCTCTATCACTCATCACTATAATGATTATATATTTTTTTCATTTGCTGATGATCACTATCTATTATAGCAATAATCCTCCTTTATCGCTCATCACTACATTTTTTTTGTAGTTTATTTGCATATAGATAAAAGGGATTGCTATATGTCATAGCAATATACTTTCCTCATCGCTCACCACTATGTCAAGATTAGGCCTTCTCTGTATAGTGATAGAAGAGTTCACTATATTCTATAGCAACATCTCCTCCTTTTTAATCATTGAAAACACTTATTTCCATGACTTATAGTGATACAACATCTCTATCACTCATCAATGTAATGATCATATTTGTTTTCACATTTGTTAATGATCACTATATGTTGTAGCAATAAGCCTCCTTTATCACTCATCACTATATTGTTTTTTCAATTTCTTCGCATGGTGATAAAAGGGATCACTATATATCATAGGAATATACTTTCCTCATCACTCATTGCTATGTCAAGGTTAGGCCTTCTCCATATAGTGATAGAAGAGTTTTCTATATTCTATAGTGATATAGTAACTAAAATCTCTTTTGAGCATATTGTGATCGCTATAGTGTATCCTGACTCATGAAGCTTAATTGTTGTAACTATAGTGGTATATGAAACATCAAACAAAGAAACAAATTTTTTATTGAGTGAGATTTTTGATGCACCTGTGCAAAATAAATCTCATTAATGATTAAATGAAATGTTGAATGATAAATTCCAATGCTTATTCAATGGTTCAAGTGAGGTGGGGCATCAAATAAATATACAGAGAAGTCAATGCAGGGTTTGGATGAAACTATTATGCGTATAAATGTATTAGATTACATAATGAAAATATGGATGAGACTGTTATGAGTTTTCAATATTATGACTCGTTAACAATATTGAAAATGTATGAAACTATAATGTGCTTTCAATAATACTCATAATGACTAAAAATACTCATCAAGATACTAACCCTAACCTAATTTTCAAGTCACCTACAACTAGTCAAAAGTAAATTAGCATCTATAATATGGAATATTTTTGTGGGTTGCATCAAATATCTAATATATAAGGTGATATGTAAATTTTTTTGTTTGGATTTGATTGTCTATGTTTTTTTAGCATCAATGTTTCAGATCATGCTTCATGATCCATCATCAAGATGAGAGAATGCATTGAAAAGTGAAACATACAGACCAAGCCCAACCAAAAGGAAATAAAAAGAAAAAGAGTATTGGTCTATATATTTCACTTCTCCATTCTTGCTTTCTCTTATTCTGATGATAAATTGCATTTTTTCTCAACTTACCAAGAGAAAGGGAAACCAATTTAAAGAAATCTATCTTAATCAAAATTTGAAGAGTTCAATACTTGAAATTGACAAATAGAATATTGTTAGCAATTAGACTCCCATCCCTTCATGATTTAAAATTCAAGTGATTTATAAAAAGAGTGAGGTTATAAATTCTGGGTCAACTCCCAACCCTCTTTAAGCCCATCAAGTTGTTGAATAATCTATATTTACACAATTCACCTTAAAAATATGGGTCCCCCAAATTCCTTGTCGAATATTTACTTCCATTGCATCTATTAAACAAGTTTTTGTCAATCCAACATATAAAATCAATTTATAATGCTTCACATGTTCATAGTTTTTTATCTCTTGTCTGTAATTTCAATTATCTTTGTTGTGGTGTTATGCTTAGCAAGGCATTGTGATAACTATCATAAAAGAAGTAGGTGGTTTTTGGAAGACATTAATAAGGCTTGAGTTAATAGGAGTTTTTTTAGCCCAAAAAGAGAAATCCACAATGGAGCTCTCATGGTAGAGATTGTATAGCTACATTTTGGTAGAAATAACAATCTATGAATATTGAATTCATGGATTAGGTGTATAGGAGCCTATTTAACATAAAAACACTCAGAAATTAGTAAAACATTTAACTTAAAAATTTAAGAGAGTCAAAAAGGAAGATACTTACATTGCTATGACCTTTCCAAACCTCTTTCAATCGATCTTTTTGAGATAACCAATATTCATAGAGATTTTTACCTCATAATTGCACAAAAATCCAAGCGAGCGATGGGAGCGGACAACGATGGGAGCGAAGAGAGCGGGTGTTTTCAAAATTTGAATTCATGCAAGAGTGGGAATTCCTTGGATGGTCGGTTTCGGGCCCCTAGACTAGAGCACGGACAACAAGATGGAGGCTGTCTAGCTGCTCCTGGCACTAGGGACAAGTCGAAAAGCGCAGTTGGGGGTCTAGCTGTCCTAATCAAGGAAGCAACCAAGTTTCCTCTGGCCTCCAAATCAAACATGCAAGGACCCACAAAATGGTCCTCTCTCTTCGAGGTTAAACCCTCTGGTAAGTCCTCTTTCCCACCTGTTAAAACTATTCAGAATTCTGTGATTGGTTCTTGTGCGATAGCCATCCCGAATAAGATTATGGATCACAATATTTAGACTATGGCTTCTACTTTGGTTGGGAAATTTCTAGGGCCTAGACCGAGCATTGATGAAGTTAGGCAGCTCATAAAACATAAATGGGCTCTCAAGGGCTAGGTCTCGATCATGGCTATGGCAAAAGGCTTTATGTCTTTCGATATCACTTGCTCAGAAGAAGATCAGGGACAAGTGTTTAGTGGGTTTGAGACCTTCTTCGGGTCCATCCTCTTTCACTCATCAACAATTTGTGGATGACACTATTTTGGGGGGAGAAGCTTCAGTCTGGGAGGCCAAAACCTTCAAAAGCATCCTTAATTCCTACACTTGGGGTTCTGGCCAAGCTATTAACTTAGACAAAAGCTCTTTCTTCTTCCTCAACACTCCTCTAGAGAGGCAGAGGAAAATTGCTCAAATTTTGGGTTGTGGCATTGGGTCCCTACCGGTGACTTATCTTGGGCTTCCTCTAGGCTCCAAACCCCTAGAATCCTTTTGGACTAGCATTATTGACAACTTCAAGAAGAAACTTGCTGGCTGGAAAGGGGCCACCCTCAGTCAGGCAGGTAAATGCACCCTGGTTAACTTAATTCTCTAGAACCTCCCCACCTATACCCTCAATCTCTTTGGAATTTTGGCTAAGTTTGCAGATAGAATGGAGAGGATTCAGAGGGACTTTCTCTGGAATGGAACTGATGACCCCAAGAGATACCACCTGGTAGCTTGGGACCAGGTTTGCTTGCCCAAAAGCCAAGGAGGTCTTGGAATTAGGAAAATTTTGCACCTCAATCAATCCCTCTTAGCATCTTCCAAGGCATAGGGGTCTGGAGGGACATTTTGGCTGAGAAGTACCTGGGAGGCCTATCTCTCTCCTCCATTTTCTAGGGGGCTGAGCTGCCGTTGGGTTCTTACATTTGGAAAGGTATTATGAAGGCCCTTCCCCTTGCCAAATCCAGGGCCAAATGGAAAGCTTGAATGGGAGACAACATCCTTTTCTAGTAGGACAGCTCGCTTTTTCAGGAACCTCTCATTAACCATCCTTCATTTGGCAGATGGGTTGATCAGGCAATAGGCAGATATGGCATGTTGGTTAGGAACTATAGAAATGGGAATGATTGGCACAATCTGGCAAAATTTTTGTAGGATCTTGAGCCTTTGATGACCTCTTTGAATGCTATTAACATCAACCAGATAGGCGACACCTTAGTCTAGGGAGACTCTTCTGGAGGCCATTATACTGTAGCCTCAGGCTATCTTTCCCTTGTGGGAATAGGGGAGAAACCTATTTGGGCCAAGGCCTGGACCCCTGGATTAATGCCCAAAATCAACATTTTCTTTTGGCTCCTCTTGCAAGACAAGATCCTTACCCTGGATAATTTAGCCAAAAGAGGCCAAATTATTCCCAAAAAATGTTGCCTCTGTAAAAATGACCTGGAAATGGTTGATCACATTTTCATTCACTACCCGTTTTCCTCTAGAGTGTGGAGTCTTCTGACTTCCAATATGAACTCCTACTAGTGCCCGCCAGCCAACATCCAAAATTTCTTCATTCAGTGGAGAAGCAACCACAAAGGCCTAGAATCCCAAATTTTGAGTTCCTGGATTATCCCATACTTCTGCTGGGGAATTTGGAAGGAGCGCAACAACAGGATATTCAGAGACAGAGAAGCTCTTGAGGGTATTATAGTAGAGAAAATTGATAGCCTCATGAAAGAGAACTATTCCACAACTAGAGATGGAAACATAAAGGACAGAGGGAAAATTAAGACCAGGAAAGAAGACAGGATCAAAAGAAGACAACAGGCTTCTTGGTCCTTCCCCCCCAAAAACTGGCATAAAGTTGATTTCAATGGAACGTCTAAGGGGAACCCAAGTCCCACTGGATGTGGTGGAATCATAAGAAATAGGTTGGGAGGGGGCATTGTTGCTATTTCCTCCCTTATTGGTCACCAAACCAACCATTTGGCTGAAGCCAGTGTGGCCAGACTCACTGTTAAGCTGGCCCTGGACTCAGGGATCGAACAACTGTGGCTTGAAGGTGACTCCCTAAATATAATTAATTGTATTTTAGGAGTTACCAAACCATCATGGACCATTGAAAGCATAATTGAGGACCTAAAAATGGACTTAAGAAAATTTAAAAATTACCACGTCAGCCATTTCTACCGTGAAGCTAACATGGTTGCTGATTGGTTTGCAAACGTAGTGGTCACATTAAACTCGGTGATGACGTGGGGAAATAATACTCATTTTCTAATGGCAGCTATTGAGCTCATTCAAAATGAGCAAATTCAAGGTACCAAATCAAAATCTTTTTTATGATGATGACACATGCTAAATCATGTTTTAAAAAGGGAATCAATAGGAGTTATGCAAAACCCCCACCATTTCATAATAACATGTACGGATTACACGAGCAGAAGAAAGCCAGAGTTAAACCCAAAAACACGTGCATTAATACTTTCATCCTTAGTGATTTGTCCATCTTTGAGCTCTGCAATTTTGTTCAGGGTTTAGGGTTAGAGCAGCATAATTTTGCAATGGTGGGAGAAAGGATTAGAAGAGAGCCATGGGGAGAAATGAAGAGCTGGAAAGAAAAAGGGAAGGTTTGGAAAAAACTCTAGAAGGGTAGCATAACCAGCTTCATGGTTTCGACATGGGGGTTACCAAGATAATGGTTGAAACTTGGCACAATGGAAAGGTCATAATTGATGGTGTCTCCCACCAAATCACAGAGGGTCTCATTGCGGAAGTGACAGGCTTCTCCCAGAAAGGCATTAGCTTCTTCAGGGATAAGAAGATGTCCGCCAATGCTGTCAACGCTTTCATCAAGAACGATAAGGAGAAAAGAAAAATGGTGAAGATTGACACCTTCTATGACATAGAGTCCATCAAGAAGTTCTGGGGGCTTGTTCTGAGGATCATCATAGAGTATGTCACTTTGGAGCCTAGGTTTGATAGAGTCAGAACCCATCATTTTTTTCTGCTTAATCATTTTAGACATAAAGTGAAAATCTCCTTTCCTTTCTATATTTTCACTTCTATGACTAAGAATATAGAGAGTTACAAAAAATGTCTTGTAAAGAATCCTGCCCTTCATGAAGGTCTTCTGCTCCTCATTTTTGAGTTTCTAAAAACCCAAACAAGAGTTAGGCCCATTGGGGCTTCGAGTGGCTCCTCGGAGGACACTGCTAGCTCAAAATTAGGGGAAGTGCACGTTGTGAAATCTGTCAAGTCTGAAACCCCAAAAGCCAAACGCTCTCCCTGCTTCCCTAGTAGGAAGATCCCCAGGTGCCCTCCCCCTAACCCCCCTACCCCTCATCCTAAGGAGTCTAGTGAGGAGTTAGATACGGAGTCTGAGGAAGCGGATTCGGTGGCAGAGAACAAAAGTGAGTTGGAAGACGATAAGGAAAAAGATAATGAAAAGAAGGAGGTGACCCCCTTGGTAACCTAGGATAACCCCAAGAAAAGAAAATTGGACCAAACCTCTACCCATGATCATCTTAGCGATAACGCTGATTTGCCCCCCAGCACCACTGTGCCCATCTCCCCCCTGGAGATCCCCATTTTGCCCCCAGAAGAGATGATAGAAATTATGGTTGAAAAGGGAGGGGAGGCCATTAGGAAAAATAAGATAAGATCCTGGCAAAATTTCAACATGGATAGTGTTAGTATGGGCTTTGTTAGACAACCTGCTAAAATCCAGGTGTTGGGGGATCTCGACAGTAGCACCCACTATGACGAGCTCCTTGACTCAACTCTTCTAGGTCTCTCTGAAAATGCCCATGAAATAGGTTTCAACTTCCTCAACAATGCAAAGAACAACTTGATTGACAATTTTTGCTCCATCAAGTGGCTTTTTCGAGAAATTGAGACTCTGAAGGATAGGTCCAACCAGACCAACAACAGGAGGGAAGTCAAGGATCATGAGGCCAGAGGTAGTAAAGACCAGGTGGGTAGCCAGAAAAAAGATAGAAGCAAGGACCCCAGTGACATTCAGGAGGATAGAATCACCCAGCTCGAGCAGAAGGTCCAACGGCTGGACTCCATCCACCTGGTTGTGACTAAACAGATTGTGGACACCCTCCATACATTGAATGAAAACATTGTTAATCTGGGGGACTATCTGACCAATACCGATCTTGTGGGGAATGTGGAGCAAAGTATAGAGAACAAAACTAGTCAGGAGGATCCTCAAAAAGAGATTGGAATCCAAGAAAGCCAGGGGGATTAGCTGCATTTCCCCTTGTGACCCAGGAGGAGGAGGTCATCCAAAAGGAAAGCGACGCTGCAAAAATCCTGTAGGCAATGGAGAAGAAGGGACACTAATCTGCCCGCTAGGCTTGTTTCCTGACCTTTGTTTCCTTGGCTTTGGGCCTTTTTGATTCTGGCCTTTTGAGGCTGTTTATATTTTTTTTGACTTTTTATGCTTTAAGTTGTTTAATGCTGTAAAACTTTGGGTTTCAGGATCCCTGTAAAACCTGTTTTCCAAATCAAAAACATTAAAATCAAACATATAAACATATATTCTCAAAAATATAAACATATATTCACACATGTAATAATATAAAGTGTACATGTGTATAATTTAATTAGTAAATGTTGACATAAAATGTCAAGATTGCAATAGACCTCTTTTGTACCAAGTATCCTTGAAGCATGAGTTCTTCCTTGTGCTTTATGAATGATTCTCTATAAAATCAAAAATGCATGTATTGCAATAATTTTTATGATATCAATAGATCCTTTTTATGAATCTATAATTAAAAACTTTACTTAATTCTCAAAGTAAATTAAAATAGAACATGTTGAGAAATTCAACAAACTACTAGACTACTTTAACATGTAGAGAAGAACACAATAAAGAGGCTCTAGGATTAATCAACTGATCAATCCTTTTCTAGGTTTATGAGGCAAGTGGTAAAGCTATAAGATCAAGTATCTAATCCTCCTATAGAGATTCATACCTATACCATAGAGTGTCATCCCATCATTCTAGAATTGCAATGAATTAAATTGATTAATTAATGAAGGTATGCTAGTTTGAGTTTCACTTGGTTTCGGGAATATTTTAATATTCTCTACTTAACAAAAAAAACCATGTGAAGGTGGAAGAACATATGGCCTCACCCCCCCTCTCCCTAACATCAATCTAAATTCCCCATTAACATCTAATTACATACTTCATTCATTCATTCATCCATTTATGAACTATAACATTTAATCAATACAATCACATAACATTCATTAATATGATATAAAATTCATTAATACACAATACTAATCAAGACTTCATTAACACATAAAAATATTCATTAACATGACATAAAAATCAATATTAATATGCAACATTCATAGATAATTACTTAAAATAATGTTCTTTCATTATCCAACAAAGTTTATCAAAGAATAATTTTTTTAAATCATTTTTTTTGTTGTTCTTAGATTTCTTAAGGAAAAGGATGATATGAGAATCAATATCTTCCTCATTCTCCTCCTCTTGTGGCACATGTAATGTCAAATTATGATGCCTCCTCTTGTTTTGAGGAGCACGAGGCTATTGCACTAAAGGGGGCTCTATTGCAATAATAAGTAAATGGGTTAAATTGGTATACTCTTTTTCTTTTTTTACTATTACAAGTATTTTATTAACTAGTAGAACATAACATACATTTTTTTTACCTGACAATGCCACATCATGTACAATAAGATTTTGATCCACCACCACCTCAACATTCTAAACACTTTGAACATGCTTCACTCATTGACCATGATGTTCAACATGCTCTAAAATATTCAAAAAAAGGTTACAAATCAAATTGCAATTGAAGATGTTAAATTATATTCATAGTTATGCAATTAATTTCTAATAGAAAATGAATACCTCCACCACTATGATGCACATCATGGCCTTCATCACACACAAGTTTTGTGATAGGATTTGAAGGCCGTAGTGAAATGTCATACACAATGTTATGTAGTCAATTTATGTTGGAAACTAACACCAAAAAAGAAATATCTCAACTATTCAATTTAGTTACTTTTAATTTGACCTATTTACCTATGTTTCATTTCGTGCACTAGATTCTTGAGTGTGGCTTTCACATTCTTGGTGTAGGCATACAACCATGACTTTATAGCCTTCCTCTAAGGCAATTTTTTATCTGCATACATGGGCTCTACATTGAATATTGTGCCATGTATTTTTTGCTTAATACCATCCATAGGCATTTGCATAATTTCATCTTGACTTTTATTGTGTGCATGGTAATCCTTAAATTGTGCCAAGCTAGTGCACCTGAATAAGCATTCAAGATGAGGAATAATGAGAATATACTAAAGAACCTTGTGAGGCACCTTTTTTTTTATTTGATCTGATCGATATCTACTAATATGATAATCAGGGAATTCTATTACAAATTCATGTTGTTTATGATATAGAATGTGATCATTGGGACATGCATATATTGTCTGACACTTCATTCTAATTTGACTAATAAAGGTAGATAATTCTCGGTATGAACAAGGTAGAATGTTTGATGGTGGTAACAAAAAATCACCTATCAACCTACAATAACAAATATAAATTATTAATATAATGAATAGTAATGGTATGCTAACATTGAAGATGATAAAAATGGCATACCTTAGCATACCTGATATTTCTACATTGCACAAACCATTCATATCCTTCAAGTTCACTAACAACACTATAACAGAGAGAATTTTTTTTTGGGAGCCTTACTATAGGGGCTCATATGCCTTCTCAAGTATAGTTATATCTATTAGAAACAATAGTCCACCAAGTTAACTGGGGGGGGGGCGGGGGGTGAATTAGTTATCTAATAATTAAAACATTTATCAACCTTAAATAATCTTAACCATTTGATCAAAGTAATCAACAGCCACAACAAGATGCACATATACAATTACACTAGATATGTTAACTAGGGAAACCCCAATGGGAATGATGCCCACAAGATGATGTACTGATATAAATACACCTTGTTAAAGGATGGACCCTGTTAGGAGTCTATTACAACATTTAGTACATATGAGTCCCTTCTAGGAGACTTTGAATCCTTGTTAGAAGATTCCAACCTTGTTAGAAGTTGTAGAAGTTAGAAGGACCCACTGTCCAAATAGCTTCTAGCACAAGATCACCAAACTCATTGTCCAACTAATATCTCAACTATTCCTTATAGAATAATTTATGTATTGTACTTTAACTTCTTTTCTCTATCCTATCAATTGAACCAATCACTGTCAAACCTTGTAGACTAGGTCACAAACCTTGGATCCAAGTATCAAACTTTGGATCACACAATAAAACCTTAAAAATAATTTTTCCTTCACTTTCACTCTACTTTTCTTATCTTTGTGTTACACTCTTTGTGCTTCTTACAATCATTCACATACATCAATAAAAGATAAAGGAAAATTTCCTTCCTTTATACCAAATTCATAAAACAATTCCCTAAGTTAGTTGTCACACCTTCTCAATTAATTATTATAGGACTACATTATGAACATGTTACACTTAGTGATAACATTAATCTTTTTCCTTGTAACTCAAATAAAGTTTTGTACATGTAATATTATGATGAGTGAGCTTAGCCACATCATCACAAACATGTCTTCTATACATCTTTAACTTTGGCTTCTTAGAATGGTAAATCTACTATGAGATATAAAAGGTTTACCAGAACATGCATTTGTAAACTCTATCTCATAATAGTCTTCACCGAAACTTGCATAACTTCTTCCAAACTTAATATCTTATACTTCCAAGGTTAGTTGCATATACTAGACACATAGTATAATCTCCCTTCAACCACAGTGGTGAAAGTACTCAATGATCTATTTGTACCTACTTGATCTTTATCATTGTTCTTCTATCAAATACCATAGAGAACTGCTAGGTTGACATCAATGAAAAACACAGTCGTGAATGTAACATATCATCATGATAATGATCTAATAATGTTTCTACCATAATATCCTATATGAATATCATTAGCATTCATGCTTCCAACAATCTCCCCCTTTGGCATTGATGGTAACATAGATGAAAAACATCTAGTTCCAAAAATACCAATTGCAAAAGACTGTTAACCTTTGTTTTCAAATTCTCTTCATCAATAATTTTCAAATCCTTTTTGTGAATCAGTTTCAAAATCTCTTCATCAATCATTCTCCCCCATTGATGCACTTTATATAAAACTATTCTTCATGTTGTAATCTCTCCCTTCAATGTACTCATATTATTTTTCATGTGTAATCTCTCCCCCATTGACATCAATGTAAAAGGTTTCAACAATCATCAAACTTTGCAAAAACTATTTCTGACTCACTCAAGTGTCCAAAGACACTATTCAAAAACAACATCCAAAAAGAATCCTAGACAATTCTATCCATCACAGATACTCCCTCATATAGGAAGGATCAATATTCAGTCTAGATAAATAATTGTGCTCTGTTACACTATAATGATGCACTTTTGTATCATCTATTCTGATGTAGAAAAGGGTATAACCCCTAGCATATCTCACAAATACTCAAAAGTCTCTTTGGGAAGAGGCTAGGTGAAAATATCTGCAATCTACTCTTTGGTGTTTACATATTCCAATCTAATTTCCTTTTTTGCAACTTTCTCTCTCAATGTGTGATACTTGATAGAATTATGCTTAGTCTTATAATGCAACACTAGATTCTTTGACATATCCACTGTGCTTGTGTTGTCACAATGTATGACAATAGGTTCATAGAATTCTATCCTTATATTATTCAATGTCTACTTCATCCAAACAATTTAATTACAATTGTTTGTTGCTGCAACATATTCTACTTCCACTATACTTTGTGAGATATAGTCCTACTTCTTGCTTACCTAAGAAACTGATCTTTCTCCAAGAAAGAAGGCCCCACCATAGGTGCTCTTTCTATCATCCATACTACCTGCTCAATCAACATCAGTATAAGCATAAAAAGTCAAATCATTAGATTTTCCATACCACGATCCTCTGATCATAGATCTGTACTTCTTCTACTCAATAATATGTGTCTCATCCTTTGTAGATAATGTGTGACTAGTTACCATAGGTGTTCCAACAAATTTACATGTTTCCAAACCAAACCTTTTCTGTAAATCTTCCAAATACTTAGTTTGAGAAATAAAGATTCCTTCTTTGTCCTGCACAATCTATAATCTTATAAAATATTTCATTTCTCCTATCGTGCTCATTTCAAATTCCTTCTTCAATTCTTTTGCAAACTTGTCACTTTCATCATCATTTCCTCCAAATATGATATCATCAAAAAAATATTACCAAAATCATTAATCCATCATCAATTTCTTTCTAATAGAGACTACTATCTTCCATACCTTTGCCATATCCAAGCTTTGTCAAATTCTTGTCCAACCTTGCATACCAAGATCTAGGTGCTTGTTTCAAGCCATACAATGCTTTCTTCTATCTGCATACTATGTCCTTGTCATATATTAAAGGACAAACTTTAGGATGTTCTATGTATACATCTTATTCAAGTTCTCCATTTAGAAATGCTGACTTGATTTCTATATGATATACTTTGAATTTCTTATATGTTACATATGCTAAGAATAACCTTACTACTTCTATTCTTGCCATGTGAGTAACCTTTATATACCAATATTTCCTTGTTCCTTACAACTTCAACTTGTTCATTCATCTTGCTCTTGAATACCCATTTAGTTCCTATCACATTCTTGTCTGTTGGTCTGGGGACTAATTCCCATGTCTCTTTCTTTACTATTTGATCCAATTGCAATTTCATAGCTTGCTTCCAATAGTCATCTTTACATGATTCATCTACATTATTTTGTTCAACTTGAGATATCAAACATAGTTCTTCATTTATTTTTCTTCTTGTCATTATACCTTTATCTCTACTTCTAATGATCTACTTGGGTGGATGATTCTTTGTCATATTTTTACCCATAGTAGGAGTTGTTGTCTCAACTCTTAGCTCTATTGAAGGTTTTGAGCTTTGTTCCTACATTAGCTCTCCTTCATTCTGCAAATCATTGTTAGTCTCAAAGAATATTTCATCATTTCTTGGTTTAGAAACAACATTCTCATCATTTGATTGTAGTCAACTCTTCATTCTTTTATCCCGAATTTCTCATCAACTCTTACATTTGCACTTTCCATTATGGTCTTAGTTCTTAGATTATAATATATATAAGCATTTATTTTTAATGAATAACCAAGAAACATACCTTCATCACTTCTAGCATCAAACTTATCAATATCATCATCTCTTTTGATATAGCATTTACTACCAAAAATTCTAAAATGCTTAACTATAGGTGAGTGACCAAACCATAGTTCATAAGACATCTTGTTTGTGTTCTTTCTAACTTGTACTTTGTTCAGAGTGTAGATTGTTGTATTCATAGCTTCTCTCCAAAACATCTTGGATATATTATTCTTAGCTAACTTAGCTCTTGCTACTTCTATTATTGACCTATTTCTTCTCTCTACTATGTCATTCTATTTAGATATTCTTGGAGATGATAACCATCTTTTGATTCCATTAGCTTCACAAAAGATGTTAAAATCATTTGAAGTAAACTCTTCTCCTCTATTTTATCTTAAAATTTTAATTTTCATACCTGATTCATTCTCAACTCTATTCTTGAATATCTTGAACTTGTCAAATGCCTTATATTTTTCTTTAAGAAATGCAACCCACATCATTCTAAAAAAATAATCAACTAAAATCATTAAATACCTTTCACCATAGAATCCTTAAGTCTTCATAGGATCACTAAGATATGTATGTACAATCTCCAATTTTGTTGTAGTAGTAAACTTCTTTTTGGGAAATGAAGTTTTGTTATGCTTTTCAAATACACACTTCCTACAAATTATGTTAGTAGGTTTAACAATCTTAGGAAAATATCTAACTGTAAACATACTAATAGTCTTCACAATGTTGTCAAAGTTTATAAGAAAAAATTACTTATGCCATAACCAACTGTCATCTACCTTGGGAACCAAACATGTCATTTGAGTAGGACTTTGTTGAAATAATTACCTCTAAATCTGATTCCTATTCCAATTACCTTTCCTTCCTTGTCTTTGATCATGCATGTCTTCTCTATGAACTATAACTAATAGCCTTTATCCACTAGTTGTCAAACACTCAGAAGATTGTGCTTTAAACCATCAACAAAATATACATCCTCAATGTTAGTCTTACCATCAAGAGTTATAGGTCCAATACCTTTAACATGACACGTTGCATTATTTCCAATTCTAAAAATGCCTCCATCATGACTTTTGAAGTCATCAAACTTGTTCATATCACCAGTCATATGATGTGAACAAACACTATCAATTATCCAATCATATTTCTTTTCAATCTGTGATATCAAAGCTATTTTCTCTAGACTTTCTTCTTTAATTGCTACAAATCCTATTTCATCATCACTCGCACTTACTGCTTGTTCATCAAAATCTTCTTTATTTTTATATAAACACTCTCTATCTCTTCTAGGTTTGAAATTTCCTTTATAATTTTTCTCTCTTTTAGGACACTTAGATGCATAATGACAAAATTCATTGCAAGTCCAACATTTAAAGATTTTCTTAACATTCTTTTCTCTTCTTACTAGAAGGGCTACTCCTTCTATCTTTTTGTCTTCATCAGATTAGTTGCTGCTAGCAAAGTCTCCTTTAGCACCTGTGCTTCTTGATAAACTAGGTTGAATATTCAAGGCACTGAAAGTTGTTTATATTTTGGTCAATTCTACAAACTATCTAAGTTCATTCTCAACTGCTTCAAGTCTCCCAAGCAATGTCTCCTTTGTGAAATCTTTCATACAAGATATCAACAACTGTATCATTTGAATTGCTAGCTTAAATGGTGGTGTCAAGCTCTTGAATATCTTTCATATAACCTCATCATCTTCTTTGGTTCCTCCTTGAGATCTAATACCTACAGTAATTTCCAATATCTTTCTTACATATGTTCTTATAGATTCATCTTCCATAATTTTATCATCTTGAAATGCACAAATCCAACTTTTTAGCCTCAATTTCTTAGAATGTTCATCACCTTCAAAACTATTTTCCAAAGATTCCCAAATCAAATGAGAAGTATCAAGTGATTTTACCTTATTTTACTCAATTTTAGGAAGTTTAGACAATACTGCTTCTCTAGCTCTCATGTTGCACATGAAAAGATCCCTTTCTTCCTTGGTACAAGTTTCCAAATCACCTTCAACAATGATTGTCTTTGCTAAATTTTTCAAGATACAATATCCTAGACCCATACACAATAGATGTGTCTTCATTTTTTCCTTCCATTTGTCATAATTTTTTCCATTGAATTATGGACTATCTTTCCTTAATATGAATTCCATGGATCTCCCAAAGTTGTTAAGCTTTATCTTTAAGGACCTGATGCTCTAATACCACTTATTAGAAACAATAGTCCACTAAGATAACTAAGGGGGGTGGGGGGGAGTTATCCAATAATTGAAACATTTATTAATCTCAAATAATCTTAACCATTCAATCAAAGTAATCAACAACCACAACAAGATGCACATATACAATTACACTAGATATGTTAACTAGGGAAACTCTTGATCGGAGGGAAAACCCTAGTGGGAATGATGCCCACAAGATGATGTACTAATATAAATATTCCTTGTTAGAGGATGTACTCTATTAGGAGTCTATTACAACATTTAGTACATATGAGTCTCTATTAGGAGACTTTTAATCCTCCTTAGAAGATTCCAACCCTAGTAGGTGTTGTGCCAACCATGTTAGGATTTGTAGAAGACATAAAGACCCATTGTCCAAACAACTTCTGGGGAAAGATCACTAAACTCACTATCCATCTAATCTCTCAACTATTCCCTATAAAATAATTGTATGCACTATACTTTAACTTCTTTTCTCTATCCTGTGAACTGGACCAATCACTATTAGACCTTGTAGACTAGGTCACAAACCTTGGATCCAAGTGTCAAACTTTGGATCACATAATAAAATCTCGACAATGATGTTTCTTTCACTTTCTCTCTTCTCTGCTTATCTTTGCACTTCACTCTTTGTGCTACTTATAGTCATTCACATAAATCCATACAAGATAAAGGAAAATGTCCTTCCCTTATACCAAATCCATAAAAAAAATCCCTAAGTTGACTATTACACCTTCTTAATTAATTATTATAGGACAACATTAAGAATATGTTGCACTTATCGATAACATTAATATTTCACCTTGTAACTCGAATAAATTTCCATACATGTAATATTATGATGAGAAAGCTTAGCTATGTCATCACCAACATGTATTCTATGCATCTTTAACTTCAACTTCTTAGAATAATAAGTACCAGAACATGCTTCTATAAACTCTATCTCAAAAAAATAGTCTTCACTAAAAATTGAATAACTTCTTCCAAAATTAATATATTATGCTTTCAAGATTAGCTGCATATGCTAGACACATAGTATAATCTCCCTTTAACCTCGCTAATGAAAGTACTCAATGATCTATCCATACCAACTTGATCTTTATTGTTGTTCTTTCATCAAATACCACATAAAATTGCTATGTTGACACCAATGACAAACACAGTCATGAATGTAACATATCATCATGATAATGATCTAATCATGTTTCTACCATACTCCCTTATAGGAATATCCTTAGCATTCATGCTTTCAACAATATCAAGACCATCTTCATCATCATTATCAAATGTGCTAGTACCATCATTGTGATCATCTTCTTCAATATTTTCCTCTAACACATTATCATCTTCTTCTATGGGAGCATTATCATTAGCTTGGATATTCACACCTTCATGTTCCTCCAGTTGGAAATCCACATTCACCAATTAATGAAAATCGTGGCCCCCTTCAACATGACCATGTTGCCTACAATGACTCTAGGCTATTGTGATTAGAATTGTTTGATTCTTTAAGCCCTTACACTTTTTGCAAGGAGAATTACATTTATCAACTTTTCTTTGAAACTGAGACCATAATCTAGAAATTGTCTCATTATTTTTTTTTGGGTACATATTGTCAAGCGTGGCCTTTGTTGACAAGAAAATATATTTGCAAAAATATTGGACATGGTGTACTTAATGTTTATATTTGCACATATGGTTTTGAAAGAATAATTTGGTGTAATAAATGTGTATATCTACAAAAATAGTGGACATGTTGTACTTAATGTTTATATCTTCACATATGATTTTGAAAGAAAAATTTGGCCTAATTAATGTGTATATCTACAAAAATATTGGACATATTGTACTTAATGTTTATATTTGCACATATGGTTTTGAAAGAAAATTTTGGGCACCTCGCTCAAATTAACCCATATTATAATCAATGAAAAGTTATCTTCTTACAATGATATTTTTTAATATCCCCCTTTCTATCACTTTATTCTTAATTCTTCTTGAAGATGTAAATTCTTAAATATTTTTTATTTCACTGGTTTTTGAACTTCATCACTAAAACACCTAATTCTTGGTTTTTGAGTGTTTTGGTGTTCAATAATGGAAAAAATGTTTGTTTCACCTTAGAAATGCATTTCCTATAATTCCTAAAGGTTTGGGATTAGTTTGTATCCATTACGATAAAAAATGCAAAAAGTTGTCATATTTGACAAGAAATTACAAATATGCAAAAATGCAATTTTGGAAAGTTGTCAAAAATGTCATTTTGGCCTCCCAATGTCTATAACCATCAAAAATTGGTTTTAACTGATTGGATGAAGGTATTTAAGATTCATTGTGACCATTTCATAATCGATCATCAAGTTGTATGAAAGAATCACCATTTTATGAAGGGCAAAACTCATTTTTTGGAGCAAATTTGTTTTGTACAACTTTGCATAGATTAGTACAAATAGATGATGTACATGTGAAGTTGGATACCTATGTTAACTTTAATTTGTAATTGATTTGGTAACATAGGTATCCAAATTACAATATTCAAGCAATACCTGCCTATGTATTCAAGCAATAAGATACTATAAAATAAGATACTTTAAAAATTACAATATATTATTCAAGCATTAACTTTAATGTGAAGGCAGGTATAGGAAATTTTCTGAATATGGGTTTGAAGCCCTCATTTCAAGGTTTGGAGCCAAGAAATGGCTATAACTTATAATTTCACCATTGGAAATTGATACCCTTTGGTGAAATGCAAGTAGGTAGGATGAATTTTGAGACTTCAAAGGCTCAGGATTGGAAAATCCCATTATCCACTTCAAACTTGATGCCCAAGGCTAAATATGATGACATATTTAGCCTTACAATGCACTATTTGAGCAAGTAATCAACAAGGGAAGATTGTGGGTTAGATTTTCTGGATGGAAAAGTTCATTCTTGGTCTATAGGAGGTCACAAACCAATAGATCAGTTTTATGCACCCAATGGAGCTAGTTCTATCAAGCCCTAGCCTAATTTCTAACCTATAAAATAAAATCCAAAAAATCCTATAATTGGAAATAATTATAATTTGGATTCTAGTAAGAGTTGTCAAAATAACTCATATTTGGAGAGTTGTTCCCTATAAAATAGATTCCATAAAATCCTATATATATGTTGAACAAAATGTGAGAGAGAGAGAGAGAGAGAGAGAGATATTATCATGTGTATGATGATTTTTGAAAATTTATGTTTGGTTCTTTCTAAATTTCTATCAAGAAGATGAGCCTTAGAGATTATTGTCTATTAGCAAGATTTGTTTTTTGGCTTGCTCTTAAACTAGTTGTATTTTATCCCAAGCTCTCTTTTTCTAGAACTATTCAACAACCTCAAAGTAGTTGAATTTGATCCCAAGATCTCTTTTTCTAGAACTATTTAACAACCTCAAAGTGAACATTCAGGATATTAAAGCATGAGGTATGATGACTATGTATGCTATGTATCGAAAAAGAATCTAAGCTATTGATCAAAACTAATTTGATTGGAGAGTACAAGGGCTTGTTTCATATCACAAAGGATACTTCTCACTCTAAAATGTGGATCCTAAACAAGAATTGGTATAAAATGATAAGACAGGGTGAGAAGAAAACAAGACATGACACTCTAAGCCAACCTTATTGGAAAGTAGGCTAAGAAGTAAATTTGAATAAAGTATCTCACGCTCCAAGTAACAAGTGCTATTTTTGATCTAAGATAAGTACTTGAATTGAAACCTTAGCTAAGTTATTCAAAGAATGTAATAATAATGGAAAATAGTAGACACATTTAAAGCCTCAAATATAAGCACAACCCAACAAAATAAGCATACTATGCCACAGTCCTTTCATTGTTGAAATGAGAACCAAGCAATAAGATACTATAAAAATTACAATATTTATGTAATTTCTTGTGTGTATCCATAAATTCTTAGAAGATAATGCAAATACTCTCCCATACTTCTCATTCATCTCTCTACTACTAGCATCACTATGAATATGATATAATTCTAAGTATTCAACTATTCTTCAATTAAAAGAGTCTCAAACACAATTCAATTTAAGAACTTCACAATTAGAATTATAATACTTAGAGTCATTACAACATTAACTACTCGTTTGACATAGATTCTTCATATAATCATGATGAGATTACTATTCGAAAAGCTTTGAATCAAGAATGATCAAGTGTTAAGATGATACAAACTTCACAAAAAGTCAAAGTCTAGACCAATCATAACCTTAACATAATATTGGAAATAGCATATCGATGCCCATAAAATTCAAACATGGTCTGGCAGTGTCTGCTATTTTTTTTTTCAGATCTTCTACATACTTTCATTCTATAGTTATTGCTAGTTGACCTGTTCTTGCATATGCACTTGTTTTTTCTGATGAAACATGATTAATATTAAAAAATCTTGTCAAAAATACAAATATATCACTTAAAAAGGTGAGTAAAGCTAGGCATTAATATAGAAAGAGAGAACCGTAATCATCATATCCAAAGAGAGAAATGAATCCGATAAGTAGCAAGAGCTAAAGCATTAGTATTAGAAGGCAAGTCACTATCATCTATTTATTAGCTAAACTAATTTATAAAACATTCAATTTAGAATATGATCTTGGGGCTTTATTTACCTAGCATCAATATCATTAAGAATGTTTTTTTTAAAAACTCTTCTTTATACGTACTACAATTGTCTATGGATAGCCATAAAAAAACCAACTATATTAATAGGTAGAGTGGAAGAACTTAGAGAATACCAATGATCCACGAGTCAAAGAGAAATGAGGTGTATTGGTGATTAAGATGATGAATGAGAAATATGAACAACCAATTGAGCTTGTGGGGATTATTAACAATAGGATCACCAAAGTCTAAAGAGAGAAGAGAAGAGAATTAATTTGAGGTTTAGGAGGCAAAGGTGATGGAGAAGTATTTGAATTAGTATTATTGTCATTTATTAGTAAGGTAATTAATGATACTTTCATGAAGAAAATATTTGAAATAAGTTGAGGAAAATGAATTAAAAGATGTGCAAGGGAAATCTAGAGCTAACTTCTATGAAAAAAAAAATCCTAAAAAAAAATAGACCTAATTGTAGACTAGTTATATCTAAAGAACACTATTTACCTCAAAAATATCTCCTAAGATCAACCTTTAGGCATAACAAAATCTGATCAAATTTGAGCATAGAAGGTATAGAAACAATTGTATGAGATGAAATCCACCTTTATGAAAATCCTAACAACCTTTATGAAACTAGTGTTGGGTCTTTTTCTCAATCAACTAAATCAATAGCTTAACCACTAGTTATAAAACTACTAGATATGGCCCATTGTTTCTATAGGCACCAAAATTGAATATGCATATGGCCCTACTCTCCCCAAATCTGGCAATGTATTTTCTCGATCCTAATTTGAATAGGAATTGGCACCCCTGGTCACCTACTCTCACAACTAGCTACTTAGCCACTTTGATAATTCTAGCAAATTTCTCACATGTTGTGTCTCGATCTAGAACACTAGTATAAAACTTCTCACCAATGTGATGCCCTAACAAGGAATATCACTAAAAATCTACACAATACAAGATTAATTGAGTCAAAACTGTCAGTTGAGCCATCAACACTAACTTGAAATGGATCATGTGCAAACTGCCACCAAACAATGCTAAATGCATCTCCAAATTCAATTCCCTATAATGTAGACCTCCAAATTAGCTCCCACCCAAAATGTCCAAATTGTGAAATTAATCTCGTGCACACCTTTCTTTATTTTTTGTTTTTGTTTATGAGCCTAATTTGGTCAAAATTTGACTGAATTGGGCTCATAAAAAAATAAAAAGAATTGAACAAGCCAAAAAAAATCCTTGGTCAAAAAATCCCTGGTATATGTATATGTATATGTATATTTATATATGTATATGTATATATATGTAGATATATATAATACATATATACATATATGTACATATATATATGTATATATATGTATATATACATATATATATAGATATATATGTATATATATATATATCTATATACATATATATGTATATGTATATATACATATATATGTATGTCTATATATATCTATATATATATGTATATATACATATACATATATATATATGTATAGATATGTATATATATATATATATATGTATGTATATATATATGTATGTATATATATATATGTATGTATATATATGTATATGTATATATATACATACATACATATATATATATATACATACATACATATATATATATATATATACATACATACATACATACATACATACATACATACATACATACATACATACATACATACATACATATATATGTATATATATATATATATATATATATATATATATGCATGTGATTTTCTTGAGCTACTTATGTGTGCAATGAGTGTGTAGGATATTTTAGCTAGAAACTCTAATAGAGAAATGAAATTGAACCCTATGTACCGATTGTAGAAATCAGGGTTGAATATAACAAAAGATGCAAACCCTGTTGTTCGTATTTTATTTGTATTGTGAGTTGAATGAATGCATCATTTTGTAATAAGTAAATGTTAATGTTTTAAATTAGTGTTTTTATAGTGTCGCTTGACACTTGTGATTTGTATATGCATTCCAACATGATAGTTAGGGGTAACTAAGTAACCTAAAGGTCTTAGTCAGACTAGGTTCATGACCTTTTTGCTAACCAGTTAGTAATCGAGGTTAATTACCCTAAATCAGGATTAGTGAGTAGTCTGCATTTTTGAAGGTTGTTAGAAATTTCTAAAATTTTTCTATCTTTTGATAGGTCCCTAATTAATCCTAAAGGCCAAAAATTATGAAATCTAAGTACTCAAGGGGCATGGGTATGGGTTGGGGGCATTTTCCACCCCCTAGCCCCTTTTGTTGACTTTTATGGTCACTCAAAAACCCCATTTTTGCTTTATTACAAAAATTAAGTGATTTCATCATGGGTTGGATAACTTTAACTCCACCTTGAGGTTAGCCTATGTCTAGTTGAGTTAGAAGACTCTAGAACTTTTAGGCAAGTGGGGGAGTTATTTCTTTTTAGAGATGGTTGAGTTCAGGATCTTATTTAGAGGCAAATTTGAGAGGGTTTGAGTGTTCACCTAACCTCTAGTTTTAGAGTGGAATTTAGGATTGAATGAGAAGGAGAAGTAAGGGAATTTTCATCTCTAATTTGGTCATTTGTCATAACCCAATTTTGAAGTTAGGAATACTTTACCTCATTCTGTTCATGTTGTGTTTCATATTTTAGTTGTATTGCATATGTATGTTTGTGTATGTGTTGAGTATGTTTGGGGAGGGATTGAAATAGGTTTTCTTAAAAAAATTTCCCTTTTGTTCTTCTTTGAATTTTGAAGGGATTGTATGGGTTGTATTGACATTACTCACACTCAGATAGGGAAGAAGTGGCCATGTACGAGGGAAGGTCTTTAGTTGGACTCTAACAATGTAGAATCTCTTCTTAGGATGAGAAGAGGGAGAGAGGGTAGGGTGTTATGGGCCCTTACTCATAAGCTAAATCCATGTGTATGAGTTTTGAAAATTAAAAAATGGAAGAATGGAAGTTCTTGAGTTTTTAGCTCCAAAAGGGCACCTGTTTTGGTGTTGTGTCTGATGTCTCCTATTGGGAAAATCCACCTTCTCCCTAGTCTAGTTCAATGTTAAACCTGTTGTGCAAACCGAGATGGGAGTGAATGTTTGATTTTTTCTTCATGTTATGATTTGTTGTCCCTTGGTCAGTTTTAATTCTCTCCATGATCACCGTGATGTATTATAGAATTCGTAATGGAACCCTTGTTAAGGGTTAGTAAGGAAATTCAAAATTGTATTGGATTTCAAATATGTTGGGAATTTTTCCCTCAGGATAATATCCTATGTAAAAATGTTAGATTTAAACTTATTGTTGAAGTGGTAATGATGTCGAGTTTTCTTACTGGTTCATTCTCGACGAAGCCTTTGAATCAGATGGTTTAATATAAAAAGAGATTGAGTAATATTATTGCATTTGAGTCTTATAGTATTTCAGTTTATGCATGTGTGTATTGAAAAATAGATAAAATGGTGACATGCAATTTATGCAATTTTGAGTTCAATTATGTTAAGGAAAAATTTATGTCTTGGTTGGAACTTCAGTTTAATTTCATGATTATTAGGAGATAAAATAAATCTTTCATTTTTGTTAAAACAATTATTCAATGACTTTGTTTAACTAAATATTTAGTAAATTCAATTAGAAAAGTGAAAATATATAAACCTCCTTGTTATAAAAATAATTTGCTTAGATAATCCACATAGAGAAAAATAGGCTTGAGAAAAAAAATTATTCTTCCTTGTCTTAAAATTCCAACACTTGGAAATTTTTTTGCCTCCTAGGAGTAAAAAGCCCTCTGGATTTTGTATGGGCACAATGATTTATTTCCCATGTAGTAATAGAGAATATTCTCTTTGGATACTTTATTTTAAATCTTAAATTCAATTTTTTTAATTTTATTTTTAGTATCCTAAACATCCTAGGATTCTACCTACTTAACTTTATAGTATAACTCCTATTTATATCTTTCTTACCAAGTAAACTTTAATCATTTATTACATCTGCAAGTTTATAGGTGTCAGATGTAATAGGAGGGAATGAAGTTTTTTTTCTTTTTTAAAGGCAAAGTATTAAAAGGTGGCAGGTTTGTTAAAGTCTTCAAAATTTTTTACTTTTATTTACCTTCCCCATGCCCAATGTGAATTCCTTGTGCCCATGTGTGTGTTTGTGTGTGTGGGGGGGGAATTTATTAAGTGCAGGTTTGTTAAATAAGTTTGTCATTATTCCTTATTTCTCTACCCTTGCTAGGTGTACTACCCTTGTCTTGGAAGATGATTTCAAACTTGACTTCCTTCTCTCTCCTTATTGGCTGACCCTCTTCACATTTTGGTTGGACGTACTTTATGGGAAAATAGACCTTGGGTAGCGCATGGTCTTTGGAATGCGTATCATGGAAGGTTTGGGGGGTAGGGCCAAGTGGCTAAGTGGAAATAGGTGGGCAGCTAGGGTTAGGTAGTAAAGGGTTAGTAAAGTTTGGGGGGTTAGGTTAGTATCTTTTGACATAAAGTTTTAAAGTTTATTTTAGGATTAGTATTATTAAGTGTTAGTTAAAGTTTTAAAATATTAGTTAGTTATGTTTTAGGCAATTTAATTATGTTTTAAATTTTAGTCATTAAATATATTTTTTAAATGTTGGCAATTATAATTTAGTTTTAATTAAACTTAGTTGTAGTTTAGTGTTAGTTTTTAATAAAGTGGTAATTAGTATATGTTAATATTAGAAATTATTTTAGTGTTAGAATGAGTTTAAATATTGGATTGTAATTAGATAAGTTATTTTTATTATTGGTTTAATATGTTTTTAAGTTGAGTTAGTTGATTTATTTAATTCATTTAAAGAAATAATTTTTGAATCATTATGATAGTAATAAGTGTAAAGTTTGATATTGTGTTGTTGTCAAAGGTTATAAAGATATGTTAGTCAGTTGATTTTAATATTTCAAAATAATTAGATTTGTATTTATTTATATTGTTATCTGAATAATTTAAATGTATTATTCATTAATATTTTAAAAGTGAATAAAGGTGACAATGTGTGAAACCTTTTAATAAATTGAAATTGGATTGTTTAAATTAAATAATTGATTTAACAATGAATGTTTAAGTTTAACAATCTAGTCCTACACATTGATTTTTAAACCTTAACGAAATGTCAAGGTATTGATAGAAAAACTTGTTGTTTCCTTGCAATGTACCTATGTCTTAAATGAGTTAAACTTATCAACTTAGTAGATTTAATTATTATTACTTAAAAAAAAAATTTAAAAAAAAATTATGTGTGTTTTTGCCCTCGTATTTTGGGCATGACATTTTGGTATTAGAGCCCATGTTTCAAGACTAGGAACCTAAAACCATTATGCTTCTGAAACTTAAACTAAAATTTAAATTGTGTAGGATGCCTCCTATTACACAAAGTAACTGATGAGGCAGAGATCGTAGGGTGAGAGATGGTAAATTGGAATAGGAGGATGGACCACCACCTCCACCACCACCACGGAACCCGAATCAGGACATTTTGGATGCCTTTAGACATTGATTGGTGTAGTTTAGCAGAGGCTACCACCTATAGTACAACCAAGGCAACATATTCCCAAAGTGGAAACAAAGGAACCCAGAGGAGGTAGGGCCGGTGGCAGAGAGAGAAGTAGGAGTCCCCTATTGAGGCAGGTAGAGGGACAGGGAAAACATGAGGGTGATTTGATACATCAAAGAGAAGCACCACTCGATAGACCTCCTAGACATGTAGGAGATGATATCAGGGAGTTGATACGACTCTAGCCACCATTCTATACTGATTCTACTAAGGGACCAATAGTAGAGGCTTGGTTATAGAATTTGCAGTAGTGCTTTGGATTACGTCCTTATGGGAGTAATCTAAAGGCATGTCTAGTAGTCCATCAACTAAGATGCCTCCAATTGGTGGCATCAGGAGGAGACTATAGGGGGAGGGAGAATGGATACCCTCACATGGGAGTCATTCTTGGAGAGATTATGGGAGAGGTACCTATCCAAGCACTTTAGATAGAAGCAGATAGAGGAATTTCATTCTCTATATCAGAGGGGTCTCATAGTAGCTCAGTATGAAAGTAGATTTCTCAAGTTCCTTCTATATGTTGAATACATGAAGGAAAAGAAACTATGAGTACATCACTTCATCATGGGACTAAATTTCTCACTCCAAAGTCTAGTTTGTTTGGCCTTCCCTACCACCTTCAGATAGGTAGTTGAGATAAAACTAGTTGCTAAGGATACTCAGGGTAGAAAAAAGTCACAGGATCGATCTCAAAACCAAAAATCTACCCAACAGAAACAACCTTGGAAAGGGAATCAAAACCATATAGTAGGGTCCTCTAAGGGCCAACAGTCTCAACAACAGAAACCAAAACAATAGTCGTAGAAACCTTCATAGGGTTATCAGGGCTCCAAGCCCAAGCAGTGGTAGTCACAGGGTCCCAAATAGGATCTTAAGGTATAGGCCCCATAGTCACAGTCAGTGAAGACTCAACAGTCTTCCAAAGGTGGATATAGTGGATCTAGCAGGTCAAGAGACCCATAGCATTCTGGATCACAGGGTGTACAATCTTATACCTGAGGGCCATGCTACACTTCTGGTGGCATGGGTCATATAGCTAGAGAGTGTCTATAGGGACAATCATCTATGGTGGTCAGAGAGGGGCTTTTTTAGAGCTAACAATTAGTGATATGGGTAGATACCACAGATTTTTTTTAGTGGTTGACAACTGCTAGGCTGAGTATTAGGCCATAGTTATCGAGGCCATAGGTATAATACAAGGTAGTATGGTTGCTATTTTATTTAATTCTGGAGCTATTGACTCATTTATATCTCCATATGTAGTGGAGTGTTGTGGGCTAGTGGAAGTTAGAAATGGTGTCAGTTGGGAAGTAGAGTTAGCCTTAGGAGCCAAAGTGTCAGTTATTTCCATGGTGCATAGTTGCTTGATTCAGATTGGAGACATGTCCATGATGTCTGATCTACACATTACCCCTCTAGGTTCTTATGATAGTGTCCTTGGCATGGAATGACTTTATGCCCATAGTGCCAAGATGGATTGTCAACAGAAGAGGGTAGGATGTGTAGACAAGTTTGGGATCTCTAGAGTGATCTTTGGGGTAAAGAGACCAATATCCCTTCATATGATTTTTGGTATGCAGCTTAGGCAATGCATGTGAAAGGGATGTCAATTTTTTGCTATCACTATTAGTGTGAGAGAGAAAGATTCAAAGGGGGAGCCATCCCTCGATGATCTTCCAATCTTGCAAGAGTTTGCAGATGTGTTTCCTTCAGAGCTCCCTAGTATGCCTCCACCTAGAGCAGTAGATTTTCATATTGATCTTATGTTAGGAGCTGAGCCAATATTGAGAGCACCCTACAGGATGACTATTCATGTGCTCAGTGAACTAAAGAATCAGTTGGAGGAACTCTTAGAGAAAGGGCATATTCAACCTAGTGTGTCACCTTTAGGTGCACCAGTGATCTTCGTAAAGAAGAAGGACCAATCACTTAGGTTGTGTATTGATTATCTATAGTTGAACAAAGTAACCATCAAGAATTGATATCCTCTTCCTAGAATTGATGATCTCTTCGATTAGTTATAGGGTGCCTAAGTATTTTCAAAGATTGATCTGAGGTTGGGTTATCATCAGTTGAGGATTGTGGATAGTGATATCCTCGAGATTTCATTTCGTACAAGGTATGGTCACTACGAGTTCACCATGGTACCATTTGGTCTCACAAAAGCTCCAGCTATATTCATGAGCCTCATAAATGGAGCATTCCATACTTTTTTGGATAAGTTTGTAGTTGTATTCCTTGATGAAATTCTGATATATTCTCGTGATGAGAAAGAACATGAGGAGCACCCGAGACAAGTATTGTAGAAGTTGAGAGAGAAATAGTTGTATGGTAGCTTGTCAAAGTGTGCGTTCTATATACTTGGGATACATTATTTGGGTCATGTCATATCAGGTAATGGTGTCTCTGTAGACCCATTAAATATTAGGGCCATCATGCATTGGCCATGATGCAGGAGCATCCAGAGGTATAAGGGCAATCCTATGTCACCCAAAAAAAAATGTACTTAGACTTAGTTTCTGTTTCATGTCTTTACATTTTTGGATACCCATTTGGGTCAAATAAAGGTTCCAACTCTCATAGTTCCACTAGCAATGTGTTTGAAAATCCCAAAAAAATAGGAGCATGCAATTTGGCCATCATTTTGGTGACCTAGAAGGTGTGAATTGGCCAGATGAATGTAATTGTGATTTAGAGCATTCCAAAAAAAGAATCAGGTCAAAAGGCCCCACGGTTTGAAAGTTATTGCAATTTTTTGAGTTTTGGAGACCTCCTAAGAATGCTTCAAAGTCAGGTCTGGGGCATTAAATGACCTCAAAAAGGGTCAAAAAATGGGGGACGAGTGAAGCTCATCCATAGGGCTATAAAGCACTTCGAGAGCTTTCCAAAAATGTAAACGGTTCATCAATCGGAGCTACGGTTCAAAAGTTATGCCTCCCGGAAAATCGGCTACCATTTCTAGATTCTTCTAGATTTGCACTGACTTCTAACACAGCTTCTGGAACCTTCTATTTTGTCGGTGGATGCCTACTAGCACTTTCTAGAATGTATTCCTAGTCCTTAACCCTCCAAGGTCTATTTAAGGAGATTTTTGGCATTGTAAAAGGCAGTTCGGAGTGGAGTTTGAGAGGAGGTGCTAAAAGGAGAAATATTCTCCAGATTTATGCTATTGTAAGCCCTTAGGGCATGTTCTAAAGTTTATTTTCTCTGTACTATTTGTACTAGCTTATTTTCTCAGTTAATATAATTTCCCTTTTCTATTGTGTCCATTCTGTTCTTGAGTTGTGTCCCCATCAAGTGGTATGAAAGCATACCTTTGTCAGTGGTAGTAGAGCGTGCCTCCATCAAGTGGTATCAGAGCGGGTTTTCCTAAGTGTGTAGACAGAGCGCCGACTGTGAGGCAGTTTGGACTAGGACTGTGTGGTTGTGGGTTCAAGTTAGAAGATGCCTCCATGAAGACAGCATGGCGAAAGGGCCAGAGCTATTGATCCTGAGGAGGTTAGAGCCCTCCTGAGGCAAGTACAAGCATTGCAAGAGGAGCTTCGTAGAGGAGCAAATGTTGCCACAGGTGACAATAGTGAGGATGATAATGAAGAGAAAGTAATGGGACCAGAAGAGGAAGTTGACGGGGAAGTTTTGAATCCTGTAGAGGAAAGACTTTTTAGGGCCATTACTAAGTTTGGGAAAAGACCTACAATTGAAGTGGGTATATTTTCAGGAAATCTGAAACCAGATGAGTTGATCGATTGGATCAATGAACTGGAAGAATACTTTGAGTATGAGGATATAAGGCACCCAGATAGGGTTAAGTTTGCAAAGGCCAAACTGAAAGGCCATGCCAAAATCTAGTGGCAAGAGGTTCAACTGGAAAGACTTAGAAGAGGAAAGGAGAAGATCACAAGATGGGATCGCATGGTGGACAAATTGAAGAAGCAGTTCATTCCTGTGGACTACGAGCTTGATTTGTTTAAGAAGATGCATGGGTTAAAGCAAGCAAGAAGATCAGTCCAAGAATATATAGAGGAGTTTTACCGACTCTTGATTAGAGCAGGGCATGCAGAAGAAAATAAGGAGAAGGTTGCTCGTTATATCAGTGGGTTGCGACCTAGCATCCAGGAGGAATTAAGTCTGGTAAGAATGACCAGCATTGAAGAAGCATACCAGTTTTCCCTACAAGTTGAAGAGAAGCCAAGTAAAAGGTTTGAAGGAAAACAAAGAGGGTGTGGTCAAGGAGGAAGGGGAAGCGGTAGATCATCTGGAGGCCGCAATGAAACCCAAAAGAAAAATGAAGATGTGGGTACTAGCATAAACTAGAGGAATGAGGGTTTCAACCGCTCCCATGATCAAGACTTTGGAAATAAAAGAGGAAGAGGTAGAGGACGTGGACAAGGAAGAGGAGGCTTCTGTGGTACCTATTTCCATTGCAATGAAGAAGGTCATCATGCCTTTGAATGCCCTCAACGACAAGGAAGGATAGATAGGAGAGCTGAGGGCCAAGCTAGGGTTGGTCATGTGGATGAGGATGCACAATCATCACATTCAGAGGATGCAGAAAGAGGAGAGACCTTGGTAAAGGAAAGAGTCCTACTAAGTGGTGAGAATGAACCAGGACAATAGAGGAGTTTGTTCCATACCAGATGTAAGTGTGAGGATAAATGTTGTGATGTGATCATTGATGGTGGTAGCACTAATAACTTGGTATCAGAAGAGATGGTCTCTAAGCTGAAGCTCAAGAGGGAGAAACATCCCCAGCCCTATCAAATTTCTTGGGTAAAAGATGATCATAAGGTCTTGGTAAGTGAACAATGTTTAGTAAAATTCAAAATTGGGAGTTACCATGATGAAGTTCTCTGTGATGTTATTTCGATGGATGTTTTCCATCTATTGTTGGGTAGACCATGGCAGTTTGATAGACATGCAATAAATGATGGACATGCAAAAACATACTCTCTAACAAAGGATGGAGTTTGCCACAAATTGAAGCCCATGAAAAAGGAAGGTGAAAAGGTATGTAGCAGTGCTAGGATTTCTCTTGTTGATGGAAGGAAGTTTTTAGATAGCACGAAACATCAGCATATATGCTATGCTTTGATTCCTAGGAAAGATAAAGAAGGTAGTAGTGAAATACTATTTGAAGTTTCATATTTACTAGGGGAATTTGGAGATATTATCTCTGATAATGTTCCAGATGGATTGCCACCAGTAAGGCAAACCAGTCATCAGATAGATCTGATTCCAGGAGCTAGTTTTCCTAACAAGGCTGCTCACAGGATGACTCCTACTGAAATAGAGGAGCTAAATAGATAGGTTTAGGAGCTGTTGAGGAAGGGCTTGACTCGAGAGAGCCTGAGTCCATGTGCAATACCTACAGTACTTGCACCAAAGAAGGATGGAGAGTGGAGGATGTGTACAGATTCTCGAGTTATAAATAGCATAACCATCAAGTACCAATTTCCTTTACCAAGGATGGATGATCTTATGGACTGCTTGAGTGGAGCTCAGTACTTCACAAAGATAGATCTAAAGAGTGGCTATCATCAGATATAGATTCGAGAAGGAGATGAGTGGAAAACAACCTTCAAGACTAAGGAGGGTCTTTATGAGTGGTTAGTCATGCCCTTTGGATTGACGAACGCCCCAAGCACCTTCATGCGGCTCATGAATGAGGTACTTAAGAAGTTCTTGGGAAAATTTGTTATTGTCTATTTGGATGATATTTTAATTTTCAGAAAGACTTTGGAAGAACATTTACTGCATATTCGTAGTGTCCTTGAAAGGCTAAGGGAAGAGAAATTGTTAATTAATCTAAAGAAGTGTGTCATTGCAAAAAGGGAGTTAGTCAATTTGGGATTTGTTATATCACCTGAAGGTCTCAAAATGGATCCAAAGAAGGTAAAAGCCATCTTGGAATGGCCTACTCCAAGGTCTGCTACTGAGGTAAGATCATTTCATGGTCTGGTTAGTTTTTATAGGAAGTTTATTAAGAATTTCAGTGGCATATGTGCACTTCTAACTGATATAATAAGAGGGGATAGAAAAGAGTTCAAATGGACTACAACAGCTGCGAGAAGTTTTGAATTGCTGAAGAAGAAGGTGACAGAACAGCCTGTGTTGGCACTTCCAAATTTTAGAAAAGTGTTCCAGGTGGATTGTGATGCTAGTGGTAGTGCTATTGGGGCTATATTAAGCCAAGAAGGTAAGCCTATTGCATATTTTAGTGAAAAATTGAATGATGCAAAGAAGAAGTATTCTGTTTATGATCAAGAATTATATGCAATAGTTCAGGCCTTAAAGAAATGGAGGCATTATTTATTGCCAAAGGAATTTTTTTTGTATACTGATCATCAGGCATTACAGTACCTAAATAGACAAGGTAAATTGAATTAGAGGCATATGAAGTGGGTAGAATTCTTGCAGAGTTATACATTTGTATTGAAGCATAGAAGTGGAAAATCTAACAGGGTTGTAGATGCACTAAGTAGGAGACAGTCACTACTTATAGTAATGCAGGTTGAAGTAGTTGGGTTTGATGAACTCACGAATTTGTACCCTGAGGATCCTGATTTTGCTGAAGCATGGAAAGCTTGTAAAGAGCCTGTTGCTGTAGATAGAACAAAGTGGTTAGATTATTTGATTCAGGATGGCATGTTGTTCAAAGGTAGTCAATTGTGCATTCCAAGGAGTTCCATGAGGGAAAATATGATTAAGGAGAAACACAGTGGAGGGATGGCAGGACATTTTGGTCGAGATAAGATCATTTCCATTCTTAGAGAACATTATTTTTGGCCTCAAATTTCACAGGATGTGAAGAAGTTCGTACAAAGTTGTCAGGTTTGTCAAGTTGCCAAGGGGTTTAGTCACAATACGGGTCTTTATCAGTCGTTGCCTATTCCATCAAGGCCATGGGAGGACATAAGTATGGATTTTGTTCTTGGATTGCCAAGGACACAAAGGGGTAATGACTCAGTATTCGTGGTGGTTGATAGGTTCTCCAAAATGGCACATTTTATTCCATGCCACAAAACTCATGATGTTGTCCATAGTGTAGACTTATTTTTCAAAGAGGTGGTAAGACTACATGGTCTTCCAAGGAGTATAGTTTCTGACAGAGATACTAAATTTATGGGGTATTTCTAGAGGACATTGTGGAAGAAGTTGAGAACAGACCTAAAATTCAATTCCACACATCACCCACAGACTGATGGTCAAACAAAAGTGGTAAATAGAAGTTTGGGCAATTTGCTGAGATGTTTAGTTGGGGATAAGCCCAAGGGATGGGATTTGATTCTACCATAGGCAGAGTTTTCTTATAATAACTCTATAAATAGGAGTACTGGAAAATCACCATTCCAAATTGTATATGGGAATAGCCCAAGGATTGCACCAGAGCTGAGAAAGATAGAACAAGGGGAGAGGACAAGTGCTGAAGCTGAGGAATTTGCTGAACATATCAAGCGTCTACATGAGGAAGTTCAGGAACACATAACCAAGATGAATCAAGAGTATAAAGCTAGGGCTGATCAAAGGAGAAGACATAAGGAATTCCAAGTAGGAGATTTAGTCATGGTACACTTATGAAAAGAAAGATTTCCAGCCGGTACTTACAACAAGCTGAAAATGAAGAAATTTGGCCCCTGCAAAATTTTGAAGAAACATGACTCAGGAAATGCATATGAAGTGGAGCTGCCAGATGGTATTCAGATTTCTCCCATTTTCAACATTGCAGATTTAACAGAGTATCATGATGATGGTGCAGACGAGGAGCTAGTGTTAGAGCCATGTCCAATTCTTGCTTCTAAGAAGGAGGAGATAGAAGACATTCTAGATCATCGTGTGGGTAGGAGTACCAGAAACAGGCAGTATGAAGAGTATTTGGTCAAATGGAAAGGACAACCAATCGAGGACTCAACTTGGATTTTAGCAGCTGAGGTTTCCCATTTGGGATTTCCTCTACCATCCATAAAGTGACAGGGTTACTTTTCAATCTACCCTGGGTGTCTGATGCAGGAGCATCTAGAGGTATAAGGGCAATCCTGTGTCACCCAAAAAAAAAATGTACTTAGACTTAGTTTCTATTTCATGTCTTTACATTTTTGGATACCCATTTGGGTCAAATAAAGGTTCCAACTCTCACAGTTCCACTATCAGTGTGTTTGAAAATCTTGAAAAAATAGGAGCATGCAATTTGGCCATCATTTTGATGACCTAGAAGGTGTGAATTGGCTAGATGAATGTAATTGTGATTTAGAGCATTCCAGAAAAAGAATCAGGTCAAAAGGCCCCACGGTTTGAATGTTATTGCAATTTTTTGAGTTTTGGAGACCTCTTAAGAATGCTTCAAAGTCAGGTTTGGGGCATTAAATGACCTCAAAAAGGGTTTAAAAATGGGGGACAAAAGAATCTTGTCCATAGGGCTATAAAGCACTTCGAGAGGTTTTCAAAAATGTAAACGGTTCATCAATCGAAGCTTCCCGGAAGTTCGGCTACCATTTTTGGATTCTTCTAGATTTGCACTGACTTCTAATGTAGCTTCTGGAACCTTCTATTTTGTAGGTGGATGCCTACTAGCACTTTCTAGAATGTACTCCTAGTCCTTAACCCTTCGGGGTCTATTTAAGGAGATTTCTGGCATTGTAATAGGCAATTCGGAGTGGAGTTTGAGAGGATGTGCTAAAAGGAGAAATATTCTCTAGATTTATGCTATTGTAAGCCCTTAGGGCATGTTCTGAAGTTTATTTTCTCTGTACTATTTGTACTAGCTTATTTTCTCAATTAATATAATTTCCCTTTTCTGTTGTGTCCATTCTGTTCTTGGGTTGTGTCCCCATCAGGCCAGCACCCATTAGTGTCACTAAAGTGAGGAGCTTCATAGGACTAGTAGGATATTATTGATGCTTCATTGTGAGATTCTCTAGATTAGCAAACCCAATTGTATCTTTTTAGAAGAAAGGGAAGAAATATGATTGGATAGAGAAGTATTATAGAGCTTTTCAAGAGCTCAAGAGAGCCCTCATGAGTGTACTAATCCTAGTAGTGCCAGATCCTTTTGTAGATTTTGTGGTGTGCACCGCATCTTTAGATGGTATAGGTGTAGGCCTTATGCAGGATGGACGACCTATTTCCTTTGAGTCTAGGAAGTTGAAGCTTCATGAACTCAATTACCCTACTCATGACCTAGAACTTGTAGTAGTGGTTCATGCTTGAGGTGGTGACACTTCCTTCTAGGTCATAGATTCGAGCTTCATTCTGACCACCAAAGCTTGTAGTACATATTTACTCAGTCAAACCTTAATGCTAGGCAGAGAAGGTGGATGGAGTTCCTTTGTGAGTACAATTTTGATGTTCATTACATCAAGGGAAAGGAGAATGTGGTTGTAGATGCCTTACGTAGAAGATGCCATGAGCTTTCATCTATGACTACTTGCACAAACTTGAGAGAGCAGATCCTATAACACTTGCCAGCAGATGAGCTTTATGCAGAAGTTAGTCAAATGGTGCATTCTCAAAGACCCTTAGAAGGGAAGTATTTAGAGAATTCCTTAGAGTCTGACAAACTTTTGCATCATAGGGGATGTATGTATGTACCTTCCATTAGGGGCTTGTGTGAGCTCATTGTACTTGAGGCTCATAGAACACCTTATGCAATGCACCCCAGTGTTAAGAAGTTACATGCAAATTTGAGGTAGTTATATTACTGGCTAGGCATGGGAGTGTAGATTGCTAGTATTGTTGTGAGAAGCCTCAAATGTCAAAGGGTGAAGGCAGAGCATCATCATCCCGATGGGCTTCTTCAGTCTCATTAGATTGCAGAGTGGAAGTGGGATGCTATATCTATGAATTTTATTGTTGATCTCCCCATGTCATCTCACTGCCATGATGCCATTTTGGTGATAGTTGACACATTGACCAAGGTTTCCCATTTGTCACTCGTGTGTACTACATACATAGTATGAGACATAGCATAGGTGTTTTTGTGGGAAATTGTAAGACTTCATGGCTTTCCCTGTAAGATCATCTCAGATAGAGACTCACTATTCACTTCATCCTTTTGGAGAGAGTTGCAAGAAGCATTGGGAACTAGGCTCAATTTCAGTACAACATACCATCCTTAGGACGACAGTCAAACTGAGTGAGTGAATTAGGTTTTGGAGGACATGTTATGTATGTACGTGATGGAACATTAGGTCAAATGGGACGAATACTTACATCTTGTCGAGTTTTCCTATAACAATGGGCACCATTCCTCCATAGGTATGTCACCTTATGAGGCATTGTATGGAAGACCATGCAAAATGTCATTGAGTTGGGATAGGATCAAGGATCAAGTATCTATTGGTCCTTAGTTAGTAAAGGAGATGGAGTAGTAGGTGACCCTGATTAGATAGTGCCTGAGAGAGGCACAGGATAGGTAGAAGAAGTATGCTGATGCGAAGAGGATAAATTGAGAGTATCAGGTTGGAGATAGAGTTTTCTTGAGGGTTCTTTGCAGGTGGAATGAGACAGATAGCTAGTGCTAGAGCCTATCCATATTATTGTTTGACGAACTCTAGCTCTTCAAGTCTAAGAGCTAGACCAGGTTAGGGTCCAGTGGGATAGTTATGATGAGGTCATGGCTTCATGGGAGGATGCAGCCTCAATACAAATATATTTTTTATGAACTCAAGGAGGAAGTTCATGCCTAGTGGGGGAGGATGTGAGGCCTTGCCCTGACCCATCGTAGCATAGTTGATACATTATTATTTTGATACTCATGACTTGATATGTCGAGACACTATTGGATACACTAAAAATTATTATGTAATCTTATGTTGTGTGATGTTTTACTTTCAGATATTTGATTATGTTACTTAATGTTTTATGAACATGTATACTGATGAAGTAGTCTAGAAAGTGAATTTAGAATTAACACTTTGATTATGCAAATTTAGTGGTGAAGTATATGAATATATTTGAGATAAATAGTTAATTAATTGAAGGATTATGTTATGAGTTATGTGATTTCCTTGATAAGTTATATGTGTGTGTGTGTGAGAGAGAGAGAGAGAGATTTTCTTGAGCTACTAATGTATGCAATGAGTGTGTAGGATATTTTAGCTAGAAAATCTAATGGAGAAATAGAACTAAACCCTATGTACCAATTGTGAAAACCAAGGTTGAATCTAACAAAAGATGCAAACCTTGTTGTTCGTATTTTACTTGTATTGCGAGTTGAATGAATGTATCATTTTGTAATTAGTAAATATAATTCATGTTTCATAAGAGTGTTTTTATAGTGTCCCTTGACACTTGTGAATTGTATATGCATTCCAGCATGATAGTTAGGGGTAACCAATCAACCTAAAGATCTAAGTTGGACTAGGTTAGTGACCATTTTGCTAATCAATTAGTAATCAAAGTTAATTACCCTAATCAGGATTAGTGAGTAGTCTGCATTTTTGAAGGTTGTTAGAAAGTCCTAAAATTTTCCTAGCTTTTGATAGGTCCCTAATTAATCATAAAGGCAAAAAATCATGAAATCTAAGTACCCAAGGGGCATGGGTATGGGTTGGGGGCATTTTCCACCCCCTTAGCCCCTTTTGTTGACTTTTAAGGTCACTCAAAAACCCCATTTTTGCTTTATTGCGAAAATTGAATGATTTCATGATGAGTTGGAAAAATTTAACTCCACCTTGAGGTTAGCCTATGTCTAGTTGAGTTAGAAGACTCTAAAAAATTTAAGCAAGTGGGGGAGTTATTAATTTTTAGAGGTGGTTGAGTTTAGGATCTTATTTAGAGGCAAATTTGAGAGGGTTTGAGTGTTCACCCAACCTCTAGTTTTAGAGTGGAATTTAGGATTGAAGGAGAAGGAGAAGGAAGGGAATGCTCATCTGAAATTTGTTCATTTTTCATAACTCAGTTTTGAAGGTAGGAATACTTCACCTCATTTTGTTCATGTTGTGTTTCATGTTTTAGTTGTATTGCATATGTATGTTCATGTGTGTGTTGAGTATGTTTGGTGAGGGATTGAAATAGTTTTCTTAAATGTTTTTCCTTGTATTTTTTTTTGAATTTTGAAGGGATTGTATGGGTTGTATTGGCATTACTCATTCTCAAATAAGGCAAAAGTGGCCATGTACGGGGGACAGTCTTTAGTTGGACTCCGAAAGTGTAGAGTCTCTTCTCAAGATGAGAAGAGGGAGAGAGGGTAGGGTGTTATGAGCCCCTATTCATTATCTCAAACCATGTGTATGAGTTTTGGAAATTAAGAAATGGAAGAATGAAATTTCTTGAGTTTTTAGCCCCGAAAGGGCACCTATTTTGGTATTGTGCTTGACATCTCCCATTAGAAAAATCCACCTTCTCCCTAGTTTGGTTCAATGTCGAACCTATTGTGCAAATCGGGATGGGAGTGAATGTTTGACTTTGTCTTTGTGTTATGACTGGTTGTCTCCTGGTTAGTTTTTGTTCTCTCCATGATCATTGTAATGTATTGCAGAATTTTTAATGGATCCCTTGTTAAGGGCTAGGAAGGAAATTCAGAATTGTATTGGATTTCAAATATGTTGGGAGTTTTTCCCTCGGGATAATATCCTATGTAAAAATGTTACATTTAAACTTATTGTTGAAGTGGCAATGATGTCGAGTTTTCTTGCTGGTTCTTTCTCGGTAGAGCCTTTGAATCAGGTGGTTTAATAGAAAAAGAGATTGAGTAATATTCTTGCATTTAAGTCTTATAATATTTCAGTTTATGCATGTGTGTATTGAAAAATAGATAAAATGGTGACATCCAATTTATGCAATTTTGAGTTCAATTATGTTAAGGAAAAGTTTATGTCTTGGTTGGAACTTCAATTTAATTTTGTGATTATTAGGAGATAAAATAAATCTTTCATTGTTGTTAAAACAACTATTCAACCACTTTGTTTAACTAAATATTTAGCAAATTCAATTAGAAAAGGGAAAATATATAAACCTCCTTGTTAAAAAAATAATTTTCTTAGATAATCCACACTTGGACAAAAATAGGCTTGAGAAAAAAATTATTCTTCCTTGTCTTAAAATTCCAACACTTAGAAATTTTTTTGCCTCCTAGGAGTAAAAAGCTCTCTGGATTTTGTATGGGCAAAATGATTTATTTCCCATGTAGTAATAGAGAATATTCTCTGTGGATACTTTACTTTAAATCTTAAATTCAAAAAAAATAAATTATATTTTTAATATCCTAAATATCCTAGGATTCTACCTACTTAACTTTATATTATAACTCCTTGTCTCTATCCTTCTTACCAATAAACTTTAATCATTTATTACCTCTACAAGTTTATAGGCATAAGATGTAATAGGAGGGAATGAAGTTTTAAAAAAATTAAAAAATGAAAGGCAAAGTTTTAAAACGTGGTAGGTTTGTTAAAGTCTTCAAAAAAAAAAAAATTTACCTTCCCCTTGCCCCATGCAAATTCCTTATGCCCACGTTGGTGCGGGGGGGGGGGGGGGGGGGCGGGGGGCGGAGGGGGGAGGTGGGGGAATTTATTAAGTGTGGGTTTGTCTAATAAGTTTGTCATTATTCCTTATTTCTCTACCCTTGCCAAGTGTACTCCCCTTGTCTTGGATTATGATTTTAAACTTGACTTCCTCCTCTCTCCTTATTGGTCGACCCTCTTCACATTTTGGTTGGACATACTTTATGGGAAAACAAACCTTGGGTAGCACATGGTCTTTGGAATGCGTACCAAGGAAGGTTTGTGGGGGGGGGGGCATAGGGCCAAGTGGCCAAGTGGAAATAGGTTGGTGGCTAAGGTTAGGTAGTAAAGGGTTAGTAAAGTTTGAGGGGTTAGGTTAGTATCTTTTGACATAAAGTTTTAAAGTTTATTTTAGTTAGTTTATTATTTTAGGATTAGTATTATTAAGTGTTAGTTAAAGTTTTAAAATATTAATATAGTTAGTTATGTTTTAGGCAATTTAATTATGTTTTTAATTTTCGTCATTATATATATATATATTGGCAATTATAATTTAGTTTTAATTAAACTTAGTTGTAGTTTAGTGTTAGTTTTTAATAAAGTGGTAATTAGTATATGTTAATATTAGAAACTATTTTAGTGTTAGAATGGTTTAAATATTGGATTGTAATTAGATAAGTTAGTTTTATTATTGGTTTAATATGTACTTAAGTTGAGTAAGTTGATTTATTTAGTTCATTTAAAGAGATAATTTTTGAATCATTATGATAGTAATAAGTGTAAAGTTTGATATTGTATTTTTGTGAAAGGTTATAAAGATATGTCGGTCAGTTGATTTTAATATTTCAAAATAATTGGATTTGTATTTATTTATATTGTTATCCGTATTCATTAATATTTTAAAATTAAATAAAGGTGACAATGTGTGAAACGTTTTAATAAATAGAATTTGGATTGTTTAAATTAAATAATTGATTTAACAATGAACGTTTAAGTTTATCTATCTAGTCCTACACATTGATTTTTAAACCTTAATGGAATGCCAAGGCATTGATAGGAAAACCTATTGTTGTCTTTCAATGTACCTATGTCTTAAATGAGTTAAACTTACCAACTTAGTAGATTTAATTATTATTACTTTAAAAAAATAAAAAAATTTATGTGTGTTTTTGCCCCTTGTATTTTGGGCATGACAGGAAAATCCACTCTTGGTGGATATATGTTTAGTTGTTGCTTATCTCTTCGCATGACTCCTAGTCATCTTGATCACCTTATATACAAGGCACTTCTATGATGTATTCATCCAATTATCTGATTAATCTATTTTCATTTCATCATATCTTTTCTCTCTTGTGCTATCTCTTGAGCTTGTAGATCTTGGCATTTCATTCTTACCTTAGAAAAATTCTTACATGGTATCAGAGGTATACCAAATTTTTACATTGTATAAGAGCCATAGGAGTTTCATTGCATAGCCATTGGAGAGATTTTTTTTGCAGGTCAAGATTGGAGCTTGTTAGTGCAAATCAAATGTTGGCATCACATTCTAAAGGTCAAAGAACCCCTAATTCAACTTTTTTTTCATCAAAATTGGACATCTGAGGTGAAATATAGAGTCATTTGATTTTTGGAGGTGCAAAGGTGGTGATTCAGGAAAAATAATTACAGATTTCATTTTCAAATAGTGATATGTCCCTCATATGGACTCCTTTTTTCGAGCATTTTTTTTTTTTGGGATAGAAATTTTTGATCTACACATTGCTATAGGTTATTTGTAATCTCAATTCCTGATTTTTCTCTAAAAATTGCAAATCCCAATTTATGTAACTTCAAAGGCTTAATTTGAGCTCATATGGATGCATATTCAGGTGCTTTTTTTTTTTTGGAAGTGCATGATTTTTTATCTACTTTCCAAATCTGGTATTAGTTTGGTGTAATTCTAAATAGACATAGTACTTTCAACATTTGGTCATTTTTGGCCTATTTTGGCACTTGTAATTATATCCTTTAGAGATTTTATATGTTATATTGTTGAGTTTGATATAGATTCATATTTTTTGTTGTAACAATTAAAAATAGAAGTCTACTTTGGCTCATTTTGACAAGTAGAAATTGTACATGTACTAAGTATAAAGTGCCAAAATGAGGGGTTCTTTGATTGAGTGATTTGGAGGTGTGTCTTGAGTTTTTGTGCTTCTCTTTCTCTTGTGTTTTTTTTATATTGCATCATGGGTTCTCCCAGGTTTCCACTTTTAATTCCACATAATTATGGTACATGGAAAATTAGAGCATGGAGTAAAATGATTGTAAAAGGTTTAATTGATTATGTTGATGGAACCATGGTTGCACCATCTAATCCTAATAAACTAAATGAATGGAATCCCAACAATATGGTTGCTATTGGTACTTTGAGGAAGTAAGTACATGAAGATCTTATCTTCCATATTGATAATTGTAAAATAGTAAAGGAAGCATGGGAAAAGTTTTCTAGCTTGTATGCAAAAGTAGACAAAGTGTCATATCCTCATTTTAAGATAGAATTTTAATAATAATTAGATAATACAATGTTACTAAATAAATAATAAAGTTATATCAAAACTAATACCAAAATATAAAATAAGAAAATAATAATTATTTAATCTATATTATTAATAAAATAATATTTAATGTGATATTTAAAATAATTAAAAAATAAGAAAATTTCAATGAGCAAAGAAAGAAATTAAATTAAATACGAGACAATATTGTAGAAAGTATGTTAACTTTCTAAATAGAACTTAATACTAAATAAAATAAACACAAATAAGTAATATAACATAGAATAATATAAATTAACTAACTCTAATGAAGTGTTAAGAGATGTTTAACAAATAGACATGACTCCTTAAAATTAAGATATAAAAGGGAGGAGAGTTTATTTTAGAGAGGGAAAAAATGAAGAGAAGAAGAGAGGATTTCAAAAAGGAAAAATGGAAGAGGAAAGTAATATCATGAAGAAAATAAGGAAGTGACCTTTAAAAAAATGTATGAATGATATTGAAAGGATGTGAATCTTCGAAAGGATCATAATTATGAATAGTTGTGACTCTTCAAAAATATTGTGATTATAAAGTACTGAGATTTTTCCAAAGGATTTTAGTTATGAAGTGTTGTGACTTTTCAAAAGGATTATAACTATGAAGTTTTGTGACTTTCCAAAGGATTTGCATTACAAAAGGTTGCGACTCTTGGAAAAGAAGAAGGTAAGAAAGGTATTTTTATGGATTATATTTGTTTAATTATATTTATGTATTTATTTATATTTATGAATCATACTTGTGGATAGTATTGTGTTAGCTCATGGGATTAACAAAATGGATATTAATGAGACTCAAAGCATGGAGCACAGAGATATTAAGATCTCCATTGTCTGTCATTACCGAGAATCAATGTGAACTCAAAGCATGGAGCATAGAGATACTAAGATCTCCATTGTCTATCATGGCCAATAATAAATGTGCCAAAATATTCTAATGTTTTCAAACATGTACATATGTCATTGGCCTTGGATAGAGGATGCCCATCCAAGAAGAATCTTAAGGGGTGTGCTCCTGAGATGACAACGAGGTAGCTATGAGCTAAGAAGCCCGATCTGCAGACATCCTTAAGATTGGGGTTAACTTAGAGGGTAGAATAATATAGTTAGTTTTATTATTATTGTGATTCTAACATTTATTTTGTAGGTATTACTTGTCCCTAACTAAACCTATTAGTGGGGACATTACACAAAGCTAAGGGTTTTGAACTTGAAGAAAATCTCATGTCATTAGATCCAAAGGAGTTTGAGACAATTCAAGACTATATCACCAAGACACATGAGCTAAAGGTCAATGGTTAAGGATTGTGGAGTTACCATAGAGGATGAAAAATTGATCTATAATTTGATGAGAAAACTTCCTCCAGAGTATACCTCATTTGTTTTGAGCTTCAACACTCATAAGTTGACCTTAGGTTCTTCCTACACCATGCATTCATTTGATTCCTTTATAGAGATGTTGATGGTAGAACAATCAAATTTGATGAGAATGGGGATTCTCAAGTCTTCAAAGTCCAAAGCATTGGTGGCTAGTAAAGGGAATCAAGGAAAAGAATCTAACAAGAAGAAAAAATCATGGCAATAAAATTCAAAAGAGAAAGAGCACTCAACCTCCTCCACACAAGACAACTCCAATAATAATGGAAAATCATCCAAGAAGGAGTTTCTTACTTGTGCATATTGTAAGAAGAATGGACATGAAGAACATCAGTGTTATAAGAAGGAGATAGATGAACTCAAGAATCTTCTTAAGAAGAATCAAATTGGTCTACCATCAAGAATGACCACTTCATTCTCTTCACATTTAGATTTTGATAAAGAAAAGGATCACATGGGAAAAGGTCAAGCCTTAGTTGCTACTTCAAGTCAAGATTCAAGGGCTTCTCATCATATGGCATCTTCACAGTCTATGTTTTCATCATTTGATCCTTGTCATACTCCACCTATTTTGATGGGAAATCATACTCTCATGCATGTGATTGGGAAAGGAACTATTGATAAGGAGGAGAGGTAGTTCAAAGATGTGTTGTGTGTGCCTCACCTAAGTCATAATCTTATTTTCATATATCAACTCACTCATGGAGATAGAGGAAGGACTATGGAATTCACACCTAATTCAATTTTTATCAGACTTTGGGACTAGATAGATCATTTCTACAAGGGTGGTTGATAATGCATCTCATCTATACTACTCAAACTTTGGTCATGATGATGATAGTGATTTTTCAATAGATTTTGATCATATTTCCAGTGATGATTCAAATTTTGAGGAGAACTTTGGCTACTTGAACTTGCTTGTTCTCACATGTGATCAATTTCTTGAGCCATTTGATATTGTATCTACTATTGTTCCTAATGACACTTGTATTTACATAGCCATGGATTCAAGTGATTCAGTGCAATAAGTTATTTAATGTCTTCTAGATTTAGTTTTATGGGATGACTACTTGATAGACATTTCTAGTTTATTTTTGGAGTCCTACATTGCTGATTTGGAAGACACTATTGATGACATCCATCCTCTCTTTGGTGAAGATAATCCTTCTTTAGTTGTTGTGAGGAAGCATGTTGACACTCATCTTCATTCTCTACTTGATCAATCTTTTGAGGTTGACATGATAGTAGATCCTTTGATACAACAGTTGGAGGAGATCACTTTATTTTTAGAGAAGATATTTGAGTCTTTGATACATGTTCTACATTCATCCTCAATTGAGCCTGATTTGTCTTTTTCAGCAGAGTGGCATATTACACGTGATTTGGAGGAGGCACCTTTCAGTATTGACATGGGTGTTGGTGTAAATAAATATTTACTATTTACACTTTACTTAAGTTTACTTAGGATAATGTATATTCATATTAGTTTCCATTATAGACACCTAGCAGTTTGCATATTCATATGAGTTGTCATGTAGACAACACTATAGTTTGCACTCCAATTGAGCACATGTTGTCTACTACATCTCTTTGTGAGATACACCTTTACATTCTTATCCTCTCATTATTGCATGTACATTCATGCACAGTGGAGGATAATCTACTCTTGGTGGACATGTGTTTAGTTTTTTCTTATCTATTTGCATGACTCCTAGTCATCTTGATTGTGTTTATATACAATGAACTTCTATGATGTATTCATCTAATTATCTGATTAATCCACTCTCATTTGATCATAGCTTGTCTTTCTTGTGCTATCTCTTGAGCTTCTAGATCTTGGAATTTCATTCTTTCCTTAGGAAAATTCTTACATGGTATTAGAGCTATACCAAATTATTACACTTTTCTTATGTAGTTCAATAATTAAATTTGATGGGTGTTACATGCCTACTATCAAGTTTGGATTACAATCTATCAATATAAAGTGTTCCAATTGGTTCACTAGAATTCTATTCATTCTACCATAGTATAAGGTTTGGCTATGCCATTTCAAGAAGATTTTGAGGGTGGTTTGTTAAAATAGTGACACAAGTTTCAAGATTTTTGGTGCTTTAGTGTATGATATTCATCATGTTGATGACACAGTCTATCCAAGTTACCATTTTGATCATTGATTTGGTTTTAGTTACTTCATTTGCAATAGAATATAATGATTAGTTACTACAAGAAATGATTAAGAAATATTGCTAATGGTCTACATATCTTGTATGGTGGTCCACATAGTGCTTAGTTTTTGTATAGTGATAAGAAGATAAATACTTAGCAATTTTATTGATAACTAAGCCAATTAGATATGCTCCTTCAATTTTAGTTGATTGTGACCTATCTTATTTATATTGGAGGATGGTACACCACATTTTAAGGTTAGATAAGTCTTGTTTGGAACATATTTATGATGATATTAAATGTACATTTATGACTAACCTATGTTGTCTTGCACATTTAATTTGTTAGGTCATATTTGTGTTGGAATAACTAATGTTTTGAATGTTGTCTAAGATATATAAGGAAGAATAAATCATTTGTGGAGATATGAGATTTAATATAAAGTTGACAAGTGATGAAGTGCTAAATTAATCAATAATGTATTAGATGATTGTGGAATGTGCAAAATATATGTAGAAATATTTTTGGGCTACAAAAAAGACTCCACAATTGTTCTTATTCTATTTTTTTTCATTGTAATATCATTGCATCTTTTCCTAAAGAGGTGATTTTCAGTTTGAAAATCCATTTCATATTAGCTTAGGAGAGTGCATCTTAGCCTACAAATCTATTCAAGGAATAGTAAGCCAAAAAAAACTTTTTAAAAAGTTATTTTTATATATTATGAATTGATCTACACCTTGGTTTTTCCCTCCTTTGGTTTTCTACATAAAAAACTTGATTTCTTGTGCAGTTTATGTTGTGTATTCACTCTTTACTTCTAAAAAAAATTATGGTTTAAAAGATAATAAATGTTTAAGTTTAAGTTTATGTTGTTTCAACTTCCTCATTATAATATTGAGTGTGTTGAGCATTTTTCTCACCCTTCTTGTAAGAAAACTCATATTATTATCCTTATATCTTTGTATCTAGTATTTTCACATCACCATTGGTGGGTCCATCCACTCTTTAGATCCATGTAATAAAGGCGCAACACAAAAGTAATCTAATTATGATTCTAAGATGAATGATTTTCCCACCACATTGATGTTTCTAGTCTAACAACTCAATATCAATGCAACCTTGGTCTATGAATCCACATAAACAATGGTGGTATCTTAGACAGCCAATTGGTGTATAACTTGTTATATGATACTATATGTTATTGATTGGAGAAGTACAAGAAATGGACTTGTTTGTAGTCATCTACACCATTCAACCTCACAATGTGTTTTTCTTGAAACATTCACTTGCTATTTTAGTGGGTACCAATAAACTAAATAATTAAAAAATAAAACAAGTAATAGTGAGAGATATGATGTCAAACTTTCAACATTGTGGCCATCATTTTCTAATATAATTTTTAGGAATTTGTTCATTTCAAGTATAATCAAAGTTTAGTTATACACGCAACATGAAATATCCTATTTTTAAATGTAATGTTCTTTCTATATTTTAAGCTTTTACTATGTACTTGTTCTATGTATATAAAACTTTTATTTTTATTTATTGAAGAGTTTACTAGACATGTTAATGCCATAATGTTATTTCTTCAAATATTTCTTAATTTTAGTAACACATCTTCAAATTTATTTTAGCTATTTATAATTGTGCTTATTTGTTTAATTAATATTTGAAGTTGGGAATATATTTTTCCCTTTTCATTTGGTAGCCTTTTAATTGTTCTATGAATGTTATCTTATATAATTCCTTCCAATAATGGTGGATGACATTTGTAGCTAATGAATGCTAAATCACATCTGATGAGTAATATCCAATTATTCACTTAGATTTTCTATTTATTTCATGCAATGTTTCTTTTCTTTCTAAAAATTTGTTTGATATAATCCATTGAAAATCTCACAAAGAGTTAGCTTATGAAATATCTAGGGTCATCCTACAAACTAAATTGGGTATTTGTAGGATTCCCATGTATGATGTAGATTTATACATGAGTGTAACCTTGAACATTGACAATTATTAACCTCAACCTTCCAATTTGATACCCAGTTATAGTGATTTAAAAAAAAAAAAAAACAATATCAATTTTAAAATCAATAAAATATATATTTTCAAAACATAACATTTAAGGTCTATAAAAAGAGTACTTTTATTTTTTACACAAAATTTTATGCATGTGAATAGGAGTGTTGGGAACATTAAACTTATTTGAATATATTTTTAAAATATGTCATTTATGCTTGAGTGATGATGTTAGAGTAATAAGATATTGCCTTATTAATTAAATCATTTTGATTTAATTATTAAGTCACTTATTATCTCTAGTTTACTTAAGCTAAACTTTAGGTATGTAATAATTAATTATTTTATTAATAATTATCATGTAACCTAGATTTTTCCTATTAGGGTTTTGATCTCCTTTTATAAGGATTGATCTCTTTGTAATTTTATTAATTCACTTTTGATAATAGCAGTCTCTTTTTTTGCTCATCAAGAATGTCTCATCTATGGATTTGGGAATTCCAACCTCCATAGCTTTTGGTTTCTTTCTTTCTATGATAGGTGTTTGCATGCAGGTGATTCTTTGGAGCTACGGGGTTGATCTTTTGTCAACTTCAACATGGTATCAGAGCTCCAGATCTTCATGCCTTGTTCTATTTATGAGAGGTCTGGTTTGTCTTTCAGATATGTTCTTTTTCTTTCAAAGAGTTTCATTTTTTAGAGTTATTTTGTATTGAACCTTGGGGCTCACTAATTTTTGGTCTACTTTGAGCATAAACAAAACATCACTGTTGAGCTTAGAGTGCCCCAAAACCCCTATTTTCATATAAAATTTGTCAAATTTGGACACAGTTGGAATCTGAGGCAAACAAATTGCTCCCAAATTGAACATATTTCCTAATGTAGAGATTTTCTAATTTATTTACACATTTCCCGAGGCATCAATTTTCAACTTTTTAGCATGCAAATCAATTTTTATTCAAAAATTGAGATTTTTGGCATATTTCCATCGTTGGCTACTTTCTAAATTTTTGCATTCAAATCAAGATTTTTAAAATTTGAGATTTTGGCACATTTCCTAAGGCAATGATTTTGTGATTTTTGGTACGAAAGTTGAGATTTTTGCATGCAAATTGAGATTTTTGGGTCATTTAAATTAAGATTTTTGGGCACACAAATCAAGATTTTTTGGACATGCAAATCGAAATAGTTTTAGTGCATCACTACCATGCTTCTTGAAGCATTTTGGCATGGATCTCAATACAATGAGTTTTTTTTCTTTTTGATCACTTTTTTGACCTACATATGGTTTTTTGGCTATAACTTGCTCACTTAGACTCTGTTTTCGATCCAAAAGAAGTGCTGGAAAGATGATTCAGAGCCCATCATGATGGTGTGATTTATTTGGAGTTTGATGTTGTTTGGTGGCCAATTTTGGATGTCAAAGTAAAAAGTTCTATTTCCACTCTAAGAGACATATTTTTGTTGGAAGCATGAATGCTAATGATATTCCTATGGGGGAGTATTGTAGAAACATGATTAAATCATTATCATGATGATAAGTTACATTAATGACTATGTTTTTCATTGATGTCAACATAGCAGTTTTCTGTGGTATCTGAGAGAAGAACAACAGTAAAGATCAAGTTGGTATGGACAGATCATTGAGTACTTGCAGTAGTGAGATTAAAGGGAGATTATACTATGTGTCTAGCATATGTAGCTAACCTTGGAAGCATAAGATATTAAGTTTAGAAGAAGTTATGCAAGTTTTGGTGAAGATTGTTTTGAGATAGAATATGTTCTAGTAAACTTGTTATATCTCTCAGTAGAGTTGTTATTCTAATAAGCCAAAGCTAAAGATGTGAAGAAGACATGTTGGAAATGACACAGCTAAGATCACTCATCATAATGTTACGTGTACATAAAGTTATTCAAGTTGCAAGGAAAAATATTAATGTTATTACTAAGTGTAACATGTTCTTAATGTGGTTCTATAATAGTTAATTAAGGTGTAAGAACTGACTCAAGGAATTATTTTATAGATTTGATATAAAGGAAGGATATTTTCCTTTATCATGAGAAAAGGAAGTATTGATGAATGTGAATGATTGAAGAGTAGAATGTGAAGATAAGCAGAGAAAAAAGTAAAAGTGAAAGAAACTTCATTGCCAAGGTTTTATTGTGTGATCCAAAGTTTGATACTTGGATATGAGGTTTGTGACCTAGTCTACAAGGTCTGATAGTGATTGGTCTAGTTGATAGAATAGAGGAAAGAAGTTAAAGTACAATACACATAATTATTCTACAAGGAATAGTTGAGAGATCATTTGGATAGTGAGTTTGGTGATCTTGCTCTAGAAATTGTTTAGGCAGTGGGTCCTTCTATTTTTAACAAATTCTAACAAGGTTGGCATGACTCCTAATAGGGTTGGAATCTTCTAAAAAGGAATCAAAGTCTCATAACAAGGACTCATATGTAATAAATATTGTAATAGACTCCTAATAGGGTCCATCCTCTAACAAGGAATATTTAATTTAGTACTTCATCTTGTGTGGGCATCATTCCCACTAGGGTTTTCCCTCTGATCAAGGGTTTCCGTACTTAACATATCTAATGTAATTGTCTATGTGTAGCTTGTTATGGTTACTATTTACTTTGGTTGAATGGATAAGATTGTTTAAGGTTGATAAATGTTTTAATTATTGGATAACTAATTCACCCACACTACCCCCCCAGGCCCTCTTAGTTATGATTTTTCATGGGTTATACTATCTATTGTATCAGCCTTATGTCTCTTGTGATATTTTTTGACATCCTTTTATAGTATTTTTGCAAACACACTAAGATAAAATGTCACTTTATTTTATTTCAAGATCTTGCACGTCTTTGTGTTTTGTTGTACTTGCACTACATTATAAAGTTCCTTGGGGGGTTTCATGTTTCCTATTTTTCATCTTCCTTTATCAAGTGAGTGTTCCTTCTATGGTATTAACCTCATGATGTGTCAATTACATGTTCTATTATAGGTGTTTGCACTTCTTCTGCGCTCTCGATGTTCCTGGTTCTTCTTTCTATAATAGATATTGCATTCAGTTTTAGTGTTCATGTCTTACCTCATAGCATTATAGGGGGGTTATGTTGGTTCTATTGCTTTATTGGTTCAATGTAGTGATCTATGTATTCAGTATTTGATCCTATGTACTAGGTGATTATAATGGGTAGATACCTATTCATTTTGGTGAGATGGATCATTTACCATATAAACATTCTTTCATTCCTATTTTTGGAGGCTATGAAGATACCTTCTATCTTTGATTGATCGGCTCATCATACTTAGTCTTCTCTACCTAGTCATGTTCTATACATTAAAGGTTCTTCATATCAATAGTTTGGCAATGTATGTAGCTTCATGCTTTAGTGGTGTTTTTGATGATCTTCTTTTGTTCATATCTTCTGGAACGTTCTTTCCATCTCTTTTTGGAGTAGGGTTTTTCCCATGTGGTTTTCTCTATTTCTCCTCTTTACAAAGATTTGGTTGTGCTTGGGTACCTCATTAGGCCTTGTTGCCAAGACCTAATTTGCTTTCAGTAGTTGTTTCAAGGTTTTTAGCTACTCCCTAAGTTTATCTTAAGCGGGGGTGTTAGAGTAATAAGATATTTCCTTATTAATTAAATCATTTTGATTTAATTATTAAGTAATTTATTATCTCTAGTTTACTTAATTATTTTATTAATTATTATCATGCAACTTAGGTTTTACCTATTAGAGTTTTGATCTCCTTTTATAAGGATTGATCTCTTTGTAATTTTATTAATTCACTCTTGATAATAGTGATCTCTCTTTTTACTCATCAAGAATGTCTCATCTATGGATCTAGAGAATCAACTTTATCCAGAGAATCAATACCTTCACCAACTTTTGACTTTTAAGTGCCATTATTCATGAAATTCTTAAATATACTATATATTAATCAATAAGACTTTAGAGTAGTAGTATTATATGAAAAACTTTATGTGTTTATACCATTTAATGAAACTTTCTATTGTACTATTACTAGTTATCTTAATATACATTAGTTATCTCTTTAAATGAATTACATTTTAAAACTTATTCTCAATAACATTGGTCAAAAAGTAATATCACCATTCTTCTTAAATATTACACCATCCCTACATCATCTATGGACTTATGTCTATGTCACAAACTATATAGTCCTTCTACCTCCTTTTACTATTGGGTATAGTTAGTTGGGTGGACCCTTCTTTATCTACTACTTCTTTGCTTCATTCTTTGACTCATAATGTGCATCTTTCTAAGCACTCTACCCCTTGTGTTGATAGTCTCCCTAATGAGACTTCACCACTTGGTCATCCTTGCAATGGGGACTATTAATTAATGTGCATTTATCATAGCTTATACTTGTAAAATCCAACACCCTAACTATTAATTTTTTGTTGATCTCTCTTGATGTCCATGAATTTAGTTTTGCAAGCTTAGCATGCACTCATGTGTGTGCTCAGACACACACACACTCAAATTAATGCATCAACTTTTGAGAGTCATAACTTTTGAATTGGATATGGGTTTTATCTCAAATTTTTACAGTGGTTGCGTTAGGACGAATTTGATGGTCTAACAATTTGTCTTTGCTCCATTATGTCTAGAAAAACTTATTTTCAGGTCCTAGCGAATCCATTTAGATCCCCAAAACTTTGGTCTTGTAATCTTTGTGCTTTTTTTAGAATTTGAATCTTGTAATAAATTTCAATGAGTATTTCCAAATTCAAATATTAGCTGGAAGATCTATTTGTCATAGTTTAAGGAAAGTCTAGTTTTATTTTCAGCTTTCTAGAAGTTAATTTCAAAGGCTACTATTGTCACAAAAGTTTGTACCCTCAGCTAAAGTTTAACTTAAAGGTAACCTTGTGAAACATGTACACAATATCCAAGCTATGGGACTTGAACTATGAGATTGAGTCTCTAGAGAAGGCCAACTTCCTTATTATTAGGATGCACCTAACTACTCTTTGAAGGAAAAGGGAGAAGGAAATGCATGAAACCAAACTAAATCTAATCTAGAGGGGTGATACACCAAATAGAAATGGTTACAAATTATCCTTATATACACAATACATTAATGAAAAACCCAAATATATAGGTCCTAACTCTATTCTACTTCTTATAAACTAATAAAAAGATTGAAAGAAAGAAAATTTCACAATACAACCCTTATCAATAGATTAAACACAACATGTAGAATCAAGGGAAATATAAAAGAAACATTCAAGGAGAGGCTAGATACATGCACAAACTAATGAATGCTAAGAAGAGGTAAGAAACCATCTATTTCATTAATGGAAGACAAGGAATACAGTTGTAGAGCACAAGACTACTACAAGTGAACATAACATAATAGAGCAGAACCCTTTTTACATATTTACAACTTTCTTTTATAGAGTTAAGGTGGAACTCAAATATCTCGTTGAAACCTTAAACTCAACCATTGAGTTCAAGTTGTAGAAGAGAAATAACTATTGATCATAGAAAGATCTGATCAAATGTACGTCCCAATGCTGAAAAAATATGATCTTTGTGTACAACGTAGGCCCTAAAGAGACAGAAATGGTGGCCATAATTGATTTGACTGCTAGATGGATATCATGGTGGTAGAGGAATGAAATCTACATTTATTAGGTGTGAAGAACACCAAAAAGTGGTTTTAGGTGATCAAAGGATTTGTTCACCATCAATGAGCCACTTTGATAATGTTTTACAACATTTCCAGGTCAGTTGTGTCATCAAGGAAAGAATTCAATAGTTAACCTGTCATATGGCCTCATATCTTTGAACCATCCCACTAGATCATCATCTGAATTTGAAAAATCTCCCACCTGGCCAACTTGGACATGTGGCACAATCACATTTATCTCAAACCATTGAGAACACCCATGGGTCATAGATCTTCATCATCCCTTATACATTATTGATGGTTATCTTTTAATCAATCATTATATCTCCACCATTGATCTTTGGCTTAGAAGCCCAAGAGCAAAATTGTTTACTTAAGTTCCAAGACATGTGGCCACATTTCGGGCTCTTGAAGCCTTGTCTTCCTTCAATCCATCAAGACCTCCCAAAATGCTAACACTTGTTCACTGTGTGACGTCATTATTATACCCACCATATATCTTTTGTTTTCCCATGAGAACACAGGCATCATCAAATCAAGAAAGAACTAATGGTGGAGATTCCATTTTGAAGCCTCATTGTACTATCCTCTTTTGATATTATTCAAAATCCTACAATGCTGACATGTAGCCATCACTATGTCACCACCACCAGGTCCCACTGAAAATGGATTTAGGGAAAACATGCAAAAAATGCATGATTTAGTTTAAATGAATAGGGCGTGGTGATCAACACTTAGAGTGATTGAACCTAACAAGGAGACCCAACTTAAGTGGCACATGGGTAATCGAACCCCTCAAAAGGTAATGCAAAATTATATCATTGAAGGTGATAACTAGGGTTTTAGCCACATTCTTGGCACACTGCACAAACTTGACACCATGAATAGATATCTCTAATCAGATTTCAATGATGGTGATAAGAGAAAAGTGGGGAGCTAAAAATGGCTAACATTTTTGGTGACTTAGAGGAGATGCTTGCTTGGTAAGCATAGGATCAATGGCCTTAAGCAATCCATTGGGCTATAGAGTCACAAAAATGAAACTTGTTTTGCAAACAACCAGAAAAATTTGAAACTTGTTATTTCATAGAGAAATAGCCTTTGCTTGTGCACTTCTTGAAAAATAAAAAACACCTTAACTACTATTTACAAAACTTTATAGAAATGGAAGGTCAAAAAAACCTATTGATTGGCTTGTTGAAGTAGCTGCCCCTTCTTACAAGTCGATTTCTTCTTTCATACATGTGGGCAACTAAAAATAGTAGCAAGCATGGCAAGCATACTATTGTAGATTGAAGCACCTTCCTAATGTTGAAAATAATGAAGCTTTCCAACACTAGGACACCTTGGTCTTGAGCAAGATCAAGTTGCTCCTTCTAGTGAAAATTGTCCTCATGCTCTAAGATAAGCATGACTAGGGGCAACTTAGATTGTTGCAGAGCTAGATGCCTTATGGGCATCCTCTTGATGGCATTGGGTCTAGGAAATCAACCTTGACCATGTTGATGCACTCTGCAATGGTAGCATCCAACTGGTTTGAAAATGGCTCCTCCTTTTGTTGTGTAGAAAGAATCTCCACTTTGACTTCATTATGTTCATGAGCCACCTCCTTGGGAGCTACTAGTATGGAATCAAGCCTTGAGAATAAATTCATTATGATGTTGGAAAAATCCTCTTCCAGAGCATCACTAGTATCTGTATTTTCTTCTTCCTCTTGCTCATGCTTGTCTTCCTGTTACAACTGATGGTCTTTCTCTTCTTCTTCTTACAATAGGTTTGATCTTTCTTTCCCATTTGAGGCTTGGTTAGCTATCTTTGGCTCCTTAAGGGAAAGAACTACCTCATCCTTGTATATCTCCTTCCTCTCCATTGGTAGCTACTCAACACTAAGCTGAGGAAGTGTAGGCTCTTGATTATTGCAAGAAGGAAGAGAAATTTTGGGAGGCTCACTCCTTCTAAAGTTAGCAAAATTGTTTTTGGGTGGCTCTTCTTTAGATATATTTGGAAATATTGCTTGTGAGTGGGCCTTTGGCTCTTGAGTCTTGTTTTGCAAAATAGGAGGGTTGCTCTACCTGAAGTGAGAAAATTTACACCTTGGAGGCTCTTGTGCTTCAGTTGCTTGTACTTGAGCAAGCTTGAGCCTTGACTCTTCTTTTGCAATAGTCAGTCTTCTTGTAAGGTCCTCCTTAAACTGGGCTTTTCTCTCCTCCCACTCTAGAGAGTGAATGACAACATAATTATCTAGTTTTGGTTGTTGAGGAGAGGCCTGACAAGAAATGTCTTATTTATATTGCCCCAATTGAACCTCTATCTGCAGTTGCAAATCAAACTCTTGTTGCATCTGTATAGTCCTAATATTAGGTATGTATGCCTGAAGCTTCTTAGTATGTTCATCCACCTAGATCTTGGAAGCTATTGACTACTCATACCATGCCAAGAGCTCCAACATCATATCTTTAAGCTCTTTATATGGGGATGTTGGGGTTGGAGGAGTAGGTGTGGGAGGATGATGGAAATTTTGGCTATAATGAGCTTGAGGCTGGGACTGATATTGATAGAAAGAGGGCTAAGATATAGAGCTCACATGATATGGGGTGGAATAATATGGGTTTCCATGAAATGGATCCATGGTTAAAACTTCATCAAAGCTGCAAAATCATAGAAAAAGCTTGAAAACATAAAAGATAAGAGATGATCTTTACACATACCTGCATTGGGTCTATATGAAACTGATAGATGCATATATTTTCCATGGTGTTAGATGAATGCCTCCAAAGGATGATGACACTTAGAAAAAACACCCAATTCCTTAGTGAATGGATCTTCAAACTGGCTAACTAGTAGACTTATGAATCTGAATCTATCCCACTGGGTGTGCCAAAAATTATTGTCACAAAAGTTTAAACCCTCACTTGAAATTTGACCTAAAAGAAACCTTGTGAATAATGGAAATAACCTCCAAGCTGTAGGACTTGAACTGTGAGATTGAGTCTTCAGAGAAGGCCAACTTCATTACAATCAAGATGAACCTAACTACTACTTGAGGGGTACATGGAGAAAGAGATATAGGAGAGAAAATTACTGAAAAGGAAATGGGGTGATGCACCTAATTGAAATGGTTACAACTTCACCCTTATATGCACAATACATCAATGAAAAATCCCAAATACACATGTATTAACTTTATTCTACTCCCAAAGAATCACATGAAGGTCAAAAACTAATAAAAATGTTGAAAGGAAGAAATCTTCACAATACAACCCTTATCAACAGATTAAACACAATATGTAGAATCAAGGGAAACATAAAAGAAACATTCAAGGAGAGGCAAGATACATGCACATACTAATGAATGGAAAGAAGAGGTAAGAAACCAACTATTTTATTAATGTAAGACACGGAATACAGTTGCTAAGCATAAGGCTACTGCAAGTGAACCTAATAGAATAGAGAAGAACCCTTTTTACATATTTACAATTTCCTTTTATAGAGTTCAAGTAGAACTCAAATATCTTGCTAAAACCCTAAACTCAACTACCAAGTTCAAGTTGCAAAAGAGAAATAACTACTAATTAGAGAAAGATCTAATCAGATGCATGTCCCAACACTGAAAAATTTGATCTTTGTGTGCAACTTAGGTCCTCAAGAGACAAAAGTGACAACTACAACTGCTTTGAATAGTAGATGGATATCCATGGTAGCAGAGGAATGAAATTTGTGTTTATCACATCAAGAATATGAAAAGGTGGTTGCAAGAAATCAAAGGATTTATTCGCCATCAATGAGCCACTTCAAAAATGTTTTACAACAACACTAGGTTAGTTATGTCAGAAAGTCAGTTGAATTCAATAGTCATCCTCACCACATGGCCTCATATCTTTGAAGCATCATGCCAGATCATCATCTACGTTTGAAAAATATCCTAGCCTAGCCAACTTGGACATGTGGCACAATCATGTTTATCTCAAACCATTGCGAACACTAGCAGGTTGTAGATCTTCACCATCCCTTATACATTATGGACAATGATCTTTTAATCGATCATTATATCTCCACCATCGATCTTTGGCTTAAAAGCCCTCGTGCAAAATTTTTTACTTAAGTTCCAGGACACGTGGCTGCATTTCGAGCTCTTGAAGCCTTTTCTTCCTTCGATCCATCAAGACCTCCCAAAATGCTAACACTTATTCACTGCACGACATCATCACTAGTCCCACCATATATTTTTTATTTCCCGATGAGAACACAAGCATTGTTAGATCAAGAAAGATATGATGTTGGAGATTCCATTTCGATGCCTCATTGTACTTTCCTCTTCTAATGTTCTTCAAACTCCCGCAATGCTAACATGTAGCCATTGCTACGTCACCACCAACGGGTCCCACTAAAAATGGATTTAGGAAAAACATGCGACAAATGCATGATTTAATTTAAACTCTTCTAGATGATGTACGCATGTCCCAAAGTTTGATTCAATTCTAGTCCCATCATTAAAGCCCATAACTATAAGTTGTTTAATATAACCATAGCCTATCTTGTTTGTTCTTTTCAGTCTGACTCTAGTTTTGCTAATTTTTTTGTCTCTAGTTATGTTTTTAGGATTTGTGACTCTTTTTTATTTCAATTGTTTGTTTATTGTTGTGGGTTGATTTTTTTAAAATGGAGATTCAATTTTTTTGCCTAGTTTCTTTGGCTAAGAACCAAGGACTGGAGGGTATCAATTCAGCCAAATTTGTCTGGGGTATGATCTTGGCCTCATCCATTTTAGATGTCAAGGGCCTTGCACTCAACAAGACTTGATCCTTGATGAGCTCTTTGTGAGCCTTTCAACTTCACTAGTATACCAAGGGCCCTTAGAGTTTATATATTAATTTTTTTTGAATTTTTAGGTGTTGATGTGATTCTTTAACGTTTTTAAAATAGTTCTATATTCTTCTTTAAAGTAATTATTGTTAGTTGACTAAAGCATATGAATGCTATATAAAAGACAAAGGAAAATTCAATGAGAGGACTTTTTATATAGTATGTCATTTTTGAAACTACGTATCATATATATAATATATATAGTTTTATTATTTATTTATGTACATGTGGTCATCTCACCAATAAAGTGTTTTTACCACAATACTAAGTGTTTGAAGACATATGACATTAATAGTTACATATGACTACACATATAACTTGATTACTTGGTGTGTTCTTTATCATTATGTGAACCCCATTGAACCAATAATAGAGCTTCACGAGAAAAGAATTAGTAAATCCTAGCCTAATGAGCTCCTTAGTTATGTATTTTGACACTCAAATGTAGAATCTACACCTTAAAATGAACAAATTTGTGACATTGTTTCAAGTTTACTAGAATAAATACATTTCTACATAGAAAGCCAAACCTTAGTCTTTATTATCATAAATGGGAATCTAGTGAGAGTACTTTGTTATATATTGTATCATTTACACATGACAAAAGGTCATACATAATTGCACATATTATGTGACTAGTTAATGTTTTTTTTACTATTCTACAAAAATCTTTGAATCAATTTAGTATAGTTTAGTCAAATAAGAACACTAATTTTAACCCTATAAGCTCCTCAATTATGTTTATTGTCTCGCCAATTTTAGATATACATTAAAATGAGTAAAACTATTACACCAATTGTGATATAATTTAAATATTTAGATCTATAGGTGCGGAGATCAATTTCAAACAATGATTTCTCATTCTCATTGTTGTGAACCACCAATCTCAATACTCCTAACACAATGATAATTTCTAAACTTGATTTAATATTCTTTCTTTTCAAATTAATTACTATGAATTGGGAGAAGCGCATAAATATTGTATACAAGAAACATTTATATTCCTTATTATCACAAGATGATTTAGTTTCTTTGTGCTTCACTATTTTTTAAAAACCTCTTTTTTAGTTTAAGATGGTCTAGCAAGAGGACTTTGCTATGTATTATATTAGTTCTCAAATCTTGTATCATGTATTACATTAATAGTTGGACATGGCTATAAATATTGCATGAATAATGGATGTGGTTTCTATGATTGTATAAAAAATGTTGAACCAATAAAAAATCTTCATAAAAGAAGAATAGTAAATCATAACCTTGCAAGCTCCTTGATAATACTTATTAACAACTATCACTTTTCAAATATGGTTTCTAGATAATAAAATGAGAAAATTTGTGATGTTTCTAGCGTAGTTCAAATCTTCACTAAAGGTCTAAAACTCTACAAGGAAAATGAGATCCAAAAGCACACAAATCATCTTCAAAGAACAATTTTTGTGATACTACAGTGGTCAACCACCATCATAAATTTCTCACACTAACAAATTGATTGGTGACATTGATCATAGAAAAATATCAAAACTAAAACTTAGTGTCATTTTTTTATTAAAATTTAATTAAAATAAAGTAGATATTGATAAAGCTAAAAGTATCCATCATGACTAAATAAACTAAGTATTTAAATTTGAACATTTATTTCAATAATATTATAAATTCCCATTTATAAATATCTTAAATTAAATTGTTTACTCATTATAACTTAATTATTTTACTTGAAGTATTAATATAGATATAATTTATTCCATTACAGTTAGTAATAGTCAAGTTTATGATGATTGGGAGTGGTCTACCACAAAAATAAGAGACAATTAACTTGAATTAGTTATATTAAAGGATTTAGATTTGAATAATTTATGTTTGCTTTGAATAACTCATGATCAAAAGAAATGATGTTTTTTAAAGTTTAATTTTTCCAACAAATCATATTTATACATGTTAGATAATAATATTTTGTGTGTGTGTGTGTGTGTGTGTGTGTGTGTTGAAGATCAAATTCAAACTCAACACCAAAAAAACAAACAAATGTGCAGAAGATTTCTAAGAATTTAAAGAATTTAAAACTTGTTGATTGACTAAATCTTTTGATTCCTAAAACATCACCTATTAGAAATAAAATGACATTATAAGTAATGACTTAAAATTATATTTCTAACAAAAAGAAAAAAGGTGCTTTAACCATTATATCAAAGAAATGAACACATTTATGCCCCCAAACAATTACCGTTTTGCAACTTCATATAGATTCAATAAACACAATCATTTAGACCGCCCATCATCAAAAGGAGCATCTTTCATCGACAAGCGTTCTTTTCATAGTTTATAAAACACATATGGCACTTACACTTAATAGGGAGCATGTCCTAGGCTAAAAGCAATAGAAGCTGCGCACTAAGTTTTATAATAAAAATTGCATAAAAGAGCACATTCAACTTTTGTAAATGGTCTTCTCTGTGGTTCATTTGTTGACATATTTGTCTTGCTTTTTCACATTTGTCTCAGCTTTTCAAATCAATTTCTCATCCTTGCTCAATTTCAAAAAGAAGAAAGGGAAGCTGCACAAGTAAATTTGAAGTATAACACAGTCTTCTAAATGGTCAAAGCATTTGCATAGAAAAAGGGCATTGATTTTGATGAGATATTCTCTCTTGCTGTTAAAATGAATTATATTCCCACTATTTTAAGTATTGTGGCTACTAAAGATTTGTATTTGGAGTAGCTTGATGTTGAAACAACCCTTCTTCATGGTTATTTGGATGAAGAGAGATATATATGGAACAACCATAGGGATTTGAGTTCAAAGGTAAAAAGAACTTAGTGTGTAGACTATAGAAAAGTTTATATGGCTTAAATCAAGCACCTCAACAATGGTATATGCAATTTGATAGTTTTATGCATGTGCATGGATATAGTAGGTGTCATTTAAACCATTGTGTTTATTTTAAGAGGTTAGAATGATGACAGCTACATTATTTTATGTTTATATGTTGATGATATGCTTTTAGCTGGGTCTAACATGGATCACATTAAGGGTTAAAAGAATAGTTAGCACATTCAATTGCTAAGGAGGATTTGGGGGCAGAAAAAAAAATCCTTGGCATGAAAATTTACAAAGATAAGAAGAACATAAAATTGACATTATCTCAGGCTAATAATATTGAGAAGATATTGAAAAATTTCTCTATGGAGAATGCCAAAGCTATCAGCAAACTTTTACCTATTCATTTGAAGTTGACTAAGGAGATGTGTCCAAATACACAAAAAGAGGAGGATAAGATGTCCAAGGTACCTTATGCTTCAACTGTAGGAAGTTTGATGTATGCTATGGTATGCACAAGGCCAAATATTTCAATACACTAGGAGTCATTAGTAGGCATATGAGTCATCTTGGAATTGAGCATTGGAATGCGATCAAATGGATTCTTAGATATTTGAGAGGAACATCTAGTAAATGTTCACATTTTGGGGGATCTACTATTGATTTACAAGGCTACATTAACTCAGATTTGGCAAGGGATATTGATACCAGGTGGAGTACTACACAATATGTATTTACTATTATTGGGACAATATTGAGTTGGGTTTCTTGGTTATAGAAGGTTAATACTTTATCCATTGTAGATGGAGAGTATGTTGTTGCTATAGAGCTACCTAAGGAGATGATATGGCTTCAGTTCTTCATTGAAGAATTGAGACATCCATAGAAGGATAATAATGTGTTTGCAGATAGCTAGAGTGTCATTCATCTTGCTAAGAATTATGCTCTACATTCAAAGATAAAACACATACAATTGCGGTACCATTTTATTCAATCTTTTTTAGATGATGGACAGTTGAAGCTAGAGAAGATACATACAAATGAGAATCCAACAGATATGTTTACAAAGGCAACCATAAGAGAGAAGTTAAACTTCTCTTTAGCTTCGGTTGGTCTTCTAGAATGAATAGAATAAAAGAAAAATAGAGTCTAGGGTCATTTGATATTCTAGTGGGGGCTACAGGTTTAGCAATGTTATGATCATTCCCCTAGTGGGAGGTTATTATTGTAGAGTCTGATTAGTCTCCAAGTGGGAAATTATTGTGATGTGGAGCCTAATTAGACTCAAAGGTTTATTCGAGGTGGTTTTCCTCCAGATTATTTCTATGAGGGTTTGAGGAAAACACCTCCAAGATGGGGTCAAGGGGAACACCCTAGGTGCACTCCATGTCATAGTACATGGTGGGGTCTATTAGTGTTTCAAAACTATCAGGTTACAAAATCCCAATACCAAGATACAAAAGAAAAAAACCAATCCAAAGATTAGTTAATTCCCATATTCAACTGAATCTATCTTAGATTTAGACCAACTTCAACAGAGCACAAATACTCTCTATGCTTTAGGCTTTGTAGGGCCAAGGCAGGTGCACCTTAGGCATAGAAATGACTAGTTATTTGATAGTCTTCTTCAAAACTCATTCACTTACGTTCTTTCTTTCAAATTGATCCCCTATAGAAAAAAATGGTCAACAATTGTCTTGGACTTGTAATTAACTCCTTGATTATAGTAGCTAACTATAACTTAGAGGAAAGCTATTACAAATAAGTAATGACCAACAATTAGATTCTTCATTACAGAAAGTAAATATTGACTTTGATTTAAATGTGCTTTGATAACAAGAAAAACTTATCAATTTGCATCTAAATTGATGATCAATGCCTTATCCATTATTACATAGAGTTAAACTAGTAGAAACTTGACCTATTTAATTGAATTGCAATTAAATTTATGAACTGTTAAACCTAAACCCCATTCTTATAATATCCCATTTATATGCCTATAAACCCTATCAATTTATGGAAGCATTTACTTAATTGCTTGAATTAAAAGCAATAATAAATTGGCATAAAACCTATCCTAACAATATTAAATTGTATGTACTTTTCTCATTAAATCCCAAAACAACAAGCATATGAATATGGAGACAGAAATCACAAAAAAAGATACTCAAAACTTTCTCTTTGTATTAATATTCTTTGAAAGTAATACATCACTAGTGTAAACTCAAAAATAACTCGAAACATGACATAAACTATCATTCAAGATTCATTTGTATTCTCTGATTTTCAACACTAAATACATCATACAAATCACACAAAAACTAGACTAACTGCAAATAGCATAAACACTAAAAATTATATAGACTTCAGACCATCACTCCACATCTTGAAAATCCTTTTATAGGAAGGATTGCAACAAGCTTCAGATGGTAGGATAGATGTCAAAACTCTATTGGGAAGAAAACACAAAGTTATTTCTATACTGTTACATTACAAACATTTTTTGTACATTAATCAAAATTAGGATGCAGTGGAAAAATTGGCAAGTGGCACTTTCTATATGGTGTTTAGCTTGAATTTTTTTATCTCTGATGGCCTATCACTTTATATGCCTTTTCTTTATCTTTTTTTCACTTCTACCTTTAACTACATCCTTGAACTACCTAGTCACTTTCATCAGATGGCATGGCCTTTATATCTATTATAACTTCCCAGATAGCAATATCAATGTCCACATCAAACTAGGTGGCATTCCTAACTGCATTTAATTCTTTAAGATGTTTTCTCCACTTTACATATATTATGGCCTTGACCTCTGCAGTTATCTTTGTCATTTCAATTTAAAACTTGTATAGCATATCTATCAGATCATATACTACCACCACACTTGCCTCATCATTGCAATATGCTAGAAATTTGGGATGATTCAAAATATTGTCTAAAGAAGATGGCCATTCTATCCAATCCTTAACTCTCCATTATTGTCCAAAATGGTGGGTACAAAACATGGTGTTCCTATGGAAATTGCTTTCATTTTGTGCCAATAGAGGTACAAAGTTATCAAAAAATGGAGTGTAAGGACCCCATGCATTAAAAGGGGGGACAAAAGGGTCGAGGGAACAACACCCTCGTGAGGGGTTTCAGGGGTAGCAACCTCGAAGCCAAAAATGAGTCTATTATTGTAAAATGCATTGACTGCTATTTTTTTATATTGGATGACTTATTCTAGCCCTAATTTTGTAAGAAAAAAAAGCTTGTATAAAATAAATTAGGGTTAGGGATTTTAGAATGTATGAGGAGATTCTAGCTTCTTGCAGTAGTATTGAGCCATAAGGGATTGCAAAATTTATGAGGAGATTGTAGCTTCTTGTGCTGGTATTGACCTGTAAGGGATTGTGGATTATAATCAATGGATAATAATAATATTGAACTTTTTGTTGGTGGATGTGTTGGTGAAAATATTTTTCTGTTAAATTAAAGAAAAAGAATGAAAGATCCTATGCCCAAGTTCATAAGACAAATACAATTTTCCAATAGTTGAGGAATTTTCATATTCACAATTCCTCTTTGAATTTTGGTAAGGTTCAGCTTCCTTATTAGATTTTCAATCAAAACCACCTTTCAAAAAAAGGATTATTTTTAACCTAAAGGTAATAAGGCTTCCCATCTATTCTTGGATAGTGGAAATGATCTAATTAATGAAAATATAATTTAAAAAAATGCATACAAAGGAGAGACCACATAGTTTCTCTTTCAATCACCTTCCAGAAAACAAACAAATTTGATATATAGTCACCACAAGAAAGAAATATCTAGCACACAAGGAATCTCAAAAATTCAATACTAAATCAATAATGAGCGAATTCAAAGCATACATCTTTGAAAATTCAACCATTTCCTTTCAAAAAGAATAATACTATTCAAATATGATACTGGAAAAACTTAGAAAATTTGCATAATCATAAAGTTTCAGATAAAACGGTCACAGCATGATATCCATCAAAAACTACCAACCCCTAGCACTACTGAGTTTCAAACTTAAATAGCAAGCTATCTGAGAATCTCCTTGAAAACCTGATTCTCAGAAAGTTAGAAGTAGTTATGAAAACCAACATAAAATAGGGTACGTAGACCCAGAGTTTAACTTTTAAAAACCAAAACTGATTTTTTTTGAAAGCAATTTAACAAAAAGCATTAAACATCCATTATTTGGTCAAGCAGTTTCCTCCTCTTCCTCATCCTCAACATCTTTAGCATCATCTTGCCCATGCGCCAGCTTCTACGTCCTAAACACATTCATGATTTTAGTCATGACAGTCATGTTTGGATTCTTGATGCTTTGAAGATGGTTTTTCTCGATGTCCTTGTCTAGCTTCATTTTGTTCACAGTGTCTAGGTAACTTGGTAGTCGTAGGGTATAGGTTCCTAAAATCACTTCACTTTTGGCCACTTTGGAGAAGTCGACTAATGTGAGATCAATTTTGTCTTTTATAGACTTCATGTGTTCTTCGTGTTTCTTGACCATTATCTCTACATCAAAACCTCCTTCTTTAAGGGGATTAGGAAAAGATGAACCGATGGATTGGAAGTCTCTGCCTACCTACTCTAGTAATGTCTTGAAATTGCAGAAGTATAATTGGACACCCTCTAAGCTACTCTTTTCTTCAGAACCTAAATTAGACTTGCATCTACATGTTACAACGAGTTCTCCTAGAGGAATTTTTCTGGTCCAAACTCTTATACTTCGATAATTGAGACACCATGGCTAATAGTTTTTTGACTTGTATTGTCAAAGTTCAAAATTGAACACGAGATTCATCAAGAGAAATCTATCCTAAGGAAACAATCTCGTGCAAATTTTTGATGAGTTTGGCAACTTGACTCATTACCAAGCTAATCCAACTAGATACTACAAACGCCATCATTTTTCTTTTTTCAAATCTTCTAACAACTGCTGATTTTTATGGGCATTTGAATCAAAGGTAGTTTTTGACTGATTCATAGGAACCAAGCTTTGTCCTCTCAATGAATTTATGTATTCAGCCATTGCATTATTTTTAGCTTTTAGCCTTTTCTTCTCAATTCCATCTTTCTGTGATTGCAACACAATTTGTTTTGTGGATGCCTCTACCCAGTGTTCTTTTGTCCCATGGTTCCTTACCCCTAAATCTGTATGTGTAATTTCAAAGTTTCTTAGGTCCAATTTGTTAGCTCCATCTTTTTGGTTATAGGTGGCCACCTTAGCTATACTCCTCCTAGTTGCACTGTCAAAGGTTATCCTAGTTGTGCTTTTGATTCTTTTGGGTTTGGGAGCCTTATTAGTGTATTTACTCACAATATCATCAAGAAGGAAAGAAATTGAAACCACACTCCTTTTCCTATTGACTAAGGCCACAAGCCAATTAGGAGTGATAGCATCCCATTGTGATTCAGTAGCCTTTTCTAGAGTAGCTACAGTTTGCACCCTTGGAGGAGATGAACCCATAATCATTTGAACTCTCTAGCTATTATCAATGAGTTCTTCGCCTCAATCATAAAATAGTCACTAATGCAAGCGTGACTATGGATATATGAATATGGATCTATATCAGATAAATAATAGGAACCTAACATAAGCATCAAAGACATAGAGGTCAAGATGACTCATTTTTACATTCCAAGTTAATTTAGCAAGATTATGCTTGCATCAAGACATAAGCTTTGAGATGACCATAAGCATGGTCTTGTAGAATAACCACTATGTAAAAGTCAAGGACATAGTTCCAAATCACCCAAGTGTCCAAGGGGTCAGAGAAATATGCTTAAAACACCTAAGATAATCAAAACTACACCCATAGGAAGAAGACAAAGAATATATTCCCCATGCCCCTAATCCTCTAGTCAAGTGACATCCTAGAGTAATTAAGAAGGGAACATTAGAAAAAATCAATAGCAAGAAGAACACAAAGAAAATTAGTAAGAAAGTCTTAGCCATTTTAGTTTAAGTGCAAGGTGAAAAAAAGATAAAATAATTGTTGACTCCCTAGGAATCATGCCTAAAAGTGAGAAATATTGCACAATCCTAAAGTGCAATTTAACTGTAAGTTTAAGACAAAGTATTTGATAAGTGTTGGGTAACACTCAATATCAATGGAGGTGTTGAGAAATAATTAATGTCAATGGAGGTGTTAGAAACATTTTTTGAGGTGGTTTTGAGAAACACTAGTTTGCTAGGATTTTCACTAAGATGATCATATTTTTAGGATATTTTAGGATTTTTAGGATCTTTTCAAGATCATATTTGATTTGTTTTGGATTTTTCAAGTTCATATATCATTTTTTTTTGGATTTTTTAGAGAGATTTAGAGATTACCAGTTCTTAAGCAAAATCACATTGGTTTATCCCATTCCCTAGTAAGGTGTAGGACATGATGGATTAGACAATTGGTGGATAATATGGGAAGGTAATGATGTATGAAGTAGGATGAAGGTGATCTTCAAGAATTGTCTCCTCAATATTACCTAAGCTAGGGAAACATAAAATAGCCATATGAATCATGTTTTGAATAAGAAGTGGAAGCCAATAATGGAGATAACATATGGGATAATGAGGTAATGCCATGAAATTATATAGTCCCAAAAGAGTGGTCATGTAGAAGCTATAGAGAACCATGTTTTACTTATTCTTTTGTGATGAAGACCAAGGGGTCGATTGGATAAGGTACTGATAGGATATAATGATAAGGATGAATCTTTTTATCAAGGCTATAAGTGAATGATTTGGGAAAAAGAAAGATCATGAAGGGCAGCTAATGGATAAGATAGCCTATGCTCATGGATAGATCAACCTTGTCAAGATCAAAGAGAGAAAAAGGAATAGATGGATCATGGAAGAGTTACAAATGACACTCATTTTCCATGTCTTCACCATGGTACTTACCCAAGGTGCCACAAGAACTAGTTTTCACCATAGGAAAAATCTATTTCTCTTCACTTTTGATACAAAGGTGCATATTTATCAAGTTTTCACCAAGGCACTTTTTTCTTTCTTTTTTTTTTCTTTTGATTTTTCTATTTTTCTTTATCTTTTTATTTTTATATCTTTGATTTTTGGAAAGAATTCAAGCCTTTTCTCTTTAGATAATGCTCCTCTTGGAATGATATATTTTAATGGGCTAAGGCTACTAAAAGTTTTCTCAAAGATGCTAATAGGATAATGGAAGGGAGATGGTAGAGAGAATGAAGGTATATGGAGGATAAGGTCTTATGCTTTGGAAGGCTAGAAGGAGAATGGATAGTAGGTAAGTATAGGTTTAAAAGGATTATATAAGGGTAGCTAAGAAACTGGGCAAGATCAACATTAACACACACCTTGGAGGGTGATGGAATGATGGAGGAATCATGGATGAAATATCTTGATAGTTAGATGTATGAGATGGTAAGAGACTTTTGGAAGAAGATGGAGTAAAAGGATTTGAAAGCTTTTGAGGAATATGTTTAGAAGAAGATGGAGTGGAAGCCTTTGAAAGATTATACGTTAACTTTGATTTGTTCTTAATATCCAGGTCTTTCAAAAGAGACTTGGGAATCCATATAGCTTTCAATTTTTCTTTTCCTTTTGATGCTTTAGAACATATGTATTTAATCATGGATTTAGGAACCCATAGTTTCTTTAATTTCACTCTTTGGTTAGTGGATTTTGTGGTCTTTTGAATATTTTTTCTTTCTTTGTATTCACATGTTGATTAGATAGGACATAGTGATCTTAATTTTTAAATGGATTATTGTTTTTATTCCTTATGCTGCACATAAAAAATGCTTCTAAAAGACTTTGGACTTATGGATGGATATGGATGATATAGCAGGTTTAGATGGATGGGTGGATGGAAAATTATCAATAATGAGTGCCTTTTATGATCTTGGGGTATGATCAGAGACATGGATAATGAGCTAGGAGTGAAAGATATGAGAGACATAGGAATATAAGTTCCCAAGATGGATGAAAGGTTTGAAGGATTAAACTTTGATGGGTAAGGATCAAGCATATATTAAGAATATGCAAATTGATAATGGACAAGAATATCAACATCTTTAAAGTGTGAAATATTTCCAAGGCTCTCATATTTATAACACATCTTTATACCAATAGGATCATGAATATCTTTGATAGGAGAAACATATTTAATAGGAGCACTTGAAACATGAGGATCATTGTTCTTATGAAAAGGCTTAGAAAGAATGGGGGCTTTTGTGGTAGATATGAACAAGTTCTATAAGGAGATGAGGGGATACTTTGATCTTGACAAGTAGCTTTATATAGCATAGGAAGAACACTTTTCTCATAATATTTAGTAAGCTCACTAGAAGTAGTGGAAGCTTTATCTTGATCTTTATTTGGATACATAAAATAAAAAGGAAATGGAGGGATATTATTTTCTTGAGATGAAGCTATGACATTTTGAAAGGGTGTGGAGGGATCTTGATCTTTCTTGATAATTTTTTTCTTCATCATTTTGATAGTCCTCTTGACATGGAGCCACTTATAAGGACAAGGGTGTATCTTGGGCTTAAATGATAGGATTTTGAAGAGGTAATGATTAATTTTTTGGAGTAGGTATGATAGGTGCAGAAACACATGGAAGTTTGGGATCTTTAGCCATAGTAGCATTGAAAAGGTTTGCATCCAACTATAGATTAGCCTTGGTTTATTTTAGAGGTTTCCCTTGAGAGAACACATAGTCGGTACTAAAAGCATTAGGTTACTTTATACGAAGGCATGTTGGAAATCTTTTATGTTTTAGGAGATGCATGAGTGTTGGAAGGAGTAGAGGATGCAAGGGGACCATTACTAGACATAGGTTCAACTATTCTATCTTTCTCAAAAGTAGCATCTTCATCACATGATTCCATAGAGTTTGAAATAAAATCTAATCCATCATCAATAATATCTTGGATCTTATATCTCAATTCCATATAATTTTTAGTTTTATAACCTCTATTTCTATAGTAGTCACAATGGTAATCATCATTACACCACTTAGGTTTCCCTTCAGGTTCATATGGTCTCAAGATGTTTTATAAAGTGATGATCTTGTGGTGTAGGAGAACTTTAAATAAATTTGAGTTTTTTTGTGTTAAAGTTTCAAGATTTAATAAGTCCTTATGGAAACAAGTCTAGTAAAAATGAGCCAAAAAGGGACAAATATTGTTGTAGAAAACCCCAAAGTTGACATAGAGTACCTAGGTGGTCAACTTAGGTAAACATGGTCAAAGGATGGTAAAAGAATATGTTAACATTTAAAAGGTCATATTTGATTTCTATATGACCAATATGAAGTGTTGGAGTCATTAGGTTAATGTTGTAGTTGATTTGAAACAAAGTTGTCAATGTTGCTCAAAAGTTGCAAAGTTGTAACTTGACAATATGTGCAACTTTTTGGCAACTCTATGTTTTTGTCACCTATGGTATGAGAATTAGTTGTAGAGAATTTTGACTATCCCAATAGCTTATAAGATCATTGGAAAACCTAACTTGGCCAATTGGCAAGTAATCTAAACTATTATTTTGCAAGAACTCATTATTTTCATGCATTGTGCCCATACATTTGTATATTGTATTGGATTGGTGACTAATCAAATCTTTGGTTGTAGATAGAGTTTTGAATTAGATTCCTTTTGAAATTGGTTTTAGGGTTTTAAGTTCCCATTGGTGGACTTTTTGTGAATTTTTGTGTAAGTAGGTTTGAAACCCTCACAAACCAAGGTTTGTTATGAATAATGACATTTTACCTTATATTCCACAATTGAAATCTCTCATGAATTGGTGAAATGTTAGGTCAAGATGTATAGTTTTTATTTTTGTAAGAGTTAGGATTTTTTGGACTAGTTTTCTATTTTTAATGGGAAGCCCTAGGCTGATCACTATCTAGTGGTGAGCCAAGAAGCTAGTACAAATACCTAAGCAAGTTGGGTTGCACATATTGAACAAGTTGATCCACCAATGAAAAAAAATTATTTGATCTCTTACAAACCTAGATTAATGATTAAATTTTTTCGTTTGAATTCCCTATATGGTGTAAGAAGCTTAAGTTTGAATCATGTTCAAGAAGGCCTAAAAGCCTAAAAAGGAGGGTTTTGTGAAAAGGTGGGTAATTGGAAGAACCCAAATATCAAAATGTGATATTGTTTAGAGATTCAAAAAGGGAATCCAAAATGGTCAAAATTTTGTGCCCTTGATCAATAATTTTAGAAAAAAAGGTTGAAAAAATAAAGAATGGAGGCCTAATTCTAGTAGGTCAAATTAGGTCCATAATGCATAGCAAGTTGAATCTTGTCAAACTAATGCAAACCCATAACTCTACTATTTAAAGGATAAAATAAGAGCTGGAAAGAGACTCCAAATACCCTAGTGGAAGGGTGCTCCTTTTGGTAGAGACCCTTGTGAGCCAAATTGGTGTGATAAAAAAGCTTGACTAGCTAAGAACTAAGTAGAACTAGATTGATTGGGTTGAGGATGTACCTATTAGAGAGAGGTTATCGTTGCACCAAAAGACCAATTTTTCAATGACCAATATAATCACTCAACTTATAGTATATAGGAGGCAGTTAAACCTTTATCACAAATCTCGAGGGGAGGATGAAAAAATTTCCAACAATCTCCCACTTAGCGTTACCCGAGGGTGTGAGGATTCAAACCTATGACCACTTGTTAGGGTGGGGTTATCATTGCACTAAAAGACCAATCTTTGAATGCTTGATACAAAAACTCAACTTATTGCACACAGAAGATGGTTAATCCCTTGTCAAGAATCCGAAGGGGAGTGCTAATTTTTTTTCCAACAATACCTTGGGAAGATGAAACCTAATATTGAAGGGTAGTTGTAGTAGTAGATACCCTCAGAGTGATCAAACTAAGAGAAGAGGAGAAAAGCATAGCTCACTTAGAGTTTGCATTATTTTAGTATCAGATCAAATAATGGAATCAAAATTGTAGTATTTTTTAGACACCAAGAATTAGTTTTTTAAGGGTGAATCAAAGGTTGGAACCATGCCTCATAAAGCCACAAGTCAAGAAGACATAAAGTAGTTGGTACAATAAATATTAGAAGCCCAACAAAAAGAATAAAAGGAGAAGGGTCAGGAGAAAAAAGTAGGTGACAAAATGAGGTGATGTATTTGGTGAAGAAGTAGAGGAGAAGAGACAAGGGATTCTATTATAGAGGTCTCTCCTAAAATAGAAAATGAACAAAAGATATTCCTTTATGCCTTTAAATCCATTACGAAGGACCACTTTGAAGGGTTTCTAGTCTTCCAAGGATAATGGAATGGTGGAGAACTATTGGATTGGATTGATGCCATGAATAACCATTTTGATCTCAAGGAAGTTTTAAATAATTAGAAAATAAGTTTGGAAAAAGAAATACTTAAAGGTGTTGCCCTACCATCGTGGAATATTATGCAAGAAGAACGAGTCCAAGCTGGTTTAAAAAAATATGCTCTTCAAAGAGGATGCAAAATAGACTTAAATTGCAAATGCTCCTTTCAGATTAGGAATTCAAGATGTATAGGAAGCTATAGAGCTTCAAGAAAAGGGACTTTAGAATTAGTTCATACACAAAGGAGTTCTATAAAATCAGTTTGAAATCTAAAAGGAAAGAGTCAAGAATAAAAGTTGGTAAGGTATTTGACTGGAGTGAAGTACAATATACAAGATGAGATCAACATCTTGGCACCTAATATACTACACAAATGTTTTTAATTGGCTTTGAGGTTAGAGGATAAGGTTAAGAGAATGAGTGAACAAAATCAGAGAGGTAAAGGGAACAAGGGATATAGAGGAAGAGGCATATTTGGTAGGAACCAATCTTTCCCTAAAAATGGAGAAGTTAATTTGGAAGAAGGTAGTGAAGAAAGTAGCAATAGGGGATATAGAGGTAGTTATAGAGGCAAAAGTAATTCTAGAGATATATTTGGAGGACAAGGTAGGAAAACCATATTTTTCACTGGTAAATACTATAATTATGGATAAATTGGGCATACCATGGAAGATGTCTAGAGAAATCTAGTAGTTCCCATATTAGTGAGAGAATACAATTAGTTCAAAAAGAAGATGTTAGTCTCACATCATGTGTTGGTAAGGAAAGACCAATACTTGAAGGAGAGAATTTGATTTTTAGAAGAACACTCTTGAAGGTTTCAAAAACTAAGGAGACTCCTCTAATAAATACTTTTTTTAGAACAAACTATAGATCACATGACAAGGTATGTAAAGTCATAGTAAACTTAGGGTCAACTAAAATATAGTATCTCTAAAAATGGTAGATCAAATAAAGTTGAAAAGGTTACCCCATTTAATCCTTATAAGGTATCTTGGTTAATAAAGGTAAACAAGTCCTACTAGATGAACAAGCCTATGTTGATTTTGAAATAGGAATCTACAAAGATTAGGTTTGTGTAATGTTTTACTCATGGATTCATGCCATCCTTTGTTAGCATGCCCATGATAGTATGATGTCAAATATGTACATGATGTAGAAAAGAATTCATACATGATAACCAAAGGAGGTAAAAGTTTCAAATGGATCCCTTACCTAGTCTAGTGGATGAGAAGTTAGTAGGGTCTAGTGACATGTTGTTAAGTAGGAAATAATTCCTTAAGGTTTTTTAAAAATAGGAAGAACATGCGCATTGTAATGCCTACCCCTAGTTGACTTTTGTTGTTGGATTGTTGGATTCTATTAGGTCTATTTTATGATTATGTTTTATGATTATCGGTGCTTGGTTACCACATTTGGTTAAATGTTATTTTATACTCAGTTGATTAAATGTGATGAGTTACTAGTTATTTAATGTGTTTATGATTATTTCAATGATGATATATGTATGTTCATACATCAATTTCAGTTATTGCATGATGCTAGTTAGATGAATGATTTATATGCATTTTTATGGATACTTACCCAATACTTGCATGTGTATGGTGTATGTGTATGTTTTACTTTATGAATGACATTTTTGATGTGGTTAAGGAAGGGAGTTATAGTCACCTACTAGTCAAGATCTACATGATGTACCACTTTTTTCCATTTCCTATTTAGTTTAGAATATATGAGTATGTACATGCATGGATTCTATGTAGATTGCAGGTACCAAGTACCGACTTCCCTAAATTGCTAGGATGAGCGTACCCTATCATAGTATCTCAATGGTATAAGTGTGGATATAACTCTTGAGTCCAATCCTAACCTAAGCCAATTATCCTAGAAAGTAGGACAAGTATCTAAGTTGTTTACCTACCTAAATTTGTCAAGTGAAATAAATTCATGATTTTGACCCAGGAGTTTGATTATGTTCTTTGTCTTCAATTGAGTTGTTGTAATTAGTTTTGTGGGTCTGGTGTGATATTTAGTTGTAATTAAATCAAATTAAGAGAGTATTTAATTATTTAATTTAATAAAAATTCTATAAATAAAATTTAATATTTAATTATATATAATTAATTAAAAAATTAATTAAATAAAAGAATTAAATTTAAAGATATATTTAAAGTCCTAATTTTGGTGTTTTAAATTAATTTAATTTAATAATAATTTATTTAGGAGTTTTATTTTAATAATAAACTCTAAATAATATTATTAGTTAAATTAATAAATATTATATTAAAAGCATCTTATGATTTAATAAGAGAGAGAGGCATTAATTTAATAAATTTTATTTTAATTAAATATCACAAAGCTTGTGCATGAAATTAAAATAATAAAAAATAAAGGAAAAGGGTTTTCACAGGATTGCAAAATCAAAGCCTTCATTTGGGGGAAAAACTCTTTATCAGGAAATGACAGTTCATTTCTCTGAAGACAAGTTTGGAGGAGCAAATTTCTGAAAAGAGGGGGTTTTTGAAAGAGAAGGAAAATTCTTGCATGTTTTGTGCATTCTTTGTTTTAGCATCAGATCTAGGTAGGATCTTATGAGTTTTGTGCAGTAATTATTCGTTCTTTGATTTTTCTATTTTCTCCATGTTTGCAAATCTGCTTTCAGATTTCAATTGGGTTGAAATCCTTGTATGTGATTTTATCATTCTTCATTTGAGAAACCTTTGGATATGAATTGAGAATCTGAAACCCTTACCTATAAATATGTTGTTCTTTGTTTTCAAAGATGTCTGTGAATGAATTTCATCTTTTTGAAACCCTCGTGTTGAAATTAACCGTTATTCATTCTTGAAAATGTCTATCAACAATTTAATTAATTGAAACCCCTTTTTTGAATCTTGTATTCATAATTTGATTGATTATAATCTAGGGTAGGGTTTTGGGAAAGGAAATCAAGATTTTTATTTACAAACTTGATTAGTTGTATTTATCTTTCCTATAAGATCTATGTTCGATTTTTGTTTATATATATATATATATATATATATATATATATATATATATATATATATATATATATATATATATATATATAATTACCATAGTAAATAAATTTAATATGATAATTATATATATTAAATTAGCAATTTACCATACTAGAAAAAAATTGGATTTCTTTTGTGATTTTATACAGGAGCCTTTTCCATTGTTTGTTTATTTAAAACATGTATATATATATAAATTGAAGGGGTAATGTTGTTATTTAAAATAAAACATAAAATTATATTTTTGGGAGGCAGACAACCATCCGTACCCCCCCACCTCTGAGATAGCGACTTGGAAGCACATGCGATGCCAGTCAAAAAAATCTGAAATCATATATATTAATATCATACATGCACAATAGAGAGTAAAAATTAAATGGCACCTCCTCTTTTAAAAAAATGGATAAGGAAGGGAGAAGATAGGTGGGGACCATGTACCCACCTCCATGCTTTGCTTTAAAAAGTCAACATGGTTACCTTTTTAAGTTTTCTAAATATCTCATTCTAACCTACGCAGGGAACTTTTTAGTATGTTGAATTTAAGATTTAAAAAAAAAAACTTTTATTATTATTTAGTTTGAATATATATTGGGGTAGTTGAAATTAAAATAATTTATTAAATATTTTTTTTAAATATATGTTATTTAAATTATTAAATGTTTTAAATAAAAGTTTTTAGTAAAATTAAAATATTAATTATTATTATTAAATAATAATTCTATTAAAAAGGTTATTATTATTATTTTATTAGTTAATATAGTAATTATTTATTGCTAATAAATAATATATTATTATGTATATATTATCTTATTAGTAATTTAATAATTATTAGTATTAATAATTTGATAATATGTAATAAATTTTAAGTAGAGTATTAAATCATAAGGTGCTTTAATTGTAAATATTAAAATAGATATGTTTTCGATTTGTTTTCTTTCAGAGAACTTTCTATTTGAGATTTGAAGTGTTAATTCTAAAAGTTGGATTCAATTGTATTTGAAATTGATTTTTATTTCCTTTGAGAATTTTAAAAGAAAACTTTATCAATTATGATTACTAATTGAGGAATGAAAATGTGAACCCTAATAGTAATTTAAAACTCTATAAACTATAATACTTGGAAATGAGGATTGAAACCCTAGTTGTATATTGAACTCTTATATTTGAAGAAAACCTAACAAATAATGAAAACAAATGTTTAAAAGACTCTGATGAGATGTGTGTGGCTTTACATTTTGGGTTTTATGATTAAAAGATTTTTAATGATTTGTTGAGAGTTGAGACTCATGTGGACTTGAGAATATTAGAAAAGCTATTACTTGAAAAAGAAAATGAGAATCTGAAAAGCGTAAAAGCACAAATCTGTGTCACCATTTATGATACCAAAACCTGTTTTGGTCAAATCTCATTTCTCTATCAAAACTCAATTTTTTTCTAAAAAAACCCTTTTATAGATCTCAGATTCAATATCATCATTATATAAATATTTGAGTGTTTTGATTAGTTATAATATGTTATAATCTCAAAATATTATAAGTCGATATTTCAACATTTCAGAAGATGCTCCCTCAAAAAAGGAAAAAAATAGTAAATCATATCAAAATCAAAAAAATTTAAAAATCATATTTATCTCTAGAGGAGAGAATCCTCTTACACAAAAATGTAATTATTTTTCAAGAAGGTATAGATTTGATAGGGAAGTTTTGATGGGAGGAAAAAATTGTTGGATTCTGATAAGGTCAAACTTGAGTACTTATAACAAAGAAAATATACATAAAAAATAATTATTTCTTTTTTTGTTCCCTAGCTATACATGTTATCTATAAGATATTTTCAAATCAGAACAAAATAAGATGATTTGCATATACTTGTTTCATGGGAACTACACCCTCTAATTTTTACAATTAAAAAAGGGACTTCAAAATTAAATAAAATGAATAAATTCTTACTCAAAAAAAATATTAAAATTATAGGCATAAAATTCATCCAATTCTACACATTTCATCAGTTTACATCATCTTCATATTCTAAACACAAATACCATTTTTTTTGTCATTAATGTTGGACTATCGCATTCTGATATCCCATTTCTTTATAAAAGGTGACACAGGTTTGTGCTCTTACCCAAAACCTTTAGTAAATATTGAACTTTATGGTTTTCAAAACCTAATGAATTATGAAATTTACTTTTGTGTGTACTTTATGTGATGTGTGGATTACTGTTATGGGTTTAAGGGTTGACTTAGATTTGACCAAATTAGGATGTATACTAGAAGCTTGGGGCTTTGTTCTGTGATGATTTTATGGCTTATTTGGTTACGATATTTTATACTAACCATAGTGATGTGTCATGTGTGTGCTATGATGAGTTGATTAGATGTTTTGATGTGCTTTCTAGTTTCTTGTTTAGGACTAAGGTGGTTATTGTGCTATATTTTTGGTGATGTTATGTGATGTCATGAGTTGGTATATGCGTACTTGACTTTTGAATCAGTCCTATTAGGATGATTGAATTGGGAATCTATGATTTTCAATCAGTGATATTTCAGTGCTTCCCAGATGCTTGTTGAAGAACTGATGTGTATTTTATGATCTTATGAGACCTTCTGCTTTTACTAGGCCTAGGATAGGTTATCTATATGTCATATTGGGAAGTGGCTTGCAATGGAGGCTAGAGCCCTAAAGATTTTCCTGGGTAACCCACTGTAAGTTGTTTTAAAAAGTGATAACATTTCATTAAATGGGTTTAAAATGAATTAATAAGATATTGGTTACATATAAAGTCACTAGGGGGCCAAAGTCTTTAGAGACTACTAGGGTAACCTTAGAGTTGACTCATTAGTATACCTTGTTTGTATGAAAGGATATTGATGTTGTATAGAGACACTAGGGGGGAAAAGTCCATAGGGACTACTGGGGTAACCTTAGAGTTGGCTCATGCGATGACCCTTGCCAACTTACATAGTAGATTTATTACATGTCATTGTTGCCTTTGGGTTTAGATGTCACTTGTGTCTTGGTACCTTGAGTTAGATTGCTTTTAGGTTTTCCCTGACCTAGATATTGATTTTGACTTTTGGGATTGTTATCATGTTCGGGACTTGAAACTATCTCCTCAGCATAGTGGGAGTGGACCCTTTTTGGGTTACCACAAGGTCAAGTTGGAGTGCTTTTTACTTTTACCATTGAGATCCAACAGTTTGATGGTGTAGCTAGAGTTCCCCATTTTGTATTTCCTTTCATTCTATTCTTGTGTACTATGATGGATGGTTGTACCTATTGTATTGTATTTTATTCATGGATCTTAAGAGATGATGTAATCTATTTTATGATGTATATTCTTTTAGCCTTTCATACCCTGTGACCTATACAGTGGATGATTTTGCATTCTAATTATTGTCAAGTAGCATTTGGGATAATTGTATATTATTTAAATGGATTCATACTTGTAGTTTTTCTTTAATTTGGATGTGTTATACATTGGTTTTAGTATCAATTAAACTTAAATGTAACTCAAAGTCATAGGACCCTTAACAATTGTAATCTTTTTTATGGTATGTGTTCATTTAAATGTTATTGCTTCCACTATATTATTTTTGTCATTTTTAATTTATTATCTTTCAAAAAAAATGTTTGGAAAACTTATTGAAACTTTAGGTTAATTTCTTTTGGGTTCCTTGGCAGGGTGTTACATGCATGCTATCATGTTGAAGCTTAAAGAAGAACCTAAGTCTGACCCATACCAAGAAGTGCTTGTAGAAGTTAAACAAGATCTAGATAAGTACAAGGATATTTTGGTGCAAGAGATACTAGATCATCTACCACCCATGAGGGATGTTAGCCATCAAATAGATCCTATTCCAAGGTCCACACTCCCAAACAAAGATTCTTATAAGATGACTGTTTCTCAAAATGAAGAAATTGGGAAAAAAAGTGCAAGAAATTTTAGATAACTGACCCATAAGGAAGAGTCTAAGTCAATGTGCAATTCAAACTGCACTTGTTCCTAAAAAAGGTGGATACTAGAGGATTTCCATTGATTCAGGGGTAATCAAGAAGATTTCCATAAGATATAGATTACACATGCCTAGAATTGAAGACTTAATGGACTATCTAGTTAGGTAAAGATACTTTTCTAAGATGCACTTGAATTTAGGTTACTATCAAATCAGGATCAGAACTAAGGATGAATGGAATACAACATTCAAGGCCAATGAAGGCTTATATGAGTGGCTAGTAATGCCCTTTTGACTCACAAATGTACCATCTTTGTGAGGATAATGAATGAGGTTCTTGTGGAATTTTTTGGAAAATTTATTATTGTTTACCATGATGATATTCATCATATGGATCATTTAGACATGGTCTTGAGGAAGCTACACCATGAACAATTGATGATCAACCTTGAAAAGAGTGAGTTTCTCAAGATTGAACTAGTTTAACTTAGTTTTGTAGTTTCTCAAGGATATCTCAAATGGATAGCTAAAAAGTTGAATCCATCTTGAATTGGCCTAATCCTAAGTCAGTAAGTAATTCAAGAGATTTCATGGTCTAGCCTCATTTTATAGGAAATTTATCATTAAATTTAGCCATGTTTATGCACCCATTCATAACACTATAAAATGGGGAGTGAAATGTTAGTTTAAGTGGACACCTAGGGCTGATAAGAATTTTGACCTATTCAAAAAGAAAGTAGAAGAACTACCATCCCTTAAGCTACATGATATCAATAAGGTGTTCACTGTAGAATATGAATTTAGTAAATGGGTCATAGGAGCAGTCTTGAGCCAAGAGGATCATCATGTGGTGATAATTTTGGAGAAACTTAATGAAGCAAAGAAAATATATTCTACCTATGATTTAGAACTCTATGAAATGGTGAAAGTCTTATAAAAGTGGATGCACTACTTGTTACCCAAAAAGTTTGTAGTGTATACAAATAACCATGCACTTGGTTTCTTGAATAGGCAAGACAAGTTGATTCAAAACCACCTTAAATGTGTTGAGTACCTCTAAGCCTACACCTTCAATATCAAACACAAGAAGGGAATACTAATAAAGTAGTTTATGAACTTAGTAGAAGAGTTTTATCTTTGCAAGAAGTGTAGTTGTAGAGTATGGGATTAGATTCACTAAAAAGTCTATTTGCCAGACAAAGATTTTATAGAGATATACAAAGTCTATACTAACCACTCTAATACATTTCATGTGGAATATTATGACTAATTTCTACAAGAGGGCCTAATTTTCAAAGGACCATAGTTGTGTATACCTAAATGTTCTATGAGGATTAATATCATTTAAGAAAAACACCAAGGAAGTTTAGGAAGTTACTTTAGAAAAGATAAAACACTTGATATAGGTAACCAAGTATTATTTCTAGCCTAAAATTACATCAAGATGTTAGGTAATTTATGAAATAATGTGTTACATTTTATAGAAAAAATGAACTTCATCCAATGTAGGTTTGTAGCAACCTTTAAGTATACCCACTAGACCTTATCAATGCCTTAGTATGTACTTTGTGTTGTTTTTTCCTAGAGAAAAGGGGGTTATGATAATGTGTATCTAGTTGTGGATAGATTCATCAAAATGGATCATCTTATTCCTTGTAAAAGCACAAATGATACTTCCTATATTGTAGGATTATTCTTCGGATAAATTGTAAGAATTCATGGGTTTCCCTTAAGCATAGTGAGTGTCAGGGACACCAAATTTGTTGGACACTTTTGGATAACTCTTTGGAAGAAATTTGGTGCTAATTTAGAATTTTATTCAGCCTACCATCCTTAATTAAATGGTCAAATTGAAGTAGTGAATAGATTATTTAGCAATCTATTGAGAACATTAACCAAACTACATGATAAAGCATGTGATCTAATGATTTGACAAGATGAATATGCCTATAATGATTAAATAAAAAGAAGTACAAGGATTAGTATCTTTGAGATTGCATATGGGTATCACCATAGGGGTGTGATGGAGTTAAGGGACTTAATAATGATAGACAAGAGGAGTGCCCTAGGAGAAAATTTTGCATAGAATATCAAGGAAGTTCATGAGCAAGTGAATAAGGCTTTGCAGAAAAGTACAAATGAATACAAAACCCAAGCTGATAGATTAAGGAGGGAAGTGAAATTCAAGATAGGTGACTTGGTAATGGCCTATCTTAGGAAGGAAAGACTACCCAAAGGAGAACCAATCAAGCTTCTAATGAAAAATATTGGACCTCTGAAGATAATACACAAGTTTGGTAATAATGCATATGAGGTTGAATTACCTCCAGATTTAGGAATCTCTTCTATATTTGATGTTAGTGACTAATATCCACACAAAAGGCCCCTCCCAATGTAGATCAAACATATTTATAACAAGCACAATAGGCAGATTGGGTGGGTAACTTTTTATAGCCAAAGAACTCCAATTAGAGTGTATAATGGACACAAAAATAGTGAAATAGACAAGAAAGGGAGTGTATAAGGAATACTTTTTAAAAATGGAAAATTCTACCTAAAAATAAAGTAGTTTCAATGATTAAAGGAGATATTAAATCAAGCATGGTAAGTCAAGTTTAGACCTTACAACTCATGGGATATGAGTTTTCTCCTACCCTAGAAGTATGGTGTAGGAGAACCTTAAATAACTTGGAGTTTTGTTTTTTTGAAGTTTCAAGATCTAATAAGTCCTTATGGCAAACATTCTAGTAAGAATGAACCAAAGAAGCACAAATTTTGTTGTGGTAAACCCCAAAGTTGACATAGAGCAACTAGGTGGTCAACTTGGTTAAACTTGGTAAAAGTATGGTTAAAGAATAGGTAAACATGTCAAAGATCATATTTGATGTCTAGATGACCAATCTAAAGTCTTGGAGTCATTAGGACAAGGTTGTAGTTGAGTTGCAACAAAGTTGTCAATGTTGCTCAAACGTTGCAACTTGACAATATGTACAACTTTGATCTTTTGTCACCTATGGTCTAAGAATCATTTGGAGAGAATTATAGCTATGCCAAGAGATTATAAGAACCTTGGAAAACTAAATTTGGTGAGTTGGAAAGTGATCTAAACCATAATTTGCAAGAATTCACTATTTTTCATGCATTTGGTTTGTACATTTCCATACTATACTAGATTGGTGACTGACCAAATCTTTGGTTGTAGATAGATTTTTGAATTATATTCCTTTTTTAATTTATTTGAGATTTTTAAGTACTCACTGGTGGATTTTTTATAATTTTTTGTGTAAGTAGGTTTGAAACCCTCACAAACCAGGGTTAGTAATGAATAATGGTAGTTTACCTGACATTCCATGGTTGAAATCTCCCATGAATTGGTCGAATGCTAGGTCAAGCTATATAGTTTTCATTTTCTTTAATATTTAGGATGGTTTGGACTGGTTTTCTATTTTAAATGGGAAGCCCTATGTTGATCATTGTTTAGTGGTGAGCCAGGAAGCTAGTGCAAATATCTAAGCAAGTAGGGTTCCATGGATTAAAAAGGTGGATTCACTCATGAACTAATGTTATTTAATGTCTAGAAAAATTTAAGCAATGATTAATTTGTTTGGGTTGAATTCCCTATATGGTTTAAGAAGACTAATTTCTAAATCTTGACTACGAAGGCTTAAAAGCCTAAAAAGGACGATTTTGTGAAAAGATGGGTAATTGGGAGAACCTAGATGCCAAAATATGATATTGTTTAGACAATTGAAAAAGGGAATTTGAAATGGTAAAAAATTTGTGCCATTGTTCATCAATTTAGGTAAAAAGGTTGGAAAAACAAGGAATGGAAGCCTAATTCTAGTAGGTCAAATTAGGTCCATATTGCATAGCAAGTTGAATCTTGTCAAACTAATGAAAATCCATAAATCCAATATTTCAAGGATGAAATAAGAGATAATAAGGGACCCAAAATATCCCATTGGAAGGGTGGTCCTTTTGATAGATATCCTTGTGAGCTAGAGTGGTGTGATAGAAAAGCTTGACTAGTTGACAACTAAGTAGAACTAGATTGACTGGGTTGAGGATATACCTTGGGAAGGTAAAATTTAATCTTGAAGGACCTTCAGAAGGTCTAGTATTAGATCCCCTTGAAGGGATAATTCTAAGAGAAGAGGAGAAAACCATAGCTCACTTGGAGTCTCTGCATCATCTTTTTTGTCACCAAGGTCATAAGCACCATATCATATGAGTCTCCCAAAGCTATAAAGTTGCGCTTAGGTCTGGACACCCAAATAGATTTTCCTCTAGAGTGATTTTATTTGCACTAGTCTTATATGCCTCTTTTTGTTCACTAAGTTAATAGGATGCATCCATGTCTTCATCATCTTGGTCAAGGATATTCCATCAATATAAAATTGTGGCATAGACTCTAGATCAAAGGCTAGATGACTTTCTTTCTTTCTATGATGTCTTGATTTTTTTTGGGAACTAAAGTGTTTAGACCTAGAGGAAGAAAATAAAAGATTTTTTGAAGATATGGAGCATGTAGACCTAGAAGAATAGGATGAATGATATCTTGAGATAAATAACTCGTGTAAATTTTTTTTATCCAAACAGACACATTGGCATAATATAGTACATTTTCCATAAGTGTGTTATTATTGATTGGAAACCAATCAAAGAGAACACATCATCTCATGTGTACTTGTAGACATGTTCACTAGTTTGCACAAGAGAATAAGACAAGGTAGAAGCTATTAAATTCATCATAAGGAGTCATCATCATGATATGATAGAATAGGCATGGAAATAATTCAAATTGGTTGGTATTCTGACAAGAATGATAGAGGATAGAGAGGACAATTGAATTAAGATGCGACCCAAAGTAGGTGGATTGCACAACCAATCTAAACCTTATGACGTAGGTATCATAGGTTTCTCATGAATCACTCAATATTTTGAATTCAAGTTTTAAGTGTTAGAAATATGGTTGGATAGATATCTTGATGGTTGTCATTTATGAAAACATATACACAACATTTCATTTATGCATTCAGAGCTAGAAAATTGTATTAGACAGCTTGTTGCAGTATACTAAACAGATCTTAACAATATGAATGATGTGCAAAGAGTTAGCTAATGCACAATTGAGGAAAGGCTTATGACATCATCATGATGACATGTACTAGTGCACATGTGTGTATGATATGTATAGTGCAAGTTACAATAAGTTTAACTATGATGGTATTTAATAATGTAGAACAGAGCATAATAGAAAACAAAGTTGTATGGATTTAGGAATTATTTTGATTTCAAAATAATTACTAAGCCATGTTAAGCCAACTATGTGGAAATTATTTTCTATTATGTTAAGCATGTGAAGACATCAAAGATGACTGATCAATAATTTGTGAATGTGCAAGATATAAGTAAAGATTTTATGTTACACAGATAAGTGTGGATTGAGAGTTGCGTAGTGAATGTATGTTATGCATAGATATTGTGGAAGTTGCAATATTAGATGTGACATGAAAACTATTGTGAGAACTATCTACAAGCCTTATATGATGCAAAATCTGATGTAAGATCAGAGTAAATGGGAGTTACAGAAGCAAGCAAGTATTGTATGTATATCTATCTTGTGAAAGAACTTGATTGTATAATTGCATGTTAGGACAGTGGACTCTTCTTGCATACATTGTAATTGATCTACCAAATCCTAATAGGCTTGAGGATTTTAACAAGGCCTAGTCCTCTATCAAGGACTTGAGACACTATATGTACTTCATAGACTCCTAACAGGGTCGATATCCTTAACCAGATCCTATTGTTTAGTGAATCATCTAGTGGGTATCATCCCCACCAGGGTTTTCACTTGGCCAGGGTTTCACTAGTTAACAAATAATGGTGTTATGATTTCTCTATGTGTATGGTTATATTTACTGTTCAACATTTTTGGTTTACTTTCATATGCAAGTTATAAAAGTTGTGGGAAAAAGTTTGTAGAATAATGATTCACCTCCCCCCCTTCTCAGTATTATCTATCTCTAACAATTGGTATTAGAGCATAGTTACTTTGAAGAGGCTTAGCATCTTAACTAAGATCCTAGTGAATATGGAACAGTTGAAGAAGAATCTTGAAGAAGCCCTTGAATAGATTAACCTTCTTATTGAAGAAAGAGATAACCTGAAAGATAGATACAAAGATACAAAAGTTTACATTGGTAAATTGAAAGATGAAATTGATGATCTTAAATCTAGCAAGGAACCTTTTGTGTAGATTAGTATTAATGATGATACAAAAATCTCAAGAAAGAGAATGAGATCTTGAAACATGATTTGAAAATTGTTGAACTAAAGTTGAGTCTTAAGACTAGTGACAATAAGAGTGAACCTCATCTAAAATCTAAGAATGCAGACCTTAGACCCTAGTTAAGTTGAGTGACATCTAAATTAGATTCTATTAAGATAGAGCATGAAGAGTTGGAAAAATACAACATCATCATGAAAGGAGAGTTGAAACAAGCTAAACAACAGTTAGAGAAAATTTATAGAAGTTCTGAGAAAAGTGTGAACAAATATTTCATTAAAGACCTTCTTATGACAAGACAGGCCCTAGATATCATCTTGGAGAGAAGTCAACAAAGAAATTTGAGATTAGGATAGAACTAGATCCTATAAAAAAAATCCTAAAGAAAAGTTCAAATGGTTTGATGATGTTGAGAAAATTAATTTGATAGAGAAATTTGATGAATCTAGAAATATAGAGCTTGAAGAACCTAAACAATATGTTTCATCTAAAGAGGTAAGACATGAATTCAGAGGTAGATGCTACATATGCAATTAAATTGGCCATTTGGAGAGAGATTTTATATGTAAGTATTTTAAACCTATTACTAATTTCTATTGTTATAATTGTCATGGTTATGGACATAAGGTAGTAGAATGTAAGAAATCTAAGTTTGTTGATGATAACAAGGATAGTAGAATGTTTAGGAATACTAACCTTGTAGGTAATGGAAGAAGTAGATCTCTAAGAAGATCTAATTATGGAGAGAAACATGATGGTAAGAGAAAGTAGTTTGTTTGATAGAAATATAACAACCCTAGACATATTGCAAGGAATTGTAGAGCACCTAAGAGTTGGAATGGAAATAATTAGAGGAGAAATGTACTTGTATCTTAGTTATGCTATAACTTTGGACACAGAACAAGATTATATAGAATGGATAGAGGGAACTTTAATAGAAACCCTAATCATAGAATGAACAACAACAAGAATGATAGAAGGAATGAAAATAGAGGCAAAAATAGTCAGAAAGAAGCAGCCAAGGAACATGTTGAGGAATTAAAAGAATCATTTGTGAAGGTTAGTAATCAAGAGAGTTCACTTACAGTATTGGAAGAGAAATTATTTGATGCACATGATTGAAAATTGAAGTCACATATTGTTTGTGACTCAACCTATCTGAATTAAGTTGTTATAAAAGCAACAGAGCATTAGTGGTCAAAATTGATGTCAGAGAGTGAGTTATAGATTGTGTAGTTAATAGAAGGTAGAAGACATAGAGAGAAAGCTATGGTTCAATGTACAAGTCTTGATGTGATCATAGTAAGAGGGAATTGTAAGATCAAGGTCACTAGTAAATAAAGAAAATATTTTGAGTTTGTGGTAGATACACATTTATTATGTAGTGCAATTTGAAATGATTTAAGGATCACAAAAAATATTTGATGTACCAATTGTTCATGCAAAGTGTCTTGAGTGAATTGAAGAGCAATTTGATAAAAATTGAAGTGCAGAGCAAGTTTGTGAAGATGAAAGTTGCAGAAGCCCTAAAATCATAATTTGAGGTACTTTATGGAGTATTGAATCCAGTTTATTGAAGTATTTGTAGTTATAAAGGAAAGGCTAGTCAAAGAGTGCATGATGTTAGTGATAGACCAAGATATGAGTTCAAGAAAAATCCATTTGTTTCTTTATTAGATGATCCTAAAGGCACATTTTCACAAGCTCCAAAAAATGCATTACATGTAGAAAACATAAGGAGTTATATACATTGCAAAATTGAGAGTATAGGTGATGAGGAAATTCACAAGGACTAAGGAGTCATTTGTAAAATGACTTAACCCTAAAGTTTGAATATGCACATCTTGAAGATTTGAGTTTGGTGAAGTATATTTTCTACATAAAATTCAACAATCATGAGTGGACCTAAATTATATTGAGCAAAATACATGATGCTATGTTCTAGTTAGGTGATGTTCAGATTGTCGTTGAAAATGACCTAATCCATAAGGTCATAGGATTAATCAATGAAGGTTGTGATCCTATTAATGAGAAAAGCATTAGGAAATTAGTGGAGACAAACCTAAAAACCAAGTTCGATGGAACAAATATGAGGGTTGATCCAATTCAGGATAAAGGAGTAAAATTGTTGACCAAAATGTTAGGGTACAAATTGAACCATGGATCAAGGGTAAACTCTGTACCAACTGAATTTCTTCATATAACATATGTGATGACCACTGAAAGGAGAAAAGTAAATTTACATAACATTTTCAAAGTGTAGCTATTGGAAAATATTACAAAGATAAAGAAAACAAAGAGTGCAATATTTATATTTGAGTCCCTATTGACTCATTTGTTCTTCTATATTACAAGAAAATTTCTTGGAGTGATAAATTGGGATAGCAGCAAATGTGCCATGAAGATTGTAACTCAAAGCTATAGATCTAAACCTAAGAATGTTAGAGACATTGATATTGATAGGATGATGACTAATTTTCAATTTGAGATGAAATTGAGGTATAGGATACCTCCTTTTATGGTAGAAAAGTATAATGATGATTTATGCTTCATGGTGGAAATTGATAACACCTGCATGGAAGAAGTGATACCTAGAGTGAATTTCATTGAGCCTATGGGCTATGAGATAAGTGCAAAACTAATTGAAGGATATGAGATCGTACTCAAGTCTGAGTAGGACAAAAAATGTCATAGATGGGGGACATATGATGAAAGATTAAGGATTGTAGAATCTAAGATCCATAGCTAGGAGAGAAAGAATAAATTAGAGAAGGAGATAGATTCCATACTCAAGGAATCTGGCATGTCAAGATAGGAATTTAATGAGATAAAGGGAATTGTGCTAGAGATGAAGGCTAGTGGGCAGATAGAAGCATTGGAAACAACACCTATTGCAATGACAAGACCTTTAGAAGGTGTAACTATGGCACAACCATGTGTGAAAGCTCCTATTGTATGATATACAATAGTTGTACAAGTGCAACCAGTTAGAGTCACCTATGAGCAATCAAGGAGGGAGTCTGAGGTGGAAGCATCTACTGCATAGAGGAAGTCAAAGAGATGAGTGAAGGTTAACCAAGAACCTACACCTCAAGAAAAGAAAAGAGTAAGGAAGATCAGCAATAGGCCTTGCAAAAGAAGGAAAAACATGCAAGTGAGCAGTTCTAAAAGTTTAGATGATGATGATGATGAAGAAAAACATATTGAGCAAGATGCACAGGAAGCCAAGATAGTCATAGGCAAGAAGGAATGGAAACCAAAGGTAGAGAATCTAAACATGTAGATTATAAATGATAAAAAATTTGTATAGTTGAATAATTTTTCTATCATGTATAGGAGGTAATTAGAGAATACTATAATAAGAAATATGATTCTAGGGAATAAGAGATTTGATAGCATTAAAAATAAGATTCCTCAAAACCTATACAATAGGTTGATCAATAGGAAGAGAATAGTAGTAGAAGAAGATTTGAATATGAAGATCACATCCATAAATAAGTTATGTGATGTTCGATCAAAAGAGGAATCAATTTTTTTTTTGAAGGGTATTGAGCCCTTGCTGAGGAACAAAAGAAGAGAATTTCTTCTGATGGGAGGCAATTATGAAGAGATTAGGCAACAAATAGAGGAGGATATAGTAATGTACATGTCCTTAGTTCCTAAGGAGAGTGTGCAAGAAAAGTTTGATAGTCAAATATATGTACATGAATATTCACCTTCTAGGGAAGAGGAAGAAGCAAAGAAAAACACAACAAGCACTATCTCCACCTCATATTGTTATGGGTACTGAATCCATGCAAGTGGATAGTACACACATAACTATGGATACATAGGAGAATCCATTTGCAGTGTATGGGGCAAATATTGTTGGAAATATCATTGCCTATACCAATTCTAATGATGAAAAGGAAGAGAAAAAGAAGAAGGAATAAGAAGAAAAGAAAATAAAGGAACATGAAGAAAAGGAAAGAAAAGAAGAAGAAGAAGAAGAAGAGAAGAGAAGAGAAGAATAGGAGAAAAAGAAGAAAGAAGAAGAAGAGAAAAAGAAGAAGGAAGAAGGGTAGAAGAAAAAGGAAGAATAAGAGGAAAATAATAATATAGAAGAAGAGAAGAAGAAGAAGAAAGAAGTTGAGGAAAAGAAGAGTGTAAGGAACAAAAAATAAAGACTACTATATCTTCAATATTATTTGTAGCTAGAACATCAGCAATGGTACCTATTCCATCAGATGATGAAGATCAAAAAGAGCTAATGGGCACCTTGAGTAAATTGTTTGATAAAAAAAAATCTATAAAGTCTTTGGTGAAGACCCTTACTAAAGTCTTGGAGTGCACGCAAAAGATAGTTCCCATAACTCTAGAAAATCCAAACTTGCAAGCCAAAGAAAAAGAGTTGGTAATGACCTTTGATGGGGAATTCACAACCTTAGCTGAAGTAGCAATAGCGCACAGAGTAATCATGATGCAACACTATTCAACATAGTGTGCACCAATGTGCACAATGATTTAAAGGAAATTGATAGAAATATCAAGGAACTTGGAAATTGTATTTTTGAAGGTAAGAAGTTGTATGGATAGTGCACAATGTCTTACACTTACTCATCTTATTTTGATGCAGTGACCAAAGGTCATATGAGTAAGCTTCAATCACTCACTACAAGATTGCAACAACCAAAGATCAGAATTAAAGACTCTGGGAATGAGATTGAGAAGACACTTAATGCTTTCAGAGGCATTAAATTTGACAAAGAGAAGGTAATAAGAATATTCTCTATTCTTAGAGACTATCTAGCACCCAAGGTTGTAATTTTGTAGAGGTAATTGGAGGAATGTCTTTCAGTAAAGAATTCCTATGAAAAATTTGCCTATACCGACTTAAACACAAGTGAAGTGGCTTCCTATGCACTTTGTGCACTCATCAGTATATTAGATATAGTAAAAGGTAACTAGAAGAAGGAATTTTATGTAATAAAGATTGATTTTTCAGATTGCATATCCAAAATGATGAACTAATCAATAACAGGCATCAAGTTTTTGTGATACAATTTTGACACCTTTGTCATTGATGTCAAAGGGGGAGTTTTATGTTATTATTTGGAGGAAATTTTTATAGATGTAAATGTGTATGTAAGGGGGGAGATTATGTATGTATCAATGTAAAGGAGTGATAAGGAATGTAACGATCCATGAAAACATGAATAAAATTGTTATGTTTAGAAGGCAATTTTTGTGTAAGTATATTTTATTTGCTTTTTTATGTATGACATCATTTTGGGACTTAACTAATTTTTCAAAATATTGTAATCAATTCCAAAGGGGGAGATTTTTGGAAATATGGTTAGATAGATGTCTTGATGGTTTTCATTTATGGAAACATGTAAACAACATTTCATTTATGCATTCAAAGATAGAAAATTGTCTAAGTATTAAACAGTTTACAACAGTATAGTGAACAGATCTTAATAGTACGGACGATGTGTAGAGAGTTAGCTTATGTGAAATTGAGGAAAGGCTTATGATAGCATCATGATGGTGTGTACCAGTGCACATGTGTGTATAGTCTGTATAGTACAAGTTATAGTAAGTTTAACTGTGCTAGTATTTAATAGTGTAGAATAGAGTATAGCAGAAAAAAGATTTGTATGACTTTAGGAATTATTTTTATTTCAAAATAATTACTAAGCCATGATAAGCTAGCTATGTGGATATTATTTTATATTATGTAAATTGTGTGAAGACATGGAAGGCAACTAAGCAACAATTTGTCAATGCGCAAGATATAAGTAAAGATCTTATGTTGCACAAATAAGTGTGGATTGAAAGTTGCATAGTGAATGTAGGTTATGCATAGATATTATGAAATTTGCATGATTAGATGTGACATGAAAACTATTATGAGAACTATTTTCAAGAATTATATGATGTGAAATCTAATGTCAAATCAGAGAAAGTGTGAGTTATAGTAGCAAGCAAGTATTGTATGTATATCTATCTTGTGAAAGATTTGAATTGTATAATTGCACGTTAGAGAAGTGGGCTCTTCTTGCATACATTATAATTGATCTACCAACTCCTAAAAGGGTTGTAGAAACTCCTAATAGGGTTGAGGCTTCTAAAAAGGCCTAGTCCTTTAATAAGGGCTCGAGACACTATATGTACTTCATGGACTCCTCACAAGGTCAATATCCTTAACCGAATCCTATTGTTTAGTGAATCATCTAGTGGTTATCATCCCCACTAGGGTTTTCCCTTGGCTAGGGTTTCCCTAGTTAACAAATAATGGTGTTATGAGTTCTCTATGTGTATAGTTATATTTATTGTTTAGTATTGTTTGTTTACTTTCATATGCAAGTTATAAAAGTTGTGGGCAAAAGTTTGTAGAATATTGATTCACCCCCCCTTAGTATTATCTATTTCTAACATTAAGATAACTTGTTTGAGGAGGATACTCTATTAGGGTTTTGAAACCCATAGATAAGGAGAAAATTCATGCACTTAGTGGGTGTGGTTTTTGCAAAATACAAAAAGGGGAATTCTTAAATAGAAATAGAGAGAACTGTGTACGAAGTTGAAACTAGTAGAAGAATAGAGGATGAATACCACAATAACATAGAGATGAAGAAGAATACAATTAAAAATGAAAGCTATTAAGGAGAATATTATGATAGAGAGCTAGATCTAACTAGATGTAATAGTTTACATTGTAGGCAAGGAAAGAAAAGAAGCAAATTTATATAGAAGATAATCACCAATTGTGCCCAAGAGGCAGAGAGAGATCACAATATCTCACAAGGTATACACTAGAGACCTTATAAGAAAAGGAGTCTTATATATCTTAGATCATTTTTTATTTCTTTCTAAAAACCACAATCATCTTATAATATCCTAACTGAGCATGCTTCAATAGTAAGCATTTGTTAAATCCCCAAACTAGGTGCCTCTTAGAAGGAGTGCTAAATCTTGTAACCAAGTAGTCTTAGTAGGATAATTATAATCCTAATAGGTTATTGAAATTTTTAATAGATTGAGTTCTCAAAAGGTACAAGTTGTAACTCTTAATAGGACAACCTTTTATCTACAGTGAAAGGATAGTGAGTACATTATCCCCACCATAGTTTTTATCCTCACATCGAGGATTTCCACATACAAAATTTGCATGTCCATTGACAAATTCTTTTGTGTGTGAGTTTATTTAGTTCTACTTTACATAATTCATATTCTTGTTGGAAATTAGTTGTTGTTAGTTAGAATATTTGGAGTTGTAAAGAAAGAAACTATTTTTAGTGCCAGTACTAATTCACCCCCTCTTAGTACCTGTACAGACCAATAAATGGTATCAGAGCTTGGACCTTAAAATTTGTAAGCCTTACATCTTGAGATAAGATCAAGAAACAACCATGAAGTATAAAAAACTATAAGAAGAAGCACATGACACTGTAGAAAACTTTAAGGAAAAGCTAAGAAAGTCCTTAGCTAAAAGAAAGAAGCTCGTAAAGAAACTTAGTGAGAGCCATGATATTATTGAGCAGATGGAAGAATGAAGTGGATTAGATGGATCTAAGGAAATCATCTCCAACCTCATGTCTAATAACAAGAAGGTGAGAAAATAAGTTGAAAAATTGAAGAAAGAGTTGGAAGAAGCATCAAAAAGATTGAGCCAATCACAAAAAGAGAAAAGTGATGTCTCTCTAGCATTGGAAAAAGATGAAAAATCACTAAGTGAAGACATGGATACAAAAGGAATAGAGGAGGAGAATGTAAAATAGAAGGAAAATAAGATTTAAAGATTGTTAGTAGAACTAAATAACACCAATGAAAGAAATTAGAAGCTGATAAGGTTCAACAACTCTAAGAAGATAGATGAGAAAATCAAAGATTAGAGAAGGAGCAAGGACACAAATGGTCTTGGTTATGAAGGAATCAATAGAACTAAAAGAAGAAAAAAATCTAAGAATAAGATCTAGATCAAAAAAGTACAAGGGGAAATATTGTCTAATGGTAAGAAACCTAAGAAACCAACCTATCATTATTGTGGTAAGATATGTTACACCTCAAATGTATACTTTGATAGAAAGACTTCATCCAATGAACCATATACCTTTAATAGGTACTATTACTATTGTAATAAGTATAGACAAAAGGACGAGGTATGGAAATCAAGGTAATGGATGAATCAACATTCTTAGAGAACCACCAATCTTGGATGGAAGAACATTTTCAGCACATCTATTTGCTTGAACCATGAGAACATAGGAGATATGGTTGAGCATTATTTAATGAGAACTAATGAAAGGAATCACTCGATACCATGAAGAGGAAAATGCATGAGTTGTTACTACTATAGCAAGATAGGGAACCTTTCCAAAGATTATAGATCACAAAAGATATCCCAAGTGCATGACTTGAACCACAAAGGAATGAGAAAGGTGGTAGACAATGAGGAAGTAAAAAAGGACTTCAATAAGATATGGGAAAGAAAAGAAGACAAGGGAAAAGATGCCAAGTTAGAGGAAGTAAGTATATCACCTATTGTTGGTGAGACTATGACAACCAACTAAGGAAATCCATGATTAGAAGGGGTTACATGTCAAATGATGAACTATATACTAGTACCCTATCCAAAATAGGTAAAATAATGTGTCAAGCAAGCATAAGGAACCTATATTGAGGCAAGAGAATGTTGAGATTATGACTGTTGCTACAAAGGTCACTCATATTAAATGCAAAAAGAAAATAAGTAGTATACTTAACATTTATCATTAATTATTAACCAAAAAAAGGCTCATAAAAAATATAAATAGGTGAAAGAGGGTTTGATTAACCACTTTGCAAACTCTAAGTCTTGAGCTAAGAATGATTATGAGAAAAACCTAGTTGAGCAATAATTTGCCATTTTTACTAACAAAAAAAAATGAACCAATGAGTGTGCAAACCATATTCAAAGGATCCAATGATCCAAAAAGAAAAAAAAGGGCATCATGATAGATAGCATTCATAAGATTGAGCTTGTCAGTAATGAAGAACTTTTAGAACTAGAATATGTGGTTAGCTCGATGAAGGGTGACACAAGGAATTATGTAGTTGCACTATCCTAACTACCTACAAATGTTTTACTTGTTGAAGATGTGAGTGCATACCTAAAATAAAAAATCATAGAGTTGGGAGAAGACAAACTATATGAGGCATTCTATACATTCTTGGAAGATAGTGTACTGAAGAAAGAGTGACAACACCTGATGAACACTATAATGTACCACATAATAGAAATCCCTAATTTTTTCCATGAGGATTGGGTGAGAATAGTACTAAAAAGAGTACATGGAAAGCACATTTGGCTCAAAAAACCCTCTAAAATTATGAAATGAGTAATCTTGAGGGTAACAAGACTCAATGGGAGAGGGACATGACTAAACACAAGAAAAATATTAAACTTGGAAAAGTGGTGAATCCAACCAAAGAAAAGAAGGTAGGGAGAGCATAGGAAATTGAGGAAATTCTTGACCAAGAGATGTAGTACATCGCAATGGAAATTACATACAGACTCTACTTCTCAAGCAAGTCCATCTATATACACAATGGAAATTACATACAGACTCTACTTCTCAAGCAAGTCCATCTATATACCCCATGGAGTAATACATTCAACATATCAAATCACTCACAAAGGAGCACCACTTAACCTAGGAGGATGGTTGTACAAGAAACTAATGTTGAACCTAAAATATCAAGGACAAAAAGTAAACATTATGCATATCAAGAAGAATTGTTTTTAGATTTTTCTGAAATATTTTTGATATTTTATGATTTTTCATGAAAAATTATTTTTGGGAGTAAATTAACATATTTTTCAAAAAAATTTACAGTTTTGGAATGATCTTAGAATTTTAAACAAAGTTGGTTCTTTGTGTTTTGATTTTAGAGGTCATATTAGGGGTCAATAATTCAATTTGCAAAAATTGGTCTATTTTAACAAAATGACTCCCTATGGCACAAATTAAAATATCTTTTCAAAATTCTAACATTTTTGGAAAGCTCTCTGATTTTTGATAGGGGTAACTTTTCTGTATTTTGAGTTTTGGATCCAAGTTTATATCATATAGATCTGATCTTTATGAGTAGGTCAAAAATCAATTGAAAAAAATGACATTTAATGAATAGCTTGCATTTAATTTTTATAATGAATCAATGCATGATGTGAACTTTCATTTGGGTTACTTGCTGATTATTATCACTCTTAAAAATCATATTTTTAGATCTAACTCTAGTTTTGCATGAGTTGACATATATTGCATATCTTGTGTTTGCTTGTTTTGTTTGTTGCTTTGTTCGTTGCGAGCGAGCGTTCATGCGTAAAGAAAAGACGCATTGCAAGGATTACTAGGTATTTTTTTTGATCTCTAAAACATTTAGATTTGGGATTAAAATTAAACCTCTCATGTGTTTGGCTAGAGTGTTTTACATGCTTTCATAAAACACATTTCAATTGATGCTCTTAATGGGAAATGAATGAACATAGATTTTCTTTCATACAAGTTTGTGTAAGTGAATGCTTGTGTTTAAACCTTAAGTAATTCTTGGTTCCAATATCAAATATCTCATTAATTGATTGAGGGCATGGATTCATTCCTTGTTTACTTAGGGAGTTGAATGCGCCACTTTGTGGACTCACTCTATGTTTACTTGGAAAGTTAAATATTCCATTGTTCAACCCTTTTTCATTTGTGAGTAGTATTGATTAGCAGTCTTAGATTACTTGTGATTGATCTATATTGCTATTTTGGGTTATTGGAATCGCTAATCCGCCGACCCCTCATTTCTGCCCCGTGGTTGCAAGATTAGCACCACATTAAGGGGGAGGGGTCTACAGGAAAGAAGTGTTAATTGCTCCACTAGGCAATCCTTTTGTGCTCTTTGGAACTCACTTGTTTTCTAAGGTGTGGACTCACTTTGAGTTGGTGTGAAGAGTTAAATGTTCCACTTTTGGACTCACTTTGAGTTGGTGTGAAGAGTTAAATGTTCCACTTTTGGACTCACTTTGAGTTTGTGTGAAGGGTTAAATATTCCACTTTTGGACTCGCTTCACATTCTCTTGAAGGGTTAAATGTTCCACTTTTGGACTCACTTCACATTATCTTAAAGGGTTAAGTGTTCCACTTTTGGACTCACTTCGCATTTACTTGAAGAGTTAAATGTTCCACCTTTAGTGCTCTAAATACTTTTGATAGTGAATTACTTAGTTTTTATTTCTAGGAGGCCTGCTTGGGGATTTCATCACCCCTTGGGATGACCTTAACTCTTGTGTTCTGGTAGAGTATAAATATTGGGAGGTGAATCCAAAGACACCTCTCGTGGGAATTGAGTTTGATATCACTCTTGGCTAAGCCTCAAAGAACTTTATACCTTTGAGAAGTGAAGGAGGAGATTTGGGTTACCGTCTCCCCCCGACTGTGTGATTTTGGATTCTTCTCATCTACGGATTCGGGCCTCACATACCTTGTGTATATCAAGGACTCCTTTTAGAAAGCCACATATATCCTTGTAGACAACTTGATAAGGTGTTGTTGTGTTCTAAGTGCCTGCTAAAACATTTCAAGAACATACACAAGTAGAACCTTTAAGGAGTAGAAATACTAAGTCACCATACTTGTTCACATGCAACGTTGCTTTGCCCCTTGCTCATTGTTTGAAGACTGTTTGCTTGAAATCCCTATTTTCTATCTTGTGTGCTTGGTTTATGATAAAGAATCTATTGATACATCTAGTTGGATATTTAAAATGAACAAAATTTGAGTTCTTGAGTTTAGACTTTATGATCGAATAAATTTGTTATCCCATTATTTTTAGTCTCCCTAGGTTGGTCCTGTAGACACCTAAAAATCCTTTAAAAAATAAAGTATTTTTATTTTTTGAAAAAATACCTGATGACATCATCATTTATTAATTAATTTTTATGCCATTAAATCCCTTTATCTTAATTAAAAATATTTAATTAAGGAATCCCTCCCAAAAATGTTTAAATCTTATTTAAACATTATTTCCTTATTTATTAATTATTTAATTAATAAATTGACCAAAAATCCTAAAATAAATAAAAAATTTATTTTTTGCCCAAAATTTGGCCAATTTCCTTATGACCAATAACCTCTTCCAAAATCTTCTAATCCTTCTTTAATTTCGATTAAAGGCTAATCCCATCATTTCTTACCCCTAATCCCAACTCAAAATATTTAATTAATATTAAATATTAATCCTCATGTTTATTAAAAAAGTTTTAATAAATATCTCCTCAACCCAAACCCTTGAAATAAATAAAACTTTATTTATTTCCTAAAAATCTAATTTATCCTCATCCTAAGAAGTTCTAGACTCTTCTAGAAAGTCTTCATCCTCATCCTAGGAAATTCTAGACTATTCTAGAAAGTCTTTATCCTCATCCAAAGTCTAGACTCTTCTAGAAGATTTCTTTAAACCTAATCCTAATCCCCTCCTAACCTTGTCTCATTCTCTAAACATGGGTTAAAACTTACTAACCCAAGCCAAAGTTAACAAATATCTCCTCCTTCACCCACCCTCATTAAATGCCATCCACTTGCCTATCCCTAAGCTAATCCTAAACCATCCTAATCTATCCTCTAATCATTTGCACAAGCCTAAACAAGCTTAAAACCTTCCTAATCAAGTTCAAGTCGAAATTTCTCTCATCACCCTCAAAATATCTCAACCATAAAACTTTATGAAGTCCACTAGGTCATAAATGACTCTTACAAGCCCTTTTATTGCTCTTACAAGTCATTATGAGGGTCTTTATGAAGATTTTATCCCTTGAGCCTCCTTTTTTGACTCATCCTTCCCCTTTCCTCCATCCTCTCACCATGTGACATGTGTCACTCCTTGATTGGCTATAAGGAAGCACAATCCATGTGCTCTCTTCTCATGCAATCTGAGCCCTTCATGAGCTTTTTCTCATCTTTGCATCTTATCCCTCAATCCCTCAAGCCTCTTGCTTATAAATTGGATCCTTCCCCTTTGAAAAATAACACAATCCATGAAGTAAAGTCATAATGCCATTTTGAGAAGCCATTTTACATCAAAACCATACACTCACACCCAAATTCCAACTCCATTTGAAGCCCTTTTTGAAGCATAAGCTTGAGCATACATCCTATCTATTTAGACAAAGCTACTCAACAAGAGAGCTTCTCATTGAGAGAGCCCATTAATGGCTCATATTCTCAATTGAGAGCTCATCTTAGTCTATCTTTAAGTTTATGAATTTTTTTTAGTTTGTAGAAGCTTTATTTAAATTTGATTTCTATTAGCATACTAACATTGCTCATATACATTTTGGCACGCCCGGTGGGACCCCACATGGGTCATCTTCATTAGCTTTTTTAGTCAATTTTTGTATGTTATTTGCTGATTTTGGCTAATTTTTCTTGTTTTTGTGATTGGTAGGATTGTATAAATTGGTTTTGTAGGTCCACATGAGCATGAAGAAGACAAAGGAACTCATAATCTATCTCATAGTGTTTGCAAATTTTTCAAGCTTATAGGTGGACAAAGAACTTGAAATTCTTCTTCCTCTTCTTGTCTATATTCTTCTTATTCCATCTACTTCTTCTTCTTCTTCTTGTGGGAGATCTTTGCCTTTTTTTTTTAAGGAAGCAAAATCATACACACTTCTTTTTAGTGCTTAAAATGAACCCCCAAATCATACTTAAATCTATTGAAAAATTAAAAATTTGCAAAAAATAAAAAATCTTTTAACAAGTGAAACTAAACCAATCTAATCATTTGCATCCTTGCAACATCAAGGTTTTAGATGCATTCATGAAAAATTAGGAAAACTTCATTTTTGGGAATTTAAAAAGAACTTCAAGTTTCCATTTAAAAAGGTTCAAAATCAACACTAAGTGCACACTAAAGTTCTTCTAAAAAATCTCATGAAAACTAAGAGTCCTAAATGGTTGCCAAAAATTGTCCTAAAAGCTTTGTTATTTGTTCCAAACAAATGTCTTATTGCAAAATTTTGAATGTTTCTTAAGTTTTTCATGCATCAAAACAATCTAGGAATATCATTTTTGGGCTTAAAACATGCAAACTAGAACACAAAATTTTGAATGAAAACCAAAGTCCAAAGAGTCATTTTCACTTTTGAGTCCAAAAAAATCTTGAATGATCTAAGGTTAAAACAAAGCACTTCAAAGTTCTTAAAACAACACACAAAATCTCAATCTTGAATGCTCAAAGGAAAAAACTTGAATGTTTAATCACTTGTCTTTGAATGCATGTTGCTAAACACGCTCTTGAATGCCATGGATTAAAATCAAATTTTCCTTGAATGCATAATTAAAACAACAAATCCAATCTTGAATTCTAAGGATCAATTAACCATTGCAATATCAAACACTTCATTTGGAGCTTCTAAAAATTGAACAAAACAAATCTCTTTTCCACATGCAATCTAGGTAAAGTTTGATTTTTGGACATTTAAGAAACCTTGTTAAGTTAAAATACAAATTTGCAAAAATCAATTTGAGTAGTTCCTTGGACTCACCTCTTTTCTAATCACCCATCAAATATTAACCATTGGTTGCAATCTCAGTGCCATTTATGGGGATGGGTCTACTTGAAAAAGGTGTTAAATGTTCCACAATCTAACTCACTCACTTGGTCTTTGAATGTTTGCTTTAACTTTATCAAAATTCTTAAATGATCAAAACTCTAGATTAAATCAATCACACTTCAAGTTTGGGCACTAAAATTGAACAAAAACTGACGTGGAGAGCCTCCGGGCACTCACTTGAAATCGAATCTCACACACTTTTGTTTTGGGCTTAAAACAAACTCACACTCAATCTTGAATGCCTTAAAGAAAATTAATCGATACTTGACGTGGAGGGCCTCTGGGCGCGCGAGTTTGTTTTTGTTGACCCTAACTCTTCTTATTGTTTGTATTCTTTGATTGATTTACTTTTGTTGGTGCTTCAAGTTGGAATAAACATTTTATCTTAAACATGAGTGCTTGCAAAGTCTAGATCAGAAAATTTAAGCGTCAGTTGGTAAAAGAACAAGCGTATTTTTTAGCCCAAGGTCATCCAAGTCTTCTCTCCCCTTGTCATCTTTCGAGGCCATCTTGGGTGCATAAGATTAGGATCCAAAACCTTGTTTCTTTTTAGGAGGCCTTCTTGGGGATTTCATCACCCCTTGAATGACCTCAACTCCAGCGTTTTGGCAGAGTATAAGAATTGGGAGGTGAATCGAAAGACACCTCTCTTGGGATCAAGATTTTGTCACTTGGGCTAAGCCTCAAGGAACTTTATACCCTTGAGAAGTGAAAGAGGAGAAGTGGGTTACCGCTCCTCTCGGCTGTGTGACATCTTTTTGGTCTCATCTACGGATTTGGGCCTCACGTACCTTGGGTATATCGAGGACTCCTTAGCTAAACCAACTGTCAGCCTTGTAGACAACCATCTAGGATGTTAATGTGTTTGAGGTGACTGATCGAAACATTTGTAGAACATACACACTCCTTGGTGCAAGTATCACTTTCTGAGAATCAAAAACTTCTATCTAGTTGTTTCTATCTATTGCTTGATCTTTTATTTGTTGAATGAATGTTTTCCAAACTTGGTCAATCCTAGCTTAGGGAATACTTAGCGTAGTCACTACCTATTCCAGAAGTTAAATGAGTTGAAGAAAAACAACCAAGATCTCTCAAAGCCAAGCAAATTCAGGAATTGATGTCAGAGCAACCCAAGCCCAAATAGAAGTTCCACAAAGTTAAACTCAAACCATATCTAGCATACCAAGAACTTTCAGCCAAGAGAAAAGAAATAACACCAATCCCACGAATTGCCAAACTCCACAAAGCAGAGGACAAAGCTACCAACGAAGCACTTCAAGAGGCCTAGTTAGAGTACAACATCAAATTTAGCCAACATCCAGGAGTTAATCTTGCTTATGCCTTACCAACTAGGCATGATTTCTATGATTAAACACCCTTGTTTCTCCATATCTTCTTGGATAAGCTTCACTTTAGAGTCATATTTGTAGAAAATCCAGCCATCTTAGGTTATCCCCTTAAGCATTATTAGCTCATCCATCTCATTTAGAATCAAACCATCTAGCCAGCAATCAAAACCTCACATCCAAGCCTTCAAAATTGTTGTCACTTTTGCCAAAATTTTGCCACTCCTAAAATCTTCCAAATCCATCAATCTCACTAAGGTTATCCCTTTGACAGAGCTTTGTCTAGGGTAATCCAGCTTTGTCACTTGTTATCCCTCATCACCTTGAGCTAAAGGTTGGGATCCACAAGTGGTCAATCTCATGTTCTTCCTAAAGGATCATCAGTCTATCCTTAAGTTGACACAATCACCACCAAGCTTGCACATAGGAAAGTAGACCTTTCGTGCTTTGGCAACATATCTTTGAAGTTAGAATCTCCAACCCAATCCTCCTTAGGTTTTGTCATATAGCTTTGCCTTAACCTAAGAAATCATTTGCATAGAGATGCCTTCCCCCTTTTTCATTCATTAGCATTATTGCATCTCATCCCTAGGAGCATTTTTCATGCCACCCGTCACTCTCTTAGCCAAGAAGAAAGAAACAATGGAGCCTTATCATTTGGATCGAACAACCTCACCCCCCTTGAGCACTCAGCCATCCTTCAGCCCAGAGAAAGCTATGCCATCATGTACTGACATTGAAGCTTTCATGAACCAACCAGGAAATGCAGTATTGGTAAATGCCATTATAGACAAGAACAAAGAGACAATCATGGCTAATTTTCAAAGGGAAAATGTAGGAACCTTTGACTTTGGAAGACCCCCTCCATTATCAGATCCATCTTACCCATTGTTTGGGCAGCTACCACCACCCATAGGCTCTTATGATCCAAATTATCCTCAATATATGGCAAAAGAAGAGCCTCCAACCAATCCATATGATCCAACAGACCCAAACATACCATCATCCACCCAAGTTGAAATCTCCATGCTGCAAGCCAACCCAGCCACCACCACTCCATCCTTGGTTCATACCTCTCCGCTCCAAACCCCCTTTACCCAAAACAGCTCACTGTTCACCCCCTTCACTATTGCTATTGCTGCTCCCCAACCCAGCCTTCCAAATCCACCCATCTCCCAAATCAGTGCTAGCATCTTTGGCCAACCTTAGCAATATACAACAGGGATGCCACCCATGGGACCAAGTAATCAACCTTTCATCACCCCCAGCTTGTTCACTGCAGCCCAAAGCACAATCCCATCATTTCCATTAGGTCTTGGGAGCTAAATAACATTAGCCACAAATCTACAAGTTACTACCCTCACTCCACAAAGCTATCAAATCCCACAAGCTACTACCAATTTTCTACCAAGCTCCCAAGTGACCCCAGCCCCTGCCACCACTCTACCAAGCTTCCAAATCCAACCACAAAGCTATCAAACCCCATCAGTTCCATTCCCAAGCTTTCAATTCCCACCACCTCCAGCACCAACTAATCCATTACCTCCAATTAACAACTACTTTTCAATGCCACTTCTAGGAGGTAATCCACCACCCCAGCCAACCACCAATTATTTGCAGATACCATCCCAAATGGGGGCACAACCCACATATATTGGTCAAACCCCACAAGCCCCCCAATCCTTTGCTCAAGCCTCTCAACCATCTTATACCTTACCTCCACAAAGCAATCCATTTATCCCATAGCCAGCTTATGTTCCTCAATCCCAACCTCAAATCCCATATCAACAGCAAGCCTTGTAGCACATGCAGCAATATGCGCCACCTCCCCCTCAGCAACCTGTCATCCACCATGTAGCTACCCAAAAAATGTACAATCCCTATCAACAAATCCCTCATAGCCATCCATATTCAGTGGCCCCATCCAGCACATACCTACCTCAAGGCACTCCTACATTGGGGGCACCCCAGCCATCACCTATCAATTCAGAATGGGAGCAAATGAAGATAGCTCTGAAAGCCATCCAAGAAGGGAATGATCCGAAGACATTCAAGTTTGAGAATGTGTGTCCTTACCCATTTGACAGAGCCATTACCATGACACCATTTCCCAAACACTTTGAGGTACCTAAATTTGACAAATTCAGAGGAAAAGGAGACCCTATCACACATATCAAAGAATTTTACATGCACTGCCAGGACGTAGCATACAATTATGTCTTCCTCTTGCACCTTTTTCCCAAAAGCTTGGCTGGACCAGCTCTATAATGGTTTTACAGAATCCCCTATGGCACAATTCAAAACTTTACTGAATTATCTGAGGCATTTGTAGCCCAATATGCCCATCTTGTTGAAATAGAGCTATCAATAGTTGATCTTGTCCACACCAAGCAAAAAGGTGGAGAAAGCCTTGCCGAATACCTACAAAGATGGCAAACCCTTACCACCCGCATATCCTACACCTTGCCAGAACGCCATGTGGTGAAAATGTTTATTGATAATGCCCATCCTAGCTTGGCTCACCACATGACCATGAACTGTTTGCAGACCTACAAAGATATCAAAGAGAAAGGAATGATCCTTGAGCAAGGACTCATTAAAGATGGTGTGGTCAAGATTTACAAGGAAGCCAACCAAAATCAATCACATTCCAATGACAAGTCTAGGTATTGGAACAAAAACAAGCACGTTGCAACAGATGGCGTCACTGACACTAGACATGTGAATATTGTTGGTCCTTCTCACAACCAGTCCAACCCACCATATCAACCAAACAATCAACAAGCTATCAACTACCAACAACAGAATAACCAAAGCTATCAAAACCACAATCCAAGACCCAACTTCCAAGGGTCTAGAAATCAAGCTAATGCCATCAATGTAGCTGCAGGACAAAAGCCTAGATTCCAACCTACACCTAGAAACTATACACCCCTTCGTGAGCCATTAGATGTCATTTTTGAGAAATTAGTCAAGGAAAACCTCATCAAATTTCCTCCTACCCAGCAAATTGACCCAAGCCAGTCCAAAGCTGCATGGTACAAAGATAATGAGTACTGCAAATTTCATAGGGTAAAAGGTCACACTACCCTCAGATGCATGAAACTGAAAGACTATGTGCAGGACCTCATTGATCAGAAGGAAATCACTGTTGGTGCCCAAACCTCTCCCAATGCAGGCTTACAGATCTATCAAAATGCTTTTCCTCCACACCACAACCAAAATCTTGGAAAAGCACCTATCCAAACCAACAACAACAACACCAACAACCGTCAGCCAAACCAACAGCATGGGAAGAACAATGACCACACTTCATCCTATATAGACTATGGTAGCCTTATAGGTATTATATTCAAGAAAGAGCCTTCCGTCAATGTTATCAATATCCAAGGACCAAACAATGAGTGTGTAGTCACCACTCGAAGAGCGTGATTTAACATCGCAGGCCCACCTGTTACACCAACACCATCAGCTCCATCAAAAAGCCAGTACAATATCTTGGAACACCTTGGGAACATGCCAGCCCAAATCTCCATTTTAGACCTTCTTCGCACTAGTCCTGTGTACAAGAACATCCTTGACAGTGCTCTCATAGAATCTTGTGTCCCTTCTGATATCAATGCTACTAATTTTTGTAATCTTGTTGGACACCTCTCATCCTCATGTGCCCTATCGTTCAAACCCACTAACATAACCGTGGTCGAGCCAGATCACACCCTTCCGCTTCGCATAGCCATCATGGTAGCCAACTTTGCTGTGAAAAGAGTAATGATAGATAATGGATCAGACTTGAATATTTGCACCCTAAAATTCATAAAAGAAGCTGGGTATACTGAGGTAGATATCATCAGTGAGGTTATCACCATCAAAGCTTATGACAACTTGGAAAGAACCACAGAAGGAACTATTTTGCTGCCAATCAAGGTTGGGCCAGTCATCCAAGAGACACTCTGCCATGTTATTGATCTAAACCTACCATTTAACATCCTCCTCGATCACCCATGGATTCATTCCATGAAAGCCGTTCCATCCACTTACCATCAGTGCATCAAATTTCTGCATCAAGGCACTGAGGTAACCATCCATGCTGATCTAGAACCCTTTGCTTACTGCAATGCAGTTGAAGCTTCATATACAAACCATTGCCCTAGAATTGATATCGGCACATCCATCACCAGCTCATACCACACTTATAATGACCCAGAAACCATCCTCGCCTCTACCCTATCTACTATGAAGATCAATAACAAAGGTTGTGGAGAGTATAGTCTGTCAGATGCATTTGCTGTCGGGGCACTCCCACTTGATCCACATGCCCATGGATGACTGACATATCAAAAAGCTAAGGAGATTCCACCTCCTCAATACAAACAATTTGGCCCAACAACCTTTGTATCCTCGAAAATCCCTCTTCATGAGGAGCTCACTCCAGATATCAACAAATGGTTACATAAGGATGCACCTCAAAGAAATCAAGCACGCCTTGATCACTTCAGCCAAAAGTATCCCCAAGAACATAAGCTCATCACTGACAAATGGAACTATCAAGGTGGTGGTCTAGGACCAGAAGAAAGAGGCATGCAGTGCCCCATCGACGCACACAAGTGGGAATCGAAGTCAGGTCTTGGCTTTGGCATACCCACAACTGGGGGCACCAATGAGAATGGTCACGCTTTTTCAAACATTCATTGCAACCTTGTCAAAATTGAAGACATTCCTAAGGAAGTTGAAAAGAGAGCCTACGACGATATCCTAGACCAAATCTCCCTCGAAGACTCTGTTCTCCAAGAACTATCCATCCACCTCATTGACCTACCACTCGCCCATCCACAACTCATAGATTGGGACCAACCAAGTGTCATACACATCGATGAGTTCACATCAAAGGAGGAACTTCTAAGATTCATGGGAGCTGAAACTCCTCACAAGAAAACAAAGCCAGATTCTGCCTATATCTACAAGCTAGATCCCAAGGGGTATTTTGGAGAAAATCCCCAACCTAGTTCCGATACACCCAAAACTGGAACTAAGGTGAATCTGAGACTAGCTAAGGCAATGAAGAGAACCCCTCAGCAAGAAAATCTAGAGCCACAAGAAGAACATGAGAATTTAGCATTGCCTCCTCAAGATAATTGACCAGAGGTGTCTTCTATTTTAATTGAGGATACTCGAGAAGTCAACATTGGTTCTTCAGAGATCCCAAGACTTGTTCACATTTCTGCATCCCTATCACAAGACCAAGCTGACCTCCTCTTTGAGGTCTTAAGAGAGAACATTGGCCAATTTGCATGGTCATATCAGGACATGCCAGGACTTGATCCAAAGCTTGTAGTTCATCATCTTGCAGTTGATCCAAAGATCAAGCCCGTCAGACAAAAGCTTAGAAAAATGCACCCCAAGGTGGCATTATTGGTCAAAGCTGAATTAGAAAGAATGTTAGTTGCTAAGGTTATCTGACCTATCGACTACTCAGAGTGGATCTCCAACATGGTCCCTGTCACTAAACATTCTGGTGACATCAGAATCTACACTAATTTTAGAGATCTTAACAAAGCTTGTCCAAAAGATGATTTTCCCTTGCCCAACATAGATATGATTGTAGATCTTACAGCTGGACATGAAATTTTGTCCCTCATGGATGGATTTTCTAGGTATAATCAAATCAAGATTGCAGAAGAGGATCAACATAAGACAACATTCACTACCCCTTGGGGAACCTTTTGCTACAACATGATGCCTTTTGGCCTAAAGAATGCTGGGGCTACCTATCAAAGAGCTATGACAGCCATTTTTCATGATCTCATCCATAGCATTTTGGAGGATTATGTGGAGGATATCTTGGTCAAGTCTCATACCTTCATGGATCATCTTGCTGACCTAGAGAAAGTCTTTGATAGGTTAGCCAAATATCATCTCATGCTGAATCCCAAGAAATGTGTCTTTGGGGTCACATCTGGCAAACTTCTAGGCTTCATAGTTTCTAAACGAGGTATAGAGATCGACCCCAAGAAGGTCAAGGCTATCTTAGACATGCCTCCTCCCCAGACACTGCGACAGCTTCGCTCTCTTCAAGGAAAGCTCCAATATGTTTGGCGCTTCATCTCCCAGCTTGCAGATAAGTGTACACCATTTTCAAATTTACTGAAGAAGGATGAGAACTTCAAGTGGGATCCTTTATGTTAGCGTAGCTTCAACCATCTCAAGTAGTATCTCATCAATCCCCCTATCTTGGTTCCACCAATTCCTGGTCATCCCCTGATTTTGTACATATCAGCAACACCTACTACTCTAGGGGCACTTCTAGCACAGCTTGATGACTACAATAGAGAAAGAGCCATCTACTACATCAGTAGAACCCTAGTTGGTTATGAACTCAATTACACTCCTATGGAAAAAGCTTGTTTGGCAGTTGTTTTCTCAACTCAAAAGCTTCGCCATTACATGCTAAGTCATACCATCCAACTAGTCTCCAAGATTGACCCTCTCAAGTATATGCTCTCTAGAACAACACTTACAGGCCGTTTGGCCAAATGGGTTATGCTCCTTAGTGAATTTGACATCCAGTATGTGGATAGAAAGGCAATCAAAGGGAAAGCTATAGCATATCACCTAGCTGATACACCTCTAATAGATGTTTATCCATTGATCACATAATTTCCAGATGAGCATATCTGTCTAATTGAAGAACGACCCCGATGGAAACTTTATTTTGATGGCTCATACACATCTCATGGATTAGGGGTAGGAATATTGTTGGTCACACCTCAAGGAGATTACATTCCAAAAGCCTTCAAGCTACAATTCCCTAGCACCAACAACATAGCTGAATATGAGGCCCTCATAGCAGGATTAAAAATAGCTGCAGAATGGAACATTTTTAAGCTACAAATCTTTGGTGATTCTCAGCTCATCATCAAGCAAGCCCTAAATGAATATCAAACCAAAGATGAAAAGCTATTACTCTACAAAGAGCTAGTTGATCAACTAACCCAACATTTTACAAAGCTTCAGTTTACACAAGTGCCTCGAATACAGAACAAAGCAGCAGATGCTATGGCTACTATAGGCTCGCTCTTGGAAATTCCCCAAGTAGCTACATAGTATGAGTTTTTAGTGGAGCAGCTCCTCACACCCGCCTATGCGAATGAGGATTCAAATCGTGTTTGTATCTTGGTTGGTCCCCAATCCCCTTGGTACCATGAGATTCACGCTTACCTTAATGATGGTATCATATCCCCTCACCTCACATGTACCCAACACCAGAACCTCATTCGCAAATCATCCCGCTATGTTATCATAGCCAATACCCTATATCGTCGGGGTTATCACGATACTCTCTCTCGATGTTTAGACTAAAATGAGGCTGCGATGGTGTTAAAGGAAGTACACTCTAGACTTTGCGGTGCCCACACGAGTGGTATTGTCCTAGCACAACAAATGCTTAGAGCAGGCTACTATTGGCCTACCATTGAAGAAGACTCCTGTGACTTTGCCAGAAATTGTCTCCCATGTCAGCAGCATGCAAATCTTGTGCACGCTCCAGCACAGGATCTGCAGCCTATTGCACCACCTTGGCCTTTCGCTTGTTGGGGCCTTGATCTAGTTGGAACTATCACACCCCTCTCATCTGATGGACATAAATGGATAATAACAGCTACAGACTATTTCACTAAATGGGTGGAAGCAGTCCCCCTAGTCTCAGCTACAGGAGTTCAGGTCTCCAAGTTCATCTTGTACCACATTGTTTACCGCTTTGGCATCCCATCCACCATCTTCACCGACCACAGAGGTAACTTTGAAAATATCAACATGGAAGAATTATGCACTTCCCTCCGCATCCATCACCACTTTTCTAGCCCATATTTCCATCAAGGTAACGGCCAGGCAGAGGCAACTAACAAAACCCTCCTCAAAATTCTAAAGAAAGTTGTCAATGATTCCAGCCGTGATTGGCACCTACAAATAAATCCAGCCCTACGGGCCTATCAAACTTCCTTCTGTACATCCACAAGCACAACTCCATACTCCCTAGTCTATGGTGCCGAAGTGGTACTACCTATAGAGGTTGAACTTCCCTCCTTGTGCATATCTTTGCAAGGGCAAATATCAGATGAAGAATATAGAGTAGCTCGACTCACCCAGCTAGATCTCTTAGACGAGAAGCGACAACAAGCCTATGATCATCTCACAGTCTATCAAACTCGTCTCAAAAGAAATTTCAACAAGAAGGTGCTTCCACGACACTTTCAGCCAGGTGACATGGTCCTCAAAGAAAACATGAAAGTCCAAGTAGATCGAGAAAAGAAAGGCAAGTTTGAACTTACATGGCTTGGTCCTTATGTGATCACTGCTTCCTTTGGCTCCGAAGCTTATCGGCCATCTACACCAGAAGGAGAACTCTTGACTGATCCTACTAACATCATTCATCTCAAGAAGTTCTATGCTTGAAGATCCTTGGTATACCCAGCTTTTGAAAAATACAAAAGAAAAAAATAGTAAAGAGAAATAAGCGTCCAATGGTGAAAACTTGGCAATTCAAGTGCCTTAGATAGGTACCTTGGTGAAAACCTGGTAATTCAGGCACCTTGTGTACTAAAGATTAATCCATTATCTATCACTATCCTATCCCTCATCCATTCACCCACCATCCCATAAGACACACTTGCTTGTTCCCTTGGTGTTCCAACCAAATATCCAAAATCTGATGAAGCTTGTAAATACCTCCTGTACAGCTTGTAAATCTTGTACCAAAGCTTGTATTATACCTTGTAAATCTTGTACCATACCTTGTCTATCTGAATCTTGTCCAAGGTTTGTACCATATTCCAGCCTATAAATAATCCTATATCCTAGCTTGTATACTATCACGTGCACACACAAAACCCCATTTTCACTTAAGCTTTTTGCAAATCATCTACCTATCCACCTATCACCTATTATAGACATCCCATCCTTCACAAACATTTCCATCTCACAAAAACCAAAACATGAACAAACTTGTACATTTGTAACATATCTTGGTCGGTCAGCCTGTACATCCTCTTTAACTTAGTACCATTGTATCTATCCAACTTTCGTGTTAGTTCATCCTTGATTAGCATCTTGTACACACTGCACAGCTTGGTTAGCTATTCCAATGCATCCTTTAGCTAGATCTCCTATCACCAAAGTGTTATCCTTCTTAGTTTAGCTTGCCAGAAGCACCACTCATCCCAATCCACCAACTTAGGTGCTCTCTGATAGGTCCTTGCAGGATATAGCTTTCCTCATGTCTGATCTTGGTCTGTTAGTACCTCGTCCTACCCATCTCGTTGACAAACGACTCTCTTTTGGATTTTCACTTTCTTTTGATTTGGAATCTCCCCTTTTGGGTCTTGAAGTATCTTTTCCAAGCAATCTCCTTGTTCCCTCCTCAAGGTTGCCATGATCTTCCATATCATGGTATGCTGCGAATGGGGCAATTAGAGCGTAAGGTCTTGATCAAGTCTTTCATTTGTTTTTCTTTTCTGCTTGTGGGTTACCCAGTGTCGGTTCTGCACTGCTTCCTCTAGGATTCATGTGTGATGCTCGAGAAACCCTTGCATGTTTCTTTCAAGTCAGTTTGTCAGTCCTTTGGATGGTTGGTGAAAAGGTCTTGATGTTCTTGGTAACCTTGGCAATTAACATAGCAAATCTAGTGCTCAACTACATGGTGGTACTTCTCTTTGAAGTATCCCCCCACTCAAAAAGCTTCAATGGATTCCCTTCATCTCCATTATCCCCCATCCATATCCAGCATTCGTCTCTCCTACCCCAGCTGATGCATTAGTATCTCTTTGAATCACTCATCACTCTTAGCTTTAGGGATCCACAATCCTAGTCTTAGGGATCCACCAATCCAAATCAACCCACCAAGCCTCATCTTTCGAGATCCACAATCCTAGTCCTAGGGATCTCCAAAAACCATCTTCTACCAATCTAACTCTTTGAAATCCAGTTGCATCAGCTTTATAATCCCCTCATCCATCTCCCTATCCTGGATTCTTTTTTATAGCGCTCTGCTCCTTCATCCTCTGCAATCCCTAAGATCTTAAGCTTGCTTCCTCTTGTGCCTCTGATTCTCCCTTTATCATTCTCCCATAGTAAGAGTTTGAGCTAACTAAACCTCTTCTCTTAATCCAATCTGAGTCTCCTTGCTCATCCCAGATTCTTGTATTTTTCAAGAAGCCACCGAGCCTCGCTTTCTCTCCCCACTGCCTTCTTGAGGGGGCATCTCACAGTCCATTCTCTCCTCTTCTGCTTTAGCCTTGGGCATCTTATTTTCTTATCTTTGATGCCATGCCACTTGTGGCATCACATCAAAGAGGGGCAAAATGTAGACACCTAAAAATCCTTTAAAAAATAAAGTATTTTTATTTTTTGAAAAAATACCTGATGACATCATCATTTATTAATTAATTATTTAATTAATTAATTAATTAATTTTTATGCCATTAAATCCCTTTATCTTAATTAAAAATATTTAATTAAGGAATCCCTCCCAAAAATGTTTAAATCTTATTTAAACATTATTTCCTTATTTATTAATTATTTAATTAATAAATTGACCAAAAATCCTAAAATAAATAAAAAATTTATTTTTTGCCCAAAACTTGGCCAATTTCCTTATGACCAATAACCTCTTCCAAAATCTTCTAATCCTTCTTTAATTTTGATTAAAGGCTAATCCCATCATTTCCTACCCCTAATCCCAACTCAAAATATTTAATTAAGATTAAATATTAATCCTCATGTTTATTAAAAAAGTTTTAATAAATATCTCCTCAACCCAAACCCTTGAAATAAGTAAAACTTTATTTAATTCCTAAAAATCTAATTTATCCTCATCCTAAGAAGTTCTAGACTCTTCTAGAAAGTCTTCATCCTCATCCTAGGAAATTCTAGACTATTCTAGAAAGTCTTTATCCTCATCCAAAGTCTAGACTCTTCTAGAAGATGTCTTTAAACCTAATTCTAATCCCCTCCTAACCTTGTCACGTTCTCTAAACATGGGTTAAAACTTACTAACCCAAGCCAAAGTTAACAAATATCTCCTCCTTCACCCACCCTCATTAAATGCCATCCACTTGCCTATCCCTAAGCTAATCCTAAACCATCCTAATCCATCCTCTAATCATTTGCACAAGCCTAAACAAGCTTAAAACCTTCCTAATCAAGTCCAAGTCGAAATTTCTCTCATCACCCTCAAAATATCTCAACCATAAAACTTTATGAAGTCCACTAGGTCATAAATGACTCTTACAAGCCCTTTTATTGCTCTTACAAGTCATTATGAGGGTCTTTATGAAGATTTTATCCCTTGAGCCTCCTTTGTTGACTCATCCTTCCCCTTTCCTCCATCCTCTCACCATGTGACATGTGTCACTCCTTGATTGGCTATAAGGAAGCACAATCCATGTGCTCTCTTCTCATGCAATCTGAGCCCTCCATGAGCTTTTTCCCATCCTTGCATCTTAGCCCTAAATCCCTCAAGCCTCTTGCCTATAAATTGGATCCTTCCCCTTTGCAAAATAACACAATCCATGAAGTAAAGTCATAATGCCATTTTGAGAAGCCATTTTACATCAAAACCATACACTCACACCCAAATTCCAACTCCATTTGAAGCCCTTTTTGAAGCATAATCTTGAGCATACATCCTATCTATTTAGATAAAGCTACTCAACAAGAGAGCTTCTCATTGAGAGAGCCCATTAATGGCTCATATTCTCAATTGAGAGCTCATCTTAGTCTATCTTGAAGTTTATGAATTTTGTTTAGTTTGTAGAAGCTTTATTTAAATTTGGTTTCTATTAGCATACTAACATTGCTCATATACAGGTCCTATTTGGATTAGGCTACTTACCCCATTGTTAGAAGCCTTTTTTCACCTTAGGTTATTGTGCTTTGACCTCTTGAATTAGTAGTCATTGATTTCACAAGAGATCTTATTTGGAGTTGGTGAGTTAGAAACCGTCCTTGTTGAGAAAGATATACACTTGGATCCTTTGATATTACACTTGGAGAGTCTTAGTAATCTCTTGTCCATTCACTTTCATAAAAAAATCAATTTTAATTATTTATAATTTGGGTAAATCATTTTTCTGGTCCATATGTGCTAGGGTATTAACCCAAATTTGTGAGCACCTCTGTGGCAGTGTTGGTTTATGCCTATTGCAAAATTCTATCTTATCACATCTCTTTTGGACAAGTTAGTGCTTTTACTATCCTAGTTTGGTACCAACATTTCTTAGGGTTATCCTATCAATTAGTTCCTTTTCTTTCATGCTAGTTACAACAAGATATCAAGTAGATCAAGGAAAGCAACCTCAAGTTGTCTTTAAACAATTACCTTTAGTTCAAACTCGTAGAAGACATAAGGGAAAGGAACCTGTGTCTATTCAGTCACTTGAGAGTATTCCAAAAGTTTTGTGTGACCCTAGTGGTGATCTTATTGAGTTGAGTACACCCTTAGCATCACCTCATTCAGCTATGGATATGAGTTTTACAAGAGCTCCATACAAGAAGAATCAAAGTAGTGAGTATAATGTTGACCTTTTGAGTGGTGATCCCACTCATGGAAGTAGACCAACTTCACTCCTTATTGAGGATAGGTATTTGGATGGACATCAAAGGGAAGAGAAAAGTAAACATTATGCATATCAAGAAGAGGAAGCCCAACATGATGATCAAATTGGTGAGCCTTCTAGTGCTCGTGTGAATAAAACATTTACTGGTAACCGGTTTAGACAATCAAGACCATGTACACCACTCATGACATCTTTAGGTTATGCAAGTGGAAGACTCAAAGTAATTGATCGTGAAAGAAAATCCCTTCTAGAAGAACAAGCTAAGAAAGAAGAAAAATTTTGACACCTAGAGGAAGAAAGGCAAGTTAATATTGAGATGGAAAGAAAATATCATCAAGAAGAACAAGACTTTTTGAAGACTTCACAACTTGACAATCAATTCAACAATGTGTATATTGGTGGTGGAAACAACTCTCCCCCATCTACCCCTCCCAAGACTCCATAAAGTGGGAGATATTCAAGAACATCTTCACAATCTCCTTCTCCTAGAGGAAGGCAAACTTCATGACATGATTATTATAGGAGACCAACATCTCCTAGAGTTTCAAGAAAACCTTCACAAAAAGCTCATCATGGTTCACAATATGGAGGTGGTAGCTCCAAATTTGAATATAATTCTGATGATTTCATGGCTATACCACAAGATCCACATTTTCAGCAACGTATGGAAGCATATATGGACCAAAATAGAGATGCATGCTTTCAATGATTAATCAACAAGGGTGCTAAGGTCCCTTACAACTTTGATGTGGATAAAAAGATTCAAAAGCATGATCCTTCAATGAAAGAAAAAATTTATGAATTGAAGAAACAAATGAAGCAAATATCAGCACCCAAGAGTTCTTTTTCATTTGATTCAATTTTTCCAAATCCTTTTGATAAGAGTGTTGACATGAAAGATTTTCCTAGAAAAGTTGAGATCCCACAATATGATAAATATGATGGAAATTGGGATCCAAATGATCATGTGCATCAATTCTATACTATGAGTTTTGAGTTTCATCACGAGGACTCATATCTTATGAGATTATTTCCAAGGAGTCTTAAGGCTGAAGCCATGGAATGGTTTACCAATATAATTCCTCCTGTTAAGACATTCCCTAAGTTAATTCAAAGATTTGTTCAACACTTTTCATACAATCTTTCACGATCTATCTCACTATTAGACTTATGTCACACAAAGAAAAATCAAGGAGAACCCTTTGTTACTTTCTTGCAAAGATGGAGACGACAATGCTCTCATTATTCTAGGACTATTCCTGAAAAAGAAAAGATTGAAATCCTCATTAGTAATCTGGTTCCTGAGATGAAGTATGAAGTTAAGAAGATGGTTTTTGAATCCTTTGATACCATGATTGAAGCTGCATTTAGAATTGAGGATGTTTTGAGAGAGCAAGGTATTTTGACAAAAAATGAAAGCAACAACAATAATGGTCATAATAACAACAACAACAAGGATAAAGGAATGAACATAAATTGGAATAAGAACAAACAAGTGGTCAATGATGGAGTTGTGGATTCCTCAAACCCTAAAGACCAAGTTGTTCTCCATTTGGCTAGTGCTAATCAACAGAGTAACAAACCAAGATATCAAGAAAGGTCTAAAGGAGAGAAATGTAACTTTACACAATTAGGTGAGGCATATGAAGAGATATTCACAAAGCTCCTTTCACATGATCTTGTGTGTCCTTATGATGCTGCAAAGTTCTACATACCTAAAGTTAAGCCATGGTGGTGGGATGAGAAGGCTTATTGCAAGCTTCATAATGGCATTGGACACAATATTGAAAAATGTGGGAGATTCAAGCATATTGTTCAAGATCTTATTGAGAATGGAAAGCTTAAAATAGATGGACCAAATACCAATGCTGATCACACAACATTCAAAGAGCCTTTGCTCAAGTATGAGAAAGGGGAAGCTTCCCAGCCTAAGAATGGTAGGGCTGCAATCAATTATACTTATACAAATGTAGAAAATGTTGTCAATATGCTTGAGGTTGTAGAAGAAAGTGTCAACATTGTTGGCATTATGATACATTTTTGTCATTAGTTACAACACTTATTGGATTCTGAATGCTTATCGAGTTCTCACCGAACATTCCTTTGTAAGCCAAGTTTTACCTAGTTCTCAGTGTTTACTGAGTGATCGAGGTGAACAAAGTAGCTAGTGTTTACCGAGTGTTCGAGGTAAAGAAAGGAATCAGTTTTAACTGAGTGAAGATGTACTTAGTATTGACCGAGAACTTCGTGATAATCGAGCTCCTGAGGTTATCAAGGAAATTAATTTTACCGAGCTCAGATGGTTATCAAGGAAACTAACTATCACCGAGTCACAAGGTTCTATCGAGTGTTTCCTTTGATCACCGAGCTACAGTTCAGATAGAAGTGTTCACCGAGTGACATCTCTTCTACCGAGTCTCCAGTGGTTACCGAGTTCAGAACTACTCGAAGTGTTTAGTATGGACCGTGCCTTCACTTCTACCGAGTACATGACGATGCCGAGTAACGCAGTGGACACCAAGTATCAGAAGGACACCGAGTCAGTTCAGTGAACTCGAGTTTTTACCTTGGGCCAACTTTGTATAGAGATTTGCACTTGTTGTTTTGGCCGACCTTGCATGTATTGCTTATTTGGATGGTATATATATGCAATGTATTGTATCATTCAAATGTAATGGTAATGAATGAAAATGTGAAAGTGTGAAAGAAATACATGTGAGCGAAAGTATGTGTGCTGAGTTGTGAAGGTATTTAGCAAGGTCAAGGTTTGGAGCAGAAAAGTTTTATCTATCACATCAAGGTGAATCAAAGCATAGCGGATCTTATCAGCAATCAGTTGTAATCAGATCTACTATTTCATTCTAATAGGTGAATCAGTTTTTGTAAATCCTTTAACAAGGTAGACTTAACAGTCTTTTGTAAATCTCCTAACAGAGTGCATACTTTATTGTATGTTTGTAAATCCTCTAACAAGGTGGATCTAGCAATCCTTTGTGCTCCTAACAGGGCAGATCACCAGAAGTGGTCATTGTAAGCCTTAACCGGCCAACTTCATACTACAGTAACGAAGCTTTGTGGGTTTCATCCCCACCTCAGTTTTACTTTCTATTTGGCAGGTTTCTGGGTCACCAAATCTGTGTGTTCAAGTGTTGCAAATGATTTTGTTTCATGCTTACAGTAGGTTACTTGGATGAATGGTGAATATATCAGTATGCAATTTTATTGTTTGAAATTTTAAAAGTTACTGATTCACCCCTCCCCTCTCAGTAACTTGTCATATCTTGAATATTTCCAACAATTGGTATCAGAGCAATAAGGTTCTCAAGATAAAAGTTTCACAGCTTGAGCAAAGATCAAGGACAATGGAGATATTCAGACTTGACAAATCTATTGAGAATGAAAAGCTAGATCTGAAAATGGCCATGGCTCAACTCAATGAAGCAAAAGAGCATCTTTCACAATCCTTGAAAAGAAGAAAAGAACTTGCAAGGCAAATGAATGACCATCAGTATGTTGAAGAAAATATTGAAGATCTCTCACCATCAAGTAGTTCAGATGAAGCTGACAAAGCAATCAAAGAACTTTTAGAAAAGAATGGATCTTTGCAGGAAGAAGTAAGAAAGCTCAAAAGGGAACAAGAAATCCAGTCCATCAGGCTATATGAAATCTTGGAGCAAAGGAACAAGGAAGCTGAAGACTTAGAGGTAAGGAATAATCAATCCTCTCAGCTTGAAAATCTTGTAACTCAATTATCTAATGCAAATGAAGAAATTATGAATCTAAGATCTGAGAATGAGAATTTGAGAAATGACTTAATTACTGAAAGGCAAATCAATGCAAGCTTACAAAGTGATCTAATCTCTGAAAAACAAGTCAATGAGAGAATGGTAAAATCTCAAAAGGACATGGATCAATTGAATTTGCAAAATGAAGAAAACTTTCATAAACAAAATGGTAAAGCAAGCCTTGGATACAAGGAAGAAGGTGAATCCTCCAAACAGGGTACTCAAAAGAATCAAAGACCTACTTGTAGCCACTGTGGTAAGTTAGGTCATACATCTAACAGATGTTGGAGCAATGGAAAAGGCAAATTTAATGGAAAGTGATACAATTGCAATCAGCATGGACACAAAGCCAATGAATGCAAAGAGAAACCGAAATTTGAAGGTAAATGTCACAAATGCCAAAAGCAAGGTCATAAGGCATCACAATGCAAATCCAAATCATTTAATCCAGCTGAACAAATTGTCAAAGAAATATTTGGTTGGGACTACAACACTTGGTGCAGATGTCATTATTGTGGGGAATATGGTCATACTGGCATAAACTGTGCAAGGCATCACCTAAGAAAAAGGGATACCACTGTAAGATGTTATACATGTACAGAACTTGGTCATATATCTAAAAACTGCATGAACATAAAGAAAGTCGAGGATGAGAAGAAAATCAAAGTAGACAATATTCGGAAGCAAATGAAGCAGCAATGGATTCCTAAGTCTACCAAGCCAGATAATTCAAGTGATGGAATGGTCACTCAAGAAGTGAGTGACTCTACCATTTCCAATTAAGACTCATCAGGATAAGACTAGGACTGTATCTACAAAGCAATATCCTAAGCAGTCCTAGAATGAAAATATGATCAAATCAGTATTTCAGATACATCAGGATCATGACTGGTACATGACCTTACCGAGCTTGGTCGGGTGCAATAAGGCTTCTTTCACCAAGTTGCACTTACCGAGCATGGTTGGTTCTTCTCTTACCGAGTTAAGGTCGGTTTAACCTATTTTCTTTTGATCACCGAGTTGCGAAGTTTAAACCAAGCTAGTGGATGACAGTCTGTCGATCACAGCTACCTCCATACTGAACATTAATGGCAAATTTTTCATCAAAAGGGCAGATTTTGACCTCATTTTTCATCGCGAATTCGAGATTTACATAGAAAAAAAAAGGCTTTCAAGCGAGTTCAAGCGATTTGAAGAGATTTTCTAGCGAAGTATTCTTACGAAACCTTTTTCACTCATCGAGAAGCAATGGCATCCGCAAGCACCAGTAGCAGCAAGGCGAAGAAGGGTTCTAAAATGCTTGTGAAGGGAATGGAATGGAAGGCACCTATGTTCAAGCTCGTTCCTGCCATCGCTGAATCGCTCGATCCCAATGGAGCTCAATCACAGATTCCACCCAAGGTACTCCTCGTGAACGACATTCGCACTCATTTTAAGTGTGCTATTCAAGAAATAGGGACATTGGACATGGATAATGCCCTAGCGGAGTTATGTGTAAATGGTTCTCTCAAAATCGAGCACAAGCATTTGGAAACTAAAGGTTTGACTCACATCGCGCATATGCCTAGAAACTTCCAAACCAAATGGATTAGGTATATCTTGAGTCGAGTGCATAATGGTCAGTTGTAGTTGGAACAACCCATTTTGATAACCAAGAAGATGATTCACAAAATCACGGGTCTCCCGATGCTCAGCAAAGCCAAAACCACCAAAACCCTAGGACGGGATGAGTTATAGAGGCAAACCCTAGCCGAGTGGGATGGTAGAGGTTTGAAGGTTAACACTGTAATAGATCCAAAACTAAGATTTGGCATACATATTATTGCATATAAGTTATATAGTTCCAGCAGGTTAAATAGTGTACCGTGTGAAGCTGTGGATTTGGCCCTGAAAATTGTAAAGAAGAATCTTGAGTTTGATCTGTCAGAAGTAATGTTGAAGCAGTTAAACAAGAACATGGACAGTATAAGGACATCGAAGAATAACCCCTGTAAATTTGGATCTCTGTTAATATGTTTACTATTTTATGTACAAAAATTCTTTCCATCAAAGGGAACCGTAGAATGGAGAAAAGATGTCCCAATTTTGTATCAAATTAAAGAGTTTATAGCAGAGATGGGAGAAAATTTTGATAGTATCATGGATAACTATTTTGAAGACTTTAAGGAGAGGATGAATAACCGATTCAGAATTCCTCCTAGGCTTGTTGAAGAATATAAAGATGACATATGTTTTATGGTTGACTGTGACAAGGTGTACATACAGGCAGTTAGACCCCGAGTTGCATGGGTGAAACCTCTTCCATATGAGGTAAATATTGATGAAACAAGGGATATCATTGAAGCACTGGTAAATGAGCCAGTAGACCCAAGGCAACGGATTTTTGGTACTTATGATGAAGCAAAGGCCAGAATTGAACTGGAAATCAAAATTCCACAAGCCATCAGCAAAGGTAAGAGGAAAGTGGCCAAACTGAAAATTGCAATGGGTCCTCTTATGCTCATCGAGGGAAAACGTGAAGATAAAGAAAGTGAAGAAGAAGAAGAAGGAGAAGAAGAATCAGAAGAAGAGCAACTAGCAAAGAAGAAAGGCAAGGTAATCATTACCAAGCCCAAGAAGCAGCCTACTGCAGTATTTACTCGGAGGACAAGAAAAGGTATTCAGGAACCTGTATTGGTCAAGCCTACACCTACATTCGAGCAAAGGCTCAAATCATTGGAAGAAGGAGCTGGCATCACAAATTTCAAGGCATTGAAATTTGAGACAAGGACTGATGTAGAGAAAATGTAGATTGAGGAACTGGTACTTAACAAAATGGGAAAATGGAAATACTCCCCGGACCAGATTGCTCCTCATATCTCTATAGAACTACTGGAGAGAGTACAGTCAAGATGGGAGTTAGCCACCAAGACGATAAAAGATATATATGAGCAATCCCTGAAGAATCTTCGGCCTAGTCTCACTGGAGCAAAGGTAAAATCTGAATTGAAAACGTATGAAGGTAAAATGATGATCAGATTCCACACTTGTTTGATTTTGATCAAAGATATAGAGCATGTTGTAAATGATGCTACAAACATGTGGAAAAACATCTATCATCTACATAAGCCCAGTGTAGACCCAGTAGAAATAAAGGATGATGATAGCAGCATCAGCAGTGATGAATTAGATAGTGCTCCATCCATCATAGTTACACCAGGAGAGTTGCATGCAATGATGGAAGAGAAAGAGGAAGAAGACAAAGAGGAAGAAGCTAAAGAGGAAGATAAGGAGGATGATCCGGTAAAAATTGCAGCAGCAGTTATTGCATCCCTTCCTCACTCCCCAGCTAAACCTGTGACATCATCAAGGTTGGAGTCAGCTTCAGCAGGTTCATCTACACCAGACTTACCATCTACACTTTCCATATCTCAGCTCCAAGTATCGTCAGTGGAAGTGACTACCACTTCATCTACCGAGCTGCATCCCTCTTCGTCTACCGAGCTGCACCCCTCTTCATCTACCGAGTTGGCCTCCTCGACTCCATCATCATCAGTTGGTATTGTTGTGAGTTCTCCAATTTTGACTACTCCAATTTGTTCTACAATTTTGTCGCCATCTACTTCAGGCACAGTGAGCTTAGATACTATATTACTGAGTGTATCACCATTTTTGGCCAGTACTCAAATTTTTGACCCTGTACATACTCCTATTGGCACTCAACCCTCAAGCATCCCAGTTTTTACTGCTAGTCCTTCTGTCTCTACTATTGTGTCCATTCCAAAGGTCAAACCAGTCATCTCAGAAGTCAAACAAAAGCAACCATTAAGACTTATGATCACTGGAAAGGAAATTCCTGAAGACATTGACTTGGACACAGAGATAGTAATTCCAAAGATTGACTTTGATAATGCTACCATTGAAGAAATGAGGTATGCTAGTCAACTTATTGAGAAAAAGGCTACTCAGATGCAGTTAAGATTGGAAAGGGATAAGGAATACATGATAATTGAGGATGCCCGGAACATAATTACTGAGGCTATAGGTGTTGATGTTGATACTTCTCAACACATTTTGATTCAATTGGAAGAGGCAATTAATAAATTCAATGAAGATGCCTCCGGACAAGAAAAGCTGATTGAGCATGCAGCAAAGAAATTTGATAATAAGGTGTTGGGGCACATTTCCCAGAACATTGCAATAAATCAGGTTGCATTAACCTCAGTTTTGGCAGATATGGAAAATTCTTTTAATAATGTAACATCTCTTTTTGCTAAGCTTTGTGATGTTACCGAGTACACTAAGGGAATAAGAGAGAAACTAAATAAAATTGATGAGGATCTGAAGGTGAGCACACAGAACTTGAAGCTTGTCCCCAGTTCAAGCTCATCTCATCACCTTAGGATCAAATTTTTGTCAAAGAAGCAGGCAGAGCTGTTGAGAGAAGAGGCAAGGATCAAATCTACATTGATAGATATCCAAAACATGATCCTTCCCATCATGGATTCAATGCAGAAGCACATTGCACATTCAAAGACATTAATCCATGATAATAACTTCTCCATTGCAGACCATGTGATTGAACTTTTGGCTGAAGTTCAAGTAGCTCTTTCCACCTGCAAAATTTTGCAAGAGAATTGGGATAAGACTCTCCAGATTATTCTTTAGGTACATTCAAAGTTCATCTCTCATTTTGGTGTTTCTATATAAGTATATATATTCTTTTATTCTTTGGCATTATTGTCAAAAAGGGGGAGATTATTGTTGGATATGTATACTATGGGTGAATAAGTGTTTTCAGAGAAATTGTACAAAGGAAGAGATATACAGCTCATGTAAATACTGTATGTACATTCTATGGGGGAGTTGTATATAACGAAGCTATGTATATTCAGAATTAGTCATTAGCATGTCAGATAAATTTTGTCTCATAAGTGTTTTTGTCACTAATGCCAAAGGGGGAGATTGTTGGCATTATGATACATTTTTGTCATTAGTTACAACACTTATTGGATTCTGAATGCTTACCGAGTTCTCACCGGACATTCCTTTGTAAGCCAAGCTTTATCTAGTTCTCAGTGTTTACCAAGTGATCGAGGTGAACAAAGCAGCCAGTGTTTATCGAGTGTTTGAGGTAAAGAAAGGAATCAGTTTTGACCGAGTGAAGATGTACTTAGTATTGACCGAGAACTTCATGATAACCGAGCTCCTGAGGTTATCAAGGAAATTAATTTTACCGAGCTTAGACGGTTATCAAGGAAACTAACTATCACCGAGTCACAAGGTTCTATCGAGTGTTTCCTTTGATCACCGAGCTACAGTTCAGATAGAAGTTTTCACCAAGTGACATCTCTTCTACCGAGTCTCTAGTGGTTACCGAGTTCAGAACTACTCGAAGTGTTTAGTATGGACCGTGCCTTCACTTCTACCGAGTGCATGATGATGCCGAGTAACACAGTGGACGCCGAGTATTAGAAGGACACCGAGTCAGTTTAGTGAACTCGAGTTTTTACCTTGGGCCGACTTTGTATAGAGATTTGCACTTGTTGTTTTGGCCGACCTTGCATGTATTGTTTATTTGGATGGTATATATATGCAATGTATTGTATCATTCAAATGTAATGGTAATGAATGAAAATGTGAAAGTGTGAAAGAAATACATGTGAGCGAAAGTATGTGTGCTAAGTTGTGAAGGTATTCAACAAGGTCAAGTTTTGGAGCAGAAAAGTTTTATCTATCACATCAAGGTGAATCAAAGCATAGCGGATCTTATCAGCAATCAGTTGTAATCAGATCCACTGTTTCATTCTAACAGGTGAATCAGTTTTTGTAAATCCTTTAACAAGGTAGACTTAACAGTCTTTTGTAAATCTCCTAACAGAGTGCATACTTTATTGTATGTTTGTAAATTCTCTAACAAGGTGGATCTAGCAATCCTTTGTGCTCCTAACAGGGCAGATCACCAGAAGTGGTCATTGTAAGCATTAACTGGCCAACTTCATACTGCAGTAACGAAGCTTTGTGGGTTTCATCCCCACCCCAGTTTTACTTTCTATTTGGAAGGTTTCTGGGTCACGAAATCTGTGTGTTCAAGTGTTGCAAATGATTTTGTTTCATGCTTACAGTAGGTTACTTGGATGAATGGTGAATATATCAGTATGCAGTTTTATTGTTTGAAATTTTAAAAGTTACTGATTCACCCCTCCCCTCTCAGTAACTTGTCATATCTTGAATATTTCCAACAAACATGATGGAAGATAAAGATCCCAATGGTTATAATTTAAATTTGAACTCTCCTACCTTTGGCGAAAAACCTATTTTGGTACTAAGGGGTGCTCACTCTAGAGAGTCATCTCAAGGTCCCCTTTTCATTAGAGGACCCAATTTAAACCAGTCAACTAAACCTAAGTAAGTGTCTTCCCAAAGTCTCAATGTTGTTAAAAGAAGTCAAGGTCCCCTTGTTATCAAAGGACCTAGTTCAAACCAACCAAGGAAGCCAAAACAAGTGCAATACAAGAATGTTCCTTCAAAACCAGTGGTTAATCCCAAGTCAAATTATAATCTTGTTGATCAATTACAAAGAACTCCTGCTCAGATTTCAATCTTTGAGCTTTTAGAGTTGTCTTTGAGACACAAGTAGATCCTTGAGGATGCTTTGCGCATAGCAAACATCCCCAATAATTTAGACATTGATCAATTCCAAAGCATGGTTAATCATATTGCAAGCCCTCATTATCTTTCCTTTTCGGAGGAAGATGTTAAATCTTTGAGTCATCCACACAATCTTGCCCTTTATATTGAGGTTAAGATACATAGGACCCATGTTAGGTGTGTGTTGATAGATGGGGGTGCTGGGCTTAATATTTTTTCTTTGAGTCTTTTAAAGACAGTGGGTCATTTTGAACATGTTCTTGATAGCAAAAGAAAGATTACTATCAAAGCTTATGATGAGGCAGAGAGAAGGTCAAATGGGTTGGCTGTCCTTCCTGTTAGGATTGGCCCTATGGAAAAAGATGTTTTATTCCAAATAGTTGATGTTGGACCCCTTGCATACAACATTTTTCTTGGTAGACCATGGATTCGTGATATGCAAGCAGTACCATCTACTTATCATCAGTGTGTTAAGTTTCCTTACAATGGAGTAGAGATATGTATTCCTAGGGATAACACTTTGTCTATCAACTTGATTTTAGCAAGTGCTCATGTTCCCCTTAATAGACAAGCAGATGATTTTAATGTAGTTTTAGTTGATTGCAAGAACAAGTTTAAGTCCATAGACCTTGGCATGGGGGGATATCGACTTAACTCCCTCACTGCATTACCAGTTTCACCTAGGTCTTATGGTAAACCTTCACAATAGATGAAACCTTCCTCTTTCAACTATGACATTATTTGACACATTTGTACAATCATTAGTGCCTATTCAAGATGAGAAAGAAGATGTGGTTGTTAAAGATTTGATTTATAGAGAAGAGAAGTATATGCACAATGAAGATTTCACTCCTTCACCTAATGCTTATGGAAGAGGGTATTCTTTTGTTAAGAAAATGGGTTATCTTGGACATGGTCCTCTTAGTAATAGATTGGATGCTAGAGCTGAACCCCTTGATCATCAACTTTTTGGATGCAAGTCTAAGAAGTTAGTCGGCCTAGGGTATGTGGATCACAGTAAGAATGTTGTTTCTATCCTTAATAAGTCAGATAGTGAAGAAGAACAAGAATACCTACCTAATTCAGAAAACCAACAAGATATGTGTGAAGATTGGGTCCCTTTTACTAATATCCATTGGGGAGATTTAGATAATCTAGTATCTCCTCAGATAGTTGCCAATTTAGAACAAGAAAGTGTGACTCTTGATAGTATTGAAGCTTCCACATCCAGACATCTCAAGCATTCATGGTGTAAGCATCCTAGTCAAGATTTTGAAACAGATTCCAACAAGTATGAATGAGATTCTTTCTCAAAATCTTCCATAGTTGATATGGATGTTAATGTTGTTCATACATATAGTTCTCAACCTGAGTTATTTAATGAGTCACATGTAGGACTAGAGGATTTGAACTCACATGTTGCCTTAGTGGACGATTCTTCACTTTTGAGGATGAATCTTGATTTGGGTAGTTTAGGAAGTTACTTGACAGACTTTGAATCTTCAATCACTAGAGATATCATCCATATTCACAATCTTGAACCTATCATTGATTTATCCCTTGCTCATCCTGACCTAATTGATTGGTCCCAATGCAACCAAGAACCTGAAATCTTAACATTTCAAAATGACTATGAAATAGCCTATTATTTTAATGCCATTGAACCTGTAGTCTCTTCCACTAGTGAACCAATTGCTAGTATGACAGAGCCAGATATCAAGTACCTTAGTCACAAAATAAAGAGAAAAGAAAAGAAAAAGAAAAGGAGTTCTGATGGCGAAAACCACTATGTAGCGGTGTTAGAACCAAAAAAATTAAAAAGAAAGGACGTATCCAAGGGTGAAAACCTCTCTAAGGCACCTAAGGATGAGATAATTGATTCTCTTCCTAGTTATTTTCAAGATAGATCTTCAATACTTATTGAACCAACACAAGCAGTCAATTTGGGTATGGATGAAGCTTCGCAAATGGTACATTTGGCTCAGTCTTTGTCATCACAAGAAAAAGAAGCCTATACTAAATTCTTACAAGAAAAGAAGATTAATTTTTCATGGACTTATTCAGATATGCCAGGGTTGGACACTAATCTTATTATGTATCACTTATCCATAGCTCTAGGTGTTAAACCAGTTAAGCAAAAATTGAGAAAAATGCATCCTCAAATAGCTCTCTTAGTCAAGGCAAAATTAGAAAAACTTCTTGGTGCAAAATTCATAAGAGCTATTGCCTATGCTGAATGGATATCAAACATTGTACTAGTTTCAAAACATGACAAAACCACTCGAGTTTGCACAGATTTTAGAGATGTTAATAAAGCATGCCCAAAGGATGATTTTCCACTTCCTAATATAGACATGATAGTGGATATGACCATGGGTTATGAGATTTATTCCTTAATGGATGGTTTTTCTGGGTATAATCAAATTAATATAGCTCCTAAAGACCAAGAAAAGACTGCATTTACTTGTGCATGGGGTACATATTGTTGGAATGTTATGCCTTTTAGATTAAAAAATGTAGGAGCTACCTATCAACGAGCTATGACAACTATTTTTCATGATATGATGCATAAAAACATGGAAGATTATGTGGATGACACCTTGGCCAAGTCTAAGAAAAGAGATGCACACTTAGATGATTTAGAAGTCATTCTAGATCATATGGAACAATTTCAACTAAGGTTAAATCCTAAAAAGTGTTCATTTGGAGTCACCTCTGGAAAATTACTAGGATTCATTATTTCAGCAAAAGGGATAGAGGTGGATCCTAAAAAGGTTCAAGCAATTGTGGATATGCCACCTCCTTAAAACATTAGTCAAATGAGGAGTCTTCAAGGAAGTCTTCAATCTATAAGGAGGTTTATTTCATAGTTGGCAAATAGAGCTCAACCTTTCAACAAAAACTTACATAAATAAGTTAAATGTATATGGAATGATGAATGTCAACAGAGCATGGACCAAATCAAGAAATACTTGGCAAATCCTCCTATTTCAATGCCTCTTATCCCAGGGAAACCACTTATCCTATACATTTCAGCAATAGAATCTGCCTTGGGGGCATTATTAGCTCAACTTGATGAACATGGGAAAGAAAGAGCAATATATTACATTAGCCATACTCTTGTTTCATATGAGGTTAATTACACCAGTATTGAGAAAGCTTGCATTGTAGTTGTGTTTGCTTCCCAAAAGTTGTGACATTATATGCTTGCACAAACTATACACCTCATAGCAAGAATAGATCCACTCAAGTACTTACTATGTAAGGCTGCCCTCATAGGTAGACTTGCTAAATGGATGATGATCCTTTCAGAGTTTGACATAGAGTACATTGAGCGTAAAGCAATCAAAGGACAAGCCATAGCAGATCAATTGGCTGATTTCACACTACAAGATGATGCACCTATTCAAGTTGATTTTCCAGATGAGCACCTCATGTATATGACTAAAAGAACATGGAAGATGTTCTTTGATGGGTCCTTTATGCAAAGTGGTTCAGAAGCTGGTGTGTTGTTTGTTTCTCCTCATGGGTACACAATTCCTAAATCTTACAAGCTATTATTTCCATGTACAAACAATATTGCTGAATATGAAGCTTTAACAAATGGACTTAAAATGGCCATAGAATGGAGAATTACATAGTTACACATCTATGGAGATTCACAACTGATAATCAACCAAGTCAATGACGATTGTCTAACAAAAAATGATAAATTGGTACCTTACAAGAAAATGGTTGATTCCTTGAGACTCTACTTCACATTCATCTCATTTCAACAAATCCCTTGAACAAAAAATAAGGAAGCTGATGCTATGGCTACACTTGCTTCACTTCTTCAATTAGAGCAACATGAATCAAGATTTGAATTCCTGGTGGAAGAGCTACATCACCCTATCTATGATTCCCAAGAAATTCATGTTATTTGTACCCTTGTTGGTCATGAGTCATCTCGTTATGCTGCCATTTACTCATATACTCATGATGGAATTATACCTGAAACCTTTAATCAATCTGAATGTAGAAACCTTATTCTAAATGCCTTTCGTCATTCCCTTATCTCTGGTGATTTGTATAGGAAGGGTCTAGATGGAACACTTCTTAGATGCTTAGAAAAGGATGAATCTAATCAAGAATTAGTTGACATCCATGAGGGTATTTGTGGGGGACATTCTAATGGTCTTTCCATGGCTCGAAGATTTCTTAGGGTGGGATACTATTGGCCCACAATGCAAATTGATGTAGTAGCTTTTGCAAAGTCATGTAAAAAATGTCAAAAACATGGTAACCTAATACATACTCCAAGTAGGGAGCTCATTCCTTCTATTTCTCATTGGCCATTTCAGCGTTGGGCCTTTGATCTTTTTGGGAAAATTCATCCCAACTCGTCATCTGGACATAAGTTTATTATCACTGCCACTAATTATTTCACTAAATGGGTAGAAGTTGTCCCACTTTCTGTTGCCTCGGGTAAGGAAGTTTCTCTATTTATTTTGAATCATATTATCTATAGATATGGAGTGCCTTCTAAGATTATCATTGATAATGGAGGTCAGTTTAAAAAAAAGGACCTTAAGCAACTCTGTAAGAAGTTCAAGATAAAACAACATTGGTCCTCTATTCATTTCCCGCAAGGAAATGGTCAAGCAGAAGCATCAAACAAAACCATTCTTAAAATCTTGCATAGAACTGTTCATAAGAATGGTAGAGATTGGCATTTACAAATAAATCCAGATTTGTGGGCCTATAGAATGAGTATTCGCACTCCTACTGGGGCTACTCCTTTTTCCCTTACATATGGTGCTGAAGCAGTGTTACCTTTAGAGGTTGAGATTTCTACACTTAGAGTTTCTCTCAAAGGTCTAGTTTCAGATGAAGACTACCGTGCCATGAGACTTCAAGAGTTAGAACTTCTAGATGAGAAATGGCAAGCATCATTTGACCATATGAGGGTCTATCAAAAGCGTATGTCAAAAGCATTTAACAAAAAGGTTCACCCTAGAGAGTTCCAAGTGGGAGATCTTGTCCTATGTGTGAATCATAAGAATCAATAGAATAGAGATCAAAAGGGTAAGTTTGAACCTAATTGGCTTGGACCTTACATTATCACAATAGCTTTTGGTTCTGGTTCTTATTTACTATCTACAATAGAGGGAGAGTAGTTCCCTGATCCTATAAATGTCTTGCACTTGAAGAAGTTCTATCCATAATGCCCATTCTATCGAGGGGCATCTTTGTATATATTTATTGATCCTGAAAAAATAAAAAATAAATTGATATATTTCAAAAATCCAAAAAAATGATATATTGTTAAAAAGTCTAAAAATTGAAAAATGTCCTGAAAAAAATGATCTTCTTAGTGACAACCTAGCAATAGGCACTTTGATGTATCTCCAAAAAAATTATATATTCTAAAAATTCAAAAAATTCAAACAAAAAAAAATAGAAAAAGTGCCTTGGTGAAAACCTAGAAATAGGCACCTTGGTAGCAAAAATACAAAAAAAATTATATAAAGTCTTGAAAAAAAAAGAAAAAGAACCCAAGTGGTGAAAACTTGGAAACGAACACTACTTGAGGCCTTTGCACCCCTATTTCTTAGTGCATGTCCTTGACACTTAGTCTTTCTCCATCATGACTTGTCCTTGTTTCCTTGGTTTGGAATTGGTCTTTGTCTAGGGGGAATAACTATGTTAGCTTTGGTCTCTTGAATGTGTTAGTCTTTAGGACACCTTGCAAATGGTGTTTTTCAACACCACCCCAATTGTATTTTTCAATACAACCTTTGACATCGAGTTTTTTTCAACACTTATTGGTTTGGTCTTACCCAATATCATCATGTGATCTTCCCTTCTTGCAAGCATTTGATCCTTATCCTCCAAACTCAGTATTAGTTAACACACTTAAATTTTAAATGCAACACTTAATGCTTGACTTATGTCATAATTTTTTTTCTTTGTGTGCTGACTATTATTGATTTTTGTTGAGTGTCCTTGTCTGATAAGTCTCTCCATGATGCATCGTTAGAGGACTTGGGGCATAGGACATGTTTTTATTTGTTTTTTGCTTGTGGTTGTGGTCTTGAAACTCTAGAGTGTCTCTTGTTGTCCCCTTGAAATGCTTAGGAGATTTGAGGCATCATCCTTGATTATTTTTTGCACAACCGTTCTTATGGTCATCTTGGCATATATGCCTTGATGCAAGCATGGTTTTACTGCATTAAATTGGGTAAGCTAACATTGAAGTCATCTTGACCTTTATGTCTTTGATGCTTATGTTAGAATCTTTCCACATTCCAATCCGATATAAATTACATTCATATCTTCAAAGTTGCTCTTGTGACTAGTGATGATTGTGTTATTTTTGATGTCCATTAATAATGGCCCAATGATGAAAATAAGTTCTTTTACATTCTTTAATGAATGATGAACACAAAAATCCTATGTTACAGTTGCTCTTTTGCAAGTACACCTTTGCATTTTCATGTAGCTTGCATTATTAGACTTCATGTTAGTTTGCATTTTTAGGCTGCATTACGAGTTTGACAGGGTTCTCCCTTCATCTTTATTGTGAATTTTTAATCAACTATGGTCACGTTTTGATCTTCATTTCCTTATCTTCTTTCGTGATCTCAATCAAAATTTCTATCTTAAATAGTTGATTGATTTTGGGGCATTTTCTTTTCTTCTTTCTATTTCTTTTCATATCTTCCAAACTTCTATCTTCAATTTTCTTTTTCCCCACTTATTTTCTTCTAAATCACCTTTGGGGCATAATATTTCATGCTTGATGATCTACCTTGGTTCAATGATTCTTATATCTCTCATCTTACATCAAGAACCTTATCTTTTGTTTGATTTGATCAAATTTAGCAATTAGTTGTTTCTCCTCTATCTCATTTCAATTTCGATCATGAGGGGGAAGTAATTATCAAATTCAATTTTATCCTTGACTTTTTCAAGTCAAAATTTATTTGTATTCTTTGTCATGTTGTGTTCTCAATTCGACCACACATCTGGGTTGTTTTATGATCCCAAATCGACCTCACACTTCAATTTCTTTCTTTGACTACATGTGTTCCCAAATCGATCACACATTAGTCAAAGAGGGGCAAATGTATGCACCCTAAAATGGTCACCTAGACTATGGGCCCCCATTATTCAATTTATCAATTTATCAAATTTCCTAAATCAATGGTGTGTAATATTTTATTAAATCAATTCAAATCAATTTCCTTGATCAAATTCAATTTTTTTTATTTCTAAGGTTGATCATTTTATCCTAAGTCTTATTTAATTAAAAGAACTTGCTCTCTTTTAATTAAATAAAATAAGTCTCTGTTTAATTAAAAGAAAACCTCTCTTTTAATTAAATAGTTCATCCACATTTAATTAATTAAGAGAAAAACATCTCCTTTAATTTAATTAAATATTTCCTATTTAATTAAAAGAACTTGCTCTCTTTTAATTAAATAAAATAAGTCCCTGTTTAATTAAAAGAAAACCTCTCTTTTAATTAAATAGTTCATCCACATTTAATTAATTAAGAGAAAAACCTCTTTTTTAATTTAATTAAATAATTCCTATTTAATTAAAAGAACTTGCTCTCTTTTAATTAAATAATTCATCTACATTTAATTAATTAAGAGAAAAAACCCTCTTTTAATTTGATTAAATATTTCCTATTTAATTAAAAGAACTTGCTCCCTTTTAATTAAATAAAATATCCCACTTAAATCTCTTTTTGATGAAAAAGGAGTTAAAACAAATTAAAAATTAAATAAATCTTTTATCTACACTTAATATGGGACTTATCTTCATCCTTTCTCCACTTTCTTCTCAACCACTCCACTTTTCTCATTGGTCGATCTTTAGTTCACATGGATCATTATTTCTCCACCCCTGATTAAATCTTTTTCTTCTCAATCTAGATCGTCCAATCTTCTTTATAAGGGAGAGTCCTCTCCTCATTTTGGAGACTCTCATTATTATGCTATTGTTATGTTGTAGGTTTGGAGAGTGATTTTTGAAGGAGTTTTGAATATTAAATCTTTTGTGGAGAACTTCTATCTTCTTGTCTCATTCTCTCTTGCATGCATGGCTTCCATCATCATGATCCATACTTTAATTTTCAAGTTAGCTTATATCTTACATTGATAGATTAGATCTTGTTTTCATATATTAGATCTACATTGTTATTTCTTTTCATAGATTAGATTTCATTTCTTGCATTGTTATCATTTAGATTAGTTTTTTTTTTCATTTCCATTTGCATGCATATTAGATCATTGAATCTCTTGTTTCGTGGTGTACTTGTATGGGCACAAACTAGGTCAGACTGAGGGCCTCCATTACAAATCCCTACACTCCATGAATAGGGAGCTATGAGTCACCATTCGAGATCTCATTTTTAAGAAATCTTGAATATAATGACTCATAGAAGTGTGCTCACATTTTAGGCATATAGTATATTTTTCTACTTTGCATGTAAATTTCCTAGACAAGACATACTTAGTTAGTTTAAAGATAAGCCAATTTGCAAAAAACTGTGTATGTTGTATATGATGTTAATAGAGAATATGGCTATTCTATTCAAAAGGTACTTTGATAACTTCAGGGACATAATGAGGAAAAGGGAAAGAATACCCTTTACCCTAGTAGAAGAATATATAAATGGTACATATTTTCTAGCTTGGAAAGACATATACATTATACAGAATATAAAGCCAAGAACCCACTGGCTCACTATATTCCATTATGAGATAATAGAAAAGGAGACACGTGTTGCCATAGAATTGATTAATTTGATGCTTGTGGACACTAAGCTACCAATACGAGGTACTAGTGTAGTAAGAAGAAGCACAATATATAGGATAGTAAAGTACATGGAAGAGAACAAGAAAAAAGATAAAAGAGAAAGCATGAGAAATAATATAGTCAAAACCAAGGAGAATAGCCTTAAGAAGCAAAAATGTGATGAAGGAAAAATTGATGCATGAAGAGAAACAACCTCTCCAGAACCACAGTCAAGTGAGGAAGATAAAAACAAAGAAAAGAGAATTGAAGAAGTGATTAAGAAGAAATCCACATCAGTACAGAGAAGAGCAATGTCATCCATATGTACATGATCATCAAGAACAAAAAAACCTATAATATGAGGTAGAAATCCCACTCCTCCACTCTCTATTGATGATATACTCAATGATGTTGTTCACAATAGAAATTACAATACAACAAATTATAGATATGCACTTATGAATGAAAAGAACCTGAATAGTGTTATAAATACAGTACTGGTTAGTATGAGAACCTTTTGTTGAACAACAGTATGGTGAAGGATGTCCTTCTAAATGAGATGGTATAATTCATTATCAAGAAATGGTGAGCTAGAGCTACACAGCTCAAGGGAATCCTCAATGATGCATTATCAAAGGTTAAACTAGACTACACACAAACAAAAATAGAAACACATGTCGAAGCATATGTCTCAAAATTATTGACTCAATAGAAAAAATACTAAAGAAAGAGAAATGTTTAAAAGAGAATTCAGAGTCTAGACAAAAATTGTAGAGCAAATGGAGCTCATGTATGCTCTGAATCCCTCAAGGAAAACAAAATCTCTAACTAGAGCTCATCCAAATGGAAAAGGTAAAGTGAAAAGGATTGCATATGTTGGCACTGATAGACCAGTCAAACATGAGGGATATGTTGAAGAACTAGATGAAAATACTATCAAATTCAACTCTCTAACTTCACCAAGGAAATAAAAGTATGCAACAACGAGAGGAACAATGTCTACCAAGCATGAACACACACCAAAGCTGGTGAAACCTAAAGATGTTCCAACAACCCCAAGTCCATCTGATGATCCCCAGAGATCTATAGTGAAATTGGAAATAGAAATAGAATAACCATACACCACCTAGCATGGAGAAAGAAGGGAAGAAGGAAATGGTAAACTGAGCAAGCCAAAAAAGACTCTATGTATGGAGAAGGTCTCATCCAAAAAGACCATAGAGGAAGGAGGCAATGGCTAGGGAAGTCCAACAAGGGATGTTGATGAGAAAGATCTATGAACATAAGGAGACACACAGAAGGAAGATGACCAATTGGCCACCCACTTGAAACTTAAGGAGACCAAATGCTTCATAAATCCCACATCCACAAAGATAAAGTTACAACTAGAAAACACTAAGTTAGAACAATAAAAAGGGAAAATAATGAAAAGGAGAGAATCACCATCCTCATCATCATCATCTTCAAGCTTTGAAGATGAAGGATATCTATATGAAAAGAATACTTAGGAGTTAAAGAATCTTGAGAGAATCCAAAATGAATTAGACAAGTATGCTAGTAGCATGAAGGACCTGAGTGATAAAGAACTTGATCACCACAATCACCTTCTAAAGAAACTCACAACAATAAAGAAATCAGTGCTACAAACATTAACAATGATCTCATTGATCAACTAGGGCATATACTCTAGCATGCAAACATGAGTGATTTAATTGATACCCTTAGTACGAGGAAGGAAAAAGAAATTCTCAAGAAATTCATTGAGAATCAATCGCATAAACTCATAGAAGAAAGAAACATTATACTTGAGCTATTAAGGGATATTTCTCCAGTCCTTCATGGAATATTTGATCCCCAAAACTTTCTCATTGATCTTAATACTAATTTGAAATATTTCCACCAAGGATTGCAAGTTACTCAAACATATTTTGATGTTTCATCATCTTCAACTAGTGTGTACACCTATCATCTTTAAAAAAATCTTATATAGATTAAATAGATCACTACATAACAACACAAGTGGAACTCTATACTCTTTGAGTTGTAATGATTCCTACTTCCCACAATAATAATCATTCAAAAATATATTTAGGATGCATATCTTCTACTATCCAAAAGCCTTGGAGATAAAATTGAAGAAATGGAACATAACTTACTAGCACTAACCAATCTAATTCAAGCATTGTGCAAACTACTAGATACATGGATGACACAATTGGAAGTTGTAAAGACAAGATACCCTTTTTCATTGATGAAAAAAATGGGGAGATAAATTATATTTATGACAAAGGGAGGGAGATAAGTAAAGAAAGCAAATAGAGGGAGATGAGAATAAAATAAAGGGAAGGAGAAGACCTGAAGGAGAAATCAAGCCAAAGAAAAAATAAATGGCTAATTTTGCTCATTAGTAAAGATTCTATCGGTACTCCAAATTAGGTGAAGTCATATTTTTTTCCATCAATTCCAAAGGGAGAGATTGTTGACCCAACTAGTCGCATTGTCATAATGTAGTATAGTTGGCACAAGTGTGTTGTCATTGATTATCAACTAGTCAAAGAGAACACATCATCTCATGTGCATAGGTAGAAATCCTCACTAGTTTGCATAGGAGAATAAGACAACACATAAGCTATTACAGTCAAGATAAGGAGTCATCATAATGACCTGGTAGAATAGGTATGGAAATAGTTAAAATTGGTTTGTATGTTAACAAGAACAATCAAGCACAAAAAGGATAATTGAATTAAGACACAACCTAGAGTAGATGGATTGCACCACTAGTCTAGACCCTATGACATAGGTGTCACAGGTTGCATATGAATCACTCAATAGTTCAAATTAAAATTTTGAATTCATTGGTTTGAGAAAGATACTCTCCTAGGATTTCAACACCCATAGATAAGGAGAAACTTCATGCACTAAGTGGGTGCATTTTTTGTGTAAAACAAAAAGGGAAATGTTAAAATAGAAAGAGAGAGAAAATTGCATACCAACCTAATAGTAGTAAAAGAATAGTGGAAGAATACCACACTAACAAAGAGATGGAGAAAAACATAATGGTGGATGAAATTTGTTAAGGAGAAGATCAAGATGAAGAGCCAAATTTAACTAGACATAGTAGTGTGCACTATAGGTAGGGCGAGTAGAGAAGAAAAGTGATACAAAAGGATGTCACTAAATGTTCCCAAGAGGAAAATAGAGATCACAATATCTTACAAGGTAGACACTAGAGATCTTTCAAGAAAAGGAGTGTTATATATCTTATACCACGTTTTGATTTCTTTCTAACAATTGTAACCATCTTGTAAGGTCCTAATCAACCATGCTTCAATACTAAGCATTTTTTTAATCCTCTAATCAGATGCCTCTTAGAAGGACCACTAAGTCCTATAACTAGGTAGTCTTAGTAGGCTGAGTGTAATGCTAATAGGTTAGTGGAATTCTCAATAGAATGAGTTCTTAAAAGGAACAAGTTATAGCTCTTAACATGGAAACTTTTTATCTGCAGTAAAATTCTAGTGGGTACATTATCTCCATCACGGTTTTCATCCTCATGTTGAGGATTGCCACATAAAAAATATGTGTGTCCATTGATGAATTCTTTTGTGTGTGTGTTTATTTGGTTCTACTTTGCAACATTCATATTCTTGTTGCCAATCAGGTGGTTGTTAATTAGTATATTTGGAGCTATAATGAAAGCAACCAGTTTTAGTGTTAGTACTGATTCACCCCCCTCTCAGTATGTGTAGGGACCAACACATATAAAGGACTTAAGAAAAGATCATGTGATGATGTCATTATTTCTTTTATCCATTTTACAAGGTTAGACTGCATAGCCATGATGTCATTAGTGAGACAAAGATAAACAAGATCATTTGTCTCTTCTAGTTTTTTGTATTGAGTGTATAGGTCCTGAAACTCCTTAGTGACATAGAGGAATTCAAGGTCATCTAGATGTGATTGATGTTTGGAATAAAAAGACTTGAATTCTATAGTACTGGATAAAAATCAAGAATAAAAGAAAATAGAAGAAAATGATAGGAGAACTAGAGTGTCATTGATTTCCAAACAAGGCAAGAAAAGTGTCCACTTGTCCAAAGTGGAAAAAGCATAAAAAGAGATCAAAAAGTTAACTTGTCACAAAAAAGCCAAGTTGTGGGTAAATTCCCTATGTAAGACACGTGTGGACAAGAAAAGATAAGATAAAGATCAATAAAAGAGATAATAAGCCAAGATGGACAAGTAAATAATTTACTAAGCAAGGTTGTAGTCAAGTAACTCAAGCTAAGTTTCAATAAAATATAATCATAACCTATTGAAACAAAACCAAAGGATAAAAAGATCAAAGAATGTTAGTGAAAAAGCTATGCCAACAAATAGGAGGAAATGATAGCTCAATCTCCACCTTCACTTCCCAAAGTTGTAATCTTTTTTTAGGGCTTAGCCAAGATTGACAATATTTCTACTTCCAAGAGGCTCATCTTTCTATTCAAGCCCTACTATCTATACTCCATCAAAACACTGTAGTCAAGGTCATCCCCTAGAGTGATCCCTTCTTTAGGAAAGCCCCCTAAAACTAAAAACAAAGATCCCTTATTTATGTTCCCCTCCAACTTGTTAACAAGGATGCAAGAAGAAAACATAAATAAGAAAATATTAGCAATTAAAAGACAAAGGGTTTATTTTAACCCTAAATCCGAATGTGAATGATTAATTTTAAGCCATTTTTCAATGCTATGCAGACACAACAAATAGGTCTACAAAAAGAAAGAAATGATTTGATGATGAAAAGAAGAAAAATATCAATACTAATAATGAAAACAAGAAGGTTTGGAATTTGTGCACCTTGATTTAATGCTTTCCATTTTTTCCCTTTTTTTGCTCCTTTGACCTCCAACCTACCTTCACAAATTTCAATCAAGTGCATGAAATCATGGGGAAATATGATGATTTTAAAAAAATACACTATCTTTGTTGCTTCCATACAAAAATGAAAACTCATATCATGCATTGAACTTTGTGCAAATAAATTGCAAGTTAATCACAAAATGGTCTTTTCTTTTTTGCTTTTGACCTAGTCAACAAGATTGGATTTGTATGTTATGATTATGGCCCCAACAATGAAAATGCAAAGAATATACCTATAATAAAAAAAATAGAGAGATTTCCAAAAATTCAAAATTTTTAGGAATATCTCTTAATTGGTGCCTGAGGGACTCATTTTCCCAAAAAAGTAGTTTTCCTAAATTGAGTTTTTGAGCTATGTTATTGCATCTAAATTAAAAACACAAAGAAATAACCCCCTGTAGAGTTCTCATACCTTTCCAAAAATGTAAATGTTTCCAAAAAATATGCTGATTTGTGGCCAAAAATGTTTTTTCATGAAAAATAAAGAAAATAATAATAACTCGTAGAAATATGATCAAAAAATTTAAAATTTTTTACTAAGGCAATGTTGATAACTTTCCAACCTACAAAAACCATTTCAAATAAAAATACCAAGTTGTTTGGAAGATATGATCAAATATTAAAAAACCCTAGGGTTTTTTCCTTCAACCAAACCTACACAAGGGTTAGCCTTAAAAACCATAGTGAATATGCAAAATTCATGGGTAAGCCCCATAGTAGGTGCAAAAAAAGTATGTTGAAAAGTAGGAACACTTCTATAAACCCATATACTTGAGAGAACCATGAAGAGAGAGTATCAAGAAGTGACTTATAATTTCATATCTATGATGTGCAAGAATCTACAAGAGATGTGATAGGGGGCTCTCAAATGAACCTCAAAAGGAGACCCTTGTAAGGTGCACCATAGAATGGAAGATTCAAATATATGCACAAGAATGCTAATATCCAAGAACTTAAAATTATATGCAATGCAAGCTAGAATAAAAATAAGCTAGATGTAAATGCAAGAATAGTCTAAATGAGATTCAAGTATAAGAAAAGTAGACCTAATCCAAGTACAATGAAATCTAAAGCTATGCTAAGAACAAGAAAATAAGGTGAAGATATCAATGCAAATGTAATCTACAATAAAGACTGGGCTAGTATATGTGCAAGAATAGTCTACTAGAATGCAAGAATGAAAATAGTGCTTAAATGCTCAATAATGTGAGTAATAACAATGGCAACATAAAAATAGCATGAACTCCAAAGATAAGAGAGTGAGGATAGAGCCTTTTTTTTAAAGAGCTAGATATATGGTAAATATTAAAGGGTAGAGAATTATTATCATATTGACTTTGGTGCACACACTAGTACATTTAGGCCTGAATTGTGATGACCTGCCATCACAATTGTGATGGTCACCTATCACCCAAGCAGAAATACCACAAATTGGCTCTTGTCAGACAAGTGTCAGACTTTTTCTATCACAAATTGTGATGACAAGGGTGTCCATCACAATTGTGATAGATGATGTTCTCATAACTTGGAAGAAGGAAAGGGAAAGAGTCCATCTTCATGCCATCCCAATTGTGATGGCTATAGCTTTCAATCAGCTATTGGAATTGAGATAGTTGTGCTATAGGTCTAACAACTATTCGGTGGATTTGGTCATCACAAGTGTGATGGGTATGTGATAATAGTGTTGTGGGAGCAATGGCTATCCATTTGAGTTGGTCATCACAAGTGTGATGGGTATATGATGGCTATGTGGTGGGAGCAACAACTATCCATCAGAACAAGTTGTCACAATTGTGACAACTTACTAAATTATTTTTAAAAAAATTGGTGGCCATCGTAGCATGGGACAAGCCGATACTCGAACTGTCCTTGGGGAAAATTCACCATTGTCAACTTGTCCATCCCAAATTTCAATGAAAATTTATGAGTAAAGACTTGTAGGGTCCCTAATTTCCAAATCATCAACTACTAGTTATGACACTCTAATAGTTGGGAAACTCAGACTCAAAGTACAATTATCTCCATCTTAGTTCCAGGTGCACTTGTTCTTATGTCATATCCCTTGTACTTTCTTTATTAGATCAAATCTATCATTAGAATTTCATTTCCAAATCATAGTGACAAAGAATATAAACCCCACAAGCATAGATCTTGTATTGCCCTCACTCCTTACTCCTATGGTTGTGCTAATCACATTCTCTTTGTGCTGATTTCATATTCCAATGTGTGTCATGAATTAGGAAAGATTTGATATTGCTTACCATTTCATACATGACACTTTGGTGAACCCAACATATGGCAACGTAGACTATGGAAAAAGGAGACATGACAAGAGAACTAGGGAAAGTTCCTAATTTTATGCTCAAAGGATTGACACTAATAGCACTTATTGGGAAAGTCAAGATACATGAGTCTTTGAGTAAGACATTTCTCAAAAATTTGGAGGCCATATCCTCTTTCATATTAATATATCAATCTAAGTTTTTATCCTCATCTTCAACCTCTAGCATTACAATTTGATTATATACAAAAAAAATATGATCCAAAAATCACCAATTAAGGCATATGTCCCTTATGTCTTCAATCCTCATAGCATCCTTCACCTATAACCTTAGGAATGTTAAATTTCAAGTGAGATTGCATGGATCCTTTCTACTAGTCAAGACTTTGATTCTCCAATGTTAAAATGACAACAAAGTTATATTGGATTGTGAGTTAGGGTCATCCACATGCTTAAATAAGATAGATGAGACCTTTAGTGTTAGTCAACTAATTAATTTAGAGCTTTTTCTAGTTGAGAAGGTAACTAAATAAGATATAAGGTTCTTAGAAAGAATTTTTTTTGGCATTTTTCAATCGATGTTGTTCCATTATTGCTCATTTCCTGACAACTGTGAGGAAGAATTTAGAGAGAGCATAGATTTTGGACAACCCATGATGATTATCTCTTCATCATGGAGATTGGAGCTTAACATCTAAAGAAATTGTTTGATAAGTTGATGTAAAACAATACATATAGTAAAATAAAAAATGCCCCCTTCAATGCCAATGGGTTGTTTAAAAACCATTGTCAAATCAACCTTAATATAGACCCTTTTGAATTCAAGAAAAGTAAAATTTATCTTGCTTTAGTATACCATACAACCAAGGGATTTAACTAACCTATGAAATCCTAAAAAAGGATATGAATATATGGAAACTTCATCCATACTTAGAAATTTAAACAACCATGTAATCAGAAGCTAAAATAACTAAAGTCCAACATGAAAAGTCAAAACTTCAAAGGGCATGTTCTCAATTTTCAAAAAACCACTATAGCATAAAACAACTTTGTCACGTTGGAAATTAGCAAAAGAAAAAAAATGAAGGATTTGCTATGTTTATGATGCTAGCAATTTTCATGCCCTGAGGCTCTCCATTACACTAAAATCCAAACTCTACACATGTACTTTGATGGGCTATGCCTAGCATAAATTATAAGATCTTGCAAAAGTAAATTTTTCATACTACTGGTAGACATATCAATTACATCTAAAAGATTAAAACTAAAAGCATTGGCAGGTGGCTTTAAAGAAAATCTATCCTTCCCTCGTGATATCTTAAACACAAATTTTTAGCTATCTTGGGTGTAATCCTTCTCTTTAGCATGTGTAACAAATGTTAGACATTATTGTAGCCAACATAAATGAATAGGCCACACAATGGAAAATAACGATAAGAATAGTTAATGTGATATTAATCATCTATAATAATGAATCAGTTCTTAAAGGAATTCAATTTATATTAGTTCACAAGGTCAGCTTGGCAATTCAATAAAGATGCATGATATGTGACACCTTCATTTTAATCTTGAAACTGAGATTTGGTAATGAAAAACCTTATGTTTGTCTCATGGAGAAAGTATGAGCATCATATGACATGCTAATATATAAATCTATTGAAACCTCCCTGTATAGGCCTAAAAAATCATGTTATCATTATGTGCCTCTAAGAAGAAGGTCATCATGGCATTCTTACTTGTTCCTCATGTCAACCTCCCTATGTCTGAGCTTTGGGGTGTCAACTATTAAAATAACTGCTTTGTAGCCTACATGCTCTACTCATCATACTTTTTCACCAACCAAGTATTCCATATGCTACAGATTAAAGTTACCCACAAATTTCTAAAATTAAAAATATTTTGATACAGTGGGTATTTCCTACTACTTTGATGTTGGTTATATATTTATTCTTGTAGACATGATTTCTACATTTCAAAATATTTTTGTGTTCCTCTTCTCATAATATTTGTGCAAGTCTATTTTCTTCTACAAAACTACATGATTTATTAGGAAGTTTTTTTTTCAAAACATCATCAAAATAAACTCAAACAATAATTATGAGAAACTAAGAACAATGCATATATTGTTTTTGGCTTACAACACATGATCTATGTACATGAAGAACTATTACAATCCATATGGAGAAAATTAGTACCCATAAATGTATCTAGGGAAAGGAGTGATATCCACTCCTATTGTTTATATATTATATACATACAATCAAGCCAATGTAGGAGGATACCCATATCCACAACCAATTCTGCATTATCCAACAACAGGCAATGCAATTTCAAATTTTCCACAACAATGTGGTGGGATCATTTCCACTCCTCCTGTAACCACAATAAATGAATTCATCCAATTTACACCCATTATATAGCTTCACACCAATTTCCCATTGGTTTTAGATAATGATCCAATGGCTTAAATATCACTCTCTAGGCTAAAAGTGTTAAATAATCAAAGTTCATTAACTAATAGTAAATGTAAGATATTTAAGAGTGGAGGATAGTAATTAACCATCATTTGTAATATAATTTTTTATATATGAAAATAATAAAAGGACTAAACTGAGTGTGTGATAGTGGGTGTGGAAATAACATAGAAGTGACCCTTTCATTGCCACCCAATGCTATTCAGCAATTTGTGGTTCAGTTAGCTACTTCACAAACAGACCATCCATCTTGAGTTGGTTTATCAACCTAAGCTTGATCTCATTATCTAACAAGTATTGGACCAAACAAGAGAAGGAAAACTTCATATAAGTATCTTAGTTGCTAATATGTTCAATAATATGTGGAGCCTATCATTGCATAGCTCATGGACTTTAGTAACACATTCATTATTATTTAGTTTAACTCACATGCCCTTCACTTGGAAGAAGAAATTTTGGATTTTTTTTAGTGTATCACTAGATGTTAGAGAAATGCCCATGTCTGATATTATGTATGACATGTGGGCTATCAAAGTTTTGTAGGCTTAAAAGAAGAAATGTATGTACCAATATGCAATTTAACAATGTGATGGAAACTCCATTCACACAAGATTATTATAACGCAGAGAGATAGATTAGTTTACATTTATTGGAAATACAATAGAGAAAGTAAATTTTGAGAGGGGGCGGGGGTGGGGGAGTGAATCAACACTTAAACTTTTAACTATAAAATCATTCACCTCACATCCATCTCATAATTTAATAAGTAAATTAATATACCATATTGAGCATATAATTCTAAAACATGTAAATAAAACATCAAATCACATATATGACATGGGATATTTGGTTACCTAGAAACTCTTCAAGGAGAATGTAAAACTGGAGTGGGGATTATTGAAATCTTATTGAAAAAGAGATTGTTAAGAAGGAGATTGTTGAAGAAAAATTTGTGTTTCAATCATTGTTTTGTCAATGATGTCAAACCTGTTATTTACTGGTAAGACAATTTCTTATAAGATTCAAGTGCTATCACTTAGTTGATTGATGAGGAGGATTTCATCGACAAGATGTAACAAAAGCACCTAGAAGAAAGGTTGAGTTATGATTATGTAATGAAGTACAAGAATTAGTTAAGACAGTGATGACATGATGTATTGATGATCTACTTAAGGTTACAAAATGTCTAGCTACACTTAGGAAGTTTAGAAAACTAAGTTAAACAAAGATTGTCTACCAAGCTTAACTAAGTGGATAGTAGGTACCAAGAAAATTTAGTGTAAGCTGAGAAAAAAATCAGTTGGAGCCAAGTAAAAGCAAAATCTAGTGGATGTCGAGCAACATAGTTGATGTTGAGCATAAGTAAAATTTAGTTGATGCTGAGTGATTTTACAGTTAATGTCAAGCAGCATAGTATGTGTTGAGCATCAAAAGGTTGATAATGTCGAGCTACTACATTATGATAAAGATCAAAGATTTTCCAAATCTAAGCCAACAAGTTTGTTTTATTGAAACTTGTGAACTAGGAGGAAGATAAGGTTGATGAGCTGGTGGCACAGAATTTGATCTAAACCATTTTTAGGTGAATTCAAATGGATTTTAGGAGAAGTTTCTAGAAAAGAAAAGATATGGGGTAGATATATTGTATCCTACCCAATCCATCCAAAACCATAATTTGAACGATGGATAATGAGTGGGAAAATATTCTAATTTCCTATTTATAGGAATGACTGGTCATGAAGTAAAAGAGGTTTGTGTCATGTGTGAGAACCTAAGGAGAAGGAATTAAGTTTTTTTACTTCATTAAGTGACCCAACGGAAGAGTCTACAATGACATGTTAAGCAAGAAGGCTTAAGGAGATGAATGCTTGAACAGTGAACAAGCTGTCAGAACTGCAAAGTATGAAAAATCTACAAGCAAAGTTGTAAGTTGTATCAAATCAAAGCTCTACTATTACTCTATAATAATTGTATCAATCTAGGGTAAATAATTTGGATTATGGTTTACCTAATAGTCATGGAAAATCCTTTAATAGGGTGGCATTCCAAGTGAATGGCTTAATGTCCTCTAACAAGGCTCACTTTTAATAGGGTGATTGAAATCCCTTAACCGGGTCATATTTAATAGTTTGTATTGTAACCTTTAACAAGGTTGGCCTTTCATAGGGCATCACTTCAAAAGAGTGAAAAGGAGTAGCATGTTACTAGTGATTTTTTCCAAATTAGGTTTCCACATAAATCATTGTGTCAAGTGTGTTGATGAATGTGATGTGTTTCATACTTTACACTTCTATGAATTGATTTGACAGTAATATACAAGTTTAAATAGTAAATACACAATGGATGCATGCATGGGTATGCATGTTTTATGGGTTCACTGAATTGTGAAAAATTTTTATTTATACATCTAGACCTTGGATAACTAATTCACCCCCACTCCTCTCAGTTATTTTAAAGTAATTCCAACAATTGGTATTAGAGCCATCTGCTTAAGAGAACTAGTTTTAAGGTACTAGAAGCACAAAGATTGAGATCTCTAAAAGAGAAGTACCCAAGCTCAACAGAGATAAATTTCTTGCATGGCAAAGTTTAATGAAGCTACACCTTGGAGGACTTGGAGATCATGCAAAATCTATCACTACAGTGGAACATGTTGATCCAGTTGGAGCCCTAACTGCTGAAGATATGAAGAAGAAAAAGGAATACAATTAGGCAATGTTGGAGATTGTCTCTGCCCTAAGCTATGCCAAATTTGATGATATCAAAGGCTGTGACACTACAAATAAAAGATGGGATGCCCTTAACACCATCTATGGAGGAGATAAAAATGATCAAAGAGAATAATCTAAGAATCTTAGAGGTAAGTTTGATTATATGAGAATGGAAGAAGGTGAAAATATTGCTCAATATGTTGCTAGGATAAAAGAAGTTGTTAGTACAATAAGAGGAGCTACTTGCTATATAGATTATGATACTATGTTAAGTAAAGTCCTGAGAACATTACTTCCTATCTATGCTATTAGAGACTCTATAATCCAAGAATTGAGATGTATTCCAAGAAATAATCTAACTCTTGAAGGTTTGGTAGGTAGAATCATTGCTTTTGAGCTATCTAACTTTGACAATTACAAACCTGAGAGTCTTGAGTCTACTTTCAAAGCTAAGTTGTTATTAAAGGATTTTGATGAGGTGAAGTAGAAGAAGAAGAAAAGAAAGATAAAGTATGCATCTAGTGACAATGATACAAATGAGGAAGATAATGAACAATTGGAAGCACTACTAGCAAGAAGATTTCACAGAGGTAAAGGCAAGTTCAAAGGTAAGTTACCCATCATTTGTTTCAATTGCAATGAAGTTGGTCATATTTCTACAAGATGTATATAGAACAAAAACTATAGAGAAGGAAACACGTATAAAAATAGAAGAGAAGATGACAACAAAGATTACAAAGACAAAAGTAAGACGTCATCCTACATTGCTGATGAACATAATGATGAAGTGGTATATGTTGCAATGAAGGATGAATCTGATAAAGACAAGGCAATCACACTTGTGACTTGTGTGAACAAAAATGATAGATGGATCATTGATAGTGGATGCTCACATCACATGACTGGAGAAAAAAGTAAGTTCATTACCTTAACTTGTTATGATGGAAATAGTGTAAGATTTGGTAATGATGCACCATGCTTGATAAAAGGAAAAGGCTCTATCAAACTCATAGACAAGATTTCATGTGACAATGCTTACTATGTTGAAGGAATAAATTATAACTTGTTAAGTGTGTGACAATTAAATAATCTAGGATGCAAGGATGATCGATTTGGAAATAAAACTACCAAGATATATGACACAAATTAGAAATTGATTGGAAAAGGCAATCAAACTAGAAGTAATCTATTCTATCTAGATATAAAAGATGCTACTTGTTTCATTGTAAAATTTGATGTTGTATGGCTTTGGCACAAGAGATTATGTCATGTTAATTTTGATAACTTGGTTAGTATCAGTGACCTGAAGAAAGTTAGAGGATTGTCTAAGTTGAAGAAACCTAATAATATAGTGTGCAAACAATGTCAACTAGGAAAAATGTCAAAGTCAAGCTTTAAGAGTAAAGCTTATACCTCTAAAGAAATACTAGAGATTATTCATACCAACTTATGTGGCCCAACTAAATTGAAAAGCTACAGAGGAGATAAGTACATAATGTTATTTGTTGATGATTACTATAGAATAATGACACTCATGTTTTTGAAACAAAAATGTAATGTTTTTCAAATGTTTAAGTGGTACTTGGCAAGAGTTGAGAAAGAGATAGGTAAGAGTCTAAAATGCTTGAGATTAGATAGAGGAGGAGAATTTACTTCAAATGATTTTGAGATGTTCTGTAATGATAGAGGAATCAAAAGATAGACATTTTCCCTTAGGACCCCTCCACAAAATGGAATTGCTGAAAGGAGAAATGAGTCTATAATGGACTGTGCCAGAACACTTATGATCCAGAAGAATATTGCTCTGAAATACTAGAGAGAAGTTGTAAGTACTGTTGTATATACCTTGAACCATGTGCAAGTCAAGAAATGTACTAATTCAACACCTTTTGAACTATGGTATGGATATCCACCTAATGTAAAATACTTTAAGGTATTTGGAAGTAAGTGTTAAATTCTTAAAGATGTTAGGAATGGAAAGTTTGATGCAAAAAGTGAAGAAGGTATATTACTTGGATACTCCACAAGAAGAAAAGCTTGCACATGTTTAAATACTAACACTAACAAAATTGTGGAAAGTGTAAATGTGAATTTTGATGAATTTATAGAAGTACATGTGGTTGAGCCTATGAAAGAACTAGAAGAATACAAATCATTTGTATACTTTTATGAAGGAATGTCTACTAAGGAAGATGTTGCAAATCAAGTTACAAACCAATAGCAAGTATCAATGGTTGTTGAGTCATACCCTATGAATGCTGAGTTGCATTTAGGAACAGAGCTACATTCAGATCCCAAGTTACAAAATGAAGAAGATGCACATTCTGATTCTAAGATTAGTACACATTAAAGAAATGTTGAGATACTTGATAGAGATGTACACAATGACTTTGAAGGTGAAAGAAAAAATGTAGAAATAAGAGCTGAGCCAAGATTGTCTAAATATGTCAAAAGATATCATCCTGCTGATCAAATCATTGGAAACAAAGATGCTAGGATAATGACAAGAAATAGATTGAGAAGTGCATCATTTTTGTTAAGAATGAAGGATTCCAAAACACTAAAATATGCATTAGAAGATGATGACTAGTACAAGGCCATGGAAGAAGAGATTCAAGTGATAGAGAAGAACAAAACATGGAGTCTAGTTCCTAGCCTAGAAGACAAAAATGTGATTGGTACTAAGTGGGTATTCAAAAACAAGTTAGATGAAAATGGTGAAGTCACAAGAACCAAAGCAAGATTAGTTTGCAAGAGATATGCACAAGAAGAAGGAATTGACTATGGAGAGACACTTGCTCCTGTTGCAAGAATGGAAGGAGTAAGAACTCTACTTGCTTATGCTGCACACAAAGTTTTCAAAGTTTATCAGATGGATGTTAAATCTACATTTCTGAATGACATACTAGAAGAGGAAGTCTACATGGAACAACCAAAAGGATTTTTTGATAATAACAATAAAGACATGGTATGTAGACTGCACAAAGCCCTATATGGATTGAAACAAGCACCAAGCGCATGGTATGAGAGACTTCATACTTATCTTGTGAAGATTAGATTTCAAAGAACTGATGATAACAACAATCTATAAATAAAGATAGAAGAAGGAAAAGGTATTTTTCTATCTAAAATATTTGTTAATGATATCATATTTGGAGGACAAGATGCTTTATGTAGTGATTTTTCAAATTAGATGAAGCAAGAATTTGAAATGTCTATGTTTGGAAAAATCATTTTTTTGTGAGATTGCAAGTATATCAGATGAATTATGGTATATACATCACTTAGTCAAAATATGTCAAAGAGATATTGAAGACATTTGGACTAGAGGACTCCAAACCAGTAAGTACACCTATGGTGACAAGACACAAGTTGTCAAAGAATGATGATTCAGCTAAGGTGAATCAAACATTGTACAGGTCTATGATTGGCAAATTGCGATATGTAGTACATAGAAAACCTAATATTACATTATCTATAGGGATAGTTGCAAGATTTTCTACTAATCCTAGGGAGAATCACTTAATGGCTATGAAAAGGATAGTGAGATACTTTAAAGGAACATAAGAGGTTGGTCTATACTAAAAGAAGAATGAAAAGGTTTGACTTAAGAGCCTACACTGATGCTAACTGGGCTGGAAACATTAATGAAAAAAAGAGCACTAGTTGAGGAGCATTCTTCTTAGGCAAGAGACTAATTACATGGACAAGAAGAAACAAAGCTGCACTTCACAATCTACTATTGAAGAAAAATATGTTGTTGCTGCTATAAACTACACAAAAATCGTATGGATCAAACAACTAATCAAAGGAATGAAGGAAGAAATAATAGAACCAGTGAAATTTTATTGTGATAATACAAGTTCTATCAATATATCAAAGAATCCAATGATGCACACAAAGAAAAAACAAATTTCAATCAAGTATCATACTGTAAGAGAATTCCTTTAAGACAAAGAGGTGAAGATGGAATATGTTAACTCAAAGGAGAAAATTACTAATATCTTCACAAAACCATTTCCGAAGGATGCTCATGAGTATCTAAGAGGTAAACTAGGGGTGATACCCCTATCAAAGGCTATGTAAGAAATAGGAGTGCAAGGTGATGTTCACAAGCAAGGTGACAGAGTGAGAAATTGAGGAATTTACAAAGCTTATATCTACATATTTTAAGGATGACAAGTTTTTGGTATAGGTCTTTGGCATTTTTCTCAAAGAGGGAGAAAGTAGATTAAATTGATCATCATCAAAAGAAGAGTTTTACTGATCAAGCATAAGAGATAAGTGGGAGAAAGTCCTAAACTGATCTATTGATTAGAGAGGAAGAAAAATATCAAGAATCGAGTCAGAACAAAGAGGGAGACATTGATCAAAGAGCTAGAAAGATCACATTAGAGGGAGATACTCTACTAATCAATCTAGTATAAAAGAAAGAGGGAGAAATCCTAATCCATCTAGTAAGAGGGAAATACAAGAAGGAACTCACAAGGAGTTTTTTTAAGAAAGAGTTTTGTAACCTAATCAAAAGATGGAAGTTGTTGATAGAGGGAGGAATATGAGTTTTATTTTTGGTATTGCCTTACTATTTTAACCTAGTTAGATTGGTTGAACAAGATGTTCATCATTTGATTGACTTGGTTGATTAGTTTGGTTAGCCATCAATGCCAAAGAGCGAGATTATTGAAATCTGATTGAAAAAGAGATTGTTAAGAAGGAGATTGTTGAAGAAAATTATGTGTTTCAATCATTGTTTTTTCATTGATGTCAAACCTACTATTTGTTGCTAAGATAATTTCTTATAAGATTCAAGTACTATCACTTAGTTGATTGATGAGGAGGATTTGATCAACAAGATGTAACAAAAGCACCTAGAAGAAAGGTTGAGTTATGATTATGTAATGAAGTACAAGAATTAGGTAAGATAGTGATGACATGATGTATTGATGATCTACTTAAGGTTACAAAATGGTTGGCTACACTTAGAAAATATAGAAGAATAAGTTAAACAAAGATTGTCAACCTTGACCGAGTGGATAGTAGGTGCCGAGAAAAGATAGTGCAAGATAAGAAAAAAGTTAGTTGGATCCAAGTAAAAGCAATATCTAGTGGATGCTGAGCAACATAGGTGATGCCGAGTAAAGTTTAGTTGATGTTGAGCATTAGTAAACTTTAGTTGATGCCAAGTGATTTTATAGTTGATATTGAGCAACATAGTATGTGATGGGTATCAAAAGGTTGATAATGCCAAGCTATTGCATTATGATAAAGATAAAGGATTCACTGAATCTAAGCTAACAAGTTTGTTTTCTTGAGGCTTGTAAACCAGAAGGAAGATAAGGTTGATGAGTTAGTGGTACAAAATTTGATGTAAACCATTTTTTAGGTGAATTCAAATAGATTCTAGGAGAAGTTTCTAGAAAAGACAAGATATGGGGTGGATACATTGTATCCTACATAATCCATCCAAAACCTTAATTTGAACATTGGGTAATGAGTGGGAAAATATTATAATTTTCTATTTATAGGAATGATCGGTCATGAAGCAAAAGAGGTTGTTGTCATGTGCGAGAACCTAAGGAGGAGAAGGAATTAAGTGTTTTTGCTTCATCTAGTGACCCAAGAGAAGAGTGTACAATGGCATGTTAAGCAAGAAGGCTCAAGGAGATGAATGCTTGAAGGGTGAACAAGTTGTCAGAGCTAAAAAGTATGAAAGCTAAGGAGAATTGAGGACTGAATAGAGATCTATAATCTACAAGTGAAGTTGTAAGTTGTATCATGTCAAAGCTCTATTGTTACTCTCTAATAATTGTATTAGTCTAGGGTAAATCCTTTGGATTAAGGTTAACCTAAAAATCATTGAAAATCCTTTAATAGGATGGCATTCCAAGTGAATGGCCTAAAGTCCTCTAACAAGGCTCACTTTTAATAGGGTGATTCAAATCCCTTAATTGGGTCACATTTGATAGTGTGTATTGTAACCTTTAATAGGGTTGGCCTTTCATAGCACATCACTTCAGAAGAGAGAAAAGGAGTAGCATGTTACTAGTGGTTTTTCCCAAACTGAGTTTCCACTTAAATCATTGTGTCAAGTGTGTTAATGAATGTGTTGAGTTTCATGCTTTATACTTCTGTAGATTATTTTGATAGTAACATACAAGTTTTAGTAAATACATAATGGATGCATGCATGGGTATGAATATTTTATGGCTTCATTAAATTGTGAAAAAAATTTATTTATACATCTGGACCTTGGATAACTAATTCACCCCCATGCGCCCCCCCCCACCTCCACTCAATTATTCTAAAGTAATTCCAATAGGGATGAAACCCACAAATCTTCCCTACTTTAGTAATAAAGTGTATCCAATGAAGGTTACAATGTTTTGATCATGAGACATGATTTACCTTGTGAAAGGTTTGCCCTGTTAAAGGATGACAAAGACTCTTAGGTTTCACCCTGTTAAAGGATTTCTACACCTTGTTAGAAGTGTGCCTAATTAAAAGAATTCAACTCATAATGAAATAAGGACCCTATTAATAGATTTACAATAGCTTATTAAGACTACTTTGTTAAGAGATTTGACTGATTCATTTGTTAAATAGTCTCAACAATGATCCTTTAGTTAGCACTATGTTGCTTGATATGAAAGATGACCTCTTTCCTGATGTGTACTTGGTCCTTTCTAATCAAATGTATCTCTGATGTCTTCTAATTCCTTTCCTCTGTTCTCCTCTAACTGATTTTTCTATGTATCTCAATTCACAACTCTTTAGTCACATGAAAGCTTAGTTTGCACATTCAAACCTTCTCTATTTTCTCCTTCCATACTCATAAAATGTTTAGGGTTTGTCTTCCTTAAGAAGACCTAGGTGACTTAGGGTTAGGTATGAATCAATGATTGTAATTCATCCATCTAGCTGATTAACTCTTCCTTTTTTCTAATTGGATGCATGTTCTTGATAAGAATCCACAATCAAGATTCATTCTTATTAGCTAAGATCATAAAACAATCCTTAAGTCAGTTCCAAAATGGTCTACATAGAAGTTTGTGCCATTACAAACAACTATGACAAAACTATATAACTCGACATATGGAGTCCTTGATGCTATGAATCAACTACAACTTCAATGTTGTAACTTAGCCTCTAAATGACTCTAAATCCATTGTGATGGGACTCAAAATTACATTCCCATTTTGTGTACCATTCTAAAATTTTGAGTCATTTGAGCCCTATAAACACATTTTCATGCATGTGTACCTGATGGGAACACAACCCAAGAACAAAATGGACACAATAGAAAAGGGAAATTATATTAACTAAGAAAATAAGCTAGTACAAATAGTACAGAGAAAATAAACTTTAGAACATGCCCTAAGGGCTTACAATAGCATAAATCTGGAGAATATTTCTCCTTTTAGCACCTCCTCTCAAACTCCACTCCGAACTGCCTTTTACAATGCCAAAAATCTCCTTAAATAGACCTCGGAGGGTTAAGGACTAGGAGTACATTCTAGAAACTGCTAGTAGGCATCCACTGATAAAATAGAAGGTTCCAGAAGCTGCGTTAGAAGTTAGTGCAAATCTAGAAGAATCCAAAAATGGTAACCGAACTTTCGGGAGGCATAACTTTTGAACCGTAGCTCCGATTGATGAACCATTTACATTTTCAGAAAGCTCTTGAAGTGCTCTATAGCCCTATGGAGAGCTTCACTCGTCCCCCATTTTTTGACCCTTTTTGAGGTCATTTAATGCCCCAAACCTAACTTTGAAGCATTCTTAGGAGGTCTCCAAAACCCAAAAAAATGCCATAAATTTCAAACCGTGGGGCCTATTGACCTGATTCTTTTTTTGGAATGCTCTAAATCATGATTACATTCATTTGGCCAATTCACACCTTCTAGGTCACCAAAATGATGGCCAAATTGCATGCTCCTATTTTTTCGAGATTTTCAAACACACTGATAGTGGACCTGTGAGAGTTGGAACCTTTATTTGACCCAAATGGGTATCCAAAAATGTAAATACATGAAATAGAAACTAAGTCTAAGTACATTTTTTTTTTTTGGGTGACACGGGATTTCCCTTATACCTCTGGATGCTCCTGCATCAGACACCCAAGGTAGATTGAAAAGTGACCCTGTCACTTTATGGATGGTAGAGGAAATCCCAAATGGGAAACCTCAGCTGCTGAAATCCAAGTTGAGTCCTCAATTGGTTGTCCTTTCCATTTGACCAAATACTCTTCATACTGCCTGTTTCTGGTACTCCTACCCACACGATGATCTAGAATGTCTTCTATCTCCTCCTTCTTAGAAGCAAGAATTGGACATGGCTCTAACACCAGCTCCTCATCTGCACCATCATCATGATACTCTATTAAATCTACAATGTTGAAAATGGGAGAAATCTGAATACCATTTGGCAGCTCCACTTCATATGCATTTCCTGAGTCATGTTTCTTCAAAATTTTGCAGGGGCCAAATTTCTTCATTTTCAGCTTGTTGTAAGTACCGGCTGGAAATATTTCTTTTCGTAAGTGTACCATGACTAAATCTCCTACTTGGAATTCCTTATGTCTTCTCCTTTGATCAGCCCTAGCTTTATATTCTTGATTCATCTTGGTAATGTGTGCTTGAACCTCCTCATGTAGATGCTTGATATGTTCAGCAAATTCCTCAGCTTTAGCACTTGTCCTCTCCCCTTGTTCTATCTTCCTCAGCTCTGGTGCAGTCCTTGGGCTATTCCCATATACAATTTGGAATGGTGATTTTCCAGTACTCCTATTTACAGAGTTATTATAAGCAAACTCTACCTGTGGTAGAATGAAATCCCATCCCTTGGGCTTATCCCCAACTAAACATCTCAGCAAATTGCCCAAACTTCTATTTACCACTTCAGTTTGACCATCAGTCTATGGGTGATGCATGGAACTAAATTTTAGGTCTGTTCTCAACTTCTTCCACAATGTCCTCCAGAAATACCCCACAAATTTAGTATCTCTGTCAGAAACTATACTCCTTGGAAGACCATGTAGTCTTACCACCTCTTTGAAAAACAAGTCTGCAATATGGACAACATCATGAGTTTTGTGGCATGGAATAAAATGTGCCATTTTGGAGAACCTATCAAACACCACGAATACTGAGTCATTACCCCTTTGTGTCCTTGGCAATCCAAGAACAAAATCCATACTTATGTCCTCCCATGGCCTTGATGGAACAGGCAATGGCTGATATAGGCCAGTATTTTGACTAAACCCCTTGAGAACTTGACAAACCTGGCAAGTCTGTACAAACTTCTTCACATCCTGTGTAATTTGAGGCCAAAAATAATGTTCTCTAAGAATGGCAATGGTCTTATCCCGACCAAAATGTCCTGCCATCCCTCCACTGTGTTTCTCCTTAATCACATTTTCCCTCATGGAACTGCTTGGAATGCACAATTGACTACCTTTGAACAACATGCCATCCTGAATCAAATAGTCTAACCACTTGGTTCTATCTACAGCAACAGGTTCTTTACAAGCTTTCTATGCTTCAGCAAAATCAGGATCCTTGGGGTACAAATTCTTGAGTTCATCAAACCCAACTACTTCAACCTGCATTATTGTAAGTAACAAGTGTCTCCTACTTAGTGCATTCGCAACCCTGTTAGATTTTCCACTTCTATGCTTCAACACAAATGTATAACTCTGCAAGAATTCTACCCACTTCATATGCCTCTGATTCAATTTACCTTGGCTATTTAGGTACTGTAATGCCTGATGATCAGTATACGAAACAAATTCCTTTGGCAATAAATAATGCCTCCATTTCTTTAAGGCCTGAACTATTGCATAGAACTCTTGATCATAAACAGAATACTTCTTCTTTGCATCATTCAATTTTTCACTAAAATATGCAATAGGCTTACCTTCTTGGCTTAATACAGCCCCAATAGCGCTACCACTAGCATCACAATCCACCTGGAATACTTTTCAAAAATTTGGAAGTGCCAAAACAGGCTGTTCAGTCACCTTCTTCTTCAGCAATTCAAAACTTCTCGTAGCTGGTGCAGTCCATTTGAACTCTTTTCTATCCCCTCTTATTGTATCAGTTAGGGGTGCACATATGCCACTGAAATTCTTAATAAACTTCCTATAAAAACTAACTAGACCATGAAATGATCTTACCTCAGTAGCAGACCTTGGAGTAGGCCATTCCAAGATGGCTTTTACCTTCTCTGGATCCATTTTGAGACCTTCAGGTGATATAACAAATCCCAAATAGACTAACTCCCTTTTTGCAAAGACACACTTCTTTAGATTAATTAATAGTTTCTCTTCCCTTAGCCTTTCAAGGACACTACGAATATGCAATAAATGTTCTTCCAAAGTCTTGCCAAAAATTAAAATATCATCCAAATAGACAATAACAAATTTTCCCAAGAACTTCTTAAGTAACTCATTCATGAGCCGCATGAAGGTGCTTGGGGCATTCGTCAATCCAAAGGGCATGACTAACCACTCATAAAGACCCTCCTTGGTCTTGAAGGCTGTTTTCCACTCATCTCCTTCTCGAATCCATATCTGATGATAGCCACTCTTCAGATCTATCTTTGTGAAGTACTGAGCTCCACTCAAGTAGTCCGTAAGATCATCCATCCTTGGTAAAGGAAACAGGTACTTGATGGTTATCCTATTTATAGCTCGAGAATCTATACACATCCTCCACTCTCCATCCTTCTTTTGTGCAAGTACTGCAGGTACTGCACATGGACTCAAGCTCTCTCAAATCAAGCCCTTCCTCAGCAACTCCTGAACCTGTCTATTTAGCTCCTCTGTTTCAGTAGGAGTCATCCTGTGAGCAGCCTTGTTAGGAAAACTAGCTCCTGGAATCAGATCTATTTGATGACTAATTTGCCTTACTGGTGGCAATCCATCTGGAACATTATCAGAGATAATATCTCCAAACTCCCCTAGTAAATCTGAAACTTCAAGTGGTATTTTACTACTACCTTCTTTATCTTTCCTAGGAATCAAAGCATAGCACATATGCTTACGTTTCATGCCATCTAAAAACTTCCTTCCATCAACAAGACAAATCCTAACATTGCTACATACCTTTTCATCTTCCTTTTTCATGGGCTTCAATTTATGGCAAACTCCATCCTTTGTGAGAGAGTATGTGTTTGCATGTCCATCATGCACTGCATGTCTATCAAATTGCCATGGTCTACCCAACAATAGATGAAAAACATCCATCGAAATAACATCACAGAGAACTTCATCATGGTAACTCCCAATTTTGAATTTTACTAAACATTGTTCACTTACTAGGACCTTATGATCATCTTTTACCCAAGCAATCCGATAGGGCTGTGGATGTTTCTCCCTCTTGAGCTTCATCTTAGAGACCATGTCTTCTGATACCAAGTTATCAATGCTACCACCATCAATGATCACATCACAACATTTATCCTCACACTTGCATCTGGTACGAAACAAAATCCTCCATTGTCCTGGTTCATTCTCACCACTTAGTAGGACTCTTTCATTTACCAAGGTCTCTCCTCTTTTTGCATCCTCTGAATGTGATGATTGTGCATCCTCATCCACATGAGCAACCCTATCTTGGCCCTCAACTCTCCTATCTATCCTTCCTTGTCGTTGAGGGAATTCAAAGGCACGATGACCTTCTTCATTGCAATGGAAATAGGTACCATGGAAGCCTCCTCTTCCTTGTCCACATCCTCTACCTCTTCCTCTTTGATTTCCAAAGTCTTGATCATGGGAGCGGTTGAAACCCTCATTCCTCTGGTTTCTGCTAGTACCCACATCTTCATTTTTCTTTTGGGTTTCATTGTGGCCTCCAGATGATCTACCGCTTCCCCTTCCTCCTTGACTGCACCCTCTTTGTCTTCCTTCAAACCTTTTATTTAGCTTCTCTTCAACTCATAGGGCAAACTGGTATGCCTCTTCAACGATGGTCATTCTTACCAGACTTAATTCCTCCTCGATGCTAGGTCACAACCCACTGATATAAAGAGCAACCTTCTCCTTATTTGCTTCTGCATGCCCCACTCTAATCAAGAGTCAGTAAAACTCCTCTGTATATTCTTGGACTGATCTTCCTACTTGCTTTAACCCATGCATCTTCTTAAACAGATCAAGCTCGTAGTCCATAGGAATGAACTGCTTCTTCAATTTATCCACCATGCGATCCCATCTTGTGATCTTCTCCTTTCCTCTTCTAAGTCTTTCCAGTTGAACCTCTTGCCACTAGATTTTGGCATGGCCTTTCAGTTTGGCCTTTGCAAACTTAACCCTATCTGGGTCCCTTATATCCTCATACTCAAAGTATTCTTCCAGTTCATTGATCCAATCGATCAACTCATCTGGTTTCAGATTTCCTGAAAATGTACCCACTTCAATTGTAGGTCTTTTCCCAAACTTAGTAATGGCCCTAAAAATCCTTTCCTCTACAGGATTCAGAACTTCCCCGTCAACTTCCTCTTCATTGTCATCCTCACTATTGTCACCTACAGCAACATTTTCTCCTCTACGAAGCTCCTCTTGCAATGCTTGTACCTGCTTCTGGAGGGCTCTAACCTCCTCAGGATCAATAGCTTTGGCCCTTCCACCACGCTCTCTTGGTGGAGGCATCTTCTAACTCAAACCCACAACCACACAGTCGTGGTGCAAACTGCCTCACAGTCGGCGCTCTGTCTACACACTCAGGAAAATCCGCTCTAATACCACTTGATGGGAACACAACCCAAGAACAGAATGGACACAACAGAAAAGGGAAATTATATTAACTAAGAAAATAAGCTAGTACAAATAGTACAAAGAAAATAAACTTTAGAACATGCCTTAAGGGCTTACAATAGCATAAATTTGGAGAATATTTCTCCTTTTAGCACCTCCTCTCAAACTCCACTCCGAACTGCCTTTTACAATGCCAAAAATCTCCTTAAATAGACCCCGAAGGGTTAAGGACTAGGAGTACATTCTAGAAAGTGCTAGTAGGCATCCACTAATGAAATAGAAGGTTTCAGAAGCTGCGTTAGAAGTTGGTGCAAATCTAGAGAAGAATCCAAAAACGTTAACCGAACTTCCGAGAGGCATAACTTTTGAACCGTAGCTCTGATTGACGAACCGTTTACATTTTTGGAAAGCTCTTGAAGTGCTCTATAGCCCTATGTAGAGCTTTGCTTGTCCCCCATTTTTTGACCCTTTTTGAGGTCATTTAATGCCCCAAACTTGACTTTGAAGCATTCTTAGGAGGTCTCCAAAACTCAAAAAATTGCAATAAATTTCAAACTGTGGGGCCTATTGACCTGATTCTTTTTCTAGAATGCTCTAAATCATGATTACATTCATCTGGCCAATTCACACCTTCTAGGTCACCAAAATGATGGCCAAATTACATGCTCCTATTTTTTTGAGATTTTCAAACACACTGATAGTGGACCTGTGAGAGTTGGAACCTTTATTTGACCCAAATGGGTATCCAAAAATGTAAAGACATGAAACAAAAACTAAGTCTAAGTACATTTTTTTTTTTGGGTGACACAGGATTGCCCTTATACCTCTGGATGCTCCTGCATCAGTACCCAACTGTTGTTTTAAGGCCTAAGAGGTGTTTTATGTTTCTAATACCTTTCATTTAGCATATCCATGCATCCTATGATGATAAAATGTCATTCTGAGTCTTTCTATGAAGTTTTATTTTGACCAATGTTCAATTCTGCATTTTTGCCCAAGTGTCAAACAATGACAAGAAGTGTAGTTTGAAATTGAATATCTTGTACTTAAATATTTTTCATAACTCTCTACTTTGGGAGTATTTATTAAGCATATATGAGAACCTATGTTTTAATTTTTAAGTCATTTCGATATGTTTTGAATAGGTTTTGAATCTCTCGAAGTTGGCTACTTATCTCTCTCATGCTAATGCATATTGCCCTGAAATCTAGGAGGCCCTATTTGACCAATTATAACTTTGGACTAGTTGACCAATCTAAGAAAATTCCTTTTGTATTGCATTCTAGAGGTCACACACTTTCTATGTCCCATATTTGAGCCTATGATAAATTTGTTTGATTAGTTTTCAAATGAGATTCCAGATGCAATTTATAACTTTTTACTGGTATCAAGAGGTGCAGATTGATCACTACCCCTATTTGGGATATCATAATTCTATATCCATGATTTCCTAGATCAAATGGTTTGTACCAATATTTTCTACTCTAAAAATACTTCAAGTGTGCCAGTTTTCATGACTTGACCAATCCATTAACATACTTTCCCAAGTGCATTCCATTTGTGAAAAATCATTGTTTTGTTGTTGTTTCTAGTTCTACAATTCTAAGTACCCCACTTGGCACACTTTCCAAATGTGTCTTATTATTTTTCATGAACCCAAATCACAAATTTATATTCCCCTCATAGCAGTGAACTATTTTCCCATTTTTTGTATCCTCAAGTATCTATTTTCCTAGTTTTCAAATCCAAATCCAAATGCACTTTCCTATTTTCTAACATGTTTATTTGCAGATAGTTTTAACTGAGAAAATTTGATGATCAATATCTTTTGACCCAAGTGTCGACATGATATAAAATCTAATAGGGTGCAAGGATTTAGAACAAAGAACTAGCATGTCAGCTTTTAGAGCCCAGTTATGTAATTGGGTTAGTTTTTAAGGCCAATGTATAGGCCTTCCTATCAGCGAATATTAGTTTTTGAGAATAGGGTAAACAAGTTTTAAAAGCTTTATTTAGTGCTTGATTTTATTTTTATTTAATACCAAATTTTTAGTGAATCAATTCAAGGTGTCAAATGTTTCAGTTCAAATTTTTTTTAGCTAGACCCATTTTGGGGCTCGACTAATTCTATTAGCTTGATGAAGTATTGAGTGGTCTCAAGATGCACAAAGGGTTCTAGTGTTTTAAATTATTTTAAATTTTTCAACGTATGCTTAACAACCTCATACTATCAATTGGTTGCTTTCAGGCCATTGTCTACACATAGAGTCATGGGCACGAGCACTCGGGAAAGATATTGTTTTCTCCTTTGTGTGAAAAGTTTTAATCTATAAGAAAATATTTTAAGGTGAGCATCAAGGAGATAGTCTATTTTTGCACTATACATGTAACCATAGATGAAAAAAGGTCACTTTTTCTACCTATACTTGCATTATGACTGCACCAATTTTTAGCTACCCCTTTCAACATAAGCAAGATATGCCTCATAAGATGGGCATAGGAGCACTCTATGGATCCCCAACGCAGCACATTGAGCAGACTTGTTTTCCCCATTGGGTGTTTTACACACTCAATTACCTTATGGATGATGGGAGCTAATTGTGGAATGAGTGTTCTCAACCTATGTGTTTGTGAGTAAGATCAAAGGCGAGAGAAAATAAGCCTAAACACCACCACTATTTTTTTTCCAAAGAACACTTACTGATGCCAACCTTTCATCCTTGCTACTGGACTTCGCATGAGCTCTCACCTATGTTCCTTGTGAGTCATGCTAACTTTTAGACTAGTGTCTATCAATAAATATAGGTTTCCCTATCAATAAATTATTGTTAGCAATAGAAGGAAGAGAAAGAAATAAGTCAGAAGCAATGATAGATACATGAGCATGAAATGATGCAAGTCTTAGTTGCTACAGAGGAGCAGGAGGGGGAAAAACCTAGTCATTTTGAGTAAGCTCTTGAAGGATAAACCTTGTACATTGAACACCAAGGGTTTTTTTTTCTTCCCTCCATGTAAAGTGTAGTACATTGTTGGTGGATGTGTGCAGAAGGTGGTTTTTTCCACTCTGAAGTTCTCAGCCCAAAGAATGAGTATGTTTGTCCCACATGCATTATGAATGGTATGTTATTGATATGTTTAATTTGGGAGGCACAATGCATTAGTGTCTTATAAACACTATGTACTTTTTGGACAAAGGAGTAGTGCATGTGGGGCCCTTGTCAGCTCATGACCAAAGTAGAGATATTTTGACCAACTATTCAGATTCCAACATGGTGATGTGGCTCATTCTAAGGGAAAACCATGAGATCATAAGAGGAAAGAGATTAATCTCTAATATTACAAAATCATCTAAATTGTATGATTGTAAATCTAAGGATGAAGGCTTATGATCTTACAAAAATTGTAAGATCAAGGAGGTGAAATTGAAGTGGCATGATGCTACAAGAGGGAGATTAATCTGCTCATCAAATTATCTTATTGTTGTATAAGTCAAATATTAATGCTAAGATATTATGATGGGTAAAAAATTAAGACTTGATATGATTCGTAAGATTTTAAGTTCAAAGGTTGCATAAAGTTAGTGGGTCTCACCAGGGTATAGTTTGACTAATAAGAATCTAACATGTGGCATCCACTAGGAAAGCGAATGAAATAAAAGGAGTTTTCAAATCAGATTTTTCAAGTGAGCATGCATTGAATATTTAAAATAAATTTGATAATATTATATACTTTCAACTATGAAATATTTTAAATCCTTCAATTTATAATGCTCTATTCATGGCTGGCCAAGGCTTGATTTTTCAACTGTACACTAGAGGCACCATTTTAATATGAAACATGCACTATACTATACTGTTGGAACCAAGAGAAGCTGAATTTTCAAATTCTACAATTAGTTTTTATAGAGGTGTTCACCAAAAGATGCTATAGAAGGTTTTATAATTCTAGGACATCCTTAGTGTAAATGTACATTTGATGTTTTCAAAAGGAATAATATTAGATTTTGATTAGATATGAATGAGATTAGATTAATTGACCAACCATAATGAATGAAGTGAGTGTTTTGAAGGTAGTTGGAAGCAATGAATTTTTTCCAAAAGGGGTAGTTAAGATTCATGGCTAAGTGAAGATGAAGTCAAGCCAAATTTGATTGAAGCTCTTGTACCTTTGATGCATGTCAGAGTTTCCTTGATTATTCTAAAGAGGATATTTCAATAGAAATTGATGATATTTGATTGCTGGCAAATGAAGGAAGACTAGTTTCAACAACATTAGCATGAAGATAGTTTCAACAAGACACATGGCAATATCAGATTCATATCTAAAAATTTCTTCTAGTCTATATATTCTCTCATTCTTTTATTTTTAGGGATTCTAGTTTTGGACATTTTTCATTGTTGTGACCACTCTATTGGTTCCAACCTAATTGGAATTTCCCCCACAACCATGATACCACATTTTCTTGATATTTCATCTGTTATGAATAACAATAGTTGTATTTCTCTTGAAGCATTTAAGTTATACAGTCATCCTTTTGTGTATCCTTTGAGTTTTTGCATATACATGATGTATTGATTTCAAGGAATGAATACATATTTTCTTTATTGGAAATTTCATTCTAAAGTTTATCTCCTTTTCTATGGGTTTTGTAGTTTTTTGTTGACTAAGGCCAAAGTGCATATCATCCAGTTGTAGCTTGTGTTGAAGTTGAATGTTGTTGTGTGCCTTGGTATTAGGTCAAGGACCTAAGTAATTTTCTTGATATTGCATTGATAGAACTTTAGCAATCATAGGATGATTTGATAAGTACAAAATTCATTTGAAGATTGATTTCTATTTGCAAGCTAGATAAATAGATTAGATGTCTGGATATATGAGTATATTTTAGGTATCCATGTGTGTGTTTATGACTTATCAAATGCCCAATGGATAAGGGACTGGTTAGTTTTAGAGGTGACATGTTTTTGTTGTCGCATACCTTGGTTATGCTGATTCAAATATCAATTGAATATCAATTTACCATTTTATGTATTAAAGAACTAAAAGTGTTGGTCATTACTTATTTTCTTTTACCTTCTATATGGTTATAGTTAGCTACTATCATTAGGAAGCTTACCAGAAAATCATAGAAGAACATTGACCATTTCTTCTATAGGGGATAGTCTTGTAGAGAAGAATATCAAGTTAATAAGATCAATCCCTAAGGATTTCCTGCCTTGACCCTACAGAGCCTAAACTGAAGTTAGTCCTAATGACTCAATTAATGTTGGCCCAAAATTAAGATTTACACCTACTAAATATAGGATTTAGCTGATCCTTGGGTTTGTCCCTATCTTATGCTTCCTAGTATTAGGTTTAAACCCACCTGGTATGTTCCTTATTAGTAAGAACTCCAACACATTGATCACTTCACATCTGAATAACTCAACACGTAGTATCTTCTTAGTACTCGATTGACTCGACATGCACTATTTGGCATGTTATGCTCAACATGCATTACTTGTTTGACATGAACTAAGTACATAACTTATAAATGAATACAGTGTATAGACACTCATTTTTCAAAATCAATCTAAGATTAACAATCTCCCCCTTTGACATGAGTGAAAAAAACTCTTGGTCATGCATGAATGATCTTCACTTACGAGCATAACTTAGATATTCAATATCTTTGTTTGGCTTATTTAAAAAAATTTAAATTTTCAAAATTTTGCAAAACATGTTTTATCCATCATACCTCAAAATTCAATAACTCCCCTTGAGTTAATTGTGTTGTTCTGTATCTGAACCAAAATCATTTCTCCTACTAAGTAGATGTGTATAAGTTGAACTATTCTCTTATTTCACCTCAAATTTTATTTCTCCCCCTATCTTATTTCTCCCCCTTTTTGACACTTATGTCAAAGGGTTATACACTTACAATGTGTTCATCAAAAAATGTTTTATGGATCTCAAGCATAATTTTCAAAGCAACATCCCAATTATCATAAGCTACCTCCAATGATTTGATTTGGATGGCCAACTCAAAAATAAGGTGGACTAAGCCTTCATGAGTAGAAAGATGCAGATCTTTCTTCATGAGTGTTTCAACAAAGGCTAGTTCCTTGTACAATATCTCCATATGTGGAGTCAACATAGAATAGATGCTAATTAGTTTAGCCTTTATGTTTGCTTCATCTACATGTAGCACTACTAACTAACTCTAGGAGTTTAGGAGATTCCTAAAATGTTTCTGACTTTGGGCTAGAGACCTTGGAAGAGTTATGTCAGATGACTACATATGGCTCTCCAAAATTAGTATATGGCTCCTAATTTCTTATGTAAAGAGTGTTGGATTAAAAAATTTATGGACAAAGAGAAAATGTTCTCTAGTACCTTCTTCACATGGTCAATTTTGGTTGTTAACTCAACCTATGATAGTGCAAAAGCACTTGATATCTTTTCATTGAAATTATTTTGAAACTCTCTTTCAGACCATTCAAGTAATTTCACATTTGAATCTAGGTCTATGTCATTTACCTTCTCAACTAGGTTGGTTAACTACTCAATCATCAACTTGGTTGCTTATGGTGCTGGTAGACTAAATGCATCAAGAATAATTTGCTTGATATCTAACAAAGCTTTCTTTTGCTTGTGTTCTTGTCTTAGCAATTCTTGATGTTTCTTCTTTGCAAGAGCATCCTATAATATGCTCATCTGTTCAATAGTGGTAGTTGCAAAATAAAACATGGGAAACTCAATCACTTCATCCAAGTTCACATCAAAAAATTATGTAACTTCATCTACCTTGGATGTTCTTAGACTCAACCTTGATTATTTTAGGGTTATAGTTTCTATAATTAGCCTGTGAAGAGCTTGACTAGGAGGAGTAGTAGTTCTTGGTAAAGTTACTAGTGTTTGTATTGTTAGTTACTCCTGAGGTTTTGTAGTCAAATCTTACTCTTCAATCCTATCCTTGGCTAGCTCTACTTTCTCGATTTCACCTTGATCTTGTGCTTTAGGTGTAGGAGTATCTACTTGACCTATTGGAACATTTTTTGTATCTTGTACTTCTGTAGAAACTTCTAGTACAGACACAATGTGTACCAATTTGTTGATATTGATGATGGATGGTTCTTTCCTTTGATGAACTACAAGGGGTAATGTAGGTTGTATCAAGGTTAATTGAGGAGGGGTTGTAGATGGTTCTTGTGTTTGAACTTTCTCCCCTGCGGATTCCTTGTTTGACTTCTCAATCTCATCAACACTCACCAGTATAGGATGTTGAACATAGTTTTTCCTAGGTAGTTGATTCTACCAGTATCTTCTTCAAGTCTTCCCCTATAAGGGGGTTGATGTTATGAGTTATAGTATCTGAAACATCTTTAGTCTTTACAGTATTAGTATGTATATTTAACTCATGTAGGGTACTGGCACTCAGCACTAGTGTATCTTGTACACTTTGTTCTATCTGCTACTCATCCTCAGTTGTAGCCTAAGTATCTTCATGTGTCTCAGTGCCTTCCTCATGTGCAACTATCTCAGTGTCGACTATAGTAACCTTAGTTACTTGTTGTTGTTTATCTTTTTTCTCACCTACCTCAATAGGTGTCTACTCTATTACTTTGGGTGTTGTCAAACCATATAATGTTTTTTGAATCTGAGTGGTCTTTTGTACAACATCCTCAATATTATTTTGCAGTATGCTAAATGCTCTGTATTTAGGTGAAAATTTTTGTGCATGATTTTTTATTGTCTTTGTCATTGTTAGCCTATCTAATTTTGGCATCACTTTTGCAAATGTAGTCTCTTTGATTTGTCTTTCTATATTGATACTATATTGTCATTTTTGCTCAACTTTGTCATATAGATCTTTTGGTAATGAGTTGGCAATCTCAATTGGAGTCTTCTTGAATGTTTCCATCATGACATATATTGACTTCTCTACTTGGTTCATCTTAATTTTTCCAAGTTTATCAAACTCAATATGTGTGAGACCATACAAATTAGCATTATTCCTTATGTTTTCACACATATTGACTAGGTCTAAGGAGGAGTTGTGACTTACCACTTTGAATTGGCTATTATCATCAGAATTAGTTGGAGCTATATACTTTCTCCTCAATCTCTTCTGAAACTCTTATTCTTTGGTAGCTAATCTGGCCCTCTTTTCTTTTATCTTTTCTACTTCTTGAGCCTTCTTGGTAGTAGCCCTTGTGTTGGTTTGAGTAACTTGAACTGCAGGCTTAGGTTTTACAACCTTCCTTGGTTTTATAATTTTTGGGGATTTATCTTTCCTCTTCTTTGTCTTAAGTGCTTCACTGGCTTCTTCTCCCTCAATGCCTTCTTCAATTTCTTCTACTTGATCTTCCCCTTGACCTTGAGTTAAGGTCAGTGGTACTTGAATAGGAATATCTTCTTCTTCATCATCATCATTTTCTCGTTCACCAAATTTCTCTTTCAGTTTCTTGACAATATTTTTTGCTTTCTCATGATTGAGGTGGTCTTTAAATCCACTATGATATTATATTTTTCCACATCATAGTTCCCAAAGGAAGTAGCTTTAGCATCTACATCTTCTACAAGTAATGATGTGATTTCTATAGAGGCCTCATCCATATTGATCTCATAGCCTTGTGGCCTTGCCCACCTTACCCTTGGAACTGTAGCTTGAACATATGTAAAATCAGTGTCAACTAGAAATAAAATATCATTGAAATGTTTCTAAACTAGTGAAATTGGTATCCTTGTCTTTCCTTCATTAACTGACTTAAATCTTCAAAGTATCTATTCATTACCGAATCAAAATTCTCTCCAAGTTGCTCAATAAGTTCACCTATTTGCACTACAATAGATCTACTTATTTTCCATGCAAATTTACCAAAAGCAGGGAATGTATTCTGTACATAAAAGAACATACATACAATAATTGAATTGAATTTACATTGTGCACTCTTGGTCTTCCTTATTTCTCCCAAAATTTATGTTAATTATTGCAACTACAACTTGGAAAGGCCATAAGTATTATCCTTCTTAACTATTTTATACCCCATGTTAATAGCAATACATGGTACACTATTGAGCCTACTAGATTGATAAAATTTGTGTGCTATAATCATCACTACAAAGGCAATTAGGGGATCTAAGATAGTGTCAATTGTCATTCCTCATTTGTTCCACATAGCCCCTATATTCTTCTCAATAACTTCCTTAGCTTCACTCCTCATAGTTTTAGGTTGATCTAGGGTTGGATTCCCTATTATTCTATGGACAATCATCTTTGTGATTTTCATAGGTCCATTATTTGACCATATAGAATTATCATGAATTCTTCTTAAAACTATCTTTATCCATTCAATTTTGAAAACATTGGGGAAATCTAGGGCACGGGTTAACCCTTTTGACTCTACAATTTTGAATTTATCTCTCAATGCTCCATTTTCACATAATTTCCCATAATTGTTCCTAATCTCTGTGTCACCTATGCTACTCACCTTGTATTGTAGCAACATCTCACATCTTGAATCATCAAAACTAAAGGTCATATCATCAATAATGCACTAGAGGGATCTTTCTTGTAAGTAATATTAGGAATGGCTCAAAAGTTTGGTTGTTTGATCTCATTTCTTATAAACTATAATTAAAAAATTATTTACCCCCTTTAACCTTAGTTTTGAAGAACTAGATGCTATTTTGAAAATCTAGGGTTTGTAAAAATTTAAGCTGCATAGCTCCGCACATGATAAATACCTTTGTAAATCTGTTGAGATGATGTCGAGAAACTGTTGAATCCTATTTGCAAAAACTTGGAATGATCTCTTCAATTTGCCTTCTATTCTTCGAGCTCTCCTTCAAATTCAAATAATGTCAAATAAGTGGAAATTGATCATGTAGACCTTAAAACCTCACATTTAATGCTCCGTGCTTACACAACTATAAACTCAGCTTCAACAGAGATTTCAACTCACTCTCCATGAAATTTCCTTTACGCTCAAAAACTACTACAAGCTTGGTTAGCACTATCACTGATGATAGCTTAGCATCAAATAACATTTCACAAGTGAAACTCTTTATGCTCAATAGTAACATGAAAATGATCATAACTTAAAGATTTCTTCTAGGTTATAATCAACACTTTACATCTTTCTTCATGCATATATAATCTTTTCAGAACTAAATCCTTGGAACTGATGTATAGTATGCCTTTTAAATAATAGTCCCAACATACCTCTTGATTACTTAATTGGAAGTGGTATGATCACCTAAACTATTGGGTGAAGTGACATCATCTAAACTTGATGTGTTGCAATCTTCCTTTATCTTCCATGTCTTGTTCATCTCCTCTCTAACATTCTCAACATCTACCTTTCCTTTTCCTTTATTGAACTCACTGCTAGGTGCCTTTGACCTTGTTGGACAATACTTGTTTATGTGACCAATCTTCTTGAAGCAACTAAAACATGTGCTTTGACTCAACCATCTTTTGTAGCCACTTTTGAAACATGTTCTTATACAATTTTCAGCAACTTGTTCATACTACTAACAATAGTGACAACTATACCTAGTATTATAATCCTAATTATAAGAGTTTTCATTGTGCTTTACTTGTGTCTTCTTGTTTGATGACCATTTAGGTTTGAATTTGCATTCATATGCTCTATGTCCATACTTCTAATAGTTATAGAAATATCCTTCAAACCTTTGTGTGCTTATAGTCTTGGTTTTGTATTCATGTGCTTGATGTCCTTGTTTGTTGCATTTATGGAAGTGACCCATGAACTTATCCTTAGGAGTCTAATTTGCAGTCTTGCTCCTGGAAACATTAGTAGTATGACCTATCTTCCCATAATTATGACAAGTAGGTTTGGAATTCTTACCTTTGTTACTTCTTTCTTCACCAATTTTGGATGATTCTCCTTCTTTAGTACTAGTGTAACTTAATCCATTAGTATCACTATTGGATCTAGGAGATCTCATCAATTGCTCAAAGTACTTGATAGCTTCACTAGGTTTGTTAATACTTTCAACAAACTCTTTTTCTCTTTTCATATTATTTCTCATTTGTTCATTCTGCAACTTCAATGTTGGAATCTCAATATCCTTTGCATTTAGTTCATGATTTGAAATCATCATTTGACTCAATGTTTCCAATTGCATGTTAGCAATCCTATTTACCTCTAATATTTTTTCTTCTAGTCTATTGGTCAAAACCTTTTTCTCATCCTCAATCATGACTTTGTCTTCTATGGCTTTCTTTTTCTGCCCGATGACTTCACATAGCAATATTGATTGGACCTCTTGTTCTATCTTAATATTTTTGACCTCTTTAGTCAGGGTTCTATTCTTTTCCATCATATCTACAACTGCTACATCAAATCCACTTGTGTTTCCATCTACAAACAATTTAGTAGTGTCAATCTCTTGGTAATGTGTGTCATTCTCTTCAATAGCTATTTCCTTCCTTCTTTTTAGTGATCTTTTAACTCATCTCTTACTTCATTTAAATTTTGTAGGGCAAGCTATATTTCAATCTTTTGGTTCTCAATAGCATTTTCCAACTTGTAGATCTCCATCTCCAAGATCTTTCCTCAAAGCTGCAAAGCTTTACTTCCAGAGAACTCTATTTTGATACCAATTTTTGGAAATACAATAGGGAAAGTAAATTTTGAGAGTGGGGTGAATCAACAGTTAAAAATTTTAACCATAAAATCATTCACCTCACATCCATCTCATAATTCAATAAGTAAACTAAAATACCAGATTAAGCATATACATCTTAAGCATGTAAATAAAACATTTAATCACATATATGACACAAGATATTTAGTTACTTAGAAACCCTCCAAGGAGAAGGTAAAATTGAGGTGGGGATGACATCCACAAATATTCACTACTACAATAATAAAGTGTATCCAATAAAGGTTACAATGTTTTGATCATGAGACATGATCTACCCTGTGAAAGGTCTACACTGTTAAAGGCTTACAAATATTGTTAGGTCTCACCCTATTAAAAGATTTCTACACCCTATTAGAAGTGTGCTTGATTAAAGGACTTCAACTCAAAATGAAGTATGCACCTTTTTAAAGGATTTACAATAGCCTATTAAGACTACTTTGTTAAGAGATTTAATTGATTCCCTTGTTAAAATGTCTCAGCAATGATCCTTCAGTTATCACTTTGTTGCTTGATGATAGGTCACCTCTTTCTTGATGTGTATTTGATCCTTTCTAATTAGATGTATCTCTGATGTCTTCTAATTTCTTTCCTATGTTCTCCTCTAACTAATTCTACTATGTATCTCAATTCACAACTCCTTAGTCACCATAAAAGCTTAGTTTGGACATGTAAACCTTCTCTATTTTCTCCTTCCACACTCATAAAAAGTTTATGGTTTATCTTCCTTAAGAAGATCTAGGTGACTTAGGGATAGGTATGAATAAACAATTGTAATTCATCCATCTAGCCACTTAGCTCTTCCTTTTTTCTGATTGGATGCATGTCCTACATCGGGATTCATAATAAAGATTCATTCTTATCATCTAAGATCACAAAACAATCCTTATGTTAGCTCCAAAATGGTCTACATAGAATTTTGTGCCATTACAAACAACTATGACAAAACTGTATAACTTGGCATCTAAAGTTCCTAATGCTTGACATACTCTACAACTTCAATGTTGTAACTTGGCCTCTAAATGACTCAGCATCCATTGATCACTTAGCATCTAAATAACTCAGCACATACTATCTACTCGACACTTGAGTGACTCAGCATGCACTAGCTAACATGTTATACTCAACATGCATTACATATTCAGCATGAACGAAGTACATAACTTATAAATGACTAAAGTTTATAGACACTCATTTTTCAAAACTAATCTAAGATTAACAACATTCACATTTGATTTACAAAGTTAGGTGGTATTTTATAAGAAATACCGAGTATTTTTCCAAGGTGGGTCAGAATATAAACAATCATGAATGACTTGGGATTGACTAGTGTAGCTCTATGTATAGTCATCTTGGAGAAAACTCAGAGATTGTGGTCACTTGATGTCATTGCAAATGGCATATCCATTATGAAGCCATTTGTCAATAACATACATGTATTTCAAAATAGTTGAATTAGAATTGTTTATATTTTTATATTCTCATGAATCATTTTAACTTGAAATACCTAATTAAAGACCTCTAACAAAAATGCAAACCTATTGGGTCTTTTTAGCTCCACATGATGTCATATGCATATGAATTGAGATTGCATATTGAACTATGGCATCGTTCTGCATTACCTAAAACCAAGAGATTCACATAGTTAAATGTCATGCAACCATAGGTTAATATTGGGCTTCACTTGGTTTTGAGAATAGTTTAATATTCTCTACTAATTAGGGCCAACCACATACAGGTGGAAGCTCATCCCCCCCCCATTAAAAAAAAAATCTAAATTCCCCATTAACATCTAAAATTCATTAATTCTATTAATAAAATGTAACATTCATGAATTATCACATGATAAAATTCATTAACACATAAGTTTCATCACAACAGTCACATTAACATTAAAACAAAAGATTCATTAGAACATTCACATGAACATTCAATAGAACATAAATAAAACATCTAAACATAAATATTAGTCATTATCAAATAAGTTACATAAATAATTTACATAAGGTCACATGAATCATTTTTTTAAATTTTTTTTTGTCCTTTCCTATATTGTTACAAAGGCATAACCATGTTGTCATTGATATTTCTTCTCACCTGTGGATGTGCACTCGATGTCCTTTGCAAAGGTGGGTCCTCTACAATAACAAATAAAAGGGTTAAATTTAAAAAAATTGAGAACTTAAATATTTTAAAGAACATTACAGTGCTCTTTACCTTAGCCAACCACATCATCTTTTTTGTTGATTTAGACCTCAACACACTCATAAGGAACAACCTTTGCATCCCCTGCAACTACAATACAAGATGTTTTCTTAATCCCAAAACTTATCATTGTTAAATTTTTATTACTACAAAAAATTAAATTTAAAGAGTCTACTTGTATTAATAATCTAGAAATAAAAAATCAAATAGAAAATATATGCCTTGAGTACTACAATCCACATTCAAATTGACACCTCCATAGTGGGATGATGTATCAAGATTGGCAAGCTACAATCCAATGTAAATAATTACTGCATTTATCAACAATATATACATATAAATACAAGACAAATATTGAGAAATGTTAATCATTCATTTTAATACATATAAATATATTCACTTTAAAGTTTTAAATAAATATATAATCATTGTTTCCTTACTTAGAACAAATATAATGACTTATATTTTTGGAACCTAATATCAAATGTAGTAATTGCTAAAGTATTCAATTTTAAATAAAAATCAATTGACTTATTTACCTGATTGATGAATCCAATAGAAGAACCTTGCACACTCATTTCTCAGAGTTGTTTAGCCACAGCTAAATAACCTTGTCTGAAGGCTAATTTATTGTCCTCTTTAGAAGTTGTTTTTTAAAACTTCATGGCCTACATTTTTTCTTGGTATCATAAATTTTTTGTGGTAATCAATTTCGTCAAGATTAAATTGCTTACAATTTATAAATATTTGCATATAATTTTTTATTTACTTATACTTACAATTTGTGCAACAAGTTTTGAATATCCACCTGAGCCGAGCTTGTGTTTCCTGTGATTCTCTTTTCTTGCTTCAATTTCCTTTGATGCGTTAGGCAACCTATGTAAAGTTTGAAATATGTTAGATCATATAAGTACTAAGATTAATTATTACATAATTTCATTCTTAATATTCTGACATACCTTCTTTCCTAGAGTGGTACCATTTCTCCATCATCTATTATTTTTTCTCAGTGGCATCCTTTATAAGATTATCCCACTCAATAATAGGAATATAGGGGAGCTACTGATAATAAGGGTTCATTTACATTTGGGTCCTATAGTTGTACCTAATATACTTCAAAGCTTGGTCCACTTTCTCAAGGATCCTAAGCCTTTGAAAGATGTTCGGTCCAAAAAGTGTTGTCATGGCATCAATTAGTTTATCCTTTAACTCTTTTGTTTGCAAATTCCACCTTTTAAGAAAAGAAAAAAAATATTAGATTCATCAATGAACTTAAGCTACCTTCTAATTTACTTGAAGAAATTGATCAAAGGAAACATGATCAAGCAATGAAATCAAAATATGGTACCCTGTGCATATGGTTGGCCCAAATATACTAAAAAATTCATCATTAATTTTTTCATAAAATAGATTATTCCCTACAAAATAATAATGGGATTAGTAGTTATTGCCAGGGACTGCATGGGAGGTTAGTGCATTTGATTATGAGTATAAGATTGTATAGTAAAAGAAAGGATCAATCTTTAAAGTACCTGGAAGTTGGGCTACTCTAAGGGGAAGAGCATCTTCATTGCTAACGAGCAATTGATCACAATTATGTATTGTTCCTATACATCTAACATGGGTACACCTAGGAATGTCCTCATAACCTCTTGCATAAAATGAATCCAATATTAAAAAATTACCCCTAAGAAATAATAGTTCAAGTGAAATAAACACAGAAAGAGGAATCTACTTACCAATAGATGTTGTCATCGCATCTATTGTCGTGCTACGTGTTACTGAATTTGTAGTCGACATTACTTCTTTGGTTCTATTCCTTAAAGTAGACAGTGTAGTGAACATAGGATCCATGGTAGGGGCTGAAAAATGATATTGTTAGGGCACAATAAAACAATGTTTTTAGAGCTATTAAAAAAATATTGTTTGAGAAAAACACAACTGTAGGATAGAACATGCAGTGTACTTGAACCACCTAAAGTATCATCCTCTGGGGCATTTCCCTTGTATGTCCTCAACATCCTCTATAAAAATAACACATATTCATATTATTTAATGGCATAAGTAAAAGAGTATACGATAAAAACAATTATTAAAAATTTTTTATAATTAAAAACTACATTAATACTTACTATAAATGTATGAACTAGATGCCTCAACTCATCCTCCGTCTATTGTATTTTAGGAGTCTGAGGTTGAGTTGATGCCAATTTATTTAACCTTATTTCTAAAGAATGAAGCACATTTTGCATTACAACCACAAGATCAACAGCTGATGTAAAATCAATAATTAATTCATCATGCTCATCATGTGGCTCCTCGTGGACTACTTTTTCTTTCCCTTTTCCTAACAAACACTCATTTGTGAGAGAAATATTATTAGCACTATATTTGAAATGAATCCAAAATAGTAGTGAAGAATAAAACATAATAAAAAATATTCATTAACATATTTCTTGTATCTAATTTGTACAGAACAATGAGTTTTACTTGTTGGGAAGAAGAAGTCATGTGAGAACCATCACCACCATGCACATCCTGTGGCTATTCATCCATACTATAGCCATGTATTTCAAAAAAAAATATTGAGACATGTTAAAACATGTGTTATTATTCTAAGTTAGCAAAAAAATTATAAGCATTTAATGGTGTGTTAGATTCATTTATTGGAGTTTATTTTAAATGTACATAGTACATACCACTTCACCCATGATAGTTGCCTTGTTTGTATCTATTTGATTTAAATTGTAATCAACAAGAATCTCTCCACCTTCATGGATTGATTTTATCACACATACAAATATGTGATTTCTCTCGTGTGCCTCAAATATGCAATTGGGTCATTTCTTTGTTGATGTAGGTCATGTACTATTTATAAAACCTACAATATTCTCTAATTATTTTGGCCTTCTATCAATGTATATAGCTATTGTTTTACTTTTTTCACTAACTTTTTGTTGTATATAATTTTTTGTGAGTGCATACCTACCCATACTTCTTTTATATCTAACAATCTACATCGAACTATTGTAATCATAGCGAGGTCTGACATACTCCATCAATTCAACAACCTTGTTGGATCTTTATTCCATCCATGGAAAATAGGCCCAAACCATGTAATTAGGATGGTGATATGACATTTATCCTCTCTCCAATAGAAAAAATAGTGTTTATTGGAGGAAGTTCATCGGAGACCCATTGTTTTTGTAGATGTTTATACCTAAAGGGCACATCAAAGTCTCCTTCACTCTCATCATCATAAGAACATGACCCCCTTGAGCAAGGAGAAATTTCATGCACTTATTGAATTTATTTCTGATATTTTTTGACCTTGAGTCAATCTCCTTGATTTAGACATACTAAATGTCTCACTTTCTTCTTCCATTCCTACATTTTCCTTGCTTGAGGAAGACAATTCTAACAAGTACCTATTTGTTGGTACCTACACTCCATGAAATAAGAATGATAGGTGGCAATAAGAGAGATATTTTACAAATGGTAAAAGACATTAATCTCTATGGGGTGTATTGACTTATCCCTGATGATCCGTGAGGCTATGTGGGATGCTCGTAAAAGGGCTTTGGGTTTCTAGAATAGAAAATCATCTTATGTTAGCTAAAAAGTTCATGATACATATACTCAAAATTATATCAAATATTAGCATCACATAAGAATTATAAAAAATAAAAGGTACATGAAAAGTTAATCAAATTAATAATTGATCTATCAAGAACTGAATATTGAATAGCATAGGCATTGATCACATAACTATACATTTCATTCTTCTCATTGATAATCAAACCTCCCCTCCCGTCATTGATATTATTCTTTATCCCTCTCATCATTGGTATCATAATCATCATCGACATTGTCACCACCACTATCATGGTGGTGGTGGTCATCATCCTCCTCCTCCTCCTCCTCATCAACATTATCATCATCATTGTGATTAGTAGAAGCATCATCATCATGATCAGTAGCAGCATCAGGAGCATCACCGACTAACTCTAGATCATGATCCACTTCTTCCTCTTCCTCAACATCTTCTTATTCCATTGCATTATACTTTATTAGCCTTCCTCTTGGATTATGTCTAACAAAAAATGACCAACCTGATTTATGTGGAACCTCTGAGTGAAATACCTACTCACATTGGCTTGGAAGAACATAGGGCTCGCCTCCAACTAACTCAAACAACCATGTATTAATCATTGGAAATCCATATTCATGCTCAATAACAATTCTATCAAGATCATTTTTATTGATTCATAGACCATACCATTTGATGACGAAGAGAACTAATTTAAAGGAATTATAGTTATATTCAAGTATATCAATGAAAATGACATAGTATCAATTTTGAGATTCTCAAGGATGTAAGTCATTTCTAGATGAAATATTGGTTATATAGAAGACTGCACTTATCTTGGAATCACAAGTTCTTTTCATGTAATCAAAATATTTGATGCAAAATTTATAACCATTGCATAAAATAGCCTTGTGGTGTTTCACCTACAATAGTGTCAAACATGCATAAATTATTGCATCAGGAGTTCAAAAACATATGGTTGATTAAAAAACTTATAAGTACTTGGAGATCTCTTAAACCATATGCTAAATCTATTTCCTTTTGTGTAATATTGGGATCTCCATTAACATGAGCTTGTTTAACCAATGAAGACATGAATTCCCATTTTAATCTATGACTAGAATGTTGACATCATTCAATCCATACTATTGTCCAATCTTGATTGTTTGCAATAAACAAATGTATTGCATCCCACTCTTTAGCAACTACACAAAAGTAAATAAATGACTTACAACAAATTTATTTTCAAGATTATTAATTAATTAACTACAAGAACATCTTATAATTTATTACCTTTCACTTTCCTAAATTTACTATTCACCACCAAGTACTCCCCTTCAAAAAATTTAACAGAGTTGAGATCCCAAATGCAATCTATTTTTGGTCTCAGATTAGTTTTGACATTTGAGTGTCAACACACTTTACAAAAATTCTCAAGACAACGCTGAGTATAATATAGAAGCTAAGCTATAGTGTATGCTAAAATAGAGAATTCAATAGGTGCTGAGTGAACTTCGGGTGCTGAGCAAAGTTCAAGTGCCGAGCAAAGTATAGGTGTCGAGTCACTATAGATGTTGAGTAAAACAAAATTGCTATAGGAGCCGAGTGAGCTAGTTTTCTAAATGTGTCAAGCATAAACATCTAGTATGAGCTGAGTAACATAGAATAAACATATGAGAAAAATGGAGAAGGCATGCAACCAATAAGAAAAGTGCAAGGAATGAGCAGGAAATGAAGATTTAATATTGATCATACATTCATAACTAATTCCAAGTCTTTGAAATCTTTAAAAGGAGAGCGAAAACCCATTGTATGAGTGAATGAGAGAAATGTATGGGTGAACTATAGTGAAATTCAAAAGGGTAAAAGACTTAGTGAAGAGTAGAGAAACATTGCAGAATTCAGTTATTGAAGAACAGAGTATCAGAACCATGAAGAGTGACATATTAGATCAAGCAAGGATTAGATCAGCAAGAGCAAAACAAGGACCTAGAATCAACAATTGAAGATTGCAAAGCTATTAGGTCAAATATTTTCTAATACTCTCTAGCACTTGTATTAGATATGGAAATCGTATGGACTTAGGTTGGTCTAGAAGCAATTTGTAAATCCTTTAACAGGGTGGCATTCCAAGTGAATGTACAAAAATCCTTTAACTAGGCCTACTTTTAGTAGGGTAGTGAAATCCTTTAACCATGTCACTTTTCACATACTTTTAGTAGGGTAGTGAAATCCTATAACCATGTCACTTTTCACAAAGTGTAAAGTCTTTAACAGGATAGGCCTTTCATAGGGAAGACCATTGAAAGTGGTCAAACATTATAACCTTGAATAGTTACACATTGCTGCAGTGATATTTTGTGGGTGTCATCCCCACCCCAGTTTTACCTTCTCATTTTGGAGGGTTTTTGGGTTACCAAATTTGTGTGTTATCTATTTTCATGCATGTATTTACTTTCAAGTTCATTAGATAGATTGGATGCATGTGAATGGTTTTAGTTAAAATAATTTGAAAAGGTAAAACTTAGTTACTTTTGATTCACCATCCCCCCTCTTAGAAGTAAATCTTCCCACTTGTTAATTCCAAGAATTGGTATTAGAGCTAAGTTCTCACAAGAAGGAGCCTTACAACTTGGAGAAAAGATTTGAAAATGGAATTCTAAAAACTTGGGAAGATCATAGAGAATCAGGCAATTGAAATACAACTTTCTTTACATGCTTTGAAAGAAGTTAGAGGAGAACTAAGGAAATCCTTAAAAAGAAGAAAAGAGATTGCCATAGTTGAGAATGACACATAGTACAAGGAGATTGACACCTCAAATATATTTTCAAATGGAGATTCCAAAGAGTTTGATGCAACAATAGTAGATATGATGGAGAAGAATAGATTTCAAGCAGAAGAAATTAGAATACTCAAGCTTGAACAAGAATCATAAGCCATGATGCTTTGTGAAGTAACTAAGCAGAAGAAAAGAGCCATTGAAGACAAGGCTATGCTAGAAGAAGACAAGAGAAACCTTTCCAAAAAACTAGAAGAGAAATCAACTAAGCTTGCAAGAATCTCAAATAAGAAGTTGGACACCCTAAGTCAGATGATGAATGCACATCATGAATTGAATGTCAAGGACATTGAGATCTCTACATTGAAGATGCAAAATGAACAACTACAAAATGATCTAAAAAGAGAGAAGGATATTGCAAAGAGCTTCAACAAACCAAATGACTATCAAGTACTTTGAGCAGCTACTGAAATCACCAAGGGCCAGTAATGATACTTCAGGACTAGGTTACATTAACACTAAACAAGGAGAGTCCTCCAAGACTGTAGAAGAAAGGAGTAACAAAGGTAAGAACACTAAACCTACTTGTCATTTATGTGGTAAAAAGGGACATACTTGTAATGTATGTAGGAGAAAGACTGCCCATCAACATGACAAGCCTAAGAATGCAAGTTTTAGTCATAAGTGCAAAAAACAAGGACATCAAGCATATAACTATAGGACTAGGACTATTAGTACACAAAATTTGAAGGTCACTACTACAATTTCAAGACGTATGGACATAGATCATTTGAGTGCAGATCAAAGCCTAGGTGGACACCAAATTAGGCAACAAGGGAAGGTAACCATGGTCATCACTACAATTGGGACTATAACATCAGGTATAGCTTTCATTATTGTTAGGAATATGGACACATTCTTGAAAACTGCATAAGGACACATTTTAGAGGGAACTATAGTAGATGGTTGAGCCAAACCACATGTTTTAGTTGCTTGAAGACTGGTCATGTTAGCAAGAATTGCCCAACAAAGTCAAAGGCACCCAACTCAAAGAATGACAAAGGTAAAGAGAAGGTAGATGTTGAACACATCAGAGGACAAATGAACAAGACATGGAAGAAGAAAGATGAGGTTAGCACATCAAATGAAGGGATCACTTCACCTAATAGGTCAAGTGGTCACACTTCATTAAACTAAGCAAAATAAGGCATAAGGGACTAATTTACAAAGTTTCACCAAACATTAGTTCCTAGAAAAGAAAGTACTAAAAAAGAATAGATCAGCATGAACAAAAATGCAAAGTTAAAAATTAAAGATATCACAAGTGTTGCTAAGTTGCCCTTAGATGCCAAGTAAAATTTAGTACAAGATAATTTGGTAGAAGAATCTGAGTGAAGATGAAATCTTAGTTGAAGCCAAGTGAGTAATACTTCTGTGGAGGCTAAGTAATGTAGAATCCTTCAGAAGTTGAGTGGATAGTTGTAAACATACTAAGCATTAAATGTGATGAAAATAAGGTATATTATTGTATTTTCATTCATTTTTCTTCATCAAGAATGCAGAGAAAAGATGAGAAAGAGCACAGAGAAAATCCCAAGTAGAGAATCCAGCGTATAAGAAGATTTCAACAGCTTTCCAAACATGATTCTATCAATTTTAAGATATTTACGACTATGCCGAGCTATGCAGTTTCGTGTTTCCTTTGTGTTGAAACCCTAGTTTGGTAAAATGGCATCTAGCTCAAGAAAAACTTAGGAAAAGGAAACATTTGAAGTTCAATTAGTATCCAAGGAGGTTAGGCAACCCTAGTTTCATCCAATCCCAGAGGTTCCATACAAAAATGACCCAGTCAGAGCCCTTTCCATCATACCCCCAAAAGTTGTAATGGTTCAAGACATAAGGAAATTTTATAACTACAAGATAGGAGCCATAGGTAATATGGAAATGAGGGAGGCATATGAGAAATTGTGTGATAATGGAGTATTGAAGGACAAATACAAAATTGTTAAGATGAAGGGTTTAACATGTGCCCTAGAATTTCCTACTATGTTCAAAACAAAATGGATTAGGCTAGTATTGAGCCGAGTGCATGATGGTAGTTTATGGTTGGAGGATGGCCCCATAAAAATCACTAAGAGGATAGTACATAGAGTGACTAGGTACCCAACCCTAGATTGGCCAAAGACCCTTAGAAGTAATTCTAAGGAGGCAATTGAGAAGAGCACAGGTGCAAAATGGAATAAGAGAGGGATGACAATTGACACAATCCAAGACCCTCTAGTTGACTTTGCTATTAGGGTCATTGCAAACAATTTCTACTAGTCCAGCAGACTCAACAATGTTCCTTTTATAGTAGTGGATGTAGGATACAAAATTGTGAAGAAGGATCACACATATGATCTTGCAGAGCTGCAACTACAATAGATCAATGAAAATCTAATAGGCATCAGGAGAACAAAGGGAGCACAATGTAAATTTGGTGCAATTTTGATATGTATTTTATTTTATGTATAGAATGAATTCCCTTCTTTTGGTAAAGTGGCATGGAAGAATGATAGGTCAATCATAGCTCAGGTAAATGAATACATAGAGTAGATGGGAGCTAATTTTGAGACCTTGATGACTAGTTATTTTGAAAATTTTAACAAATAAATGAAGCAAAGGCTTAGAATTCTAGTTTCTTTAGTAGAGAAATATGTAAATGAATTTTTTTTTCTTGTAGATATTTATTAAACATACATACAAGTGGCCTTACCAAGAGTGAGATGGTTGAGACCTCTTGGGTATGAGATAAATATAGATGAAGCATCAGCTATAATAACTACTTTATTAGCAAAGAAAATTGACAAGGATGTACCACATTTTGGAACATATGACATGGTGAGATCCAAAGTGGATATGGAGTTGAAGACTACCTCCACTTTGAAGAAAAAAGGCAAGCTTGTCAAGAAGCTTAAAGAAAAATTTGGGGAAAGCATTGCAGAAGAAGTAGAAGAAGAAGGTGAAGATGTTGAGGGTGAAGAAGAAGAACAAGATCAAGGGCCACTTTCCCTAACCAAAGGTATGGGAAAATATGCAGATGAAGAAGAAGGCACTGAGCAAGAAGCTCCAAAGGCTAAGCCATAGAAAAGGAAAGCTCAAAAGCAGCCAATTGCCCAACCCAAAGGGAAGAAGAAGACACCTGTAAAGCCAAGCCTAGCTAAGCTAACCAAAAGGGTTGACACTAGGGCTATAACACATGGGGGAAAAGAACAAGATAAAAAAAGGAAATAAAACAAGGAGGACAAGCAGAGCAAAAAAGGAGGAGGAGGTATGTTGCACCTCCAGAATCAGACAAGGAGAGAATAGAGTTTGATGAAGAAAAATTTAGATTGGTAAGACGCTCTACCACATCTAAATTAGAAAATATTTGCAATAATATTAGAGATAATGTAGATTTATTTGGTCTAAAGATCATAGAATTCAATAAGTTGTCAAAATAACAACAAAACATAGTGGAAGAATCCATATACACTATGATGGCTAAGTTCAAGACAACCCCACTTGAACTAGACACTTCAATGCCTAAGGAGCTAAGCTCATTAGTGGAAAATAAATGGCATTACTATCTTAAGATGGTGAAAGAAATAAGAGAGTCTACATTGGCTCATGTAATTCCAAACTTTACTAAAGGTCAAATAACAAAGGCTAGTAAGAAGCATGGGAAAAAATTTGCACCCAAATACAAAGCCTTCAAAATTTTGCAAAATCAAATTGAAGATGTTGTCCATAAATCCACATAGATGTGGAAATTAATATATGGATTGAAATCTATAAAGGAAGGATAGGAAGACCCATTTGAGGGTAGGAATGATGATGATGAAGAAGAGAATGATAAAGAAGATGAAAAAGAGAAAGAAAAAGATGAAGGAGAGAAAGAAATAGAAAAAGAGACAGTGGACAAGGAACATGGTTAGGAACAACAAACTGAATAGAGTGTCCAAGACACCCAACTACCACCACCAAGCCCTCCACACAAAGCACCTACAAATATAGTAACTATACAGGATGTTCCTGACACTTTAGCTTAGAACATCAATCCTTTGATTGTAGAGGGTCTCAAGAAGATCCTTCACCAATCAACGTTACAGGCACAACTTTGCACAAATCTAGTATCGGTGAGTGTTGATGAACTGTAGAAAGCTATAGTAGAAATAACCAAGGAGAAGGATAGCATACAAGAACAATCTTCACAACCTCCCACAGATTAACCCAAAGAGCAAGAGGTACAAGACAAAATTGGTAAGGTTGATTCTACAATAAATGTAACAACTATTGCCAAGGAGAAACCAAAGGAACAAACAAGACAAGATGTTCCTACAACACAAACCCAAGGTGCACCTCCAAAAATTGTCATCATTGAACAAGGCAGTAGAAAAGAGGAGAAAGAAGTAGAGGAAACCCCTAAGGAGTAGGAGACAATACACACATTGGCAAACTTGCCTACCTCAAGGACCCCTAATAAGAAGCTGAGCACTGATGCAATCCCATTGTAGATATCTACACTAGGCTCAAGCACTACCAAGGTTACAAGGGTACTTCACTATGGAGACCTTACACTTGATGAAGAAACAGTCATACCAATCTATGACTCAAGAACCATGAACCTACAATAGATAAACGAAGTGCAAGAGACACTAGAATGAAGGAAGAGACAAGAGATAGTTAGAAATGAGTATAGGCAGAAGCAAGCATTGGTAGAAATAAAAGAAATATGTCTTGATGCATTTAGCTTGCAAGTACTTGATGAAACTCAACCCATAATGGAACAATTGTCCAACATTGTGGACTAGGTACAGAATGAGGACCTAGAAACTAATGTCAAATTATTAGAATGGTCAAAAAAGAAATTTTTGATGAAATTAAATGAGAAAATATCAAGTGAAATAGAACTTTCATAGGTTGAATTAGCGAAGAATATTGAAAAAGTGAAAAAGGTACTTGAGAATGTATTCTCGTTGTACACCAAATTTTGTGATTCCTCTTATTTCACACAAGAAACCCACCAAATAATAATGAGCTTGGAGTGAAATCTAAAGATTTCTAGCACTCAACTGCCAAAAGATCTAGCTTAGAGTGAGAAGCATTTTTTAGCTATGCTTCACACACATAAGGAATTAGTTGTATTGATAGCAGAGGAGGCCAATATTAAGGCAAAACTGATGTAGATTCAATCCTCCATAACTCCACATCTAGAAGTACTTCATAAGGAGTAGGCCTATGCAGAAAATGTACTAAAGAAAGATCCTAATCTTTCTACTTTAGAAGGCCTTGTTCATCTTGCAGTAGAGATAGCCATTCGACACAACTCATTGGAAATAGCTTTAGACAATTGGGATGCCTCTCTCAAGATGATTATGGAGGTAAATAAAACATTTTTGGCAAAGTATTCTATTTATCCTTAGTACCCTTTGACATAAGTGTCAAAAAAGGGGGAGAATAAGAATAGTCATTCATTATTTATTGCATCTAACAAAAGAGGGAGAATATACTTATGGGGGAGTATAATTCAGTGCATGGGGAGATGTGAATAAGAATGGTTACATAATACATTCTTTGATGGAATCAATAAAGAACATCCAAAGGGGGAGATATTCACATTCAAACTACAAGTAGATATGACAAGGAATAAATATAGAGTACAGGAAGCAAAAATAGGGTACACAGATACAGACAAAGACAAATAAGATAAAGAGTATCAGATATATCAGCAGAAGAATTTTGGTTATAGGAATGGAAATGGCACATCAACTCAGGAGGAGTTACAAGATTTTAAGGTATACAAAATTTTGAATAATTTTTTGAAGTCTTGTACATATGCCAAACAATAATATGTAGTATACTCATAGAGATCAGATTAATAATGTTTAGTTAAGTGTTTTTTCCACTCATGTCAAAGAGGGAGATTGTTGGTCTTATATTGGTTTTGACATTTGAGTGTGAACACACTTAACCAAATTCTCAAGAAAATGTTGAGTATAATACAGAAGTTGAGCTATAGTGTATGTCGAGCCAGAGAATTCAACAGGTGTCGAATGAACTTTAGGTGCCGAGCAAAGTTTAGGTGCCAAGAAAAGTTCAAGTGCTAAGCAAAGTATAGGTGCCAAGTCACTATAGATGCCGAGTGAAACAAAATTTCTATAGGAGCCGAGTGAGCCAGTTTTCTATATGTGTCGAGCATCAACATCTAGTATGTGCCGAGTAACATAGAATCAACATATGAGTTTGTGCCTTCACAAACTCAGATGTAAATCATTTTTGGAGCCGACATGGGATGAATCTGAAAGGATCTTGAAGATAAGAATGAATCTTTCACATTACCTATATAATTAGCATGCAACTAATGAGAAAAATGGAGAAGGGATGCAACCAATAAGAAAAGTGCAAGGAATGAGTAGGAAATGAAGATTTAATATTGATTGTAGATTCATACCTTATCCTAAGTCTTCAAAATCTTTAAAAGGAGAATAAAACCCCATTGTATGAGTGAATGAGAGAAGTGTAAAAGACTTAGTGAAGAGTAGAGCAGCATTGCAGAATCCAATTATTGAAGAACAGAGTATCAAAACCACACAGAGTGACATATCAGATCAAGCAAGGATCATATCAGCAAGAGTAGAACAAGGATTTGGAATTAGCAATTGAAGATTGGAAAGCTATCAGGTCAAAGATTTTCTAATACTCTCTAGAAATTGTATTAGATATGGAATTCCTATGGACTTAGGTTGGTCAGCAACCATTTGTAAATCCTTTAATAGGGTGGCATTCCAAGTGAATGTACAAAAGTCCTTTAACTAGGCCTACTTTTAGTAGGGTAGTGAAATCCTTTAACTAGGTCATTTTTCAAAGAGTGTAAAGTCTTTAACAGGATAGACCTTTCATAAGGCAGACCATTGAAAGTGGTCAAACATTAAAACCTTGAATAGTTACACATTGCTACAGTGATATTTTGTGGGTGTCATCTTTGCCCTAGTTTTACCTTCTCATTTTGAAGGGTTTTTGGGTTACCAAATTTGTGTGTTGTCTATTTTCATGTATTTCTTTACTTTCAAGTTCATTAGATAGATTTGATGCATGTGAATGGTTTTAGTTAAAAGAATTTGAAAAGGTTAAAGTTAGTTACTTCTGATTCAACCCCCCCCCCCCCCCCCAATCAGAAGTAAATCTTCCCACTTGTTAATTCCAACAATCTATATGGGTCTTTGTTGTAAGATTAGGAAGATATTGAGTAACATACACCATCATCTAGTATACCATATATCCCTTAATCATAGAACCCTTAGGACATGCTCTTTTTTGAACCAAACCCTTAGAAAATTTCAAGTATCTCTCAACCATCCACATTGACCTAGGCTATATAGGTCCACACAATTCAATCTCTTGAACTTGGGGTATGAAGTAGTGTTCTTGTGCATTAAAAAAAGTTGAAGGTAAACACTTTTTCATTTCACATATTAGTAGATGAATTATTTTCTTCCAACATTTTATATCTTTTTTATGGATTCCTTTAGACAACAACCACCTACAAGGGATTCAAGACAAAAAAACATATAAATATGAGACTTTATAATATATTACTTATTTGATATATTGAACAAATATCACTTTGTAGCTCATGTATTTTTGAAGATCATATATCACTTATTTGTTATTATTGTCGAAGTTGTTTGGGAGTGATAGGGGTAGCACCACTAGTAAATTTAGGCCTAAATTTCAACGTGAAAAGGTCAAAATTTTGACAAGAGTAGGTTGATAAGGCAACCAAGCTTGATGTTGGTCTTTTTTGGTCAATTTTTTGCCACATACATTCTATGTCAAAATTTTGACTTCATAAAGGTGGACTTACTGATGCGAATTTTGTTGATTTCCCTAGTCCAACCTGAACTTTTATTTCCTCATTTGCGCGTGCTGCTGGTCAAAATTTTGATGTAAACCTACACCAATTTGGCATCTAAATCACGATGAAAACCCCTTAAATTTCTACGTTGGTGCCATATAAGCAATGTCAAAGGCAACCAGTTTGGTGTCAAAATTACAAACAAACACCTTACCTTTCTATGCATTTGCGTCAAAATTATGACCAAGATATGTAGAAATTTTGATGAGCTATCCCAGTTATTGTACAAGCTTTGCTCTCATAGGAGCCTTCCAAACTACACAAAACTTGATTCTAAAGCATAACTGCTCGATGCATGAGAGTCAGGGTATTGTGCACATTTCTACCTCCACACCATTGTTTCATTCATCACATGATTTATTTCATACAAAACAATGGGAAGGAGGAAGAAATGTGCACGACACGATATCCTGAGTCTCCACCAAGCAATTATGCTTTACAACTCAAATTTTGTGCTGTTTAAAAGGCTTGAGAGCAAAGCCTTTGCAATAATTGGCACAACACGTCTAAATTTTGGTTCCTATAGGGAAGAATAAAATTAGGAAAGAATTATTTATCAAGAATGAAAGCCAATAATTTCATCCATTTTTCAAACAGATAAACGCGACAAAAAAACTTACAGTCCCAATCACATCATCATAAGAGCGCATATATAACTATAACTATAACTATGTCTAAAACCAACATAATTTACAAATATCCACAATTCGAATATTATCCCTTGATGTTTTCTTTAATGCAAAGTTTTAAGTCAACTATGTTATTGCCCTGGATGTAATACCAAACTGTCATTAGGCTAAAGACTACAACAAGATTTACAATTTACAAATGCAAGGAGAACTACCCAACCAAAGTAGTAAATGACATGAAAAGTTAACAATCTATCAATTAACAATCTAGATGAAATATTTCTAGCAATTGAACTATAAACTAGAGAAACAAAAAACTGCCTTAAAATTGACACCTCACCAATTGTTCATTTGCATCTGTAATGGATTCACAAAAGTTGAAAGCTTATGATTTGTCAAGAACACAAAAGGCACTCGTAGTTCAGCTACATCAATAAAACTAAAGTAGTCAACTGTCATTTTATTTAGATCCCTATGAAAATATAGCATTGAAATACAATATACATTGGAGTTAGGAATTTGGTTGACAACCAAAATTAGTTGAATTGAAACAAGAAACTTCACCAAAGAATCAACTAAATATGTATCTTTAAGCATATTTTGCTACTCAAAATGTTACAACTTCTTCCTTCTTGACCTTAAACTTGTGACATTTTCTAGTTTTACAAGGGGAAACAATATCTCTCTAGTTGTTAGTTCTAAATGGCTTCCACCTTAGGCACATAGAATCTTTGAACTAGATAGATAAAATACACAACCATGCTGAAGACCATGGAAATAGAGGATAACATGGAAAATACCAAACAAAAATTTGGATGATGATGAAGACTACAGTGAAGGTAGAAGATCCTAGACATCATTAATTAATACCAAACTACCAAATGGAGTATACAAACTTGAAAAGATAAGACACACCTTACAACTAAATGAACCTCTAGAAGCTACCATCAAATGGCATGACATTGAATCATTACCAATAATTGAATACAACATAGAGAAGCTACTAGATATGGTATTTCTATTCATTTTTCAAATGAAAGAGTGCAGTAGGTATGCAACCACGACTAAGGAAAGTGCAATTTCACACCATTTGCCATGTTCTAATATGATGATAACAGATGCCCAATACCCTAATCTAATAGTATTGTATTGTCACCCAAAACATAAAAGAAAATGATAACAGATGCCTAATACCCTCTTTCAATTTGTGCTCTTCCCTTAAATCAATATTTGATTCCAACAATCAATCATAGGAAAATGTTTTTTTTTGTTATTGAAATTTTTTGGTCATTAACTCCTGCCATGGTATATGCTTTAGAAATTGCACTTGCACATGCAATCCTTATATGTGTCTAATTTCTCACAAACAAAAACTATTTGTTATATTTTTTGATGTTATCTTTATTATGTAAGACTTCCGTTAAACACAAGTGCTTCCCTGGAAAAACAATTATACAAGGCTTTCTGCATTCAAGAATCAAAACAATAAAAGAACTTGAAAGCATGATTTTATTAGGAACTTAGCCAGTTACTCATCAATGAACTGGTAGAAATATAAAAGAAGGTAGCTTTGGCTTCTCCTTCCATAGCTTATCCAATCATCATTTTCCCAGTACCCTAAGAGCAAATTAAATGTACTTTATTGTAAACAAAAATAAATTTCCAACATATAAAGAACAGAGAATAAATCAGATTGACTTATAGGAGGGCCAAGTAAGAGGAGGCCTTTTCCTGGAGAGTGATAGCCTTGAAAGATGTCAGGTTGCAATAGAGGCCATATGACCATTTCCATCACACGCTTTTTGGCATGCTCTAGCCTAGCTTTAGTATAATTTTAGAAAAATAAATATTAATGTTAATGGGTACATAGAAATAAACATGAATAATATTATCATCAATTCATTCGGCCATATTAAATTTACCAATATCATCCCACCGAACATTGGGATCCTGGTCCATTATCTCATTGCTAACATGCTCTATTAGATGTGGTTCCAAGTCACATAGCTTATCAGGAAGCTCACCATCAAGACCAAAAAGCATTTCTAAACTAAAAATATAGGATAGAAAAGAAACAATCATTAGCATGCTTCAGATGAAAACTACTAGAGATGGTTATTTATTTAGTTAAAATCAAAATCAACTAATCCTATTAAAAAACAATGGCTATGAGTTATTGTCAAACTACCTTCAGATTTTCAATACTTATCTTAGCACAAGATATTTTTATAACCAAACAGTTTGAAGGATCATGACCAGAGCAAAAAGCCCAAGAAACCAAGGTTATCGAAGACAAGAAAAGGTAGTCTGCTATGGAATATACATGTGGATAGAGTATTTCCCAACCTATCTAAACATTTGACCTACAAAGAGATGTTGATTATATACTTTACACTACAAAAAATTAGTATACACAGACAAGGTTGAATAGGCACTATAGCAACATATTTAGAACTAGTCAAACATCCAAATCACCATTAAAGAAAGGGATCATACATGAATAACTCCACTACCATCTTAAGATGAAACATAGTTGGACCTCATATTTTGGCTTAGAAGAATTGCTATCATTTCCTAACCACAAAATTATTGTAGTATTCAACTATGTTCTTCATAGCCTATAAAAGCTGACTAGGTTTGCAACGTTTATAATGACTATGGACAAAAATATAAATTAAAACAAGCAATATTATCATCAATGTTTTTAAATGTAGAATGAAATGGTTGTAAGTATGCATTTCTACCACATGCAAATGATGTTGAGATCCAATCTCCCAAGGAATAGACAGCACCACTTATCGCCATTTTTGCCAAAATAGGATTTTTCATAAAGTGATGTTAGAATAGTTACTAAAATGGTCATAAATTATGTTGTTATAGTAAAAGAATACTTTAACTTAAGAAAAAAAACTATACAATATTAAAACATGACATCATGTTTTAAAAACTAAAAAGGTACCTGTAACGAAGAACTTCATTTTGACTTGCTAATTGGTTGTCACTATTAACTATAAGTTTATCTTTAAAGTTTGAGCTTCACTTGGTTTCAAGAATAGTTAAATATTCTCTACTTAACAGGGCCAACCACGTGAAGGTGGAAGCTCATTTGGCCCCTCCCCTAACGTCACTCTAAATTCCCCATTAACATTTAATAACATTCAATTCATGCATTTTTGAAATATAACATTCAATCATTATAATCACATGATAACATTCATTAACACATAAAATTCATAAACACACAACATTCATGAATAATTCATTAACACGCAACATTCAAGAGTAAGTCATTCATGAATAATTCATTAACACAATATTCATTAGCACCCAACATTAATGAATAATATTCATTAACAATATTCAAGAGTAAGTCATTCATGAATAATCATATCTTTTTTGCTTTCTTGCCATTTCTTTTTTTCATAAAATTTCTAAGAGGAATATCAATGTCCTCATCATCCCCCTCCTCTACTGGTTCTAACACATGTCTCCTTCTCATCCATTTAGGAACATCATGAGGTTGCTGCACCAAAGGGGAGTCCGTTGCAATAACAAGTACTTCATGAGTTACATTCACACCATTTTATATTAGTGAATTGGGAGTTTTTATTTAAGAAAAAGAACTATAAATCAAAAAATTAATTTAAAAGAACAAAACATAGATTTTCTTTACTTGAATGTGCAACATGATCTACCTGTTGATTAGTCTGAACATCCTTCAACACTCACTTAGCACGACATGATTCTATATCCTCAACACAAAAAGGTTACACCAAGTTCAATTAAAGATGTTAAATTGTATTAATAATTACATAATTAGTTTTAAATAACAAATGAGCACCTCCATCAATAGTACAATGCACATCAAGGGCTTCATGATGCTGTGTATGATCTATGTCATGATTAATAGGCTACATGTCAATGTCATGCACATTATTATCAAATAAATTGTTGCTCAAGTATTCAATTTCTAATATATTTTTTGGCATATTTACTTGTGCACATGATGTAGGAGACTATTCGGCTGGGGCAATGGAAGCTTGTCATAGGCATTCAGCCACCGTTGCATAGCCTTGCTTGAAGGCAATTTTTTTGTGTTCTTCCATGGCCTCTAGATTAAAATCAGTGCCCTGCATTTTTTTATTAATTAACAAAATTATTTGCATTTTATAAATAATTTTTCTTTGCAATTCATTTATTGCTACTTACAATGCATGCTTTGATTTTTGAACATCCCCTAGAGCCAAGTATGTGCTGCCCAACCTTTTCCAGCCTCATCTTTGTTGCCTTTGATGTGTCCTGCAACCTATGAAAAGTTTGAAATATGTTAGATGATATAGATATAAAGATCAGTACTAATTAGTCGATTATTATATATTGGTATGAAGATTTTAGCATAAAGTAGCATGTTTCACCAAAAATATGAAAAAATGGAAGAAATTATAGCATCATACCTTTAATTGACATGTGTAATCACACTATTTATCCATGGAGTTTGTGACATATAGGGGATAATTTTTGGAACAATCTATAATAATAATAATAATAAAACTAATCCAATCTCTTTCAATTGCATGACTTGTAGATTGTGGGAAGTGAATCACTACAAAGGATAAGTATCTTTTGAGAGCTCAAATCCTACAATACACTCAGAAACACAATCATTGGATTTCAATTTATTATAATATTGTGGTTTAATTTAGGAAGTCTTGGAGGTTTCTGTTTGTATTGTGATGATTGAATAGGATCTTGTCATAGTCAAATCACCACTTTGGTGTTCCCACCTCCATGGACAATGAATATAGATGGAGATACCAAATAAAAGGCAAGGTATTATCACCTAAGAAAGCTTCAAATGTGCAAATTACTAATCCTTTAGAAGAGGAAGACCAAGTTTCCAATGACAGAGTTGCCTTCATAGAAATGCTGCAAGAAAGAAAGGGTGATCTCAAAACTTCAACAATATTCTCAATGTGGCAATAAGAATTTTGATATGCTGCCGCATGTGGGAGAGGAGAAACAATGTAGATAAATGCTAGAGAAGTTGTGAAGGATCTTTAGAGAGTCTCAATCAATGATTGAATACCAAAAAAGTAGAGGTTTTACCATCAATATAGCAGGTCTAGATTCATCTGTGATGCCTAGGAGGGTTGACAGAGGTGTTACACTACCAAAACACTTGAAAGTAGAATGTTTCAGCATTCAACCTAATTGTGGATTTTTCGTGAGATGCTAGTGCCACATGCAGATGTTTGTATGTGGTACATTTGTCTAGGAAATAATTGGGCTAAGAGGTTGGGAAGTAAAACATATTTTGATTGAATTAAGGAATATTCATCAAAGGGTTTTTACAGTATGGTTTATGAGAACATAAACAAAACAAAAAAACATATAAATAGAAAATTAACAACTACCATCTACATATCATTTCTTGTCTTGATAATGAATCTAATAGATCACAAAAAGTGAACCAAAACATTCATGCCAAAATCATATTCAGTTATTTTCTGATAGCATTTTTGCCACCATATGGATTACAAACAATGTTAGTTCTTCTCTTGCCATCTGCCCTGATGATGAATCATAGAATTTGATCCAAAACATAGGCAACAAAAAATCTAGATGGTCTAATACAAAAGGGAAAAAAATATTGAAATCATAAGGACTGTGGAAACTTCATGAATTTGATATTAACTCTCACCCATTATTTATCTTTAATGCACATAACTATATGATTGGTAGACCATCAACTAGACAGTATGCATCTTAGTAGATATCAGGTACCAGTGTAGCCAGGAAAAATACATCTTAGACACCTATAGGTATAATACCAGTTTAGCATCCTATAACTTAGCTACACCATATTGTCAGGAGAGTGCTCAGTTGTCATTAACTTGTGTTTCTGGCATTGAACGTGATGCTTATTACTTTTAGGAGGGTGACCATTAGTAAAATTCTTGCAAAGCTTTTCAAAAAAATTTACTTGTCATTACACTGATTGAATATCATTTATCACCTATACTGCTAACACATACAACTATGGTACATGTAGTTGAGCATTACTATATTTTCAAGACATAATATAGCTATATGTGAAGTTATAAGCACACTATTTATATATTATGTGGGATTTATGCCTAGATTGAGATATATATAGTTGTATACAGGCATTCTATGTGCAATCAACCACCACAATTTATTAGATGTCCAAATTTTAGAGAGCATTCATAATAGGGTGAAAGCAATTGTGTCAGCATATGAATTACATACCTTTCATCAATAGATAGATTAAATTGAGCTAGTTGAAATTGTTGATACTGAAGTTGAACCCTAAATTTTCTCATTAATGTACTAGTAGTTAATACTATTGCATACCTTTTCAGATTTGCTGGTGTACTTTCTTTTGGACGTTCCCCTTTCTCCTTTGCATCCAAAATGAACTCATTCTAGTCCCTCATTAAAACAAAGGGAGGACACTCGTACTTCAAGTTTAGGACGAGACTATTTCTACATGTGTCCCTCACAACCTTAAGATGTCTGGAAGCTTTTTGTAATAATTTCTTACGATAAAAAATATTACTACCAAAATCATGCTCTATATCTTTGATGAGCTCATCTTTTAATTTTTTATCTTGGTAGTTCCACCTTTTAAGAAAACACACAAAATTGTTAAATATAGGTAGTATAAGAAAAGACCCGAATGAAAGGAAAAATATTGCACCAATTAATGATATGAAAAAAAAAGTGGGATAAAAATAGTTCAGTTATGATCTTCCACCTTTTTCATATGGTGGGCCTGAATCTTCACAGCATGAGGTCATAAAGCCTCCTATAAAATGTATCGTTTCTTGCAAAAAATGTCATGGGATTATTAATAGTAAGAACAATTAAAATGAATCATGCAAAGAATAATTTTCATAGTGAATAAAAAATACATAAAATGAGATACATTTCATCTTTTTAGTGATCTATTTCAGGGTTGGAGGATCAACTTGAGCAAAATTGACCAAAAAAGAAGTTTGGAAAAAAATTTAAAATGTCTAAAACTAGTCAAACTCTACTAGAATTCTATTGCTGATGTTCTAAAACTAAAAAATGTACCGTGACTATATTAATTTGTATAACTTGAAAAAAAAAATAGTTCATAATACATATAACTTGCCATGACCTTCATTTTTCGTCATTCTTAATTGATGTTGTCACTGATCATACCTGGGATATTATGGAAAACAAATATTGCTAAAATAGACAGTGAAGCTGAAAGTGAGCACTCTAAAACTCTAATAGGAAATAGCAATGATGTGGGAAATCATTGAAAACTAAACATTGAATATGAAAGAAGACTCCCACTTTTGGTTCTTCGTAGAAAAATTGGTTAGTATCTTCTACTGAAAGCATGAAATTGCAATGTATCGAATTACTAAACTAGAGAATTACTTGTATAGACAAAAGGTCATTGATAATTTAGATGATCCTACCAAACCCCTAATAAAAAGGAATTGCAAAATAATTAAACAACTTGCACAATACAACATACTAAAGAAGGTAATGAGGCATCACTCCACATCAAAAGCCCTTGCATTCACTACTTCCTATCATGTTTATGTCTTGCAAGAAAATCCTTATTACAATATTTTAAAAAATTATTTAAAGTACCTAGAATCTTAGGACATTTCAAAGGCATTGATTCATCATCATCAATCAACAATGATGTTTTCATAGCTCCCGTGCTAGAAACATGAGTAGCTCCAGGAAATGACAGTGAATTATCACCAATACATGCAGTATGATTTGCATTTGGTGACATACCAAATGGTGCATCTCCTACCACAAAAAAAATAATACACTATGTGATGCACCCAAGATTAAAGTACATATTATCAAATCATAATTAACAAAAAACCAAATATAGCAAAATAAGGATTTACCAGCTAAACATCTCCTTGTTGCCGACATTGCAGTTGGCAATCTCGTACGGGCGTCTGTCAACCTCGTAGGAGTCTCCTGTACTAGATGACTTGAAAAATACATTGTTAGCAAAGACATTATGAAATAATAAAAGTAAGAGTTAAGAAGTTTTGAATGTTTGAAATAAAAAATTCCTTCTAACTTGTCAACTACAAGATTATTTTACTAGTGGTAGTCAGAGCTCTGCTACTACCAGCCTCACTGCATTGTCCTTGACCAAGTTGTGGATCAGTTGCCAAAAAATCCTATATAACAAGAATTTAGTAGTTAAAGTTTCTTATAACTCTTTAAAAAAATTGCATAAATAAAGTATTTTGCACATATTACATATTTTACTTCAAAACATAGAATATTATAAAATATAAATCTTTGTTGAACTTTTTTTATAACTAAAGATTCATTACTGCTTACTTCATAACGACGAGCTTGTGCTCTCAAATCTGATAGCCTCTTCATCATCTCCTCAAATTCCATATTTGCCTCATCCAAAATTTTCATTATTTCTAAATTAATTTTTTAATTTTTTTCTTCAACATTGTTGTTACATTGGGAGTTTTAGCAATATCCTCATTAGAAGGCGTAGCTAGTGGCTCGGTACTTACTACTGGTGCTTTACCCTTATCTTGAACATCAAATTGTGAGAGGAATATCAGTAAAACTATCATAAAAACTCAAAAACTGTAAATAAAATAACATAATAATATAACATTTTTCAACTATCTAATTTGTACAATTTCAAAAAGTTTTACCTTCACTGTAGCATCCTGGTGACCTCTATCATCCGTCGGATCCATATCATCCTGTCACAAAGATTAAACATAAAAAATTCAGCTAACTGAAAGCAATAGATAGCAAAAAAATACTTATTAAAAAAATGGTAGATAGTACTTATAGCCCTCATGATAGTAACTTTGTTTGTATCTATGTGATTTAAATGGTAATCGAATAGCAATTCTTCCCCTACACTTATTGATTTTATTGCACAAACAAAAACTTCATTCACCTCAGGCACCTCAAATATGCAATTGGGTTGCTTACTAGTTAAAGAAGGTCATGTACTATTTATAAAACTTACAATATTACCTATTGCTTTTAGTCTCCCATCAATATACATAGAAAATCTTTTAATTTGATCATTTTCTTTCCATTGTATATAATTAGCTGATACCCCATACCTATGCATACTTTTTATATATCAAACAATCTGCATCCAAACATTGTAATTGTAACATGGACCGACATACTTGAACAATTCGACAACTTTGTTGTAACATACCTTTATCCCATCCATGGAAAATAGGCCCAAACCATGTAATGAGGATGGAGCAATGCGATATATCCTCTCATTAACACAAAAATCTATGTTAATTGGAGGTAGCTCATTGGGTACCCATTATTTCTCAATGTGTGTGTACTGAAATGGCACCTTGATGTCGCCTTTGGTCTCATCATCATAAGAACATGACCCCCCATTAGCAAGGAAAAATTGCATGTGTTTATCAAATTTTTTTCTATTCTTTTGACCTCTAGTTGATCTCCCTATTTCAGCCGTACTACATGTAGAGCTTTCATCTACCATTTCCTCATTTCCCTCATTCAATGTAGATAGATCTGATAAGTACCTATTTGGTGGGTCTTGCAATCCATCAAATGGAAAGTGAAAGTGACAAATATAAAATGCAGTAAGTTGAAAGTGATTATACAATTATATTTCTATACAGACCTTCTTTGTCTATATATACATTATATGATTATATAATATGTCTATTTATAACATACGTGCTCAATGATAAACAAGAAGAATATAAGAAAATTATGTCTATTTATTGACTTATACCTACTTATCCATGTCACTATGCACAATCCACACCAAACAGGTCAAATTTCCTGCATATGTTAATCATTTATCTTAAGTTAGCTAAAAATTACATGATACACATTTGCTACAAATAACTTAGAAGACAACATGAACAATAGGCAACATCACAAACATGAACAAATTTCCCTTATATATGAAATGCAAGATCGTCAACAGAAGGGGTGACGATGTACCTGTAGTCAATTGACTATTTGCAAAAAGTCATAATTAGACACAACATAAACATTGGTAACTATAAATAACATATGTTGTAATCATTAGAAATGAACACAATAAACATGTAATCAAATTTCTTGCATATGTTAATCATTTATCTTAAGTTAGCTAAAAATTACATGATACGTGTATGCTACAAATAACTTAGAAGACAACATGAACAATATGCAATATCGTAAACATGAACAAATTTACCTTATATATGGAATGCAAGATTGTCAACAGAAGGGGTGACGACATTTGTAGTCATTGGTTATCTTCTTCTTCTTCATCATCATCATCATCATCATCATCATCATCATCATCATCATCATCGCCATCATCACCATCATCATCGCCATCATCACCATCGCCATCATCATCATCATCAACATCATCACCATCATCGTCATCACCATCACCATCATCATCATCATCATCATCGTCATCATCATCGTCTTGATCTTCATCATTTGCTTCATCATCATCTTCAATATCTTCTTCTTCCATAACATTATACTTTATCGGCCTTCCTCTTAGATCATGTCTAACAACAAATGACCAACCCTATTTATGTGGAACCTCTAAGTAAAAAACTTGCCCGCATTGTCTTGGAAAAACATAGGGCTCATCTCCAACTGGCTCAAACAACCTTGTATTGATCATTGTAAATCCATTATCATGTTGAATAACCGTTCTATCTAGATCATTTTGATTTAGTCATAACTTGTACCATTTGAAAATGAATAGAACTACTTTGAAGGTGTTAAATTCACACTCAATTATATCATCCAAGATGCCATAGTATTGATTTTGAGATTGTTGAGGATGTATGTCATTTTTAGATGATATATTGGTGACCTCAAAAACTGCACTTATCCCGAAATCACAAGTTTTCTTTATGTCGTTAAACTTTTTTATGCGAAATTTTTGGCCATGATAGTACATAGCTTTGTGGTGCTTGACCTGCAATTTTTGAAGTGTGTGTAAATTATTTGCATCGTGAGTTGATACAAAACATACATCGAGTTATGATCATTAATAAATTTCTACGTATGTCTCCACCTCTTAAACCTTTTACTAGATCAACTACCAATGGCATAACATTGGAATCTCCATTATGATGAGCTTCTATAACCAATGAAGCAACACCTTCCCATGTTAATGAGAAACCATTTTGTTGACATTGTTCAATCCATTCCGTCATCTAATCAAGATTGTTCACAATATACAAATGTATTGTATCCCACTCTTGACCACCTGTTTCAAAAAAATACACCAATTAATTGAAGATTTATAAGAATTGATTAACTACAATAACATCTTAGATTTACCTCTCACTTTCCTTGATCTACCTTTCCCCATCAAGTACTCCGCTTCAAATTTGTTAATTGAGTTGGGATCCCAAATACAATCTACAGGGATCTTTGCTGCAAACTTAAGAAGATATTCACTAATGTACACCATGGTCTGGTATACCATATATCCCTCCACCTTAGAACTCTTAGGATGTGCTCTCTATTGAACCAAGCCTTTCAAAAATTTCAAGTGCCTCTCAACCATCCACATTGACCTGGTTGGTACAGATCCACACAATTCAATCACCTCAACTTGATGTATGAGGTAGTGTTCTTGTGCATTGAAAAAACTTGGAGGTAGACACTTTTGCATTTCACACATCAAAAGAGGATTTTTTCTCTTCCAATATTTTATATCTTCTTTATTGATTTCTTTAGATGACAACCACCTCATGTATTTTCCAAGATCATATATAACTATTTGACATTGTTGGCGAAGTGGTGTGGAAGAGATAGAGGTAGAACATACTGCAATATTTGTAAAATGATTTTATCGATTTTTTATAAAAGAATGCAATTGAAACTACATGCAGTATATAAATATATAGTGAATACAAAATAACATGAATTGCCTTAATAAATGTATGCCAATCATGTTTTTTCAACCCTGGCCTAAATTCACTTTTATTTGATATGAGATTGTTTATGTTTGTAGCAAATCCTGTGGGAAATCGTATTTTTTTTATGACTTCTTTTATAGCATTGCTTTGCTGCTCTGACAGTAACCAACTAAGGGCACTTGTATCAATCTGGTCTCCATTGTTATTTGATTGAATGCCATTTTTCATTGCATGGTTGGATTCTTCAATGTCACTACAAGCTTTGACAATTTGATCTTTGTCATGCCTTCCATCAAAGATTTTCCATAATGTCTCTATTACATTCTTTCCAATATGCATAGGATCAAACAAATGCACAATTGGGAGTTGCTCGTAGTACAACAACCTAGTAAATTGCATAGGATAAATTTTTTTGTCCTTTTGGAATTTGGTCATTGATGCCTTGATGACCTTCACAAGCATCAATCACATCATCAGTAAACAAAAAACAATATCAAAATATAAATTTGAAACAAAAACAATCAAATGGAATGACATTACCTCGACAATTTATTTTATTGTATGCCAACTATTATAGGTGAGGTGTCATTCTATGTGGCTTTGAAATAGTCTCTTCTAGACCATTGAAAAGATGTTTTTCGATAATTCGATACCTATGATTTCTGTGCAGAAAGTGTCTATTCTCATCGAACACATGCTTTCTTAAACTTTTTGAATGACAAGATTTCATCTTTGGACCACAAACTGGACATGCAAATTTTCCCTTTGTATAAAGACCTACAAGATCATGTACAATTGGATTAAATGTGTTAACTTTGACATATCAAAAAAGAGGTGTCAAGAAGAGAACATACCACAAAAATGTGTTAGCCTAGGGGCATCGTGTATTGTCCATACAAGCATTGCATAAAATTGAAATTGTCTTTGTCCTATTAGTCTACAGATGTCATACATAGTAACCCCATTCCATAACACCACAAATTTTTTGATAAGGGGTTCAATATATACGTTGATATCTTTAACTTGGTACTTACCTAGTTGAATGAACAAAAATATTACATAATTATTATGACCATTTGATGGATTAGTAATAATAAATTAATTTAGATGACCACTAAATCAAAAAATACCTAGAAAAATCAGTGTCAAAATTATGTGCTCTCTCTATATGGACAACCAAGGAGGCATGTTATTTTTGATAATAAAAATAGGCCACACTAAGTAAGTAGATCTCATCTCTCCAAAAGGATTGACACCGTCTACTGCCAATGAAAGCTTCAGATTACAAGGTTCTTCTTTAAAGTGTGGCCATTTTCCCTCTATTTCCTTAAATGTCGAATCATCTATAGGCATTCGCATAATGCCATCTTGACTTCTATTGTGTGCATGGTAATTCATAAATTGTGCCAAGCTATTGCACCTGAATAATCATTGCAGACATGGAATAATGGGAATATGTCGAAGAACCTTGTGAGACACCTTTTTTGTTAATTGATCTAATTGATATCTACTGATATGACAAGTAGTGCATTGTGTTGCAAATTCATGTTATTTTTGATATATAATATGATCATTCAGACATGCATGTATTATTTGATACTCCATTCCAATATCTTTCATGATGGCAGATAATTCTTAGTATGAGCAAGGTAGAATGTTTGATGGTGGTAACAAACACTCACCTATCAACCTACGACCAAAAATATAATTTGTTAATTTAAAGAATATTAATTGCTACATGAACCCAATGTTAATTGTAAGGGAACTAATGAGTAAAATAATGAAAGAAGATGGCATACCTTAACATACATGTCATTGCTATGTTGGATAAACCATTCATAACCTTCAAGTTCACCAATAGCAATTCAGTAGCAAGAAGAGTTGTTTTGGAGCCTTTATATAGGGATTGGTGTGCCTTCTCAAGTAAAGGTACATCAAGCTCTGCATCATCATCATCATCATCATCATCATCATCATCATCATCTTGATCATCGTGATCTTCATCATCCTAGTCTTCTTCCATGGTATCATTACATTCTACTTCAATATTCACACCTCCATGTTCCCTTGTTTGGAAATCCACATTCTCCGAATTGTCATGGTCCATAACATGAAACTCAGGGACATTGACCTATATGAAAATGATGACCTTATATTAACCATGACCATGATGTCAGCATCAAATTATGTCTTATGTAATTTATAAACTATTAAAATACATACCAATGGGTGATATTCGTTTCCCCCTTCAATGTGACCATGTTGCCTATAATGTTGCTCAACTATTGCGATTAGATATCTTTGAGTCTTTAAGCCCTTACACATTTTTCAAGGACAATAACATTTTCCATCACCTTTTCTTTTTAAGTTAGACCATAGTCTAGCAATTGTCTCCCTATTTTTTTGTGTGTTGATATCATTAGACATGATCTTTCTTGAATGGAATGACTCGTTGGTGGAAGAAGGATGATTTTTTTGCAACCTATAGATGGAGTACTAAGAGGAAGACACATATAGAAAGGAGTTAGGTTTGTGAACCAAGTAAGAGTTAGGACATGCTGAAGTGGGGTAAGCCCAAAATATTTTGGAATCTTGAAGAACCTGGTAAAGGGTATTTGGAAAGGTGAAAATAAACAATTATTTTTATAGCTACAAAGGAGGAATTGAGAGCATAATAAATAATGAAGAAGAAACTTAAATCCATACAGCTTCACCTCTATTTACAATTTGACCTTTGTGCATGTGAAATATGACAATATACAAAATTTCCAGTCACATTTTCACTTAAAAAAGAACACCAAATATACTTTTGCTACAATATCTTCTTCATATTCTTCGCTATCAGATTCTTTAGAATTGCAAGCTCCTGTGCAGAAAAAAGATGAAATGTACTAAGTAATTTTTGATGGGAAATATTTAAAAAATCAACTATCAAAAAAATAATTTATGAAATTCACTTTCTTTATTATGTACTGAAGACTTGGCAAGATGTTCCCACATCTATCTATAGAATGCCTATCTATATGGTTGTTTGCAAATAGTCTAGTATGGTGCCACTTTTGAACAACAAAAAATGTCACTGAGGCTGGTAATTTGGCTCAAGAGATGCACAAGCCTATTGACACCATAGAACTTTTAGTTCATATAGCATTTAGTTGTCTTCTTTAACAAAATCCAAAGAGAATACAAACTAACTAATGAGTCGTGTCTATCTCAATTGAATAGCAAGTACTATAGTTCATAGAGTAGAACTTGGTAAAACTCTCCTTCACTTACACCATCAACTCAAAACCAACTTGTATTGAGAATAGTTCATCAAACTTGGATCACCTCAATGTGAAAATTCATTTAAGATATGGTGATTAAAAGTTAGGTTTTTTTCTCAAAATCATTGCAACTCAAAGGACCAAATCTTTGTTGATTAGTTTAACATAGATTGGTGAACTAAAAATTCATAATAAAAATCTGATTTTGTTCCACACTTGTTCAAACCATAGAATGAATGACAAAAAATGAATTGTATACGAGTCACTCCAAATCCTTAGCTTTTAATATGCTTAATAGATGAGATTGCATTATATGGTTTGAACAAGATGTGGAAAAAAATGAAATGACATAGATATAAGCATTCTCACACCATAAGTGAAGCACCAATTGCATAAAGCTTTATTGCAAAAAAAATTTCAATATTATTTACATTGTGCATATGTTTTTATATAATGCTTCAATTCCTAAACTAAGAAACTATAGCTAGTGTTCTAACCATGCATTAACATAAAATTACAGTGCAGATGTATGAAATTATATGCATAACTACTCCTATACTAGTTTATAACTACTATGCACATATTTTTATCCATTTACAAAATGCATCTAGGTGTTACAACTCAAAAATCTATCAAAAAATAGAAGAAAATGGATTGCACAACAAAAATTGGTCTCCAAGTTTGATCTTCTAAAAATATCTCTCAACATGTGCCCATGAAGCCTCTAATTGAATTACCAGCACAAACAAAATGCACAGAAACCAGAAGAAGCAAATACAGAATGCAAATGATGGACCTAGACATTCTTGATTTTTTGATTTTTTTTCTATCCCCATATCATCATAAGCTCCCTTCCCCTATTGATCAACTCTCTTAGCTTGGGGAAGAAAATTGAAACACATCTCGAAACTATAGTAATTTTCCACACAAACAACTATACATGTTCAGATACATTTTGAAGAGATTTTTTATTAAATGATCACTACTCTTCAATAGAATCTTATTATCACTCTTAAATAAGTTTTAATCATTATTTTTATATTGTGAAGGGTTAAGTATTGGCAAGAGTTGTATCTAGACTTTGTGATATACTGAGAAGTACAATATTTTATCTAATTAGAGTGGACTTGATGTTGGCTTAATTTTTCAATAGAACAAGGATTATTATAGTTCTTAATCATCTTCTAAGTTTAGCTTGTTCATTGATAATATTAGGACAATGATTATCTAAGGATATTTCTAAATATCTATCTCTTGAACATGAAAAGAAAGTACTCTGCCTACTTGCTTCGGTGGAATGAGCAAAAAGATTTGTATCAACCCAGCTTGCTCAGGTCATGATGGTAGATTTGGAAAATACAAATGTAACATCAATTTGAAGATCTCAAAGGATGAGTGAGAAATAAGCCTACTTTATTTGAAATACAAGCATCAAAGAGATAATTTGAATCAAGGAGCTTGGGAGGGAGGAAGAGATTGGTGTGAATTTTAGGACAGATTTGTCTTATAAAAGGTTGTAGATTTAAATGAGACTATCTTGGATGAGTATTAAAGGATTCCGATGTGTGAAATTTCATACTGTCTTGTGATCAATTTCTTGTAAGCAGAGGAGATGATATTTAGAGGTTGTTCATGTCTAGAGATCTTAGATATCTTTATGGCAACAAGAATCAAGGACAAGTTATGTGTAGAAGTTAAGATTTTAATTAAGACGATTATGATCTTGCAAATCCAAGTAGTTTAATATTAATAATTTTCAAGTAGCCCAGTCCAATGAGAATTGGCAGCTCTTCAAGCTCAAGACACTCACCAATGCACATTTTTATTAACTTTGTAAGATTTCCACTCCATTCACTACAACTTTTTTGAGCCAAAAATAAGAAAAATGTATCCATGTCCATAAGAAGGGGAACCCTGCTAAAGGTCATCAATCTAGGTGACAACGATTTTTTCTTTTTCTAGACATCTGGTTGTCCCATTCCTAGAGTAGTGGAAATACCATTAAGATACCAAGGCAACCCCAGTGCGATTGAGGGAGGGTCAGAATGCCAAGGCACCCTTTGGCATTTCATAATGGAGAAGTCTCCGCAGAAACATTCCCGAATTATGGGCATGTCCCATTTTCTGCCTTTTTGATGGGTGAAGCGGGAATGTTCTATCCCCATCTTCAAGCTCCAAAAATTATAGACATATGGTTTCCATAATTCATAATGCTAAAATGCACAGAATCAATTTCAGAAGTTACACATTTTAGCTCCAAAATGGTTCCCATTACTCAAGAAAGGTTGGAAACTTACAAGAAAGACTATATCTATCTTAACATGTTGACATTAATAGCATAATAGTACAATAAAGGCTAAAAATTTCTACCTAATTGCTACATGTGCTTTATCTTTGGAATTATTATATTATATGAAGATAGGTTCTAAGGGAATAGATTCAATATTTGAAAAGCCAATCTTCAAAACAATACTGAATGGCAATCCATTGTCTTACAAGTGTCTCTGCTAAGGGCACATTCAAAGCTTCCATGCTATCACATAGATATCCATGTTCAAGATCACATCCCTAAAGATGTACATTCACCTTCCAAGCTTCATCCTTCTGTGATTTTGATACATTCTATGTACCATCAAAGGCCTACAAATCAGAAAAGATGTGGAAAAAAAACACCATTAGGCATTTATATTCTATGGGGCTTAAATAACCCACCTCTTTGCTCTGATTTTCCATTTTTTTCTCTTTTTTCTTGGTCTCTTATGAAACTTTCACTATTTTTTGAAACTCCCTCTTCTTATTAAGATGGATGAGCAGTGGTATGAAGAAATGTAATTTGTGATGAAGGGGGGAAATGAGGAAAATAAATGGGAATTCTTTAGATCCTCCCAATATTGGGTGTTAATATTTCTCACCTTTTTTAGAATTGGTAGTTGCAAACATTGCTTTGAAAACTTTGCCTGTGTAGTTAAGCTGGATAGATGGATGCTTGCCAACAAAGTATACATTTTCTACATCAAATTTGTGGACACATAACTACCATAAATTTAATTAGTCATGCTAGGTATCTAGACAAATCTTAATCTCTCTTCAAATTTTTAAAGGACCCTAAAGGGGAAAAGAGTGTTTGAGCTTCAATTTGAAGCCATGTAGATAAATAGTAAGAAAAATAAGCAGCATTCTATGTACCCATCTCATTCCCAATTCGGTGCAATTTTATTCCTTAGACACTCATATTTATTTACTTAAATTGTTACTAACCTTGAATGATCTAATTATATTGTTAAATGTTCTTTTAGGAAATAATAGTTTTTTACCTTTTAATTTTTTACTTTGGTCGTGAGTTTTTTCTAAACTTTTTGTGATTAGTTATTTTTAAATATACTATCATCAATCTATTACCTCTAGTTTTCTAACTTTGTATTGAAGAATGCATCTTATATATAATGGATAGTTAAGAAAAGGTGGTTCGTAATAATAGAAATCATGACAGCATATACTACAACCCAAGACTAGCTGAGACAAACAGCAACATAAACAAGGAAAACTCATGAAACTCACTTTGTTTAATACATTCAAGTTAGCAAGACTTGTCGTTGATAACAAAAAAATCATTATAGGTATGCTTAGCGAGGCTTGAAGTTACAATATTTCCACTTTAATTTATCATCACTATCTGTAGTTGATAATAATCTCGTTTATTATTCATTTCTTCACCATAATGGATGTCTCTCTAATGCTCTAAAAAAGTTCATAGCTCTGTGATTTCTATATCTTATCTTCTTTGACGGACATTTAACAAACTACACAAAAGCTACTCAAAACTTCAATAGTAAACCACCTAGCATCACCACTTTAATGTCTGGTACTACAAGATCTGAATTCCCAAATGTAAGATCAAGCATTTTCTCAAAGAGAAGTTGTATTTCATGGAGAAACTACCCAAAATAGTTCCAAAAACACATCAATAACATTCTCCACACCTAAACAAGCATTTTCTCATCTAAATAAAGATCAAAATCAAAGTAAAATGAAACCCACATACCATTGAAGCTAATGCAGAAACATTGTTAGCCATGATCATGATGATGGAGAAGATGAAGTAGCTTGCCTAAGATTAATTATAAGTCCACAACACCCAAATTAACAAACTCTTGCAATCTAGCAATATAATTGGTAATAAAACACAAGAAAGATGCTCAGGAAGAATGCAGTGATGCATAATTATAACATCCAAAATGTGGATAAGTAAGCAGATACAATATGCTAGCCCTAACCAAATCACACACAGCTCTATTCATTCCTCCACATAGAAAAGCATTGTTTATTTATTATGCTTGATGTCCATTTTTCATCTTATTGTGCAACACTTAGAGAAACACTCAAAGATACAAAATTGAGACCTATACAATAGTAGAAACATATATACACACTCAAACCCCCAAACCTATTTTGAAAAAGAGTGCTACCATGTAAGCATGCAACCAGGCATAGAACAAGAATTTGGCAAATGAAGAAGAAATTACAGCAGGAATGAATGGAATTTGATTTGTAGCACAAATTCGCTACGAGAAGAAGTAGTAACAGCTACATCCTGCAATGCTTTGAAGGTAGTTTCTACCTAATTCTAGGCTATGAAAGGGTTTGCATCTTGGTCAAACTCAAGATAGATAGGCAGTTTTAAGCATTTCAATGAATGAATCCCTAGCCAAGTGTCCATATTCACAATCCAAACATTTAAAGTGTGCATCCTCATAATCTTTAAATAGGACTTGAATAAGATTACATATGACATATCCCAATTTTCAGTCCAAAAGAAAATCTTTAAATAGGACATACTAAAGTTTTACCTATTACAATGATCGCACACAATGCTGAGTCCTCTCTTCCGAAACCCCCCTTGAAAATCTATGCCCTCATGTGAGCAAAATGCTAGAAGTAAAGAAGTTGAAGTTCCTTTGGATTGATGTAGGTTGAACCATATGAAATCTTCGGAGAAACCATTAACTTGCACTTCTCGCGAATACTCTGGAACCCTTGACACCAAATGAAATGTGATATATTTTTGCCCATTTTTTTGTTTTTTTGTTTTATGTTGCAGTGTGTGTCGCAATTGCGACGAAAATAATTGGTCGCAATTGCGACCAACACAGGCATGTTATTAAAAAAAAACAAAAAATTTCTTTATAAATCGACCAACCAACCCATTTAAAATACTTAGTCAAAAATTTTGGTCAAAAATTAGGGTAAAATGCACTAGTGCACATACTGCAATAATTGTCAACTAATCATTTTAGTCTTTTCTAATGTAATACAATAAAAATTGAATGCAATTTCACAAATATATTGTAAATACAAAAGATCGTGACTTACCTTGATGAAGGTATGACAATCATGCATTTTTATCCCTAGCCCAAATTCACTTTTCTTTGATATGAGATTGCTTATATTCGCAACAAATCCTATAGGAAATTGAATTTTTTATATGAATTATTTTATGGCATTACTTTTCTGCTCTGTTAATAACTAAGGAAGGGCACTTGCATTAATCCAGTCTCCATTGCTATTTGATTCAATGATATTTTTCATTGCATGATTGGAATCATGAATGTCACTACAAATTTTGGCAAGTTTTTCTTTGTCATGCCTTTGATCCAATATTTTCCATAGTGTCTCTATTACATTCTTTCCAATATGCATAGTATCAAACAAATGCATAATTTGTAGTTTCTCATAATAGGGAAACCTACTAAATTCTCTAGGATAACATTTTGATCCATTTCGAAGGTGGTCAAGAATGCCTTGATGACCTTCACGATCATAAAATTACATAATTAGCCAATAAAACACAATTAAAATATATAATATCTAAACATAAGCCATTAGGTGGAGCGATACTACCTCGAATTCTATTATATTTCAACTTCCATATCTGAGGTGTCATTCTTTGTTGCTTTGATGTAGTCTCCTCTCTTCCATTGAAAAGATGTTTTTTAGGACTTCAATACTTATGATTTATGTGGAGGAAGTGCCTATTCTCATCAAACATCCACCTTCTCAAAATTTTGAAATTATGAGATTTCATCTCTGGACCACACATTGGACATACAAATTTTCCCTTTGTTTGAAGACCTCCAAGATAATAATACAATTGGATTAAATATGTTCATTTTTGGAATTAGTATTATCGTGTACAACTAGATTTTAGCATAACATACCAGAGAAATGTGTCAACCCTAGGGCATCATGAATTGTCCATACAAGTATTGCATGGAATTGAAATTATTTTTGTCCAATTGATCTAGAGATATCATATATATTGAAACCATTCCATAACACTAGCAACACATTGATAAGTGGTGCAATATATACATTTATATCTTTCACTTGGTACTTACCTATTTGAATGAACAACATTAAATAATTATTGTGGTCATTTCACTCTAAGACTTATAATTATGAGTATGTAACAATAAAATAATAAAATACCTAGAACAATCATTGCCAACATAATTTACTCCTTCTTTATTGACATCCATGGAGGAAGTTATTGTTGATAACAAAAAATAGCTACACTGAGTAAACATATCTCATCTCTCCAAATGGATTATCACCATTAGTTGCCAAAGAAAGCTTGATATTTTGAGGTTCTTCTTTAAAGTGTGGCCACAATTCCTCTATTTATATAAATGTTGAACCATCCATAGGCATTCAAAAAATGGTATCTCCACTTTTATTGTGTGCATGGTAATCCATAAATTGTTCCAAGCGACTACACTTGAATAATCATTTAAGATGTTGAATAATGGGGATGTAATGAAGAACCTTGCAAGGCACCTCTTTTTCAATTCATCATCTTGATATCTACTCGTATGACATTCAGGGCATTATGTTGCATTTTTGTGTTCTTTATGATAAATTACATGATCTTTAGGACAAGAATCTATTGCATGATACTCCATTCCAATATGTTTCATAGTGGCACATAATTCTCTATATGAGTGAGGGGGAACATTTGATGGTGGTAAAAAATAGACACCTATCAATCTATAGAAAAAAATCTAAGTCATTAGTATAAAAAATCTTAATGGTACATATTTCACCTTTCATAGACTATAATGATGTATATAAAAAACCTTAGCATACATGACATTGTTATGTTGGATAAACCATTCATAACCTTCAAATTCACCAACAACAATACAATAGAGAGAAGAGTTGATTGGGATCCTTTGTAAAGGTACATATTTTCCTTCTCAAGTAGAGGTATATCATGTACGACCTCAGTGTCATCCTCATCATAATCATTATCATCATCATCAACAACAACAACACTAGTACCAAATGTGTCAGTGATCAATGCATTCATACCATCATCTTCAAATGTATTTTCTAATGCATAATCATCATCTTCCATGGGATCATGATCTTCTTCTTCAATACTCACACCTCCATGTTTCTCCATATTCACACCTCATTATTCCTCCAAGATGTGTTGGTCCATATCACATACTATCCTAGGGAGATCGACCTATATAAAAATGATGATAATCAAATCCCCGTTTTGTGGTTCATATGTATATTAATTTCTAAAACAATATAACAAACAACTTACCAATGGGTTATAATCAAACCCCCCTTTAGTGTGACCATTCTCCCTATAATGTCTCTTAGTTGTTTTTATTTTGATTCTTCTTGTCTTTAAGTTGTTACAACTCTTGCAAGGACAATAACATTTGTCATCACCTTCTCTTTGAAAGTTAGACAACAATCTAGTGATTGTCTCCCTATTTTGATCAAATTCCCTTGTATTCTCTGACATGATCCTTCTTCATGGGAATAACTTATTCTTGTACCCTTATTGAGTTGGTTGTACTTAATGTTTATATCTACACATGATTTTGAAAGAAAAATTTGGTGTAATTAATATTTATATCTGCAAAAATATTGGACATGTTGTACTTAATGTTTATATTTTCACATATGGTTTTGAAAGAAATATTTGGTGTATTTATGCCTCTTCATTTTGATTTTATTCAAGGGAACCCCATTAATGCTAGTAGAAAAAATAATTCATTTTCTAATAGTTTACAATTATTCAACAAAATTAATGTTTTACAAAAAAATACACCTAAAGAACTATTATCTCAAAAGTAAGAACATGGTGTTGAAATAGTATAGAAAGTGCTTGACATGAGAGGTCCACAAGTGAGGGTGTTGACCATTGTTGAAAACTTGACCACTGAAATGAAAGCTATTAAGGATCAAACACATATGCTAGAGTTACAATACAATGTGAAGTTGATTTTAGATATGGTAGAGGTAGATATTCAAAAGTTTGATCAAAATTTAAAACACAAGAGAGATTTTATTGCAATATACTAGAAGAAGGAGTGGCTTTAGAAAGAGATTGCATAGAAAAAACAATTTCTAGACAACATAGAGGATATTATGGGAGCATTGGATAGAATCTAGGAAAGTTTTGTGGTAGGTACTATAACATTGGAATCACTTGCAAGTGTCATTGATAATTAACAGTCCAAATATTAGGAGGACTACATGTTGTGCAATTTTCCATGTTACAGAGGTGATCTCACCTAGTTCATTCTCATGACTTTGAATTCCTTAATCACGATCTTGGGTGCTCAAATTAATGTCCAAGACATTTGCATCTTAGGGCCCTATTTGATCATCATTTGAATGGGCCTCAATGTCAACCACAAAATGTCTCTCAATATGTTGTTCTTTACTTTCATTAGAGGGTGAATCTATCTCTTGCTTACTTGGACATAAGGGTGAGTACCCTAAACTTGAACTTCTTGTAATCTCTAATTCAATCACAACTTGTTAAGCCATATTTCCTTTCAACCTTTACTTCTTTTGAGGTGGCCCCTTGTCCTCTATCCCCTCCCTCTTCATTCCTCTTGTTTGTAACTCCTTGGCACTCCCTCCATTCTTCTTCTTGTTTTCTTGAACATTCAGGGAGCTTTTCACATGATTCCTCATTTGGTTCTTCTACATATTTCATTAGTTTATATTTCAATATAAATTTTTTCCCTTCAACTTATCCATCTATTGGTTTATCCTTGTGAAACTGAATGGAGTTAAACATGAATCATTATTGTGTCAAAACTTCATCTTTGTTCAACCAATCTATAGTAGGAATTACATTCTTTCTTGTTGTGTAATGATCACTTTGGCAATAGCTTCCATCCTCCTCAAACAACTCTATAATAAGTTATAACATATTTACTACCAAATCCACTAATATTTACAAGTCTTTACCTTATAGTAAAAAATCATGTTAATCCAATGATCTTCAATGTGAGCTATATATGTTTATACTTGACTTCATATGCCCTTTGAATTTGATAATGTGGATTGAAGTTGGGTTGAGTGTTGTATAGGCATAGTGTAAAATTATTTCTCATCTGCCCGTATGCTAGGACTAATGGGTAGATTTGTCTTGAACTTCCAATATGAGAAGGAAAAGACACCCCAAATGTGTGCTTGTTCTTTTTTGGATCTTTTCATGGGGGAATGTTGTAGAAACATGATTAGATCATGTTCATAATGATATGTCACATTTTGACCATGTTTGTCATTGATGTCAACATAGCAATTTTCTATGGTATCTGATAGAAGAACAATGACAAGATCAAGTTGGTACGGATAGATCATTGAGTATTTTCAATAGTGAAGTTAAAGAGAGATAATACTAAGTGTCTAGTATATGAATCTAACCTTAGGTGCATAAGATATTAATTCTAGAAGAAGTTATGCAAGTTTTGGTGAAGACTATTTTGAGATAGAGTTTATAGAAGCATGTTCTGGTAAAATTGATATATCTCTTAGTAGAGTTGTTATTCTGAGAAGAAAGTTAAAGGAATATAGAATACATGTTGGTGATGATGTGGCTAAGCTTCCTTGTCATAAAATTACTTGTACATAAATTTATTCAAGTTACAAGGTGATTGATTAATGTTATCGGTAAGTGTAACATGTACTTAATGTGGTCCTATAATAATTTATTGAGAAGGTGTAATAGCTAACTTAGGGAATTGTTTTATGGATTCAATATAAAGGAAGGAAATTTTCCTTTGATTGTATATGATTGTATGGATGATTGTGAGAAGCACAAAGAGTGGAATAGAAGAGAAATAGTTGGTATGCAAAGATAAGTAGAGCAAAGCAAAGTTGGAGAGAATTTCATTGCCGAGGTTTTATTTAGTGATTCGAGGTTTGATATTTGGATCTGAGGTTTGTGACCTAGTTGATAAGGTCTAACAGTGATTGATTCAATTGACAAGATAGAGGAAAGATATTAAAGCATAGTATGAACAATTATTTTGCAAGGAATAGTTGAGAGATTAGTTGGACAGTGAGTTCAGTGGTCTTGCCCCAGAAGCTACTTGGACAATGGGTCCTTCTACCTTCTACAACTCCTAAGAGGGTTGGAATCTCCTAATAGGGACTCTTTTGTACTGAATGTGTTTATAGACTCGTAACAAAGTCCATCTTCTAACAAGGAATATATATTAGTATATCTTTGTGGGCATCATTCCCACTAGGGTTTTCCCACTAATCAAGGGTTTCCCTAGTTAACAAATCTGGTGCAATTGTGTTTATACATCTTGTTATGGTTTTTGTTTACTTTGGTTGAATGGTTAAGATTAATAAAGGTTGATAAATGTTTTAATTAGATAATTGATTCACACCTCCCCCACTCTCCTTCCCTCATAGTTATCTTGGTGGACTATTATTTCTAACAATTATCAAAGCATCACGTCCTTGAAGATAAAGTTTAACAACTTTGGGCAAACATATTCTGAAAGGATAGTCTAAAGTTTGATGGAACAAATTATGATAGATGGAAGGAAAAAATTAAGACAAAACTACTATGTATGGGTCCAGGATATTGATCTTGACAAAATTAGAAAAGACTATTATTGTTAAAAGTGCATTAGAAACTTGTATTGAGGATGAGAGAGAACTTTTCATGTGTGACATGAGGGCTAGAGAAGCACTATTGTCTGCACTTCCTTAAATTGAGTATAACCAAGTAAAAACACTTGATACTTCTCATGAGATATGGAAAGCTATGGAAAAAAAGTTTTGAAGGTGATGAACATTCTAAGAAATTGAGGCTACAAAGTTGGATTTATGCATTTCAAGATGTTAAAATGATGGAAGATGAATCTATAAGAACATATGTAGGCAAAATATTAGAAATTACTATAGTTATCAGATCTCAAGGATGAACCAAGGAAGATAAAAAGGTGATCTAGAAGATATTGAAGAGTTTAATGCCACCATTTAAGTAGGTAGTCCAAATGATATAGTTATTGATCTCTTGTACCAAATATTTTACCAAGGAAACATTACATGGGAGACTTGAAGTAGTTGAGAATGAGTTTAGACTATCTGGAGAGTTTACTAGAACATAGACAACTTTTAATGCCCTAAATATTTGACCTAATCTATCAAGGAGCACAAGTGCTAGAGGAGATTTTTCTAGCAGTAGTAGATCTAATGAGGATAGAATGATAGAAGAAGGAGTAGCACTTCTTGTAAGAAGAGAAAAAGATGGTAAGAAAAATTTTAAATGTTGGACTTGTCATGAATTTGGTCATTATACATCTAAGTGTCCTAAAAGAGAGAAAAAGTATAAAGAAAATTTCAAACCTAGAAGAGATAGAGATTGTTTGTATGCCAATGAAGAAGATGATTTTGATGAACAAGTAGTAAGTGACGGTGATGATGAAATAGGATTTGTAGCTATTAAAGAAGAAAGTACAGAGAAAATGGCTTTGGTATCACAGGTTTAAAAAAAATTTGATTGCATAATTGATAGTGGTTGTTCACATCATACTATTGGTGATGTGAACAAGTTTGTTGACTTTAAAAGTTATGATGGAGGCATTATCAGAGTTGGAAACAATGCAGCTTGCCATGTTAAAGGTATTGGATCTATAACTCTTGATGGTAAGACTAACACTGAGGATGTATATTTTTTTGATGGTTTGAAACACAATCTTCTAAGTGTTGGACAACAAGTAGATAAAGGTTATTAATTACAATTTAGAGAGAAGACATGTATGATTAGAGACAAAGATGGAAAGATAATTGGAACATGAACTAGATCTAGACGTAATGTATTTCAACTGAATCCCACTGAAATGACATGGTTGGTTGTAAAGGTAGATGAAAATTAGTAATCGCATAAGAGATTTTGTCATATAAACTTTAACAACATTGTTAAAACTAGTAATATGTTTGTAGATAGAGATTTGCCTAAGATTGTAAAGCCTACTAACATGATTTGCAAGGAGTGTGTGTTGGCAAAGGATAATAGAGCTTCTTTTCCTAGCAAGAAGTTTACTATTACAAAAAAGTTAGAGATTGTACACATAGATCTTAGTGGTCCTACAAAGACTAAAGGATTCTATAGTGTAAGGTATTTCTTGATTATTTTTGATGACTTTTCTAGAATGATGTGGGTTGCATTTCTTAAAGAAAAACATGAGGCACTTGACAAGTTCAAGATATTCAAGAATAGAGTTGAGAATGAATCAGGTATGAAGATTAAATGTTTAAGATTAGATAGAGGAGGAGAGTTTACTTCAAATGAGTTTAATATCTTTGGTGAAGCTAATGGAATCAAAAGACAATTTTCAACTCCTAGAACCCTTAAACAAAATGGCATTGCAAAAAGAAGGAATAGGTCAGTAACAAAAGTAGCAAGAGCTATGTTAGCTGAGAATGATGTATCTAATATTTTTTGAAGAGAAGTTGTGAATACAATAGTTTGCACTATGAATAAAGTGCAAGTCAAGAAAGACACAAACAAGACCCCTTATGAACTATGGTTTGGTCACTCACCTACAATTAAGTATTTCATAATTTTTGGTAGTAAATATTATATCAAAAAAGATGATGACGTTGGTAAATTTGATGCTAGAAGTGATGAAGGAATTTTTATTGGTTATTCATTGAAAAGAAGAGCTTATAGATGTTATAATCTAAGAACTAAGACTATTGTTGAAAGTGCAAATGTAAGAGTTGAAGAGAAATCTAGGATACAAGAAATAATAGTTCACTATAATTCTGATGATGAGAATTTTGTTGTTACTAAACCAAGAAATGATGAAGTATTCTTTGAGACTAATATTGATTTGTAGAATGAAGGAGAGCTAAGGCAAGAAAAAATTTTAGAACCTAGAATAGAGATAAGAGTTGAGATAACAACTCCTAATTCTGGTAAGAATACGATAAAGAATCATCCATCAGAGTAGACCATCGACAAAAAAGATAAAGGTGTGATGACAAGAAGTAGAATCAATGAAGAACAATGTTTGATATCTCAAGTAGAACCAAAGAATGTAGACAAGGCATGTAAAGATGACTATTGGAAGCAAGCTATGAAAGAAGAATTGGATAAGGTAGTGAAGAATGAGACATGGGAATTGGTCCCTATACTAGTAGACAAGAATGTGATTGGAATAAAAAGGGTATTCACAAAAAAGATGAATGAACAAAGTGAAGTTGTAAGGAACAAAGCAAGATTGGTATGTAAAGGTTACTCACAGCAAGAAGGAATAGACCATAATGAAACCTATGTTCCTATGGCAAGAATTGAAGCAGTAAGGTTAGTCTTAGCCTATGTAGCACATAAAAAATTCAAGGTATATCAAATGGATGTCAAGTTGACATGTTTTAATGGAGAACTTGAAGAAGAGGTATACATAGAACAACCTGAAGGTTTTCCTTTAATAGATGACAAGGACATGGTATGCAGATTGAAGAAAGAATTTTATGGTTTAAAGCAAGCACCCAGAACTTGGTATGCAAGGTTGGACAAGTATTTGACAAAACTTGGATTTTGCAAAGGTACAGTAGGCATTAATCTATATTGGAAAGAAATAGATGATGGATTGATGATTTTGGTAATATTTTTTGATGATATCATATTTTCAAGAGGTGATAATGAAAGTAACAAGTTTGCAGAAGAAATAAAGAAGGAATTTGAAATGAGTATGATAGAAGAGATGAAATACTTCCTAGGATTACAGATTATGTAGGATAAGGAACAAATCTTTATTTCTCAGACTAAGTATTTGAAAGGTCTATTAAAAAGGTTTAGTTTGGAAACATGTAAACTAGTTGAAACACCTATGGTAACTAGACACAAGTTATCTACAAAGGATAAGACACCTACTGTTGAGAAGAAGAAGTACAAATTTATGATTGGAGGATTGCAATATCTAACTCACACAAGGCTAGATATAGAAAATGCCATTGGAATTGTTGCAAGATTTCAAGCTAATGCTAGAGAAGCACATTATACAATAGTTAAAAGGATATTTAGATATCTGAAGGGAACTCTAGAGTTCAGATTGTGGTATGATAGATCTAATAATTTCACTTTATATGCTTATATTGATGTTGATTAGGTAGGCAATATGGCTGATAGAAAGAGCAGCACCAATGGCAGAGCATTTTTTCTTGGAGGAAGATTGGTTTCTTGGTTAAGCATAAAGTTGGCTTGTATCTCACATAGTACATTAAAGGTTGAATATGTTGCAACATCAAATAACTATAATCAAGTTGTTTGGATGAAGCAGATGCTGAAGGATATAAGGATAGAATTCAGTGAACCTATTGTCATACATTGTGATAATGAAAGTACGATGAATATTTCAAAGAATCCAGTATTGCATTCTAAGACTAAGCACATTTCTATCAAGTATCACATGTTGACAGAAATTTACTAAAAAGGAAATCGGATTGGAGTATGTAAACACCAAAGATCATATTGTAGATATTTTCATCATACCTCTTCCCAAAGAGACTTTTGAATACTTGTGAGGTATGCTAGGGGTTATGCCCTTACCTACATCAGAGTAGATGATGCAAGAGTGCATCCGTCTAGTGTTACAAAGCACTATTATTTGTTTGGATTAGCTATTAATGTTTCCTATATGGGGGAGTATCTATGATGTATAGAGTCATAGGGGACTCTTGATAGATGTTGTTTTGAATAGTGCCTTTGGACACTAGAGCAAGTCATAGATAGTTGTTGCAAAGAGTAGATGATGCAAGAGTGCATCGGTCCAGTGTTACAAAACACTATTATTTGTTTGGATTAAATGTTAATGTTTCCTATATGGGGGAGTATCTATGATGGATAGAGTCATCTAGGACTCTTGATAGATATTGTTTTGAATAGTGTCTTTGGACACTTGAGCAAGTCAGAGATAGTTGTTGCAGAGATAGATGGTTGCTGAAACCTTTGACATTGATGTTAGTGGGGGAGAGATTACGGCATGAAAAAAAAATTGATATACAATACACTAAAGGGAGATATTACAACATAAATAAAAAATTTATATAGAGTACATTGAGGTATATCAATGGGGGAGAATGATTGATGAAGAGGATTTTAGAAGAAAGGATAACAGTCTTTTATAGTTGGTATTTTTGGAACTAGATGTCTTTCATCTATGTTGCCATCAATGCAAAAGGGGGAGATTGTTGGAAGCATGAATGCCAATGATACTTCTATGGAGGAGTATTTGTAGAAACATTATTAGATCATTATCATGATGATACATTACATTCATGATTGTGTTTGTCATTGATGTTAACATAGTAGTTTTCTGTGGTATCTAACAAAAGAATAATGGAAAGATCAAGTTGGTATGGATAGGTCATTGAGTATTTTCACTAGAAAAGTTAAAGGAAGATACTAATAAGTGTCTAGTATATATAGCTAACCTCAAGTGCATAATATATTAAGTCTAGAAGAAAATATGCAAATTTTGGTGAAGACTATTCTAAGATAGAGTTTATAGAAGCATGTTTTGGTATGTTATATTTCTTAGTAGAGTTGTTATTTTGAGAAGCAAGGTTAAAGGCATACAAAACACATGTTGGTGATGACATGGCTAAGCTTTCTCATCATAAAATTACATATACAAAAGGTTATTCAAGTTATAAGGCGACTAATAAATGTTATCACTAAGTGTAACTTGTTCTTAATAATTAATTGAGAAGGTATAATAGCTGACTCAGGGAATTTTTTTAATGATTTGGTATAAAGGAAGGATATTTTCCTTAAATTGTATATGATTGTATGAAAATTTTCAAGGAAAACAAAGAGCAGAATAGAAGAGAAACAATTGGTATGCGAAGATAACTAGAGTAGAGTGAAGTTGGAGAGAACTTTGTTGTTGAGGTTTTATTTTCTAATCTAAGGTTTGATATTTGGATCTAAGGTTTGTGACCTATTCTACAAGGTCTAACAGTGATTGGTCTAGTTGAAAAGATAGAGGAAAGAGGTTAAAGCACATTACAAACAATTATTTTACAAGGAATAGTTGAGAGATTAGTTGTATAGTGAGTTTAGTGGTCTTTCCCTAGAATCTATTTGGATAGTGGGTCCTTCTGCCTTCTACAACTCTTAATAGGGTTGGTACAACTTCTAACAGGGTTGGAATCTCCTAAAAGGGATTCCAAGTCTCCTAACAGGGACTCTCATGTACTGAATATGTTTATGGACTCCTAACAAGGTCCATCCTCTAACAAGGAATATATATATATATATATATATATATATATATATATATATATATATATATATATATATATATATATATATATATATATATATATATATATATATATATATATTAGTATATCTTTGTGGGCATCATTCCCACCAGGGTTTTCCCTCTGATCAAGGGTTTTTGTAATTAACAAATCTTGTGTAATTGTGTATGCACATCTTGTTATGCTTGTTGTTTACTTTGGTTGAATGGTTAAGATTAATTAAGGTTGATAAATGTTTTAATTGGATAACTAATTCACCCCTTCCGCCCTCTTAGTTATCTTGGTGGACTATTATTTCTAACAATTACTACCGGATTTAGTACTTCATAACATTCTACATCATATAGTGATACACAAATTAACAACAACAATAGATACTTGGGATCCTTGCAGGAAGACTGTGCCAATACATGCATGTTTACATCCTTGGCTTGCATTATTGGACTAGTGTATGGAGCTTTTATATCCAACCATTCATTATAAGTTGGATAATGCTTTTCCTGCCTACCATGCAAGTGATGCATTTGCAAATACAATTTTATCACCTTGAAAAAGTGCATTTGATCCTGCTAGCTGGGAACATCTGATTGTTTGTTTTATTGTACCTAATATGATCATAGTTTTATAGGAATTTGTAATCAACCTAGCTAATCAGAAACTAGACCAATTTAACTAGGTTATGACTTATTTCTTTCTAAAATATCTTCTATGATATATTTTTATAAAATTTCTTGTGAACTCTACCCATTTTTCCTAGTTTGCATTTATTTTGTGCAGGATCTTGAGCTAAGTCACTTAGCACCAGTTGAGTGATTTTTATTGTTTTATTATTTGGATTCTAGAATATGTATGCATCTGGATCAATTTTTCTATTGTGCTAATATGTAATAATCACCTTAAAAAATATCTCTCTCTATATATAAAGACTACAAGTTGTGCAATTTGGCATGTATTACATCTGCATTTGCTTTGCCATTGCTTATAAGAGTGTTTCAAGGTTGGGAACCACTTCAAATTCCTTTGTATGGTTTATAGGTAATGTCATTGTGGAAGAGGCTTATATAAGGGAATAACCTCATGATTATGGAATTTATACAGAAGCAGAACTTGCTTCTTCAACTCCTTATACTTAACTCTTAACTAAAGTTATTCTTCCAATAGTGAGAATAGCTACTAGAAATTCTTGGGAGCCAAGGGAACCTAAACCTGTGCTACATTTTTTGGAGACAAGGGAGGAGTTACTACAAGCTCCAATACTTCATATCATTCTGGACCATATGATGATGTCAAAATTAACAATAGCAATAGATACATGGGATCCTTGCAGGGATATTGTACCAATACATGCATGGTTACATCCTTGGCTTCCATTGTTGGGCCACTACATGGATCCTTTATATCCTTCCATTTAGTATATGTTGGGGAATGAACTTCATGCTTGGCATGCAAGTGATGCATCTGCATATGCAATTTTATCACCTTAAAAAACTATATTTGATCCTGCTAGCTAGAAACAACTGATTATTCATTTAATTGTACCTAATCCAATGATAGTTCTACAAGAATTTGCAATCAACCTAGCTAATTAGAAACTAGACCAATTCAACTAGTTTATGGCTTGTTTCTTTCTAAAAATATATGCTATAATATATTTTTATAAAATTTCTTGTGAACTCTGCATATTTTTTGTGGTTTGCATTATTTTTGTGTAGGATCTTGAGGTAAGTCAATTAGCACAGGTTGATTGATTTTTATTGTTTTATTATTTGGATTCTGGAATATGTATGCTACTAGATCAATTTTTCTATTGTGAGCTAATATGTAATAAGCACCTTAAAAAAGATCTTTTTGTATATATAAGGAGATACATGTTTAGAAGGAAATATAAAGACATACATGTTTAGAAGGAAAAGAAAAGAACATTTACATAGGTACCTCTTCTACTCTTGAAGAAAACCATAGAGAAAGGGCACAGAGATCCCAAGGGCATGGCATGACAACAAAATCATAGAGCAAGGACATAGAGATCACAAGGGCATGTAAATGAAATGCAAAGATCATAAGGGCATAGCAACAAAATGCACTGATCAAAAGGGTATAACAACGTTCAGAGCTCCCCACCCTCATTCGAAACTATCCACCTCCTTCGTGTGCAACTCTCCACAATCAAACTAAATGGGGAGTGATTTATGTTGTGTTTTATTTTATTTTATTTTATACTCACACAGGCATTGCAATTATGATGCCAACATCAGTATTGCGATGACATCAGGGATAATTACAAAAAAAAGACATGAAAATCACCACAAATTACACCACTATCATAATTTGACCCCAAATATTGTAGTGACAAGATTCTCAAGAGGTAAAATCAGTGGATATGTTTAAGAGGCAAATGATGTGTGGATGAGATTAAGAGGCAAAAGAGATTACAATCACCTTGAAAAGTGTGCACCCAAGATATAGACAAAAAGTCTTTTTCTTTTATTTTTAAATTAGGAAATTTATTTTATGTGCACACCTATGATAAAGGGGATTTAATTTAATTAAATGGGGGCATGCTCTTTTAATTAAATAAAAACGCAGGATAAGGTGGTCAAACTATAGGCTATAATCAAATAAATAATAAAATAATAATTAGATCCAAGAGAAATGGTTGATAAATATGCAAAATTGATTAAGCATAAGATGTAGTCTAGTATAGAGATTAAAAATTCTAAGAAGGAGGCTTATAGTTTACTAGACCATTTTTGGGTAATTACAGATGGAAGATTACCAAGAAACCAAGATGCTCTTGCATCACTATTTATTAAAGGTTGTTGGTTAAAATTCAAAGCTATGCTCACATGTGTGAGATAATTTTAAAATGGAGAGAAATGCTAATTATTTTAAGAATTACAAAATTATCTTTATTAATCTTGGATTAATCAATATATAGGTTTAGAGGGGTCATGATGGGTTTATAGGATATGAATTTAGGTTAGAATTTAATTTAATTAATTAGGATTTAATTAAATCACCAAATTAAGATTAATAGTAATGTTCAAATAATAAGAAAATTCTTTGAATATGGGCTAGGAAGAATAGTGTAATTAATTAATTAGAATTGATTACACCATTGGGTAAGAGAGGGGTTCAATATTATTTATTTATTTAAATTACTAATGTTACAGGATAAAAGAGGGAAAATAATATAATTAATTAATTAAAACTTATTATATTATGTGGTTAGGTAATTAATTAAATTAAAATTTAATTAATTACAAGGTTATATTGATATGAATTTAATAAATTCATATAGGATGATTTTGACATCTACATTTTGCCCCTCTTTGATGTGATGTGCAAAATAACATCATGTTAAAGAAGAGAAAATAATGCTGATCCAAGGCAAAACAAAGATTTGGAGGTCATAGTAAAGAAATGATAACAGAATGGTATGTCCTCTCAAGAAATTGATGCAAAAACTAAAAGTTCTGAAAATTTCTTTTAAAAATGACAAAAAAGAGAGAGGATGACAAGGAGGAGACAAAATTAGTTTAAATGATGAACATGTAATAATTTGATGACTGTGTGGAAACATACCTAAGATTTATGTATCTAGGGTTTACGTATCTGGGGTTTTTGTTAACTAGGGTTTTAATTTTCTATATTTCCTATTTTTTTTGTTTTATAAAACCAAAGAACTTACATATCTGGGATTTGACATCATAAAAAGTTTATAAAATTATGTTTAATAATAAAAAGAAACCAATATTTTAATCTAATAGTATAAAAATTGTAAAATATACACATTACTTATTCTTTTTTGCAAAAAAGAATAATAACATATATAAGTTAGATATATGCATCTAATAAGAAAAACAATGGCATTGGGTGTTGGTGGTAATCACTGAAAATAGGCACGCATATGTCTTTGTCCATGTGTTTATGTCTTTGTCTCTATTTAGTTCAAGAAAAAATAAATAATCAATTTCAAAAAAATTAAATATTTTAAAAAAATGTGTACACATTTCAAAAGAAGGTATCTAATTTTGGATTGGGTAGACAAAACTAAATGGATACCCATTTTAAAAATTCATATCATGTATTTCTAATTTTTTGGGTCAGGCACTCAAACCTACAAAGGTATCTTTTTTTAAAACATGAGCTCAAAAGTTCAATAAAAAATAAATAATCAATTTCATAAAAAATAAATACTTTACAAAAATGTGTACACATTTGAAAAGCAAGTATCTTTCTTTGGATTGGGTAGACAAAGCTAAATGGGTACCCATTTTAAAAATTCATATCATTTATTTCTAATGTTTTGGATTAGGCACTCGAACCTACACAGGTATCTTTTTTTAAAACATGAACTCATTTCTAATGGCATTCCCAAGGTTAAAAAAACTCCCCTTAAAGTAGGCCCCAACTTCCTGCACATCCCCATGTTTCTTCTTGAAAGATAAAATTGATGTCTCCTCCTCTTGAATCTATCTCTAAAAATCCACTCCTAAATATCTCACTTTATTCAACCTCTTTGGGGTATTCTTTAACATTATTTTCCTTGTTCTTTGAATTCTAGATCTCCTCGTGATCTTTTAACCAATATCTTTTTGGGTTTATTTATGAGGTTCAATCTTCTTAGATTGTAGCTTTTCCCTCCAATCCTAGATTCTCTTTTCTTTTTTTATTTGGATAGTGACAAAATTCTAATTCTCCTCTTACAAAAGGGTTCCTTTTGAAATATTTTCCTCTATTTCCTTTTATCTCCCTTCCCTAACTAGATCTCTATTACTATAAATTCTTTTTGAAAAAACATATTATATCCCTTACTTCAACCAATTTATGTGTTGAGGATTTCCAACCTGAGTAGTAATTTCTCTATCTAAATGTATCATTTCCTTTTTCTTTTAAAGATACTCCAATTTTGTGATGTCTATTTTTTTGACATTGGTGGATTTAGTGGGACTTCCAATACTTTTGTTGGTCATATTGGAATAATATTGGGGAAAGTTAAGTCCCTTTCCTTAGACTATTATTTCCATTCACCGAAAGCTCCCTTAAAATCTTTGTATTTTTATGTTTTACAATATTAAGATGCTTTCCCTATATTCCTTTAAAGTTCCCTAAGTATTTTTCTCTATAACCCACTCCAAAGCCTCGGGATCTAAAATCCTTTATGAAGTATTCTCAACCATTCTCTCTTATGTAAACATTATGTCTAGTTAAAGAGAACAAATTTCCACAATCCATTATATTGTACTAGTATGTTTCTGGATTCGATTGTGTTAAGATTTAAAATCTTAACACAATCGAATCCAGAAACATACTAGTACATTATGTCTAGTTGCTATGTATTTTGAAAATGTCATTTGCATTGAACTACCTTTCCAAACCCTTAAAGATTTTTCTTAGTTGGATTATTCTTTTCTTCTAATCTCATTCTTCCATTTCCCCCATTTCTACGAATTGTTTGTACTCCTATTCTACTCATATCCATTACTAGTATCAGTTTGAAATTTTGATCTTGTTCCTTTAAAAGATTGATAAGTTATGTTCTTAAAAATATTTTTGAAAAAAAATGGCATACATGACATAAGTATTAATTTTATTTATTACTTTTACTTTGTTTTCAAGAAGTGATAAATATAGCATGATAAAGTTCATTAAAATTCTATTGCATTTCTTTTAAATTTTACCAATTTTATGAAATCTTCAAACAAATTTAAATTATTGTAAATGATACTAATTATGTTCTTATTAAGTGTCTTTACAAATAATTTTTCATGTTAACAAATGACAATACAACAAAAAGATTACTTAGATGGTGGAAATCTGGTGGAGGAACTAGAAGACCTCCTCAAAGGTTATAGAATATAGGGGGTGGTTTAGACTGACTGCTTTATTTGGAAGGTGACCACGTCTGTAGATTTTTCTATCGTTTCTACCTATAGGATGATATTTGAGAAAGATATGGAGCCTAAATGCTGGCAGGGAATATGGCTTAGACATTTGATACCGAAGGTCAATATTTTTTGGTGGGTCTCCATGCATGGGAATATCCTTACCATTGATAATTTAAGGAAAAGTAGATTCCAATTTCCTAATAGATGCTACCTTTGCAAAGGCAAGGAAGAAATTATTCCCCATATTTTCTTAGATTGTAGCTATGTTAGTAATATATGGGGTAGGTTGTTACAAAAATTGGAATTGGTTTGGGGGTTTGATTAGGGGATTGAGAAATTTGCTACCAATTGGCATTGCCTATTCCTCCACACCCTCCTTATCCAATTGTGGAAGGTGATTCAACCCCATGTCTATTGGTGCATCTGGAAGGATAGAAATAATAGGGCTTTTAGAAATTAAGAGAGAAGTGAGGAGATTGTGACAGGAATTATTTTCAACCTGACTATGGAAAATATGAAGATTTCTAGATGGAAGAAACCAATGTTCCAACCCAATGCAACTAAACAAAGGATTGCTAAGAACTGGAACATGGAGGAAGGCTTCATGGAGATTGAAAATTCAAAATATCTTGCTAAGAAATTGATGAGACAAAAACCCCCTAAGGAGAATAGGAATAAACTTAATTTTGATAGTGTTGCAAGAAAGGAGGGTTCGACTGGTAGAGGGATGGTTAGAGATAATGAGGGTATAATGCTTTTGGCCTATGTTGTTAATATTGGGAAAGTCTCAAATAATGTAGTTGAAGCCATTGGTAATAAATGTGGGTTGGGAGAATGTGGAGATCAAAGGAGATTCAAAAATAATTATAGAAATTGTTAAAAATAATATGAAAGAGGGATGGACGATCAAAGGAGAGATGGAAGAGATAAGAAATTTATTGATCATCCTGAAAAGGTTTGAGCCACAAAATATTTTTTGGGAAGGTAATAGGATGGTCAAAAAATTGGAAGCATTAGGGTTGAGGGTGCATGGCTTATGTTGCTGGAGATAATTTAGAGTGTTACCAAATTTGGTAAGACTTTAGGTGAGTAAAGAAACTATCTAATGATAATACATCATTGGAAAGATTTTTTGGATCTTATAGACAACTTGGCGCTAAGTGGTTTGATGGGAGTGGGTCACCATGGATAGATGGCAAGGAAGGATTTAATGGGTACTCTTAATAATAAGTTTGCATGGTTCAAAAGAGAAAGGATTCTGAAGTACAATATGGGCATATTTTTTATGATTTTTGTGTACATTTCTTCATACTTAGTAATGAGTAGAAATTCAGGTTTTAAAAGGGTTTAGATCATTGGGAATGATGGAAAGGAAAGGATTTGGGGTAAAGGTTGTTGGCACATGATAGCTAAGCCAAGATGTGACATGGGTAGTCATGACAGTAAAGGCCTTTATGAACACTTAAGGCAACCCATTTTCTCACATAAGTATGTCTATTTTCTAATTTTTTGTCTCTAGGGAAGAGGTTTGAGAGAAGCTAAAATTTTGGTGAAGATTGTTGATATGGGGGGGATCTTCTTCATATTGAGCCTTGGTAATCGAGGATAGCGCACGTAAACCTCTAGTTTGGTATATGCTTAAGGAAGGGGGTTTGGTCCCACTCATGGAGGCTCTTAATGACTTTGATGAGAGTTGTTCTCAACAGTTTGTTAACTCCTAGGAGGATAGAAAGGTCATTATGAATGGAATTAATTTTTAGATATTTGAGGATATTATATCACTAGCGACGGGTCTTATGATGAAAGGGAGAAAGTAGCAGAAGGTGACTAGGGTTATTGATGAAGCTAGCTTAAGTGATTTTTTTCAAGAAGGCAAAGAACCCATTAGGCATCATGGGGATTTTTGCGGGAGAAACTTCCTAAATCCTAGAATGAAGTTTGCTTGGTGTTGATGAAGTATTTAACTCTAAAAGGGATGTATGGTGTTTGTTACTACTATCATTTTCCTCTCTTAAATCACTTATGTCATTGTGACTATATCTCTATCCCTTTTTTTCTACTTAATGAATTAGTTGATACGATTTTTGATGTTAAGGATAAAATGAGGAAAGGATTCAAGTATACTATCCTACATTAGGGATTGAAGTTTCATCTCTACTAGTTTCACCTAGACTTGTTACCCCCTAGGATCATGCAGGTCAACATCCTGGCTATCCATTCCCCCACCATATCCCACTTAGAATTACTAGCCCTAGATCCCCAACCCCTCAACCTTTACCAAGTGGGTCCCCTAAAGAAAGAAAAATCCCCCCCTCATGGTAAAGTTATGAAAATGGACAAAATGGGAAGAGAAGGAGATGGAGGACTTAGATGATGAGACGAGAAGGGGAAGGGGGAGATTTGGAAGAATTGCAAAAACCAATGCTAAAAGGAAGCTAAGAACCATGACTTCATAGGAGGAGGATTTAGATTCAGAGGAGGTGGACCACTATAAAAAAAGAATTGAATAGAAGAATTTGAATTTTGGCTTTGGGGGGAGGAGGAGAAGGGGGTGTAAGTCTCAGATTCTTCGATGTCTAGCTCGGGAGGTGCTACTAAGGGAAGCAAAGAGATGACCTATCTCTCATCTTCAATTAATATTGGGTGTGTGGACCTCACCCAAGACTAGTTCCCTAACATGGTGGAAATGGCCCCCTCCTCCATGACAGTTTCTTCGCTTGTCAAGGTCTCACCTAAGGAAATGTTTACTTCTAACCCCTGGGTTTTGTAGGTAATTAACAAGGGCATGGTGGATTGTAGTCCGAGTGGTAAGCAGGAGGTCCTCGAGGAGACTCACAAGCAGTCTGATAGTGAGATAAGGAAGAGAGTGCATGCCCTGGCGGAAAGAGTGAGACTCTTGGCTAAATTCACTATCAAAGTGACACACACTATGGCCACTACTCTACACCTGCTAAAAGAGAACCAAGAGGGGGCCCTGACTAATGAAGACTCCATTATGCTGTTCTATTTCTTGGCTAAGGAGTAGGCTAAAATTCTCCATAAGAGGAAGGATGAAAAGCAGCCCAATGAGGGCCTATCCCTCTTGGTTTCCTTTTTTTAATGTTTTTTTGGTTAGGGAACTTAGTCTGGTTTAAGGCATCTCTATCTTTGTTGCTAATTTTTTTTAGTATAAATAGAACTATTATAGGCAATATTAGATTGATGCTTGGTAAGACTTTTATTATGTGACTTCATATGTTGTTTTTGGATTGATAGCAATAGGGGATAGTTTTGTGTGGTGGTAATATGTTGATTGTTACCAATTTTTTTGTAAGGGTTGCCCCCCTTGTTTGGTTGCCTTTTCATTCAAAAAAAAATGACAATACATTAAAATTCACTTCCTTTTAGGATGCTTATTTTATGAAATACATATATAGATTATCAACCATTTAATAAAAGTTTCAACTATCAAGAGTTTCGAGTACTAAAATTCATGAAATGCTTATATGTACTATATTTCATTTAATAAAATATTCAAGTCCTATTATTCATAAAATGTGTGTATATATACATTATATATACTATTTGATAACATTTTGATTATTGTTAGTAGTTATTTTAATATATGTATAGTTACCTCTTATAAATATAAAATAAATTTAAAAACTTACTTTCAATAGCTTAGTCCAAAAGAAAGGTCAATGCTTTACTGAAAAATCACATTCTTCAATATATATCAACAATTATGTAACACTTCCAAGAACTATTATTCATGAAATACTTACATATCAACAACCATTCAATAATAATTTAAATATATAGATACTATATTTCCAACCATTCAATAACAACTTTCTTAGCTATGTTTTCCATTAAAGTATCCAATAAAATCTCATCCCTAGACTCTTTTGGCCAAAGAGTCTCCTAGTACTAAGTAGCCTCATTAATATAACTACTTCCATCCTCACCTGTGAACTAGAACTCTTCAATTGAGTAAAAAACATATCATTATTCCCATTCTCAAACCAAGCATAAGAAAGAAAATGAGCTTCCAACTTAGGAATGTTGAAAACAAACATGCCATTTTCATCATAAAAATCAACCCATTGGAACCAAGTTTTGACTTTTAAGAGCTATTATTCATGAAATTCTTGAATGCACTATATGTTATTCAATAGTTCTCCTAGTAGCATTTCTTAGGAAATACTTATATTTATTTACACCATTTAATAATACTCTTCATTACTATTACTACTTATACTTTTAATTGCTATTACTAGTTATACTTTTCAGTTCTATTACTAGCAATCTTATATACATGTAGACTTCTCTTTATGGAATAAATGTTAAAACCTACTTTAATAGCACGGGTCCAAAATTAATGGCATCACTTTACTTAAATGCGACACTTTCAATATCTATCAACTATTCAATAAGTACATATATATATTATCAACAATCTAATCAGACTTTGAAGTACCACTATTCATGAAACACTTATATATCAACCATAATTGAATAACACTTCCAAGTACTATAACTAATTACTTTCATTATGGTCATCTCTTTAAAATAAGCACTTCCAATAACACAATCCAAAAAGTAAGTTTGCCTATTTACTTAACTATCACTCTACTCAACAACTAAAGAATCAAAAACAATTTTACCTATCATTCTCACTTAAAAAATAGAAAGTGTGAAAAAAGGTTTTCTTTTATATTCTTAAAAATTGAATGCAATAAAGTTGAATTAACCACCAACTAAAAAAACTCTAGATATTTTAAAATTGCATAAATAAAAGTATTAAACAAAATTATAATAAAATAATTATTATACATTTATTAGTCAAAATTTACCTTCAACCTTTAAAAAAAAAAACCTTATAAACATCCAAATAAAACCCATAAAATAAAATTTTAACCCTAGTTTTAATACCCAACATGGGGCCAATCCATTTTTTCTTCCTTGTACCTCATTTTCAATTCAAGAAACACATGGGTAGTCTTCAATATGGAAAATAAGCATAACAAATAAATAGGATTAGTGCTCATTGAGCACAAATGAGTAAGATCTCTAGAGCGTAAGAAATAACAATAGTGGTGCTCATTCAGTGTAAATGAACAAGACCCCTCAACACCACTATATTAAGTCTTCCATAACACATAAAAATGGTCATTCTTCACACTTGGTCTACTCTAAGTTTTACAAAAGCATAAAGCACAATGACTTCTAGACACTTCTCTTGAGTCAAAAACAAAAACTCACAATTTTTATTAATTTTAACTCCTAGATGACATATGGATGCCCTACTTTGAAATCCAATGTTTGATTCTAGTCTAGTCTAATCATTAATGCCCAACATATTGTTTAAAAAGGAAGAAAAACTAAAGCACATTAGTGGGAAACGACAAGAAAAAAATTTGAAATCTATCACTTCCATTAGAGTTGGAAAGTCTCACACAAAGAGAATCTTGGGATGATAAGAATGATGGGTAATTGTGTTGTTTTATATAATCATAATAGAAGATGGGTTTGAGGATGTTCATATGGTCTTATTTTTTGTTTCAATTGTTTATTTTTTGGGGTTGATTTTAGAGTTTGTAAATTAATTTAATTTGAGTTTATGAGTGTTGACATAATTTTGAACTTAAAAAAAAAAAAATTAAAAAATTGGTTCTACATTATTCCTTATTTTCAAATGATTATTATAAATTGACTAAAACATATGAAAGTTGTGTAAAAGACAAATCTTTATTTCTTATTATTACAAAGAGAATCTTTCTACATCTTTTTGTCATAAATGATAAATTAATAGTTTTTTTATTGTTTGTTATTTTTGGACTCTTTTATTCTAGATGAGTTTGAGGATGTTCATATGGATCTCATTTGTTGTTTCAATTGTTTATTGTTTTGGACTGATTTTGGAGTTTGGAAATTAATTTAATTTGAGTGTTGACTTAATTTTTGAACTTTTAAATTGGTTTTACATTCTTCCTTTTTAAATGATTATTATAAGTTGACTAAAACATATAAATGTTGTATAAAAGACAAATCTTTATTTCTTATTATTATTAAGAGAATCTAATGACAAGACTTTATTATTTATTATATTATTTTCTACATCTTTTGTCATACATGATACTTATTAATAGTTTTTTAATCAACAAACCTAGTTTTTAGTATAGACCAAGATCAAAAAGATCATTGACAAAGAATCTCTTCTCATTCTAACTATTGAGACTAATTGGACACTTCATTTGTCACACTTCATTTTTTCACATGGGCAAGCTCAAAAGGTCAATGCAGGCACAAGGACGAGAAGTTCACTAGCCTAATAGAGGTTTGAACTTTGGTGGTTTCCTAACCAATAAAGTGTTTCTACTAAAACACTAAACTTATAAAACTAACTTGATTACTTGATGTATTTTGGATCATTGTACAAAAATTGTCAAACCATTAATATAGTTCAATCAAAGGAGAAATAGTAAATCTTAGCCTAATGAACTCATCAATGTGTCTATTAACAAAAACCAATTCTCAAATGTAAATTCTAGACATTAAAATGATCAAATTTTTGACACCACTTCTTGTTGACTAAAACACATAAATTTTGTATAAAAAGACAAACCTTTATTGTCAATAATCATAAAGGGAATTTAGTAAGAGGACTTCATTATGTATTGCACCATTGTTGAACTATTGCATCACGTATGATATTAGTAGTTAAATACATGACTATTATTGTATGACTAGTTGATGTCTTTTTTGTTATTATATAAAAATGTTAAATTGATAATAGAAATTACTCAAATAAAAATAATAAATCCTAGCCTTGGGAGCTCCTCAATTATGTCATTTCTATTGATTAGACCAATTTTTAGATGCAACTTTGAAAATTGAAAATGAATAAATTGTGGCATCAAGTCCAATTTAATTCAAGTCTTAAATTAAGGTTTAGTCCCAAAAGAAAACTCCATGTAGATGTAGGAGTGGAGATCAATTTCAAAAATTTCTTTTCTATTAATCTTATAGTCATCAATCGTCAATCCTTAAACTCTTAAAACAATGATAATTTTAAAATTTGACATTATATACTTTCTTTTTAAACTAATTACTACATGAATGAACTAAAACACAATCCTTTATTCCTTGTTAGCATAAAGAAGATCAGTTGTTATATATTATTGTTGGAAATCTTATTGAAAAGATCACTGTTGAAGATCAAAGAGAGAGGTTGTTGTTAAAAGAATGTTTTCAATCATTTTTTTCATTGATGTCAAACCTGCTATTTGTAGGGATGAAAATTGCTTATAAGATCCAAGTACTATCACTTAGTTGATTGATGAAGAGGATTTGACCAACAAGATGTAACAAGAGTACCTAAGGGAAAGGTTGAGTTATGATATTGTAATGAAGTGCAAGGATCAATTAAGACAATGGTTAAAAGATGTATTGATAACATAATCAAAGATATAGAGGTTGGTCACACTGAGAAATATTAGAAGAATAAGTTGTAATAAGGTTGACTGGAAAGCTTAAACTAAGTTCATCAGTGGGTGCTGAGCAAGCTAGTTGAAGTTGAGAAAATTCTCAGTTGGAGCCAAGAAAAAGAAAAATCTAGTGTGTGTCAAGTGATCTTCAGGTGCTAAGTGAAGTTCAAGTGCCAAGAAAAGTATCAAGTGCCGAGCATCAGAAAATCTTAGTTGGTGCAGGGTGAACTTCAAGTGCCGAGCATCTATAAAAAACATAGTTGATGACGAGTAACACAGTATGTGCCAAGCATCAGGATTTCAATAGTGTCGAGCTGCTGCATTATTGAAAAATCAAAGATTCATCAAATTTGAGCTGACATACTTATTACCTAGAATTTTGTGAACCGTTTGGAGGATAAGGATGATAAGCTAGTGGCATAGAATTCTATGTAAACTATTTTAGAGTGAATTCAAGAAGATTCTTCATGATGTTTCTAGAAGGAACAAAATATGGGTTAGATAGAAATGAATCCTACCTAATCCATGCGAATTGAAATTTAAGGAGGGAAGAATTGAGTGGGAAAGGAACTCCAAGACTTCTATTTCAGGAGTCACGGACCAAGAAGCAAGAGTTACTAGTGTGCCAAATTGCAAAGTAGTTAGAAGGGTGTCAAGGAGAAAACATCTAGGAGAAGGAAGAATAGAGTATTGAGACTCTACTTCAACAAGTGGTCAGGGAGATGATCACACTGGTACATTGAGCATGGAGACTCGAGGTGACTAAGCTTGAAAGGAGGGCAAGCTATCAAGAGTTGCAGAGACTGAGAGCCAAACAATGATATGAGCTAAGAAGTGATCTGAAATCTGCAAGTTGAGTTGTATGTTGTAATCAGGTCAAAGAATTTATAATACTCTCTAACAATTGTATTAGATATGGAAATCCTATGGACTTAGGTTGGTTTAATAGCCATTTGTAAATCCTTTAATAGGGTGCCATTCCAAATGAATGTTCTAAAGTCCTCAAACTAGGCCCACTTCTAATAGGATGATTAAATCGTTTAACAAGTTCACATTTAATAGTGTGTTGTAAGCCTTTAACAGGGCATCACTTTAGAAGAGTGAGAATTGAGTAGCATGTTACTGGTGATTTTTCTCAAATTGGGTTTCTACGTAAATCACTGTGTTATGTGTTGATCTTCTTATGTGTTATACTTGCATGTTGATTTATAGTAAGTTTTTGAATAGGATAGTTAAAGCTTGGATGAATGAATGATTAAATGGGCTCACTACACTTAGTGAAAAGTTTGAATTGGAAATTTGTGACCTTGAATAACTAATTCACCCCCCCTCTCAGTTATTCTAAAGCATTTCTAACAATTATTACATTTGAAGTCTTGCATCGCATATGACATTAATAGTTAGACATGACCATACATATTAGATGAGTAGTGAATGTGTTTTCTACCATTGTACAAAAATTATTTAATCAATAACAACATTTCGATCAAAGAAGAGTAATAAATCATAGCCTAACAAGCTCCTCAATGATAACTATTGATAATGCTCAATCAATATCATATGTGAATTATACACATTAAAATGAAAAATATTGTCACATTAATTTTAGTGTAATTAAAATTTTCATTCTTGAGGTCTAAAACTCCCCAAGAAAAATTGACATTCTACAAGCACAAAGATCGATTTTAAAGAACTCTCTCAAGCCCATGGTAGCCAACTACAATTCCTAATTTTCTAACATCAACACATCAAATCTAAAAAAAATTATAACTAGAAATTATGTGCTTTTGTGCATGCAACAGGTGGGTTGGTAGGATATTAGATTGTTACAAACATGAAAAATATATTTGTGTTTACACAAAGTTAAAAAAAGAAATAAGTGTCGCAACAAGTATGCTCAAGGACAACATTAGTAATAGCTATTATCCTAATAGTAATGCACTATAGGGTATGTGCAGGATCATGGTGTGCCAAAAAGTGGCGATCTGAAAAATATGTAGTTCTGAAATGCTTCAAAGAATTTCAAAATCTATTTCCACTTTTTTCCCACCCATCCTGATACTAAATGAAAACAATTAATACCTTTATAATTCCTACTATATCTTTCAATACCAACCTTATATGGTCATCTTTAAAACATCCCAAAAATGTATTTTTGGCATGTTCTTATGTGTTTTTTACTTCAAGCATGTAGCTGACGACTTTTTTTTAACTAAAATTTGATGTAATGAAAAGGGTTTCTTAAGAATGTTATTATCTTTTCATAAATATAAGTTTTGTCAAATTACGAGTTCAGTAAGTAATTATAACTTATTTTCTAATGGAGTTAGCTACAAAGTGTTGATTGACATACTGGTTGAAAAATAGCTATAACTTTCAAACCGTATAGGATTTGTGAAATCCAAAAGATGTGTCACATTTTATGCTTCGATTAGTATAAGAAAAAAAAAAAAAAAACTTAATTTTGATTTTTTTTGAACTAGTTAAGGTGGTCAGACACGGGAGTTTTTTAATTCTGAAAATAGTATAGTAGAAAATTCATAATTAATTATTTAATTGGAATAAAAATTGCCAAAAATATGCATCACATCCAGGCATGAGTCTACTTTTTATATCTAAAAATATTTAAAAATATTATCATTTGATTATGATTAAGGTGGTCAGACATACACCTACTTTTTATTTTCTCCCTAAAATTTTTGTAGTACTGCATTAAAATCCAAACTTTTGACCAATCAAATATTTTTTTCTCTAGATAAGGCCTTGTAGTTTAGAAACTAGATTCAATTTCCTACAGATTATTTTCTTACAACTTTTTGATATAAAGTCCAGAACCACTTTAAAATTATGTGTCAAGTTGACATAACCCTGATTTGCTGATTTTTCATTGCCACTTAAGGCCATAGTTTGGTACACCATGATCCTACACATGTCCTATAAGTAAGTACACTTTCATATTAATTATTTCTTATATTTATATAACCTTAATTACATAAAATATGAAATAAACTAAATATGCAAATAATTTGTAATTAATTTTTTGATATAGTATAATATAAAGTATAGTTATACAATAATTCAATTACCAATTTTTTTCCAAAATATTTTTTTATGTGCCAAAATACAAGAAATAATTCATATTTAGAATTAATTGTGTAATTAAACATATCTGTTTTAATTATCTAGTTTTTCAATTTAAATTAAAAATAATCATATTTAACTTGTATATTTTTAAATAATGTGATGAAAATGAAATTTGAAAAAGGTAATAGTTATAAAGATCACAAATACTATTAATAATTAATTATTTCTTAAGTACTAATAACAGAGTTGGCTTTATTTCCTTTAAAGTAGTATTGACAAGTACACACAATAGGGTTGTTAGAAATAGGGAATATTAAGAGGGGGGTGAATCAGTATTCTAAAACCTTTTACCCAACTTTGAATTTCAGCAATTAACCATACACTTGCATAAACAAATAAATTAAGAAGTAAAGATCATATCACAAATAATTTCATAATTTTTTATTGGAAAGGTTAGGTATTGAAAGGTTTGGGGGGCGGGGGGGGGGGGGTGGTGGTTGGGGAGGGGGGTGGTGGTTTGGAAAGGTGAGATTTTAAGGACCAAAGCTAAAGATCAAGATGTCTTATAGAAGAGATATTCTCAAATTGAACTGAGACAACTTCGTAGCATGGCAAGGACTTATGAGATTACATTTGGCAACTATTAGTGATTTAGGTTGTAAATATCTTGATAGTGAATACAAGACTCCTATTGGAACATTATTATTGAAGATATTGTTGAAAAGAAAAATCATAACATCATGATGATTGAAATTGTTTTTGCTCTCAATTATGTTGAATTTTATGAAGTCAAAAGTTGCACTATAGCTTATGATATGTGAATCAAACTGAAAGCCATGTATGAAGGAGATGATAATGTAAGAAGAGCTAAAGCTGAAAGTCTCAAAGGACAGTTTGATTAGATGAAGATGAGAGAAGATGAAAACATTGCAAAATATGTTTAGCAAATTAAAGCAAGTGTGAGCACAATCAAGGCATCTAGAGGAGAAATTGATGACAAAACAATTGTAAGCAAGGTTATCAAAACCCTTCTTCCTATCTTTTCAATTAGAGTATCTACTAGTCAAGAGATGAGATGTGATCCAAATAGCACTATAACTATGGATGCTCTAGTTGGAATATTGACAACTTTTGAGTTGGATAAATGTGATAACTATGTCCCTAGTTCCAAAGGTATTGAATCTGCATTTGAAGCCAAGCTTTCGCTCAAGAAAAAGGATAAGAAATCAAAATCCAATCAATCAAAAAGTGATGATTAAGAAGAAAGTTCAGACAGTGACCTTGAAGTTGTTGAAGCCCTACTTGCAAGGGAATATTCCAAAGGCAGAGGAAAGTACAAAGGTAAGAATCCTCTAATCTATTTTTCTTGTGAAGAAGTTGGTCACATTGCTGCAAGATGCCCAAACAGAGAAGACAAGGATGAAAAGAAAAGAAATAAGTACATAGGCAAAAAGGAATTCAAAAACTACAAGGACTACAAGGATAAAGGTAAGAAATCTTGTTTTATGGCTAAAGATTCTAATAACAGTGAAGATGAAATGATATGTATTGTTACAAAAGATGAATCTAATGATGAAAGAGACAAAATGACACTTATCTCTCATGTTAGCAAAAATGATACATGGATTATTGATAGTGGTTGCTCACATCATATGACAAGAGACAAAGCAAAATTTGAGCACATGGAACATTATGATGGTGGTAGTGTGAGATTTGGAAACAATGAACCCTATTCCATAAAAGGAAAATTGTGTCTCATTAACCAATGAACTTAGATGTGATAATGCTTATTGGGTTGAAGGACTAAAACATAATCTACTGGGTGTGGCATAATTGAATAACATTGAATTCAAGGTAGAATTCATGAATGGCAAGGCCAAACTACTAGACAGAAAAGGAAATCTGGTTGGATCTGGCAAACAAACAAAATGTAATCTATTCTATCTAGATCTTAGTGAAAGTTCATGTTTTATTGCTCAAGTAGAAAAAATTTGGTTATGGCACAAAAGATTATGTCATGTGAACTTTGATAATCTAGTTAAGATAAGAAAAAATATAAGAGTAAGAGGTATTCCTAGCTTGAGGAAACCTAATATGGGTCTATGCAAAAATTGTCAAATAGGTAAGATGGAAAAAACTAGTTTCAAAAGCAAGAATTGTCATTCTAAAGAAGTCTTAGAACTTATACATACAAACTTATGTAGACCTATTGGAATAGAGAGTTACAATGGAGATAATTTTTTCATTCTTTTTGTTGATGATTATTCTAGAATGATGACTTTAATGTATCTAAAAGAAAAATCTAAAACTTTTCAAAAATTTAAGTGGTATCTAGAAAGAGTAGAGAAAGAAACTAGAAATAAGTTGAAATGTTTGAAATTAGACAGAGGTGGTGAATTCATTTCCAATGAGTTCAATGAATTATGCATTGAAAAAGGAATGAAGAGACATGTATCAGCCCTTGCTACACCTCAGCATAATGGTATAGTAAAAAGAAGAAATAGATCCATCATGGATTGTGCAAGAACATTGATGATAGAAAAGAATGTTGTAATAAAATATTGGAAGGAAGCAATCAGTATTGTAGTGCATACCTTGAATAGAGTATAGCTGAAGAAAGATGTAAGTTACTTGAAAGTATTTGGCAACAAATGTTATAACTTGAAAGAATCTAGGAAAGGTAACTTTGATGTCAAAGGTGATGAAGGCATACTACTATGATACTCTTTAAGAAGTAAACAATACAAATGTTTGAATTTGTCTACTTATAAAATCATAGAAAGTGCATATGTAAGAATTGATGAGTTTGCAGAAAAGAGTGAAGAAGAAAGCAATAGAGAACTTGAGGATTACAAAAGATTTGTTTACTATGAACCTAATACTTTTCCAAATATATCTGGAAGATAGGAGGCCTCACCTCCCGAGTCCCCAAAATCTCCAAAAGCTATTGAGTTGCAATCAATGCAACCTAAGTCACTTTTTGAAGGACCTAAGTCAAAGACAAAAGCTATCAAATTGTTGCTAGAGAAAATTGAGTTTGATGGACCTAAGTCACAGACAGTAGGACTTGAGATTAATATAGAAGATCATGAAGAAATCAATGAAACAAACTCCAAATCTAAAGTACTTGTGTTAGAAAGACACATCAAAAGGCATCATGCACCTAATCATATCATTGGAGACAAGTCAAATGGAACAATGACAAGAAACAAATTGAAAGGTACATGTTTTCTTATTGAATTTGAACCTAGAAATGTTAAAGATGCTTTGGATAATGAAAATTGGATTGAAGAAATGAATGAGGAAATAGAACAAATAGAGAAGAAAAACACTTGGACTCTTGTTCCTAGACCCAAGGATAAAAATGTAACTGGCACAAAGTGGGTATTCAAAAATAAGCTAAATGAAGATGGAGAAGTTTCTAGAAATAGAGCAATGTCAATGTGTAAAGGTTATTCTCAAGAAGAAGTTATTGATTATGGTGAAACTTTTTCTCCTGTTGCAAGATTAGAAGGTGTTAGAACTTTACTAGCATATGTAGCTCACGAAGAATTTAAAGTTTATCAAATGGATGTAAAATCTGCATTCTTGAATGGAATTCTTGACAACCTGAAGGTTTTGTAAATCCCAGCAAAAGAGATATGGTCTGAAAATTACACAAATCATTATATGGTCTCAAGCAAGCTCCTAGAGCTTGCTATGAAAGACTTCATAACTACTTGATATAGATCAGTTTTCAAAGAATAAATGATAACAATGATCTGTATATCAAAGAAGGACCAGACAAGAAGATTGTATTGGCTATAAGTGACACTTTATTTATAGGAAATGATGACTTGTGCAAAGCATTTTTTGAAGAAATGAGAAAAGAATTTGAGATGTCTATGTTTGGTGAGATAAAATTCTTTGTTGGATTGTAGATCCAATAGAAAAAAGATGGTATCTACATTACTCAATCTAAATATATCAAGGAGAGATTAAAGAAATTTGGAATGGAAGATTCAAAACCAGTTGGAACTCCTATTTCTATTGGATAGAAGCTTTCCAAAAATGATTATTCTAAGGAGGTAGATTAAACCACATATAGATTAATGATTGGAGAATTGTAGTATGTAGTGCATACAAGGTCTGATATTGCATTAGCAATCAATATGGTGGCAAGATTCTCAACAAATCCCAAAGAAAATCACACGATGGCAATCAAAAGAATCATGAGATATCTGAAAGGTACTAAAGACTATGGTTCATGGTACAAAAAGGGAGGCAATCTAGATTTAATAGTATTTACAGATGTTGATTGGGTAGGAAGTATTGATGACAAAAAGAGAACTTATGGTGGAACATTCTTTCTTGATAAAAGACTAGTGTCTTGGACAAGCAAGAAATAGAATTGTATTTCTCAATCCACAGTAGAGGTAGAATATGTGGTAGCAACAGTTAATTGTTCTAATATTGTTTGATTTAAAGAACTATTGGTAGGTATGAAGATAGAGATCATGGATCCAATGGTCATATACTATGATAACACCAGTGCAATTAATATATCAAAGAATCCAGTGATGCATAACAAAACAAAACACATTGCTATAAAATATCATTTTTTGAGAGAATTATTACAAGATAAACAGGTAAGATTAGAATATGTGAATACTAAAGAACAAATCATAGACATATTCACTAATCCATTACCTAAGGATGCATTTTTGTATCTAAGAGGTAAGCTAAAGGCCATTCTACTATCTAAAGCTCACTAAATGAAGACTAGTGTTGCATCAACTAGAGCATGTTGAAGATCAATCAGCTGATCCAGTATTGACAAAGGGATATTGCAAATGAATTAATGCATAAGGTACATTAATATTCACTAAATATTGTCTTTGGCATGAGATGTCAAAGATGGAGAAGTTTTTTGTCATATATATCTCACAAAAAATTTATTAGTTCAAAGATGACAAAGAGGAAAATATCAAAGGTAGAAGTTTGCTAACAATGGGAAAAACTTAAGGAAGAGGGGGTTCACACTGATAGAGGGGGTATCTTGAATGAGAACCAAAATTAAACTAAGGATATGTTCCTTACTTTATTCTAGCTCTAAAATTTCATTGCATTATGACATGTTGTGTTATGATCAATGCCAAAGAGGGAGATTGTTAGAAATAATTGATTAATTGTGTATTGTCTTTGATGCTACACAAAATGTCATATCATTGCTAGTCAGTATATGTCAAACTCACTTGGGCATTGAAGATAGTTTCCTATGTCTACCAAGCATTCCAGAGTTTTCCTAGTTCAGAAGACAGTGTCTACTGAGTTCACTTGGGTGAAAAAGTAAAGTTTGCAAAAGTTGAGTATTAACTAAGCTCACTTAGTTAATGAAGGAAATGTTGGATGGAACTAGTGTTAACCAAGCTCACTTAGTTACCAAAGAAACTTTGTGAATATGTAGTGTTAACTGAGTTCACTTGGTTAACACAAAAAAAAATCATTGAATTAGTATCTATCGAGCAAGGTTAGCTAACAAGGATTTTCTTGTTTTGGCATATTGAGTTCAATTGAAATATATGTTGGTTCTGTAGACATCTAAATTTGATTACACTATTTTAGTAATCCTATTTAGTTATCTAAAAAGGGCATTATTAATTAAATTTCTATTTAATTAATCCTTTGTCATCCCCTAGTTGATTAATTTAATTAATCATCTATAGTCCTAATTGATAAATAAAATAATCTATTATTTATCAATTAAATCCTATTCTTCTATCTAATTCCAAAAATCCCCATTTATTAAATAAATCTATTTGATAAATGAAATCTTCAAATTCAAAAACCCCTAACCTATCTCTAATCCTCCATTTAGCCTAATCCACCCCATCCACCCATACTAACCAAGCTTAGCCACTAACTCACCCACCCTCATTAATGCCATCCACTTGCACATCTCTAACATCCCTAATCTAATCCTAAACCCAAGCCTAATCCACCCCCTAATGTTGTCACATTCCTTAAACAAGTTTAAGACTTTCCTAATCCAAACCAAAGTCTCCCCTCAAAAAACCCAACCACTAAGTCATGAGTGCTCTTACAAAACATAAAGACTCTTACAAGCCCACTCATGACTCTTACACCCATCTTCCACACTCTTCCCTCTTCCACACTCATTCCTCTTACATCCCTCTTACATACTGAACCCCACTCATCATGACTTTAACCAACCCTTAACCCTACCCTCTCACACTCATCCTCCTTGTGACAAGTGTCACCTTCCCATTGGTGCTAAAGAAGCACAATCCATGTGCTCCCCTTTGAGTGCATCTTAGCCCTCCTTAAGCCTTCATCCATCCTTGCATCTAAGCCCTCCATCCCTCTACCCCTTAGCCTATAAATTGAATCCCATCCCAAGCCATTTCATCAACAATCTTTGAGCTAAAGTTACCATGCTATTTTGAGAACCAAAGCCATCAATATTACCCTTATAATGCCAAATTGAGAGCTCACAAAGCTACCAATTTTCCATTACCCATCTCCATTGAAGCAACTTTTGAGCATCTTGAGCATACATCCACAGCAAAAGGACACATCTACAGAATCAAGAAAGCATGGAGTGTTTTCTCTTGTGAGGTTTGCACTTTTTGTTCTCTTTCTTTGTCTAAGCATATATGTGAATTTAGTTTTTGGTTTGTGAATGTTTACTTTATTTGTTAATGTTCTTTGCATACTGATTCTGGTTCTATAGGTTCTAGCCATCTAAGAAGATGAACATTACTTATTCTAAGTTGTATTCAATCTGACTTGAAAATGTTTAAGATATAAAGATAAGGCCAAGTTGAGGTTTGAATGTGTTGAACATATTTTTGAAGATTTGATGATGCTTAGAGGAAGAAAATTAGAAGGTTAAGCAGAATATCCTTATTGAGATGCATAGATACATTCAATCAAGAAGGATCAAGTATACAAGCCAAAATTGGGATCTGTAATCAGCAATTTAGTTGCATCAGGAATTAGGTCATCTCATTTTTACTCTCTAACTATTTTAGCAGTGATCTAAATCTCTTAACAAAGTTGGCTTAACAACTATTTGTAAATCCTCTAACAAGGTGGCATTTCTATTGAATTGTATAAAAACCTCTAAAAAGGCCACTCCTAATAGGGTGATTAAATCCTATAATAGGGTCACACCTAACAATGTATTTTGTAACCTTTAATAGGGTTGGCTCCTAAAAAGGGTCACTTCAGAAGAGTGAAAATCAATAACTAGTTGCAATTGGTGGTTTTTCCCAAATTGGGTTTCCATGTTAAAATCTTGAGTTCATGTTATTTATTTATGTGTTTGCGACTAAGTTAAAGTAATATCAATCACATATAAGATCTTAAGATTTTTATGTTAAGCATTTACTGAGCTATTTCATTATTTACCGAGTTACAACATTTCTCTTGTGTTTATTGAGTCACAATAGAGTTAAGTTTAATTTATATTGACATCTAAGGGATCTGAAATATATTTTGTGGTAACTTATTCACCCCTCCCCTCTTAGTTACTCCTCTTATATTTCCAATAGAATAAGTATGGACACAAAGTTCTATGGAAGTTCTATTTTTTAAGTGTCTATATTCATTGCATTTGGTATTCATATGAGATTAATGATTATGATTAAGAGGCAATAAATGGAAGGATTTGGAAGAGCATAGATAACTTCTTAAGAAGGAGTTGGAGAAGTTTTTTGGATGTTGATCATTGGAGGAATTTTTAGAGAAAAGAGATCAAAGTGCAAAGTTTTTTGTAGAGAAAAGAAGAGCTAGGTGAACCAAGCAGATTTGAGGAAAGAGAAAGAAAGCAGGAGTGAATCAACCAGTAAAGAGATTAGAGGAAGAAGATTGGGCACAACATAAAGGATATCTGAATAAGCATGGTAGTGATATACCTAAAATATCATTTGTATTATTACTTTCTAATCATTGTATCAAAAGAATATCTTAATAGAGTAGACCTAAAAAGTCTATGAAATCCTATATGATAACACTGATTAGTGGTGTTTATAAGTCCTTTAGAGTAGGCCACTCTTTACACAAGATCCAGGATTGATAATGTCTAGATGATATTTTGGTGTAAATTCTCTAACAAGGTCACATTAATAATGTGTATGAAAACCTTTAACAAGATTGGCTCCTACTAGAGCTCACTTAAAAAGAGTGAAAATTTTGGGTTGTTGGTCCTTGGTATTTTTACCCTTTATAGGATTTCCACATTAAAAATATTGGTGTCAAATATGTGAATGTTATTATGTTGTAGGTTGATTTACATGTTATTTTATTTTACTACAACTTGGTAACAACTAAGTTGATGTTTGGTAATAACTATGTTTAGTTATCCTATAGTAAAATAAAACATAACTGGTTCACCCACTCTAGTTATCTAATAATCAGTATCAAAGAACAAGGCTTGTAGAAACAATTTTAAAGGTGTTAGAATACTTGGAATAACTAAGAGGTTGGATGAATGAGTCATCTCTAGGTCTATATTTATAAATCAAACACTTGAAAATTCAACAAACTTAACCCAATAACTCACTGATTAAAATTGTTCACTACAATCCAGTTTGTTCGTTCAACTATAGCTCTTTTTTTATATGTGCTAACTTGCAAAAACTTATCATAATTAACAATAAACTTAAACTTATTTATAGTAAGTAGCATAAACACACAACAAATATCCACATAATGTTTGACACCAGGACTTAACCTGGAAACCCAATTTAGGAAAACCCACCAGTCACATGTCACCACTATTTCACTCTTCTAAAGTGAGCTTTGGTAGGAGCCAACAATGTTAAAGGTTACAAAACATACTATTAGATGTGATCCTATTAAAGCATGAAATCACCCTTTTAGGAGTGGCCTTGTTAGAGGAATTAAGAACATTCTATTAGAATGTCACCTTGATTAAAGGATTTACAAATGATTGTTAGGTCAACCTTATCTAAAGAATTTCACTACTACCACAATGGTTAGAAAGTAATAGAAAAGTTTTTTTTTGATAAAATACAATTCACTTTAGAAATTGAGATCTTTTTTTTCCTCAACTCTGGTTCATTGACTAGACTCCATCATTCTCATCATCTCAAATCATCTTGGTAACTCTTCAAGAAATACTTCACATAACAAACTTTTCACTTCTCCTTACAAGTGTGTCTACCACTTTCCTTTGTAAGTTTCTAGTCTAACCACCCAAAAACATAATAGATGCATTTTAAATAGGTAGCTTTGATCTTTTTCCACTTAATCATAATTTTAGATCTTAGGGTTTACAATCATATCCAAAACTTTCAATGAATCTGTCCACCTTCTTGTTCTTCTCCTCTTCTCAAAATTTCTAGAAACATATCCTAAAATATTATCCTTTGAGTTCTCAACTAATAATTTCCTTATATTAAGTAATGCATCTCATTAATCCTTATCATCAACATGTTTTTCTTATTCCAAGATTTCAACTATGTTGGCTACAAATCTTGATTCTCTCATAAACTGTTCTTTTGCTACCAATCAGTCATTATTGTGTTCTGCTTGGTCTTTAAAGGATCACTCAGTCATCACTACACAACTCAATTGATACTACCACTTAGCAATCTCTATCACTTGGCCAATAAAAATACTTGGCCAACATTGTTATGCTCAACAATGCTTGAGTTTCTTAATCTTATGCTTCAACTCATTTAGTGATCGTGCAATACTGATACTTGGTCAAGCTTATCATTATGACTTGTTTCAAATCTAAGATTCAAGAAACTACCACTTTTACTTTAGTATTGATTGAAAAACATATTATCTTGTCAAGAACTAACTTATAAAGTGGTTATTATAATCCCATCTCACTTACACATCTCAACTCAACCTTTCACTAGGTCATCTCATGATCTCTTCTTTTCAAATCCTCTTCATCAATCAAATGATATGGCATAGTGCTAGAATAAGTATATGGGAAATAAGATACTAAGAGGGGGGGAGGGGGTGAATCAAGATCTTATACTTTTAGCTTCAATACCAATAACATAAATCCACACCTAATTCATCTTATAGATCTACCATTAAAACTGAAATGATGAAACAAAAATGAAATACATCAGATTCATAAAGAGTTCAACACAACATAATGATTTGGTTACCTAGAAACACTTCAAGACGGAGGTAAAACTAGGGTGGGGATGAAACCCACAAATCTTCACTATTGTAACAATAAAGTTAACATGTTAGGGTTACAATGTTTGATCATAAAATATGATCTACCCTATGAGGGTTCTATCCTATTAAAATCTTAAGAGGCTATTAGGTCTCACCTTGTTAAAGGATTTTACACTCACAATGAAGTAAGGACTCTATTAGGAGGTTTACATAGATTTGTTAAGATCAATCTATTAAGAGATTTACCCTATCTCAATTAACAATAATTGATTTACTAGCTAACCCTTAATTTTCTCTACAAGCTAATCTCGGGTCTCCTCTCTCTTGTATCTCTAATTTGATCTCCTGATCTGGTAACTCTATTTAGTCATTCACTACTTTGATTGCTCTCTATCTACTCTATATTTGAGACTTTTTCTTCACTCCTTCATTTGCACATAAGGGTACTTTTCCTTCTCTCTCCTTGCTTCTTCATACATATGATTCTAGCATTAGAATCCTCTTTAAATAGTGATGACTTACACTTCATCATCTTTTGTCATTTCTATCCCATTTTCTAAGTGGTTGAATTACATGCCTTGGGATTATTACCTTCTATAATGACATATGATCAACTCCTTAGCTGGCTCTACAAATATTAAATATAATAGAAATGTCAATCAAAATGGTTTACATATGTCTTTGTGCCATTAGAAACTTATATGTCAAAATTAACTACTTGTTACTTGAATGCTCTAATGCTCAATCATGTAAACTTCTTGATGCTATTACTTGGCTTCTATATACCAGTTTTTTCAACACTTATTAACTTGTCAACATGAATCACCTCAACTATATTTCTTAGCTCATTCATTTTCTATGTTGCTACTAAATACTTGACAACCACTATCCTAATTGGTATAAGTATCGTATGCTCGACCTTTACTAGATAACTCGATCATAGTGATGACCTTGTAATCTTGCCTAGTAAATGACTCAATGTTTGGACACCAATCAACAACATAGGCATAGAGATCAACAATATCCCTCTTTGACATTAGTGGAAAAAACACTTTGTCATGAGTAAAATAATCAATTCTATGAAAAGTGAGTACTCCCCTTGAGACCATAATATGATCTTGTAAGATTTGATGTCTAACCTTTGATCTGCACATTGCTTCTCCTTGATTTATTCTATCATATCACCTTTTATTTTTCATATTCCTTTTTATTTTGTATCCACCTTGTGTTTGTCACTGATGGAACTTGGGGTTGTAGGGGATAATTGATACTAATAAAAATATTGTTGATGACTTGCCACAATATTGGCATAGCCTTTATTCCATCTTTCTTGTACTTGTTCCAAAGTTTGAAATTGAATCTCTAGCTTGGTAACTAGATCAATGAATCCTGGAATATATGAAAATTATGTCTCTTTCTTCAAAATTTCTTTAGTAATAGAGACCACCTTCTAAATAATCTCTATATGTGGTTCTAACTAAAGTTGAATCAACATCAACTTGTGCTTGAACTCTATATCTCTAGCCATGAGCTCGGCTAACCTCTTTTGATTGAATGCCAGTTCACTATAAGAGGATGAGCTTCAACTTGGGTTCTTGCCCAATGTAATAACATTTTCTCTAATGAGCAAGTAGTATCTTTTGTAAAGAAATCTATATCACACAATTTCAAATATAATGAATTAATGGTTTTCAAAATTATTTCTAGCTTGGTGATTAATGTAGAAAGATCAATTTGTCTATGTACAAATTCTTATGAGAATTTCTGTAGCACTTTAAGCTCCATTCTTCTCTCAGACCATTGTAATAATTTTCCATTGGTGTTTATGTCTCCTATCTAAATTTTATCAACTAAATGTATTAGTTGATCCAAAATTGTATGGTGATTGTTCAAATCTATGATCCCAAATGCATCTATAAAATTATCTTTGATAGTATGTAGTACTTGTCTTCTCTTCTACTCTCTTCTCATTTTTTCTTTCTTTTCCTTATAGCTCAACAAGGTTTGTAGCTCTTTCATCTATTCTAATGTAATATTATCCAGATCATACATAGGCAATGTAATTACCCCATCAACGTTCACTTACTCATCATCTTCCTCTCCTAAATGAGTCACATATTGAGATTGTGAGGGTGTATCACTGGGTAGTGATAATTACAATTGTTTCCCCTTTTCACTCGATCTCAACTTTTGCTGTTGTACTTGTGTATAAATCACTCGTTGCATAGGTATCACATTTTTTGGTTATGTAGCCTTTGCACTCAGCAATTGAATAAGATCTTGAGTAGCCTCTTTCTCTTTTTGTCTGACTTTATCCTCTACTAATTTAGTTCATGATTCTTTATCAAAATTTTCCTCCTTTTTAAAAATTGGCATACAATTCAATGGTGTATGATCAATTAAAACCTTGCCAAGTTTCTCAGCACTTGTATCCTCTATTACTAATGTGACATTAACATCATTAGTCTTCTTATTTTCAATTTTTGGATATTCAGCTATCTATAACAAAATTTGGTTAGTACAAAGTTTTCTTGAATCATATATTAAGCCTTGAATTTCCTCTTTAGTTAGTATATTTGGATTAGGTGGAGGGGTGTCAATGTCATTATGAATATCTTTAAATTATATGGCATCTTGACCTTCCCTCACTTCCACATATGGACTAAGAAATCCAAATACTTCTTTCCATAACCAAATACTATCTTGCTCAACTTCATGAGCTTTATTTTTTAAAACTTTACATGCCTTGTCCCTCAGCATAAACTTCTTGACAAAATATTTAAGGGCTATAGACATATGAGTCTTTCTTAAATTTGGCATAGCTTGTGCCAATATTGTCTCCTTGATTTTCTTCTTAGTAGACAATGTCCATTTCTACTTAGCATCCACTCTTTTGAATAATCCCACTAAAAATCTAGTTCCTAATTCTAGGAGTGTGCACTTGAACTTGATCATCGTGTCTATCATTGCACCTTCAAGCTTATCTTGATGATCATTACTCAAAGAATCATACTAAATGTCTTTGAATAACAAAATACTTTATGATTCTACCAATGTTTCACACACCTGATCCATAGTCATTGGAGGGAGTCTCTTCACTATTTGTAATTTTTTAGTTTCATCAAACTTTGTCTTTTCATCATCTTCCTCCTCCTCTTGTGCAATGATCATTTTTCTCTTCACTTAGCTTGAACTTCATTTGGTTTCCTCTTCTTGGATGGACTTCCTATTAATAGCTTGGTAGGGGGTTGTGCTATCTATTTTTTGGTGATGATCACCTTTCCCTTTGGCCTTTGAGGTTTCACCATTTCTTGCATGTCCTTCTTTAGTTCAGTCTATACCTTAGGTTCTATCACAACAACCTTTTTTTTCTTGGTGTCCATTAGCTTCACAATGGAAATTTATTTTCCTTTGCCTTCCTTGACCTCTATGAGTTGTCCTGACCCTTCTCTGTCTTCCTTTATTCCAACTTCAACAACCTTTCCCTTTCTTTTCTTCTTTGATGTAGGTGTGCCAGATTCAACAGTCAACTCGGCAATTACAATCTCATATGTACCAAATTGCTTGGCACTAGCATCTATGTCCTCTGTCAAAAGTGTAGTAATTATTTTAGTTACGTCATCTATATTTACTTCAAAGGGCATTGGCCTTAGCCATGCTACCCTTGGAAAAATTGTTTGTGCATACACAAAATCTATATCCACAATGAAACATACTTCATCATAATATTTTTCCACAACAAACTTTGGAATTCTCATTTTATTTTTCATCTTAACCTTGAATTCTTCAAAGTAGTTTTCCATCATTGCTTCAAAATTTTCTCCAGATCTACTTATTAAATCACTTAGCTAATCCATATCAATTCTATTCTTGTCCCATGCAACTATTCTAATGGTAGGAAAATAATTTTCTACATAGAAAAATATGCAAACTAACAAGGATCCAAACTTACAAGAGGTGTTCTTTTCTTTTCTCATTGCTTCTAGGTTATCTATAAGTTGGTGAAGTTGCAATTTGAAAAGATCATATGAATGATCCTTCTTCACAATTTTGTAGCCCAAATCCACTACTACATAGGGCATGTTGTTTAATCTACTAGATTGATAGAATTTTTGTGCAATCATATGAAAAAAAAATTCAATTAATGGGTCCTCAATTCCATCAATTGACATTCCATGACCATTTCACTTTTCCTTGGTCAAGTTTTCAATTTCATTCTTTGTTTCAGTCCTTATGCTCTTTAGTCGATCCAATGTAGGGTACCTAGTTACCCTATGAATGATTGCTTTGTTGATTTTGATTGAACCACCTTCTAACCATATTTTCATATCATGAATGTGGTTGAGCACAACCTTTATCCATCCAACTTTTAAAAAAATTGGAAATCCTAGGGAATGAGTAAGCCCTTTCTTGATAATGATCTTATATTCTTCCTTTAGAATTCCATTAGCACATAGCTTCTCATAAGCTGATCTAATTTCAAAATCTTCAATTTCTCCAACATTACATAAATAGCATGATCTTAAATCTTGTACAGTCAAGACTCTAGGTGGAATTGATGATAAAGCTATGATATCATCAACAATTATTTCAATATTAAATGAATTTCTAAAGTTGGGTGGAGGAATTTGATCATTCCAAATGATTTGTGCATAGTTATCCTTCATTTTTTCACTTCTAGATGTTATTTTGAACCAGGGTTTGAAACAACAAAAAATTGCAAATATTTTCATTGAATTTTTAACACAAAACTAAGAGTAATACTTACTTTGTTCCAAAAATTTGTTGTTAAATTGCTGTGACGCTTTTGCTTCGGTTGCTAAAATCACTTTGATCACATTGAAATCTTATTGTATTCTCTTTGATTACTTGGTGAATGCAAATGAACATTAAATTTGATAAAAAACTTCAATCTTTCATTTTAGGTCTACAATTAATGTCTTCATACTTGGTGTATGACATTTAGCTCAGTCTCCATTTTAGCTTGGTCAAGGTTACTCACTTGGCCATAGCCAATTCCTTTGGTCAATGTGCTATCTTCCTTGATCACTCATTTTGTTCTACAAGGCTTAGTCAATATAGATTGTACCATTGATGCTTGATACTTAATGACTTTATTTTTCTAATAGTTCTTAATGCATCTTTACTTATGCACATGTGAACTTTTATCACTTTTATATTAGGAACTTATGTAAAATATAATATTGAGTATACAGTTCAAACATACCTTCTTTTCTTTAGTGAGATGTGGTGTGATCACTTGATCCATTAGATTGGGTGATCACAGTCCCATCTTCTCTAGTGCTTCTAGCTCTCACTATCTATATCAATGTTTTCTTTCCTTCAATTTTGTCACTTCCATTACTTACTATTAGAGTTGGTGTTCTAGTTTTGCAATTTCCACTGATGTGTCCAACTTTGAGATAACTAAAACATATTATCTTTCCATTTAACCATCTCTTTTCATTTCCTTTGAAATGTGTTTCGATGCAATTCTCTATAATGTGTCCATATTCTCCACAATAGTGACAATTGTACCATGTATTGTAATCCCAACTATAGGAATTTCCTTTCCTTGTTGTATGAGTTTATTTTTGACATAACCAGTTTGAATTTTTCTTGAGTCTACACTCATGGGATTGATGTCCATACTTTTGACAATTATAGCAATGACCTTGGAATTTTGATACCTTTTTGGTTGAGTCATTTTTCTTTGATCTACATTCTTGTGTTTGATGTCCTTTCTTGCAATTAAAACAATTATAATTTGGTTTAGGCTTAGGAATTTGTTTACCATTTTTGCTCTTACAAATGCTGGTTGTGTGACCAATTTTCCCATAGTAAAGACATGTAGGCTTTCCTTTGGATTTTGCATTCCTTTTTTGTCCACTTTTGGATGATTCTCCTTCTTTAGTAGATGAAGATTTCTTGTTGTATCCAAGTCTAGAGGTGTCTTTTGTTCTAAGTGACTTCATCATTTCTTCAAAGTGCTTGATTGCTTCATTTAGTTTGTTCAATCTCTCCATGAGTTCATTTTCATGCCTTAACTCACTTTTCAATTTCTCATTCTGTAGTCTTAGATTTGTGATCTCCAAATCATTTCTACTTACTTCCTAATTTGCAATTACTAATTGATTTATCATATTCGAATGATTATTTGTAAGATTTTGTACTTCAAAAAATATTTCTTCAAGTCTACTAGCCATCTATATTTTGTCTTCTTCAGCCATGAGCTTCTCTTCCATTGCTTTCTTCTTTTGTTCAATTTCTTCATAAAGTGTAACTGATTGAATTTCTTGTTTTGTCTTGAGATATTTTGCTTCTTTTACTAGGGCACTATTCTTCTCTAGCAATTATGCCATTGCTTCATCATTGTTACCAATCTTTCCACTATCCAACAATCATTCTATGTCAAATTCTTTGTATTGAGTGTCATTTAGCTAAATAGCTAACTCATTTCTTCTTTTGAGGGTTTTCCTTAACTCCTCTTTTGTTGTTTCTAATTTTTTCAATGCGATCTGGATTCCAATCATCTAATTCTTAATGATTTTTCCCATATTATACACTTCCATTTCCACAATCTTATCCTCTCAAGATGTTAGGCTTCTTGACAAGAGAATTGAATTCTAATACCAATTATTGGAATAAGTATATGGGAAACAAGATATTGAGGGGGGGAGGGTGAATCGGGATCTTAAACATTTAGCTTCAAAACTAATAACATAAATCCACACCTAATTCATCTTATAGATCTACCATTAAAATTGAAATGCTAAAACATAAATAAAATACATCACATCTATAAAGAGTTCAACACATAAGACAATGATTTGGTTACCCAGAAACACTTCAAGATGAAGGTAAAATTGGGGTGGAGATGAAACCCACAAATCTTCATTATTGAAACAATAAAGTTAACTTGTTACGGTTACAATGTTTGATCATAAAATATGATCTACCTTGTGGGGGGTCTACCCTATTAAAATCTTAAGAGACTATCAGGTCTCACCTTGTTAAAAGATTTTACACTCACAATGAATTAAGGACTCTATGAGGAGGTTTACATAGATCTATCAAGACCACTCTGTTAAGAGATTTACCCTATCTCAATTAACAATAATTGATTCAATACCTAACCATTGGTTTTCTCTACAAGCTAACCTTTGGTCTCCTCTTTGTTGTATCTCTGATTTCATCTCCTGATCTAATAACTCTATTCAATCCTTCAATGCTTTGATTTCTCTTTGTCTACTCTATCTTTGAGACTTTGTCTTGACTTCTTCACATGCATATAAGGATACTTTTCCATATCTCCTCCTTCTTCTTCATACATGTGATTCTAGGGTTAGAATCCTCTTTAAATAGATGTTCTATTAAGTTTCTAGATCTTGATCAATAGCTTACACTTCATCATCTTTTGTCATTTCTATCCTATTTTCTAATTGGTTGAATTGCACACCTTGGGATTATTACCTTCTATAATGACTTGTGATCAACTCCTTAGCTAGATCTACAAATATTAAATATAATAGAAAATTTGGCCAAAATGGTTTACATGTGTGTTTGTACCATTACAAACTTATATGTCAAAACTAAACTACTTAGCACTTGAATGCTCTGACGCTCGGTCATGTAAACTTCTTCATGTTGTTACTTGGCTTCCATATACCTATTTTCTTAGCACTTAGTAACTTGTCAACATGCTTGGTCTCAACTATATTGTTTGACTCATTCATTTACTCGGTCGCTACTGAATACTTGACAATCACTATCCTATTCGGTGTAAGTATTGTATGCTCCTTCTTTACTAGATAACTTGGTCATAGAAATGACCTTGTAGTCTTTCCTAGTAAATGACTAAGTGTTTGGACACTAATAAACACCATCAGCTTATAGGTCAATAATGACACCTTACATTGTTAGTGAATGTCTCTCTAGTAGGTTTGACACTTTCTCTTACTAATAGGTTTGACATCAATGATAATATAACAATTGTTCCAATTAAGCTCTCAAAAATCTCCCTCTTTAGCATTGATAAAAACACCTTTCTAACAGCAACACCTTTCCACCTTTTCTAGTGTTCAAAAGATATGAAATATCTTCAAGTTACCATGTAATAAAAAAAGTAACACAACAACATAATTTTGCAACTGCATTGCTCCCTCTATGTTTAATAGGAAGATCTTTAGTAATATCCTTTGTTTCATTTTGATTCTCATCTAGTCTACTACTATAATAACAAGAGTCTTCAACTTTTAAGTCTTATGATCTTCATCACCCTCTTTCTTTATGTTTCTTCATCAACAAAAATCTTCATCTTTCTCCTTCAATGGTCTTCATCTCCCTCTTTAATAATAATGCCAAAGCAATCTCAGTCACCATAGCAACATCAGGTGCACTATCATACATCTTCTTCATGTAGATATCAGTAGATTCACTTGTAGGTTTTCTCCCTCTATCATCAAGCTCATCTTCAAAATTATCTCTTTACGTCATTTCACATCTTTAGAAAGATCCTAAAGTGTGATATTTTCCATCAATTTGTATGATATTCTGATAATAACATTTGATACAATGCCACATTTCTCCTTAGTTAGATTTACACAGGGGAATGACCCCTAACTTTTCTCTCAATGATTTCTTAGGTAATGCCTTCATAAATATGTCATCTATTTATTTCTTAGTATTCACATATTCAAGCCTCACTTCTTTGTGTTGAGCTAATTCTCTCAAGTAATGATACTTGATCTCAATATTATTTTGTCTTAGTATGCATCACAAGATTCTTTGAAATATTTATAGCTCTTGTATTATCACAATATATTACTACAATATTAGTAATATCTTCATTCATACCTTTTAACAATACAATGTTAAAATAATTCATTGTTGTAGTAACATATTCATCTTCTCTTTTGGATTGATAAATGTAGTTCTGCTTCTTGCTTATCTAGGAAATCGGTATCTTTCCAAGAAAGAAAGTACCTCTACTAGTGAACTTTCTATCATCAACATTTCTAGTAAAGTCTACATCAGTATATACCTTCATCTCAAATTTATAATTCTTCTTATACAATAGGCCATAATCCTTTATTCATTTCAAATTTCCCAATATCCTTTTCTTAGCCATCATGTGATTCTCTTTAGGATTAGTAGAGAATCTTGTAACTATTCCAGCTAATAATGCAATGTTACATCTACTATGAACTACATACTATAATTTTCCAATTATTGACCTGTATAATGTCTATTTGACCCTTTAGAATCATCATTCTCTAAAAATTTATGTCCAGTAGTCAGAAGAATTCCAACTAGTCTTGAGTCTTCCATACCAAAAAAAATTAGTATCTCCTTGATATATTTTGATTGTGTAATGTACATACCTTTCTTCATTTGATATACTTGTAGGCCAAAAAAGAGTTTGATATCTCTAAACATAGACATTTTAAACTCTTTCTTCATTTCATTAGCAAATAATTTATACAATTAATCTTTTCCTCCAAATATGATGTCATCCACATAAAGTTTAGCTAACAATATCTTACTCTCAGATTCATTTTTCAAATACAGATTATTGTTTTGCAAAGCCAATTTTCACCAAGGATGCATACAACTTCTCATACCATTTTCTAGGATATTGTTTCATAACATACGAATCTTTATGCAATTTACATACCATGTTTTTCTTGCTAGGTTCAATAAAAACTTCAAGTTGCTCAATGTAGATTTCCTCTTCACATATATCATTTAGAAATGCAGACTTCACATCCATTTGATAAAATTTGAAACCTTTGTAAGAAGCATATGTAGGAAAAGTTCTTACTCCTTCCAACCTTGCAAATGGTTAAAAATTTTCTCCTTAGTCAATTCCTTCTTCTTGTGCATATCCTATACAAACTAGTCTTGCCTTGTTCTTTATGACTTCATGTTTCTCATTCAACTTATTCCTGAATACCTACTTTGTTCCAATTAAATTATTGTCCTTTGGTCTTTGTACTAGTGTCCATGTCTTATTCTATTCAATTTTCTCAATCTCTTCATTCATGGCTCCAATCCAATTTTCATTTACAAGTGCATCTTTGACTGATCTAGGATCATACTCACAAAATAAACATGTATCACTCCTCAATCTTTTTCTTATCATAACTCTTGAATCCTTGTCTCCATTGATTTTATCTATTGCATGATTTCTTCTCACATGATTTTTCTAGGATAGGTTCTTTTCTTCTTTCTTGCTGATGTTTACTAGGTTCACCTAGTTCAAAATGTTCAATCACTTCCTCTTGCTGTATTTTTGTCTATATCATGTGTTAATCATTGTGATGGTTGATATTATCTACATATTACTTGGCTTCTATAGTCTAACACTTTAAATTTTGTTGTTGTTCAGTAGGACCTATTGGAGTTCTTTCTGGTAAAGAACATATTAGGTAGATTTAAACCTAATACCAAGAAACAAAGACCAGGGACAAGCCTAAGGATGAGCTAAATCCTATGTTCAGTAAGGCGAAATCTTAGTTCTAGACCAATTAACAGAGTCAACGGGACTCACTTCACTTTAGGCTCTATTAAACCAAGGGGGGCAAACCTAAGGGATCTATCTTACTAACTTGATACTCTTCTATGAAAGACTATTCCCTATAGCAGAAATGGTCAATATCTTCTATGATTTGCTGAAAAACTTCTTGATTGCAATAGCTAATCACAACCAAGGAAAGTAACAACAAACAACCCATGACCGACAATTCTAGTTCTTCAAAACATGAAATGGGAAATTGATATTCGTTAAAGCTTGATCTCTCAGCATAACCTAAGTATGCAACAATAGAGAACATGCATCCTTCAAGCTGACTAGTCCCTTATCCATTGGGCATCAACTAAACCTTAACATGCAGATGGATACCCAAAATGTACTCATACATTCAGACATATGATCTATCTATTTGACTTGCAAATATACATCAATCTTCATAACAACTCTCATACTTATGTGAAATCCTTCCAGTGTAACCTGTAATCCTATCAGTATAAACAAGCATTTACTTGGCTTCTTTGTTCCAATAGAAAATTCATCCTGATATATAAACCTTAAGGGGTTGCAACTTAGTTCAAGACCTTAGTTCTTAAGCACAGAACATTGCAAGTAACAGAAGCAGGAGATGAGAATCAGAATGAAACTAAGAAAGGTGAAACTCTTGTATTAATTTCCTTGAAAACAATACATCATCTACATATCAAAACTCAGAAAATACACAAAGAATGACTGTGTAATATAAAAAAATGCCTCAAAAGGAATACAATATGCTATTTATAACTGAAAAACACTAAGAAAATGGTATCACAACTATGAGAAAATCTCAAGAAATTGGAAATAGACTAATCTCACAATCCTCCTAAAATCTCCAAAGAATTGGAACCCTTACAATAAGTAGAATAGGAAGATATATAGGAGAGAAGATATCTCAGGAAATGTAATCTGGAATTGACATCTGTCCCACTAAAAAATCCTCAATCTAGAATTGTTGAAACTGAACTTCCTCATCTACCTACAATTGAAAACCATAAATGATGCCAAAATATTTGATATATCTCACTTAAAAATATGAAAATATCTTATGGAGAAATATCAAGAAATCATCAAACTTTACTGAGGCTCCAAAAATCTGATCCAAACATGCCACTTATACTTTGTCATGAAGATCAACTTGTGCTGATGTTGCCAAAAACATAACTACTCCCAACTGCATTAAAACCCATCAGATCATCCTTACAATTGTTAGAGAAGTCAAATTAGATGAAAATATCTCTATATCTGATTGTAATTTCATCTGCAACATTAAATTTACATTTTTCACTAAGAAGCCCCCGAAATTAGAAAACCTCTTATAGCCAATTCTAGCTGATGCCTGCACAAAATCTGATTGCAAAAATGGATAGTTCATTCTTTGTTCATTCCAAAAGTATACTACACTTCATATTTTGGACAAAAATAGCCCCTTTGAGAGCATTCTAAAGATCTGGCCTCCATGATTGAATAGAGAAATTAAAATTGAAAAATTTAAAAAGTCATATAGTATGAACTATATAAACTTTAAAAATAAATCAAATCTTTCCATTTCAAGTTCTAAGCATTCAAATCATTTGAAATTTGATTTTTAAATCATTTTCTTTCTTCCACTTATCCCTCCAATCCATAAATGCCATGTGTCAATTTTTCATTTGTTGGAATTACTTGGGCAACCCTTTTATCATTTATACATTTGAAATAATTTAAATTTAAGCCTACGATATTATGACCAAATTGTAATATCGTAGCTCATTGAGATCATCTTCCCAATGTCATGAAAAGCACTCATTTCAGAGCATCTTACCTCTTTATTCTCGGGTCTCCGATCATACGACGAAGTCAAAGCATCACGAGACATCAAAAATTTTGCCCCGATCCTATGACAAAGTCCTAAGATTGGGGACCTTTTTTTTTCCATTTACAATTTCACAAATTTGTCAGACCATCGTATAACACCAAGGCCAATCCCCTAACCATAGGACATGTCGTAACATTGTAGAGCCAATGAAGTTTCCCTACAACCTCATGACATGTCCTCTTATGTATTGCATGGTCAAAATTTTGCTAATCACTAGCCACAATGACTCACAAAGTCAGGGAACACAACATATGGCAGTTTGTCTTTGAAGACATTTAAGCTTTGTGACCCTTGGTATAAGAATAAGAAAAAACCTTGTCCCATAGTAAATGTGGGATAAACAGAAAACCCAAGCCCATATCAAAAGTGCAAGTGTTTCTCTGATGCAATGGGCATCACTAATGTCGCTCCTTTCTCTAGATGTTGAGGCTTCCTGCTCATGCACGGATTGCCCATTATGCTAGTCTACAGATGGAAACTCTACCATGTTCCCCTCTTTGCCTTTGTGTGGATTTCCTTTGTTGCATGTTGAAACTTCATTGTAGCTTCCTTGGACATGAGCTGCCCCCTTTCTAACATGTAGCCCCCCCCCCTCCATGCACGTAGATTGCCCACTTCATGCAGTGCCAAGGATCTGTCACCCCTTCAATTAATGATAATGATATATACACATACCCTTCCAAAACCAAGCAAGCATGTCCATGGTGACACTTTTCTTACACATAGACACATTAGACTAAGGGAGTCGATTTCAAACTGGCAGTTGGATTCATCTGTATTCATCTGTGGCTTCTATTTCTTGTGGATGCTATGTTTTTTGTAAACACTAGTTGGCTTCTTTTTTTGATGTGTAACTCCTTTGGTGCATGAATCTTTGTTGTAGGTGCCTTAATGCCCCTATAATCATGGGCCTTTTCTCAAAAGGTGGAGCCTCCCTTCACATTTTTTGTTGCCATCTCCCCTATTGTGTCCTGCACTCTTCCTTACACCAATGTAAACCATTGCCTCTCCATCTTCCTGCTGAGCTGTGGATAGTTGAAAAAGTTATTGCAACATCCTCTTTATTTGGAATCTTCCTCCTCTGATGTTTCCTTGGGGCTGATTTCTCCCTTCTCTTTGGATACTTGTTGTTGTGGTCTTTATTTTCTTCAGACGTGGAGCACATCTCCCATGCTACAAACTCCCTCTTAGCTACAACTTTTAGATTGAGACTACAACATGGGAGATAGTAGTTTTATGCAATTTTTCCCTTTCTCCAGATGTGGTGCTCCTCTTCAAACTCATGGACTTCAAAATTATGTAATCCCCCTTTTTCACATGGAGATTCTGCAGGCTGTGGACATTCCTTTGTAGTGAGCAAATACTGAGGGATGTGGTTTTAAAAAGTGTTGGTGTTATATCAAACCAATTATTTCTTCATAGTCTACATATCACATTTAAGCATTGACCAATTGCTATGACCAGCCAATAAATCATTCATTCCCTTAATTCAATGTTCATATCTCACAACAAAAAGGCTTCATTGTGCTTGTGGATTTACTCATGTCATCTACTAGAACATGGATTGCCTAATGGTGGATGTTTCAAATCATTTGCAGGTTTCATCCCCATTTGAGAACTTTCAAGCAACTGGCATCCTCATATTTATCCCATGATTGCATTGGAATGGAATCTGAAACATCACTTTAAAACTCCATTTTAATCATTTATGCACCATTGTGAAATTTGTGTCTAGAGGCCCGCCAACTGGCCTTAAAACTTGATTCAATCAAGTAAACAGGCCATGAAACTTGGCATGAGTGTTCAATCATACATGCTCTGCCATACTAAAATCTCTTAGCCCATGAAGAATTCCCAGTCACAATATTTTAACTGCTAAACATCCATACTTCAATTATCCTACAGGCAAACAGTGTTAAAAAATATAAACTGGGCTCGGATTTGACATTATAAACTTGGTTATAGATCACTTGGGGTTCTAAAATCCAGGGTATAGGTTCTTTGCCATGAAAAGAATATAATTCTATGGTTTGGGCTCATGAAAAATCATAGGACACATTTGGAAAGCATCTAAATTTGGCTACCTAGATTTGCGAGACAGTGATCATCAGTAAAAAGGTGTTTTTTTGCGAATGAACTGACCCCGACAAAGTGTGTAGATAGATTCATCAAGATTTGAAAACTGGCACACTCATAATATTTTTTGTATAGAACATAAGGGAACAAACCATTTGATCCCACCAATCATAGACTCAAAGATATGACATCTCGAACAGGGCTCCTGATCAACTTGCACTTCTGATTACCAATGAAACTTTAAAAATTGCAAATGGAATCACGTTTGAAAAATGATCAAATGGATTCATCATAAGCTCAAATCTAGAGTGTATAAATTCTCTAACCCCTAGAATATGATGTAAAATGAATTTTATTATTTGGGTCAACTGGTCAAAAGTTATAGCTTGTCAAATAGGGCTACCTGGAAATATGAACAATATGCAGATTTACAACAAATGCAACTGACCAACTTTGAGGGGTTCAAAACCTAGTCAAATAGATTAAAAATAACTTGAAACTTGGAACATAGGTTCTATGATATGCATACTAAACATCCTCAAAGTGATGAGTCATGAAACATAACTAGGTATAAGATATTGAAAGGAAAACATGCCCTCCTATCATTGTTTGACACTATGGCAGAAAATGCAAAATTGAAAACAACTCAAAATGGGACTTCTCAAAATGGTTCAAAATGTCAATTTATCATCATAGAACACATATGTAGGATGAATGAAGGGTTTTAGAAACATTAAACACCACTTAGGCATTAATTCAACAACCAGATACATAAGCATGAAAAGTGTTCATAGGGGCTCAAAGCAACTCAAAATTTGGAATAGGTGCTCAAAATGGGAATGCAATTTTGAGCACCAACAGTGGCTCTATCTGGGGATGCATGCCCCTTGTGGGCATGGAAAGAATTTAGATCTCTAGATGAAGCAGACCACTCAAAAACTTTCTCTGAGAAAAACTTTGAAAACAAGGAAAACTATTCTAACTATACAAGCTCGTGACCTCGGGCCACCCCAACTTCTTCAAAGTTCCTACCTCTGTCAAATACTCAAGTTTCATTATATCCCCCTGAGGTAACTAAAAATTTGACCCTCTTTTGTTTTACCCAAAACGTCAGTATTTTCGTTCACTTCGTTAGGAAAAACAAAACTATCACCATCACTTTCATAGTGCATATAAAAATATGAATTAATTTCTTCATCTTGCTCAATATGAAATTGTGAATCAACATGCTCTTGATTATAAAAATTAAATCAAGAACCATCATAGACACATGATGGATGTATACTATCAAGAGGAAACACGAAGTATTCATATTCCACTTCATTCACCAAGTTGCATATGTCAATAAAATGCAACTTACCTTGTGTATTCGAGTATGAAGGGTATGTAAAATTTGATTCCTACCTCATCATAGTGATATTACTCATTACATCATATTTATCACTCACTGAAAACTCTTAACACTAAAAAAAATGGTCAGTTACCAAATCTGAAAAACTGTTCTGAAAATGTTGATCCAAAATATGTTGATCACAAACTTTGTCTTCATCTAACATATTGTTAGAGGGAACATTGAAATCATTAGATGTATTATTACATGAACTGTCAATAATAAAAAGTAAATCAAAATCAACAATATTATTTTCAATGTTTCCCTCTTCATCTGAAGTATCAAAACACATTTCATTGCAATCACTAGCATGAGAAAACATTGAGATAGTATAAAACTTCCCCTCAAACACATCCCCTACATCTATCAAATCATCATGTGCACATACATCTGAGGCATTACTATGTGCACCTCCAAAATTTGATAAAGATCTTTCAGATTTCATATCTTTTTCCACATCAAACATTGGGGAAGTGACTTGACCAAATGAAGAAAAATTATGAGGGAGAATATAGACATCCTTAGAAGTACTTACATATTTCTGAAACTCACAAGCTAATAAGTCTGAAATTTCATCAGGGCTCAAGAAAAATTCCTCAAAAATCTTCTCCTAGCTATGATTATTATCTGGATGACATGAAGAACTCATAGCAACAGAATCATTACTACAACAATCTAAAATATCAGAATCATTATAACATTCATTTTCATCATAACAATCAACACTTCTACCATTGTTATAAACCTCCTCAAACTCATATTCACTATCACAAGACTCATTTTCAATTTCATACCCATCTTCTTCATACTGGTTGCAATCTTTTGATTCATTAAAAGCTGAATCCATCTCTTCACACTCAGAGGACAGATTATCATTATTTATGGATTCATTACATTCATCATTACCTTGAATTTTAGCACATGTATTATCATCATTAGGAGACATAATATGAACACTATCATTATCACTTTCCATCTCCCTAATGAATTTCTCAGCTTGTAAAAGCTCTCGTAACCTTATAGGTGCTAGCCAATTAACTGAATCAAGTGCTATAACATCTAGGAAAATACTTGGAAAGGAAGATTCATTTGGTCTAGAATACAAAGGCATCATATTGATTGCTGATTTAAACTTTATATAAACTTGTTGAATATTTAGATCTTGAAGATTTCCCATTTTCCCTCTGACTATACTGACAATCGTATTGTGGATTTTCTTATTCAACATAACAATATTACTAGCCACAATTTTCAAACTTTCAAAAATTGGTAAACTAACTATTATGTATTGTGCCCCGCTAAATATTTAAATTTTAAATGCTTGCCTGCCAATGGTCACTTCCCAATTTTAATGATATTTTAAAACATCCCAGAAATATAAAAAATTTGTTAAATGATCAAACCTTATGATTTATTTCTATGGGCTCGCAAGTTCGTGATCGTTGGATCAAGGCAAAATCAATGGTCAGTGCTATGTCGCTATGGAAAGTTGCACGGTCCTTCACCATAGCAACATAACGCCTTGGCGATGCATGGCACAAATGAAGTAATGGGCCCACCCTTCTCCAAGTGATATTATGGCCCATCCTTGTTGGCAGTTGTCAAGTGGGTCATAGTACAATGGTGGCGATATTTCATTGGTCCACTCAGCCAGCTCAATGTGCAGTTGTACAAATCTGTTGATCACTGTAGATCTGAGGAAAATCCATTGCAGGAACTATCTCGCTATGGAAAATTGTGAAAACTTTAACCATAGCGACATAGCACCCTTTCGCCACGTGGATCAACGGGCCCAATTTGGGAGAGGTGGTTTGATTTTTTTCTCTAGCACCAAGTTTGGATAAAGCCACTAGCACTCACTACCTCACTATCAGAAAAACTATACATCTCACCATTAGCAAGATAGTGAGGCATCGTGAAATTCATAGCAGGTGGGTCCATTTTCAATGTGACATCGCCAGATTTTTTGATGACCCACTGGGGCTCACTGAGTCGCTACCAGGAAGTTTGTGGTTTTCTCCAGTAGCGAGTTAGCGATCGACCTAAAAATAAAAAATGCGGTAGGGTTAGGAAAGGGATGCTAGGGTGGACATGGTAACTTTGCTGAGGTGTGTGCTAGGTTGTGCTGAGTTGGTTTGTGGGTCCAGAAGTTTTAAAGGGGCAAGTGTAGTGTATGGCGAGTCTTTCACTATCGTCAGATCAACATGGATCTATGGTCCTTGCTAACTCGCTATTGGAAGATGCACATTGTTTAGGTATAGTGAGTTAGCGACCTATTGACACATGGATTATGGGTCCTATTTCCTTGTGAGCTACAAAATGTAGGGCTACTTGACAGATTTTATTGTACTTTCAAGGCAATCTGATGGTGGCAGATCAATGGTCCTCACTATCTTGCTATGGAAAGGTGCTCAAAAGATATGCATAGTGAGATAGTGACTCGTTGACATGTGTCTTAGTGGGTCCAGTTAAGGCAGTAACTATTAGCAACCATTAGTTAATGTGACTGCCGCAATCAGGTTTGAGAAGATGGCATGATTAGTTAGAGAAAGGCATAGTCAACTCATGAAGATCCACAAGGTGGCAAAAGGAAATAAGCTTGTTGGTCCACATGGCTCATCCTGCTTGCAGAGTTTAGTTGACTTGCTGACTCTGCTGATTCATGCACCAAGACTGATAAGAAATTAGGTTTTGCTATGCGATTTGATCTCTGTGATCAATTCCAACCAACCCAGAATGAATGTTGAACGAGGGAGGAACACTCTACCCCCAATCCAACCATCTACTTGGTCAGAGCACAGTTATGGCACTATTTCTATCTTCTTAAGGCATTATTTGACATAGAGGATCAAATATCATTGCATCTGGATCTATACCTAGATCAAATTTTCTCCATGATTGTCCTCTACAGGACTTCAATGCAGTGGTTGTAGAATAACTACAGTTAGAGGACATCTCAATTATGCCTACAATATAAAGGCAAATTTTGTAGATTTTGTTCAGGTCGATCATTCTCTGTTGTTCTCTCTTGTTGCTCTGCAATTCCAGTGTAAAATTCCCTTTGCCTCTGAACTGTATGATTTTTGCCTTATCTCCTTCAATCATTGGTGTAAAGTGCAAGAGCTCTTTGCCTCCACTAGTGTTTTATGGAAATCAATAATCTGCATGACTATATCTCCCTGACTTATGAATGATAATATAAGTGAATCTCTCTTCTTTGTGTCATTCATCTTGGTTTTCTGATCTGCATGTGATTATTAGATTAAAGCAAGTCTGAATGTGTATATCCTTAGTTTCATTTTGGTTCAATAGTTCATAAATGGGAAGAGATTGGTGTGAACACTCTATTTTGGTGCATCGCCTCTTTAGATTAGATTAGGTAGATTTTCTTTCAAGCTCTCTTTCTCCCTTTTCCTCTCCAAGACTAGTTAGGTGCATCCTGATAGTAAGAGGAAGTCGGCCTTCTCCGGAGACTCAACCTCACAGTTCAAGTCCCACAGCTTGGAGGTTGTTTCCATGTTTCACTAGGTTGTCCTCATGCATAGGCTTTGGACAAGGGTGTGAACCTAAGTGACAACACTAACCTTAGACCTGATGTTTGAATCCATCTTAAAATAAAAAACTTCACTTCTTTCTCTAGTGCTAAAACTCACTAAATAGAGGTACTGATTTTAAGATTAAACTTTTATGAAAATGAAACTCATGAAAAGTAAAATACCTTTAGTGCTTATGCGAAAAACTTTCCTTTTCTGATTCTGGCACAAGTGTGAACATGAACTCTTTCACACACTGATGAAAATCTTGTAGAGCCACCACCTTCTTTAAAAGGAAAAATAAATCACAACTGTGATTCACTGTGAACATTCAAATTTCTTTCAACCAGCAGAAGCAACAACATTGAACCTTCAATCAAGAAAGAATTCTTTTCCAAGAAACTAATAAGAGCTTCAAATTTTCCCTACAACTAAAAGTCCTTCAACTTTTTAAATATGAAATCAACTAGGATACACTGGTACAGAGATAGAGTTGCCACTCATAAACATGACAAATAAAACAAGATTTGTTACTTGACAAATTTTCAACCAAACTTTTAATGTTAGGAAAAACACAAACCATCAAACCACTCTTATAGATTTACAATCTTGAAGAAAAGAGAACAAACCATGCTTGTTCACTCATGACTCTAAACACTACAACACTTTGAAAACATTTTTAGTTAAACTGATTGATGATGGAAAGATTAGTGACAATACAATCCTTCTTCAACCTTCAAAGCTACTATAGTCCTGGATAAAACATCACTGGGAAACACAAAACCTTGCATACAAAACTGAATATACAAAATACACTAGAGATTTTCACTCCTTATCAAGCACTTACAACTTGTTTCCCTAGCAGAGTCGCTATTTTGTTGGATTTCTTTCTGGTAAAGAACATATCAGGTAGATTTAAACCTGATACCTGTATATGAGCAATGTTAGTATGCTAATAGAAACCAAATTTAAATAAAGCTTCTACAAACTAAACAAAATTCATAAACTTCAAGATAGACTAAGATGAGCTCTCAATTGAAAATAGGAGTCATTAATGGGCTCTCTCAATGAGAAGCTCTCTTGTTGAGTGGCTTTATCTAAATGGATAGGATGTATGCTCAATATGCTTCCAAAGGCTTCAATGGATGATTGTGGATTTTTGGTGTGGATAGATGGCTTTAGTATGGATTTGGCTCTCAAAATAGCATTATAACTTTACTTCATGGATTGTGTTATTTTGCAAAGGGGAAGGATCCAATTTATAGGCAAGAGGCTTGAGGGATTGAGGGCTAAGATGCAAGGATGGGAAAAAGCTTATGGAAGGCTCAGATTGCATGAGAGGAGAGCACATGGATTGTGCTTCCTTATAGCCAATCAAGGAGTGACACATGTCACATGGTGAGAGGATGGAGGAAAGGGCAAGGATGAGTCAAAAAAGGAGGCTCAAGAGATAAAATCTTCATAAAGACCCTCATAATGACTTGTAAGAGCAATAAAAGGGCTTGTAAGAGTCATTTATGACCTAGTGGACTTCATAAAGTTTTATGGTTGAGATATTTTGAGGGTGATGAGAGCAAATTCGACTTGGACTTGATTAGAAATGTTTTAAGCTTGTTTAGGCTTGTGCAAATGATTAGAGGATGGATTAGGATGGTTTAGGATTAGCTTAAGGATAGGCAAGTGGATGGCATTTAATGAGGGTGGGTGAAGGAAGAGATATTTGTTAACTTTGGCTTGGGTTAGTAAGTTTTAACCCATGTTTAGGGAATGTGACAAGGTTAGGAGGGGATTAGGATTAGGTTTAAAGACATCTTCTAGAAGAGTCTAGATTTTGGATGAGGATAAAGACTTTCTAGAATAGTCTAGAATTTCCTAGGATGAGGATGAAGACTTTCTAGAAGAGTCTAGAACTTCTTAGGGTGAGGATAAATTAGATTTTTAGGAAATAAATAAAGTTTTATTTATTTCAAGGGTTTGGGTTGAGGAGATATTTATTAAAACTTTTTTAATAAACATGAGGATTAATATTTAATTTTAATTAAATATTTTGAGTTGGGGTTAGGGGTAGGAAATGATGAGATTAGCCTTTAATCAAAATTAAAGAAGGATTAGAAGATTTTGGAAGAGGTTATTGGTCATAAGGAAATTGGCCAATTTTTGGGCAAAAAATAAATTTTTTATTTATTTTAGGATTTTTGGTCAATTTATTAATTAAATAATTAATAAATAAGGAAATAATGTTTAAATAAGATTTAAACATTTTTGGGAGGGATTCCTTAATTAAATATTTTTAATTAAGATAAAGGGATTTAATGGCATAAAAATTAATTAATTAATTAAATAATTAATTAATTAATAAATGATGATGTCATCAGGACTTTTTCAGAAAATAAAAATACTTTATTTTCTAAAGGTTTTTAGGTGTCTACAATACCAAGAAACAAAGACCAAGGACAAGCCTAAGGATAAGCTAAATCCTATGTTTAGCAAGGCTAAATCTTAGTTCTGAACCAATTAAAAGAGTCAATAGGACTCACTTCACTTTAGGCTCTATTAAGCCAAGGTGGGCAAACCTAAGGGATCTATCTTACTTACTTGATACTCTTCTATGCAAGACTATTCCCTATAGTAGAAATGGTCAATATCTTCTATGATTTGCTGACAAACTTCCTGATTCCAGTAGCTAATCACAACAAAGGAAAGTAACAACAAACAACCCATGACTGACAATTCTAGTTCTTCAAAACATGAAATGGGAAATTGATATTAATTAAAGCTTGATCTCTCAGCATAACTCGGGTATGCAACAATAGAGAATATGCATCCTTCAAGCTTACCAGTCCCTTATCCATTGGACATCAACTAAACCTTAACATGCAAATGGATACCCAAAATGTACTCATACAATCAAACATATGATCTATCTATTTGACTTGCAAATAGACATCAATCTTCATAACAATTCTCATACTTATGTGAAATCCTTCTAGTGTAACCTGTAATCCTATCAGTATAAACAATCATTTAATTGGCTTGTTTGTTCCAACAGAAAATTCATCCTAATAAACCACCTTAAGGGGTTGCAACTGAGTTCAAGACCTTAGTTCTTAAGCACAGAACATTGCAAGTAATAGAAGTAGGAGATGAGAATCAGAATGAAACTAAGAAAGGTGAAACTCTTGTATTAATTTCCTTGAAAACAATACAACATCTGCATATCAAAACTAAGAAAGTACATAAAGAATGGCTGTGTAATATTAAAAATGTCTCAAAAGGAATACAATATGTCATTCATAACTAAAGAACATTGAGAAAATGGTATCACAACTATGAGAAAATCTCAAGAAATTGGAAACAGACTAATCTCACAATCTTCCTAAAATCTCCAAAGAATTGGAACCCTTACAATAAGAAGAAGAGGAAGATATATAGGAGAGAAGATATCTCAGGAAATGTAATCTGGAATTGACATCTGTCCCACTAAAAAATCCTCACTCTAGAATTGCTGAAACTGAACTTCCTCATCTACCTACAATTGAAAACCATAAATGATGCCAAAATATTTGATATATCTCACTTAAAAATATGCAAATATCTCATGGAGAAATATCAAGAAATCATCAAACTATACTGAGGCTCCAAAAATTTGATCCAAACATGTCACTTATACTTTGCCATGAAGATCAACTTGTGCTGATGTTGCCAAAAACATAACTGCTCCCAACTGCATTAAAAACCATTAGATCATCCTTACAATTGTTGAAGAAGTCAAATTAGATGAAAATATCTATATATCTGATTGTAATTTCATCTACAACATTAAATTTAAATTTTTCACTAAGAAGCCCCCAAAATTAGAAAACCTCTTGTAGCTAGTTCTAGTTGATGCCTGCACAAAATCTGATTGCAAAAATGGATAGTTCATTCTTTGTTGGTTCCAACGGTATACTACACTTCATATTTTGGAAGAAAATAGCCCCTTTGAGAGCATTCTAAAGATCTGGCCTGCATGATTGAATAGAGCAATTAAAATTGAAAATTTTAAAAAGTCATATAGTATGAACTATATAAACTTTAAAAATAAATCAAATCTTTCCATTTGAAGTTCTAAGCATTCAAATTATTTGAAATTTTATTTTTAAATCATTTTCTTTCTTCCACTTATCCCTCCAATCCATTTATGCCATGTGTTAATTTTTCATTTGTTGGAATGCACCCGGGCAACCCTTTTATCATTTATGCATTTGAAATATTTTATATTTAAGCCTACAATATTTCAACCAAATTGTAACATCGTAGCTCATTTAGATCATCTTCCTAATGTCACGACAAGCAATCATTTCAGAGCATCTTACCACTTTATTCTCGAGTCTCTGATCATATGACGAAGTTGAAGCATCGCAAGACATCAAAAATTTTGCCCCGATCCTACGACAAAGTTGTAAGATCAAGGACCTTTGTTTTTCCATTTACGATTTCATGAATTTTTCAGACCATCATATAACACCAAGGCCAGTCCCCCAACCACATGACATGTCGTAACATCGCAAAGCCAATGAAGTTTCCCTACGACCTCACAACATATCCTCTTATGTATCACATGGTCAAAATTTTGCTAACCACTAGCCACAATGACTCACAAAGTTAGGGAACACAACATATGGAAGTGAGTCTTTAAAAACATTTAAGTTTTGTGTCCCTTGGTATAAGAATAATAAAAAAGCCTATCCAATAGTAAATGTGGGATAAACAGAAAACCTGAGCCCATATCAAAAGTGCAGGTGTTTCTCTGATGCAGTGGGCATCACTAATGTCACCCCTTTCTCTGGATGTTGAGGCTTCCAACTCACGTGTAGATTGCCTATTACACTAGTCTATAGATGGAAACTCTGTCAAGTTCCCCTTTTTGCCTTTGTGTTGATGTCCTCTGTTGCATGTTAAAACTTCACTGCAGCTTCCTTGGATGTGAGTTGCCCTCTTTCTAACACATAGGCCCCCACCCATGCATGTAGATTGCCCACTTCATGCAATGCCAAGGATATGTCACCCCTGTAGTTAATGATAATGATATATACACATACCCTTCCAACACCAAGCAAGCATGTCCATGGTGACTCTTTTCTTACACATATACACATTAGACTAAGGGAGTCAATTTCAAACTGGTAGTAGGATTCATCTGTATTCATCTGTGGCTTCTATTTCTTGTGGATGCTATGCTTTTTGTAAACACTAGCTAGCTTCTTGCTTTGATGTGTAACTCCTTCGGTGCATGAATCTTTGTTGTGGGTTCCTTAATGCCCCTATAATCATGGGCCTCTACTCAAAAGGTGGAGCCTCCCTTCACATTTTTTGTTTCCAGCTCCCCTGCTATGGCTCGTACCCTTCCTTGTGCCAACGTTAACCATTGCCTCTCCATCTTCCTGCTGAGTTGTGGATAGTTGAAAATGTTACTGAGGGATGTAGTTTTAAAAAGTGTTGGTGTTATATCAAACCAATTATTTCCTCACAGTCTACACATCACATTTAAGCATTCACCAATTGCTACACCCAGCCGATAAATAATTCATTCCCTTAGTTCAATGTTCATATCTCACAACAAAAAGGCTTCATTGTGCTTGTGGATTTACTCATGTCATCTGCCAGAATGTGGATTGCCTGATGGTGGATGTTTCAAATCATCTGCAGGTTTCATCTCCATTTGAGAACTTTCAAACAAATGACATCCTCATATTTATCCCATGATTGTATTATAATGAATAGAATCTGGAACATCACTTTAAAACTCCATTTTAATCATGTCTGCACCATTGTGAAATTTGTGTCTGGAGGCCTGCTAGCTGGCCTTAAAAACTAATTCAATCAAGTAACTAGGCCATGAAAATTGGCATGAGTGTTCAATCATACATGCTCTACCATACTAAAAATTCTTAGCCCATGAAAAATTCCCAGTCAAAATATTTTAACTGTCGAACTTCCATACTTCAATTATCCTGCAAGAAAACCATGTTAAAAAACATAAACTGGGCTTGGATTTGGCAATATAAACTTGGTTATTGATCACTTGGGGTTCTAAAAGCCAAGGTATAGGTTCTTTGCCATGAAGAGAATATAATTCTTTAGTTTGGGCTCATGATGAATCACAAGACGTATTTTGCAAGCATCTGAAGTTGGCTACTTGGATTTGCAGGACAGTGATCATCAGTAAAAAGGTGTTTTTTGCAAAGGAACTGACCCCGACAAAGTGTGCAAATAGTTTCGTCAAGACTTGAAAATTGGCACAATCATAATATTTTTGGTATAGAACATAGGGGAACAAACCATTTGATCCCACCAATCATAGACTCAAAGATATGACATCTCGAATAGGGCTCTCGATCAACTTGCACTTCTAATTACCAGTGAAACTTTAAAAATTGTAAATGGAATCACGTTTGAAAACTGATCAAATGGATTCATCATAAGCTCAAATCTAGAGTGTATAAATTCTCTAACACCTAGAAAATGATGCAAAAGGAATTTTATTATTTGGGTGAACTGGTCAAAAGTTATAGCTTTTCAAATAGGGCTACTCGAAAATATGAACAATATGCAGATTTACAACAAATGCAACTGACCAACTTTGAGGGGTTCGAAACCTAGTCAAATGGATTCAAAATGACTTGAAACTTGGAACATAGGTTCTCTAATATTCATAATAAATGTCCTTAAAGTAGTGAGTCATGAAACATAACTAGGTAAAAGATATTCAAAGGCAAACATGCCCTTCTGTCATTGTTTGACACTTAGGCAGAAAATGCAAAACTGAAAACAACTCAAAATGGGACTTCGCAGAATGGTTCAAAATGTCAATTTATCATCATAGAACACATATTAAGGCTGAATCAAGGGTTTTAGAAAAATAAAACACCACTTAGGCATTAATTCAATAATCGGGTACATAAGCATGAAAAGCATTCATAGGGGCTCAAAGCAACTCAAAATTCAGAATAGGTGCTCAAAATGGGAATGCAATTTTTTGCATCAATAGGGCCTTTCTGCTGTTACTTAGTAGTATTCCCATTTTGTATTTCCTTAGCTAGTATATTAGGTTCAATAATATTTTTAGGTTCTCCTTCATAGATATATACAAAATTTCTATAGTCTTTAAGTTCTTTCTTGCATTCCACCTCATATTCTCTACAAATTCATCAAATCTAATGTTTGCACTTTCCACAACCTTTTTATTGTTAGAATTCATATATTTGGATGACTTACTCTTTGTCAAATAACCTAGGAATATACCTTCATCACTTTTAGCATCAAGCTTTGCATTCCTTGAATCTTTTAGAATATAACATTTTCTTCCAAAAAATTTGAAATAATTTACATTAGGTGCATGTCCAAACCATAAATCAAAAGGTGTTTTTTTATACCTTTTCTTGACTTGTACTATGTTTAGTGTGTAGACTGCAATGCTGACAACTTCTCTCTAATCCTTTAATGAAACATTCTTCTTTTAGAAGGTAAAGTCCACCAAGATAATTGAGAAGGGGGGGTGAATCAATTATCCAACTATTAAAAAATTTATAAAACTTATTAATTCTTAACCATATGAGTAATACAACTAGCAACCATAAGAAGATACTCATACACAATAACACCATATATGTTAACTAGGGAAACCCTTGATTAGAGGGAAAACCGCGGTGGGGATGGTACCCAAAAAATAATGTACTAATATAAAATATCATTATAAGAGGATGGAATCTATGAGGAGCCAATGAAATACATTTAGTGGAGATTTTGAATCCTTATTAGGAGATTCTAAACCTGTTAGGAGTTGTAGAAGGCAAATGGACCCAGTGTCCAAATAGCTTCAGGGGAAAGACCATCAAACTCACTATCCAACTAGTTTATGTATTATTCCTTATGGAATAATAGAAATGAATAAACCTTAGCTCCTTCTCTATCCTCTTGTCCAGACCAAACCTCTTCTGATCTTAATACCAGATCACCAACTTCACATCTAATAATCCCTTGGATCGTGTACTCACATTTACCAAATACTCTTCTCTTTCTCATTTGATAAAACTTGGTACATACACACAAGGAAAATAACCTTCCTTTATACTATGTCCAAAAAATAATTCCTTGATTTGGCATTGAGGCTTTCCCAATTAGTTATAATAGGACCTCATTAAGATATTACAAAATATTATGTCTTTTCTTAATTAAAAATCACTTTTGGCTTACAATTCTCACACGTGCAATATATGTCCTTTTGTATTTGCTGATGTTATCACAATTCTTTCTTCTATCATAGCCTAACTACTCTCATTCTGATTCTATCCTAGTTAAGAGATACAAATCAATCATCAGAAACCGCTTATCAAGTACTCTATCTTCTTATTGTCTTCCATAAATCTTTAATAACTTCTTCATGTCTTTGATTCTTTGTATTCACACTTATCCACATCATCAAGATACAATGTACAATACATCCTCAACTGCACTTGACCTAATCATCAATACATAGTCCATAGAACCTTGTTCTTTGTCAACTACTCTACTACTCTTTCACAGAAACAATACTATGCTAACATCTATGACAAACATAGTCATGAATGCAACATGTCAATCATGTACATACTCTCTCCAATTCCTAGGATACTCCCTCAAAGGAATGCCATCAGCATTCATGCTAACATCTTCTCCATCATCATATTCTTGTACAATCCATTATAGATCTATTCCTTCTCTCAGCTATACCATTTTATGGTGGATTTCTAGGTGCATATGTCTAACTTTTGATTCCTCTATCATTACACAATATGTTAAATTCTCTAGATATGAACTCTCCACTGCTATCTAATCTCAAGAATTTTAGACTCATACTTGTTTCCTTCTCCACTATAGCCAAATAACACTTAAATTTTTGAAAAGCATTGGATTTTTCTTCAAGAAAAATTATAGTCATCATTCTAGAGAAGCCATGAATAAGTAAGATAAAGTACTTATCTCTATAGTAACTTTTCACTCTAATAGGACCAGACAAATCAGTATGAAGTAATTCCAAAATATCATCAGAAAAGGAAGTTTTTCTCTTGAAACTAGACTTAGTCATTTTTCCTAATTGGAATTTTTTGTGCATCACCTTATTTGGTTTAGTCAATCTTGGAAATCCTCTTACTTCTCTTTTCTTACTAATCTCAATCAAATTGTCAAAATTTACATGACAACTTCTTATGCCATAGCCAAAAATCTTCATATTGTGCAAATAAGGATGTATCCTCAAATGGGTCTATATAGAAAAAATTACCTCATTTTTTCTATCCACTTCCAATTAGTTCACCAATAGCATCATAAGTCTTTGCCTTCTTGTTTATAAATTCAACCATGTAGCCAGAACTGATAAACTATGCCACACTCAACAAGTTATAATTGAGACCATCAACCCAATATGCATTATCACATTTGATATTGTCATTCAAAATAATTTATCCTTTACCTTTCACACAACATGGTGCATCATTTATAAATTTAACACTATTACCATTGTATTGAATCAACCTTTCAAAATTACTTCTATCACCAGTCATATGGTGTGAGCATCCACTATCAATTATACATTTGTCAATTATAAAAGTCTTTTAACATCTCTTATCTTCATTAGAATCATCATTCATAGCAACATACACAACATCTTCATCATTTTCATTAGCACCACTACCATAAATTTCTTTAGTAATGTAACAAGATTTCTTACCTTTTCTTATATAGTCTCTATTACCTTTGTCATCTCTAGTATCTCTCTTATCTCGATATCTATTGTCCTTCCTCTCATCCTTATCTTCTCTATCAGGACTCCTTACAACAATATGACCAACATTATTGCATGTGAAATAGATAATAGGAATTTTACCTTTGTATTTACCTTTTCCTCTAGTTAGCCTCTTAGCCAATAACACCTCAAGTTCATCAAGTTCTTCATCTAAGTCACTTTCAATATTCACATGTTTTATTTTCTTCTCCTTTCTATAACCATCAAGAGTCAATTTTTCTTTGAAAGAAAATCAACATTAGTAAGGGAGTAATTATCAAAATTATCAAACTCAAAATTTGTGAGTATACCAACTAGACTATTGAATGTGAGATCATTACTAGGTGTGCATCTCTACTCTTTTATTGTATACGCTCAAATAGCATAAACATGAAGTAGAGTTCTCAATACCTTTCTAGTCACTGTATCCTAAGATATTTTGGCTCCAGAACTCTTGATAACATTCACAACTTCTTTGAGTAATGTAACATATTGTGCTATATTCTCTCCATCATTCATTCTCATGTCATCAAAATTTCCTCTTAGACTTTCTACCTTAGCTCTCATCACATTTGTGTCTCCTCCATGAATTAGTGCCAGCTTGTCCCATACTTGTTTTTCTTTCACACAATATTTTACTTCATCAAATTCATAATGGCTTAGGAAAGATGCAAGCTCAATCATCATTTGGTTTTGTTCCATCTTCTCTTTCATCTGCTTAATAGTCATCAATCTGGAAAATTCAATGTAATTATTTTCAAGATAGTAAAGTGTAGAATCTCCAATACCTTATAGATGAAACTTCATCAGCCTTTTCCATGTAGAAAAATTCTCCTTTCTTAGCTTAGGTATCTCTCTTATACATCTTGATCTTTAGCTTTAAGTCCTTCAAACTTTCACACAAGCACCAAGCACTATGATACCAATTGTTAGAATATTTGGAATAATTGGGGAGGGGTGGGGGGTTGTGAATCAATTATCCCTAGTTATAGATGTATAAACCAAACACTTGAAAATTAAACAAAATTAACCCAATAACTCACTAACTAAAAGTGTTCAATATAATCCAACATATTCATTTTATTATAGCTCTATCTTCTATATGTACTGACTTGCAAAACCTTATCACAATTAAAAATAAACTCAAACTTAAAATAGTAAGTAGCACAAACACACAAAAAACATATACATAATGTTTGACACCAGGATATAATGGTGAAACCCAATTGAGGAAAAACTACCAATAACATGCTATCGCTTTTTCACTCTTCTAAAGTGAGATTTTTTAGGAGCCAACCCTTTTAAAGATTACAAAACAAACTATTAAGTATGACCTTATTAAAGGATTTAACCACCCTATTAAGAGTGGCCTTGTTATAACACTAAAGAAAATTCCATTAGAATGTCACCTTGATTAAAAGATTTACAAATGACTATTAGGTCAATCTTATCAAAAGGATTTCACTACTGCCACAATGGTTAGAAAGTAACAACAAAGTTTTGATCTAATAACATATAACTTACTTTGCAAATTCAAATCTTTTTTCAGCTCAACTCTAGTTTGTTGGCTAGACTCCATCTTTCTCATCATCTCAGATTTTCTTGGCAACTCTTCAAGCAATCCTTCACATTAAAAAATTTTCACTTCTCCTTGCAATTTTGTATACCACATGTCTTCACAAGTTTCTAGTCCAACCACTCAAGAATATAGCATATGCCTCCTTAAATAGGTATATTTTTTCTTTTTCCACTTAATCACAATCATAGATCTTAGGGTTTATGATCATATCCAAAACATTCAATGAATTTTTTAACCTTCTTGTTCTTCTCCTCAAATATTAGCCTTTGATCACCCAACTAATCTATTCTTTGCATTAAATAATACATCTCATCAATCCTTATTGTCAACACATTTTTTTATTCTAAGATTTCAACTATGTTAGCTACAAATATTGATTATGTCATAAGCTTTTATTTTTCTATCACTTAGACATGACTATGTTCTTCTGCTCAGTCTTCACTAGATCACTCGATCATCACTAAATTTTCTTGCTTGGTCATTACTGTATAACTTGGTTGATACTATCATCCAACCAATATAGATACTCAACCAACATTACTATGCTTGGCAATGCTTAAGTTCCTTAATCTTCTTCTTCAACTCCTTCAGTGACCATCCAACACTGATACTCGGTCAAGCTTGTCATTATGACTTGGTTCAACTTTGAGCTTCAACCAACTATCACCTTCACTTCGTGTATTGGTTAAACAATAAATTATCTTATTAAGTACCAACTCATCAAGTTCCCATTTTAATTCCATCTCACTTACACATCTCAACTCAACCTTTCACTAGGTCATCTCATGATCTCTTCTTTTCAAATCCTCTTCATCAATCAAATGATATGACACTCTATACTATTATTGAATGTCTCTCTAGTAGGTTTGAAACTTTCTCTTACCAATAAGTTTGACATCAATGACAATATAACAAATTTCTAATTATTCTCTCCACAATTTTAGCTCCAACAAAAGGAAGTTGAGCTAAAGATCACAAGATGTATAAGAGAGAGGTACCAAAGTTGAACAAGGAAAATTTCTCATCATACCAAGATAGATTAAGGTTACATTTATCTAGAATTGGAGATAATATTAATCACTATTTGGATCATGAATATGTTTCACCTCCTACTCCTATAATAGTGTAACAAATGACTGAGAAGAGGAATCACAATAGCTTGATGATTGAGATTTTGTATGCTCTCAATAATGTCAAGTTTGATGAAATCAATAACTACACCATTGCTAAATAGATGTGGGAAAAATTAATCCTTGTACATGGTGAAGATCCAAATGTAACAAGAGATAAAGTTGAAATTCTTAGTGGCAACTATGATAACATTAGAATGAAAGGAGGTAAAAAAAAATGCATAATATGTGAATCAAATCAAAGAAGTTGTGAGTGTAATCAAAGTTGTTGGAGCAGTTATTAGTGAGCCTTAAATTTTAATCTAACCCCTTAGGAATCTTCTAATTTTTTATGTTATCAAAGTATCTACAATTCAAAAAGTGAGAGCCATGCCTGGTAATGTTTTCACACTTGAAATTTTAGTTGGTTGGTTGACTACATTCGAATTGAGAAATTTTGACAATAGTATGGTTATAGTTGGAAATTCTTTTAAATCTTGACTTACCATTGGAAGTTCCAAAAATGAAAATAAAAGTAAAGAAGAAAGTGAATCTGAATATGAGGATGGTCTAGATGAACTCGAAGCATTTCTTGAAAGAATATTGTCAAGAGGTAAAGGTAAATACAAAGGTAAACTACCCCTAATTTGTTTTAATTGTAATGTATTGGCTCTTGATTTGGTATAATTTTAAATACCTTTTGAGAATGCAAAAAATACCTAAGGATTAGATAATAACTATGACATATATTCCCATGCAAGCAAATAGGACCAACTAACAAGTCTTTACAATCTTGTTCCCTTTGAATTATGAAGATTCAAGTGGTAGTACCTCAGAGTTTATTATTACTTTTGTTAATGACAATATTCACCATAAAATACTATATAGTAGAGATTTTCCTTCAATTCTTCTAATTTAGATTCTAGGTGAGGGATGCAAAATAGCTAACTCCCCATACCCTACACCTTTTTGAATCAAGTACATGCTAGCTTTCTAGATCTATAAATAAGATAAAAGATACTAAAGGTTTGATTTATGAATTTGGATATTATGTAACCTTACAAAGCTGTCCAACATTAATTTATGATTAGTGCTTTATCCATTTGGGTTAGTTACTCGCAAAATATGATACATTACAATAGATCTATTTTCTCACTTCATGAAAATTAAATCAATACTCATTTTAGAATTTCATACTTATAAAAATCTCCCTATGATATCTTCAATTCTCTTAAGTCATATCAAAAATTTACAAAATATTTTTTTTATTAACAACAAAATATGAGACAAGATATAATTCAAAATGAATTATAAATAAAATTTGAAGTGCTTGTCATTGAATTTTCATAAAAGTGAAAGATAACACAAAAATAGACAAGACCTTAATTAGGCAACCATTTCTTTCTTCATTTGTATTAATTTTCTTTAAATAACACAACCCAAGTGTCAAATTTGGTGAAAACAAATTGACTCAAGATAGTAAGAACACACTACGACTCTAAATTTCCATTAAAATAAACTAGACAGGATATTTTTTGCTACATAATAGTGAACTAACCTTATAAAACATGAACATAACATGCGTTCCTTTTCAAAACTTGGACCCTCTCTAGCCTTCAGAAATCATTTAAATAGATGAGATGCAACAAGATTCAACTAGACACATGTAACATTTTCATTTGACATTTACAACTTGTTACTGTATCATCTTAAAATGGAAGCACTTCCATGATAAGAACATTTAGCCCTCTAAGTAAGTGGTCTGGGGTCATGTAAAGAACCATGAATAGGTCTTTGCATGGATCTAGCTATTTCCCACTTGTTTTTCTTTTCTCCCCTATTTACGGCCTCTTTCAGACAACTTTCTCTAAGAAACTAAAGATTTTGACTTTCTAGGTCAATGACGACCTGATGGATCAAGGCCAACCTTGACTCTGACCTAGGGTATAGTTGACCTTGACCCTAACCCCAGGTCCAAATTTTAAGTTCTAGAGGTTTTAGGATATTAGGTTTTGAAAAGTTTCATTTTCTCACTTTTGGGTCGACCATTTTGGATTTCAGAATGGTAAACTCTTAAATTGCATTTAATCTAAGTCTATTTCTAGGGGCTTAGATTAATTGATATTTAATTCTCCAATGTCAACCTCTCTAGAAGTTTGCACTCTAGATCACTATATAAGGAAGCATCCTCCTCTCATTTTCTCTAATAGAACGTAACATAAGAGGAGGATAAGATAATAAAAGAGGAGATATTATATTAGATGATCCATTACCAAGTATGCAACTTCAACCATTCAATCATTCAAGATGCAATTCATCAAGGAGATCCATTGTCATCCATTGAAGGATTCAATCTCTATGGAGCCCTCTTGTTGAATATTTCTCCATACACATTCATTCAAGCCTCTTCCTATGCTAAGATCCATTCAATATTGATTCTGAAGATCTAATGCCATTGATTTGAGATATCCTACATTCATTTGGAGCATCCCTACTTGTGGATTCAAGGATTTGAATCCTCCACAAGGATTTCAACATAAGAAATGTGAATAGTTCCATTTATTTTGTTTATACATATTGCAATTTCAATTACATTTCATGGTTGATTCCAACTAGGGTTTGTCCAAGGCAAACCCCCCATCCAAACAAAAAAACCATTTTTCTTGTAGGTATAGGTATAAGACAATAAATTGAAGTTTAAATCTAGATACCCTTTTTGACAAACCTTCAAGATTCATAAATAGAATTTATGTCACAGTAGTACAGATCAAGGTCAGAAATAAAGGGGTAAGATTGTGCCCCGCTATTTGGGTCAAGGTTGACCTACCCTCAAAAAGACAAAAAAATTTTGGGTTTTCTCTGTCTACAGAATTCCTCAAAACTGTGCACAAACATCAAAAATAGGAATTTTCTAGATTTTCCTACTTTGAGGTTAGTATTTTCCTTCTATTCATTTTAAGATTTCAAGTGCATACTTTCTATAGTAGATTATAGGATTTCCTTATTTCTTCATATTCTCCATCATTTGATTCATTTGCGCCTTGATCACTTCTTTCTGATTAATCAATTTGAATCTTTCCTTTTGGGAATTTGGGTCAAGCATAGGTCCTATATTCCTCCTCTTACATCATATATCACAACCCATTCATTTTTATCCAATTCATTTTGGTGAACCCAACATGCTTACCCTCTTTTCTTTTGTGGAATTAGATTCGTATTGTGTTTTATGGTGTTATATTTCCTTTTATATTATTTTTTTGGTGTTATATTTGTCTTTTATGTTGAATCTTGCATGCTAATTAGATTTCTTGCATCTATATTTTAAAACTACAAAAATTTTGCAAAATCTCTTTCAAAATACAAAAATATTCTTACTTTATGTTTCCTTAGTTTAGTTCATTTGCATTGCATTGGTGTATGAGCTTTACTACTTCTAGTCCTACTTATAATATTTTGGGTAGATGAAGTCATAGACTTATGGTTGTTTTTTATCTTGAGTCTTCCTCTCCTTTCCTTAGGATCCTGGATGATGATTTGATTATTCATGATTCCAATCCTATTATGGAGCAAAACTCTTCTCACTCATCTCATGATGAGGATGATTCTTTAAGAGTTCCTCCTGAACAAGTCCAAAAAAATTCAATTGAGCTTGATAAAATGGATAATTGGCTCATTCAATAAAACCATAATCATGATTCTATTCAAGATATAGAGGCTCTTAAGAAAGTTCTTCGTGATAGTGATCAAGGCGTTAATCTCTTGTGTGGTATTACTCACCTTGTGCATTCAAATGTTAAACCTTTAGCTCAAGAAGCTCAAGATTTAGGGTTGATTCCTCCTGTCACTAGTGTAGAACCTTATTTTGTTCCTTTACCTAGTATTCTTACCTATACTCCTTCTTTGTTGACTATGATGGTTCCCCCTATTCCTATGAGTGTTCCTCCTATGTCCCTTCCTACATCACAACCTTCTTATCATAATGTTCCTTTTACTTATTCTAATCCTCTACCAACTATAGTTCCAAGTGTTTCTCTAGTTGTATCTTCCATTCTTGCAACATCATACACTTTACCTAGTGTTTCTAATGTTTTTGTTCCTCCTATTTCTTCTAATGACTCAACAATTATCAATTTGGCTCAAACTATGTCATCTATACAACAACTTGCATCCTTGACTTAAACAAGTTTAGTATTCCTATGTGTGACATGGGAAGTCCTTTTTCCTAAGATATCATATGTATCTCATTCCTCATCAAGATGATATGCTTCATCTTGAGAATTATAATGGTAAGGGAGACCCTATTGATCATGTTAAAACATTTCAAATCCTTTGTAGTGATTATGTTTATGATCATAGGATTTGAGCTAAGTTTTTTGCTAGAATCTTTCATGACAAGGCCTTACAATGGTTTTGTTTCTTGCCTCTTTATTCTATTAATTCATTTCCACAACTTTCCAATGCTTTTATTCAACAATTTCAAAAAAGCATTGGCCTACAAGTGTCTTTGACTAATTTGATGCATTGTAAACAAAGTGTTAAGAAAAATTTGAATGAATTTATTGGTAGATTTAAGCATTTACATGCTTAGATTTCCTATCCTATTCCTAATATTGATATTCAACATATGTTTATTTCAAATTTTCAAAAAGATATTATAGATGAAATTATGCTTACTAAATTTACCTATTTTCAACAACATTGTATAGTGCTTCATCATTATCAATTAAAAGTGAGTCAATTTGAGAGAAACACTCCAATGGCTCCTGTTCCTATTGATAAAAATGATGTTGCTCCTAATTCCAACAAATTTCAAAAATTTAACAACTATGTCTATTGGAAAAAATTGATTAATTGTGTATTGTCTTTGATGTTATACAAAATGTCATATCATTGCCAATCAATGTATGTCAAGCTCACTTTGGCATTGAAGATAGTTTCCTATGTCTGTTGAGCATTCCAGAGTTTTTGTAATTTAGAAGACAATGTCTATTAAGTTCAATCAAGCAAAAAAGTAAAGTTTGCAAAAGTTGAGTGTTAACTGAGCCCACTAGGTTAATGAAGGACATGTTGGATGGAACTAGTGTTAACCAAGCTCACTCAGTTACCAAAGGAACTTTGTGAATATGCAATGTTAACCAAGTTCACTTGGTTAACAGAATAAAATATCTTTGAATTATTATCTATCATGCAGGGTCAGCTAATAAAGAATTTTCTTATTTTGGCATATTGAGTTAAATAGTTGTTTTTGTTGGTTCTAGCCGACTGAGAAGATGAATATTAATTATTTTAAGTTATATTCAAGTCAACTTCATAATGTATAAAATATAAATACAAGGTCAAGTTGAGGATTGAATATGTGGAACAATAATTGAAGATTTGATGATGCTTAAAGGAAGTGAATTAGAAGGATAAGTAGAATATTCTTGTTGAGATGAAAAGATACATTCAATCAGGAAGGATCAAGTAAACAAGATAGAATTGATATTTGTAATAAGAAATTAAAATGCATTAGAAATTAGGTCATCTCATTGTTACTCTCTAATCATTGTAGTAGTGATCTAAATCTCTTAGCAGAGTTGACTTAACCTATTTGTAAATCCTCTAACAAGGTGGCATTTCTATTAAATTGTCTAAAAACCTCTAACAAGGCCACTCCTAATAGGTTTATTAAATCCTCTAATAGGGTCACACCTAACAATGTGTTTTGTAACCTTAATAGGATTGGCTCCTAACAGGGTTCGCTTTAGAAGAGTGAAAATCAGTAACTAGTTGCAATTGGTGGTTTTTCCCAGATTAGGTTTCCACGTTAAAATCTTAGTGTCAATTGTGTTCATACTATTTATTTTATGTGTTTGAAACTAAGTTAAAGTAACATCAATCATAGATAATATCTTAAGATTTTCATGTTAAATATTTATTAAGTTATTTCAATGTTTACCGAGTTAAAACATTTGTCTTGTGTGTTTACCGAGTTACAATAGAGTTCAGTTTTCATTTATATTGACATATAAGAGATTGGGGATTTAATTTGTGTAATTTATTCATCCCTCCCCTCTCAATTACTCCTCTTATATTTCAAACAATTGGCATCAGAGCTCTTAGTGCTTGCAAAGAAGGTTTCAAGGAACAAAGCTAAAGATCAAGATGTCTTACAAAAGAGAGATTCCCAAGTTGAACTGAGACAACTTTGCAACATGGCAAGGACTTATAAGGTTACATTTGGCAACTATCAATGATTCAGGTTGTAAATATCTTGATAGTGAAAACAAGACTCCCACTAGAACATTATCAGTTAAAGATTTTGTTGAAAAGAAAAATCATCACATCATGATGATTGACATTGTTTTTGCTCTTAATTATGCTAAATTTGATGAAGTCAAAAGTTGCACTACATCTTATGATATGTGTATCAAACTAAAATCCATCTATGGAGGAGATGATAATGTAAGAAGAGCTAAAGCCAAAAGTTTCAAAGGATAGTTTGATTAGATGAAGATGAGAGAATATGAAAATATTGCTAGCAAGGTACTCAAAACCCTTCTTCCTATCTATGAAATTAGAGTGTCTACTATTCAAGAAATGAGATGTGATCCAAATGGCATATAACTTTGGATGATTTAGTTGGAAAATTGATAGCTTATGAGTTGGATAACTTTGATAACTATGTCTCTAGTTCCAAAGGTATTGAGTCTACATTTGAAGCCAAGCTTTCACTCAAGAAAAAGGATAAGAAATCAAAAGCCAATCAATCAGAAAGTAAAGAAGAAGAAGAAATTTTAGACAATGATCTTGAAGTTATTGAAGCCCTACTTGTAACGAAATATTCCAAAGGGAGAGGAAAGTACAAAGGTAAGATTTGTCTAATCTATTTTTCCTTTGAAGAAGTTGGTCACATTACTGCAAGGTGCCCAAACAGAAAAGATAAGGATGAAAAGAAAAGCAATAAGTTCAAAGGCAAGAAGGAACTCAAAAACTACAATGAGAAAGGTAAGAAATCTTGTTTAATGGCTAAATATTTTGATAACAATGAAGATGAAATGGTATATATTGTTGTAAAAGATGAATATGATGATGAAGGAGATAAAATGGCACTTATCTCTCATGTTAGAAAACATGATACATGGATTATTGATAGTAGCTAATCACATCATATGAATGGAGACAAAAAAAAGTTTGAACACATGGAACATTATGATGGTGGTAGTGTGAGATTGGGAAACAATGAACCTTGTTGCATAAAGGGAAAAGGGTGTATCTCATTAACCAATAAACTTATATGTGACAATGGTTATTGGTTTCAAGGACTAAAGCATAATCTACTAAGTGTGGCAGAATTGAATAACAATGAATTCAAGGTAGAATTCATGAATGGGAAGGCTAAACTACTAGATGGAAAAGGGCATCTAGTTGGATTTGGCAAACAAACAAAAGGTAATCTATTATATCTAGATCTCAATGAAAGTTCATGTTTTATTGCCCACGTATAAGAAAGATGGCTATGGTACAAAAAATTATGTCATGTAAACTTTGATAATCTAGTAAAGATAAGAAAAAATAGAAGAGTAGGAGGTATTCCTAGCTTGAGGAAACCTGATATAGTCTATGCAAAAATTGTCAAATTGGAAAGATGGGAAAAACTAGTTTCAAAAGTAAGAACTATCATTTAGAAGAAGTCTTAGAGCTTGTACATACATACTTATGTGTACATATTGGAATAGAGAATTATAGTGGAGATAATTTTTTCATTATTTTTGTTGATGATTATTCTTGAATGATGATTGTAATATATCTAAAATAAAAATCTGAACCACTTCAAAAGTTTAAGTGGTATTTGGCAAGAATAGAAAAAGAAATTGGAAACAAGCTAAAATGTTCGAAATTAGAAGCTAAAATATTTGAGATTAGATAGACATGGTGAATTAATTTCCAATGATTTCAATGAATTCTACATTGAAAAAGGAATTAAGAGACAAGTATCAGCCCTTAGTACACCTTAGCAAAATGATATAGCTGAAAGAAGGAATAGATCCATCATGCATTGTGCAAGAGCATTAATGATAGAAAAGAATGTTGCAATCAAATAATGGAAGGAAGAAATCAATACTACAATGCATACCTTGAACAAAGTACAATTGAAGAAAGACTCAAATCAAACTCCTTATGAAAAATGGTATGGCTACAAACCTAATTTAAGTTACTTGAAAGTATTTGGTAGCAAATGTTATTTCTTGAAAGAATCCAAGAAAGATAAATTTGATGTCAAAGGTGATGAAGGAATATTCCTAGGATACTCCCGTAGAAGTAAAGCATACAAATGTTTGAATCTGTCTACTTATAAAATCATAGAAATTGCACATGTGATAACTAATGAGTTTGCATAAAAGAGTAAAGAAGAGAGCAACAAAGAACTTGAGGATTACAAAAGATTTGATTACTATGAACATGATACTTTTCCAAATTTATCTAGAAGTCAAGAGGCCTCACCACCTAAGTCCCCAAAATCTCCAAAATCTATTGAGTTGCAATAAGTGCAACCTGAGTCACAATCTAAAGGACCCAATTCACAGTTAAAAGCTACCGAGCTATTGCTAGAGAAAACCTAGTCTAATGGACCTGAGTCATAGAAAGTGGGACCCAAGATTAATCTAGAAGATCATGAAGAATTCAGTGAAACAAAATCAAAATCCAAAGTACCTATGTTAGCAAGATATGTCAAAAGGAATCATGCACTTGAACAAATCATTGGAGACAAGTCAGATGGAACAATGACAAGAAACAAATTTAAAGATATATGTTTGCTTGCTGAATTTGAACCTAGAAATATTAAAGATGCTTTGGATAATGAAAGTTGGATTGAATAAGAAAATATAATAGATAGAGAAGAACAAAGCTTGAACTCTTGTTCCTAGGCCCAAGGATAAAAATGTAATTGGCACAAAGTGGGTATTCAATAATAAGCTAAATGAAGATCGAGAAGTTTCTAGAAACAAAGTAAGGTTAGTATGTAAAGGTTATTCTCAAGAAGAAGGTATTGATTATGGTAAAACTTTTTATCCTGTTACAAGATTAGCAGGTGTTAGAACTTTACTAGCATATGCAACTTGCAGAGGATTTAAAGTTTATCAAATAGATGTAAAATTTGCATTCTGGAATGGAATCCTTGATGAGGAAGTCTACATAGAACAACCGGAAGGTTTTGCAGATTCTAGCAAAAGAGATATGGTCTAAAAATTACACAAAGCATTATATGGTCTCGAGCAAGCTCCTAGAGCTTGATATAAAAGACTTCTTAACTACTTGATAAAGATTGATTTTCAAAGAACAAATGATAATAGCAGTTTGTATATCAAAGAAGGACCGGACAAGAAGATTGTATTGGTAGAAATATTCATGGATAATACTTTATTTATAGGAATTGATGACTTGTTCAAGGCATTTTTGGAAGAAATGAGTAAAGAATTTGAGATGTCTATGTTTGGAGAGATAAAATTCTTTGTTGGATTGTAGATCTAGTAGAAGAAAGATGGCATCTACATTACTCAATCTAAATATATCAAGAAGATACTAAAGAAATTTGTAATGGAATATTCTAGATTAGTTGGAATTCCTATGTCTACTAGACATAAGCTTTCCAAAAATGATGATTCTGAGGAGGTAGATCAGACCACATACAAATCAATGATAGGAAAATTGCAGTATGTAGTGCATATAAGGCCTACTATTGCATTAGCAGTTGGTATGGTGGAAAGGTTCTTAGCAAATCCCAAAGAAAATCATGTTATGAAAATGAAAAGAATCATGAGATATCTAAAAGGTACTGAATATTATGGTTTACGGTAAAAAAAAGAAGGCAATTTAGATTTGAAAACATTTACATATTCTAATTGGGCAGGATATATGGCAGCATATGTGGTAGAATATGTGGTACCAGTAGTTAATTTTTCTAATATTGTTTGGATCAAGCAACTATTAGTAGGTATGAAGATAGAGATCAAGGATTCAATAGTTATGTATTGTGATAATACTAGTGCAATTAATATATCAACAAATCTAGTGATGCATACCAAAAAAAACACATTTCTATAAAATATCATTTTTTGAGAGAATTGGTACAAGATAAAGAGGTAAGATTGGAATATGTGAATACTAAAGAAAAAATTGCAAATATATTCACTAATCCATTACCTAAGGATGAATTTTGTATCTAAGAGGTAATTTAGGGATCATTCCCTTATCCGAAGCTCACTACATGAAGTTTAGTGATGCGTCAACTAGAGCATGTTGAAGATCAGTCAGTTGATGCAGTATTGACAAGGGCATATTCCAAATGAATCAGTATATGAGGTACATTAACATTCATTGAATATAGCCTTTGGCATGAGATTTCAAAGAGGGAGAAGTTTTCTATCATATCTCATAGAAATTTTATAAAGAGAAAGAAATGTCAAAGAAAGAAAATGAACTTGGTTATCAAGAGAAGATACTAAAGGCAGAGGGAGTTCACACTAATAGAGGGAATTTAATTCTCAGGGATGAGAATCATAATGAAACTAAGGATATGTTCCTTTCTTTATTCTTGCTCTGAAATTTCATTTTATTATGGCATGTTGTGTTGCCATCAATGCCCAAGAGGGAGATTGTTGAAAATAATTGATTAATTATGTATTGTCTTTGATGTTACACAAAATGTCATATCATTTTCATTCAGTGTATGTCAAGCTCACTTGAGCATTGAAGATAGTTTTTTATTTCTATCAAGCATTCCAAAGTTTTCCTTTTTCAAAAGACAGTGTCTACCAAGTTCACTTGGGCAGAAAAGTGAAGTTCGCAAAAGTTGAGTGTTAACCAACCTCACTTGGTTAAAAAAGGAAATGTTTGATGGAACCAATGTTTACTGAGCTCACTCAGTTACCAAAAGAACTTTTTGAATATGCAGTGTTAGCCAAGTTTACTTGGTTAACATAGTAAAATCACTTTGAGTTAGTATCTACCGAGTAGGGTCAACTAATGAAGGATTTTCTTATTTTGGCATATTGAGTTAAATAGTTCTGTTTGTACATTCTAGTCAATTGAAAAGATGAATATTAATTATTATAATTTATATTCAAGCTGACTCAACAATGTGTAAAATATAAATATAAGTTCAAGTTGATGATTGGGTGTGTGGAACAATAATTGAAGATTTGATGATGCTTTGAAGAAGCGAATTAAAAGGATAAATATAATATCCTTGTTGAGATGCAAATATACATTCGATCAAGAAGGATCAAGTATACAAGCTTGAATTGAAATTTTTAATAAGAAACTTAGTTGCATCAAAAATTAGGTCATCTCATTGTTACTCTCTAACCATTGTAGTAGTGATCTAAATCTCTTAACAGAGTTGGCTTAATAGCTATTTGTAAATCTTCTAACAAGGTGGCATTTCTATTGAATTTTCTAAAGACCTCTAAAAAGGCCACTCCTAATAGGGTCGCACCTAATAGTGTGTTTTATAACTTTTAACATGGTTGGATCCTAATAGGGCTCACTTCAGAAGAGCGAAAATCATTAGCTAGTTGCAATTGGTTTTTTTTCTCAAATTGGGTTTCTACGTTAAAATCTTGGTGTCAATTGTGTTCATGCTATTTCTTTTATGTTTTTTCTACTAAGTTAACGTAACATCAATCACATATAATTAAGATTTTCATGTTAATGATTTTCTAAGCTATTTCAGTCTTTACTAAGTTACAACATTTTTTTTGTGTGTTTACCAAGTTACAATAGAGTTTAGTTTTGATTTATATTGACATCTAAGGGATCTGGGATTTATTTTGTGGTAACTAATTCACCCCCTACCCCATCAATCTCTTGTAACCAAATATAATACAAACTAAGGAAACTGGTTAGGCATTTATCTTTGATTCCTTTCCACAGTAGAGTCACCAAAAATATGTTTGCTAATAGATTTGTCTTTTATATAAATAACCTAAAATTACTCTTGAATTCCCAAACCAAGAAGACAAACATCTAAAACTAATAGTTGGGCTAGTAATTCCCCCCTCTTAGTTACTCTTTTTATATTTCCAACATATGTCAAGATAAAAAAAACAAGCAAATGCATTTGCTAGTCAAGTTATTATTGCATCTCACAATACCACTTCCACATCCACTACTTTTCTATTAAATCATATGTTTACTCCTCTTTCTGAATATTTACATTCCATTATGAATAGATTGTTAACTACTAATATGATTACTTTACCTCCTATTTGACCTCTTTTACCTACTATGATTTCATCTAAATCCTTTGATCCTAAAGCTTTTTGTCAATATTATCGTCAGAATGGTCATGATACTGAGAAATGTTATTCTTTAAAACATAAGGTTTAAGACTTAATCAACTCTAATGCCTTATTTGTTGATAATCTTGATGGTACTAGGAATAAATTTATTTCTCCTCCTAATTAAAATCTTCAAATCTATATGAATCCTTTACCTCAACATGATACTAATAGTATTGCTTAGCCATCTTCTATGGATATTGTGTATGATTCAAAGATGGATGATATTAATCACATTGTTAATCAAGTGGAGCATGTTGTTCAATCTGTATCTCCACCTCAACCTCAACTTCAGCTTTAATCTCCAATTCCATCTCAACCTCAACCAAAACCTAAGCCTAAATTGAAGACTCAACCTAAACATTGATAGCAACCTAAAAATAAAAGACCTCAAGAACTTTTGATTACCTTTGATGATTATGAGACTATTAAAGCTCCTAATGATCCCCTTTATATTTATGCTAGGATTTCTCATATACCTACTCATGGTTGTATTGTTGATCCTACATCCTTAGTCCATGTTATTACTAAAAAAAATATTTTTATGAAAAAATTGCATCGCGGTTCTCATGATACATCTGATGTGTGGATTCAAACTTGTAATGGTTTTCTTTATCCATCATTTGGTTCTATTAATTTATTGGTTGAACTTTGTGGTAAAATTGTGAACATTACCTATGTTGTTGTTCCTGCTTCTGATCAATTTCAAGTTAAGCTTGGTTTGTCATGGTTAAATGTTGTGCATGTTGTTGCTTAACCTATCCATAAATGTCTTAAATTTTTTCATGATGAAGAAGTGAAGATGATTAATCATAGTTTATATCAACCTTCTAGGACCAGAGATTGTGCTACCGTTTAATTATTTTGGCCTTCATTACCTAATTCATTTCCTTCTCAACCTAATAATCATTTCTGCTCATATCAAGTCTTTAAGCATCATAAGATTATCGAGTTAAGCTTACCTCCTATGGATTTTAATCATGGTCTTTTGCCTACACCTTCCATACCTCCTTTATCCATGACTTCTACATCTATTAATCAAGCTCCTACTATTTCTTGTCCATCTACTGATAATCATATTAATCCTCCTATAGAGTGTATGAAGGATCCAGTAATTGCATATCCTAGTTTTCAACACATTTCAAACAAGACAAAATGTAATCAATCTACTAATGAACATCGTAAGAAGTGTCATTCCCAAGCTAAAGTTCATACTTCTATTCTTCAAAAATCTATACCATCTTTGGATATACCTATGCATGATGTGTTAGAAGAAGTTGTTCCTAATAATGATGTTAAGGTGCATGATTATAATGCTTCCATTTGTATCTCAGATCCTATTTTGATTAATCTAGATGAAGAAGACACTCTTGATGATACTGATGATGTTAATGATAAATATAAGACTATTGATATTGACATTGATTTACCTAATATGCTTTCAATACAATTGATACTTGCACCTTGTATTGAACATTGTGATTGTCAAGAGGATCCTTGTTTGGAACTAGCTATCATTCCTACTTAGTTGGATGTAGTCCCTTTTGCAAGTTACCCACCTTCCCTAAATGATTTTGAACGAGATGGGGAGAGTGGGTGACACACTTTATTGGCTTGTCCTTTATGGTAGCTTTTTTGTGTGCTTGCCTATTGTAGTGTACTTCCCTATGATGTGTTTGCTAAATGTTTGTTAGATTCTTTTATATGACCCTTGTGGCTCTGTTGGTACAAGGTGATAAAGGAATCAAACCATTTTACCATTCCTCTATGTGTATCTCTATTCTTCCATATGTTGTTTCATGTTATGTTGTACCTATGATATTTTTTGTAAATGTTTCCTTGTGTAATCTACTTGGATCTATGACTTGATAACACTAATTCTTTTTGGTTTTTGGGTCATGGTTCAAAAAGATTCTTCTTTATATCACTTATCTTATCGTTCCTCCTTTATGATTGTAGTTCTACTTTCTTTGGGGAATGATGTTAATTCCTTTGCAATTATATATATATATATATATATATATATATATATATATATATATATATATATATATATATATATATATATATATATATATATATATATATATATATATATATATATATATATATATATATATATATAATCTTATGATCATTCTAACGCCACGGTATGTAAATCCCTTTTGTGTTCTTTGTATATTTGTGGTATTTCCCTTGATTTGTCTTCATCTAGGGGCATCTTGTAGTGGAAACATAATCAATGGAGTTGTTTATGTTTTTGTTAAATCCATTGCTCCTACTAAAGTGTTAGCAATGACTTTAACGTGGGTGCATATGATCTACTCACCTATTGTACTGTTGGTACACATATGGACCCAAATTTTAAACTTTCAGTTTCAAGTCTTGAACCTTTCAGTTTCAGGTTTTGAACCTCTTTGAACTACTTCAAACTTGGTTCAAAGTGGTTAGAAGTGGTTCAATTTTTTCAAAGTAGGGTTCAATTTGGCTTGTTCCATGTTTGAAAAGTTCATGTGGTGTGACAGGTTCAAGACAATTCAAATTAGTTCAAAGTAGTTCAAAATGACAGTTTTGTATACCTATGAATAGTCACCTATAAATTTTTACTTGGGCATAATTTTGCAAATCGCTTTGGTGGAAAGGAAGAAGATTAAGATTGTGCCAACATATCTGAAAATTAGAAAGATCCAACAAAGGGATAAAAAGTTATACCTCCCAAACTCGAACCTAGTCTTGTTGTCAAAAATATTAATGAATATAATTTTCAATGTGGGATCTTGAACCTCTTTGAACTAAGGTTCAAAGTAGTTCAAACTACAGGCTCAAATGCATTTGATAGTTCAAAGCACTTCTAAGTGGTTTAAAGTGATTCAATTTGTATGAAATGGTTGAAGTCCAAAGTTCAAGTTTGCAAGTTCTAGCTTGTCAGGTTTTGGAATGCAGATTCAGAAGATCAACACCTCAAAGTTCAGAATTGAGTTCAGATTTAGTTTCAAAATATAGTTTTTCAAATTTCAAATTTATAATTTTGAACCTCTTTGAAATAAGGTTCAAAGTAGTTTGAAGTGCTTCGTTGGTTCAAAGTGGTCCAAAATGCAGATTTGTTAGTTCAGAAAACTTCAGAACTCTATCTCAGTTCATAATTTAGGTTCAGATTCTATTAGTTCAACAGTTTCAAGAAAGTGGAGAAGTACAGATCAAGATAGAGATCTAGTCCAGTGGTTTGAAGGTCAAAGGTTCAAATTTCAAGTCTTGTGTTATGAATTCAAGTGTTATTGTAAGGTTTGACATAATGTTGTGGATCAAATTCAATGGTTCAAATTACGGATTTGCAAACTCGAGAGTTTAGTGATTCAATTCAATAGTGTAGAGCATGATGGCATGCAAGCTTCATATATAAGAATGTGGACATTGAGTTAGGAAACACAATGAAAAGGCATCAAGCATCTGAAGAATGCAAAATTGAACACACACCAAAAGTTTTCATTTGTCATAACCTGTGCATATTAGACATAGAGTATGTTTGATAAAAGGCCCACATACATAGGTAGAAGAGTGATCCGATGATCATGGGTATTCCATTTCACTTGTCTCATTCCTCACCTCTCATTGATTACAAATCAAATGTTCACTAAGGTTCTTAAGCTCTAATGATCAATGGATGGGAATTTTACTTCAGCAAATTGGATTTTCTGACAATCATATAGACCCTCAAACAGTGAATTGTAATTTTTCTCTCAGACATTCTTTTCAAAATTTCTTTAGCAAGAATGTGGAAATCTAGAATTATAATAACATATCCAAAATTCAGCAAGATCCAAGTGTGGCAAAATTAGTTATGCCTCCCATACCGAGACCTATTTTTGCTAACAAAGTTATTTTAAATCCACCCAGCATCAAGAATATTTTTATATTGGAATAATGTAATAATGTGCCACTTGTCCAAGTCTCATTTAATATGTCAAATTATTCTTATAAAACATTTACATCAATGTTTTATGAGGTTATCAAAATATAAATGAGAGAACATAAGAAGAAAAAAGGGGGTAGTCAAATAAGAGTCACATGATTCCAAGAATCAATTATGCAAACTAGAAATACACATCAACTAACTATTTGTGAAGGTATTTTCAAACCACTAAGGATTCCAATTTTTTTTCATTTTGATAGTAGGTTGTGTGCTACAGCAAGAGGTGTAGAGGCTTTTTCTTTTTCAAGACTTTGTGCTAGAAAGGAGAGGGTTTTTGCTTTGCTATAGATTGTGTACTACAACAAGATGGGAAGTTTCTTCCAGCTTTATTCTAGAATTTAGAGGTTGTGGGAGGTAGAGCCTATGTTGATTTTTCTTTCTGAACTATGTGCTAGAAATAGGAGAAATTTTTATTTGTTAATGTAATGCAAGGGAAAAGAGTTTCAGTTTGTCTTTAAATAGTGTTTTTGGCTGCAAATGTGTAATAGGATCTTTGTTATCCTTTACATTTTAGAGAAGGGAGGCTGGAGGATAATTGCATTAGAACTTTGACTATGATGCATTTTCCTTCCACTAATCACAATCTTTGTGTTGTTTTCAGTTTTCTCTGAAATAAATTCTAATGTCATTATTTTCTGTTATATTAACATTCCAAGATATCTTTAAAGCTCTGATTTTTCATTTCTCAAGAGGATGCAAGATATATTCTTCATTTTCACTTTGTAATGTAGTGTCTGACAAATAGACTTTGTGCTATTTATTGTTCTTTTCTTTTCAATTTCTAAGTTTTTGCATCTACTTTGTGTTTATAGGTAGATGTTTGTAAACCTTTCATGCTTTTTGGTTAAAAATATCCATATCTAAATTCATTGTAAATCATATACGGGGAGTTGTACCCAGATAAATTTAGAGGGTTCTTACACTCTTTCAATAGTGAAGTGACCCAACTTTTAGTGCTAATTAGTCTTCTTCCTTGGGCATTTAGAGTTATATTTGCATATATTTCTTCGGAGGACAATCTATTCACTAACATGTACACTCACACTTTTTGATATACATATATTATTTTTCAAGATACCTTTTCTACCTTTTTGGATTAGTGACTAATCCTTAAAGAATGGATTTATATTTTAGGATCTCTTAATCTCTCTAGTTTCAAATGTTTTAATCCCTTAAGGTCAAAGGTGTCCTTAAGACTAGATTTCTTTTTCTTTTTGGTTTTACTCTTGTGGAATGGAATATTCTTGAGGGTGAATCCTTGATGGGTTGAATAGTGAGTAGCCACATTCACTAGGTGGTTCAATTCCATCTTTCCAATTATGTTGTTTCCTTGTGTGGTTCACAATTGGACATAAGTTCTCATTGGGTGAGATAATCACACTCTCTTTCTCTTTTTCTAGAGATGTCTCTCTTATTGTGATCTTGGAGATGAGAAAGACTTGAGTCCCTGGGGGCTTGAGGATCTCTTTGTCCCTTTGATTTTAATAATATTATCTTTTCATTATGATATCCTTTAACAAGAGTTTGCATTGAGTCCATACTCTTGCTAAAGTGGGGACTTAATGTATCATCTTAAAATGGAAGCACTTCCATTATAAGAATGTTTAGCCCTCCAAGTAAGTGGTCTAGTGTCATGTAAAGAGCCCTAAATAGGTCTTTGCATGGATCTAGCTATTTCCCCCTATTCTATTTTTCTCCCACTATTTCTAGCCTCTTTCTAACAACTTTCTCTAAGAAACTAAAGACTTTGACTTTTTGGGTCAATGACAACCTAATGGTTCAAGGTTGACCTCAACTCTAACCTAGGGAAGATTCGACCATGACCCTAACCCTAGGTCTGAATTTCAAGTTTTAGAGGTTTTGGGATATTGGGCTTTGGAAAGTTTCATTTTCCTTCTTCCAGGTTGGTTGTTTCAGATTTCAGAATGGTAAACTCTTAAATTGCATTTAATCTAGGTCTATTTCTAGGGGTTAAGGTTAATTGGGATTTAATTCTCCAATGTAACCCTCTCTAGAATTGTGTGCACTAGATCACTATATAAGGAAGCCTCCTCCTCTCATTTTCTCTAAATAACATAAGAGGAGGATAAGATAATAAAAGAGGAGATATTATATTGGATGATCCATTATCAAGCATTCATCTTCAAGAATTCAAGATCTAATTCATCAAGGAGATCCATTGTTAGCCTTTGAAGGATTCAATCTATGGAGCCCTCTTGTTGAAGATTTCTCCATCCACATTCATTCAAGCCTCTTCCTATGCTAAGATCCATTCAAGATTGGTGTTTAAGATCTAATTCCATTGATTTGAGACATCCTATATTCGTTTCTACATTCATTTGGAGCATCCCTACCTACATATTCAAAGATTTGAATCCGCAACAAGAATTTCAACATAAGCAGGGTAAATAGTTCCATTTACTTTTTTTATATATATTGTAGTTTCAATTAAATTTTAGAGTTGATTCCAAACTTGGGTTTCACCAAGTAAAACCCATCATCCAAAAAAAAACACCATTTTTCTTGTAGGTACAAGTACAAGACAGCAAATTGAACTTTAAATCTAGATACCATTTTCAACAAACCTATGAGATCCATGAACTAATTTTTTGTCAAAGAAGTGAAATTCAAGGTAAAAAATAAAGGGATAAGATTGTGCCCCACTATCTAGGTCAAGGTCAACCTACCCTCAAAAAGATAAAAGTTTTCTAAGTTTTCTCTGTCTCAATATTTCCATTCCAAAGCAGGTTGCAAAATTCCCCAAAACTCTATAAAGACATTATAAATCAGCATTTTCCTAGTTTTCCCTACTTTGAGGTTAGTATTTTCCTTCTATTCATTGAATATTTCAAGTACATGCTTTCTAGAGTAGATTATAGGATTTCCTCCTTTCTTCATATTCTCCATTGTTTGATTTATTTGTGCCTTGATCACTTCTTTGTGATTAATCAATTTGGATCTTTCCTTTTGGAAATTTTGGTTAAGGATAGGTCCAGTATTCCCCCTCTTACATCATTTATCACACCCCATTCATTTTTATCCTATTTAGTTACATATAAGAAAAAATAAGAAAGAGACAATAGATAGAGATATTTTCAAAAGTGAACAACTTGCAGCATGTGTGTTTAGGATCAACTCTTTGTTTATAATGTAGGTATATACATAGTGGGTAAACTAAAAAAGTAAGATATCCTATTCTGATGGATATCTTTCCTCTATTTTCTCTTCATGACTTTATTCTAGCTTTGTTTAGTCACTATCTCCATTAGGAAATGCTTTGATTTCTACTACAACTTCCTAGATAGTAATGTTTGTCGCAATGTGTGACCATGTGGCATCTCTAACCATATTAAACTAATTTAGACTCTTGACCCACCTTGCATCTATTATTTCCCTCACCTTTGTAACTACTTTGTTCATTTCCATCTCAATTTTGTATAAAATATCAAAAACTTCATAAAAATTAGACACATCAGCATCACCATTACAATAAGTTGTGACTCTTTCATGATTCAAAATATCCTCAAATGATGTGGCCCACTCCTTCCAATCCTTGAAATTTCCATCATTATCAATAATGGGGGGAATAAAGCCATGTGCACTATCAGAAATAGTTTTATCTAGTTTTTAATCAATTGCATCTTTCCAGATAAAAATCCATCGTGCTCATTTACCTTACCAATCATTCTCCTTATAGGACTAATAATTATCATTGGGAACTCTTTAATTTGGGTTAAAATTGGAACTAGTTTTTCAAAGAATTGGGTATAAGAACCCCACCTTTTAAAATAAAAGAGACAATAATGAATATGCTTCAGAACATTGATGTTTTGCTCCTTGCAAAGAAATATATATACCATGAACATTTTGAGAAATATTTTGTAACACATTTATCCTATGAGATAACAATCCTTTCATTTCTCTAATCTTTAATTCCCTTTCTATATCTCCTTCATCTATATCCATGAATGATTCTTGTTTAATCATCATAGTGGGTATTGATCCTTCCTCATCCATTTGAATTTCTTTGTCACTGGCCTCTATGATAACTCTGGTAGTACTTTACAAAGTTCTTATTCTAGTCTCCAGTTCTATGATCTTTTTCTCCATCACATATGTTTTTTTCATCTCTTATTCATATTGTTTCCTAGTGGAAACATAATCTTTAAAACTTTGATCTAATTGATCATCAATTTGGATTATTTTAAAAGAGCTCATGGTTGTTACTTCTGACAACAACCCAAATACCTCCTTACCATGAGTAGATTTTACACTCTATAAAATTGTATTTCCTTGAGATGTGTCCTTCATCTCTGTCAAATTTGATTTATCTAATTCTAGAGCTATACTCTAGATAGCTAGGTTTTGAGCATCTAGATGTTGTACCCTTCTCCTCTCTACAAGCCACCTAGGCCCAAAGCTTCAAAGGAAATGTTTCTTTTATTGCCTTTTTATTTGATATAACATAGAAGAAGAACTTAAGTCCCAACCAAACAACACTAACATATTTTTTCTCTTCACCAAGTCCCTAGCCTCTTCAAGAGTGAGAGTTTCACTACTAGGATCATAGGCTTTCAATTTTTTAACTAACTCATCCACTTTTTCATCTGAATCTCCTAGCTGTAAGGTTAGGGACAACTGATTTTTCTTCAATTTGAATAAGAAACTCTTAAATTCATCACTCTTCACAAAATTATAATCTTTCAAAAATTCTTGGGCTTAGATGATTCTATCATCCAACCTCCTTGCTACAAGATCCATATCATTAGGATCCTTTCCACTCTCAGTAGCTTGGTTGATAAGAAAATTTTGTCTCATGTCAACAATTTAATACTAACTTCTTCCTGGTAAAATTTGAAAGGCCTTTCCCTTTTCCTTTTGGGGAATCTCAATTAGTTTTTGCTTCTCCATCCCTCCTTGTGCTTAGGCTAAAGTTTCAAGTTATTTTTCTTCTTCATCTAACTCTAACACAATGTCAGGTTCAGGGAAATATAGGTTCACCCTTTCCTCTTCTTGATCCCCTACTTCAACTGGCATGTGTGCCATTACTTTCAGATAATTTTGAATACACTTATAAATTCTATCAAAATATTTTTCTTCATGATAAAAGCATAGGAAAGAGGGATCATTTCATCTCATTTATTCTTCTATACTCATAATGTCTTTCCATTTCAACTAACTATCTCTATAGACATATTTATATAAATATTTTTGAATAACATCCTCCTCCCACAAGGATTTACTAGGAGTTATGTTATATCCTCTTATCTACCTCACTATAGTTCCAATTACGTCAGTTGGATCATTTATTCTAGAAACTAGGGATGGTATTTTATAATGTCTGAGGAAAGCATCAATTATATCTACTACATCCTTTCCAATATTGAAATCCCCATTTTAAAATTTTTGACAAAGGAAAGTACCCTTTCTTCTTTCATGGCCTAAGTGTTCTCTATTCATCAAAATCAACTGCCAAAAGAATTCCATGATTATCATTCTCTCTGGAACAAATATAGTAAATACATGTGATGCTTGTGGGCATGCATAAACCTTCATAATACTATACTTTTCAAATAAGAAAAGGTATCCCCAATCATATTCTAGCTTACAATCATCATCATAACACCTAGATGGCTTAAGGAGCTTTCTTACATTTTGTGGAACTCTTTCTAGATTACCACTTATCATATTCAAGTTAGGAAACACAAAGTCATTGTAAAATGAAATAGAATTTGCATAAGGGTAAAATATATTCCATACCCTTGTCCATCATTGCACTGGAGAAGTTTCTCCCATTTCCTCAATCTACTTGATAAAACTTTGACTAACATGACCAATATTCTTGTACAGGATCAGATGCATTAGCAATGAGTAATGATGGAGCTTAAAATTTCCTTGTTCTCCTTGTTGTGTATTTATAATCTCATTATGTATAACTGTAATTATGTGCTTGATATAGTCATACCCAAAAAAATTGTATTGATCCTAAATGTTGATGGGCATCACATATGTCACACTAGTAGCATTCATCATCCCATAAACTTCTAACACTAAACCTAAACCAAAAATATTATTTTGGAAATACCTTTTGAATTTTTCAAGAGGCATGAAATCACCTCTCTCTTCAAAATTTCAACCTTATGCTTCTTCTCCATAGGAAAGTGTTGCCTCATGAATCGTCCAGTGAAGAAACTCTTTTGTGATTGGAAGGTATTTTCAAGATTCTCCAACTCATTTTCTAAACCCATTGGTCCCTCTAGACCAAATGCCTCTATGAATGATTATTTGTCTAATGAAAAAAACACACTCCTATCCTTCTTATGGCTGGATTGTAAGATTTGATCAAGCCTTCCACCAAGTCTACATCAAAAAAAAATTTAGGCACAATTAGTGTACCCAAGTTTCTATATGATGGATTTGAAGGTGAAGGGTTCTTAAGCCTATTGTCATAGAAGAACTAGAAAATCTCAATCCCATTTGTGTCTAGCATAACTGCATCTCTATAGGATTTTTAAAGGCCCCTTACCACATGTGAATTAGCAGCTTGTGCATTTTAGGACCCAGGGAGAAAATATACCCATTCATCTGTGTAAGGGCTTTGACTTTTAGCTTTACCCTATGCTGGACTTGATGAATCTTCTTCAATATCTACTTGTGAAATTAATAGACCTTCTTCTTCCACCATTTTCTAAATTAATAATCAACCTTGCAAATATTTGTTACTCTCATTTTCACTACAATCTCATAATTTAAAACCGTGGCAGTAATTTGGTCGCTACAATCTTTATAGCTCCTATGAGTTAGAAATGGCATTAATTGTCATAAATTTTTGCATGCATGAAATATTTAAAATTCTTAGAAACCACTTGCCCTTAAAGTTTGCAATGTTTTTATTGTTCTATCATCAATTTTCCTTGTCAATAACTATACTATTCTTTCTTTTTTGCCTTAAGTCTATCTGTCTTCATTATCACTACATAAAATTTGAATTTGGAAGCTATGATATTGTGACCAACCTTTTCTTAACCCTATTTGTATTCTCACAACCATTGGTCTCAACATCTCTCTAACCTTTGTGAGACTATGCCTTACCTTATTTCATGTTCATCTCTACTTTGCAATTATGTCTTGAGCATGACTACTAGTTGTTATGATTTCATACCAAACTACTAGCCTCAATGATCTTAACTTTTTGGAGCTTCATGACCCTTAATGTTAATTCTTCTTAGATCCTTATGAAGTTGCACTTTTAATTAATCTCTTCTTCACTATTGTTAACTATGAAATGCATGAATAGGTTGAGATGGTGTGCTTATATATTCTTTCTTATCTTGTGACATCACAACCCTTTATCTTTGTAAGAATTTGGCTTAGGCCAAAATTCAGCCAAGAACTAAAGAACTCAACACAAGCACACAGTAGACCAAAATAGACAAAGTATGATCAGAATGACAATATTCATTCAATAACTATTTAAGAGTACACTAGGAGTGCCTGAATATAAAGGCCTCAGGAGGGCTTATAGAATGCATAGAAGTTAGCATCATGATTACAACCAGGCACATGTCCACCAGATATGGGTTATCCTCCATTAAGCACAGGATTAAGTGAAATGATGTGAGGATAAGCCTATAATGGTGTAGTATGCAAATCAATGGTGTAGACAACATGTGCTAAATGAGGAGTGTAGATAACTGTGTTGTCATCATGATAACTCAGTGAATGATGCATACTCCTATGTTGTAGACACCATGTGCATAATTAGAGTTGCATAAATCAATGAGAGTTCACAAACTCCTAAGTGTCTCACCTAAAATAATAATAAAATAATGCAAAATAATTAAATAAAAAATTAACCTAAGTAAAACTTAAGTAAGTGTAATAAGTAAATACTTATTTACACCAACAATCTTAACTACTTGATTTAGCTTTTGAAGACGTGCTTAACCTTTTTTCACTAGGTTGTGACCCCACCTTACTACTACTCCCTTTTACTTGTGACACCACACTCACTCATTTCTTACTTCAATCGCTAGATCACTAAAGTTAAAAGGTTGATATGATTAAGAGAAAAGGTGTTGCATTTACCATTTTACCTTTTTCATTGTGTCATCACAACCTTCACTTTAGAATATGATACATAATCAGTGATATTACACTTGTAATACCCCAAAATTGGCACATGGCAATGCTAAACCAATTTCGGTCTATTAATCAATCTTAAGTCCTATTGTTCTAAGCAATTCTGATTTTGACAATCTCTACTTGACCTAAGTGTCAAATACAAAAAATCCCTAATCTGCATTAATTACATACTTTATTTAATTCCTAAGCCTAATCGAATTAGCAAAGGTAAACCTATTAATTAATTAATTTAATTATGAGTCCTAGCACTTTAATTAAATTAAATTTACCCTTTTTGCTAAAATACACATTAAGGAATTAAATGTATCTAGTTTAATTAATTATTCAATTAATTAAGATTATGTATTTATGAAGTCATATTCTATTTTATTAAATTAAATATATTCTGCAAATCCTCTCTTCAGTTTAGAAATGGAAACTCTGAGTGGACTGAAATTAGAAAAGGAATTAAATCAAATAACTCCTTATTACACTCAAAAGCAATCAGTTAACTTCATTTACACAAGGAAGTTTTTGTTCTAACTAAATCTCATTTCTAATCTTGACTGTTCATCCAAATTGATCTTGATCATTGATCAAATTCTGGAATTCTATTTAAGAAACCCTCAATTCCTCATTTCAAAGGTTGCAAATTGAATCATATCAAACTTATGCTGAAATAATTGCTCGCATATTTACATTCATAGCTTTGATTTTCTTGCATGTTAATCTCATCTAGCTTAAATATGCATTCATTTAGATTAATTTATCTTGCTTATTTCTAGCTTAATATATGCATTACATTTAGATTAATCTTGCATTCTCATAGAGATTAAATCCTTCATTCTAGATGTTTGGTTGCTAACTTCTCAAATCTTAGAGCGAATAGAAAAATCATTCTAGTTAGGAGGCAACAAATTGACCAATTGGTTATTTTGGATGAACAATCTCATGTTCATTCTAGGATGATTCCTTAAATAATGATCATGTTGAAGTGTGGTTGATTACATTAGGCCATGATTAACACTCACATTAATGGCACCCATCGTGGGGCTGAGAAATCAAGTTTCTTGCCTCATCTCTTCTTTATTCTACAAGTTTTTAATGTTCTATTACTCTGATCCATACAGGTCCTTAGTTTCTCACATGAAAAATCCCATTCTCACACGAAGAAACTAAAATTTCACTCCCTATTCTGCACTTGCCTATGTAAAAAAGTGTATAATTGCATGGTTTTTTGTGTGGTATACTCCATTTTCTTGTGTAGACCTATGAAGAATTCAGTGCAAAATTTGGCATTAGTAAATACAAAATGAAATTTTTAGATTCTATTTTTATCATACTAATTTAATTTGATATTTTTTTTGAAGCATTTTATTTTTGATTTCTGATTTTCAAAAGTATAACAATGGTGTGCAAATCATTTTTTGAAGACGCCCTATTACAAACCCATAAACACTGATAGTTTGATTGAAGGACACTTAGTCGAAGATATGCATGTCAAAGAATTAATTCAAACCCACTAAAATGTCATGTCTTTTTTATTACTTTCTCACACATAGTTTAAAAGTTCTTGTGAACTCTGTAGGGCTCTAGAAAAAGGAATAGGGGAGCATGCTCTTTGCTACTTGGAAGTGATGCCAAAGAGTAAATCAGAAATGTAGATGCCTTTGTAAGATGGTACCTGAGGGAGGAAAGAAAGTTAGTGGTTCTCTTATATGAGTCTTTTTTATGAAGAGATGATGATTTCCTTTTAGGAAATCAAAATCTTGAGAAAAGACAAGTTGGGATTGATAAGCTAACTCAGTGATGAATATGTTCTACATATTTGGGTAAGGTCATGAGGTAGAGGATTATGCTTTTTCCCCTTGAGGGAAACCAGAAACTTGGACCCTTAGATCTGAACCACCAATCTAGGTCAACATTTAGAGGGCATGTCAGAGCGATCCAAGCTCTAGGAATGACCCAAGTGAGCACACACCTTTTGTTAGTGATTCTAACTAACTATAATAAAGAAGCTTTGTAGAGTGAAAGACTCCAAAGCCATGTTAATTTCTTCCTCTTGATTCCTAATATCATATATCAAGAGGAGGCTATGTCTATTGCACTAGGTGGCACCACCCCCAGTGTTGCTAGTCAAGTGTGTGCACTTTTAGATGCTAGTGTGGGTTGTTGGCCTCAACTTTGTTCACAAAGCCACTGAGGATTAATGTGAATGGAAGCCAAGTATATTTTTATAAATAGTTGCTAACCAGTTCACCTCCAAAAGGGAGCACAATCTTTGTGCAAGGAGGGGAAAGAATCTCTCTTGTAGATACTCACCATAGGTATGTACCTAGACACTGGAAGGTGGTATATGCACTTGATCCTTGCCATAAGGGTGCTCATTTAATGTAAATGTTATTGAATCCTTGGAATACACCAAAAACATGGGTGCCCTCTAGTGGGGTGACATGGCTATGTGGGATAAGTTGTGAGACAAAGGTTTTGCTTCCTCTACCATTTTTGGTTATAGGGATAAAGAATGTCTTTTTTGAGTCTTTAAACTTATCCAAATATTTCAAACAAATGAAATCTCAAGACTCCCTCGTCCCTCCAAGTTGCTTTGTCCTCAGTTGGATTGTTTGCAACTATTGCTTGTTTCCCGTGTCTAAAAATAATTGTCTACTTCTAAACCAAATCGATGTCCAAAATTTGGAAACAATGTTGATATCTACCTAAAACTTGTTAACACTATTACTCCTCTATTCAAAAATTGTCAAAACCATTGAAAATCTCTTCAAGTTTAGTCAAAACCTGTCAGTCTCGTCCTTTTCTCATGTCTAGTTCTACAAAATTTTGTGTGATAAAATTGTCTCTTTTTACTTCCACACATGGTTCTTTGCAATTGCTCACATGACTATCTGCATATCTTCATGTGATACATTGCCAAAGCATTGTTGTTTTTTAGTCAAAATCCTATCTTTTTCAATTGAATTGTCACTTCCTCACACGGCTTTGTGCAAGTTCTTGCATGAGGAAATTTGTCCAAAATTATTGTTCTAAAATTTTGTCTAGTTCTTCATACTCCCTCACGTGGCTCTGTGAGAAACTTTACATGAGGTCTTGTCCTAAAGCTATCAAAATTACTCTGCTAATTGTGTCTTCTTGCCAATTTGTCTATATTTCCTCACCTTGGAGTTATTTCCTCATGTGAGTGTGTCAAAATCTGTCAAAAATAGCAAGTTGTTCTAAGCTCCCTTTTCAAAATCTAATCCCAATCTTATCTATGTCTAGAACACTTGGTCACTCCTCTGTCTGCAACAGTGTCCAACTCTGACTTCTTTCTTAGTTGACAACTTGTGATTTACACATGAACTAGTCTCCTCACTTGGTTATCTTATTTTTTTCTCTTATGTTTTTCATACCTTATGTCATGGTAGTCATAACTCTTGGTTGTTCTAGCTATTTCTTAGATGACTCGTACCTAGGTATGCATCACACTTATCTCACTTTGAGACTACATTCTTGTGTGATCCTTTTCTAAGCTTTTCTTTTCATCATTGTCTATGATTTTTGCAACAAGGAGTGGAAATGTGTTTCCTCCCCATAGACTTAGATGATGTAGAGCTAGGGATCAAAATCATGGAAAAGGTTGCTGCTTAGTTTATACATGATCTGAATCCAATGAATCTAGTGAGGAGTCTTCATGATCTCCTTCACCTATTAGACCACCTTATGTTCAAAGAACATTTTCCATAAACTTTCAGCAAACTCAAAATCCCTTGTATTAAGAGAATCCTAAAACTAGTAGAATACCTACATCTCCAAACAAAATAGTTGAATTCTTATTCAGAAAACCTTTTCAACCAATGTACACTAAAACTTACCACATTCATAAAATGGTTGATCAAGACCAAGAAAATGAAGAACGTAGTAGAAGACAAGATCACTAAGGAAATGAAAGACATAAAGAACCTTTTATTGATGAGAATGAGGAAACTAAAGACATAGAATTTTTTTGAAAGGATAAACACTTTCAAAAAGTCATGGAAACCTTGCTTAATAAAGAGAAAGAGAAATACTTTCTCAAACCTTCTCAAGAAGGAGAAAAACAACCTCATCACTTTAATGTAAAAAACAATTGTCACATAAGAAGAAGAAACTAAAACTTCCAAGTTGCACAAACAACTTTAAGTCATGCAAGAGCAATTGATCCAAGTGATGTGTGACAAGGGAAAACTAACTGAAACAAACACCTTAGACACTCTTTGTCCATTTCCTTTTGACAAGAGTTTAGACATGCCTCCTTTTCAAAAAGGAGTTGAGTTGCCCAAGTACAAAAAATATTTTGGAACCTCCGACTCCCAAGTTTTATTTGAGGGAATTCAATGTTTTCTCTATGGAATTCATGCACAACTAGACATATCTTATGCTAAGGATTAAGAGTATGTTGCAACTATATAGAAATAATCATTTCAAAAAATATATAATAATAATTTTTTCTTTTAAAATTTGTAGTTGTGTTTTGCACTAAAATTTTGGGCATGACATTCTAGTATCAGAGCCTAGTTTCACAACACTGGGCATTAATGGGTCCATGAACAAATGTACAATTTGAATGTTACCTTAAGTAAAGTAAAAATTTTATGAACATGTCTTCCAAGATAGTGGACAATATGAGTAAGTCAATTTGGAAAAACTAACAAATTATGGCAAGTAATCTTATGATTAATGATCTTGTATTAATGACACAAAGACACAATAGTATAGTAAAGAAAAATAATATTTTATTGTGAGAGATAGTATGTCCTCCTAAGAATATATAGCCATAATAAGGATATTTTCTTGTAGAGAAAAGTAAGTTGTAGACCTTAATGAGTTATGTTATTCAGTCATAATGCTAATATTTTGAAAACTTCAAAGGGTTAAAATATGAGTAAGTACAATTAGTGTATAGTGTGTCTAATTAAGTTCTTAAATAACACAATAATAAGGAAAATTGTATAACACCCCTTGATAGACTTAAGATCTAAGATTGACCATGATCATGCCACACATAAAGAAATTTTTAGGACATACCAAGATTCAAAATAGATTAGGCGAATTTATGACTTGATTCAATGCTAGTATATCCTTAAGTAAAATTGAGTAAACTTCATGGAACTATTTTTATACATTTGGATTCACAATGATTTTAATTAAAATTGATAAGAACAAAAATTAGAAGAGAATCATAAGGTTGCGAATAGCTACCCTACAATGCAATTCTAGTGGAACAATGATCAAGTATTATATATTAACGGAATGTTTTATGTTTCAACTATCATGTCAATGACTCTATATATTTTCAATAATGAAAGCCATACATGAAGAAAGGGAGTAGGAGATTTCCCTTACAATGTGATATTTCAAAGATGATAACGCTATAAGTACCCTTGTATGTAACACTTTGTTAGGGTTTGACAAATCTAGAACAATATATGAATAAGTAGTTAAATGCAAGAACGAAAGAAGAAAGCCACAAAAACATGGATAACACATAGATTTAACATGGTTCACCCAAACTTGGGCTACGTCCACCTACACAACCATTCAACCTTTCTTATTATCTAGTGATAACATTACAAACCCTTATGGCTCAAAGTCGCTGCAAGAACAACCTATCTCATTATACATCACATTTTCACACACTCCCTAATCCTAAGCTATTTTATATACCATATTTCCACCTTACGGTTACAAAATGCCTATCTAAATAAGGTGTGATAAAATAGGAGCAAAAAATTCTTTTCAAGCCAATGCCCCAAACCCCAAATAATTATGAAGTACGTACAATACTTCTCTAATTAGTCACTAAAAATTAACATACCTATCATAAATTATTAGTGAAAATCTATTTTTCAAAGAATTCATCATTACACCTTGAATGGTGCTTGTTAGGAAAGTGTGTTAGATTAATATAGAGGCATTTCATGGCCCCTAGTGAAGACCCTTTAGTATCATATTCCAAGGTGTGTGACACATACCTTGATCCCTTTTGTATATCCAAAGGGTCATTTGTGTAATTGGTGTAGAAATTCTACCTCCAGACAACTTTAAGTAGTTCTTGATAATAATAGGAAGAAAGGTAAGAAACCATAGTCAATTGAAGAATGAGCCCCTAAACTCAAGAACCCCATCAACTATAAGAGTTGGATCACAATCCTGCCTATTGCAGGAAATGACTAAAAAATACAAGAGAGTTTTCTTTGCATACCATTGATCTCTAATGTAGCTATAAGACAACTCTCTCTTCTTCTTGTCAAGAAACCTTGGTATGACTGCACCACTCTTAAAATTTTGCATCATTGTTGCTCTCGATTTATTTATCAACTATGTGCAGTATTTATTTCATTGATTCCTTATTATGATCCCACTTCCTGAAGGACATCCCTTATTTTAATTAAATATTTATCATTGTGGCCATAGTTGTGTTTGTTTTCTTTTAATTGGTTTTTTTGTTTGTTTTGGATTAAGTTATTTACGAGGCATTTTCTTGTGGATGTGTGTTGTACTACAATTTTTGAAACAACCATACCAAGAGGTATTCCTGATAATTTTTGCAAGAGATTGGGATGCCATAAGATCATCTTGTTATAGGATATAAAACTTTTAGATAGGGTCCCCGGGCCCCATTCCTTCTTATGTTGTAAACCTAAAACTCATTCAGACCACAAAGCACACAGAAATAGACTATCCTTTGACTTGCAACAATGTGAATAGACACCACATTAGGGATCTTAAGTAAGAAGTGTTAAAGGTCCTAAAATATTTAATCGGCATTTGAATAGTTATGCTTAGGTAAAGCGGTGTAATCAATTCAATAACAAAAAAAGGTTGTGGTAATTGAAACTAGTATAATGATCAAAGTAAGAGTAAGGAACTTGGATTAGAATCCATGTGATATGATTATTGGCCAAATATCTAATAATTATGCCAAATAGAATAGTACACTGTGACCAAGTTGTCCAATTATGACTCAACCAAGAATATAACACAGTGACAACCAAGTGTCTGCATTTGACGAATAGTAAGTAAAACTTGATATTTAAGTGAAACAATTGAATTCTTGGAATACTAACGGAAGATAAACAACCCCATCAAGGGAAGAAACACTTCATCGATAAATTAAATTTTTTTACTACAATCATAAAACTTAGTCAATAACTACAATAGTAAATAACTTAGGATGGTAAAGAATAAATTTAGTCTATGAGAACTAATAGAGAATATTAAAAAAAATTATTCATACCATGAGTTGTGGCCTAGAGTTTATAGTCCCTTAAATTAAATCAGGTATACACATAAAGTTGTTACGAATGTTATGAAAAAGCCTCTAAAGTTGGACCATATATGCTATAACTAGATAAGTCCTATATATAAAGGCTATGTCCCTAATTTCAGATAACTTCTAGGAGGAAGTCAAAAGCAAGGGTGGGAGATGTAAGGCCCCTTCCCTAGTACACTATTATGAACCTTAAATAACATGACTATGGTCATAACTAGGAAGCATAAGGAGGTGAGAAGTCATGTCTTTATCTCTTGTGTATAGAATGTGAGTTATAGACTATTACCTTACACCTTATGATAGAACATTGATAAGAAGGTTTGAGATCTAAGTGTGTCATGATTAGCATTTTCCTTATCAATAATGAACCTAAGACCTTATTGAGACTGATATATATATATATATATTAGTGCTAAGGAATCCTATTAGAGAATTACATTAGGTTGATAAGCTAAGACCCACGGAATAAAGGTTCAAAATATCATAACCTAGAAACTAGGTCAATAGATTTATGGTATTTTATGATCTATTAGGATAATGAATTACTTAAGAAAGATGAAACAATAACACCCTTGTAAGAATTACCAATAATGTATATGGAAATTGTTATCAAAATTTGATAAGGTTCTATATGGTAGAACTTGGTATGATGTAAACATAATAAGTCAATTATTGTGAAAGTAGTATTAGGTGGATATGTAGATATTCATGAGGCCATATTTATGGCCCAATAAAATGTACTAGATTTATGGTAAGATTGATTTTGAAAACTATATGACTATGCACACATCCTAATTACCAAACATAATTGATACACCTTATAATGTATTATCTCATAATGATAACTAGATACTATTAGAAATCAAACTATATTTAATTGGAGCAAAGGATGCTAGTTTTGATGTTTACATCTAGGAGATTTTGATCTAAGATGTGTAGTTAGAACTAATTTTCATGTTGGTTGATTTAACATTGTAGATTCAACATTTCATCAATATGATTGGAAATGGGTTATGATGTGGCTCAGAATGTATTCAGATCATTTGATTAGATAGTAATATTGATAAGAAGATTATGATATTTTAATGTTTTAGATGCTTAATATGAAAATGATTAGAAAATAAAGTTGGTTAGGACAACTAAGTATGTTAATGTGATTTATTCGAATATGAAATTTTTCCTGCACCTATATACATACATTTATATAATTTTTCATTGGGCTACTGATGTTCAAGTTTAGTGTGCAAGCAATTGAACCATGGAATTTTATTGGGGAAACAAAATTCAAACTCATGTAAACACAGTTTAGCAAAGGTGAATATTTGGAAGATTCAAAAAGCCTTGTTGTGATGTATTTGATTTTGTAAATGCAAGCTTGCATGTGTGTGAAAAATTTAATCTCAAAGATGCATTAGGGACATGTCAGAGTGATGTGCAATGTGCATTAATGTGTCACTTGACACTTGTAGATTATTGTGTGTTAATGACATGTCACATAGGATTTTGGTCATGGTAGCATTTAAATCCCAAAATAATTACCTTTTTAAAGATTAATAAAACCCACTTAACAAGGGATAGGATGAGTCAATATCAAAGAGAATTTCGAATTCAAACTTGACAAGGATTTTAGAGGGTCAATAGGTGGTCCCAAAGTCTTCTTTTTGTGAAAATAAGCTACCCATATGTTAGCATAACATGTTAGGAGCCTAAATTTGACCATTTTGGTGCTTTGCTAGCCTAGGGGGGTCCCTTAACCAATGCATTCTTACACCAATTCGAACATTGAGTTATCCTATTAGTTCATCCTCATTTTTCCTCTTAGTCAAAAGTAACAAATTTGGTAGGGAAAAAGTTGTTTGGTAGGGAGAAAGTTGTAAGAGATAGTGGCGTTATGTTTTTTTCCAAAAAGTGATAGTGGGAGAGTCTTTTTAGTGAACTTTGACAAACTAGTGGGGTGTTCACCCACTCTCTAAGTTTAGAGACAGTTAGGGGTTTTTTGGAAAGGAGTCTAAGGAGAAGGGAGCTCTTCATCAACTATCATTGCCTTTAGCTTGGACCAAGGTTGGTGCTCAAATCATGACCATCTTTTGCATTTGCATAATGATGCTGAAAACATGTATTGTTGTTGTGGGTTCATGTATTGTCATTGTGAATCCTTGTATTGTGTTGTGTTGGTGAGATTTTGATTTGTGTTATATGTATTTTTCTTAGTTTCCTTCTTGATCTCTTTACTTTGTTTTCACATTTTGAATTGTAAATGGGTGTGAAGGCTTCACTCACCCTTGGGAGGGAAGAGATGCCTTGGGTGAAGGGGTTAGTTGGGCCCAACATTGAAGTTGAGATATTTTCCTCTTGGAGAGGGTTTTGTTGTTCATGGAGTATGGACTCCATTAAAGCCATATGTCTTGTTAGTTATTATGGGAGGTATGGGAGGTGATTAGGAGATGTATTTTGATAGCCTTGAAGAGGCATTATTCAATTGTAAATGTATATGTGTATATGGATATGGCATTCTCCTCTTTGGAGAACCCACCTTCACCCATTTTTTCATGATTCCAATGGTGGATCATTCTGTTAAATATTGGAGGATTGTAAATATCTTGTGATATTGTATTTCCATGTGTTATGAAATGTTTGAGTGCAGCCCATTTGAGCCTTGTTTCCCCTGGTCAATGGATAGTTTCTTAGAAGCCTAGGATGGCAGGTGAGCCACCATGGTTCTTATTTGAAATATTTTGCAGGTTTACTTTGTTCTCTTAGAAACCAAAGGAGGAACTAGAGTTGTTCTATGCATTGATGTATCAAGGAAGAAATGTTGTTGTATTTCATTGTAGAGTTGAAAACCTTCACCATGTTGTCATGCATGATATTTGTAAAGGTGAAATCTCCATCTAATGTACATTGTTGTGAAGTGTATTTCTTTTTGTAAGATGATGAACTTGGGAGATAACCATTTGTAATTTCACTCTAGTTTCATCAATATACATTTAGATTAATTGGAACAAAATTAGTAAAATAACATTATAGTTATTGTAAAATTATAAAAAAAGATGCATCTCAAATTAATAACCTATTTTCCTTGACACTCTTTGGATGGTTATTCCTATGCTAAATTTTGTTCATTGTGTATCAAGAATTTCAAGAAAGTGCACTTCCAATATGACTGTCCATTTAGAGAAATTTCAAAACGTATTGGTTCAATAAGAAACTTCAGGAAAATTCTCATTAAAGGTAGAGAGATATAGATTATTTAGCCTTCATATTTGATCTTGACAAATGTAATATATGTGTCAAATATATATATATATATATATACATATATATATATATATATATATATATATATATATATATATATATATATATATATATATATATATATATATATATATATATATATATATATATATATATATATATATATATATATATATGTGTATATATATATATATATATATATATGTATATATATGTATATATATATATGTATATATATATATATATATATGTATATATATATATGTATATATATATATATATATATGTATATATATATATATATATATATATATATAGATATACATATATTAGTAATGAGTATGTACACATCCTTAAGTTCAAGTTAATTTTCAATACTCTTCCCATGGGATGGTCAATTTAATCCTTCCATTTGAATGCTCAGAGCATCCTCTACTCAAATATCATAATTAGAAAGTCTATGTCCTGATGCAAAAGAGAGGGGAGTAAACTAGATAGAAACCATAGCTGGAGAATACATTTTATAAGTTCGAAAGTGTACATTCCACTCTTTGGATTTTGTATAGAGAGTGGAAAAATACCCACTCTCTAACATAGATCAATAAAATATTCAAGGGAGATATTCCTCAACATCTTCTAAGAAAGAAATCAATAAAATTAGGCACAAGAAGCAATAAATAATTACGTTACCACAATCCAATATATATGAGTAGATCATAAGATTACATGACTAGGACTGATGTAAGTCAGTTTCTTTCATAAAAAAAAAGATAATGATATCTCATCTTTTACTCATAAACTTTCCTAAATAACCAATGGAAGATATAAACTGAAAATATTGTATAATATAATAATAGGACAATGGCCGCCTTGGGTTGGTGACCACTCCCCCATACTTTTTGTACCCTGGGTCAAGTTCCAAGACCCATGAAAACCATTGCCCAACCACATTCCTATGTTGCTACTCCTCTTTCCATAGGCCACCCCCCTCCCACCCAACAAGTACATCAGATTTAAAAATCATTGTGTGTATTGTGGTGTGGAGTTAAGAACTTAAGGAGGATAAAATAAAGGCACCTTGGAAAGATAAGAGGAATGGGGAGGGAAAACTAGGTTAGAGAATAGCGCTAGGGTAGAGCACATGGAGAATAACAGGCCATGTGGCTTAGTAGAAAGCAAGGTAAGGGAATTAGGATTAAAGTAGATGTTTACCATTTGGGGTTTAGGGATGTGAAAATAGGGAAATTTAATATTGATAAATGCAATAAAACTTAAGAGGAAGGGACCTTTCAAAAAGTTTTTTTTTTCTTCCCTCTCTAAGGAATTTTCACCTAAACACTCAAAAGGGCCACCCAAGGATGGGATGCCCCATCCCATCCTCTACCCATGTGCCAACCTAGGTGCTTTATACTTTGACTAGAAATTTTGAGGATAGCAAGTGTGTGGGGGAAAGAGCAAGAAAAAAATGGGGGAACCTAGGATAGTGTGAAGTAGTTAGGAATAGAAAGTTAGTGGTAAGTGGGGATAGTAAAAATTGGGTGGTTAGTAGAACCTTATGCTCTATCTAGTGGTCAGCTATTATATTTGTTTTTGATAGTGGAAGGTATTAGTTAGAGAAGATTTATTTATGTGATATGAGTTAAGATGAATTTTAGAAATCTAAATAATAAATGTAATAGTATAGAAATTTCATTAAAAATAATTAGTAAATAATGTCTTAGATGATTGGTATGTTTAACGTGGGAAATTTTCATAAGTAAATAGAATTACTATTAAGATTTAATTTCCTATGTAAACAAATAAGCCAAATTTTAAAATGAAGAATAGGTTAGTAATTTTTTTATGGCAACAAGTTGATAGATTTTTGGTGAATGGATTTTAAAAGGAAACATAGTTGGTTAGTAATAGATTTTCAATTTGTAATTATCGATAGTTTGAAAATTTTTAGATTAGTTTGTGGTAGTTTGAGTAGTTGGCTTAAGTTTGGGTTAATAATTAATTGCATTAACACAATTGTAGATTAGAAATACATATTTATTCTATGAAATTAAATCATTCTAAGATTGATGGTGAAGCATGGAACATGATAAACATTAAATAGGGATAAAGTAAAATGTGATTATTAAAGGAGTACCCTTAGGACATAATATTATTATGTAACTATTGTCACTTAGGTTGGCACCCTTGTCCAAAGCCTATGCATGAGGACAACCTAGTGAAACATGGAAACAACCTCCAAGCTGTGGGACTTGAACTGTGAGGTTGAGTCTCTGAAGAAGGCCGACTTCCTCTTACTATCACGGCTCACCTAACTACTCTTGGAGAGGAAAAGGGAGAAAGAGAGCATGAAAGAAAGTCTACCTAATCTAATCTAAAGAGGTGATGCACCAAAATAGAGTGTTCAGACCAATCTCTGCCCATATATGCACTATTAAACCAGAATGAAACTAAGGATATACACATTCAAACTTTGCTTCAATCAAATAACCACATGTAGATTTAAAAAAAACAAGATTTATGACACAAGGAAGAGAGATTCATGCATATTATCATTCATAAGCTAAGGAGATACGGTCATGCAGATTACAGATCTCTACAAAACATTAGTGAGAGGCAAAGAGTTCTTGCACTTTCACACCAATGGTTGAAGGAGATAAGTTAGAATATCATTCAGTTTAGAGGAAAAGATAATTTTACACTAGAATTGTAGAGAAATAGTAGAGAACAATAGAGAATGATCGACCTTTTCAAAATTTAAAAAAATTGCCTTTATAGTTCAGGCATAACTAAGATTTTCTCTAGCTAAAGTTACTCTACAACCACTGCCATCAAGGCTCTGCCAAGAAAAATCATGGGGATCTGAGGAGATCTGATCTTCTGGGTCAATTAATGCCTTGAGGGGATAGAAATGGCACCATTAAGTCACTCTGATTAGGTAGATAGATAGGTCGGGGTGGTAGAGTGTTCCTGTATGTTTCACATTCACTTCTGGTAGCTGGAATCGATCATGAAGATCAGATTCGTGTAAAACTCTTGATTTCCCTTATTTTTGGACTGGGAGTCAACACAGTCAGCAAGTCAAATGAGACCCATAAGCAAGAGGAGCCATGTGGGCCAATGAACCTCTTTCTTTTTGCCACCTCGTGGGGTCTTTCTAAGTTGACCGCCCCCTTTCTTTACTAATTGTGCCAACCTCTTAAACCCTGACTGTGATGGCTTACAACATAACCGCCAGCCCTTAACTGTCAACCTTGGCTAGGCCCATAAAGACACGTGTCACCTAGGTTCTATTTCGCTATGCATATCCTCCGAGCACTTTCTCATAGTGAGATAGTGCCCACTGTTGATTTCCTTAGATCTGACTATCGTGAAGACTCGCCATGATACTGTGCTATCTCCTTAAAACCTATGGGCCCACGAAACACCTCAACACACCTAACATCTGACTCAGCTCAAACTGGTACCATCCCTACAACTTTATAACACTCAGCCCCACTGATCCACATGGCAAAAGGGTGCTATGTTGCTATGGTTAAAATTCTCGTAGCTTTCCATAGCGAGATAGCTCCCACCGTTGATTTGCCTGCATCAAACAGTGAACATAACTTGTACTTTTTGAACCTTTGAGATCATCTACCATGACATCACCTGGGACACATGTAGCCAAAATTCTTCCCTGCAATATTTAATTTCCTTGCATCTTGATAATGCGAGAAAGAACCAACCCTTGATCTTCTTAGATCTGACAAAGATCAACAAAATGGTACAACTGCACACTGAGTTGGCTAAATGGACCAATGGAAAACCACCATGTACTATGACCCACCTGACAATTTCCACTGAGGACAAGCTGTACTGTTACTTTAGAGAAGGGCAAGCCCATTACATCATCTGTGCCATGCATCACCAAGGTGCTATGTCACTATGGGTAAAATTCTCACATCTTTCCATAGCAAGATAGTGCCTACCATTGATTTTCTAAGATCTAATGATGAGCAAGATGGATCTGACTTCTCAGTGTACCAACCAATGAGAATTGGGCACGTGCCAACCTATCTAACAAGTCCTCGTAAGGCCCACATTACACACAGTCATGCCTTAGCCAATGAAAAGACTAATCAACTATTAATGTGTCTGACAAATCCATCACTGGTATCCAACAAAGCATACTTGGGACCCACTACCTTCTTGATGTTTTTGTAATGTTATTTTCTGTTTGGGCGCTATGTCGCTAATGATGAGAAGAACAAATTCCTCGATAGTGCCATAGCGCCCTCTGTTGATTTATTCAAAACTAGTGCTAGAGAAACAACCAGGAAAAGAGGGACCCACCTGACACGCAACTAAAGAGCGATATGTTGCTAACACAAAATGACATGCAACTTTCCATAGCGACATAGAACCATCTATTGATTTCCTTAATCCAATGATGAGGAACTTGTGGGCTTGCAGAAATATACTAAGGAATATCACAAGGTTCAATTGTTTAATTTTTTTGATATTCCTGGTAATGTTTTAAAATAATATTAAACTAGGGAGTGACCATTGGCAGGCTAGGCATACAAATTTAAATTTTTTGGCGGGAGGCAAAAAATGGTAACAGTAACCCCAATGAACTATTGTTAGTGGTGACATGGCTTGTTAAAGCAAAGCCATCTATCAATTATGGTAATTAGACCCAAAATTTTAGCTAGTATAGTTTCAATTTAGTCTATATATATATATATATATATATATATATATATATATATATATATATATATATATATATATATATTAGTGGTTGTTTGTGAATGAATAAGATAAGACATTAGTACCATAAGTGGGCAGATCATCTTGGAAGTTAGAAATGTTAGTAATGAGACTAGCCAATTCATAACTTGAGGGAAGGTATGACTGTCAAGATCATTATATCAGTTCAGGGAATTAATTACATTACTCATGGGTATAGTATGGATACATACACACTTATAACAAGGACATCCTACATAGTAACCATACCATTGATGCAGAATCCTACCTGTGTGCCCTAACATGACACTTAGCAATCCCTAATGAAAACAAACACTGACGACTTTAATGTTGAGTCCCTTCAACCTAAAATCATGTTGTTGTACCCACTAGTCTCAGAGGCTGGTTAGGGTAGATACTCTTACCAACCTAGTTAAGACCTATTTAGCTAATTTTTAAGAGTATGTTGTAACTATATAGAAATAATCAGTGGGTGTCTTGAACCCTTGACCATTCACTAACTTAGCAAGCAATTTTTCGATCCTTCTCGTATGAATCTCTAAATTTTATCTTTCAAAAAATATATAATAATTTTTTTTTTTTTTAAATTGTAGTTGTGTTTTGCCCTAAAATTTTGGGCATGACATAGGCCATGGAATGGTTGTCAAGGTTGCCTACTGTTACTAAAACCTTTGATGAGATTTCTATCTATTTGTTTAGTAGTACTCACACAACATACAACATCTAGTTAACATACGTGACTTGTGTAACCTCAAACAAAAAGTTGGGAAACCTTTCCTCACATTCCTTCAAAGGTGGTGACAATTATATACACAAAATACTCATGAAATATTTCTGAAACAGAAAAACTTGACATCTTCACAGACAATCTCTTACCTAATTTTGGGTATAGTACAACTTTAAGGTCCACGCACCTTTGAAGACATGGTCACACAAACTATTTGAATAGAAGAATTTATGGTCAAAAAGGGGAAAATAACCCTTCAAAAATATGTTAATCAAGGACCAACCTCTAGTAAGGATAAATCCAAGTATGTGAACAAGAATTGAGAGGTAGTACATGATGGAGTAGTTGATAAAAGTACTCCTAAACCTATCAAAACAATATTCAATCACACAGAAAATCTCAAAGCATCTAAAAATGTTGACAAATCACCTCCTGACAACAAGACATTTGGAAACAAAATGAAAAAATCATCTTGGGTTACATGCAAAAAATAAGAATATAAACCTCTTGGTGAACATCTGGATGTTGTTTATAAGACCTTGCTACAAAACAAACTCATTTCTCCATTGGATAATTCTCATCCTTATGATCCACAACCATGACCCTCATGGGGGAATGAGACTGCATTTTGAAAATACCATCAGAACAAAGGTCACAAAACTAGAAATTGCATCAACCTACATCATAAAGTTCAAGACCTAATTGACAATGGTGAAATCGTTGTGGATGGACACAACAAGAATACAGATCACAAGACTTTCAAGGAGCCATTTCTATTAGAGTAATTATTTGTTTTCACTTATTAATTAAATCACTTTGATTTAATTAAATAAGTTTCCTATTACTCTAGTTTGCTTAAGCTATCTCGTAGGTACATATAATTAATATTTTATTAATTATAATGTGCAACCCTAGCTTTTTTAGGATTTAGGTTACCCTTTTCAGGTTTTGATCTCCTTTATAAGGATTGATCTCTTTGTAAATTTATAGAATCCATTGAATAATATTTTTCTCCATCTGAGCTTTTCAGATCAAACCCTTGCATCTTCTTGTCTTTTTCTTCTCCATGATAGGTTTTCTGCATGCAAGTTTTCTTGGTCTTCATGGATTTGTTATGTATTTTTTCTCAAATCCTACATGGTATCAGAGCCAGATTTGTTGTAGCTTGTTTGGAGTTTCAAGAAAAAGGGAGAACAAGGGTTTAGTAGATCAGATCAGGTGTTTTTTTGGGTTTTTCTGAGAAAACAGGGGGGTCACTAATTTTTGGAGTAGTTTGAGGCCGAACAAACCTCACAAATGGATTCAAAAGACATCAAAACCCCATTTTGATATAAAATTTGTCTGATTTGGACAATGTTATATGGGAGGCAAAAAAAATTTACCATACAGGATCATCCGACCTTTGCACGCAATCCAAGGCACAGAAAATCAAAAAATTGCAAAAGAAAATATGCGAAGGCATTTTCAGCCCACGGTAGTTAGTTAACCACAACTCCTACCACAGCTCTACCCCACAGCGGCCCTCCACCCTCCCACCACCAAGCTGTCGCTTCACCGGTGATGGAGAAGATTTTTTGTTTTTTATTTTTTTATTTTATTTTTTTATTAAAAATAATAATTTTTTGCATCTTTCAAGGGCCCTGTCGATTTTTCCTCTGTAACTTGAGCATACGAACATATTTTTTCGATCCAAAAAAAGCACCAAAAAGCTTGTTCGAAGATGGAGATATTTGTGTAGGTTTTTTTGAGTTTTGATGTAGTTTAGTTGCCTATTTTGGTAGTCAAAGCTGGATGTTTTGTTTTACACTCTAGAAGGCATATCTTGAGCATCCGATCTCCATTTTTGGACTTCTTTATATCATTGGAAAGTTGTTTCTATGATCTTTCTAGGGATGTTGATTATTATTCTAGATTCTACTCTAGGATCATTTTTATTTAGTCTTATTCATTTTTGCATTCTGGTGGATATCCTGGTACTTCAAGTCCAAGGATGGATTTTGTTGCTTCAGATGCTTTTTTTTGGGTTGTACTTTTTGTTGTATCAGTCTTATATTTTTCTAATCATTGTTGACATTCATTATAAGAATTTTTATGCAAACGCACTGAGATAAAGTACCACTCTTGCATTTCGGGATCCTTTTCATCATTGTGATTCATTGTACTCACACTATTTTATAAAGTGCCATGGGGGGGGGTAGTTGTTTGCCAATTTTGTGCCTTCTTTCTCTTTTGCCTCATGTAGTGTCGGTGACACATGCCTTTATAGGTGTATGTACCTCACTCTCGATGTGTTTGGTTCCTGTGTTGTAGGAGATTTTTGGCCCACTTTTTTAGTTGCTTGTCACCTCACCCCATCTACATTAAGGGGGGTTATATTGTTGGTTTTAATGCTTCCTTGGTTCAATGGTTTGTTAGTGTAAGCTATGTATTTAGTACCTGATCCTACATACTAGGCGATTCTAGTGGCTAGCTACCTATGCATTTTGGTGAGATGGATCATCTACCATATAGACATGCTTGGTTTGTGCCTTCTATTTCCATGGAGGTTCTATAGATCAACACTTTTTGACAGATTTTTGTGTCTTTTCATGCTTTAATGGTTCTCTTCATGATCTTTCTTTGTTCCTATCTTTTGGAACATTCTTTGCTATCTCTTTTTGGAGTAGGGGTTTTTCCATGTGTTTTTCTCTATTTCTCCTCTTTATAGAGATTTTTTTGTGATTGGGTACCTGATCAAGCCTTATTACCGAGACCGGTCTCTTTTCTTTCATAGTTGTGTTAGGTTAGCTTACCTCCTGAGCTTCACTTAAGGTGGGGTGTTAGAGTAATTAGTTGTTTTCACTCATTAATTAAATCACTTTGATTTAATTAAATAAGTTTCCTATTATTCTAGTTTGCTTAAGCTATCTTTTAGGTACATATAATTAATATTTTATTAATTATAATGTGCAACCCTTGCTTTTTTAGGCTTTAGCTTACCCTTTTTAGGTTTCAATCTCCTTTATAAAGATTGATCTATTTGTAAATTTATAGAATCCGTTGAATAATATTTTTGTCTAAGATTTTCAGATCAAACCCTTGCCTCTTCTTGTCTTTTTCTTCTCTGTGAAGGGTTTTCTGCATGCAATTTTTCTTGGGCTTCGTAGATTTGTTATGCATTTTTGTTCAAATCCTACAATTTCAACATTACAAGAAAGGAGAAAACTCTAAACAGAAAGGTCATAACAAGGTCAACTATACATACACTAATGATGATGATGTGATCAACATGGTTGAACTTGTGGATTTTGAATATTATGATGTCATCACAATTAAGGGAAAACAAGACAACATGAAATCTAAGATGCCATTTGTCTTAAGAGGTGCCACATCTGCTACATCTAACAAAGAACCATCACAATCTTGTGCCAATGCTATTACATGTTCTCATGCCAAGATAGCACTTAAAGGCTTTGTACCTTCTACTCCTGAGTTAGAATAGCATAAAGACAAACCTCTTGTTGGTTCATCTGGCAAAGGTACAAAACTTGTAACATCTTCTATGGTTACCAACTATAGTATCCTTGACTAATTGCAACAGACAAGTGCTCAAATAACGATCTTTGAATTACTCAAATTCTCACCTACTCATAGGAAAATTCACAAAAAAACCCTCAATGAGGCAAACATACCTCAAGATCTTGATCTTGACAAGTTTCAATCTATGGTGGGTCACCTGACTTCGCCTCATTACTTGTCCTTTTCTAAAGAGGACAATACTTCATTGATTCATCCTCATAATCATTCATTGCACATTAAAGTCATGATATATCAAAAGTGTGTCTATTGTATGCTCATTGATAATGGAGTTGGTTTAAACATTTTCTCTACTAATTTTCTCATGTAATTGGGATATTATAAAGATTCTATTGATTTGTGTCACAAAATAACCATCAAGGCATATGATGAAGTCAAGTGTAAATCCCTAGGTCTTGTTGTGTTGCCTCTTCAAGTTGGTCCTATAGAAAGGGAGGTTACTTGTAAGGTCCTTGAAATCTCATTAGCATACAATATCTTGCTAGGGAGAACATGGATACATGAGATGCAACCTGTGCCTTCAATGTACCATCAATGCGTAAAGTTTCCATTCCACAACTCTGAAGTCACCATACCTACTAATACTAGCTACACCTATAAAATGCTAAAATATACTCAAAGATTTATGCCTACTAATAGGGAATCTATGGATCATCATGATGATAAGCTAAAAAAAGTTGAGAAGTTACTCAAGTTGAAAGAAGCTAGGATGGGTGAATGTCACATAGAACCTATTCTATCTTTAACATCTCTTCCTAAGTCTCCCCATCATTATGGGAGACCATCTAAAGTGAAGAGACCTTTTGTGCTATCACCCAAAACTATCCTTTGTTAAAGCTATTGTACCTCCAAAGGAGGAAGATGAAAATAGAGCTATCATTGCATGGATATATAAAGAGAGGAAACTCTAGTGGATCTCACATAATGGTCTCTTGAGATTACTCCTGAAAAGTATGGTCTAGCTCTTAAACTTATGAAATGCTTTGGCTAAAAAGGGAATGGTCCAATTGGATGTAACAAAAATGGCTTTATTGATCCTATCAAAGAAATTGCTAGAAGGTCTCGAGATACAACAAGCCTAGGCTTTAAAAGGATTCCATTTCATCTAGGGATTAATGAGTTTATAAAAAAATTTGAAAGTTCATCTAAACATTAGCCACAAACTAAGTCTGATAATCATGAGGATAGTTCTAATGGTGAGAATACTTTTCCTTATCTAATTCCTTTTGTTCTTGCTAAATTCTTCGTGGATCTAGATGACTTTGTACTATGTGTCAGCACTATAGATGTTGATAGCAATTCTTCTAACAACACCATTATTCCTCTCTGTGTTCAGTAGGAACAAGGAGAGTCTAGTCACACAATATTTATTGAGAAACTTTGTAAAAATCTAGATGATGAAGGAGAATTTTCCCCTGTTATTGTTGGTGAATTCTACAGTTTGTCTCCATGTAGCACAGACTCTCGAGAGTATGAATTTGACTCTCTAGAAGCAACTATAGACAAAGATATAGATCAAATTCATGCTTATGAAATTTAGCTTGAAGTAGGTAAATCATCAAGGGCTAGGTCAGATGATTCTCATCCAACTAGTGTCATCGAATCTTTGATTAATGATGTTAGAACTCAAAGGCATTCGAACACAATTATAGATGAAGTTGCTCTATGTCTCAAATTACTTGTCCAAGAATTTTATGACTATAATGTGAATGCCATTGAACCTACCACATCTCTTTCACTCACCTATCCCAAGCTCATAGACTAGAATTCCAACACATCTAGTGAATTCCCTAAATTCCAAGATGATTATGCTCTTGTCTGCCTTTTAAACATTGTTGAACCTATATCTTCCTCCACCAAAAAATAGAGTGTCAACATGACTGAATCCGACATCAAATATCTTAGTCACACGATAAAAAGAAAAATAAATAGAAGGTTTGATGGTGAAAACCACATTGTGGTAGTATCAGAACCTAAAATAGTAAAAATAAAAGACATATCCAAAGGTAAAAACCTCGCTAAGGGGCCTAAGGATGAGATATTTGATGCACTTCCCAATCATTTTTAGGGAATATCATTAGAGTTGATAGAGCCAACATAGTCAATCAACTTGGGTATAGAGGAATAGCCTCACATGATACATCTTGCATAGTCTTTATCTACAGAAAAGAAAGAGGAATTTATTTCCTTCTTCCAAGAGAAAAAGATAAATTTTGCATGGACATACTCAGACATGCCAGGCTTGGATCCTGATCTCATCATGCACCATTTATCTATTGCACCAAGAGTAAAATCAATCAAATATAAGCTCAAGAAAATGCATCCTCATGTTGCAGTACTTGTTAAAGCTAAATTGGAAAAGTTTTTAAAAGCTAGTTTCATCTGTATGATCAACTATGCTAAATGGATATCAAACATTGTTCTAGTATCCAAAGTCTATCCGAGTTTGTATATATTTCTAAGATCTAAATTTAACATGTCTAAAAGATGATTTTCCACTTCCCAACATTGATATGATAGTGGATATGATAGAAAGATATGAAATGTACTCACTCATGGATAGTTTTTCTAGCTATAATTAGATTAAAATTGCACCAGAAGACCAAGAGAAAATTGCATTCACTTATGCATGAGTAACTTTATGTTGGAATGTGATACCATTTGGTCTAAAAAATGGTGATGCCACATATCAAAGGGTAGTTACAACCATCTTCTATGATATGATGCATAATATTATGGAGGACTATGTCAATGACACGTTGGTTAATAGTACAAAATGCAACACTCATCTTTAAGATTTGGGACCCATCCTAGATTGTATGGAGAAATTTAATCTAAGACTCAACCTAAGAAATGTACATTTGGTGTAAGTTCTGGGAAACTACTTGGCTACATTGTCTCTACAAAAGGAATTGAGGTAGATAGAGAGAAAGTTCAAGCAATCATGGACATGCATCCACCCCGTAATATTAGTCAAATGAGGGGCTTGTAGGGAAGAATTCAATCCATTTACAGATTCATCTCATAGCTGGTGGATAGGTCACAACCTTTCACTAAGACCTTGCATAAAGGTGTGAAATATAACTAGAGAAAAGATTGTGATCAGAGTTCAACATAGATAAAGCAATACCTTGCTAATCCTCCAATCTTGATGCCTCTTATCTATGGGAAGCCTCTCATTCTATACATCTCAACAAAAAAGTCATCTCTTGGTATCTTTCTAGCTTAGGAGGATAATGATAACAAGGAATGAGCTATCTACTACCTGAGTTGCACATTGATTTCCTATGAAATGAACTATAGCATCATTGAGAAAGCTTTCTTGGGAATTGTCTTTTCTTCCCAAAAGTTGAGACACTACATGCTTGCTCATACTACATGACTAGTTGCTAAAATTGATCCACTAAAATACTTACTTAGCAAGGCAACTCTAATAGGAAGATTAGCTAAGTGGGTCATGATGCTAAGAGAGTTCGATATTCAATATGTTGAGAGGAAGGCTATCAAAGGATAGGCAATTGTTGATCAATTAGTAGATGCACCAATCTAAAGTCTTCTTCTATTGAACATTGACTTTCCTAATGAATCTATTCTAATGCTAACACATCAAACTTGGGTGATGTTCTTTGATGGTTCTTTCACACAACAGTGATCTGGTGTTGGGCTCTTATTCATAGCACCATAGAAGTACTCAATTCTTAAGGCGTACAAGATTTTGTTTCCTTATACAAATAATATTGCAGAATATGAAGCCCTAATCAATGACATGAAAATTGCAATTGAATGGAGAGTAGATGAATTGAATGTCTTTGGTGATTCACAACTCATAATCAACCAGGTCAATGATGTGTATTAAATGAAGGATGAGAATTTGATACCCAATAAGTGAATGGTTGATGATTTGAAGAAATACTTTGCTCATGTCACTTTTCAGCAAATCCCTCGAGCAAACAAAAAAGTGGCTGATGCAATGGCTACTCTTGCTTCCATGCTATAGATGCCAGAGAATGATCTTTGACACGAGTTCTTGGTGGAGACGTTACTCTACCCTTCCTATATTCCCCTAAATCCTAGATGATCTACTCTATTGTAGGACATGACTCATCCTACTACCATCATATATACTCTTACCTGCGTGACCAAATAATTTTGGACAATCTAACCCAGAATAAAAAAATGTCACCTTATTTGCAATGCTTCACAGTATGTTATTACTACTGACAACCTATTTAGGAGAGGTCTCAATGAAACACTCTTTAGGTGTCTAGAACCCAATGAGTCCAAATGAACATTAGTTGATGTACATAAGGGTATTTATAGATCTCACTGTAACAATTTAACACTAGCTCATAAACTTATCAAAGCTGGTTACTATTGGTAATCAAATACACCAAGTCTTGCAAAAAATGCCAGCTCCATGGAAATCTTAGTAATGCTCCAGCCAGGGAGCTAATTCCATCTATCACTCTATGGCCATTTCAACAATGGGCCTTTGATTTGGTGGGTTAGATTCACCCATCTTCTTCAAATGGACATAAGTTCATTATTATAGCTACAACCTACTTCACTAAATGGGTGGAGGTAGTCCCTCTCTCTATAGAAAATGGAAAAATTTTAGCTCTGTTCATTATGAATTATATCATATGTAGGTATGGTGTACATTCCTCCATCATTACTAAAAATGGAGGACAGTTTAAAAATAAGGATTTTAAAGAGTTGTGCAAAAAGTTTAGAATCACACAACATTGGTCTTCTATTTATTACCCTTAGGGCAATGGTCAAGCAGAAGCTTCCAACAAGGCTATCCTTAAGATCTTACATCACATAGTCAACAAATCTAGAAGGAACTGGCACCTTTAGATTAATTTGGCTTTATGGGCTTACAGAACTAGTATCAGAACTCTAACAAGAACAACACCATTTTCTTTCGTATATGGAACGGATGGTGTTTCTAATTGAGGTTGAGATTCCAACTTTGAGAATCTCCATGAAAGGCCTCATTACCAATGATGACTACAAAATATCTTAGCTTCAAGAGCTAGAATTGTTAGATGAACATCATCAAGTGGGGTGTGATCATCTTTGAGCTTACCAGAAATGCATGTCTAAGAGCTACAACAAGAAATTCAAGCCACGTGACTTCCAAGTGGGTGATCTCATCCTAAGGGAGAAACTGAAAATCAACAACAATGGGTATGAAAAGGGAAGTTCAAACCTAACTAGCTTGGTCCATACATAGTTACTATAGTGTTTGGATCTAGTGCTTACTAACTTTCAACAACTAAGGGAGAATCACTCAAGGAGTTGATCAATACTCTTCATCTAAAGAGGTTCTACAGCTGGCATGCTGTAACATCTAGATTTTCCAAGTCTAAATTAATATCTAACATATGCATAGAATATGGTTATAACTTTGATTTCATAAGAAGGCAATTACATCATTCATGTTCATGTGAAGAAGATTTACCATTAAAGTCAGTTAACAAAAATTTCTTAACTAAATACTTGAAATACCTTTAAATGAAACTACTTTAGAAATTGAAATCACATACCTTGAAACACTAAGACTGAAAGTCAACTAAGGATGCTTCTGCAACCACCCGAATTAGTCCACAATACACTAAACAATTTCATATGACAACTACAATCTAAAAATTGCTATCTTAAAATAAAATTAAATACTTCTATTATTTTAAAATTAGGGCATTGTTTACCTTTGATTCATTTAGGGCTTCTGATACCGCTATCTCACTTAGGGCTTTCAATACTACGGATTCATTTTAGGGCTTTCGTGACCATGTATTCAATTTAGGACTTCTGCAACCACGGATTCAGCTAGGGCTTCCAATACCACTGTATCATTTAAGGTTCAAGCTGTCACCCAAATCAATTAGGGCTTCGGATTTCTTTTACTTCAGATTACTTATCTGTGACAGTTTCTCAAGGCCCAAATCAATTAGGGCTTTGGATTTCTTTTACTTTAGATTACTTATTTGTGATAGTTTCTCAAGGTTAGATAAATACTTATATTCAATATTCATATAAATGAAAAACTATTTCACAAATCAATCCAGGTGTAAAATAATGATAACAATGAATGTAAATCAATTCAATCTTACCTCATAAATAAAAATGATAAAACCTATTTATGATAAACAATTGAATGCATATCTTATCTCTGTCTAACACATATTCAACATCTTGAGAGAGGTAAAGCATTTTCAAGGGCTTTACCACCCAACCGCGGACCACAACTTATCCCCACATGATCTCTAATGAGAAAGGCCCTCCCTACCCAAAATTGGCAAGGATCTTCTTGCCATCTATTGGGCTTCCTAATATTTAACTTCACCATATGGCTTGGCAATAGGGGATCACAATAACAGGAATATGCATGAGCTATTAATTAATTCATATTAAAAATGATAAATGTCATTCTGTCATTTCGATACTGATTCATATATTATTGATGAATCTTTTCTCTCACCTCATCACCCATCTTCTTGGCTACACAGCCAGGTGAGTCCCAAGTATTCTAAATTCTCAGAGTGGATGGCTCTGTTAAGAAGATTTACTTTGTGATTACTTAATTATGTTCTTTAACAATTTTCAAAATTCAATGCTCAATTAATTAAATTAATCATAACTAATTTCTCTATAACGACAGAAGATTTGATGAAAACCCTGGTGACACTGTATGAAAAGCCCTTCGCTTCAAATAAGGTATTTCTCATGAAGCGTTTATTTAATATGAAAATGGCAGAAGGTGGATCTGTTGTAGATCATTTAAATGAGTTTAATACTATTACTAGTCAATTATCTTCTGTGGGTATCAATTTTGATGAAGAAATTAGGGCTCTCTTGATTTTGTGTTCTTTGCCTGAAAGCTGGAATGGCTTGGTAATGGCGGTGAGTAATTCTATTCCTGGATCTAGTACCCTAAAATATGATGATGTGATCGGTGTTATTTTAAGTGAGGAAACTCGTAGAAAATCCTCAGGTGGATCTACATCAGGAAGTGCTTTAAATGCACAAAGCAGGAGCAGAACGACTGAAAGAGGAAGTAACTCTGGAAATCGTGGGAAATCAAGAGGAAAGTCAAAGGGGAGGAGGTCTCAATCGAGAGGACCAAATGATTGCTGGTACTGTGGGAAACCAGGGCACAAAAAGAAAGATTGCTGGACTCGAAAGAAAAATGAAGGAGATAAATCAGATCGAGACAAAGAGGCAAATGTGGTAAGTAACAAATCCGAAGAGGATGCTTTGCTTCTGTCTTTAGAGAGTGTTGATGATTCATGGGTTTTAGATTCTGGTGCTTCTTTTCATGCTACACCTCATAGAGGTTATTTCATTGATTATGTCCAAGGGGATTTTGGGCTTGTTTATTTGGGGGATAATGAACCCTGTCAGATTGTTGGAAAGGGAAAAATTAAGATTAAGTTGCAGAATGGGAATCATTGGCTACTACATGAGGTAAGACATGTTCCAAAGCTGAGTAGGAATTTAATTTCAGCAGGGCAACTCGGTGATGAGGGTTGTGTAGTTACTTTTAATGATAAAAATTGGAAGGTTTCAAAAGGTTCCCTTGTAGTAGCAAAAGGTGTGAAAGTAGGCACCTTATATCTTTGTACAGATCATATTGTTCCTTCTACTTTGATTGTTTCAGAGAAAAATGAATATTCAGGAACAATTACTGCAGTTGAGCAGGGAGAACAAATAGCTGCTGTAGATTTTGATACAGCGTTGTGGCACAATAGACTTGGGCACATGAGTGAGAAAGGTATGAAAGTACTTCATTCAAGGAAATTTTTACCAGGTCTAAAATGTGTGAATATGGATTTCTGTGAAAGTTGTGTGTATGGAAAACAAAAGAGAGTGAGTTTTGTAAAGACTGGGAAAGAAAACAAAAAGGAGAAATTAGAGCTTGTGCATATAGATGTATGGGGACTGGCTCAGGTATCTTCCCTTGGTGGCTCTCATTATTATGTTACATTTATTGATGATGCAACTAGAAAAGTATGGGTTTATTTTCTTAGATAGAAATCTGATGTATTTCAAACTTTTAAGAAATGGAAATGCTTGGTTGAAAATGAGACTGGTAAGAAATTAAAATGTCTCAGATCTGATAATGGTGGTGAGTATTACAGTCATGAATTTGAAGATTATTGCTCCACTAATGGTATTCGTAGACAAAAAATTGTTCCAAGGACTCCACAGGAAAATGGAGTGGCTGAACGCATGAACAGGACTATAATGGAGCGCGCAAGGAGCATGAGGTTGCATGCTGGGTTGCCCTTACACATGTGGGTGGAGGCTATCAATACTGCAGTGTATTTGATTAATAGAGGACCCTCTACTCCTTTGGGCTGTGGTATTCCAGAGGAAGCATGGACTGGTAAGAAGGTGAGTTATTCTTTTCTCAAGACCTTCGGTTGTGAAGCTTTTGCTCATATAGACTCTGAAAATAGAACCAAGCTAGAAGCTAAATCAAAGAAATGTGTCTTTGTTGGATATGGCATTAATGAATTTGGATATAGGCTTTGGGATTTTGAAAATCATAAAATTATAAGAAGCCGGGATGTCATATTCAATGAAAAAGTGTTGTACAAAGATCTGTTGCAGCAACATGAGAAGAAAGAAGATGATTATGTAGTGCTGGATGATACTCCAAAAGCTGATGTTCCAGCCATTCCTCATGATGTGCAACAACTACAACAATAAATACCACACACACCAGTGAATGTTAGATGGTCAACAAGGCCAATTAGACCTCCACAAAGGTTTTCTCCCTCTTTGTATTCTATTTTACTTACTGATGCTGGTGAACCTGAAAGTTATGATGAAGCTATGCAGGTGGATACTAAGATTCAGTGGGAGTCTGCAATGAAAGATGAAATGGACTCTTTGCTGAAAAATAAGACATGGGATTTGTGCAAGTTTCCTACAGGTAAAAAGGCTTTACAGAATAAATGGGTTTACAGGTTGAAAGAAGAGGAAGGAGGTAAGAAAATATTTAAGGCCAGGTTAGTTGTAAAAGGATTTGCACAGAAAAAGGGAATTGATTTTGATGAGATATTTTCTCCTGTTGTTAAAATGACTTCTATTCGTACTATTTTAAGTCTTGTGGCTACTAAAGATTTGCATTTAGAGCAGATGGATGTTAAAACAGCCTTTCTTCATGGTGATTTGGATGAAGAAATATATATGGCTCAGCCACAGGGTTTTGAGGTCACAGGTAAGGAGAACCTAGTGTGCAAATTGAAGAAAAGTTTATATGGCTTGAAGCAAGCACCTTGGCAATGGTATCTGAAATTTGACAGTTTTATGCATGAGCATGGATATAATAGGTGTCATTCAGATTACTGTGTTTATTTTAAGAGGTTGGATGATGATAGCTACATTATTTTATGTTTATATGTTGATGATATGCTTATAGCTGGGTCTAACATGGATCATATTAAGGGGCTGAAACGCCAATTAGCACATGCATTTGCTATGAAGGATTTGGGGGAAGCAAAACAAATCCTTGGTATGAAGATTTTCAGAGATAGGAAGAATAGAACATTGACGCTATCTCAAGCTGATTATGTTGAGAAGGTGTTGCAACGTTTCTCTATGGAGAATGCTAAAGTTGTCAGCACACCTTTACCTGGTCATTTGAAATTGACTAAGGAAATGTGTCCCAAGACACAGGAAGCGGAGGATAAGATGTCCAAGGTACCCTATGCTTCAGCTGTAGGAAGTTTGATGTATTCTATGGTATGCACTAGGCCAGATATTGCACATGCAGTGGGAGTCATTAGCAGGTATATGAGTCATCCAGGATTTGAGCATTGGAATGCTGTCAAGTGGATTCTCAGATATTTGAGAGGAACATCCAATAAGTGTTTACACTTTGGGGGCTCTACTACTAATTTACAGGGCTATGTTGACTCAGATTTGGCTGGGGATATTGATACCAGGCGGAGTACTACAGGTTATGTCTTTACTGTTGGTGGGGCAGCCGTGAGCTGGGTTTCTAGGCTACAGAAGATTAATGCTCTCTCCACTACAGAGGTAGAGTATGTTGCTGCTACAGAGGCAGCCAAAGAGATGATATGGCTTCAGTTCTTCTTGGAAGAATTGGGACATCCTCAGAAGGATAATTATTTGTTCACAGATAGTCAGAGTGCCATTCATCTTGCTAAGAATTCAGCTCTGCATTCTAAGACCAAACACATCCAGTTGCGGTACCATTTCATTCGATCAGTTTTGGAGGATGGACACTTAAAGCTGGAGAAGATACATACCAATGAAAATCTAGCAGATATGTTGACAAAGGTTGTAACAAGGGAGAAGTTGAACTCCTCTTCAGCTTCAGCTGGTCTTTTAGACTAAATGTGCATAAAAGAACAACAGAGTCCAGGGTGGTTTGATACAGTGGGAGCCCCATGCGGTAGTTGTTTTGCTACAAGATTAGTCTCCAAGTGGGAGATTGTTGTTTAGTGTGGATCCTAATCAGTCCCCAAGTGGGAGATTGTTAGATTGTGGTGACTGATCAGGAAAGTACTGTACATACTTCATAAATAGTGGGAAGTAGCTGACATGGTAGCCAACATATTATGGCCGACATGTTATAACCCTAAAGCGGTTTAATACTTGTATAAAAAGGGCTTAGGGTTGGGTATTTCTTATATGTGGTGATACGAAATTGGTTCTTGCGGCGGTATTGAGCTGTAAGGGATTACAGATTGTAATCAGGTTGTAATCACTGGATTGTAATAAGATCGGACTTGCTGTTTGGTGGACGTAGCCCAGGGATTGGGTGAACCACGTTAAATCTTGGTGCCTTGTGTTTATTTCTGTGTGTTCTATTATTTTCTGTTATTGGTTATATTTGCATGTAGTTTTTATTTCTGTCCATGGTTTTTTCCTAACAGAATCCACCTACTCTTGATGTTAGTAAGAATCAGAAGCCTCCACAGAGTAGTTCGAAAACTAGATTTTCAGGTGGAAGATTCAAGAAGAGGAAATTTGATAAGAACTCCAAAGGTTTGAAATAGCCTAAGAAAACTCAATCACCTCAGAGTGTGCAGAGTAACAAGCCATCTCCCAAACCTTCTAGTCATAATTTGGGATTTAGGAAATCTGTTGAGTGCTTTCATTGTGGACAGTTAGGGCACTATCAGTCTCAGTGTCCTAATTGGGATAAGCCAAAGGTTGGACCTAAGCTAGCTAGGTCTGAAGTGACAGTTGGTGATTCTGCCAAGAACCATCGTATCTTTGCAACTTTAGATTAGAAGCAGGCCGAACACCAAAACTCAGTTATAGAAGCTCAAGGTAATACTTGAGGTATGAAAGTTTCTATCTTATTCAACTCAGGAGCTACAGACTCATTCATTTCTTCTGCTTTAGTTACACATTGTGATATACCTGTGGTTAAGGCAAGGAATAGATGGCAAGTGGAGTTAGCGTCAGGGTCTAGGGTAAATGTTGATATTATTGCTCCTGAATGTAAGTGTAGAACAAGATTTTAGTATGCAAAGAACATTAACAATAAAGTAAACATTCACAAACCAAAACTAAATTCACATATATGTTTAGACAAAGAAAAGCAAACAAGAAGTGCAAACCTCAAAAGAGAAAACACTCCATGCTTTCTTGATTTTGTAGATGTGTCCTTTGATGTGGATGTATGCTCAAGATGCTCAAAGCTACTACAATGGAGATGGGTAATGGCAAATTGGTAGCTGTGTGAGCTCTCAATTTGGCATTATAAGGGTATGGGTATGGATTTTGGCTCTCAAAAGGGCATGATAACTTTAGCTCAAAGATTGTTGTTTTTTTGGCTTGGGATGGGATTCAATTTATAGGCTAAGGGGTAGAGGGATGGAGGGCTTAGATGCAAGGATGGATGAAGGCTTAAGGAGGGCTAGGATGCACTCAAAGGAGAGCACATGGATTGTGCTTTTTTAGCACCAATGGGAAGGTGACACTTGTCACAAGGAGGATGAGTGTGAGAGGGTAGGGTAAAGGGTTGGTTAAAGGCATGATGAGTGGGGTTGAGTATGTAAGAGAGATGTAAGAGGAATGAGTGTGGAAGAGGGAAGAGTGTGGAAGATGGATGTAAGAGTCATGAGTGAGCTTGTAAGAGTCTTTTATGGTTTGTAAGAGCACTCATGACTTGGTTGTTGGGATTTTTGAGGGGAGACTCTGATTTGGTTTAGGAAAGTCTTAAACTTGTTTAGGGAATGTGACAACATTAGGGGGTGGATTAGGCTTGAGTTTAGGATTAGATTAGGGATGTTAGAGATGTGCAAGTGGATGGCATTAATGAGAGTGGGTGAGTTAGTGGCTAAGCTTGGTTAGTATGGGTGGATGGGGTGGATTAGGCTAAATGGAGGATTAGGGATAGGTTAGGAATTTTTGGATTTGAGAATTTTATTTATCAAATAGATTTATTTAATAAATGGGGATTTTTGGAATTAGATAGAAGAATAGGATTTAATTGATAAATGATAGGTTATTTGATTTATCAATTAGGACTATAGATGATTAATTAAATTAATTAGCTAGGGATGGCAAAGGATTAATTAAATAAGAATTTAAGTAATGATGCCTTTAGAGATGGCTAAATTAGATTACCAAAGCAGTGTAATCAAATTTAGGTGTCTACATTTTGCCCCTCTTTGACATAGTGTTGAGACATAGTTCTTAGGTGTCTATAGTAAGATTTGTATGAAATCTTTCTCAACTTTAGTGAACCTTAGGGTTATACCTTTAGGGTCGTATGACATAGTTTTGGGTATGGATTGGTTAGAACAACATCAAGCTATTTTGGATTGCAAAGATAAGTCAATCTATTGTGTAGATGATTCTGGATTAGCCAGAGTTATCACAGGAATCAAGAGACCTATCTCTTTGCGGAAAATTTCTGCCAAGCAATTGGTAAGGTGTGCTTGAAAAGGCTGTAGTTTGTTTGCCATTTTGGTAAACAACTTAGAAGATTCTATAGTTAAGAGCTCTTCTCTCGATCATCCAATTTTGCGGAACTTTTTGAATGTTTTTGTTAAGGAGATTCCTGGGATACCTTTGAAGAGAGAAATTCATTTTCAGATCGATTTAGTGCCAGGAATGGAACCAATTTCCAAGACTCCTTATAGAATGATAGCTCAAGAGCTAGTTGATCTTAAGATTCAGTTGGAAGAGCTTTTGGAAAGAGGTTTGATTCGTCCCAGTGTTTCACCTTGGGGTGCTCCAGTGATCTTTGTCAAGAAGAAAGATGGTTCTTTAAGGCTTTATATCAATTATAGACAGTTGAACAAAGTCACTATTAAGAATAGGTATCCTTTGCCTTGAATTAATGATTTGTTTGACCAGGTCAAAGGTGCCCAAATCTTTTCAAAGATTGATCTGAAATCTGGATATCATTAGCTTAGAATCTAGGAAGCTGATATCCATAAAATAGTTTTTTACACTAGGTATGGACACTTCGAGTTCACAGTGGTACCTTTTGGGTTAACTAATGCACCTTCTGTGTTCATGAGTCTGATGAACCATGTGTTCAAAACTTACCTTGACAAGTTCATGGTGGTTTTTCTGGATGATATTTTGGTTTACTCCAACACTGTTGAGGAGCACAAGTAGCATTTAGAGTAGGTTTTGGAATGTCTTCGTAGGAACAAATTGTATGCCAATCCTGAAAAGTGCAAATTCTTCAAATCGAAGATTTTTTACTTAGGGCATATTATTTTAGGAGATGGAATCTCAGTAGATCCATCCAAAATTTGAGCTATTGTTGATTGGCCAGCACCTACGAATGTATCCGAGGTTCAAAGTTTCATGGGCTTAGCAAGTTATTACCATAGATTTGTATTAAATTTCTCCAGTATAGTGCACCCTATCACATCCCTTTAGAGAAAAGGAAAGAAATTTGTGTGGACAGATGAGTGCGAGGCAACATTTTAGAAACTTAAGGAATGTTTGACCAGTGCACCAGTTCTAGCAGTCCTTGATTTTACTAAGGAGTTTGTGGTTTGTATTGATGCATCATTGGATGGCTTAGGGGTAGTTTTAATGCAAGAGGGACATGTTATAGCTTATAAATGTAGAAAACTTAAGAGTCATGAGGTGAATTACCCAACTCATGATCTCGAACTTGCTGCGATTATCCATGCTTTGTCTAAGTGGCGACATTTCCTTTTAGGTCAACATTTTGGGTTACATTTTGATCATCGAAGTCTTCAGTATCTTTTCATGCAACTAGACCTCAATGCTAGGAAGCGAAGATGGATGGAATTCTTGTGTGAATATGAATTTGAGATTAAATATGTGCAAGGGAAGGAGAAAGTGGTTGCTGATGCTCTTAGCAGAAGGTGACATGAACTATCTTCTTTGATTCTTTCAGTGGATCTTAAGGATAGGATCTTATAGAACCTTTTCGTAGATCATTGGTTTCAAGATGTTAAGGCTGTTATCGATAATGGCAGTGTCTTGGAGGGACATTTTGAGGGGTATTCAGTGAATCTTGAAGGTTTGCTGCTATATAAAGGGAATGTGTACGTTCCTGAGCTGGGGGATTTGAGAGATCTTATTATGGTTGAAGCACACAAGGCACCATATTCGGCTCATCCGGGTGTCAAGAAAATGCATGCAGACCTTAAGCAGCATTATTATTGGCCTGGAATGAAAAGAGACATAGTAGATTTTGTGGCCGACATGTTATAACCCTAAAGCGGTTTAATACTTGTATAAAAAGGGCTTAGGGTTGGGTATTTTTCATGTGTGGTGATACGAAATTGGTTCTTGCGGCGGTATTGAGCTGTAAGGGATTACGGATTGTAATCAGGTTGTAATCACTGGATTGTAATAAGATCGGACTTGCTGTTTGGTGGACGTAGCCCAGGGATTGGGTGAACCACGTTAAATCTTGGTGCCTTGTGTTCATTTTTGTGTGTTCTATTATTTTCTGTTATTGGTTATATTTGCATGTAGTTTTTATTTCTGTCCGTGGTTTATCCTAACAAGTGGTATCGGAGCCTGGTTTTGGCTTGGTCATGGGTTCAAATCTCCCCGGTGCCTTCCCGACCCGCGTAAGCACCTGGTATGCGCGTCGAGGGGGAGATTGTTGGGTGATGCGACGCGCTCCCCTACCCACAGGTGGTTAATTATGTGGTGTTCCATGTTCACTAATAGTCATGGCTTTTGGTGCAACGGTAAATGGTCCCTACATCCACCTCCTCACCATTTCATGGCATATTTGTCAATGAGTCCTAGGTGTTAGAAAAAATCTACATAGTTTTGATCTTGTTCGGAAAATTTAGAAAAACATGAGCATTGATGTGTATTTACGTATTCAATCAAGTATAATATAACTAATATATTTTCAGGGATTCTTGGTGAATGATCTCATATACATTTTTTTTTAAAATGCAAATGGTTAACATTATAAATTTTTCTCTAATATCCGACTTTGGTTGGATACTCAATCAGAGAGAAAATGATTTGAAAATAATATATATATAAATCTATCGTTAGCTCTATCAATATGTAGCCAATAGCAAAAAGAAGAACTATGAAATACAAGTGCAAATAATGCATTCAAATAGATTTATTAAATCATGGTTATCATTGTATTTCCATCCTATATCTACATGGGTGATACACGATTATAATTTAAGAACATCAGTGATAAAATAAAGAGAGACTTTGTGAATTAAAAATCTATTTTAAGTCTACTTGATTCGATCTATATTAGACTGGCATCAGTATTGATTCTCATGCAATCAAGACTTCTTGAATCTTAACAACAATGTGTAATGGCATTAGTAGTGTTGGAGTGTGTTCTTCTAAAGGCCATGGTTGGCAAGTGAAGACTACATGATGCATGAATTCCACATTTAAATAGTCTCCCACATTACCTCCTAGAATGACTTTAGATGACAATGAGCCCCCAAGCTCTAACTTGCAAAAGGGTGGTGGGCAATGTTCCACAATGAACCTATGTTCTTTGCATATCTTGGTATCTGAACCGAGCTCAGCATACGTTTCTCCCCAAAATCATTATTTCAAATGATGTTAAATTGTCTCACCTAATTCTTTGTAACCAACCTCTCTCTCCCTCATGACTTCTGCCAGTGTAGTCATGTACAACAAACTAATTACAGGATATCAATTAGGTATGAGTCTGCCAAAATGCAAGGAATGTTTTTAAAGAAAATCGAATATGAGAGTTCTTGTTTTCCCCGAACCTAACTCATAGGGTAATTAAAAGATGAAAAATTGGAAAGAAAGAGAACAATGTAGTCAAGAAAATAATAATCGGGTGAATGAAAATATATCCCATGACTTCCATATAAGGGACCAATCGTGGCTATTCGGCTCTCCATCAGTTACAAGAATCATTTCGACTGCCCAAACAAATATAAGGAAAAAAAAATAAGAAGTTGAAAAGAAGAATTGGAACATTACAATTTGAAAATAATAATTCAATTATTATAATTCCAACATTGCTATTATAATGTACAACTAAACAACATTCTATTAAATTATTTAGTTATAATGATGCCAAATCATTGTAATATTTAAATGCACAAATTTAAATATTTACAATAATAATTATGATGAAAGATAAATTAAAATCCTTTAAAATAATTTAATTATTTATTAAATAACTCAATTATTTTAATTAAACCATTTATTAAAATAACTCATGTGATTCCATAGATGTATTTTGTTCCAAGTCACTAGGTCCTCTATCTGTCTACTCAGTGATGGTGACGCCTTGCCTAATTCTTTTCTAACAATGCTTTTACCCCTTCAACATGCTTCCTGCAAGAAATTTCTCAGTAATTAAATTATTTATTCATAAATAACTATAACAAGTAACCTTTCATCTTAATTCCATGAATTTGTGATTAAAGATCAACTAACATGTCATCTTCACTTGAAATCATAACGACTAAATATCAAATTAAATTGAAAACTGACCTCATGTGAACCTCAACGACTATATTTCAAGTTAGGTCAAAATTTGGGATGTAACACATGCTTTCAAAAGTTCTTTTTACATACTTAAAAGTCCTAAAAAAATATGTTATCCAGGTCAAAACCTAGAAATAGGCACCTTGGTAATACCAAAAAAATTAAAAATTTGAAAAATATAAAAAAATTGAAAAACAAAAAAAGTGGCATCATTGATGAAAACCTAGCAAACAGGGATCATGGTAGCAAAAAAAAGAGTATTTTCCAAGAAGGTGAAAACTTGGTAAATAGGTGCCTCTTGTTCCAAATGCTACATCTTGTAGCACATCTTCTGGCTCTTGTACACTTTCTTTCCTACTTCCATTTTCTACTTTTACTCATGTATCCATGGATTGAATCTTCTCATAACTTGGGGCAATACCCTATAGTGTCATAGGAATCTCTTTTGTGTTAGGTACCAATTTTTCTAATTGCATCTGCATACTATCGCTTGTTTCACTATAGAGATTCCTCTCAAAGAAGAACTCTTAAGCTTCAGTCACTAGTTGTTCTAACTGTATCTGCCTACTATCACTTATGTCACTATAGAGATTCCTCTCAAAGAATATCTCTTAAGATTCACTCACTAGTTGTTCTAACTATGTCTACCTATTGTCACTTGTCTCACCACAAAGATCCCTCTTGCAGAGAATCTCTTCAACTTTAGTCACCAGTTGTTTTAATTACATCTTTCTACTATTGCTTGGGTTCTTATGGATATTCTTCTCAATCGAGATTTCTCTATGATGTCAGTCACCAGTTTTCCTAATTGATTCTATCTACTATCATCATCCTACTGAAGAGATTTCTTGCATATATGTTTTGAACATTGACACTTGACATCAATCTCGTAACAGAAACACTGAACTGAAAATGTTGAACTTGTTTGAGATATGTTGAGCTTTTCTTTTTTTTCCTTGCTTTTGTTTTATCATTTCCCTTTGAGCAACTCAATGATTTCTCTTTTGAATAGAGAAGCAAGGATTGGGGGCATGATCATTTCTTTCTTTTCTATTTGATAGTTTAGTTCTAATGATCTGAAGCATCCATATAAAAGGGGAGTCCACTATAAGAGCCTCTATCTCATATTTGATGGTTGGGTGTACCTCAACTCATTTTATATGGACTCTTCATTGAGTTTGGTTCTTTTCCTTTCTTGTTTGAGTGAATTCTTTATGCTATAGTCAATAGTGATACTTGTCTTGCTAAGTGAATGTATGGGTCACCGTGAGTATACTTAGCACACTTCTGTCTCAGATTATGAATGCAAGGGTCATTGTGAATAGAATAATTATTAATTACTTAGTATAAGAAGGATCTCTTGTTTATTTGGTGTGTCTTCATGCAAGAAACATTTTAGTCATCCTAGCATTTATGCTTTGATGCTTATGTCAACTTGCTACATTAAAAGGGACAAATGTTCTGGTCATTCTAGCTTCTTGTGCCTTGAATGCTTACATTTAATCATGAAAGAACTAGAACATGTTTCATATTCATATTTCCATGATTGCAATGTTAGTGGTAATTGTATGACATTTGTGGGTCTAGCTAAACACTCGGTGATGATAATTTTATGACCTTGATAACTAGACCTAGGGTTACATCTATCATAGGGTTGTATTGCATAAGCACATGGTTTGATTACTACTTTAGTTGTATCCTTTGAAGTGAGGGATTGTTGGTTTCTTCAAGGTATCATGTTTCTTCATGGCTGCACAAGCGTTTAGTTCTTTTGTTTGTCCTCTCAATCTTCACAAGATACCTATCATTGATAACAAAATGGAACACTGCATGAGATGTTAGTTCATTCACATTTTGCATTTCTGATGTATAATTTCATGATTCATCTCATCTATGCTACATCCATACATCATATCATATTTTCATTCATAATCATGTCATTGAACATCTCATGTATGACAAACTATGAAAGAGAAAAGATGACACATGTGAAGATACTTGAATCAAATGATCTCATATGTATAAATCACTCCAATGGAGTTAAGTGCACAATTGATAAAAATGCACACTACTCGAGTGTTGTCAATCTCAAAATGATGTAAAATGATGCTAGCACATCAATTGATACATAGCCAGAACAAAATTGGAAGAAAGTGAGCTAACTCTGTTCCTCTCCCTCGCCTCCAACTGGAGGAGGAGGAGGCATATCTAGTCTCATTAGAGTTTGTGCACCTCTTGAATCTCTTGCATACTGGGAGAATCATGGCACCTTCTCTACCTTAGATGGCACTACTACAAAATACACTACATAGTAATATGTTGCTCTCACTAACTGGAGCCAAATCTCATCTTGCTACCACTCCAACTACTCTCATGATGAGCGAGTCTCTTGCTCCATCTACTCTCGTAGCTCATAGATCTCTTGATCCCACTCTAATATCTAAGTATCCCTAATGGAAAGTTGTATCTACAGCTCTCCTAAATATCATTGTGCTATCTAGACTCAATCTTGGGATCTCCTAAGGGCATCTTATGTCTGTGCTAGGATATCTCCACCCTATGGCTCAAGTGCAAGCTAATCTTGCATCTCCTCATCACCCACTCCATTCTCAGCCTAGTGAGATGGTTGCTCCTTTATATTTTCCCTCTGCATATCTCCTCTGATGGTACCTAAGGTACCCATCTCACTTCATCTCACTTCATGGATGTCTATGTCCTGTACCACTGCCTCCAACACCTAGATCCTCTCCCATCTGACAAGGAGGGATTCGTCTCTGCATTGTGTGCTACTTGGATCTCTCTTATTGTGGCTGCTATGGGGGCTATTATGGTTCCTATATTGGCTACACCAGCACTACCATCCCTAGTGGGTTTGTAAACTGAGGGAAAGGATGACTCACAAAATGTTCCTAATATGTTGGATTCATTCCCCCCATCTGCAAGTGTTACCATATAGTCTTGTTGTGTCACAACAATGGAACATACATCAATCATAGATTGGCCCTAATCTAGTCTGATAGACCACCCACACTCCAGGTCTATGGAAAAGTGATCATATGTGCAATACTCCTATGGAATATACTATGGGGTCAATTATACTGTCACCACACGTGAGTCAATGGGAATCTCTCAATCACCTAGACCAAGTGACCAATCAGTGGTCAAGAAACAAACATGTACCCTAGCTCTACATGTGCATCATCCCATGCCCATGTCTCTCTAAACAGCCTCCATACCATTGCTACTAAGTCATCCAATCGACCTCTCAACTACTCAATCTTACCTAGAGCTATCTGGGTCATCTGTCCATGATAGCAACATATATAGGGCTCATGGTGCTATCTCCCATCAAAAAAAATGGGCCTTGTCATAGGAAAGTGCTCCCATGGCCACACCTAAAGAATATAGACCACTGCAGCCATGCTCTTCCTCTCATGATACAAAATCTTGTGCATCTCATGGTACATGTGTGCTAGCAAGCACTAACCCCATCCAAAATGAACTAGCTCATCTAGCATCTGTTGTAGTGTTCCTCCACATCCACACTTGAGTCCATGTTGGCCTCTGTCAGGCATCATAAAATAGTTGATAAAAATTATGAGCATCATTGCTAACCTATGGGTGGGACCATATGTATGCACTAGCTCATCCCATGTGATGGCACAACCCAAGATAAGATCCTCTTGAAATATGGTCCTCAATGCCACTATACCTATTCATAGTTGTGTGTCATGCACCACTCATGGCCCATGGAATAGGACCTAGAGTATCTTGTATATATCCTCAGGTGTGATGGTCATCTCTCCCTAGGGCAAGTGAAAGGTGTTTGTCTCTAAATAGAAATGCCCAACCAATGCCATCATTAAACCTTGATTCACTACTAATGCGAGAATCTGACAAAGATATAAGAGACCTAGGGCATCGATGTGTGCCATGTCTGCATCATCTAACTATCTAATCAGCACTCTGTAAGGGGGATAGTGTGATCTAAATGAGACGTCTAAAAAGTTATCCTGCGAACACAAAAACAACATGAACACAATCTGTATCAAATATGTGAAAACAAAGAACAAAAGCACAAAACAACAATGAAAAATTAAATTTTCAAAATAATAATTTTTTGCAAAACACAAAATTTTCATGCGAGATTGTGCTTTCTCACGCTAGATTGCACTTCTTCACGTGATATTGCAACTCTGCTCATGAGACACTTCACAATGGGAAGCAAAAAACCTACTATTTCTAGGGTTTCTTGCACAAGAGTTGGGTATCTCTCACATGAGAAAACCCAATACACCATGTAAAAAAGTACTAGTTTGATAGATTCTTGCATGAAATAAAATGCAGGTTTATGTGAAGAACTAAGCCTCCATACAAAACCTGCAAACAACGCAACTTAAAATGCTAAAAAAAATGATCAAAATACATGAAAATTAAAATGTAAAGTAGGATAATCGACCACTCACTAGAGGTTCATAGTCCATCGGCCAGTTGTGCCACCTGGAACACTCGATTCTATGCAAACACATGGGGACCACTATCTTTCTCCTTAGAGCTCTCTTCTTCACAAAAGACAAAATGCACAAATGAATTGAAAATGACCCTTTGGGCCCTTATATAGGTTTTGACCTAATTTTTCAAAGTTCTTTGATTGGCATAAAAATCACCTCCTAGCTAATTTGGCTACTCTAAACTCATTTTTGAGATCGAAATCAACATCTAACACACTAAATCAGCTCAAAATTACATTTTAAAATCTTGGGTCCAGATCAAATGCTTGTGTAATCCATTTTTTGATGCTTTCTAAATCTTTGAATTTATCCAAATCACATTTTTCTTCAAATTTTCCAAAATTTATAGAAAAGTAAACTCTAGTCCAATTTGGTCAAATTTGGTCAAACTTGGTCTTTTAGACTTCAAATCAACTTCAAATTTTCTTCAGACTCTTCTGATCTAATCTACATTCTTCTGTATCTTTGATCACACCTTTATCTTTGAATATACTACTCTACATCACTATTCAAGTGTGTCATCTTTTGATTTCACTCTCAAAGGGGGCAAGATGATTACATCATTAAATCTTTCAAAATTGGCTTTAACTCAATCTGAACATCATGTCCTAATTTCTAGGAGCATCTCATTACTCAGGGAATCTATATTCCTCCAATCTAGCATCAGATGTCATCTATCTTAGCTTTTGATTAGCCAATCGACAATCTTATAACAGTTCTTGTCAAAGTTTGATGGATAGGTATTGGGACAGTCTATCCCTAACTCCTAAGGATTAATCCTCATTCTAGGGATGATTTTATGACTCATGATAGGTCCTGTTATCTCTTTCATGGACCAGTATTTAGGTGTTCTATCTAGACTCTAGGGGATTAAGCTCCATTCTGGAGATAATTCAAAATTCTTACTAAGGGTTAAGCTTCATTCTAGAGACAATTCCAAATTCTGACTAAGGGTTAAGCTCCATTTTGGAGATATTTCCAAATTCTTGCTAAGGGTTAAGCTTCGTCCTAGAGATAATCCTAACTCTTGCTAGGAATTAAGCCTTGTTCTAGGGATAATTCTAAGCTCTTACTTTTAATCAATATATAATGGATAGGTATCAGGATAGTCTAACCCTAACTTTTGAGGATTAAGCCTTGCTCTGGGGATAATTCTATGAATCATTATTGATCTTGTCATCTTCTAATGGACAAGTATTGAGACAATCTAACCCTGACTCCTTAGAATTGAGTCTCCTTCTGGGAAAAAATCTGTGAAATTTGATAATATTTGTTCTTTCATATTGGTATCTAGATGTTCTATTTGGATTCCCTAAGGTTAAGCTTTGTTCTGAAGATAACCTTAAAAAGAACATCAATTTTGATATTTAGGTGTTCTATCTGGATTCTCTAAGGTTAAGCTTTGTTTTGGAGATAACCATAAAATCATTATCAATTGGTCTCTGTGTCATCTATCTCAGAACCAATCTCACATCTTGGTCTATATTCTGAGACTTTTGATTTCTTTGAATCAAACGTGCTATTCCCACATTCATTCAAAGAGGGGTAAATGTAATACCCCAAAATTGGCACATGGGCATGCTAAACCAATTTTGGTCTATTAATCAATCTTAAGTCTTATTGTACCAGGAAATTCTGATTTCAACAATCTCTACTTGACTTAAGTGTCAAATGCAGAAAATCCCTAAACTGCATTAATTGCATACTTTATTTAATTCCTAAGCCTAATCAAATTAGCAAAGGTAAACCTATTAATTAATTTAATTTAATAATGAGTCCTAGCACTTTGATTAAATTAAATTTCCCCTTTTGCTAAAATACACATTAAGGAATTAAATGTATTTAGTTTAATTAAATATATCCTCATTTTAAGTATTGAGCTTAATTATTCAATTAATTAAGATTATGCATTTACTAGGTAATATTCTATTTTATTAAATTAAATATATTCTATAAATCCTCTCTTCAGTTCAGAAATGGAAACTCTGAGAGGACTAAAATCATAAAAGGAATTAAATTAGTTAACTCCTTATTCCACTCAAAAGCAATCAGTTAACTTCATTTGCACAAGGAAGTTTCCATTCTAACTGAATCTCATTTCTAATCTTGATCATTCATCCAAATTAATCTTGACCATTGATCAAATTCTGGAATTCTATTTAAGAAACCCTCAATTCCTCATTTTAGAGGTTGCAAATTGAATCATATTGAACTTATGCTAAAATAATTGCTCACATTTTAAATTCATAGCTTTGATTTTCTTGCATGTTAATCTCATCTATCTTAAAAATGCATTCATTTAGATTAATTGCTCTTTCTTATTTCTAGTGTAATATATGCATTACATTTAGATTAATATTGCATTCTCATATAGATTAAATCCTTCATTCGAGATGTCTAGTTGCTAGCTTCTCTAATCTAAGAGTGAATAGAAAAATCATTCTAGTTAGGAGGCAATAGATCAACCTATTGGTTATTTTAGATGAACAATCCCATGTTCATTCTGGGATGATTCCTTAGATAATGATCATGTTGAAGTGTAGTTGATTACATTAGGCCATAATTAACACTCACAACACTATAGTATACTTGATGACTTCCTTGCCGCTTCACAACTTTAACTTTAACTATGCATATATTATTGCAAACATACGCAGTTACAAAGAAACTAACCCACATGATTTAGCGCAAACCCTTGCTGACCATTAATCCTTCCTTCTTTAAGCACTAGATTTATCACATGGTAACATACCTTTTCATTACTATCATAGTGAAGTTTTGCATAACTACCTTGTCGCTACCTTGCAACTTAAAATATTTAGCTTGAAAAGATTGCAAAGATGTAGCACTCAAACTCTTTTATAACCATCACACCTAGAAACCTTACCAAGGTATTAACATCAAAGATGTTTTGCATTAACATTTCCTCACCTTGTAACCACTTTACAACTATCTCACATCTGTCATGCTTGATTGTGGAGAAGCCACAATGTTATACTTTCATAGTGGATCATAACATTAGGCCCTCGATCATAACTATCAAACAAATTTTCAAGATGTAGGGCGCACTACCCTCTATGAAGCGATCACAACATCACAAATTTAAAATGCAGTAGAGAACTGGTAGATGAGATGTTAGAATCACAACATAAACGATCACTAATGTTGAATGATATGATTAGATGCAATGATGCATATTGGATACAAGGACTAAAGTATAATATTTTGAGTTTTTCTTAGTTGAATAATTCATGTCACAAGATGGAATTTTAGAACTAAAAAGTCAAGATTTATGATGATGAAGTTAATATGGTTGGAATTGGAATGCAAACAAGACGTAACTTATTTTATCTTGATCCTAGTGTTGAGACATGCTTATTTTCTATATGTGAGGATGTATGGTTATGGCATAAGATTTTGTGTCATGTAAACTTTGAGAACATGGTGAAGGTTAGTAGAAAGAAAATAGATAGAGGCTTATCAAATTTGCAAAAACCTGAAAATGTTGTGTAAAGAATGCTAGCTCCATAAGGTGACAAAATCTAGCTTTTCAAGAAAAACACGCACTTCAAGTGATATCTTGGAAGTAGTGCATATTGATCTATTTGGACCAATAGGTGTTGACATTCATTATGGAGACATATATTTTTTATTTTATTTTATGACTATTCTAGAATGATGATTTTTATGCTCATAAAGGTGAAATCACATGCTTTTGATATGTTTTCAAATGGTATAAAGCTAGAGTTGAGAAAGAAACTAGCAAATATTTGAAATTTTAAACATCTGATAAAGCTAGTGAATTTATATCTATTGAATTCACTAACTTTTTTGATGCGAATGGTATTAAGAGACAATTATCTGTACCAAGGACACCACAAAAAATGGTATTGCTGAAAGAAGAAATAGATAAATTATGGATTGTACAAGGATATTGATGATTCAAAAAGAGATTTCACTGATGTTTTGGAAAGAAGCTATTAGCACTGATTTTTATACTCTCAACCAAGTTTAGTTGAAGAAAGGAACAAATAAGACACCCTATGAACTCTGGTATGGCCATACACCAAATTTACGTTATTTTAAAATCTTTGGAAGTAGGTGTTATATTCACAAGGATGCAAGGAATGGTAAATTTGGTTTTAAAGGAGATGAAGGTATATTCCTTGGTTATTCATCTAAGAGAAAAGCTTATTAATGTTTGACAAAAGCTAATAACAAGATGATTGAAAGTGCAAATGTAAGGATTGATGAGTTTGCAGATAAGAATGATGTGGAAAGAAACAAGGAACCTGAAGACTACAACAAGTTTATGTATGTGTATGAAGAGGCACCAGACACACTATGTGAGTTACAACAAAGAGCCACTAAGCATTAGAAAGTATCATCTAAGTTACCAAATGCCTTACTCGGACACTAGACAAAATAGCATGTGCATGAAGCTGAATCCCTACCAAGTGAAGAAATTGTTGAAATTTGAATAAGTGAACATGTATTGGAAAAATATGTTAGGAAGAATCATTACTCTGAGAAAATTATTGATAACAAAAACATTGGAGTACATACAAGAAGTAAGTTAAGATATAGTACATGTTTGATTGCTTATTTTGAACCAAGAATAGTTAAGGCTGCATTGAAAAATTAGGATTGGATAAATATTATGACTGAAGAGGATGATCAGATAGAGAAGAACATTACATGGGCATTAGTACCAAGACCTACATACAATAATGTGATTGGAACCAAATGGATTTACATAAACAAGTTGAATGAAAATGGATAGTGTTAAGAAACAAGGCAAGACTAGTTTGCAAAGGTTATGCACAAGAAGAAAGAGATTATGGTGAGAATTTTATACTCGTGGCAAGATTGGAAGGTGTAAGAATAGTTTTATCCTATACTACCTATAAGAAGTTCAAATTTTACCAAAGGGATGTCAAATCTGAATTTTTGAATGGAATACTTGAATAAGAAGTCTATATTCAACAACTTGAAGGATTCATTGAGCCTAATTAGAGGAACATGATTTACAAATTTAACCAAGCATTGTATGTACTGAAACAAGCACAAAGAGCATGGTATGAATAGTTACACTCCTATTTTATTAAGATTGGGTTTGCTAGAACAAGTGAAAACAATAATCTATATTTGAAATGTAAATATGAAAGTAAGGTATTAATTTCTAAAACATTTGTGGATAACATTATATTTGGAGGAAATAGCATGCTATGTAAGACATTTTTTGAGCAAATGAGTACACAATTTGAGATGTCAATGATTGGTGTGATAAAAAAAAAGCATTTCTTTACAAGTTCATCAAATAAGGAAAGGTATATATGTGACTCAATCTAAGTATGCAAAAGAAATCCTAAAGACTTTTGGGATGGATGAGTCTAAGCCAGTCAGTACACCTATGGTGAGAAGAGTTAAATTATCAAAGGAAGACACTGCTAGAGAGGTAAATGAAGCATAATACAAATCCATGATTGACAAACTAAAGTATGTTGTACATAGTAGACCATATATTACACTTTTTTTTTGGTATAGTTGCAAGGCTTTCCTTTAATCCAAAGGAAACACACATGACTAATATGAAGAGGATATTTAGATATCTAAAAGGAACTGAAGATTATGGCTTGTGGTAAAAAAAAGATGATGACTTCAATCTTAAGTTCATGTTTGAGTGCTTGATTTTCCTTCTTTAATTTAGTAATCAAATCATAATCCTTTATCTACTTAACTAACTCTTTCCTCATTTCTCTCAAAGTATTAGTCTAATCTTTCATCTTCTTGATATAATCATATGCATCCATGAGCTTGGTTTTCAATCTTTCCTTCTCATCATTTTCTCGATCTAATTCTTCAAGTAAAACTTCATAGTTTCTTTGCAAATTTTTTAAATCCATTGTGATCTCCCTCAAGGTCTTGGACTTCTTTTGAGTAACTAATGTCTTATACCAGTTGTTAGAAATAGAAAATACTAAAGGGTGGGAGTGAATCAATATTCCAACATTTTTTTACATAACTTTGGATTTCAGCAATCAAACATATGCTTGCATAAAAAAAAAAAAAAAACTATATATCATATCACAAAAAAAACTCATAACACCATATTTTGTTAACTAGGAAAATCATGGCCAAGGGAAAACCCTAGTGGGGATGGCACCCACAAAATGATGCACTAATCAAAAGTACCTTGCAAAAAGTGTTGACCTCATTAGGAGTCTATTACATACATTTTAGTACATTTGTCCTTGCTAGAAGACTTGACATTGTTAGAGCTCTCAAAACTATTAAAAGTTGTAATACAGAAGGATCTCAATGGTCTTACAACAATATACAATCTATACAAGAGATATGGATATTGTACCATGATTGACTATACTAATATCTTCAGTATCAAGCCCGTTTAGAATCTGGTCTTCTTTGACCATCAAATCATACACATACCAACATGAACAAAGCTCACATAACATAATCATGTCTATCTCCACATAGAAAAAATATCTTCTTATATATTATTTCCCTTTATTATGTCCAATCGGCTTGAATAACAAAATGTGTAACACTTATCTAAAACTTGTTATCAGAATATGAGGGTAAACATCTAAGATGTCATCCCTATAATAATAAGTTCTTGAATTTTCAAAATAATTTAATTCCTTAGTCCAATTATCTATTCTTTACCATATGCTTTAGATCTCTAATAACATATTGACTTCATGTGATTCACCCAAAACTCATTCCAACTAGCATAGTAACATTAGAGAACATAGATGTATCATATAGATTCATTGTTCTACCATATACCAAAGTTGTGGCCATATAAAGGCTTCCAATGAATCTCACCAACTAAAACTATATAATTGTTGATAATTTTTTCTACTACACTTACATAATTTCTTCATCATAATATACCAAAATTTTATCCTTGTAATAAGCAACCTTGCCTAATAATAGTGTTGCCATAAATAACAACATTTGTCCATTCACATAAGCTAATGTTCCAACAAGAGTTGCTTCTATCATCTAAATAATAATAAATAAAAATTATATCTCAATTTAAATATTTAGAAAGTGATTTTTTTATTAGAACATGTAAGTTCTTTTTTAAGAATTTTTTTCTTATAAATAGAATATTAAAAGTGGTAATTTTAATGATAATTTTTTTCAAAGATAAGGAAACTTTCCTCAAATATATTCTATAAAAAGTGAAAAAGTAATAATAGAATTATATCCACATCAACTATAATTATTTTTAATATAAGATAAAACTTAATTTACTTATATTTAATAAAATTGTCAAGAAATTATTTTTGAATCATTTTTTAATAAAAACTAAATTCTTATAAAATATTATTATGTAGATTTTCAATGAAACTTTCTCATTTAATAAAATAATTAGAAAATGATAAGAAAATGAAATGAGATAAAATGTTTAAAAATTCACCTACATACTATAATATTTTTTAGTTATGTTTGATATCAATGACAAATTTTTGTACAACAATAGTAGAAATAATTACATCTAAATAATATGTAATGAATGTTATGATGTATCTTGTAACATTAAATGTTAACTACTATAAATCTTTTTTTAGACTCTATCACATCATACATTAACATCAACTTAAATCCAAGGAGAAATTGAAGTGCAAATTATAGTTTTAAAAGACCAATTGATTTATATCTAATAATTCCATAATTTACCTTTAATAGCTAACAAGAGAATAGTTATTCTCTACTCTAACATATCTAATAATAGATAAGTTAAAGATAAATACAACCTTCAAATGTGTTTTGATCTTTCTAAATATGATTCAAATTTACTTTATTGCATAATAGAAATCTAACTTCGCTAATATAATATAAATATCCCAATAACAATATTCAATGTCCAATAAAAAGTTCTATTGAAACTAGTTATAGAAATCAAATCTACAAAATAAATTAAACCCATTCTCATGGATAACATGAGAAACCCCATAATGTAATAAGTTAAGCAAAATAATTTATAGTAATGGTGTTTGAAACAAGTGCAATCTTCATCCAATTGTCCTCAAATTGTTGCACCTGTGTAATGCCCCTCTCTACCCATACATTGATACAAGTCCAATTTGATGAACATTGTTAGTGTTTAAGAGAATGATTACATTGTAATCAAATAATAAATTTATTTTTAGTATTAGGAAAACTATAGAAATGTTTATTGTATGGATGATTAAAACATGAATATTTTAGTTATTACAAAATGAATAATTTAAAGGACATCTAGTTGATGATTAAATAAATGTATTATTATAATATTGAATGGATCAAGCATTAAGGTCTAATGTAGATTTATAGTAAACCTGTGTGTGTGTGTGTGTGTGTGTGTGTGTGTGTGTGTGTGTGTGTGTGTGTGTGTGTGTGTGTGTGTGTGTGTGTGTGTGTGTGTGTGTGTGATTACAAACAATCACAAGTGACTATCACAACTTTACTTTTACCATGATGATCAAAACATTATTACTATTATTAATTGGTATAATAATTGGCATGTGTATATAAAATAAAATCTATTAAATATCAAATAGTATAGTTATGACACTATTATCAGTATGATGTTTTGCCCAAAATATCATTACCAACAATTATTATAATCAAAGAAAATGTAATGTTTCTTTGATGTGTGGCAATATTTAAAGTGCCACAAGCTAATAATATATGATGATGATTATCAAATTAATTATATTATATTTTTATCATATTTAATAATATTTATTGGATTTTCCTCCCAATGGTTGCTATAAATCCTTTTGATAATGATATTCCTCCATTTGCAATTTCTATAACTGAAAGTTCTACCCATTCAACTTCTCAACCTTCAACTTACCCTCATCTATCATTACTCTCACTCAATCGTGAGACTCCCACTTAACTGTGAGGTCTTCCTATAGATGATAACTTAAACAACTTGGCTCTAATACCACTTGTTAGGATTAGTTAGACAGAAAATAATAGGTAGATGCAAATATAATCGACAGGGAAATAAAGCACACATAAATGAATAGAAGACACAAAGATTTAATGTGTTTCACCCAATCCCTAGGCTAAATCCACCAAATAATGAGTCTAATATTATTATCTAGTAACTGCAACCTATTACAACCTTCAATCTTCTTTACACCTCAATACCACTTCAAGAAACTATATATTCCCTTCAGAAAACCCTAACCCTAAGCCAATATTATATGACTTGTGTCAATATAACAACTTAATACTAAAAATAATTGATGAGTCAACCTTTGGAAATGGTTGATGAGTAAACATAAAAATTCTTGATGAGCTAAACAAAAACAAAATTGGGTCGATGCATTGAGTCCTACAACTTATGAAAAGTGCACAGTACTTTCCTAATCAAACACCAAAAATCAACAATGTTAATGCAAAACTCAAATTATACTAAGGAATTAGGCAAGAAATTATCTTTTACACAATGTTAATTAATCTTAGATATGTTATGTGAAGGATAAGTTGATTACGTTGAATTGATTACGAGATCGATTAACTTGCTTAGGGTAAATTGATTAAAATGCAAGAAACATAAGTCCAACCCTAATAATGCTAGAAATCAGGTCTATAATGCAAATGGATAAGAAAGAATGCAACTTTCCTTGATAATGTGATTATGAGGACACTTTGAAGGTCTAGAAATAGTGTTTTGGAAATAAAAGTGACACAAAAATCAGATCTAGAACCAGTAAGCTGGGAGGAATGAAACCTAGAAAATGATCTATCATTAGAAGATGTCATTTAAGAAGACATTTACATCAAAATAGTAAGTATAGGTTGTTTTTTAGATTATTTTTATTTTTTTGTTGACATATATCCAACATTAAAACTATCATGTATCCCAAAACTTCTACAAAAAGTGTATTAAGATTTGTATCAAAAACTTTGATCCTGAACTTGCAAATAAGAGAAAAATAAATTTTTTTGTTGGGGGAGGGATTTACTTGATCAAGACCTAGATGAGGAATTAACCTTGAAATGAATTGAAATGTAAATAATTTAAGGAAGCAAGATAAACTATAAATAATTCAACTTTCTTGAAGAAACCCTTGTTAGGAAGGATTGCAATTCTAGATGTTGAATCTTCAATGTGAATGTAGGAAATCCTCACAAATGAAATGGATCTTTTCAATAAAAACTCATGGATCCTTGGATGGAGATGTGATTGAAGGAAGAAGAGTAAATGGATGTAATGTAGATATCCTCCCTTGATGGAAAACAATGGATGCTCTAGATCTTGAAGAGGAAATGCTCTCAATAAATCCTTGAATGCATTGAATTCTTAAAGATGTAAATGTGCTTGATCATATAAATATAATAAATAAATTAGGTGACTTATCATATGTGTGTGAAATCATTTATGATCTTGTTTTATGAGGTGTAAAAATTTAATACCCAAGCTCTCTTAAATATTATTTTTTGAGGTTGAAAACAAAATCAGTCGATTAGGGCATTAAAGAAACAAATTAATGAACTTGAGAGGACACAAGATTCAAAATTATTTTGTTCCTATGTATAGGTCAACTTGGGCCACCTATACCAAGTATAGGTTGATTTAATTTGACCTATACCTAAGGAGATCTTGGGGTTTTTATTTGTGGGGTCTTAGAGGTTGTGCAAAATAAATTAGAAAATAAATAAAATCAAAGTAGGAAATGGAGTTGTGTAAGAATAAATAAATCTATGGGCTATGAATTCACTAAAGGGAAGGAGCTAAATTCATAAACGATGGGTGCTTCTATTTTAAGATGGTACATTTATCCCCTACTTTAGTAAGACTATGACCCTAAATCATAATCATGGTAAAGTAGATCAAAAGAAAGAAACAATATTATCTCAACCAAGGAGATAAAGAAAATACCAAGCCCCCAACATAATTAAGTCTTTCATAATTCAAAATGAATAATAAGATATTTGTCATTGTGTGTGTGTGTGTGTGTGTGCGCGCGCGCGCGCACGAGTGCGTGTGTGCGTGCGTGCATGTGTCTGTGTGTGTGTGTGTGTGTGTGTGTGTGTGAGAGAGAGAGAGAGAGATGCCCACTAAGGTTTGTGTTCCTTAATTTGAACCATATCAAAGGGATAGGATTGAATAGTCTATTGGGTTTGTGTGTCTAGTAGTCAATTCTATGAAAAAAAAAGATAAGATCAAATGGTCTAGTAGGGTTGTATGCCTAGTAGTTAATCCTACAAAAATATTGCACTTTTTGGTGAATTTAAATATGTACACCCCCATGATATAATACTCTTATATCATGATGATGGTTCATGCATGTGTTAGGATAAGTCAAATGGTCTAGAAAGTTGTGTTATGCTAGTCAAACAATCCAAAATATGTAAAAAGGGGGAGTAATTGGCCCTAGAAAGTTTTGTTATGCTAGTGTACTCTATATTTCATACTTGGAATGAAAAAAAATATATACAATAAGGAGGATATGTATCTTCCACACTTAGGGTTGGAAAAATAGGCTCTTATTTTTGCATCTTAAGGAAGTGATGAACACGGATATTATTTTCAATATAAAGACAATGTCCACAAGAAACATTGATTCCAAGACAAAGTGGTCACAACTCTTGTGAGGCCATGGAAGGGGAGAATTCAATAAGATACCATGTAAGACATGAAAAAATAATGTTGTAAAGGATAACACATTACTTAGGCTCCAATATATGAGATTTATCTACCATGGAAACCCAACTCCAAATGATTTAAGATTGGATATCACATGATAAATAAATAGCACTTAACCAAGGGAAACATGGATCCTTGAGAGAATGAGAAAGATGGATATGATTCCATTTCCCCCAATGATAAAGAAAGTGTATAAATAAGGGAAAAAGATTACCTATTGTGATACTCACAAAGATGACCATGCATGATAATGAGACATAAAGGGATACACCAACAATGTTACATGGTGTGGAGCAACATAATAGGGACTTAAATGTTATTTAGAGAAATCAAGATTGTGATAGAACTCATTGTGATAAGATATGTGAATAACCTCATTATGAATGGGTAGTTTGATTTTTTAATATAAATATTGACAATCAATAATAGAGTGTTCATGATAGAAGTTATACATGAAAAATGAAAGATTCATAAGGCTTTGATTATGTTTATTTTTGTGTTTAGGTCTAGTAATCACTTAGCACAAAGAAGTTCAAGAAAAAGAACTTGATTGAAAGTGATAGGAGGAGATATATTAGATGTGTTGGAAATCTGATTGAAAAGATCATTGTAAGAAGAAGACTGAAGATCAAAGAGGGAGATTGCTACAAAGAAGGAAGATTGTTGTTAAAAGAATCTTTTCAATCATTGTTTTTTCATTGATGTCAAACTTGCTACTTGTAGGAATGAAATTTTCTTATAAGATCCAAGTCCTATCACTTAGTTGATTGATGAAGAGGATTTGATCAACAAGATGTAACAAGAGTACCTAAGGGAAAGGTTGAGTTATGATGTTGTAATGAAGTGCAAGGATCAGTTAAGACAATGGTTAAATGATGTATTGATAACATACTCAAAGATACAGAGGTTGGTCACACTTAGAAACATTGGAGGAATAAGTTGTAACAAGGTTGACTACAAAGCTTAAACTAAGTTCATTAGTGGGTGTCGAGCAAGCTAGTTGAAGCCGAGCAAATTCTCAGTGGGAACTGAGCAACGGGAAGTTCCAGTGTGTGCCAAGTGATCTTTAGGTGCAGAGTGAAGTTTAGGTGTCAAGCATCAGAAAATCTTAGTTGGTGTTGAGTGAACTTTAGGTGTCAAGCATCAGGAAAAACACAGTTGATACCGAGTAACATTATATGTGTTGAGCACCAGTATTTCAATAGTGTCAAGTTGTTGCATTATTTTAAATGATGAAGATTTGCCAAATCTAAGTCGACAAAGTTGTTGCCTTGAATTTTTTTAACTAGATGAAGGATAAGGATGATGAGCTGGTGGCACAGAATTCTATGTAAACCATTTTTTGGCAAATTCAAAAGGATTATTCAAGAATTTACTAGAGGAAACAAAATATGGGTTAGATACAATGAATCCTACCTAATCCATACAAATTGAAATTAAAGAATGGAAGAATCAAGAAGGAAAAGGAACTCCAAGACTTCTATCTAAGGAGTCACAGACCAAGAAGAAAATGTTGTTGATGTTGCTGCTACTAAAGAGCCAATTTGTGAAGTGGTCAGAAGGGTGTCAAGAAGAAGGCATCTAGGAGAAGGAAGAGCACAAAGGCTCTGCTTCTACAAGTGTTCAAGAAAAGATGATTACACTAGTACATTGAGCATGGAGACTCAAGGAGACTAAGCTTAAAAGGAGGGCAAGCCATCAGAGTTGCAAAAATTGAAGGCCAAGCAATGGTATGAGCTGAGAAGTGATCTGAGATCTGTAAGTTAAGTTGTATTCTACAATCAGGTCAAAAACCCTAATTATTACTCTCTAGCAAATTGTATTAATTAGGATAGAGGGAAAATCCTATGGACTTAGGTTGGCCTAACAACCATTTGTAAATCCTTTAACAAGGTGGCATTCGAAGTGAATGTTCTAAAGTCCTCTAACCAGGCCCACTTCTAACAGGGTGGTTAAATCCTCTAACAAGGTCACATTTAACAGTGTGTTATAAGCCTTTAACAGGGCAGGCCTTTCACAGAGCATCACTTCAGAAGAGTGAGAATTGAGTAACATGTTACTAGTGTTTTTTCCCAAATTGGGTTTCCATGTAAATCACTATGTTATGTGTTGATTTCTTATGTGTTAGGCTTGCATGTTGATTTACAGTAACTTGCCGACTAGAAAAGTTAATGCTTGGATGATTGAATGGTTGAATGGGCTCACTACAATTAGTGAGAAAGTTTCAATAGGAAATTTGGACCTTGAATAATTGATTCACACCCCCCCCCCCCCCCCCCCCCCTCTCTCAGTTATTCTAAAGAATTTCTAACAAGATGATGAAGAAAAGGATGTAAATTAGAGCTATATATGGCAATGGTGTTGACTTCTTGTGGCTTATAAGGATAGAACCTTATCTTATAAAAATTATCATCTTCCTCATTTCCTAAGGGTACTTGAATTCCTTTTTTTTTTTTTATCACATCCATTCCTAGTGAATCCATTTTTGTTAATAAATGGTAACCAAGACTATAACAAGAAGTGATGTCAGAAGGAGATAATGGATCTTCCTTAGTCACTATGTTGTCCTAACTAGGCTTGAAAAATTCATAGTGGAAGAAGCAAATAATTTATTAGAAAGAGGATTTTTTAATATTTCATAAATGAAAGGCCAAAATATCTATACTCTCTAATAAAATTTGGTGTAATATATAGGAATCCCCTATTGCCTTAAGAAAGGACAATTATAGAAGGAGGACCATCTTTAGATTCTTGATATTGTATCTCATCAATATTAAGATTTTTTTTTGTCTATCATCCACATAGAGAGTGTACATCTTATTTTTGTAGATAAACTTGAATTTTTGATGGAGAGTTGAAGGAATAGAATGCATATTATATAACCAAGGTCTACCCAAAAGAAGGTTTTAATTAAGAGGTCCAAGGATGACATGAATAAAAGAATCCAAATTAATTGAACCTACTTCATAGGTAAAGTGATGATGCCTAAAGATTTCTTAGAAACATTATCAAAGCCACGTATAGGAATATTATTGGGTTGTATAGTTGAAAAATCAGCTTTAATCACTTTAAGTATGTCCATATAATAACTGTTAATCCATGACCCATTATCAATTAAGGTCCTATGAATGAGGCTACCATTGACGATGATAGCTAGTGTGAGAGCATCAAAGAAATCTCAAATTCTCTTATGAGGTAATTCATCTTGAGTAAAGACAATTGGAGGTGGAATAGGTGTAGTACACATAAATTGTAAAAAAACATTGATGTTATCATGATTAAGAGGTGTAGTTAGAAGAGGAGTTAAATATTTTTGCAAGGATTCATGATATCTAGGAGAAATTTGGAGTTCCCAAAAAGAAATCTTCCTAGGGGTTTTACATAATTATTATATCAAATCATATTTCATTTCAATATTTTGAGGAAGATAGGGTGGGGGAGGAAATGTGGATTGAAAAGGTGGGAGAGGAGTAGTAGATTGAGAATTATTTCATCAACAATCAGTGTGAGATTCCACATGATAACCTAAGGGATCACTCAGTTTCCTTTATATAGTTATTGGAGGATAATCTTTAAGGGTGAAGAGATATTTATCAAGAAGTTGAGGGGAGGTTTATTAGGGTAACCCTTAAGAGTGAGAATAATATTTTTGACAATAATGGGTTGAGACACATTAAATTTTATTAGGATATTTCTTCTTTAGAGACTCATCAATAGAAAATAAAGCATTAAGGGTTTTTATATGCTCTGCTGGTTCTAAGGAGTTTGGAAGAGGGAGTAGTGTCCTCCATTGAGACTACATCTATAATAGGAGAAGAAAATAAAGGAAAAGTCACACTAATAAAATAATTTATAATGTCTTTCTCTTTCTCTAAGTTTTCCCTAAGAGGAAGGTATATTTTAGGACAAGAAGAAACCTCATGCTAGTTATGTTGAAAAGAAATAGGAAACCTGTAGAGATCATTATGTTATCTTTTTCATGAGAAAAAAAAAAGTCAACATTATCATTAGAGGTTCATCCCAAATAATGTGATCATTTTGAATTATTGGAGAAGTACTAGTGTAATGCAATAAAGCTTCATTCCTAAAAGGAAAGGTATCACAAAGGTAATGTTGCATTGTAGACCCATGGAGGAAGCACATATCAAGAGAAGGGTTAACATCAATCTTCAACAGTTCTCTCAAAATAGAGAGGTTAAAATAAGGGTTAAATACATCTTCTTACATCAATATGGCCTCATTAAGAGGAAGATCTTTAGGAAAATGATAAAGTGATTAAAGGGAAGCTAAACTACTATCACCTTGACAAAATAGATGCATTGCAATTTTAATCTAAAAGAAAAACAAGAAATTTTTGTTGAATATAAATGCATCAACAAGAATGAATTAGGATGAGAAGAATGTTATTTTTCTACTACCTACAATTGCTAAAATAGAGAAATCTTTATATCTAGTCCTACTAAAAACCTAAAAATATGAATTAGAGTAGTCTCTGATTTTGGGGGAATAAGTTGACTACTGGGGTATATATCGACTTGAGTCAACCTATGGTTGGTATAGGTCAACTTGAGTCAACCTATACTTGGTATAGGTTGACTTGAGTTGACCTCTACTTGGTATAGGTATACTAAAAATTACCTATACCAGAAAGTAGAAAAACCTTTGACAATAGCTTTCTAATTCTAAAATTGTAATTTTGATAGTATATGAAGAAACAAAATATCTAAATAGGTAGAAAAATATATGCATTTAATGTGATGATGCAAGGGGAGATCACACGAGATGAATCTAATGAGATCTAACCATAAGAATAGAAAAGAAGATCTAAATACCACTAATCCAAACAAGAGCATACAAAGTAGATCTAGATGCACAAAGAAGCAATCTAACTCCACAAAAATAAGAAAGGGGCATGTATTTGGTTCACCAAAATATTTAGGGGGAAAATCAATTAAATCAATAAGAAGTGTATATCAAATGATACTTCCACTCCCCAACATTAAAATGCAAAGGGAAAGAGGGGGATTCCAAGCATAACCCTCAATATTAATCAAGTTTGATTAGCAAGACCCAAAGATGAAGGGATGTCAATATAAATAAGGAAATATGTAAGAAAATATCTTTCACATAATGTAACCTAACCTTACATTTATTTTGTGATGGATGCATTGATTAAGTTGAATGAAATGCAAGATTCATTAACTTGCTTAGGGTAAATTAATTTAAATGTAAGAAACACAAGTACAAATCTAATTATGTTAGAAATCGGATAAAAATGTAAATGGATGAGAATAAATTTAACTTAACTTGAGAATGTAATGATCGTGAAATTTTGAAGTTTTGAAAAAAAATATCATAGAAATAACAAGGGCATAGCAGAAATTAGATCTAAAACTAGGAAGCCAAGAGGAACAAAACCCAAAAGTGATTTGTCCTAAGACATCAATTTGAGTTGGCATATACATGCAATAATAGGTATAGGTAATATTTTAGGTAAGTATTAATTTTGGTCAACATATACCTATGAGCGAGTGGATAATAAAAAAATTACAGAAGGGCACTCTAGTCTATATCCAAAACTAAGATTGTGAACATGTAAATAAGAGAAAAATAGTTTTTTTGTTGTTGGAGGAGGGATTTCCTATTGGAAATAAAAGAGGAGTAACTAAAAGGGGAGGGGTGAATCAGTTACTACTAAAATAAATCCCAGATCCCTTAGACGTCTGATGCAGGAGCATCTTGCATGGAAAAATTATTGGCAAAAAAAAACAAATTGAAAAAAAAAAAATTGAAAAAAAAAATTGGAAAAAAAAAATATGGAGGAGAGAGAAAGTGACGAAAATTAGAGGAGAAATAATAAAAAATAAAAAAGGGAAAAAGGAGAAAAGAAAGGAAAAGAGGATTTCTATTTTCAAGGTGCATAGGTGGCATAATAGAAAAAATTAAAAAAATAAGTGGTTGTCATTTCATTTATCAAGGTGTGTGGGTAGAATTCTAGAAAGTTATGAATATTTTAGAAAGTTGTGGAAGTTGTAGAAGGTTGTGGAGGAATTCTAGAAGCTTGTGGATAAGTCATGCATTGGGTGGTAAATGCCTATTTAAGCAAGGCATATGAGCATTTCTAAAGCAAGCTTGGAGAAGCTTGAGAAGTAGAAGCTCAAGAAGGAGTAGCTTGGGAAGTAGAAGTTGTGGAAAGTGAAGCTTGGAAAGCTTGGAAGGCTTCAAGGTGTGAAAGAGAAGGAGGAAGTGAAGAGTGAGTTTTCCTGAGTCTATGGACAGAATGCCGAATGTGAGGCAGTTTATAGCAGGATTGTGATGGAGTTGTGAGTGTGTAGACAGAGCACCGAATGTGAGGCAGTTTACGCTTGGATCTTGGATAAAGTTGGAGAAGAGCTAGTGACTGCGATTTAGAAACAAGGAGGTTGCTTGGTGACTTGCGAGTACAAGTTGAGATCTTGGAGGTTTCTACCAGAGTGTGGATCTAGACTAGCTTGGGTTTGGATTGGATCTTGAGAGATCTTGCCAAAAATGTTATTTTAATTACTATTGGATTTTCAAGTATAATAAAATTGTCTTCATATTGTTGCATTCTTGGTTACGAGTTGGTAAGGGTAGTGTGGCCCTTTGTTAGTGGTATTAGAGCCATACCTTCATTAGTGGTATCAGAGTTGTATCTACATTAGTGGTATCAGAGCGTACCTTCATCAGTGATATCATAGCAGTACTTCATCAGTGGTATCAGATTCGTCCTTCATCAAGTGGTATCAGAGCAGGAGTTCCTAAGTGTACAAGCAGATCGCCAAAGTGTAAGGCAGTTTGCACCAGGACCTTGGTTGGGTGAAGTTTATTAGAGTGGGAGTTCCTGAGCATGTAAACAGATCGCCAAAGCTAAGGCAGTTTGCACCAGGACCTTGGGAGGACATGCAAATTGATTGATGGATTGATGCGGAGATGGAAGACTAAACTTGTTGAGGCATGATTGTGGAGAGCTGGTGGATTGCAAATCCGTTGTCCTAGACTTGTGATGTGGTTCCTGATTGTTCGTGCGAGGTGGCAGGTTGTGATCTGACTTGCAAACAATTTGGTTGTCACAAGAAGCGTGGGAAGGATTTGTTGCAGAGGGTTTACGAAGATCTTAGGAGATGGCCCTAAGAGGATTGGACCCTAAAATGATTGCAAAAATCCATGATATAGTGGAGAGGAATTTTTCTAAGATGATTTCTCAGTTGGATGCTAGATTGGTTGATCAAGCTAAGAAGGTCAAGGTGGAAGAGGGTGGTTTTGCTTATCAGTTTGTGGAGCCTGATGTAGAACCTGTAGAGCAACTAGAGGTTGTTGCTGAAGATATTCTTAATGTTGTTAATGTTGGGATGGATATTGGTTTTCATGATTAGTTGGTTGAGTCTGACATGGAGACTGTAGAGCATCTGGTCATGGATGATCTAGTTGATGTTGGTAGTGACTTGAATGTTGCAGAGCACTTGGTCATGGATGATCTGGTTGTTGGAGGTGAGTTATGTATTGCAGAGCATCTTGTTGTGAGCAATGAGGTTGCTGGTTTTGAGAGTTTGGCATGTGTTGATGGAGAACTACATGTGGTTGTTGATGTGGGGTTTGTTGCTGTGGGTATGAATTCACTAGTTACTGATGTGGATGGAAGTTTTCTATTAAAGCATTATGTTCAGTTTGTTCCTGGGAATGAGCATGTTGATTGGATGGTTGAGATGCTAGTGTGGAGGATTTGCATGGTGGTTTTGTTGTCCCTATTGAGGTGGAAGCCTTTGGTGAAGATGAAGATGGTGGTAGATCTTACTTTTGGCATCAAAGTGTGGGACACACTTTTCTATCTCCCAAGGGAGTCTGATGCAGGAGCATCTTGCATTGAAAAATTATTGGCAAAAAAAAAAAAATTTGAAAAAAAAAAATTGGAAAAAAAAAATCTGGAGGAGAGAGAAAGTGACTAAAATTAGAGGAGAAATAATAAAAAATAAAAAAGGGAAAAAGGAGAAAAGAAAGGAAAAGAGGATTTCTATTTTCGAGGTGCATAGGTGGCATAATAGAAAAATAAAAAAAATAAATGGTTGTCATTTCATTTATCAAGGTGTGTGGGTAGAATTCTAGAAAGTTATGAATATTGTAGAAAGTTGTGGAAGTTGTAGAAGGTTGTGGAGGAATTCTAGAAGCTTGTGGATAAGTCATGCATTGGGTGGTAAATGCCTATTTAAGCAAGGCATATGAGCATTTCTAAAGCAAGCTTGGAGAAGCTTGAGAAGTAGAAGCTCGAGAAGGAGTAGCTTGGGAAGTAGAAGTTGTGGAAAGTGAAGCTTGGAAAGCTTGGAAGGCTTCAAGGTGTGAAAGAGAAGGAGGAAGTGAAGAGTGATTTTTCCTGAGTCTGTGGATAGAATGTCAAATGTGAGGTAGTTTACAGTAGGATTGTGATGGAGTTGTGAGTGTGTAGATAGAGTGTCGAATGTGAGGCAATTTACGCTTGGATCTTGGATAAAGTTGAAGAAGAGCTAGTGACTGCGGTTTAGAAACAAGGAGGTTGCTTGGTGGCTTGCGAGCACAAGTTGAGATCTTGGAGGTTTCTACTAGAGTGTGGATCTGGACTAGCTTGGGTTTGGATTGGATCTTAAGAGATCTTGCCAAAAATGTTATTGTAATTACTATTGGATTTTCAAGTATAATAAAATTGTCTTCATATTGTTGCATTCTTGGTTGCGAGTTGGTAAGGGTAGTGTGGCCCTTCATCAGTGGTATTAGAGCCATACCTTCATTAGTGGTATCAAAGTTGTATCTACATTAGTGATATCAGAGTGTACCTTCATCAACATCAATACATAACATAAACTTCACTGAAAATATTGATACTCAATAAACACACAGGCACTTAGTTTACACTAGTAAATGTTGTAGCTCGACAAACACTGAAATAGAAACAATAACTCAGCAAATGAAAATCTTAAGATATTATCAATGATTAACCTTATTTAACTTAGTTGCATACACATAAAAGAAATAGCATGAACACAAGTGAAACCAAGACTAATTAATGTGGAAACCCAATTTGGAAAAAACCACCAATTACAACTAGTTACTGATTTTCACTCTTCTAAAGTGAGCCCTATTAGGAGCCAACCCTGTTAAAGGTTACACAACACACTATTAGGCATGACTTTATTAGAGGATTAATCACCCTATTAAGAGTGGCCTTGTTAGAATTTTTTAGACAATTCAATCTAGAAATGTCACCTTGTTAGAGGATTTACAAATAGCTCTTATGCCAACTCTGTTAAGAGATTTAGATCACTACTACAATGATTAGAGAGTAACAATGATATAACCTAATTTCTAATGTAACTAATTTTTTGATTACAGATCTCAATTTTGGCTTGTATACTTGATTCTTTATGATCAAATGTATCTTTCCAAATCAACAAGGATATTCTTCTTATCCTTCTAATTCACTTCCTCTACGCATCTTCAAATCTTCTATTACTTGCTCAAATTCAATCCTCAACTTGACCTTATATTCATATCATACACATTCTCAGGTTAGTTTGAATACAACTTAGAATACTTAATATGCATCTCCTCATTCGACTATAGCCAATAAACAAAACTATTGAATTCAATATGCCAAAACAAGAAAATCCTTCGTTAGCCAACTCTGCTCCATAGAAACTAACTTAGAAATGATTTTCTTGTGTTAACCAAGTGAACTTAGTTAACACTGTATTTCCAAAAAGTTCATTTGGTAATCAAGTGAGCTTGGTTAACACTGGTTCCATCCAATTTTCCTTAATTAATCCAATGAGCTCGATAAACACTCAACTTTTGCACTATCTTATGAACTAGGCAAACTCTAGAATGCTCGATAGACATAGGAAACTGTCTTCATCACTTGAGTGATCTTGGCATACACTAATTAGCAATGATTGTTTGCTAAAATGTTGACACACTTCTATGTGTCATTATATCCAAGATTTCTCAAGAATGAGATCTCAAATGGTGACTCATAGCTCTCTATTCACAAAGTGCAAGGGTTTGTAATGGAGGCCCTCAATTTGACCTAGTTCGTGCCCATACAAGTACACCATAAAATGAGAGATTCAAAGATCAAAATATGAATGCAAATGAAGATGCAAGCTAATCTAAATGATAACAATGCAAAGCAATGCAAGAAAGGAAAACTAATCTATGAAAGGAAATAACAATCAATATTAATCTATGAAAACAAATATGACTCTAAGATAAAACGAAAATGCAAGGATGAAACCTAATGATGGAATCAATGGATGCAAGAGAGAATAAGATAGGAAGAGAGAAGTTGCAATGAAGCTCCAATGTCCAAACCCTAAGGCTTAGACCCTAATGTTCAAACTCCTTCTCCAAAATCGCTCTCCAAACCTATAGCATAACAATAAAATCTCTCTCTATATTTCTCTATATATCTTTCTCTCTATATTTCTCTATATATCTTTCTCTCTATATTTCTCTATATGAAAATGAGAAGGAGAGGGCTTCTTATAAAGGAAAATGTGGAGGTGAGAGGTTTCTCACAACCAATATGGGATAATAGAGTTTGATCCATGTGAGATGAAATTCCATCAATGATAAAAGTGGAGTGTTTGAGGAGAAATTGGAAAGAGGAAATTAAGGAATCCCACTTAGAGATATGTGCATTTAAGTGTAGAGAAACAAAGATTTATTTATTTTTATTTAATTTATTTACATTTTTCATCAAAAAGAGATATTTAAGTGGGGATTTATTTTATTCAATTAAAAGAGGGATTTTCTTTTAATTAAAAGGGGATTTATTTTATTTAATTAAACGAGAAGTTTTCCTTTAATTAAATAAGATTTAGAATAAGATGATAAAACCTTAGGAAATATTGAAATAATTAAATTAATTACAATTTGATCAAGGAAAATGATTTCAATTGATTTAATAAAATATTGCAATGTATTGATTTAGGAAATTGATAAATTGGTTCATAAAATTGATAAATTGAAGAATGAGAGCCCATAGTCTAGGTGACCATTTTAGGGTGCATACAATGATATGACATTTTTGTAAAATCAAAGATAATACACAATCAACCAATTGTTTTCAACAATCTCCTTCTTTGGCATTGATGGCAACACAACATGTCATAATACAAACTCTGCCTCTTCAACATCTTCAAACAAAATTTTTGTGATATGACAACAAACTCTCCCTCTTTGACATCTCATGCCAAAGACAATATTTAGAGAATATCATTGTACCTCATGTACTAGTTCATATGCAATATGCCCTTTTCAATACGCATCAACTGGCTAATCTTCAACATGCTTTGGTTGATGCATCACTAAACTTCATTTTAGTGAGTTTTAGATAGAAGAATGACCCCTAACTTACCTCTTAGATATAAAAATGCATCCTTAGGTAATGGCTTAGTGAATATGTATATAATTTTTTCTTTAGTATTCACATATTCCAATCTTACCTCTTTATTTTGTACCAATTCTCTTAGAAAATGATATTTTATAGCAATGTGCTTGGTTTTGGTATGCATCACAGGATTCTTTGATATATTAATTGCACTAGTGTTATCACAGAATATAACCAGTGGAACCTTGATTTCTATCTTCATGCCTACCAATAGTTTCTTGAACCAAACAACATTTGAACAATTAATTGTTGCTACCATATATTCTACCTCTATTGTAGACTGACAAATACAATTTTTCTTCTTGCTTCTCCAAGACACTAGTCTTTTACCAAGAAAGAATGATCCACCACTGGTGCTCTTCCTATCATCAACACTCCCCAGCTATGCAGCATTTGTGAATGCTTTCAAATCCAAATTGCCTCATTTTTTGCACCATATTCCATAGTCTTTAGTACCCTTCAGATACCTCATGATTCTCTTGATTTCCATCATGTGATTTTCTATGGGATTTGTTGAGAATCTTGCCACCATACCAACTACTAATGTAATACCAGGCCTTGTGTGCACTACATATTGTAATTTTCTAATCATTGATCTGTATGTGGTTTGATCTACCTCTTTGGAATCATCATTTTTGGAAGCTTATGTCTAGTAGACATAAGTGCTCCAACTGGTCTTGAATCTTTCATTCCAAACTTTTTTAGTATCTCCTTGATATATTTGGATTGAGTAATATAGATACCATCTTTCTTCTATTGGATCTACAATCCAACAAATAATTATCTCTCCAAACAAGGAAATCTCAAATTATTTACTCATCTCTTCTAAAAATTTCTTGCATAAATCATCATTTCCTATAAATAAAGTATCATCTACAAATATTTCTACCAACACAATCTTCTTGCCCGGTCCTTCTTTGATATACAGGTTAATGTTATCATTTGTTCTTTGAAAACCAATCTTTATCAAGTAGTTATGAAGTCTATCATTCCAAGCTCTCAAATATTTCTTGAGACCATATGACGCTTTGTGTAATTTATAGACCATATCCCTTTTTCTAGGATCCACAAAACCTTTAGGTTGTTCTATGTAAACTTCTTCTTCAAGAATGCAGATTTCACATCCATTTGATAAAACTTAAATCCTTTATGTGTAGCATAAGAAAGTAAAGTTATTACACCTTCTAATCTATCAATAGGAGAAATTTTTTTACCATAATCAATACCTTCTTCTTGAGAATAACCTTTACATACTAACCTTGCTTTGTTTCTGAAAAATTCTCCATCTTCATTCAACTTATTTTTGAAAACCCACTTATTGCCAATTACATTTTTATCCTTGGCTCTAGGAACAAGAGTCTAGATCTTATTCCTCTCTGTTTTTTCTATCTCTTAATTCATAGCTTCAATCCAACTTTCATTATTCAAAGAATCTTTTACCGATCTGGGCTCAAATTCAGCAAGCAAACATGTACTTTCAATTTGTTTCTTGTCATTGTTCCATCTGACTTGTCTCCAATGATTTGATCAAGTTTATGGTACCTTCTAACATATCTTGCTAACACAGGTACTTTGGATTTAGAATTTGTTCCACTAACCTCATCATGATCTTATGTATCAAGCTTAGGTCCCACTGTCTATGACTCAGGTCCATCAGACTCGATTTTCTCTAGAAACAATTCAATAGCTTCTAATTGCGACTCAAACCCTTTAGATAGTGACTCAAGTTGTACTGGTTGCAACTCTGTAGCTTTTGGAGATTTTGGGGACTCATGAGGTGAAGTCTGTTGACTTACAATTTGATTTGGCAATGTTTTAGGTTCATAGTAGACAAAATTTCTATAATCCTCAAGTTCTTTCATGCTCTCTTCTTCACTCATTTCTACAAACTCATCAATTCTTACATGTGCACTTTCTATGATCTTATGAGTTGACAAATTTAAACATTTATATGCTTTTCTTCTGTAGGAGTATCCTAGGAATATGCTTTCATCACCTTTGACATCAAATTTACCTTTCCTAGATTTCTTCAAGATATAACACTTGCTACCAAATACTTTCAAGTAACTTACATTAGGTTTGTAGGAATACCATAGTTCATAAGGAGTTTGATTTGAGTCTTTCTTTAATTGTACTCTATTCAAGGTATGCATTGCAATACTAATTGCTTCCTCCCAGTATTTGATTGCAACACTCTTTTCTATCACTAAAATTCTTGTACAATCTATGATGGATTTGTTCCTTCTTTTAGCTATACCATTCTGTTGTGGTGTATCAAGAGTTGATACTTGTCTCTTAATTCATCTTTCAATGAAGAATTCATTGACCTAATTGGAAATGAATTCACCACCTCTATCTAATCTCAAACACTTCAGCTTCTTTCCAAAAAAATCTCTACTCTTGCCAGATACCATTTACATTTTTGAAATGCTCCAAACTTTTCATTCAAATACATTATAGTCATCATTCTAGAATAATCATCAACAAAAAGAATAAAATACTTATATCCATTGTAGATCTCTATTCCAATAGGTCCACATAAGTTTATATGAACTAGCTCCAAGACTTCTTCAGAATGATAGTCCTTGCTTTTGAAACTTGTCTTTCTCATCTTACCAATTTCACAATTTTTGAATAGGCTCATATCAAGTTTCCTCTGACTAGGAATATCTCTTACTCTTTTCTTCTTTCTTACCTTGATTAGATTATCAAAGTTCACATGAAATAACCTTTTATGCCATAACCAACTTTCTTCTACTTGAGTAGTATAACATGAACTTTCACTAAGATTTAGATAGAATAGGTTACCTTTTGTTTGTTTGTCAGACCCAGCTAGATTTCCTTTTCCGTCCAACAACTTTGCCTTCCCATTCATGAATTCTACTTTGAATCCAATCTTATTCAACTGTGCCACACTCAGTAGATTATGACTTTGAGATGCAACCTTTTCCCTTTATGTAGCATGGTTCATTATTTCCAAATCTCACACTTCCACCATCATAATGTTCCATATGTTTAAACTTTGTTTTGTCATCAGTCATATGATATGAGCAGCCACTATCAATAATCCATGTATCATGTTTGCTAACATGAGAGATAAGTGGCATTTTATCTCTTTCATCATCAGATTCATCTTTTACAACAATATAAACTTTTTCTTCATCTTCACTACTATCTAAATCCTTAGCCATAAAACAAGATTTCTTACCTTTGTACTTGTAGTCCTTAAAGTTCTTGAAATCCTTCTTGCCTTTGTACTTGAGGTGCTTCTTTTCATCTTTTCTTCTCTATTTGGGCATCTTGTAGCAATGTGTCCAACTTCTTCACAAGAGAAATAGATTAAAGGGATTTTACCTTTATACAGTCCTTTGCCTTTGGGATAGCTTTTGCAAGAAATGCTTCAATGGCTTCAAGATCACTGTCAAAATTGTCTTCCTCTTCACTTTTAGATTGTTTGATTTTAGACTTTTTAGCTTTCTTCTTGAGGGATACCTTGGCTTTAAATATAGACTCGAGATTGCTAGAACAAGGAGTATAATTATCATAGTTATCTAGTTCAAATGCAGTCAATCTTCCAACTAGAGCATCCAAAGTTATCTTGTTATTTGGATCACATATCATCTCTTGAATAGTAGACACTCTAATTGCATAGATAGGAAGAAGGAATCTGAGAAACTTGCTTACCACTATTATATCTTCAATTGTTCCTCTAGAGGCTTTGATAGCACTGACACTAGCTTTGATTCTCACAACATATTTTGCACTATTTTCATCCTCTCTCATTTTCATGTGATCAAACTGGCCTCTTAAGGTTTCTGCCTTAGCTATTTTTATGTTATCATCACCTCCATAGATATCCTTCAATTTGGTCCACATGTCATGAGTAGTAGCACATCCTTTGACCTCATCAAACTCAACATATTTGAGAGCTGATGCAGTGTCAATCATCACGCTATTATGATTTTTCCTTTTAGTAATCTCTTCTACAATCAATGTTCCAATAGGAGCCTTGTAAGCATTTTCCAAGTATTTCAAATCTGAATCACTGACAGTTGCCAAGTGTAACTTCATAAGTTCTTGCCATGCCTAGAAGTTATCTTTCTTTAGCTTGGGAATCTCTCTCCTGTAAGACATCTTGATATTTAGCTTAGGTCCTTGAAACCTTTCTCTACAAGCACCAAGAAGCTCATATACCAATTATTGGAAATATAAGAGGAGTAATTAAGAGGGGAGGGGTGAATTAGTTACCACTAAAATAAATCTCAGATCCCTTAGATGTTAGTACATAACATTAACTTCAGTGAAAATGTTGATGCTCGATAAATACACAGGCACTCGATTTACACTGGTAAATGTTGTAACTTGGCAAACACTGAAATAGAGACAGTAACTCAAAAAATGCAAATCTTAAGCTATTATTAGTGATTAACCTTATTTAACTTAGTTAAATACACATAAAATAAATAGCATGAACACAAGTGACACCAAGATTTAACATGGAAACCCAATTTGGGAAAAACCACCAATTGCAACTAGTTATTGATTTTCACTCTTTTGAAGTGAGGCCTATTAGGAGCCAACCTAGTTGAAGGTTACAAAACACATTGCTAGGTGTAACCCTATTAGAGGATTTAATCACCCTATTAGGAGTGGCCTTATTAGAGGTCTTTAGACACTTCAATCTAGAAATGCCACCTTGTTAGAGGATTTACAAAGAGCTATTAAGCTAACTCTTTTAAGAGATTTAGATCACTACTACAATGGTTAGAGAGTAACAATGAGATGATTTGATTTTTGATGCAACTAAATTGTTGATTACGTATCTCAATTTTGGCTTGTATACTCGATCATTTATAATCAAATGTATCTTTGCAGCTCAACAAGGATATATTATACTTATCCTTCTAATTTGCTTCCTCTAAGCATCTTCAAATCTTCTACTACTTGCTCACATTCATTACTCAACTTGACCTAATATTTATCTCATACATATTGTCAAGTCAACTTGAATACAACTTATAATACTTAATATTCATCTCCTTAGTCGGTTAGAACCAATAAACTAAACTATTGAATTCAATATGCCAAAACAAGAAAATCCTTTGTTAGCTGACCCTACTTAGCAGACACTAACTCAAAAATGATTTTTCTATGTTAACCAAGTGAACTCAGTTAACACTACATTTTGACAAAGTTCCTTTGGTAATTGAGCTCACTCGGTTAACATTGGTTCCATCCAACTTTTCCTTCATTAACTGAGTGAGCTTAGTTAACACTCAACTTCTGCAATCTTCTCTTGTCACCCGAGTGGACTCAATAGACACTGTCTTATGAACTAGGAAAACTCTAGAATGCTCAGCAGACATGGGAAACTGTCTTCATCACCTGAGTGAGCTCAACATACACTAACTGGAAATGATATGATATTTTGTGTAACATCAAAGACAATCACAATTAACCAATTATTTTCAACATTTCCTTGGTCAAGCCCTAGATGAGGAATTAACCTTGAAATAAAATTAAGTGTAAATTATGTATGGAAGCAAGATAAACTTTAGATAATTTACCTTACTTGATGAAATTCTTGTTGGGAAGGATTTTGAAATGCTAGATGTTGTTGATGTTGAATCTTTAATATGAATATAGGAAATCTTCACAAATGCAATGGATCTTGTCAATCCCAACTCAATGAGCCATGGAGGTGGATAGTCTTGAAGGAAGAAGAAGAAATGGGTGAGTGTGATAGATGCAATGTAGATCTCCTTCTTTTATGAGAAACAATGGATGCGAGATCTTGAAGAGGAAATGCTCTCAATGAATCCTTGAATGTCATGAAGATGGCATTGTGCTTGACCATAGAAGAATGCCTTAGGCATCTTCTCATGCATGTATGAAATACTTGGTGATCTTGTGTTATGAGGTGTGAAAATGAAATGCCCAAACTCTCTAAAATACTAATTTATGGCGTTGAAAAAAAACAAGTGTTGGACTAACTGCCAACACTCCCCTTCAAGATTTGTAACATGGCTTAACCACCTCCTGTGTTCCATAAGTCTAGTGGTTGTATTGAGCATTAATAGGTTGATCTTTTGGTGCAATAACAACTCTAGCTTGTAACAAATGGTATCAGAGCTTGGTCACAGGTTCAAATATCATCGAGTAACGCTAAGGAGGGGATTGTTGGACTAATCGCCAATGTTCCCCTTCGAGATTTGTGACATGGCTTAACTGCCTCCTATGTTCTATAAGTCTAGTGGTTGTATCGAGCATTAATAGGTTGATCTTTTGGCGCAATGTCAACTCTAACTTGTAACAACAAGTTGTTAAAGGCATTGAAGAAACAAATTGAGGAACACAGGATCCAAAATTCTTTTCGTCCTAGGTATAGGTCAACTTGGGTTGAGCTATATCAAATGTAGGTGAACTTAAGTCAACTTATACTTGAGGAGATCCCGAGGTTTGTGTTTGTGAGGTCTAGGGGGTTATGCAAAAAAGAATCATAAAATAAATGCAATCAGAGTAGGAAATTGAGTAGTTCAAGCACAAATAAATCTATGGATCATAAATTCACTAAAAGGAGGGAGCTAAAGTCTGAAATGATGTGTGCTTCCAGTTTAAGATGGTACAACTTGAAACATACAACTCACCCTAACTATTAGTGTGTTGTCATCTCTTTTGATGCCCATAGGTTGTAATTTTGTAAAGGTCAGCTCCCTTATTGTGATGCTAATTAATAAAAAACTAAAGTATTCAAAATATATATTATAAACTATTTAATAACACTTTAAGTAACACTACTTATAAAATACATCAACCACTTTTCAATAACACGTTCGAGTACTATTACTAGTTAATCTACTTAAACCCATCTTTTAAAAAACTAAAATAAATTTTGAAATTTTTACTTTCAAGAATATGATTTGAAAAATAAGCTTACCCCTTCACTTAACTATGACATTATTTAACAATAAAAAAAATCAAAACCAATTTAACCTATATCATTTTGATGATGAATCATGTAGCATGATTCGAAACGTTGGTGGTAAAATACATCAACCACTTTTCAATAACACGTTCAAGTACTATTACTAATAATCTACTTAAAACCATCTTTTAAAAAACTAAAATAAATTTTGAAATTCTTACTTTGAAGAATATAATTTGAAAAATAAGCTTACCCCTTCACTTAACTATGACATTATTCAACAATTAAAAAAATCAAAACTAATTTAACCTATCTCATTCTGATGATGGATCATGTAGTGTGATTCGAAATGTTGGTCGTAAAAAATTCAACACAATTGAACCCAGAAACAATTATCAATAATTTTAATGGATTGTGGAAATATGATCTCTCTGATCATCATTTCGACTCAAATTTATATCAAACAATTATTATACTTTTATTAATCAAAGCTTACCTCCCCCATTAAAAACTTGGATACTTCAATAAACTTGTAATCATCCAATAAAACCCATAAAATAAATTTTGAGCTTTTCTTTTGATACCCAACATGGGGCCAATCCACTAAATTTCTCCCTTGTGCCTTCATTTTCTATTGAATAAACATATGGTCAGCCTTCAATATGGAAAATAAGCATGAGAAAAAAACAAGATTAGTGCTCGTTTAGCCCAAATAAATCAACTCCACTCTATTCAGTCTTCTACATCATTAAAAAAAAAAATGCCATTTTAAACATTTGGTCTCCTCCGAATTCTAGAAAAGAAATTTTCCCCATTCAGTCAAACACGCAAAACTCACATTTTTCTTTAATTTAAACTCCTTCTAGATGATGTACGCATGTCTTACTATGAAACTAAAGTTTGATTTAATTCTAGTCTAATCATTAAAGCCCGTATGAATATTTAAAAAAAAAAAAAATTAAGCACATGAGTGGTAATGGATGAGAAGAAAATTGAAGTCTATGCTGCAAGTCTTATAATAGAGAGCATGGCCTACAATTGGAAAAGAAGTTCAAAGAAAGTAAAAAGATTTAGGAGTTGTGTTTTTTAATTAACATGCAGTGTCTTGGGATGATAAGACATGGTGGGTGATTGTGTGTTATTAGCCAACAACAGCCTACCTTGTTTACTCATTTCACATTGATTCTAGTTTGAGTTTGTAGATGTTAGATGCGTTTTTTTAATATTTTTTAAATAGTTTTATATCTTTCTTTAAAATAATTAGTATGAGTTGACAAAAGCATATGAATGTTATACAAAAGACCAATTTTAATTTCTTCTCAGTATAAAAAAAAATTAGTGAGTCACTGAGTAGACTTTGTTATATATTTCTTCATCATCGCCATCTTAAAGACTATTCAAGAGGATTTATTCTTACTTAAATTATCAAGGCTGCACCAAAGAGCCTTAGTCTCCACACTTCACTTTTTCAAAATTGAAAGCTCAACACCCTAGTATAGGCACAAAGCTTGGGAACTTAGTGGTACAATAGGAGTTTGAACTTTGGCGGGCACCTCACTAATAAAGTGTTTTTACGATGACATGAAGTGTTTGAAGACATATTACATTAATAGTTACATGTGACTACTCATATAACTTGATTACTTGGTGTGTTTTTTTTACCTTATGTGAAACTCACTGAACCAATAATGAAGCTTAACAAGAAAAGAAGTAGTAAATCTTAGCCTAATGAACTCCTCAATCATGTATATTAACACTCGAATGTGAAATCTACACCTTCAAATGAATAAATTTATGACAATTATTCAAGTTTACTAGAGCAAATATATTTTGCATAGAAAGTTAAACCTTATTCTTTATCATCGTAAAGGGAATCTAGTAATAGTACTTTGTTATATATTGTATTATTTACGCATGAAATTAGGTTATACATAATTGCACATATTGTACGACTAGTTGGTGTGTTTTTCACTATTCTACAAATTGTTATGAATCAATTTAATAGAGTTTACTCAAATAAGAACACTAAATTTAGCCTTGCAAGCTCCTCAATTATGTCTATTGACTCCACCAATTTTAAATGTGCATTAAAACCAACAAATTGTGACACCAATTGTATTGCAATTCAAAGCTTTAGACCTATAGGTGTGGAAATCAATTTGAAAAAAACAATTTGTCATTCCTGTTGCTACGAGCTACCAATCTCAATACTCCAAACACAGTGATCATTTCTAAACTTGGTTTTAAATTCTTTGTTTTTAAATTAATTACAATTGACTGAAGTACAAAATATTATATACAAGAAAAAATTATCTTCCTTATTATCATCATATGATTTAGTTTCTTCATGTTCAATATCTTTTTTTACATCTCTTTTAGTTTAAGATGATCTAGCAAGAGGACTTTGCTATATATTATATTAGTTTTGAAGTCTTTTACTGTGGATTGTGTTTATAGTTGGACATGACTATACATATTGCACAAATAATGGATGTGTCTTCTAAGATTGTATAAAGATTATTGAACCAATACAAAATTCTCATCAAAGAAGAATAGTAAATCATCTATTGACAACCACCAGTTTTCAAATATGAATTCTACACAACAAATGGGATTTTTTTAAACATTTCTAGCATAGTTCAAATATACATTGAAGGTCTAAAATTCCATAAGAAAAACAAGATCTACAAGCACACAAATCATTTTCAAAGAATAATTTTTCATGATCCTACGGTGGTCAACCACTAGTCCTAAATCTCTAAGAAAAACAAATGGATTGCTGAAATCTATCATAGACAAATATCATTGCCAAAACTTAGTTCCATTATTTTATTAAATTTGATTTTAAAAAACTAGATATTGCTAGTATAACTAAAAAAAGTATCTATTGTGACTAAATAAGCATCAAATCTGAACTAAATATTTAAATGTGAACATTTATTTTAATATTCTTAATTCCCATTTACAAATATTCTAAATTAAATTGCTTACTTATTATGACTTGAAGTAAAAATATAGATATAATCTGTCATTACAGTTAGTAACAATCAAGTTTACATGATGATTGGGTAAGCTCTACCACAAATATAAGAGATGATTAACTTTGAATTAGTTGTATGAAAGATTTCTATTTGAATAATTTATGTTTATTTGGAATAACTCACCATCAAATGAAGTAAAATAATTTTCATTTTAATGTTTCTAAGAAATTGCATTTACACATGTTAGATAATAGCTCACTAGCTACGGTGCAACGTATTTGCACCGGTCAGGCCATGCCATGCCCATTGATGTCATCCTTGTCCATCCAATCAATGACATATTGTACCGTTTCAAGCACATCAATTGTTGTTTAGAATTTATTAGGAACAAAGGAAAATTTATTAGGAACAAACGAAGATGAGTTAAGTCAATTTTCAATTTTAGAAGAAATCATCATATCTTATACATCTTCATGTATGCAAACAAAAATAGAATAGAATATTAATTATTTATAATTTAGAGTTAAATATAAATTCATACAAATATTTAATTTTTGCTATTGAATATTAATGATTCAATTATAGTAAAAATATTTAATATATGTTAGTTATCATATAATATAGAATAATTTCCAATTTCTTTCAATACTGTTTTCATGTAAAAAAGAAGATCAACTCATATTAACTACAATGCAATGTTCATTTTTTTACATTCCCTGGACATTGGTGAGTGAAGTTGTTTGACACTTCAAAAAAATAAAAGTAAAGCAACGTATTATAGAATCATAGGAAAAATCATGATCTTGGACAAAAATGCATTTGATTAGACAATTTGGCTGTATTATTAAAATAAATAAAAATTTACAAAATTATTTATTTTAACTTTCCTATTAGTTAATAAATGTGAATAAATTGAAGTGTGTGGAATTGGGATGTTGAACAATGCTTAGAAAAAGCCATGAATAGGGGAACCATAGAAACCTTTAGCTCTTCCCATTAATTAATAAATGAAAATAAATTGTATAATTAGATGTATTTTGACCCCTAAAGAATTTATCATACACTTCAACTTCAAAGGAAAGTTAAGCATGTTGTTTTCCTACTTGACTAGTCGTATTTGAGAGAAATTGAACATATTCTACAATGCTTATAGTTAGTGGTTATATATAAGTGTAAGGAAGATCAACCCAATCATATAATTTTTAATATTTCTTAGTGAATACTAATTATCTATTTTTAATAGAATGTTATTTCTAAATAATTATAGTTTTTGTCATTGTTTTTTATATTTTTCAAATTATGTAATGTTCATTATTTTATAAAAATAACTACATCATAGTTTTTATAATAATGAACATCATAAATTTTGATAAATAAGAAATTAAATGAAAAAATAACGAACAAAAATTACCATTCTATGTTAAAATTTTATACATAATTATTTACAATCTTTATTTAATTCCAAAGGGATGCTTCTATTTAGGATATTTTTATTTAAAAAAATTGAAATTTTAAGAATATCAATGAACATATTCTTGACTCAAAATTCGCTCTAAAGGCATCAAATGTTCTCATGTTATTTGATATTCATTATTTTACCAAAAATTAATGAAAATCATTAAAAAAAATTGTAATGTATAATAATAATTTTAATTGATATTATTTTTTTTTGTTTTTATTGAAATTAGATTGTATTGTATTCTAAAATTATATTGTGTTTATTATTTTATAAAAATATTAGAATAAATACTATTAATTATTAGTATTCTATAATATCTATTAATTAAATTTCTCTCCATGTTATTTTAGCTATCTACTATAGCAAAGATTAAAATGAGAGAAATTACGCATGTTTGGTGTTTTATAAGAATCCTCACAATATGAAATGACAAAAAAAGTTTATCTTTTCTTAAAAAATAATTTGTTTTGCAAATATAAATCCATATATACCATGCTAATTTTAAACTAAGTTAAGAATTTATAAAAATACCAATTATTGTATACTAGACCCTAAATCTAATCATAATCTTTAAAAAAAAAATATTCTATATTAATTGTGCTTTTGTTAATAACCTAATCAAAATCATTTTGTGGTAATTTTTGTTTATTTTTAATTAGATTTGATATTTTTAAAATTATGTGATACTTTAAATTACAGTTTTTATAAAATAAAAAACAACACATATTTGAAAATAATAATTTAAAATATATAAAAAATGGAAAAGCATGAATATAAATATTTATTCGCATTTAGAATAATTAAAATTATCCAAATGATGTCAGTGATGGCATGATGGGCATAGCATGACTTGGCCAATGCAAATATGTTGCACCTAGCAGTGCTAGATAATAGTATTTCATATATATTGAAAATCAAAATCAAACTGTACACAAATTTGTCCATAAAGATAAAAAGAGATCAAATGTGTACTAATTAGAAAGGAACATTGAGAAATTTAGAGGAACAAGAAATGTATTTTTAGCAGCTAAATCATTTGACTCCTAAAACATCGCCTATAAAAAAACAAATATCATACAAATGTAACTTCATATAAATTCAATGAACACAAGCATTTAGACTACCCCGCATTAAAAGGGAGGCATCTTCCATCGAGAGAATAAAAATACACGTGGCACTTACCCCTCACAGGGAGCATGTCGTAGACTGAAAGCGACAGGAGCTGAAAACGCGCACGAAGTTTAATTGAAAAAACGCATGAAAGAGCACGTCCTACTTTTGCAAATGGTCCGCGGCTCATTTGTTCACATGTTTGTCAACTTTTTCACACTCGTCTCTATAAATTGGGGTTTCAAATCAATCTCCCATCCTACCTCAATTTCAAAACGAGGAAAGAAAAGTTGCACAAGTAAATTGGAGCAATAACACTGTCTTCTGAAATTAATATTCTCCATGATGGCCAAAATAGATAGTTGCAGAGTAGAAGAACAGGAAGAAAACTTGAGGAGGGGTCCATGGACGGCAGAGGAGGACATGATCCTCACTCGTTGTGTGTCTCTTCATGGCGAAGGGCGATGGAACACGCTCGCCAAATACGCAGGTATATAGTAGAAGTGTTTAAGAATCAAGTCTTAGTGTGTGAAGTTTAAGCCGTCTGATTTATTTTTGTCAAAATTTAAGAGTTTCGAGTGTTGTTTTCCCTCTTCTCTAATTCATTATTTGGATGATTGATCACAAAGAATGATCCAAAACATTGATTCAAACTGAGCTCAATCAAAGATCCTTCAAATATAATTGTATAATACACTTATAATATGACAAGATCTATGAGATATTGAGAGATTCAATTTAGTCTCGTTTCCTCTCAAATTCATGCACACCCATATTAGTTTTCCCTTAATTTACTCCAGGTCTGTTTAAACTTTGTTACATTTTATCAATCTGGTAAGCCTATTTCGATCTTCCATGATCTCTAATATCGTCATTCTACTTTATCACAAATTTCTCTCTTCTCTAGCTATCTCATCCTAATGATGGATCATGAAACTTGAACAGAAATGTTGATGGTAAAAGGTTCAAAGTCGAATTCAAGAAGTTGTGATATGTTATTGTTATTGGTCTCTGGATACTTTATGTTTGTAATCATCATTCTATTTGATACTGTCCACTTTAACATAGACATTCTCCTCGACTTTATTTTGCTCATTCTTACTCTCTCATCTTGATGATAAATCACACAGTTTAAGATACACTTTGATGATGAAAAATTTATACAATCAAAATTTTTTTTTAAATTGATCAGATATTATTATTGAACTTCGTTATTTGTTACTTTGATTCGGTGTTATCAGATTAAACATGGGCATCCTACTGAACTCCGTTTCACTAACTCTGTTCAGGACTGAGAAGAACTGGAAAAAGCTGCAGATTGAGATGGCTCAACTATCTGAGCCCTGGTGTGAAGAGAGGCAACATAACAGTTGAAGAACAGCTTCTCATCTTGGAACTCCATCGGAAGTGGGGCAACAGGTGAATTCTCCAAACAAAATTTATCATGTTTGTATAGTAGTGAAAGACCCATTCCATCTTAATTTGGACAAAACTGTAGATACACTAGAATATGAACTCTGTTTCAAGATCATGGGGATTCATTCATGTCAACTCTGTTTCTTTTGTAATCAGATGGTCCAAGATTGCAAGGCATCTTCCAGGAAGAACAGACAATGAAATAAAGAACAACTGGAGAACACGAATGAAGAAAGTCCATGCCCATTACAGAGTCATGAACAACAGCTATTATGCCCTGCCTTCCCCTGCAACTGCAATTAATACACCGGGATTAATCCAAGAAGAAATAGGAGGAGGCTTCCATTGTAATGAAAACAGTATAAATTATGAAGATGAAGGGGAGAAATGGAAATCTCTCATGGCGGGAGCAACCCATCAAGCAAACATAACAAAGGATTTCAGAGACTCTGCAGCAGAAGCAGTAAGCAATTGTAGTTCAGGATTGGCAGCCATTAATTCTTCAGAGCCTGAGCTCTCTGCGTTGACTACAGATACAGCAACATTTGATGTAGAAATTGATTGGCCTTATGTTATCAACAACCTATGGAGGATTGATGACATGAGTGCTGATGATGGTTTTTGGTGATTCAATTGCTGTTCCCTTGTAAAAGCTTAAACAGCCGGTGGTTTTTAACTTCACGTACTTAAAGCCGTTTTCTTTCTTGAATGTCCCTTATGGATGTCATACAGAGGAATCTACACAATTTGTTGGTTTTCGAGGTAAATATCACATAAATATCATATTATAAAAGTGTTAAATAGTATATGTTGACTTATATTTTCTAAGCTTTAGTGTGTGATATTCAAGAGTAGTTCAATAGTACTAACACTTGTCTTCTCCAATTTAGTCCTTTATATAGAAAATAGATTGTCCACTCACTATTTAGAATATATTATAAGATGTTAGAACGATTTCTTTGGCTTTACACGTGTCAAATATATGTGGTTGGAAGTTTCTAAAGGCCTCTTCAACAAATTCATTTTGTATATATGATGTGATCTTTCCATATCATAAAGAGACAAGTCTTCGAGATATTTAACTTGTGCATGTTTTTTCAACATTACACCCTACACAATCAAATTCTTTGAAAAAAAATTTCGACACAATTTTGTTTTAACACTCCATATCTTTTGTGCTTCACATGCTTGTAGTTATGTTTTCTCTATGTTGCTTTTAATTTTCTAGAAGGTTTCAACAATTGATATCAAATGAGGAATTTAGATAGTAACATTTTTAATTATGAAAATATTTTTTTATGGTGATGAATATTTCATTTGTAGTGAACAATTAAAAAATTAAACAATGTGTAACTAGAGAAGGTGATTTGAATCTTTTTATATAATCTTCAATACCTATTTTTAAAAGAGAAAATTATAATTTAGAAGTGTAGAAATGAAAACCTATTCTTTTAAGATATGTATCAGTATCAATAGTAAATTATTGAATAAAATGAATATTAGTTGCAAATTGTTGAATTAAATAAATAGATGTTTAAGATCATACAATTTTCAGCATGATCAACTAAAGAAAAATGGGAAAAAAAGAATCTTTATCAACTTTGATTTATCAAACAATTTGTACAAAATAAATATTAGTTTTGTTCTACAATGCATAATATCAAATAAAAAATTTGAAATCAACTAAACTTCAAATGCTCAAAAGAAAAAAGAAAAAAAAAAGTATTTGTGAAAATATTAGAACTTGTACAATTAATTTAGTTAATTATGAAATATTTGAACTAGTCATAATATTTTGTTGATCATATCAAATCTAAAGAGAAAATAATTAATAAAAAAATTCAAGTTATTTTTCTTCTTAATTTGTACCTATTATAGTGGTCATTGAGAAGTCAAAACAAATATTTTTGTGACAAGATGCATAAGTCAAAAATATGGTATTTATATTGTTTATGGATAAATTAAGATTATAGGTTCTCTTTGAGCATACAAGCAAAGAAAGAATATGGGTATGTGCAGGATCATGGTGGGCCAAAAACTAGCAATGTGAAAAAAAAAATTAGTCAAAAAATGATTTGATATTCACTCTGACAATTTCCCCCCAATCCTAATACTAAAGGGGGAAAAAAAACTACCTAGGCTTCCTACATATAGGTTTAAAAATAAAAATTGAACATTGTTTGTCATTTTATTCCAAACAATAACAACCTCCACAATTGGTATAGGAAAAGCTTTCAGGTACGATAGAAACTTACTAAATTTCTACTCCAATTTGCATCCAACTACGCATAAGTTCAATTCTTATTGTTTTTCAATTGATTTAATTTATTTATTTTTAAAATTAGGTTTTTGTAATGAAAATGATTTTTTTTTAGTTTGATTAACAAACTGTTCATTCAAATTGTAATTCTTATTTTCATTATAAACAGGCATGGCAGATCATAACCAAACTCCAAACAATCCCTCGCCAAATGATGATCCTCAAAACAATCCACAACCACCATTACTCCCTCAAAACCCTCCCTTAATTCAAGACTTAATTCAAGAAAATATAATTCAATTGAGGGCTATGCAACAAACATATATCACTATCCCTACTTTATCTCCCAGACTAGTCACCCTTGATGCTATTGTGGCTAATATTGAGACCCTTACCAAGCAACATGATGCAACTCTTTGTTGGCATGATAAGATACATTGCCAATTTGATGACAGCTTCGATTATGATGGGGCTGCAATCTTTAATATTAGTAAAAAGGAATTATCCAACCTATTTGTGGACCCCAAAACTGGTAAACTAGTTGAGCATACAAAACCAAAATTGTCAATCAAATGGTGCACTATTGAGGCCTTTAGAACTTATTTTTGGGATCGTTGGTGGATGGTTTTTGACAAACCACCACACAAAAATTTGAAGGTGTCATATTTCCTAAGAAAAATATATGTTGATTTTATCAAAGGGATTAAAGTTAATTATTAGAGCATAAGCCCAACATGGCCATAAGAGGTGGAGCTCCATAGGGTAGACCCAAGGCCAAGTGGAAGAAAGCCACCACATTACCACCCCCAAACACCCCCCCCCCCCCCCTCCTCTAGTGAAACATCCTTATATTATTGTCGAGGCTAGTGTAGTGTCTATTAGAGCCATTAATCATTTGAGTAGTATATTAGTCACCCAAATTAAGCCATTATTTCATCTTCATGTTGATGATGTTGGCGCTAGTGCATCTGCCAAATCCTCACATGTCTATATGTCACATACTTGTGTTATGTGCAAGAATTTTTTTCTAGTTCCCATTAACAGTTCTAGGTTTTAGTTTGAGGTTAGGGACAATGATATAGGAGACATGGCTACAGAGACACACACAACTTCTATGAGAGACAAGGAGGGGCAGACAGAGACATGGGCTCCTTATGTTACAGTAAGTCTATACATTTGATTGGCCTCAATATTTTTAATTTAAAATCAATATTTATATTTTAAATATTGACAACTTCATACTTATGTAAATTATGTGATTCATTTATGTCTAGCTAATGATAGATGAGGAGTGTTGGTCTTAGAATAGTTTTGACATTCAAGTGTCAACACACTTAACCACTTTCTACATTGAAGCCAAGTACACTATGTATGTCGAGCCACAGTGTGCCGAAACAGAATTCCAACAAGTGTCAATTGACTTTAGGTGCCAAGCATTATTTAGGTGCCAAGTGATATATAAGTGTTGAGTCACAATTGATGCCGAGCAAGACAAAATGCTTTATATGTTGAGTGAGCTAGAGCTATACATGTGCCGAGCAAGACAGAAAGCAATAGGTGCCAAGTAATGCAGGATAGTATATGTGTCGAGCATCAGTAGTCAAGTATGTGTCGAGTAACACAAAATCAACATATGATTTTGTGCCCTCACAAACTCAGATGTAAACCATTTTTGCAGTTGACATAAAAGGATTTCGAAGGATGATAAGGATAAGAACAAATATTTTACATTTCCTATACAATCAGCATGCAACCAATTAGAAAAATGGAGAAGGCATGCAACCCATGATAAAAATGCAAAGAATGAGTGAGAACTTAAGATTCAATATGGATCGTAGATCCATACCTAACCCTAAGTCTTCACAACCTTTATAAGGAGGACCAAAACCCCTTTGTATGTGTGGAAGAGAACAGTGTATGGGTAAACTATAGCAAAATTTAGTGTGAAGTGTGAAAGACTTCAGAGGAACAGAGCAGCAATTATACATCCAGTTGATCAGAACAAAGTAAGGGATACGAAGAAATATCAGATCAAGCAAGGATCACATCAGAGTGAACAGATCAAGTGCCTAAAATCAGCAATTGAAGATTGCAAACAATCAAGTCAAAGGTTTCTAATACTCTCTTGCCATTGCATTAGATAGTGCAAATCCTATGTTGATAGGTTAGCTTAACAACTACTTTATAGATCCTTTCAAGAGGTGACTAGATCTTTTAACAAGGTGACAGTTCATGTAAAGTGTTTGTAAATCCTTTAACTAGGTCACTATTGACACAGTGTAAAGCCTTTAATAGGACAGGCCTTTCCCAGGGCAGACCATCAGAAGTGGTCAAACAATTATTGTTGCAATGATTTTGTGAGTATCATCCCCACCCCAGTTTTACCTTCTTATTCCTAGAGGGTTTTTGGGTTACCAAATCTGGTGTTATGTGTGTTATTGCATGTGTTTACTTTATGTTCATTCAATATGTTTACATGCATGCATCTCATTTACAATTATATGTTTTAAAGGATCTAAAAAAGGTTAAAAGTGTGATACTTCTGATTCACTCCCCCCTCTCAAAAGTACTCTTCCCATTTTGAATATTTCAACAATTAGTATTAGAGCACTAGGTTCTCACAAGGAGAAGCCTAATAGCTTAGAGAAAAGGTCTGAAGATAGAAGTCTTCAAACGTGGGAAGATCATAGACAATTAGGTGATTGATGTGCATCTCGCACTACACAAATTGGAAGAAGCTAGAGAAGAATTGAGAAAGTCCTTAAAAAGAAGGAAGGATATAGCCATAGCTGAAAATGAAATACACTACAAGGAGATTGATACCACACAAGTGTTTCAATGGAGATTCCAAGGAATTTGATGCAGCAATGGTAGAACTAATGGAGAAAAATAGAGCACAAGATGAAGAGATTAGATTACTCAAGCTTAAACAAGAGTCACAAGCCATAATGCTTTGTGAAGTGACTAAACAAAAGAAGAGAGCCATTGAAGGCAAGGCCATGATAGAAGATGATAAGAGAAAGCTTACCAATAGAATGGAGGAGAAGACAATTGAGTTTGAAAGAATTTCAAGCATGTAGTTGGACACCTTAAGTCAGATGATGAATGCTCATCATGAACTGAATATGAAAAACATTGAGATCACTACATTGAAGATACAAAATGATCAACTAAAAAATGAATTGAAAAGAGAAAAGGAGATAGCATAGAGCTTCAAAAAACCTAATGAGGCTATCAAGTACTTTGAACAATTGCTGAAATCACCAAGATCCAACAATGACACTTTAGGACTTGGCTACACTAGCACTAAGCAAGGAGAATCATCGAAGACTATAGAAGAAAGGAGTAACAAAGTTAAGAAAACTAAACGTACTTGTCATTTCTATGGTAAAAAGAGACATACCTCTAATGTATGTAGGAGCAAGAATAGCCATCAGCATGATAAGCCTAAAAATGCAAGCTTTTATCACAAGTGCAAAAGGAAAGGACATCAAGCACATGAATGTAGAACCAAGACCACAAGGACACCAAGATTTGAAGGACACTGCTACAACTGCAAAAAATATGGACATAGACCATTTGAATGCAGATCAAAGCCTATGTGGATACCTAATCAGCCTACAAAGGGAAACAACCATGGTCACCACCACAACTGGAATTACAACACCAAGAAAAGTTGTCATTACTATCAGGAGTATGGACACATTCCTGAAAATTGCATAAGGACACATTCTAGAGGGAATTACAGCAGATGGTTAAGTCAAACTACATGTTTTAGTTGCTTGAAGACTGGACATATAAGTAGGAACTGCCCAACACGGTCCAAGGCACCCAAGTCAAAAATCAACAAGAGTAAAGAGAAGGTTGATGTTGAACAAATAAGAGGGAAAATGAACAAGACATGGAACAAGAAAGATGAGTGTAGCACATCAGATGGAGGGATCACTTCACCCAAGAGATCAAGTGATCACATCTCATCCAACTAAGCAAGAATAGGTGTATGGGACTAGTACACAAAGTTATATCATACATCAATTCCAAGAGAAAGAAGTACTGCAAGGAAGAAATCTACATGAGAAAAGATGCTAAGTCAAAATTTTGAAGAAGCTACCGAGTTACCCTTGGATGTTGAGCAAAGCTCCATTACAAGCCAAGTTACTAGTAGCGACCGAGTTAATAATTGAAGCTAAGTGAAGTAGAAAACTAGTGGAAGTCAAGTAAAAAAAATACAATGGAAGCCGAGTCATGGTGAAACCTTCAAGTGTTGAGTTTATAGTTGGATGCACTAAGCATTTAATGCTAGGTTATGACAAGTATAAGGTCAAATTTTGATCATTTTCATGCCATTTGAACATAGAGCAGAGATGAGAAAAGAGCAGGAGCAATCATACAACAACTTTGAAGCCATTTGCATCGATCTCAACAGCAATTCAGCATACATTTTAGTGATCTAAGGTATTTATCAAGTGTCGAGCTACACAGAGTTAATGTTTTTAATACATTTGAAACCTTAGTTAGTTATAATGGCTTCTAGTTCGAGAAACCCCAAAGGAAAGGAGGGTCATGAGGTTTGTTTAGTTAGCAATGAGGTCAAACAACCCAAGTTTAGGCCAATCCCTGAAGTCACCTATAGAATCGACCCATCTGGTGCATTATCCATTATCCCACCAAAAATTTTCATGGTGCAAGATGTGAGAAAATGTTGTAATTGCAAGATAGGTGCAGTGGGAGATCTAGAGATATTCCAAGCCTATGACAAACTATGTGAAAACAAGATTCTAAAGGATGAATTCCAAATAGTTGAGAAACAAGGTTTGACCAATGCCCTAGTTTACCCTACAGGAATCAAAACTGAATGGATATGGATTGTTTTAAGTAGAATTCACAATGGATGTTTGTGGTTGGAAACATGACCAATAAAGATTACTAAAAGGATAGTGCATAGGGTTATGGGTTTCCCAATCATAGATCGGTGTAAGACCCTATGTAGTGATTCCAAAGAAATCATTGAAAGGAATACTGGAGCTAAATGGAATAAGAGGGGTATGACTATTGACACTATAACTAATCCTCTTCTAGATTTTACTGTGAGAATAATATCCCACAAATTCTATCAATCTAGAAAATTGAACAGTGTGCCTTGTAGCTATTGATATAGCCTACAAACTAGTAAAGAAAGATCACACATATGATCTATCAAAACTGATGTTGCAGCAAATAAATGAAAGCCTAGGAGCAATAAGGAGATCAAAAGGTGCTCAATGCAAATTTGGTTAAGTTCTTATGTGTATATTCTTTTATGTTATGGAAGAGTTTCCTTCTATTGGAAAGGTGAATTGGAACCCTAACAAAATTGCAATCACAAAAATTAATGAATTTATTGATCAAATGGGTGATAATTTTGAGGCTCAAATGACAAGCTACTTTGAGGATTTTAAGAAATCTATGAAGCAAAGGGTGAGAATACCATTTTCCCTAGTAGAAAAACACATCAATGACATATGCTTTTTGGTTGACATTGACAACACCTACATTTAGGCAGCAATACCAAGAGTAAGATGGCTAAGGCCATTGGGATATGAGCTTGATATAGATGAAGCCTTAGCAGAAATCATAGCATTGCTTGCAGAAGAGATAGACAAGAAGGCTCCTCACTTTGGAACATATGATGTTGTCAAGTCCAAAGTTGAAACTAAATTGAAGATAGCCTCTATTATCAAGAAGAAAGATAATTTAGTAAAGAAGATAAAGGAGAAATTTGGAACAAGTATTGAAGGAGAAGTAGGTGGTGAAGAAGAAGAAGAAGAAGGAGAAGGAGAAAGTGAAGAAGAAGAAGAGCAAGGGCAAGGCCCAATGCAATTGACCCAAGGCTTAGGAGAAGACAAAGAGGAAGGTGCCGAGGAAGAAGAAGCCAAGGAAACACATACCCTAGTTGAGTAAAAGAGAAAGGCTAAAACTCAGCCTCCAGCTCAGCCCAAACCCAAGAAGGTCACTAAGCCTACAAAAGCTAAGCCAGCTCTAGCAACAAGGGCTACTACAAGGGCATCTACACAAAATGCAAAAGAGGAAACAAAAGAGAAAAAGAAATCCATTGAATAGCCTACTAAAGAGCGCCAAAGAAGAGAAGACAGTATGTGGAATAGCTAGATATTGATGATGAGGAAAGAATAGAATCAAAGGATATTAGCCAATTTAGAGTGGCAAGTCATCCTCCCAAATCTTCTATAGACAAGATTTGTGAAAATGTTAGGAATGTAGATTTGAATGACTTGAAAAACATTGATTTTAATAATCTTAGTAGAGAAGAATAGAATAAAATAGAGGAATCTATGTATGCCATGATGGTTGAATTCAAAAACACACCTCTAGTGCTACACAATACCATGCCTAAAGAGCTATATAAGATAATTGAGAATAAATGGCATTATTGCCTAAAAATGGAAAGGACATGAGAGAATCTACCTTAGCTCAAGTAAATCCTGACATGACAAAAGGTCAAATAACAAAGGCTAACAAGAAAAATGGTGGCAATTTTACACCTAAGTATAGAGCCTTCAGCATCCTACAAAACAAGATTGAGGATGTAGTGAATAAATCCACACAATTGTGGAAAACAATTTATAAGATAACTGATAACAAGGATGAGGAAACGAATAAGGTAGAAACTAGTGCCAAGGAAAAGATAGAGGTAAAGAAAATAGAAGAGAAGAAAGGAGAGGAAGAGAAGGAAGCAATAGCTAGAACAGATGAAAGGAAGAAGAAAGAGGAGGAAGACAAGAAAGATGAGGAGGATAAAGAAAAAGGTGAGGAGGAAGAAACACAAAAGGAAGTAACTATGGCAATAGCTAAACAACAAAAAGAAGAGGAACAAAGTGTGTAAGACACATAAATGCCATGTCCTATCCCTCCTCATACAACCATCACACCTGCAAACACAATAATCATTAAGGATGTTCCTAACAATTTAGCTCAGAACATTAATCCCCTAACTACAGAAGATCTCTCCAAGATCCTTCACCAATCCACTCTATAGGCATAGTTATGCACAAGCCTTGTATTGGTGAGTTTAGATGAGTTAGAAAAGGTAGTAGCAAAACCAAAACAAGACAAGGTGAAACCACAAGAACCACCTTTCACGTACACAACTACTAGCACTAAAATCTTGATGCTTTCACCACCTATAACAGTAGAAGATACCTCATAGAAGCCAATTGTAGTAGAAGGAAAGTTAGATGAGAAGGAGGATACCTAAAAAGAAAAGGAGAAGACCACCATATAGACATTGGTAGAACTACCAAAGATAGGCACTCCTACAAAGACCCTTTAGAAGCCGAGCAGTGAAGCCATTCCTTTGTAAATACCAACTCTAGGCTCAAGCTCAACTAGAGTGGCCAGGGCAATTCACTATGGAGACCCTGAGCTAGATGAAGACATAGTAATACCTACCTATGACTCCAAGACTATCACAATGGTGCAAATCAATAAATTTCAAGATGCTTTAGACATAAGGAAGAGGCAAGAAATACTCAAAAAAGAGTATAAACACAAGCAAGCACTACATGAGATTAAGGACATCTTTATGGATGCCTTCAGCTTGCAGTCACCAGATGAAGCAAATCCCATAATACAACAACTATCTGATATAGCTGACCAGGTGACCAATGAAGACCAGGATACTAATGCTAAACTCATGGAATGGTCAAAAAGAAAAGTTCAAGGGAAGGTGAATGAGAAGATATCAAGTGGTATAGCACTTGAACAAGTTGAATTGGCCAAGAAAATTGACAAGGTCAAAGCTATACTTAAGAACATTTTCTCATTGTATAAGAAGTTCTATGATTTCTTCAAGTTCACACAAGAAACAAATCAAAAGATATTGAGCTTGGAAAGAAATTTGAAGATTTCTAGCATGCAACTGCCAAAGTATCTAGCTCAAAGTGAGAAGCATTTTGCACAATCACTTCACACTCAAAGAGAGTTAGTTGTACTCACAGCAGAGGAAGCCAATATAAAGGCTAAATTGATGCAAATTCAATCCTTTATCACCCCACATTTGGAAGTCCTCCATAAGGAGAAAGTGTATGCAAAAATAGTTCTAAAGAAAGATCCTAATCTTTCTACACTTGATGGACTCGTACACCTTGCTGCAGAGACTGCCATCCAGAACAAATCACTAGACATTGCTTTGGAGAATTGGGATGCAACTCTGAAAATAATAATGGAGGTAAATAGTAACTTTTTGGCTAAGTCTGGTATTACTCCTTAGAACTCTTTAACATTAGTGTCAAAAAGGGGGAGATATATGTTTCAAGGGAGATATAAGGGAGATATAGTAATTTGATTAAGATATAACTAAGGGGGAGAATACTATAAATTTTGACTACATTCTTTCATTCATTTTGAGAATAAAAGGAAAGTTTGTAGATAGCAAAAAGGGGGGAGATGCAAAATTTTGACAACCATATGGAAGATACCTCTATTCCATATAAGATCTGATATAAAATGTAGGAATTACATAGCTTTGATAGATTAGATACAGAACACAGGTACAAAATATAGGAACAAGGCAAAAGACAAAGAGTATAAGGCACATTAGCAAATAATTTTGGTTTCCAGAATGGATAAGGCACAATAAGCTTAGGGGGAGTTATAAGGTATATTGTTCCTTACAAATTTTGAACAAATTTTGAAATTTTGTGGATAAGGTACTCATAAGGATAGATTAGCAATGTTTAGTTAAGTATTTTTGACACATGTCAAAGGGGGAGATTGTTGGTCTTAGAATAGTTTTGACATTCGAGTGTCAACACACTTAACCACTTTATACATTGAAGCCAAGTACACTTTATATGCTAAGCCATAGTGTGTGCCAAGTTAAAATTCCAACAAGTGCTGAGTGACTTTAGGTGCCGAGCATTATTTAGGTGCCAAGTGATATATAAGTGTTGAGTCATAGTTGATGTTGAGCAAGATAGAATGCTACATATTTTGAGTGAGCCAAAGCTATACATGTGCCAAGCAAGATAGAATGCAATAGGTGCCAAACAAAGAAGGATAGTATATGTGCCAAGCACTAGTAGTCCAGTATGTGTTGAGTAACACAGAATCAACATATGAGTTTGTGCCCTCACAAACTCATATGTAAACCATTTTTGGAGCCAACATAGAAGGATTTTGAAGGATGATAAGGATAAGAACAAATCTTTTACATTTCCTATGCAATCAACATGCAGCCAATTAGAAAAATGGAGAAGGCATGCAACCAATGATAAAAATGCAAGGAATGAGTGAGAACTTAAGATTCAATATGGATTGTAGATTCATACCTAACCCTAAGTCTTCACAACCTTTATAAGGAGGATGAAAACCCCATTGTATGTGTGGAAGAGAATAGTCTATTGGTAAACTATAGCAAAATTCAGTGTGAAGTGTGAAAGACTTAGAGGAACAGAGCAGCAATTATACATCTAGTTGATAAGAACAAAGTAAGGGATATGAACGTATATCAAATCAAGCAAGGATCACATCAGAGTGAGAAAATCAAGCGCTTGAAATCAAAAATTGAAGATTGTAAACAATCAGGTCAAAGGTTTCTAATACTCTCTAGCCATTGTATTAGATAGTGGAAATCTTATGTTGATAGGTTAGCTTAATAGCTACTTTGTAGATCCTTTGAAGAGGTGACTAAATCCTTTAACAAGATGACACATCATGTAAAGTGTTTGTAAATCCTTTAACCAGGTCACTATTGACACAATGTAAAGCTTTAACAGGGCAGACCACCAGAAGTGGTCAAACAATTATTGCTACGGTGATTTTGTGGATATCATCCCCACCCCAGTTTTACCTTCTTATTCCTAGAGGGTTTTTGGGTTACCAAATCTGGTGTTATGTGTGTTATTGCATGTGTTTACTTTATGTTCATTTAATATGTTTACATGCATGCATCTCATTTTTAGTTATATGTTTTAAAGGATTTGAAAAAGGTTAAAGGTGTGATACTTCTAATTCACCAACACCCCCCCCCCCTCTAAGAAGTACTCTTCCCATTTTGAATATTTCAATAGATGAGATGAGAGATTTGGATATTGTTACACTTTCATCCATTTCATTTGACCTTGAAAAATCTCTGGTGTGTATTATTTTATCACTCATTAGTTTCCTATTTGATATTGTATTTTACATGATTTCTCATCTTCTTTTTCTCTTACAAGTTTCACCTACCAATGGGGGACAATGTGAGGGGGTTGCATTAATGACCATTGACAAGGTGAAGGTAATTATATGTTTAATAGCCATGAAACCCATATATAGATATATATACTTGTCAGTTATTTGTACTAATGAAATGTTATTACATTGTTTATTTTATAGGGGGTGGCCTTTGATGATGCACCGATCAAGATTCACCATCACAAACCCTCGAGCAATTCCATTCACAATGAGAGTCCTATACTATGTATATTTATCATTGATTTTTTACTTATCTTAATTTTCTTAGATTATAAAGAAATGTTTTTCATCTTTGTAACCACCATATTTTTAACTCTCATAGGAAACACTTGATGTGATGGAGTGAAATCGACATGGATTTGTATCTTTTCTCACTTAGTAAACATTTGTTGATGAGAGATCACCTGAGGTAAATTATAATTTGAATTCTTTATTATGTTATTAATTTAATATTTTATCATTAATAATGTTATATATTAAGTAGTAGATCAACCTTACAACCATACAAACATGTTTAGGTTAGAGGTGGTGAGGTGTCTGCTTTGTCGAGGGCATATGCAAGGATTTCTAACCAATGGAGGAAGGCAAGGAGCATGGTAAATAAAGTTTCCTTTATTATTGATCAATATGCACTTGAATAAATTAATATTTAATTATATGTATAAATCATCTAATTTACTAGTCTATCTTGGATTTTTTATTTTCATTTTTGATAGGTCTAACTTGGATTTTGGCTTTTTTACATTCATACAAGATCTAGCACATTTAGAGAGTCCATCAAAGAGGCTACATTTTGATGATTCTCCAATAGCCTAGGATATAGTAGTTTTTTAGGGATTCCTTGGGGCACATTTTTTGATGGCATCTGCCACATTTTATATAGTAACTTTGATTTCCGATACATATATTTGATGACATGCTCCATATTTTGTATATAGATGTACATTTTGACATACATTTGCATCATATTTGTATATGATTATATTTTTTGATATGTTATATCAGGGTATGTGTAGGATCATGGTGTGCCAAAAAGGGGCGATGTGAAAAAAGTGGAGTTTGAAAATGTCTAAAGCATTTCAAAATCTGTTTTGAATTTTTTCCACCCATCCCGATACCAAGGAAAAAAGGTTGAGCCAAACCTTACCAAGTACTCAATATAAAATCAGGCATCCAATGTGAGATCATATACCTGAAACCTATGACTTGAATTTTTTTTTAAAAACCTAAGAACAAATAGCACATTCACATTTGAGTTTGGTTTTTGCTACCTCCATTTTGGATATTAGATATAAGAATGAGTACATGATATAAGTAAGAATTTTTTTCTATTTTTTAATGAATTTTGAATGAATTTTAATATAAATTAGGTATTTTAAATAGAAATTGTCAGAAAAACAAGTGTTTTTAATAGAAATAGTTGAAAAATGGGTTTTATTTAAATAGAAATGTTGTTTTGTAATTTAATAGGTATGGCTAACCCAAATGATGACACTAAGCCAAGAAACAATCTTCCTCAAAACCCTCCACCAAACGATCTAGTACCCCCTCAAAATCATCCACCAAACAATCTCCTACCCCCTCAAAACTCTCCTCGAATTGAAGATTTGATAGAAGAAAATCTCACTAAACTAAGGGTTTAACAAACCACATATAACAATATACCTACATGGGCTCCCATATTATCCATGTTAAACACCATAGTGGATAGTATTCAAACACTTACCAATAAATAAAATGTTTCTCTTCACTAGCATGAGAAAATTCATGTCATATTTGATGATGGGTTGAACTATGATGAGGTTGCGGCCCTAAACATAATTAAAGATTATATAGTATACCTTTTTGCAAATCCAAAAATTGGTAAAATAGTAGATTGCAAAAAGCCCAATTTATCAATTAAACAATGCACAAATGAGGCTATGTGTGCAAACTTTTGGGATCATTGTTAGATGATTTTTGACAAACCTCCACACAAAAATTTAGAGGTTCCATTCTATTTCATTAAAAATTTGTATGTCAAATTTGTGTTGCAACTCAAGGTGAACTACTAGAGAATAAGGCCCAACATGGGTGTAGGAGAAGGAACTCCTTAGGATAGACCCTCTTCCTAGAAAAATAAAGCTACTATTGTCTCCCCCCTACTCTAGTTCAACATGCTAAGGCTAGCTCTCAAACTATTAGAGCCATCCATATATTGAGTAGCCTAATGATATCTAAAGCTAAGTTAGTGTTGCATCCTCATGTTGATGATGCTAGTGCAAGTTCATCGTCAGCAAGCTCATCACATGTTTGTGTACCCCATACTTGCATAACATGCAAGAATATTTTGTTGGGTCCCATAGGTGATCTTTTTAAGTATCAGTTTGTATTTGAGAAGGATGATACACTAAACATGCATAAAAAGGCTACACACCCTAATGTGAGAGAGGAAGGGCATGCAAAGGCATGAAATCCTTCTATCTATGTACGTGTATACATTTTTTTGTTATGGCTTATGTAATTTGAAATTAATATTTATAATAGAGTAATTTTAACCCATATTGACTTATACATGTATGTGATCTATATTCATATTTAGTTGATGACTAAGGAGGAGTTCATATAGGTTGATATTGTCATGCTCTCAGCTATTTCATTTTTTCTTGAGACATCTATGGTACATTATGTTGTGTTCTCAATATTTTTCTATTTGACATTGGAGCATATATGGTTTCTAATCTTTCTTCTCTCTTGCAAGTATCACCTATCAATGGGGGGTAGAGTGTGGGGGGTGAGGCAGAGCCCATTGACAAGGGAAAGGTAATTAGGTTCTTTTAAAGTGATTAAATATCAATTCATTCTTGTAAATTATTTGTGCTAATGAAATCTAATTACATTCTTTATTGTACAAGGCATGGCTACTAGTGATGAGTCTAGGAAGATTCAACATCACAAACCCTCTAGCATTTCCATTTGGAGCGAGAGCCCAATCGTATATATAAGTATCATTTATTCTTTATTTTCCTTATTTTCATAAACAAATTCAAAATCTATTTACATGATATTAACAAGCTGGATGTTAGAGTTTTGTATCTTTGCTCATGCAACCATTATATCTAGAGGAGGAGTCGACAAAGGTAATTTGTAGTTTGAATTCTTGATTATATGTTATAAATTTACTATGCTATGAATTATAATGTTATAGTTTAAGTTTTAGATCCATCTGACAAACATATTTGAACATATGCAAGCCACAACCAACTAGGTTCTAGGCATCTTGACATATGAGAGGACTCCTAACTAGTGCAGGAGGTTGATGAGAGAGGTATTAATCATGAAAGTTTAATACTATAAATCTTCATTAAAAAGATATCATTGTGAATTTGAGTAATTCAATGTTAGATACATAGAATCATATAAATTTAATAGTATAACTTTGGGGTTTTCCTTTTTATTTTATGTATGAGGCATCAAACCCGCCTAGTTTAGTGAAGAGGTTGCATTTTGATCATAGACCAACAACATAGGATAGTATAGTTGTCATAAGATGCATCATGAGACATTTTGAAATGGCATATGCCACATTGTATACAAAAAAATTGATATTATACACATTTTGATGGCATGATCATCCACACTTTGTATATGGATCTATATATTTTGGTATCTATTTGTATAATTTTTATATGGATACATGAACTTTGATATATATATTTGTGTAATTTGTCTATGATTACATGTATTTTGATATATGTTTTTTTCATTTATGTGCACAATGATATACATATTAATTTGGTATAGTATTATTCAATATATCGTGGATCATGTGTATTGTTCATGTTTATCCAGTATCATTCATTTTGATCATGTTTGTTGTATTCGATTCAAATGCAATAATTTGTGAAGAACATTTTAACAAACTTTATTATCAAAATTTGATGAAATGTTTAATTTGAAATTATATCATATATTTTTAATTTGAAACGATCTCTACAATCCCTTAAGATGTCTATAGTTAGCCAAATCCATGGCCAATTTGGTCTTAGGAGCCAATCTTTGGTGTTATGAGATGTTTCAGTATGTACGGGTCACAAACTTTATTGGGGCTCTATGGTCAAAATTGAGGTATCACTAGGTGTCACTAGGTTATTGTAGACCTCTACATGACTATCATATAGCATTAAAAATTTCACCAATAGCTCCCACAAACTCCAAGTTATGACCCTCAGAAGATCAACCTCTAAATGCACTTTGAGCACCTCTTTGATATGGGGTGGTTGCAAATGTTTGAGGATCTCCATGGCTAAAACAAGGGTGTTGCTATGGTTCATCAACCCATCCAAATTTAATGGCACTAAAGATTCAATGCCATGATTAGCACTTTCAAAGTTGCGCAGTAATACACCAATAAATTGAGGCACACTGTAAGTTTTGGCATCGAGCAAGATTGTTGTGATGAATCCAAACAAAATGTGATCTCTCCAAAATGAGATAGGTTATTATATACCCTGGCATGATCATATTGTAGAATTTGACATTTCACCAATAGCCCCCATGAGCTCTAAGTTACGAGCCTTAGAAGATCAACCTCCAAACACACTTAGAGCACCTTGGAGCCTCTTTGGTATAGGGTCGTCACAAATGTTGGAGGCTCTCCATGTCTTAAAAAAGGTTATCAATAGGGTTCACCTACCCATCTGGTGCTAATTGTGCTGACTATTTCATGCCAAGATCAGTGGCTTCAAAGTTGTGTAGTGATGCACCTATGAATTGAACGTGATTATTGTGCCAAATCCTATTTGAACGTGATCTCTCTAAAATGAGATAGGATATTGTAGAACTTTGCATGACCATCTTGTAGCATTCAATGATTCACCAATATCCCCCATGAGCTCCAAGTTACGACCCTCAAAAGATCGACCTCCAAATGCACTTAGAGCACCTTGGAGACTCTTCGATATGGGGTGGCCACAAACATTGGAGGCTCTCCATAGCCAGAAAAAAAGGTGTATCTAAGGTTCACCCACCCTTTAGGAGCTAATTTGATTGATGATTCGATGCCAAGATCAATGGTTTCAAAGTTACATAGTGATGCAACAATGAACTAAGGCACACTACAAGTTTTGGCATTAAGCAAGATCATTGTGTCAAATCCAAATGGACTGTGATCTCTCTAAAATGAGATAGTTAATTTTAGGCCTCAACATGACCATTCTATATAATTCAATGTTTCACCGATAGTCCCCATGAGCTCCATCAAGTTACGACCCTTGGAAGATCAACCTCAAAACACACTTAGAGAACCTTGGAGACTCTTCGGTACAAGGTGGCCACAAACGTTGGAGGCTCTCTACAACCCAAAAAAGTGTGTCACAAGGGTTAGTATTAAGTAAAAATATTATTTTTTAGCTTCCTCAAGTTTTTGGCATTGGGCACAATACAATTTTGGTATTAGTTTTAATTAAAATCATCATTTTTTAGGTCCCTCCACATTAATTACATTAAGTAAAAAATATCTTTGTTTTTTACATTAAATCAACAAGTTTACATTTATAATATCTCAAGTGTTTCATCATTATTACATCAATATACAACTACCAAAAATTGTAGTGTCAAAAATAGAATAGTTTTATCTCCATTATGCTCCTTATTTAGTTTGTATCTTCATGCTTATTATGCTCCTTATAATCATGAATTCATTGAATCATTATGAACAAAAGAACATAAAAAGTAAATATAACTAGTCGAGTGTTCTTGTAGGGTCCTCTCTCTATTTTAGAGTCTCCAATAGGGCTTCATGATTAGCATTAGTAATAGTAAAAAGTTATTTTCCTTTAGGTCATCCTTGATGCTTCAACAACTTCACATTTGTTAGTAAGATGTCAATATATGAGAATTTTTTTGTGCTTTTGTTAGTCTTCAAATGTAGGAATTCTATTCCTTCTAAGCATGTATGTCCACAGTCATGTTCCAGCAATAACAATTGAACTGGTAGGATATGTGAATCCATCATCATCTATGATTGGTCATGCAAGCTTTTGTTTACCTATTACACAATTTGTTAACCAATAATTTGATTTCTCATGATTACCCTATTGTGCAACCAATGCAAACGCATGTCCTAGCTGAAGAGGACCTAATAGATGGTTATGCTCAACTAAACTTTCCATATCATCATTTTTTATAGAAGTTATGATAGACAATGTAGTAAGATAATGTGGAGCTCATGTGTCCACCCATTCACTTGACTCATAGTGATCCCAATCACAATGAAAATAAATAGGATAAAAGGAAGCTAGCTATCATATCCAAATGGTCCATGTACTAGAATCAAAGCTCCAGAATGAATACATTTTTTTATGAGTCTCTAACAATAGCACAATCTGATCTATCACCTATGGACCCTTCCTCAACCAACGAAAGAACCTGCATACTACTAAATAAAGAGTCCCTCCATGTGATAATGTTGAACTACACCAATTAAAAATGCTACAAGCATCAAGAAGCTCTACTCTTTAATTTTCAATTGCTCCTTAACTAGAGCTCTCTTCACACATGCCCCTGCTCCATCATGTTCCCCTTTCCCATGATTGAACTCAAAAAAACTCCAAATATGAGGCACCCCCCCCTCTCTATGTGCATCCTACACAACCAATAAAACATGTGAGCATTCTTGAATTAACCTATGCAATCATCTAACCAAACAATATGTGTATCCATAGCAATGTCATGCTCCTATAAGATTTCAAAATAATTCTCTGAGCAATTTTGCACAAACTCATGAGAGTGAGATCTATCATCACTCATGTAAAAATGGTACTCTCTAATAATCTTTTGATTTTCTTCCACACTATTAGGGGCATGTCTATATGTTATGTGGACAAAAATAGCATTTTGAATGGAGATGTAATACTGAGATTGTGTTTCATTTTGGGGTTGCAATGTGTAGTTCTCTGCAAAGTCAACAACTAATATAATAGTGCTAATGGAAAAATTTTCTTCACACATTCTAAATTGTTGATCCAACCACTAAGACCTATGACTATGCCTTTCATACTTTTAGAAAAGAATTGTCTTAAAATCTGAAATAAAACTAGCCACACTAATTTCTTTTGCAATCAATTCACATCTAGAGCCTTCACCTCCACTCTTCAATGTTTATTTCACCATTTCATACACCATTATTTTTACTATTGTCCTCCCAAGATCTTTTTCACACCCCTCATTGAAACAAGTGTTAAACTTAGATAAGCCACCACATGTTAAACACTTCTCATTTAAGAAAGCATTTCTATACAAGAAACAACCATCAACTCTGAGACATAAAAATTGATCTAGCAAGTCTCTTGATGATTTTGGAAGCCCACTAGCACCACATATCTCCAACATTTATTTACTATGAAAAGTAGAATGAAAGGAGTGTAATAGTTCATGTTGCATAGAAAACTCCACATGATATTTTTAATAACCTATATTTCAAATTTAAGTGGCATGCAATAAAATGACTTCAAGGATTCAAAAGACCTTTGTGATATATGCAATCTTGGATGACTCTCTCTAAATTATTTGAACAACATAGTTTGAATTACCTCCAAATAATGTTTAGGATGTGGTGTGTGTTCTCTAATGCCAATTCTCAACTTCAACACATCTTTAACAGTGGGTGATACTCTTGAGCTAGAGTGCCAAAATCATGTAACTTCTTGCTTCACATCATCGGTTAGCTTCTTATGAAAATGTGGAAGTCTCCCACCAAAAGCTCATGTATCATTTTGAAGAGGATCATCAATTCTCTCTCATCTATTAAGTTGTCTTCTCGAATTAGTATGATTTAGGTTCAAGTTAATACTAGTAACTTGTCTCATATATCTAACCTTTCTTGAATGATGACTTACCAAAGAGGTTGTAATAATCCTTCAAGCATCTCTCTTATCCTTCTCTCTATTGTTTTTTCCAATGCTATTTAGAGCATTGAAAAGATTTTTCACAATAATGACATTTCTTTCCATTTTCTTATTGAGATGAATCTTCAATTTGGGAAGCATAGATGTCATCTTTAGCATCTTTAATAAGTGCATAAAATTTAAAATTTCTCCACCACTTTTTTGTTATTTCTCCACCACTTTTTTGTTGTTGAAAAATATCTTATATAGTCTTGAAGCCCATAACTGAATGGTTCTTTGTGATTTTTTCCTTCCAAATTAGTAATAATTGTTTTATTAATTTCAATTATCCATTTTGGTGTTCAAGGACCTTCATCTCAATTACAATTAGGAGATATGTAACGTTCTTGTCCATTTTCATTTTTGACATGGTCATTCATGGCATTTACATTATGAACTGGTAGATTTTTATCCTCAAAATTTTCAATCCCAAAATTGTCATTATCAATTGGTACATTTTCATTCTCCACTTGAACATATTCATTTTTTGACTCTATGATTTCACCTTCAATCAATACATCGTCAACTTGATTCACATTTAACATACCTTGTCTCTTCCTTTGGTGATTTACCTTGTCCCTTTCCCTATATGTTGCAATGTTTTTAATTTATAGCTTCCTTTTGAATTAGCCTTTCGATGACTACTACTCCCCATTCAGACAAAAAAATTGGACACATAATTGAATCTTGTAGAAACCTTTTTAGTTGAATGGGCAACAAGCAATCTTTTTACTACAAGCCCATGAAAATGGCCCCAACAAAATTTGATTGTTGGGTCTACAGTGCCAGGAAATATTTTTGGAAAAGTATACAAGTATAATTTGTATACCTGATCCCATATCAAGTATCTAATTCAAAATCAGATACCCAATATGATATCGGGTACTAGAAATGATTGCACAAAATTTAGAGGGAAGTCAATTGAACAAGTGTGAGAAATCAACAACTATTATATATTATTATTATATATTAGTATATTATTATTAAATATAATAGAGTAAAATTTGATTATTATTGTTATTATTATTAAATATAATATAGTAATATATGATTATAATTATATAATATAGTAATATGTCATTATCATTATTATTATTATAGAATATAGTAATGTATTATTATTATACAGTAATGGGCTCATAGGCTAGGATAATTGATGCAACGGGTTTAATGGGGTCATGGGCTAGCCCATAACCACATTCGACCCATTGCATCAACTACTCTTTATTCCTAGAGGTGCTAAGACCCCTAGGGACACATGTCATGATGTAATGGGTCCTACCCCATGACCTCATTCAACCCACTGCATCAATTACCCTATGTCCTTAGGGGTGCTAGGACTCCTAGGAACACATTTCATAATGAAATGAGTTGAATGGGGTCGTGGACTAGCCTATGGCCCCATTTGACACATTGTATTGATTACCCTATATCTCTAGGGGTCCTCCTAGAGACACATGTCATGATTTAATGGGTTGAATGGGTTCATGGGCCATTTGACCCATTACATCGATTACCTTATGTCCCTAGGGGTCCTAGGACCCCTAGGGACACATGTCATGATGTAGTGGGTCGAATGGGGTTAAGGGCTATCCCATGACCCCATTCAACCCATTGAATTGATTTCCCTATGTCCCTAGGGTCCTAGTTACCATAAGGACACATGCCACAATGCAATGGGTCCAATGGGGTCATGGGCTAGACTACAACCCCATTCAACCCATCACATCAATTACCCTATGTCCTTAGGGACCCCTAGAGACACATGTTGTGATGCAATGGGCCCAATGGGGTCATGGGCATGCCCCATTCGACCCATTACATAGATTACCCTATATCCCTAGGGGTCCTAGGGGCCCTAGGATCCCTAGGGACACATATCATGATGTAATGGGTTGAATGGGATCTTGGGCTAGCCCACAAACCTATTCAACCCATTGAATTGATTACCCTGTGTCCATAGGGGTCCTAGGACCCCTAGGGACACATGTCACAATGCAATGGGTAGAATGGGGTCGTGGGCAACCCAAAGCATCAATTACCCAATGTCCCTAGGGGTCCTAGGGCCCCTAGGGACACACGTCACAATGTAATGGGTCGAATGGGGTTGTGAGCTAGCCCATGACCCCATTCAGCCCATTGTATTAGTTACCCTATGTCCCTAGGGTCCTAGGACCTCTAGGAACATATGTCGAGATGAAATGGGTTGAATGGGGTCATGGGCTAGTGCACGACACAATTAGACCCAAACCATCAATTACCCTATGTCCCTGGGGGTCCTAGGACCCCTAGGGATACATGTCACGATGCAATGGGTCCAATGGGGTTGTGGGCTAGCCCACGACCCCATTGAACCAATTGTATAGATTACCCTACATCCTTAGGGATCCTAGGACCCCTAAGGACACATGTCATGATGCAGTGGGTTGAATGGAATCATGGACTAGCCCATGACCCTATTCAACCCATAACATCGATTACCCTATATTCTAAATGTCACGATGCAATGGGTTGAATGGGGTCGTGGGCTAGCCCATGACCCCATTCAACCCATTGCATTGATTACCCTATGTCCCTAGGGGTCCTAAGACCCCTAGGGATATGTATCATGATACTATTGGTCAAACAAGGTCGTGGGCTAGCCCACATACCCATTCAACCCAAAGCATTGATTACCCTATGTCCCTAGAGGTCTTAGGACCCCTAGGGATACTTGTGGCATTGTAACATGTTGAATGGAGTTGTGGGCTATCCCACAACCCCATTTGACCCATTGCATCGATTACCCTATATCCCTAGGGGTTCTAGGAACCTTACAAACACATGTCACAATGAAATGGTTGAATAGGATACTAGGCTAGCCCATGATGCCATTGGACCCATTGCATCAATTATCATATGTGCCTAGGGGTCCTAGGACCCCTAGGAACACATGTCATGATGCAATGGGTCTAATGGAGTCATGGGCTAGCTTACGACTTCATTTGACTCATTGCATCGATTACCCTATGTCCTTAAGGGTCCTAGGACCCCTAGGAACACATGTCATGATACAATGGGTCAAATGGGGTCATAGACTAGCCCATGACCCCAATCGACCCATTGCATCGATTACCCATTGTCCCTAGGGGTCCTAGGATCCTTGGGGACACATGTCACAATGCAATGGGTCCATTGCACATCGATTACCCTATGTCCCTAGGGGTCCTAGGACTCTTAAAGACATATTTTGTGATGCAATGGGTCCAATGGGGTCATGGGGTAGCACACAACCCCATTGGACCCATTCACTGATTACCCTATGTCCTTAGGGGTCCTAAGACCCCTAAGGAAATAAGGTAATTAGTGCAATGGGTCCAATGGGGTCTTGTGCATTGGAGCACATGACCCCATTGGACCCATTCCATTGATTACCCTATGTCTTTAGGGGTCCTAGCACCCATAGAGACACATGTCATAATATAATGGGTCGAATGGAGGTTATGGGCTAGCCAACAATCCGATTTGACCCATTTCATTGATTACCCTATGTTCCTAAGAGTCCTAGGACCCCTAGAGACACATGTCATAATGCAATGGGTCCAATGGGGTCATGGGCTAGCCTAAAACCCCATTTAACCCACTTCATCGATTACCCTATGTCCTTAGGGTTCCTAGGACCCTAGGGACATATGTTGTGATGCAATGGGTGGAATGGGTCATGGGCTAGCTTATGAACCCATTGGACCTATTGTATCAATTACCTTATGTCCCTAGAGGTTCTAGGACCCCTAGGGACGCATGTCACAATGAAATGGGTCTAATGGGGTCATGGGCTAGCCCACAACCCCATTTGACCCATAACATTGATTAGCATATGTCCCTAGGGATCCTATGGCCCCTAGGGAAACATGTCAGGATAAAATGGGTCTAATGGGGTTGAGGGCTAGCCTATGACCCCATTGGGCCCATTGCATTAATTACCCTATATTGCTAGGGGTCCTAGGATGCCTAGGGACAAATGTCATGATGCAATGAGTCGAATGGGATCGTGGCCTAGCCTATCACCCCATTAGACCCATTGTATTGATTATCCTATGTCCCTAAGAAAACTAGGACCCCTGGATACACATGTCATGATGCAATGAGTTGAATGGGGTCATGGTCTAGCTCGGTATTTAGTAATCTTCTTTGGCCAGCTTGAAAAACATGTTTGAGACATGTTTCAATGAAATTTAGACTTTGTGTAGCCATTTGACAATATTTTTTCCTCAAAATTCAATGAAACAAAAAGGGTTTTTTGATAATACTCAAGATTCTATCAATATAATTATTGTCAAATTTGTAGTTCGATAATTATTTATTAGTTAATTTTTAATGAAGATGTTTGTAAACTACTAATTGACATACTACTCAAAAAATACCTATAATTTTCAAATGGTATAACATTTTTTAAATCCAAAATCTATGTTACATTCTATGCTTTGCCTAGTATAATAAAAACTAAAACAAAAAAAGTTATAAATTTTTCAATTAGTTAAGGTGGTTAGACACGAGAGTTTTTTTATTCTGAAAAAGTTATAGTAGAAAATTCATATTTAATTATTTATTTGGAATAAAAATACCAAAAAATATGCATCACAGTCAGGCATGAGTCTACTTTTTATATCTATAATTATTTTTAAAAATATCATCATTTGATTTTGATTATGGTGATCATACATATGATGACATAAAGAAATAGAAGTCTTATTAGCCCTTTTTGTGAACATTTTTCTATAACATACTGAACTTTATCATCTTTTAGTATAAATGTTTTTGAACTTTTGATGTATAAAGTATGGACATAGGGCATAAAAATGACAATTGGAATTATATCTAAAAAGGGATCATTTTGTGGTAAAAATATTTCTTCATGAATGTTTGGTATGGGTAGATCTTCTTACAGCAAAAGAGATTGCAAAAACTATCATTTGAATAATTAAATGCCTTTTCGTTATAAACTAATAAATGAAAATAAATGTTTGTGGGAAGTCTTGTGTGTGTTAAATGTTGAGCGTAGGGATACAAGCTAAGTGGAAGTTAAACAAACTACGAAGGAATAGCAGTAAGGCATTGATACTATTAAAGAGAGCGTTATGATACCGTTGCAGCTAGAAGACTTGGTGGCAAAGTCAAAAGGGACCTGTCTTAATGAAAAACAAAGTGGGACCTAATAAAGTGGCCGAGCAAGGAAGTACGCATCAAAGAAATCAGTTAAACATGCAACGCATGATACCTGGATTCCTAGAAGCTGTTTGAAATCAAAAAAATGAGTAGATCTAGCATTTACTATGATCTCTATATTTGTGGGGAATTTAAGAGAGAATTAATGTCTTTCCAATTGCATGTTTGCAGTCTTAAAGTTGTAACTGACTTTCCTTCATGAGAAAGTCATAGTTTTAGGAGTTTATTGTTCTTCCTTCCTTTTAAATAAGACCTCATCTATATCTATGAGGTTAAGTAGTGAATAGACAGACAGAGTTGATAGACATCTTGTTGTTTGTCCTAAGTTATTGTAATACTGCATATTTGATGAATACATGCCTTCACTGAGTTTCTACACTTTTATCTGAGCTTATTTTTCCTTCATTCTTCTGTGGGGCCCCACACGAAAGGTGGAGTTTACTCTAGTAAATATGAGTTAGACTTAGTTTTCTAAGTTAAAATAAAGCTGTTGTTCCTACAGCCACTGGAAACAGAACCAGTCACTGTTCCTGCAGCAGTAGGTACATAGATGTATGGCTAAATAATTAGAATTTTCTTCCAAGTATTTGATAGTTTTATTTCCTTTGGATAAACTAGATTTCCTTAATGGTTATTGCATTCAAGGTAGTAATGATTTTTAGTGAAAACTAGAGCATATACTTTGTAGACATCATCTCAAGTTCACACTCCTGGATTGACATTTAATTAAAATTAGCATAGTACTTTGGTAGTAAGGGATGTCCAATCCTATAACTAAAAAGGTGTTATATTGATTAGACATATTTTTGGCACCATTGTTGGGGATGGTGTCAGTCTAGTATTCACTATTGAGTCATTTAGTTTCATTTTTAGCATTCTTGCATGTATAGAAGAAGAGATCACCTTGGAAGATTTCTTCCCAACTTCAATTAGGAAGATCCTTTTTATCCTGACCCTGAAGAAAGAGAAGAGAGAGAAGAAATAGAAGAAGAACTATTTGAGAACGTATTTGCAAAAGTATCGAAACAAGTACAATCACAGACCACATTTGAAGAATCCTTCCATTTGAATAATCTTTTTGTTGAGCTAGAATATCAAGATAATCCATTAGCTCTAGTCATTTATCAACCACCACTAGGACATCTACAAATGGCAGCACCTCAGCCTACCTTTCCCTTTCTAATTCATCCTCAGCAGGGTAATCAAAATCTAAAAAGTATACCCTCAGCTACCCTGCCTAAATTCTATGGCCTTATTACTGAAGATCTAGAAACTTTTCTCTTTGAGTTCAACATCCTTTGTCAAAGTTATGACTACACAACGGATGCCCATAAGCTGAAATTGTTTCCATCAACCCTCAAAGAAGCCGCTTTGCGATGGTTCATGAGTCTAGGTGCCAATACTATGATAGATTGGCAAACTATGAGTAACTTGTTCCTTAATAAATATAAGGAATATTGTAGAGGCCATGATTTGAAAGGAGATGACATTTTTAAAATGTCACAAAAGGAGGATGAGACTTTGGAGGACTATGTTTCCCGGTTCATGTTTAACCTACAGTGCAACACACAACATCAGCTAAATGAGGAGTCTCAAAAGAATCTCTTTCTGAAAGGAGTACATGATAGGAGTATAGAAGCCTTAGACTTAATGGCTGGAGGTGATATTACATAGAAGACATAGGCTGAAATCAAGAATATTTGTTTGAACTATTCCAGAGCAAAAAAAAAAAAAAAAAGGATGAGGTTTGAGGGACTTACTCAAAAACACTCCTGGGGCAGGAGTATCTAAGATAGAGCTGTCAAAATTCTTGTCGGATTTCAAGCAAGAAATAATTAATGATGTTGCTACACAATTGGATACTATGCAAGCATGAAGGAAAAAGAAGGATGTTGATAGTATGTTGGCAGAATATTGCCCCCATTACAGAGAAAATAAATGTAACTACTGATATAAGCCTATCACTAGCTTGGAATCACAGCATGTGCCTACTGAGTTCAAGGCAATTGATGAAGATGGGAAGTCCTCTATGTTGCTCAACAAAGGTCGTGGGCTCCAAGATCAGGTATTCCTCAAAACCCACTCCATAATTATAGTGGTAATAGTCAATGGCAACCACAACATGGTAATTATAATCATTGGTAGCAACCTTACCAAGTTTGGCAGTAGCCTAACCAAGGGTGGCAACAGCCTAACCAAGGTTGGTTGCAGACCAACCAAGGATGGTAGCAGCCTAACCAAGGTTGGCACCAACCTTAGCAGGGTTGGCAACAACCTCAACAGGGTTGGTAGCAAACCCAAAATTGGCAGTAGCACCAACAGAAGCCGGCTTTGACTCAACCTCCTCAATAGTAAGCCTTAATGCATTCTACAGCTAATACAACCCCTCTAAAACAACCATAGTTACCTGCACAACCTGCACCTAATCCTAATAGCTCAAAACCTTCAGCCCAGCAACAAAGTTTTTCCATTACCCTAAATGATATCGATCTAAGATCTAGAACAAAACTTACCTCACCTCAGCAGCCCATTATAACGGAAATAGATGATACAAATGCTAAGTCATTTCAAGAACCTGCCACCACTATTTCTCCTATAGCCAAGACACCACCATTTCCTAGTAGGTTAACACTAGACTTACTTGAGAAACTCAAGAAAATGATGGTAAAAATTCCCTTGGTTGATGCAATACAGGAAGTACCTATATATTCAAAATCTATCAAAGAAGCCTGTGTTAAAGAGCTAGGAAGAAAAAATAAAGACCCAAATACTATCCATATCCTTGGATAGCTTTCTGATCTTATGCTTGATAACTACAAAATGCCTAAGTATGCAAACCCTAGAAGCCCAGTAGTGACCCTCACCATTCAAGGAGTGCAAGTGCAAAATGTCTTAATAGACTTAGGAGCATCCATCAATGTAATGACCAAGGAAGTAGTGTCCAAATTAAGCATCATTGGTCTCAGGCAAATGCCAACAATCTTGCAACTAGCAGATAGTTCTAACAATCATTCCTGATGGTATGCTAGAAGATGTCACTATCACATTACATTCATGGGAGTATCTAGTTGATTTTGTCATACTTTCTCCAAAAACTAATACTGGAGATATCCTATCATTTTAGGATGACCATGGTTAGCCACAACAGATGCTTATATTACATGCCGATAAGGGAAAATGACTATTGCAGATGGAACAAACACTAAAAATTTAACCTTATATTCACCTACTTAGCCTTTGTTGTAGGATGATCAAGTTGTCTAGCCAAATATGGATGACTCTGATATGGACATAGATTCTATTCAACAATTGATGATGATCTCACGGGACTCATTTGTAAAAATTAAAGAAGAAGATGATGTCATTTCTTCTATCATACTAAATGAGTATGGAGCACAACCTGAAACATCTTCTAAGCAAAAGTGTGTTTTAGAAAGCATTTTGCCTTTATCTGTTGAACTGCATTATTCTGAGTCTGCACCACCTATGCATTCACTCCTACCACATGAGATAAATTCACAACCAATTGTGCAAATTTCAATGGCGGAAAAATTAGTCAAAACAACAATCATTCTAGGAAGAGAATTAAATATAAGCAAGTCCTTATCTCAGGCACACCATCATGATACCCTACAACTATTACAAAAGCACCAAGATGCTTTTTCTTGGGAGTATACAGATATGAAAGGTTTGGATCCTACACTCTGTACCCATAGAATTTATATCAGTCCAGATTATAAACCTATGAGAAAACCTCGGTGTAGGATAAACCCAACATTAAGGGATATTGTCAAAAATGAATTACAAAAGCTACTCAATGCTAGCTTTATATATTCTATTTCAAATAGCCAATGGGTTTCACCATTGGTTATTGTTCCCAAAAGGGGGGGGAAATGGCAAGTCTGCATAGATTATAGAGAACTTAACTCTGCTACCAAGAAGGATCATTTTCCATTGCCTTTTGTCGATCAAGTTCTTTACAATCTTGCAAGAAAAAAATATTTTTCTTTCTTGGATAGATTTAGTGGCTACAATCAAATCTAGATAGCACAAAACGATCAGGACAAGACCATATTCACGTGTCCATGGGGAACATTTGCTTATGTTGTCCTACCATTTGGTTTGTGCAATGCACCTGCAACTTTCCAAAGAGTTGTCATTAGCATTTTTTCTGACATATCTACAGATTATTTGGAAGTATATATGGATGACTTCACCACATATGGACAAACATTTGAAGAATCCAAGGAAAACTTAGACAAGGTTTTGTAGAGATGCAAAGACTACAATTTGTCTTTAAACAGTGAAAAGTGCTTTATGATGATGCAAGAAGGGGTGGTGTTGGGACACTTTATTTCCCTTAAAGAAATTGAAGTAGACCCAGCAAAAATAGAAGTCATACATACATTTGTTGTACCAGCTAAATAGAAAGTGTATATGAAAAATATGTTAGCAAGAAACACTAATCTATTAAAAGACCAAAGCATTAACTAGCATAAAAATCATAACATATGAGATCGACAAAGTGAAAACCCTCAAATGAGAATATGAGCCATGGAATGGATCTCCCAATGAGGATGGTCACTTGATTTAGGGATGAGTCTATTATGTAGATGTAGGATGTATGCTCAAGATACTCAAACTATGCTTCAATGGAGATGGAAAATGGCAAATTGGTAGCTTTGTGAGCTCCCAATTTGGCATTATAAGGGTATGGTTAAGGGCTTTGGCTTCTCAAACTAGCATTATAACTTTAACTCAAGGATTGTGTTGAAATGGCTTGGGAGGGGATCCAATTTATAGGCTAAGGGCTTGAGGGTTTGAGGGCTAAGATGTAAGGATGGGGAAAAGCTTATGGAGGGCTTAGATTGCATGAGAGGAGAGCACATGGATTGTGCTTCCTTACAGCCAATCAGGGAGTGACACATGTCATTGGGTGAGAGGATGGAGGAAAGGGCAAGGATGAGTCAACAAAGGAGGCTCAAGGGATAATATCTTCATAAAGAACTTTCATAAATGGCTTGTAAGAGCAATAAATGGGCTTGTAAGAGTCTTTATGGCCTTTGTAAGAGCATTCATGGCTGGGTGGTTGGGATATTTTGAAGGGAGTTGAGATTTTTGACTTTGCTTGGGTTAGGAAAGTCTTAAGCTTGCTTAGGGAATGTGACAAGGTTAGGGGTGGGATTAGAGGTGATTTAGGATTTAGATTAGGGATGTTAGAGATATGCAAGTGGATGGCATTCAATGAGGGTGGGTGAGTTAGTCGCTAAGCTTGGTTAGTATGGGTGGATGGGTTAGATTAGGCTAAAATGGAGGTTTAGGGATAGGCTTAAGGTGAGGATGAAGACTTTCTAGAAGAGTCTAGAACTTCCTAGGATGAGGATAAATAAGGTTTTTTTAGGAAATAAATAAAGTTTTATTTATTTCATGGGTTTGGGTTGAGGAGATATTCATTAAAACATTTTTAATAAACATGAGGATTAATATTTAATCTTAATTAAATATTTTGAGTTGGGATTAGGGGTATAAATTGATGGGATTGGCCTTTAATCAAAATTAAAGAAGGATTAGAAGATTTTGGAAGAGGTTAGTGATCTTAAGGAAATTGGCCAAGTTTTGGGAAAAAAAGTAAATAAATTATTTATTTTGGGATTTTTGGTCAATTTATTAATTAAACAATTAATAAATAAGGAAATAATGTTTAAATAAGATTTAAACATTTTTGGGAAGGATTCCTTAATTAAATATTTTTAATTAAGATAAAGGGATTTAATGGCATAAAAATAAATTAATTAATTAATGATGATGTCATCAGGAATTTTTTTAGAAAATAAAAATACTTTATTTTCTAAGAGATTTTAGGTGTCTACATTTTTCCCCTCTTTGATGTGATGCCACAAGTGGCATGGCATCAAAGATAAAAAAAATAAGATGCCCAAGGCTAGAGCAGAAGAGGAGAGAATGGATTGCGAGATGCCCCCTCAAGAAGGTGGCGTGGAGAGAAAACGAGGCTTGACAGCTTCTTGAAAAATACAAGAATCTGGGATAAGCAAGGAGACTTAGATTGGAAAAGAGAAGAGGCTAAATTAGCTCAAACTCTCACTATGGGAGAATGATAAAGGAGAACCAGATGCACAAAAGGAAGCAAGCTTAAGACTTTAGGGAAGGTGGAGGATGAAGGAGCAGAGCGCCATAAAAAGGAATCTAGGATAGGGAGATGGATGAGGGGATTATAAAGTTGATGCAACAGGATTTCAAAGAGTCATATTGGTGGAAGATGGGTTTCGGAGATCCCTAGGACTAGGATTGTGGATCTCGAAAGATGAGGCTTGGTGGATTGATTGGATTGGTGGATCCCTAAGAGTAGGATTGTGGATCCCTAAAGCTAAGAGTGAAGATTGATTCAAAGAGATACTGATGCATAAGCTAGGGTAGGAGAGACAAATGCTAGAAATGGATGGGGGATAATGGAGATGAAGGGAATCCATTGAAGCTTATTGAACGGGGGGATACTTCAAGGAGAAGTACCACCATGTAGTTGAGCACTAGATTTGTTATAGGATTGTTGGTTAAGTGCCAAGGTTACCAAGAACATCAAGGCCTTTTCACCAACTGTCTAGAGGACTGACAGACTGACTCAAAACAAACACGCAAGGATTACCCTAGCATCACACATGAATCTCAGAGGAAGCAGCATGGAACCGACACTAGGTAACCCACAAGAAAAAAAGAAAAACAAACAAAAGACCTGATCAAGACCTTACACTCAGATTGCCCCATTTGTAGTATACCATGATATGGAAGATTGTGGCAACCTTGAGGAGGGAACAAAAGGATTGCTTGAAAAAGATATTTCAAGACCCACAAAGGAAGATTTCAAATCAAAAGAAAGCAAAAATCCAAAAGAGAACCATTTTCCAATGAGATGGATAGGATGAGGTACTAACAGACCAAGATCAGACATGAAGAAAGCTATATCCTACAAGGATCTATCAGAGATCACCTAAGTTGATGGATCTAGATGAATGGTGTGTCTGGCAAGCTGAACTAGGAAGGATAACACTTTGGTGATAGGAGATCTAGCTAAAGGATGCATTGGAATAGCTAACCAAGGGTTGTGCGATGTGTGAAAGATGCTGATCAAGGAGAAACTTACACGAAAGCTAGATAGATACAATGGTACTAAGCTAAAGAGGATGTACAAGCTGACAGACTCATATATGTTACAAATGTACAAGGTTGTTCATGTTTAGATTTTTGTGAGATGGAAATGTTTTAAAGTGTGGGATGTCTACAATAATTGATAGGCGAATAGGTAGATGGTTTGCGAAAAGCTTAAGTGAAAATGGGATTCTTTGTGTGCATGTGATAGGATACAAACTAGGATACAAGCTTTGGCATATAATACAAGCTGGAATATGGTACAAGCTTTGGACAAGATTTGGATATACAAGCTATGATACAAGGGATGATACAAGATTTACAAGCTAGGGTACAATATTTACAAGCTGAGGTACAAGATTTACAAGCTGTACAAGAAGTATTTACAAGCTTCATTAGATTTTGGATATTTGGTCAGAACACCAAGGGAACAAGCAGGTGTTTTATTGGATTGTGAATGGTTGGATGAGAGATAGGATAGTGATAGATAATGGATTAGTCTTACTAGAAAAGGTGCCTAAATTACTAGGTTTTCACCAAAGTACCTATCCAAGGCGCTTGAATTGCCAAGTTTTCACAATTGGACACTTATTTCTCTTTACTATTTTTTTGTATTTTTCAAAAGTTGGGTATACCAAGGATGTTCAAGCATAGAACCTCTTGAGATGGATGATGTTAGTAGGATTATTCAAGAGTTCTCCTTTTGGTGTAGATAGTTGATAGGCTCTGGAGCCAAAGGAGGCAATGACAACATAAGGACCAAGCCATGTAGGTTCAAACTTACCTTTCTTTTCTCGATCTGCTTGGACTTTCATGTTTTCTTTGAGGACCATGTCGCCCGGCTGAAAGTGTCGCGAAAGCACCTTCTTATTGAAATTCTTTTTGAGACAAGTTTGATAGACTGTGAGATGATCATAGGCTTGTTGTCGCTTCTTGTCTAAGAGATTTAGTTGGGTGAGCCGAGCTATGCTGTATTCTTCATCTGATATTTGCCCTTGCAAAGATATACACGAGGGAATTTCAACCTCGATGGGTAGTACCACTTTGGCACCATAGACTAGGGAGTATGGAGTTGTGCCTATGGATGTACGGAAGGAGGTTTGATAGGCCCATAGGGCTGGATTTATTTGTAGGTGCCAATTGCAGCTGAAATCGTTGACAACTTTCTTTAGGATTTTGAGGAGGGTTTTGTTAGTTGCCTCTGCCTGGCCGTTACCTTGTGGGAAATATGGGCTAGAAAAGTGGTGATGGATACGAAGGGAAGTGCATAGTTCTTCCATGTTGAGATTTTCAAAGTTACCTCTATGGTCAGTGAAGATGGTGGATGGGATGCCGAAGCAGCAAACAATGTGGTAAACGATGAACTTGGAGACCTGAACTCCTGTAGCTAAGACTAGGGGGACTACTTCCACCCACTTAGTGAAATAGTCTGTAGCTATTATTATCCATTTATGTCCATCAGATGAGAGGGGTGTGATAGTTCCAACTAGATCAAGGCCCCAACAAGCGAAAGGCCAAGGTGGTGCAATAGGCTATAGATCCTATGCTAGAGCATGCACAAGATTTGCATGCTGCTGACATGGAAGACACTCTCTGACAAAGTCACAAGAGTCTTCTTCAATGGTAGGCTAATAGTATCCTGCTCTAAGGATTTGACATGCTAGGAAAATACCACTCGTGTGGGCACCACAAAGTCCAGAGAGTACTTCTTTTAACACCATCTTGGCCTCATTTTCATCTAAACATCAAGAGAGAGTATCGTGATAGCCTTGATGATATAGGGTATTGGCTATGATGACATAGAAAGATAATTTTTAGATGAGCTTTTGGCGTTGGGTTTGTGTGAGGTGAGGGGATATGATACCATCATTATGGTAAGCGTGAATCTCATGGTACCAAGGGGATTGGGGACCAACCAAGATACAAACACGGTTTGAATCCTCATTCGCATAGGTGGGTGTGAGGAGCTTCTTGACCAAAAACTCATACTATGTAGCTACTTGGGGAATTTCCACGAGCGAGCAGATAGTAGCCATAGCATCTGTCGCTTTGTTCTGCATTCGAGGCACTTGTGTAAACTGAAGCTTTGTAAAATGCTGGGTTAGCTAATCAACTAGCTGTTTGTAGGGTAATAGCTTTTCATCTTTGGTTTGATATTCATTTAGGGCTTGCTTGATGATGAGCTAAGAATCGCCAAAGATTTGTAACTCAGTGATGTTCCATTCTACAGCTATCTTTAATTGTACTATGAGAGCCTCATATTCAGCTATATTGTTGGTGCTAGGGAATTGTAACTTAAAGGCTTTTAGAATGTAATCTCCTTGAGGTGTGACCAACAATATTCTTGCCCCTAATCCATGAGATGTATATGAGCCATCAAAATAAAGTTTCCATGGGGGTTGTTCTTCAATTAGACAGATATGTTCATCTAAAAATTATGTTATCAAAGGATATGCATCTATTAGAGGTGCATCAACTAGGTGACCTGCTATAGCTTGCCCTTTGATTGCCTTTCTGTCCACATATTGGATGTCAAATTTGCTAAGGAGCATAACCCATTTGGCCAAACGGCCTGTAAGTACTATTCTGGAGAGCATATACTTGAGAGGGTCAATCTTGGAGACTAGTTGGATGGTATGACTTAGAATGTAGTGGCAAAGCTTTTGAGTTGAGAAAACAACTGCCAAACAAGCTTTTTCCATAGGAGTATAATTGAGTTCATAACCAACTAGGGTTCTACTGATGTAGTAGATGGCTCTTTCTCTACCATAGTCATCAAGTTGTGCTAGAAGTGCCCCTAGAGTAGTAGGCATTGCTAATATGTACAAAATCAAGGGACGACCAGGAACTGGTGGAACCAAGATAGGGGGATTGGCGAGATACTGCTTGAGTTGATTGAAGTTGCGTTGACATAAAGGATCCCACTTGAAGTTTTCATCTTTCTTTAATAAATGTGCAAATGGTGTACACTTATCTGCAAGCTAGGAGATGAAGCATCGAATGGATTGAAGCTTTCCCTAAAGAGTGTGAAGCTGTCACAGTGTCTGGGGAGGAAGCATATCTAAGATAGCCTTGACCTTCTTGGGGTCAATCTCTATACCTCGTTTAGAAACTATAAAGCCTAGAAGCTTGCCAGATGTGACCTCAAAGACACACTTCTTAGGATTCAGCATGAGATGATATTTGGCTAACCTATCAAAGACTTTCTCCAAGTCAGCAAGATGATCCATGAAGGTGTGAGATTTAACAAAGATATCATCCACATAATCCTCCAAAATGCTATGGATAAGATCATGGAAAATGGCTATCATAGCTCTTTGATAGGTAGCCCCAGCATTCTTTAGGCCAAAAGGCATCATGTTGTAACTAAAGGTTTCCCAAGGGGTAGTGAATGTTTTCTTATGTTGATCCTCTTCTGCAATCTTGATCTGATTATACCCAAAAAATCCATCCATGAGGGACAAAATTTCATGTCTAGCTATAAGATCTACAATCATATCTATGTTGGGCAAGGGAAAATCATCTTTTGGACAAGCTGTGTTAAGATCTCTGAAATCAGTGCAGATTTTGATGTCACCAAAAGGTTTAGTGATGGGGACCATGTTGGAGATCCACTCTGAGTAGTCGATAGGCTAGATAACCTTAGCCACTAACATTCTTTCTAATTCAGCTTTGACTGGTAATGCCACCTTGGGGTGCATTTTTCTAAGCTTTTGTCTGACGGGCGTGATCTTTGGATCGACTACAAGATGATGAACTAAAAGCTTTGGATCAAGTCCTGGCATGTCCTAATATGACCATGCAAATTGGCCAATGTTCTCTATTAAGACCTCAAAGAGGAGGTCAGCTTGGTCTTGTGATAGGGATGCAGCAATGTGAACAAGTCTGGGGCTCTTTGAAGAACCAATGTTGACTTCTCTAGTATCCTCAATTAGAATAGAAGACACCTCTAGTCGATTATCTTGAGGAGGCAATCCTAAATCCTCATGTTCTACTTGTGATGCTGGATGTTCTTGCGGAGAGGCTCTCTTTGCTACCTTAGCTAGTCTCGAATTCACCTTAGTTCCAGTTTTGGGTATATCGAAACTAGGTTGGGGATTTTCTCCAAAATACCCCTTGGGATCAAGCTTATAGATATAAGCAAAATCTAGCATTGTTTTCTTTTGAGGTGTTTCAGCTCCCATGAATCTAGAAGTGCTTCCTCTGATGTGAACTCATCAATGTGTATGAAGCTTGGTTGGTCCCAATCTATGAGTTGTGGATGGGCGAGTGGTAGGTCAATGAAATGGATGGATAGTTCTTGGAGAACAGAGTCTCCAAGGAAGATTTGGTCTGGGATATCATCGTAGGCTCTCTTTTCAACTTCCTCAAGAATGTCTTCAATTTTGACAAGGTCAGGGTGAATGTTCAAAGAAGCGTGACCATCCATATTGGTGCCCCCAGTTGTGGGTATGCCAAAGCCAAGACCTGACTTCGATTCCCACTTGTGTGCATCGATGGGGCACTGCATGCCTCTTTCTTTTGGTCCTAGACCACCACCTTGATAGTTTCATTTTTTAGTGATCAGCTTATGTTCTTGGGGATACTTCTAGCTAAAGTGATCAAGGCATGCTTGATTTCTTGGAGGTACATCCTTATGTAACCAATTGTTGATATTTGGAGTGAGCTCCTCATGAAGAGGAATTTTTGAGGATACAAAGGTTTTTGGGCCAAACTGTTTGTATCGAAGAGGTGAAATCTCCTTAGCTTTGTGATATGTTGATCATTCATAGGCGTGTGGATCAAGTGGGAGTGCCCCGATAGCAAATGCATCTGACGGACTATACTCTCCACAGCCTTTGTTATTTATCTTCACGGTAGATAGGGTGGAGGCAAGGATGGTTTCTGGGTCATTACAAGTGTGGGATAAGTTGGCGATGGTTGTGCCGATATCAATACTAGAGAAATGGTTTGCATATGACGCTTCAACCGCATTGCAATAAGCAAAGGGTTTTGGATCGGCATGGATGGTTACCTCAATGCCCTGATGCAAAAATTTGATGCACTAATGGTAAGTGGATAGAACGGCTTTCATGGCATGAATCCATGGGTGACTGAGGAGGATGTTGAATGGTAGGTTTAGATCAATAACATGGCAGAGTATTTCTTGGATGATTGGCCCAACCTTGATTGGCAGCAAAATAGTTCCTTCTATGGTTCTTTCCAAGTTGTCATAAGCTTTGATGGTGATAACTTCACTAATGATATCTGCCTTAGTATACCCAACTTGTTTTATGAATTTTAGAGTGAAAATATTCAAGGATGATCCATTATCTATCATTACTTTTTTAACAAAAAAATTGGATACCATGATGGCTATGTGAAGCAGAAGGGTGTGATCTGGCTCGACCACGGGTATGTCAGTGAGTTTGAAAGTTAGGGCACATGAGGATGAAAGGTGTCCAACAAGATTACATAAATAAATAGCATTGATATCTGAAGGGACATGGGATTCTATGAGAGCATTTTCAAGGATGCTTTTGTACATAGGAATGGTGCGGAGAAGGTCTAAAATGGATATTTGGGCTGGCATGTTCCCAAGGTGTTCCAAGATATTGTACTAGCTTTTTGATGGAGCTAATGGTGTGGGTGTAACCGGTGGGCCTGCAATGTTAAATCATGCTCTTCAAGTGGTGACTGCACACTCATTGTTTGGTCCTTGGATATTGGTAAGATTGACAAAAGGCTCTTTCTCGGATATACAACCTATGAGGCTACCATAGTCTATATAGGATGAAGTGTGGTCATTGTTCTTCCCATGCTATTGGTTTGGCTGGTGGTTGTTGGTTTTGTTGTTGTTGGTTTGGATAGGTGCTTTTCTAGGATTTTGGTTGTTGTGAGGAGGAAAAGCATTTTGATAGATCTGTAAGCCTGCATTGGGAGAGGTTTGGGCACCAACGGTGATTTCTTTCCGATCAATGAGGTCCTGCACATAATCTTTCAATTTCATGCATCTCAAGGTGGTGTGACCTTTTACCCTATGAAATTTGTAGTACTCATTGTCTTTGTACCATGTAGCTTTGGATTGGCTTGGGTCAATTTGCTGGGTAGGAGGAAATTTGATGAGGTTTTCCTTAGTCAATTTCTCAAAAATGACATCCAAAGGCTCAGTAAGGGGTCTATAATTTTTAGGTGCAGGTTGGAATCTAGGCTTTTGCCCTGCAACTACATTGATGGCATTAGCTTGATTTCTTCACCCTTGAAAGTTGGGTCTTGGATTGTGATTTTGATAGCTTTGGTGATTCTGTTGTTGCTAGTTGATAGCTTGTTGATTGTTTGGTTGATATATTGGGTTGGACTAGTTTTGAGAAGGACCAACAATATTCACATGTCTGGTGTCAGTGATGCCATCTATTGCAATGTGCTTGTTTTTGTTCCAATACCTAGACTTGTCATTTGAATGTGTTTGATTTTGGTTGACTTCCTTGTAAATTTTGATCACACCATCTTTAATGAGTCTTTGCTCAAGGATCATTCTTTTTTCTTTGATATCTTTGTAGGTCTGCAAATAGTTCATGGTCATGTGGTGAGCCAAGCTGGGATGGGCATTATCAATAAACATTTTTACCAAATGGCGCTCTGGCAAGGTGCAAGATATGTGGGTGGTAAGGGTTTTCCATCTTTGCAGATATTCGGGAAGGCTTTCTCCACCTTTTTTCTTAGTGTGGACAAGATCAACTACTGATAGCTCTGTTTCAACAAGATGGGCATATTGGGCTACAAATGCCTCAGACAATTCAGCAAAGTTTTTAATTGTTCCATATGGTATTCTATAAAATCATTCAAGAGCTAGTCTGGCCAAGCTTTTGGGAAAGAGATGCAAGAGGAAGACGTCATCGTATGCCACTTTGTGGCAATGCATGTAAATTATTTGATATGTGTGACAGGGTCTCCTTTTCCTCTGAATTTGTCAAACTTGAGTGTCTCAAAGTGTTCGAGAAATGGTGTCATGGCAATGACTCTGTCAAATGGGTAAGGACACACATTCTCAAATTTGAAGGTTTTTGGATCATTTTCCTCCTGGATGTTCTTCAAAGTTGTCTTCATGGCTTTCCATTCTAAATTAATGGGTGATGGCTGGGGTGCCCCCAATGTAGGAGTGCCCTGAAGTAGGTATGTGCTACATGGGGCAATGGAATACGGATGGCTTTGAGGTATGGGTTGGTAGGGATTGTACATGGCTTGGGCAACCGAATGGTGGATGATGGGTTGCTAAGGTGGAGGTGGCACATATTGCTGCATGTGTTGTGAGGCTTGCTGTTGATATTGGATTTGAGGTTGGGATTGAGGAACATAAGCTAGTTGTGGGATAATTGGATTGCTATGTGGAGGTAAGGTATAAGATGGGTGTGAAGCTTGGGGAAAGTATCGGGGAGCTTGTGGAACTTGACTTTGAATTTGAGGAGTTTGACCAATATATGTGGGTTGTGCTCCCATCTGGGAAGGTGTCTGCATGGAAAAAGAGGCTAGGTAATTGGTGGTTGGTGGTGGTGGATTTCCTCCTAGAAGTAGCATAGAAAAATAGCTGGTAATAGGAGGTAATGGATTAGTTTGTGGTGGAGGTGGTGGGAATTGAAAGCTTGGAAATGGAATTGATGGGGTTTGATAGCTTGGTGGTTGGATTTGAAAGCTTGGTAGAGTGGTGGCAGGAGCTTGGGTCACTTAAGAGCTTGGCAGAACATTGGTTGTAGCTAGTGGGGTTTGATAGCTTTGTGGAGTGAGGGTAGTAGCTTGTGGATTTGTGGCTGATGGCACTGAGCTCCAAGGACCTAGTGGAAATGATGGAATTGTATTCTAAGTTGAGGTAAATGAGATAGGGGTGATGAAAGGTTGATTACTTAGCCCCATGGGTGGCATCCCCTTTGTATATTGCTGAGGTTGGCCAGAGATACTAGCACTAATTTGGGAGATGGGTGGATTTGGAAGGCTGGGTTGGAGAGCATCAACAAAAATAGTGAAGAGACTTAATGATGAGGTGTTTTGGGCAAAGGGGGTTTGGGATGGAGTGGTATGGACCAATGGTGGAGTGGTGGTGGCTGGATTGGCTTATGGAAGGGAGATTTCAACTTGAGTGGAGGCTGGTATGTTTGGGTATGTTGGATCATATGGGGTGGGTTGAGGCTCTTCTTTTGGCACATATTGAGGATAATTCGAATCATAAGAGCTTATGGGTGGTGGGAGTTGTCCAAACAATGGGTGACATGGATCTGATAAGGGAGGAGGTCTTCCAAAGTTGAAAGCTCCTATGTTGTCCCTTCAAAAGTTAGCCATGATTGTTTCTTTTTTTTTGTCTATAATGGCGTTCACCAATACTACATTTCCTGGTTGGTTCATGAAAGCTTCAATTTCAGTAAGTGATGGTATAGTGTTATCTGGGCTGAAGGATGGTTGAGTGCTCAAGGGGAGTGATGTTGTTTGATCCAAATGATAGGGATCCATTGTTTCGTTCTTCTTCTTGGCTAAGCAAGTGATGGGTGGCATGAAAATGCAAACTGTTTCCTAGGGATGAGATGCAACAATGCTGATGGATGCAAAAGGGGAAGGCTTTTCTATGCAAATTATTTCCTAAGTTGAGCCAAAGCATTGGGTTGGGGATTCTAACTTCAAAGATATGTTGCCAAAGCATGAAAGGTTTGCTTTCCTATGTGCAAGCTTGGTGGTGATTGTGTCAACTTAAGGATAGACTGATGATCCTTTAGGAAGAACACGTGATTGACCACTTGTGGATCCCAACCTTTAGCTCAAGGTGATGAGAGATAACAAGTGACAAAGCTAGATTACCCTAGACAAAGCTCTATCAAAGGGATAACCTTGGTGAGATTGGTGGATTTGGAAGATGTTAGGAATGGCAAACTTTTTGTCAAGGTGACAACAATTTTGAAGGCTTGGATGTGAAGTTTTTGGATTGCTGGCTAGATGGTTTGGTTCTAAATGAGTTGGACGAGCTAAAATGCTTAAGGAGAGGACTAAAGATGGTTGGCTTACCTACAAGGATGACTCTAAAGTGGAGCTTATGCAAGAAGATGTGGAGAAACAAGGGGGTCTAATCATAGAAATCATGCCTAGTTGGTAATGCATAAGCAGGGTTAACTCCTAGATGTTGGTTAAGTTGGATGGTGTGATCTAACCAAGCATCTTTAAGGGCTTCGTCAACAGCTTTATCCTCTCCTTTGTAAGTTTGGTAATTCGAGGGCTTGGTGTTATTTCTTTTCTCTTGGCTGAAAGTTCCTTGTATGCTTGAGATGGCTTGAGTTTGACTTTGTGAAACTTCTGTTTGGGTTTGGGTTGTTCTGACATAAATTCCTAAATCTAACTGGCTTTGAGAGATCTTGATATGTTTTGCTTCAACTTGTTCAACTTTTGGAACAGGCAGTGACTATGCTAAGTATGCCCTAAGCTAGGATTGACCAAGTTTGGCAAACATTCATTCAACAAATAAAAAATCAAGCAATAGATTGGAACAACCAGATAGAAGTTTTTGATTCTCAAAATGTGATACTTGCATCGAGGAGTGTTTATGTTTTACAAATATTTCAATCAGTCACTTCACACACATTAACACCCTAGATGGTTTTCTGCAAGGCTGATAGTTTGTTTAGCTAGGGAGTCCTCGATATACCCAAGGTATGAGAGGCCCAAATCCATAGATGAAACCAAAAAAATGTCATATAGCCAAGAGAAGCGGTAACCCACTTCTCTACTTTCACTTCTCAAGGGTATAAAGTTCCTTAAGGCTTAGCTCAAGTGACAAAATCTTGATTCCAAGAGAGGTGTCTTTGGATTCACTTCCCTATCTTTATACTCCGCTGGAACGCTGGAGTTGAGGTCGTCCCAAGGGGTGATGAAATCCGCAAGCAGGCCTCCTAAAACTTAAACAAGATTTTGGATCCTAATCTTATGCACCCAAGATGGCTTCGAAAGACGACAAGGGGAGAGAATACTTGGATGATCTTGGGCTAAAAAATACACTTGTTCTTTTACCAACAGACTCTTATGTGTGCTCATCTAGACTTTGCAAGCACTCATGTTTAAGAGACAATGTTCAATTCCAACTCGAAGTGTTTAACAAAAGTAAAATCAATCGAAGAATGAATACATCAAGAAGATTTAGGGTCAACAAAAGTAAACTCGCATGCCTGGAGGCCCTCCACGTCAATTATCGATTAATTTCTTTTAAGGCATTCAAGAGTTGGTGTGATTTTGTTTTAAGCTCAAAACAAAGATGTGTGAAATTTGATTTCAAGCGCCTGCCCGGAGGCCCTCCATGTCAAGAGTTGTCCAATTTTAATGCCCAAATGAAGTGTTAGTAAGACTAACTTTCATTCAAGAGATTTTCTAACTTAGAAAAACTACTAAAAACCCAAGTGAGTGGAGTTTGATTTTTGTGGAGCACTTAACACCCTCCTAAGTGGACCCATCCCCATAGATGGCGTTGAGATTGCAACCAATGGTTAAATTGATGGGTGATTAAAGAGGGTGAGTCCAACTACAAACTCACTCAAAGCGTCTTTAATTAATTTTTGCAACTTAGAAAATTTCTAAAATGTGGATTCTTTTTATGCCCAAAATTGAAGTGTGAGATATTGCAATGGTTAATTGATCCTTTGCATTCAAGATTGAGTTTATTTGTTTTAAGCATGCATTCCAAGAAAGATTGATTTTAATCCATGGCATTCAAGATTATGTTTGAGCAACATTCATTCAAAAGAAAAATGTTTAAACATTCAAGTTCATTTTTCAAGAGCATTAAACCATGTAAGGAGAACCTGCAAGAAATATGGTTAGTGGTTTCATAGATGCTCCAACCTGCAAAGCTACAAAAGCCAATTTGATTAGTCACCCAAAAATCTCAAAATTTGAAGCTTAACTATGGAGAAAATAAGATCAACTTTTTAAATTCTTTTTCTTAGGTGTAAAAATTCTTAGAAAAACCTCTACTCTATGGAAAAACCTTTATAGAGATGTTAAAATAGAAATGCAACAATAACAAGCAGAGATGACAGTTCATTAAGCGAAGACGCCAAACTGCAAAGATGTTGAACTGCAGAGATGCCAATCTACAGAGATGCTGAAATGCAGAGATGCCAATCTACGGAGACAATAGAGAAAGAGGCAGAGATGACAGTTTAGTTTGATAGTGCAGAAAACTAAAAACTAGGTAAAGACGCTAAACTGTGGATATGACAGTTCAGTTTGGCGGCGACGAAGATGACAGAAGATTAGAGACGACAACGGAGAGTATCTAGCGAAGGTGCTGAATTACGGACATGACAATTGAGGTTGTGGAGATGATAGTTTACTAGGCACAAATGATAGTTCACCAGGCGGAGATACCAAACTTCGGAGATGACGGTTGAGGTTGTGGAGATGATAGTTTACCAGGCGCAGATGCCAATCTGCAAAGACGACACTACACAAACAAAACTGAAATATGTGGGTTTTTCCAGAACTTTTTTATTTTTTTGATTATTTTCGAGTTTTTGAGGGTATGTCTTTCTCCCAAGTGCGTCCTTTAACCTACAAAAACAAGAAAAACACCCTACAACTCACTCAAACAACAACAAATGTTAGATGGTTAGTTTACAACAACAAAACATGAATTTAAATAACCCATAGTGGGGGTCCCACCGGGCATCCCAAAATGTATATGAGAAATATGTTAGCAAGAAACACTAATCTATTAAAAAACCAAAGCATTAACTAGAATAAAAATCATACCATATGAGATAGACAAAGTGAAAACTCTCAAATGAGAATATAAGCCATGAAATGGCTCTCCCAATGAGGATGGTCACTTGATTTAGGGATGACTCTATTATGTGGATGTGGGATGTATGCTCAAGATACTCATACTATGCTTCAATGGAGATTGAAAATGGCAAATTGGTAGCTTTGTGAGCTCTCAATTTGGCATTGTAAGGGTATGGTTAAGGGCTTTGGCTTCTCAAACTAGCATTATAACTTTAACTCAAGGATCGTGTTGAAATGGCTTGAGAGGGGATCCAATTTATAGGCTAAGGGCTTGAGGGTTTGAGGGCTAAGATGTAAGGATGAGAAAATATTATGGAGGGCTCAGATTGCATGAGAGGAGAGCACATGGATTGTGCTTTCTTACAGCCAATCAAAGAGTGACACATGTCACAGGGTGAGAGGATGGAGGAAAGGGCAAGGATGAGTCAACAAAGGAGGCTCAAGGGATAATATCTTCATAAAGACCCTTCATAAATGGCTTGTAAGAGAAATGAATGGGCTTGTAAGAGTCTTTATGGCCTTTGTAAGAGCATTCATGGCTAGGTGGTTGGGATATTTTGGATGGAGTTGAGATTGTTGACTTTGTTTGGCTTAGGAAAGTTTTAAGCTTGCTTAGGGAATGTGACAAGGTTAGGGGTGGGATTAGAGGTGATTTAGGATTTAGATTAGAGATGTTAGAGATATGCAAGTGGATGGCATTCAATAAGGGTGGGTGAGTTAGTAGCTAAGCTTGGTTAGTATGGGTGGATGGGGTGGATTAGGCTAAAATGGAGGTTTAGGGATAGGCTTAGGGTGAGGATGAAGACTTTCTAGAAGAGTCTAGAACTTCCTAAGATGAGGATAAATAAGGTTTCTTTAGAAAATAAATAAAGTTTTATTTATTTTATGGGTTTGGGTTGAGGAAATATTCATTAAAACATTTTTAATAAACATGAAGATTAATATTTAATCTTAATTAAATATTTTGAGTTGAGATTAGGGGTAGAAAATGATGGGATTAGCTTTTAATCGAAATTAAAGAAGAATTAGAAGATTTTGGAAGAGGTTAATGATCTTAAGGAAATTGGCAAAGTTTTGGGCAAAAAATAAATAAATAATTTATTTTGGAATTTTTGGTCGATTTATTAATTAAATAATTAATAAATAAAGAAATAATGTTTAAATAAGATTTAAACATTTTTGGGAAGGATTCCTTTATTAAATATTTTTAATTAAGATAAAAGGATTTAATGGCATAAAAATAAATTAATTAATTAATTAATTAATGATAAAGTCATCAGGGATTTTTTTAGAAAATAAAAATACTTTATTTTCTAAGGGGTTTTAGGTGTCCACAGAAAGAAGTCAGGAGTTTTCTAGCACATGCAGGATATTATCGATCTTTTATCAAAGATTTTAGTCAAATTGCAGCACCTTTATATAAATTGCTCCAAAAAGATGTAGAATTTGTATGGGATTTAGAGTGTACAAAAGCTTTCCTACAGCTTAAGGAAGCCCTGTCAACAACACCAGTGTTCTAAGGAACAAATTGGGAGTTACCTTTTCACATACACACAAATGCTTCAGATCATGCCATTGGAGCGGTACGTGGCCAAATGGTACTTGGCCAAATGATAGATTCAGTAGAACATGCAATTTACTATATCAACAAAAATCTTCAAGGAGTCGAGTATTGTATATGAGCAATGTTAGTATGCTAATAGAAACCAAATTTAAATAAAGCTTCTACAAACTAAACAAGATTCATAAACTTCAAGATAGACTAAGATGAACTCTCAATTGAGAATATGAGCTATTAATGGACTCTCTCAATGAGAAACCCTCTTGTTGAGAGGCTTTGTCTAAATAGATAGGATGTATGCTCAAACTTATGCTTCAAATGGAGTTGGAATTTGGGTGTGAGTGTATGGTTTTGATGTAAAATGGCTTCTTAAAATGGCATTATGACTTTACTTTATCGATTGTGTTGTTTTACAAAGGGGAAGGATCCAATTTATAGGTAAGAGGCTTGAGGGATTGAGGGCTAAGATGCAAGGATGGGAAAAAGCTCATGGAGGGCTCAGATTGCATGAGAGGAGAGCACATGGATTGTGCTTCCTTACAGCCAATTAGGGAGTGACATATGTCACAGGGTGAGAGGATGGAGGAAAGGGGAAGGATGAGTCAAAAAAGGAGGCTCAAGGGATAAAATATTTATAAAGACCCTCATAATGGCTTGTAAGAGCAATGAAAGGGCTTGGAAGAGTCATTTATGGCCTAGTGGACTTCATAAAGTTTTATAGTTGGGATATTTTGAGCGAGATGAGAGGAATTTCGACTTGGGCTTGATTAGGAAGGTTTTAAGCTTGCTTAGGAATTTGCAAATGATTAGAGAATGGATTAGGATGGTTTAGGATTAGCTTAGGGATAGGCAAGTGGATGGCATTTAATGAGGGTGGGTAAAGGAGGAGATATTTTTTAACTTTGGCTTGGGTTAGTAAGTCTTAACCCATTTTTAGGGAATGTGACAAGGTTAGGAGGGGATTAGGATTAGGTTTAAAGACATCTTCTAGAAGAGTCTAGACTTTGGATGAGGATAAAGACTTTCTAGAATAGTCTAGAACTTCCTAGGATGAGGATGAAGACTTTCTAGAAGAGTCTAGAACTTCTTAGGATGAGGATAAATTAGATTTTAGGAAATAAATAAAGTTTTATTTATTTCAAGGGTTTGGGTTGAGGAGATATTTATTAAAACTTTTTTAATAAACATGAGGATTAATATTTAATCTTAATTAAATATTTTGAGTTGGGATTAGGGGTAGAAAATGATGGGATTAGCCTTTAATCAAAATTAAAGAAGGATTAGAAGATTTTGGAAGAGGTTAGTGGTCTTAGAGAAATTGGCCAAGTTTTGGGCAAAACATAAAATTTTTATTTATTTTGGGTTTTTTGGTCAATTTATTAATTAAATAATTAATAAATAAGAAAATAATGTTTAAATAAGATTTAAACATTTTTGGGAGGGATTCCTTAATCAAATATTTTTAATTAAGATAAAGGGATTTTATGGCATAAAAATAAATAAATTAATTAAATAATTAATTAATTAATAAATGATGATGTCATCAGGAATTTTTCAGAAAATAAAAATACTTTATTTACTAAAAGTGTTTAGGTGTCTACATTTTGCCCTTCTTTGATGTGACGCTGCAAGTGACATGGCATCAAAGATAAGAAGATAAGATGCCCAAGGCTAGAGCAGAAGAGGAGAGAATGGACTGCAAGATGTCCCCTCAAGAAGGCAGCAGGGAGAGAAAGCGAGGCTCAACGACTTCTTGAAAAGTACAAGAATCTGAGATGAGCAAGAAGACTTAGATTGGCTTAAGAGAAGAGGTTTAGTTAGCTCAAAATCTCACTACAGGAGAATGATAAAGGGAGAATCAGAGGTACAAGAGGAAGCAAGCTTAAGATCTCAAGGATTGCAGAGCATGAAGGAGCGGAGCGCTATAAAAGGAATCTAGGATGGGGAGATGGATGAGGGGATCAAAAAGTTGATGCAACATGATTTCAAAGAGTCAAATTGGCAGAAGATGGGTTTCGGAGATCCCTAGGACTAGGATTGTGGATCTCGAAAGATGAAGCTTGGTGGATTGATTTGGATTGGTGGATCCCTAAGACTAGAATTATGGATCCCTAAAGCTAAAGGTGAGGAGTGAGTCAAAGAGATACTGATGCATAAGCTGGGGTAGGAGAGACGGATGTTGGATATGGATGGGGGATAATGGAGATGAAGGAAAACCACTGAAGCTTTTTGAGCGGGGAGATACTTCAAAGAGAAGTATCACCATGTAGTTGAGCACTAGATTTTCTATAGGACTGTTGGTTAATTGCCAAGGTTACCAAGAACATCAAGGCCTTTTCACCAATTGTCCAAAGGACTGACGGACTGACTCAAAAAAAAACACACAAGGATTTCCCCAGCATCACACATGAATCTCGAAAGAATCAGAGTGGAACCGACACTAGGTAACCCACAAGAAGAAAATAAAACAAACAAAAGACTTGATCAAGACCCTACGCCTAGATTGCCCCATTCGCAGTATACCATGATATGGAAGATCGTGGCAACTTTGAGGAGGGAACAAAAAGATTGTTTGGAAAAGATACTTCAAGACCCAAAAGGGAAGATTCCAAATCAAAAGAAAGTGAAAAGCCAAAAGAGAAACATTTGCCAATGAGATGGGTAGGACGAGGTACTAATGGACCAAGATTAGACATGAGGAAAGCTATATCCTACAAGGATCTATCAGAGAGCACCTAAGCTGGTGGATCTGGATGAGTGATGCATCTGGCAAGCTGAACTAAGAAGGATAACACTTTGGTGACAGGAGATCTAGCTAAAGGATGCATTGGGATAGCTAACCAAGGGTTGTGCGATGTGTGCAAGATGTTGAGCAAGGACAATCTGACACAAAAATTGGATAGATACAATGGTACTAAGCTAAAGAGGATGTACAAGCTGACGGACCAAGATATATTACAAATGTACAAGGTTGTTTATGTTTGAGTTTTGTGGGATGGAAATGTGTGTGAAGGGTGGGATGTCTGTAATAGTTGATAGGCAGATAGGTAGATGGTTTGCGAAAAGCTTAAGTGAAAATGGGATTCTTTGTGTGCATGTGATAGGATACAAGCTAGGATACAAGATTTGGCATATAATACAAGCTAGAATATGGTACAAGCTTTGGACAAGATTTGGATATACAAGCTATGATACAAGGGATGATACAAGATTTACAAGTTGGGGTACAAGATTTACAAGCTGTATAGGAGGTATTTACAAGCTCCAATAGATTTTGAATATTTGGTTGGAACACCAAGGGAACCAACAGGTGTTTTATGGGATGGTGGGTGAATGGATGAGGGATAGGATAGTGATAGATAATGGATTAGTCTTAGTACACAAGGCTCCTGATATACCAAGTTTTCACCAAGGTACCTCTCCAAGGCGCTTGAATTGCCAAGTTTTCACCATTGGATGCTTATTTCTCTTTACTATTTTATTTTTTTATTTTTTCAAAAGCTGGGTATACCAAGGATTTTCAAGCATAGAATTTCTTGAGATGAATGATGTTAGCAGGATCAATCAAGAGTTCTCCTTTGGGTGTAGATAGCTGATAGGCTCCAGATTCAAAGGATGCAGTGACAACATAAGGACCAAGCCATGTAGGTTCAAACTTGCCTTTCTTTTCTCGATCTTCTTGGACTTTCATGTTTTCTTTGAGGACCATGTCACCTAGCCGAAAGTGTCGTAGAAGCACATTCTTGTTGAAATTCCTTTTGAGACAAGTTTGATAGACTGTCAGATGATCATAGGCTTGTTGTCACTTCTTGTCTAAGAGATCTAGCTGGGTGAGTCGAGCTACTCTGTATTCTTCATCTAATATTTGCCCTTGCAAAGATATGCTTAAGGAGGGAAGTTCAACCTCTATAGCTAGTACCGCCTCAGCACCATAGACTAGGGAGTATGGAGTTGTGCCTGTGGATGTATGAAAGGAGGTTCAATAGGCCCATAGGGCTGGATTTATTTGTAGGTGCCAATCACGGCCGAAACCATTGACAACTTTCTTTAGGATTTTGAGGAGGGTTTTGTTAGTTGCCTCTGCCTAGCCATTATCTTGTGGGAAATATGGGCTAGAAAAGTGGTGATGGATGTGGAGGGAAGTGCATAATTCTTCCATGTTGAGATTTTTAAAGTTACCTTTGTGGTCGATGAAGATGGTGGATGGGATGCCGAAGTGTCAAAAAATGTGGTACAAGATGAACTTGGAGACCTAAACTCCTGTAGCTAAGACTAGGGGGACTGCTTCCACCCATTTAGTGAAATAGTTTGTAGCTGTTATTATCCACTTATGTCCATCAGATGAGAGGGGTGTGATAGTTCCAACTAGATCAAGGCCCCAACAAGCGAAAGGCCAAGGTGGTGCAATAGGCTGTAGATCCTGTGCTGGAGCGTGCACAAGATTTGCATGCTGTTGACATGGGAGACACTTTTTGACAAAGTCACATGAGTCTTCTTCAATGGTAGGCCAATAGTATCCTACTCTAAGGATTTTTCATACTAGGACAATACCACTCATGTGGGCACTGCAAAGTCCAGAGTGTACTTCTTTTAACACCATTGCGGCCTCATTTTGGTCTAAACATCGAGAGAGAGTATCGTGATAACCTCAACGATATAGCGTATTGGCTATGATAACATAGCGGGAGGATTTTCGGATGAGGTTCTGGCATTGGGTACATGTGAGGTGAGGGGATATGATACCATCATTAAGGTAAGCATGAATCTCATGGTACCAAGGGGATTGGGGACCAACCAAGATACAAACACGGTTTGAATCCTCATTTGCATAGGCGGGCGTGAGGAGCTGCTCCACTAAAAACTCATATTGTGTAGCTACTTGGGGAATTTCCAAGAGCGAGCCCATAGTAGCCATAGCATCTGCTACTTTGTTCTGTATTCAAAGCACTTGTGTAAACTGAAGCCTTGTAAAATGCTAGGTTAGCTAATCAACAAGCTCTTTGTAGGATAATAGATTTTCATCTTTGGTTTGATATTCATTAAGGGCTTGCTTGATGATGAGTTGAGAATCACCAAAGATTTGTAACTCATCTGTTCCATTCTGCAGCTATCTTTAATCCTGCTATGAGGGCCTCATATTCATCTATATTGTTTGTACTAGGGAATTGTAGCTTGAAGGCTTTTGGAATGTAATCTCCTTGAGGTGTGACCAACAATATTCCTACCCTTGATCCATGAGATGTGTATGAGCCATCAAAATAAAGTTTCCATGGGAGCTGTTCTTCAATTAGATAGATATGATCATCTGGAAATTTTGTGATCAACAGATAAGCATCTATTAGAGGTGCATCAGCTAGGTGATCTGCTATAGCATGCCCTTTGATTGCCTTTTTATCCACATACTGGATGTAAAATTCACTAAGGAGCATAACCCATTTGGCCAAACGGCCTATAAGTGTTGTTCTAGAGAGCATATACTTGAGAGGGTCAATCTTGGAGACTAGTTGGATGGTATGACTTAGCATGTAGTGGCAAAGCTTTTGAGTTGAGAAAACAATTGCCAAACAAGCTTTTTCCATAGGAGTGTAATTGAGTTCATAACCAACTAGGGTTCTACTGATGTAGTAGATGGCTCTTTTTCTGTTGTAGTCATCGAGTTGTGCTAGAAGTGCCCCTAGAGCAGTAGGTGTTGCTGATATGTACAGAATCAGGGGATGACCAGGAACTAGTGGAACCAAGATAGGGGGATTGATGAGATATTGCTTGAGATGGTAGAAGTTGTGTTGACATAAAGGATCCCACTTGAAGTTCTCATCCTTCTTCAGTAAATGTGAAAATGGTGTACACTTATTTGCAAGTTGGGAGATGAAGCGCCAAATAGATTGAAGCTTTCCCTGAAGAGAACGAAGTTGTCATAGTGTCTGGGGAGGAGGCATGTCTAAGATATCTTTGACGTTCTTGGGGTCGATCTCTATACCTCGTTTAGAAACTATAAAGCCTAGAAGCTTGCCAGATGTGACCCCAAAGACACATTTCTTGGGATTTAGCATGAGATGATATTTGGCTAACCTATCAAAGACTTTCTCCAGGTCAGCAAGATGATCCATAAAGGTATGAGACTTGACCAAGATATCATCCACATAATCCTCCAAAATGCTATGGATGAGATCATGAAAAATTGCTGTCATAGCTCTTTGATAGATAGCCCCAGCATTCTTTAGGCCAAAAGGCATCATGTTGTAGAAAAAGGTTCCCCAAGGGGTAGTGAATGCTATCTTATGCTGATCCTCTTTTGCAATATTGATTTGATTATACTCAAAAAATCCATTCATGAGGGACAAAATTTCATGTCCAGCTGTAAGATCTACAATCATATCTATGTTGGGCAAGGGAAAATCATCTTTTGGACAAGCTTTGTTAAGATCTCTAAAATCAGTGCAGATTCTGATGTCACCGGAGGGTTTAGTGATGGGGACCATGTTGGAGATCCACTCTGAGTAGTAGATAGGTCGAATAACCTTAGCAGCTAACATTCTTTCTAATTCAGCTTTGACCAGTAATGCCACCTTGGGGTGCATTTTTCTAAGCTTTTGTCGGATGGGTTTGATCTTTGGATCGACTGCAAGATGATGAACTACAATCCTTGGATCAAGTCCTAGCATGTCCTGATATGACCATGCAAATTGGCCAATGTTCTCTCTTAAGATCTCAAAGAGGAGATCAGCTTGGTCTTGTGATAGGGATGCAATAATGTGAACAATTCTGGGGATCTCTGAAGAACCAATCTTGACTTCCCGAGTATCCTCAATTAGAATAGAAGACACCTCTGGTCGATTATCTTGAGGAGGCAATGCTAAATCTTCATGTTCTGCTTGTGGCTCTAGATTTTCTTGCTGAGGGGTTCCCTTCGCTGCCATAGCTAGTCTCATATTCACCTTAGTTCTAGTTTTGGGTGTATTGGAACTAGGTTGGGGATTTTCTCCAAAATACCCCTTGGGATCTAGCTTGTAGATATAGGAAAAATTTGGCTTTGTTTTCTTATGAGGAGTTTTGGCTCCCATGAATCTTAGAAGTGCTTCCTCTGATGTGAACTCATCAATGTGTATGATGCTTGGTTGGTCCCAATCTATGAGTTGTGGATGGGCGAGTAGTAGGTCAATGAGGTGGATGGATAGTTCTTGGAGAATAGAGTCTCTGAGGGAGATTTGGTCTGGGATATCATCATAGGCTCTCTTTTCAACTTCCTTAGGAATGTCTTCGATTTCAACAAGGTCACGATGAATGTTCAAAAAAGCATGACCATCCATATTAGTACCCCCAGTTGTGGGTATGCCAAAGCCAAGACCTGACTTTGATTTCCACTTGTGTGCATCGATGGGGCACTGCATGCCTCTTTCTTTTGGTCCTAGACCACCAGCTTGATAGTTCCATTTTTCAGTGATGAGCTTATGTTCTTGGGGATACTTCTGGCTGAAGTGATCAAGGCGTGCTTGATTTCTTTGAGGTGCATCCTTATGTAAACAATTGTTGATATCTGGAGTGAGCTCCTCATGAAGAGGGATTTTCGAGGATACAAAGGTTGTTGGGAAAAACTATTTGTATCGAAGAGGTGGAATCTCCTTAGATTTGTGATATGTCATTCATCCATAGGCATGTGGATCAAGTGGGAGTGCCCTGACAGCAAATGCATCCGACAGACTATACTCTCCACATCCTTTGTTATTGATCTTCACAATAGACAGGGTAGAGGCGAGGATGGTTTTTGGGTCATTACAAGTGTGGGATGAGCTGGAAATGGATGTGCCAATATCAATTCTAGGGCAATGGTTTGTATATGAAGCTTCAACCACATTGTAGTGAGCAAAGGGTTCTGGATTGGCATGGATGGTTACCTCAGTGCCTTGATGCAAAAATTTGATGCACTGATGGTAAGTGGATGGAATGGCTTTCATGGCATGAATCCATGGGTGACTGAGGAGGATGTTAAATGGTAGGTTTAGATCAATAACATGGTAGAGTGTCTCTTGGATGACTGGCCCAACCTTGATTGGCAGCAAAATAGTTCCTTCTGTGGTTCTTTCCAAGATGTCATAAGCTTTGATGGTGATAACCTCACTGATGATATCTACCTCAGTATACCCATCTTGTTTTATAAATTTTAGGGTGCAAATATTCAAGGCTGATCCATTATCTATCATTACTCTTTTCACGGAAAAATTGGATACCATGATGGCTATGCGAAGCGGAAGGGTGTGATCTGGCTCGACCACAAGTATGTCGGTGGGTTTGAAAGATAGGGCACATGAGGAGGATAGGTGTCTAACAAGATTATGAAAATTAGAAGCATTGATATTTGAAGGGACATGGGATTCTATAAGGGCACTATCAAGGATGTTCTTGTACACAGTAGTAGTGCGAAGAAGGTCTAAAATGGAAATTTGGGTTGGCATGTTCCCAAGGTGTTCCAAGATATTGTACTAGCTTTTTGATGGAGCTGATGGTGTTGGTGAAATGGGTTGGCCTGCGATGTTAAATCATTCTCTTTGAGTGGTGACTGCACACTCATTGTTTGGTCCTTGGATATTGATAACATTGACAGAAGGCTCTTTCTCAGATATACAACCTATAAGGCTACAATAGTCTATATAGGATGAAGTGTGGTCATTGTTCTTCCCATGCTGTTGGTTTGGCTAGCGGTTGTTGGTGTTGGCTTGGATAGGTGCTTTTCCAAAATTTTGGTTGTTGTCAAGAGGAAAAGCATTTTGATATATCTGTAAGCCTGCATTGGGAGAGGTTTGGGCACCAACAGTGATTTCTTTGTGATCAATGAGGTCCTACACATAATCTATCAATTTCATGCATTTGAGGGTAGTGTGACCTTTTACCCTATGACATTTGCAATACTCATTGTCTTTGTACCATGCAGGTTTGGATTGGCTTGGGTCAATTTGATGGGTAGGAAGAAATTTGATGACATTTTCCTTGACTAATTTCTCAAAAATGACATCCAAAGGTTCACCAAGGGGTGTATAATTTCTAGGTGCGGGTTGGAATCTGGGCTTTTGCCCTACAACTACATTGATGGCATTAGCTTGATTGCTAGACCCTTGAAAGTTGGGTCTTGGATTGTGGTTTTGATAGCTTTGGTTATTCTGCTATTGGTAGTTGATAGCTTGTTGATTGTTTGATTGATATGGTGGGTTAGACTGATTTTGGGAAGGACCAACAATATTCACATGTCTGGTGTCAGTGACACCATATGTTGCAACGTGCTTGTTTTTGTTCCAATACCTAGACTTGTCATTGGAACATGATTGATTTTGGTTGGCTTCATTTTAAATCTTGACCAAACCATCTTTAATGAGTCCTTTCTCAAGGATCACTCCTTTCTCTTTGATTTCTTTGTAGGTCTGCAAATAGTTCATGGTCATGTGGTGAGCCAAGCTAGGATGGGCATTATCAATAAACATTTTCACCAAATGGCGCTCTGGCAAGGTGCAAGATATGCGAGTGGTAAGGGTTTGCCATCTTTGCAGATATTCAAGAAGGCTTTCTCCACCTTTTTGCTTAGTGTGGACAAGATCAACTACTAATAGCTCTGTTTCAACAAGATGGGCATATTGGGCTACAAATGCCTCAGACAATTCAGCAAAAATTTTAACTGTGCCATAGGGGATTCTATAAAACAATTCAAGAGCTGGTCTAGTCAAGCTTTTAAGAAAGAGATGCAAGAGGAAGATGTCATCATATGCCACTTCTTAGTAGTACATGTAAAATTCTTTAATGTGTGTGACAGGGTCTCCTTTAACTCTGAATTTGTCAAACTTGGGTGTCTCAAAATGCTTGGGAAATGGTGTCATGGTAATGGCTCTGTCAAATGGGTAAGGACACACATTCTCAAACTTGAAGGTTTTTGGATCATTTCCCTCTTGGATGTTCTTCAAAGCTATTTTCATGGCTTGCCATTCTAAATTAATGGGTGACATCTGGGGTGCCCCCAATGTACAAGTGCCCTAAGGTAGGTATGTGCTAGATGGGGCAATGGAATATGGATGGCTTTGAGGTATGGGATAGTAGGGATTGTACATGGCTTGGGCAACCGAATGGTGGATGATGGGTTGCTGAGGTGGAGGTGGCACATATTGCTACATATGTTGCAAGGCTTGCTACTGATATTGGATTTGAGGTTGGGATTGAGGAACATAAGCTGGTTGTGGGATAAATGGATTGCTTTGTGGAGGTAAGTTATAAGATGGGTGTGAATCTTGGAGAAAGGATCGAGGAGCTTGTGGAACTTGACTTTGGATTAGAGGAGTTTGACTAATATATGTGGGTTGTGCCCCTATTTGGGAAGGTGTCTGCATGGCAAAAGAGGTCAAGTAATTGGTGGTTGGTGGTGGTGGATTTCCTCCTAGAAGTGGCATAGAAAAATAGTTGGTAATAGGAGGTAATGGATTGGTTGGTGGTGGAGGTGGTGGGAATTGAAATCTTGGGAATGGAACTGATGGGGTTTGATAGCTTGGTGGTTGGATTTGAAAGCTTCGTAAAGTGGTGGCAGGAGCTTGGGTCACTTGAGAGCTTGGCAGAACATTGGTAGTAGCTTGTGGGGTGTGATAGCTCTATGGAGTCAAGGTAGTAGCTTGTGGATTTGTGGCTGTTGGCACTGAGCTCCAAGGACCTAGTGGAAATGATGGAATTGTGTTCTGAGTGGAGGTAAATAGGCTGGGGGTGATAAAAGTTTAATTACTTGGCCCCATGGGTGGAATCCCAGTTGTATATTGTTGCGGTTGGCCAAAGATGCTGGCACTAATTTGGAAGATGGGTGGATTTGGAAGGCTGGGTTGGGGGGCAGTAGCAGAAATAGTGAAGGGATTGAATGATGAGGTTTTTTGGGCGAAGGGGGTTTGGGATGAAGTGGTATGGACTAATGGTGGAGTGGTGGTGGCTGGATTGGCTTGTGGGAGGGAGATTTCAACTTGAGTGGAGGCTGGTATGTTTAGGTCAGTTGGATCATATGGGGTGGGTTGAGGCTCTTCTTTTGGCACATATTAAGGATAATTTGAATCATAAGGGCCTATGAGTGGTGGGAGTTGCTCAAACAAGGGGTGAGATGGATCTGATAATGGGGGAGGTCTTCCAAAGCCAAAGGCTCCAATGTTGTCCCTTACAAAGTTAGCCATGATTGTTTCCTTGTTTTTGTCTATAATGGCGTTCACCAATACTGCATTTCCTGGTTGGTTCATGAAAGCTTCAATGTTAGTAGGTGATGGTATAGTGCTCTCTAGGCTGAAGGATGGTTGAGTGCTCAAGGGGAGCGATGCTGTTGAATCCAAATGATAGGGCTCCATTGTTTCCTTCTTCTTCTTGCCTAAGCGAGTGACGGGTGGCATGAAAATGCAGAATGTTTCCTAGGGATGAGATGCAATAATGCTGATGGAGGCAAAAGAGGAAGGCTTTTCTATGCAAATGATTTCTTAGGTTGAGGCAAAGCTGTATGACAAAACCTAAGGAGGATTGGGTTGAGGATTCTAACTTCAAAGATATGTTGCCAAATTATGAAAGGTCTGCTTTCCTATGTGCAAGCTTGGTGGTGAGTGTGTCAACTTAAGGATAGACTGATGATCCTTTAGGAAGAACACGAGATTGACCACTTGTGGATCCCAACCTTTAGCTCAAGGTGATGAGGGATAACAAGTGACAAAGCTAAATTACCCTAGACAAAGCTCTGTCAAAGGGAAAACCTGGGTGAGATTGGTGGATTTGGAAGATGTTAGGAATGACAAACTTTTGGCAGGGTGACAACAATTTTGAAGGCTTAGATGTGAGGTTTTGATTGTTGGCTAGATGGTTTGGTTCTAAATGAGATGAATGAGCTAAAATGCTTTAAGGGGATGACTAAGGATGGCTAGCTTACCTACAAAGATGACTCTAATGCAAAAGTGAAGCCTATGCAAAAAGATGTGGAGAAACAAGGGGGTCTAATCATAGAAATCATGCCTAGTTGGTAAGGTATAAACATTGTTAACTCCTGGATGTTGGTTAAATTGGATGGTGTGATCTAACCAAGCATCTTGAAGGGCTTGTTCAGTAGCTTTGTCCTCTGCTTTGTGGAGTTTTGCAATTCGAGGGCTTGGTGTTAGTCCCTTTCTCTTGGCTAAAAGTTCTTGGTATGCCTGAGATGGCTTGAGTTTGACTTTGTGAAACTTCTATTTTGGTTTGGGTTGCTCTGACATCAATTCCTAAATTTTCTTAGCTTTGAGAGATCTTGGTTGTTTTTCTTCAACTTGTTCAACTTCTGGAATAGGCAGTGACTACGCTAAGTGTGCCCTAAGCTAGGATTGACCAAGTTTGGAAAATATGCATTCAATAAGTAAAAGACCAAGCAATAGATAGAAACAACCAGATAGAAGTTTTGATTCCCAGAATGTGATACTTGCACCAAGGAGTGTGTATGTTTTACAAATGTTTTGATCAGTCACTTCAAACACATTAACATCTTAGATGGTTGTCTACAAGGCTGACAGTTGGTTTAGCTAGGGATTCCTCGATATACCCAAGGTACGTGAGGCCCAAATCCATAGATGAAACCAAAAAGATGTCACACAGTCGAGAGGAGCGATAACCCACTTCTCTTCTTTCACTTCTCAAGGGTATAAAGTTCTCTGAGGCTTAGCCCGAGTGAAAAAATCTTGATCCCAAGAGAGGTGTCTTTTGATTCACCTCCTGGTTCTTATACTCTGCTGGAACGCTAGAATTGAGGTCATCCAAGGGGTATTGAAATCCCCAAGCAGGCCTCCTAAAAAGAAACAAGGTTTTGGATCCTAATCTTATGCACCCAAGATGGCTTTGAAAGACGACAAGGGGAGAGAAGACTTGGATGACCTTGGGCTAAAAAACATGCTTGTTCTTTTTACCAACTGACTCTTATGTGTGTTGATCTAGACTTTGCAAGCACTCATTTTTAAGAGACAATGTTCAATTCCAACTTTGAAATGCGCCAAAAAAGCAAAATCGAGCGAAGAATGAATACAAGAAGAAGAGTTAGGGTCAACAAAAACATAAACCCGCGTGCTCGGAGGCCCTCCATTTCAAGTATCGATTAATTTTTTTAAGGCATTCAAGAGTTGGTGTGATTTTGTTTTTAAGCCCAAAACAAAGATGTGTGAGATTCAATTTCAAGTGCGCGCTCGAAGGCTCTCCACGTCAATAGTTGTTCAATTTTAGTGCCCAAACTTGAAGTGTGATTGATTTAGTCTAGAGTTTTGGTCATTTAAGAATTTTGATAAAGTTAAAGAAAATATTCAAAGACCAAGTGAGTGAGTTAGATTGTGAAACATTTAACACTTTTTTCAAGTAGACTCATCCCTATAAATGGCACTGAGATTGCAACCAATGGTTGAATTGATGGGTGATTAGAAAAGAGGTTAGTCCAAAGAACTACTCAAATTTATTTTTGCAAATTTGTATTTAACTTAATGAACTTTCTTAAATGTCCAAAAATCAAACTTTGCCTAAATGGCATGTGGAAAAGAGATTTGTTTTGTTCAATTTTAAAAGCTCCAAATGAAGTGTTTGATATTGCAATGGTTAATTGATCCTTGGCATTCAAGATTTGATTTTTTGTTTTAATAATGCATTCAAGGAAAATTTGATTTTAATCCATGGCATTCAAGAGTGTGTTTAGCAACATGCATTCAAAGACAAGTGATTGAACATTCAAGTTTTTTCCTTTGGGCATTCAAGATTGAGATTTTGTGTGTTGTTTTAAGAACTTTGAAGTGCTTTGTTTTAACCTTAGATCATTCAAGATTGTTTTGGACTCAAAAGTGAAAATGATTCTTTGGACTTTGGTTTTCATTTAAGATTTTATGTTCTAGTTTGCATATTTTAAGCCCAAAAATGATATTCCTAGATTGTTTTGATGCATGAAAAACCTAAGAAACATTCAAGATTTTGAAACAAGACATTTGTTTGGAACAAATAACAAAGCTTTTAGGACAATTTTTGGCAACCATTTAGGACTCTTAGTTTTCATGAGATTTTTAAAAGAACTTTAAAATATTTGCAAATGAGGTTCATTTTATCCTTGATTGATGCTTTGAGTTTGATTTAGATTTTAATGTGCACTTAGTGTTGATTTTGAACCTTTTGAAATGGAAACTTGAAGTTCTTTTTAAATTCCCAAAAATGAAGTGTTCCTAACTTTGCATGAATGCATCTAAAACCTTGATGTTGCAAGGATGCAAATGATTGGATTGGTTTAGTTTCACTTGTTAAAAGATTTTTTCTTTTTTTCAATTTTTAAAATTTTTAATGGATTTAAGTATGATTTGAGGGTTCATTTTAAGCACTAAAAAGAAGTGTGTATGATTTTGCTTCCTTAAAAAAAAAAAGGCCAAGATCTCTCACAAGAAGAAGAAGAAGAAGTAGATGGAATAAGAAGAATATAGACAAGAGGAGGAAGAAGAATTCCAAGTGCTTTGTCCACCTATAAGCTTGAAAAATCTGCAAATACTATGAGATAGACTATGAGTTCCTTTGTCTTCTTCATGCTCATGTGGACCTACAAAACCAATTTATACAATCCTACCAATCAAAAAAATAAGCAAAATTAGCAAATGACATACAAAACTTGACTAAAAAAGCTAATGAAGATGACCCATGCGGGGTCCCACCGAGCGTGCCAAAATGTATATGAGCAATGTTAGTATGCTAATAGAAACCAAATTTAAATAAAGCTTCTACAAACTAAACAAAATTCATAAACTTCAAGATAGACTAAGATGAACTCTCAATTGAGAATATGAGCCATTAATGGACTCTCTCAATGAGAAGCTCTCTTGTTGAGTGGCTTTGTCTAAATAGATAGGATGTATGCTCAAACTTATGCTTCAAAAAGGGCTTCAAATGGAGTTGGAATTTGGGTGTAAGTGTATGGTATTGATGTAAAATGGCTTCTTAAAATGGCATTATGACTTTACTTCATGGATTGTGTTTTTTTGCAAAGGGGAAGGATCCAATTTATAGGCAAGAGGCTTGAGGGATTGAGGGCTAAGATACAAGGATGGGAAAAAGCTCATGGAGGGCTCAGATTGCATGAGAGGAGAGCACATGGATTGTGCTTCCTTATAGCCAATCAAGGAGTGACACATGTCATAGGGTGAGAGGATGGAGGAAAGGGGAAGGATGAGTCAAAAAAGGAGGCTCAAGGGATAAAATCTTCATAAAGACCCTCATAATGGCTTGTAAGAGCAATGAAAGGGCTTGGAAGAGTCATTTATGGCCTAGTGGACTTCATAAAGTTTTATGGTTGGGATATTTTGAGGGAGATGAGAGGAATTTCGACTTGGGCTTGATTAGGAAGGTTTTAAGCTTGCTTAGGATTGTGCAAATGATTAGAGGATGGATTAGGATGGTTTAGGATTAGCTTAGGGATAGGAAAGTGCATGGCATTTAATGAGGATGGGTGGAGGAGGAGATATTTGTTAACTTTGGCTTGGGTTAGTAAGTCTTAACCCATTTTTAGGGAATGTGACAAGGTTAGGAGGGGATTAGGATTAGGTTTAAAGACATCTTCTAGAAGAGTCTAGACTTTGGATGAGGATAAAGACTTTCTAGAATAGTCTAGAACTTCCTAGGATGAGGATGAAGACTTTCTAGAAGAGTCTAGAACTTCTTAGGATGAGGATAAATTAGATTTTAGGAAATAAATAAAGTTTTATTTATTTCAAGGGTTTGGGTTGAGGAGATATTTATTAAAACTTTTTTAATAAACATGAGGATTAATATTTAGTCTTAATTAAATATTTTGAGTTGGGATTAGGGGTAGGAAATGATGGGATTAGCCTTTAATCAAAATTAAAGAAGGATTAGAAGATTTTGGAAGAGGTTAGTGGTCTTAAGGAAATTGGCCAAGTTTTGGGCAAAAAATAAAAAATTTATTTATTTTGGGTTTTTTGGTCAATTTATTAATTAAATAATTAATAAATAAGGAAATAATGTTTAAATAAGATTTAAACATTTTTGGGAGGGATTCCTTAATCAAATATTTTTAATTAAGATAAAGGGATTTAATGGCATAAAAATAAATTAATTAATTAAATAATTAATTAATTAATAAATGATGATGTCATCAAGAATTTTTCAAAAAAAAAAAAATACTTTATTTTCTAAAATTTTTTAGGTGTCTACAAGTATAACTACACTGTGACAAAGAAAGAACTAATTGCTGTAATTTATGCTCTGAATAAATTCAGACATTACATTACAGGCTACCAAATATTTGTACATACAGACCACTCTGCTATCAAATATATGATGAACAAGCCAGCAATCTCTGGACAATTGGCTCGATGGTTGTTACTAATGCAAGAATTTGACATCACCATTACTGACAAGCCAGGAAAAGCAAATGTTGTAGCTGATTTCTTGTCTCGACTCCAAACACCTGATGATCCTACAACCATAGAAGATAGCTTTCCTGATGAACATCTCTTCCTTTTGTCAACACAAAACCCTTGGTATGCTAATATTGCCAACTATCTAACTACTGGAAAAACTCCTCCACATTTTTCTACAAAAGAAAAATGGTTGCTAGCAGAAAAGAGTTTTAATTTCTCATGGATCTCAGGATTCATGTTTTATACTGGACTAGACTAGGTAACACGAAGATGTCTTACAGAGGATGAAACATATGATGTTCTTCATTCTTTTCATGATGAGCCTTGTGGTGGTCACTTTGCTAAAAAATGAACTGCATTAAAGATTCTGAATACAGGTTATTATTGGCCTACACTTCAAAAAGATGTGGCTCAGTATACAAAAAAATGTGATAAATGTCAAAGAATGGGTCGATCGACAAAAATAGGTGAAATGCCCTTGCAGCCACAGATATTGGTAGAACCATTTGATAAATGGGGGATTGATTTTGTTGGCCCTATTGAACCACCATCAGAAGGGAAAAGTTACATATTGGTTTGCACTGATTATGTTACTAAGTGGGCTAAAGCAAAACCCATGAAGCATCCTCATGACAATAATGTTGCCAAGTTTCTATCCGAATGTATCTTTACCAGATTTGGTGTTCCAAGAGAATTACAATCAGATCAAGGGCCTCAGTTCACATCTAATCTCATAATGGCACTCATGGAGAAATACAAAATTTGGCATGGCAAATCATCTCTGTATCATCCACAAGCCAATGGACAGGTAGAAGTGACAAATAGAGAGCTTGAACATATTCTCACTAAAATAGTGTCTTTGCATCAAAAAGATTGGGCAGCTAGACTTCTTGAAGCCTTATGGGCATACAGAACAACATGAAAATCCACTACTAGGTTTACGCCTTTTCAACTCCTATATGGGAAGACGGCTGTTATGCCCATTAAATTTGAACATAAAACTCTGTGAATAGCTTTGGAACTCGATATCACCCTTCCTGTAGCACAACAGGATCACATTTTGCATCTCAATGAGCTGGATGAATGGCAAAAATCAACTCTTCATAACACAAAATTAATTCAGAGTCAAAGAAAGCAATGGCATGACAAATTCATTAAAGACAGAGAATTTTCTGTTGGTGATTGGGTGCTCCTGTATGATTCACAATATCAACATCACCAAGGCAAATTTTAGACTCGATGGCTTGGTCCTTATGAAATTATTACAATTTTTAACAATGGAGCAGTTCAACTGTCAACAATTGATCTAGTCAAATTCAAACTCCTGGTTAATGGGCATCGCCTGAAGTTATATCATAAACCAACAACCAGGGAAGAATTTCTTCAACAGTTCACCACAGCAGAAACATCTCTTCCTGCAGCCACTTCGTCTAAGTCTCCCACTTAGATGCCTGCAGCCCCTTGAATTTATTTTCAAAGCCTTCATAATAAAAATTCATTCCTTTTCCACCTCATTCCATCCCGTCTTCTTGTCTTTCCATCATCATGCCATCTCACTTTCTCTCGTACGGCAATATTCGAACCATCCTTCCTATCACACCTTAGGTTAGTCACATTTGACCACTTTGCATGTATTTAATTTATTATTTATTTAGAAAAGCATTTTATTTCAATTTTGGAATTTGCAATCTTTACGGACTGCTGGGACCCAGTCTCTGCTAGGTTGGGGGGAGAAAAAATCAAAATCAAGGAAATCTTAAGTTGGCATGTAGGATGTACGGGAAAGGGTCATTTCAATAATGAGTTGGCACCCCTTTGTACTTTCAAAATGTGTGAAATAATGTAAAGAAGGCTAACTATTAGATCATGATTTTGAATAACCCCTCATTAATATGGCGTATGTTTTTTTAGTAGGATCTTTATCCTCATTATGGTTCGGTGATTAAAATGCCATCATGAAGTACTGAAGGATGTGATGTTTGGAAAGCATTAAATACTTTCAATTTCCCTTTGTTAAAACCCTTGTAGCTATCACAACCCATACTTTCAAAATCACTTGCAGTGAAATTGCCTATACTAGCATTTTTTTTTCAAAAATATGGGTGGAGAACCTCAACGGCATGAACCAACAAACCACAGAGTATTACTGGCAGACCCAGCAACATGTAGTTTGTTTTAACAATGAGGTTGGATGGATTATTCTCTTAGTTTGAACTAGTTTGATTAGGAAATTGTGCTCCAATTTTATAATACATTGAGGGATGGATATGCAACTATTAAGGGCATTCAGATAGAACCCACCGAAGAAGTGGTGGCAGAAGTTTCTGGTTTGCCCACAAATGGAGAACATTGGACAGAGGATATGGATGCATGACAAGTAAAAGATAAATTCTCAGTACCTAGAGATCCTCGGCTAGAGGAAAACAAAAAGCAAAGTACATTATTGTTATCTCTCCCTTTGCAATTCATCCACCCTGCTGAATTTATCATAAGATATTTTACCTGTGAAGGAAGGTATTCCTATTTGCATGTTGTTCATTTCAAAATTTTGAGTGGTTTGCGGCATGGGGATTGTCCTGTAAATCTTTTGAGTTTCCTTTATAATATTATCAAAAGGCAAGCTACCTATGTACAGCAAGGCAAAACCCAATCGGTAACCTACCATTGCTTGATTAGGGCTATAATTGAAAAGGAATTGACTAGAAAACACTTGGGAACATGGGAGGATTTTGTAAAACTAAGGATAGAGGGACCTAAAAGGGGTGGACGTAAAGGGAAAGGAGTAGGGACAAGAGAGAAAACTGTTGTAGGAGTCAGGAAAGTAGTATATAGAATGGCTCAAGAAGCTTCAGTTTTTGCTTTTGTACCTAAAATTGCAAAAAGGAAAATTCTGGCTGCAAAAGCCTCAACTTCTAGGAAGCAAAAATCATGCACAAGTGTCGCAGAGGAAGGTTCAGAAGAAGTATCTCCAGTATCACAAGAACTTGCACTTAACCCAAATAAGGGAAAATCCATCGATAAGGACAAGAAACCAATTTCTACTCCACGATGAGTCACCAAAATTTTTGGGGTGAATTTGAGAACTGAACCTCCTCCACCACCTGCTGAGCCTCCTATACCACCTATTGATGTTGAAACTCTAGTACCTACACCTGCACGATCACCAGAGCACACAACACCTACTCCTGAACATGAAAATGATCTTGAGAAAATTCCTACAAAACCAAATAGCCCTATTAATGTTGATAGTGACACAGAGTCCTTAGAGAAAATAGTGTCTGAGGTTGGACAGCTCGCAGAGGAAACTGATAATCTACCACCAGACAAATATCCATCTGTTGCACAAGAAATGGTTGAGGAAATTGTTGAAACATTTCAAGTTAAAACAACTATTGCATCGTATCCTACAACGATTGCCCCTTCAAAAAAAGTTGATAACATTGTTGCTTGTCAACATAACAACTTTGTTGAATGACAGCATTCTCAAGATGACAGCACTAATGACCACCATCATCCTAAGCACCGCCTTGAAGATTATAGACCTTTTGTTTGTCGTCATACACCACCAGACATTTCTACACCATTAACATCTAGTTTTAGTTTGTACCAACAGTTTCAATGGAAAAAAGAAAATTGGGATTTAGAAAGGAAGAAATTGCTTAGAACTATCAGAGAACAAGCACAACAAATTGAGGAGAAGGATAGTGAAATTATGGTCTTGTAGCAACAAGTCACAAAGATTACAGAGCTTGCAGGTCCCCATCTCCAGTTTACACACTGTTCCTAAAGGAGAAAATGATTAATTTTCAGTTGTCTCGAATTACTCAGGGATTGAATCCTTCCTTACACACTCCCCAAGAATTTTATGCAACATTCAATTCAGTTCTGATGACTCTGTAGAATCTTCTCTATGAATTATATGTTCAAAATCTTGTTGTTCCAGATGATAAAGATTGTAATTCATTATTATATGTGGTAATGTACAATTTAGGGCCATTATGTCATGGATGCAGAATGAGATTAGTCGAGAGAACCAAGCTACTCCTTACAGGGAAAAGGAAATGTTTGAACCATTGTACATTCGGCCAGAGGTACAAAACACTTACAGAGTATTCTTTGATTTTCTTTCTATTAACAATAAATGCAGTGCTACTGCCAAAATTCACATTGTTTGTGAACAAGCATTTTTGGATTGGGAGTAGCATTGCTCTGCAAATGCCCCTGATGCTATACAAGCCTCCCTTCAAAGATGGATCTGATTACCAAAAGATCTGAAAATAAGGGAGTTGTACTCTCCCCAAAATTTGGAGTTGGCCATCAGCGGGATGCCCAAGTATATGATGTTAGGGAGAAGTCAAAAAATTTATTGGGTACCTCTTTGTTTCCAACCACCCATACTCTTACATCCTATGCTTGGAAATTATGATTCATTTGTTGAATATAACATGATTGTCGAAGAACAGAAATGGGAAAGGTTGAAACAAAACCATGGATATTTTAATTACAGAGCTCATGAATCAGGGGAGAAAATCACAAATGATCTCAGGCTACGGATGAGGATCAGAAACCTATAGAGGCTGAAGGGACCAGCCTCAGGACTGTTGGGGGGAAAAATGATGACATGAAGAAATAGAAGTCTTATTAGCCCTTTTTGTGAACATTTTTCTATAACATACTAAACTTTATCATCTTTTAGTATAAATTTTTTTGAACTTTTGATGTATAAATTATGGACATAGGGCATAAAAATGACAATTGAAATTATATCTAAAAAGAGATCATTTTGTGGTAAAAATCTTTCTTCATGAATGTTTGGTATGGGTAGATCTTCCTATAGCAGAAGAGATTGCAAAAACTGTTAGTTGAATAATTAAATGCCTTTTCTTTATAAACTAATAAATGAAAATAAATGTTTGTGGGAAGTCTCGTGTGTGTTAAATGTTGATCACAGGGATACAAGCTAAACAGAAGTTAAACAAACTGCAAAGGAATAGCACTAAGGCATTGATGCTATTAACGAGAGCGTTATGACACTGTTGCAGCTAGAAGACTTGGTGGCAAAGTCAGAAGGGACTTGCCTTAATGAAAAACAAAGCGAGGACCTGATAAAGAGATCGAGCAAGGAAGTAAGCATCAAAGCAATCGGTTAAATAGGCAACGCACGATACTTGGATTCTTGGAAGCTGTTTGAAATTAGACAAATGAGCAAATCTAGCATTTTCGATGATCTCTATATTTGTGGGGAATTAAAGGGAGAATTAATGTCTTTCCAATTGCATGTTTGCAGTCTTAAAGTTGTAACTGACTTTCCTTCATGAGAAAGTCGTAGTTTTAGGAGTTTGTTGTTCTTCCTTCCTTTTAAATAAGACCTTGTCTGTATCTATGAGTTTAAGTAGTGAATAGACAGATAGAGTTGATAGACATCTTACTATTTGTCCAAAGTTATTGTAATATGGCATATTTGATGAATACATGCCTTCATTGAGTTTCTACACTTTTATCTGAGCTTATCTTTCCTTCATTCTTCTGTGGGGGCCCACACAGAAGGTGGAGTTTGCTTTATTAAGTAGGAGTTAGACTCAATTTTCTAAGTTAAAATAGAACTGATGTTCCTGCAACCATTGGAAATAGAACCAATCACTATTCCTCAGTAGTAGGTGCATAGATGTATGGCTAAATAATTAGAATTTCCTTCCAAGTATTTGATAGTTGTCTTTCCTCTGGATAAACTAGATTTCCTTAATGGTTATTGCATTCAAAGTAGTAATGATTTTTAGTGAAAACTAGAGCATATACTTTGCAGACATCATCTCAAGTTCATGCTCCCGGATTGACATTTAATGAAAATCAGCATAGTACTTTAGTAGTAACGGATGTCCAATCCTATAACTAAAAAGGTGTTATATTGATTAGACAACATACACCTACTTTTTATTTTCATCCAAAAAAATTTGTATTATTGCATTAAAATCCAAAATTTTAACAAATCAAATAATTTTTTCTTGAGATAAGGCCTAGTAGTTTAGAAACTACATTCATTTTCCTATAGATTATTTACTTAGAACTTTTTAATATAAATCCCATAATACTTTAAAATTGTGTGTCAAGTTAACATAACCTTGATTTGCTGGTTTTTCATTGCCACTTAAGGTCATAGTTTGGTTGACAATGATCTTGCACATACCCATTATTGTGAATTGTTACCCATGTGTATTTGTATGGTCTATAGAATCATACTTATTTTAATCACATTCATTGGAATCTTGTTAATTAGAATCTTGTTCATAGGAATCTTGTATACGATTTATGAAATCTTATACATTTTAATATTGTTCATGGTTTATGAAATCAATATCATAATAAGAGAAAGGAAGTTAACTCATCCAAAGATTTAAGAAACCCCACACCCTAAATCCCTCCTTTAGAAAAAAAATATCTTGAAGCCAAGACAAGCCTTGAAAAATTTTCAACATCCAACTAACCATAAATATAATGATCAAATAAAACAAGAAGGCCTCTAAGTTATGACCCTCAAAAGATCACTTCCAAAATATTCTTAGTGTACCTTGGAGACACTTTGGTTTGGGGTGGTCTCAAACATTCTAGGCACTCTGTGGATGAAACAATGGTGTTAGTAGCACTTAACTACCTATCTAGAGCTAATAACATTGATGAAACAATGTCATGAAGAACAGTTCAAAAGTTGCCAAGTGGTGCACCAATTCATTGAGGAAAATTGCAAGATTGTTGTCTTAATTTCAAATATAAGTGAATATTTCAAAATAAAGAGAGGTTAGTATAGACATCGATATCATGGTCACATAGCATCTAAAAATTTGGTGGTATCCCTCAAGAGCTCTAAGTTACAACCCTCAAAAAGTCATTGCTGAAATGTTCTTAGGGCACCTTAGAGACATTTCACTTCAGGGTGGTCACAAACATTCTAGGATCTTCGTCGAAAAAATTGTTGTGTCACTAGGGTTAGCCCACTAATCTAGAGCTAATGACATAGACAAAATGATGCCACAGTGAATGGTTCAAAAATTGTTCCATTATGCACCAATAGACTAAGGAACACTACAAGATTTGACATCAACCAAGATCATTGTGTGCATTTCAAATGAAATTGAATCTTCTAGAAATGAGAGAAGTTGTTCTAGTCATTGATATCACAATCTTATATAATTTTATAATTTGGTGATATCCTTATGAGCTCCGAGTTAGGATCCTTGGAATATCACTATCCAAACATGCTTATGGCACCTTGGACATGTTGTGGTTTAAGGTGGTTACAAATGTTCTAGGGTCTCTGTGCATGAAATAGTGGTGTCCCTATGATTTACCCACCGATCTGGAGATAATGGTACTAAAAAAATTATGCCATGATGAACAATTTGAAAGTTGTGTAGTGGTATCCCAATTCACTAGGGAACATTGTGAGATATGACATCAATTGAGAATGCTATGTTAATTTCAAACAAAATTGAATCTCCTAGAATTGAGAGAGGTTATTGTAGAAATAAATATCATGATCATGTAGAATCTCATAATTTAGTGATATCCCTAATGATCTCTGAGTTACAACCCTTGAAAGATCATTTCCCTAACATGTTTGGGACATCTTGGAGACCCTTCAGTTCAGGGTGGTCACAAACCTTCCAGGCTCTTTGTGCATGAAAAAGAAGTGTCACTTGGGTTCACCTACCCATCTCAAGCTAACAGATCTAAAAAAAGGTGCCACAACCAATGGTTGGAAATTCATACAGCAGTGCACCTATTCAATAAGGAACACTATAAGATTCGATATCAATTGAGATCATTGTGCTAGTTTCAAATGAAATTGAATCTCCCAAAATTGAGAGAGGCTACTTTAGACATCCATTTCATGGTATTTTAGTATCTCATAATTTGGTGATAGCCCTCATAAGCTCTGAGTTATGACCCTTGGAAGATCGCTACCCAAACATGCTCAGGGTGGCTTAGAGATGCTTCAATTTGAGGTGGGTGTGAATGTTCTAGGTGTTAGCATATATAGTCCACCAATATAACTGAGAGGGGGGGGAATCAATTATACAACTAATATCACAATTATCAACCTTATTAAACTTTAACCATATAAGAAATATAATTAGAAACCACAACAAGATACTCATGCACAATAACACTAGATATTTTAACTAGGGAAACCCTTGATCAGAGGGAAAACCCCAGTGCGGATGATACCCACAAGATGATGTACTAATATAAATATTCCTTGCTAGAGGATGGACTTTGTTAGGAGTCAATAACAACATTCAATACATATCAGTCCTAGTTAGGAGACTTTGAATCCCTGTAGGGAGATTCTAACCCTGTTAGGAGTTGTGGAAGACAATTGGACCCACTTCCAATATAGCTTCAAGGGAAAGATCAATGAACCCACTATCCAAATGATCTCTGTATTATTCCTTGCAGAATGATAGAAATGAATAGTACTATTCCTTCCACTTACTAGCATGTCAATTGGACTTCTTCTCCTTCTAATCTTGTAACCAAATCACAAATCTCACACCCAATGATCCCTTGGATCGCTTACTCGCATTCAGAAAGCACTCTACTCCTTTTTATACTTTGCACTCAATACAATGGTCACAACATACATTGTCTACTCACAAACAAGAAAAACATCTTTCCTTTATACATATCTTTAAAATAATTCGTTGAGTCAGCCTTGAGGCTTTCCTAAATAATTATAGTAAGATAATTAAATAATTTACAATTAAAATAGCACTATTTGCTCACAATCTATACAACTTCTCACATGTGTGATACTAAAGCTTGCATATCCATTGACATCATCATCAGACTGTCCTCTATCACTGGCTGACTACACATCTTCTTATTACATCTCAGATGAAAAATATAATACAAACATTAGAAACTTGTTTCCAAGTGCTCTGTCTTTGTACCACTCTTAGTAAATCAAGTACAACTTCTATACATCTTTGACTTATGTACTCTACATTAAACCTCATCATCAAGACATAGTGTAGAACATGTCTATGACCACGCATCACTAGACAAGAAAAACCTTGTTCGTACAACTAAGATCTCTCTCTGCTACTCTGCTAGTCTTCACAGACTTACTATTATGTTGACACCAATGAAAAAAATAGTAATGAATGTAACATTTCAATACACTCTAATGCTTAGGATACTCTCCCAATGTAGTATCATTAGCATTCATGCTAACACTAGGCTCTCCATGGATGAAATAGTGGAGTCACTAGGGTTCACTTTTCCATTCAAAGCTAACAGAGTCGATGAAATAATGTCATGATGAAAAGTTTGAAAGTTTTGTAGTGGTACATCAATTAATTGAGGAACACTATGATATTTGGCATCAATAAAGATTGATATGTCAATTTCAAACAAAATTGAATCTTCCATAATTGAGAGAGGTTATTATAGACATCAATATCATGATTTTGTATCATCTCATAATTTTTTGATAGTCCTCATGAGATCTGAGTTATGAACCTCAAAAGACCACTTCCTAAATGTGCTTAAGGAACCTTGGAGACACTTTAGTTTAAGGTGGTTGCATACATTCTAGGCTCTCCATGGATGAAATAGTGGTGTCACTAGGCTCACCTAATCATCTAAAGCTAACAAAGATAATCAAATGATGTGACAATAAAATAATAGTGTCAAATGTATAAACTTAGCATAACATCAGGAGTCCATGGAACTCCTTGTCTCTCATAGGTTATGCATGTCTCTGCAACCATGTCTTCTATATCATCATCTCTATAATGCTCGTTTTAGGACATTAGTTATTTTCCTATTATTTATATAAATTTGATAATATTTTTTATGGTACCCCTCTCAACATTTGATATTCTATATATATATACATTCATTTCAAAGAGTCGTGTCCTTCCATTAATATTAATTATATTAATGATAATATAATTAATTATATGTTTACATCAATAAGCTTAGTTAAATTAATTAATATCATAATGTATACTATATTAATAATTACCTTATAACATTTTTTATTTTAATAATATATCAACTATATATTTATTTATTTATATATTTATATATATATAATTATATTATAATACTTCATATTAACAGTGTTTCTATATTAAATCATATCTTAATCAGTATAATATCATTATTTATTTATAATTATATTAGATTATCATTTAATTAATTTCATACTTCCATATTATTATCATAATGCGATAATATTATTATATAATATTACTTATAAAATATTATTTCTTTAATATTATTATTAATATTACTTTATATATAATACTTATTTATTATTTAAATTATATGTTAGAGTGGGGACATCACAGTTCTCCCCTCTCGAATTTGCTTGCCCTCAAGCGAGTAGACACAAAACATATTTGCATTCAAAAGACAAGAGAGATTTATGAAATATACATGAATGAAAACACAAAGCATACATGATGTAGACAGATGAAACCATGAAGTAGACACAATGCAGATAGATTAAGACATGGAGCAAACATGATGCAAACACACAATACACACATTATGCATTTCCTTAATTGTGAACTTGTAACCAAAAAATCATTAGTACACATTATATATAAACCAATCTCCTAACAGGGTGTTTATAGCCTCAATTTATTGACTTTTCAATTAACAGTATATGTTCATTATAATATTAACTCATAAATTCTTGTGTATGGGAGGAGAAACTATAATAGTTCTTTGTAGTGTCAAAAATTTAATTTATCATTAAAAATATAGGAGGAGAAACCATAATAGGGTGCCCTATTACCCAACCACTAGGCCTCACTATTCTCCCTTATTATCATTACCTCTCTCCAATCATCATTCCCAAGATGGTGCCTTTGTATGATGTGCCCTAGGATATTCACTCCACCGTAGGCCTTACCTGGTAACCATAGGCTTTATCCAATACCTCAAGTGGTGTCACCCAGCTCATTCTACTGCAGGCCTTATCTCATCTTTTTTTTTTTTTATCATCATTCCCAAGATGATGCCTTTGTATGATGTACTCTAGGATATTCGCTCCATCGTAGGCCTTACCCGTACCCGTAGGCTTTATCCAGTACCTCGAGTTGTGTCACCTAGCCCATTCCACTGCAAGCCTTATCTCATCATGGAAGATGATAACATTATTGATTTTACTTAATAATATTATTTGTGATAATGATTGAAAACTAATGTCACTTAGAATTCAATATTAGAATTTTGAAAACTTAATTTTATTCCATCATTATTTGATTATTATTTTATAAACTTTGAAATAAATCTCATTTCATTATAAATATTCAATTAGGAATATTATAACATAGATATTCAATAATTCAATATTCACTATAAGAAAGTTACTAATGATATCTTATATATGATAATAGTTACAAAATTTTCCAAAATAACAATATAAAAACAAAATATATAACTTTCCCCATACCTTTATGTGTTGAAGTAGTCTTCATATCCACTTTCTATATTAAAGTCCCATATCCTTTGTTGACTTGACATCATCATATGGAGTGTGTTGGATGTTAAAATGTGTTGGACATATTTCTGTGTGCCTTTCCTTTAACATCTTTCATCACTTTTATTAATTGCAGCTATTGATTATTGTAACAACATTGACATATAGTTGATCAAGCCCATGTGGCGTGGTACCAATTCTTATGCATTGCGAACCTATTTGTAATAGTAAACCTCTCATTGCAAGGAGTGAATCAATTGCATTATTAACATTTCTTGGTTACTAGAAATTTCAATCTCCTAACTATTGCATTCAACTCTTCTTTTACTAACAACTTTGGTCCACTTTCATTGATAGTCTTTATTGTTGTCTCATACTTAGTGTTTATGTTTCAATCAACTAAATCCTTAACAATTAATGACAACCTCATGGTGAACAAATGAATGCTCTCCTAATTTCTTTTTTGAAGACCACTTGCACAGTATTGATTAATTGTAATGTCCCCTGCAATCAAGAGCATCTTTCATCATGTTTAAGCATACAAATCTGCCTTCCATCTTAGTGCAGTTTAAAGGGTGTAAGATATACTAATGATTCAATGTATATTTGATTGGACATCTATATTTGATCCCATATTGCTTCCATAAAGCTTAGTACACTTTCAAAACCAAAAACTCCTTTGAGGCAGGAATTGGGATGATTAAGGCTTCTCTTCCTAGCACCGTTCTCCTACGTGCTCAACATCAGAAAAATAATTTTCTTGTGCTTATCAAATGCTTTCACCAATACAATGGAATGAGCAACTCCATATGAAAATAATTGTTAAATTTCACATACTATTTAATATTTCTTCCATGTCTTCAAAAATGAGAGTTCCTCAAATTTAGAAATCTCCTTTCCGTAAATATCAATTAGACCTTACGACACAATAAAATTTAGATCTATCATCTATTTCATGTAGCTTGTTGCCAAGGAGTAACAACAACTCATGCAGATGGAGATGTTAGAATACGAAATGTCACTACAACATTTGAATCACCAAATGCCATGTTCTGTATGTTGTGCAAGATGAAACCTTTTCAATCCAACATTTAAGATTGATATTGCTCAGTAAGCTTCCTTCTCTCTATTTTTCTAGTGGTAAGTAGGAAGTTTAACTTGAATTTCCCTCCCCTATAAATCTACTAGTTGTCGACTTCTTACCTCTCTTCAAACACGGCTCATTCCTTAATGAATCTTAAATATTAATTTTTCTCCAATCTGATATTCTCAGCCAGCATGGAGATAATTCTGAACATTCTATGAATTTTTCCCTTATAAGAAGTCTTGATAAAAACCTTTGATAATAATTTCTGAAAGTGAAAACTTGTTTTTAAATAAATTCCAGATGATGGCAAGATTTTCAGCTCTGATACCACTTGTAATGTCCCATTTCAGTACATAGTTATTTTCCTATTATTTGTATAAATTTGATAATATTTTGTATGATACCCCTCTCAACATTTGATATTATATATATATATATATATATATATATATATATATATATATATATATATATATATATATATATATATATATATATACATGCATTTCAAAGAGTCATGTCCTTCCATTAATATTACTTATATTAATGATAATATAATTAATTATATATTTACATCAATAAGCTTAGTTAAATTAATTAATATCATTATGTATACTATATTAATAACTATATTATCACATATATTGTTTTAATAATATATCAAATATATATATATATATATATATATATATATTATAATAATAGTGTTTCTATATTAAATCATGTCTTAATCATTATAATATCACTATTTATTTATAATTATATTAGATTATCATTTAATTGATTTCATACTTGCATATTGTTATTATAATGTGATAACATTATTATATAATATTACTTATAAAATATTATTACTTTAATATTATTATTAATATTACTTTATATATAATACTTATTTATTATTTAAATTATATGTTAGAGTGGGGATATCACAATCTCCAACTACAAACTGAAACTAATAATTTCTAATGGTAGCCAAGAAAGAATTCTTACACATAATTCAAGTATGGGCCACATAGGCATGTGAGATATTATATCCCCAAAATCTTTGGCATAAGGAGGCAATAATGACCTAGTCTAGGTGACTAGCAGACTGCTCAATGTGTGAATGATTCTAATAAACACTAAGCTAGCCTCGACGATTATATCAAGACATTACACTAGAGGATGTGGGGGATATCAAGGGGGGACATATTGTTAGCCCCAATGAATATTGTAATTGATGATGATATGAATGTATGTAAAGAGTCATAAGCTATTATATTGTCACTAATGCCAAAGCCTTAATTGGCTAGACATTATGCTAACTTAGGAAAGTACCATATCATTTGATTGATGAAGAGGATTTGAAGAAATTAGTATGAATTTAGAGTTGATATATAAGGTATTCAATGGGTACTTGAATGAGTTGAACAATTATCATGTTATATTGGTTTGATTTCTTTACACTCATGTATTGTTGCAATATGTTGAAGATCACAAGCTTAACCGAGTTAGAAGGTTAATGAAGGGAGACTATAACTACAATATTTCCTAAGAAAGATAGTATTACTTGACTTATATGTTTCTAGAAAAAATGTAATGTTTACTGAGTAACGACTAGTTGAATAAGTTTGAGAAATTGGAATTCAAGGCCGACTTTTGATGGAATTTTGAAAAGTTTGAGAAGGTCTATTATGTGACTCAAATTTAGTTGCAAGATCAACAATGAAGAAAACACAAGAAGTATCTGATGAAGGAAATTGAAGAAGGATAAGGATGGTCACAAAGTAGTATGTAAAGTTATATTTTCTATGTATCAAAATTCATTGTATGAAGGAATTCAATTGCAAACCTAAGATCAACAATTCTAATTAAGCAAAAAAGATGGAAGTACCTAAAAGCATTTAGAAATCTATTTGAGGAGAAAATGATAGTTTAGGTTGTTGAGTTGTTGATCTATTGAGTTGGTCAAGAGTTGATGCCAGAGTTGGAAATACAATTGAAATTTTTTTTGGAATGTAAATTTTCTTGAAGGAGAAAAGAGGCAAATGAGCTTAGCCAAGCAGAGGAGAGAAGAGAAAGGAGTTTGTGGTAGACAAAGTCATCTGAGTGAGTAAAAGATAGAGGAAGAACAAGAATTGAGATCTGATTAAGAAAAGATAGTTATTATTCTTACAAATCACTTTATATTGTTTATAGTTTAACCATTGTAGTAGAAAATCTTGGAAGTGCCATGTGGACCTAACAAGTTTATGATATTCTATATGGTAACATCGATTAGTGGTGTTTGTACATTCTTTAAATCAAGCCACTCTTTTGGTCCTAGATAGGGAATGATAAGGTCTAGATGATATTTTGGTGAAATCCTCTAACAAGGTCAATTTAACAAAGTGTATGTAACCTTTAACAAGGTAGTTTCCTAATAAAGATCACTTTAGAAGAATGAAATTTTTGGGTTGCTGCTCCTAGGTGGTTTTTCCCTTAACAAGGTATCCATGTTAAATATTGGTGTCAAAATTGTTTGAATGGTTACTTCTGTTGAAGTTGATTTACATGTTTTACAACTTACAATAGCTTGGTAATAACTAAATAGTCACTAAGTATTTACTAGAATTTTACTGATAGTCTATGATGCAAGGAACAATTTTGTTAACAATTTGAGAAGAAGTTGATTTATGAGCTAAGTTTTATGTTAGATATATATATATATATATATATATGTTGAGTGATCAAATTTATTGACATTATTATTATTGATGTTTATGTTTCTTTGATGATGATGAAAGTGGTTGTGAGATAACTAGACATAAATGATTCACCCCCCTTCTCTAGTTATCTAACAATTCGATAGTATATCACTTAGGGATTGAAGGAATAATTTTAAAGGTACTTAAGCTAAAAATCAAGATGCATAAGAGAGAACAACCAAATCTGAATAGGGAGAACTTTTCCTCGTGGCAAGACAACATAAAGCTACATCTTTTAGCTATTGGAGATTATGTCACTCATCGGTTGGAAAATGAATATGCAATACCTACTAATCCTCTGACTATGGATCAAATGAATGAACAGAGGAATATTAATAGTATGATGATTGATATTGCATCTTCTCTCACTGATGCTACACTACAAAGAAACTTTGGAACAAACTAAAGCTACTCAATGGAGGAGATGACAATGTAAGAAGTGCTAAAGGTGAAAGATTGGGAGGTAAGTATAATGACATGGTAATGAAAGAAGATGAAAATCTTGGACAATATGTGAGTCAAATCAAGGATATTGTGAGTGTAATAAGAGTTGCTTTAAGAGTTGCTAGATGACAAGTCTTGGAGTATAAAATTGTAAGTAAAATATTGAGGACTTTTTTTCCCTATTTATGCTATCAAAGTTTCTACTAGTTAAGAAGTAAGAGCTATGCTTGTTAAAATCTGACACTTGATGATCTAGTTGGTCAATTGACTATATTTGAGTTGAGAAATTATGATAGTAGTATGGTTACAATTGGAAATGCTTTTAAGTCTTCAGTAACCATCAACAATTCAAAGAAAGAGAAGAGAACCAAAGAAGAAAATGAATCTAAAACTAAAGATAATTTAGATGAGATTGAAGCAATTGCTTGCTAGAAGATTATAAATATGTAAAGGTAAATAAAAAGGTAAGGTACCCTTGATCTCTTTCAAATGTAATGAGGTTGGTCACTTTGCTACTAAATATCCTAACTAGGGAAAATCTAATAGAAATGATAATAATGACAAGAAAGATTACAAGTACATGAAGAACAAAGGTTACAAAGACAAATGCAAGAAGTCATGCTAGATTTTTGAAGAAGAGCATACCAAGACAAGTTTTGATGATGATAAGAAAGTAGTTGAAATGGTCTATGTTGCAATTAAGGAAGAGTCAAATGGTGAAAGGTATGAGAATGAAACTTCCCATATTTCACATGTTACAAAGAATGATTCATGGATTATTGATAGTGGTTGTTCACGTCATATGACTTGTGATCTAGGTAAGTTTGAAAATTTTGAAGAAATTGATGATAGTGGAACTGTTAATTTTGGTAGTGATGTACCATACTCAATGAAAGCTAAAGGATCATTAATGTTGAATAATAAGATCAGGTCTAATGATGCATATTGGGTTCAAGGACTCAAATATGATTCATTGAATATTTCATAGTTGAATGGGTCACAAGCTTGAATTTGATAAATAGAAGGTCAAAATGTTTGATGATGAAGATAATCTAATTGGAATAGGAATGCAAACCAAAGGTAACTTATTCTACCTTGATCCTATAGTTGATACATATTTATTTGTTAGAACTAAGAATGTGTAGCTATGGCATTAAAGGTTGTGACATGTAAACTTTGGAAATGTGGTAAAAATTTGTAGAAAGAAAAAGAGGCTTACTAAATTTGCAAAAAGTTGATAGTGTCATGTGGAAATAATGTCATCTTGGTAAAATGAAAAAGTCTAGTTTTTCTAGCAAGTCATGCACTTCTAATGATATTCTTGAATTAGTGCATATGTATTTATGTGGTCAAATTGGAGTTGATAGTTATTATGGTCATAGATACTCTCTATTGTTTTTGGATAATTATTCAAGGACAATGACTGTAATGTTCAAGAAAGTGAAATCACATGCTTTTGATATTTTTAAATGGTACAAAGCAAGAATTGAAAAAGAAAATGGAAAACCATTGAAATGTTTAAGATTTGATAGAGGTGGTGAATTTATTTCTATTGAATTCAATAACATGTTTATTGAGAATGGTATCAAAAGAGAGTTTTTGGCACCAAGGACTCCACAACAAAATGGTATTGCTGAAAGGAGAAATAGATCTATCATGGATTGTGCAAGGACACTAATGACTAAGAAGGAGGTATCTCATATATTCTTGAGATAAGAAATCAATACTATTGTTTACATACTCAACCAAGTTCAATTGAAGAAAGGAACAAACATGACACCTTATGAGATATAGTATGGTCATACACTAAATGTAAGTTATTTCAAAATATTTGAAAGTAGATTTTATATTCATAAGAATGATAGGAATGGTAGACTTGATGTTAAAGGAGATGAAGAAATAATTGTAGGATATTCATCTAAAAGCAAGGCTTACAAATGTTTGAACAAGGATACTAACAAGATGATTAAAAGTGCAAATGTGAGATTTGATGACTTTACAGAGAAGAATCATCTAGAAAGGAAGAAGGAACCCGAAGATTATAACAAGGTTTTCTATGTCTATGATGATGCACTAGATACTCTACTCGAGTAAACACAAGCCTATCAATCATTATATAGTAGCACCTAATTCGCAAATAGTTGTACCCAAACAATAGATAGTTACAACTGAGAATCCAATAGTACACTCAAGTCTCAAAAAGATATACCCAAGAACCAAAGAATACAACTTGAGTAGGAAGGTGAACTCCCACCAAATGAAGAAAATGTTGAGAATCAGATAACTAAACATGTATTAGCTAAGTATGTGAGAAAGAACCATTTACTTGAACAAATAATTGGAGATAGAAATGTTGGATTAAAAAAAAGAAGAAAAATAATAGAAGTTACATTTCTACTAATTGACTTTAAGCCTATATTAGTTAAATCTACATTGGAATATTATTGTTGGATTAATGTTATGAATGAGGATATTGATCAAATTTAGAAGAACTCATGGACAATTTTACCAAAACCTATTGATAAGAATGTGATTGGAATAAAGTGGATTTTCAAAAATAAATTGAATGAGATTGGAGAAGTGGTAAGAAACAAGGCTAGATTAGTTTGCAAAGTTTATGCACAAGAAGAAGGAATTTACTATGGTGAGACATTTGCACCTATTGTGAGATTGAAAGGAGTAAGAACTCTATTGGCTTATGCTACATACAAGAAATTAAAGGTTTATCAAATGGATGTTAAATTTGCACTTTTGAATGAAATACTTGAAGAAGTCTACATTGAACAACTAGAAGGATTTGTTGAACCTAAAAAGGACATGGTCTACAAGTTGAAAAAAATACTATATAGACTAAAACAAGCCCCAAAAGCACAATATGAAAGGTTACACTCTTATCTGATTAAGATAGGAATTGCTAGAACAAGTGAAAATAGTAATCTATATTTGAAGCATGAAACACAAGATATGGTGTTGATTGATGAAATATTTGTTGATGATATAACATTTGGAGTAAATGATATGTTAAGTAATTCATTTGTTGATCAAATGAATACTAAATTTGAAACATTAATGTTTGGAGAGATAAAAGAAATTCATTGGTTTACAAGTCTCTCAAACACCAAAAGTTATCTATGTTACTCAATTTGAAGGAAATATTTAAAACATTTGAGATTGATGAGTCTAAACCAATTAGTATACCTATGATGACTAGAGTGAAATTGTCAAAGGAAGACACACTGGTGAGGTTAATCAAACACAATACAGATCTATGATTGGAAATTTATAGTATGTTGTACATAATAGAGTGGATATTTCCCTAGCTATTGGAATAGTTGCAAGGTTTTTATCTAATCCAAGGGAAACACATTTAACTACTATGAAAACTATATTTAGATATCTCAAAGGAACTAAAGGTTATGGCCTATGGTAAAAAAGAGGATGACTTTAATCTTAAACTCGACACAGATGTTGATTGGGATGAAAATATTGATGACAAAAAAATACAAGTGAAGGAACATTCTTTTTAAGATATAAGTTGATTAAATGGATAAGAAAGAAACAAAGTTTATTTCAAAATCTACTTTTGAAGTTAAATATGTTGCTACTGCAATCAATTTTCAAATATTGTATATATCAAACAATTGTTGGAAGAAATGCAAGAGGAAGTAACTAAACTTGTCACTATTTATTATGATAACACAAGTGCTATGAATATATCAAAAAATATGGTGTTGCATGCAAAGATAAATCACATATCTATCAAGGATCATTACTTGAGGGAGAAATTTCAAGAAAAGAAAGTGACGCTTGAGTATGTAAAGTCTAAGGAGAAAATTGTTGATATATTTGTGAAGCCATTGCCTAAGGATTCTTTTGATTATATATGAGGTAAATTGGGTGTCTTGCCCATATCCAAAATTCACTAGGAGGAGCTGCATGTTTCATCAATTCATGAATGAATTAAATATCTTATGGAGTTGATGTAGAAGTGTTCACACTTTAGGAGTATTTCTAAAGTTGTGAAGCAATTTGAGATGAATCTGATCAAATCTATACGTGCAAGGTACAAAGGTTATTGCAAGGTTTTATAAGCTTCACATTGAAATTTAAAATGACCTTTGGAATTGTTGTTAAAGGGGAGAAGAGTAACAAAAGGCACAGAATATACCTAAAAAGGAGGAGAGAAATGATGGAGAGTAACAAAGGAGAGAATATGTTGAATCAAATGAAGAAGGCTGAACTTGAATAAGAGATCATGATAAAAGGGGGAGTAATGTTGCAGAAGTTGAATTTTTTGTTGTTGTTGAAGATATAGACCAAGAATGAGTTTGAAGAACTAGAATTGCAAAGTTATGTTGTTGACAATACATACGTTTGATTATCTTATGTAATGTTTTATAATGTAAAATCTTATGTTATGTGTTTCCATCAATGCCAAAGGGGGGTATTGTTAGCCCCAACTAATATTGGAATTGATGACACTATCAATGTATGTTAAGAGTCATATCATTTGTTATATTGTCATTTATGTTAAAACCTTAATTGACTAGACATTATGCTAACTCGTGAAAGTACCATATCATTTGATTGATGAAGAGGATTTGAAAAAAATATGATGAAGTTAGAGTTGATATGTAAACATTAAAGAATGTAGCTTCAGTCTGACAATATTGTGGTCAACACATATATATATGTATATATGTGCAATAGTATGATGCACATGTTGTTATACATATATTCATATGTATTTGTTGTATGTGAACAATGCATAGTTGAAACTGATGATATATATATATATACATACATATATATATGTATATATAGATATATATGTATATATGTATATATACATATATATATATGTATATATATATATGTATATATACATATATATGTATATATATGTATATATACATATATATGTATATATATGTATATATATATATACATATATATCTATATATACATATATATATGTATGTATATATATATATATATATATGTATATATACATATATATGTATATATATATATATATTTGTTGTATGTGAACAATGCATAGTTGAAACTGATGATATATATATATATATATATCATCAGTTTCAACTATGCATTGTTCACATACAACAAATATATATATATATATATATATATATATACATATATATATATATATATATATAGAGAGAGAGAGAGAGAGACAGAGAGAGATCATTTAAGGAATGATCAAAACTTATTTTGCTTCCTTTGATATTTAGATCATTATTGATCTATCCTTTATATCAGGCCATAGATATTAATGTTTGGTAATACATTGGTTAAATATGTAAAAAATCGTGAATGATTACTTACCTCCAAATAGGTGTGAGGATGAATGTTCATGTCTCCATTCAGAGACGTGACTATTCATCCCCACACCCTTCCACTTGATATATATGCCAATCTACCTAAGTAAAAAAGGCATCAAAATCAATTAATGCAAGTGCATCAAAGGGTTGAAGGACATTTCAAGATCAAGCATATTGTATCTATATTATTTTTGTACTAACTTCTATAGATTCTAGAGAGAATCTATCCTTTATCAATAGTGATCATACCTACAATAAAATTGTGCATCAGTCTACCATCAAATTTGAAATCTAGTAAGAAACATTACATGGTATTAGAGCCTTGTTAAAGAGAGATCTCATTATAAGTTTAAGAGATCAAATTTTACAGTAAATTGCAATCCCTTTCTTTCTCTACAAGATGACAAACATGTTGATCTATTCAAACACCACCTTACAAGTGTTGACAACTTCAAATCCTAAAAACTTTGTATAATGATGTTATTAAAAGAAAAAAAATTGTAATCCTTTATAAGAGAAGATAAGGAAGAACCTAAAGATGATCTAGAGAAAACATTATGGATCGAGAATAATAAAAATGCCATTAAGATAAGCATGGATGTTATTCGAGATCATATAGTGCCTATTGTGGAAAAACATGCAACATATCACATGTTTAAAGCTCTTGAAAATACATTCATAATAAATAACACTAGAAAAAAACTTTATCTTGAAAGATAGATAAATAATATTAGCATGAATAAAGGAGAAACTATAAATGCCTTTTTCATAAGAATCATAGATTTGAGAGATCGATTATCTACAGTCAGTTATGAGATTGACAACCAAGAATTATCCCTAATAACATTAGGAGGACTTCCAAATTCTTAGGAATCCTTTGTACAAGGTATAAGTCCAAGATATAAAATTAAAAAACTAGATTGATTAAGATCTAATTGTCTTCAAGAAAAATTGAGATTAATGATTAAAGGAAAACATAAAACCTTAGATGAAGACGTTCAAGTTCTTAACACCAACTCTCATAAAAAGGGAAAGAAGAAGAACAACAAAAGGAAAAGAAACATTCATGGAAAAGTACAGTCAAAATAGAAGAAAGACTTGTCCAATCGATGTTTTAGATGTGATGAATATGGACATTATGCAATAAATTGTCCTAATCGATCTAAACATCAAACATCATTTGCCAAATTTGATAAATCAAATGAAGATCATGAATCCAAGAAATGTGTCTTCTATTCAACATTTTCTAGTCAAATATCAACCAAATCAAACTCTTGGATAGCTGACAATGGATCTTCAAGACACATCACTGAATATTAGGATAACCTAGAAAGCATGCAAATAGAAATAGATGAAGAAGTTACAACTGGTGATGATTCTACACATTTTGTAAAAGGAATTGAGACTTGCACCATCAAATTGAAATCTGGGAATTATATTCATCTTTTTGGAGTTTTTTATGTACCAAGTATTAAAAGGACTTTAATATCTATATATGCACTTGAAGATGATAGTTATAGAATTACATTCATGGAAGGTAAGGTACTAGCATGGCCTAAGAATTCAACCATAAAGAAGGCTCTAACAATAGGAGTATGGCTCTTGGACTATTATATGAGCTATGCACTAAGTCAAACTTTGTACTTATGCATGAGACTTTAGATTCAAATGAAATATGGCATAGAATATTAGGTCATATCAACTTTTGCGCCCTAACATTTATAGAGAAGTTAGTAACTAGAATACCCAAATTAATCCATTTTTACAATGAATCATGCAAAGGTTGTGCATTGGGGAAGAACACTAAAAAATTGTTTCCTCGTAGTTTGAGCAAAACTAAAGATGTTTTGGAACTAGTGTACTCTGACCTCTAACCTATGTGGACCCATGTCTTTACCATCCATAGGAGGGTTTCTATACTATGTGGTATTTTTGATGATTTTTCAAGAAAGACATGGATATACTTCTTTAAGTGCAAAGAATATGAAGAGATTCTTTCTAAGTTTAAAGAATTCAAAACAATCACTAAAAACCCCTCAGAAAAGAGAATTAAAGTTCTAAGAATAGATAATGGGAAAGAGTACACTTTTGAAATATTTAAAGAGTTCTGTAAAATTTTTAGGATTAAGAGGGAGTTCATAGTTCCCTACAACCTCAACAAAATGGAGTTGTTGAAAGGAAAAATAGAACTATTGTAGAGGTTGCTAGGGCTATGATTTTCAGTGATAACTTTAACAAACCCCTCCCAAAAAAATGCCTAAAATGCTAGTGAATCCAACATTTTGTGGGCAGGAAAATTTTAATGTCGAGGGAAATTTTTTTGTTCCATATAAGGAAATAAGATATTATATGTTGGAAATTTTTTTCTTGCCCTAGCAAAAATTATTTTAAATGTGGCAAATTAATATATATTTTTTGCTCATAGATAAATAAATGATGGCTATATTTTCCCTTGCCAAAAATGAATTAATAATATTAGAGGCGAATTACTTGTTTTGTAGGAAAATGAATAATAATGGTCTTGGCTATTCTTTAGTGGTAAACTAAAAAATTGTTTAATCTGAAAGTGAAATTTGCACATGTATTGGCTAGTGACTATACTGACTGCTGAGTAGTCACTTCAAGTTTCAACTTGTGTACTGTCTTAGGTGTATTATTATTATTATTAATGTTGTAACATCATTACATCAATGTCACTATTACCAAGTCAGCTACCGTCACTTTCGTATTGTTAGTAGTAAATACAATAGTTTTATTGATCATTGATTAATTAGAGATCAACAATAGAAGATGCATCTCAAGGCCACTTGCTTGAAAAGACCTGGAGTCACATGAAATTCTCTGGAATGGAGACACATGGAAAGGTTTGCATGGAAATCATTACTCAATGTTAGGCACTATCGACTATCTGACATTAATGCTAGTACATTTCAACATTTCACACACTTGAAAATTAATAGGAATACCAAAAAATAAGATATGAAAGATCACGAACACCAAAGAATTAAATGTAATTGGCATTAAATAGCCTCTTCAATTCCTCTTTCATTATCATTTCTCATATTCTTCAATCTAAATTCGGTTTGCAGTTGCACTTTGTAGAGTTTCTTGAATCTTAGTCATGGATAGCTAATTTTCCTAAAATGCACTACAATGGCCCTTCAAATGCCTTTTTTGGGCAGGATTCTTGACGATGTCCTTGCCATGGTTTGCAAGCCAGATGCCTAAAGTCCTTTTATCTGCCATGTTATATTCATGGTACTAGGCCATGAATTCTTGAGAAATGATAAGAGGTATCATGTGTCCACAGATATTATCTCCCACTTCCTCGCGTCTCCTTGACCTTGGAGGCACTCAAATAAACATGTTGATGCTTCTGCATAAATTTTTTAAGGAAATGTTTTTAGAAGATGATTTCAAAATTCTTGTATTGGCTGAGCAGGTATTAGGGCCAAGTATTGGCATCCCTTTTGCAAAAGTAGCAGACAATTTCTAGGAGGAAGGCATACAGTGCATTATACATAAGCACCCTTTCCTGCTCAACATGAACGAATGTCAATTGACTTGCCATAAGAAGTGGGTGTGGCTTAGAAGGGGTTTTCTAGGAAAGTGGTTGTTGTTGGATGATTTTAGCGAGATCAACTTCACATGGTTGGATGATTTTAGCGACATCATCTTCTCCAACTGATTCCTCATGGAGGGAGTTGAAGATCTTTCTAATTAAAGGCTTCAAGCCCTTGGCCTCTCAGCCCGTTGATGCTTCTAGCCTCCCTAGTTCCCTGGTTCCCAGTTCCCTATTTCCTAAATATTGTTTCCTTAACTAGTGCCCTTAGGGGGAAAAAATGTTTTTGAGATATCTGTATTTTTCTTTGGATTGGGCCTTGACCTTTTTTGTAAATTATGAAATAGTAAAACTAGGCTGATATAATCAGCTATTTTGAATATCTATGCTATGAATTAGTATTATGTACATTGTACATTCTAAAATATTATCAATGAAAATAATAGTTTTTGGCTTCTCAAATCATTGTTCTTGTTAGTCTACTACTTTGTTTTTAGCATCTCAATTCTCAATGCACTGTTGAAATGTTAGTTTTTGACTTTGTTAAAAATAATTAACTATTAATAGTTATAAAGTTAGAACTTAGAACTTAGAAACAAAAAAAAAGGTTTCAACAATCCCGATTTCTTTTATGGTTTCATATAATATATTTGATTAACGATTTATAGTAAAAAATTGTTCAATCAAAAACTATCCAATTAAAAGTTTTGTAATTTCTAAAACTATTTTTCTTTAATTTGATTAGTTAAAACAAATGGAGTGATAAGAGTAGATTTCAAGGAAAACTAAAGATTATACCCTTAACAAAGTTAACTATAATTTTGATAATTTATGTGTCAAATTTTTATTTCATACCTATCTTGTCACCTATTCCTCACCTTTTTCCATTGTGAAATCTTTTAAATGATGAAGAATAGTTTATAATTACATTTTAATTTTGAAAATAAATAATAAATATGAATAAAAATATAGCATTTGTAATAATATTTTTAAATTGTAATTATTTTATTTACATTAAACTATTGTCATTATTATTTCATATCTTGCACCAATTTTATTTTATAAAATTTAATATATCTTCATTGAATTTTTCATATCATCTTTACAATAAAAAGTTTATGATAGAAAAGAAGATCATTTCTATAATAGAGAAGAAAATCCTTTATTTATATTATATTAAAACTATTATAATAATAATTATAAATTATATTATATATAAAATATTTTATATAAATAATTAAATTAACATCATGATTTTGACATGCTCAAGCTTAAAAGTAAAATAATAATAATTTCTTTAACAATATTTATTTCAACATTTTTCTCTACATTAATTAATATGCTATGTAAATTCTTTTCAATGACCGCGGCTCTATTTCAGGCCAAATTTTATAAGATTGAAGATAAAATATATTTCTACCTAAAACCAAGACATGTGTACTCAAAGATTCTACCTAAAATCCCAACCATTGCATAAAAGAAAGATCGGTAGCCTGAGATGAATTTTAGGCTGATTTGGGGAATATTTTCTCATATGCTTGGATTCATCAAGAATCGTGACACGTGTTTGCTCATTGGAAGACTCAATTAATATTATTATTAATTATGTTTATAAACAATTATCAAAATTATCAATATATACTAATAATTTGTAGATAATTAAACTATATTACATATTAATTTTGAAACTAAATAATAAATATGAATACAAATATAACATTTGTAATTATATTTTAAATTTCAATTATATTTAAATTAAACTATTGTCATTATAATTTATTATTAGTACTTGATGGTAGGCTTAGGCCTAAGAGCTAAATATTTCATTTTCAATGTGATTCATTAATGTTAATTTTTTTTTTTTTTAATATAAGTGCATTGGTTTATATTTTTTATTTTAATAATATATTTTTTATAAATTATAATATTATTTTTCTCTTTCAATTAAAAATACTATTACTTATATTATATAATCATTTAAGATTTAATTGATTAAAAAAAATGGTGAGCAGAAAGCGAACAACGAAAACAACGAATAGCAGAATCTCGACAAAAAACCCTAAGCCCATCCATTCGAACAAAGCAATTAAAAACTCAGGGCTTCGCCAGTAGAATACAGCTTGGTCTGGCTCGGCTCCGTGTTTTCCCTCATGACCAAAGCAAGGAAGGAGTCCTTGGTGCTCATAATACAAAGACGATCCCCACTTCTAACATCTATTCACCTCTGGTAGAATGGCAATTGGAGAAGACAGAAATCTCGACAGGGAAATCATGTCCTATCCAAAACAAAATCTTATCCGTTACAAGTCTAGACAAGAAAATCAAAATGTTCAACTCTACAAAATATGTCAGGGCAAACCGCTTCTTGCCTTGCCGAGGGATTGAGGATCCACCCCTCCCTCATATTTCAACTTGGCAATCTTCGTTACCGCCCAACTCCTCTTTAGCCATGTCTCCACCTTACATTCTGCCACACCAAAGAGCAAAGGATAACCACCATCCTAACCCTAAGTTTTCCTCTCCTGTCCTTCAACCCACAACTGACCTTAACGACAGGGTTCTCATCATCAGTGATCAAATCAGTGAAGAACAATGGATGGAATGCCAAGAGGTAGGACTATTCGCCTATTGGAATGACCCTACTTCAGATTTACATAAATTGATTGACTGGCTTGATGATTACTATGGCACCCAAGTATGTATCTCTAAATTTTCTGATAATATGCTCTTCCTTAGCTGTTATGATGATTTAATTAAGAAAGATTTTATTAACAACCTTGAATGTATGTTCAAAGGTCATGCGGTTCATTTTTTTGACTAGATCCCTAACTATAATGAAAATAATCTAAATTTCGTAATACCTTCATGGTATGTTGTTTATTCATTACCCCCAGAATTTAAAAAATCAATACTTTAAAAAAAATGGGCAGATCTATAGGAAATCTAATAGGTGTGGATTTATCATATGAAACTAGTAATAATGTAAAACTTCTAATTAGTGGCAAGGTCAATGATTCTAAGACAAAATAGTTAAAAATTATCACAAAAAGATCTAAATACGATTTAGAGTTTACTAAATATGAAGGGAAAATCTTGGATATCATCAAATTAGATGATGAGAGATGTCAATCTTTCAACATGATGGAAGTAACAATGAATCTCAGTAAGACCCTTCCTTTACTTAGAAGAAGAAATTAGAAAATGCTCCAAGAAGATCAAACAAATGAGTAATGCTTTACAAGATTTGGATCAGACTGGCTTGATTCATCTCCCTTCAAGGAAAATCACAAGGCAAAGCAGAGGGCAAAGTGTCACAAAGACAGAGTAAAGAGTTTAAAATTTATAGAAGACAAATTCCCTTCTTCAAATAAGAATTTAATCAGCAACAAGGATGAATTCATCCAAGAGACTCCTATTAAGGGAAAAAATAGCAAAAGCAATCAGAATGTCAATTCTTTCAACAAGCCTAGGCTATTGAGCACCATTGTGGACAACCGGGGAAAAAAGAAGAAAAGAGGGTCAAACAAGAGTAAGAAATACAAAGATAGATCATTAGTGTCATCTTGGGGTCAAGAGCACTCTAAAAATAGGATAGATATGTCAGAGGACAATCCCATAGACCAAAAGAGGATTATAGACTCTGCCCATGAAAAGGGCCCAGAGTGCTTAAAAGGTAAAGATCCTAATCCAGTCCTGCAACAAACAAACTCCCTAAAGGATAATTAAGGAAGTCAAATAGAGGAGCTTGAAAATTTGATGCTATTCTCCACATGTGGGATAAGTAGCAATATAGAGTTGCATAAGGATCCATCATCTCCACAATCAAATTTGCATTGGTAAACAAATAATAAGGTAGAGTCCCATGGTAAATTTAAATTTTTTTGGCAAACTCTAGCAGTCACCAACAGTTCTCCATTCACTCCAGGCAATAGCCTTCACCAGGAAGACACAACCAACATATCAACAACTGAACCCCCAAGCAAGGAATTTCAAGAATTTTTTAACAAGGACTACTTTATAGAACCTTCAAATGCTGAACCAATTACAGAAGAAATAGAAAATCTAGAATCAGAACAACTTGCTGAGGAACTAGCCCAAGTATTTAGTCCTAACAATATTGAGGAATCCTCAATGATCTGGAAGGAAGAACTCATAAAGAGGGTTATCCAATTAGGAGGGGAAAACTACTCAAGTGAAGATCTTCGAAGAGATATATTAAAAATTCAAAGTGAAGATATAGCTTCAGCACTCTCTTATCAATCAGAGCTAGGTAAACAGAGTCTGTCAAAAGTTGAGCTAAAGGACCAGGAACAGTCTCAAACAGGAAAAAATGATAGTGTGAACATAGCAAAAGATAACCTGGATCAGCTAGGTATATACATGTCTCAAGAAGGACCAAAATCTCCAAACTGCGGCAAAGTAAAAGGAAAAAGAGGGAGGAAATATCTAAAGATACTTAGAGAAGCAGAGGGCCTCAGCAAGGAATAGCAAATGATTGACCAAATCTTCCATAATGGGAAGGGGAAGTGCCTTCTCGATCAGGTATGAAGATCACTACTTGGAATGCTAGGGGTCTTAACGCCCCTAGCAAAAAAAGGTTATTAAAAAATAATCTAAATGCTTTTAACTCTGATATTGTCCTAATTCAAGAATCTAAATTAAACTCTATATAAGTAGATAAGTTAAGTAGGATGCTTGGAGTATGGCGGTCCATGTTTCAGGAATCTTTAGGGGCATCGGGGGGATTGGGAATCCTCTGGGACCCAAGAAAGATTAGTTTCAGTACCCTCAATAGTTCTTATAATTGGATGAGCGGTAAGGTTCAAAGTTTAAAATCAAACCTCAATTTCATTATCATTAATGTGTATGATCCCATTAATAATACTGAGAAAAAACTAATCTAGGAAGAATTAGGTCAATTTTTGAATAGTTATGATAATGAATTTTTCCTATTAGGAGGAGACTTTAATACCATCCTTAACCTCAATGAAAAAACCGATGGTATTCAGATGCTATCGCAAGCATCTAAAACATTTAGAGAATGGTGTGCCATTCATAATCTAATTGACATTCCCACTAATAATGGCACTTACACTTGGAACAATAGAAGAAAAGACTTCGCCTACATAGCAGAGAAACTCAATAGATTTATGATTAAAGGGGAGCTAGATTCCATCAATCTTGACATTCAGTCCTCAATTTTACCCATAGCTGGATCAGATCATTTCTTGGTTAATTTTGAATTCATAGAGCCCCTTAAACCGGCCAGAAACCCATTCAAGTGTGAGAAAATGTGGTTCCTAGATCCAAATTTTCTCAGCAATGTAAGATCCTGGTGGGACCAAGAGAGCTTTGCAGGGTCTAAAATGTTTGTCTTTGTTAACAAATTAAAAATGCTTAAGGAGCATATCCTTAGGTGGAATAAAGAACATTTTAACAACATTTTCAGAGAAAATTTGGAAATAGAAAACCAACTTAAATATCTTAACTCGAAAGTAATTAGAAAAGGTATGGATAATAAGAGCTATCTCCTCGAAAAAGAACTGCTAGCCAAACAAGAAGATATTCTATCTAAAGAAGAGATATTTTGGAGACAAAAATCGAGAGAAAGATGGTTGGCATAAGGTGACCGTAATACTAAATTCTTTCATAACTCCACCATATATAATAGAGCAAAGAACAGAATCACAAGGGTCAAAGATCAACAAGGAATCTCAACAGAAAAACCAAGAGAAATTGTGAACATCTTTGTTAGTCATTTCAAAAATTTATTAAATAATCATAAAGGTTCAAATTACTCAGCGCAAACGAGTCTTTTGAAAGTCATTCCTAAAATTTTGGATCAACAAGATAACATTAATCTGATCAAACCTATAACCTTAGAAGAAGTCAAGAATGTGGTTGTCAATATGAACCCAGATAAATCCCCGAGTCCTGATGGATTCCAGGCATTCTTTTTCCAAAAATGCTAGGATATCATAGGTTTTGACCTTTGGAAAGCAATTGAGGCATCCAGAAATGGAGGCTCTCTCCTTGCTTAAATTAATTACTCCTTCATTACATTGATCCCTAAGAAGTCTGATCCTGATTCTCTAGGAGATTATAGACCAATCACTTTATGCAACACAGTCTATAAAATTTTCTCCAAGATTATAGCAAACAGACTCAAAAAGATTCACCCTAAGATTATTTTGAAAGAATAAACTGGTTTCATGCCGGGTAGATCCGTTCTAGATGGTATCATCACTATTCAAGAAACTATTCACTCTACAAGGCTCAATAAGGAAGCATGTATGCTCATGAAACTAGATATTTAGAAAGCATATGATATGGTAGACTTGAGGTTTCTATGTAAAACATTAGAAGCCTTTTGGTTCTCACACCAGTGGATTAATCTAATATTCAAATTTATTTCAACTCCTAAAATTTTGGTGCTCATCAACAGAACTCTGGAAGGTTTTTTTGATATATCTAGAGGAATTAGACAAGGGGACCCTCTATCCCCCTCACTGTTCATTATTATGGCAGAAGCATTTGGAAGAGCGGTTTAGGACACATACAACAATCAACAGATCTTAGGCATCATAGTCTCTAAAAATTTACCTAATATAACTCACCAACAGTTTGTTGATGACACTATTCTACCCGAGAAAAGTACAATTGCAAAAGCTCGATCTCTTAAAAGCATAATTAACCTATATATGGAAGCCTCGGGACAGAAGGTCAACAATCTCAAATCCAAAATTTTCTTTATAAATACCAAGATAGAAATTGAGGAACAAATTTGTAGGTTCATGGGTTTTAAAAAAGGAACCTTCCCCTGCAAATATCTAGGTATAATCTTAGAGAAAGGTACTAAGTCGGGCAAGGTTTGGGATGATACTCTAGGGAAGTTAGATTCCAAGTTAGGTTCGTGGAAGGACAGATGACTAACTAAGGTAGGCAAATGTACTAAAATTAGTGTAGTACTATCAGCCATTCCTACCTATCCACTTTCTTGTCTCCCTCTTTCTAAGCAGAATCTTAAGAAATTTGAAACTAAGATGAGAAATTTTCTATGGAACAATAAGGATGGAGATAACAAGTGGGCTCTCATCAAGTGGAAGCATATCAGTAAACCTAAAGAATTAGGGGGATTAGGGGTCAAGAATCTTCAATGGCAAAATGAAGCCTTAGGAGCGAAACTTATTTGGCATCTCTACAATGAATATAATCATAAATGGGCAAAGATACTCTATAATAAATATCTCATCGCAGAGGATCAGCTTTCAATTTTCAGAATTATTTCTCCTCCCAAAGGATCAGAATGTTGGAACTTCATGATCAAATGTCATAGTCTGATTTGTAAATTTCTAACCTGGGATGTAGGCTTGGGTGATAAAGCCCTATTTTGGGAGGATTCTTGGGATGGTAATCCACCTCTCTCTCTCCATTTTGATAACCCAATCCTCATAAACAAATTAATGAACCTTTGGGGCAATAAGGCTAAAGATTACAAGATTCGATCAGATAGAGAAGGTTCACCAAAATGGTCTTGGAAATCGCTCAAAGGTCTAGGTTTTGAAAAAGAGATAATTGAAAGCTTTGATAAGCTGTTGGATGGTAGAAAAATTAAACAAACTAACAGGGAGGATACTCTAATTTGGGCGGCTTCCAATGATGGGCGATATTCGATCAGCAATGGCTATAGGGCTATTGTCAAAGCTCAGCAAATAGAGTTTGTGGATATCCCATCACAACTATGTTGGGATTCCTCTTGACTCCCAAAAGTTGGCTTCTTTCTTTAGCTAGCTATTCAAAAGAGGATCCTAAATATGGATAGACTATACATCCTTGGCTTTCAGGGTCCCTCTAGGTGTACCCTATGCCATTGCAATATTGAAAATGCTGATCATCTTTTGTTTAACTATTCCTATTCTTAAAGTTGTTGGGAATGGCTCAGGTGGATGCTAGGCTGGTCTACACCTTTTCCAAAATCATTGGCTGAGCTTCTTTTTGGCTAGCCTAAAAAAATAGTAAAGGGTGTCTATAGTAAGCTGTGGAACATCTCCCCTTCTATCATTATTTGGGAAATCAAGAAAGAAAGGAATCGACGTATATTCTAGATCTTGGAACTTGAACTGGCAGAGCTCTTGGTCAAAATTGAAGCTAGTATTGTAGAACTGGTCAACTCCCACTTAAGTAAAATAAGGTTAGAAGAAGGTTCTTTTTCAAACTGGGATGGCCTTATAAAGAAACGTTGGTCTAACCTAATTAACCCTCCTCTTATCTATATGAAGAAAAATATAGAGGCTAGGAAAATCTGCAAATGAGAGCCACCGCCAATTGGATGGGTCAAATTGAATTTTGATGGAGCCGCGCGTGGTAACCTGGGTGTAGATGGTATTGGCTATATCATAAAAAATGAGGCAGGATCTTGGATAGCTAAAAAAATAGTGTCTATCCAACCTACCTCAAATAACATAGCAGAACTAGAGGCCCTTCATCGAGGGATTTAGTTATGCCTTAAGCTTAATTTATCCAAAGTTATCATTGAAGGAAACTTTCAAATTATCCTAAACACTATTAGAAAAAGATCCACCCCCAACTGGGTCCTAAATTCACATTTAGAAGAAATTCTCTCCCTTTTGGACAAGCTGGAAGAGTATAGGATCTATCATATATTCAGGGAAGGTAATACACTGGCAGATAAACTAGCAAATTTAGGAGTAGATAGAGTCAACTCTCTCCTTGTTAATAATAACTCTCTAACTCATTCTAATATTTGACTAACCTGAGTATATCCTTTTAGTCTGTATAGTTTAATTATATCGTCCAAGCAGGACATAGTTTTCTTCTTATTTAGTGACTTCACTAAAAAAGAAGTTCTATCATCTTCGTCCTTTAATAATAATCTCTCGATAGATCTTTATGAGGTGTTTTGAGTGTGTGAAGTATATAGTCTATAGGTTTTAGGTACTTTCCTCATCATTATCTCATAATCCACAGTTTGTAGAAAGATTGCAATCTTGATTAATGATTTCCCTCTTAGATGATATTTTGCACCTTAAGTACTTAGCTTAGGCCAGCTTTGGAAATTTCATTTAGGTATCCCCCAAGTTTGTGTCTAGAAGTTTCCCCTTGATATCTATAAGAGAACTCATCTAAGATATCCATCCCAAATTTATTGATTTAAACATGGAATTCAACATTTATCTGTTCCACACCTATGAAAGTCAAACTATGGCATTTTGTGAGTCAGTGAAATCAGAAAGGTGGAATCATATTTTATATCCGGTGGATGACATGATGCATTTTTCTATCTACAGAGCACTAGGAGAGGGAGTGTTTGACTATCAATATACCTAGAGGACCAATAGTGACATTATTGGGTCCTTTATCGGATGTTTGGTAAGAGCTAAAGTAGAGGCAAATGACATTGTCAGGCTCTGTCATGACTTATTTGTCCCGTCATGGAGAAAGGGTCTGGAAGAAGCCGTGTTTAGCATTGATGAAAAATGGAGGATTCCCCTCTCAAAAAGGTATATGAATCTTCCTGTAGGGTATCCAAACTTAATTACCGCTCCTCTCCGTCAGTCCTTGATCATCCGGGATAACCTAGCCTTCTATAGAGAATGGCCCAAAATGGAGGCCAGTCTGCATTTTCTCCTTCGATGGTGAGGGATTATTATAGAAGAAAACAAAGAATGGCTCCTTGACTATCTTTATCGATTCAACGCCTATATCAAGCCGAGGGTGTCTTTTGACAATCTGGATGATCTCGTATTCAGTACCCCAAATGCAGAGAAATCAAGCAGGGTGAAGCATGACTATGTGTTTCCTCCCAATTTTCGGGTGGAGCATCCAGATGACATGGCGGATGTAATTAATGTTTTTTGGAAGGAAGGAAAGGACCCGGTTAGTTAGATTCCAACTTTTTTGGTTAAATTTAGCCCTATAGATATCTTTAGCATGTAGTATGGCAATGATTTTGTTACTACGCTTAATATAGCTAAGATGAATGTCCTTCAATTTTTAGCAAAAATGTTTAGTCTATAAATCGGTGTGTTACATATAAATGTGGGTCTGTAAATAGGTGATAAGTTCTTTATTGTAAATGGTGTGATAATACATTATGAAATATGATATAAGGATAATTAGATGAAGTTCTGCGTATTTATTAATCTTGAATGCTTTTAGGATCCTATCTAATTTGAGATGGATTTAATTCCTTACTTGTGATTCAAGTTAATATAGGGCAGTGCGAGACCCAATGTTCTCTATTTTAATTTAGTTAATAACTTTCTCAGCTATATATACGATATTGCTAAGGTATGAATAATCCATGAAATTCTCAAAAATTAAACACTCAGCTTTTATAAATGCTTAATATCAGCTTTAGATTTAGCTATAGTTCGTGACAATTCTTATGAGGATATCATGAATCAAATGGTGATTTGAATTTAGAGATTACATAGATTTGGTACTTGGTAATCATTTAGCTTTCTTGGAATTGCTTATCGATCTCCATCCTTAGGAAACTCTTCAAATTTTGCATTCTAGGTGTAGTATCATTGCTTGGGATACTAAGTAATTCCGAATTAAGTAGTAAACCTGCAATGTGGATCAGACTCTGTTTCCCAAAATAAGATTAATTTTTTAAAAATAAACCGGCTGGATTTGCCACTGGTTCAAACTCCATTAATGATTGGTAGGCATGTAGCCTCTTTTTATGGGCTCTTTAAATCTATTAATTAATTAATCCTTTAAATAAACCTCCTCTATCAGTTATAGTTGGGCGATCTCTTAGAAAAGACTCTTCTTCGCTATAGTTGGTTAAGTCAAGTTTTTTATTATAAGTTTAGTAATGATTTTTAGTAAAGCTATCATGGATCGGGACTCCTTTTTTTTCTTTATATATGATGTGGAATTTTGGCTCATATTGTTGATGACTATGAATACATTTAGATTATTTCATAGTGGTCAGCTACTAGAGTTACCCGCTATTCCTTTCCGTGTAGATTAGTTCGTTGCCTTTCTCTCTCTTCTTTCCTTCTTAAACTAATTTTAGTTAGTGTTCATGATTAGCTCTTTATCTTGATAGGTTTCTATGTGTTTTTCTCTTTTTCTCATAAACGACTAACCCTTTGATCGAATATCTAGCATAAAAAATGGTTGGATGCAGGAAGAAAAATTGTGAGATTATAATCAATCCCTTGTTTGCTACCCTAGCATCACTCAGCAGAGATTATGGATTTCTTAAGTTGTAAATTATTAGGGGTATCCCCCAGATTACATGTAATAATTAGGTAAACAATTCCACTGGGGTATGCCCCTTTTAAAGTTGTAATAATATAGGACATTTTGTCTCGGGCAAGACTGGAGGTTTTCTTCTCTATTCTTTCCTACCAGTGCCTGTTTGAATAGAGATATGTTCTGTAATTTTTTTTAAATTAATAATATAGATCAAGGTCTTGGCCGTTTACTGATCATTAAAAAAAAAAAAAAATCATTTAAGATTTATTATTATTATAAAAATATTATTATTTTTATATTATAATTATTTATTATATCATAGAACATATAATATAATTATCTATAATAAAATATAATATAATTATAACCATATGATATATATGTAATAGAACATATATATCAATGATTATATTTATGAATAAAATTTAAATTTAAATTAACATCATTACCGAAAAATATAATTATATAACATTTTTATTAATTAAAATATTTTATATATTATAATAAATTTATTAAATTTAAATTAGATTTATATAAAAACTAAAGGCAAGTACTAATGGCACTTGTTTCATATCTTGCACCAATTTTAATTTATGAAATTTAATATATCTTCGTTGAATTTTTCATATAATCTTTACAATAAAAAGTTTATGATAGAAAAGAAAATCATTTCTATAATAGAAAAGAAAACCTCCTTTATTTATATTATATTATAACTATTATAATAAATATTATAAATTATATTTTTTATATATAATTTTTTTTATATAAATAATTAAATTAACTCAAAATTGGGAGACGTGTACTCCAACACTTTATTCAAAATCTTGATGGTTGACTAAAAGAAAGATCGACAACCCGAGATGAATTTTGGGCTGATTTGGGGAATGTTTTCCCATGTGCCTAGATTCATCTGAAATTGTGACATGTGTCCAATCATTGCAAAGCTTAATTAAGTGTCAAGACTCGATTAATTTATTAATAATTATATTTAATCTTTTAAAAAAATTATTACTTAATCCCAACATGGTGATTCCATGATTGTTAAGTAAAAGGTAGATCAACACCAATGGGAACACCTGGGATGAATTTCGGGTAAAATTTGGGTCTGTTATCATTGTTGTCAAGAAACATCCAAAATCATGACATGTGTCCTTGACAAGTGTCATGATTGACATGTGTCATGATTTTGGATGACTCTTGACAATAGCAATAGCATTTCACAAATTGACCCAAAAATCATATTGATAATTAAGTTCAATTTTTATTAATTTATTTATTTAAAATGAAAAATTTTATTCAAATGTATATTAATGTAATAATTTTTTACTTTTTTATTATTGTTATGTACATTACTAAATTATTGAGTCTTGACTCTTTATGTCATTTACATGTACATTGTACATACTATTAGTAAAGTACCAAAAACCATTAATTACTTAATACTTTCATTTTAACTTTTAACTATTAACCCTCTATATTTTTAGAGTATGAAGTTGAAAGTTCTCCAAGTTGAGTCAAATACAATAGGGTTTTCAAATTTCAAATTTTCAAAGACCAGTAGAATTCAATTTTGTGTTCTAAAGACTAAAAGTGTAAAACTTGAGTATCAAAAAACAACACAATTATCCAATCTCAATTCTGGGTATTTAATTTTTCTTAAACTTTTTTCATTGCAATTTACAAGAATAGAAATCTTGATTTTAATTGTCTTAGGTTTACACTTTACAATTATTTTAAATAGGGCTTGAAGAAGAATTTTGTGTAATAACTAGTAGTAGGCATGGGAAAAACAAAGTCAAAAACCTCCTGTACAAGTGCAAGCATAAAGGAAAAGAAACAAATTATAGAACTTAGGCAAGTGCTACAAACCCCAGGTTTCACCGATGAATGTCATGATATTTTTTATCTTGTTATCCATGGAGATTTTGGAATCATGGGAATTAGACATTCATTGTTTAATAAGTGGAAAGATTCATTGAAGGGGAGAAATTATTACAAATATAACAATAGTATTCATGCGCATACAAATAAACTAGCTGCTCTAGTTATTGGATTAGCAAACCTTATTGTACCCAAAGTATTCCCTTTCCCTAAAATTATAATTCTATGCAATCATAATTATGATGAAAATAGAGAGGCAATTGTAAACCAAAACACTCAGGAAGAAATTTTATCCATAACTGAGAGTGTATTTTTCATGCTGTTAGACCTAGGACTAGGGTTTAAACTAGAAAGCTTTAACAATTGCATTGACTTGGATAAACTAACACAGGCTTATGACAAGCTAGAAAGAATTTTTTAAAATTTATTTATTAAGGGTTTAATAAACTCGGAGTCGTCTACTAGTGTTACACTGGACATAGACCATAAGCCTCCTTATCAATATGATATTTTTGTGCCATGGGTTTAGAATACTATTTCTTTGTTATCATTTTGTCTAGGATTATATAGTAACAAGGAAGTGGGGGCTAGTGTTCTTGAAATGATTTATAACATCCATTGTCAAGGTCAGTTAGTTGAGAAGGTAAATGTAAGATATAATTTTGTTCAACACATTGTTGAATCTATGCAACAAAAATTACAAATGATTAAACAAAGTACAACTACAAGAAAGACGAAGACATTTAGGTTCACAATTTACTTGTGCTACCTTCTTTTAGCAAAGCATTGCCCAATATTTGAGATAGAGAACAACAAGCTTGATAATGAGGTCTATAAGTTTGATGAGAAAACTAGAAGAAATTAGAGACTCCAAATCCATTATATGAGTGGACACATAAGATGAGGGTGACTAATACAAACAAAAATTACAACCATTTTGTAGACTTCTTTTTGGCACCTATTTACCAAAAAATCATAGGCACTTTGATGCCTAGATTGCTTGTGTCTTGTAAAGATTGCATTCAACTAGGAAGTTAGATTCAATTGGCTAACTGGTTCTTCATGGAAGAGTACATTGTTTTAAGGTTTTGCGGTTCAATGGTTGAACCCTGCAAACTTCCAATGCATGTTATAGAAAGGGTTTTTGCACTAGAATATGTACGATAGATGGAGAGCATAGATGAACTTTTCAGTGGACGAAAAAAGAAAATGATATTTCCTTCCTTGCCTTTTGCAATTTGGGGCCTTACATTTGAGAGAAAGGCTTTCAAAGTCGCAAAAGAATTGGTAACTTTTTTTGGCTTTGATTTTGTCAGTCACTGGAATTATGATCCACTGAACATAATAAAAATGAGACTTATTGCCAATGGAAACTTTGTGAGAAAATATCAACATCAAGAGATGCCATTGATAGAAAAGTTAAAAAACAAGGATTCATGGGATGAGGTTAAGAAAGAGATGGAGAGACATGTAATAGAGAATAATATTTCAATGCAAGAATTGTCATCCCAAATTCTGACATTGCATAAATTAGATCCTCTAACATACTTAAATTTCTATGAGAAAGTATTTGAACCTTCTAAGAGCTCTATGTCGAAAGCAATTAAAGAGGCATGTGCATCTTCTTTGTGATGTCAAACCAAGATGATTAATTTTTGGAAAATGAGGCAAAATTTGGGTGAACCAAGGACATCAATTGGTTTTGATGAAATTGAGGAGGATGAACTTTTCAGCGATTATTGGAATAACGAGCATTCAACTGCGCTATATCATTTTGGTAGTGACAGTGATAATGAAAGACAAAAGGACCTCGATTCTAATGTTGACATTCAAGGTATTCAGGATTTTGTGTCAACCAAGGGCAAAGATACTGTTAAACATCAAATAAGTGATTCTATTAAACAAACGTATAGTAAAGGGGCAACTATGATACAAAAAATGGGTTATGCAGGTATAGGGCCCATTGGTGCAAGTGGTGAAGGGATTTGGAATCTAGTTTTAGTACTAGACTCACCCAAAAGAAGATGTAATCCAATCATTGGACTCTCTAAGATTGAAGATGATTCATCTAGAAAGGGGAAAAAACATTATACTTCTTCTTCTAAAGGTCATCCCAACACATTATTTGTTAAATCTTCAAATCCAATTGTAGTTGATCCCACTGGCACTGGCACTAGCACTAGCATGGATGAACCTTGTGCAAAAAGCAAAAAGTTATGACAATTACACTGCTAGCAATGTCAATGGTTACTTCCCCAATGTATGCACCAGTAGCTTCTGTACAAAACCCAAAAAATAGTCCTAAAACACCAGGATTTGGAATGGGCCATCTTCAATCTATTGGCAATTCTCAAAATACAATTGTAGGTGAAGTAAGTTTAACTAGAGTTGGAGGAGCATACAATGATACAACTAATAATTTACCTTTCAAACACTCAATTGTGTCAACAAACCCATATTTTAGTTTGAACAAGTTTGCATCAAAGTTTGAACAAACAAGCAAAAGAAATAGGCAAATTATGAAGACTTTGAAAAGTGATGCAGTTGTTGAATGTTAGGGATCTACTAATAGAATATTTCCAACATATGATCCAAACAATGAAATGATGAACTTCATGGCTATTATGCCCCTAGGTAGAGATAATAATCCACCAGAAAATCTAATAAATCATAATGATATACAAGTTACCAGTCTTCAAATGGATTTGTCAAAAGTGAAAATTTTTGACAAAATCAATATATCAAAAGAGAGCAACAAAATGGTCTACTCTACACTTATAAAAGTAGAGAGGGAAAACAAAAGGCTTAAAAAGAAAGTAGAAGAATTACAGGCAACCTTGATAATGTGAAGGCTAAGGAGAAAATAGTAGACAATAGGTTCAAAGAATTACAAAACAAGATAAAGAATTTTTCTCCTATAGAGGCAATTGTCTAGCAAGAAAAGATGAATGAACAAATGCAAAATTTGACTAAAGAAATGGATGAGTGCCAAAAAAGACTTTAGAATTAAAAATCCTCTATTGCACAATTGTTCAAGTCTTTAGAGAGTAGTGCATAGGTCAACAATAAATTGAAAAGTGATTTGGACTCTATTGTCAAGGAAAATAATAATGTGAAGATTGAATTGGAGAATGAAAAGAAAAAAGAGGAGACTAGGGCAAGGATAATTTATAATTTGCAAAAGAAATTGGGGAATGAGAAGAAAAAAGAGGAGTCCAGTGCAAACACAATCCACAATTTGAATTTAGCAATTGGAGAATATGAAAAAAAAAGAGGAGTCAACTGCAAAAACAATCCTTGATTTGAAGAAGGAATTGGAGAATACAAATAAAATGGAGTCTAGTGCTACTACAAGTACTAACACTATCCACCATATGAGGAGTGAATTGGAGAATGCAAAGAAAAAAGAGGAGTCAGCTGCAAAGAGAATCCTCAATTTGAGAAAGGAATTGGAGAATGTGAAGAAAGAGGAGTCTACTCAAAGACTCCATGATTTGAAGAAGGAATTGGACAATGTGAAGAAAAAGGAGGAGTCCACTGCAAAGACAATCCATGATTTGAAAAGGGAACTCGAGGATGAGAAGAAAAAAGAAGTAACTACTACAAGTACAATCCAAGATTTGAAAAAGAAATTGGAGGATGAGAGGAAGAGAGCAACTAATTGGCAAGGACAACTAGAAGAAATATAGAAAAAGACAAAGAATGTAATTGCACAAAATAGAATGACCTCTTCCAAAGACCATCATGTGAAGGATATTATAATAAACATGATTAAGCTTATCAAACAAGAAAATTGGGACAAAATAATGAAGAACAGTGATAGTTTGTTTGAACAGCTTGCTTTAAATAGCAATCTCAGACTTGTCTTTGAAAATGTAAAAAATGATGTTCAAGGTAAAAGATAAATCTTCACCAATTCCTTTAAAAAAACTTGCTGACCAAATTTTGAGTAAAGTACATAGATCCATTGATAGGGATTTGACAAACCATGGAATAAACAACCACTTGGATGCCTCTGTAATGACCATTGATGTCTATCACAATTGTGAACAAGTAATGAAAATAGTTGAAGCTCTCAAATCTGCTTCCAAAGACTTGATGAAGATGAATCACATCATACTAAACTTGCTAAATGTTGGATTACCAAATCTAGCTAACTCAAACAATAGATTCATTGGAAAAGAAGATTACATGAAAATTTTGTAGGACAACATGAATTTTGATTTAGGCAACTTGCCTGAGGAAACCACTCCAGAAAGAATTACAAGTTGCATCAAATCACTGTCAACAATGAATGAAGTTATAGATAAATTCCTTGATTCATGTAAAAATATCTCTCAAAAGTATTCATTTTTGACAAGGTTACAACTATTTAGCCACAACCTCAAACAAATGGAGCTTCCAAATGATGCAAAATGGAGCACCCTAAATAAATTCATTGAAGCTGGTTCATCTTCTCAAACTATCACTATTTCTATCAGTGGCAGTCATAACTGATAGCACTAAGAAGTAACAACTTAGTAAGTGATAGTACTATAATCATTTTGTTACTTGTTGCTCTTTAATTTTAAATTTTGGATTTACTTTCAACTTTGTTTAATGTCGATTGTTACATGAATCAAGAGCTAGCATATCAGGATAGTTGGGTAGCCAGGCACTGGCATACTATTACTACATAGAAGAAATGGAAAAAAAAATTCCTACTACTTAAAAAAATTGTACAATTGACAATGTGACAAATTGGCAATGTGATTATATACCAAAGTAATAAGAATAGGAATCAGATCGAAATCAACAAGCTCAAATCGAATAGTTAATCGGCCATGAATTGGAATCAAATCAGGCACGAATTGGAAAATTTTTAAAACCCTTGAACTTTAGTGAGTAACTTATTTCATAAACCCTTTATGACTAATTCCCAAAAAATCATTTGGCTTGAATCAAATCGTCAAATCATGTGAATCGTCATGATTCTTGAAACTATGTTATATACACGTAATGTATTATGTAGTAATAATCTGATTATATATATAATTACAAACTAACCTATAGCTATTGTTGCTCCCTTGTATCTGCAAAAGGGAATTCAAGGTCAATAGTCATTTCAATTTGACATTGAGTCATTTCCAAATGGTTGTAATTTTTTCTAATTGTTAAATGTATTATGTTTCAGGATGATTTATAATTATAATTTATAATTTTATTTTTTAAATAGAGCTTATTCTATTAAATGCATTAAATATTACAATTTCTTAAAGAAACTAGAATCAATGAAAATCTCAACATCTAAGTTTGTAACATCAACATGTTCAAACAAAAAAATTAAGCATCTATAAAAGGCAGTGAATGAAAGCTATAAATTGACTTCTACAAACATAATTAATTAGTAGATAGAGTCTTAGATCAGAGCTACTAATACTAACCTACTACTTGACTCGCGCATAAGTTAGAACTTGAGGTTGAGAAGTTGCTATAGTTGCCAATTCGCCTAGACCAGCTCAGCATCACTATCATTAGAATCCTCCTCATTTATTCCATAGAACATCTCATTGTTCATTGTGTTTTCTTTAGATTCACTATCAACATATATATGCATGCCAAAGTCAATATCATCTTCATTGCTTCCAATATTAGGACATAAATCATTGCCACTACCACCACCACTGCCACTTGGGTCTAAAATGTTGGTAATCCATCTTCTTTGACATTGGTTTCACCAAATGCTAAGTGCTCTATCATAGGGGAAATTATTATCTCATACCTAGAATTATAGAGCCTCAAAAAATTATCCAAATTTTTGTCTAATTTGTTTCTAACCTTTGACTTTAAGAAGCCCAAAGTACTAAAAACTCTCTCATCCTCCACTGAACCCAATATCATTGTCAAACATAAATTGGTAAGCTTGAAATATTTTGGTATTGGCTCTCTTAACTAATTGCTCTCACCAAGATTTTTCCAAAGCTTTATTACTGCTCCCTCTTCATTTGGGTTCTCCATAAGATCATATTGTTTTCTCATTATGTTTGCAAAAGAATATGATTGATCTCTCAATTGAGATTCATCTAAAATTCCATTTATAGTTACTCCATTGATTACTTTAGGTTTGCAAAAATGCTGAATTAAAGTTGTCATCCTTCTTCGAAAATCAGTCAAATAGTTTAGAGACCAATATTGTGGAAAAATAATTGACATTGCTTCAAGTAGTTCCTCTAGGGGAAATTTGAAACTAATTTCTGATGAAAGATTGTAGCAAACTTAGTTGATAGAGTCAAGCATAGAGTCTTTGATCTTCTTGAAGTCTTCACTCATAACACATGAAAGTACCTTCTCAATTCTAATTCAACTTCGCTTCCTACTTCATTGGGGTTGGAGTCAAAGTTAACATGAGCATAGTACTGCATTGGTATGTCAACTCCATATACCCTGGCATAAACCTCATTGTTTGCACCAATATGTAAAAATTTCCTAGGATTGTTCAAATCTATGATTTCTATCCTCTTTGCAAACTTTGATTCATCTAATGGTAGTAATAGATATAGAGTATCTAGGCTATTACATGTTATTTTATGCAGCTTATTATATTCTACAATGTACATAGCTCTTTCTTGGACCTTTTCTATAATATTTCTCATGTCCTGTAGCATGGGGAGAATAGCTGCTAAAGTTAAGAGTATCTTAACATTAGTTAGACTTGAATATGGCCAAGGGAATCTATCTTGCACAAAGTGGATTAGTCCAAGAAATGAAGGATATTCAGAGATTACTTGATGCATTGGTCCATTCAAAGAGATCCATTTGGTATCATTGTCTTTAAGAAGCTTCCTCCCATCAATAAGTCCTTGAGCAAAGTGTTGAAATTCTCAGACTTGTTTTGGACTTCAACAAAAGTATTGGTAAATCTCTTTGATTAGAGATTCCACTTTACTTACACAACCAAAATTTTTGACAATTTCAAAAGCTAGATTCATTTGATGGGCCATGCAATGAATGGGAATTGCATAGGGTGTCAAATCATTCTTGATCTTTTTGCAAAGACTGCCTTTATGACCTTGCATAAGCAAAGCTCCATTTTCTCCAACACACACCAAATTTTTGGCAATCTCCATTTTATCCAAACCTTCACATTCAATTAGAGTACTCTTTAATAAATTATATAAATTTTTAGTTGTCACACTACAATTCAATTTAGCAATAGATAGTAGAAAGGGTTGATGACAAAGATTGTTTACAGTATAAACATGCATGCACACCTAGGAAGTATTATCAATTGTTGTAACCTCATTTAGAGATGGTGCAATAAAATTTGAGTGTTTTATTTTTACCTTCATATCTTCTTTTTCAACCTATGCAAGACATCTAGCCCATTCCCACCCATTGTTTAATGACTAGTGACTGTTTGGATAGTTTCAAATTATGAAAAAATGCAATAAGGTACTAATTGAAGGGTAGTCTATCATAAGATGTGCTCTACTCAAAATATAAATGACCACACTTAATTGAACTACTTTTCCTATATTTTTTACTTCCATTACTTTTTCAATGAAATCTTCGATGGAACCTTTTACTGTAGAATGCTTCTCTTGTATTTTCTAGTGTAACTCATATATTTTTGCATTCCTAATATGTAGATAGTTATCCTTTGTTTTCCAAGTTAGCATGGGATTTTCAACTCCATTTATAGTTTCCTTTTTGTAAACTTTACCAACATGCTTTTCTATGGTATCAAGTTTAAGCTATAAACTCTTCTCCTTCTTTTTTATTGCTATGCAAATTTTATATATAAATTTTACAAGAGGCTCACCATCAATTGGATTGTGCACTGGTTCAATGGACCAGTACTTTTCCACCCATTCTAACTAAAAATTCCTTTTGGACAGATCCAGCAAGATCGATCTATTCCAATTTTCTTTTCCCCTTTTGTGCATGAACATGATTTATGAAATCACTTTTGGTTTTCTCACCCAACTGGTCTGAGACTAACTCCAACTCTATAATATCAGTTTCTGACTCCCTACTTAGGGGAAGTGCCTTCAAATCATGTTCAAGTTCATTCTAAATTGAGATATCAAGTTCAGCAACTTGAACTTTAATACAATTCGAGTCTCCAACTTGTGATGAATCTCCTTTTTCGATAAGCACTGAAGATCTAACTTGTGAATCTTGTAGGTTGCCAACATTTCCACCACCAAAGTATGCCACTATGCTTCTACATTTTGGTAACAATGGCCTCTCTTGGCTTTTAGGGATCCTACCAGAACCCCTATTACCCCTCTTGTTTGACATTGCAAACCGATAAAGCTTGCAAAAAAAAATCAACTTAGTTGTTGAACAAAAGACTTAAATAGTGACAACTCAAAGACTGTGGCCAGTGATAGTAGACTACTTAGACTATATATAATAACAATAATATGATTCATTCCCTAAAAAATGGTACTACTGCTATGGTACTACAATCTACAGTACTACCCAATATAATTTGCAAACCTATAGGCTATCTTAGCATGTGAGATGTCTAGTCACCAGTGGACATTGGATAGTAAAACTAAAAAATAACCTGTACCACTATACCAGTATGGTAGTACCATTATCAACATAAAAAAATTAAAAATCACTTGCTTTTTACGAAAACCAAGATCCATGAGTCAATGGGAAATGCACTTAGCACTCTGAAACTTTGGCGACAATAAGAAATGCCAGTCTCTAGTGTAGAAAATAGTGAATTGTGTAGAATAATAATATCTTATAGTCCAATCTAGGTTGGAAAATTACATAGGATTAACAAGTGATGATGTCAAATGTAGGCGAAGTGCACCTTCCTATGTAAGCCCATAGTAGGAAATAGTTGGCTGAACAAGGCTGGTGGTCGACACATGTTGGGAAACTAGTAGGTGATGCCCAACCGAAGGAAAAATTATTTGGTTGTAGTAATGGTGAAATAATGTGGGCTAATAAGAAAAAAACATGCAAAAGCTAACAAAATGTTTAAAATAAATGTATCCAAAATGTATATTGCATTGGTTGGACCAATATTTTTAACCAATCATGTGATAACTAATGGGTGACTACCATAGGTGTTGAACACAAATCTGATAAATAACTGGTGACGCGGTTGACCTACTTTGCATGTGTTGTTCGCCAAATGATGATTGACCCATGAGACGAGATCCCCAAAAGGTGAATATTTGCCACTAAAGTAATCTCTGATGATTTTCTATCAAAACTTGAGCATATCATTTTGGGTTGAATCATCTAATGCATCAATCTATATTCAAAATTGGTGTCCTCACTCATATTTGGACTATAAGACCCCTGAAGAAGCATTTTCAAGAAAGAAACTTGACATTAGTCATTTAAGGATATTTGGATGTCATGTGTATGTTCATGTTCCTAAGGAATAAAGGAAAAAGTTAGAACTTACTGAAAGAAAAGGAATTATTATAGGTCTTAGTGAAATAGTAAAAGGATACAGAGTCTACATACCTAGACAAAAACAAATAGAACTCATCAAAGATGTCATTTTTGAAGAAGATATTTCTTTCAAAAGAGCCAAAACTTTAGATGAACTAGATATATATGACTTATCCTAAGTAGAGGCTCTTGCTCCTAAGATTCAAAGGGAGTACCCTGTAGATGCTTAAAATCGTCCCTAAAGACTATATTAATTAATTTTAATATCGCCCGTGACATTGTAATTAATTATTAATTAATTAATTATATTGTTCACATTCCTCTACTTATTTAATTAAATTATTTTAATTAAATAAGTTCATTCTTCTAAGTATTTAAATTTAATTTAAATGCTTCTAGCCTTAATGTGTTAAATTAATTTAACACATGATCCTCCACATTCCTCTTTTTAAATAAATTTTACTTATTTAAATTCTCCACATCTATTAATTCATCTAAACTCATGATTAAATTAAATCTCATTTAATTTAATCTTAAGCCTAGTCTAGAGCCTGGCCTATACCCATCACTCTCATCCTTCTAAGCCTACCCACTACTTAATTTCACTCTTATCCTAAATCTCTTTCTAAACACCTTTTTAGCTCCTAAGAGTTTTCTCACACATGTGTGAGAAGCTCTTGATCCAATAAACCTTCCATTTCATTTATGACTCTTACATCTCTTACACATTTGTCACCCACTTCTTCCCCCAAGGTTGCTCACACATGTGTGAGCACACCTTGAGCCTCTCAATCAGTAAAGACTCTTTTTGACTCTTGCATGGATTGTCCTCTAGCCCATGTGTCTCCCTTGTGGCACCTATGTGGATGCCACATGGATGCCACCTCACCAAGACCCCCCTCAAACCTATAAATAGAGGGCTTGTCTCAAGAATTTTTCATCTCCCATTATTTGCATTGTTACCAAGTTGGTTTGAGATTTGAGTTTGCATTCATATTTTGAGCTTTCATGGTAGTTTGAGTTTGCATTAGTAGAGTCTCATAGTGATTTTCTAGATTCATACTAACAATTTGGTAGTTGATTTAGTTTACATTACGCATTGTTAATCTAGTTTCTACATGCATTTGTAGCTTCATTTTAGCTTGCATTTTTATCCTAGTTTGCATATTTAGTTAGTTCTTTCATTACTTATCATCTTCATCTTTGAATGCCTTCAAGAATAGCTCTCTCCATAGCCATTTCTTGAGGTGTTCTTCATCTTATTTAGTCTAGATTCATACCTTAATTGCATACACACTTGCACTCACTCACTCAAGAGATTCATTTATTGTTGTGTTTGGGAGAGCACATCAAACACCCTCCCATCTTAACACACCAACAAGGCCTCTCATGGGTGTCCTTGTTGAGCTGTAGAGGTGGCTGGAAGGTCAGATTTTTTGGTTGCTTAGGGTTGCAAAATCCAAGCAAGCATTAGTTGGTATTTTGTTCTTTTCATTTTGATAAGTCTTTGATGCAATTTCAAGATTTTAAACTAGTGTTTGATTGTTAACCCATGCTTCTTGAAAGTCTCATTTTTCAGCACACATACCCTAAGGAGACTTCAAATGAAACTAAGATCCTTCCTAGGACTCAAGAAGAGCATCATGATCATTCTAAAAAACCACTTTGGGCAAGGAAAATTATACATGAAGGAGATGGATTTGCAGCACATTTGGGGACATTTTAAGAAAGAAAAAGACCTAGATAATTGGCATACAATGCATTTCATGTGTGAGAATCTAAACCCTAAACCTTCAAGTGTTTCAAAAGCACTTAAATATCAAGCTTGGAAAGATGCAATGGTGGAAGAGTATCAAGCAATACTAAAAAATGATGTTTGGGATATAGTTCCTAGACCTAAAGGGAAATTTATTGTTTCTTCAAAAAGGCTCTTCAAAGTTAAGTATGAGTAGATGGTTGCATTGAAAAACATAAAGCCCATTTTATGGCTAGAAGGTTTTCTCAAAAGGAAGGAACTGACTTTGAAAAAACTTTTGCACCATTTGCCAAGTATACCTTAGTTAGGGTTGTAATAGCCATTGCAATAGCCAAAGGTTGGAAAATCCATCAAAATGATGTAAGAATTGATTTTATAAATGGAACGATTGAGGAAGATGTATACTTAGAAAAACTAGAAGGATTTGTGACTCATGATGTTGGCTCTTATGTATGCAAATTGAAGAGGGCTCTATATGGACTCAAACAGGCTCCTCGAGCCTAGTATGAAAGGATTGATAAATACCTTCTAAGTCTTAGATTCATTAACAATGTGGCTGATCCATATCTTTACTTTAAGGCAACTAAAGGTGATATGCTAATTCTAATTCTTTATGTTGATGAATTTCTAGTTACAAGGGAAGAACATCTCATTAATTAGTGTTAGAAAGATTTGGCTTTTGAATTTTAATTGAAGGACTTAGGAATTCTTCATTACTTTCTTGGTTTGGAAGTGTGCCAGAAGTTTGGGAATATCTTTCTGCATCAAAAGAAGTATATTGTTGATATTTTGAAAAGATATGGAATGTGGGACTGTCAACCTATGTCAACACCTATGGAAACCAATTTGCACAAGCTAAAGGAAGCAAGTGTTGAATCCAGACTTGTTGATCCCACTTTACACACATAGATAATTAGGTCCCTAATGTATCTTATAAATACTCAACCTAATATTTTCTATTTTGGAATGCATTAAGTTCATTCATGTGTGAACCTCATGAGATTCATCTTGTTGCTTTGAAGCATATATTAAGGTATCTCCAAGGTATTGTTGGGTATGAACTTAAATAGGAGAATACCAACTTGGAATTACTTGGATATACTAATTCTAATTGGGCCAGAAGTGTAAAAGATTGAAAAGGCACATAATGATGTTGCTTTAGCTTTGGATCAACTATGATCTCTTGGATCTTCCAAAAGCAAGCTTCAGTTGCTCAGAGTTCTACTAAGGTAGAGTATATTGCAGCAACAATGGGAGCTAGAGAAGAAAGTGTGACTTTGAAAGTTTCTTTCTAACTTGTTTTGTGAGCCTATGAAACCTATCACTATTCACTATGATAACCAAATTTGTATCAAGTTATCTATGAATTTGATATTTCATGACAAATCCAAGAATATAGAAACTCCTTACCACTATATAACAGACATGGTGGAAAGAAGATATATTTAGTTGGAATATATTAATACACATGATCAAATAGCTGGCATTCTCACCAAGGCTCTTCCTAAAGTGAAGGTTGATCATTTCAAAAAGAAGTTTGGTATGGTTGAAATGTAAGTTTTTTAGATTGAGTCTCAACTTTGTAATTTTTTATTATTTTAATAAAGATGTTTAAAGTGTAAACTCTTTTGTCATGTGTGTGACTCTATGACTTATGGGACCCTATGTACATTATTAAGAGGTGACAATCTTTTATAATGAAATGTTAATTCTAATAATATAAGGTGATGAATTTATAATTATTAGATTACTACCATGATGAATATCATGTGACTTGATATTCTTGAAAAAATCATGATAGTTAAAAGAACATGTTTATAAATATCGTGTGACTTGATATCTATTGAAAATCAATATGTTCAAATTCATGGTGGATATTATGTGACATAATATCTATGGATATACCATGAATATTTATGGTCGATATCATGAGACTTGATATCTGTGTACACACCATAACTATAAATAATATCATGAGACTCGATTTTCTTAAATATATCTAGAGGATATTAATTTTCAAAGAAGAAGAACTTATATATACACGTTGTCTTCCCTAGCTAAGAAGGAGTGTTAAAGCATGTAGTTCCAGCCTGACATTACTATGATCAACACACACACACACATCTATATATGTATATATGTACAATAGTATGATGCACATATTGTTATACATATATGCATATGTATTTGTTGCATGTGGACAATGCACAGTTGAAACTAATGATATATATAATTTTTCTAAAATTATTCAAGGCATGATCGAAATTTATTCTGATTCCTTTGATATTTAGATTGTTGAGAGATTGTTGGAAGCATGAATTCTGATGATATTCATATGGAGGAGTATTTTAGATATGTTACTATGATGATATGTTACATTCATGATTGAGTTTGTCATTGATGTCAACATAGCAATTTTTTGTGGTATCTAATAGAAGAACAATGGAAAGATCAAGTTGGTATGGACAACTAGTTGAGTATTCTCACTATCTAAGGTTATGGGAGATACTTCTAAGTTTCTAGTATATGAAATTAATGTCAAATGAAGAAATGATAATTTCAGAAGAAGTTATGTAAGTTTTGGTGATGTCTGTTCTGAGATAGAGTTTAGAGAGGCATGTTTTGGTAAACTTGTTATATCTCTTAGAAAAATTGTGATTCTAAGAATTGAGGTTGAGGATATGTAGAAGACATGGTGATGATGTGTCTAAGCTCACTCATCATAATATTATATGTATGAAAAGTTATTCAAGTTGCAAGATGGAAGATCGATGTTATCACTAAGTGTAACATGTTCTTAATGTGTTCCTATAATGATTAATTGAGAAGGTCTAACAACCAACAGAGGGAATTGTTTTATGGACTCAGTATAAAGAAAGGAAATTTTCCTTTATCATGACATGGATATGGAAGGATATGGATATGGATAAGGATGGATGTGGATGATATTTTTAAGTAGCAAAGAGATTGGAATGCAAAGTTGGGTAGAGCAGAGAGGAAGTGAAGGAAGCTTCATTGTTGAGGTATTGCTGAGTGATCCAAGGTTTGATATTTGGATTTGAAGTTTGTGACCTAGTCTACAAGGTCTATAACTTTTTGGTTCATTTGATAGAACAAAGGAAATAAGAACATAATTGTAAATTGCATGTTTGAGTAGTGAGCTCTTCTTGTAGATGAAATTGCATGTTTGGGCCATGGGCTCTTCTTTTATAAATTGTACTACAACTCCTAACATGGATTCAGAGTCTCCTAAGAGGGACTCTATGTACTAAATGTTGTAATAGACTCTTAATAGGGTCCATCCTCTAATAAGGCATATTTATATTGGTACATCATCTTGTGGGCATCATTCTCACAAGGGTTTTCCCTCTAATCAAGGGTTTCCATAGTTAACATATTTAGTGTAATTGTCTATGTGCATCTTATTATGGTCATTGTTTACTTGGATTGAATGGTTAAGTTTTTTCAAAGAAGATAAATATTTTAATTTTTGGATAATTGATTAACACCCCGCCCCCCTCCCCAGTTATCTTAGTGAACTATTATTTCTAAAAATTGGTATCAGAGCATCAAGTCCTTGAAGGATAAGCTTAACAACTTTGGGAGATTAGTGGTGAGAAAAGATAGTACTAAGTAAAATAGTAAAAAATTTGACACAAAAGATAGAAACTCTTGGTGAGTTATCTGAAGAAGACATGAAGATCAAGGAAGGTATTGATTAGGTTATGAAAAGAGAAAAAGAAGATATGGAAATTGTTTCTTATTGGACATGTAATGAGTTTGGTCATTACGCATCTACATGCCCTAACAAATTAAGGAAAACTAGAAAGTGTTTGCTTTCTAATGAAGATGAAGAATTTAAAGAAATTATGGAAAGATTCACGAATGATTTTAATAAAGATAATGAGCTTGAATTGGTTAAAGAAAAGGAATTAGTAGAAGAGATAGCTTTGGTAACTATTGTTGATCCTAAGGCTAACCATGAAAATGTGAAAGTTATCATTAACAATGAATTGTAGAATGGGAATCAGATTGAAGAACTGAGATCTGATCCTAGAGAAGAAGAAAGAGTTGAGTTGAGAACCCTTGAACAAAATAGTATAGAAAAGAGGAGAAAAAGATCAGTAAGAAAAGCTGCAAGAGCTATGTTAATTAAGAATGAAGTATTCAAGATATTTTCAAGAGAAGCTATGAATACAACAATCTACACTATGAACAGAGTACAAGTTAGGAAAGATACAAATAAGACCCCTTATGAACTGCCATTTGGTCACTCACCTATAGTTAAGTATTTTAGAATTTTTGGTAGTAAGTGTTATATCAAAAGAGATGATGATATTGGTAAGTTTGATGCTAGAATTGATGAAGGTATGTTTCTTGGTTATTCATTGAAAATCAAAGCATGTAGATGTTCTAATAAGAGCAATGTTATAATAAGAGAACTAAGACTATTATGGAAAGTGCAAATATAAGAATTGATGAACAATTCAGTATACAAGAGAGAATAATTGATTAAAATTCAAATGATGATATTGTTACTAAACCAAGGAATGGTGAAGTATTTCTTGAGACTAACAATAATTTTTTGAATGAATGAGAGCCGAGGTAGGAAAAAAGCTTGGAAACATTAGTAGAGTCAAGAGTTGATATAACAACTCCTAATTTGGGAAAGAATATGATAAAGAATCACCCATCTAAGCAGATCATCGAAATTTGAGATAAAGGTGTGATGACAAGAAGCAAAGTCAATGAAGAACTATGTTTGATATCTCAAGTTGAACCTAAGAATGTAGATGAAGCATGCAAAGATGATTATTGGAAACAAGCTATGAAAAAGGAATTAGATCAAATAGTAAAGAATGAGACATGGGAATTGGTCCCCACACTAGCAGACAAGAATGTGATAGGAACTAAATGGATATTCAAGAACAAGATGAATGAACAAGGAAAAGCTATAAGAAACAAAGAAAAATTGGTATGTAAAGGTTACTCACAACAAGAAGGAATAGACTATGATGAGACATATGCTCTAATGGCTAGAATAGAAGCAGTAAGATTATTCTTATCCTATGCAATACAAAAAAAATTCAAAGTATATTAGATGGATGTCAAGTTGACATTTTTGAATGGAGAACTTGAAGAAGAAGTCTACATTGAGTAGCCTGAAGGTTGTCTTTTAACAAATGGAAAGGACATAGTATGCAAACTAAAGAAAGCATTGTATGGCTTGAAGCAAGCACCAAGAACTTGGTATGCAAGTTTGGACAAGCATCTAACAAAGCTTGGATATAGCAAAGGTATGGAAGGTAGTAATCTATACTAGAAATAAATTGATGATGGTTTTATGATTTTGTTATTTTTTTGATGATATCATATTTGGAGGAAATGATGAGGAAAGTGTGAAGTTTGCAGAACAAATGAAGAAAGAATTTTAGATGAGTATGATAGCAGAAATGAAATATTTTCTAGGATTACAGATTGTATAGAATAAAGAAGGAATCTTTATTTCTCAAAATAAGTACTTGAAGGATTTACTAAAAAGGTTTGGTTTGGAAGCATGTAACCTCATTGGAACACCTATGGTAATTAGACACAAGTTATCTACAAAGGATGAGATACCTACTATTGAGAAAAAGAAGTACATATCTATGATTGGAGGTTTTCAATATCTAAATCACACAAGGTCGGATATAGAAAACATAGTTGGGATTGTTGCAAGATTCCAAGCCAATCCCAGAGTAGCACATTATGTAGCAATTAAGAGGATATTTAGATATATGAAAGGAACATCAGAGTTTGGATTATAGTATGACAAATCTAATGATTTTACTCTAACTACTTATACTAATGTTGATTGGGCAAGCAGTATGGATGATAGAAAGAGCACTAGTGGTGGATCCTTCTTTCTTGGAGGAAGATTGGTTTCTTGGTTGAGAAGGAAGTAGGATTGTACCTCACAAAGTATAGCGGAAGCAAAATATGTTGCAACAACAAACAATTGATATCAAGTTGTTAGGATGAAGAAAAAGTTGAAGGATATAAGGATAGAAAGTAGTGAAATTCTTGTCATACATTGTGACAATACAAGCATAATAAATATGTCTAAGAATCCAGTATTGCATTTGAAGACTAGGTACATTTTTATTAAGTATCATATGTTGAGAGAGAAAATTGTAGAAAAGGAAATTAGATTGGAGTATGTGAGCACTAAAAAGAAAATTGTAGATATATTCACTAAGCCTCATCTCAAAGATACTTTTGAGTATTTTTGAGGTATGCTAGGGCTTATGCCCCTTCCTACATCAGAGTAAAAGATGCAAGAGTGCATCAGTCTAGTGTAACAGAGCACCATTGTTTGTCTGGACTAAATGCTAATGCTTCATGTATGGCAGAGTATCTATGATGGACAGAGTCCTCTAAGACTCTTGTTGGATGTTGTTTTGAATAGTGTCTTTAGACACTTGAACTAGTAAAGATTAGTTGTTATAGAGTTTGGTGTAGTAAAGTTGGTTGTTGAAACCTTTGACATTGATGCTTATGGGGGAGAAGTTGCATGAAAAACAAGCATAGTTCGGAAAGCATGGAAAAATAGTTTGATGAGAAGAACATTGAGGTATATCAATGGGGAGAATTTGGAGAAGTTTAGCATGAGAAAATGTTTGATGAAGAGGATTTAAAAAGAAAGATTAACAGTCTTTTGTTGGTATTCTTGGAACTAGATGTTTTTCATCTATGTTTTCATCAATGCCAAAAGGGGAGATTGTTGAGAGATTGTTCGAAGCATGAATGCTAATGATATTCATATGGGGGAGTATTGTAGATATGTTAATATGATGATATGTTACATTCATTTTTGAGCTTGTCATTGATGTCAAGATAGCAGTTTATTGTCGTATTTGATACAAGAACAGTGGAAAGATCAAGTTGGTACAAATGGCTAGTTGAGTATTCTCACCATCTAAGGTTATGAGAGATACTTCTGAGTATCTAGTATGTGTAGTTAATTTTGGATGAAGAAATGGTAAGTCTTGAAAAATTTATGTAAGTTTTGGTGATGTCTATTCTAAGATAGAGTTTATAGAGGCATGTTTTGGTAAACTTGTTATATATCTTAATAGAATTGTTATTCTGAGAATCAAAGTAGAGGATATGTAGAAGACATGTTCGTGGTTACATGGCTAAGCTCTCTTGTTATAATATACCATGTACAAAAATTTATTCAAGTTGCAACACATAAGATTGATGTCATCAATAAGTGTAATGTGTTCTTAATGTGGTCCTATAATGACTAATTGAGAAGGTCTAACAATTGACTTAGGGAATTGTTTATGGACTTAGTATAAGAAAGGAAATTTTCCTTTATCATAAAATGGATATGGAAGGATATGGATATGTATATTGATGGATGTGGATGATATTTGTATGCAGCAAAGAGAGTGGAATGTGAAGTTGAGTAGAGCAAAGCAAAACTAAAGAAAGCTTCATTGCCAAGGTTTTGTTGAGTGCTCTGAGGTTTGATATTTGGATCCAAGGTTCATGACCTAGTCTAAAAGGTTTGTAAGTGTTTGGTTCAATTGACAGAACAAAGGAAAGAAGAATATAACAGTAAATTGCATGTTTGAGCAATGAACTCTTCTTGTAGTTGAAATTGAATGTTTGGGCAGTGGGCTCTTCTTGCATACATTGCACTAAAATTCCTAATAGGGGCTCTATGTACTAAATGTTTTAATAGACTCCTAATGAGATTCATCCTCTAACAAGGAATATTTATATTAGTACATCATCTTGTGGGCATCATTCCCAGCGGGGTTTTCTCTCTGATCAAGGGTTTCCCTAGTTAACATATCTAGTCTAATTGTCTGTGTGCATCTTATTATGATTTCTATTTACTTTAGTTGAATGGTTAATTTTGTTTAAAGAAGATAAATGTTTTAATTGTTGGATAACTGATTCACCTCCCCACCCCTCTTAGTTATCTTGGTGGGTTATTGTTTCTAACATAGATCACTATTAATCTATCCTTCATATCAGACCACAAATCTTAATGTTTGGTAATACATTGTTATACGTTGGTTAAGTCTATAACAAATCGTGAATGACTAGTTACCTTAAAATAGGTGTGAGGATGAATGTTCATTTCTCCATTTAGAGACATGACCATTCATCCCTACATCTTCCCACTTGATATATATATATTGATCTACCTAAGTAAATAAGGAATCAAAATCAATTAATGCAAGCACATCAAAGGATTGAAGGACATTTCAAGATCAAGCATATTATATCTTTTTAATTTCTGTACTAACTTCTACAGATTTTGGAGTGAATCTATTCTTTATCAACAATGATCATACCTACAATAAAATTGTGCATTAGTCTACCATCAAATTTGAAATCTGGTTAGAAACTTTATAGTAAGGTATTCAATGAGTACTTGAATGAGTCAGGCAATGATCATGTAATAGTGGTTTTATTGCTTTACACTCATGTATTATTGCAATATGTTCAAGATCGTAGGCTTAACTAATTCATTAGGTTGATGAAGGGAGATTGTATTTACCAAGTACTATAGTGTTGCCTGAGCAAGATAGTATTACCCAACTTATATGTTCCTGAGTAAATGTAATATTAAATGAGTGATATCTGTAGAACAAGATTTAGTATGAAAAGAACATTAACAAATAAAGTAAACATTCACAAACCAAAACTAAATTCACATATATGTTTAGACAAAAAAAAGCAAACAAAAAGTGCAAACCTCACAAGAGAAAACACTCCATGCTTTCTTGATTCTGTAGATGTGTCCTTTGATGTGGATGTATGCTCAAGATGATCAAAAGCTGCTTCAATGGAGGTGGGTAGTGGCAAATTGATAGCTTTATGAGCTCTCAATTTGGCATTATAAGGGTAAGATTGATGGCTTTGGTTCTCAAAATAGCATGGTAACTTTAGCTCAAAGATTGTTGATGAAATGGCTTGTGATGGGATTCAATTTATAGGCCAAGGGGTAGAGGGATGGAGGGCTTAGATGCAAGGATGGGGAGATGGTTAAGGAGGGCTAAGATGCACTCAAAGAGGAGCACATGGATTGTGCTTGTTTAGCACCAATGGGAAGGTGACACTTGTCATAAGGAGGATGAGTGTGAGAGGGTAGGGTAAAGGGTTGGTTAAAGGCATGATGAGTGGGGTTGAGTATGTAAGAGAGATGTAAGAGGAATGAGTGTGGAAGAGGGAAGAGTGTGGAAGATGGATGTAAGAGTCATGAGTGGGCTTGTAAGAGTCTTTTATGGTTTGTAAGAGCACTCATGACTTGGTGGTTGGGATTTTTGAGGGGAGACTTTGATTTGGTTTAGGAAAGTCTTAAACTTGTTTAGGGAATGTGACAACATTAGGGGGTGGATTAGGCTTGGGTTTACGATTAGATTAAGGATGTTAGAGATGTGCAAGTGGATGGTATTAATGAGGGTGGGTGAGTTAATGGCTAAGCTAGGTTAGTATGGGTGGATGGGGTGGATTAGGCTAAATGGAGGATTAGAGATAAGTTAGGGGTTTTTAGATTTGAGAATTTTATTTATCAAATAGATTTATTTAATAAATGGAGATTTTTGGAATTAGATAGAAGAATAGGATTTAATTGATAAATAATAGGTTATTTGATTTATCAATTAGGACTATAGATGATTAATTAAATTAATAAACTAGGGATGGCAAAGGATTAATTAAATAAAAATTTAATTAATGATGCCTTTAGAGATAACTAAATAGGATTACTAAAGCGGTGTAATCAAATTTAGGTGTCTACATTTTGCCCCTCTTTGACATAGTGTTGAGACAACACTATTTCAAAGAAGTTCGAATGAAGACAACATGAGGAAGATGTTTTAGCAACGAGGTTGCCCCAGTCTCAGATAAGAAGAGGAGAGAATAGACTTAGATGATGCCCCCTCAAGAAGGCGACGGGGAGAGAAATGAGGCTCGACGACTTCTTGAAAAGTACAAGAAATTGAGATGAGCTGAGACGCAGGTTGGCGAAGAGAAGGGGTTGAATTAGCTCAAACTCTCACTACGGGAGAATGATAAAGGGAAATCAAAGGCACAAAAGTAAAGCAAGCTTAAGACTTTCCAGGATTGGGGGGGAGGATGGAGGAGCGGAGCGCTATAAAAGGAATCCGTGGTAGGGAGATGGATGATAGAATGATAAAGTTGATGCAACAGGATTTCAAAGAGTCAAATTGGCGGAAGATGGGTTTTAGAGATCCCTAGGACTAGGATTGTGGATCTCGAAAGATGAGGCTTGGTGGATCCCTAAGACTAGGATTGTGGATCCCTAAAGCTAAGTGTGAGGAGTGATTCAAAGAGATACTGATGCATAAGCTGGGTAGGAGCGATAGATGTAGGATATGGATGGGGGATAATGGAGATGAAGGGAATCCATTGAAGTTTTTTGAGCGGGGGGATACTTCAAAGAGAAGTACCACCATGTAGTTGAGCACTAGATTTGCTATAGGACTATTGGTTAATTGCCAAGGTTACCAAGAACATCAAGGCCTTTTTACCAACTATCCAAAGGACTGACGAACTGACTCAAAACAAACACACAAGGATTGCCCCAGTATCACACATGAATCCCAGATTAGGTAACCCACAAGTAGAAAAAGAAAACAAGAAAAAGCCCTGATCAAGACCTTATGCTCTGATTGCCCCATTCGCAGCATACCATGATATGGAAGATCATGGCAACCTTGAGGAGGGAACAAGGAGATTGCTTGGAAAAGATATTTCAAGACCCAAAAGGGAAGATCCCAAATCAACATAAAGCAAAAATCCAAAAGAGAACCGTTTGCCAACGAGATGGGTAGGATGAGGTACTAACGGACCAAGATCAGACATGAGGAAAGCTATATCCTGCAAGGACCTATTAGAGAGCACCTAAGCTGGTGGATTTGGATGAGGGATGCATCTGGCAAGCTGAACTAAGAAGGATAACACTTTGGTGATAGGAAATCTATCTAAAAGATGCATTGGAATAGCTAACCAAGATGTGCAATGTGTGCAAGATGCTGATCAAGGATGAACTGACATGAAAGCTGGATAGATACAATGGTACTAAGCTAAAGAGGATGTACAAGATGATGGACCAAGATATGTTACAAATGTACAAGTTTGTGTTCATGTTTTTGGTTTTTGTGAGATGGAAATGTTTGTGAAGGATGGGATGTCTATAATAGTTGATAGGTGGATAGGTAGATGGTTTGCAAAAAGCTTAAGTGAAAATGGGGTTCTTTGTGTGCATGTGATAGGATACAAGCTAGGATATAAGATTATTTACAAGTTGGAATATGGTACAAGCTTTGGACAAGATTCAGATATATACAAGGTATGGTACAAGATTTACAAGGTATAATACAAGCTTTGGTACAAGATTTACAAGCTGAGGTTCAAGATTTACAAGCTATATAGGAGGTATTTACAAGCTCCACCAAATTTTGGATATTTGGTTGGAACACCAAGGGAACAAGCAGGTATTTTATGGGATGGTGAATGGATGGATGAGGGATAGGATAGTGATAGATAATGGATGAGTCTTAGTACACAAGATGCCTAAATTACCAGGTTTTTACCAAAGTACCTATCCAAGGCACCTGAATTGCCAAGTTTCCACCATTGGATGCTTATTTCTCTTTACTATTTTTTTTGTATTTTTCAAAAGCTGGGTATACCAAGGATCTTCAAGCATAGAACTTCTTGAGATGAATGATGTTAGTAGGATCATTCAAGAGTTCTCCTTTCGGTGTAGATAGCTGATAGGCTCCGGAGCCAAAGGAAGCAGTGACAACATAAGGAACAAGCCATGTAGGTTCAAACTTGCCTTTCTTTTCTCGATCTGCCTGGACTTTCATGTTTTCTTTGAGGACCATGTCACCTGGCTGAAAGTGTCATGGAAGCACCTTCTTGTTGAAATTCCTTTTGAGATGAGTTTGATAGACTGTGAGATGATCATAGGCTTGTTGTCACTTCTCTTCTAAGAGATCTAGCTGGGTGAGTCGAGCTACTCTGTATTCTTCATCTGATATTTGCCCTCGCAAAGATATGCATAGTGAGGGAAGTTCAACTTCTATAGGTAATACCGCTTCAACACCATAGACTAGGGAGTATGGAGTTGTGCCTGTGGATGTACAAAAGGAAGTTCGATAGGCCCATAGAGCCGAATTTATTTGTAGGTGCCAATCGCCGCCGAAATCATTGACAACTTTCTTTAGGATTTTGAGAAGGGTTTTGTTACTTGCCTTTGCCTAGTCGTTACCTTGTGGGAAATATGGGCTAGAAAAGCGATGATGGATGTGGAGGGAAGTGCATAATTCTTCCATGTTGATATTTTCAAAGTTACCTCTGTGGTCATTGAAGATGGTGGATGGGATGCTGAAGCAGCAAACAATGTGGTACAAGATGAACTTGGAGGCCTAAACTCTTGTAGCTGAGACTAGGGGGACTGCTCCCACCCACTTAGTGAAATAGTCTGTAGCTGTTATTATCCATTTATGTCCATCAGATGAGAGGGGTGTGATAGTTCCAACTAGATCAAGGCCCCAACAAGCGAAAGGCCAAGGTGGTGCAATAGGCTGTAGATCTTGTGTTGGAGCGTGCACAAAATTTGCATGCTGCTGACATGGGAGACACTTTTTGACAAATTCACAGGAGTCTTCTTCAATGGTAGGCTAATAGTAGCCTGCTCTAAGGATTTGTCATGCTAGGACAATACCACTCGTGTGGGCACTGCAAAGTCCAGAGTGTACTTCTTTTAATGCCATTGCGGCCTCGTTTTCATCTAAACATTGAGAGAGAGTATCGTGATAACCTCGACGATATAGGGTATTGGCTATGATAACATAACGAGATGATTTTTGGATGAGGTTTTGGCGTTGGGTACGTGTGAGGTGAGGGTATATGATACCATCGTTAAGGTAAGCATGAGTTTAATGATACCAAGGGGATTGGGGACCAACCAAGATACAAACACGGTTTGAATCCTCATTCGCATAGGCAGGTGTGAGGAGCTACTCAACTAAAAACTCATACTATGTACCTTCTTGGGGAATTTCCAAGAGCGAGCCGATAGTGGCCATGGCATCTGCTACCTTATTCTGCATTTGTGGCACTTGTGTAAACTGAAGCTTTGTAAAATGTTGGGTCAGTTGATCTACTAGCTCTTTGTAGGGTAATAGCTTTTCATCTTTGGTTTGATATTCATTTAGGACTTTCTTGATGATGAGTTGAGAATTACCAAAGACTTGTAACTCAGTGATATTCCATTCTGCAGCTATCTTTAATCCTGCTACAAGAGCTTCATATTCTACTATATTGTTGGTGCTAGGGAATTATAGCTTGAAGGCTTTTGGAATGTAATCTCTTTGAGGTGTAACCAACAATATTCCTCCCCCTAATCCATGAGAGGTGTATGAGCCATTAAAATAAAGTTTCCATGGGGGTTGTTCTTCAATTAGACAGATATGCTCATCTAGAAATTTTGTGATCAAAGGACATGCATCTATTAGAGGTGCATCAGCTAGGTGATCTGCTATAGCTTGCCCTTTGATTGCCTTTCTATCCACATACTGGATGTCAAACTCACTTAGTAGCATAACCCATTTTGCTATCCATCCTATGATTGCTATTCTAGAGAGCATATACTTGAGAGGATCAATTTTGGAGACTAGTTGGATGGTATGACTTAGCATGTAGTGGTGAAGTTTTTGAGTTGTGAAAACAACTGCCAAACAAGCTTTTTCCATAGGAGTATAATTGATTTCATAACCAACTAGGGTTCTACTAATATAGTAGATGGCTCTTTCTTTTCCATAGTCATCAAGTTGTGCTAGAAGTGCCCCTAGAGCAGTAGGTGTTGCTGATATGTATAAGATCAAGGGACGACCAGGAACTGGTGGAACCAAGATAGGGGGATTGGTGAGATACTGCTTGAGCTGATCGAAGCTGCGCTAACATAAAGGATCCCACTTGAAGTTCTCATCCTTCTTTAGTAAATGTGAAAATGGTGTACACTTATCTGCAAGCTGGGAGATGAAGCGCCGAATGGATTGGAGCTTTCCTTGAAGAGAGCGAAGCTGTCACAATGTCCGGGGAGGAGGCATGTCTAAGATAGCCTTGACCTTCTTGGGGTCAATCTCTATACCTCGTTTAGAGACTATGAAGCCTAGAAGCTTGCCAGATGTGACCCCAAAGACACACTTCTTGGGATTCAGCATGAGATGATATTGGGCTAACCTATCAAAGACTTTCTCCAGGTCAGCGAGATGATCCATGAAGGTGTGAGATTTGACTAGGATATCATCCACATAATCTTCCAAAATGCTATGGATAAGATCATGGAAAATGGTTGTCATTGCTCTTTGGTAGGTAGCCCCAGCATTCTTTAGGCCAAAAGGCATCATGGTGTAGCAAAAGGTTCCCTAGGGGGTAGTGAATGTTGTCTTATGTTGATCCTCTTCTGCAATCTTGATCTGATTATACCCAAAAAATCCATCCATAAGGGACCAAATTTTATGTCCAGCTATAAGATCTACAATCATATCTATGTTGGGCAAGGGAAAATCATCCTTTGGACAAGCTTTGTTAAGATCTCTGAAATCAGTGCAGATTTTGATGTCGCCGAAAGGCCTAGTGACAGGGACCATGTTGGAGATCCACTCTAAGTAGTCGATAGGTCGAATAACCTTAGCAGCTAACATTCTTTCTAATTCAGCTTTGACCAGTAATGCCACCTTGGGGTGCATTTTTCTAAGCTTTTTTTTGACGGGCTTGATCTTTGGGTCGACTACAAGATGGTGAACTACAAGCTTTGGATCCAATCCAGGCATGTCTTGATATGACCCTGCAAATCGGCCAATATTCTCTCTTAAGACCTCAAAGAGGAGGTCAGCTTGGTCTTGTGATAGGGATGCAGCAATGTGAACAAGTCTAGGGATCTCTAAAGAACCGATGTTGACTTCTCTAGTATCCTCTATTAGAATAGATGACACCTCTGGACGATTATCTTGAGAAGGCAATACTAAATCCTCATGTTCTGCTTGTGGCTCTGGATTTTCTTGCTGAGGGGCTTTCTTCGTTGCATGAGCTAGTCCTAGTTTCACCTTAGTTCCAGTTTTGGGTGCATCGAAACTAAGTTGGGGATTTCCTCCAAAATACCCCTTTGGATCTAGCTTATAAATATAGGCAGAATCTGGATTTTTCTGCTTATTCATCAATCTTAGAAGCACTTCCTCTGATGCGAATTCATCAATGTGTATGACACTTGGTTGGTCCCAATCTATGAGTTTTGGGTAAGTGACTGGTAGGTCAATGAGATGGATGGATAGTTCTCGGAGAACAGAGTCTCCTAGGAAGACTTGGTCTGGGATATCATCGTAGGCTCTCTTTTCAACTTCCTCAGGAATGTCTTCGATTTCGACAAGGTTGTGGTGGATGTTCGAAAAAGAATGACCATTCTCTTTGGTGCCCCCAGTTGTGGGTATGCCAAAGCCAAGACTTGACTTTGTTTCCCACTTATGTGCTTCAATGGGACATTGCATGCCCCTTTCTTTTGGTCCTAGTCCACCACCTTGATAGATCCATTTTTCAGTGATGACTTTATGTTCTTGGGGATACTTTTGGCTGAAGTGATCAAGGCATGCTTGATTTCTTGGAGGTGCATCCTTATGCAAACAATTGTTGATATCTAGAGTGAGCTCTTCATGAAGAGGGGTTTTTTAGGACACAAAGGTGGTTGGGCAAAACTATTTGTATCGAGGAGGTAGAATCTCCCTAGCTTTGTGATATATCGATCATCCATGGGTATGTGGATCAAGTGGGATTGCTCCGATAGCAAATCCATCTGATAGACTATATTCTCCACAGCCTTTATTGTTGATCTTTACGGTAGACAAGGTGGAGGCGAGGATGGTTTCTGCATCATTACAAGTGTGGGATGAGCTAGCAATGGCTGTGCCAATGTCTACTCTAGGGCAATGGTTTGTATATGAAGCTTCAACCGCATTGCAGTAAGCAAAGGGTTCTGGATCGGCATGGATCGTCACCTCAGTGCCCTGATGCAAAAATTTGATAGACTAATGGTAGGTAGATGGAATAGCCTTCATAGTGTTAATCCATGGGCGACCGAGGAGGATGTTAAATGGTAGGTTTAGATCAACAACATGGAAAACTGTCTCTTGGATGACCAGCCCAACCTTGATTGGTAGCAAAATAGTTCCTTCTGTGGTTCTTTCCAAGTTGTAATACGCTTTGATGGTGATAACTTCACTGATCATATCTGCCTCGGTATACCCAACTTCTTTTATGAATTTTAGGGTGCAAATATTCAAGGCTGATCCATTATCTATCATTACTCTTTTCACAGCAAAATTGGATACCATGATGGCTATGAGAAGTGGAAGGCTGTGATCTAGCTTGACTGTGGGTATGTTGGTGGGTTTGAATGATAGGGCACATGAGGAGGATAGGTGTCCAACAAGATTACAAAAATCAGTAGCATTGATATCAGAAGGGACATGGGATTCTATGAGAGCACTATCAAGGATGTCTTTGTACACAGGACTAGTGCAGAGAAGGTCTAAAATGGAGATTTGGGCTGGCATGTTCCCAAGGTGTTCCAAGATATTGTACCGGCTTTTTGATGGAGCTGAAGGTGCTGATGAAACTGGTGGGCCTGCGATGTTAAATTGCGCTCTTCGAGTGGTAACTGTACACTCATTGTCTGGTCCTCGGATATTGATAACATTGATAGAAGGCTCTTTCTTAGATATACAACCTATAAGGCTACCATAGTCTATATAGGATGAAGTTTGGTCATTGTTCTTCCCATGCTGTTGGTTTGGCTGGCGGTTGTTGGTGTTGTTTTGGATAGGTGCTTTTCTAGGATTTTGGTTGTTGTGTGGAGGAAAAGAATTTTGATAAATCTGTAAGCCTGCATTGGGAGAGGTTTGGGCACCAACAGTGATTTCTTTCCGATCAATGAGGTCCTACACATAATCTTTCAGTTTCATGCATCTGAGGGTGGTGTGACCATTTACCCTATGGAACTTGCAATACTCATTGTCTTTGTACCATGCAGCTTTGGATTGGCTTGGATCAATTTGTTGGGTAGGAGGAAATTTGATGAGGTTTTCCTTAGCCAATTTCTCAAAAATGACATCCATGGCTCACCAAGGGGCATATAGTTTCTAGGTGTAGGTTGGAATCTGGGTTTTTGCCCTGCAGCTACATTGATGGCATTAGCTTGATTGTTAGACCATTGAAAGTTGGGTCTTGTGTTGTGATTTTGATAGCTTTGGTTATTCTATTGTTGGTAATTGATAGCTTGTTGGTTGTTTGGTTGATATGGTGGGTTAGACTGGTTTTGAGAAGGACCAACAATATTCACATGTCTGGTGTCAGTAACCCCATCTATTGCAACATGCTTGTTTTTGTTCCACTACCTAGACTTGTCATTGGAATGTGATTGATTTTGGTTGGCCTCTTTGTAAATCTTGACCACACCATCTTTAATGAGTCCTTGCTCAAGGATCATTCCTTTCTCTTTGATATCCTTATAGGTCCGTAGACAGTTCATGGTCATGTGGTGAGCCAAACTAGGATGGGCATTATCAATAAACATTTTCACCACATGGCATTCTGGCAAGGTGCAGGATATGCAAGTGGTAAGGGTTTGCCATCTTTGCAGGTATTCGGCAAGGCTTTCTCCACCTTTTTGCTTGGTGTGGACAAGATCAACTATTGATAGCTCCGTTTCAACAAGATGAGCATATTGGGCTACAAATGCCTCAGATAATTCAGCAAAGTTTTTAATTGTGCCATAGGGGATTCCGTAAAACCATTCAAGAGCTGGTCCAGCCAAGCTTTTGGGAAAAAGGTGCAAGAGGAAAACATCATTATATGCCACGTCTTGGCAGTGCATGTAAAATTCTTTGATATGTGTGACAAGGTCTCCCTTTCCTCTGAATTTGTCAAATTTGGGTACCTCAAAGTGTTTGAGAAATGGTGTCCTGGTAATGGCTCTGTCAAATGGGTAAGGACACACATTCTCAAACTTGAATGTCTTTGGATCATTCCCTTCTTGGATGGCTTTCAGAGCTATCTTCATTTGCTCCCATTCTGAATTGATAGGTGATGGTTGGGGTACCCCCAATGTAGGAGTGCCTTGAGGTAGGTATGTGCTAGATGGGGCCACTAAATATGGATGGCTGTGAGGGATTTGCTGATAGGTATTGTACATTGTTTGGGCAGCTGCATGGTGGATAACGGGTTGCTGAGGGGGAGGTGGTACATATTTATGCATGTGCTGCGAGGCTTGCTGTTGATATGGGATTTGAGGTTGGGATTGAGGAACATAAGCTGGCTGTGGGATAAATGGATTGCTTTGTGGAGGTAAGGTATAAGATGGTGTGAGGCTTGGGGAAAGGATCGGGGGGCTTGTGGGGTTTGACCAATATATGTGAGTTGTGCCCCCATTTGGGATGGTATCTACAAATAATTGGTGGTTGGCTGGGGTGGTGGATTACCTCCTAGAAGTGGCATTGAAAAGTAGTTGGTAATAGGAGGTAATGGATTAGTTGGTGTTGGAGGTGGTGGGAATTGAAAGCTTGGGAATGGAACTGATGGGGTTTGATAGCTTTGTGGCTAGATTTAAAAGCTTGGTAGAGTGGTGGCAGGAGCTGGGGTCACTTGCGAGCTTGGCAGAAGATTAGCAGTAGCTTGTGGGATTTGATAGCTTTGTGGAGTGAGGGTAGTAGCTTGTGGATTTGTGGCTGATGGTATTGAGCTCCCAAAACCTAATGGAAATGATGAGATTGTGCTTTGGGTTGTGGTGAACAAGCTGGGGGTGATGAAAGGTTGATTACTTGGCCCCATGGGTGGCATCCCTGTTGTATATTGCTGAGTTTGGCCAAAGATGCTAGCACTAATTTGGGAGATGGGTGGATTTGGAAGGTTGGGTTGGGGAGCAACAATAGCAATAGTGAAGGGAGTGAACGGTGAGGTGTTTTGGGTTAAGGGGGTTTGGAGTGGAGAGGTATGAACCAAGGATGGAGTGGTGGTGGCTGGGTTGGCTTGCGGCAAGGAGATTTCAACTTGGGTGGATGATGGTATGTTTGGGTCTGTTGGATCATATGGATTGGCTAGAGGCTCTTCTTTTGGCATATATTGAGGATAATTTGGATCATAAGAGCCTATGAGTGGTGGCAGCTGCCCAAAAAATGGGTGAGATGGATCTGATAATGGAGGGGGTCTTCCAAAGTCAAAGGTTCCTACATTGTCCCTTCAAAAATTAGCCATGATTGTCTCTTTGTTCTTGTCTATAATGGCGTTTACCAATACTGCATTTCCTGGTTGGTTCATGAAAGCTTCAATGTCAGTAGGTGATGGCATAGCTTTTTCTAGGCTGAAGGATGGTTGAGTGCTCAAGGGGGGTGAGGCTGTTCGATCCAAATGATAGGGCTCCATTGTTTCTTTCTTCTTGGCTAAGCGAGTGACGGGTGGCATGAAGATGCAGAATGTTCCTAGGAATGAGATGCAACAAATGTTGGTGGATGCAAAAGGGGGAAAGGCTTTTCTATGCAAATAATTTCCTAGGTTGAGTCAAAGCTATATGACAAAACCTAAGGAGGATTGGGTTGGGGATTATAACTTCAAAGATATGTTGCCAAAGCACAAAAGGTCTTCTTTCCTATGTGCAAGCTTGGTGGTGATTGTGTCAACTTAAGGATAGACTGATGATCCTTTAGGAAGAACACGAGATTGACCACTTGTGGATCCAAACCTTTAGCTCAAGGTGATGAGGGATAACAAGTGACAAAGCTAGATTACCCTAGACAAATCTCTATCAAAGGGATAACCTTGGTGAGATTGGTGGATTTGAAAGATTTTAGGAATGGCAAACTTTTCGCAAGGTGACAACAAATTTTGAAGGCTTGGATGTGCAAATTTTGGATTGTTGGCTAGATGGTTTAGTTCTAAATGAGATAGATGAGCTAATAATGCTTACAGGGATAACCTAAGATGGCTGGATTTTCTAAAAAGATGACTCTAAAGTGAAGCTTATCCAAGAAGATGTGGAGAAACAAGGGTGTCTAATCATAGAAATCATGCCTAGTTGGTAAGGCATAAGCAGGATTAACTCCCGGATGTTGGCTAAATTTGATGGTACGCTCTAACCAGGCCTCTTGAAGTACTTCGTTGGTAGCTTTGTCCTCTACTTTGTGGAGTTTGGAAATTTGTGGGCTTGGTGTTATTTCTTTTCTCTTGGCTGAAAGTTCTAGGTATGCTAGAGATGGCTTAAGTTTGACCTTGTGAAACTTCTGTTTGGGTTTGGGTTGTTCCGACATAAATTCCTGAAATTGCTTGGGTTGATCTCAGTTGTTTTGCTTCAACTTGTTCAACTTCTAAAATAGGCAGTGACTACGCTAAGTGTGCCCTAAGCTAGGATTTGACCAAGTTTGGCAAACATTCATTCAATAAATAAAATAAAATCAAGCAATAGATAGGAACACCCAGATAGAAGTTTGTGGTTCTCAGAATGTGATACTTGCACTAAGGAGTGTGTATGTTCTACAAATGTTTCGATCAGTCACTTCAAACACATTGACATCCTAGATGGTTGTCTTCAAGGTTGACAGTTGGTTTAGTTAGGGAGTCCTCGATATACGCAAGGTACGTGAGGCCCAAATCCGTAGATGAGACCAAAAAGATGTCACACAACCGAGAGGAGCGGTAACCCACTTCTCCTCTTTCACTTCTCAAGGGTATAAAGTTCCTTGAGGGTTAGCCCGAATGACAAAATCTTGATCCCAAGAGAGGTGTCTTTTGATTCACCTCCTAATTCTTATACTCCGCCGGAACGCTGGAGTTGAGGTCATCCAAGGGGTGAAAAAATCCCCAAGCAGGCCTCCTAAAAAGAAACAAGGTTTTGGATCCTAATCTTATGCACCCAAGATGGCCTCAAAAGATGAGAAGGGGAAAGAAGACTTGGATGACCTTGGGCTAAAAAACATGCTTGTTCTTTTACCAACTGACTCTTGTGTGTGCTAATCTAGACTTTGCAAGCACTCATGTTTAAGAGACAATGTTCAATTCCAACTTGAAGTTCCAACAAAAGTAAATCGATTGAAGAATGCAAACAATAAGAAGAGTTAGGGTCAACAAAAGCAAACTCGCGAGCCCGGAGGCCTTCCACGTCAAGTATCGATTAATTTTCTTTAAGGCATTCAAGATTGAGTGTGAGTTTGTTTTAAGCCCAAAACAAAAGTGTGTGAGATTCGATTTCAAGCACATGCCCGGAGGCTCTCCACGTCAGTTGTTGTTCAATTTTAGTGTCCAAACTTGAAGTGTGATCGATTTAATCTAGAGTTTTGGTCATTTAAGAATTTTGATAAAGTTAAAGCAAACGTTCAAAGACCAAGTGAGTTAGTTAGATTGTGGAACATTTAACACCTTTTTCAAGTAGACCCATCCCCATAAATGGCGCTGAGATTGCAACCAATGGTTGAATTGATGGGTGATTAGAAAAGAGGTGAGTCCAAGGAACTACTCAAATTGATTCTTGCAAATTTGTATTTAACTTAACAAAATTTCTTAATTGTCCAAAAATCAAACTTTACCTAAATTGCATGTGAAAGAGAGATTTGTTTTGTTCAATTTTAGAAGCTCCAAATGAAGTGTTTGATATTGCAATGGTTAATTGATCCTTGGCATTCAAGATTAGATTTGTTATTTTAAGCATGCATTCCAAGAAAAATTGATTTTAATCCATGGCATTCAAGAGTGTGTTTTAAGCAACATTCATTCAATGGAAAATGTGTTTAACCATTCAAGTTCATTTTTTAGCAACATGCATTCAAAGACAAATGGTTAAACATTCAAGTTCATATTTTAGCAACATGAGAACCTACAAGAAACATGGTTAGTGGTTCGATATGTGCTCCAACCTGCAATGAGACAAAAAAAGAAATTTAGTTAGTTACCCAAAATCTTCAAAAATGAGAGCTTAACTATGGAAAAAAAAATTTTAACTTTTTTTGTTGTTTTTCCTACACGTACAAATTCTTAAAATGGTCTAAATCCTATGGAACCACTAAAAGTCAAATTTTGATTTATACTCTGTTTTTTTTTTTTTTTTTTTTTTTTTTTAAACTATAAAGTGCAGAAATAAGGATTTTAAAATAGAAGTGCAACAGAGACAGGTGAAGATGACAGTTCATCAGGCGCTGACGCCAAACTACAGAGACACTGATCTGTGGAGATGCTAATCTGTCGAGACGATGGCGGCAGCGAAGATGATAGTTCAGGTTGCGAAGACAATAGAGTAGCTGACAGAGGCGCTGATCTGCGGAGATGACAGTCTAGGATGCGTAGACGACAGTTGGAGATGCCAAAATGCGCAAACGACAATTTGGTTGCAAAGACGACAGTTTGCAGGCACAGACGCCAAACTGCGGAGATGACACTACGCAAAAAAAAAAAAAAAAGCTGAAAAACGCAGATTTTTTTTAGAATTTTTTTTTTTCTTTTGTTATTTTCAGATTTTTTTGAGGGTATGTCTTCTTCCCAAGTGTATTCTTTAACCTGCAAAAATAAGAAAAATACCCTACAACTCACTCAAACAACAAGAAACATTAGATTGTTAGAAAAACAACATATAGATAGAAATTGATGATTAAATGACCCATAGTGGGGTCCCACCAGGCGTGCCAAAATGTAGAACAAGATTTAGTATGCAAAGAAAATTAACAAATATAGTAAACATTCACAAACCAAAACTAAATTCACATATATGTTTAGACAAAGAAAAGCAAACAAAAAGTGCAAATCTCGCAAAAGAAAACACTCCATGCTTTCTTGATTCTGTAGATGTGTCCTTTTGATGTGGATGTATGCTCAAGATGCTCAAAAGCTGCTTCAATGGAAGTGGGTAATGGAAAATTGGTAGCTTTGTGAGCTCTTAATTTGGCATTATAAGGGTAAGATTGATGGCTTTGGTTCTCAAAATAGCATGGTAACTTTAGCTCAAAGATTTGTTGATGAAATGGCTTGGGATGGGATTCAATTTATAGGCCAAGGGGTAGAGGGATGGAGGGCTTAGATGCAAGGATGGGGAGATGGTTAAGGAGGGCTAAGATGCACTCAAAGAGGAGCACATGGATTGTGCTTGTTTAGCACCAATGGGAAGGTGACACTTGTCACAAGGAGGATGAGTGTGAGAGGGTAGGGTAAAGGGTTGGTTAAAGGCATGATAAGTGGGGTTGAGTATGTAAGAGAGATGTAAGAGGAATGAGTGTGGAAGATGGATTTAAGAGTCATGAGTGGGCTTGTAAGAGTCTTTTATGGTTTGTAAGAGCACTCATGACTTAGTGGTTGGGATTTTTGAGGGGAGACTTGGATTTGGTTTAGGAAAGTCTTAAACTTGTTTAGGGAATGTGACAACATTAGGGGGTGGATTAGGCTTGGGTTTACGATTAGATTAAGGATGTTAGAGATGTGCAAGTGGATGGCATTAATGAGGGTGGGTGAGTTAGTGGCTAAGCTAGGTTAGTATGGTTGGATGGGGTGGATTAGGCTAAATGGAGGATTAGAGATAAGTTAGGGATTTGAGGATTTGAGGATTTTATTTATCAAATAGATTTATTTAATAAATGGAGATTTTTGGAATTAGATAGAAGAATAGGATTTAATTGATAAATAATAGGTTATTTGATTTATCAATTAGGACTATAGATGATTAATTAAATTAATCAACTAGGGATGGAAAAGGATTAATTAAATAAAAATTTAATTAATGATGCCTTTAGAGATAACTAAATAGGATTACTAAAGCGGTGTAATCAAATTTAGGTGTCTACAATATCTAGTTGAACAAGTTTGAGAAATTGGAATCTAAGGTTGGATTTTGATGAAAATTTGGAAAGTCTGAGATTCTCTATTACGAGAGTCAAAGTTAGTTGCAAGATTAATGATGGATAAGAATTAGGAAGGATCAAATGAAAGAAATTGAAAAAGGATAAGGATGGACACATAGTTTTATGTAAAGTTATATTTTCTATGTGTCTAAATTTATTATATGAAGAATTTCAGTTGCTAACCTAAGATTGACGATTTTCATTAAGTGAAAAAGATGGAAGGATCTTGAAGCATTGGGAAATCTATTAAGGAAGAGAAAATGATAGTTTAGGCTACTAAGATGTTGATCTCTTGAGTTGGTCAAGAGTTGATACTAGAGTTGGAGATACAATTAAAGGATGTTGTGGAATGTGAATTTTCTTGAAGGAGAAAAGAGCCAAGTGATTTCAGCCAAGAAGAGAAGAGAAGAGAAAGTATTTTGTGGTAAATTGATTCATCTAAGTGAGTAAAAGATAGAGGAAGAAAAAGAAATGATGTTTGATCAAGCAAGTGTAGTTTCTATTCTTACAAATCACTTATGCTATTTACAATTTAACCATTGTAGCAAAAAATCTCAGAAGTGTCAAGTGGACCTAACAAGCCTATGAAATCCTATATGGTAACATCAATTAGTGGTGTGTGTAAGTTCTTTAAATCAAGCCACTCTTTTTGGTCCTAGACAAAGAGTGATAATTTGGTAAAATCCTCTTACAAGGTAACTTTAACAATGTGTATGTAACCTCTAAAATGATAATCTCCTAACAAAGATCACTTAGAAGAGTGGAATTTTTGAGTTGTCAGTCTGAGGTGGTTTTTCCCTTAACAGGGTTTCCAAACTAAATATTGGTGTCAAAATTGTGTGAATGATTATTTGTGTTGCATGTTGATTTAAATGTTTTATAGTTTATTACAACTCGGTAATAACTAAACAATCACTACATATTTATTGGAATTTTACTTGACAATCAGTACTGCAAGGAACAATTTGTTTGAGAAAGAATTTGATTTATGAGTTAAGTTTAATTTTGGATATATCTACCAAGTGATTGGATATATTGAATTTATTTTTGTTGATGTTTGTGTTGCTTTGATGGTGATGAAATGGTCGAAGGGACTATGAGATAACTATACCTCATATGCCCATATTGGGCCTCATGCTCCAATAATTAACTTTATGCCCTTTTACAAACTCAGTATACAATTTTCTTAAGAAATAGAAGGGTGCCTCCACATTTTTGTGTGGTGGTTTCTCAAAAACCATCCACCAATGATCCCAAAAATGAGTTTTAACAGCCTCGAAATTGGTTCACCATTGTATATTTGGTTTCTTAGGATCAAATTTTTAGCCATTTTTGGGGTTGGCTAATCATTTTTACTAATATTAAGGGCTACAACCCCACCATAATTCAAGGCATCATCAAACTAGGTGTGCATCTAGTTATGCCAACAAAGAGAAGCATCATGTTGCTTAGTAAGGGTCTCCACTCTCAATATTACCCACAATAGTATTTAGGGTGGATAACATGAGAGATAATTCAAGGATATTATTATAAGACCATTGGATAGTCCTCAATTAATTTAGATTTTCTTGAATTAAATTGTGAATGCAAGGAGGGTTTCGAGGGGGAAACGGTTCATTTGGATGTGGTCCTCCAGATTGTTTTTATGATCATTATCTGGCAGTGGAGTGTTTGAAGGTTAGTTGGTGTCACCCACGCCTATTTATATTGAAAATAAACATATAATTACAATTTGAATGAACATTTTATAAATAAAACTAAAAAAAATCCATGTTCACTAAAAAATCTAACTTTTAATTTAAAAATGAATGAATTTAAGTGTAAAACCAAAAAAATGCAACTTACTTGTGGTAGGATGCTAAAAAGTATTGGGTAAAATTGTATATACAATGAATCTTCTATAATCCAATCGCTATAGTCTCTCAAATGGAATAATTGGACAAAAATAGCATTCATTTTTTTTAAACCTATGCGCAAGTTTCAAGTATTCGATATATCAGGTATCCAATATATCAGATGCCTAATAAGGTTGAGTAATTTTTTTTCATTACTATTATAATTGGGAGAAAAAAGTTAGCACAATTTGTAAAATTCTTTTAGACATTTTTAGACCTTTTTTTCACATTGTTAGTTTTTGGTCCACCGTGATCCTACGCATACCACACTACCAAGGATAAAGAAAAGGGTTCTTCCACCAAATATCACTTGAAATCTACTAAGGAAGAAAGTCAGAAGTGTAAGATCACTAAAATTATCATTTATTTAAATGAGGAGTACAATGAGGAGGAAGATGACATGGACACAAATAAAGAGGAACCAGAAAGTCACAAAAACAAAAATACCTCCCCTTCCCCTCTTACAAAGAACAGGAAACAAAAGAAGGTTGTTTCTAATATTCACAATAGAGAAGAGATGAAGGTTACTAAAGAGTCTCACTTGGAGCTAGTCATGGGGTCTATGATTGATTATCCATCCAATTCCCCAGTTAGGGATTCCCCTCCTATGCTGAAGAAACTTGTGTGGAGGAATATTTAAATGAGCACAGTAAAGTTGGGAATCGCCAAAGAAAATATGAAGTTGGTTGTAAGGGGTGAGGAGTCTAGTAATGTTGATCTTAAAGAGCTTATTGACCCTCTATGTTAATTCACATGATTCTAGCAAAAAGCCTTAGATGGATGTGTTACTTACTCATAGGAGTAGCCTATTGGATAGTCTTAGGGCCATTAAGGGCATTTTTCATGAGATTAATGATATTAATGGTAGGATGAAGGCCCTTGAGAGAAAGATTAATAGTCAGAATGAAACTTATGATGTGGTAGGGGCTAGTGTGGTTATGGGTTATGTGATGGCCATTGTCACCTTTCATAGGCTGGAGGTTAAAGTTCTTGACTTGGACAACAAGGTTGCTAGATTGGAAGACACTCGTAAAGGCATTGTTGATTAAAGCTTCAAAATATTGAAGGCCTTTAATGATCATGTTAAAATACTTGTTAGCAAGCTGGAAGGTTCCTCGGAGGATAAGGCCATTGTTAAGATAACAAATGATAAGGAGGAGCAAGATGAGAGCTAGGTTGGCCTGGGTAAAATAATGAGATCTAGCACCAGGAAGATGGCCTCTATTGCCACTAGTGAGGCCAAGCAACTCTAGCAAGTTGTAGAAACAACGGATAAGCTCAAGCTTGAGGATGTTGATCTTTTGAAGAATGTGGGATAGTTGGCCTGTGATTTTTGAGTTCTATATTTTTTGGTCTTTTGTGTTTTGGTTCTTGTCTTTTTTATGTTGTCTTTTTTTGGCTAGCTTTTGTTTTCAGTTTGCCTTGTTCTTCTTATGTTTTGTTTCTTCATATGGGTTGTAATGGTTTAAATCTTTAGCTATATTTTGTATAGGGTTTCAAGACCCCTTCAAAACCTTTTATTACATTAATCAAAAACTATTTAATGACACTTTCAAGTGTTGTTATTCATACTTATGCACAACTATTTATTAACACTTTCAAATACTATTATTGATGAAATACTTATATATAACAATCATCTAATAATTCCTTCAAATATTGTTGTTCACGAAATACTTGTATATCAACAACAAATTACTCAATCACTTTCAAGTACTATTACTAGATACTTTACCATACTTATTGTCATCTCTGTAAAACATGAAATAAATTTTAAAACTTTTATTTTAATACATAATCTGTAAAATAAACTTGCCCCCTTTATCCCATACCCAAAACAAAATAATAAATAAACAATTATCCTATTTTTTAAGAATCAAAATGTACCTAGGACCATTTAAAAAACTCAATTCTACTTTAATATACTTACAATCATCCAATAAAAACCATTAAATAAATTTTCTACTTTAATATACTTACAATCATCCAATAAAAACCATTAAATGAATTTTGAGCTCTGCATAACCACCATGGGGCCAATCATTGTTCCTTCATTTTCTAGTCAAGGAACATATTCATTATGGAATATAAGCATGAGAAAGAAAAAGATGAGTGTTTATTTAACCCAAACAAATAAGAGATCTAAAACCCATTTGGCTGACTTTGGTGAGTCAATGTATGTACTCCAATTGCAATGGCGGCCGCTCAACTTCACTGTATTCAGACTTCCACAACACAAAAGACAAAAGCCATTTTTCACACGGAGTCTCGCTGAATTCTAGAAAAGCAAAACACAGTGCTTCTCAATCACGTCATCCCCTTTCACTCAAACCCAGAATCTCACATTTTTCTTTACTTTAATTCCTTCTAGATGATACACGCATGCTCTTCTTGAAAGCCATTGTTTGATAACAATTCTAAAATAACCATTAAAGCCCATAAGATTGTCCCAAAAAAAAAAAATGAAAGCCCACAAAATTGAAATATATGACATGAATGCAATCATAGTAAGTCTTATAATAGAGAACATGAGCTACAGTTGGAAAATTAAGTTCAGAGAAAGAGAAAAGATTTAAGAATTGTTTTCTCTGACATTCAATGTCTTGGAATAATAAGACATGATGGGTAACTGTGTTGTGTTTTATATAACCACAGCATATCTTGTCCGTTCTTTTCAGACTCTCATTCTGGTTTTTTAATTGTTTTGGTCTGTGGATGTGTTTTGAGGATTTGTTGTTTCAATTGTTTATTGTTGTGGGTTGACTTTGAAGTTCAGAAATTATTTCAGTTTGAGCTTGTGGGCGTTGGTATGATTCTTTGATTTTGCTTTTCTAAATAAATTTTATATGTTTGTTTTTAAAAATAATTATTATGAGTTGACTAAAGTATTTGAATGTTGTATAAAAAAAAATTTTTAAATTATCATAAAGAGAATCTTTGTGAGGAAACTTTGTCATAAGTATCATTTTTGGTATCTTGTATCATATATGATATCGATAATTTTCTTATGAGGAAATTTAGTTTTTAATAAGATCAATACTGAAGAAAGCATTTATAAGATAAGATTAGATTAGATTAGATTAATACTATAGAGAATCTCTTGCCACTTTAACAATCAAGATTTCATTAGAATTTTAGTCCCTGACTTCACTTCTTCAAATCCATGAGTTCAATGACCCCACATAGGCACAAGACTTGTAAGCTTAGTGACTTAGTAGGGGGTTTAATCTTGATGGTTGATTCAACTACAAAGTCTCTTGCCATGGCACTAAGAATATGACATTAATAGTTACAATTGACTACACATATAACCCAGTTGTTTGATTTGTTTTTAACAATTATACAAAAATCATTGAAATAATAACATAGCTTAATCAAAGAAGAAACAATAAATCCTAACCTAGTGTACTCCTCAATGATCTTTGTTGACACCAAACAATTTTCAAATGTAAATTATAGAATTTGAAAATGAGAAATTTTAAGACATCATTCCACAAACATTTTTTATAGAAAGACAAAACAATGAGAGCACTTTTTTACATATTTTATCATCTTTAAAATATGACATCACACATGACATTAGTATTTATACATTACACATTGCATGACTAGTTGATGTATTTTCACTATTTCACAAATACCATTTAACCTATAACAAAGTTTATTCAAATAAGAATAATAAATCCTATCCTAGCAAGCTCCTCAATTATGTCTACTAATGCCACTGATTTTCAAATACAAATTTGAGATTTTAAAATGAGAAAAAATGTAGCATGCATTTCAAGTTTGCAATCAAGGCTTAGTTCTACAAGAAAAATTTAGATCTTCAGTAGTGGAGAACAATTCCTCAATCTCAATCTTATGATCATTGATCACCAATCTTAGTACTTTTAACACAATGGTGATAATTTTAAAAATTTCTAATTTTAAACTATCATAATCATGTTAAAAGTACTAAGATTGGTGTTCATTAATGACCATGAGATTGAGAAATTGTTCTCCACTCTTAAAGATCTAAATTTTTCTTGTCGAACTAAGCCTTGATTACAAACTTGAAATGCATGCTACATCTAAATTTTTCTTCAGGGAAATGCCACGGAGGATTTTATAAAATAATTTTTGATCTTTGTTAACATCGATTAGTGGTGGTCTGATACATCAGATATATATGATCTTCGTCAACGTTTAGCTAAAACTTGAGATTTTGTTAGTTTATTTCTCTGCCAGAATTGAAGTGTTGTTAGGCCTTTTGGGTGTCAAATTGGATATATCTTGATGATTCATTTATCATATCTTGGACCTCAGTGGAAAAGAATTATAGAATTAGAGATGTGAAGTTTTCACATTTCATGTTAATGTGTTTGAAGACTTTTTGATCTAACTAATTTATTATCCTGATAATAGATCATAAAGAATGATCTGAAACATCAATTAAGAAAGAAAGATAAGCAGTGAATCCAGAATCCTTATCCTTCGAGCATAATTGTATGATAGACTTGTAAATATGACAAGATCTTTGAAATAATCTAATTCATCTATTTTTATCTCCTCTCAAATTCATATGCGCCCATTTTAGTTTTCCTTAAAGTTATTGTCAATGCTTAGATTTCGTAACATTTTTTCAATCTTGTAAATTGCTTTTGATCTTCTGTGATCTTTAATATCGTTATTTGCCCATATCATAAATTTCTCTCTTACAACTATCTTAACGTACAATAGATCATGAAGCTTAAACAAAAATATTGATAGTAAAAGATTCACAGAGTGGAATCCATGAATTTGTGATGTGTTAGTATTATGGGATTCTGGATACTTGCGTTTTTAATCATCATTCTATCATTTGATTATGCACATTATAACTTTATTTCACTCATTCTAATAATAGATCATTAAGTTCAAGAATAATTTCCATGATACTGTCTTCCTGAAAACTCCATTTGATAGCCAAGTGAGCTCGGTTAACACTCACTTTGAACTTGGTTAACATTGAGATTCTCGTTGTACACTATAACTTCCTTGACTCTTGAGTGAGCTTGGCATACACTAATTTCTCAGTATATACTTGATATTTGTGTAACATCAAAGACAACATACAATTAAATGATTGTATCCAACAGTTGAAGATACTTGGACCCATTTCCCAAATAACTTCAAGAGCAAGATCAATGAACCCACTATCCAAATGATCTTTGTATTATTCCTTACAGAATAATAGAAATGAATAGTACTGCTCCTTCCTCTTAGTATCCTATCAACTAGAATTTTTGATCCTTCTAATTTTGTAACTAGATCAAAAATCTCACATCCAATAATCCTTGGATCGCTTCCTCGTATTCAATAAGCATTTTGCTCTGTTCTTACTTCATCCTCAATATAACGATCACAAAATGCATTGTCTGCTTACAAACAAGGAAAACATCTTTCCTTTATACCATATCTTCAAAATAATTGCTTGAGTTGTCCTTGAGGCTTTCCCGATTAATTATAATAAGATAATTAATTAATTTATAATTACAATAGCATTTTCATCTCATAGTCTATACAACTTCTCACACGTGCAATACTAGGGCTTGTGCATCTATTGGCATCATCATCAAACTGTCCTCTATCAATGACTAACCATGCATCTTCTTATTACATCTCAAATGAAAAACATAATACAAATATCAGAAACTTCTTTCCAAGCACTCTGTCTCTGTACTACTCTCAATAAATCAAGTACAACTTTTCTATGTCTTTGAATTATGTGTTGCACATTAAACCTTGTCATCAAGACATAGTGTAGAACATGTCCATGACTGTGCATCACCAGACAAGAAAAACCTTGTCAGTACAACTAAGATCTCTCTCTGCCACTCTACTAGTCTTCACAGACTTATTGCTACATCAATGAGAAACATAGTCATGAATACAACATGTCAATACTCTTCAATTCTGAGGATACTCCCCTAATGTAGTATCATTAATATTAATGCTAACAGTAGGCTCTCCATGGATGAAATAGTGGTGTCATTGGGGTTCACTTTCCCATTTAGAGCTAACGGAATCAGTGAAATAATGTCATGATGAATGGTTTGAAAGCAGTGGTACATCAATTCACTAAGGAACACTATGAGATTTGGCATCAAAAACAAAATTGAATCTTCCATAATCAAGAGAGGTTATTATAGACATCGATATCATGATCATGTATCATCTCATACTTTTGTGATAATCCTCATGAGATATGAGTTATGAACCCTAGAAGATCACTTCCCAAATGTGCTTAGGGAACCTTGGAGACACTTCAATTCAAGGTGGTTGCATTTATTCTAGGCTCTCTGTGGGTGAAATAGTGGTGTCACTAGGCTCACCTGCCCATCTAAAGCTAACGATGCTAATGAAATGATGTGACAATAAAATAATGGTGTCAAATGTATAAACTTACCATAACATAAGGATTCCATGGCTTTTCCAGACCCTCCTTGCCTCTCATAGGTTATGCATGTCTTTGCAGCCATGTCTTCTATATCATCATCTCCAACTATAAATTGAAACTTAGAATTTCTAATGGTACCCTAGAAAATATTCTTGCACATAATGTAAGTATGGAGCACACAAGCATGTGAGATATTGGCTAATGTTATAGCCCCAACATCATTAGCACAAGGAGGCAATAATGACCTAGTCTAGGTGACTAGCAGACTGCTCAAAGTATGAATGATTCTAATAGACACTACGCTAGCCTCGTCAATGATATCAAGATGTTACACAAGAGGATGTGGGCGATATCAAGGGGGGACATATTGTTATCCCCAACAAATATTGTAATTGATAATAATATGAATGTACATAAAGAGTCATATCAGCTATTATATTGTCATTAATGTCAAGGCCTTAATTGGCTAACATTATACTAACTTAGGAAAGTACCATATCATTTGATTGATGAAGAGGATTTGAAGAAATTAGGATAAAGTTAGAGTTGATACATAAGGTATTCAATGGGTACTTGAATGAGTTGGACAATGATCATGTAATATTGGTTTGATTTCTTTACACTCATGTATTGTTGCAATATGTGGTTCAGATCACAAGCTTAATCAAATCACAAGGTTAATGAAGGGAGATTGTATTCACCGAGTGACTATAGTATTGCCCGAGAAAGATAATATTACTCAACTTATATGTTTCTCGAGGATAACAACCAATTGAATGAGTTTGAGAAATTGGAATCTAAGGCATATTTTTGATGAAATTTTGGAGAGTTTGAGAAGGTCTATTGCGAGACTCACAGTTAATTGCAAGATCAACAATAAAGAAAAATCAAGAAGGATCTAATGAAGGAAATTGAAGAAGGATAAGGATGGTCACAAAGTTATATGTAAAGTTATATTTTCTATGTATCTAAATTTATTGTATGTAGGAATTTAGTTGCAAACCTAAAATCAACAATTCTAATTAAGCGACAAAAGATGGAAGGATCTAGAAGCATTAAGAAATTTATTTAAGGAGGAGAAAATGATATTTTAGGTTGTTGAGTTGTTGAGTTGTTGATCTGTTGAGTTGGTCAAGAGTTGATGCTAGAGGGGGAGATACAATTGAAAGTTGTTGTGGTATGCAAAGTTTCTTGAAGGAGAAAAGAACCAAGTGAGCTGAGATGAGAAGAGAAGAGAAGTGAAAGGAGTTTGTGGTAGACAAAGTCATCTAAGTAAAAGACAAAGCAAGAATAAGAATCAAGATCTTATCAAGAAAAGGTAGTTGTTATTCTTACATATCACTTTATATTATTTACAGTTTAACCTTTGTAGTAGAAAATCCTAGAAGCACCAAGTGGACCTAAGTGAAATCCTATATGGTAACATCGATTAGTGGTGCTTGTAAGTTCTTTAAATCAAGCCACTCTTTTTGGTCCTAGATAGGGAATGATAAGGACTACAAGATCTTTTGCTGAAATCCTCTAACAAGGTCACTTTAACAAAGTGTATGTAACCTTTAACAAGGTAATCTCATAATAAAGATCACTTTAGAAGAATAAAATATTTGAGTTGTCGATCCTAGGTGGTTTTTTATCTTAACAAGGTTTCTACGTTAAATATTGGTGTCAAAATTGTGTGAATGATTATTTGTATTGCAAGTTGATTTACATGTTTTATAGTTTACAACAGCTTAGTAATAGCTAAATAATCACTAGGTATTTACTAGAATTTTATTGATAGTTTATAACATTGCAAGAAACAATTTGTTAATAGTTTGAGAAGAAGTTGATTTATGAGTTAAGTTTTATGTTGGTTATATCTATTGAGTGATCAGATTTATTGAAGTTATTATTTTTGATGTTTATGTTGCTTTGATGGTGATGAAATTTTTGAAGGGACTGTGAGATAATTGGACATAACTAATTCACCCCCCTTCTCTAGTTATCTAACAATTTGATATTATATCACTCAAGGCTTGAAGGAAGAAGTTTAAAGTTACTTAAGCTAAAGAGAAATGTGCATAAGAGAGAGCCACCAAAGTTGAACTGTGAGAAATTTTCCTCATGGCAAGACAACATGAAGCTACATCTTTTAGGTATTGGAGATGATCTCACACATTGGTTGGAAAATGAATATGTAACACCTACTAGTCCTTTGACTATGGATCAAATGAATGAAAAGAGGAATGTTAATAGTATGATGATTGATATTGCATCTTCTCTCACTGATGCTAAATTTGATGATGTTAAGAATTGTACCATTACAAAGAAAATTTGGGACAAACTGAAGCTAGTCTATGGAGGAGATGACAATGTAAGAAGAGCTAAAGATGAAAGATTGAGAGGCAAGTATGATGACATGATAATGAAAGAAGATGAAAATGTTGCACACTATGTGAATTAAATCAAGTATGTTGTGAGTGTAATAAGAGCTGCTAGAGGACAAGTCTTGGAGTTTGAAATTTAAAGTAAAATCTTGAGAACTTATTTCCCTATTTCTACTATCAATGTTTCTACTATTCAAGAAGTAAGATCTATGCTTGTTAAAGAGCTGACACTTGATGGTCTAGTTGGTCAGTTGACTACATTTGAGTTGAGCAATTATGATAACAATATGGTTATAATTGGAAATGCTTTTAAGTCTTCACTAACCATCAATAGTTCAAAGAAAGATAAGAAAAGAAAAGAAGAAAATGAATCTGAAACTAAAGATAATCTAAATGAGATTGAAGCATTGCATGCTAGAAGATTATCAAGATGTAAAGGTAATTATAAGGTAAGGTACCCTTGATCTGTTTGAAATGTAATGAGGTTGGTCACTTTAGTACTAAATATCCTAACTGAGGAAAATCTGATAGAAATGATAATAATGACAAGAAATATTTCAAGTACAAGAAGAAGAAGGGTTACAAAGACAAATGCAAGAAGTCATGCTACATTGCTGAAGAAAAGCATACCAAGACAAGTTTTGCTAATGACAAGTACTTGAAATTGATGATCGTGGAACTATTAAGTTTGGTAGTGATGTACCATACTCAGTAAAAGGTAAAGGATCGTTAATGTTGAATGGTAAGATCAGATGTGATGATGCATATTGGGTTCAAGGACTCATATATGGTTCGTTGAGTGTTTTACTGTTGAATAACCTGGGTCACAAGCTTGAATTTCATCAAAAGAAGGTCAAAATATTTGATGATGAAGGTAATCTAATTGGAATAGGAGTGTAAACCAAAGGTAACTTATTCTAGACCTTGATACTATGGTTGATACATATTTATTTGTTAGAGTTGATAATGTGTGGTTATGGCATTAAAGGTTGTGACATGTAAACTTTGGAAATGTGGTGAAAATTTGTAGAAAGAAAAGAGTAAGAGGCTTATCGAATCTGCAAAAACCTGATAATGTCATGTGCAAATAATGTCATCTTGGTAAAATAAAAAAGTCTAGTTTTTCTAGCAAGTCACACATTTCTAATGATATTCTTGAATTAGTGCATACATATTTATGTGGTCCAATTGGAGTTGATAGTTATTATGGTGATAGATACTCTATATCGTTTGTGGATAATTATTCAAGGATGATGACTGTGATGTTCAAGAAAGTGAAATCACATGCTTTTGATATGTTTAAATGGTACAAAACAAGAGTTGAAAAAGAAACTAGAAAACCATTGAAATGGTTAAGATCTGATAGAGGTGGTGAATTTATGTCTATCTATTGAATTCACTAACTTTTGTGTTAAGAATGGTTGCACCAAGGATTCCACAACAAAATGGTATTGCTAAAAGGATAAATAGATCTATCATGGATTGTGCAAGGACGCCAATGACAAAGAAAGAGGTCTCTCAGATATTCTTGAGAGAAGCAATCAGTACTATTGTTTACATACTCAATCAAGTTCACTTGAAGAAAGGAACAAACATGACACCTTATGAGATATAGTATGGTCATACATTAAATGTAAGTTGTTTCAAAATATTTGAAAGTAGATGTTATATTCATAAGAATGATAGGAATGGTAAAATTGATGTTAAAGGAGATGAAGAAGTATTCCTAAGATATTCATTTGAGAGAAAGGCTTACAAATGTTTTAACAAGGCTACTAACAAGATGATTTAAAGTGCAAATGTGAAATTTGATAAGTTTATAGAGAAGAACGATCTAAAAAGGAAGAAGGAACTTGAAGATTACAACAAGTTTGTCTATGTCTATGATGATGCACCATATACTCTACCCAAGTAACAACACAAGCCTACCGATAATTAGATAGTTGCACCTAATTCACAAATAGTTGTATACAAACATTAGATAGTTGCACCTGAGGATCAAATAGTAGCACCCAAGTCTTAGCAAGGTATACTCGAGCACCAAACAATACAACCCGAGTAAGAAGGTGAACTCCCACCAAGTGAAGAAAATGTTGAGAATCGGATAACTAAACATGTATTAGCCAAGTATGTGAGAAAGAACCATTTACCTGAAAAAATAATTGGAGATAGAAGTGTTGGATTACAAAGAAGAAGAAAAATAATAGAAGGTACATTTCTACTAAATGATTGGAATAAATTTGATTTTCAAAAAGAAATTGAATGAGAATGGAGAAGTAGTAAGAAACAAGGCTAGAATGAGAGGAGTAAGAACTCTATTGTCTTATGCTACATACAAGAAATTAAGGGTTTATCAAATGGATGTTAAATCTGCATTTTTGAATGAAATACTTGAGGAAGTCTACATTGAACAGCCATAAGAATTTGTTGAACCTAGAAAGGACATGGCCTACAAGTTGAAAAAAGCACTATATCTACTAAAATAGGCCCCAAAAGCACAATATGAAAGGTTACACTCTTATCTAATTAAGATAGAATTTGCTAGAAAAAGTGAAAATAGTAATTTGTATTTGAAGTATGAAACACAAGATATGGTGTTGATTAATGAAATATTTGTTGATGGTATAATATTTGGAGTAAATGATATGTTGAGGAATTTATTTTCTAATCAAAGGAGTATTGAATTTGAAACATTAATGTTTGGAGAGATAAAAAAATTCATTGGTTTACAAGTCTATCAAACACCGAAAGGTATCTATGTTACTCAATTTGAAGGAAATATTAAAAACATTTGAGATGGATGAGTCTAAACCAGTCGGTACACCTATGGTGACTAGAGTGAAATTGTCAAAGGAAGATACTACTAGTGAGGTTAATCAAACACAATACATATCTATGATTGGAAAGTTATAGTATGGTGTACATGGTAGACCAAATATTTCCCTAGCTATTGGAATAGTTGTAAGGTTTTCATCTAATCCAAGGGAAACACATTTGACTACTGTGAAAAGTATATTTAGATATCTCAAAGGAACTAAAGATTATGGTCTATGGTAAACAAGAGGATGACTTTAATCTTAAAGTCCACATAGATGTTTATTGGATTGGAAATGTTGATGACAAAAAAAGTACAAGTGGAGGAGCATTCTTCTTAAGATAAAAGTTGATCACATGGGTAAGGAAGAAACAAAGTTTATTTTAAAATATAATATTGAAGTTGAATATGTTGTTGTTGCAGTCAATTGTTCAAATATTGTATAGATCAAACAATTGTTGGAAGAAATGCAAGAAGAAGTAATTGAACCTACCACTATTTATTATGATAACACAAGTGCTATAAATGTATCAAAAAATCTAGTGATGCATGCAAAGATAAATCGCATATCTATCAAGTATCATTACTTGAGGGAGAAAGTTCAAGAAAAGAAAGTGAGGCTTGAGTACATAAAGTCTAAGGAGAAAATTGTTGATATATTTGTGAAGCTATTACCTAAGGATGCTTTTGAGTATCTAAGAGGTAAATTGGGGCTCCTGCCCCTATCCAAAATTCACTAGGAGGAGTTGCATGTTGCATCAATTCATGAAGTTGTAAGCTTAACTGTGATGAATCTGATGAAATTTGTGCATGCAAGGTACAATGTTTATTACAAGGCTTTATAAGCTTCACATTGAAATTTAAATGACCTTTGGAATTGTTGTCAAAGGGGGAGAAGAGTAACAAGAGGGGAAGAATATACCTAAAAAGGGGAGAGAAATGATGGAGAGTAATAAAGGAAAGAATATGTTGAATCAAATGAAGAAAACTGAACTTGAACAAGAGATCATGATCAAAGGGGGAGTAATGTTGCAGAAGTTAAATTTTTGTTGTTGTCAAAGATACAAACCAAGTATCAATTTGAAGAACCAAAACTGCAAAGTTATGTTGTTGAAAATGCATACATTTGATTATCTTATGTAATGTTTTGCAATGTAAAATCTTATGTTGTGTTTTTCCATCAATGCCAAAGGGGGATATTGTTAGCGCCAACTGATATTGTAATTGATGATGCCATCAATGTATGTTAAGATCATATCATTTGTTATATTTTCATTGATGTCAAACTCTTAATTGGCTAGACATTATGCTAACTCAGGAAAGTGCGTACCATATCATTTGATTGATGAAGAGGATTTGATTAATTAAGAGTATTTGAAGAAAGTATGATGAAGTTAGATTTGATATGTAAGGTATTCAATGGGTACTTGAATGAGTTGGATGATGGTCACATAATAGTGGTTTTATTAATTTACACTCATGTATTGTTGCAATATGTTCAAGATCATAGGCTTAACTAATTCACAAGGTTAATGAAGGGAGATTGTATTCATTGAGTGACTACAATGTTGCCCGAGCAAGATAGTATTACCTAACTTATATGTTCCTAAGTAAATGTAATATTTGCTAAGTGATAGCTAGTTGAACAAATTTGAGAAATTGTAATCTAAGGCTAACTTTTGATGAAATTTTGGAAAGTCTGAGATGCTCTATTGTGAGAGTCAAAGATAGTTGCAAGATCAATGATGGATAAGAATTGGGAAGGATCTGATGAAAGAAATTGAAGAAGGATAAGGATGGACACAAAGTTCTATGTAAAGTTATATTTTCTATGTGTCTAAATTCATTATATGAAGGATTTTAGTTGCAAACCTAAGATCTACAATTTTGATTAAGTGGGAAAAGATGGAAGAATTTTGAAGCATTAATAAATCTATATAAGGAAGAGAAAATGATAGTTTAGGATACTAAGATGATGATCTCTTTAGTTGGTCAAGAGCTAATGCTAGAGTTGGAGATACAATTGAAGGGTGTTGTTGAATGTGAAGTTTCTTGAAGGAGAAAAGGGCCAAGTGATTCAAGCTAAGAAGAAAAGAGAAGAGAAAGGATTTTATGGTAAATAGATTCATCTGAGTGAGTAAAAGACAAAGGAAGAACAAGAAATGATTTTTGATCAAGTAGATGTAGTTGTTATTCTTACAAATCACTTTATACTATTATAGTTTAACCATTGTAGCAGAAAATCTCAAATGCATTGAGTGGACCTAATAAGTCTGTGAAATCCTATATAGTAACATCAATTAGTGGTGTGTGTAAGTTCTTTAAATAAAGCAACTCTTTTTGGTCCTAGACAAGGAGTGTTAAGGTCTAGATGATCTTTTGGTGAAATCCTCTAACAAGGTAACTTTAACAATGTGTATCTAACCTCTAAAAAGGTAGTCTCCTAACAAAGATCACTTTAGAAGAGTGGAATTTTTGAGTTACTGGTCTGAGGTGGTTTTTCCCTTAATAGGGTTTCCACATTAAATATCGGTGTCAAATTTGTGTGAATGATTATTTGTGTTGCAAGTTGATTTATATGTTTTATAGTTTACTGCAACTCAATAATAATTAAACAGTCACTACGTATTTATTGGAAATTTACTTGACAATTAGTAATGCAAGGAACAACTTGTTAACAGTTTGAGAAAGAAGTCAATTTATGAGTTAAGTTTTATGTTGGATATATCTACCAAGTGATTGGATATATTGAAGCTTTTGTTGATGTTTATGTTTCTTCGATGGTGATGAAATGGTTGAACGGGACATGACTAATTCACCACCCACCACCTCTTAGTTATCTAGAACATATGTGGTGGCTTTCTTCTATTGGGAAAATGGTTTATCCTTTGGAGCTCCTCCTCCTATGGCCATGTTGGGCCTCATGCTCCAATAATTAACTTTATGCCCTTTTACAAACTTGGCATACAATTTTCTTAAGAAATAGAGCACCTCCACATTGTTGTGTGGTGGTTTGTCAAAAACCATCCACCAACAATCCCAAAAAATGAGTTTTAATGGCCTCATTGGTGCACCATTGTATATTTTGGTTTCTTAGGGTCAAATTTTTAGCCATTTTTGGGGTTGGGTAATCCTTTTTTTACTTATATTAAGGGCTGCAACCTTATCATAATCCTAGGTGTCATCAAACTAGGTGTGCATCTAGTCATGCCAACGAAGAGAATCATCATGTTGTTTAGTAAGGGTCTCAACTCTCAATATTACCCACAATAGTATTTAGGGTGGATAGCATGAGAAATAATACAGGGATATTATTACAAGACCATTGGATAGTCCTCAATTAATTTAGATTTTCTTGAATTAAATTGTGAATGCAGGGAGCATTCTAAGGGGGTAACGGTTCATTTCGATGTGGTTGTCCAGATTGTTTTTATGATCATTGTCTGGTGAGGGAGTGTTTGAAGGTTGATTGGTGTCACCCATGCCTATTTATATTGAAAATAAATATATAATTACACTTTGAATGAACATTTCATAAATAAAACTAAAAACCATACATTTTCACTAAAAAAGTAACTTTTAATTAAAAAATGAATGAATTTGAGTGCAAAACCAAAAAAAATGCAACTTACTTATGGTAGGATGCTAAAAAAGTGTTGGGTCAAATTGTATACCCTATGAATCTTTTAGAATCCAATAGCTATAGTCACTCAAACAGAAATAATTGGACAAAAATAGCATTCATTTTTTTTAAACCTATGAGCAGGTTTCAGGTATTTGATATATCAGATGCCTAATAAGGTGGAGTAATTTATTTTTTTTCATTAGTATTATAATTGGGAGAAAAAATTTAGCACAATTTTTTAAATGCTTTTGGACGTTTTTAGACCAATTTTTTTTCACATTGCTAGTTTTTGGCCCACCATGATCCTGTACATACCACACTACCAAGGATAAAGGCAAGGGTTCTTCTACCAAACACCCCTTGAAATCTACTAAGGGAGAAAGTAAAAAGTGTAAGATCACTAAGATGATCATTAATTTAAATGAGGAGTACAATGAGGAGGAACATGACATGGAAACAAATAAAGACGAACCAGGAAGTCACAAAATGCAAAATACCTCTGCTTCCTCTCTTACAAAGAATAGGAAACAGAAGAAGGTTGTTTCTAATATTTTCAATAGAAAAGAGACGAAGGTTTCTAAAGAGTCTCACTTGGAGCTGGCCATGGGGTCTATGATGGATTATCCTTCCAATTCTCGAGTTAGGGATTCCCCTCCTATGCTGAAGAAAGTTGTGTGGAGGAATATTTATATGAGCACAGTAAAGTTGGGAATCACCAAAGAAAATATGAAGTTGGTTGTAAGGGGTGAGGAGTCTGGTAATGTTGATCTCAAAGAGCTTATTGACCCTTCTATGTTAATTCACCGTGATTCTAGCAAAGAAACTTAGATGGATGTGCTACCCACTTTTAGGAGTAGCATGTTGGACAGTCTTATTTTCATGAGATTAATGATATTAATGGCAGAATGAAGGCCCTTGAGAGAAAGGTTAATAGTAAGAATGACACTTATGATGTGGTAGGGGCTAGTGCGGTTATGGGTTCTATGATGGCCATTGTCACCTTTCATAGTTCTTGACTTGGACAACATGGTTGCTAGATTGGAAGACACTCGCAAAGGCATTGTTGATTAGAGCTTCAAAATATTGAAGGCCTTTAATGATCATGTTAAAATACTCGTCAACAAGCTAGAAGGTACCAACTCGGAGGATAAGGCCATTGTTAAGATAACAAATGATAAGGAGGAGCAAGATGAGAGCTAGGTTGGCCCAGGTAAAATAACAAGATCTAGCACCAGGAAGACGGCCTCTACTGCCACTGGTGAGGCCAAGCAACTCTAACAAGTTGTAGAAAGGAAAGGTAAGCTCAAGCTTGAGGATGTCAATCTGTTGAAGAATATGGGATAGTTGACCTATGATTTTTGAGTTCTATATTTTTTGGTCTTTTGTGTTTCAACTTGGTTCTTGTCATTTTGATGTTGTCTTTTTCTAGGTAGCTTTTAATTTTCGATTTGCCTTGTTCTGCTTCTGTCTTGTTTCTTCATATGGGTTGTAATGGTTTAAATCTGTAGCTATATTTTGTATAGGGTTTCAAGACCCCTTTAAAACTTTTTATTACCTTAATCAAAAACTAGTTAATGATACTTTCAAGTGTCGTTATTCATGAAATACTTATGCACAACTATTTATTAACACTTTCAAATACTAATATTGATGAAATACTTATATATAACAACCATCTAATAATTCCTTCAAATATTATTATTCACAAAAAACTTGTATATCAACAATAAATTAATAAGTAGGAGATGAGTGAGCATCACCTAGATCCAATGAGTGCTAAGTGTTCCATTTATTCTCATGAGAGATGGATTCATGTTGAATCACTACTCATGAAACATGGGTCAATGAGTTTGAATCAAAATCACACAGTTAAATCCTGATAGCAATATCACAATAACAATAAATTATTCAATCACTTTCAAGTACTATTACTAAATACTTTACCATACTTATTATCATCTATATAAAACATGAAATAATTTTTTTTTTTTTTAATTTTAATACATAATCTGAAAAATAAGCTTGCCCCCTTTATCCCATACCCAAAACAAAATAATAAATAAACTATTATCTTATTTTTTAAGAATCAAAATGTACCTAGGACCATTTAAAAAATTCAATTCTAGTCTAGTATACTTACAATCATCCAATAAAAACCATAAAATGAATTTTGAGCTCTGCATACCCACCATGGGGCCAATCCATTGTTCCTTCATTTTCTAGTCGAGGAACATATTCATTATGGAAGATAAGCATGAGAAAGAAAAAGATGAGTGTTTATTTAACCCAAACGAATAAGAGATCTAAAACCCATTTGGCTGACTTTGGTGAGTCAATGTATGTACTCCAATTGCAATGGCGGCCGCTCAACTTCACTGTATTCAGACTTCCATAACACAAAAGACAAAAGCTATTTTTCACAGTGATTCTCGCTGAATTCTAGAGAAGCAAAACACAGTGCTTCTCAATCACGTCATCCCCTTTCACTCGAACCCGGAATCTCACATTTTTCTTAACTTTAATTCCTTCTAGATGATACACGCATGCTCTTCTTGAAAGCCATTGTTTGATAACAATTCTAATATAAGCAGTAAAGCCCATAAGATTGTCCCAAAAAAAAAAATGAAAGCCCACAAAATTGAAATATATGACATGAATGCAATCATAGTAAGTCTTATAATAGAGAACATGGGCTACAGTTGGAAAATTAAGTTCAGAGAAAGAGAAAAGATTTAAGAATTGTTTTCTCTGACATTCAATGTCTTGGAATAATAAGACATGATGGGTCACTGTGTTGTGTTTTATATAACCACAGCATATCTTGTCCATTCTTTTCAGACTCTCACTCTGGTTTTTTAATTGCGTTGGTCTGTGGATGTGTTTTGAGGATTTGTTGTTTCAATTTTTTATTGTTGTGGGTTGACTTTGAAGTTCAGAAATTATTTTAGTTTGAGTTTGTGGGTGTTGGTATGTTTCTTTGATTTTGCTTTTCTAAATAAGTTTTATATGTCTCTTTTTTAAAATAGTTACTATAAGTTGACGAAAGTATATGAATGTTGTATAAAAAATAAATTTTATAATTATAAAGAGAATTTCGAGGGAACTTTGTCATAAGTATAATTTTTGGCATCTTGTGTCATATATGAAATCTATAATTTTCTTATGAGAAAATTTAGTTTTCTATAAGATCAAGACTAAAGAAAGCACTTATAGAGAATCTCTTGCCATTTTAACAATCAAGATTACATTATAATTTTAGTCCCTAACTTCACTTCTTCAGATCCATGAGTTCAACAACTCCGCATAGGCACAAGACTTTCAAGCTCAGTGGCTTAATAGGGGATTAATCTTGGTGGTCAATTCACCTACATAATCTTTTTGTCATGGCATTAAGAATATGGCATTAATAGTTACAATTGACTACACATATAACCTAGTTCTTTGATTCATTTTCAAAGATTATACAAAAATCATTGAACTAATAACATAGCTTAGTCAAAGAAAAAACAATAAATCCTAGCCTAGTGTATTCGTCAATGATGCTTGTTGACACCAAACAGTCTTCAAATGTGAATTATAGAAATTGAAAATGAGAAATTTTAAGGCATCATTTCTAATTGACTAAAGTACAAACATTTTGTACAGAAAGACAAAACAATGAGAGGACTTTTTTACATATTTTATCATCTTTGAAGTATGATATCACGCATGACATTAGTAGTCATATTTTAGTAGTCATACATTACACATTGATGTATTTTTCACTATTGTACAAAAATTGTTTAATCTATAACAAAATTTATTCAAATAAGAATAATAAATTCTATCCTAGCAAGCTCCTCAATTATATATATTCATGTAACTGATTTTCAAACACAAATGTGAGATTTTAAAATGAGGAAAGATGCAGCATGCATTTCAAGTTTTCAATCAAGGCTTACTTCCACAAGAAAAATTTAGATCTTTAAGAGCGGAAAACAATTTCTCAATCTCATGCAATCTCATGGTCATTGATCACCAATCTTAGTACTTTAAACACAATGATGATAATTTTAAAATAATTTTAAAAATTCCATTCTTTTTAAACTAACTTCATTGTGTTAAAAGTATTAAGATTGGTATTCATTAATGACCATGAGATTGAGAAATTATTCTCCACTCCTGAAGATCTAAATTTTTATTGTAGAACTAAGCCTTGATTGCAAACTTGAAATGCATGCTACATCTAAATTTAAAATGAATTTTGATCTTTGTTAACATTGATTAGTGATGGTCTGTTATATCAAATATATATGATCTTCGTCAACGTACTTAAGCTAAAAACTGAGATTTTGTCAGTTTATTTCTCTGTCAGAATTGAACAGTTGTCAGGTGTTTTGGGTGTCAAATTGGATATATCTTGATGATTCGTTTATCAGATTTTGGACCTTAGTCGAAAACAATTATAGAATGAGAGATGTGAAGTTTTCACATTTCATGCTAATGTGCTTCAAGACTTTTTGATCTAATTAATTTATTATCTTGATGATAGATCTATGATCATAAACAATTATCTGAAACATCAATTGAGAATCCAGATCCTTATCCTTCGAGCATAATTGTATGACAGAATTATAAATATGACAAGATCTATGAAATAATCTAATTGATTTATTTTCATCTCCTCTCAAATTCATATAAGCCCATTTTAGTTTTCCTTGAAGTTATTGTCAATGCTTAGATTTCGTAACATTTTCTCAATCTCGTAAATCGCTTTTAATCTTCTGTGATCTTTAATATCGTTATTTGCCCATATCATAAAATTCTCTCTTATAACTATCTTAGCGTACGATAGATCATGAAGCTTAAACGGAAATGTTGATGGTAGAAGATTCAGAGAGTCGAATCTAAGAATTTGTGATAAGGTACGATTATAGATCATTAAGTTCAAGAATAATTTCATGATAAAATTATTATACAATCAAATTTAAAAAATTGACTGCTCAAATTGTGAAGGGCTTAAACATTATATTTTAAGGTGGCCACCCTTAAACATCACAAGTTAAGGAAGAAATTAATTTTGGAAAAATAAGACAACTTTGACTATTTAACACTTTTATTCTAGGAAACAAGTCTTAATGAATGATGTTCAAGCCATCCAATCCAAGGCTTCATTCATGGACACGGCTATCCTGCCTACAAACTATATAGTCGGCAAATTTTTAAAAAATCAAAAATATCATGGATTTTTCAGAAAATTTCAGCATTTGATCTTCATGATCTGCATAGTTTGTAGTCGAAAACAACAAAATAATAGAAAAATCACTACATTTTCGTGAATCTAGAAAAAAAAAGAGTTTGAAAAAAAAGTTTGATTTTGTTTTGTCTTTAGTGCATTTTGTCAAGAGATTAGCCTATCCCTTCATTCACAGGTTAAAAGTGTTAAATAGTCAAAGTTGACTTAGTTTTCCTATCTTAATTTCTTATGTATGATGTTTAAGGGTAACTATATTTTTAATCATTATTCTTGACTTTGATTTAGCATTCTTCTATTAAAGATGGACATCCTACTAAACTTTGTTACTTCGATGTGGAAATTGATTGGCCTCATGTAATCAAACAACATGTGGAGGATTGGTGAAATGAGTGCCTATGCTTTTTGGTGATTCAATTGGTGTTCCCCTGTAATCTTAGACAACCAATACATTATATTGGTGTTCTAAACTTAATGTACTCTCTCTTTAACCCTTTCTTCTTGAGTGTCCCTTGCGGGCATCATATAGAGAAATCTATTTTTGTAGGATCGACCCGCACTCCATGGTGTGCAACAATATGCCCGAGATACTCCACTTCCTCCTGGCCAAACACACATTTAGATAGTTTTGCACAGAGTTGATGATCAGAGAGAAGTTGCAAGACAAGCTCCAGATGATGGAGATGCTCAGCCCAAGTTTTGCTATATATGAGGATATCATCAAAGAAGACTAGAATGAATTTCCGGAGGTATGGTCGAAATATGTTATTCATCACTGCCTGAAATGTTGAAGGAGCATTCGTGAGGCCGAAGGGCATGACTAAAAATTCATAGTGACCATCATGTGTGCGGAAGGCAGTTTTAGGTATATCCTCCTCATGAACCCGAATTTGATGATACCCAGAATGAAGATCTAACTTGGAGAAAAAATGAGCCCCATGAAGTTCATCAAGAAGTTCATCAACAACTGGAATGGGAAACTTGTCCTTTATAGTGAGATGATTAAGTGCTCGGAAATCAATGCAGAGTCGCCATGACCCATCTTTTTTGCGAACAAGCAGAACTGGAGAAGAAAAGGAACTGGTACTAGGGCGAATAATACCTTGCTTCAGTAAGTCACGGACAAGTATCTCGATTTCGGTCTTCTGATGAAATGGGTAGTGGTAGGGCCTGATGTTGGGCGGAACACTGCCAGGAAGGAGCTGAATACGGTGGTCCTCTGGACGAGAAGGAGGTAATCCCACAGGTTCAGCAAATATACCAGAATACTTGTCCAAAATGTGTTGGAGATCGGCAGGAGTGCTAGAGACTGCTGATGGCTGCATCTGAATGGAATGGAGCTGAGCGATGACACCATGTGAATTCTTCTTAAGAAGTTTTTCCATACGGTGTGAACTGATGATGCTGAGAGACCCTGGTTGTAAGCCTTTCAAAGTGTGTTGGTGCCCCTCGGCTGAAAACTGCATCCAAAGTTCAGCAAAATCCCAGAGAATGGGGCCAAGAGTGCGTAACCATTGGGCACCCAAAACCACATCACAGCCACCTAAGGGTAAGGCAAACATGTCAGAGCGCATGTTATAATCTCCAATAGAGAGACGCACATTGCGACATTTCCCTTTACAAGGTAAAGTGCCCCCATTGGCAATCATGACTTCAAAGCTAGAGCAGGGATGGATAAAGCAATCAGCCTGTTTGGCTATTCGTGGATCAATGAAGTTATGAGTGCTACCAGAATCAATGAGTATAGTAAGAGGGATCTTCTTGAAGAAACCCTGGACCCGCATGGTTTGTGGAGTAGTGACTCCTGCCAAAGCATGGACAGATATCTCTGGTGGAGCTTCTGGTGAAGGAGGTTCAGGCTGGTGAGGCTCAACCTCATCATCCACTGTTTCCTGAGCATCTACATATTCTTCCAGTTCCGGTGGAGAATCCACATCCAAGAGATAGAGCTTTTGCTGAACACATCTATGGCCCCGAGACCATTTCTCATCACAATTATAACAAAGCCCTTTGTCTCGCCTGACTCGCATCTCTGTTTCAGACAAGTGCTTGATCGGAGTAGTTCTGGGAGCTGGTATGACTGGAGGGTTGTGAGAACCTGTATTTCTGAATGGAACAAAATTAGATCTGGAGCGTTGTAGAGCACTAATCTTGTCTTCCGCTAACTTAGCCAACCCAAGGGCTTCCATCATTGTAGTAGGTCGAAACATTTTGACTTCTGAGCGAAGTGCATCCTTCAGACCACTGACAAAACAACTACGGAAGAATTCATCAGACAAACCCTCTGTGTGATTAGCTAATTTTTCAAACTCTGTCTGGTATTCTCTTACAGTGCCTGTTTGACGCAGTTTAGTGAGTGCTCCTGTGAAATCATCAAAGGAACTAGGGCCAAAGCGCTCCAAAATGAGGGTGCACAATTCGCTCCACGTTGGGCCTACATTAGCCTTGATGTACCAACGGAACCATTGAAGAGCTTCATGTTCCAAATGAAAAGATGCAAGGGGGACTTTGTGGTTATCCAAAGTATTATGCAAGCTGAAATACTGCTCTGCCCTATAGATCCATCCAGTCGGATCAGAACCATCGAAGCGTGGAAAATCAAGCTTTGGTCCACGAAAATTGCCAGAAGAGGACCCAGTATCTCCTTAATGGTTTCGGCTCATGGCTGACTGCTGAAAGTTAAGACCCAGAATTTTGTCATCCAGATCTTGAAGTTTGGTTTTGAGGGATGCAATTTCCTCTTCCATGATTTTTGCTCCTGTACGCGTAACAACCATAAAACAAGGTTTTTTTTTTTTTTTTTTTTTTTTTTTTTTTTTTTTTTTTTTTTGGAATGGGTAGAAGATGAGAAACAAAAAATTTTTTAGTTACGGCAAACTTGGATTTGGGTAAAACTCAGATAGGAAATGGGTGTTCGACGGGTGGTGGGAGACTACCTGGGGACAAGGGAAAAAGAAAAATGAGGGTTTCAAGGGTAGGGAGGCGAAATGAGGCGAACAGTCCAAGAGGGATAAGGGAGCAAAATGAGGAATCGAATCTTGTGGCTCAGTTTGGTGGCGATTGGATGAGAGGTGAAAAAGATAGGGCAAACCCTAAAATTAGATAAATGAGGGATTTAGGGCTTTGATATGTAAAATTTGGGGTTGGGTCGCCAAGGAAGGAAGTATGCGAAATGATATTGCAGACGTTCTGCGAAAGTATGAGCAGAAACAGAAAGCAAACAAGGAAGCTACGACTAAAAAACAGAAAAAAATTTACTCCTTTTTTTTTTGAGCAGTCGACTTAGAAAAATTCACTCACAGACAGAACAACTGAAAAGAGTTATTGCAATAACAAGAGATATTAGAAGTGAGAGGAACCTGAAGGCCACGACAGAAAAAAAAATTTGATGTAATTTCCACCCAGCGAGCCCAAGAGAGTGCTCTGATACCAGATGTGAAGAACCTCCTTATAGCAATATCGTGAGAATGCTCGAAATAACAGAATACCAAGTGATAGCAGAACTCAGAATGAATCTACTGATCGCAGGCCACTTCGAGGGGGTAACCTCCTTTGAGCAAGCTCAATACAATAAATTCGTCCGTACCCATCAAGGGCCTCAACCTATTCTTATATACTGGGCATGATCTAGAAAAGTAATACTACCTATGCATGTGGGATAATAAAATATACTCACGAGACGACTTACAAAGCATATGCATCCAATAACACTACTCTAACAAAATAAACAGAAGGAACACACAGGTTCCTAACAATAACTTGTAGGTTTCTGAGGTAAAGAAAGCTACAATGGCATTAGAGTATATGGTTAAAATTTCCATTTAGATAATGTAAATGAAAATGCAAACAATGTGTTACACTAACTCATTTCAATCATACCATCACCATTGATTCACTCATTTGATGGTTGTATGTGAATATGCTCTCCAAAATAATTAATAAACCAAATGATTCCTAAAGCTATATGGATGAGAATGCTAAGTGGATAATGAGATGCAAACTTTTACAATTAAATGAAAACTATTAGATAAGAATGCCATGATTTCTAAATTGGAAATATGAAAAGCTCATGCAAATATAATATTACGAACTAAGATTGCAATAAGAACATTATATATTCTAGAATCATTTCAACGTGATAATGTAAAGACTGCCCCTGAAAAACCAATGCCACATTAGCAATCTTCATAAAATGCAAAAAATTCAATGAGAGCCAAAGTCATTTGAAAATTGACCAATCAACATTAATTGAATAACTATCATTAACTTTAACAAAAATGATACATATACATATATGCTCAAATCTAAAAGAAACCATAATTTCATTACCAAAATACCAAGATGTACCATTTATGCCTCGACCTTTGGACAGAAGCTCCAGAACCTATCTGAGAACAACAAGAACAATAATATTGTAGGAGTGCTTTACCACCCTACCACCAAGCTATTAAGCTTCCCGAAATCTTTCCTGAAATGAAAGATACCTAACTCGGCACCGTGGAAGTCTAAATAGGTAAAACCAAGAAAGTAATGGAATTGTGCTACACATTGTCTATAATTCAACTAGACAAGTACCACATCTTTGTAAGACAAGTAACACAAATTTTGTAGCCAAATGCAAGATGATATATTTCAATCAATTACATAGGAAAAGTAATTAAGCTCAATAAGTTTTCTTCTCATATATCCATCAGGAAGCCATATCACATGTTAAGGAAAACTCTTTCCAAAAATTTAGACCCCACCTCATAATAGTAAGGTAGTACAATCACTCTCTTAATGACATATAGTACATTTCAATTAAATCATGTCAAAATTAATCTAGATATTGACCACTATCACTACTTAGTTATATCTATGTGCAATATTTCTAGATATCTAATCTAATGTAAGCAATCCTCTTAATCCAAATATTTATTCCACGTGAAACAATTCAAGTACCTAATATAATTGTGCATCCATAATGGGTAAGTGCACCAAGTTGTGGTACCAAAAGGGGGGTATAAGTGGACACCTTTTTCCTGAAATTAGCAATTTCTGAACTTCAACAAGAATTTGAAGATAGTTACGCTCAAAATTTTAAGATATAACAAAAACAAAAGTTGTAGTCCTTTGAATCTAGTTTCTAAACTACTAATTTTTTTTTTAAATGGTTTAGTTTTAGGTCCTCAAAAAAGGGGGCCACAAAAAGTGGTACTGTTTATTCCAAAAAAACATAACATAGTACAAAGTGTAGCCCACCTAAAATTTTTAACTTTTTTTTTTAAATTCTTTAATCGCTCTAGTCAAAAATTACTTAACACAATGTAGTTTATCCAAGATTTTTCGAGTAATTTTATAATGTGCATTTTTTTTTTATGAATTTTTTAACTAGACACATCCCAAAAATGTGAAATATCTATGTGCTCCCCCTAGAAATAATTGAAAACTAATCTAAAATCAAAAATTTCTTTTTCAAAGTGTGTAGAATGGAGTTCAGTTTCTAAAAAACTAAGTTGTTGCAAAATTCGATGAACGAGCTAAAATCTATAGCCTAATTAGTACATGGTGGTTTTTTGACAAAAAATGAACATACATTCAAAAGAAATTATAGATGAAAGGCTTGAAATAGTTCAAATTAAAAATAAATTATATGTTTATATAGCTAACACAGAGACCTACAATGTCATGTAACCTGATCTTATCGATGCCCAACCACGAGGAATCTTGAAGCAGAGCACACAAGGAAAATCAATCATTTTTTGTATGTTTGCTGAAAAACACGTCTCAGACCTATTTATAAACTCCAAACCTCTGGGTTGGATATCCAAGGTAAAATCAAGCCTTAGACTTGGTTTTAATGCAAAGCTTTCAATAGCGCATATGCTCTATAATGCGCATGCGCTATTTAAAGCATTTGAATTTTGGTCTCAATAGCATGTGTGTGCTATAGTGTGCATGCACTATTGAGACCTAAATAGTGCATAGAAGAGATGCAAAGCCAGAGCAAGAGAGAGCAGGGGGTGGGGGAAGGGCGGGGGCGTGAATGGCTATGTGTGTGAGAGAGAGAGAGAGAGAGATAGAGAGAAAGTAGGGGATGGGAGAGGGGAGAGAGTAGGGGATGGGAGAGAGAGGAAGTGAGAAAGAGTAGGGGTGGCAGAGAGAGTATGGGGTGGGAGAGAGAGAAAGTGTGAGAGAGATTAGGGGTGGCAGAGAGAGTACGGGATGGGAGAGAGAGGAAGTGTGAGAGAGAGTAGGGGTGGCAAAGAGAGAGTACGAGATGGGGGAGAGAGATTGAAAGTAGGGGATGGGAGAGAGAGGAAGTGTGAGAGAGAGTCGGGGTGGGAGAGAGAGAGTATAGGGTGGGAGACACAGATTGAGAGTAGGGGATCGGGAGAGAGAGATTGAGAGTAGGGGATGAGGGAGGGAGAGAGAGAGAGAGAGTAGGTGGTGGGAGACAAAGTGGGAGAGGGAGAATGAGAGAGAGGAGGATGGGAGTGCATGTGTGTGTGTGTGTGTGTGTGAGAGAGAGAGAGAGTAGCTTGAGAGAGAGTAGGGGATGGGAGAGAGAGTAGGTGATGGGAGAGGGAGTGGGAAAGGGAGAGAGAGGGGGGATGGAAGTGTGTGTGTGTGTGTGTGTGTGTGTGTGAGAGAGAGAGAGAGTAGGGGGTAGCAGAGAGAGTAGAGACAGAGAGAGTGAAACTGAGAGAGAGAGAGAGTAAGAGAGAGAGAGAGAGAGAGAGTGATAGAGCGTAGGGGGTGGGAGAGGGAGTGGGAGAGGGAGAGCGAGTGAGAGACAAAGTAGGGGATGGGAGAGGAGAGAGGGGGGATGGGTGTGTGTGAAAGAGAGAGAGAGAGAGAGTAGGGAATGGGAGAAGGGAGAGAAAGATAGAGAGAGAGTAGGGGATGGGAGAGGAGAGAGGGGGGATGGGAGAGGGAGTGGGAGAGGGAGAGAGAGGGGGGATGGGAGTGTGTGTAAGAGAGAGAGTAGAGGATGGGAGAGAGTGTGAATGTGTGAAAGAGAGTAGGGGTGGCAGAGAGAGTGAGAGTAGGGGATGGGAGAGAGAGATTAGAAAGGGAGAGAATGAGAGAGAGAGAGAGAGAGAGAGAGAGAGAGAGAGAGAGAGAGAGAGAGAGATAGTAGGTAGTGGGAGGGGGAGTGGGAGGGAAAGAGAGAGGGGGAATGGGAGTGTGTAAGAGAGACAGAGTAGGGGATGGGAGAGAGTGTGAGAGTTTGAGAGAGAGTAAGGGTGGCAGAGAGAGCTCATACGGGATGGGGGAGAGAGAGAGAGAGAGAGAGAGAGAGAGAGAGTAGGGGATGGGAGAGAGTGTGAGAGAGAGTAGGGGATGGAAGAGAGAGAGTGAGAGTAGGGGATGGGAGAGAGAAAGTAGAGAGGGAGAGAGAGTACTTGAGAGAGAGATAGTAGGCAATGTAAGAGGGAGTAGGAGAGAGAGAGAGGGGGGGGGATGGGAGTGTGTGCCAAATCTAGAGAGTAAGGGATGGGAGAGGAGAGAGGGGGGGATGGGAGTGTCTGTGTCTGTGAAAGAGAGAGAGTAGGGGATGGGAGAGGGGAGAGAGAGAGAGAGTAGGGGATGGGAGAGGGAGTACAAGAGGGAGAGTGAGAGAGAGTAGGTGATGAGAGAGGGAGAGTGAGAGAGAGAGTAGGGAGAGAGAGAGAGAGAGAGAGAGAGTAGGCGATGGGAGAGGGAGAGTGAGAGAGAGTAGGCGATGGGAGAGGGAGAGTGAGAGAGAGTATTTGATGGGAAAGGAGAGAGAGTAGGGGATGGGAGAGGAGAGAGAGAGTAGGGAGGATAGAGAGTGATGTGTTTTGACATAGTGCATATGCATTATAGTGCGTACGCACTTTATAGTGCATACACACTATGTGAAATCACCCAAAAATGGTCAAAAAGAAACTTTAGGGCCCATTTCATCCATTCTCTACTTTTGGTCTATTGTGCTTTCTATTATTTTGACAAAAATCATGGGTTTCAACATAACAAACACTATTTCAAGACTTTTTGAAGCTAGCAAACACCAAATTCAATCATTGGATATGTGATTTGAAGACTTTTTGAATATTCCTTGTATAGAAAAGGTTAGTGCAATCCATTTTAAATATTGTTTGTTGATATATAAATACAAATTTGATTATAATTTGACATTTTGTTTAATTATATATAGTGAATTCATTGAAATTTGTATGTTTGAATGAAATTTTATTTCAAAATGGTTAGAAATTTGACAAGTTGTTTGATGTATTCATTCAAATAATTATAATTTTTATATGTATTTGAATAATTTGTAATTTACACATTGTAAGTAATTCAGATGTTTGAATAATTTGATATGTAGAAATCATCATCATGTCAAGGAAGAAACCAAAAACTCAAACAAATGAAGATAGGGAGAGAGATTTGGCAATTAAAAGAGATAAAATGAAACTACTACGTGAACAAAGAAAATTGCAAAGCAATAATGAAAAATTGACTTTTGAAGATGATCAAGAACCACCAATACAAAGAAACGAAGAGGAAGAATTGGAAAGATAAAGACAACGAATGAGACTGTTATGCTCAAGAAGACAATTGAATTGTGAAGCTACATCATCTTTCAATGTTGGAGTCATATCATCCTCTCATGTTGAAGAGACACTAATTTGTAGATCTGATGATGTACACACTCCATCATGTCATGTTGAAGGCACAACATCAACACATCAAGTAGGTGATATTCCATCTTTTGCATCTTATTGCCAAGGAACATCATCTTCGGTTCAAGGTACGCAATACACTCAACCTTATGTTGATGTTCAAAATGTTGAGGGAATTGAAGAGATTATAACACCTTCTAGAATTCGTTTTAGAAGACCAAAATATTTGATTGATATTGATACTAACATTTTGAAATCAATCAATGACAAGATTAGCAAGTGTACTTGTCAAAGAAAAGTTAATCATAGGTGGAGATTGTTTTTTGAAGAATTAAATTGTTGGAAATATTCAAGATATGATATGTTACTAAGAGGGGAGGGGTGAATCAGTAACCTTAAAACTTTAGAACATTTCAGCACTTTAACCATATATACTATTCACTATTCATTCGTCTAATCTACTACATAAATGAGAGATCAAACATTCATAACACATGTACACAGTGATTTGGTGACCCAGAAACCTTTCAAATAGAAAGTAAAACTAAGGTGGGGATGATACCCACAAAAGTTCGTTACTGTAGTATGAAGTTGGCTTATTAAGGCTTACATTGACCACTTCTGGTGATTTGTCCTATTAGGAGCATAAAGGACTGCTAGGTCCACCTTGTTAGAGGATTTACAAACATATACTAAAGTATGCACTATGTTAGGAGATTTATACAAAAGACTGTTAAGTCTACCCTATTAAAGGATTTACAAAACTGATTCACCTATTAGGATGAAATAGTGGATCTACTTGCAAACTTGATTTGCTAATTAGATCCTTGAAGTATATATCACCTCTTGTGATTGATGAATCATTATTGCTCCTTGTAAACCTTACTGAATATTCTACTCTTCTGTTGATTCGCATTTACACTTCTCAAAACATTACATGTCTCTTTTTATACTCTCATGCATATTCATACATATTGAAAATGATATAATACATTACATATATACCATTCCAATAATTACAATTGCAAGGTTGGGTAAAACACAAGTGAACAAAATATTACTGAGTTGGCCAAACAGTAAATAACTCGGGTTCACTGAAATAACTCGGTGACCTTTTGATACTTGGCATCCACTGCATTACTCGGCATCATCATGCACTCGGTAGAAGTGAAAGCTTGGTCCATACTAATCACCTGACGTAGTTTTGAACTCGGTAACCATTGGAGACTCAGTGGATATAGTATCACTTGGTTAAAATTGAATCCTTCATTTACCTTGCTTTCACTCGGTAAACATTATACTTTCATTACTCGGTAAACATTGCGCTTCCATCACTCGGTAAACACTATGCTTCCATCACTTGGTCGAAACTATGCTTCCATCACTCAGTAAACACTGTGCTTCCACCACTCGATAAACACTATGAAGCTCGGTGAACACTGTAAACTCAGTAGACACTGTTGGATTGCACATTCACTTGGTAGCTATACTAAAATGCTCGGTGTGAACTGCGAAGCTTGGTGTAAATTGCTTAAGAGATGAATGTACAAGGTAACCACTGAATGCTCTATATACATTGTAGACTGAGTGATGAGCTCAGTAGCTATACTGATATAGATAAGTGTTGTCACTAATGACAATAATAACTTAATGCCAACAATCTCCTCCTTTGGCATTAGTGACCAAACACTTATAAATCAAAACATATGTACACAACCTGATTGAATGAATTTAGGCTTTTTTTTCAAAATTGATCTTTGTAGAATTGTTGCATATACAAATATACTTATGTACACATGAAAACTTTATTGTTTGCTAACTCCCCTTATCACTTATAGTGATACCTCTCCTTATTTATTATGTTGAATCTCTGAATCTCTCCCCCTTTTTGACAATAATGCCAAAGGCTACATATATACAATTTATATGGCTACACCAAAGTGAGATAGAAATTCTTGATGTACCTTAAGGATGGTTGCAAAAGTACTATCCCAAGTCTACTGCAAAATTTGATAGGTGGAGAGGGTAATTTGAACTTCTACTGATAATTGGATCAAGTGATCAGCCACTGAGAAGTTCTGATCTTGGACCAATGTTTTGCAGTGAATAATATGTTTTTGTATTGTGTCCATGATAGGCAGGATCATGTTTTGGATGTCTATGAGTGTAGACCGGATCCTTGCTTCCTCTCTCAATAGTTCTACCTATACATCTACTAAATATCTGATCTTGGTGTGATGGGAGGTTGTGGAGGAGGAGTCCACCTTTAGCTTGGAGGCACTTGATTGCATATCAATGTCAATCATATTTAACTTATCCTTTATTTCTTTGGTAAATCCAGAAACATCACGAAGTTTAGCAAAAAGTGATGTTGCATTATTAAAAGAATTTTAAAAATTTTCCAAAAATGTTGACAATTCAACTTGCTTTATTACTATCTTTTGAGCAATATTCTCTAGCACCTTATTATCAAATTTCTTTTCAGCTTTCTCAATAAGTTTTTCTGGAAGAATCCTCATTAAATTTCTGTACAGCCTCTTCTAACTGAATCAAAATGTGTTGAGTAGAATCTACTTCAACACCTATAGCATCTGTAATTATATTCTTGGCATTCTCAATTATTCTATATTCCTTATCCCTTTCATACCTTAACTGCTTCTGCATAGCTTTCATCTCTATGAGTTGACTAGCTAACCTCATCTCTTCAATGGTAGCAGTGTCATAGTCAATCTTAGGTATCACTATCTCAGTGTCTAGGTCAAAGTCTTCATCAATTTCTTTTCCAGTGATAAAAATTTTTAATGGATGCTTTTGTTTGACTTCTGTGATGACTGGTTTGACCTTAGGAACAGACACAATAGTGGAGATGGAAGGGCTAGCAGTAAAAATTGGGATAGGACTTGAGAATTGAATGCCAATAGGAGTTCTAACTGGATCAAAAACTGAAATACTTCCCAAAAATGGTATCATACTTGGTAGAGTACCCATAGTAGTGGAAGTGGATATAGATGATGCTAATGGAAAAAAAAAGTGTAGAACTTGTTGGAATTGATGAAGACAAAATTGTGGAACTTACTGTTACACTTATTGTTGATGAAGGAGCTGAGGAGGCTAGCTCGGTAGCTGAAGAAGTAACAGTTAGCTCGGTAGATGAAGTGATTGGCACATCTGTTTCAAATACCTGGAGCTGGGAGGTGGCGGGTGAAGATTGAGCAATTGATGTGGCAATTGTGCTCACAATCTCACTTGCAGAAGTTGTCTCTATAGTGGATGTAACAGTCTTTGGTGGAGAGTGAGGAAGGGATGCAATCACTTCTAGTACAATTTTAACTAGATCTTCTTCTTCCTCATGTGCTTCTTCCTCCTTTTCTTCTTCCTCTTTTTCTTCCATAAGTGCATGCAGCTCTCCTGGAGTAACTGTGATGGATGGAGTGCTATCAAGATCATCACTGTCACTGCTATCATCATCCTTGATCTCAATTGGATCTGCATTGGGATTTTTCATATGATAGATGTTTTTCCACATGTTTGTTGCATCATTTACAACATGCTCAATGTCTTTAATTAAAATCAAACATGTGTGAAATCTAATCATCATTTTACCTTCATGGTTCTTCATTGCTGCCTTTAATTCTGCTCCAGTGAGACTTGGTAGAAGATTCCTCAGGGATTGTTCATATATGTCTTTAGCCATTTGGGTGGCTGGCTCCCATCTCGGTTGCAATCTCTCCAACAGTTCTTTGGAGATTTGAGAGGCAAGTTGGTTCGGGGAGTATTTCCATTTACCCATCTTATTGAGTACCAGTTCCTCAATCTGCATTTTCTCAGCATTAGTTCTTGTTTCAAATTTCAATGCCTTGAAATTTGTGATGCCAGCTCCCTCTTCCAATTGTTTAAGCCTTTCCTCGAATGTGGGTGGAGGCCTAACCAGTATAGGTTCCTGCTTGCCTTTTCTAGTTCTTCTGGAGAATACTGTAGTAGGCTTTTTCTTAGGTTTTGTAATAATTACCTTACCTTTCTTCTTTGGTTGTTCCTCTTCAGATTCATGTTCTTCTTTTTCTTCTTCTCCTTCTTCTTCTTCATCATCTTCTTCATCCTCACCTTTTCCCTTGGTAAGCATAAGAGGACCGGTTGCAATTTTCAATTTGGTTATCTTCCTCTTGCCTTTGCTTATGGCCTGGGGTAGCTTGATTTCAAGCTCAATTCTTGCCTTTGCCTCATCATATGTTTCAAAAATTGGTTGCCTTGGGTCTACTAGCTCATTCACCAATGCTTCAATAATGTCCCTGGCCTCATCAATATTTACCTCATAAGGAAGAGGTTTCACCCATGCAACTCGGGGTCTGACTGCCTGAATGTATACCTTATCACAATCAACCATAAAGCATACATCATCTTTGTAGTCTTCAACTAATTTTGGTGGAATTCGGAACCTGTTATTCATTCTTTCCTTGAAATCTTCAAAATAATTATCCATGATGCTATCAAAAATTTCACCCATTTCTGCTACAAACTCATTTATCTGATACAAAATTGGAATGTCTTTTCTCCATACAACTGTTCCTTTTGATGGAAAGAATTTTTGAATATAGAAAAATAAACAGATCAATAGAGAGCCGAATTTACAAGGATTATTCTTTGAAGTCCTTATACTATCCATATTTTTATTCAATTGTCTCAACAATAATTCCAACAGATCAAATTCAAGGTTTTTCTTTACAATTTTAAATGCCAAATCCACGGCCTCACAAGGTACATTGTTCAGTCGACTAAAGCTATAGATTTTGTGAGCAATGACATGAATGCCAAATCTTAGTTTGACATCTGATACAGTGCTAACCTTTAAACCTCTACCATCCCACTCGGCTAGGGTTTTCTTCTGTAACTCCTCCCGACCTAGGGTTTTGGTGGTTTTAGCTTTGTTGAGCATAGGGAGACCCATGATTTTGTAAATCATCTTCTTTGTAATTAACATTGACTACTCTAGCCATAGTTGCCCATTGTGCACCCGACTCAAAATATACCTAATCCACTTGGTTTGAAAATTTCTTGGCATATGTGAGATATGAGTCAAGCCTTTGGTTTCAAGATGCTTGTATTCAGGTTTCAGAGAGCCATCTACACTCATTTCTCCTAGGGCATTGTCCATCTCTAGGTTTCCAATTTCTTGAACAGAACATCTGAAATGAGTACGAATATCATTGATAAGAAGTACCTTAGGTGGAATTTACGATTGAGCTCCATTCGGGTCGAGTGATTCTGTGATTGCTAGAGCTAGCTTGAAATTTGGCGCCTTCCACTCCACACCTTTGACTAGCATTTTTGAACCTCTTTTTGCCTTGGTGCCGCTGCTACTCTCGGATGTCATTACTGCTTGGTAAGTGTAAGAAAATTTTGAACAAATTTTTTTCTTTTAAAAATTGCTTGAAATCGCTTGGAGTCGCTTGGAATTTGCTTGAAATTTCTTAGCTTTGAAATTGCGACGAAGAATGAAATCGAATTCTACCCTTTTGACAAAAAATTTTCCATAAATGCTTGGTATGAAGGTAGCTGAGATGACATAGTGTTTGACAGGTTGTCATTCATTTTATCGATAGAAGCTTGCAACTTGGTGATCGAACAAAACTTTTAGTTATTACCAACCTAGCTCAGTAAGGTCTTCAATTGACTTTTCTTGATAGATGCAACTCGGCAAAAGATACTCTTTCTTTGATCTTTATGTATCTGGAATACTAATTTGATCATTTTGCTTTCTTTTATTTTGGAATTGCTTGAGATATCACTAGAAGATGCAGTTCCATATCCTCCTTTGTGAATCTAATTGGAATTGATGGAGTCACTCACTTCTTGAGTGACATTGTCATCATTTGAACTATCTTGCTCGGTAGATTTTCGAATCCACTGTTGCCTCATTTGCTTGCGAATGTTTTCAGCTAGCTTTCTTTTCATCTTCAACTCTTCCTATATTCATACAATTTTTGGCTATATGACCGAGTTCTGTACATGTATAACATCTTACTGTTGTATCTCTTTTTCTCAAGTGATGCCTTGAGCAGTCTTTGCCAATGTGTCCATATTCTCCACAATAATGACATATACACCAGGTATTATAGTCCCATCCAAAGATTGCCTTAACAAGTTGTTCAGCTACATTGAATGATTTGGATCTACATTGGAATGCCTTGTGACCATGCTTCTTGCATTTGTGACAACTGCCTTCAAATTTTGGTTTCTCCTTGCATTCATTAGCTTTATGACCATGCTGACTGCAATTGTAGCATTTACCATTGAATTTACCTTTTCCATTACTCCAACACTTGTTTGATGTGTGACCTAACTTACCACAATGATTACAAGTAGGTTTTTGATTCCTTTGGGAACCTTGTTTGGAAGTTTCACCTTCTTCCTTATAACCAAGTCCAACTTTACCTTTTTCTTTATGAAGATTCTGCTCACTTTGCTGATTTAATTCAGTCATGTTTGCTTGAGATTTCATCATTCTCTCATTGATTTTCCTTTCAGTGATCAAGTCATTTTCCAAACTTTCATTGATTTTTCTTTCAAATCTCAAGTCACTTTTTAAGCTTTCATTGATTTTTCTTTTAGTGATTAAATCATTCCTCGGGCTTTCATTCTCAGATCTTAGATTCATAATTTCTTCATTTGCATTGGATAGTTGATCTACAAGATCTTCATGCTGAAGGAATTGATTATTTCTTGTTTCTAAGTCTTCATTTACCTTGTTTCTCTGTTCCAAAACTTCACATAGCCTGATTGATTGAATTTTTTGTTCTCTTTTAAGATTTCTTACTTCTTCCTACAGGGAACCATTCTTTGCTAGGAGTTCCTTGATTGCCTCATTAGCTTCATTTGAACTGCTTGATGGTAAAAGGTCTGAAATCTTTTCTTCAACATACTGATGATCATTCATTTGTCTTGCAAGTTCTTTCCTTCTCTTTAAGGATTGAGAAAGATACTCCTTAGCTTCTTTGAGTTGAGCCATGGCCATTTCCAGATCTAGCTTTTCATTTTCAATAGCTTTGTCAAGTCTGAATATCTCCATTGTCCTTGATCTTTTCTCAAGCTATCAAGCTTTGTCCTAAGAACCAAGATTCTCTGATACCAATTGTTGTAAATATTCAAGATATGATATGTTACTGAGAAGGGAGGGATGAATCAGTAACCTTAAAACTTTAGAACATTTCAGCACTTTAACCATATATACTATTCACCATTCATTCATCTAATCTATTACATAAATGAGAGATCAAACATTCATAACACATGTACACAATGATTTGGTGACCCAGAAACTTTCCAAATAGAAAGTAAAACTAAGGTGGGGATGATACCCATAAAACTTCGTTACTGCAGTATGAAGTTGGCCTATTAAGGCTTACATTGACCACTTCTGGTGATCTTCCCTATTAGGAGCATAAAGGACTGCTAGGTCCACCTTCTTAGAGGATTTACAAAGATACACTAAAGTATGCACTCTATTAGGAGATTTATACAAAAGACTATTAAGTCCACCCTATTAAAGGATTTACAAAACTAATTCACCTATTAAGATGAAATAGTGGATCTACTTACAAACTTGATTTGTTGATTAGATCCTTGAAGTATATATCACCTCTTATGACTGATGAATCATTACTGCCCCTTGTAGACCTTACTGAATATTCTGCTCTTCTGTTAATTCGCATTTACACTTCTCAAAACATTACATGTCTCTTTTTATACTCTTATTCATATTCATACATATTGAAAATGATATAATACATTACATATATACCATTCCAATAATTACAATTGCAAGGTCAGCTAAAACACAAGTGAACAAAATATTATTGAGTCAGCCAAATAGTAAATAACTTGGGTTCACTGAACTAACTCAATGACTTTCTAATACTCAACATCCACTGCATTACTTGGTATTGTCATGCACTCAGTAGAAGTGAAGGCTTGATCCATACTAATCACCTAATGTAGTTCTGAACTCGGTAACCATTGGAGACTCGGTGGATACAGTATCACTCGGTAAAAATTGAATCCTTCGTTTACCTTGCTTTCACTCAGTAAACATTATACTTTCATTACTCGGTAAACACTACGCTTCCATCACTCGGTTGCCACTATGCTTCTATCACTTGGTAAACATTACACTTCCATCACTCGGTAAACACTGTGAAGCTCGGTTAACACTGTAAACTCGATAGACATTACTGGATTGTACATTCACTCGGTAGCTATACTAGAATGCTCAGTGTGAACTACGAAGTTCAGTGTAAATTGCTTAAGTGATGAATGTACAAGGTAACCACTGAATGCTCAGTATACATTGTAGACTGAGTGATGAGCTGAGTAGCTATACTGATACAGATAAGTGTTATCACTAATGGAAATAATAACTTAATGCCAACATTAAATATTACAGGTCAATGCCAATTATTTGTTGAAATGATGAGGAATTTGAAATTTAGGCCTATCATGAAGATTCTTGGGCTAAGAATGATGGATGATTCAAATGAAAAAAATATTGTAAAGAATCTAATGAGTGCTTATGACAAAGTGGGTTCTAAATCACGCATCAAAGGTAGTAATATCACAAGACGAGTACTTACATCAACAATAGTAAGTAGCCAAATGAAGAAAGCTTGACTCGTGAGAAAGACAAGAAAAACATTAAAAATTGGTAGAGGTACTCTAAGGAGAGCCATGCTAAGGCATGAGAGATTGGAAGATCCAACAAAAAATGAGTTATGGACATTTAGCAGTAGACTATTGTGAAAGGATAAAGAAATTAGTGAAGCTTTGAAATCATTGATCAAAAATTTTTGGAAAAATAACACACGTGTTTCTCCTAATCAAAGAGATGTTGTAAGAAGGAGAATTGATAGCCAAAATTGCGACTCACATATGAAACATTTTTTGGACTCAACTCAGACACAATTTTTTGCAAAATTTATTGATATGTATCCTTAAATTTGAATAAGTCAAATATTTTTTTAGATGGGTAAACCATTTTATGTCAAGATAAATCACACATGCACAACTTGTTGTTGTAGGATACATATTGAATTTTCTAACCATTTTGATATTTTTAGGCATATATATGTGTTTTTGCATTCTAAGTTTGTTTTGCAGGATTGTGACATGAATGAGCCACCAAGATCTTCAAGGGAATTCATATCCAACATTTTATGTGAGATAAGGGATGGCCAACAATTTTACAAGATATCATGCTTGGATGGTACATGTTTATTTTTTGGTTCTTTGCAACTTTTATCAACTTGTCAACATATGGATGGTACACATGCAATTGGAAATGAAATAGTAGATTATGAAAAATTTAAGACCGTGACATATGCTCTAAAAGATGGGAAATAGGGAAAAAGATGTGATTTAGTCATTGAAAAGATTCCAATGTATGAGTTCATGAAGATTTTTCGTGAAATGATTATTTACAAGTATGCAAGGCATACACATAGAGCTCAATGGTTGGATTTGCAATTCAAGTTGTGCAAGGATACATTTCCACTGGATACCATTGTTTCAGTTGTAGACTTCACAGAGAACTACACACTACAACCAAAAAATGAGGTGCAAGCAAAGTATTATACTTCTCAACAGGTTTCCATATTTTTTCACATAACATTCATACATTCACCTACAAATATAGAGGATAACAGGGAGATTTTGAGGGAATACCATTTTTACATTAGCGATGATCGATCACATTCTACAAATTTTTTACAAGGTTCTTTCCAACTATTTTATGGAGGTTTGGCTAACAGGGGCATCACATATTGTCAGCACATTATTTGGTCAGACAATTGCACATCTCAATTCAAGAATGCATGGATGTTCTATTGGTTAAGCAAGATGCATAGGTTGTGTAGAATTCAATCTATGTGGAATTTCACAAAGGCTGGTCATGGAAAGGGAGAGCACGATGGTGCAAGTGCATGCATCAAAAGAGCCTTAGCTCATGAAGAACTAAAGTACAAAGATGGAACAATATTAACAAATGAAAAATGCATCATCCAGTGGTGTAATGCTACAATGGGTCCAAGTAAGGAGGGTGAGTCTACGATTCATAGATTTTTTTGGTTGATAGATAATACTAACATTGCACCATATCAAGATTGTTGCAAACTAACAGGGCCTAGTGAGTTGCATTCTTTTAGAAGCTCTGATGCGGGTTCATGGAGTATCCACACATGAAAAATAGCATGCTATTGTCCATCATGTGCAAAGGAAAATTGGGATGACTGTGAGTTGACTGAATGGATGGACAAATGGGATATACGGGTTTTGGACCCAATTGACACCTATCGTCCCCCACAAGCACTGGAAATGGTAGAGATGGATTCATCTATTGACTTTGACCACTTTTAGATCTAGTGCAACCTAGTAATATATATATTTATATATCTTTGTAATTTCAATATGTAACTTTATAACTTTTACCTAAGTATTTTTTAAATTAATGACCGCATTTTGTACATTTGTCACTATAGGCCATGTTTTTGTTGTTATTGCACCTGAAGAAAATGAAGAAGGGACAAATTATTATTTGCGTCGTTCTGTCCAAGCTAAACAAAAATTGGATCACTCAGTTATAGATGGTGAAGGTTTAGAGGATCATGTCAGTGCGGTGGTTGTAACCGGCACATGGCTTAGAAGATATTCTATGCAGAACCCTAACTTGTGGTTATTCCAGGATTGGAAAACAGAGAGGAAGATTCTTCATTATTCAAACCTTGCTATCGCATCAAATGTACACTTGATAAAATATGGTGGAAAACCATATAATAAGATTATTTGGAAAGTTCATGAGTTAGACCATGAGGCAATACTTGAGACATTAGAATGTAGAGCAGATCCAGTTGGCTCATTAGATTGAATAGGGAGAGAGGGAGAGAGAGAGAAAGAGTGATCAATTCCAGGATCCAAATACAATATTCCAACCTCTCCCCCAAGAATATCCACATGACAAGGTGGGTATTGTTATTATGTGTAAGTGATGAGATAAGTTTAAATCACAAATTTTATGTTTTGATTTGTTTAGGATCTAGATACATTATTTGAATTTATATTAGATTCTTTAATAGGACCCATTTTTAGATTAGTCATTTTGAATAATTGAAACTTTAGAATTTGTTGTTTAGATCAAAATGTAATGAAAGAACATGAAAATTTTTAGAATGTGAATGCTTTGTGATGTAAAGTCATGATTGTGTGCATGTAACTAGAAACTTCAAACTGGCGAAAGCAAGGATACAATGGGAGAAGTTTTCAATACTCATCAAGCAAGGGTTATCATAAATCTCAAAAAGCAAGGATTTGTACAAATGGATAATTCTTAATGACAAGCTAGATTCAATTTTTGTCATTCTCAAATTTTAGTGGATTAATTTTATCTTAGATTTTTTACTGTGCTAATTCTTCATTTGTAGGTCACCAAAGAAGAGGGCTCATAAAGTCGAAACACCAAAGATAAAGGGTGAGATGCCAAAATCATCTATGAAGCGGTATTATCAATTCACATCCTCAATGTTTATTAGTGTTTTTTGTTCAAGTACCATTATGCATTAATCATCTTGTGTCTGGGATTGCAGAGGATCACAATCATCAAAAAGTAAGAAGGAAAACAGGTCTCAATCTGATGATAATGGGGCAGTTACAAATATAGTTCTCTCTAAGGATAATATTGATCAGCCAATGTATAAGTTGAGAGAACCAAAAGACTTTTGATATTTTGATATTTTTGGGATGTTGTTTGCAATAATGTCAACACTTGATCAAACCAAATATTATGAGTGGAACTTAGTAGTTTTGTTTAAGCATTTATAGATCCCTAAAAATAGTCAATGATAAATACATTTAAAGAGGTTTCTTAGATTGTGCACATTAAATATGTCCATGTCGAATTTTTTGAAATTATTCCATACTATATTTTTGAGGTGACCATTTAGTTAAACAATAAAATGATATTAAAAAAGAGGTGCAAAATAGAGATTTCTCATGTTTTTCTTCTCTTGTGTGCATGTGGGATAGTTTTACTTTTGTTTCTTGTTATGATAATCAAGTTATTGGTTTTTCTTAGTCACTGCCCTGTGAAACCCTCAAAACAAGGGTTTGGCCAAAGAAATGGCCCTAACTTGAAACTCCACCGTTGGAAATTATTCCAAATTTGTATGGAGCAAGTTAGGGCAATGCATTATCATATTTTAAAGGTCTTGAGACAAGAGGTTTTAGTAGAGATTTATGGGAGCAAGCCCTAGGTATAATATTACCCACGTATTAGACCTTGTTTGTGCAATTTGGTTGAGTAATGTGAAGAAAAGGAGTTGAGAACTTGATGAATTAGAAAAGAACTTTTATGTAAGTTAGGAGAACACTCTAGAGTTGGAAGATTGATTCCATGAACCCATTTCTTGGCCATTGCCTTGTAGACCATGCCTAAAGTTACTAATTAGGCCTGAGTGCATGGTTGGGGTTAAGGCATGCTAGATTTGAGTGAAGTTTTCAAACTTTGGAGTCTTTTAATCCTTGGAAAAGGGTATCTAAAACTATGCTTTGTTGGCCATGTCCTTTGGAAGCATTTTGAGTTATTGCTGAAAAATTGAAGTAGGAGGCCTAATTGCCTAATAGGTCAAATGTTGCATTCCATTTTGTGGGTTGTTTGCAGTAGGTCTAATTAGTGATTTGCCTTATTTTGGTCATATTAAGGTTTCCTCAATCCATCATTGGTGTTAAAAAGCTTGGGAACACCATAAACCCACTTTTGCCATGTTGGGGTTAGTAGGCCATTATTGATTGAAGTAGTAAGAAGTTGGATTCTTGTCTTCTTTGGAGATTTGGGTTTGTAAACCTATTGGAAAGTTGTAATATCAGATTAGTATCCATTTGGAAGTGAGTCATAGCCTTTTCTTTACCCTTGTGGAGTTTGAAGGTTTGGGGGGTAGAAGGTTGATTGTTTGGTGCTTCCTTCTGCTTACTCTGCATCAAATAGCAACTAGGCCTTCTTCCAAGTTAATGACTGATCCACTAGAGCTCTAACATAGGTATACTCTATCTCTAAGTGGACTCCACTTCACAATCCCAACCCTCAAACCTAGGGTGCTCAAACAACTTGAACCAACCACAACACTTAGGGACTTCCTATTACCAATAGGCTTAAAATGACAAATACTTCTTAAATGGTTCCAAAACTCAAATTATCTGATGGAAATGGTTTTTTATAAACTCAAACCAATAATAAAACCCAAATTTTGAAGTTTCTCACACTCAACAATCAAATTGCAAAAACTATTACCAACACTTCTTATTAGGACAATTCCTAGTTTCAATGGTCAACTCCCAAACCATACAAAGGACCATCCAATGTTTTTACATCACTAAAAACCCTTCAACCACTCCTAAGAGATTCCAAAAGATCAATCACAAACTCTAGTCCAGCATCAAGTTATGCCCACTTTGTGTCATAGTCCTAAATGGCCAATTTAGGTTGGGTTACAAGAAAAACATAAACAAATGGGTTCACAAACTTGGTTCAACCCCTTAGATCTCTTCTATACCTTGAATTTTTCCTTCTACACCCTTTATCTGGGTCAAATCAATCAACTTGGAAGCTTGATCCTTCTTTTTCCTTCAAAACTAGACTAGACATAAGACTATGTCCAGTCTAGGGCTTGCTGGTAAAAATAGGTACCCTACTTCTACAACCCTAAAAATTTTCCATCTTAAAGACCCCTCTCCTAACTTGCATTCCAAAAAGTGGCATTGAAATCCCATAGTGGTTTTGCAAGTTAGGAGGCCATTTTGTTGAAACCCTCAGATTTAGGGTAAATCCAGGTAACCTTCACAAAATATGCTATAACTTTTGTTCTAAATAAGATAAACACTTCAAACCAAATGAAATGGAATCCTCACTCAACCCTCTATCCAACCGTATGCAACTTGTGCCACTCCCAATCTGTACAGGCTATACAGAATTGAAAAAATAGTAAAAAGGCAGAAATTCTGAGTTTTATTCATCAAATGTTGTCCACCTGTTCATACAACGACCTTCCCCACATGTGGAGACCTTAAATAAGTGCCTTCCAATGGTTACAACTTCCATTGGATGGTTTTAAGATCATACAACTTCCTTTTTTTAGTTTGACAACAAAAATTGCAAAAAATGCTCTTTAGCAACTTTTTGCATTTTGCAACTTTCTTGCACTTTTGCACTTTTTTACAAACCTGTAATCCAAAGGTGTCTTAATGACTCAAATCCAACTAAAACATCCTAAAAACATCAAAATACTCAAAATCACACCTATTATGACTCCTTGGTTACAAATGGTCACTTGGCTTATAACCACACCAATGTACCATTATACCTTACAATTGAGTCTTTTATTACAAGTATGGATCAAACTTCTTTCCTAATGATTCTAACCTACTAAACACCTTGAATTCATGCCTAAGATCCTTAGGTACCCTGCACCACTGGGGTTCTCAACTGACTTAGATCAATCACAACTTCTTAGGGACTCCCATTCTCCAATAGGCCTAAAAAGGAAAACTCTCCCTAGATGGGTTTAGAACTCAACTTTCCTGATAGAAAATATTTCTACAGACCTAATCTCTCAAAAATGCCCAACTTTAAAGTTCTCAAACCCCCAACAACTTATTCGAATAATTGTTACCGTCATTTCTAATAGGCCTAATCCTAGCTTTCTTGGTCAAACTCCCAAACTTTGTAAAGGGAAACACTATCTTTTCACCTCTTTAGACACCCTTTAACCACCTCTTAGAGATTCCAAAAGATCAAACTCTAACGTTGTTCCAGCACCAACTAACACCCACTTTGAGTCACAAACCTAATTGGCCAGATTAGGCTGGGTTACAAAGGAAGTATGAGTAAATGGGTTCATAGACCTAGCTCCACCTCTTGGAACTCTTCTTCACATCCAATTAATCCTCTTACACCCTTCACCTAGGTCAAATCAATCAGTTTGGAAGCCTGAACCTTCTTTCTTCTTCAAATCTAGACTAGACATATAGCAATGTTCAATCTAGGGCTTGCTGGTAAAAATAGGTAACCTACACCTACAGTTCTAAATCTTTTTCATATTGAAGTAACTCTCCTAACTTGCATTCCCCAAAGTGGAATTGAAATCCCATGGTGGAATTGCAAGTTAGGAGGCCATCTTGAAGAAACCCTAAGCTTTAGGGTAAATCTGACCAACCTCTACAAAAACTGATGTAACTTTTGTTGTAAATAAGATAAAGACTTCAAACCAAATGCAATGGAACTCTAACTCAATCCTCTATCCAACCATACCAAACTTTCACCCTACCAATCTCTACAGGCCATACAATATTGAAACAACAGAGAAAAAGGCAAAAATTATGAGTTTTATTCAATGTTTGTTGTTCACCCATCTATACAATGGGTTTCTCCTCTTGTGGAAACCTTAAATAGGTGTCCTCCAACTATCAAAACCACTTATCAACACTAACACTAATAATTTTCAACACTAATCAACAAGAACACTAAAATATTGAACTCATTCATAACAAAAGATAGATTATTATACTTGAACTCATGAAAAACACTAGGTCATTCGTCAAGTTGATCACATATAAGTATGAATATCTAGTATGGTTGGATAGCTTTGTGAATATTCTTTCTGTTACACTTGGAATGAGGTTCAAATTTTCTCTACAACTCAAGATATCCCCATTTTACTAACTGATGTCCCCATTTTGTGCCATTACCTAGGGTTTCATCTATTTTCCCTCATATCTTGAGATTCCACCATGGGAAATTAATGACCCTTGGTGGAATCCTAGTTAGGAAAATGTGTTTTATGTTCCTTTTGGTTTTAGGTCAAAAGAATGAGACTGGAGAGAAAAATTTGATGCCCTAGGCATGCAAGATCCATGTGCATGCTAGAAATTCATAGCAACATCTTCCATAACTCGCTACAGAGAAGGTTTCAAGGCTTGAAAATTGGTATGTGATCATCTGACATGATCCGCCTCATGTTCCAATTTCTAGATTGATGTTTTTCTAAAGGGGTAGGGCACTTCCTTTGTTAATTGATGCCTAATTGCCCACATTCCTAAGTGAGCCTTAAAAAACTCAGTTGTTGCATACTTCTCTTGAGATCCCAAGGCTTTAGTATGTTGTATAAAACTAAAAAGGGTATCCAAATTAGTGATTCTTTTCTTTACAAGCCTAGTCTTGAGTTTGTAAAGCAACTAGCCAATGAAAGTTGCATAGTTTAAATCTAATGTTGGATTCATGTTAGTTTGAACCTAAATAGAGCCTTTCCATGCATGGAAGTCACCCCTAGTCATTATTTGTATTTGTGGGGTTTTGTGTCAAATAAGCCTTTTGATGCCCTTAAGAGAAACTAGTGATTAGTTGTCTTTGTGATAGGTTTTCCTTGTGATTGGGGATTTGTAGGAGTGGTTGGGTTTTTCAGAAGGTTATAAAGGTCCTTAGGGTCATTAGGTTAAGTTTTAGGCATCTAGGAGTTAAGATGTCAAAAATTGCAAAAATTGCAAAAGTTGTCAAAGCAAAATTGCAAAAATGCTGACAACTTTGCAAGAGTTTGGGAATTGGTGAAGGGTTGAGCATTTGGAAATAAGTCATTTTACTATTTCCAAACCTTTTCCAAGTTGTAGAATTGGAATCAAGTGAAAAATGTAAAAATTGCACTTTTTGTGCAAAGTTGCATTGTTGAAAGTTGTAAAAGTTGCTCAAATTTGCAACTTATTGGAAAAAGGGTTGTGGGATCAAACTATCTACTCCATTAGCTCTGGGTGGCTAGGTAAAACCTATCCCCAACCTTCTCCCATCTCATTCAGCACTTGAACATTCTCAGGCACGCCGAACTAGAACATCCCTAAGGGTCACTAAATGCCATAGAGTTGCGATCTTTGACGAAGCATATCTTGGAGCTCATGTGAGGTATGGATGTGATTCTAGTTCCTATAGGACCATGTTGTAGAGACATACATTAACCTCTCTCACTTTTTGGAGATCATACTTCATTTTGATTTTACGATGCCATCTCGAGTGATGTTGAAACTTGTAGTGTTGGCCAGTAAAAAGTTGCCAACTGCCAAATCTCTCTCACCTTTCATCGTGGGATCAAACTGTCTACTCTGTTAGATCTAGGTGGCTGGGTAAACCTTATCCCCAACCTTGTCCCATCTTATTGAGCGCTCGAACGTTCTTGGGCATGTCGAATCGGAACATCCCTAAGGGTCACTAAATGGCATAGGGTTGTGATCTTTGATGAAGCATATCTCAGAGCTCGTGCTAGGTATGGATGTGATTCTAGTTCCTATAGGCTCATGTTGTGGAGACCTACAATAACCTTTCTCACTTTTTAGAGATCATACTCTATTTTGATTTTTTGACGCCATCTCAGGTGATGCTGAAACTTGTAGTGTTGGCAAGTACAAAGTTTCCAACTGCCAAATCTCTCTCACCTTTCATCACGGGATCAAACTATCTACTATGTTAGCTCCAGGTGATTGATTAAACCCTATCCCCAACCTTGTCTCGTCCCATTTAGAGTTCAAACGTTCTCGAGCACGCCGAACCAAAATGTCCCTAAGGGTCACTAAATGCCATAGGGTTGTGATCTTTGACGGGACATATCTCGGAGCTCGTGTGAGGTATGGATGTGATTGTAGTTCCTATAGGACTATGTTGTGGAGACCTACAATAACCTCTCTCACTTTTTAGCGATCATACTCCATTTTGATTTTGCAATGCCATCTCGGATGATTCTGAAACTTGTAGTGTTGGCCAGTACAAAGTTGTCAATTGCCAAATCTCTCTCACCTTTCATCGTGGGATCGAACTGTCTGCTCTGTTAGCTCCAAGTGGTTGGGTAAACCCTATCCCCAACCTTGTTTCATCTTGTTTAGCACTCAAATGTTCTCAGGCACGTCGAACTGGAACGTCCCTAAGGGTCACTAAATGCCATAGAGTTGTGATCTTTGACAGGGCATATCTTGGAGCTTGTGCGAGGTATGGATGTGATTCTAGTTCCTATAGGACTATGTTGTAGATACCTATACTAACTTCTCTCGCTTTTTGGAGATCATACTCCATTTTGATTTTGTGACGCCATCTCGAGTGATGTTGAAATTTTTAGTGTTGGCCAGTACAAAATTGGCAACTACCAAATCTTGCTCACCTTTCATTGTGGGATCGAACTGTCTACTCCACTAGCTCCAGATGGCTGAGTAAACCCTATCCCCAACCTTGTCCCATCTCTTTGATGGGGCATATCCTAGAGCTCGTGTGAGGTATGGATGTGATTCCAATTCCTATAGGACCGTGTTGTGGAGACCTACAATAACCTCTCACTTTTTAGAGATCATACTCCATTTTGATTTTGCGATGCCATCTTGAGTGATGCTAAAACTTGTAGTGTTGGCCAGTACAAAGTTACCAACTGCCAAATCTCTCTCACCTTTCATCGTGGGATCGAACTATCTACTTTGTTAGCTCTGAGTGGTTAGGTAAACCCTATCCCCAACCTTGTCTCATCTCGTTCAATACTCAAACGTTCTTGGGCATGCCAAACCACAACATCTCTAAGGGTCACTAAATGCCATAGGGCTGTGATCTTTGACGGAGCATATCTTGGAGCTCATGTGAGGTATGGATGCAATTCTAGTTCCTATAGGATCATGTTGTGGAGACCTACAATAACCTCTCTCACTTTTTAGAAATCATAGTTCGTTTTGATTTTGCGATGCCATCTCGAGTGATGTTGAAACTTGTAGTGTTGGCCAATACAAAGTTGCCAACTGCCAAATCTCTCTCACCTTTCGTCGTGGGATCAAACTGTCTACTCTGTTAGCTCTGGGTGGCTAGGTAAACGTTATCCCCAACCTTGTCTCATCCTGTTTAGCACTTGAACGTTCTCGAGCATGCTGAATCGAAATGTCCCTAAGAGTCACTAAATTCCATAGAGCTGCAATCTTTGATGGGCATATCTTAGAGCTCGTGCAAGGTATGGATGTGATTCTAGTTCGTATAGGACTATGTTGCAAAGATCTACACTAACCTCTCTCACTTTTTGGAGATCATACTCTGTTTTGATTTTGTGATGCCATCTCGGGTGATGTTGAAACTTGTAGTGTTGTCCCATACAAAGTTGCCAACAGCCAAATCTCTCTCACCTTTCATCATGGGATCAAACTGTTTGCTCCATTACCTCTGGGTGGTCGAGTAAACCCTATCAAAATGAATAGTTTTAAGGTCAATAATTAGAACAATATAAATAGTGTACAATGTTCATGAATATGTGAGCTTGGATATGTGTTGCAAGATGAGTATAGACCTTATGTCCAAATTGCAATACTTTATGTAATGATTTGAGTAAGTTACAGATGTTTTAGTAAAGACTAGTTGCAGGCTAGTGATAGAGAAATATGTCAAGTATTGTTACTATATTTTCGTTATAACTTGTTGGTGACCTAGAATTAAGGTTTGGGAGCATAAAGCATGGTAGAAGACTTGGAATAGTGCATGATTTTGGATTTGCAATTCATTTGGTTTGTGTTGTGACGATTGCTAGCATGTGGCATACAAATTACTACTTCTAGGAGCTAAGGGGATGGTGTAGTGTATTATTTGGATTGGCGAGTGTTAATTGAAAAGTAGGAATCCAATGAGTTCTAAGTGTTCTATTCATTCTCATGAGAGATGGGTTCATGCAAACTACTACTCATGCAACATGGGTCAATGAGTTTGACTCAGAAACAACATAGTTGAATCTTGATAGAAATATCACAATTTGAAATGTTGTGGAATATATATGTTACTTATCAATTAACAAGCTTAAGAGGATTACTAATGAATGGTTCATAAGGCACAACATTTGATGAAGCTTTTACAAATGGAGTTGCAAGAAGGGTGGTTTTAACCATGGGGGAAACTTTTTAGTTAAGCGCACTTGAGTTAGAGTAGTACTAGGATGGGTGACCTCCTAAGAAGTATTTGTACTTCACCTCTCTAAGAATCAATTAGATGTAATGAGTGCTAAGTGTTCTATTCATTATCATGAGAGATCAGTTCATGTAAACCACGACGCATGAAACATGGATCAATGAATTTTTCTCAAATACTACATAGTTGAATTTTGATAGCAATATCACAATTTGACTTCTTGTAGAAATGTCTCCTACTTATCAATCAATGAGCTTAAGGGGAATTCTAATCAATGGTTCATAAGGCACAACACTTGGTGAAGGTTTTGCAAATTGTGTTGCGGGAACAGTGGGTCTAACCATAGAGGAAACTTTATAGTTAAGTGTAGTACTAGGGTGGGTGACATCTTAGGAAGTCCATGTACCTCAACTCTATGAGAATCACCTAGATCCAATGAGTTCTAAGTGTTCTATTTACTCTCATGAGAGATGGGTTCTTGTGTTCCACTACTCGTGAAACATGGGATAATGAGATTGACTAAAAAATTACACACTTGAATTCCATTAGTACTATCACAATTTTTTGAAAAAAGATCTAAGCCTACTTATCAATAACACAATTTTCTAGACCCTTTGACCTACCATGGCATATACATAGATATCCAGTCTCCATGGTGATAGATTGATTGATTTATGAGGTGCACAAATACATGTGAGTGCCCATTACAATTGGTATTCTATGATGGCAGATCTAACATATGGAATTAATGAAACCTTAAAGAATCATATTAGGCTCTACATCATAACTAAACCTTGAGAATCCTATTCTAGCTCTACATCACTATCTATCTCTGTCATGTGACAATCCTTCACTGTTATGAGGCTAGATTAATGGATTTACCCCTCCCACTATCTGTGATGTATATGTAACTTGTGGGAGAGGGTGTTAAAATTTTAATGAATGTATATATGATGATTTTGTGTGCAGGGTAAGAGTTTTGACAGAGAGAAAGAACCAAAGACTGGCTAGGCAATGAAGAGCATGGGCATGGGTAACTGCCCCAAGTAGAGAAGTAAGAGTTTTCTCAAAAAAAGGATAAGTTTTATGTTTGATATCATCTATTGGGATTATTTTAAGTATGTTTTATCCATTTAAAAGATCTAGAAAGATTCAGAGATGATTTTTTGGGAAAGCCCTAGGGTAAAGGGCCTAGAAGTGAGGGTTTGGTGAAAGGGGATGTAGAAATGCTAGAGTGACCAAAAAAACTTTGAAATCATTTCATTTGAGTCATATTAAAATACTATTTGAGGTTTTTAAGGCTCCAAAAAATAAGGGGATATGAGTTGTTTTGTTAATCGCCACTAATTAGGCCTAGTTGTGTAACTAAGATAGCAAGATTTGAGAGATACTTTGCAAAAAAACTATAGTTGAAATTTTGGTATGTTTTAGAAGGGGATAAATTTTATTTGGAACACCAAAGGTTTTGGTAAGTTCAATGGAAAATTTTGGAGAAAACTGAGAATTACCATCTGGCAAGGGCTAGTTGAGTCAAGCCTAGAATAGGCAAAATTGGGAAAGTGTAAGAGATGAGTTGCTAAGAGGTTGAAAGGAGTTGGAACATGTTAGATGGGATGTGTTGAGATGACCCAAGGTGTTGGGTTCATGGTGTGAAGCCTAGGATGGGTTTTGGTATATTGGAGGCACTAGGGTACACTAGGTGCATAAGTGGCAACATGGGTGTTTTGAAGACAAACTTAAGAACTGAGTTATAACCTCTTAGATATGGTTGTGGAAAGGTATTAACAAGTTAGAGACCTCCTCTTGAACCCTAGTAGAGTTATATTCCTTGGGTAGATTCCAAGAGTACAAAGGAATCCCATAGTTGAGTTGCGATTCCTAGGAGAATAATGGGAGGCTCTACATCAGGTGTAGGGCTTAGGATCTCTTCTAGGGACTATTTAAACACCAAATCCACCTTTACCTATAAAGGTGGTATGATGCAGAGTCCTTGAAAATTCTTCATGAAGACCTTGAGTGCCTTGACTACCCTGCACTATATATATATATATATATATATATATATATAATTTATTTAAAAATTAAAATAGACTAGTAGTAAATTTAACTTGCTTGTAAGTTTTGTGGTCTATCTATACCTAAAGAATCAAAGGCATCACAAGTCTCAATTTCAATAACCACAATATTACAAGAAATCCATCCAGTAATCTAAGAAATCTAGAGAGTATTTCTTCCTTGTATCCCCCTAACAAGGAACCTAACAGATCACATAACTAATAAGGGTAAAGTGGAATAAATTTTATTCTATTTTTAACACAAAATTGAAGCACATACATTTCATTTTCAATTCTTCTAACATTAAATATTTTTTTATATCTCATTGATTAAATATATGAATATTTTATATTAACTCAACAACCAAGTTCTTATAGGTTCCCAAACATCACTACTAGAAACACATACATAAGTTCTCATAAGTAAAAACCATCATAAATATATGAACAAGATTTCATTATAAATAATTGAATCCATTATTACAATTAGATAGCGTAAAAATCACATAAGCATACCAAGGACAATCATCTTGATATACCCATTCTTCTTTATTGCAACTAACCATGTGTGCATATACATATTACAATGAGCAAGTAATCATTATATATCATGTTTTCATATACTTCTAAAAAATTTCTCCTCCAACATAATCTCTATACAAAATGGATACATAAGTATTATATCATAGTCATGATACCAAAATATGATGTTGCAACATCTAGTCACACACAAAAAAAGATGCAAAATTGGAATGTGTGAAGAAAGATCATCCAAGGCTCTTGAAAACTTTGGAAAAATACTCAATGGATAAAAGACTTTTCACCCAACCATGGAAGCTTACTACCTCGCTCCACTAAGCTAGGATATAACACAAGGCCCCACACCAAGTTTAAACATAAGCAAGGGGATAAAATAGCTATTTTAACACTAATAAAGTTTATTGCTGATCAATATTGCATCGAAAATTCAAATTGATTAGGTATTGAATTAAACTTGATAAACAAATGACAGAGAAGGAAAAATTTAAACATGAACAAGATCATAAATCATATGATGATGACATATTGGAAATGATAAACTTATGCTTAAATAGTGATAAAGTTTATTGTTAATCAATATTATATCAAAGTTTCAAACTGATTAGGTATTGAATTTAATGTCATACATGAACATATCTAATTTAATGTCATACATGAACATATCTAATTTAATGTCATACACGAACATATCTAATTTAATGTCATACATGAACAAACATATAATATAAAATGATAACCAATAATGTCATGTACATTAACAAACACATAATATATTATGATAACCAATAATGTCGTACATGAACAAACATATCATATATTAACCAATAATGTCTTAAGTCTAATAATGTCATGCATCAAATAAATGTCATACATCAAATATAAAATGTCATATATACATCAAATGTATATCGAATATGTCTACTGACATAAAATCCAACATATATGTCTGTTGATGCCTATACATGTACATGTCTATCAACTATATCTTCTCCTTCCCATGAGGGGAAGGAAAAAAGTCTCTAGAGGCCTTCAGTCATCTTATGGAGGGAGACGGTGGTGATGATGGGGTCCTCCTCACAGTCTCACTTGTCCTCTTGTTGAGGCTCTTCTCTAACTCGAGCTGATACAAACAAAGTAGAACTAAATGAATAATTATTATACATTGAAATCAAATATATGTACACACAAAATTAATTATTTTCTTATCGTCATCCTATAGTCGCTCTGTAAGTCCACCTCGAATGCTCATGGATGATCAGGTGTGACAAGACACTACAAAAATTGAATCAATATAATCACTTATAAATAACATTAGAAATTTTGATACTAACTATTACAAACAACAACTAAAACCAAGAAAAATCTTTCATACCTCAGTCAATGGCTGTGAACTAGCCATAGCTGCAGCCACTCCATGATCGACAGATTGTCGGAGATGAGGAGGAGTGTCTGATGTCATGAGATGCATGTCATACTATACACGTTACATGTAACATGAAACATGAAACAAATATAATCAAATGAATTAAATTAACATGAAACAAATGTACCTCTACGAAGCTTGTATGATGTCTATGCTTTGAGTCCATAGTAAATGTCGACGGTCCTATAGAGAATTGATGCACATGCATAATTTTTTTTGTCAATCCTTAATATGATTACTTAATAAATATATGTGTTAATTTAAATGATTAAATCAATACATACCTATGGACTCGTGGATGGGGCAAAAAATGGGGCCAGGGGATCACTACTATGCCCGCCAACACTCTGACCCTAAATTTTGAACAATGTCAATAGATGCTAATTAATTAATCATTCACTATACATATGAAATGTGATCAAATTAGTAAATTATAATTGTAATTTACTTGTGTGTCAATTCCAAATGTGTCACTCAGGAAATGATCAGTGACGAGCCCATCATCTGCACCATCTCCAGCATGAGTGCCAAATGTGCATAAGGATTTGCATGATGTGCACATGTGACCCTGGTGCACTGAAGGCTCCCCCTCAACTAATGGACTCATGCAATGGATGAGCATCTAGAGTGCTGGCCTCTACATGTTCCTTAACAACTGAAGGAATAGTCACATGCTCACCCTGTGGCTTGACCACAGGTGTCCTAACTACATTAGGGTCACGACGTGCCCCCAGCCTCTCAAATGATGACCACCCACCTCTACCCTGGGAGTCTAATATATCAAAATAATTCGGGATCTCCCAAGGAAAAAATCACAATACAATTTCTTTAAAAAATACATGGGGACCTCATGATTGTTGCAAGGAGGGGCATCAAAAACCATCCACCATCTATCCCAAAAAAATATTTCTAATAGCATCGTGTATGTACCAATGGATGGGGAACCATTTAGTACCCTCTCTAACAGTATTTTGTTCACCGGGTTTTCTAAATAATGCACATATTCTACCTTTTGGTATATCTTTTTTTTTAACATCTTGATATGACAATTTATTTGCATAAAATCTTTTTTGTTCATCCCTCTTAACTCGCCAAACATCTAACTAACCACTAATTGAAGCTATCTGGGTCTTAATGGATTTGAGGGATGATGCCAATTGAGCCCTCATTGGATTGGTTTGTCCAAATTCTTTCAACTAACCAATGATTCCTTCTAATTTAGTTTTGCCTCTTTCTTTTTCATTTATTATATTTTCTTGTGTGCCAGGCAGAGGTCTTGCAATTGGTTCAGGCTACGAAATTTGTTATTCTTCTTGGGGAGGGTTTTGGTTTTGATTTTTTTAGGGTTTTGAGCTTCTTGGGGATTTATCAGTTGATTATTGACATTTCCTGATAAAAAATTAATTGAAATCTAAATAAATAAACAAATCTAAAAAAAATTGTAAAAACCCTACAAAACAATATAAAAAATATATCAAATAATGTAAAAGGAAATTTAGATTACATACGGTGTGGGCGTGCTCATGATCTCCAATTCACGTACGCGCTACTATTGGACGAAGGTTCAAAACAGACATAAAATAAATGGGTTGTAGGTATGTAGCCCATTTATTAAAAAAATATTTTTTTAGAGCATGTACGTGCTATGGCTCGGGTTACCCAAGCCATAGCGCATACACGCTATAGTGCATATGCGCTATAGCACATATGTGCTACTCAAAAATGGAAAAAAAAAAAAAAAAAAAAAACCGCAACTCAGTGCATATACCCTAATGTTGAAGATGCATCCATTGTATAATATTTTCAATCACATAAGACCACATTTGTCTTGTATGTTTTCTGCTAAATAAAAGGTCTACTCTTTAGCCAAAAGCATGTTATAAGAAAAGGAATTATTGATTATTAGTTGTTATGATGATTTAAACATAATAAAAATTGCATCAAAGAACTTCTTCCATAGTAATGAAATAAACAAGAATTTAGGTTAACTCATGTACCGTACTTTCTATCTAGGTGGACTTTTGACCATGCATAGAAAATAGATATGCAGTAACAACCTAACCCAAAGTAGCTCAATGACCACATTACTAGCAGGTAATGAAATCCATCAACCAACATGTTGTTCCATCCTAACTTTTCCTACAATAATATCATAGTTGATCACACATCTTCAAGGATAACTATCACAATATAAAATAAACTTCCACATATGGGTATGTGTAGGATCATGGTGTGCGAAAAAGTGGCGATCTAAAAAATCTATAGTTCTGAAATATCTCAAACAATTTCAAAATCTATTCCAACTTTTTTCCAACCCACCCTGATACTAAATGAAGACAATTAATATCTTTATAAGGGCTGGTATATCTTTTGATACCAAACCTATATGGTCAACTTTAAAAACATCCTTAAAATGTGCTTTTGGCCTATTTTTATGTGATTTTTACTTCAAACATATAGCTAATGATTTTTTTTCACCAAAATTTGATGAAATGAAAAGGGTTTCCTAAGAATGTTCTTATCTTTCCATAAATATAAGGTTTGTCAAATTATGAGTTTAGCAAGTAATTATTTCTTATTTTCTAATGGGGTTATGTATAAAGTGTTAAGTGACATATTATTTGAAAAACAACTATAACTTTCAAATGGTACAACATTTTTTAGATCCAAAAGATGCATCACATTCTATGTTTCTTCTACTATAAGGGGAAAAAAATGAAAAAATGAACTTTGCAGATTTTTGGATTAGTTAAAGTGGTTAGACACAAGAGTTTTTTTTATTCCAAAAATACTAAAGTCAAAAATTATTTATTTATTATTTATTTAGAATAAAAATAGTCAAAAATATGTGTCACATCCAGGCATGAGTCTATTACTTATATCTAGAATATTATTTAAAAATATTATCATTTGATTTTGATTAAGGTGGTTAGACATACGTTTACTTCTTATTTTTGTTCTAAAATTTTTGTAATATTGCATTAAAATTCAAAATTATGATCGATCAATTTTTATTTTTTTGAGATAAGTTATAATAGTTTAGAAACTAGATTCAATTTTCTAGAGATTCTTTTCTCTCAACTTTTTGATATAAAGTTAATAACAAATAGTTAATAAAGTTAAAGTTGATATAACCCTAATTTTTTGATTTTGTATTGCCACTTAAGATCATAGTTCAGTTGACCATGATCATGCACATACCCATATTACATTGTCATGGAAAGCATATCATGATACAATCACATCGTATTAAGTAGACAATACAAAGACATTCTTCTTACACATACTAAGATAATTTCAATATTCCTTAAAGTTTACCAACACCTTTTCACTACTATAAGGATATACTCAAGTTTGTCATTGAAATATGTCTAATTTAACAAATTTCCTTTCGACCCCTTAGAAGACAAAAGATCACACTTTTCAAAGTTACAATCAATCACTTCAAAATTTGGATTACATCTATAGCCCTCATAGCTCTTTGCAAACTCCTTGTACTTCAATGTTGTTTCAATTTATAGTCTAACACCTCTAAAATTACTCAAGACAATAACTATGAACATTTACATCTTTGTCCCAACTTTAATAACCAATAAGACTAGCACATTTCAAACTTGTTCAATTATATACCTCTTGGTTTAAAAAGAAAACGTCATCAATGTGCATTCTTCTAGCATAAGCTATGTGTTTTCTATGGAAAACAAAATCTAAGAAATGTACAAAATTTGAGGGGCATCAGGAGTCAGGGAGGAACTCTAGGTTAGCAAGAGTTATAATGTCATTTTGTACTACATGAAAGAATATTCAATCCACTTTATTATGCACTATAGTACAACATTCATTCATCAAATATATTTTAATTCAAAAAGATACTGTGGGTATTAGGTTAGTTTTGATAGAAAATTATACAACTAATGCCACATCTGAGAAGCTAAGTTTCCTATTTAAGGAGGAGGCTTAACCCTAGTCATCTATATACTCTTGATAGTTTTTCAAATGAAAAACTCTCTTATTCCAACTCAAATTACACAACATCTTTCCTAATCTCATTAACAATCATGAACCCATTTGACAGGATAAGTGTTATTTTAAGGTAGCTGTCTTGGAAAGTTATTGGTCAATAAATGGTTTTCCTATAGAATTTTGTGTAACACTAGATAAAACACAACTTTCTTAGTATGCACGTCTTAACATCTTACACTTAGTGCATAAGGTAAAATCAGTTGATGGATGTATCCAAGAATAACAAGCTCACTCTAGTTCTGGTCACTTTCATTCTCTTCAAGTTTCAATAAAAACATAGTATTCGTAAATTATAAAAACAAGAGAAAAGATGAAGAACCTAGTACAACTATTTTTATTCCATTTCCCTACTAAAATCATAACACAATATTCTTCCTCTAGCCTCAACCATCCAAGTTTCCTTATGAGAAAGCTATTTCTTGCAGGCGACAATTTTCTCTATTCCCCATATACTAACAATCAACTGATTAGCTCTATTGTCATCTACTTTGAGTAGCTATATCACCTCCTCGATATGAGCTTTGAGTCCCATAGGGCATTTTTCCAAAACTAATATAGTAACATTTAATGTCTTGAGAACATCTATAACCATCTGCTTCACAAACCTCCCTTCATATGTTTCTCATTTCCCTTGAACAGAGAATAATGGTGGGTCTGTTTGGCCAATTGGTTAAAACTGGTTGTAAATTTTGGGGATTCATCTAGCAATCTGTCTTATAATGCTTTTTTTGACTAATCATCCCCCCCCCCCCTCCCCAATTGACCTATTTTATGAAATTTTATAGCAATCACAATGACGAACATTAATTGCTATTTAGAGCTAGTAGCTATGTAGAATTTTATTTTTTTTGGAGATTGAACCCACAAGAAGGATAATGAGGCATGTCTAACTAACACAACTATTTTTATACAAAAAGGTAAAACAAATTTAGTTAAATTCCAAGTGGCATTCCACTACCAAATCATTCAGTAGTGGATGGAGTGGGTTGTGACATCCTCCTCTCCTTAGAAAATGCATCGTCCTCAATGCTGATATGTTAAAGCTTACAATAATATCCATAGAATTTCAAAATTTCCATATTTTAATGACCAATAATCTAACTTCTAGTATTCATAATAATACATGTATTCACATTGATGACTTTCATATACTCAAATAATGTTAAAATTTCATTTCCTTAAATGAAATCTACATTTTATTTCAATGCCCTCTAATAAAATCAACACATACACTCTCATGGAAACTATCTTTTTAAAGACATTATTAACACATATTTGAAGTAATAAATTAATTAAAATAACACACATTTAATATAAGCACATGTATAAGTAATCATATTTCAGAAACCTTTTCTACGCATGACTGTGTGAATTCCATTACATCTCTATAGTTTTACAAGATTAGACTACCTCTCTCCAACAATATTCTCCCTTTCTTATGATTTGTCATTCCCTCTGTTGCTTTATAGGAACAACACCAAAATTTTAGTGCATAATATATCACAAATCAATCAAATAACCAAGGAATATCAAATCAATTACTTCTTTATCTCAAGAAGTCTCAAAATTAAGTAACATATTATCTTAAAATCACATGATACCAAACATATGCCTGTGCTTACTTATCATACCTTAGCATCAACTGGATTTGACCCACCATTAGGTACTTCATATCCACTTCCTACCCTACTTATACACGTACACTTACAATACCTTTAGGTCATTCCTAATATCAATACCTCAAAAATGTAAATATTCAATATAAATATGAGGAGTGAATATTTTCCTTTAAACCCATCTTTAATCACACCTTGATCATCAATGACAAAATTAATCAACCATACATACCATCCACATGTGGTTCTTGCTAAGGGAGTAAGTGGCCACATCAATAGAATCCATGTAATGTAATCATATTTCATCATCATTTGATTCATCATGAAATATCATCAATGTACTCATTAACATTTAATCATCATTACGCATCTAAATGTTTGCAAAAGTTTACATCCAAATATATTTACATTATAGTGCATCATTAAGCTCAAAATTAATGACATACCAAGACCACATAGTCCAATGTATTAAGCAATATTGACCCAAGTCTTTTTCGAACAACATATTGACTAGGAATCCAAAATAAGCAACTCAAGACGACCAAGTAATATATCGTCATTCATCGACTAAGTAGACTAAATAAAATGAGTCAACAACAAAGTAGAAGTCACATGCATGGTGGATCATCACATATACATAACACCAATGCAAAATATTTCCAAATAAATAAAAGAAGGATCTATACATACCCTTTTGCATTCTCATTGGAAGACCGCATTTTCATACACTTGTCACATAGTCCAAAATTTCAAGTCAGGTTAGTCAATATACAAGTGGATACAATATCTTCCAATTAATTTTGCAACTTCATTCTAGTTTCTGACTTAGATGTTGAAATGATAGATACATTAATAATAATATTTCATAAGCCAATTATCGACCAAATTGTTGAACATAGCATATCATCACATGAATATTCCATAAATGAATATACTCAAGAAGTTGACCTACATATCAAATTTTATTTCATCATATGTAAGAACCATGTCCTATTCAACAATTTCCACATCATCAATTACAAGAAACATGAAAATAATCAAGAAAAACCTTAGTTTGTATAATCAAAAACTATTTCATTACCATAATCAAGGGTTAACAAATAATTATCCATTTAAGAATATAGAACATGACATTATCCAAGGATGTTGACCTACACATCATCCATCCATCAAAATACATGATTTAATAAATAGATGAAGTATAATTTAAAGAATCATACCTCAATGGACATCATAGAAAATGTCAACCTACACGTCGGACATGGAACAATAAACACATCATACGAGTGCAATATCATCTACCAATGATCAACACCATTAAGTAAACCATCTAGGTATGCTCACCAATCACTTGCAAGGATCAGTAAATCCAATTTTTATCAATTCAGTGACCTTAGGCTCTCAAGCCCATCTTGTCACTATAGTGTGCTTAACCAACATATAAGCACAAGTTGTGATGTATGGCCTTCATGCCATTCAATCATCACATAATATATGGTTGAGGTGCTTTCTTGCCCAACCATGAAGCCTTACACTTCCTTGGGATCCTACCTAACTCATAGAATACCCAACCCTGTAACGCCCAATTATTACCAATAAGAATTTCCTTGGGATCCTACCTAACTCATAGAATTACTCAACTTAGAAATGCCCTAGTAATACAAAAGGTACTTTCTTTGGATCCCACCTAACACGTAGAATTCCTAATTATGGAATGCCCATACAATACCTAAGACAAGAGGTATCTGGTGCAACCATGAAACATACTACTTCCCAAATATGTCCAAGTAGCCATAATCATGGATGTGGTAGGGAGATGAAACATGGGAAAGCATATCAAATAAACATATGCACATAGCTTTGGCAAAAGCATTTTTGTAGTGCCAGTATTACACTAGCAGGTAGAGTGGAAAATGAAAGCATCACTTCTACCCTTCCTTGTTTGTCCAAATTCGGCACCCACACTCGAAGGTAAGCTTTCCAAAATAAACAAAATGCAACAGGAAGAATGACATGTTCTTCACAATCTACTCCCTTATACATCCTATCATTGCTCCACAATGGACATCATAGATGACATCACTTTGAAATCAAAGGACTAGCATCATGAAAATATACACACACACCCTAGCCACCTCAAGATCAAAGAAATATTAAAAACAAGATTCATAATTCTCAATTCAATGTCCAAAAGGAGGTACAAAACCAATAAAATAAAAGTGAACAAGAGTCGCAGTAGATAGGTCACAGAAGAAATTAGTGGCTAGGTGGTCACAAAAAAAAAAATTCAAGCTAGCCCCTCATCACATCAAAGTTCATGAAAACTGAATATAATCAAATGAAAACCCAATTCACATAAATCACAATGACTCTCACTAGTCACCAAGAGGGAGTAGATGTTTAACGACACCTTGTGTCCAAGGCCACTAAGAACATAATCAAACTTCACATGCGTCTCATGCAATTTATCTTGATGATCAAATATTTCTAAATGCATAATGAAACATGCAATAACTTTGTCAAATGAAAACCATGTTCTTCCTATTTGGCATACTAGGTTACTCAATTAACCGCATAAATATGGCATAAACATAATTCTTGCTTCACATGTGCATCACATGTTATTTACACAATTAAAGGAATTTTTCTTTTCTATCACAAGCGACATCTTCATTTGGTGGGCATTCACAACCTAGTGCAAAAGTCAACCATCATTTGACTATCTCACAGTTAACAAAATTTTACACTCTTCTTGCATCACACTTGCAAGAAACAAATACTTCGAGTGTAGTAATGAAATATGCATATTATACCACCACATAATTTAAATCAAAATATAATCATAACCATATGAGATAGGATAATTACCAATCATTCCATAAACTTTCCATTTTTGACAATCTTTAAAGGAATGCAATTTCAACTCCAAAATCATGACATGCATAAGAAGCATCATATCCTTCCATGTCAAAAGTAATCCTAACTAAGAGACACAACATGCAACCCATGTCATCAACTCATACAACGTAAAGTAAACTAGTTGACTTACAGTTGTGTTTAGCATAGTGAACTAAAGGCCCAAGTGTGGAACCAAGAGCTCTAATACCATTTGTAGAGACTATCACTACAAAACCAATGCCACCTCAACAATCTCCATAATATGTAGAAAATTCAACAAGATTCAAAGTCATTTGAAGATTGACCAGTCAATATTAGTTGATTAACTATCATTAACTTTAACAAAAATGATGCATATACATATATGCTCAAATCTAAAAGAAACCATAATTTCATTGTCAAAATACTAAGATGTACCATTTATGCTAACCTTTGGACAGAAGCTCTAGAACTTGTCTAAGAACAACAAGGGCGAGAATATTGTAGGAGTGCTTTACCACCCTACCACGAAGCTATTAAGCTTCCCTAAAATCTTTCATGAAATGAAAGATACCTAGCCCGGCATCAAGGAAGTCTAAATAAGTAAAACCAAGAAAGTAATGGAATTGTGCTACACATTGTCTACAATTCAACCAAACAAGTACCACATCTTTGTAAGATGAGTAACACAAATTTTGTAGACAAATGCAAGATGATATATTTCAATCAATTACATAGGAAAAATAATTAAGCTCAATAAGTTTTCTTCTCATATATCCATCAAGAAGCCATATCACATGTTAAGGAAAACTCATTCTAAAAATTTGGACCCCACCTTGTAATAGTAAGGCAGTACAATCACTCTCTTAATGACTTATAGTTCATTTCAATTAAATCATATGTCACAATTAATCTAAATATTGACCACTATCAATACTTAGTTATCTCTATGTGCAATATTTCTAGATATCTAATATAATGTAAGCAATCCTCTTAATCCAAATATTTATTCCACATGAAACAAGTCAACTACCTACTATAATTGTGCATCCATAATGCTAAAGATGCATCCATTATATAATATTTTCAATCACATAAGACCACATTTGCATTGTATATTTTTCCCTAATTAAAAGGTCTACTCTTTAGCCAAAAGCATGTTATAAGAAAAGGAACTATTGATGATTAATCATTATGATGATTTAAACATAATAATAATTATATCAAAGAACTTCTTCCATAGTAATGAAATAAATAAGAATTTAGGTTAACTCATGTACTGTACTTTCTATCTAGGTGGACTTTTGACCATGCATGGAAAATAGATATGCAATAACAACCCAACCCAAAGTAGCTTAATGATCACATTACTAGCAGGTAACGAAATACATCAACCAACAAGTTATTCCATCCTAACTTTTCCTACAATAATATCATAGTTGTTCACACATATTCAAGGATAACTAGTGCAAGATAAAATAAACTTCCACATATTACATTGTCATGGAAAGCATATCATGATACAATCACATCGTATTAAGTAGACAATACAAAGACATTCTTCATACACATACTAAGATAATTTTAGTATTCCCTAAAGTTTGCCAACACCTTTTCACTACTGTAAGGATATACTCAAGTTTGTCACTAAAATGTGTCTAATTTAACAAATTTCCTTTCGACCCCTTGGAATACAAAAGATCACACTTTTCAAAGTTACAATCAATCACTTCAAAAACTAGATTACATCTACAGCCCTCATAGCTCTTTGCTAACTCCTTTTACTTCAATGTTGTTTCAATTTATAGTCTAATGCCTCTAAAAGTTTACACTCAAGACACTAACTATTAACATTTCCATCTTTGTCCCAACTTTAACAACCAATAAGACTAGCACAGTTCAAACTTGTTGTTCAAATATATACCTCTTGGTTTTTAAAAAAAATGTCATCAATGTGGATTCTTCAAGCATAAGCTATGTGTTTTCTATGCAAAACAAAATCTAAGAAATGTACAAAATTTGAGGGGCATCAGGAGTCGAGGAACTCTAGGTTAGGAAGAGTTACAATGTCATTGTGTACTACATGCAAGTATATTCAATGCACTTCCCTATGCACTGTAGTACAACATTCATTCATCACATATATTCTGATTTATAAAGATAGTGCGGGTATTAGGTTAGTTTTGATAGCAGATTATACAACTAATGCCACATTTGAGAAGTTGAGTTTCCTAGTTAAAGAGGAGGCTTAACCCTAGTCATATCAACTCTTGATAGTTTTCCAAATGAAAAACTCTGTTAGCCCAACTTAGATTACACAACATCTTTCCTAATCGCATTAACAATCATGAACTTGTTTGACAGAGAGAGTGTTATTTTAAGGTAGTTGTCTTGGAGAGTTATTGGTCAATAAATGGTTTTCCTATAGAATTTTGTGTTACAACTAGATACAACACAACTTTCTTAGTATGCACATCTTAACATCTTACACTTGATGCATAAGGTAAAATCAATTGATGGATGTATCTAAGAATAACGAGCTCACTCTAGTTCCAGTCACTTTCATTTTCTTCAAGTTTCAATGAAATTGTAGCATTCGGAAATTATATAAAAACAAGAGAGAAGATGAAGAACCTGGTACAACTATTGTTATGATCCCATTTCCTTGCTAAAATTGCAGCACAATCTTCTTCCTCTAGCCTCAACCATCCAAGTTTCCTTACAAGAAAGCTATTTATTTTGGGTGACAATTTTCTCTATTCCCCATATACCAACAATCAACCAATCAACTCTATTGTCATCTACTTTGAGTAGTTATATCACCTCCTTGATATGAGCTTTGAGTTCCACAGGGTGTTTTGCCACAACTAATACAATAACGATCAATGTCTTGAGAACATCTGTAACTATCTACTTCACAAGCCTCCCTTCATACGTTTCTTATTTCCCTTGAACGAAGAATAATGGTGGATCTGTTCGCCCAACTAGTTAAAAGTAGTTCTAAATTTTAGGGATTCACCTAGCAATCTGTCTTATAACGCTTTTCATTATTAATCATACCCCCCCCCCCCCCAACTTAATTGACCTGTTTGATGATATTTTATTGCAATCACAATGACGAATTCTTGAATATGATGTAATTTGTCTTAACAGAAGAGAATTTTGCGCTCATTTCTAAAAAGATTTTTCTTGAAAATTATTTCGAGTTACTATTGTTGGAATATTTAATGTGGTGGTTGTCTTGCCCCTGGAGCCAAACGCCCACCTACTACCTAACGACCAGCAGAGCAGCCAGAAAAATTAATACGGGTAGGTGAGATTTTCAAATATGGAAATGAGAGGGAAAAATGTTTTTAGGTCAAAAGACAAAAAGAAATGATTAGATCCATTCGACCAGACAGAAAAAAGTTAGAGGAAGAGCTCAGAAGTTGCAGAGCAAAGCTAAGGAAGAAGAAGAAAGTGGTCAGCAGATCCACTTGTTGCAGAGACAGAAGGAAGTATGTTCAGTGTCTCCAATTGCACGTGACACCTCTGTTCATTCTGTGAGTTAGTTGTTGTTTTGTTTTTGTTCTATTGAAGCAGTGATTGCTCCAGGCACCATTGTATGCAGCCATTAGAGCTGCAAGTTTAAAATTTTATTGAAATTTGAAGTATTATCAATTTAGGGTTATTTTAGGGTTTTTTTAGTTGAAGCCGAATGCTCCCAGATTTTGTAATGTTTTAATCAAGTTGAATAGTAAAGCAACCAGACATACTTGAATCCATTACTCTTCCCTTGAATGTTGCATTTGACAAGTTTGTTTTTTGAAGCTTAACGTTTTGGGTCTCTCGTTTTAATGGTGAAAGCATTCACATTGAATTTTTTCTAAGTTATAATATTTCAGTTGAAACAGAACACTCAGCAACTACTGCATTTTTTGTGTGCCGAGCTCACTCGGCACCTGCTGCCTGTCACTCGACATCTATTGGTGCTGAGCTCTTCTTGTGTCGAGCTAACTCGGCACTTACTGCATTTTCTTTGTGTGCCGAGCTCACTTGGCACCTATTGCCTTTTACTCGGCACCTTCAATTGCCGAGCAAAATTGGCACTCGACACCTTCATGTGCCGAGCAGTTTTTAAGTGCAGAACAAAAATTTTTAGGTTTAGAGTTGTGAGTGTTAAATTGAGTTTTCTATTTCTCACAACTATTTCATATGATTTTTAGTATCTTTTTTAAAATCTTAGACTTCATCAAAAGACAATAACCAAAAATGAAATTTGCAAAATCAAAAAACTGTTTAACTTTTGTAAAGTAAACTGTTCAATTTTCCTACACGTTCGGGAGACAAAATTAATAGTATTTCATACAATAAGCTGTTTAATTTTTCTACACGTTGTTCCGGAGACAAGATTAATAGTATTTCGACGAGACAAAAACATTTGTCACAGACTAAGAATAATAGTCATAAGATATAATAGACAATAACACTAGCTATATATACCTCTATATATATTACGCCGAGAGTAATCGTTCTCGAGGCGCCTATTTTTATTTAATCCCAAAGTTATTTTAATCGAAGTTGGGATTAATGAAAATAAAAATAGGCGCCTCGAGAACGATTACTCTCGGCGTAATATATATAGAGGTATATATAGCTAGTGGCAGTCGCGGCGCAATAGGAAAAATATTTACTTTTTATTTTTTATTTTGATAAGGTTACTATAAAATTGTTAATTAATTTTTAATTAGAGTTGTATGAAGTTAGTATAAAATTATGCTTCAAAATATTTTTAAAAATTTAATATAAGGAGTTTAATATAGATTAAAAATATATTTTTTATTTTTGGGATATTGTAATGTAAAATGTTATAGTCATACATAGATATATGGTTAGGGACAAAGTTACCATTATAGTTAATGTTAACCTTAGGGATAGAATTAGGGTTAGGGTTAGCATTAGAGTTAGGGTTGGAGTTAGGGTTAGGGTTTGAGCTATGGTTAAGGTTAGGGATAGAGTTATGGTTATGGTTATTGTTAGAGTTATGGTTATGGTTTAGATTAGAGTTATGTTTATGGTTAAGGTTAGGGTTAATGTTATGGTCATGGTTAAGGTTAGGGTTAGAGTTATGGTTATGGTTATGATTAGGGTTAGTGTTAGGGTTATAGTAAGGCTAACGTTAAAGTTATGCTCATGGTTAAGGCTAGGGTTAGAGTTATGCTTATAGTTAGGGTTAGGGATAGGATTAGAGTCCAATTATGGTAGAGTTAGAATTAGGGTTAGAGTTAGGTGTAGAGTTATGTTTATGGTTAAGGTTAGGGTTAGAGTAATGCTCATGGTTAAGGTTAGGGTTACGGTTAAGGTTTGAGTCAAATATTATTTTAAATTTAATATAAGGAGTTTAATTTAGATAAAAATATATATTTTATTTTTGGGATATTGTAATGTAAAATGTTATAGTCATACGTAGATATATGGTTAGGGACAAAGTTAGGGTAAGGGTTTGAGCTAGGGTTAAGGTTAGGGTTAGGGTTAGATTGTAATTATGGTAGAGTTAGATTTATGGTTAGAGTTAGGGGTAGGGTTAAGGTTAGTGTTAGGATTAGAATTAGGGTTAAGATTAGGATTAGAGTTAGGGTTAGGATTAGGGTTATAGATAGGGTTAGGGTTAGGGTTAGGGTAAGGTTCTAGGTTAGGGTTAGGGCTAGGGTCAGGTTTAGGGTTAGAGTATGAGTTAGGGTTAGAGTTTGAGTTAGGGTTAAGCTTATAGTTTGAGTTAGGGGTAGACAGAGCATTATAATTTGGGTTAGGATTAGGGTTAGGTTTAGGGTTTGAGTTTGAGTTATGGTTAGAGTTAGGGTTAGAGCTAGAGCTAGAGTTAGAGTTAGGGTTAGAATTAGGGTTAGTTTTAGGGTTTGAGTTACCAATAGAGTTAATTTTACAGTTGGGTTAATGTTAGAGTTAGGGTTAGGGTTAGAGTTTTGAGTCAAGGTTAGGGTTAGAGTTAGGGTTAGGGTTAAAATTAAAATCCAATTATGGTAGAGTTAGATTTACAGTTAGAGTTATGGGTAGGGGTAGGGTTACGCTTACAGTTAGGGTTAGAGTTAGATTTAGGGTTAGGGTTAGGGTTAGGGTTAGGTTTATATTTAGAGTTAGGGTTATATATAGAGAGAGTTATATCAATGTTAAGTTTAGGGTAAGGGGATTGAGTCAGGGTTAAGGTTAGAGTTAGGGTTAGGGTTAGGGTTAGAGTCTAATTATGGTAGAGTTAGATTTACAAAAAGAGTTAGATTTAGGGTTAGAGTTAGGGGTAGGGTTAGGGTTAGGGTTAGGGTTAGAGATAGGGGTAGACAAAGGGTTAGGCTTAGGCTTAGGCTTAGGGTTAGGGTCAAGGTTAGGGTTAGGTTTAGGGTTAGAATATGAGTTACGATTAGAGTTTGAGGTATAGTTAGGGCTATAGTTTGAGTTAGGGGTAGACAAAGTATTAGAATCCTAGCTACGATTAGGGTTAGGTTTTGGGTTACGGTTATGGTTACGGTTAAGGTTAGAGTTAGGTTTAGGGTTATAGTTATAGTTAGGGTTAAAGTCCAATTATGGTAGAGTTAGATTCAGGGTTACAGTTAGTGGTAGGGATAGGGTTACAATTATAGTTAGGGTTAGGGTTAGGGTTAGAGTTAGAGGAAGGGTTATATTTAGAAGTTTTCTTATGGTCACAGTTATAGTTAGGAGGGGAGTAAGGGTTGGGATTTTAGATTATATTTATTATTATATAAGGTGCCCTATATAATAATATGTATATTCCCACGCTCATGGATAAGGTTAGGGAAAGAAGTAGGACTGTGGTTATTAGTGTTACATTTAGAATTTCATTTAGGAGGGCATTGTGTGCTATTTTTTCCCCCTATTCAACCCATCACTGATGTCTGATCTGAGAGACCTTAAATGGGATAGCTTCTTTGCAGAGGGTTAACATCGCTAAAGTTGGCGGCTAACATTTTGTGTTGGCTCGGTTTCTTCATTGACCACGCTGGATCATTTTTTCTTGGTCGAGTTGATTCATGCTGCCAGATTCGATAACTCTTATTTCTTTGCGAGCTATCTTCCCATCTTCCCAAAAGTGCAAGATGTTGCCATGCATTCCCATTCTAACGTTTCTTTATATGCTAGTGTCTTCGAAACACTCTAAAGCCTAGAATTGCATAAGATGCTGCCATGCATCTCCATTCTGATGCATCGTCATGCTACATTGTTTCTTCAATTCTCTGAAGCCAAAAATTGCATCATGCTACCACGCATTGCCTTTCCAACATTTCCTCACTCCACAATGCTTTCATGAGTCTTTAAGACCCAAAATTGTGCCACATGGAGGGGGTTCACACCTTTTGTGCTATCTGCTTCGTTTGTTGGGAGGAATCTCTTCACTACATCTTAGTCATCCATTGGAAATAAAGCCAATCTTGATCGACGAATGTGACTTAATCCTTCATTGGGAGGAGTTTCCTCATTGCATCTCAGTCACCCTTTTTGAGGGGAGAATCTACATCGACAGTTGCGACTTAATCCTTCATTGGTGAGGATTCACGATGCATCTATGTCGTCTATTTCGAGAGGAAGACCTTCATCGATGACCATCATTCATTTTTGGGGAAACCAAATTCCCCCTTGGGATCAACCTTGCATTTTTTGTGGGAGGTTAAGACATCATGTTATCTCTTTTCATAGTTTTTTGCCAACGACGTGAATGTCTTTCCTCTTCTTTCCATGAGTCTCCATTCTAGTGCCTCCTTAAGCTGCATTGTTTCTGCAATGCTCTAAAGCCCAAAATTGCATCATGCTACTACATGTCACCTTTATGACATTTCCTCACTCTGTAGTGCTTTCGCAAGGCTCCAAGACCCAGAATTGTGCCATGTAGCGGGGGTCCCCACCTTTCGTGCTATGGTTACAATTTAGATTTTAGGGTTATGGTTAGAATCAAGGTCAATTCTAGAGTTTATAGAATATTTAGAGTTAAGATTAGGGATTAAATATACATGAGGGTTAGCATTGGGTTGTATGATAATTACAGTTAGGATTATAGTTAGATATATCATTTAGATTAGGTTTTAGTCAAGGTTTAATTAGACTTAAGATTAGGGTGAGGATCAAGGTGAAGTCTATATTAGGGTTCATATCATGGTAGGATTGAAACTAATGTTAGGGTTAACATTGAAATTATGATTAGGGGTAAGGTGAAGATTTATATTTGGTCATGATTGTGGTTTGTGCTAGGATTAGGGTCTAAGCTATGATTAATTTTATGATTGTACCTTTAAGGTTAGGGTTTTGTTTAAGTTTATGATTATGGTTACAACTATGGTTTATGGTTCAAGTTTAAAGTTGGGAATGTGATTAGGATCAGGGATTAGTAAATTTTTTAAGAGTTCGGTTATAGGTTTACACCATGGTTAGGACCTTGGGACTGGATTTAGAGTTTAATATCATGGTTATCCATATAGGTAGGTTTAGGATTTTGATCAATATTTTGGAGTTTTTTTTTACATTATGGTTAAGGGTTAGATTTTAGGGTTAGGACTATAACCAATATTAGTGTGTAGGTTTTTGGTTTAGATTATGGTTTGGACTGAGATTTTCGTTATATCAATAGGGATATGTTTTAGTGCTATAATTATAGTTTAATGTTGGATTATAGTTATATTGTACATCATTGTTGGGGCTAGGGCTAAGGTAGGGGTTGTTGTTAGGGTTAACTAAGGATGACAATTAGGATGGTTTATCTTTTCAAGTAGAAAAAAAAACTCATATTGATTCAAAAACAAAGAAATTATACTTCGAAAATATTTTTCTATGTCATAATAGATTCATTTATTTTAATTATTGTATTAGTTAATTAGTTGTTTGATGTTTCAAAGTAAACATGGCTTATTTTATTTAAATTTAAATAATATTATTGTTTTGAATTGAATTTAGCTTAATTGTTAATGATCATATTTATATTTCTAATATTAACTCCAATTTGATCAAAGACCAAATATATTTTTGGTATTTTTATAAACGAACTTGCTTAACTCTTCCCTATTTCAAAGTTAATAAAATATCATTTCTATTGTCTTAGATTTTAGAGTAAGTATATTAAATAAGTAATAATAAATGAACATTATGATTAATATATTTCTAAAATAAAAATATATTACTTAAAAACTTTTTTACTTTAAATGAATAAAGTACTCATTTACTTGTAAATTTTAAAAATAGAAATTAATCTACATATATATAAAATATTTATTCTTTTTTCCTATTTGCATACAAATTAATTAAAATCTAAACTTTAAACTACATAAATATTTTTAAAATATATATCCATCAATAAATAGTTTAGAATAAAGTAAAATCTAAAAATTAGACATATATAGAATCTTTTTAATTTCTATATACATGTTTTTCTAATTTAATTCTACAAACATGCAACTGATATTTCTATTATCCATTTTTTTCCATTCTAAAAAAATCTAGATGTAAATAGAATTTTTTTAGATGCATGCAATCTTTCTAATTTTTTCTACATACATATATTAACATTTCTATTTTATTTTTTTTTTTTACATTATGGTTATTGCAATCAAAATATGTAGATGTAAATAGAATTCTTTTCAAAAAAATTTATTTAAATTTAAATAACATTATTGTTTTGAACTGAATTTAGCTTAATTGTTAATGATCATATTTATATTTCTAATATTAACTCCAATTTGATCAAAGACCAAATATATTTTTGGTATTTTTGTAAACTAACTTGCTTAACACTTCCCTATTTCAAAGTTAATAAAATATCATTTCTATTGTCTTAGATTTGAGAGTAAGTATATTAAATAAGTAATAATAAATGAACATTATGATTAATATATTTCTAAAATAAAAATATATTACTTAAAAACTTTTTTACTTTAAATGAATAAAGTACTCATTTACTTGTAAATTTTAAAAATAGAAATTAATCTACATATATATAAAATATGTATTCTTTTTCCTATTTGCATACAAATTAATTAAAATCTAAACTTTAAACTACATAAATATTTTTAAAATATATATCCATCAATAATTAGTTTAGAATAAAGTAAAATCTAAAAATTAGACACATATAGAATCTTTTTAATTTCTAGATACATGTTTTTCTAATTTATTTCTACAAACATGCAACTGATATTTCTATTATCCATTTTTTTCCATTCTAAAAAAATCTAGATGTAAATAGAATTTTTTTAGATGCATGCAATCTTTCTAATTTTTTCTACATACATATATTAACATTTCTATTTTATATTTTTTTTTTACATTATGGTTATTTCAATCAAAATATCTAGATGTAAATAGAATTCTTTTCAATAAATCTAGCTAGATGTATATAGAATTCTTTTAATTTTTTACATACATAAAATCTTTCTCATTTTTTTCTACATACATAAAAGAATAATTTCTATTTTCTATTTTAAAAAAAAAAGCTATCATAAAGATTGATAAAAAAAATTGATTGCATATGCATTCTTTAGTTTGTGCACTAAATGCACAAAATAAATTGTATAGATTAAAACTTCTCATGCTGGGCACGGGAATATACAATAGAAATATCAGTTACCAAGAATAGTCGGCCATAAGCAATCAAATCTTAAACTCTGCAAAATTTCTTGCAAGCAATCTTTGTTCTGTCTTCGGCTGAAAAGGAAAAAAAGAATTTCAGATCTGAGATTGTTTAGATTGCCCTATTCGATTCAAAAAGCCATGGAAGTCACCGCAATTACATCTCCAAGAGGCCTAATGTGCCTTGATTCAGTACCCACATGCTTATCTCCACGAAAAACTCTGCACAGGTCCTCCAGTGGCCTCAATTTCGGTCATATGAACAGAATTCTAAATCTAAATGAAATTAATTAAAATTGAAATATAAATCAAAGTAGAATATTATAACTAATTTTGAATTTCAATTTACTTCTACATCTAAATCTAAATGAAAATGTAAATAAAAAATAGAAATCTCACCTGCAAAAATGTTACTCCAAAACTTCAATTTACTCCTATTCAAAAACTCCAATCTAATCCTCCAATAACCTCTACCTCTTCCTTCCTGCAAAAACATAAAATGAAAATGAAATGAGGAGCCTTGGTTTTATAACTTCTGAGAGGCTCCTCATATCCCCCAACAGACGTCTCTTCACATTCCACGAATTTGTTTCAAATTCCCCCACTCCCCGCAAAAAAAAAGCATGAATGTGCATGCAAAATTATATTTAACAAAAAAAAAAATCATATTGAAATTATTTCGCCCCTATTTTTTCGGGCCCTATTTTTTCGGGTCCTACTTTTTCGGGCCCTACTTTTTCGAGCCTATTATTTCGGCCTCCATTTGGCTTCCTATTATTTCGGCCAGCTATTATTTCGGGAATTCTTTTTTAATATTTAATTTGGAAGTTTGTAACTGCTCCCAATTCTTTTTTATTGACAAGGAATCTTGGCATATTCCTGTGCTGGGCATTTGTGCTGCCATTGTATAGAACGCCTCTCGGCGTAATTACTAAGTTCAACAAAGAGAGATGAGGATAAATCACCTACATCCCGTGACTATGCTTGTGAAATAAGTCAACCTCGTTCCCAAAAAACAAACAAAAATCTTATCTCATTTACTCTGTCCCCATTTTAAGGGAATCGACCCCTATATAAATGGGAGAGAAAACATTTTTTTTTAAATATGCTATTGCAACTATACGTGTGGAAATAGTAGGAGGGACGTGGTCCCATCATCTCCCAATCTCCACGTCACCTCCCCCTCCCTCCCTGTCGTGCGTAGAAGCCCTGAGTGGCATTAATGAATGCTTACCCAATTGCATAGACTTATCAGGAGAGTTAGCACCACCCTTCTTAGGAATCAGAAAAGCGAAAGTAGAGTTGATTCATTTTAACATTTTCCTTTCTCCCTAGACTTATTTCACTGCATCACATATGTCCTCAAATGTCTCCCATTAGAGTTGAAAAAAAACACCAAAAACCATCTGGGTCTAGAGCCATGTCTCCTTCAAATGAAAAAATGGATCTTATGATCTCTTCCTTAGAAGGAATATCCAGGAGGGTAGCATTATGCTCATCAAGAATCAAGGAAGGAATGGTAACCAGGATAATATTCTGACTTTCTAGAGATATGTTGGGATCAATAGATAAAAGAGAAGAGAAGTAAGACAAAATTTCTTTAGTGATCTCCTCCTCATTCTTAATATCTTTTGAGCCAAACTTAAGGGATGAAATCTGATTGGCAGCTCTATGTTTCAAAGTAGTGAGATAAAATAACTTTGAGTTCATGTTGCCTTCTTTGAGTCAAATAGACCTGGATCTTTACCTCCAAAAGATCTCCTCTTTAGAAATGATTTTGTGATATTTAACTAGGCTGGTATTTTCTTCTTCCAATAAAGAATTAGTATACCCTTTAGATTGAGCCCTATCTTGAATGTTTTTCAAATCCTTCTCCATAGAAGATTTACTCTGAAAAATATGACCAAAAGAAGTCTTATTACATCTACTAAATCTTTTACAAATATTAATTTATTAGCTAACTTGAATAAGCCAGATCCCTCCACTTTCATATTTTACCAAAATTTAAATTCATTCAAAGGTGAGATGATGGATTCACATTTTTCCAAATCTAAATAGGAAGTTTCTCCTACTAGATAAAGAAATATCAACAAAAACAAGAGGGAAGTGATCAAAAGTAATCTTGGGGATATGAGATAATGAGAAGGAAAACTTCTAAAGCCAATCATTCAACACCGGGGATCTATCAAGATGAGCTTGAATACACTCAGCTCCCACTCTCTTATTACTCCATGTGAAGTTGAGACTTTGGATGTCCATGTCAATCAATGCCTATTGGTTAATGGAGTCCATGAGGTCAAGATGACCATCCAACTAACACAAATCTCCCCCCATTTTATCAATCTCATACAAAGGAATATTAAAATCTCCCATCAATATCCAACTACTATGAAAAATAGATCTTCTCAAATCAGGTAGCTTATGCCAAAAGAAAAAATCTTGGCACACTCCGTGCTTGGGGCATAAATGTTTACCAGGATCTAAGAAAAGTCATGCTTAATATAATTGAATTTAACAATGGTCATATTCTTATTTGAACTTATGACTTGGCCATTCAGGTAACTTTGGTTTGAAAGGACCAAAGTACCCCTAGATGCCCCATCAGAACTACTAGTTGTAGCACCTCAATTTTTAAAAGGTCTAATCTTTTCCGTTTTCACCCTATCCATTTTAGTAGGTTGTATGACCAAAATATTTGGCTTATGATTATGAGCTAAATTTTTATTTACATCAACTTTATGGAGACTGTTCAGTCCCCTAATGTTCTAAGATATTATCTTCATGTTTTCTTTGGGGTAAATTCTAGGATAGTAGCTTGCTTAGCATCAGCTATGTTTTGCAAGCTCTCTTGTTCTCTTATATTTAGAAAATTTCCTTCCTTGCTTATTTGGCGTACCAATATCTTCCTTCATTAATGGGGATCCCACATCCACTTTCATTCTTCTAGTGGTGACCCCTAAAGTTGAAGATTAGGAAAAAACCCCATCCTTGTCCTTTTTACTATTTCCAACTTTATGTGTCTTATTCTCAGCTTCCCCCATATTCCCTCTTTTAGGGTCTTTATCTCCCTTCTTTGAAGAGGACCTGGTTTTGTCCTTAATAGTAGGTAGACTACACCATTTCAATATCCTTTTCCTCCAATGGAGAGAAAGCCTCCCCGAAAATTGCACAATTTTGAGCATCCTTATAACCATCCATAAGGTTTTTAAAATTTTATAATGAATCTTCCACCCTACCATCAAGATCATTGTTAGATATGTCTTATTCCATTTCTTTTATTTCTCCTTCAACAATTATTATTTTTATCAATTTTAGGAGACAAAACCTCACCATGTTAGATGATTCTCCCCTCTCCACCATTCTCATTATCCAAATGTGAATCCATACCCTCCGAGCAAGCTAAGATTTCCTCGTTCTCCTAAACAACCTCTTATTTGGGGTTGGGATAGTTTTGACTACATCATCTCTATCTTTCATTTCATCTCCCTTTTGTTTTGGGACCAAAGTTTCCTGAACATGGGAAGCCCTATTATGTTCCCCAAAAATGAGGTCCTCAGCCACATTTGAGGTATTCACCTTAGGATCTTTAGGTTGGTTCTTTTCATGCACAACCTTAGACTTCCAAATCATCCTTTTATTTTCTACCTTAGGCTTATTCTTTGGAATCTCATTAACAATAGCCTTAGGTTGTTTTGGACACTTCTTCACCCAATGTCCCACCTTTTTGTAGTAAAAAGTGCCATTCAAGATAAACTAAAACTCAACTTCCTGAGTATGTTTTCCATGTGTAGAGACTATGTCAAGCTTCAAAGGTAAATCCTTCAACTGATGAACATTGACACAAACCTGAGCATACACCAATCTTGACATAGTTTTCATCATCAAATCAATGGAAAGAATAGAAGGAGTTGGATCACTACTTGCATATTCTTCAAGATTATAAAGGATTTAAGGTATATCATATGGATGTTGAATCTACATTTCTTAATGGGATACTTGAAGAAGAAGTATACATAGTGTAGCCTGAAGGATTTGTGGATCCTAGTAAGAAAAATATGGTGTGTAAGTTGCATAAAGCTTATATGGTTTGAAACAAGACCCTAGAGCATGGTATGAAAGACTGCATAACTATTTGGTGAAGATTGGATTTGCAAGAACAAATGATAATAGCAATCTGTACTTGAAGACTAGCAAGAACAATAAGGTATTACTATCTAAAAATTTTGTTGATGATATCATATTTGGAGGCAAGGAAGCATTATGCAAATCATTTTCTGATGAAATGAAGAAGGAATTTGAGATGTCAATGTTTGGTGAGATCAAATTCTTTATTGGTTTACAAGTATATCAAATGAAGCAAGGTATCTTCATTACTCAATCCAAATATATCAAGGAGATGCTAAAAAAAATTGGAATGGAAGATTCAAGACTAGTTAGTACACCAATGGTCATAGGACACAAATTATCTAAAAATGATGATTCTACTAATGTGAACCAGACATTATATAGATCAATAATTGGAAAACTATATGTTGTTCACAACATACCTGATATTGCATTAGCAGTTGGGATAGTTGCAAGATTTTCTACAAGTCCTAAGAAAAATAACATGATGGCAGCAAAAAGGATACTGAGATATCTAAAAGGAAAAGAAGACTATGGATTATATTACAAGAAGAATGACAAGTTTGAACTAAAGGTACTTACTGATTTTGATTGGGTAGGAAATGTTGATGAAAAAAAGAACACAAGTGGTGGTGCATTCTTTCTAAGAAAGTGACTAATTTCATGGACAAGCAAGAAGCAAAACTATATTTCTCAATCAGTAGTTGAGGTTGAGTATGTGGAAGCAACAATGAATTGTTCAAATATCATGTAGATCAAGCAATTAATTGAAAGGTATGAAGGAAGAGATTATAGATCTAGTGGTTATCTATTGTGATAACACTGGTGCTATTAACACATCAAAGAATCTTGTAATTCACACAAAAACCAAGCATGTTTCTATCAAGTATCATTACTTGAGAGAACTAGTTCAAGACAAAGAAGTGAGATTGGAGTATGTGAACACTAAAGAGAAAATAGCTAATATATTCACTAAAGGTTTACCTAAAGATGCTCATGAATATCTTAGAGGTAAACTAGGGGTGATTGCCCTAGATAAAGATACTTAAGTTGAAGTGAAGCTTTGCATCAAATGTGTTGATCATACTATCTTACAAATTGATGCAAACAGATCTACTTTAGGAGTTGCGTAAGGTAGTAGTGAACAAGAAGCACAAAATTACGGATCAGTCATACAAAGATGATAGATGAAAAATTTAGAACTAACATGAAAGTATCTACATAAGAAAGATGCAAGAATTGGAAATGTTTTTGGCATTAATGTCAAAGAGGGAGAGATTATCTAATTACCATAAGAAAGAAAGAGAGGTTATCCAGCAAATTGAAAGATTATTCAAAAGGAGAAGATCAAAATGAAAGAGGGAGATAGTGAAAGATGTTACAATACAAAAGAGGGAGAGATTACTTAGAGGGAGTTCATTAGATTTACTAAGTGATGTTGCCAAATCTGATCTAATACAAAGAGCTTATGTGTTTTATATTAGAGCTACATGGATGGGAATCAGAATAAAACTAAGGATATTAATGACGATCTAAACCTAGAGGGAATTGCTCGAGACAATAAAAGTTTTGGATTTCATGGTAACTAGAGGTGTTGCCATCAATGCCAAAAAGGGAGATTGTTGAAAATTACAATTGGGATAATTGTTATGTTGGCATTGATGTCAAATCTATCGGTGAGACAATTTTCTATCTAATATAAGTGTCATGTCTATTCAATTGATGAATAACATTTGAGAAGTTCTTCATAACAAAAGTATCTAGAGAAAAGGTTGAGTTATGAAAAGGAAACTACTAATGTAGTACACTTGATTAGTTGGACTTTAACAAGATAAAGTGATTGGTTAAATCATGTTGCAAGTGGATAAGACAATATTGCTAAAACCTTGAAGATGTGATCAAAGATAGCTCAAATGCATAGACTTGACCAAGCAGCTAGCAAAGAAAAAGATTAAGGAACTTTAAGTATATGTCGAGTGATGCTAGTGTCGACAAAGTGCTAGAACAAACCAAGCAGAATTAGTATTGACCGAGCATCAGTATTGAATTGAAAGCTTATGTGTTGAGAAAGAAATTTAGTAGTGACTGAGTAATCTAGTGATGACCGAGTGTTAGGACTTAGTGTTGGCTAAGGAACAACATTTTAATAGTTTATGAGAAACCATAATTTATAGCCGACTAAGTTAATCTCTTGGGATATGGAAAGTGTGTTAAAGATAAGGATCAATGAGTTGGACCATTTAATGCCAAGAGAGGATTAGGTAAACAACCTAAGGAATCAATTCCAAGAAAAAAAATTAGAAAAGAAGAGGATAAAAAAAATGGTGAACAGATTCATTGTATGTTGTGAATCTAATTGTAAACCCTAAGATCTATGATGATGTTTAAGAGGCAAAAGATTAGAATTACCTATTTAAGGAGGCACAAGGGTCTAACCGTGTGTGTGTGTGTGTGTGTGTGTGTGTGTGTGTGTGTGTGTGTGTGTGTGTGTGTGTGTGTGTGTGTGTGTGTGTGTGTGTGTGAGAGAGAGAGAGAGAGAGAGAGCGCGTGCAGAGTCAATGAAAGGTTGGAGAAGTTGTTTATGTTATCGACCAACGGATCTAAGTAGAAGGTTGAGAAGAGTTGAGAAGAAGGAGAGTGATTGCTTGAAGGATTGTCAAGTGAATTAGAGACATAGATGACAACGACAACCTATCAGCAAATCAACTTAAGAGCTAAACTGAGATCTGTACATGCCAAGTGAGTTGTACTTGACAGATCAAAAGCTGTTGTTGCATTATAACCATTGTAAAAAATATTTGAAATACTTTAATCAAGGTTGACCTAACAATCATATGTAAATCCTTTAATGGGGTGACATTCTAATGGAATGTTCTAAAGTCCTCTAACAAGGCCACTCCTAATAGGGTGATTAAATCCTTTAATAAGGTCACATTTAACAGTGATTTTTGTAACCTTTAATAGGGTATTGTGTAACCTTTAACAGGGTTGGTTCCTAATAGAATTCACTTTAGAAGAATGAAAATTGGTGACATGTTACTAGTGGTTTTTCCCAAATAGGTTTCCCACATTAAATCCTAGTTTCAAACTTGTGTGGATGTTATTTATGGTGTTTTACTGATTAATGCTTACATTTTGCAAGTTTGTTGTATTTAGGACAGTGGATAACTAGTTGATGCTACTAAAAGTTTACTATAGAGACTGAGGTATAGAATGATAAGATCTGAAGTTGATTAAGTATTTGTTTGTTCAATTGGTACATCTGAACCTTGGATAACCAATTCACCCCCCCACCCCCCTCTCAGTTATTCTAAATATTTTAACACACTTGACCCTAGAGAGCCCATTTCCTCTTGACCATAGATCTAATATTCTCAATGTTGGGCCTCATCCCCAAAAACTTTACAACCATGGTCAACTCTAGGGAGGAAATCGAGTGATACACAATGGTATCTAGGACAAAAATTTAAAATTTTGTTTTATCCCAGCAAGATTTGGAAGTGAAAGGAGGAAATGATAACTTACCCATAGGTCTTTTACCAAAAAGAGATGACCACCAAAGAGTAGCCTCAAGACCCACCATGCCTACATCGCTAGAGTCACGTGGGATCACCAGATATTGATTTTCACCTTGAGCCACTATGTGACAGACCTACATCATCTCCTTTACCCTATGGGTCCTCAGAACCATCAGCAAATTATGGTGATTCAACAACAAAATCACCCAACTTTCCAGCATTGAAAACATACAACCCCCCTCGGTTACAATTTGAATTCCCATGATCATTTCCCACACCCTAAGTCTTGCTCAAACCTTCCATTACAATTACGCTTTGAAATTAACACCTTTATTATGTTGCTAGTGAATAAAAAATAAATTAATAATAAGTACAACTATTAATAAAATACTTATACATCAACCATCATTCAATAACACATTGAAGTACTATTATTAGTTAATCTACTTATAACCATCTCTCAAAATAATGAAATAAATTTTAAAATTATCACTTCCAATAATATAATTTAAAAATAAGTCCACCCCTCCACTTAACTATCACATTATTCAATGATCAAAAATTCAAAATAAGTTAAACCCATCAGTTCCACTCAAATTTTTATCAAACAATTATTATACTTGTTAGTCAAACCTTAACTTCACCTATTAAAAAAAAACTAAATTACTTAAATACACTTATAATCATCAAATAAAACCCATAATTAATTTTGAACTGAATTTTTGACACTTAGCATGGGTCTAATCACCTAAATTTCTTCTTTGTACCTTCATTTTCTATTCAAAATCAAAATAAGTTAAACCCGTCATTTCCACTCAATTTTTTATAAAACAATGATCATACATGTATTAGTCAAACCTTAACTTCACCTATAAAAAAACAAAATTACTTAAATATACTTATAATCATCCAATAAAACCTATAATTAATTTTCAACTGAATTTTGGACACTCAACATGGGACTAGTTGCCTAAATTCCTTCTTTGTACCTTCATTTTCTATTCTTACTTTCAATAATATAATTTAAAAAATAAGCCCACCACTCCACTTAACTATCACATTATTCAACGATCAAAAATTCAAAATAAGTTAAACCTATCATTTCCACTCAATTTTTTATCAAACAATTATCATACATATATTAGTCAAACCTTACTTTCACCAAAAAAACTAAATTACTTAAATATACTTATAATCATCCAATAAAACCCGTAATTAATTTTCAACTGAATTCTAGACACTCAACATGGGACCAATCGACTAAATTTCTTCTTTGTACCTTCATTTTCTATTAAGAAACATATGGGTTGCCTTCAATATGGAAAATGAGCATGAGTGAAAACAAGATTAGTGCTTGTTTAGCCCAAATAAAGCAAATTTTCTTCAATAAACAAATAAGATATTATATGTAAAACCCCTTTGGCTGACTTTAGTGAGTCAAAGAATGTGACTCCACTGCAATTTTCAAATACCCGGAGCTCTGCTAAGTTGGCGGCCGCTCAACTGCATTGTATTCGGTCTTCCACAACATTAAACAAATGCCATTTTAAACATTTGGTCTCTTCCAAATTCTAGAAAAGAATTTTTCACGGAGACTCCTCCACTTTTACAGAAAATTGTTTCAGTGCTTCTCAGTCACATCATCCCCATTCAGTCAAACGCGCAAAACTCATATTTTTGTTTAAGTCTAACTCCTTCTAGATGATGTACGCATGTCTTACTATGAAACTAAAGTTTGATTTAATTCTAGTCTAATCGTTAAATCCCGTATGATTGATTTTTTTGAGTGGTAATTGATGAGAAGAAAATTGAAATCTATGACTGCAAGTCTTATAATAGAAAGCATGGCCTACTGTTGGAAAATAAATTCAGAGAAAGTGAAAAGATTTAGGAGTTGTGTTTTTTCTCTTAACATTCAGTGTCTTGGGATGATAAAGACATTATGGGTAATTGTGTGTTGTATTAGACAACCACAGTTTATCTTGTTTCTTCTTTTCAGACTGAATCTGGTTTTTTATTTTTATTTGTTTGTCTCTAGTTGTGTTTTTAGGATTTGGGTCTCATTTATTATTTCAATTGTTTGTTTATTGTTGTGGGTTGATTTTAGAATTTGGAGATTAATATAGTTTGAGTTTGTAATAGTCAAGCTTATGATGATTGGGAAAGCTCCACTACAAATATAAGAGATAATTAACTTAAAATTAGTTGTATGAAGGATTTATAATTGAATAATTTATGTTTATTTAAATAACTTACCATCAAATAAATGAAATAATTTTCATTTTAATGTTTTGATAAATTATATGCGTGCGAGATGACCAATAAGATGATATTGAAGATCAAAATCAAACTTCACACACATTTGTCCATTTGTCCATGAAGACAAAACAAATCAAACGTATATAAATAAGAAAGAAAAATTAAAAGATTTTATAAATTTAAAAACAATAAATATGTTTTTAATTGAATAAATCATTTGACTCCTAAAACATCGCCTAAAAGAAATCAAGTTTAAAAAAGGATATTAACATTACATTATAAAATCTGATACAAATGTAAGGGACTCATTTATGCTCCATATATAGATTCAATAAACACAAGCAATTAGACTCCCCCGCGTTAAAAAGGGGCCATCTTCCATGGAAAGACATTCTTTTGATAGATAATAAAAACACGCGCGGCAGGGAGCATGTCCTAACTGAAGACAGACGCTGAAAACGTGCACGAAGTTTAACATAAAACGCATGAAAGAGCACGTTCTACTTTTGCAAATGGTCTTCTCCGCGGCTCATCTGTTCACATGATGTTGTCAACTATTCCACACTTGTCTCTATAAATTGGCCTTTCGAACCAATCTCCCATCCTCCATCAATTACAAAAAGAGGAAAGAGAAGTTGAAGAAGTAGATTTGAAGTATAAGACTGTCTTCTGATCAAATTAATTTTCTCCATGATAGATAAAATGGGTAGTTGCAGAGTTGAAGAAGAACATGAGGAAAAGTTGAGGAGAGGTCCATGGACGGTAGAGGAGGATATGATCCTCGTTCGTTGTGTGTCTCTTCATGGCGAAGGGCGGTGGGATACAATAGCAAAATACGCAGGTATTATATGTTAGAGATGTTTAGCTCTTTTTCATTTGAGAAATGTTTTATCTTCGTCAACATTTAGCTAAAAGTTGAGATTTTAACAATTGTATGATGATAGAAATTAAGTTTTCACTTTCCATGTTAATGTGCTTCAAGGTTTCTGATTCATTACCTTTATGACTGATCATAAAGAATGATCTGAAATATTAATCCAGACAGATAAGCACAGCTGAATCCAGAATCCTTCGAGTATAATTGTATAAGAGATTTGTAAATATGACAAGATCTATGAAACATTGAAAGATGTGCTCCAGTTTCATTTCCTCTCAAATTCATGCACACCCATTTTAAATTTCCTTTTTGGCTATTTCAGATGGATCATGAAGCTTGAACAGAAATGTTGATAGTAAAATATTTATACAGTCAAATTTACTAATATTATGATAAAATAGCATTGTTTTTAATCGTTATTCGTGTCCTCCAATCAAACATGGACATTCTACTCAACTCCGTTTCCCTTGTTATGTTCAGGACTGAGAAGAACTGGAAAAAGCTGCAGACTGAGATGGCTCAACTACCTGAGCCCTGCTGTGAAGAGAGGCAACATAACAGTTGAAGAACAGCTTCTCATCTTGGAACTCCATGGGAAGTGGGGCAACAGGTATAGTCTCCAAACACAATTTATATGGTAGTGAAAGACCCATTCAATCTTAATTTGGACAAAACTGTAGGAACAGAGTATGAACTCTGTTTCAAGATCATGGAGATTCATTCGTGTCAACTCTGCTTGTTTTGTAATCAGATGGTCCAGAATAGCAAGGCATCTTCCAGGAAGAACAGACAATGAAATAAAGAACTACTGGAGAACACGGATAAAGAAAGTCCATGCCCATTACAGAGCCATGAACAACAGCTATCCTGCCCTGCCTTCCCCTGCAACTGCAGTCAATACACTGGGAATCCAAGAACACAAAGGAGGAGGCTTCCATTGTAATGAAATCAGTAGAAATTGTGAAGACGGAGGGGAGAAATGGAAATCTCCCATGGTGGGCACAACCCATGATGCAAATATAACAGACGAGGATTTCAGAAGATACTCTGCAGCAACAGAAGCAGTAAACAGTTGTAATTCAGGCATGGCAGCCATTAATTCTTCAGAGCCTGAGCTCTCTGCGTTGACTACAGATACAGCAACATTTGATGTAGAAATTGATTGGCCTTATGTTATCAACAACCTATGGAGGATTGATGACATGAGTGCTGATACATTTTGGTGATTCAATTGTTGTTCCCTTGTAAAAGCTTAAACAGCCAGTACGGTTTAGTGGTTTTTAACTCTACGAACTCTCTGTTTAAGCCTTTTCTCCTTTGGGATGTTATACAGAGACTTTTAGGCAGCATCGTTTTCCTTTTTCTCCCTCATTCAAACACGCAGTAGATAGATGTTTGTGTGTGATCTTTTGTGGACCAGTGAACATGGGCAATGAAAGTATCATTGTTAAACACGATTGTTCTTCATTCAACACCGGACTGTGATGGGATTCATGGTGTCGTTTTCAATCAAGCCGTGCTTAATCCAACTGCCTACCAGTGATATGGGCAAAGAAAACATAGACGTTTTGATTTCAAATATCTCTATAAAGAACAGATATCGGTTTACTGATTGGACTCTTCAATGAAGAGAAAGAACAGAAATTTTATATTGGTTGTAACATATTTCAGCACTCCTAATTTTGGATGTATTTGATATGAGGGAAATGGAATAGAAGCTGACATGTTAATGTGATTTCAAAGTTTCTAATTTTATATTATATATTTATTATTTAATTTTATCTATATATTTATTAAGTCGAGAGGCTTTCTACAGTGGCAGCAATCTTCAATGTAAACATTTCTCATTTTGAAAAAAATTTGACATTCATTTACATGTCAGAAAAATAAAATAGAAGTACACTAAATATAATTATAATTAAAATCGTGAGAATTGCAGAGAGGAAATGGAAGTAAAAATGAGGCAGATCAAGGGTCTCGAATCATTTCTTCACGCCTCTTAGACTCACATAAATATGCGATGATGAAAATTATGGGATTATGAAAATAGGTGCCTCAGAAGATATCTCTCGGCTTATTTTATATATATAAAATATATATAAGCTAGTTTATTTTCTTATTATTCATATTAATTTCTTATTTGTGGCGTTGATGTAAATGTTTTTACAAATTATCTATTTTGATTTGAGATCTTTTATGTTTGAAGGTAGTTTGATATGGTGAGAACATTCTTGTAAAATTGATTCAAATAGAGTTTAATATTCAGATTTTTAAATGAAGAAAAATATTAGATTTTTAAATCGTATGTAGATGATATTTTTCATGAGTTTAAACAACGTTTAGTCTTTTAGTTAAGTGTATTTGATATGAGGGAAGTGTGTCATAGAGTTTACATATTAATACTAATATTATATAAACATATTGATAATTAGTATAAATTGTGCATTTTTCAATCTTTTATTTCGTATCATTAATTTATTTATAATACAATTTCAAGCATGTATATCAATTAGTACTATACATATATTTTCGTATATTTATCTTATTTTCCAATATATTACATCTATGTACGCAAATATGTTCACAAGTTGTCTATTTTGATTTGACGTCTTTGATCATTCAAAAACTAGGCTGCCATTGTGAGAATGTTCTTGTGGTTGTAGACTCATATTTCTTAAATTAAAAAAATAAAATTCAAATTACTTGATTGCCACCTTTTTCCCTTCCTAAGACTAACCAAACAAATACTTGCAAGTGTGTTGTCAACGTTTCTCAAAAAAAATATTGCGCTAAATTTAATTAATGACAAAGAAATGTTAATTATACAAATTTTTTATAAGAATTAAATGAAAGTTTAGGTAAAAAATAATAAGAAAAGTTAGAGAATAAAATAAGGGAAATAAGAATGTTAAAATTGAATAGTACATATGTGAATTATGATGTGATATATTTTTTATTTTACAAAATATTGATAGAATATAAAGTGCAATAATAAACATAACAAATGAGAGAAACTAGGTGCCTTAAAATTAATTTAAGATGAATTTAAGATGAGAATATAAAGTGCAATAATAAACATAACAAATGAGAGAAACTAGGTGCCTTAAAATTAATTTAAGATGAATTTAAGATGAAAGAAATAAAATAAAGTAAAGTAAGTGTATAAATAGGATAAAGCTAAGCACTTTAAAATGTTTAGAAAGAGAAATGACAATATTATTTTGATATATGAAAAATAGTTATACATAAATCATTTAAGCATTGATAGTTAAAAAAACAGGAAAGGAAAAGAAAAGATAGAGTTGGAATTAATAAGAAGGAAAGCTATAAGAAATATAAAAGGAGAAGAAATTCATAAATGTATGAATCAAATTAGATTGTTGTAATGTTTAAGTAAGCATATGATGGGCTAATTTAAGAGGCATGCATCTTATTTTGACATTTGTCAGTTTGAAGTATTTTTAGATTTTTTTACTCTCAATATTTTGAGCAGACCATGTGATTTATTATCAAGGTGAGTTTTATTATGTAAACATGTTGACTTTAATAATATTTTTTAATTCTATCATATCGTTAAATATTATTTTGAAATTTTCATCTTCAAAAAAAAATCATACCAATTGAATTTAAATCTTTAATAATTATTATAAAGATGTGGACATAAGTTGTCAATAAATCATCACCAATTTATTCTCTTTTGAACTTGTATAATAACCATATCCTCAAAATTAAGGTAGAATTTAGACTTAGTATATAATCAAAATCTTAAAATACAATTCAAATATTGTTAATTTATATGTCTACCAAATAAATTTATTTTCTTAAATAATTTAACTTTAATTTTGATATAGTAGAAAGAAAGTTAAAAGGAACCACAATTTATGGATTAAGTTGTACTAGTAATATATTTGGTAATATTATGATAGTTTGGTACTTGAGCGAGATAAAATGTAGTTTTCATTTTGTTTATATTGTGAATTTGAGTCTTTCTAGATTAAATTAAATGTATACATTTTACTATTAATCTTTCAAGTCGTGTTACATGATCAATGTATATTATGACAAATGTTGATTGATTTCAACAACATTTTTTAATTTTCCCACATCTTTATGTCACATTGAATTTCACATTCAATAAATGTAATGTGAATTGAAATTTAAATCCTTTGATAATAATTATAAAGAAATGTTAGCATTACTTCATGGGTTGGTCTTATCCAAACAACTAGGACTTAATAAATTGCAAATTGAAGGCGAATCAACAGTTATCATTGATGCATGCATCAACCGAGAATCTTATTTTGTCATATCCCCATTTTGGAGGCAATTTGATTTAATTAATTTAATTAATTAGGTTGTCCAAAATAATGAATATTTTATGAGGATGACTAATTAATTATATTAATTAAATAAATAAGTGGTATTAAGTTAATTATTTATAAAGTTATCAAATAAATAAATATTAAAAGGTAACTTTATATTTAATTAATTTAATAAAGTGACTTGAATTATAAAATATTTTATAAAGTCACTTAATAGATAAAACAAAATAATGTTCTAGAAGCTTCTGGAGAAAGTGGAGGAAAAAGAATAAATAGGCACCCCGAGCTTCATTCTAATTATCCAGATTTGTTGTTGTTGATGTTGATGTTTGTTGATGTGCATTGTGGAGCCTAGGGTTTTTGCAATAGTCACAACTGGCCATTGAGAACGAAAACTCTCAATTGGTACGCAATTTTGAGGGAGTGAAATATCACTTGAATTATTGCAGCTAGGAGGAAGATACTTCAGTCTTCTATTTGTGCTACATTGAGAAAAAAAATATTTGTGGCCATTGAGAACGAAAACTCTCAATTGGTATGCGATTTTGAGGGTGTGAAATATCACTTGAATTATCGCAGCTGGGAGGAAGATACTTCAGTCTTCTATTTGTGCGACATTGAGAAAAAATATTTGAGTACAAAAAGCAGGCCGAAAAAGCAGGCCGAAAAAGCAGTTCGAAAAAGCAGGCCGAAAAAGCAGTTCGAAAAAGCAGGCCAAAAAAGCAATTCGAAAAAGCAGGCCAAAAAAGTAGTTCGAAAAAAGCAGGCCAAAAAAGCAGTCCGAAAAAAGCAAGCCGAAAAAGCAAAACCGAAAAAGCAGGTTCGAAAAAGCAATCCGAAAAAGCAAATTCGAGGAAGCAAAGAAAATTATTACAGCCATCTACAATCAGGGGCAGCAGCTAGAGAGGCACAACTTGGGCACTTAGGAGGTTATTTTCTGTTCAGTGGTATTGCAATACATATATTCTCTAAGGCGACTTCATATGCCAGGTCTGATGTGTATTTTCATAGTTGCCTTTCACTATAGAGTGATGTTGTAATTGTCATTTCGTATCAGACCTATCATTCATTAATAGATACATCATTCATTTTTACATTCCTCACAATGGTATCAGCAATCTATGGCTTTAGTTGCATTTAAACATGCATGTGATTAGTGTACTGCTGTAGGGGAGTATTGAAGTTAGATATTTAGTGTTGCATTAGTTTTCATTGGCAGTTGTAGGTGCATATTACTTTAGCAGCAATCATCATATTTTGATATCTTTGTAAATGCCAAGAGTCTTGGCTAACTTAGTATGAATATTGTATTGGATACTCATTCTCAATCAAGGAGATACAATTGCTGGTCATTAATAGTTGTCTTTGAGTGTTAATATATCATTTCTTATCAGCCAATTAGCTTGCATACCAACTATTTGTTAAAATACCAGTTGGATGTAGGTGATCATTTTCATGATTAGAACTCATATATGCATTCACTATTGCCAAAATTAGTTGCATATTTATGTTAAGTCATTGTTTAAACAATTTGAAGTCTTTTGTAAGCATTCTCTTTGAGGCAAATCCAAACAAGAATCACTACAGCAATCTGAAAAGTTATATCAGTCAGATGACCCTTGCTTGCAAAGTGTTTGAAGAAATTTCAAATAACTGAAGTATAAAGATTTTTGGTGTTTGAAGGAGTTATAACCTATTGGGGTTATTACATATTCTTGGCAAATCAATTATGTTTTGAAACAAGTATGGGCATTACTATACTCTTTTGAGGAATATTATGTCTCTCAGACATATGGGGAGGGGAATACACTTGCAGAGATTGTAGCTAATATGGGTGTTGTTGGGATCACTCTTGACTTTTCTATCAACCCTATCCCATGGATGATTTCACAGAGCTGAAGCAGTTGTTTAATTCAAAGAGAGTGATCTAGTTTGAGCATTTTCTTATAGCTGATTCCATCACTTTTAGGATAGGTTTTGTTCATGTTGAGATTATTGAGGATGCTAACAACAAAGCTAAATCACAGATGTTCAAAATTATTATGTTTCTATGCAAAAATGTTAGAAAGAGTTATTGGAATGTACTTAAACTGATGAAGACGACATTATGTGTTAGAAAAGTTAAAGACGACATTATGTGTTAGAAAAGTTATCTCCAAGATATATTTCAGCAAGGATAAAGAGTTTTCTTAGTGGTTATTACCCTCTTGAGCTCTTGAACTGGATATTTAATAATAACATATTAGTGGCTCGCCACTTTTTCCAAAATAATTATTATTATTATAAAGAAACAAACATAAGTTGTAAATGAATTATCGTCAAAGAATATTTATATTTGTAAACTCTTGTTCTACTAATGAACTTAATATAATTTTGAATAAATTTTATAAAAATCAAAAAATATTTAATGCATAGCCCTTTTATCATAAAGAGAAGAATATGCATTAGATGACTTTATATAAATATTGAATTACTAATAAATCCTTACAAAAAAAAATCTTAAAATTCAATAAGAAACTAATTAATAATTAATCTTTATATGTATTCTAAATTCTCTCTTTTTAATAAGTTTTGAAAAGTTGATACATAGAAAATCAAAAGGATTTTCTAGCTCTTAATTATATGGATGACTAATGTGCCTCTCTTTAAAAAATTCTCTATTATATGTCAAAGGCTATGATAGTACAAGAGAAAATAAATTATTATTATTATTATTATTAATTAATAATGACTTAAGGTCTTCAACTATAAAAACATATTGTAGGCTAGGACTTGAGCAATACTTAGTGCGTGGTGGGGCCAGGGGAATATAGTGTTGACTGTGAAGGCGGCGCGGGGGACAGGCAGTCGTCATATGTTTTACCCGCACGTTCAAGTAGCCGCGTTAAAATTTAGTCTAGAAGATCTTTGACTCGCAATATGTCATCTTTCCAAGACGTGACAAAATACTAGGTAGTTAGGTTTGATACGATGACTTTGTAAGGATGAATATTAGTTTTTAAAAAATTAGGAGTGAGAATAATTAGAAGTTTTATAGTATTATATTAGGTCTAGAAATTAGTTCTAGAAAGTATATTTGTTCTAGAAATGAGTTGATTGATTTGAGGTTCTAATTGTTCAAATGTACTAAAGTTTAGTTGATGCCTTAGTACTACGATTGATTTGAGTTTCTAAGGGTTCAGATGTATTGAAGTTTAGTTGAGGCCTTAATACTAGAATTAAGATAATATATAAGTTGATTGATTTGAGTTTCTAGTGGTTCAAATGTATTAAAGTTTAGTTGATGCATTAAGATAGATGTACATATTTTATATTTATATACAGAAATATTTCAAAGTATACATGTAAATGGTACTAATAGAAGCAAAAAAAATATCACCTCATAAAATTTGCATTCATAAGTTGTTATGTCAATGATAATTACTACTCTTAAACCTTGTTACTTTATGAATATTATTGAATAGTATGACCAGATTGTTACACATCTTTTTACCATAAGTAGTCATAAATTTTATACATTTGGGGGACCTTGAGTTGAATTCGACAAAAGTGAAATACTGATTGATTCGAACATTAATTTCTTAGAATCTTTATCCTTCTTAAATGTTTGGACTAAGAAATAGTCAAGTCCATCCTAAATACTAAATGTTGATGGTTAGAGATAAAGTTTGAAGGAGTTCACGTGTATATTTTTTATGTGTTTAATTGTTTTGTAGTTATATCATAGTAGAAGCAATTAATTTAGTGTTACTATACCTACATGGAGTTAAGCATAATTTAAATATTCCAACTTCACGATTCAGGTAACTTGCTTGAGATTTGAGGATAAATTCTTGACATGACAACATGAGGCCTATCAATCTTAGCCCTAGGAACTTTGATATAAAAATTGTTGTAGGAATGAAGAAAGAACATTATAGTTGTAGGCAATTGTGATATGATTGCATATTGAACAAAAAATAACAACCATTTAAGTTGGCAATGTTGTTGAGATCGAATAAAGAGATAAATTTTAGATAATCATGATATGCAACATCTCTTGAAAACTTGCTACTAACCATGAGGTCATAATCTATATATATGGCAATGATGAATAAGTTATTATCTAACTTGCAATCTAGACTAATATAAGGACATGGAGATGACCAAATGGTAAACAAATTTAAAAGATTATGAATGCTATTGTTGCATTTTTAGGCTCTTAAAAGTGCATCCCATTAAATATTATGTCTCGCCAAAACCACTTTGCCCTTAGGAAAAGTCATGTTCAAGTCTTGGAAATTTTTGTTATTTGTCAGGTTTTGAACTCCTTGGGTGTTCGACCGAGATTTTCGGAAATCACTTTAACTACCACCTCTTTTTCTTCATGTTTCCAATTTGCGCTTTATGTCTTCATTTTCCAAGTTGTGCTTTGGGAAATGCAAGGGTGGTTCTGATGAATGCCATGATTTTGTACATTAGGTGACTAGGTTAAGTTGGCTTGACATGTAGTAAAGTCAATCCAAGTCCAAAAGGTTAAAGCATCACTACATGTTGGATTTTCTCGTCCTGGCCAACAAGCCCAAAAGGGACTTCGTTCTCTTCGAAAGAAATCAAAATCATGAGTGAAAAGTCAAAGATAAGAAATACACCTCAGAGATCCATTATGTGATGCACTAAAGGTAAAACACACCTTTTGAAGAAGGCAACGACTATCTAGCCAGTTCATTCGACATGGTTGGATGCCCATAGAGCCACCATGCCCCTTCCCCAAGCATCATACTGTCAAATTTTATTGTTGTAGGCAATAACTCGACGTCAATGGAGAGGCATTTTTTTTTTGGTTATAGTACTTGTGTAGAAATTGTGGCTATATAGTTAATTAAAAATATAATATTAAATAAAAGTTCAAAAAAATAGTGTTCTCCTTGCTAAGATACCTATGCGTTTTAGTTTGTTCTTATACTTTAAAAAAAATAAACTTCAATTTTTTATTACTTATTATTTTGTACTTACATTCTAAATTCTAAACTATTAGATGTTATAAATTGTACTACATACATGTTATAATATAATAATTATTGTAGGTTACCAACTCGAGCCGAGTTCATTGAGTACAACTTTTCATTTATAGCTAGCACATTCAATGAGAAGAAAACAAGATGGAGAGGGGTTATGTCTAGAAAGTGATTCCAAACACAAAGGATCCCCCAAACTAAATTCCCAAAGACACTTTAATACTTTATGGCTCTAGTCTAAAATGAGAAATTGTGGACATCTTAATATTTCTATATGGAGTCAAGGGCAGTGATAAAGCCTTAAATTTTGATAAATTTTCCTTCTTCTTATTAATTGGAAAAGGCGTATTACAGACAAATTGTCCAAAGGAACGACATTAATTGGGCTTGTGTCCTCTTGGAAATGTTACATGAATGTATGATAGCCGCTAAGAGAAGCTTATATTTATTCACGTTGTCGTACTTGGTGTATGCCCTAGCCACCACCCCAATTTGGTTGGGATTACCTTATGTCAAGGATTTCAAGGAAGATGCCCAAATCTATGATTTTTACCCCTACTTACAACTTCATAGGAGTTATGATGACTTCAGGAGGGTGAATGATAGGTTCACATTACATCTTTGTAGAGAATTGCAAGGTTTCCCTAAGAGGAGACTATCGCCTGAGGTTGTCATGATAGTTTCCTAGTTTGATGTTATTTCACCGAATTGCCAACCTTTAGTTATATCAGGGTGAAGGTTTTGGTGATTTCCCATACAAGTATTGCCTAGATACCCAAATGATAAGATGACTCTAATTGAAATGTATAGATAGATTTTGGAGGTCAATGTCCTCTACGGTTGTATTCGCAAAACTTGCATACAATTCCCCATTGTCGTAAGTTTTTATTTCTATGCATCTAGCTCACATGCCAAGAACATGATGAAGCTAACTATATCCAAACTTAACTTCAATAAGTATGTATTTATTTGTTTGCAATGTGCTATTTCAGACTATGTTAAATTCATTTACAATTGGTCTTGTCATATATACATATACATATCCTAGAAGACTATTGCAAAATGGTTAGATCCAAGTTAAAGGGATAAGGTTTGTTAAGACCTTAGGTGACTTAGTGGGATTAGTTAATGGGGGATTAAAGTTAGGAGACATGACAAAAATAAATTAATTATTTAAATTTAATTCATTTTTGGATCAAAGAGGAAAAGGACTAAGTTAATTAATTAAAATAAATTTATTTCAATTAACAGAGTAAATAGGAAATGTTAATTAATAAAATAACTTATAGGTTATTATTAATTAATTATTAATATCATAGCCTAATTAATTAAATTAATTTAGCTAAGGGATAATATCAATTAATTAAATAACATGTTTTTATTTAATTAGAAAATGCATAAAGGTTAACTCATTTTGATTAATATAATTAATCAAATTTACATGTCTACAAGTTGAATATTATAAATTATATTGGCACACATGAAGATTAATAGGTTGAGATTAGATAGGTTATAAGTCATTATGAGTCCAAAAGTGCTTGACTCGCAATAATATGGTTGGCCCAATAACATATGTTGGTTTTACAAAACTTGATTATCAACTCATTTGCCATTAATGTTATTCCCCATGAATGTAATAGACATGTAAATGGTATGGATAGTGTTGCCTCATTTATGAGTCTGTAAATGATATGGATATTGTTGCCTCATTTATGAGTATGAAAGACATTTATATTCATATTAAATTGAGAATATTTCCTTTTAGTGCCAAAAAAGCATTCATATTTGCATATATGTCATTAGCTAAATATTTGATTCCTAGGGATATCATATAAATGATTTTAATGTTTTATTGCCTTGAATGATCATAAGAAATCTATTGCTCTTTATGAAGCCCATGTGATCAAATGTGGTGATCACGTTAGTACTAAGTGATTCATACTTGCTCATTCATAGATTCATACTTGCTCATTCATAGGTTACATCAATAAGTTGTATCAAGATATTTCTTTCTTCGTTTGTGTTACACGGGTTAGTAGTGATTTCATGACATTTATATTTATACTAGCACTTGTACCTACAGGTCCAAGATTACGCCGATTGTTATGCTGAAGATTGTGTTAATAGCTAGATAGATATTATTGATTCAGTTGTAATCATCTCTATGAAAAAATTATATTATTGCAACAGCAGAGGCCAAATTTCATATTTGCTCACCCAAAATTGAACATTCCAGCAATCAAACGATTGGATAACATGAAAACCAATTCATCAATAATTGTTAATTTCTAAAATTAATTTTGGTTTGCCAAATGAACTTAGATAGAAATTTGGTTGTCTCTATGCTTGGCATTTGGAGGAAGGGAATCCCATGAAACTCTAATGCATCAAAATTTTATCTGCTTCTCTGACCAATTTCTTGTCATGCAACTCTTTTCTGTAATGTGTGATTTTAGGACAGCGGGTTTTCATCTACTTTAGTCTTGCAAGAGAGTGAAACAGTTCAATTAAAGACAGTCCTCTCTATGTTTGAAACACAGTATGCTACAAATTTCAGTATGCTATGTTTTCCCCTATTTTTGGAAATTTAGATAATGGGAGAGACGTGAGTATGCTACAAATTTCAGTATGCTATGTTTTCCCCTGTTAAGGCCAGGTTGCGTTTCTTTACTCCCTGTGATTCTTTCTATTTCCAAATTCATATTTTGCAATCACCTTCATGTTGATTGCACTCATAAGATGTAGGGACATTTCTTGTTTCTCTCTCACATTTTTAAGAGTTTTTTTGGTTTCTTGTTTTCGCCTGCTTTCACCAAAAAACTATTATTTCTTGATGTTCAACTCAGTCTAAATTGATGTTATCAACGACTTGAATTTCAAACTTGTCTGTGAAATATAGTAGGGTTGCATAAAGTAACCATTTCGAAAACAAATTGCTCAAGAAGGAAAGGCTGACAGCCATCATTGATTTGGAATGGGATCTATCAGGACATTTAATTTTCAAGAAGCCAACCTGCCTGCTACATCTGATAATTTAGGTATTTGATTTTATCCTATATTGGAATATAAATATAAAAATATATATTATCATATATATATATATAATATTAAAGAAAAGTTCATTTAACTAAAAGTGCCATTAATCCCAAACAATGCATATGTCAAAGAGAAAGCAGCTAAAATGCAAAGGAACCTATTTTAGGAGGTTTTAGCATTTTATTCCTCTTTGTGATCAAAAGAGTAGGTTGGGTTTAAAGAAGCTTTAAAGACATTACTTCATTATTATTTGATCCCTAAAGCTATCACTATGAGCTTATAAATAAGCGCCCTAAAAAAATAGATTGTGAGAACTGAGAAGAAATGATTGTTTAGACTTATGCTACACAAGTTTTCATTCAATCCAAGAATTTACACCATTGTTCTGTTGTTGTGAGAATTTGACAACTTAACAATAGAGAAGATTTATGCTTACCTTTGCATAACATCTATCCTCATCATTTGGAGTAGCATTTTATGTTTCAGGGATATTATTCCTTGTTGATCTCATGCTTTGTCCCTGCCATTGTTCTTTTTTTTTAATTTTTGGTTCAATGGATCCATTTTGTGTGAATTCATCGATCTCTATTTTAATCAACAAATGACATTCATTTTTCGCTCATGTTATAGTTTAACTGTTAACCATTGAAACAAAAATGCTTATGGTGAGATACAGTACTTTCAGTCTTGTATCCAAACCTCCTAGACCAAAGGAAATAGGACAAGTTTAATTTCAACACTCTTTTACTTTCCTGCAAAACCTCTAAGGATGTTTTGTAAGGTATACATAAGTAGCAAGCTTGTTCATTGTTAAGATTTTAGGAGTAGATTAGACCAGGCAGCTTCCGCTACAGTCATGAGAGCACTTCCATAGACATTGTTCTGGTTTAAGTTGTTCAAAAAATGGAAAATTAAATGGTAAGACCCATTTCCCTAATTGATGCCTTCTTCCAATAACTAAGGCTATCAAATTGGAGCCTCAAACCATCAAATATTAGTCTCATCTCCATTCACTTCAATATAAAAACATAGACCAAAGAGAAATATGGAATCAAATGAGAATCAATACCTTCACAAGACACCTTGCTACCAATAATTGTCATAGGTGAGAAAAGACACCTGTCATTTCAGACGACATACCAAACAATCTTCATCATTTAGTAACCCACACTGCCACATTTTTTAACATGTCTAGTATTATTGGAAATGCATACCCTCACAGCCAGGCACATGAATGATTCCATTAGCATATTATGAAATATTTTGGAGACTACAGAGATTGTCTCTAGATTGCTAATGTAACGCTTAGATCCTTCATTGATCGGTGGTTGTCATTTCCTTGGTTTTTCCAAAGTTGCATATTCTCTTAATGTAGTAAATCAATATCATTCCTTGATGCCACATTTCCAGGCGGTAGTATTAGATATGTATGCAAATAGCTATGTTAGAATTGTATGCCTTTCTTTCCAAATTTGTGAGCAACGCACTTAAGCTAATATTTCCAGCTATACCTACAAACTCAATTTCATATCAGACTAAACAACCATAGAAATCTCATAATAGACTTTGCAGACAAACTGTTTGATGAAATGTATGACCCTAGACTGAAAATTTAAGCTCAGAATTAGACAGGGATGCTTTGGTCCGATGCAATAAACTATTACATCTGGGTGTTGAATAGTTTTACCTTTCTTTGATAATGTGTGTGTATGGGAGTTGCCAGGTTGCCGGTGGCCATTCAGACAAATTGCAGATGCTATTATGAAACTAGAAACCTTCACCCAAAACACTGTTGAAATAAAACTCAAACCTTCTCACATTTACCCGCCTGAGGAGACCGTTTGAAATGGTTTTCCCCTACCCTGCTACTAAGTGATATAGGCATTGGACAATCTATTGCTACACCTCCTGCATAAACTTGTAATTAACATATCAGCATGATATAAAAACCAAATCCAGTTTAAACTTTAAATACATGAATTTTTATTCGGATTTTTGCAGTACCTCCCATGAATTAGCAAATAAAGTAATTAAAAATCCATGACAAACAGGCATATTTCTTACAAGAGACAGTAATGAATTTTTCAGATACATTACAAAAGCATTAAAATTCCCAAACCTCCTTACCAAGGCAGTAGGGCGTAATCGTTGTCGGCAACCTAGATCCGTTATCCAACCCCTTCCTGTCTGCTTCTGTTGTCGTCTAGTTGATAACTCCAAACAAGAGTACAAGCAGTCAGAGATAATACTCTAGAATAAAAGTCGTTTAAACCCAAATAATCTAACAAAAAAAGATCAGAGATAGCCTGCTAGCTTGTTGAATGGGTGCAACGTAAGATCGATATCCTGCTGAATTCAATAAACTTATGAACCCTTCCAATTCCTGAAAACAAAAGGTTCACATTACAAAGTAGATCAACACAATAGATAAACTATCAAATTCACCATAACCACAACAGAACTAGGGCACAACAAACCTATTCTGATGCGTCTCAAAATCCATCTGATCTCATCGCAACCACTCCGAGGAACCAATTTATATTGTCACAACAACACCGACTAGAACGTTGGTCGCCCAGCCCACATTAACTTGTTGCCTCTGTGGCCAAAGCATCTATCGCATGGTTGAAAGTGGTAAAAATCCTAACACCACGACGATAGCAGTAACAATCCCAACATCTCGATGGCTTCTGGTGGCCGAAACGCCAGGCGAGAACACAGGCCACACAAATCCGTTCGAAGCAGCTTCGTGTCAAACCCCAGGCATTCAAATCTCGGGTTGAACCATTTGCCGGGCCAAACAAGACACTTCCCGGCAAAGGGCCCCAGAGAAGTAGCCTATCGACTAATTAAATTGGGAACATTTCTTTCTCGTGCTCATAAAAGCATTCATATTTGTATATATGTCATTAGCTAAATTTTGTATTCCCACGTATATTATTCAAACGGTTTTAATGTTTTATTGCTTCGATGACCATAAGAAATCGATTGTTCTTTATGAAGCCCACGTGATCAAATGTGGTGATTGATCACTACTAAGTGATTTAAAAAAATGAACACGAACTATTATTGGACTAAAATTGAAAAATATTAATATGATTTTGTTAGAAAATGTGGAATGCACATGTGCATGAGCTTCATCCAAGTTCTTCTTACTTGTTAGTAGGCAAGGAACTAATGTTTCTAGTTGCTCATTCTTAATTAGTTTTTAAATGAAAATTATTCTAGCTCTAACGTTTAAGAGAACATTTCTGTTGTTATATTTTTTAATTAATTTTTAAGCAATAATTATTATTTTCTCATTGGTTGCCCCTAATTGTGTTGGGGGTATAATTATTTTTTGAACTTAGAAAATAACAAATAAAACCTTATCTAGAAGTTTTTGGATAATATTTGGAAGTTTTTAAGTAAGATGAAGCTTGGAGAATTGGATTACGCAATAGTCAGCTCTTCTGGCTCCCTGCTCAGGCCGCTAAACCACCCAAAAAATCAACAAAAAGAGAGAGAAGAAAGCATCAAGAAGTTTAAGATTTCTTCTGTGGACATTTGGATTGATTTGATGTTGCAGCAGAGATGGAAGACTCCATTGCAATACCACGAATCAACTCCTCACTCTTCCCCTCTAAAAACAACTCCGTTGCAATGCAATTGGCAATAATCATAGCCCCCCTCAACTCTTGTCAAAGAATAAAAGGTAGCAATATGCCACTTTTATTCATCCATTTTAACCTTGATTGTTGATCTTGCATATATCGATATGGCTAATTAGATCTAGTTACTTCAACTTTTTGATCACATGGAATTCTTGTCATAGTCTCGACAACAAAATTAGTGGCCGCATAGCCTCCGTAGTCGGGCTTCATAGTCTCCAGAAGTGAGCTGCTCACATTCATAATGTGCTTGCGATCACCTAGTACAAATTTGTTCACGGCTTCAATTTATTTTATTTTGAGCAAGTATGGCTAGGAACTATTCCCGCCTTTGAATAAGACATCCTCGATTTCCTCTCTTCTCTATGAAAATCGTAGGGTAAATTAGTAAACAGGGTAGAGGGAAAGAACAAACTTTTCGCCAAAGCCAAAGGTAGAAGATAGTACAGAAAAGAGAGGAAAGGGAAAGCCTCTACATAGTCTCTAGGTGCCATGTCTTCAAAAGGTACGAATCAGTAAAAATGTCTCTATTGAATTTTCTAGAAATTAAATGTCTAAAACTTTCAAGCAAAATTAGTTGGAAATGTAAAAAGCCCACTAAGTAATTATAATTTTTAAATTTGAAGAAATATTATTAATTCAATTTTTATTTAGTTTTACTTTATATTTATTATTTTCTTGTTAAGTTAAATTTTCAATTTCATTTTACATTTGTTAAAACATTATTTTATTGATTTAAGGTTATTAAAGAATTAGTTAGTTAATGTATTTTATTTAAAATTTATATATTTAATTTCTTTAAAAAAACTTCTTAAAGATTATATTATTTATTATATTATAAGTTTAGAAAATTATAACTTAGACAATCAAATTATTTTTCCTCATGCATTCCTAGAAATTATGATATTATTTATTTTAATTATACTTATATTGTCATAATATAAAATATTTACAATAATTTACAAAATTATTTTTTGGGTAATGTTCTTATACATTCTTTAATTTTACATGTTTAACTCTCTCTAAACTATTCTAACTAATATCCCTAAGTAAATATTGCACCTAATCATCTACTTTGTAAGAAAATCTCTTCATCTATTTTACCAATTTGTTTCTTAACAAGTTTTTCTTGTCCTTCAACCATTCTTTGGGCATATGGGAATAATTTATGACTTTTCTATTGTTAATAATTAATTACTTTTCCATTGTCAATAAGAACCAATATCTTCTTGCGAATTGGATTAGACTACTGCAAATTGAACTCTAAAACCATAATCTTTTAAACAATACTATCAACTAACAAGTATACAACCTTCATATATAGCCCATCTAGCATCTTTCCCTCAAACAATAGGCAGGGACTCTAGCTCTACCAGAGCTCTTATTTTCTAGATGGTGATGTTATTTGATTGGTAAGATTTCATGAGCACCTCTAGCGGGGCTCATCTTTATAGTGGCTATGACTTATCTTATTAAGAGGTTCAACCCATCCTCCTTAAACCCAACACATCATCGAACATTTGTGTTATTTCATGGATAGTATTATTTATATAGTTGCATTGTCATCTACTATTATTATCAAGGCTCATTGTACTCTCAGCATTATGCAAAATGGCAACTTTCTTATTTTGGATCCACAATAGAAGGGTAAACATGGAGAAGATTCAACCGAAAGATTAATTGGTTCTCTCTCGGTCCCTTAGACCATTGATCCCGTGGATGTCATTAAAATTTGCTCATTTATCTCCTCCTTTGGTGAGAAGGTTAACTCCTTCAAAAGAAATTTTAATATGACAATGGATGGAAATGTGTACATATTTAAGAATAATTGAGAGAAAAAATTTATTCGAATAAAATCATTATCCAACAACATTTCTCTAGCGCTAACTATCCCCAAGTGAATCATTCAAATGCTACTTCATAAAAAATGGTTGACAGAAAATTTCCTTTTGTAGCTCATGATACCAACCATGTGTTTTTTGGTCTATACATGGTAACAACAATATGGGACTATCCAACTAGTGCCTAATTGTGATACAAATGAAATGTACATGCACTGCCTCCAGTGGATTTTGAACTTGTGAGCTCTTGTTCAAGAGTACAAGTTCCAACCCAAGCTGACAAAAATAGTGCAATTGGCATACATGTGTTATTCTTACTCAACATTTTTATCAACATGTTTATTGGTATACATCTTACTCATTTTCTTGAAGCATTAATACATTATGCTCCTTTATAGTTAGATGACATCTACATGTGTTTCTTGTCATACTAGCATTGTTATGCATATCTCAAAGGCGCCACTCAATTTGAAAATCATTGACACCTGATATCCAAAAAGGATTAACTACATGACCAACAGATAGATATCTAGCAGAGAAATACCCCATAAGGAAAATGGAAAATTTTAACCAATGTAACTAAACTGTGCCATATCATTGGTCCTATTGTTTGTAATGGTGTTGAGGAATTTTTTGGTTCAAGAAACCTCCTTAGAGAATTAAATGGGACCTTCATTGCCCTTATTCCTAAGAAGCCAGGTGTTGATAGTTTGGATCAGTTTAGGCCTATCAGTTTATGCAATTCCTTTTATAAGATTATTTCCAAATTTCTGATTCTTAGAATTCTTTCCATTCTTCTAGTTATTATTTCTGGTCAGCAAAATGGCTTTGTTCCTGGCAGGTAGATCTTGGATTCCATAATCACGGTTCATGAAAACATCCATTCTCTTGTGGCATCTAAGAAAGAAGGGTTTTTGCTTAAGCTTGATCTCTCTAAAGCGTATGATAGAGTTGACTAGAACTTTCTCCTTAGGTGTTTAGAAGCATTTGGCTTTAATAAGAGATTCAAGTATATTATCTTTATGCTTATCTCTTCGGCTTCCTTTTCTGTTATGGTTAATGGTTCCCCTTCCTCCTTTTTTAAGACTTCCAAGGGCCTTAGACAGGGAGACCCAATCTCTCATATTCTTTTTATTATCCTGGCTGAATGCTTGGGAAGATTCATTAATAATATGGTTGTTAAAGGAGACTTTGTTGGTCTTAGCCCTTCCTCCTCTTCCCTAGTGTGATTGCATCAGCAATTTGTGGATGATTCTATTGTCATGGGGGAGGCCTCGGTGAGAAATGCTAGGAATATTAAGAAGGCTTTCACTGACTATTGGGATGCTTCTAGCCAAATCATTAACTGGAATAAAAGTGTGATTTATTTTATTAATGTTAGTGAGGCTAGACAATTAAAGATTAAAAGGATTATTGGGTGTGAAAGTGGATCCTTGCCTAGAACTTATTTGGGGCTACCTTTGGGTTTATCTCCCCCTGATAATTTTTGGAACTCTCTAATCAACAAGATTCACTTGAAACTTGCTAGTTGGAAGGGATTCCTCCTTAGTCAGGCTGGGAAGGTCATTGTTTTGAAATCTATCCTCCAAAGCGTGTCACTCTATGATTTGAGTGTCTTTAAAATCCCGAGAAAGTTTGCACTTGCTATTGGGAAAATACATAAAACTTTCTTGTGGACAGGTATGGAGACTAAAAAGAGACTTCCTCTTATTGCCTGGGAGAATGTTTGCATTCCCAAGGGGAACGGAGGGCTTGGGCTTCGAAGGATTTCTTTTATGAATGAACTTTTATTGGCTAAACTTCTTTGGAGATGGCATAAGGAAGAGGGGGAATGGAGGAATATTTGGGATTATAAATATAATTGGAATAACTTTGATTTTTAGCATCTCCTTCTTTCTGATTCTGATCAAGGGGGATCTCAAATTTGGAAGAATGCTCAGAAATTTAAACACATTTTAAGGAAAGGAGTCAAATGGAAGGCTGGAAATGGGTTGAAGATACTTTTTTGGGAAGATATTTGGATTTTGGATTACCCCCTCTGTGAGGATCCAAGATGGAATGGGTTTATGGAGCAGCGCAAGACTCAGTTTGGTACTCTGGTTAGTGATTACTAGAAGAATGACTCATGGGTGAATCTTCTTAGCGTGGATTTGAATCTTGCTGAGCTCGCTAATTACTTAAATGCCTATTGTATGAACCATGAAGATGATGTTCTGATTTGGAAAAAGGGTCCTAGTGGTGTGTACTCTACTTCATCAACTTTTGCTAATTCTTTTAAAGATTATGAGGTTCCCTGTTGAGCAATGGCTTGGGTAAAAGGTATGACTCCTAAAATTAATATATTTTTTTGGATCCTTTTGCAAAACAAAATTTTAACCCTTGATAATCTCAAGAAAAGAGGATTCTTCATTGTTAATTGGTGTGTTCTTTGTAAGAATGATGAGGAATCAGTGGATCATTTAATGCTCCATTGCCCCTTTACTACTGAGGTTTGGGATAAAATTTGGGACTTAATGAATATGGACTAGGTCCCTCATGCTACTATCCAATTGTTCTTTTTGTCTTGGAAAGCTCCTTCTAAGAACCCTCTGATTATTAAATTGTGGCATTTTATACTTCCTTATCTTTGATGGGGGGTTTGGAAAGAACGTAATGATAGGATCTTCAGAGTTGTGGAATCCAACTCTATTCAGGTTTTCCATAAAATCAAGGTCCTTCTGCATGAAAATATCAAAATTTGCAGTAAGGGACAGCAACCTTCTAATGATTGGGATGTGGGGGTGATGAATAATTGGAATATAAGTTACCTGATTCTGGATGCAAAGGATCCTAACCCAAAGGAAAGTGCTAAATGGGATTGTCCTCCGACTAATTGGTTTAATTTGAACTTCGATGGGGCCTCAAAAGGGAATCCGGGCCTTGCTAGTTGTGGAGTGGTGATTAAGAATTCTAATGGTGATTTTGTTGGTGGTATTGGTATACCTTTGGGGTATCAAACCAATCATGTTGCGGAAGCCTCAACTACTCTTTATGGTCTTATGTATGCCATAGACCTGAATTTGGCAAATATTTGGATTGAAGGTGATTCCCTCAACATTATAAATTGCTTAAAGAAAATATATCCACCATCATGGAATATTAGTAACATTATATTTAAGGTTGGGGATATTATTAATTCTTTTCAAAATTGTATTATTTCCCATAATTATAGGGAAGCAAATGGCTTAGCCGATTGGGCTTCCAAGGTGGCATGTTATAATGATCAAAAAATCATATGGGATTCATGTCACTTTACCTGCTGATGGCCGCGAGTTTGTCAAGCATGACAAATGGAAATCCCAACAAATATCTTTTAATAATGACACTGTCAGTGAATTATGATTTTTACCTCTTTGTAATGAAGTGGGCTATTATTTTTGGAAATGCGAGCAGCTCGCACGGATTGTGGGTTACTTCTTTCTATCAGTGTTTAGTTTGTGGTGATTGCAAGGTGATTGGGGTTCTTCAATGTGAGGAAACCAGAGCCTCATCTTGCAAAGAGTTTGGGGTTTCTCAATCAGAGCAATTTAGGGTGTTTGTTGCAGAGATTATGGGGGTAAAGCGAAAATGGGTCGAACCGCCTAGTTGTACGGAATGGAAGAATAAACTAGAGGTTTGGAATATCCTCAGGCGTGGCAATTTTACCAGCTACATGGAGAGACTTAAAGGAAATAATCCTACTATCATGCACCAATTTGTAAAATCTTGGAAGGATGGCTCGATTTTAGTCAAGAATCAGAGGATGGAGGTTACGATTGAGACCATTGCAGAGGCTACTAGGTTGGATTTGGACGGGAAGAATTTCTATAGGGAAAGGAAGATTTCGGACAAGGCAATTAATGATTTTGTTGAGACCGAACAGGAAAAAAATCGTCTGGTTAAGATAGGTACTTCTTACTTTAACCCAGCTTCTGTGTCTCGTCCATGGCAGTTTATTTTCTTTGTCATTATGGAATATTTAACTTTGGATGGTCGATATACCAAATTGTATGGTTATCACTTTGTGCTTGCAAACCATTTTCAACATAATATTAGGGTGAATTTTCCTTCTTACTTGTTGCAATCTCTTGCAATTTCTACTCAAACCATTCAGCATGACCCAACTTGGGCACATGTATGCCATGAAGGGCTTATGGTTTTGATCATGAATGTGCTCAAATATTAAAAAAATTAGAAACCAAAGAATTTTAAAGTGGAAGATCAAGATACGGAAGGGAGTATTCAAGAAAAAGGCTATGACTCTAATACACAAGATGAGATTGAAGGAGGTCTAGCTAGCCCTAAAATTGGTTCCAGTGGCAGCAATAAGAAAAAGAAGAAGAATACTGAGAAGGAGGATTATAACCGGGAGAGGGAAAGTGATTTTGTTGAAGAGATTGTTCGCGAGCACATAAAAAATAGGGTAGGCAGTAAAGGTAAAGGTAAGGGTTGTTTAGATGAGAGAGTGTCTATGCATTCTGATGATGAGCCTTTGGCTCATCGCTTGGAGAGGAAAAGGAAGCCTGCGCGGTATGAGGTCAATAAAAATGCTAAGAAAGTTAAAGATGATTTTGATGCTGATATTGATGAGCAGGGATCTAAATCTGACGGGGGTGTTAGTGGGTTAGGGTTTTCTAAAGGTATGTTTGGCAACCTGGGCTCTATTCGGAAGGACATAGGCATCTTAAAGCATAAAATGTTTCTGCTAAACAAGGAAATGGAACAATTTTCCAAAATGTCAAGAGGGGAAAGAACTCTAGGACAGCATATTGACAAGCTCTCGAAAGTCATAGGAAATGCTGAAGAAGTTAAAAATTTGATGCATAAGATTCCTATGTTGGAAGCTAAACAGAGGGTTATGGACAAGGATATTACTACTATCCAGGGGAAGGTGTCAAAACTTGAATCCAGACTAGGCAACATGGACAAACAGCTTAAGCAAATGGTGGAAAATGTGTCTACCTTCTTGAAGAAGAATGAGGCAAGTAAAGACCAGGATTCTCCCTTGGGGGGCTGATTCTCAAGGACCAAGTGTGCGTACCCGAGCTCATTCGAAGAAGATTGAGGAAACCAGTAGGAAAGACAAGGTCAAAGCTGCTGCTGAAACGATGCATTCTCTGGTGGACCAGGTGGTGAATCTAATCAACACTCCTTAGCTGGTCGGTTGCTATTCCTTTGCTGGACTTTTGCTGTTTCTTCCAGCACTGTCCTCTATGACCTCTTTTTTGTTGTCTAAGGTCTGTTTCATCCTTCGTCTTGGTTTCTTTTCTCTATAGTTCTTTTCTCTTGCTTGTTTCAAGAGCTCTGATGTTGTATAGGTTTCAGGTCCTTTAAAACCTGCTTTTACTTGATCAAAACTAAACTGTGCCAAAAATTGTTAGTGATCCCATTTGACTTGAAACACCACTTATTCCTATGTATTAAAGCACAAATCCATGGTACCAAAAAGGTTGAAACTCAGTTTTACTGCATTTTTATCGGCAAAATCATAATTTAATTCCAATTTGATAGAGCTATTAAAAAACACTAACTTCTCTAGTACAATTGACTATAATATCCTGTCGCAGGCAAAAAGAGGTCACAAGATTCAATTGCTCCCATCCCTACAGTGCTGGAGGGCATGTCAGACCAGCATCGACAGTCATTTGAATAAAGTTTAACACACTGCAGTTTATGGGGGTGCTACCTAATTCCTACAGTCTTCAAAAACACTACTCTCTCTCTGTTTTTATGAGTTTCAGACCATTTTAAATTTCCCAGTTTCCCTTTGGTTTTTCCAATTAAATTGTGATTAATTAAACAAATATTTATCATTTGGTTTTGGTTAGCCATTCCTTTAAAAGACTTTTGCTGCTATGATTTCACCCATAACGTGATATCTTAGAAAAATACAAGCTACTTAATGAAGGGCATTGTGATAAGCTACATAATATGTCCATAAACATCTGTTTTAAAGGATATCAACCAAAAAAACCTAAAGAGAAATTGAAAAGTTGAGCAGATACAATATATCAATCATGTCCCTAATTTCTATTTTATAAAAACTACCTGGTAGAAATTTGAATTTATAATGCCTAGAGCCAATCTCTAGATGTCTGTCAGCACAATGTTATGGGAACTATAATTTTGGTAAAAGAAGAGGAAAACTTTTTTTTTTAAAGGAATGCTTTTATTAACACATTAATGAAGATACACTTGTTCATTACAGGTGCTAGCATCAACAAAAATGGGTCAATACAGCACAACCATTCTCACTCCAATCAGATGATAGCGTCACCAAAAAAGGGTCAACATAGCACATCATGCTCGCTCCAATCACCCTTAGCTAGACCCTATTTTGCACTCACCTACCAAAACTAGTCAATAAGAAATACCTGCATTGGCACTTCGGGATAGCATATAATTAAGCACTGGTTTCCAAAATGGAGATACTCCAGATATAATATGACCAAGACCAACTCCCAATATATGTCAGAAAATACTCTGTTCCTCTGCATTGTGTATTTCTGCCTGCTCAGGAAATGGAATCCATCAAAATAAACAACCATAGCATTAACGGTTGGCTTTCTGCATCTTGAATCTTGAGACAGGTCTTGATGGCTTTGATTCAGAAACCTACTCAGATCATAAAAAAGAAAAAAAATCAACATAAAAGTTTGTAAATGCATCTTATCCCTTCGAAAGTGATTTTTCACATGAATCCTCACCTGTGAAGTATTTAATCCTTTCATATTATCAGAAACCTCATTCACACCATGCTCTACAACAAGACCTGTAAAAGCCTGAAATATAGGAAAGCTTTAATGAGTAATATGTTTCATAAATAGAAGTTGGCAGTGAAATGCCTAGTGAATCCCAATTTCCTGCAAGATTTCTTTAGAAATTTGCATATCACCTAACTTAAAGACCAAGAATCAATTTCAGATCTCAAGCATGGACCATGCTTTTTATAAAACTACAAATAAGTAAAGAATAGAGTTCACTGCATGCCTTCCTTGCATCGGTTTGTCTTTCATCCTCGTGCTCAACTTTAGGATTCTTGGAAGCCTGCAACCAAAAGTTAACAAATGCTATTCAAAATAATAATATTTGCATATTCTTCCTCAAATAATTATTTTAGTCGAAACTGAAACAACAAATCATACAGGAAAAATGCCTTGAATTCTCAGAAGTTGGGAATGTTTTTATAAGGCAGAAGAACATAGGTACATAAACTTGGAAATGAGTAAATAAATTTGTGAAGACTCATCTAAGGAAACTATGATTTAAGACAACTTGAGGCATCACCCCATGTAACTAGAATAAAGATTAAGACTCCACAGCATTCATGGAAGGAAGAAAAAAAAACTTATTCCTCTTTCTTCCTGGTTTCTCAAATGGCGATGTTTTTTCTCACAGTGAGACATTTTCTAATTTGTTGAGTATTCTCATTCAAAACATGCAAATTAGATCATTTTTGGTGTGCAAAAAATTCACAAGCAGCACCATCAAATATGCGTCAATCATTCCCATTTTTCGCTAGATTCCCCCATCCCACCTACCTTGCTTTGGGGATACATTCACAGTCAAGCTATTCACAGGAAGAAGAACAAAAGAACAGTGTTTGAAGCCAGATCAAATCTGCTCCATTTGTTCTACCTTATATTAGACTTCTTGGTTTTTATTTGTTTAGAATTCTGGCTTTGCTTATTGTAAGTCCCTTTGTTTAATGGATTAGAATTCTGTGTGATTAGTTTGCAGTATTATGTTAGAATAAATTGTATCTTCTTTTATATTTAAATTGATTGGGAATAGGTTGTTTCTCAGAGATTTCAAAACCAGCAACATTGAGATGTATAATCCAGACCTCATACTCTCATTCTTCAGAAGAAAAAAATCTGGTTGTGCTACGATAGATTTTCAATAGAGTTTTGTGCTTTATTCTCTCTTCTTCGAGCGAAAGTAAAATTTCCAACTTAGAAATGCCAGAACAAATCAAGCATGTTGAATCACTTCATTCACATTCCCAAGTGGACTTTCCCTATTCTGAAAGATATAGGGGTAGATTCTTAGTGGAAATTAACTTCAAATCTTCTCAGACAGTTTCCAGTATAGCAAAGTTTGTTGCAGTGTCCTTTCCGTGGTGATTGACATTTCAAGTTCTCATTAAATATTTGATTCTCTGTTGCATACGTAAGTTCATCGAAGATTTAATTTCTTGGTCAGAAAAGCTAAATATTTCCTGTATCAAAAAATCTGAAAAATATAATTAATTGTATTTAAATTGGTGTCATGAATTTTACACTTATTTCCGCAAAAATGAAAAAATTAAAGCATTGTTGATATTGTTTTATTATTCTTGCACTCTAGAATAAATTATTTTTAACATTTACTTCTTGCAATTATATAAGATCCATTTATATCTAATAGTGACCATCAAGTCAACTCACAACCAAGAGCATCCTAAAAGCCCTTGTGACCATGACTGATGTGGGGTTTGGATGGGATATGGGCTAAATTATCTCAAGCCACACTAATGACAATACCATATGAAGTTATGAACTAGTAGCAAAGGCAGCAACTTAATTTTTGCGGCAGTTGCATTTGACTCGGCAACTTTGTCCATAAGAATAAAAAGTTTGAAAGCAAGATCGGACTTTGCACCAAGCAAGAGACAACTATTGGGTCATAGAAATTGCACCTGATGCAACAAGAGATCCAAGTTCTATGGCACTACCTAAATATGTGGAAGTCATGGTAGGATTAATGGTGAAAATTGATAACAGTTGACTGAAAGTGACCAAGAACCCTAACATTGATAAAGGGTACTCCCTTAACTCACCCAAACACGCAACACAACAGATAAATAGAAAATTTCATGAACAGGGACACTTTCTTTCTATTATCTTCAATGAAATGACATTACCGCATTCTAGAAATAACCTGCTACTGTCACATGGGCCTTCTTATTAAAATAATCTGCAAGCCAGAGCCACAATCTGCACTATCAGAACTGTCTCTTGTAAACCGCATTTGTCTTCTTTATATTGGGAAGTTTGAGTGTCCTACAATGTTCTAGAACTAACTTACCTCTTTTGAGGCCGGCCACTTAAATATTATTTTTCCCAATTGTAAATGTAGATTGAATTTATTTCAGATTAGAATAAGGGATGTCTTTTCTAATTCAGAATTTGATGATTCCTAATCACAGATTTGTCGTATGCAGATTTAAATCAGAAAATATGGATCTTGATCATATGGCAAGTATGGATGTACTGCAAATTCAATATTAATAAATACTTAATATTTGCAAGGTCTGAATTTATTTTTGGTTATACTCGATCTGCTCTAGATGGCACATTACTTGATTTCAATATCTCCTTATGTGGATTGGATCTGCATTAAGTATTCATGGAAGAGACACATCCCATAAAAGGACATATCTCCATACATGTCCGTTCATGACATGTCTCATGAATGTGCCTTTTTCATATCAAATTAGACACCCAATCTGTAATCGGGATTTTATTACTTAACAAACACAATGTTTATTAAGTTCAATCTGATTTGATCTTGCACAAATAAATAAATATCCAATCTGAAAATGATTGCCAATAATAACACTCAATCGAGATCCTATATGAAGCATGAAAGAGCAATAATCTGCAAGTAATAATCTCTAAATGCAGATCAATAATATACTTGGGACATATGGTGTTTCAATCAATTATATGTATTATGAATGATAAATCATTTCCATAAATAATGATATAAAAAATATAAATATGTATGTGTATATATCAGTATATACAAAGTATGTACACACACACACACATACATGTGTATATATTCAAGATAAAATCAATCATCATTCTATATCTGTCGGAAGCTACTATCCTCAACCCTCCCTCTTAGCTAGGAAAGATAAAGGCTCATCTATTGTGAGAAGAGATGTCACCTAACTCGTGATATTGGAGGATATAATGTGCCCAAGAATATCAATTCACCTGACATTCTTCTTATATATCCAAGTTATGGTATGTGCACTGACATCAAGGCTCATGATGTCTACCATAACCAATCATGGCATATCTACGAATACCCTTATTCACTATGATTTATCTCATAAGGAACACAATGATCTTCAATTGATATCAAGTCTCATGATATTTATCAAAATGTCCAAGAGATTCTATCATGACATGTCCATAAATATCAAGTCAAATGATATTCATCATGATAGTGAACTAATCATTGTAAAGTTATCCCCTTACAATGTTAGAAACAAGTGTATATTATCTGAAAGATCGTCACCTTTCAATAATGTACACAAGGGGCCCATAAAGTCATGGAGTCACACACATGATAATAAAAGATTTTACACGGAGTCACCATGGATTTTCTCACATAGTGTTGTCATGTCGTTACACACATGACATCCACCATGAACCATATCAGAGGGTGGATACATCATAACTACTCCCAGAGGGTGGAACAAAGATTTCACTTTAAGCTTCTCTCACACAGAGAAGAATCAAATGAAGTACATTTCAAGAAATCATTGATGCTAAGACTCCCTCTTAGCAAGGGCTTCATTCTTCACAACTCCAAGCTAGTCTCCAAATGCACAAACTTTACATCAATAAAAGACTTGATGAGAATATTAGTTATTCATTCTTTAGCGATAATATACCTTGTCTAGAAACCATCTCCACGGTCTACTCCCTCTCAATAACTATGATCAAAGATCTACTCCCTCTCAATAACTATCTTCGAGCAACTCTCTTTGTTCTGGTCATAACATTATTCATAGAAGTAGTTTCTCGTACACAAATGTACTTGTCTGATTTCATAGTAACATGAGTGAATGTAACTAAGTATGGATTTCATCTGGGATTAGGCTATACCAAACATTCATGCTAATGTGACTCCCATCTTGAAACACCAATTACATGCATCAACCTCTTGACTTCCAAGTTTACCAATGACGGATGCGCCAAACTCCCCTCTTGATGGTGTCTCCTCAACAGGGACAACATTCATACAACATTAGAATTTTATATACTAGCTAGGGAGGATTCAAATTATTCAACATATCATCACCATGACAATCTTAGAGGGTGACTTTGAACATCATGGATTCTTTATATGACACCATCTTGCATACTCAGAGGATGGATCTAACTTGTATTGCCTGCAGAGAGTGTCAGATACAACTAAATGTATCAATGAAGGTGGTTAGCATGATCTCTCATCTTCCCATTGCATCCTCTTTTGAAAAGAAATCGTTCGTTGTTAGAAGGAATCACAGACACATCTGGTACTCTAACCTTAGTGCCATCCTGAAATCTTTTCACACAAATTAATAAAAGTCTAAGAGAAATATCAATGCCTGAATCCTACATGATTCACTATCCAAATACTATGGCATGAATTAATAACAGCATGAGAGATTGATGAGCATTATTCAACCATAAAGAATACTTATCTCTTTATACTTCTTGGTCTATCCTCAGTCAACAGATGTAAGCATAGAAGCCAGACTTGTTTGCATGCTCAAGTCATTAAACTTTCCTTGATGAGATTCTACAAAATGGCAGATTAAGTCCATAGCTCGCAAAACTACATCAGAATAGCAATGTAGTGTTGTATTTTGACTTCATTATAATCCATGACCTTCTAGAGTAGTATGAAATAGTAATATGTAATTTGGTTGCTTAATGATGGAAATTTGTTTCTATAACATTCATATAAGAGACTTTACAGCTTCAGATCAAACATCAGGGCTTCCAAATCTGAGCTAGTATCTCCTCCAAAACAAGAAGGTGTCCAGTACTAAAATTCACAACCTTATCCAGTGCCCAACACTAATGGGCAAGGTCAGTAATGAATATTGAATTAGTGCTCAGTCTCCTTCCAGAAAAGATTCACTCTAAATCCATTTGGAGGGGTACTGTGAAGAGAAGAGTCTTCTAAGAGTTCAGGAAAAGACACGGGAAATAATGTTGGAGGCTAGGTGAATACCATAGCAGAAGTTGCTTGCATCGTAGTTTCTTTCTAAGTTGTCATCATTATTGATTCTTATCGAGCAATTATACTTCTGTGTTTCTCCTAAAATTTTGACTATGTTCAATATTGCAATTTAACCATCCCACAAATCCTACTGGGCATGCATTCAGACATATATATATCCCGTAAATTCAGGTGGTGATTACATTTATATCAGAAGACATCATCATCTCAAAGACCATGACACACACCCAGTACAGTATCAATGTACCTGATGGAGCATTAAAATTTTGTAATTTAAGGCTTCCATTTATATCCCACTTTTAGATGATTATACCAAAAACAAAGTGAACAATGGATTCCTTGCAATAAAAGATGGATAAAGTTTGAATTATTATAAGTTGATGAAGACACGAACATGCAAATGAAGATCTTAGATAACAATCCAAATTACCTATCATGTGTAGAGTACAACAGTCTGTAGAGTTCCTTGTAATATTGTATGCAGTAAAACAAATATATACAAAGCAAGCATATTATCCACACCCAAAGAACTCAGAAAAATATGATGGAGTTCATGCATACTCAGAACGTATGCCCAGATCAGCAAATGTGGAAATGTTCAGGAAATATGTCTTAGTATCTGGAACATTGGCTTCTACTCCTGCAAATTCAAATATAAAGCAACAGACAAACTACAAAGATGACAAATATGTACAGAATGACTGACGGTTTGAGCAAAGTTTGTGGTTAAAATCTAGTCATCGTGGGTGGTTTGATCGGCACATTTGTGTTCCCAAATGGCATTGTTATTGAGTCGAGGATCATAAGTGTTGTTAGCAAAATCTTCTATTTTTGATAATGAGTTTGAAGAAATTTTTGAGCAGATATGATATGCCATTCAAGATGCTAATCATAAATTACCGTGTGGTACCTATGAAAGGAGAAGTTCGACTGACGGAGGGAACAAATCTCACAATGCTTGGTGCATCTTGAGGGTGGATGTTTATGAAGTTCCAGAAATAAGAATCAACACCACAAAACCGTAGATGAATCACCGTGAATTCACGAGAGTATTTGGAGTTTTATCATAGGTATTTGATCGGATTCAATTTCCAAATGTCAAACTTGCCAAATGCACAAAGCGATCTTAGACAACAAGGAGCAAATGCCATAGAAGAAGAATCTAAAACGATACAAACACCAATCGATTTATTTGTTTTGGTTTGATTTCTAATATCTATCATGTTGTGTTTGTTGCAGCCGTCTGAATAATGGAAGAAGGATTTGAATAAAGCCAAGGGTGACTCGTTCATGGTAGTCAATACTCTTGGAAGTTTGAGGGCCTGTACATTTGTCGTATTATAAAAAGAAGGTGTCATCCATGTGTGAAGAATTCATAATAGTTTTTGGAATAATTTCAAGTTGCTTGACTCTTCAATTAACCCATTGTGTAATCTAATCGAGCTATTATATGCTCTAAAACAATTGGAAAGATTAAATAATCCATGCGGTTATAGTCATTAAGCTGGGATTAGGTATATTGAGGAGGTGTGATGGTTGAGGAATGTTTCTCCATCCTTTATAAATATGAGATACAAAATCAAAGTCAGGGAGATACACAATTCATATTTTATATTTTAAAAAAATTATATATACTGATGCACTTATGATGTATTATATTTTCCAATTGGCGAAGAAATGAATTCTTGATCAAAGCCTGTGGATTGAATCATTGGGTGAATTTTGTGCAATCCGGATAAATTCGCAATAGATGGATCATCTGTAAGGAATGTCTTTATTGTGACTTTATTTATGGCATAATTATTTCTTTTAAATTTCGGAGTTTTAAATTATTATTAAGTTGTCCTTTATAAATATTTTTATTTATTTTTTACAGCCATTTTAAAATTTGGATAAGTGGACTGGGTCATTATTGCCTTTTAAACTTGATAAACATAGATATTGTGAAATATTTAATCGTTTCCATATTTATGTCTAGTTTGTCTCCATATCACAGGAGTTAAAGTGCATCCTCGACTAGTTTGGAATTGCATTCATATAATTGATCCGTTGCGTCTAAATTGTTAAAACTGTTTATAGTTTAAATACATTGAACTTTATAAAGTTATACGTTTCAACTTATAAAATTGACTCTGATTGCCCATTTAATTAAGCACTAGTCTTTATATTATTCTTGATTTATAATCCATATGCTAGCAACTGTTTCATTTCTTTCCACTGAGGAATTAATATATTCATTTGTTGTGTTCATTCTTTATTTAAAACATTATCACATTTATTTATTAATTCATAATTTTCAAGTTTAAAGTTTTTCTATAATTCTTGCTGTTAGGAAAACTTTTAATATATTCACATTCTAATCAATTTGCTATAAGCGTCTTGGATCTAAGTGTTTTGTCTAGGATCAGGTACACCCATCTTGGTTTTGCAAAGCCAGAAGTGCAAAGGATTTGGATCGCATCGATCAATCCCGTCAAGTTGGCCTTAACCGGTTGGATATCCCAACATCGAGCAAGCAAGGCTCATAGGATTCCAATCTACAATTTTAGGAACCAAAAATACCATCGAGCTTTATCTCTTGAAGAAACGACTCTATATTGCATCATTACATCTTCTGCAATCTTCTTCGATACACAACATGCATGCTACTGTTGAATACACACTAAAGGGTTTTTGAGGTTTCACTATAACCTGCAAGTATCCATTTCTTTCCAGTAGGTTCTAATCTAGACCTCTTCTCTTTAGGCACATGGATGAAGATAAGGCAACTAAATATTCTTAAATGACTTATGTTAGGTTTTACACCAGTAAAAGCTACTTCTAGAGTTTTATTGCCTAGTTGCAAATGGGGAACATCTATTTGTAGACACCTATCCTAGATGCTTCTGCCCAAAATGATGTTTCTAAGTTTTGGTCATACAACATTGCTCTAACAGCTTCTACAAACTTTTTTTTTTTTTTCTCAACCACACCATTCCCTTGTGGATTATAGGGTACAGTGAACTCCCTCTTAATCCTGGCATTAACAAAAAATTCCTTAATTTATGAGGTGTATTCCTTCCCATTGTCTTTTCTCGGTAATTTAATTTCTTCTCAGAAGAGTTTTTTGTCAGAGCTTTGAACTCCTTGAACCTTTTAATGATTTCTTCTAACTCTTTACACTTAAGGAAATATATCCAAGTCTTTCTTGAGAAGTCATCCACAAAGATCAGATTATACAAGAATCCTCCCATGGAAGCTACAAATATGGGTCCACATAAATTAGAGTGGACTAATTCTAGCACGTTTTTTGTCCTACTCAAAACTATTTTAGAAAGTCCCATTAGTGTTTATCCCAAAGGCACACCCTTTGCAAGCCCCGATATGAGTTTGATTTAGTTTGGGTAGCGTTGATACCAATTTCTCAATTGAAGATACGACACAAAAAATGAATATGTCCTAATCTTCGATGCCATATTTCATTTGAGTTAGAAGTCTCATGAATAAGGGCTTGATTTGTTTCAATACAAAGTTTGTATAAATGTCCTTGTCTTGTGCTTATAGTTTGAGCTTTCTTTATGGTGGAGTTCTTTGGCCATGCTAGAACTTTCCCATCCATAAAGGTAACCCTATACCCGTTATCTTCAAGGGCAAATATGGATACTAATTTCCTTATAATTCTTGGTACATATAACACCCCAATGAGTTGAATGGAGATGCTAGATTTCAATTTGATGGTGCAAGTTCCAACCCCAAATTATTGGATGTGTTAAATCATCCCTAATTGTTACTTCTTCATGAGTTTCTTCTACCACAGTATCTAAGTGTTCTCTGAATCCTATGATGTGTCTTGATGAACCATTATTAATCACCCAGGTGTTAAGTTTGTTTGATACTTGGCTTAAAGTTGACTAGAAAACAAATTTCTAAGAATCACGTTCTATATTTGCTTTTCCAACTTTAGTAAATGATGCTTGTTTCGTTGTTTTGTCAAGGCATTTGATTGCATAGTGTCCATACTGATCACATCTAAAACATTGAATTTGGGAGACATCTTTCCTTTGCTTGGATGAACCCTTTCCATGAAAATTATCTTTCTTTTGAAATTCTTTTCTTATTTTTCTTATGAGAAATTGTGTTTAAAACACGAATATCCTCATCTATAGATTTCTATTTGTTTCCTTTTGTCATTTGTCTTGTTTCTTCTTGTAGACAATCATATCTTAATCGATAAAATTTTGGGATTTTTGATCTTACACTTATTCCTTGAACAAATGACTCCCATGAATTTGGTAGGCCACCTAAAGCTATCATTGTCAACTCTTTGCTATCAATTTCATACTCGACTGTTGACAATTGATCCCTTAGCTCAGTGATTTTCATTCTCATGAAGTATGCAGTGGTAGATTCTCCTCTATTCATGCTTATATGATTAATTTCTCTCTTTGGTGCAAGGGTTTTGCAAGTGTTATTTATTTCAAATGTGCTTTCAAGGGATTTGAACATAAGATATGCAGTCTCTTGTTTTGTCAATATAGTTACTATATGATCCCTAACTGCATCCACTACAAATTTCATGGCTTTTTCATTGTTCTTAATCCATTGAGTTTTCTCCACGTCATTCTCAGGTTCTATCTTCTTTTCTTTCACAAATGAGTCGAACTTATTCTCTTTTAGTATCATCTGTCAAATCTGAACTAGAAACTGATAATAAACATCTTCACTTATCCTGGAAAAACCCTCTGATACGAGGGAAACAACCCAGCCCCAAAAGATGATTCCTTTATTTATATAGAAAAGTTGATTACACAGCACACAGATATATCTCTATAAATTCAAGAAACAACAATATAAGCAACTGATAGAACAGGTGAAAAAATCGATCATCAGAACCTTTCCGAGTGTTCGAGTTAGAAACATTACATAAAGGTTAAGAAAACAGATCAAAATGCAATCTGTAGACTATGCATGCTCAGAACGAGCAGACTGCCTGCTACACTTGAAACTGTTCACCTTATAAGAACAGATCGTATTTTCCATAAAGACGTACGATGCTGAGAGATAAAGATCAATTTGTATTAACACAGCTGCATGATTTTCTAATTGCATAAGTAGTGACCAGTGTTGGCGGTGACGGAGGAAAGAAGAGAGAGCACCCACATGCTAGCCGTTTATCTTTTATAAGTCGAGTTACCTTCACTCGTTATTCTCTTAGCCAGAAACGTAATCGCTGCCAGTTAAGATCCTTCTTCATAACTGTTGCCGGTCAATTTGCGGGACCCGGAGTGCAAGAGGAGATGTAATATAGTACACCTGTAAACTGCGTAAAACAAAATCTTCCAGAGACATGTTAATTAATAAATAATACAAATTTGCCAATACTAAATTATAGTGTTTGCAATATCATATAAAGCTAAAATATTTAACATCATAATACTCAACTTCCACAATGTGAAGTTGTTTGCACCTTCAAGGCAGTCCTCAAAACTGATCATGCTTGACATCATGAAGAATGAGATGTGACTGTAATATCAAGAGAGTAATCTGATATCTCAAATTTATTTGTATCTTCCTTAACTTGGCTTTGATACCATGTAAATGTAGATTAAACTTCTTTCAGATTATAATAAGGAATGTCTTTTCTAATTCAGAATTTGATGATTCCTAATCACAGATTTGTTGTAAGCAGATTTAAATCAGAAAATGTGGATCTTGATCATATGGCAAGTATGGATGTACACCAAATTCAATATTAATAAATACTGAATATTTGCAAGGTCTGAATTTATTTCTGGTTATACTCGATCTGCTCTAGATAGCACATTAATTGATTTCAATACCTTCTTATGTGGATTGGATCTGCATTAAGTATTCATGGAAGAGACACATCCCATGAAAGGACATGTCTCCACACATATCCATTCATGACATTTCTCATAAATGTGCCTTTTCATATCAAGTTAGACACCCGATCTCTAATCGGGATTTATTACTTAACAAACACAAATGTTTTAAGTTCAATCTGATTTGATCTTGCACAAATAAATAAATATCCAATCTGAAAATGATCACCGATAATAATGCTCGATCAGGATCCTTTATGAAACATGATGTTAGTTTATAGGACCTCTAATAGAAAGAATATCAGATTTATATCAGACTTTACTTAATTTGTATTGCTTGTATGCAGCAGGTGAGTACTTTTAGAATGCTCCTAAAGTGCTGTGTCTGGAATGCTGAATGCTGACAAGAATGTATTTAATAATCTGCAATGTTGCCCTGTCGATTCTGGGACTGCAAGTATGTTATGTATTTGATATTTCCTTGTCCACCGATGAGAGCAAATACTTATACAAAGTGAAGGGTTATGTCCCCGTAGGAGCATGGCTCTACATGGTCAAAGGCCATGTAGGGTCATGACCCTACATGGTCACAACCAACCGTTAGTTTAACATAAACAATTGGCGATTAATCATGCCCAATAAACATGTTCGATAACAATACTTAATGTGTATATCGATGGCAATATAAATAGAGCCCGATCCCTGATCGGAGATGACAATGTTTATTATATCAATAATGATAGTAACCCGATGTGAATCGGCAACAGCACTAGTATCAATAATGACAGTAACCCGATGTGAATCGGCAACAGCAGTAATATAGGCCCGATCTGAATCATGTCTTGTGTAACTTATATACATACATATCTATACATATATATGTAGGCATATATATATATATATATATATATATATATATATATATATATATATATATATATATATATATATATATATATATTCAGATACTCGATATTACTTTGACTGATGCTAAACTTTCAACACTCCCTCTTTAGCAAAAGAGAAGTAATAAAGAATCCAAATACTAGAATATCTACACATAATAAATTATTTGCCAGTACCACTCTAAGAAATAGAGACTCGTCAAATAACATAAATCACAATGTTATGAACACTATCATAACACAAATTATGATATCCGATCGTCCAAAACAATATCTAGAGTAATCATAATGCATTTGTTATTCATGACTTCCGGAACATTCAGACCAACAGTCATAATAACAGGCCTATCATTTGTAAGATTGTCACCTTACAAAGATTACCTCCTGAATATATATGTCATGAAAGATCATCACCTTTCATTACATATCTGAAGCAACAATCATAGAAGCATAAACACATATGAATTGAAATTAAATTCAATGTTCAAAATTACGATTTAATCATACTAAGTTTTTCTCTAAAGTATACCAACTTCACTTTAGCAAGAGGCTTGGTAAAAATGTCAGCTGTCATTTCATTAGTATTGATGTACTCGAGTTTGATGATATCTCGATCCACCATATCTCTTATGTAGTGATAGGGAATTTCAATATGCTTGGACTGATTGTGAAACACTGGATTAGATGAAAGTTTAATACAACTCTGGTTATCACAATGAATATTAGTAGGCTTCAAAGTTTCTCTAAACAGATCAAATAAAAGCTTTTGAAGCCATGCAACTTCTCTGGCTCCTAAGGAAGAGGCTATGTATTCTGCTTCAGTAGAGCTTAATGCAACTGAGGATTGTTTCTTGCTGAACCAGGAAATCATCCCAAATCCAAGACTGAAGCAACATCCTAAAGTACTCTTACACTTAGTAGAACTGCTTGCCTGATCTAAATCTGAAAAACCATGAAGATTTATCTCAACTTGATCATATATGATTCCCATGCCAATAGTTCCTCTTAGATATCTTAAGATATGTTTATTTGTCATCAGGTGTATCTTCTTCAAAGTAACCATGAACTGACTCAAGGTGTTAGTAGCATAACATATGTCGGGACGAGTATTCACTAAATACATCAATGAACCAATGATCTATCTCTAGAGAGTAGGATCAGCAAGTTCAGATTTATCCATGTCATCCTTTAGTTTATGTAGATTAAGTTCCATAGGAGTAAGAGCTGGTTTGCAGTCCATCATTCCAAGCTTTGTTAGAATATCAATAGTATATTTTCCTTGGTTTAGAAAGATGTAGTTTCCCTTTTGCCAAACTTCCAGTCCTAGGAAGCAGCGAAGAAAACCTAAGTCTTTCATGTCAAATTCAGCTGTCAATTCTTGTTTGCATTTGCTTACTAGATGTTCTTCCACTATAATTAATAAGTCATCAACATATAACACAAGAATAATCATGTCATTTCCATCCATTTTGAAATATAGATTAGGGTTAGCTTCATTCTTAGAATACCATAGCTTTGTAAGATAAATGTTTTTTCTTTCATATCATGCTTTGGGAGCTTGTTTGAGCCCATATAGTGTGTGCTTTAACTTACATACATGAGTATTCTTGTTCTGAGTAATAAATCCTTCTGGTTGCTCAATGTACACTTTAATTTCACCATTTAGAAAAGTTGTCTTAACATCCATTTGATGGACTTTCCGTCCTTTAGATGTTGCAATGACCAAGATGGTTCTGGCTAATGTATACCTAGCAACTGGAGCAAAAGTTCCTCATAATCGATACCTTCCTTCTGTGAAAAACCTCGTGCTATGTATCTTGCCTTGTATTTCTCAATGATGTTGTCAAGTGCATGCTTGATTTTGTACCGCCCTTTGGAAGAAACTACTGATTTGTTTTTAGGTCGGGGTACAACATCCCATACATCATTTTTTAATATTGAATTGTATTCTTCAATCATAGCTTCTTTCCAAGGTTGACTTGATAAGGCTTCTTTAGTGTTAGAAGGTTCTGATTAGATAAGTTATGTTACTAATGCAACATAACAAGATTGAGTTCTTGTTTTCTTGCTTTCTTTTAATACTTCATCAAGTTCAACATGATTTTCTTCTATGAATTTTCTGGCCCAAAGTGGTCTCTTTTTATTATTATTTTCAGCATCATCCGAAGTAGGTACAAGAGATGAAGTATCATTCTCCCTCTTAAACTTTGGAATTTTCTCTGTACCCGATGAGAATTCCTTTCTTCCCAAATGGTTCTAGCTTTGTTCTCTTTTCTTTAGGAATGTTCAAATAGACTCGACACCCAAATATCCTTAGGTAACTTAGATCTAGTTTGATGCCTATAAATACTTCTTCTTGGAGTAGTATTTTCCAAGACTGAGTGCGGACATCAATTTTGAATGTGAACAGCAGTGTTAGATGCTTCAGCCCAGAACGAAGTATGAAGGTTTGATCATGCATCATAGCTTTGGCTGATTCAACAATTGATCTATTCTTACGTTCTACAACTCCATTCTGTTGAGGATTATAAGGTATAGAAATCTCCCTCTTAATCCCAATAGTAATGCAAAAATCTTTACAAAATTCAAAGATGTACTCTCCTCCATTATCTGATCTTAAAGTTTTAATTTTCTTTCCTAACTAATTTTCTACTAGGGCTTTGATTTATTTGAATTTTGAAGTACTTCACTAGATTCCTTTTGTTTTAGGAAATAGATCCAAGTACTCCTAGAATAATCATCAATTAAAGATTACGTAATAGAGCACCCATTTAGAGAGGGCATAGACATAGGACCACATAGGTCAGCATGAATGAGTTCCAATATTGCTTTTGATTTATGAACACTTTTGGGAAAAGTTTTCTTGACATTTTTACCTAGGGCACAACCTTTGCAAACACCTAAGTAATCTGATTTTAGATTAGGTAACCCTTTGACAATTTTCCCTATAGATGATAATGCTTGGAAATGTAAGTGACCTAATCTCCTATGCCATATTTCTGTAGACTCTGGGATTTCATGACTTAGTGCAAAATTTTGTTGATTACAAAGTTTATATAAGCTCCCATCTCTAACACCAATAGTGATGGCTTTCTTGATGTTAGCATTTTTAGGCCAAGACAGAACTCTGTCTTCTTGAAAAGCAATTCCATATCCTTGATCAGAAAGGCCAGATATAGAGACTAAATTTCTTTTAATTTCAGGTACATATAAAACATTGTTAAGTTGAAGAGTAAAACCAAAATTTAGATGAATGGAACTAGACCCAATACCTTTAATTGGATGAGTGGAGTTATCCCCAATGGTTACCTCTTCTGAGTTGCATTCAGAGAAGTTTTTGAATTTGTCTCTGAAGCCTGTTATATGTCGAGATGCTCCATTGTCTATGATCCAAGTGTTTCTATTTGAGTTTAACTCACTGGAGAGTGCTAGATAAAAGCCATGATTTTCTTCTACTTCCTCCTTTTCTTCTTTTATTTCTGCAAGTGCAGCTTGAAATCTTTTCCGTTCAAGACAGACATTATGAGAGTGGCCAATTTTGTCGGATTTAAAACATCTCACTTTTGACCAATCTCTTTTCTTATAAGGTTTGTTGAATTCTCTCCTATTTCGATTAAATTTTCCTTTCCTGTTGGAGCTTACTTGAAGTGCATGAATGTCTCCCTCTTGGTTTAAGATTATCCCCCTTGAGACTAATCTTGATTCCTCTTGAGTGCATTCATTCTTGAGTAATTCAAATTTAGGAAGCTCAGGTCGAGAGCTTTGTCCTTGAATAAAAGTTTCCCAAGATATAGGAAGTCCCCTTAGGGCAATCATGGTAAGTTCTTTATCATCAACTTGACTTCCAATTCTAGCAATTTGATCTTTTAGTTCAGAGATTCTTAGAAAATAGGAAGTGATAGTTTCTCCACCGTTCATTTTTATGTATAACAAATCCTATTTTAATGTCAGCAACCTGGTAGTGTTATTTATTTCAAAGGTGTTCTTGATGGTGGAGAACATTTCAAATGCTGTAGAAAGGCTAGAAATAGATGGGAGAATGTGATCCTTCACAGAGTCTATAATTATTTTCATGGCTTTATTGTTGTGCCTTTTCCACGCTGTTTTGTCTAGATCATTTTCCGAAATAGTTTTATTTGATTCTACATACTCTTCTAATTTCATTTCTCTTTGGATTATCATGACACGAATTTTCCATGAAGAGAAATTTGATGCCTTCTCCAATCTATCCTCTAACCTCATGTGGTTAACCATTTTGATTTTGAAAGAAAATAAAAATTCAAAAATGGTAAAATCTGAATTAATTAATTAATTATGTGTGTGTGTGTGTGTGTTCTGAATAAAATTTCTTATCAAAATGGCTCTGATACCATATTAGTTTATAGGACCTCTGATAGAAAGAATATCAGATTTATATCAGACTTCACTTAATTTGTATTGCTTGTATGCAGCAGGAGAGTACCTTCAGAACACTCCTAAAAGTGTTGTGTCAGGACTGTTGAATGCTGACAAGAATGTATTTAAGAATCTGCAATGTTGCTCTGTCAATTCTAGGACTGCAGGTTTGTTATATATTTGATATTTCCTTCTCCACCAATGAGAGCAAATACTTATACAAAGTGAAGGGTTATGTCCCCGTAGGGGCATGGCTCTACGTGGTCACAACTAACCGTTATTTTAACATAAACAACTGGCGATTAATCATGCTCAATAAACATGTTCGATAAAAATACTTAATGTGTATATCGATGGCAATACAAATGGAGCCTAATCCCTGATCAGAGATGACAATGTTTATAATATCAATAATGATAGTAACCCGATGTGAATCGGCAATAGCAGTAATAGCAATAATGACAGTAACTCGATGTGAATCAGCAACAACAGTAATATAGGCCCGATCTGAATCATGTCTTGTGTAACTTATATACATACATATCTATACATGTATATGTATGCATATTATCATATGTGTATATATATATATCAAAGCATAATAGATTCAGATACTCAGCATTACTTTGACTGATTCTAAACTTCGAACACATGAAATAGCAATAATCTGTAAGTAGTAATCTCTAAATGTAGATCAATAATAGACTTGGGGCATATGGTATTTCAATCAGTTGAATGAACGATAAATCATTTCCATAAATAATGATATAAACAATAGAAATATGTGTGTGTGTGTGTCAGTTTATACAAAGTATGCTAATATATATATATATATATACACATACATGTATATATGCAACATAAAATCAATCATCATTCTATATATGGCCAAAGCTATTATCTATTACGATAATAGACAAACATCTATTATTAGTTAATGGTAACCTATTGTAAATATTAGAATGTTTCTAATATTTAATTAGTTGTTATTTGTTAGCTTTTCTAGCTTTCTTTCAGCTAGAATAGAATGTTTCTATTCTTTATGATCGTTTCTTAAGGAAAGATCGTTCCATTCTTTTGTATATAATGACCTCTTGGTCTCTGTCAATAATAAGCAAGTATTTTACCAATTACTTCGTAATATGATATCAGAGCCTATACTTCAAATTTTTTTGAAAATTTTATAATTTCTTTTGAAATATTTGTTCAGATTTTTCAAAATCATTTCTAAGGTTTTTTCTCCAAAACCCGCCTAGGCTTTCTATCCTTGTGAGAAATTCCTCTGTGCAAATCACGGGTCTTGGTCTTTGGTCATGTCTGAAATCATTGCAGGGCTCATTTCTTTTGAAAATCGCATCACAAATACATTCCTTGGCAGTGTGTGTCTGATATATCTAGAATCGCAAAATCATCTTCTTGGAAATGCTCATGATTTTCTCTGTAAAAATCGTGTTTTTTGGCTTGCAACTCGCAATTTTGATCAGCGCCATTTTTTGGTGTTTGGACACCTATTTTCTCCCATCTACGTACCCTAAACACCATTCTTTGGTGTTGTTTTTGCATACTCCAACAGTTTTGGCCTCTCTCTGCTACAAATCCAACCAGCTTTTTGCTTGCAAACACCATTTTTCCTGCAAATTCGACCTCCATAACCGCTGACTAGGGTTTTATTCGAAACCCTAAACTCTAACCTTGGAAAAAAAAATGATTTCAAATTCTTGATGGATTTTTTGAGAGCTCGACTAGGTTGTCATCTGTCTTTTTGGGTGCCTCAATTTTCATGCCTCAATTTTCGAGCCAGCGGATCTAGAAACCGACAACATATTTTTTCTAGGTTTTTTGAGCTCCCTTCTAGGTCATCCTTTAAATTTTCTAGGTCTTCCATTTTTTGCTGTAATGGACGTGCCTTCACAGATTTTCATGTTTTTTCATTGAAAAACTAAGTTGCCATATTCGCTGCTTCCTAGGTAAAATCGCTAGTCAATTCGATGCCAAGTCGTATGCGATTCGAAATCGCTATAAATTTGCCTACAGTCTGACATATTCACTCAAAGTACAACCCGCAGGACCCTGGACAAATTGCCATGAGTGCCAACGAAATTTGTTTTCCATTTTTGCACCCGAAACGACTTTGACCACGGTCAAGCAAATTCAAGGTGAATTTTGACTTCAATGGGATTTTTTTTGAGTTTTTTAATTTATTTTGTTTGCTACGTTACTCAACTTAACCCTAAACCAATGATCGACATTGATTCGGCTAAGTTAAAAATTAAAGATTGTAAAACTATACACAGTCACAAATACAAGGAGGAACGGCTGAGACATTTGTGACCTGACTTTCCTCTTTTGCGACAGGAAGATTGACGGGCATTCAGGCTATACACACCCGCAAGTGCAGATACAAGGAACGAAAACGTAGACTTGGAGGATATATGCAACCACAAATATACTATATGTGATATACCTGTATGTAAATACAATTAACGGCACATTTTTTTAATTTTTTTGCAGATTTTAATATTTTATTGTTGTTAGCAGTTACATAACAAAAGTTAATAGTTAATACTTCTATTTTAGAGCATAGCAAAGAATGACCATTTTTTATTATTTAAAGCATCATCACTAAATTAAAATAGACATTTCTCTGAATTAAAATGATGCTCTGAATGCAAATGGAAACCACTTCTAATCCTGTATAAGGTTAAAATTATAGTAACATTGCGAGTATTACAATGTCAAGTATTCATTTCAAATTTTCACATGGTGAAACTCTTCTTTTCTACTAGATAACTATTTCATCAAAATCATAATGGTTGTGTGTTCTTTGTAGATTTACATAATGGTTGCAAGTGGTTTTGGCACCGAAAACCCCCATTTCAAAATCAACATATGCTCCCCGTTATGGAAGTACGTGGAAATAGTTCGACCAATGTCAGGTGGAGGAGGTTGTGTACGGATTTGCAGCCGTTGGAAAGAGGAATCAAGTAGTTCCTATAGTAGAGTGAAAGCACGTCTATGCTTTACTCCTCAAAAAGGCATTAAACTTTGTATAGGGAAACCGAGAGTAAACGAAAGGCTACCTAAAACCCTCCTTCCAAACCACATTGTAAACAAATGTGTTCAAGAACAAAAGCAAGCAGATGAAGTTGCTAGGAGGGCAAGTGTTCCTCATCTATTACAAAGTGGTAGGCCTTCAAAGAAAGAGAAAATGTCATCTATGTCTTCAACTTCTGTTACTAATGAACCACTGGCTGAGGGTCATCCATTCTTATGTTCTCCCCAACAACAGCTTGTAAGTAAGAAAACAACGTGACCATTGGAAGCATCATTTCAAAATGAAGCCAGAGACATTGTCGATCAAGCCATAGTGAGATGTGCATATGCAAATGGATTATCATTTAATGTTGTACACTCACCATATTGGCAATACATGGTGAGAGCAGTTAATGAGGCTCCAAAGGGGTTCAAGAGCCCTGGTTATGAGAAGATACACACCACTTTACTTGATGATGAGGTGGCCCATGTAGACGCTGCCATGCGTGAGAGCAGTTAATGAGGCTCCAAAGGGGTTCAAGAGCCCTGGTTATGAGAAGATGCGCACCACTTTACTTGATGATGAGGTGGCCCATGTAGACGCTGCCATGCTTCCCATCAAGGATTCATGGACCGAAACAGGTGTCACAATAGTATCGGATGAATGGAAAGATGCAAGGAACCACCCTCTGGTGCATGTTATTGCAATATCTACAAGAGGTGAATTGTTTTTGAGAGTTGTGGATTGTAAAGGTCAGGTAAAGGACAATCCTTTTATTGCAAACATTCTCATCTAAGCCATTGAGCAAGTTAGCCCTCAAAACGTTGTTCAAGTAGTAACTGACAATGCAAAGAATTGTAGGGCTGTCAGCTTATTGGTTGAGTGGTAGGAACACATTTTTTTGACACCTGTGATGTGTACTCACTCAACCTAATGCTGCAAAAAATTGTCACCAAGGTTGAGTGGATTAAAAATTTGTATGAAGAGGCACAAGATCTCCAAATGTTTGTCACAAACCACCATATGACACAAGCCATATTTAGACAATTCTCGAAATTGGAGCTCTTGAAGGTAAGTTCAATTGTTTAAAATTTAAAGTTTAAACATGTTTAGAAATCTAGTTGCATTAGTTTAGTAAACTTTTTATGTTTTTAAATTTAAATAGATTACTTGATTTTAAATTTTTAATCTACTATTGTTTTGATCTTAAAATAGGTTGCTAAAACCCCTTTTGCCTCCAACACTATTGTTTTGAGACGCCTTATCAAAGTGAAAGAGGCACTATCTAGAATGGTAACCATTGCTAATTGGACCCTATGGAGGCAATCTAATAGTGAAAGGGCAGCTATCATTAAGTAAAGGATATTACGAGACTCTTGGTGGGATCGTGCTGAGTACCTTCTGAAGTTCACTAAGCCTATAGTAAGCATGATCTGATACACTGACATGGATAGCCCTTGCTTGGGTGAGGTATATGATGGCATTGATTCCATGATTGAAGCTATTAGAGCCATCATAAATGAGAAAGAGAAAGACCCTGATGAAAAGTTCTTCAAGGAGCTAAAAGTAATCATGGAAGAGAGATGGAATAAAATGACTACCCCTTTGCATCTACTTGCCTTTGCATTGAACCCAAGGTTCTATAGCCAAGTTATCCTCAAGGGGAACACCACTAGAGTTGCTCCATACAGAGATCCTAAAGTTTCTAAAGGGTACAAGGCAGCCCTTCGAAGACTCTTTCCCGAGCACCTACGATCAGCAGTGAGGGCTGAATTTATGACTTTTGCAAGCATCGATGATTGTGGTCTTGATGCTCTTGAAGACAAGAACAATGCTGATTCTCATAAATGGTGGTACTTCCATGGACAAAAGTACCAGCTCTTGCAGCCCGCTGCCATCAAAATTTTATCACAGGTAAGTTCTTTAATCTTAAGATTCTAATATGTAATTTCTTGTTCATAAATATTTAAAACTCTTCACTCTATAATTTCAAATTTGCAAATCTTGATACGTTGCTAGTTCATCATCATCTAAGAGGAATTGGAGCACATACTCCTTTATCCACTCAATAAAACACAACCGACTAAACTCCAAGAACGCAGATAACTTGGTCTTTGTGCATTCCAACTTGAGGCTCACAATTCACAAAGAGAATACCTACAAAAAAGGGGAGGCAAAACAATGGGATGTTGAACCAAAGTCTATAGAGTTGGAAGCCCACTTTGATGCATTAGCAATTGATGATGGTGAACATGATGATGAGATACATAGTGATGTTGAAGTTGATCCTAGTGCTACAGCTGAGACAACTGATGCTACTAGCACTAATGGTGTTTCTAATCTACAACTTCCTAATGATGAGGAATTCTTTGATAATTTTTTATCACATGATTGATAGTGATTACTGATTACAAAAAAAGAAAGGAAAGGAAAGGTGGTTTTATAGTCCACGACACTATGCCATAGTTTTTGGGTTTACATATGGTGACAATGATATGGGACTACCTCGTACTCTTTTTCGAGAGGCGCTTGGCGCTACAAACGAGGTGTACATACCCTACCCCCCAGTGGGATTTGAACTTGTGACCTCTCTTTCAAGAGTACAAGTTCTATTCGAAACATTGATATAGTGGTGTATTTTGACATTTTGTCATGCTATTCGAACTAAATCGTGAATAGGTATGGTGGTGTATGTTGCTAAATCGCCATAATATTAGCATAGTGGTGTATAAACTTATTTGTTGCAGCATATGTTTACATATATATAATTTTTCTTTTAAAAATAAAAATCTTGTACGAACGAACCAAACCTAGCCCACAAAAATTTTGAGCAAATGTCGAACCTACATACGAACCAAAATCTGAACTGGCAACTTAGTCAAAAAACGTGCCATGGAATCTCTAAAAAACATTCTGCTCAAGCACAGTTCAAAATTCAATGGTCGAAATTATGGCACTTGGAAGCAGCAAATCATAACAATTTTTGAATATCAAAACATCAATCAAATTAATCTAGGTGTTACGAAGCGTCTGACTGCTCCTAGTACTGATCAGGATAGTTGGGATCTGAATAATCGAGAGGCGATGATGCTTCTCACATTATCCGTGGCTGATGATCAGCTCTCTCAGATTCCATCCAGCAAGTCATGAGAAATCTGACAAAAGCAAAGCTTTCTTTTTGAAAAACACTCTATTTTCTATTATCATGGATGAGTAAACCTCGTTCCAAGCACACCTAAAAAGGATTCAGAAAATTTGTGATCAGTTAATTACCATCAGTCGCAAGATGAGGAAGAGGACATTGCGGTTATCACTCTTCGAAGTTTACCAAAGTCCTCTGAGCATTTTATCGAGACTCAACATCACATCTTGTAGTGTTGATCTGAAGTTCACTGATCTTTACACACTTCTGCTTCAGCAAGATCGGTGGAAACAACAGTTCGGTAGCAGTTCCAACTCCACCTCCACAGAGCAAGCCTTTACTACTAAATCTTTCAAAAGAATAAAGGCAAGTTTCAACAGTCGTCTCAGTAGAAGTCTTATGCTCCAGCTTCAAATAGCTCCCGGAAGAACATTCAATGCAACCATTGCCACAAGTTTGGTCACATGAAGGTTGAATGTCAGAAACGCCTAGTTGCACAATCTAAGCAATCAGGTTCACAGCCCAAAGTGAACAATGCAGAGCACACTGAGGAGACAGAATCTGCTTTTTACACCTTCATGGCTAAAAGATTTGCAAATCATGTGAAGTCGTCTACCTTGTACATTGATTTAGGTGCCTCTCGTCATTTCACTCACCACAGAGACTAGTTTACTAACTACCATCTTTTTTCCGATTCTATTATTTTTGGTAGCGGAGAAGAGTACATTGTTGTTGCCAAATGCAACATTCAGATTCAGCTTGCTGGGAGTAATCTCATTTTCCTTGATGCATACTATGTCCCAGGAATGGAACTAAATCTACTCTAAGTCGGTCAATTACTACAACATTCTCCACACTTGGATGTCACCTTCTATTCACATCAATGTATCATCACTAATTGGGCGACTCAATCTACTGTTGCAGTGGGTCTTGAGGATCATGGTCTTTTCCGACTTATTAATTCTGGTGATTCTCGGGACTTAGCTATGGCTGCCCCGCGATCTTCTATTAGCACACTTTAGCATTAGCGATATAGGCACTTAAATGTGCATTATCTATCTCAACTTGCTCGGAATGAACCTGTCCTTGGATTGCCAGAGATTCAGACTCAGTAGGTTAGAGTTTGTGATGCATGCCAAGCTAGGAAGCAACATCGCACACCTTTCACCAATGGCGATTCATGACGAGCTTCTCAGGTACTTCAGCTTGTTCATGTCGATATTTGCGGCCCTATTACCACTCCTTAGGTATTTTCTATTGTTTGTTGATGATTTCAATAGAAAAATGTGGGTGTATTTCCTTAAAAAGAAATCAAATGCATTTCCTGTTTTTAAAAAGTTTAAACCTTTAGTGAGTCTAGGTAATCAATTATTACTCTTAAGTCCGACAATGGGCGGGGAAATTTTGTTATAATGTGTTCTCTAGCTTCTTGGATACTCATGGCATGAAAAGTTAGTTAACCAAACCCCACACACCACAACAGAACAATGTAGTTGAACATCGGAAGAGAACAATCACCGAGATGGCTCTATCCAAGCTCGAACACATACATGTTCCAAAGTTCTAGGCAAAAGCAATTAACACTACAGTTTATCTATTGAACCAATCACCCACAATGGCGGTCAAAGGTAAAACTCTGGAAGAGGCCCAATCAGGTCGCAAGCCCAGAATCAGTCACCTGAAGGTTTTTGGCTTCCATACTTTTGTTTGGATCCCTAATGCGTCACACACCAAGTTAGATGCCAAGAGTTAGAAACTCATTCTTGCTAGATGCAGTAGTCGTCACAAAGCCTACCACTTGATCGACGCTGAGACATCTCGTCTCATCTACAGTCGTGATGTAGTCTTTGATGAGCAACGAGAACCTTTCATGCCTGTTTCTCCTGTTCCCTGTTACATCCCAATTTGACCTAATTTAAAATATAACTATTGAGGTTCACACGAAGTCAATTGACAGATAAATTTGTTATAATCCTATGAAATGGTAAGATGGTTAGTTGTTATAATTATTTATCATGAATTCATGGAATTGAATAGGCGGTTAGCCGTTATGATTATTTATGATTAAATAATTTGTTATGGTAATATGATTTAACTGCGGAGAATTCCTTTGTAGGAAGCACGTCGAAGGGGTGGAAGCATTGTCAGAAAAGAATTAGGCACAGAAACATCACCATCATTGGGCAAATGGGTTGAGGACCTAGCGACTTGAAAACAGGATACATTTGTGGGACCCGCATGAGCTATTTATATAAATAATTTGAGAAACATAAAATAATTGAGTTAAAATATAAAACATACCTCAAAGGATTTTTAATGATCTTTCACCATATTATTATAATAAATATTTATATACATACATATAAATATAAAAATGAAATGGCACCAATATATTATAATAACTTAATATAATGATGTCACCCCATTGATATACTTACATGAATGTATGCAAGTATATATTATAAAAATAATATTCAAGATATTATAACATTCGAATTATAATAATATTCGAATTATAATCTTCCAACTCTATTCTTTCCATTTTAATAACATTCGAATTATAATAATATTCGAATTATAATCTTCCAACTCTATTCTTTCCATTTTAATATTCTTTGCTTTTAAACGATTAACACTTGGCATGATAAATTGACAATAATCAAATTATAACTTTCCAACTCTTCTTCCATCCTTTTTATTCTTTTCTTTTTTAAATAGATTTATTACTTGGAAATTTGAATCGACTATAATCTTTTGTAACCGGTGGGAGCCAAGGAGTCATGTTCACTCTCCACTTAAAGAAGCCGTGAGGGAGAGACAGGCTCACCTTTTTCCTTGGTGCCCGAATTTCTTCCTACCTTGCTACATTCCAGATTTCCCTTGTTTCATTTACCAACTCGTCCCTGCATTATTACGACTGCATCTGCCATTGCAACATCTTACAACCTGCCATTGGAACGTCTTACAATCTGCCATTGAAATGTCTTACAGTCTGCTATTGAAATGTCTGCAATTGCCATTGATACATCTTACTATCTACCATTGATACATATGCTATTTACCATTTTTAAAAACCTTGTTCAGATTGTGTGACTTCAACTTCAAGTAACTTCCGGCTAGGATACTGAGGTCAAGCACCGAAGAAATCAAGAGGGAGCCCATCAGATTGCAAGTTCCCCAAAGGATACATATCAACTCATGAGTTACCCTTCTATATTTTTGAATGCATATTCTCCTGCAACCAACTAAGCTTAGTAGTCTCTTTCTTTAAGACTGTGATTATATTATGCAATTTGCTAACTGTACCCTGAGAATTATAATGAGTTTTTCTTTTCATCTTTCACTGTATCCAGTTGAATAATATCTCTTATGGGAGAGTTTTCCAAATGCAATAAAATCTGAAATAAATGGCACAATAACATCAAATTTCATAGCAACAATTCCCGGCATTTATCATGATGATATCTTGTTTGAATTTACAGATTGAACTTCTTTAAATTTAACCTTTTTCATGGCAAGTGATAGCCAAGTAACCATAGTATGGATCCATAAATCATTATGGCAATGGATATTAGAATTAAACAATCAATTATGCGATCTTTAAAGAATATAATCTCTCAATTCACAGATTGTGACAAGCTAGAATATATGTTAATTATGAAACAGTTGAGAATCAATAGAAAGAATCGGTTGTTCTGAGAATTCCAAACACCTGGGACTCACCCAGCTCTATAGCCAAAGAAAAGGGTGAAGAGGTGAGAGTAAGGAATCTGCAATAACATGAAACAGTATCAATTATGACATAACAATGTTTATCATTTTTAAAACGAAACATTTAATAGCTCACGCATAATCCTGTTTATTGTATTTCCCTACTGTCAAGTTGAGTGGTGTGATTAGATACCAGGATGTTCAGTGGATGACAAGATGTTCCCTATCTATTTCGGGTAGGGAGGGTCTTTCTTGTTAGAGATTGTATGGGGACAAGTTTTTGTCCGAGGTTGGGTGGTTAAGCCCCTAACAATGTTTCACCTCTCCCCAAGTTGTCGGACATACAACAAACAAAGATAAGCTATGCATTCAATTGTTTCTCAAAAACAAGTATTTTTACTTTTATGAAGTATATGCAAGAAGAAGGTAAGATTAATTGAGTTATATTATCGTTGCAGTTATTTTACGCTTAGTTGCGAGAGAGATTTATCTGATGGATTGTTATTTCAATCTTTCATTTATATGAATATTGAATATGAGCATATCTTCTAATCTTAAGTTATTGCCATAGTTAAGAAATCGGAAGCAAAGGAATGATATAGTGGTATCCGAAGCCCTGATTGATTTAGTGGTATCTAGAGCCCTAAATGATATAGCGATATCTGAAGCCTTAATTGATTCAGTGGTATCCGGAGCCCTAATTGATACAATGGTATCTTAAGCCCACTTGATTCAGTGCTCTCTGAAGCCCTAAGTGATATAGTGGTATTCGATGCCCTAAATGATCCAATGGTAATCAATGCCCTAATTGATACAGTGGTATGTGATGCCCTAATTTTATAGAGTGGTATTTAATGGTAATCGTCATTTGCTTTTTGATATAGCAGTATTGAATGAAAGTCGTTATATGATATTGTTATAGTAGTATTTGTAGACTAATCTGGGTGATTGCAAAATCATCCCTACAATGATTTCTCGGTTCAAATTCCACAGTATGTGGATTTTAATTTCTATAGTAAATTCCTTGATAGTGTTTTAAGTTCTTAGTTAAAAAAATTTGTTTAACTGATTTTAACCATCAATCTCTTTCATATGAATGAAACTGATTTAATTGTCTTCCTATGAAAATGAAGTAATGACTGTATTTCTTTGAGTATGATAGTTGTTAATTAAGACCTGGGAAAATTGGTTTTTACATTCCCAATCCAGCAGACCAGCCTATAAAGGCCCATGATTTGGGAGTTAGGCTTCCATTAGGTCCACCTAATGGGTGGGCTCCAGTAGCTCCTCCAACTCTAGTTATACTAGTGATCCCTATATAGACACCTCCAGCTTATCTTGCAAGATCACCTCGATTTGTAGATGCTTCACCTAAGTTTGATCCAAATTCTTCTGATGAGGAACCTAATCACCAAGCATCTCTTGATACTAATGTTGGTCGTTCTCCTTTCCAGCCTAAGTGGTTGGCTAAGACACTTACTGATCTTCATGATGATGAGCTCATTAATGGGAGAACTGCTCGAAGAAAGAGCAAACCTACAAACTCTGTTAACTTTGCTCTCATGGCCAACATTCATAGTGTGTTTGAACCTCAAACATATTCCGAGGCTAAAGGAATTCTAGAGTAGGAACAGGCCAAGACATATAAACACTAAAGCCTGCTAAAGAATAACACTTGGGTCCTTTCTAATCTTCCACCAGGGAAGAAACCCATTGGTTGCAAATGGGTTTACAAAATCAAACACAAATATGATGGTACTTTGGATAAGTACAAAGCTCATTTAGTTGTGAAGGGTTTTTCTCAGCGTCAGGGCATTGATTATGAGGAGACCTTTGCTCCTACTGCAAATATGAGCACAATCAGATTAGACCTGGTCATGATAGCACAGTTTGGCTGGAAGGTCCATCAGATGGATGTCAAGAGTGCTTTCCTGAATGGTGATCACCATTAAGAGGTCTACGTGACACAACCTCTTGGTTTCAAGGTTGTTGGTAAAGACCATCAGATTCTCAGATTGGTAAAAGCTCTCTATGGCTTGAAGCAGGCCCCTTAGGGATAGTAGATAAAAATTGATAAGTACCTTAGTGATCAAGGCTTCAAGAGGAGTTCTTCAGACTCAAATTTGTACATCAAGACTACTGACAATGACATCATCCTTCTGGTTATTTATGTGGATGATTTGATCATCATTGGCAGTTCGTCATCTTTGATTCAAGGAATCAAATAGAATTTATGCTAGTTTTTTGACATGACTAACCTTGTGCTGATGCATTATTGCCTAGGTCTTGAGGTTTGGCAACAGTCTTCTGGTATATTCATCTCTCGGTCTAAATATGTCAGGGCTGTGTTAGACAAATTTTGTATGCAGGATTGCAAGCCTACATCTACACTTATGGAGAAAGATCTCAAGTCGTTAGCCAAGTCTAATTCTCCTCCCATTGATGATACTACATACAAGCAACTAGTAGGCAGCCTCATCTACCTCTTTGCTACTAGGCTTGACATCAATTTCGCAGTCAGCTACATCTCACACTTTATGACAATTCCAAAGGGTGATCATTGGATGGCAGCAAAGCATGTGCTTCATTATGTGTAGGGTACTTCAGAGTATGGACTTCTTTACTCTCGAAGATCTAATCCTAGACTCAATGGGTTCACAGATTCAGATTGGGAAGGCTCTGTTGACGATAAAAAATCAACTTTTGGATATATGTTCAGTTTGGGATCAAGTGCAGTCACATGGACCAATAAGAAGCAGCTAGTAGTTTCTCTCTCCTCTAAAAAGGGACTGTTAAGGCAAGATGTGAATTTGTTTGGCTTCGTCAAATGCTTGGAGATATGCAGAGGTCACCAGTAGGACCAAGTACTTTGTTTGTTGATAACGAAAGTGTTATCAAGTTAGTCTGAAATCCAATCTTCCATGAATGAACCAAGCATGTGGATGTTCATTGTCACTACATACGACAGTTGGTTGAAGATGGGACAATAGCTTTGCAGTATGTTCCTACCACAGATCAAACTACAGACATTCTCACTAAACCTCTTAGTCCTGATAAGTCTATCAAATTTAGAGGACAGCTTGGTATTGTAGATAGATTAACCATTAAGGGAGGGTTTTACAATAATAGATAAATGTCTATTATTAGTTAACGGTAAGCTATTTGTAATCTATTGTAAATATTAGAATGTTTCTAATATTTAGTTAGCTGTAATTATCTGTTAGCTTTTTTAGCTTTCTTTCAGCTAGAATAGAATGTTTCTATTCTTTACAATCGTTTCCTAACAAAACATCATTCCATTCTTTTGTATATAATGACCTCTTGGCCTCTATTGATAATAAGCAAGTATTTTACCAATTACTTCGTAATATTATCCTCAACACTTATATTGGAATATGCTGAGAATATGCCCAAAATGGGTTTGGCACTCACTAAAATATTTAAAGAATTTTTTATTTTCCTCCTAAAGTAGCACAAATTCCGGGAATCATATCTTTGAATCCAACCATTGGATTGTCAATTATCTTACACCATTCGAAAAATCGCTAAGAGATCTAAACCATGCCTTGTCAAATTTGTAAGATCTACCTTGCTCTGATGCAGGGCTTCTAAGGCCCTCAAAAATGCATTTTGAAGTTTTCATTTGAGAAATTTCCCAAGAAATTGAATATCTCCCAAATGCCACAAGATATTGGGCAAATGCATTCACCAATAGCCCCATTTCATTGTTTCAGAGGTCTATAATTTCATGCAAAACTGACAACTTACAAAAAATAATAACCCTGCCAAAAATACCCCTTATTAACAACCAAACAATATTTTGGAGTGATGTGAAATTTCTCTTACACCCTGGATACACGATTTTGGTGTCCACTTCACAGAACTGGACCATACAGCTAAGCCTGCTGACATGCAGTTGACGGAACAGCTGACTAAGAAAGATCTGAGAGCTCTAAATTCAGCCCCTAAGATGTGAGCTAAATCTTGTCTAATTGCTGGTTCTTTTGTGCCACTCATGGTTCACATTGTGTGGGCAATGTCTTTATCTCTGTCATGTTTTTTGGAGTTTTGTGGTTTTTTTGTTGATTTGTCAAGAGTAGTTATGTGCATGGATACTTTCAGTTGATGGCAGTATTTTTTTGTGGTGGAGCAAGGCCATTGTTTTTTGGCTCACCACTCACGACACAAAGCATTTTGTCGGTGCCCATGAGGCATTTTGTGGAGTGCTCTCACCTTTGGCCTTTTTCCATTTTTCAGTCCTGCCTTGGCTTCTTAGTACTTACTCTTTTTTCTCAGATAGGGACCCCTAGAGATTTCCACAACAACTTAATCTAAAAAACAAATCTGCTTGTCATAACTAAGGTTCAATAATATGAAAGCTACTCAGATTGATGATTTTCCTGTTATTTGTAAAATAAAAGCATCAGCAATGAAATTTCTCGTCTTGTTGCACAGCTAAATACAAAAATTATCCGGAATATGCTGATATTATGGTCAGTAGATACTATAACATATTCTTGAACTTGGATTAAGTCAAGAAGAGAACTCCATTACAATCTCGTTATATTATCAGTGAATCTCATCGAAAAGATGTTTACTTGCATACTACATAATTAGCCAGAAAATATTGGCCAGAATGATAGAGTGTCATTGGCATTATAAATCAGAAATGATGCGAATGCCACAAATTCAAGTAAACACATTCCTGTAATGAACTTACAAAAAATTCCCTTGGGCCTTCATTCTTTCAATTAAAAATTGTATTCAGTGTAGTTTTTCAGGAAATGCATCCAAATGTTTGCAAATAAACACTGCAAAATAGTGGCACTGAACAAGCAACCAAAGGCTTTGTTCTGATGATTTTTTTTCTTTTTAAATATATTTATCTAATAAATTTTTAAAAAAGACCAAAAGTAATGCATCTACCAAATACGATGTAAATTCTGATTATTCTATTCAGAAAATAAATGCTTTTTAACACTAAAATTACACAAAAATTACCCATCACTTGTATAACAACAAGGACCAAAAGCAAAATAAGACAGTACTTTATTATTGATGCTTTTCACTTTCTTATACTCCATGACCCTGTAAACAAGAGAACACATATAACCAGGAAAAGTAACACTGTAAACAAAGAGAACACGTATAGCCAGGAAAAGAGAGTAGTACCTGAGTCTTTGATGGAAAATGTTGCTCATATTTGTCTTGAAAACTTGATGTTTTTCCAATCTTCTTTTCTTCCTTTAATCCTTTTATAGATGTTGATTCAACTGGATCCAACTGGAAAGAAACCTTTTTCGGTGATATGCGATCTACATCTAAACACAAAAATAACCTACCAATAATGAGTACAAATATATTAAATTAATGATTCCATGTTGATGATGCAGTTAATTGAGCTGGAAGGACAATGGAACAATAAATAAAAATTGCATTAACTCAATTTTCATGTCGGTTCCAAAACATTATTTAATAACTGGAATGTAAAAACCCTGTCTGGTTATAGCTTAATCAAACACCAATTTTTTTCACAATTTAAAGGTTTGTCATTTTTGTCAGGCACTTGGCAAGCAAGCTTGTTATTACTGCAAATATATAATGTTTGGAATGTATTCGCACATTTATCTCATTTTTGCAAAGATAGAACAATTTGCACAAATGATAAATGCTGAAGATGTAACTAACAACTCGTCACTAAATTTTGAATCATTTCAGATAATATTCAACCATAGATTTTAAATTCAATTTGTATGAACCTTGCATGGTCAACAATAATGAACTTGGTAATGGAATTAGAATTCCAATGCAACCAGATCCAAGCAACTCCACACACACGCCTCAATGATGCTGACCAAGGACTGCAATGATACTCAGGCCAAGACCAGGGTTCCCGAACTTGCAAAGATGCTGCTATTGGTGTCAATTTCATTTCACACGCAGGGACTGATATGCATAGAATAAACGCCCAATTTTGCAGGGCCATTAGCAGCAGTATCATGGGCAGTATTCCCACTCTGAATCGGCCAGTAGTGACACCCAGAATTCAGTCACGTTGACTTGAATGTACAGAAATAATACCACCCAGTCTTCAAGACAAATCACAAGCAACTTAAACTCAGTTGCAGGTCTCTTTTCTTGATTCAAGCCTCCCTGTGATGAACACAGATCCCCTGGAAATGATCACAGATCATACAGCCTGGATGCTGCTTCAGACAATTTCCACAGCCTCACAAAATACACAGTAGCATCCAAACGCAGGGTACATATTCTAATGGCAGCCACAACTCTCACAAAGATGAAAGACTCCCTTAGTATTCCACTCAAATGCTGAACAAACTCCAATGATAATGCAGTGGCCACAATTGCAATGCAAAAACTTCTCAGAAATAATTTGATGTCTCCCACATCAATTCACAAATCCCAATAACAACTTCCACCTGCAATAACGACATCTCCCTGCCATCGATAAATACAGTAGGAAATTCAAATAAGTAAACCAAATCACTATACTTCAGCAGTGATTCAAACAATTCCCAGGAAACTAATTCACAATACCTCAGTTGTGAGTTACAAAGCACTACTCAGCTCCAAAACCTTATACTTCAGCAAGGGAATAGGCCAACCTCAGAAATGTCACAAGACAACAAAAGCAAATAATCATCCGGATCCCTTTCTCATCAAATCGGCTCATAATTATAACCCCCATAAGCACAAAGTTTCCCAAATGCAGGTTCACTTAAGAAGCTTCACGAACACAGTATCGTTTTATAACATCATTATAACAAACTGATATTATAATAATGAAACTTTAATAAATACATAATAAATATAAACCCATACAACAAATATCCCCATCCGATGCATGTGACGACCAACTTCCAATGCCACCATCTGCACTGCCAAATATGGCAACTGCCTAAATTTGACTTAGTATAAATAGTATATCCACAACTAAGACCCACAAAACACCTTGTCAGCTCACGAGAGTCACTATAATAAACTGACTAAATCCAATGTACAAGCTTGCCAAAAATGGGGACATTACAGTGCTCCCTCCCTAAGATTGCTTGTCCCCAAGCAATCCCAAAGCATAAACATATATCACAGCCCACCTAGATCCCAGAGGTGAAACTGCGCAATACCTCTGTCACACACCGCTGACTCCTGAAGCACCAACACCCAAATAAAGGACGGCATTGATAGAATCATCTGAAAGCTAATTGTAGCCATTGATGGAGAAAACAATTCATCAGGACTCAACCCAACTGAAATACCAAATCTATCAACACCTAAGTCCCCACTGAGTTGACACTCACACCCAACTATATTGTGGAGATGATAACAACCATAGGTACCTCAATCACTATCACCAACTCCAACCTCTGCTAAGCTTTTTTGGGTGTGTCGATACTACAAGTGATCTAACTTGCAGCTACTGATCCTGTCGACAAAAGATGGTGCTAACCCATCCCATAATGGATGGTATGAAGTTGGAACCAACCCACACCGATGTGAAACAAAATCCTCTGCCAATGGGTCTAAAGTGAAATGATGAGCACTCCTCACTATGTAATGTTGATAAAAAGCCCCAGTATCTGATAATGGCTCATTGATACCAAACTATGAATCAGAAGACGACACCAATCTCTAACTCCGAACTACTGATCAGGCAGGATCTTGGGCATTCCTCACCATGTAACGTCGACAAAAAGCCCCAATATTTGATAATGGCTCATCAATACCAAACTAGGAATCAGAAGACGGCACCAATCTCTGACTCCAACTACTGATCAGGCAGGATCTTGGGCAACCCTCTCAACAAACCCGACCACAAAATCCTTGTAGGGAAGCACCACAAGGAAGCACCATAGACAAGGTCTCTACATTCTTTCCAACCAACCTTCGTATAGCAGGAGAGTCCTGAATCAGAGTACCCTTAGATACTCTGTATAAATCCTCTTGCAAATCCGAACTCTCAAGTAAACACTCCATGAACAACTTAGTCCAATAGAAATTGTTTGTTGAAGCATCAACTTGCTCCCCGCAACACACAATTGATCCCTCTGAAAATGTGGCACTACCAATTGTCCAATGCTACCAACTGTATGAGATTAAGGAATAAATTTGCTTCCAGCAAAAGGAAGCAAATCACCATGAGAGCTCGTCTATACTAATGCTCTCACCTCCTTAGTAACTACTACACTCATATCCTAGATGGACGTGACTGCCACATCATCACGACCCTCATCCCCAATTGTGGAAGCAAGCTCACCACCAACCACCACAATATGCAGTTGAACTAGATTTGCGGTTGGCTTCAACTGTACCCGCTACAACTCCACGGTAACCTCATCCAAACATGATTGTGACTACTAGAGAGCCAACTAAGTACACTGAAGAGAGTCCACAGTCACCCCAAGCTCATGGGTGAGCTCAACCACCTCCTCCTCTTTCCTTAACAATGTCTCATTGCAGGTGCTACTTTTAGAATATTTAGAATAACTAAGAGGAGGGGGATAGGGTAAATCAATTATCTCGGGTCCAAATTTACCAATTCAACTTTTACTAACTTCAAAAAACTTTAAAGTTCTCATTAAACCACTCAGTCCATATAGCAACTCATCAACAACTTAACATTTTGTTCAATATATATCGATCAACAGTAAATAGCATGCATCACATACAACATTCATACATACATGACACCAAGATTTAATGTGGAAACTCAATTTGGGATAAACCACCAAGTAACATACTATTCACTCTTTTGAAGTGAGCTTAGTTAAGAGCCAACCCTATTAAAGGTTACAAAACACATTGTTAGGTGTGACCCCGTTAAAAGATTTAATCACCCTATTAGGAGTGGCCTGGTTAGAGGAATTTGGATCCTTTCATTAGAATGTCGCCTTGATTAAAGGATTTACAAAATGACCGTTAGGTCAACCTTGAATCTTCTACTGAAAGATTGCTTACTGAGGAGGTGTTGTGAGGTTCTCACACCATCGCCAAAAAACTTTGGGGACCCCCCTTTTTTAAATTGCCTTGGCAAATATTTGAGTTGTCCAAAAAAATTTGATTCAATTTTTTTTTTTTTGAAAATTTTAGGTCTTGGACACCTTCGAGGCCAGAGGGGAGAGGGCTAGTTTTAGTTTCACCCGGTTCTAACTTGATTTTCTAGAACAACCAATTTCATCCTTAAGCCGAACAAAATTTCAAAAGGCAACGCTTGGAGAGATAAAATTGTAAATTTTGTACTTAAACGATTTCTTTTGAAAATTTGGATATAATTGTGTAAATTTGGATAATTTTCAAAAATGAAATTTTGTTAGATTTGAACTTTTTTGGAAAATCTTGAAAAAAAATTCGGTGAGAAAATTAGTTTTTGTTATGATGAAAGCAAATTGCAAAATCGATTTTAGACTTTAGAAAAATAATTTTATATGTTAAAAAACTAAAATTGCTTAGCAAAATCGATTTGAATTAAATTGCAAAAAATTGGCTTTAATGGATTAAAGTTGCCTTGAAAACTTTTTAGCCTTTAATGAAATTGGTAATTTAATATTGAGAAATGGCTTTTGGCTAGCCAAAATCCGATTTTAATGACACATTAATTACTAAATCTTCATTAAATGAAAATATTTAGCACCTCCAAGGCATTATCTATTTTCTTTTTGCAATTTTGGTCCAATTGGCAATTTTAAAAATTTAATTTTCATGATGGCAAAGTTAATTTTGGTTAAGCATTTATTGTTGGGCCAGATTTATAATTTAACTTTTGTTTTTTCCCCTCCAGGTCCAATTCGGCCAGCGGAGGAAGACATGTGGAGTTGGGTATAAGAGGAAACTTTTTCCTCTTCTCTCCTCACTTCTCATCTTCTCCTCTTTGGTGTTTGGCGATTTTTGGCAAGGGCAGTCTTTTCCTTTTGGGCGAATTTTACCTTGGAGCAGCTCTTCTCCTCCTTTGACGATTTCTCTTGGGAGGAAGATTTTTTGCATTTTGGGTAATTTTGCTTGTAATTAAGCATTTGCAGTCCTTGGCAATTTCTTTTGGAGGCAGATTTTTGCATTATTTGGTGATTTTTCTCCTTCTATTAGGGCTGGGATTTATGCCCTAGGTGACTTTGGAGGGAAAATTGGAGACTTCCCATGCTTAGGCAAATTGATTTGAAGGCAAAACTTTCCACTGTTAGCATTTTTTGAGGGCAGACCTGATTTCTGTGCCATAGGCGATCTATGATGGAGGTCTGATTTTCTCTATTTGGGGACTGTATTTTTCACATCAGATTTCGGCGATTTTATTTGGGAGGAGATAAATGAGGAAAGTCTGGAATTTTTGTAGACAAATGGTGGACAGTTTCAAGTGTTTAAATTTCTGATTCGCAAGAAGGTTTGAAATTCTCAAGGTCTGATCCTAAATTCCAAAAGAGTCAAGATCCAGCTATTGGTAGAGGTGACTTTTAATTATTTAGAGTTGAAAGGGGTCCTTAAGCTGACTTCCTTCTTTCATTCTAGTCTAAGGATTGCCTCTCTTGGTTCTACTAGTCTAACTGTCCACCACTTTACCATCCCGTAATAAGGCGACGAGATGGAGGATGTTAGAACAAGCAAGAATCCTAAGGGGACAAACATTAATAAAGACAAAGAGGATATGATGCCCAAAACACCTTTCTTCTTGAAAATGAAGCGAATAACCGACACCAATGTCGGTATAGTAAACATGATACAGGTAAAGGTAATTTCAAATTATTTAGAGTTGAAAGGGGTCCTTAAGTGGATTTCTCTCTTTCGTTCTTGTCTAGACATTGTCTCCATTGGTTTTTCTTGCATTCATTATCCACCACTTTACCATCCTATCATAGGTTGACAAGATGGTAGATGTTAGTGCAAGCAAGAACCCTAAGGGAACAAACACTATGAAAGAAAAAGAGGATATGATGCCCAAAACAACTTTCTTCTCAAAAATAGCTGATACCAATATATACAGATAGAGGACAAACTAAAGAAAGGACAATCTGCCTTGCCAAAGAAGATACAGAAAACGGTTGCACATCACAGCCCAAGTGTCGACACTTCCATTACAACCATGATGAGCGACATCAGAGCAGCACTTGATTTTGAAGACATCAAAGAAGAGGATATCAATGAGACAAGGCTTGGATCAAGATTGGATGAGCTAGGAAAGGCTACTATCAAGAAGAAACATTCAAACACCCTTTCCTCCCTAAATGCCTTTATTGGATTTGCAAAAGAGTATGAGACGGATCACAAGAAGATACTACAAGCAGCAAACAACGTGATGAAATCAGCGGAGCTCAAGATAAAGCACACACCTTGTCCTCCTATAGAGGAAGTCAACGAAAAGCTAGCTAAGTTCATTGCCTTAGCTAAAAGAAGAAAAGAAAAAAGGAGATTCGTATTAGAAGATCATTTAATGTAAGCCCAAGTGGCAATTTCTCTTTCTTCTAGGATAGGACAAGTGTCTAATTTTGATTGGCCACCATTTTGGTGCCTTCTCATTGGTTGCCACTTTTACACTTTTCATTTTTCCATTGACGAGGTGGAGTCTTTTCATTGGCCGATGGGGTGGCAACCCTAATTAGGGTTTCTAGGATTCAATTTGGATCGTCGGTTTTGTTTTTGATCTCTACTGTCAGTTGTAATTTCAGCATCTATAAAAGGCCATTTGCTCTCATTTGTAAGGGTCGGAGAAAATTGTTGCATAAGATAATACCAAAATTCGCTATTTCTTTCTCATTGTTGTGACTTGCATGGTGATTAAGGGTCTTTGGTATTATTGCATGGTTTCTACTTCCAAAAGTTAGAGTAGATTTCTTTTCAAGTTGTTGAAGCAAATTTCATTTCAAGTTGCTAAGTAGGAGTAAAGTAGATGGTTAGTTGTATGGTAGCATTAGTAGATGTTTGATAGGGATCAATACTAGATCACTAGCATCCCAGCGACTTATTGGGAAGCCTTGTGTAGTAAACTAGTGCATTTTTCCTTTGAATCATTGCACTTGTGGAAGTGAGGCCGCTGGTTAACTTTCATTAGGTTCGATCCCCGTCCATTTGCTAATCTTTCCATTCATAGGAGTAGGAGTAGAATAGTGAGTAGTTGAAGGAGTAGGAGTAGAATAGTGAGTGATTTGGTAGTTGGAGTTCGCTCTAAGAAAGTGAGGAAGGTAGAAGTCATTAGAACCATCATCACCTCCTCCTCACGCAATCAACATTATCTGGCGCTACATCCTCCACCATCACCGTCACCATCAACATCACCTGGCACTCACACCGAATCACCATCACCATCTCACCAAAAACCCAAGCCATCCTCGAATAAATAGCGTAAGGCCACCTACGTGATTACCAGCAAATCACATTGATAAAACTGAGCATCCACAAGTGTAAGGAACATTGGAGTTATTCTCATATCCCATGAGCATTAACTTTTCAAGAGAGGAATTGTGTGTTTGATACCCTATATCAAATATTCAATTACTAATATGTTATGTAGTGGTACAAAAACTCACATCAACAGGAGGTAAGGGAGGTCATGTTTGCTGGTTGGAGGTGCCCTTGTTGGGACATTGATTGGGGTAATGGTTTCCACCACAAGTAAAACAACCTTTGGCTGGTCCCTTCTTCTCATTCACCCTATTGCCATTGTTACCGCAAAAATTTCCTTTTGATTCTCTATCATTATTCCCTTTGAAATTAGACTTGTTGAGCTTACAGTTTCTAAAGCTCTTTTTGCGAGCTCCTATTTCAGGATTGGTGGTACTCCAATTAGCCTTTCTTTTGTTATCTCAAATGGAATCATCCCTCCTTACCTTTTGTTCCTGACGAATGACCCTTTCAAGAGCTTCTTCCATGGTTCTAGGTGTTAGTACATCTACTGCTCCCCCCATCCTATTGTTCGGTCCCATGACAAATTTCCTAACCTTTAGGTTCCTATCTTGTTGATAGGCAAGAACATATTTCAACAATCGGGTGAAAATTTCGCAATAAATGTGCATTGTTAAGTCCCCTTGCCTAAGGTTTTGCAAGTATAATAACTTCTTATCAAAGAAGGTTTGTGGTAACCATCGGTTCTTAAAGATATTGACAAACCTTTCCGAGTGAAGTCCTTAGTCTAAATGTTCAATTCTATTTTGGTGTTTCCCCACCAAATAGCTGCTTCCCCAAAAAGATGGTAGATCCCCCAAACCATCTTGGAAGATTTAGAAAAAAATTTAACTTCAAAATATTGCTCTATTTCCGTCAGCCATGCCTCAGCGACTTCACCGAATTCAAATCCTAAAAATCTAGGGGGTTTAATCTTCTTAATACTAGCAGACAAATCACTGACTATCTCCTAGTTCTTTTGATTTTTAGGTGGTGTTAAAGGAGGTCTAGTTTCGTGTGCACTGTGAGCAGATAATTCTTGCTTAGTTCTAGAGAAGGGTGAGAAGTGAGTGTCCTCTTGTCCTCGCCCAAGTTGGGCTGCTAAATCATTTATCCTTTTCTCCATATTTTCCATTTTGGTTTGAATATATCATAAGACTTGGACCAAAAGGTCCATAGAGTTCTGAGGATTAGCCTCACTGGATACCTCATTTTCTACGAGGTAATTTTTTTCGTTACTTGCAATAGTGTATGTTTTGTTTTTCCTCAAATATAGAGTTGGTTCATTTATCAATATTATGTTTACATACATCATTTGAAAGAAAGACGGTACAATAGTAATGTTTACCAAAAAAAATAGATTAATTACAAATTTACCATTAGTTTTTCATTATTTTCAATAAGCAAAATAGAAATCCTTTTGCCTGTTGCAATTGCAACCATACTTACAAAATTCTCCCTCTTCTAAGGGTGCAAATTGATAATTCAACATAAATACTTTAAGGAAATTAAACACCCCATATTCCTAGGTATCCTGTTTGTTTTCTTCCTTGGGCTTATCCTACCCTTTACAAGGTACATGATAAGTGATAAGTGGATTAGTTTGTTTGGCACTCCAAGTTTGGATAAGTTGGGTTCTCATAAGTGCCTTCCTGGCAAAGACCATCTAACTCTTTCATTCTTGACCGGAGCAAGGCATGCGATAAGAGTCTTGTCATCTTTAGGTATGGAACAATTGGAGTACTCATATTTTTGCAAGTTCTTTATCGGAAAGAAGTATACAAGATGGCAATGTTCCTTTTGAGGAGTAATTCGGGTTTTCATACTGTCCCATTTTAACATTACATTTTCAGTCTCCTTGAAAACAATGATGTACCCAAGGCTCAGTATCGAACCCAAAGCTCTGATACCATAGGTAACAAGTTATTTTTCCTAACCTTAATTAAAAATTAATTAAACATTGATTTAGTTACTATCCATGTTCACATGCATGAAAGTAAGTTATATTAGTTACTTTATAAATTCATATGAAAGAAAGTTAACGGCTATAACAGAATAACTGAATTTTCTTTAACTAACAAATGAAAGAGTATTCATAACAAACCATTACTTGATGGAAAGAGAGATCATTCAATGCTATCAAAATATGAAGATTTACTCGCAACAATTAATTGAACTTGACTTAGTACCTAAAAGAATAAGACCCAATAATTTAGGAAGCAGATCCTAACTTTGTCTTGTGCAAGTCCTAGCATTTGGTGGAGAGGACAAACATTGTCAAAGGCTTAACCTCCCAACCATGGACCCTAATTATCTCCACACAATCTCAATTGAGAAAGCCCCTCTCTGCACAGGATAGGGCATGGGACACCACTTGTCCTACGACCTGAGCATCCTAGTTGTAGAGTGTCATCTATACAGTCGGCTAAGCTATCAAGTCCTTCCCATCCATCCATCTATCCGACTACAAGCTACCCTAACCTCTAGTAATCATAGCAGCAAGCATTATCACTAACCTACCTTGGCCAAGGATTTGCATAAGCACTTTGTACTTGATCACCCATCACTCGACTTGACAAACAAGACCTATACTTATTGACCACCACGGGCTGACTCTGTTTAATACACACACATATTCATTTATTGATTAGTTTGTACTGACTTTGCACATTTTGTATTGTAGGTTATTACCCTTAATCATTAGTTATCAGCCTACACCCTTCATCTCAACCTTGATGGTCATCCTTGATGAAGCCCAATGTGGTTGTCCATGATTCTTGATTTAATTTATGCCTATTATAGACAAGTTTTCTCTACCCATCCTGGGACTTTAACAGACATTATGAAAAGGTTCATGGCATTTCATAAACAATATCATTGACTTTCTAATGAGGGTGCCTCTTCTTATCTCAAAGGTATATGGATTATACCCCAGTATAAGAATGTACAGATTTGGTTTTCTTTCCCACTTATTTAAGTTTTTTAAATGAAATCATGAATAATATACAACAGGTAATTCAACCGATTATATGTACATAAGCATTCATGCTAGATGATTGTAACTCATATAAACAATTCATTCATACACTGTCTCATAATACTCAAAAGAACATTCATACTACATGCTCAAATCTCAGAGCTTCCATTCATAAATAATAAAATAAAGGGAAGAGCAGAAGGGCGCATGACCTGACTGTAATAATGGGTATGTCACCCTGGAATGCTAGTATAGCTGGAAATTCTTGTATTTACCCAATCTCCTCTATGGCTGTGATAGCCACTTATAGATGAGGTATGAGGATGCTTGAAAAGGCTTGAGTTACTAAGAAAAATAAATCACAGGTAGAGACTAATGGAGAGTCTAGAAAAGTATGGCCGATTGTTATAGATCGCAGGTATGAATGCTACCGTTGGTGTTGAGTGCTATCACAGGTATAAATGACTGGCTTCTTGCACCTCGCACATGCTTGGTGACAATATACTCTTTCCCGATGAGTTACCAGCAAGAGAAGTAACAAGGTGGTGGTTACTAGTTACGTTGCTTTCTGCATAAACACAATTAAAAGGTTGATGGAAAATAAAAGGCCGATGGAAAATAATATCAAAGGACCAATTGAGAATAATATCAAAGGACTGGTGGAGATAATATTAAAACATTGACATAAGATGGAAATACTAATTTGCTTCTAATGCTTTAGTATAATGACACCATCTGTATCTACATATATTTGTATAAGTATGTACACATATACATATGTATACATAGTATTCTAAATATATGTATTTTGTATATACATCATATTTTAAGTAAACATATACATTCATGTACTCACATTTGAAAATATGCATATATATGTATATATGTATGTACATGTGCAAGTACGTGAGTACCATGGTATCACTATACTAGAACATGTTCGGCATAACAAGGAAGCTGTGAGATCGATCCAAATCATAAAGGTAACAATTGTTCTTACTTCGTTCATTTTATTATCTTATTAAGTGTGTTGACCCAGTTAGCTATCGTGGTCACTCGGTATACCCTAGCTTGCCTAGTTATTTTCCTTGGTCAAGGTTTTTAGGACTCATACCTATTGGTTCAATGGCAGGTTGGTGCCCCCATACCTAATTCCCTCTCTGGTAATGCTTACCCCTTCGTCGCATTCTTGCAAAAGAAATTTATCATGGTAATAACATTTTTCCAAATCATTTAATCATAATCAAATAATCATTTAGATCAAACATCGTAACAACAACCAATATTTCTAATTATCATAGAGAAGGTTTTTAAAAAGCTAGAAACTCCAGAATATTCAAGTTTGACAAAGGTGAATTCACAAATAAATATGGATAATGAAAAAGCTTGATTACATCAAGTTTTCAAATGATAAACTTGCAATCCATCAAAGAGAATCAAGAGGCAATCAAAGTATGCAATACCATGGTTATCCAAGTGAATGCATGCAATGGCTCAGAATACAGGAACTCCTGACAATTCCAACATTTTCATTATTTGGTTTCAAAATACATGTTGCGTTGTAATTGGTTTGCATGCAAGCGAGTTATACGTGCCTTCAACAAGGTTATTGAATAAGTCTTCTTTCATGTTTGACTTAGTCAAGGTGGTTGAGTTTCTCCGACCTTTTTCTCCTCCTTTCTCTCACTCCTTGGCTTATATAAGGGAGTGCCTTCCATTGTAAATATCATTTTCTACATGCAAGAAAGCTCTGCAAAATTTGTGCAAGCATAACTGTGATTTGTAATACAATTTTGGAAGAAAGGTGAATAGGAGAAGCAATTTGTTTTGAAGATGTGACTAGAAACAATTGTGTTGATACAAATTAGAAGTTGTGACTATAATTTGTATTGCTATCTTTATTTCATGTTAATCTTGTTTATATTTGGTGCAAAGTTAGTAGGAGAAACAATTTATTTCAAAGCTGTGTCTGGAAGCAATTGTGGTGATACAATTTAGAAGTTGTGACTGTAGTTTTTATTGATGTCTTATATTCATGCATATTATTAGAATTAAGTTACTTTCATGTCTGTGAATTGGAATAACTTATAGGCTTAGAGTTTACAAACCATCTACATTTGGAAGTTTGTATGCCCCAATAGTAGTGATTTATTTTCATAGAATATAAGATATAGACATAGATCTAAGCCGGTACGCTTTCAATCAGCCTGTGAGTTTATCGGCATCACTATTTTCAATTTTAAGATAGAAGTGCAGTCAAGAGATTCATCTTGCTCATTACCCGCTCCGTGAGTAAGTGGATTCTTTCCTGAAACTAGAGGAAAGAATATTGGAAATACCCTCTAAAAGTATCTCTCAACTTCTTGCTTACCTTGAGTTGATCCAAGGAGCAGTGAGAAGGGGGAGCCTTCCCTTTAAGGTAGGAGAGACTTTGTCTCACACGTTGTGACTGGTACTCCTATTTTGCAATGAAATTTATACAAACTATCAGTTGCAAATATCCACCCAACAAGTAGAACACAAAAATGCAGTCATAGGTTGTTGCAGCAGTATGAGCTAGCAGATAAAGAAAGCATAATAAACTTCTAGAAACTCCTAAGGTTAGCCTCAGCATTCGAATGAATTGGAATAGACATAGAATTTGTCCTTGTGGAACCACATCAACCCATGTTGTGGGTATAAACCTCACTGCATATGGTTAAAATATGCAACAAGATAAATTTATGCATTTAGTAATTGATCTAAAAGACCTAAGTATGGAAATTGCTTCTATAACTACTCGGATGAATAGAGGAGAGTGTCGCCAGTTTAAGACTATAATGTGGAATGCTAGAAGCTTGTGCTTTTATAGCAGGTAGATTTAGCCACTATGAGAACATAAGAGAAAGGAACCAAACACAAGGGACTATACCCATCAAAGTAAGAAACCAAGATATGGTATCATGGCAAGAGAACCCAAATCAAATTACTCATTTTAAGGAAACATAACCAGCAATTTAGCTTGACTAAGTAATAAGGAGGATGATTGTGTTCGCCTAAGTGTTAAAGACTAACCGGTAGAGAGACCGAGAAATTTAGTCATCAAAGGTGTTGTCATTGTTGGCAACACAAGCGAAGGGATCATGACCAATATACAGGCACAACCAACAAGGCACATCAACATGCGACCCTAGCACTCAAAGGAAATCAGGAAAGACAACAAACCCAATGGAAGTGCTGGCAAAAATAATCCACTAAGACAAAGCATGCTAAGTGAAGTCCACACTAGCAGAAGAAAGTCAAGAGGTAGGAACAACAAACAAAATAGCAAGGTGACTCTGTATGATGAGCACAAAGCAAGATAACCGTGACTACCTACTCACATAGAGGGTAAGAGTGCAATCAACATCGCATTTAATGGTGATGGGAGAAAGGACTCGGGCACAGTCAGAAGAACTCAAATTTGAATTCTTTACAACTAAAGCTAGTCACCAGAAACACACCACACTCGTGACTCTTGTACGAACATGCCACAACCTAACAAGGGCAACGCACCACTGCAACGAGCGATTGAGTTAGTAATAGGGAGGGAACTCAAATTTTGAATTCTTAGATCGACGCTTCCAAGTGAAGCAAGAAGAAGAGTATAAAAGCGAACAAAGTTGAAGCGAAGAAGGTTAGATTGCCAAGTTGATAGCCTAAGAGCCAAGTGCAAGCTAAAGTGGAATCTCATAAAGGGAAGAAGAGTGATCAGGGAGAGATTATCTTCAAAGTAGTGATTGCTTTGGGAAGAGGAGAGCAAGCCTAAAAAAGCACAATGAGTATTGTGTGCTCAAGTTGGGAGAGTAAAGCACACTAGTGACCGGAGACTGAAGTTGCCGAGCTCGAGGAAGGTAGAGCACAGATCTAAGATTGATCAAGTAAGTGAAAGAAGGATCTAAATCAAGCTAAGTTCAATAACTAAACTAATAGGTCCTTTCTTTGTTGTTTACTTATCTATACAACAGCAAATCCTGTAGATGGAGGACCCTAACAAGTTATTCAAATCCCCTGAGAGGGTGACACGTTAACTTGTGTTTCAAAGTCCTTTAACCAGGCTACTCCTAATAGAGCAAGATCTTAACGGGTCTTATTCAAATCCCCTAACAGGGTGGCACCTCACAGTGTCGTAATCTTTTGGCAGTGTCATTGAAATCTTTTAACAAGGATAAGCCCTAAAGTAAAAAGTTATGCATAGTGAGTATGCATATTGAAGCTAAATTGATAGGTCATTTCTCTATTGTTTACTCATCTATACAACAACAAATCTTGTAGAGGGTGGAACCTAACAAGTTTTTTGTACAAATCCCCTAACAGGGTGACACATTAACTTGCGTTTCAAAGTTCTTTAACCAGGCTATTCCTAACAGCGCAAGATCTTAATAGGTCTTATTCAAATCCCCTAACAAGGTGGCACCTCATAGTGTCGTTGTAATCTTTTAACAAGGATAAGCTCTTGACCAAGCAAACTTCAGAAGAGTGCAAACTTGTGAGGATCAACTCACACACCGTGGTTTTTACCCTAGCTGGGTTTCCACAAGATAAATATTGTGTTGTGTGTTGCTATTTTCATGTGATATGTTTTTGCTTAACCTTGACCAGTTGAGTTATAGCCTACACTAACCTATGAAGTAATGAGTATAATCTGTAGTAAAAAGTCAATCATAGTAAGTATACTGAATCACCCCTGTATATACTGGCCCGTGGGTAGGACTAAGAGATTGATGTTGTTCCTTAGGACAAGTATGTCAATAGAGTAAGGTTAGATAGAAACGCCTTTGTGCATTGTGTACATTAACTAGAAGAGTAAATCTAGTGAACCATGAGTCCTATGTGCTTACAAACTAGCCTATTACATTTTATAGGGTGCAAGTTGGTCTGGGTGAAGAACTAGATGGCATGTTTAACATGTTACATTTATCCTTAGGCAAGGTACACTACAGTATGTGCAGTGTTAGTCAGGTCATAAGGCTCCGGATACATCCCTAGTCAAGTGTCATACTAAGTCAGCAATAGCTATAGATTGTGTCAAACTAAGGCTTGTAGGATCCTACACTAGTTCCAGAATGGCTTGTTTATAACCATGCTTACATCCCTTGTGAAGGACTGGGCCTTTGAGTAAGGGAGTGAGCAATGTTGAGTAACATGGATCTTTTCTGCAAATGTAATAATATGGCCATTGTAATTGATATGTTCCAAATGCAGATTTGGATCTCATATAAATATGAGAGGAGACATGTCTCTAAGGTTTAATTATCATTTAATTTATATAATTAGTAATAAATTTGTATATATATATATTAATTATTACATGAATATATATATATATTTACCAATAACAACAATGTATCTCAAATCGAATTTATCCGATTGAAGCTACAACTTTAACACTCCCCCATAGCTAGCGAGGGTTTGTAGAACACTTTGTGCTCTCAAGTATATGAAGAGATATCATCTCAGTATGATATTCCTGGAATGACATATATAAGGATATCAACATAAATCCATCAATACACACACACACACACACACACACACAAATTACATATGGAATTTGCTTCAATTCACTATGAGGCTAAATTTCTCAACACTACATCTTTAGCAAGGAGAGAATTACAGCAATTATAATACAAGATTTGAACAACACCTTTAGTGTGGTCTATGATAGATTTAAGTTATGGTGTCCGGCAAGATCCGGCCCAAAGAACCATGATAAGTTGGTTATCAAGGTGTCTGGCAAAATCCGGCCCGAAGAACCATGATAACACTTGCTCCAACACATTTTGGTGTTAGGAGAAAGGTCAACTTGATGGAGCCCAAATTATTTCCAAAAATTTATGGCCTCCATTTAAGAAATAATATTAAATTGCGGGAATAATTGGCTAAATGTTAGAGTTATGTAGTCAAGATTATTGAAGGATGCACAAAAGAGCTACAAGCCATAAATAACCGATAATTAAGGAGAGATCAAGTTCTTTTCTTTCAAGTACAACATACCTATCATTCATCATTGAATTATTAGGAGGATTACAGGCAGTCTAAAGATTACTATTGCTTTATAAAACAGAGAATAGATACATACGACAACCATTGAGGACTTGGCTAGCATTTTACATTGGAACTACTGCTTAGAACAAGTGAGTTCAAACTCATAACACAATAAGCGACAATGTTGATCATCAAACATTGTTGAAGAAGATACAAGCCTCTATACGAATGATAGAGCATTCAACACTAAATAGCATGGTCAATAAATAACAAATTGGTTTGATTATGAATGAGATAGCTGATGCTCTTTATTGAACCGAACATATGAAAGTAAGCATAACAGTGATGTTCAAAATATCCCAATCAAAGGTCAAAGTTTACAGCATACAGGAAGCACTAGAATATCACGAATTTGTGAGGGCTAACACATAAATCAAATTAGAAGTCATCAGAATAAGTATACACAATACACGTCAATTCACACCAAGCATATATGTAACAGAATGAAAGCATTAAACATAAGGACACTATTTTCACTGTCAAGGAATACTCTACTAGAAGTTGAATGTTCAGATTCATAGAAGAGGACTCCATGGTAACATCGTCGATGTATGTTGCTATGAAATCAACCTAATACAAATTGCGGCAAATATCCAAGTCAGAATCACATTGAAATGACATTAAAAAGTGCATAGAGATGAAACATTGACAGTTACAGAAAGTCTTCATTGGTAAAGACGGCAATAGAAATGTCTAAAGTATTAAAAGGCATAACGATGGACTTCTGAGAAAATATTCAGAGCCTGGTACAATATGCATGCTAAAGACAAGATGATAAGACAAGATGATGGACAGGCTTGCTGGAGAAGAGCCACTGAAGCATTGTTTTTCACCAATCGTTGTTCAATGATTTATATCTAACGCATATTTTGTATTTGTTGTAGGCCGAAGGATTCCTTGCGGAGCTGGAGTATGGAATATTTTGAGCATGCTATGATCGTTCCTTGAATGCAGATCTTGATTGACATCTATGCATTCCAAGACTGGAGAGATTCGAAGGCCACGTATATCCTTGCCCGTGATTTTATTGTTGTTCAGAGTATATGAGGATAGTCGTGAAGTGTTGGTTTTAATCCCTTACAATAATACCAAATCATAAATTAAAAGCTCACGCTATATAAACAAGTGTTTAGTTATTTGTTTTGAAGCAGTGTGTCATTTGGAAATAACCATGTGACCCATCGTTCTTTATAAATAGGAGATTGAAAGCAAATAAAGATATAATTCATATTTATTTTTAAAAAATTACATATTATGATGCACTTATGATGTATTATATTCTTCGATTGGTGAAAATATGAATTCTTGATCAAAGCCCGTGGATTGAATTATTGGGTGAATTTTGTACAATCCAGATAAATTTGCAATAGATTGATCATCTGTAAGGAGTGTCTTTATTATGATTTTATTTTCGACATAATTATTTATTTTAAATTTCGGAGTTTTAAATTATTATTAAGTTGTGTCCTTTATAAATATTTTTATTTATTTTCTATAAACATTTTAAAATTTGGATAAGTGGATTGAGTCATTATTGCATTTTAAACTTGATAAACATAAAAATTGTGAAATATTTTATTGTTTCCGTATTTATGTCTAGTTTGTCTCCAATCGCAAGAGTTAAAGTGCATCCTAGACTAGTTTAAAATTGCGTTCATTTAATTGATCCGTTGCATCTGAACTGTTGAAATTGTTTATAGTTTAAGTACATTGAACTTTATAAAGTTGTATCTTTCGACTTATAATATTGACTCTGATTGCCCATTTAATTAAGCACTGGTCTTTATGTTACTCTTGATTCATAATCCATATGCTGGCAACTGTTTCATTTCTTTCTATTGAGGAATTAATATATTCATTTGTTGCATTCATTCTTTATTTAAAACATTATCACATTTATTTATTAATTCATAATTTTCAAGTTTAAAGTTTCCTTTAATTCTTGTCATTATGAAGAATTTCATCGCATTCACATTCTAATCAATCTACTATAAGTGTCCTGGATATAAGTGTTTTGTCCAGGATCAGATATACCTGCCTTAGCCTTGCAAAGTCAGAAGCGTACAGGATTTGGATCGCATCAATCAATCCCGTCAAGTTGGCCTTAACCAGTTGGATATCCTAGCATCAAGCAGGCAAGGCTCGTAGGATTCCAATCTGCGGCTTTGGGAACCAACAGATTGGCGACTATATTGGGGAACTATCCATTAGATATTTTGGAAGTTTACCCACTTTGATTTACAAAAGATCTTGAAAACTTTTACTCGCCCCATCCAAGTCCACCAACAGATTGGCGACTCTACTGGAGAGAGTTGATCACAATAGATCATTGTGAAGTTACCCAGAGTTTCAAATTTTGCAAACCAAAATCAGCAAGTAGTTATATTAGTTTGTTTGGAAGCGTACTCTGCTGGAAGTGAGAACCCAAGAAGATCAATACATTCCTCGAAAAAGGTGGCGACTCTATTCAATAAGATTTTAGTTGGTAGCTCTGCTGAGGGAAAAGACTTAGAAGGAAATGACTAGATTACCTAACATGGAGAATACATACTATGACCAGGAAGTAGATTTATGTTACAAGAAGGAGGAAGCAAACATACACCCCTTGGATGCCTTTTTCAATCTAGAAAGATATGAAGGCAAGACATCGGCACATTTGTTCATAAGGATGGTGGATATTTTTCGAGAAATACCTTCAAACATAATGCCTACACGCAAGGAATTGATAAGAAAATTTTGTGAGTTGGGAATTTTGCCAAAAGATCCTGATTTGATGCTTCTCTTCCAAATATTGGATGAAAGTCTGAGTTATATATCTCCTTTGGATGCATATTTGAATTTAGAAAAGAAAGAAGATGAATTTGCAACACAATTCTTTATGAGGATGTTTAATGCTTATCAAGAAATACCTTCAGATTACAGACCTCCATCATCTGATCTTCTCTACAAGATGCAAGAATTAGGCCTCTTATATGATCATCAGTTTCTTAACTTTCTCAAGCTTATGGATAATGAACTAGTTGCAAAGGAAAATGAATGCGAGACTGAGGCAACATATGAGTCAATGAAGTTTCATATTCAAATGGAGATGAAAATTTTGAACATTCTGAAGGAGAATCAGCCCATGTGCCTACTGATGACAGTGAATTTGATAATGAGGAAGAGGATTCTCTTAGTGTAGAGGAGATTTCAGCCTTGTTAGATCTGGAATATCAAAAACATGTTGAAAGAAATGGTCCAATTTTTTTCTCAATCCACCAAGGTGAGCAAATTGATGGATCGATGCACACTCGAGAGGTATTGGATGAAAGAGATGATCATTCCAAGGAATCATATAGTGAGGATGAAGTAGAACATCATATGGTGTATGAACAAGAGGAAAGTTCAGAAGATAATGTTGATGAAGAAATTAGTCTTGTTGATGACACATTTGTTGATCCGGACGAAAGTTCTCATGATAGTATGGCTAAATCTCTATATTCTTGAACCCATTGTTCGAAGAAGAAGTAATAGAAGATAGGTCTGAATTTTCTGTATTCTTGAATTCTTTATTTGAAGAAGATTTTCCATGCAGCCAAATCCATCAGCACCATGATGAGGATAGCAAGCCTAACAGTTATTTGGAAGTTGAAGAAACTCATGACATACATTCACAAGGTGAGATATCTTCTATTTCATCCCATAAGCAGGAGTTGCAGCAAAGCTTTGAAGGAGATACAAAATCAGATATGCATAATAAGGAGAATGTGTTGAGTAATTCTAAAAAATTTCCAAGCATCCCACCTGATCAAGCTCTTGGTGAAAGGGAAAATGTACGTCTAGAAGATAAGCTATTCTCAAAGCCTTGTTGTGAAGAGAAACAATATTTGCAGTATGGGGCAGATTGTGTAGAGAAGAGCATCCAAGAAGATGTTTGTGCAATTGATCAAATACATGACTATGGGAATCTTCTATTCAGCAAAGACCACATTGCACCCCATAATCTCTCAAAGGCAAGTAAGATGGATACCAAAGATTTTATTGATGAAATAGAGCCAATGAATATTCTTCATGAGGATGGCGCACCTACTACTAGTTTGATGTTTGGTTAACAGACTGATATGATGAAAGGAAAGCATATCATGATCAGAAGAAAGGTGTTACATGATCAGAATTGGGTGTTTGATAGAGAAAAGAACCTATGTTCACTTTTTGGGGGGCCTGGGGCCACCCAATTTCACCTTGCATCATGTGAAGCATTGATGCTCGATCTGCTCTTCCAGAGATAGCTATGATCTCACTATGCTCACAGGGAGCATACGTCCCCCGGAAGAGCCACTGATGGAACTCTAAATTTTGGCAAATTTAAAGTCCCAAACACCATGTCAAGAGGCTAATTTTTAGATCTTACCCACTACTTATATTCACAAACAATATGCTTCAAAATACAAAAAAGTTATGGTTAGAGGAATATGGAAAAGGAAGTTGTTTGATTTAGGCATGCATTTCAGCACTATCCAAAGTGGCTTGTGCAATTCATCAAACAATTTATATGAAGAGAATATAAATACCAATACAGACAGCCCTGATCTCTGTTGCAGAATAACCAGATATCTTATATGTATATAGATTATTGCCTGAGAAGTATAACAGCAAGTGTGATATTGGGGGCATTCTGATTTGGAATGTGATGAAGATTTGTGGCATCAGCACCAGAAAAACTTGCCAAGTATGAGGAGAGGGACTACTTCACATTCCTTTTGCTTGTTCTTCCCAGCTTATTATTTATCACAGGTTGGGTGATTGTAAGGCAGATCTATTACCTGGATCACCATTGACTCAAATAATGCTTCCAGCACTTTGTCCCACTATTGGAAGCACCTCTAAATTCAGATTAGGTTAGCTATTTATCATCATATTCACTCCACATGCAACATCAACGGTGACAAGGACCAATTCAGCAGCAACTATATGCACGTAGTTTCAAATAAAAAAGTATGCATCTACGGAAGGAATATTGGAGTGGGCTCAAAATGGAAAAAATAGATGAAATGATAGACGCAAGGATTGGATGCTTACAATATGCAAGAGGGGCATTTTCTCATCCACGGCAATCACCAATTAACTTGTTTTTGACAATACAAAGGAGTCGCTGGAATCCCCGTGAATGCTGCTGGAGGTCCGTGTTTCATCTGAAAAGGGTTACAGATGGTCGTCAAATGTGAAATAGGTGTTTCTGTCAACATCCAAACAACTTGGATAACACAGTAAAGATGAAGGCTAATCGCAGAAGTTTCAAAGCCTCCAAGAAGTGCAAACATCGAGATACATTTTATATGCAGAAGCTTATCAGGTTGAGCTCAAAAGGTTTGAAGATAGGCGTATTGTGTGTTGGAACCATCAAGCACGGGATAAATGGAAGGAGCCGCCTCTCAAGCTCTGTCAAGAATAAATAAATTCCCCTATGTGCCAATACAAAGTGTCGCCTGAAATAATACTTCAATGAATTAATAATGGAACTATATATTTTTAAGCAACTCATACCCCCCGGTCAGAGATAAATTGATAAGTATGGCCGTTAAAAGCAAATTATAATGTCGACATTATAAATGTTATAAACATTTCTATTAAAAGGAAATAGCGATCAATAATTTGGTGAGATTGAAATTAAAAGGTATAATTTATTTTTAAAAGAGATGTGACTTTTCTTTTGAAGAGTTGCATCTTCTATTAAGTAGAATATATAGGGTATTTTGGAAATAAAAAATATAACATAGAAATATTTGAAAAACCATCATTCTCAAGAAGAAATATTTATATTATTTTGTATGGAGGGATAAGGGCTATATATGGCTTTTCTAATGTAAATTCCATTATTTTATTTTTATAATAAAATAAGAAGTCTCTTGTTTATTATTTATGGCATGGAGATTTAAACTGCAAAGGAATCGTCCTTTGTAATTATTTTTTGGAATTTGTATACAATTTAAATGTCAAATAAGTGGACAAGGTCATTTAGCATTTAAATTGGATCATCACAGATAGTATGAAATATTAAATTGTTTTCATATCTGTGTCCAATTTGTCTCCCTACCAAAGGAGTTAAAACTCAATCTGAACTAATTTAAAATTGCATAAATATTTGATCTGTCGCATCTTGATTATTTAATTGTTGGCAATAAAGCGTATAAGAACATTATAAGATTGTACATGAAAATTCATTGAAGTTGACTCTATTGCCTAGATGAGCACAGGCACTAGTCTTTTTATTATTAAAGTCAGAAAATCTATAACTTCCTTCCTACAAGCATCAAATTAATTATTATTCAATTATACAAAACATTCCACCATTATCTAGCATCCAATTTTCATTTTAATTGAGTTCAAGGACCTTGCCAGCCGAATAACTCCAGAAGTTTAAATTCGCTATAGAAAAGCCTTGAACCAAACAGTCAGCATTCAAGGTGAAGGTTAACCCACCTAGGTGTAGTGGAACCTGAAGTGGAGGGGAATCGAAAAGTATTCCTGTTCGTTGGCTAGAACTGATTGAGAAGTCCTATCAGAGAAGTGGCAAGCTCTTGGATTTCCAATCTGTGGTTTTGGGAACCAACACAACTATTGATAAGGTCGTCACCTTACAATGGTTACCTTTTGGTTGATAAGTTTGTTATCAAGACTTCCAGCACTCTGGGACAACTTAATGAAGTCTATCATGATAACAAGTCTACTATTTATAAGATCGTCACCTTATAATGGTTACCTTTTGTTTATATATGTCAATGAAAGATTGTCACCTTTCATTACATATCATATGTAAAATAGTAACCACCATGAACCTAGTCAGAGAGTGGTGCAAAGGCTTTCACCTTAATTTTCTCTCACAGAGAAGAATGCATTACAAGGAGTTTCACTTAGAACTTATCCTCATAGAGAAGATATCATTCACAAAGGATTGCACCTCAGAAATTCTCCTTCTGAATAATGATCTTGGGATGGCAAGTCCTCTAGTTACTCCATTAGAAGCTCTCTTCACCTAAGGAATTGTAGGGCCACATGAACACCCGCCCTAGTGCCTTTCGAACTCCCTCTAAATCTGATATCAATCTTCAGACTTTATGGTGATAAGTCAATACTTCCTCATGATGCACTCAAGTGTAGGCCCATCAAAATCATGCAGTCACACACATGTATTTCTAGACTCCCTCTGAGTATTAATCTTCTAAGCTCTTGCGTTGCCTTCGAGGAAGTGTCATACTCCCTCTTAATGTAGAAAGATATTTGCTTCAAGAGCCTCACTTTATCTAGCCTAATCACAACTTCTTTTAAGCTATTGTCATAAGTTGCCTAATGTGTCATTCTTCTTTTCCTACAAGATCAACTTCAGATACGAAGGAAAAGATCAAGGCAAATAACTCTTATAGTATGTGTAGAATTACAAATAAGAGAGAGACTACAATAAGCAAGTAAATATAATACTAAAGGATAACAAATACTTATCTGCACATTAATGTTCTTGATACAAGTTGCTCCAATGAAGGTCCATATGTATCAAATAAGATGATGTCTTTATATAAACCAAAGTAACAAGAATCGAAATCAGATCGAAATCGGCAAGGCCAATTCGAATCGTGAATTGGCCATGAATAAGAATCGAATCAGCCGCGAATCGGCAAATTTAAAAAACCCTTGAAATTTAGTGAGTAACTTATTTCATAAACTCTTTATGGCTGATTCGATTCACCAATTCACAAAAAATCGTTTGGCTTGAATCGAATCGCCGAATTGCGTGACTCGCCGCAATTCTCTGAACTATGGTATAAACATTTGTCAACCATTAGGAATGAAACATCGGTTATTATTTCCCCCTCCCCCCCACAATGTAAAATTACCACTCATTCTATCAACATTGTTGAGTGATAGTATCTATTTAGTGATACTTAGTTCTCATGAGCGATCATCTTGTTCTATGCAATTCGTATCTTGAGGAATGTAATGAAGTTCTGCTTCCATGAATGATCCTTGTTATGTTGAATGTGGAGTTTATCTTCATATCAATATAATACTCAAATAGCTATTCAAAATTGATGTGCAGATTGGTTATACACCAATTGGATACTCTATTAATTTTAAATAATTTCTAAATGCCCATAATACTTTCCTTCCCTCTCCGTGATGTCTTTTAATTCATATACTGAGTTCCCTTAAGAACGATAGCTTTCCTTAAGACAGTGCAAATCTTAATAAACAAAACCCAATGTTTGATATGAGATGTAAGGAAGACTGCTATGAATCATGCTTTGATTGTATTGTATAGTAGATTCAATTAAAATTATCAAGAGAGTATGACTCCCAAAATTATGTAATTGTTTGGTATTAAATTGGATGGTCAACTGAGCTACATCGTTTTTTCCAAACTTGTCTAGTATCTTTGTGTTTACGGTGTTATCCTTATCTAGTTTTATGAGGTTATAGAATCATTATCTAATGCTCATCAATCTCTCTACACTTTTATTTTAAATTGGTACCTATCGGTATATTTATTTCCTCTACTATAGATGAGATGAACTTCTGATTACATTCATTGACAATTCTCCAATACAGCAAATCTGAGATTTATGTCTGAAAGAATAGATAACACTTCTATTTTCTTGGTTGAGAATAATAGTAGTGATTGATGCCTTTGTTGAATTTATTCGTGTTGTTTATTCCCAATTTGTCTTATGTTGATTGTCCCATCACTCCAATACTACATCTGTAAGTTCGACCCTAAATTTGGAATATGTATACTGCCTAGCTGATTGTCTTTCTCTTTCATTGATAACATTTGAGATATACTACTCTTGTCATAGGCCAATACTTACATCCTTGATGAATGAACAATATCATTAGTATTCAACCATCTATCAGAAATTAATTTGCGTGTATAATTTGTGATGTGGATTGTATTCATTGGTTAGTTCAATTATTCATTATATGCATCCTTTGAAAGAATTCCAATTCCACTCATATTCCTCCTTTCTTTTGGTTCCATCACCAACTTATATATTGAAACTTGTGTGTCTTTTACTGTCTCCACTCCAAATGTGTTGCATCAATTGTTGCCAATCATTGAATTGTAATCTTTTGCTGACTAGGATTCTTAGGCTTTTTTGGAAAAATTTCAGTGATTGTAGAATACTTCAAATACTATCTCAAAAAGGAATTGTGCTTCAATGTAAGAAGATTTTTCTCAACATTTCCCAGTACAAATCCCTTTTACGCTAATTTGAGAATGCTCGATAAAGGAGATGAAATGGAGGTTGTCTTCCGTTTGACTAATTGATGTCACCTCTGGTCATTTATTTCCCCTACAAAAACTGAGTAGATACTTTATTTTTATTTTTCTTATTTTGTTCTTTCCATTTCTCTTTTTTCATGAACCACCTCTAATGTGCATTGTTTCCTCTATTCATATAGTTCTCGATCTTGTTTTATAGAGCATATTATTGCTTTTTAATATTGATCCCTATTTGTTTGTTCACCCATCATTGTTGATGGTAATAAATATTATCACACTGGATTAGATATATGCATGCTCATCTTAGTCTGATGTCTCTTTCCGAATAAGCTGCTAATATTGTAATGCCTACCCCTATTTGACTTTTTTGTTGTAGTGTCGGATTCTTTTAGGTCAATTTTTTGATTGTGTTTTATGATTATCGGTACTTGGTTATCGGATTAGATTAAATGCATTTCATACTCAGTTGATATATGTATATTCAGTTAGTTATTTCAGTTATTTCATGATTGTTTCGATGATGATAGATCTATGTTTATTCAGTGAGTCAGTTATTTAATGATGTTAGCTAGATGAATCATTTTTATGTGGTTTCTATGGATACTTAACCCATACTTGCATGTGTATAGTGTGCGTGTATGTTTTCTTTATGTTTGACGTTTCTGATGTGGTTGAGGAAGGGAGTCGTAGTCACCTGCTAGTTGGGATCTACACGATGAACCACTTCCTGCCATTGTTTGTTTAGTTTAGAGTATTGTGTTTGTACATGCACGGATTTTATGTAGATTGCAGGTACTGAGTATCGACTTCCCTAAATTGCCAGGATGAGCGTATCCTATCGCAGTATTTCAATGGTACAAGTGGGAAGATAACTCTCAAGTCCAAATTCTAACCTAAGCCAATTGTCCTAGAAAGTAGAACACGTATCTGAGTTAGTTTCACCTTTCCGAATTTGTCAAATAACATGAATTCATGACTTTGACCCTGGAGTTTGACTTTGTTCTTTGACTTTCAATTGAGTTGTCGTATTTGGTTTGTGGGTCTGTTGTGATTTTCTGTTTTAATTAAATCAAATTAAAAGATAATTTAATGATTTAATTTAATAAAAAAATTATAAAGAAATTTAATATTTAATTATATTTAATTAATTGAGAAATTAATTAAATTTAAAAGATTATATTAAAGTTCTATTTTTGACGTATTTATATTTATTTGATTTAATGATAATTATTTAGGAGTTTTATTTTAATAATAAACTCTAAATAATGTTATTAATTAAGTTAATAAATATATTATTAAGAAAAGTCTTGTGAATTAATTAAATAAAAGAATGAAACTTAAAGATAAAGTAATGGTTCTGATTTAGGCGTAATTATATTTATTTAATTTAATAATTATTATTTAGGAGTTTTATTTTAAATAATAAATTCTAAATAATATTATTAGTTGAATTAATAAATATATTATTAAAACGTCTCGTTTATCTAATTTAGGCCTAGTTATATTTATTTAATTTAATAATTATTATTTAGGAGTTGTATTTTAATAATAAACTCTAAATAATAATATTAATTAAATTAATAAATATTATATTAAAAGTGTCTCGTGGGTATAATAAGTGAAAGTAAGTATAAATTTAATAAAGTTTATTTTAATTAAATTGCATAAAGCGTATGCATGAAATTAGAATATAATAAATTAATTAAAGAGAGTAAGCTAATTATTTAAATTAATATATTTTGTAATTAAATATCTTAAAAAGTTGTGCATGAAAAGGTAAAAGGTAATAAAGTAATAAACAATAATTAATCAGCAAGTTCCCCCTCATGATTGCATAATCAGAGCCCCAAATTAGGGGAGAACTCTTTATCAGAGATCTAGAGCTCATTTTGCAATTACACAGGTTTTGGAGGAGCAATTTTAGAGAGGAAGGTTTTCAGAAGAAAAAAAAAGGAATTGTTGCATGTTCTATGCATTCGTCGTTGTAGCATCAGATCTAGGTAGGATCTCGTGGTTAAATTGTACAGTGGATTTCCATAGGATCTCGTGGTTTAATTGTACAGTGGATTTCCATTCTTCGAATTTCTGTTTTCTTCGTGTCTGGACAAATCTGTTTTTAGATTTTTTTAATGTGGTAGAAAACCCTTGCATTGAAATCTTCTCTACCTTGTTTTTAATACGTCCTTGAGCAAAGTAATTTGATTGAAACACTTGTATATTTTAATTGATCTTCGTTCTGAGATTATCTATATATGAGTACAGTGAATTTTGAAACCCTCGTTTGATTAATTTGATAATTCGTAGTTTGAATCAATTAAGAAATTTGTGTTTTCGGGATAGGATTTGGAAAGTTTTCATTTTTAGTAAGTTTCCATTTTTGAAAAGTTCCCATTTTAGTAAGTTTCCATCTTTGGAAAGTTTTTATTTTTAGTAAGTTTCCATTTTTAGTAGGTTTCCATTTTTGGAAAGTTTTAATTTTTAGCAAGTTTCAATTTTTGGAAAGTTTCTGTTTTTAGTAGGTTTCCATTTTTGAAAAGTTTGTATTTTTAGCAAATTACTATTTTTGGAAGTTTCTATTTTTAGCAGGTTTCCTTTTCGGCAAAGTTTTTTTTCCAAAGTTTAATAAATTTAAAATTATTATGGTAATAATTGATAATTATTATTATTATTAATTTTAATAAGTATTGTTAAAATTTGTAATTTTATTATTTGAAAATTTGATGTATTACTTTATTATTTAAATATAATTCTGAAGTAAATAAAAATTGGGAGAATTAATGTTTTCTTTTATAAACTTGGATGTGTTTATATGGTTCAAATATATGAATATGATTTGTAATACTAGGAAAATTTTATTATTCAAAAACCTTAGTAATTATAATACTTCGAGAAAATGAAAACTGAAATCCTGATTGAGATTGAAAACATTATCAACTGTAATATTTATAAATGAAAACTTGAAAACCTATAAGTGAAAATGGCACTGTTGTGTTTTCTAAACCAAATATTTTGTGAAAGTTACTTTTGTATGTACTTTTTATGACGTGTAATTTTACTGTTGGGTGTCGAGTTGACTTAGTTCTTTCACCAGTGTGGATGTTTACCAGAGGCTTGGGAGGTTGTTCTGTGATTTCATAATGATGTTTTGATCTCGATCTTTTATACTCAACCATGGTAATGTGTCTGGTATGCTCTATGAGGTGTTTGATGTATTGATTGTTATTGTTTTCCAGTGTTCTTGTGTGAAACTATTGTTTTCCAGTGTTCTTGTGTGAAACTGAAGTGAATGGTGTGACCTATCTGATATAACCTTTGAGTCTTCGATCAATTGTATTTGGATTGCCTTTCAATCACTTGTATAGGACTGAGGTGTTTGTATGATTTGTTCTTGGTGATGTCATGTTATGACGTGGATTGGTTTATGTATACTTGATTTTGGGATCAGTCCTGTTAGGATGATCGTATTGGTGGAATCCGTGATTATGATCAGTAATTTTTAGTACTTATCAGTTGCTTGTTTAAGAACTGATGTATGGTATGTGGTCTTTTGTGATCTTTTGATTTTATTGAGCTTAGGGTAGGTTATCTGTATGTCATGTTGGGAAGTGGCTTGCAATGGAGGTCAGAGCCTTAAAGAGGTTGCCTGGATAACCCATTGTAAATTATGTTAATAAGTGATAACATTTCATTAAATGGGTTTTAAATGAATTAACAAGATATTGGTACTATAGAAAGTCACTAGGGGGGCGGAGGATTAAAAGACTAACCGGGTAACCTTAAAGCTGACTCATTAGTATGCCTTGATTGTACGAAAGGATACTAATGTTGCATAGAGACACTAGAGGAACAGAGTCCAAAGAGGCTACCAAGGTAACCTTAGAGTTGGCTCATGCGATGACACTTGTTGACTTGCATGGTAGATTTCCTACGTGTCTATGTTGCCTCTAGGTTTAGTTGTTAATTGTGTCTCGGTACCCTTTGAGATAGTTTGCTTTCAGGTGATTTCTTGAACTTAGATGTTGGTTTTGACTTGTGAGTTTGTTATCCTGTTTGGGACTTGAGTTTATCTCCTCAATGTGATTGGAGTGGGCCATTTAGGTTCCACGAGGTCGAGTGGTAGTGTTTTTTCTTATACCATTGAGATCCGACCGTCAGATGTCGTTGCTGGATGTGTTTGTGCAAATGTTCCTTTTTATCTGGTCTTGTATTTCTATGATGGATGGTTATACTCTAGTGTATTGCATTTGATTTCATAGATCTTACAAGATGATGTAATCTATTTCATGATGTATATTATTTCAGTCTCTCATACCCTGTGACTTGTACAGTGGATGATTGTGCATTCTGTCTATTGCCAAGTGGCATCCTGTAATTGTATATTATTTAAATGGAATTTGTACTTCTACTTATTCTTCAATATGGATGTATTATATATTGGTTTTAGTATTAATTAGACTTAAATGTGATTCAACATCACGGGACCCTAAGAGATGTAATTTGTTTTATGTTATGTGCTTATGTGAATGTAATTGATGCTTCGACTATATTATATCTGTTGTTGTTAAGTTTTTTTTTTTTTTAATGTTTGACAAACTTAGTGAAACTTTAGGTTAATTTCTTTTGGATCACCTGGCAGGGCGTTACAAATACAGTCTCAATGTTGATGGCTTGTTCCTGGGTGTTGTTGAGTATGGTATTCTACATTTACATTAATGAATTTATATGATAAAGGCTTTTACATGATTCGTTATCTATCCATTCTTTGATTGATATATATTTTTGTTTGAACAAACACCCAACTATGATCGTCCTTGCATTCTAGTTTGTCTCTGTTCTATTTGATGTCCTCTCCTCCACTACAGGATTATCATGCTTTCATTTGCATCAATTCATTATTCCTCCTTTGGCCTCCTCTATTAGTGATATCTTCGTGTTTGGTTATCTCTATTGACTCCCTATTTATTTTTATTTATTTTTAATAACTTCAGGCAATTCGTTTAGATTATTGCTGTCCACCTTGCCTTATGCTGATGTCAACTTACAATTGTCTCATAATAATAATTGATTGTTCTCTTTTTGTTTTATTCTCCCTGTAGACTGGACTACAAATTTTTTCATTGATGCTTGTACATAGCTTTTGTAAGAAACCTTGCTGTGATACCATGGATCTTTTCAGCAAATGTAATAATATGGCCATTGTAATTGATATGTTCCAAATGCAGATTTGGATCTCATATAAATATGAGAGGAGACATGTCTCATGAAATATGAGAGGAGACGACATGTCTCTAAGGTTTAATCGTCATTTAATTTATATAATTAATAATAAAATTTTGTGCGTGCGTGCGTGCGTGCGTGTGTGTGTATTATATATATATTATTTACTATAATATTTTTTACTATTATTATATATACAAATAGATAGATAGATAGATAATGATGATTTACCAATAACAACAATGTATCTCAGATCAAATTTATCCGACTGAAGCTGCAACTTTAACAAGCAAGGGGGAACCAGTAATAGATCCGTGGTTGGGTGGTAAAATGCCCCAGTGTTACTTTCTCTCCCATGTTACACTGTGGAACATAAAGAAAGACTGAATGGATTTACGTGTTGCTATATATGCACAATAAGAACTCTTTTCCTTCCTTCATATTTATTTCAAGTTGATCAAGATAATGTCATGTTTAGATATTTCTTGATTAACTTTAGGATTTTAATGCAAATTGTTTCGATGTGTTTTTATTAAACAAAAAAAATATCAGCACTAGTATGTTAGTTCAATTTGTTCTTACAATTTCATTATTAGTTAAATGTTTATATGGGTTGGTTGTTATTCACTTGCTTAGAAGTAATAGCATGTTACACAACCTAAACCCTGTTTTGGTCAGATGGGCAGACTCAATTCAGCTGGTATCCATATGGTTACTATTACTTATGAAGTTCCAATAGATTTTACATATCAAACCAAATGTCTCAGAAAAAAGCACTAATGTCCAATAATAACCAGAAAGAAAAAACTTTGAGCCTTTTTATTGAAAAAAAGAACAAATGAACCTGTATTCGCTGATTTTGTCTTCCACTCCTCAAACTGCAATAAAGAAATACAATTAAAGATATAAGTGTTTGAGGAATTGCAATTTCAAATCTCAATTTAAGGAAACCTAACACAAGTGATTGCATGATAAGAGCATTTGCATGAATGACCTTTAGGCTACACCCAATCTGAGCTATAATATGAAATTAAACCAAATTAAAAACATAATTGCCTTTCAATATGATAGTAAAGAAAGCAGGAACCTACACCTTTAAAATGTCAGCTGGACTCTTTATTGTGGCCTGGTCCCTTGGTGATGAAGAAGAACCTTTGCTCATTGGCAGTTCCATGCCAGCCAAAGATACTTGTTTACCCATGCTCATTCCCAGGGAAATTTGACTTTGTGACTCAACCTATTGCATCAAACATGTAAATACGATCGCAATACATAAAAGATAATATAAGCTTGGTCCTTGCTGCATGTGTAAAGATTTGCATAAATACCTCATCATCCTCACTATCCTCAAGCTCATGATCATTCATTCTGCCAAATTCTAATGATGCTTCCTCACTTTCATCACTGCTCTCTCCATTCTCTTCCGCCTCAGCCTGTTCTAGTTCAGAAAGCCTTGACATGATACGATCAAATTCTTTATCTTCTGTAGAGAGATCGTCATTGACATATGTGGCAGTAGCAGGAGTGCTTTCTTCAAGTTGAGCTATACAGTATAAGAAGATATAACAGAACCATCAGTGAAAAACTGACAATCCCTTATTGTCAGGGAGTTTTATATAACCTTCTACATTCTGAAAAACATAATCAATAAACCTTGAGTAGTCCAAAAACATACAAGGTACTACTTTCTTTCCTGTGATTTTATCATCGCCCACTGAAAGTGTTTCACCTATAAAATAACATATTCACCATGAGCCCAATGTTATATGAAAAAAACAAAAGAGAATATGCTTGACTAAAAACATGCCTCCATGCTTAGGCACGAAATGCCCAACAAAAAACTCTAAAGCACTAAAACATCTCAGCACAGAGAACTCAAAGGCAGCATTATGAAGATGCCACAAGAATTCATGTTGATATAACTATTGTTAAATTAATTAATTATAGTTGCAAAATTAATACCTTATTCAGGAATGTTGAATTTCATCTCTTCTTGAGATGCTTATCCTTGAAACATGGGATGAATGTATTAGGAGTCTTAGGGTGACCCGACGCATCGGAGAGGTGGCTTATGAGTTGGAGCTACCCGAGGACAGCAAGGTACATAATGTGTTTCATGTGTCTCACCTTAAAAGGGGAATTGGTCAAAATATGCTGCCTTCAACTGAGCTTCCACCACTAGATGAGGAGGGGAAATTAATGTTGATACCCAAGTTCATTTTGGATACACGAGAGAGAGTATTGCGTAAGAGGACTATCAAAGAGTATTTGATTTAGTGGAAGAATCTACCTCTCGAAGATGCAACTTGGGAGAACGAGGAAACATTGAGGCAACTGAGATCGTGGCCACTTGAGGACACGCAAATTCAAGCACCAGGAGTCTAAGGTGGATGGCACATTCCACCGTAGCTTGGTCGAGCCATGTGTTGGACTCCTAACGGATGAAATATGGTGATTACCGACAAGAGATGCTTGGCATTACACAATAGTGTCAATTACATTGGAGGTGGGAAGCTAAATGGAGAAGCATCATAGAGTAAAGGATATATGGTGATTGTGGAAAACTGTGGAGTTAGAAGCAACAGGCCCAAGTTCAGTCTGGTTATGTGTAGTAGGGACTATGGAACGATACCCCCACGAGTTCAACAACCTTGACATCATTGAGAGATGAATGGTCTTGGGGTTTTCCATTGCAAGCAGCTTGAGTGATTGTGGTTTGGTATTCGTGGCTCGAACAAGGAACACTACAATGTGTGGACGCGACTGTAACAGAAGGTATTGCGAGCGCGTCTCTATCACAGCAGGGCGAGGAGGGTGATAGACGCCTCTGCTCACAAAGGATTTACATTGACTGCAGTTGGGGAGCTGACCCGCATTGAAGTGGTCACGGACAGACGTGCTTCAACCCATTCGAGTGATTAACCAATGGAGACTGTGCGGGTTGGGTTACACAGCACAAAATTGTGTTGGGAAGGAAACGAAGCGCTCATACATACAATTCTATAACAGGTCGTTCCATTGTCTATACTCCCTTGCCATCTCTAAAACATTCCAATTTCCATGTCGGAATAGGGAGTTCCTATGAATATTATAATATAATTTGTTTGGATATAATTGCATTGGATAAATTGGCAAAGTATATATTTATTCCTCCTATTGTTTTCTGATTGTTATGTGAAGCAAGAGTCCTTGAAATTAATAAAAAAAAGAGACATCAGACAGCCACCATAATTAAGAGGTCTAGCCTAAAACTGGATATCAGCCAGGCCACTACAATGTGGCTCAAGCTAAAAAGTAGTTGCTTCACCAAACTATGCAAAGGATCTAGATGAGGAGAGTCTTTGACTCTCTACTACAAAGGATTTTGTTGAATAGCAAGAAAGAAAAATCAAAACCACTACAAACAAGAAATTTGTTCAAGACAAGATTTAAGGCAAGGTAAAATGTTGTGAGGTCATATTGGACAACAACAAAACCGATAATATTGTGTCAGAATAAATGGTGAAGATGAGGCTAAAGAATGTGAAACATCCCAATCTAAACAAAGTATTCTGGTTGTAGAAAGAATATCAATTGCTGGTAAGTGAACAAAGTCTTGTCAAATTTCAAATTTCAAATTATAAATAATGAAGGTACGCTCTGATACCACTTGATGAAGAAGTACTGCTCTGATACCACTAATGTAGATACGCTCTAATACCACTGACAAAGGGCCACACCACCCTTACCAACTCACAACCAAGAATGCAACAATATGAAGACAACGAGATAAAATGCTTCCCAAGTAACCTCCTTGTTTCTAAACCGCAGCCACTAGCTCTTCTCCAACTTTATCCAAGATCCAAGTGTAAACTGCCTCACATTCGGCGCTCTGTCTACACACTCACAAGTCCACCACAATCCTGCTATAAACTACCTCACATTTGGCACTCTATTCACAGACTCAGGAAAACTCACTCTTCACTTCCTCCTTTTCTTTCACACCTTGAAGCCTTCCAAGCTTTCCAAGCTTCACCTTCCACAACTTCTCCTTCTCGAGCTTCTCCTTCTCAAGCTTCTCCTTCTCCAGCTTCCACTTCTCAAGCTTCTCCTTGAGCTTCTACTCCTCAAGCTTCCCCTTGGGCTTGATTTAGAAATGCTCATATGCCTTGCTTAAATAGGCACTTACCACCCCATGCATGACTTATCCACAACCTTCTAGAATTCCTCCACAATCTTCTACAACTTCCACAACCTTCTACAACTTCTACAGCTTTCTACAATATTCATAACTTTCTAGAATTCTACCCACACACCTTGATAAATGGAATGACGACCATTTATTTTTTTATTTTTTTCTATTATGCCACCTATGCACCTTGAAAATAGAAATCTCCTTTTCCTTTCTTTTCTCCTTTTTATTTTTTTTTATTATTTCTCCCCTAGTTCTTCTTCTTTTTTTTCTTTTCTTTTTTTTTTTCCAATAATTTTCCCATGCAAGATGCTCCTGCATCAGACTCCCCCGGTAGATAGAAAAGTGTGTCACACACTTTGACACCAAAAGAAAGGTCTACAACCATCTTCATCTTCACCAAAGGTTTCCACCTCAATGGGGACAAGAAAACCACCATGCAAATCTTCCACATCTGCATTACTCTATCAAACACCAGAATCTCAACCACCCAATCAGCATGCTCACCCTCAGAAACAAACTGAACATAATGCTTCATTAGCAAACTCCCATTCACATCAACAACTAGTGAATCCATACTAGCAATAACAAGCTCCGCATCAACATCAACATGTAGATCTCCATCAACACATTCCACACTCACAACATCAGGAACCTCATTGCTCACAACAAGATGCTCTGCAACATACAAGTCACCACCAACAACAACTGGATCATCCACGACCAAGTGCTCCACAATCTCCATGTCAAACTCAACCAACTGATCATGAGAACCAATCTCCATCCCAACATCAACAAGTTCAGGAATATCCTCAACAACAACCTCTAGTTTCTCTATAGGTTCTGCATCAGGCTCCACAAACTGATCAACAAAACCATCCTCTCCCACCTTGACCTTCTTAGCTTGATTAGCCAATCTAGCATCCAATCGAGAAATCATCTTAGAAAAATTCCTCTCCACTATATCATGGATTTTCGCAATCATCCTAGGGTCCAATCCTCTTGGAGCCATCTCCCAAGATCTTCGTAAACCCTCTGCAACAAATCCTTCCCACGCTCCTTGTGACAACCAAATTGTTTGCAAGTCAGATCGCAACCTGCCACCTCGCACGAACAATCAGGGACCATATCACAAGTCTAGGACAACGGATTTGCAATCCACCAGCTCGCCACAATCATGCCTCAACAAGTCCAGTCTTCCATCTCTGCATCCATCAATCAATCTGCATGTCCTCCCAAGGTCCTGGTGCAAACTGCCTCAGCTTCGGCGATCTGTTTACACGCTCAAGAACTCCCACTCTAATAAACTTCACCCAACCAAGGTCCTGGTACAAACTGCCTCACTCCTCGGCAATCTGCTTGTACACTCAAGAACTCCTACTCTGATAAACTTCACCCAACCAAGGTCCTGGTACAAACTGCCTCACACTTCGGCGATCTGCTTGTACACTCAGGATCTCCTGCTCTGATACCACTAATGAAGGTACACTCTGATACCACTTGATGAAGAAGTACTGCTCTGATACCACTAATGTAGATACGCTCTGATACCACTGACAAAGGGCCACACCACCCTTACCAACTCACAACCAAGAATGCAACAATATGAAGACAACGAGATAAAATGCTTCCCAAGTAACCTCCTTGTTTCTAAACCGCAGCCACTAGCTCTTCTTCAACTTTATCCAAGATCCAAGTGTAAACTGCCTCACATTCGGCACTCTCTCTACACACTCACAAGTCCACCACAATCCTGCTGTAAACTACCTCACATTCAGCGCTCTGTTCACAGACTTAGGAAAACTCACTCTTCACTTCCTCCTTCTCTTTCACACCTTGAAGCCTTCCAAGCTTTCCAAGCTTCACCTTCCACAACTTCTCCTTCTCGAGCTTCTCCTTCTCAAGCTTCTCCTTGAGCTTCTACTCCTCAAGCTTCCCCTTGAGCTTGATTTAGAAATGCTCATATGCGTTGCTTAAATAGGCACTTACCACCCCATGCATGACTTATCCACAACCTTCTAGAATTCCTCCACAACCTTCTACAACTTTCACAACTTCCACAACCTTCTACAACTTCCACAACTTTCTACAATATTCATAACTTTCTAGAATTCTACCCACACACCTTGATAAATGGAATGACAACCATTTATTTTTTTATTTTTTTCTATTATGCCACCTATGCACCTCGAAAATAGAAATCTCTTTTTCCTTTCTTTTCTCCCTTTTATTTTTTTTTATTATTTCTCCTCTAATTTTCGTCACTTTCTCTCTCCTCTAGATTTTTTTCTTTTTTTCTTTTTTTTTTAATTTTCCCATGCAAGATGCTCCTGCATCAATAAAAGATGAAATTTCATGCGATAAATGCCCAAGGAAGCCTACCCTATCCTTTTGGGAAGACCTTGGCAATCTAACAGACATGTTCCAATACTAGTTTCCCTTCTTCGTTGAGAGGTGGCAGGTTGGCAAATACAATAATGTTTTGTTCCATTGCTTTCTTCAAGTAGGAATCATGGAAGACATTGTGGATGCAACTTCCCTTTGGCAGCTCAAGTTCATAGGCAACCTAGCCTAAGCAGCAACTTACATGGTATGGACCGTAGAAACACAACCTTATCTTTTCTTTTCTTCCTACATTCAAGGGTGACTATATGTGTAGTTGGAGTCGGAGATATACTAGATCACCAACCTGAAAACTTCTTTCAATTCGATGTCTCTCGGCATATATCGTTCGCTGATTTTGTCCACTTTGCAATTTTTCCTTCAAGAACCTCAATGTCCTTCCTATAGCCAGTCTTTTGCCTAGGCACAGCTATCACTAAAAAAAATGTCCACAAATGACGGGGGTGCATATCCATAGAGTGCTTTGAAAGGCACCATACCAATGGACATGTGATAAGTGGTGTTGTAGCAGTATTCCCCCAAATGCAACCATTTGACCCACATCCAATATTGTGCTGACAAATAGTTCTGAAGGTACCTCTCCATCCATTTATTAACAATTTCTTGCCTGTCAATTTAGGGGTAATAGTTGATGCTTGGCGACAACTTGGTCCCTACCAATCTAAATAGTTATGTCAAAAAGGTGTTGAAAAATCGACTATCCCTAGCACTGACTATGTTTAGGGGCAACCTATGCAGGCAGAAAATATCCCTGAAGAATAAGTTTGCTACTTCTGTGGCCTAGTACTTAGTGGGAATGGCGAAGAAGTGTGTGTATTTTGTCAACTTGTCAACTACCACAAAAATACAATCCCTTCCATTTACTTTTGGAAGTCCAATGATGAAGTCCAAGGAAATGCTATCGCACTTTTGTTCAGATATCAACAAGGGTTCTAACAAGCCCGTCAGTAATGTATGTTCCGATAAGATTTGTTGGCACATTGCACATTCCTGCACATACTACCACACATCATTCTTAAGTCCTTTCCACGAGAACCTCTCCCTTATCTGTTTGTAGATTTTGAGAAATCCTAGGTGTCCGACAAATGGTGAGGTGTGCATTTCCTTCAAGATTTTTTGTTTCGGTGTGGATTTAGGTACCAAGTATATCATGTCCTTGTAGTAGATGATGTCATCAACTACCTTGTATTGATCATCTTAAATGTCGCCCTTCATTAGCTTACACGCAAAAGGGTTTTTGGAGTATTCCACCAACAAGTATGCCTCCCAATTAGTTGAAATCTAGGAGGATGAACAAATGGTCGACTTTTTTGACAGAGCATTTGCCATGACATTATTCTTTCCTTTCACATATCCAATATCAAAGTTGAAGGCTTGTATCTTACTTACCCATTTATGTTGTCTCTCATTCATATCCTTTTGTTCCAAGAAGTATCTCAGACAATTGCGATCAGTATGGACAACAAACTTTGTACCAACTAGATAATGTCAAAACTTGGTCAAGGTCTGCACAATGGCCTACATTTCTTTATCATACATGGAGTATAATCATTCACCTTACGTGAGCTTCCAATTCTCCAAAGCTATTGGGTGTCGATCTTGCATCAATATGACACCAATGCCCTCCCCGGAATCGTCACACTCCAAGATGAAGGGTTGAGTAAAGTCTCGTTGTGCAAGAACCAGACAAGTACTCATTGCATCCTTCAATTTATCAAAGGTGTATTGTGCCCTTTCACTCCACTAAAAAGAACCTTTCTTCGTTAGATATGTTAAAGGTGTGTTAAGCTAAGAGAAACCCTTTACAAATCTCATGTAGTAATTGCATAGTCCAAAGAATCCTCGCAACTCTGAGAGTGTTTTTCGCTGAGGCCAACCAAGAATAGCCTGGATCTTTTCTTGTTGAACTTGTACTCTGTATCTACTGACAACATGTCCTAGGTATAATATTTCGTCATCCTAAATTCACACTTGGATCTCTTGGTGAACAAAGACTAGGTCTTCGTGATCTTGAGGACTTCATCCAAATGCCTCAAACGCCCCTCCCATGTTTTACCATAACTAAGAATGTCATCAAAAAATACCAACAAGAACTTACACAATTATTTATTGAAGATGCAATTCATGTAGGACTGAAATGTAGCAGGTGCATTCATTAACCCAAACAGCATGACCAAAAACTCATAATGTTTGTAGTGAAACCGAAAAGTTGTTTCTCCACATCTTGCACCCACATGCAGATCTGATGATATCTAAAACAGAGATCTATTTTAGAAAAAAAATCAGGCCATGCAACTCATTAAGCAGTTCATCGATCCTGAGAATAGGGTATCTATTTTTTATTGTCTTCTCATTCAACGCATGGAAATCCACACACGTGTAACATCCAATCCTTCTTTTTCACAAGTACCACTGATGATGCAAAGGGACTAGAGATGGGTTGGATCCAGCCTTTATATGGTAGCTTCTGAATTATCTTTTCAATCTCATATTTAAATTTCTTAGGGTGACAGTACAGCATGGTGATGAGTGGTTTGGCACTAGCTTCTAGTTCGATGGTATGCTCAAAACCCCAGTGGGGAGGGGTGCCCGGTGGAATGTTAGCAAAAACCCCATTGTACTAATCCAAAACAGCATGGCCATGCAATGGCCATGTCAAAAGATGGTCTCCATCTATTGTACGGATACCTCCTTAGGCCCCTCATTTTCCATCCCTCTCAGGACAACCTTCTTCCCATCAACAACAAAAGAGAAATCCATCTGCTTGAAGCTCTGTGTGTATTTGTCCAATGATTTCATCCATTGGATGCCTAGAATGACCTCCATATCATCCAGATTCACTATAAAGAAATCCCCTTTCACCATGTGGTTTCCCATGGTGATTCTTAGTTGGGGAACTAGGTACGTACATTGTAAGAGTGTTCCTCCAACAACCTTGACTTGGAAACCTATGTGTGCCTCTGTAGGTAAACCACTTCTCTTGACAAGTAATGAGTTAATGAAATTTAGTGTGGCTTCACAATCTAGCATTATTATGGCCCTTTGTCCCTGAAGGGTTTCCTGTACCCTGAAAATTGTACACCTTGGGATGCCTATGAGAGCGATGGTACCCCTACGTCGTACGAGTGTGGCTATCCTCTGTGTACGGTTTAAGCTAACCTCTTGTCTGTTGTCCCCTTCGGGTGTTGAATCCTCTGGTTCTTCCTTACTATCCAACATGAGCTCAATGTAGTGTGTTTTTCCTTTCCCTAGACATTTGTGCCCTAGTTCCACAGCTTTTTACAGTTAAAACATAATTTTCTCCTCCTAAGTTTTTGTCTGGTAACTTCATCTAGTTTAGGATTCTTTGGTAGGGTTTTGTTGTCTTTTCCCTTTGGAACCAACGGTCGTTTGGTGCGTGAATAACCACAACAAGATGAGGCTAATGAGAATGCTATACTTCAAGCCTTCTATATAGCTTCCTAGAGGATGACAAGATTGAAACCTTTTACCCATCCTTTCAACAATTCTTTTATGCCATCCATGAATAGCACATTCTTCATCTCTCTGATATGTCTGTAACTGGTACAAAGAGTCTTTGAAACTTTGTGATGTAGATGTCCACCGACCCAGTTTGCGTTAGCTATGCCAATTTTGTAAAGTTGAGTTCTGGATATTTGTCATTGAACCGATCTGTCAATTTTTTTTGTAAACTCAGCATAAGTGTTCACTTGGTCATGTCCGAGAGTAACCATGTCAAAATGCCATCATTCCTGTGCCACTCCCTCCAGATGGAGTGTGGCAAAATTTATTGCTTCCTCTTCTCGCATCAGGTTAAGTTGGAAGTAGGTGTTTGCATTCATTACCCATGTTTGTTCAGATATTAATCGAGATCCATCAAATGGCAACAAATTCAACTTGTATAATATTATTTAGGGATCAACATTAAAATACCCATGATTGCCACCACTTGAGTATCTCATTCTCAATTCCGCATAATCTTTGTATGATATATCCCCTTCCATATTTGCATTCCTCTAATCTTCCTGCAACTGTTCCTGCACTTCCTCAAAGGTTGGTTCCCTTCTTCTATAAGATACCTCCATTCGTGGAGGGAAAGTTGGCGTGGAAGGTCGAGAAGGTGTTGGATGAGGATTTGCCTTTTCGATAATTGAGTCATCGTTGTGACCATATGTTTGGCTAGTTCTCGTAATGTTTCCTCCATAAGTCATTGAGTCATTAGTCTGTGCCTAATTCTTGAGAGCTCCCATAGTAACACCATGACTTTGTCAAGAGTGGGTTCTCGTAAATCTCCCATTCTATCAACTAAGTGGGACCATCTTCATTTTTGGCTATAAACTTTCATTCATTGTCCATAGGCTAACAAGATCACTGGTTTTGATACCACTGTAAAAGCTCGGATCTACCCAGGAGTCGAATGCAAGATCTAGAGGTGAAAATTTCAAATGTCCATATATCTATTTGTGTTTGTCACATAGTGGAGACAATGCAAATGGGTTCATATGCAGTCAAAGTGCCAAGTGAAACAACCCTTACAATAGAGGGAGATCAATCTTTACGATGGTGTGGATGGTCAAGTCGTAGAGTGCATGTGTGTTAGCCGTACGAAATGTAATGGAATGGCAGCCCGCATGGATAGCAATGTTGGTTGTATTGTGAGTAGACAGAGTGTACGACACATCTGGGGAATTCATAAGGTGTGAATGTTGAATGTCTTTGGCGTATGGTGAGAGTAAGTACAGTACAGTGCAGCAGGAAGCCATACGTTGCAATAGGTCGTACAATACAGTATGTTCTACAAGAAATTGATTGTGACAAGCTATGTTCCTTTACGTCAACGAATTCACCAAAACCCACTTTAGATACAAATATTTAATGAATTGAACGTCTAAGTCCAATGTGATTCCACTAACATAAATACGGACAAGATTGATTTAGATTAACCAGTTACCATCGATCAGTAAATATAGTTGCAAACAATGATGGTACTCAAACTCGTCAAATCTGAGCAAAGTAAACCAGGCAAAATAGGGCAGGGATAAAACTTACTGAAACTACGACAAACCAAGTACAGAAGGTCTTGCACTTCTGAAATAGCGCACCAACAGAACCCAAATGGTTCGCAATACAAAACAACAAATCAAGTCGCATGCCCAAACAAAACAACCCGTCGAACATATATATTATGTCAAGGTAGAAACCAAGTGTCAATACAAGACACAGCAAACACCTACGAAATAATTAAAATAGAAATGGGTCCGAGATATACTAAATCAATTAGTCCCATAAACAAAGTTTTGATATCTTATTTATTTTACGACAGGGAAATTATAGAAATATGGATTTTCCACACACAGGGAAATTTTTGGAAACATCCAAAGCTTAGTTGTGTTTTTTGGATTTTATCCACACTAAGTTTCATAGCCCTCTAGACTTGGGCGAACTTTATATAGAATTGTGGAATTTCCTAACACTCGAATAACCTTTCCATGCTTTCACTAGTACTTCTTTAGGGATTAACAAGCCTTTGACAATTTCCTTACCTTTCAAGACCTATCTCACCAATGCAGACTTTGCTTGCTCTTCTGGATTTTACCATGCCTTGGACAAGTTTCTCAACTTCTCATAATGAACTCTTCATTGGTTTGAGGATTTCCCAACATCTTGGAGTGGGCTTTGTATGCATTCAAGGATTCTTTAAACACTTACCCAAATTTCCTCCTAGCCTTGGAAAAATTCTCATAGAGGAATTTCCAAGCATGGGTGGCAACAAACTTCATCATGAGTTTCGGGGTTTTCCTTGCTAGACAAGGCAAACGTTGTATAGAAATGGGAATTTTCACGCCCCCTTTGGCAGACTTGGCTTGGAGACAGGATTTTTCATTAAATCTTGGACGTACTACATTTGGCATTGAGACTTTTTCATACTTTTAGCATTTGGCAAATTTTTACAACTTTCCACACTTTTTCATAATATACCAAACGTATTTGGAGTTGAAAACAAGAATTTTAAACTCGGGCAATTTCCCCCTTCTCGTAATTTTTTGCCTACTAAAAATAGAAATTATGAAAAAAGACAAAAAGTCAGGCAAAACAAAAGTAAACCTCATATGGCCTATACATGCCAGAAATGAAACTTTCTATAAAGAAAAAAATGCAGAAAACATAATTTATCCTAAAGAGGGAATTGTCAAAATCGACCTCAAGCAATTGTGATCTTCATTTGTTGGCCTCTCTAAACACTTTTGTAGCATCAGAATACACATTTTGTCATGCTTTCTTCTTTTTGCTTTTTTATTAGTCTTGAACTTGGCAAACTTAAACTTGAAAACCTTAAACTCTTCAGACTCTATGAACTTTCACTAACAAAAGACTGGAGATTGAAGCAAAGACACTAAAACCTAAAACTTCAAAAAGCGAAAAACTAGGGGTTCGCATGTACAATGGGGCAATGTCTGAAAATGTCACAATAGGTTCATCATTCTTGATCAGCCCATGGTAGTATTTGCACATTATTAATTCTTTGTTTCGAGCACTTTTGTTATAGAGTCAAGATACTTTGACATTTTAAATAGGTCTTCGTTTTGACAAGTTTTAACATTGTTAATTAACTAGTTCTTCACTTTGACAAGTTTTTAACTTGATCCTACCTTAGCACTATTCACCTTAAATAGAAAAATATAGGAACTTGTTGTGTCATTTCATACTTGCACCATACATTTTATTTACTAGGCCTATGTTATTTTGTATTGATGTTAAAACTTAAACCACCATTTAGAATGAAACAATTAAAATGAAACTTTTGAGATTATCAAAAGACATTCTTGAATCCAAAGTCCAAACATACACACAATGATACAAATTACCTCTTTTAAATTGAAAATCATAATATATAGTCAATGTTGTCTATTTGACATGAGTTTCTTGTTATAATTCCTCAACTTTTAAAAGACTTTGAATTGGAAAAAATCAACGTCACAACATATAGTCAATATTGTTGGAAGATGGATTGAACGTACAATGGCACTCCAAAGCTGCTTGTAGACTTCCAATGCTAGGGTTTCAGGGACAACAAAGGGTAATTTGTTGGGCTCCAATGGCCTCAATAGGTATGTGCAAGTTTCCATCAGTGCCCAATACGCAGTTAAGGAGCAAATGGAGGCTTGGATATCGTTGAAGGTGTGTTTGAATGAACTAAGGTCTATATTTTTTAATAGAGAGTCCTCACGCATGGGCAGAGTGCGGCAAAATGATAATAGAAGGTGGCCTGAAGGGCACAACCTGGTTGCGGATGGTAGCGACCAGTGTGGTGTTACAAATAGCAGTGACCCGCAATATTTTACTGCAAGCTTTCATCCTCCTAAAGGTGGTGCGAGGAGGAATATAAACACGCGGAATGCAACGACAGGGCATGGACATTCCTTGCAGGGGCAGAATGGTTTCAGCAAGGTGAAGCCAAATCAAGACAAGGGAAGGTGCATGGCGGAACCTATTGGATAGCGAGCGCATACGAGTGCATGGGCAAGGCATTGCATTATACCCCTCATCGAAGGCTGTCACAGTTGCAATCAGTGCGGAGGTAGAGAATGAGATTGCCCACAATCTGTCTTTTTCCGAGTTGGGGGTTATTGGTCATTTCCATGGCTTTTGATCGAGCTTGCAAGCTCTTCATTCCTAGATTTCACAGCATTGGAAGCGCATTCTGGATGGAGATGTCCAGATTTACCCAGCAGCTAAAGGTTTTTTCATTGTTGTTTCTGAAAAAGTTCAGGATAAAAATAGGTTTCTGTGGGAACATTTTTGGCATTGGGAAGATAAGTTTTCATTGATGTTGAAGCCATGTTACCCGGATTTTTGTCCAACAACTAAAAAACTTTGATAGGGTTCCACTTCAGCTAAGGCTTCTGAATCTGCCCTTTCATCTCTGGTTTGATTCTATGTTGGAGGCTATTGGTAATACTTTATGTGCATTTCTGATGATCGACGATAACTCTTTAAGTCTTCTTCATTCTACCTTCGCCTAAATACTAGTTGAAATGGATTTTGCAGAGAATTTTCCAGCTGAAATCACAATAAATCCTCAAAGGGTTTTTGAACTCAATCAGCAGATTATGAAGGGATTCCCTTCAAATACAAAAGATGCTTTCAAACAGGTTATGTGGCTGTAGAATGTGTACAAGGGAGAATCATTAAGTCCCCTACAGGGTGGAAGGATGTATCGACCCAACGTTATTCAATAGAGAAGAAAGGTGAGAAGCATCGTATTTTATCTCAGGTTATGGCTACAGAGGGTGGTAGCGAGGTGCCTCCTGCGAAGGATCTTTCTTCACCAAAGTTGAAGGATAATGATAATAAGAATGGCAACGTTGGGAGGTTACTCAAGTGGAGATGGAGACACTGGTGGAAGGGAAAAATCTAGAATGATGGAACACAAAGTACTGGACAAACTAATACAGGAAGAACATTTGATGGATGAGGCAAAATCAGGGGCAGAGGAATGTGGGATTGACCCTGATGAGCTTTCAGTACTGAGACAGGCTGCAGTTGATAGACTGGAAGAAGGATGGAGGGTGGTCAAGGAAGAAGAATAGGCTTCCAAGGAAACTAGGAATGGTTCTCAGATCTCATAATAAAGAGGGGGGCTGCTGAGGGTATTGTCTTTCCTCAGGTTTTCGGACTATTGGATTTATGTTGTGCTACTAGGTTGTTTGTTTGGATTGTGGAACCCTTGTTTCTACACTTGTTTAGAGGGCAAGCTCCTCTCGACTTTATTTAATAAATAAATCTCTATTAGCAACCAAAATCCAAAAATATTGTTGGGAGATAGATCCCAAATAACAAAGTAGGGTTGAAAAGCAACTATAAATATGCTGAGAAAAGTATATTTTACTTTTAAAATTCCTAGATGCTAGCAACTAAATTAAGGCTCGCACAAGTTTATAGCCAAATGCAAACATAAGAATTTCTCAAAATTCGCACATCAAATAATGCACTCGTTAGCATTTCAAAAAAATCAACTTCAAATAATGCCGAATTGCTTTTAACATTGACTATATACCTAACTACTAGGCAAAGAACTAAATTCACAGCATAAACTATTCCCAAAAAATGTGTTTTGCTTGTTGAAGTCCAAATGCTAAATTATGTTTCTTTAAGGTTTTATATCATCAAGCTCTAGATTGCCATTTGACAATTGGTTGTGTATTTTTGTTTTTTGTCTACAAAAAAAATGCTATAGAAACCTCTAAGCTTCAGAACAGATTAGAGTATTAAGAAAAGTAATTACCCAAAGAATGATTGCCAAGATATAAACAAAGGAGCTAAAGTCTCCTTGACAACTAAGAAAATGGATTTTTGTGTTACTTCCCTACTCAACAAGCTCTACAAGCCTTATATCTCCTACTAGATCTCAAATCCAAGGAAGAAAAGAAAGCTTGAGATGCCAATCACACTAATACCAAATAATACTAATAGCATATGAATTCTTTGCAGCCACTACATGCTCTTGAACCTCTCCAGTGTCAACAGGTCGATACAAACCATGCTCTTGTATTCTAAATGCAATAGTTTTCTTGGGCTCCCTATTAACAATATGGAGCTTATGCATGCTGAAAATGACAACCAATTTGTGACAATGGTGCATAATCTGACTCACTAGAGTATATTGAGTTCCATTCGTAGAACATAATATAAATTAAGGAAAATAAAAGATTTCCTTCCAGAGAATATTCGGTCATTGTCTCCACTGACCAATCGAAAATCACTAAACCTAAGCAAGACATATACTCAACGAACTAATCCTTCATATATAAAAATTTGTCTAGATGCTCCAAAATCAATGTACAGTGCACAAGGCTTATTAGAGTCATCTGCTTATTATTAGTCTACAAAAGCGTAGAAAGCTAACTCATCAAAATTCTCTATGACACAAGCTTTTGGTGAGGCCATGCCTACCTAGGATTTTTTCAACTGCCAACCTCTTTTGCAATGCTTCTTCATGTGGCCAAGTTCACCATACTAGTGAGATGTGATAATCTTCAAATTCTTTGAAATATCTACATTTTGTGCTGACAATTCTTTAGAGGTAGCTTGCCTTTGCCCTTGTCCTTGGTTGCACAAGCGAATCCCGTACTCATTGAATCACTATTGTTACCAAATCGCTCCTTCCATCCATCTAGCTGCAAGAACCTGTTGCACAAAACTGCAAGCCAACACTAGTAGACATGGTGTTGATTGTTTCTATGAAATACTTATAAGACCATGGTAAGCTTTCAAGCATTATGACCACCATGTCATCTTCTGCAATCATGTAACCAATAGCCACTGATTGATCATGAATGTCTTTGATCTTTGTCAAATGATCCTGCAACGACATCTTATCATCCATCATAATCAAGAATGTCATACTCTTCAAGAAGAATGCCCTCCCTTTATCTAACACCTAACACAGATCTCAAAGGAGTTTCCAAATCTCCAAAACAAGATTTCCAAGAAGGAATCTCCAGATTCATTTTGTCAGTAACAATTTAATACTCATATATTCACAATTACAGTCTTGAACATTTTCCTTTCTTTACCCGCAATCATTGGCCAGGCTTCTATGTCAAGGACAATCCAATCAGGAAAACATTATTTGAAGATGTTAAGCATCCTCTATCTCCAAGTGCTGTAATATTTCCAAGGAACCTCTCACTACCTCCCAACACGATGTTGGTCAATGGAGCCATCATTCTCATACTCCAAAAAAAATAAAAACCAAGACTTCGCAGGATAAAGTTTGGAAAAAAGTTATCTAAAAACCCAACAGCAAGGTAAAACCCATGATTTTATCAAAAAATCTTTGAAGAGATCTAGAAATAAGCAACCCAAAAGCCCGATGTACTAGCCATAAAAAATGACCATGACTTTTCAAAAAAATCGTCAAAAATTGATAGAAATTAATCACCAAACCCTACCTACTGATAAGACCCACTTTTTAAAAAAAAAACAATCAAAAGAATACAACTGAAACACCACAATTTCCTAGAAAAATCATATAAAACCCTTAGCCGACACCAAAGCAAAGAAAATCATCTCAGAAAGAGACATGAAATTGTCTAAAATTCATCAAAAAACTGCCTCCAAATCCCATAGCCTGTCGCAACCCAAAAAACCTTCACAACCTAAAAACAGTAGCAAAACATCAGGATTGTTGATGGAAAACCCGTCGAAATGCCTCTAAACTGGTCACGCACCAAAAAGTCTTCGAATGCAGCCTAGGAACAACAAAAACCACATTTTTTTGAAGATCAGCCAAAATTACCTACAACGAATTTGCCCATGATTTGCACACCAACTGTGCAAAAATACTATAGAAATCAACAAACTTGTAGAAATCTTGGCAAAAAACCCAGTGATTTCTGAAAAGACAAAGAAACACAATTTGTTTCAACGAGTAAATATATTTTTTTATATGGCCACTAAATGTTTTTGGAAATCCTTGAAATTTTTACAAGAGACAGGCCCTCCAATTCTATAAAAAAAATCTGACAAACAATTTTCAAGAAAAAATCCCATGAATTTTCCTTGGCTGATCCTTAGGAAATCCTTTTGGTAAATCATTATCTCTATTGTAGACACAAACTCACATTCTCCAATCTTGAGGCACTCAAAACCAGAGCTCTGATACCATATTAAGAAAAATGACGACATAAAGAATAATTACCAACATATTTGATATCAACAAAGGAGCTAAAGTCTCTTTAAATAAGAGTTGCAAACAATCAGTCCGATAAGGATAAGATCAACAACTAAGAAAGGCATATGACTACTAGAAGAATAAAGAATATTCCTTAAGTCTATCTTAACAACTTAATTGACCATTATCACTAAATATTATAATATTATTTTAATATAAAGAAATTAAAGAATGTTGCATGGGTAACAGAAAAATCAAGTTATTCATTTATGTTTAATTAAACGAACAATTCATCCAGAATCATGGCTCCACATACATAGCAATGAACTACCAGTACTAGATCCTACAAATACACAGTATAAAGGCATTAAGCCAAGGTTCAAAGTGAATTGCAACATTCTCTATGTAGAAGATCTCACTACCTGACGATGAATGATGAGTTAAATTCGATTTCTCTTTCAATGGAGGCTTTTCTACATAGTCCTCTCTTATTTCCATCACACCTGCCTGCCACAAAGATCACAATTTTAGGCGGGGGGGAGCAAAGAGCAATCACTAGACAAACTCAACAAGAATCGCAATATTTAAAAACTTCGATAGAAAACAAGAATAATGCTGATGTAAAAAGGAAGGTGCTCCTCTAAAGATAGCGAGGAGGATGAAAAATTAGGCTGCATGACAGCTCTTGGAGCTTCATCTCTTCCTACGATTGAATTTGGTTAATATATTGTCTTATTGGTTCTTAGATTATTTCTCCCTCTTCTTTATTTTGCCTTATCTTGTTATCATATGTGTTTTTTCCTTTAAATTTATATTTAATCATGATCATTGGACTATTTGCTCTCTACAAGGACATTGATCTGTCACATACATTAGCAGTGTTTGCTTCAAGAATTGTGTGTTTATTAATTCTATTTACCCCTTACGTAAGATCATCCCTCGGAATCATTAACTACGAGTTAAATCATTTTTTGGGTGGCTGATATGAATCTGCTCCACCATTAATGGCATACAGAAGAGTGGCCAAATCTGCAGTTAACAATGGCAGTGAAAGGAGGAATAATATACTGGGCTAGCTTACAATGGTAAGAAAAACAGTGATTAGGCATACTCTACAAGCAAAGAGGAATACTGTGGTTCCCGAAACAGCCTCTTTTGGAACTCATCTTTGTTGTGGAGGCCACATCAACGGCCTCATCAAAGGCAAAGATCCATACTGCAGAGGAGATGTGCAAGGTAATGTATGTCCTGATCATCAAATGCTTGTTGTTACCACTATGAGGAAATAGAAGAAGTGATTAGAATGGAGGAAGAAAAGTTAAATAGTATTGCTATCATTTTGGCCACCTTAATAGAAATGTAAGCCAAAGCGTACATTGCACAGCTGAACCCAGCCATAACAAACCTAGGAATAAAAAACGTCAATGAACAGACAAAACAAAATCTGAATCAGAAGCATACATCAAATTAGCAAATGGTTTCTTTGTTCCATGATAACTATCTATCCTGTCAGCCTCTTCTTTTAACCCTATTCACCTTCCTCGCTCCTGAAAACAAACAAGAGAAGAAAACTTACATCAGCCTCAGCAGCTGTACTTGCGAAGAATAAAGCCTCTGCTTGAAGATCCTCCATAACAGCCTTAATGCCCTCAATCTTAGAATCCAAAATTTTGGAACGTCTATGTAAAACTTCCAGAGTTTGCTTTGCTGTGCATTCTGCATGGTATCCTTCGCCCAGTAGTACCTGAACTAGCCGCAAAATTAGACAACAAATCAAACAGGTAAGGGAATGACAGGTACATTGGAGATTAGAGACATATGACAGATCTATAGGAGCTTCAAAACCAGTTATACTATAAGGAAACGGGCGTACTCCACCAAGAAAAGTTTAAACCACAATGAAAAATAACTGGACATATTTCAAATGTTCAGATGAATCAAAAAGTTAAGATGATTAAAAATAGTTTGACAAAACAGTACCAGCCTAACAAGATATCCTTAAAAAAGGATATATTCTCTCAAATTCTAGAAGCATATTTCCTAAACATCCAAAGAATTTTTCAACATGTAATATGTACTGGAGGGTAACTTTAAAACTCTATAAACTGTCTGCAGAAGCCAGAAAAATACCACCATACAACCTGATTGGCTTCAAGTATAAAAGTAAAGGTCTGAAGTATTTATTTTCACATAATAACTGAGCAGCATACAGTGTTGCCCAAACAAGCTCACTGTCTGGGTAACTTAGTAATTTAACTTCTTGTATTTGCCACACATTTGAACAAAACTGAGATGCCAGTATGATACATTATAATGTAGGAGTTCACACTTCACTTCTATGACATGATTTTATTCTAAGTCATTGAAAAATATCTTTCACATGCATGACTCTACAGCTTGCTGCTAATAATATGCTTGCAATCAAATTTGATCCTTGTTTCATTTCTCATTTGTGAAATTAATTGGCAAAATCTATAGTGCTGAACTTAATGGGATTAGGAAAAGATCAAAATATTGCATTATGGGATATAATTTATAAAGCTTTGGTTTTATAACTAGAGCTCCATCTAGTGTCAATTGGGTTCAATAATCAATATCCTCAAGAGAGAAGTACTACAAATCTAATGTACGGGATTAAATGCCCTCCACAAAAAGGGTTTAGTAAATGAAAATGACAATTTAGAATAGCTACCAATTAGTTAGAACAACCAATCATGATGCTATTGGACAAGAATATAGTAATAGTAACAAGCAATGATGGAACACAGATCCCAATGATGATGACATTGTAAGGCACACAATATACTGAGAGGAGTGGAAAGTGAATCTGCATATGCAACTTTCCACTTGATTGAACAATATTATAACCTTCCTCCAAGCATGAGCCTTAGGACCTCAATCTAGCTCTAACAAATTTTCATAAAATGTAAGTTTATGTAACTATTAAGCAATCTATAAAACATTCATAAACACCCATGAACATTAGATATATGTCGAAACCCAAGATGGGAAAAATCAGTGTCAATGGCTGTTTGGATCTACTACACTAAATCAGCCTCACATAAAAATGAATCACTTGCAACCATGAAGTAGGCACCAACCTACCAGAGAACCAAACCCCTACTGTATTTCTGAGCACCAACTCACTGATTACATCAAACGACTCTGCCCAAATTTGAGAAACAACCCAATAACCAAGACTTCAATCTCAAATATGATGTGAATTGAGGACCTTCAACTTCTCTTGAATTGATCAATCATTGGCCAACTCTCTTACATTGTAATACAATGATTGAGAATGCAACTTATTCCTTTACAGTTTACCCTTCTCATCATATCAGATGTTTCTCTACGAAGCAAATAATTATTACTTTTTTACATTCTAGGACAATTCCTAGAGTCATTATATATGTATTACAATTCCCATTACATACATAGGTCAGCTGAAAATAAAGATTGTTGTATTTGCAAGTCAGACTCCAACCCATTTGCTAAATCAAACATGTAGTAGGCCACATCCAATAACCCATACGCTTCACCAAAAGGTAGAACACACTATTTGTATGCCAATGTAGCCTTAACTGGTTCCGATGGTCATCCTCATGATCTCCAAAAGGCACACTGCACGAGCTGCTCACACATTACGCCGGAACAAAAACCAGATAAGTTTAATAGTACCATGATACTTCTGATGATTCAAGTTTGCTAACTGTTACACACAGCTTTCAGAAATACAAGATAATGTTGAAATACCATGATACTTCTGATGATTCAAGTTTGCTAACTGTTACACACAACTTTCAGAAATTCAAGATAATGTTGAAATACGTGTAGGCATATCTCCCTTCAAACCATAAGACAACAAACCTAAACATTAATAAATGTGGAACATAAAGGGTTGTCAAAACAAGCTCGTAGCCTAGGTAATTACACAAAACTTCCAGTTCAAGCTTCTAAACCATCATCAACATGAATGCATGCAACATAGTGTTACAGAGATCTCCCAACTGATTCCACAAAGACAGTAATCTATAGTGATCTCACAACCCAAAATGCAGATCTGACATGACATGAAAAGTAACTTACCTTTCTCCAAATATTGTAGCTTCCTAATACTTCTTGACAACTCTCCTCTCACCATTCCTATGACATCAATGACAGACACCACTTTAATACAGGTGATTTACCCTTCAACATCAATTAGATATAGTAGTCAATGTACATTCGCGGTATTTCAATCTATTTAGTCAGAGAATGACTGATGGAGTATTCAACCTTTCTGGAATTGTGCTTGGCAATTCAATTGTCTGCTACCATTTATCATTAGCGAAGGCTGCAATTGCTCAAGTGGAGATTATAGCATTGAAGAAACTTCAGCATTAAGGCCCAATTCCATGTCCACATATGAGAGAGGAAGAAATTTTTGGATATGTTCAAGTGTGACATCAAGCTAGAAGATTTGTTGAAAGAATCGGGAACTCATGCAAGAGGAATTCAAATAAATGATTGCTAGGCCTGAGCTTTGTATTCAGGAAGAGATAACTGGATGGTTAAAATTGATAAAGACTTTAGGTTTACACAGTCATATATAACATGATGGTTTTAATTCCAATGTTTGGAGTCTCTGTTGACGATAATCCTCGGGAGAGTTACAAAAACAATAATTCACAGTTACACACTTAGAGGGAACCCCTTACTAAAGGGAACAATTGATGTGGCCCAGCAAAGAATTTATTGCCGGTGTCATTAATTGCCAGGAGAGGGCTAATGCAGAGTTGGATGGCCTCCTTCAGAGAATTGTGTGCACTAAAATACCCTGGCCGAACAAACCTGAGGAGGCAGGGTACTCTCCTTAATGTCTGTATCAACAACCATGGCTCCCTTAGACCAGAAGAATCTGGGGCACCTTGTAATTTTAGAATTTTATGATTTTTTTCATAGAGCTTATCTAGTCAACCATGAGTTGATGTCTATGAGGATGACAGACAACTAAAGAGTTGGTGCCTGTCACTGAGAAATGTAATGTAATAGGATATGTGCAGAAAACTTAGCCTAGTGTTAAAAACTTAAAACTAATCAGTTGTTTACCAAAAGTCCAATCACCTCATTCTCAAAAATACAACTCAAACTCAAATTTCAATGCAAAGTAGTAGACTTCCCAGAAACTACATTATTGAGATAGCACCGGCATCAATCGTATTGATCAAGAAGACTCTGCTTTCCTTATATTCATGCATCCATAATCCATACGTATCATTACAAGCAATGACAATCATACAAGATGGTAAATAGTTTGAAGGTGTAATGCAATTCAACTCAAAAAAACAAGCAATGGAACCTTAGTCACAAGGTTCAAATTTGAATTTGAGTTCAGGGACCATAAAATTTGGATAAAAATGACATTAAATTTAGCTTATGTATATTTATTTATTTTTAAAAATAAGTAATATAATTGTCAAAATGGTGGTCTAACAATACTAAATAATTTAACTAAATAACTCTATTATTTTATAAATAAAACAATATTATATTACATATCATAAAATTTGGATGAAGTTCACAAGGGTAAAAATTTGCTGTAACTTGAATTTCATTCATCAATGAAATTCAATGAGTATTGTAACTTAGATGGGAATTATAACCCGCTATTCACTGAAATCATAGATTTACAAGTTCGTTCCACCTTCCCCAATGTCATAACTACATACAGATTTCTATGGTTGACCCCAGAGTGCAATGGTTGTTGCAAGGCATGATAGTACAGAGTTTGAAGCTTCAAGTCTGTTGCAGGCCCGTACAGAGAATGTGCCGGTGTCTTGTCAGAAGGTGATGAAGAAGAATATGCATTGACACTTCAGTGGCTGGCTAATCGTTGGAGGTAAACTACTGATTCATTTGGCGGCAACTTCGGTGGTATGAAAGGATGAATGCAAGAGATCAGATGGAAGCCCGATGACAGAGGAAGACAAGAGGAGGCAGAGTTTGCAAGCTGTTGGTGACTGGGGAATAAGGAGAGGCAGGAGGAAGGAGTCAGGAGGACGGGAGAAAGGAGTAATAAGGAAGGAAAAATGAAAGCAGAAGATAGAGAGAAGAGACAGAAGGGAAGAGTGGTGGAATTTGAAGAGGGGTGATAAGAAGGTGGAAAGAGGAGTAGCAGGTAGGAGAACCGTGAGGAGGGATAAGGAGATGAAGGAGGGAGTAGTGGAGAGAAGTATAGGGTGAAGTGATAAGAGTAATCAAAGAGATGATTAACAGAGAAAGGAGATGAGGATAGGTAAGGTGAGTTCAATGCTGAAACAAAAAAGCAAGAGAACAGTTACCAGCACGATATAAACACAGAGGTGTTAATGTCTCAGCATGTTCCTAGGGATGGATCATGGGGTCCTTCATTGTAACCCCACTGGTTCAAACCTCCAGTCAAAAGCAACCACCAATCAAAAAGGAACTATATACAGATTTCAGTATTCTATATAGAACATTATCTGGAAGGTCTAATTTGAGATTTCTCTGGCAAAAAAAAAACATTATTTCCTAAAAATGAATTGAAAAATTAAATAACCATTCTTTCATAAACAAAAAAGAAAAGCTTAAATGAGCATTCCTTTAGAAAAAAAGAAGGAATGTCTTCCTGATTAAAAATAGGGATCAGAAGGTCTCTTCCTTATGAATGAATTCCTGAAGGCTCTCGACTTCCTCCACGCTTTCATCAGTCCAGGCCTTTGCATTCCAACACAAAACCATTGTGGCCATGTTCATAGAAATGAAATAAAAGAGGTTAAAATAAAGCAAAATAAGTTTTAGGGAACTAGGAGTAAAAATATATCAGGATTTTCAGGATTGATATGCTCTGCAAGTTAAGCACTTGGAAGGTCGGGCCATACTTGTAGGGCATCTGTGGCAGGACACCTGTGTGGTGTTGTGTCTTGTCTTAAACTCTTGCTTTTCTTTCCTTGTTTGTGTGGTGTACTTAGTATTTTTGTTCTTTTTTGTGATTTCACGCATGTATTGTCTCTGCTTTCTTGTCTTAGTGTCATCTAGGAATATCCTAGCTAGATTTTGTCAGTGGTTATTTCGTGTAATATGGAACATGGTAATCATACTTCAGTGATGCTATAATGAACCCATTCTGGGGGTCATTAGTTTTACGACTTTTCCCTTATTTGTATCCTTTTTGTCATGCATCTTATGAATGTTTTGAATAGCAAACCACTGTTATTTCTAATATGACAAGAAAACTATGCAATGCACCTTCTTATGAGGCTGTGTCTGATATAAATGTTTACAAGTCATAGACGATTTGGTGATGTATCTGACATGTCAATATGCTTGGACAATCACAAGATGCTGCTATATATAATATGACAATGTGTATGCAACAAAATGGTGATCTCCTTAGAGCAGTGAGGTTGCTGTGTCTAATTTGAATATGTTTGGCACTACTGTGGTGGAACCCGACGAGAGCCTCCAGAAAGCTTTGGCGCTGATTCTCTTGTCTCACGCTTTTGGTTTCTAAATCTGGTTCCTTGCTGTTTAGAATTCGGTCATCATATCCTGCTTACGTTCCACGCTTGTTTCTTTCTTCCAATCCCACCATTCTATCTTCCTCGGTCCGTTCCATTCCTCACATATACCACTGACCTGTCTTGAGTGGACGTGTCTCAAGATGTGGCTCAGCGATTATATATGTTAGATTATGTATTAGTTTGTAGGTTTATTAATATGCTTTTGTGTTATGTTTATTAAATTTATATTAAATTATCTAATACAAATGCCATCAGCATGTATGTATATTTCATAATTCATTTATTAAATACACTATTAATAATGTTTATATTTATTATTATTATGAATAATATTATCTTATTATTATTATGGATAATATAAATAATTAAGTAGAATAAATAGACCATAAATATTTAATTCTCAATTATATTATAATATGATCCTTGAATATGTCCATTTCATAATATAATATCATTAATCGTTTATCTATATATTTTTATACTATAGTAATAATTAGATATCAATATTATATAATAACGCTTGATTCACTACTATTAATACTTATATATTCAATATTTATGTAATAATAGTGTACATAATTTATTAATAACATTATTGTTATTATTTTGTGTAAAATTGATATCCATTAATCTTGATTGCCTTACTAATATTATCAATCTGTTATTTATTATATTTTAATACTATTATCACATTATAATTATAATGTAATATCATACTGTATGATAATAACATTATTATTATTATTTTATTTATTAATAATGATTTGACCTTTAATATTACCTTATTACCTTAGTAACGTATTATTATTATATCAATAATATATTATTATTTATTCTTTAATATATTTTAACATTAAGAAATAATATATTTATTTATTCATAATAATTTACGTATACTACCCTAATTAAGGGGACATGACAGATGCAGAGGGGAGAGTGCAATGAATGAGAATGGAGAGCCGAATGATAAGATGCCCCAAGGTTCAGGTGATAATGGGAAACCCTCGTATAAAACAGTGGTAGAAGACCATTTTGTTGTTTTTCCTACATCTGCTTCTTTCAATGGAGAAGTCATTTGTGCCCTACCCTGCAGAGCAGGACGAGCCTGTGCCAAAGCCAATGGAGATAGATTGGGAACCAGGGACACCGCTGAGAGTGCTAACCCTGGAGGAGGAGAAATGGGTAAGCCCCCTCTTTCTGGGTTGAAAACTCTGTCGTTATCCTTGAATGAGGACATGGTAAAGGCTATCAATTTCGAAAAGTCTCGTCTGAGGAATGTTGCTATTTTCTTTGTGTGTATGTACTATGGATAACAAGTTTTTGCCTACAAGAAAAATTTTAAATGACTGGTTCAATAACGTTTAGGGTAAAAAATTGGGCATTTTTTGTTAATTTCAATCGTATGATTCAACGAGGGTTGTTTGTGTTTTTTCTAAAAAATCATAATATGCAGGAGCGGGTGTTAAAGAAGTCTTTTTGTAATGTCAGTCAACCTCTTTTCAGGGCCTTCCCGTGGTCTCCCAAAAGGCAATTTTGAGAATGTAATCGCTAGGTCTTCTGCTCATTAGGTAGAGAATGACAGTTTGCATCCCAAATTCTCGCCATTCAACCCTTGGGGTTTGTTTTGCAACTGGAAGAGTCCAAAATCACCCTGCCTCATCTTAATGCCAGGATTCTTATTGCACTGGACCCAAAAATTGAATTCCCAGATGTTATCTCTCTTGATGTTGATTGAGATTTTTTCTCTTGGAACATAGCTGTCCTTGATAACCTTGGAGCTTGTTTGCATTGTAAGTTGAATGGTCGTACGAGAAAAGAATGTTCATCCTTTAAAAACATTCAAAAGACCTTTGGAGTTTTATGTCAATAATAATGATACCCAGTTGCCAAAAATCCCGCCTAGTGTATCGGAAAATGTCCCAAATCCTTCTAAAGTTGACTCTATTCCATGTCCTCTCAAGAAGAATCATGGTAATGCTACTGTTGAGAACAAAGACAGTAAAGAAAGTTTTTAAATGACTGGTTTAATAACATTTAGGGTAAAAAATTGGGCATTTTTGTTAATTTCAATCATATGATTCAACGAGGGTTGTTTGTGTTTTTTCTAAAAAATCATAATATGCAGGAGCAGTTGTTAACTAAGTATTTTTGGAATGTCAGTCAAGCTCTTTTCAGGGCCTTCCCGTGGTCTCCCAAAGGCAATTTTGAGAATGTAATCGCTAGGTCTTCTGCTCATTAGGTGGAGAATGACAGTTTGCATCCCAAATTTTCGCCATTCAACCCTCAGATTTGCAAACCCTTGGGGTTTGTTTTGCAAGTGAAAGAGCCCAAAATCACCCTGCCTCATCTTAATGCCAGGATTCTTATTGTGCTGGACCCAAAAATTGAATTCCCAGATGTTATCTCTCTTGATGTTGAAGGGGATTTTTTCTCTTAGAACATAGCTTTCCCTGATAACCTTGGAGCTTGTTCTCATTGTAAGTTTAATGGTCGTACCAAAAAAGAATGTTCACCCTTTAAAAACATTCAAAAGACCTTTGGAGTTTTATGTCAATAATTATGATAACCAGTTGCCAAAAATCCCACCTAGTGTGTCAGAAAATGTCCCAAATCCTTCTAAAGTTGACTCTATTCTGTGTCCTCTCGAGAAGAATAATGGTAATGCGACTGTTGAGAACAAAGACAGTAATGTGGAATTTGATATAGGAAATAAATTCATCTCTTTCAAATCTTTTGTTTGATGAAGATTTTGATGTTGTACCCACACGTGGGAGTAGAAGGAATAATGATCCGGCTGGTTGTCGATTAGTTGATTCTATCTTAATACCACCCCCCAATACTAGCAACCCTCTGATTCAAAAAAAATGCCTAGCAAATTGCTTTGCAAAGCCTGAAAGAGAGGGTCAATAAGATTAGGAATCCTTCCGCACCTTCCTTGGAACAAAATAATGTCTCATCTGAATCTATGGTTTCGACTGAGGAGGAGATACAGAAACAAATTATTCCCACAGTTGATTATGATATTATGATATTATAAATATTAACAATAGTGAGTAATTCACCGAAGTGCTTCGTAAAAATACCACTAAAAAAGGAAATATATTGAAATATAATCTGTTTCCAAGCAAAAAGAAAATAACAAACATGTGCATTTTGAAATTCCGGAATGTTTTAACAGGCTTTATAAGAGTAAAATATTCAATTAGATTTTGTTTATGATGATAAATGTTCGCAATTGGAATGTTTGAGGGCTTGAAATGCCCGATTGAAAATACATTGTCAGAAAATAGTGCAATGATGCTGTTCCTAAGGATATTATTTGTCTGGAAGAAATTAAGGTGTAGGATACCATGCTTTTCATACTCTTAAATTCTTTATACACTAACCACGACCGAGGAAAAGGTGGAACTGCTTTCCTAATTAGTTCTTGATGGGCTGACAAAATTATCAAAGAAGAAACCTCTCCTTGTCAAAGGGCACACTGCAATGATAAAACTATCGGGATCTGTAATATTTATGCTGCAAATGAATATGGAGATAAAACGAAATTTTGGGATTGGTTAACAATTAATCTTTTGAATGTTAATTGGATATTTGTTGGTGATTTCAATATGGTAGAAAATAAAGTTGATAAATATGGGGGCGAAGATCAATCTTGGAAAGGTAATGAATTTTTCTTCTGGTCTGATTCTAAAAGGGGATTTAAATTGGTGGATCCAATGGAAAAAAATGTGATGGGGGGTATATGGTATACTTGGTGCAATAATCAGTCAGGTTATCAGAGAGTATATTGCAAACTTGATAGATGCTTTTTTAACTCCTCTTTTTTGTGGTTCCTCGTGCTTCCAGTCGGTATCCTGTTACTATTACTCTGGCCAGTATTTCTGATCGCTCTCCAATCTCCATCTCTGTAATACTTGACAGTTCCATGATGATATCCCCAAGCCTAGAACTAACAACCTTTTCAAGCTTAATGTCTCTCTCCTTAAAAATAATGATGTTAATGATGCTATCCAGATGGTTTCCTGTTTATCTAAGTTCCAAAACAGTCACCTCTCCCGTGTGGACCAATGGAACCAAATGGTTGATAGCCGGAAAGAGCTTTCTCAAATTATTGGGAAGAAAAAGGCTAGAGATAGGAAAATCCAAATTTCTTACTACCAAAGAGTCTTGGATGATACAGAAGAACAGATCCAAAGAAAAGGAAATGATACTGAATTAGAATCTTTAATTATTAAGTTATGCAAAAAGAGAAGTAAGGAGGTATCAAGATTCAAAACTATGAGATCCAAGGCCAAAAAATTAGAAGCAAAATGAATAGGATTAAAGAGGGAGACATAGGTGCTAGATATTTCTTTAATATCATTAGATCCAAGAAGAAAAGGGAATTCATTGATGAAATTCTTACTCATAAGGGGATATCTAACGATAACTCAGTGATATTGAATACTTTTTTCAATTTTTATAAAGATTTATTCACCTCTGAACATATGGGGGATAATCAGCAAGCTCTTACAACATGTATAAGGCTCATTCCTAAAAAGGTATAGAAGAGGCTAAGATGCTAAACAAATCCATCGAGATTAAGAAAATTTAAGAAGCTATTAACAGTATGACCAATGGCAAGTCTCCAGGTCTAGAGGGAATTCCCGCTGAATTCTACAAACAGAACATCCACTAGATTTGTGAGGAGTTGATGTTTCTTTATGAATATGCTTGTGATAAGGGCTTTCTTGGGGATAAAAATAAATAGAGGATTGATTAAGCTTCTTCCTAAAAATGGAGATAAAACCCTTGTTAAAAATTGGCGCCCTATTACACTGCTTAATCTCTCCTACAAGATTATAGCAAAGATCATTGCTAGACGTATTCCTGGTATCTTCAATAGAATCATTTGAGTCACCCAAACTAGTTTTCTTAAAGGAAGATATATCTTGGAAAATTCGATCAAGTTGGGAAGCAATGAATTGGGCAAAATTCTCTGAACAAGATGTTGGTATGATCCTTCTAGATTTTGAAAAAGCATATGATAGAATCGAATGGCCTTTTGTTATTAGTACACTTTTCCTCCCCTTTTCTACAAATGGATTTCTATCCTTTTCAAAGACTCTTCCCCAGTTATTGATTTTAATGGTGAACTCTCAGAACTTATTCCTCTTCAAAGATCCATCAGGCAAGGATGCCCTATTGCACCATCTTTGTTTGTTATTGCTGCAGATCACTTGTTTTATATTTTAAGAGACTCAGAGTTGGGTCCCCCTATCAAAGGCATTTCTCTCCCCAACCATGATACTTTACTTAATGCTCAATCTGTTGATGACACTGTCCTTTTTGTGGAGCTTGACAGTTTGAATTTGATAATGTGCATATAGGCTTGAGTTTTTTTTGCATGGCTTCTAGTTCTAAAATTGCCCCCCAACAGATCCATCATTATTGGATGGCCTAAATCCCCCCCACTAATTGGTTATCTCAAAGAGTTTGGTTATGGAATGGCCCTAATAGCATTATACTGTGTATATAGGCTTGAGTTTTTTTGCATGGCTTCTAGTTCTAAAATTGCCCCCCACAGATCCATCATTATTGGATGGTCTAAATCCCCCCCACTAATTGGTTACCTCAAAGAGTTTGGTTATGGAATGGCCCTAATAGCATTGTAAGATACCTTGGTATCCCATTTGCTATTGACCCATCCTGCAAAGACGTGTGGCAATTGGGTATATTCCAAGATTGAGAGGAAACGCATTAAATGACAGACCCATATGCTATCCCTGGCTGGTCGAGTGCAAGTTGTCCAAAAAGTTTTAGCATCTCACACAATTCTTTATGCTTCATCTTGGTTATTTGCTAACTACCAGAATAATAAACTTGAGAAAATCCTCAAGGATTTTTTGTAGATAGATGGCTTGGGCCATAACAATGGCACTATGTCAGTTGGGAATGGTGTTGCACTCCACGAAGTATGGGAGGCCTGGAGATTAGGGATTCAAAAGTGCATGGGATGGCTCTTGCAGCTAAGTGACTTATCAATTACATTGAAGATAACGAACCTTGGAAACTTTTATAAGAAATAATATTCTCAGATCCAAAATCAAGAAAGGGAAGCATTGGAATGGCATACCACTCTATGATATTCTGTTTGGAAGGTTTGAGATAAAGATCTTTGGTTCAAAAGTATTCAGTTCTCTGTGGAAAGCATGGATTCAAGCGAGGCATCTACTCTATTCCATGGATGTTGTGGAAGGGCCTCCTCTTTTCTCTGTTTTTGATAGATCCATTTTGTGGGGTGTTTACCTTAATGATAAACCTTTAGCCTTAACCCAATTGTTCTGCTAGGGATCTTCTAATTGACAACCATCTTGGAAGTTGGTAGACATTAAAAGAGAAATATATGCCTCCTTTTGCACAGAAGAAAACTTACACACTCATTTCTAAAGCTACTGGCCGTTTTTTTCTTCCTGGAAAGATTATTAATTTTGAGCAGTTCTTGCATATGCTGAAATGGAAGGATGGAAATCTCTTCTTTGATACTTCTACCAAACTGATTTATAGCATATTGAAAGATAATAATGTTAGTTTGTGGTGACTAATCAAGGAAGTATTGTACACTCACCATAATTTCTCGGCAGGGTTTGGGGCTATTTTATCGGCTATTTTTACGAGGGCCAACATGTTGTAATTATTCTAGCCCTAATTTTGTAAGCGACAAAAATCTTGTATTAGGGATTTCATAAGGTGAAATGAGATAGTAGCTTCTTGCGGCAGTATTGAGTTGTAAGAGATTACAGATTGTAATCAAGTTATAATCACTGGATGATAAAAATATTGGACTCGTTGTTTGGTGGACGTAGCCCAAGGATTTGGTGAACCATGTTGAATCTTTGTGTCTTGTGTTCTCTTCTGTATACATTATTACTTTTTGATATTGGATATATTTGCATGTAATTGTTATTCTTGTCTCATTAATCCTAACAAGTGGTATCAAAGCAAGGTTGTTTTCAATTATCTCATACAAGAACGTCTCATGGTTGAGTGGGAGCAATGACAGACGAGGGTAAGTTGAAGGTTGAGAAATTTAATGGGCAAAACTTTCAGTAATGGAAAATGCAAATGGAGGACTATCTTTATCAAAAGGATTTATGGCGGCCATTGCAAGGAAAATCCAAGAGACCAATGGCTATGACAGATGAGGACTGTGATATTTTGGATAGAAAGGCACTTGGAAGTATATGTTTATGCTTGACGCAATCGGTGGCACTTAATATTACAAAAGCGAAAGCAACTAAAGAGTTGATGCAAACCTTAGCAAAGTTGTATGAAAAGCCTTCGGCTTCAAATAAGGTATGTCTCATGAAGCATTTTTTTAATATGAAGATGGCAGAAGGTGGATCTATCACAAATCATTTAAATGAGCTTAATACAATTACCGGTCAATTGCCTTCTGTAAATGTTAATTTTGATGAAGAAATTAGGGCTCTCTTGATTTTATGTTCTTTGTTGGAAAGTTGGAATGGTAGTGTTTTGAGCGCACAAAGTAGAGGCAAAACGAATGAGAGAGGAAACAATCTGAAAATCGTGGAAAATCAAGAGAAAAATCAAAGAGGAAGAGGTCTCAATCAAGAGGACCAAGAGACTGTTGGTACTTTGGAAAATCAAAACATAAGAAGAAAGATTGTTGGAATTGAAAGAACAATGAAGGAGACAAAGAAGAAGGGAACAATGAGGCAAATGTGGTAAGTAATAAATCTGAAGAGGATGCTTTGCTTCTTTCTTTAGAAAGTGTTGATGATTCATGGGTTTTAGATTCAAGGGCTTCATTTCATGCTACACCCCATAGAGGTTATTTTCTTAATTATGTCCAAGGGAATTTTGCACTTGTTCAATTGAGAGATAACGAACACTGTCAGATTGTTGGAAAGGGAAAAATTAAGATGAAGTTGCAAAATGGGAGTCATTGGCTACTACAAGAGGTAAGACATGTTCCAAAGCTGAGTAGGAATTTAATTTCAGCAGGGCGATTGGGTGATGAAGGTTGCACAATTACTTTTAATAATAAAAATTGGAAGGTAGCAAAAGGTTCCTTGGTAGCAACAAAAACTGTGAAAGTAGGCACCTTATATCTTTGTACATGTCATATTGTTCCTTCTACTTTAATTGTTTCAAATAAAAATGAATGTTCAAGAATAGTTGTTGCAGTTAAGCGAGGAGAAAAAACAAATGTTGTAGATTCTGACACAACATTATGCCACAACAGACTTGGGCACATAAATGACAAAGGTGTGAAATTACTTCATTTAAAAAAAGTTTTACCAAGTCTTAAATGTGTCAATATGGATTTCTATGAAAGTTGTCTATGGAAAACAAAAGAGAGTGATTTTTGTGAAGAGTGGGAAGGAAAAGAAAAAAGAGAAATTAGAGCTTGTACATACAGATGTATGGGGACTAGCTCAAGTATCTCCCCTTGGTGGCTCTCATTATTATGTTACATTTATTGATGATGCAACTAGAAAAGAATGGATTTATTTTGTTAGACAGAAATATGATGTATTTAAAACTTTTAAGAAATGAAAATGCTTGGTTGAAAATAAGAATAGTAAAATATTAAAATGTCTCAAATCTAATAATGGTGGTGAGTATTGCAGCAATGAATTCGAAGGTTATTGTTCCACTAATCGTATTCTTAGGCAGAAAACTATTTCAAGGACTGCACACGAAAATGAAGTGATTGAATGCATTAGCAGAACAATAATGGAACATGCAAAGAGTATGAGGTTGCATGGTGGGCTACCCTTAAACATGGGGGCGAAAACTGTCAACATGGTTGTATATTTGATTTAGTGGAGGTCCCTCTACTCCTTTGGGTTGTGGTATTTCAGAGAAAGCATAGACTGCTAGAAGGTGAGTTACTTTTTTCTCAAAACTTTCGATTGTGAAGCATTTGCACATACAGATTCTGAAAAATAGAACCAACCTAGAAGCTAAATCCAAGAAATATATTATTGTTGGATATGGCATTGATTAATTTGGCAATAGCTTTGGGATTTTGAAAATCATAAAATTGTAAATGGGAAGAAGCAATGATGTCATATTCAATGAGAAAGTGTTGTACAAAGATCCGTTGCAGAAAATGATCATGTAGTGTTGAATGATACTCAAAAAGATGATGTTCGAACAGTCCCTCGTGCTCTACAACAACAAATACCACACACCCCAATGAATGTTAGACAATCAACAAGGCTAAGTAGACCTCCAGCAAAAATTTCTCCCTTTTTGTATTCTATTTTATTAACAGATGATGGTGAACCTGAATGTTATGAAGAAGTTGTGCTAGTGGATACAAAGATTCAGTGGGAGTCTGCAATGACAGAAGAAATGGACTCCTTGCTGAAAAAATCAAACTTGGGATTTATGTAAGTTACCTAGAGGTAAAAGGTTTTACAAAATAAATGGGCTTACAAGTTAAACAAATAGGATAGAGATAAGAAAAGATTAAATGTTTGGTTAATTGTCAAAGGATTTAAACAGAAAAAGGGCATTGATTTTGAGGAGATATTTTCTCCTATTGTTAAAATGACTTTTATTCGCACTGTATTAAGTATTGTGGCTACTGAAGATTTGCATTTGGTGTAACTTGATGTTAAAATAGCTTTTTCTTCATGGTGATTTGGATGAACAAATATATATGATACAGCCACAAGGATTTGAGGTCAAAGGAAGAATTTAGTGTGCAGATTGAAGAAAAGTTTATATGGCTCGAAGCAAGCACCTCAACAATGATATCTTAAATTTGACAATTTCATGCATGAGCATGGATACACTAGGTGTCATTCAGAGCATTGTGTTTATTTTAAGACATTATCATTATCTTATGTTTATATGTTGGTGATATGCTTGTAGTTGGGTCTAACATGGATCACATTAAGGGGTCAAAACAACTGTTAGCACATTCATTTGCTATTAAGGATTTGGGGGCAACAAAACAAATCCTTGGTATGAAAATTTGCAAAGATAGGACAAATAGGAAATTGACTCTGTCTCGGGTTGATTCTATTGAGAAGGTGTTGCAACAATTCTCTATGGAGAATGCCAAAGCTGTCAGCACATCTTTCCCTGATCGTTTAAAATTGACTAAGGAGATGTGTCCAAAGACACAAGAAGAGGAGGATAAGATGTCCAAGGTACCTTATTCTTCAATTGTAGGGAGGTTAATGTATATCATGGTATGTATTAGGCCAGATATTGCACATGCAATGGGAGTTGTTAGCGAGTTTATGAGTCATGCTAGGATTGAACATTGGAATGCAATCAAATGGAATCTCAGTTATCTGAGAGGAACATCTAGTAAATGTTTACATTTTGGAGACTCTACTACTAATTTACAGGGCTATGTTGACTCAGATTTGGCAAGGGATCTTGATACCAAGCGGAGTACAACAGGTTATGTATTTATTGTTGGTGGGGCAGCAGTGAGTTGAATTTCTTGGTTAGAGAAAGTGAATGCTTTGTCCACTACAGGGACAAAATATGTTACTGCTATAGAGGCAGAGTATGTTACTGGTACAGAGGCAGCCAAGAGGATGATATGGCTTCAATTCTTCATGGAAGAATTGTGACATCTACAAAGGTAATTATCTATATACAAATAGTTAGAGTGTCATTCATCTTGCCAAGAGTTTTGCTCTGCATTCAAAGACAAAACACATACAGTTGTGGTACCATTTCATTGTTAAGTTAGAGAAAGTGAATGCTTTGTCCACTATAAAGCCAAAGTATGTTACTGCTACAGAGGCAAAGTATGTTACTGTTACAAAGGCAACCAAGGGGATGATATGGTTTCAATTCTTCATGGAAGAATTGTGACATCCACAAAGGGATAATTATCTATATACAGATAAGCAAAGTGTCATTCATCTTGCCAAGAATTTTGCTCTACATTTGAAGACAAAACACATACAGTTGTGGTACCATTTCATTCGGTTATTTTTGGATGATGGACGGTTAAAGTTGGACAAGATACAAATAGATGATAATCTAGCAGATATGTTTACAAAGGTAGTCACAAGGGAGAAGTTGAACTCATCTTCAACTTCAGTGGGTCTTCTAGATTGAATAGAATAAAGGAACAGTTGAGTCAAGGGTAGTTCAATCCAATGGGGGCCTCATGGAGTAGCGATATTGCTACAGTATCATTCTCCAAGTGCGAGATTGTTGTCTACTGTGGAACCTGATCAGTCACCAAGTGGGAGATTGTTAGTTTGGGGTGACTAATCGGGGAAGTATTGTATACTCACCATAATTCTTTCGAGAGGTTCGGGGTCGGTTAGGCCCCGAACAAGGGTTTGGGCGTTGCAGCCCCCAATAAAGTTGGGGGCAATAGCCCATGACTGTCGAGGCCGAGCAAAAAAAATTGGGGCTATTTTATCAGCAATTTTTCTAGGGGCCAACATGTTGTAATTATTCTAGACCTAATTTTGTAAACGGCAAAAATCTTGTTTAAAATGCCTTAGGGTTAGGGATTTCATAAGGTGTGATGAGATAGTAGCTTCTTGCGGCGGTATTAAGGTACGGGATTACAAATTGTAATCAAGTTGTAATCACTAGATAATAAAAATATTGGACTCGCTGTCTAGTGGACGTAGCCCAAGAATTGGGTGAAACAGGTTAAATCTTTGTGTCTTGTGTTCTCTTCTATGTGCATTATTATTTTCTAATATTGGATATATTTGCATGTAATAGTTATTTATGTCTCATTAATCCTAACAAATAACTCCATTATTAACTGGATTAATCATAGATGGATTTTTAGCTGGTCTAATACTAGATGGCACCTTGTTCTTGATTTGTTTTGGCATTACCCGGGTGAAACAAAAGAAAACATGTTTTAAATGGATTTTGATTCTTAAAAAGCTTGCTGTTGATTCTAGGCTGACACGTTTTGATTTTGGTCTGGAATCTATGCACTGCTCTCTTTGTGGGTGTGATGAAACTTTTGAGCACCTTTTTTTGAATGTCAGTTTGCTATTAAAATATGGTCCTTGCTTCTTGGTAAACCCGTAATCTGGAATTACATTCAAGGAATTACTTGAAAAGAAATATTAGTTGGTTTTGCTGAACCATTTGATTTAAATATGAAAAAAAATTGGTTTGTTCTTACCATGGAAATTTTATGGTTTCTTTGGACAAAGAGGAAGGAAGAGGTTTTTCAAAACAAAAAGAGGGTGCTTACTGAGTTTAATTTTAAACTCACCCACTTCCACATAATGTCTCAGTTCTTTGCAGTGCTTGAAGTACCAAAAGACAGATTTATGACCAAGATCAGGGACGGAGCAATGATCCTGGTCAAGAAAGATGTTCATTCCATCCAGTATGATAACAAGTTTTCTCATTCTGATATGCTGAACGAAAAGGAAAAGGAGAGACTCAGATTGTACACTCAGAAAAGCATAATTGACAAAGAAGCTGAAAGACATCCTAGCCTGGGAGGGTGAAACCAGTAGTGCCAATTTGCAAGGAGATATTGGTGCTCAGGAAGATGCTTGTCCACATGGCAATATCACTAATCAGTGGGAACGATTTCAGTTTGCTAAAGATCAGTCCAACTGGGAAAATATGTAATGGTTTAGTCTAGAACTTAATACTACCTTGGATTGGTGATTCATTCACCTTGAACTCCTCATATTTTGTGATGTTTGGTTCTACATACTACTTAAATACATATATAATTTTATTTTTTAAAAGTTTAGGCAAAAAGGAAATCGAGAGAAAGGAACCACCAATAGAACTTATCCGGAAACCCCAAAACGTGTAAAGCTTCCTTCATATAGAATTCTGAACTCAAATAAACACGAACTATGATTCTGGAATCTTTCTAGTACATGAAGTATATGCTACATTTTCATATAGAATATTTAATTCAAGGTAAATACCTAACAATAATCATGTCAAGCAACTGCGAGGAAGCTTCTAGCATTCAAATTATACTCCAACAAGACTTTGAAAAAAAATTAAACATACGAAAAACCTGGTTTTCTGGCATTCGGAGAATTTCCTAACTCTTTTAGCAACAATGCACAAATGCAAAACGGCCACATATATAAACACACGTGTGGTAGGGCTTTCGTACCAGAAATTCATTTGTGTGTATCATTCGTCCCGGGAAGAACGCTGCTTTTCCAAAGGGAACCTGTTGACAAACAAGTTATTGAACCCCAGACGAGAGAAAAAATTATAAAATTGCGTAACAGCATGAGAATGAAGCAACTGACAACCCACCATTATGTTATGAGACATTTCATCAGGCAATTTCTGGACGAGCTTCATCAGTTTGCGGTTATCTTGGACGAATTCCTCCAACTTGTGCAGCTCCTGCCGCGATGTCTCAAGCGATTCCTCCACTTGTTGTGCAGCTTTCTTTGCTTCTTCAATGGGAAATGCGCTCGCCAGCGGCGTCACCGTTCCCTTCGCCCAACTCTCCATCTTCACAGAAAACAAGCAAACTATTGCATTTTGCTTAAATTTCACTCTCGAATAAACTGAAATTGAGACTACTCCTTACACTACCTTGAAACGTCTTGCCACAAGTGGATGGTACTAAAGAGTTTGCTACGGAGGAAAGAAGTTCTCGGTTTTATTTGCTTGGTCCTGAAATCGGAAGAAACATTTTTGGCCCCGTTCAAACTGTGACAGATTTAAAAACCCTCAAAATTTCAGTTTGCGAGACAGAAATAGACTTCAAAATTTTGGAACGTCATAATCACGCCTGGAATTTGATGATCCATATGGCCATTTTTCACTTCGCATCACACGCATGGATTTACATATTTTATATTTTATTAGTCCTTACGTATACAATGGTTTCTAATGCTCGGCCACAACGATACATATTGACATTTAAAGTTTAAAATAGTTTTATTTTTAAAATATATTTTTTTTATTTTAGTTATTACGTAATAGCAACTTAATTGGAATTGAACTTTCTTTAAAAATATTTTTTAAAAGTATTTTGTGAAAACTAGTAGTTTTTGTTGTTGTTCTTACGTTCTTGAAGGTTTAGGAGAATACTATTGCATAACTTCAAATTGTTTGCAACAACAAAATCTAACAAATTCTTCTTATACCTCGTGTAATTGTAGCACCTAGATTCTAATCCTTAACTTTGACTTCATTACAGGTAAGAGAATAGCAAAATAAGCTTTGTTTATCTTCTACTTCCCAAACCTTGCAGCACTCGAGCCATCTTCTTAGGTGTGGTGTTCTTGTATTTTTTAATTCTTTTCCACCATGTGGAAATAGAGGACTTCTTGTCTTTCCCTTGTAATTTTATGGCTAGAGATTGCAAATAGTTTGCCACGATGGACAGTTGAACAAGACAAAATTTGTCGTACCAGCTGACATGAACATCGGCAATCTTTGTGGAGAGGAAAGGGCTTTTATGATAAGTTAGAAATCGTGGTTGATCCTCCATCAAAGTCATTGAATTGCACTAGTTGTGTAGAGTTCTATAGCAAATACAAGGACAAATACCCTAAGATACCCCATATTAGACTCTATAGAACCACAATTTGTAAATTCAGGAGCAATCTAAATATAGCCTTACGTTCAACTCCAAACTAAGTATTGATGATTGAAGACTATTACGGGTTGGTACACAATCATGGGCAATCTCTTAGGGTCAATGGAATGAAAGGGAAATCAAATGGGATCGCGTATCACCACACCTTTGCCCGTTAAAATGAAAATAAAATAATTTTGTCTAACATTTTTCATTTTAATGTTTAAAGCAAAAGAAACTTTTTTTTTAAATGTATTTTTTTATAAGCAAGAGGTTGAGGCCATATATTGAACATAAAAAGAGTACAACCCAACTTGTGAGGCACTAAAAGGACGGAGTTGGCCTTAGTTTAGCCTAATTTTTAAAAAAATATAACCTTTATTCCATATCCAATGGTTATAATTTTTCATATTCTCCAAAGAGATCCACTCTTGTGTCTTAAATTACCTAAAACAACACAAAAACACTAACCAAAATAGACAACTCCATATTTCTTTATTAGGGGTTAGAAAAACTTAAATAAAGTTATAATTAAAAAGATAATAGGATGAAACTGCAGGAGACCAGCAACTAGAGATTGAAGAGCAAAAACCCATAAGTCTTAAAGGAGCATTTAAACAAAAAAGCAAGACATCAAATTGAATAAACATCAACACACCCAGAGTTGATATAATACCATCTTAAATACTTCTAGAAACCAATCAAACTGATATATCTAAAAATTTGACCAAACAGAGAGTAAGAAAGGCAAGAAAGGGGATGAGCACAAAAACTAAAGAAATCTCTATTTTCTTACTTAAAAGACAACTAGTACTTACCACCTATTTTGAGCCTTGTAACTAATAATTAATAAGGAGGACGAGGTAATATTTAAACATTTGATGCGAGAAAGGCATTAATCCCCATAGTAGCTAGCTCATTTGATGCTAGAAAGGCATTAATCCCCATATTAGCTAGCTCATTCACTCGCTTATTACCTTCTCGATAGATCTAATTGAAAACTATTTTGTCAAGATATTTGCAAAGCTCTAAAGCTATAGCCAATTTAGCATCTATTCACCAGTTAGGAAAGGAACCTTTTCTAAGGGCATTAATTATAATAGTGGAATCCCCTCAACTGCTAAAAGTTTAACATTTAAGGATTTACATAATTGAAGGCCCTCCACTAAAGCATAAATCTCTGCTCAATAGTTAGTAGCTTCACCTATACATTCAGCCAAGTCAGCTACGTAAATCCCTTGATCATTATGAATGTTGTTGGAAATCTGATTGAAAAAGTCATTGTTGAAGATCAAAGAGGGAGATTGTTGCAAAGGAGGAAGTTGGTTGATAAAGAATGTTTTCAATCATGTTTTGTCATTGATGTCAAACCTGTTATTTGTAGGAATGACATTTGCTTATAAGATCCAAGCACTATCACTTAGTTGATTGATGAAGAGGATTTAGTCAACAAGATGTAACAAGAGCACCTAAGGGAAAGCTTGAGTTATGATTTTGTAATGAAGTGCAAGGATCAGTTAAGACAATGGTAAGATGATGTATTGGTAACATACTTGAAGATACGGATGTTGGTCACACTTAGAAACTTTGGAGGAATAAGTTGTAATAAGGTTGACTGCAAAGCTTAACTAAGTTCATCAGTAAGTGCCAAGTAAGCTAGTTCAAGCTCGGCAAATGCAAAACCTAGTGTGTGCCGAGTGAACTTTAGGTGTCGAGTGAAGTTCAAGTGCCGAGTGATATAGAAGGAGCCGAGTGTCAGAAAATCTTAGTAGATGCCAAGTGAACTTTAGGTGCCGAACATCAGTAAAACGTAGTTGATTCTGAGTAACACACTATGTGTTGAGCACCAGAATTTCAATAGTGTCGAGCTACTACATTATTGGAAATGTCAAAGATTCGCCAAATCTAAGCCAACAGAGTTGTTACCTTGAATTTTGTGAACCAGCTGGAGGATAAGGATGATGAGCTAGTGGCATAGAATTCTATGTAAACTATTTTTGAGCGAATTCAAGAGGATTCTTCATGATGTTTCTAGAAGAAACAAAATGTGGGTTAGATTCAATGAATCCTACCTAATCCATTCGAACAGAAATTAAAGGAGGGAAGAATCGAGCGGGAAAAGAAATTCCAGACTTCTATTTAAAGAGTCACAGACCAAGAAGCAAGAGATGTTGGAGTGCCAAATTGCAAAGTGGTTGAAGGGTGTCAAGGAGAAGACATCTAAGAGAAGGAAGAACAAAGCATAGAGACTTTGCTTCGATAAGTGGTCAGGAAGAGATGATTGCACTAGTACATTGAGCATGGAGACTCAAGGAGACAAATCTTGAAAGGAGGGTAAGCTGTCAAAGATGAAGAGACTGAAAGCCAGGCAATGTGAAGAGCTAAAGAGTGATCTGAGATCTGTAAGATAAGTTTTATATTGTAATTAGGTAAAAACCTCTTATTATTACTCTCTAGCAATTGTATCAGTTAGGGTAAAGGAAAATCCTATGGACTTAGGTTGGTCTAACAGCCATTTGTAAATCCTTTAATAAGGTGACATTCCAAGTGAATGTTCTAAAGTCCTCTAACCAGGCCCACTTCTAATAGGGTGGTTAAATCCTTTAACTAGGCCACATTTAACAGTGTGTTGTAACTTTTAACAGGGCAGACCTTTCACAGGGCATCACTTCAGAAGAGCAAGAATTGAGTAGCATGTTACTGGTGATTTTTTCCAAATTGGGTTTCCACGTAAATCACTGTGTTATGTGTTGAACTTTTTATCTATTATGCTTGCATGTTGATTTATAATAAGTTGTTGAATAGGAATGTAAGCATGGATGAATGAACAAGTTTGATGGGCACACTTTACTTGAAGAAAAGTTTGAATAGGACATTTGGACCTTGAATAACTAATTCACCCCCCCCCCCCCCCCCCCCCCCCCACCAAATTATTCTAAAGCATTTCTAACAATTGGTATCAGAGCCAACTGTTGATTTAGTTCCAAGGTACTAGAAGCAGGAAGATCAGGATGTCTAAGAAAGAAGTTCCCAAGCTCAACAAAGACAACTTTGTTGCATGGCAGAGTCTGATGAAATTGCACCTTGGATCAATAGGTGACTATGTGAAAACCTCAATTGGAGTGGAGCATGTAGACCCAACTGGACCCGTCTCTGCAGATGATTTGAACAAAAGGAAGGAGCGCAATCAAGCAATGTTGGAGATTGCCTCTACACTCAGCTATGTTGAATTTGATGACATCAAAGGATGTCACATTGCATTCAAGATGTGGAAAGCCCTGTTAGATATCTATGGAGGAGATCAAAATGTTCAGAGAGCAAAGAGAGAAAGCCTTAGAGGAAAGTTTGATGACATGAAAATGGAGGAAGGTGAAAATGTTGCTCAATATGGCTCTAGAATGAAAGAAGTAGTAAGTGCAATAAGAAGTTTAGGTGGTTAATTAGAAGAAGAGATTATCAATAGCAAATACTTGAGAACCTTGCTCCCTATTTATGCTATTAGAGTTTCAGCCATCCAAGAGCTAAGGTGTGTGCAAGGAAACACACCAACCTTTGAAGGTATAGTGGGAAGACTCATTGCATTTGAATTATCCAACTTTGACAATTACCGACCTGTGAACTTTGAATCTACTTTCAAGGCCAAGCTAACATTGAAAGACACTGAGGAGGCAACATCAAAGAAGAAGAGTAGAAAAGGAAAACATGCTTCCAGTGATAGCAACACAGATAAGGAAGATGTGGAACAGTTGGAAACACTATTGGCTAGAAGATTCCATAGAGGCAAAGGTAAATTCAAAGGTAAGCTCCCCATCATTTGTTTCAATTACAATGAAGTAGGTCATATTGCTGCAAGGTGTACACAGAAGAAAAACCAAAAAGAAGGAAACAAGTACAAAAACAAAAGAGAAGATGATAGCAGAGATTACAAGGACAAAGGCAAAAGATGCTACATTGTTGAAGAAGATTCTAATGAGAATGATGATGAAGTAGTCTATGTGGCCATGAAGGATGAATCAGATGAAGATGAAGCAACAACACTGGTGACTTGTGTGAACAAAAATGACAAGTGGATCATAGATAATGGATGCTCACATCATATGACAAGAGACAAAAGTAAGTTTATTACCTTTACTCAGTACAATGGAAATAGTGTTAGTTTTGGAAATGATGCTCCATGTCAAATCAAAGGAAAAGGTTCAAACTTACTGAAAAAATTCCATGTGATAATGCATACTATGTTGAAGGATTGAACTACAACTTGTTGAGTGTACCACAGTAAGGTAATGTAGGTTGCAAAGTAGAATTTGGAAACAAATCTGCCAAGATCTATGACATTGATGGAAATCTGATAGGAAAAGGTGAACAAACTAGAAGTAACTTATTTTGCCTAGATATGGAGGATACAACCTGTCTTGTTGTTAGACTTGATGATGTGTGGTTATGGCATAAAAGACTATGTCATGTTAACTTTGACAATCTGATTAGCATCAACAAAAATAAGAAAGTCAAAGGTTTGTCTAAACTGAAGAAATCTGAAAACGCAATGTGCAAACAATGTCAACTAGGAAAGATTACTAAGTCAAGCTTCAAAAGCAAAACATACAATTATAATGTTATTTGTGAATGACTACTCTAGGATGATGATTGTCATGTTTTTGAAGCAAAAATATGATGCATTTCAAATGTTTAAGTGGTATTTGGCCAGAGTTGAGAAGGAAACAAGAAAGAGTTTGAAGTTCCTAAGATTAGAGATTACATCAAAAGAATTTGAGATATTCTACAATGACAAAGGTATCAAAAGGCAAACATCAGCACCAAGAACTCCACCACAAAATGGTATTGTTGAAAGAAGGAATAGATCAGTGATAGACTGTGCAAGAACATTGATGATGGAGAAAAATGTTGTTCTAAAGTATTGGAGAGAAGTTGTAAGTATTGTTGTTTACACCCTGAATAGAGTTTAAGTCAAAAAAGGTTCAAATGCAACACCTTTTGAACTATGGTATGGTCATTCACCTAATGCAAAACATTTCAAAGTATTTGGTTGTAAATGCTATATTCTTAAAGATGTTAGAAATGACAAGTTTAATGCAAAAAGTGACAATGGCATATTCCAAGGATACTCCACTAGAAGTAAGGCATATAAGTGTTTGAACACTAACACTAACAAGATAGTGGAAAGTGCAAATGTAAATTTTGATGAGCAGGCAGAAGTCCAAGGTGATGATTCCTGGAAATAAAAAGATTATAGATCTTTTGTATACTTCTATGAAGAAATGACTGTTGAAGATAATGTTTCCAATAAGTTGGAAATCAACAACAAATTTCAGTATCAGCCGAGTCACAGCCAGTGAATATTGAGTTGCATTCAGAAGCCGAGTTGTAGAATGAAGAAAATGCACATTCTAACTCTGAAATCAGTTCATATGAAAGAGGCAATGAAGTAACAGATGAAGAAGAACAAAATGACTCTTAAGCTAAAGAAATAAACATGGAAAGAACAATAGAACTAAGATTAGCTAAGTATGTGAGGATGCATCAGCCTACAGATCAAATCATTGGTGACAAGGATGCCAGACCAATGACAACGAATAGACTAAGGAATGAATCATGTTTTTTGAGCAAGGTTGAGCCTAAAATAGTAAAAGATGCACTACAAGATGATGACTGGTATAAAGCCATGGAAGAGGAGATAGACCAGATTGAGAAGAACAAAACATGGACCCTAGTTCCTAGACCATCTGACAAGAATGTAATTGGTACCAAATGGGTGTTTAGAAACAAACTTGATGAGAATGGTGAAATAACTAGAAACAAAGCCAAACTAGTTTGCAAAGGCTATGCACAAGAAGAAGGATTGGATTATTGGGAAACATTTGCCCCTATTGCAAGAATGGAAGGAGTAAGAACACTGCTTGCATATGCTTCTTACAAAGGTTTCAAAGTCTACCAAATGTATGTGAAGTCTACTTTTCTGAATGGTATATTGGAAGAGGAAGTCTACATAGAACAACCTGAGGGATTTGTTGATGACAACAACAAGGATATGGTCTGCAAATTGCACAAGGCACTCTATGGCTTGAAGCAAGCACCTAAAGCATGGTATGAGAGATTACATGAATATCTTGTGAAGATAGGATTTAAGAGAATAGATGACAAGATATATTGATATCTGAAATCTTTGTAGATGATATAATATTTGGAGGAAAAGATACTCTATGCAAAGATTTTGCTAATCAAATGAAACATGAGTTTAAAATGTCAATGTTTGGAGAAATCCAATTCTTTGTTGGATTATAAGTACATCAATTGAAGAATGACATATTTGTGACCCAATCAAAATGCATTAAGGAAATACTCAAGACATTTGGATTAGAAGACTCAAAACCAGTTAGCACACCAATTGTAATAGGGCATAAGTTATCCAAGAATGATGAGTTAGCAAAAGTGAATCAGATAATGTATAGATCAATGATTGGAAATTGCAGTATGTTGTACATAGTAGACCAGATATTGCATTAGCAGTTGGAATAGTGGCAAAAAATTTAGCAAATCCAAGAGAAAATCATCTGATGGCAGTAAAGAGAATATTGAGATACCTAAAAGGAACTGATGACTTTGGTTTGTACTATAAGAGGAGTGAAAAGTTTGAGCTAAGAGCCTACACTGATGTAGATTGGGAAGGCAATATTAATGATAGAAAAAGCACCAATGGAGGAGCACTCTTCTTAGGTAGAAGGTTGATCACTTGGACCAATAAAAAGCAAAGTTGTACCTCACAACCCACAACATAAGCTTAATATGTTGTAGTTACTATCAATTGCACTAATATTGTATGGATCAAACATTTGTTGCAAGGTATGAAGGAAGAGGTAAATGAGCCTGTGATACTTTAGTGTGATAATACAAGTGCCATCAACATATCAAAGAATCCTGTAATGCATGCCAAAACCAAGCATATTGCAATTAAGTATCAATATCTAAGAGAATTGGTGGAAGACAAACAAGTGAAGATGGAATATGTTAGCTCAAAGGAACAGATTGCTGACATCTTCACAAAAGCACTACCTAAAGATGCTTATGAGTATCTTAGAGGTAAGTTAGGGGTGATACCCCTAGCCAAGGCTACTTTAAGCAAAAGCAAGACTGCCCTGCATGAAATGAGTTGATTGTTGAAATATTACACATTGATGCAGAGGATACCTACTTTAGGTTTCATGCTTGAAGTAATCAAAGTACAGAAGCTACAAAATCAATCACAAGCAAGGCGATAGAGGGAGAAATCAAAGGAACCTACAAATTCTACACTTGCATGTTAAGATGTTGAGATATTATGTCTTTGGCATTGTTGTCAAAGAGGGAGAAGTAGCAAGAAACTGATCAACAATTGAAGAAGAATTGGAGGAACTAATCAAATTTATGGATAGAGAAAGGAATAGCAGAAGATGAGCAATGCATACAGAGGGAGAAAATGTAAGAAGGCCAGAAAGGAAAGAAAAAGGATACAATAGCTAAGAAGGAAAGTAGAGAGGAATAAATTGTGTAATTCAATTTTCTTTTTGGCATTTGACTTACTGTTCTAACCTAGTTAGCATTTTGATAACATGGTTGAATAGTTTGGTCTGATGGTTGATCAGTTTGGTTTGCCATCGATGCCAAAGAGGGAGATTGTTGGAAATTTGATTGAAAAGGTCATTGTTGAAGATCAAAAAGGGAGATTGTTGCAAAGGAGGAAGTTGGTTGATAAAGAATATTTTCAATCATTGTTTTGTCATTGATGTCAAACCTACTATTTGTAGGAATGACATTTGCTTATTAGATTCAAGTACTATCACTTAGTTGATTGATGAAGATGATTTAGTCAACAAGATGTAACAAGAGCACCTAAGGGAAAGGTTGAGTTATGATTTTGTAATGAAGTGCAAGGATCAGTTAAGACAATGGTAAGATGATGTATTGGTATCATACTTGAAGATATAGATGTTGGTAATAGTTAGAAACTTTGGAGGAATAAGTTGTAACAAGGTTGACTACAAAGCTTAACTAAGTTCATCAATAAGTGTCGAGTAAGCTAGTTCAAGCCCAACAAATGCTAAACCTAGTGTGTGTCGAGTGAACTTGAGGTGTCGCGTGAAGTTCAAGTGTCGAATGATATAGAAGGAGCTGAGTGTCATAAAATCTTAGTAGATGCTGAGTGAACTTTAGGTTTCAAGCATCAGTACAATGTAGATGATGCCGAGTAACACAGTACATGTCGAGCACTAGAATTTCAATAGTGTCAAGCTACTACATTATTGGAAATGTCAAAGATTCACCAAATCTAAGCCGACAAAGTTGTTACCTTGAATTTTGTGAACTAGTTGGAGGATAAGGATGATGAGTTGGTGGCACAAAATTCTATGTAAACTATTTTTGAGCGAATTCAAGAGGATTCTTCATGATGTTTCTAGAAGAAACAAAATGTGGGTTAGATTCAATGAATCCTACCTAATCCATTCAAACAGAAATTAAAGGAGGGAAGAATCGAGCAAGAAAAGAAATTCTAGACTTCTATTTAAAGAGTCACAAACCAAGAAGCAAGAGCTATTGGAGTGCCAAATTGCGAAGTGGTTGAAGGGTGTCAAGGAAAAGACATCTAAGAGAAGGAAGAAAAGAGCACAGAGACTTTGCTTCGATAAGTGGTTATGAAGAGATGATTGCACTAGTACATTGAGTATGGAGACTCAAGGAGACAAAGCTTGAAAGGAGGCCAAGCTGTCAGAGCTGAAGATACTGAAAGCCAAGCAATGTAAAGAGCTGAAGAGTGATCTAAGATGTGCAAGATAAGTTGCATATTGTAATTAGGTCAAAACCCCTTATTGTTACTCTCTAGCAATTGTATCAGTTAGGGTAAAGGAAAATCCTATGGACTTAGATTGGTCTAATAGTCATTTGTAAATCCTTTAACAAGGTGATATTCCAAGTGAATGTTCTAAAGTCCTTTAACCAAGCCCACTTCTAACAAGGTGGTTAAATCCTTTAATTAGGTCACATTTAACAGTGTGTTGTAGCTTTTAACAGGGCAAGTCTTTCACAGGGAATCACTTCAAAAGAGTGAGAATTGAGTAGCTTGTTACTGGTGGTTTTTCCCAAATTGGGTTTCCACGTAAATCATTGTGTTATGTGTTGAACTTTTTATGTGTTATGCTTGCATGTTGATTTACAATAACTTGTTGAATAAGAATGATTTAAGCATGGATGAATGAACAAGTTTGATAGGCACACTTTACTTGAAGAAAAGTTTGAATAGGACATTTGGACCTTGAATAACTGATTCAAACACCCCCCCCCACCATTCTAAAGCATTTCTAACAATTGGTATCAGAGCCAACTACTAATTTAGTTTCAAGGTACTAGAAGCAGGAAGATCAAGATGTCCAAGAAAGAAGTTTCCAAGCTCAACAAAGACAACTTTGTTGCATGGCAGAGTCTAATGAAATTGCACCTTGGATCAATAGGTGACTATGCAAAAACCTCAATTGGAGTGGAGCATGTAGACCCAACTAGACCCCCTTTACAGATTATTTGAACAAAAGGAAGGAGCATAATCAAGCAATGTTGGAGATTGCCTCTACACTTAGTTATGTTGAATTTGATGACAACAAAGGATGTGACACTGCATTCAAGATGTGGAAAGCTCTGTCAGATATCTATGGAGGAGATCAGAATGTTCAGAGAGCAAAGAGAGAAAGCCTTAGAGGAAGGTTTGATGACATGAAAATGGAGGAAGGTGAAAATGTTGCTCAATATGGCTCTAGAATGAAAGAAGTAGTAAGTGCAATAAGAAGTTTAGGTGGTTAATTGGAAGAAGAGATAGTCAATAGCAAATACTTGAGAACCCTGCTCCCTATCTCTAATATTAGAGTTTCAGCCATCCAAGAGCTAAGGTGCGTACAAGGAAACACACTGACCTTTGAAGGTATAGTGGGAAGACTCACTGCATTTGAATTGTCCAACTTTGACAATTACAGACCTAAGAACCTTGAATCTACTTTCAAGGCCAAGCTGACATTGAAAGACACTAAGGAGGTGACATCAAAGAAGAAGCGTAGAAAAGGAAAACATGCTTCCAGTGATAGCAACACAGATGAGAAAGATGTGGAATAGTTGGAAGCACTATTGGCTAAAAGATTCCATAGAGGCAAAGGTAAATTCAAAGGTAAGCTCCCTCTCATTTGTTTCAATTGCAATGAAGTAGGTCATATTGCTGCAAGGTGTACACAGAAGAAAAACTACAAAGAAGGAAACAAGTACAAGAACAAAAGAGAAGATGATAGCAGAGATTACAAGGGCAAAGGCAAAAGATGCTACATTGTTGAAGAAGATTTTGATGAGAATGATGATGAAGTAGTTTACATGGCCATGAAGGATGAATCAGATGAAGATGAAGCAACAACACTGATGACTTCTGTGAAAAAAAATGACAAGTGGATCATAGACAATGGATTTGAACTCCAAGAGCAAATTGTAAATAGCAAAATTAGAAGTCCACTTATACCCTAAATTGGCAAGTGGCTATTGTAATTGCACTAAGTATAAAGTGCCTAAAGAATTCATTTGGCAGGAGGGGGGGGGGGGGGGGGGGGCGGAGGTGTGAGTGTTTGGGGTTCTTTGATTGAGTGAAAGGGGGGAGTGTCTCTTGGTGTTGTGTTCCTTTCTTCTTGTTGTTATCTTTCTTTCCTTGTAGTATGGGAAACATTAAGGCTCCAAAATTAATGCCACATAATCATGCCACATGGTCAATTAAAAAATGGTGTGAATTAAAGAATGAAGAAGTTTCTCAATATGTTGATGGATCTATTCCCAAACCCACAATTGATAATGTAACTCAAAGTGATATATGTGCTTGGGAATTAGCAGATAGAAAAGCCCTGGGAATCCTTAGGTTGGGGGTTGATGACAAGATCATTTATCAGATCATAAAATATAATACATCCAAAGAAACTTGGGATGCCCTTAAAAAGCTATATGGGAAAGTGACTGAGGAGGATATCTACAAGATCGAAGATTAACTTATCTCCCTAGATCCTACGAACTTTGATTCCATCTAGGATTTTATCATTAAGGTGAATGAGTTGAGAACAAAACTTAATGATTGTGGTAGTTCCATTAAGGACGACCAATTGATTTATCTAATTTAGAATAAACTACCATCAGACTACTCCACATTTGTCTCTTCTTTTAAAACCTCAAAGGCTACCTTAGGGGCTTCTTATTATAGACTTAGTTTTGATGACTATGCCCAGTTGTTAGAGAATGAACAAGCTAAGTTGATAAAAATGGGGATTCTCAAGTCTTCAAAGTCTAAGGCATTGGTGGCTAACAATGAGAGCTCCAAAAATCTAACTGGTGAAAGTTCAAATAAAGGTAAGGGCAAAAAGAAGAAGTGGAAAGATAAAAAAATAAGGGGACACAAAAAAGTCACCACCTAAATCAAATCAACAACAAGGCAAGTCTTCTCCTAATACCAACCAAAAGGGGGACAATGACCAAGAAAAGAAGAAGTGTGCCTATTATAAAAGAATCATGATGAACATCAGTGTTATCACAAGCAGATTGATGAATTGAAAAGCATCATGAAGAAGCACAATGTTCCATTTCCTAATGCTTATAAGGAAAAGGGGTCTTCATCTTCAAATTCTAAGATCAAATGACAAGCTTTACTCACAAACACTATCAATCAGGGGGAATGGATTATTGACTCAAGTGCCACACATCACATGGGGGCTTCAAAGAGATATTTTTCTTCAATGACACCTTCAGAGGTACCTCACATCTTTGTGGGGGATGATACTAAAGCAGAAGTTGAAGGAAAAGGTGAAGTTGAGATGGAAAGTGGAGCATTAAAGGATGTTCTCTATGTTCCTGATCTTGCCTCCAACCTTCTTTCAGTCTACCAAATCACTCACTGTGGAGGTGGAAACAAGGTTGAATTTCTTGCAGATTCAGTTGTTGTGAAAAGCATTAACGATGATTCTATGGTTGCAATAGGTGAAGTTAAGCATGATTCAAGGCTTTACACTTTCTCTTCCTTTGTGCCTAAATCTAATGTACAAGCCTTGTTAATTCATTCAAATACAGAAAGCAAACTATGGCATGAGAGGTTTGGACATCTCAACTACAGGTATCTTCAACAACTTAGCATCAAGAACATGGTTCATGGTCTACCTCAAGTCTAGTTCTCAGATGGTGTTTGTTCAGGTTGCATACTTGGGAAGCATCTAGAAAAATTGTTTAATTAGGGGAAGTCTTAGAGAGCACAAAGTGTTCTTGAACTAGTTCATAGTGATATGGTGGGCCCATTTCCAGTGTCATCATTTGGAAAGTCTCACTATGCACTCACCTTCATTGATGACTATTCTCGCTATACTTGGGTATTCTTCATGGCTCATAAGAGTGAAGTATTTGAACAATTTCTCACCTTTAAGGCTCAAATAGAAAAGCAGTCAAAGAAATCCATCAAAGTTCTTCAAACTGATAATTGAAGGGAGTATATGAACTCAAGACTTATAGATTTTTGTACTCAAGAGGGAATTGACCTTCAGCATTTAATACCATACATTCCACAAAAAAATGGTGTTGCAAAAAGGAAGAATAGATTCCTCAAGAAGATGACCACTTGCATGCTACTACATAAGTCTCTTGATCAAGTTTTTTTGGCTGAAGCAATGGATTGTGCAAATTACATCTAGAATAAGAGTCCTCATAAAGCTTTGGATGGTTTAGCTCCTTTTGAAGCTTAGAATGGAAGGAAACTTACTGTAAGGCATTTTAGAGTCTTTGGTTGTCCAGCATGGGCATGTATACCTCCACAGTAATGCAAGGCATTGGAACCTCAAAGTAAACCTTGTATTTTTGTTGGTTATGCTAACTCTTATAAAGCCTAAAAGTTGATGGATCCAAAGACACATGAAATTTTCTATGAGAGGAGTGTACACTTTGAAGAAAGTTGTCCAAGCTTTACTTCTTCAACTCCTCTTTCTTCCTCCTTCATTGAAGAGAGTGATAGTGATGACAATGACTTGGGAGATGTTTGTCCATGACCCAAACAGAGGTAGAAGATAGATGAGGTTGAGGAAATTCCTTCTACTTCTACATCTACTTCCACTAGACCTAAATGGGCTTAGAAGACATTGGATGCAGCAGGACCATTTGTAGGGAATCCTTTAGATAATAGGAGGACAAGATCACAATACAACTCACTCCCTCGTGCTTATATTGTAGTTGCTTCCAATCCTCAGTCATTTAAAGAAGCTTTAGGAATTCCAGAATGGGATAAAGAAATGGAGGAAGAATGCAATTCTCTTATGAGAAACAACACATGGGACTTAGTCTCTCTTCCTAAGGGAAGAAAATTGGTTCGGTGTAAGTGGATCTATCATACCAAGTTTGTAGTGAATGGAAGTGTGGATAAGTATAAGGTAAGACTTTTTGCAAAAGGCTTCTCTCAAGTGCCTAATATTGACTACACTAAGACATTTTCCCCAGTTACAAAAATGAACTCCATTCGTTTGACACTAGCTATAGTTGCAACTCAGAGATGGGTTGCTCATCAGATGGATGTGAAGAGTGCATTCTTTAATGGTGATCTATATGAGGAGATTTATATGGAGTATCCATAGCATTTCATTTAGGATTCTACCTTGGTTTGCAATTTGAAAAAGTCTACCTATGGACTAAAACAGGCTCTAAGAGTTTGGTATGTCAAGACAGATTCTTTCCTTCTCTTAGCAAGGTTCACTGGACTTAGATTCGAATGTCTACATTCTTCACCAAGATGATTCTCAATTACTACTTGTTCTTTATGTTGATGACTTAATCATTACAGAGAGTACAACATCCATCATTGATAGTGTCAAGTCTACTTTGCAGGACAAATTTTCCATGATTGACTTGGGTCTACTTCATTATTTCCTTGGTATTGAGATACAACAATCTTCATTAGGGATCACATTATCACAACCCAAGTATGCTTTTGATCTACTTGATCAATTTCGCATGAGTGATTGCAAGGATGCATCTACTCCATTGCTTTCAAGTGTTAAGTTAGAAGCAAAGTGTTCTGCTCCAACTGTTGATGCTACTTTGTAGAGACAGTTGATTGGAAGTCTCATCTACTTGACACATACACACCCTGACATATCCTTTGCAATTGGCATGGTTTCTAGCTTTATGCAAGAGCCACATGAACTTCATTGGAAGGCAAAACACATCTTACACTATATCCAAGGTACACATACATATAGGATATTCTATGCAGCTGGTACTGGACTACAGTTAATGGGTTATACTGACTCAAACTATGCAAGGGACCTTGTGAGGCAAAGGAGCATCAAGCATGGGCCAAGTTGTTGAGTAATGGACTGTGACTTTTAGGTAGATATTGCTTGACATGTTCTCAAATGTCCTAGACTTGTGGAAATCTTTTGAACATACACATGATGATAGTTCTAGGGTTTTCTTTTAAGACCCCACATATGCTTGTATCATGAAAGGTTGCTTTGTCCCTTACTTGATTATTTGAAGACTACTTCATGTGTCACTATCTTGCTTGGAAAGAAATTGCTTTTGAACATCAAACTTGCCATGCTATCAACTATTGTCAAACTTTGTCAACCAAGTCAAAGCATCAAGTCTTAACATTTTTCTTATGTTGCTTGCTAAGGTGAGTCTCAGCATTGTATCTAGTTCTTGAACATGCTTAAGGTGACCCTTTGGTCTTAGTGCTCTTGGTCTTTCTATCTTCATGGTCTATGTCTGCTTGCTAGTTATCCTTTTGTTGAAATGGTTACCTTGATTTCTTGACTACACTCTTAGTTTGGGAAAGTTGTTCAATTGTCACCCTGCTTACTCTATCTACTTGGCTATTTGGATTCTTTCCTAGATCTTGACTTGAGTCACTAGCATTGTAAGTTTCTTGGACACTTTCTTGACAAGTCACTTTACACTATCTTTACTACTTTGGCAAGTGAACACTCTACCTCTCTAGTTTGGACATCAAGTTATCTTGCGTCACCTTCTTAGCTTCCTCTAGTCTCCTTCATGCTTAATTATCTATCTACCACTATGGCATTCAAACCTTGTGCTACCAAACCTCAACCAAATATAGAAGATCATGATATCCTCCATGCCATTAAAGAGTTTCAAGATCTATACGCTCAATACAAAAAACTAGAAGATACAAATGATCTTTCTTACCTTCATTTCTCTAAGCCTATGATAGAAATGAAGTCTAAACTTGAGAAAAAATTAGAGTAGAATATTTCATTCTTAAATGAATCTCCCTTAAGACCTTTACATACACATGGTTCATCTTCTCCAAGGTCTACATATTCTACTCCAAGACATCAAATGTCTTCATCTTCTAGATCTGAAGACCTCCTTAGAGAGAAAGAAAGTGATACCTCCTTTCAGCCTATTCCAAGCTATCATTATGGACCTATCTTTGACCAAGACAATGATGAAGACATGAATGTACACCTTCACTTGAGAAACAACAAAAGGACTCTAGACATACTTTTGATAGAACTTTTACTCCCTTGGAAGATTCTTATTGCAAACACTTTTTGGCACCAAGCTCATCACGTTACCTAAGTCTAGCTCATATGGAAACCCATTCTTGGATATCTATTATGCTTAGCATCAGCATAATGAACATAGTACTTTAGATTGCATTGAGATAAAACATAAAATCCAAGATCTTATTGATAATGGGATTATTGATACATCTAATGTCTCATGTGATGGGGATACTTTTCTTGAGAAAGATCATATTAATGAACCTATGTCTAGTGAGGATTTCCTTGATACCTCCACTTCTTCCAACACTCATGCACCTCCCAACACTTCAAATCTTTCCAACATGCTTCCATCAAATAAAGAACCTAATGCTTTCCACACTAGCTATTCATATCCTCAAGGGTTACCTCTAAAAGAGAACCAAGATAATCTACACTTGGCTGCAAACCTTTTCCATGCTACTAAAGCTAAAAAGGCTCAACCTTCATGCAAATCTATGCTTTCTTCTCCCACTTCTGATAATTCTCCGATCTCTCTACATTCCCCCTTGTCCTTAGAAGTGGCTCCATGTCAAGAGGACTCTCCAAAGGATAAAGATCAAGATCAACAACTCACTCATATCCTTCAAAATGTCATCCTTCCACATCTTAAGTATGACGATGACGCTATATTTGAGCTTACTAAAAATTATGAGAAACCTTCCATGCCTATACTATCTAAAGGAACATGCCAAGATCAAAGTATTCCCTCTTGCTCCACTTCTCAAAATCCACTTCAAACATATGCTCCTACTAAAGATGTTGCTCCTATCAAAGCTACTTGTAAGTCTATTGATGGCCTTGGCTATGTTGCTCACTCTAAAGATGTTGATACCCCTTCTGACTATCCATTTGTATCTTCTAAATCTATCCTTGGTCCTTATCCATCTAAGCTAAAGCCTTCAAAACTCCCTTCCATATTGGGGCCTTATGTTCCTCCATCTCCTATCTCTCCCATCACACCTCAAGATCAACAAAGACACTCATCCTTGATGGCTTTTCACCCATCTATCCATCTAAACTAGTCATATCCCCCTTCTTATTCTACAAGTCCCAAGTCTTTCTTCTTCTACAAGTCCCAAGTCTTTTGGAAGTAATTTGAATGTTCAATACAAGAAAAAGAAGAAATACAAGAATCCATCTAAAAAAGATCACCATGTCTCCTCTGATCGACATAAAGGCATAAAGTCAAAAGATATATCTAAGAAGAAAACTACAAAACAAGTATGGGTTCCAAAATCCATCATTGAAGATAGTCTCTCTAAATCATCAAAAATAAATGAAAAGCCTACGACTATATGGATTCCAAAGTCTCTCTTGAAACAGTCTAATGTTGAGAAACAAGTGAAGTTGACATTCAAGGTTCCAAAGACTTCCACTTCATCTTCTTCCAAAAGAATTCTTACATTCCATTTGCCTAAACCACAACCTCTTCTATCCATTCACCATATTCCTTGATGTATTCCTTCATTTACATTTCCTCCATCCTCTCGTTAGCCTTCAAGGTGTGTATTGATGTTGATCTTGCCTTCCTTTTTGTCTACCCTTTTCACAATCCTTCCATTCACAATCCTTCTACCTTCTATCCTTTTCCCTCATTTTCCTATTCCTCCTATCTTCCAACCTCACTTGCTTTGCATAAAACCTTATCCTCCATTTTTCTCTTCCATCTTCCTTTCCCTATCAACATCTTTGAGCATATCATTTTGAATTCTTGGCATATCATGGTTTATCCTTTCAAGGAGCATTATCTAAAAAACTTGCCTTCTTTCTAAAAAAATCAAAAAAGAAAAAAGATAAAAATTCAAAAATAAAAATAAAAATGAAAATGTGCCTTGGTGAAAACCACTTCTTGTTGCACCTTGGTAGCAAAAGTAAAAAGAAACAAATTCATCCTATGGTGAAAACTACTTCTTGTAGCACCTTGGATAAGTACCATGATGAAAACCTGGCAAACATGCATCATGTGTAATTCTTCCATAATCCAGCCATTCCCTCTTCTCTCTTTGATCTTGACATTGTTGAGCTATCCAAGCATATTGGCTATCTTATCTATCACTCACCCTATATTGCTTGTTTGCTCGTATTGTTTATATCTAGCTTTATTCCTATTGCTATCTTATTGCTATCCTATCGACTTGAATCCTTGATCTTGATCACTACACTCTCTTGGCATGTTCACTCTTTGGAATGCTTGCTTTCATGACATCTCATCATTATGCTCTTGATATTGGCTTCTATGCCTCTACGCTATCTCGCTTATCAACTTATGCTCCTACTATCTCTTGCTCCTTGCTTCCACTGCTTATCCAAAATCTACTTCATATGGCTATATTTACCTAGCTTGGGTAGTCTTAAGGAGTCAGTCCTTGAGGATAGATTTCGCTCACTTCATACTCCTTGCCTCTCCATCTTTACTTATCCATAATATCCTACACCTTGCTAGACATTGGGACAAATTGATGTGATCTTGCTTAAGAGCTAGCAATCTTGAAATTCTTAAAATAAAAAAGAACTCTCAGTTGAACTTTAGAAATGCAACCCTTGCTAGTAAACCATGAGATGGGAGATTCTTTGAGCAAGAGCAAGAATGTTAGTGTCAAATAACTCTTGTGTATGTAATGCAAGAATGATAGATAAACTAAGATGAAATGCACAATGCAACCAAGCCAAGCAAATGGGAGTGTTACATCCATACTAGTTAGACTATGTGAGCTAAGCTATTGCAAAAGAACTATATTAACATGCAACTAGACTAGAATGCTATATGAAAAAATGTCATGGGTGAAGGAAATGTAGACAAGAAATAAAAGTTCTCCACAAAAAGCTCCTCAAGAATCCCAATAGAAAACCTGCAACACAACAATACTCAAGAGTGTGGATCCTTTGAGGGGGAAAGTTCTCTCCCTTTTAAAGAAAAATGGATGGTAGAGATCAAAAGACAAGAATATCCCAATCAAGGGTTGAGACGAATCTAGAATAACTGGTTCATATTCTAATGGACGAGACAATTCGTAGTGGAGGAATAAAGAAATGAGGAGAGTGGAAGACAATTCATAGTGGAGGAATTTAAAATTGAAGGTAATGGGGGACATGTCATAGTGGAGGAATAAAGAAATGAGAAGAGTGGAAGACGTGTCATAGTGGAGGAATAAAGAATTGAAGGTAATGGGGGACATGTCATAGTGGAGGAATAAAGAAATGAGGAGAGTGGAAGACATGTCATAGTGGAGGAATAAAGAATGAGGTGAGTGAAAGACAATTCATAGTGGAGGAATTTAAAATTGAAGGTAATGGGGAACATGTCATAGTGGAGGAATAAAGAAATGAGGAGAGTGGAAGGCATGTCATAGTGGAGGAATAAAGAATGAGGTGAGTGGGAGACATGGAGGAGTGGGGGATTAAAGAATGAGATGAGTGGGAGACATGGAGGATAAATGAATTAAAAATTCATTTTGAGGGCTAGATAGATAAAGGGGGAATAAATGATTTAAGAAATCATATATTAAACTTGGTGGATGAAAGGTTAAGGTTAAGATTAATTTAGATTAATCTTAATTAGATCTAAGAAACTTAAGCATGTAGAGGATTTAAAAAAATTGAATTTATTTAAAAGGAAACATATGATGTCACTATGCATTAAATGAACTTAACACATTAGAGGGGAGTATTTGAATTAAATTCAAAATACATTAGGGAAGTGAACTTATTTAATTAAGTAAAATCAATTAAATAAGTAGAAGAATATGAAAAAATATAATTAATTAATTAATAATTAATCATAATGTCAAAGGAGATATTAAATTAATTAATATAGTGTTAAAGGAGTGAAATGAATTTAAAAATAAGATCCTTCATTCCACTAAAATGGAGTGAATTATTAAATTAGGCCACTTCATTCCACTATAGATAGAATATTATCAAATTAAGATTTCTTATTCCACATTGTATTTTTAATTTGATTGGAAATATGACTCATTTTAATTTTATTAAAAATAGATATTCATGTATTTTTCTTAAAGGGGTTCAAATTTGAATTAAATTAGAATGTCTAACATTTAAATAAATTCAAATGTATAGCCATCCTAGGTAGAAATGAGAGATTAATGAGTATGAGCTAGAATTTGATTCAGTGATTGTTCAATTTTGCTTGATTTGATCATAAGAATTGATGAATTTGGCAATTTGATTTTGCAGGGCCAATTTTGGATGATTACATTTGCCCCTCTTTGACTAATGTGTGATCAATATGGGAACACATGTGGTCAAAGAATAGATAAGAAGCTAAGAATTCCTCATCTAATATGTGATCGATATGGGAACACATGAAATGAAGAAGGCATGATAGCAAATAGATAAAGCTCTAACTTCAAAGTATGACGTCATTCTCTAACTAATGTGTGATTGATATGGGAACACATGTAGTCAAAAAATAAAGAGACTATAATAGCACTAGCAAGCATTGAGTGATCAAATTGATAGTGATAGTCTAGAACACTAGATAGATCAAGAGAAAATAGAAATGGTCAAGCATATGCCCCTGAAAGAGAACATGTTGCCAAAAAAATAGCAATGATAGATTATGTCTGCCCCCTTGGGATCAAAATCAAAATGATCGAATAAGCGTAGAAACTAGCAAGATATGATCAATAAAGAACAAGAACAATTAGCAATGAAAGTATGCCCCAAGCAAGGGTGAAATAGAAGAAACATAATATGAAGTAAATATGGTAAGTGAAAAGAGAATGGATGCAATGTGAAAATGAAGAAGTGAAGAAATGCCCCAGTGAGAATCAAGGATAGGTTCAAGCAAGTCAGCTAACTACATAAAAAGAAATGGATTTTAAAATGTAACTTTGACCTTAATCATGAACTCAGATTTTAATTTCGATCCCAAAATGAATTTAGGGTGTTGATTTTAGCTATAGGTGCAAGTAGGTCAAAATAAGAAATTTGAAGTGAGATAGCAAAATCACAAGATTACGAAAGATATGAAAATATGCTCAAGAAGAAGGAAGAAAAGATGAATGTAGCTAGCTAATACATTCCGAATGATTAAGAGAGGGATCTTTCTCATATGCAAGCCTAAAATGAACACTATAATGCAAGCTACAAATGCAATGTGGTTTACCAGCAAGGGACGCATAACGTTTAGACTCTTATTTCATCATTGAGCATTTATTAGGGACATCATGAGATCATACAATCATCACTAGTATAACTATGAGGATATGAATATGATCTATGTCAGATAGAAATGGGGGAATCTAACCTATGCATCAAAGACAAATAGGTCAAGATGGCTATGCAGTTGGATTCCCTAAGTTTAATATAGCAAGACTATACCTATATCAAGGCATAAGCACCAGGGTAATCCCCCGAGTAGAGTCTTGCGAAAATAGTCAAGGATGATATGTTTATAAATCCAAGTGTCAAATAGGACAAGCATGAATTCTTTGAACACTATAGATAAATAAAGTATACCTACAATAAAAAATCAAGAACACATGCCCCATGCCTCTAGTCTTCTAGTCAATGACATCCTCGAGAGACTATTAGGGAGTGAACACATAGTAAAAAAATCATCATAGACAACACACAAAGTAGATAAAGATCATCATAGCTCACTTGTTTAAGTGTTTAAGTGCATGTGTGTAAGTCACTTGGCCATTTCTGCAAGACTTGATTCTGATAATGAGAAATATCTCGACACCTATGACTATAGGTAAACTATATGAAAAGTGTTGAGAAACACTTGATGTCAAGTTGGGGGTAGTGTTGAAAAACATTGTTTTGTGAGGTACCAAAGAAACCCTAATGCACAAGGATATCTTAATAGACTAAGTATCTATGCCCTTGAGACGAGGACAAGAAATAATCCCAAGCTAGGAGATGTGTAGTGAAATGGGTGATTGAGACAGACAGACATAGGTGCAAGGCTCTAAAGCAGTGCCTGTATCTGAGTTTTCACCACTTGGCATATTTTTTTAGGACTTTTTTCAATTGTTTTTGTATTTTTGACTTTTTAAATTTTTTTGGTGATGCATCAAAGTGCCTATTGCTAGGTTTTCACTAAGATGCATCAATGTCCCCAACTTGACATCAAGTGTTTCTAAACACATTTCAGATAGTTTACCTATGGTCTTTGATGTCACGATATTTCTCACTATCAGAATCAAGTCTTGAAGAAATGGCCAAACAACTTACATGCACTTAAACACTTAAACGACTGACCTATGCTGATGTTTATTTTATTTATGTGTTGTCTATGCTGATTTCTTTTCTATATGTTCCCTCCTTAATAGTCTTTCGAGGATGTCATTGACTAGAAGACTAGGAGCATGGGGCATGTTTTCTTGATTTCTGTTTGTGGGTATACTTTATTTTTCTATAGTGTTTAAAGCATTCATGCTTGTCCTATTTGACACTTGGAATTATAAACGTATCATCCTTGACTATTTTTGCAAGACTGCACTCGGGGGTTACCCTAGTGCTTATGCCTTGATATAGGTATAGTATTGCTATATTAAACTTAGGGAATCTAACTGCATAGTCATCTTGACTTATTTGTCTTTGATGTATAGGTTAGATTCCCACATTTCTATATGACGTAGATCATATTCATATCCTCATAGTCATACTAGCGATGATTGTATGATCTCCTGATGTCCCTAATAAATGCTCAATGATGAAATAAGAGTCTAAATGTTATGCATTTCTTGCTGGTAAACCACTTTGCATATTAGCCTACATTTTAGGTCCATTCTCTAGCATAGTCTTTCATTACTGCATATGGGGAGAACTCTCTCTTCATCTTTTCATGAACATATCAGCTAACTGCTTTCATATCTTTCTTGCTTTCTTCTTGGTCATGTCTTTTCATCTTCTTGATCTTTTGCTTTCCTATCATCACATCTATATAACATTTTGACTCCTGGCTAATTTTGATGTCCTAGATCCATTTTTGGGATCAAAATCAAAATTTGAGTTCATCTTAAGGTCAAAATTGCATTTTAAAATCCATTTATTTCTATGCAGTTAGCTGACTTGCTTGAACCTATCTTTGATTCTCACTGGGGCATTTCTTCACTTCTTCATTTTCACATTGCTTCCATTCTCTTTTCACTTACAGTTTCACTTCATATCTTGCTAGTTTCTGCACCTCCTCGATCATTTCGATTTTGATCTTGAGGGGGCATACATAATCTATCATTGCTATTTTTTTGGCAACATTTTCTCTTTTAGGGGCATATGCTTGACCATTTCCATTTGCTCTTGATCTATCTAGTGTTCTAGACTATCGCTATCAGTTTGATCACTTAATGCTTGCTAGTGCTATTATAGTCTCTTTATTTTTTTTGACTACATGTGTTTCCATATTGATCACACATTAGTTAGAGAATGACTTCATATTTTGAAGTTAGAGCTATATATCTATGTGATATCATGGCTTCTTCATTTGATGTGTTCCCATATTGATCACATATTAGATGAGGAATTCTTAGCTTCTTAACTATTCTTTGACCACGCGTTCCCATATTGATCACACATTAGTCAAAGAGGGGCAAATGTAATCACCCAAAATTGGCCCTGCAAAATCAAATTGCTAAATTCATCAATTCTCATGATCAAATCAAACAAAATTGAACAATTAATGAATCAAATTCTAGCTCATACTCATTAATCTCTCATTTCTACCTAGGATGGCTATACATTTGAATTTATTTAAATGTTAGACATTCTAATTTAATTCAAATTTGAACCCCTTTGAGAAAAATACATGAATATCCATTTTTAATAAAATCAAAATGAGTCATATTTCCAATCAAATTAAAAATACAAAGTGGAATAAGGGATCTTAATTTGATCATATTCTGTCTATAGTGAAATGAAGTGGCCTAATTTAATAATTCACTCCATTTTAGTGGAATGAAGGATCTTATTTTTGAATTCATTTCACTCTTTTAACACTATATTAATTAATTTAATATCTTCTTTGACGTTATGATTAATTAGTTATATTTTGTCATATTCTTCTACTTATTTAATTAATTCTACTTAATTAAATAAGTTCACTTCCCTAATGTATTTTGAATTTAATTCAAATACTCCCCTCTAATTAGTTAAATTCATTTAATGCATAGTGACATCATATGTTCCCTTTTAAATAAATTCAATTTATTTAAATCCTCCACATGCTTAAGTTTCTTAAACCTAATTAAGATTAATCTAAATTAATCTTAACCCTAACCTTTCCTCCACCAAGTTTAATAAATGATTTCTAAAAATCATTTATTCCCCCTTTATCCATCTAGCCTTCAAAATGAATTTTTAATTCATTTATCCTCCATGTCTCCCACTCATCTCATTCTTTAATCCCCCACTCCTACATGTCTCCCACTCACCTCATTCTTTATTCCTCCACTACGACATGTCTTCCACTCTCCTCATTTCTTTATTCCTCCACTATGACATGTCCCCCATTACCTTCAATTTTAAATTCCTCCACTATGAATTGTCTTCCACTCACCTCATTCTTTATTCCTCCACTATGACATGTTTTCCACTCTCCTCATTTCTTTATTCCTCCACTATGACATGTCCCCTGCTACCTTCAATTTTAAATTCCTCCACTATGAATTGTCTTCCACTCACCTCATTCTTTATTCCTCTACTATGACATGTCTTTGACTCTCCTCATTTCTTTATTCCTCCACTATGACATGTCCCCCATTACCTTCAATTTTGAACTCCTCCACTATGAATTGTCTTCCACTCTCCTCATTTCTTTCTTCCTCCATTATGAATTGTCTCTTCCATTAGAATATGATCCACTTATTGTAGATTCATCTCAACCCTTGATTGGGATATTCTTGTCTTTTGATCTCTACCATCCATTTTTCTTTAAAAGGGAGAGAGCTTTCCCCCTCAAGAGATCTCATTTTGGCTAATATTATGCTGCAGGATTTGAAGACCTTCTTGCTGGTGGAGAGCTTCTTGCTTCTTGTCTCATTCTTACATCCACTCTTTCGCTACCGTTATGCTGTAGGATTGAAGACTTATGCTTGTGGAGAACTTCTATTTCTTGTCTACATTCTCTCATCCATGGCATTTTAGCATATAACATTTTAGCATAGTTGCATGTTAATGTTGTTCTTTTACAATAGCTGAGCTCACATAGTCTAATTAGTATGGATGTAACACCTTTATTTACTTTGATTAGTTGCATTATGCATTTCATCTTAGTTTACTCTCATTCTTGCATTGCATACACAAGAGTTCTTTGACACTAGCATTCTTGCTCTTGCTCAAAGAATCTCCCATCTCATGGTTTACTAGCAAGGGTTGTGTCTCTAAAGCTCAGTTGAGAGCTTCTTTTGTGCTCATTTGTATGCCTCTTGCACTCCATGACTAGGGAGCTCTAAGCTGGGATCTCAAGCTTTCCAATCTATGGAAAACCTTGGATAGAAGGCTTTAGAGAAGTGCACTTTTCTTAGTGTACATTATTAAGTTTGATTGTTCATGTCGTGAAGAGGGTAGTGCTAAAGGTTGTGATTTAGGTTCAAAGTTTTCTTTTTGTGTTGATGACTCTCATGAAAATATGTTTGATGTATTAAAGGTTTATTCAAATGAAGTGTTTGATGATTATAATGATAGTAATCAACATTTTAGATATGAACACTTACATCTAATTAAATATGTGATAGTGTTACAAATGAAATGAAATCAGATTTCATATAAACTCTACATTCAGTTACACAAAGGGAGTCTAAAGTTCATGGTATGTGTGATGCTTTTTTTAGAGTAATAAAGTATTTTCTTATTAATTAAATCATATTGATTTAATAATTAAGTTAGTTATTATCTCTAGTTTACTTAAGCTAAACTTTAGGCATATAATCATTAATTCTTTTATTATTTATTATCATGTAACCTAGGTTTTACTTGTTAGGGTTTTGATCTCATTTTATAAGGATTGATCTCTTTGTAATTTATCCATTCACTTTTGATTATAGCAATTTATCTTTTTGCTCATCAAGAATGTCTCATCTATGGATATGACAATTCCAGCCTCCATAGCTTTTGCTTCTCTCTGCTTGTGATAGGTGTTTCCATGCAGGTGATTCTTGGGAGCTGTGTGGTTGATCTTTCATCAACTTCAACATGGTATCAGAGCTCTAGATCTTCACTCCCTTGTTTTGTTTATGAGAAGTTTGGCTTGGCTTTCAGATCTATGTTTTTTTCTTTCAAAGGGTTTCATTTTTTAGAATTTTTTTGTATTGAATCTAGGGGGTTACCATTTTATGGTGCACTTTGAACCCAAAAGGACATCACTGTTGAGCTCAAAGTGTCCAAAAACCCCTATCTTTATATAAAAATTAGTCCAATTTGGACACAATTGGAGTTTGAGGCAAAATAATATCGCTACTAGTTTGGGCATGTTTCTCGAGGCAAAAATTTGCTAATTTTTGAAACATATATCAAGATTTTCCAATTTTAAATTGAGATTTTTTTGACACACTTCTTGAAGTAGTGATTTTCTATTTTTAGCACAAAAAATAAAGATTTTTGGTTCGAAAATTGATCTTTTTTGGTACACAAATTGAGATTTTTGGCACTCAAATTGAGATTTTTAGTATGCAAATTGAGAATTTTTTTGGCATGTAAATTGAGATCTTTTGGCACACAAATCAAGATTTTTAGTATGCGAATTAAATTTTTTTGCATGAACATCGAGATTTTTGTTATAAAAATTAGAATTTTGGCACACTTCTCGAGGTAATTTTGATACTATTAGGCACGCTTTTTGATGCATTTTTCACAAATTTTAAGGTAGTAAAAGTAATTTATTTTGCCCTTCCAGCGCTTTTTGACCTACATGTGGTTTTTTGGCCATAACTTGCTCATCCGAACTTCATTTTTCGCAAACAAGATATCACCAGAAAGATGAGTTTGAGCTCGTCGTGATGGTGTAGTTTATTTTAATTTTTGATGCTATTTAGTGATCTATTTTGGATGTCAAAGTTATAAGTTCTATTTTTGACTCTAGGAGAAATATCTTAAGACATTCTATTTTCCAAATTCTGCTCTAGGCACATCCCATTCAATTTTTTGTTTTTTTGCATTCTAGTGGATATCTTGGTTGTTTTAGGTCTAGAGATTGATTTTATTATTTCAAATGATTTTTCATGGGCTATACTATCTCTTGTATCAACATTATGTCTTTTGATCTTTGTTGACATCTTTTTGTAGTATTTTTGTAAACGCACTGAGATAAAGTGTCACTCTATTGCATTTTAAGATCTTGCACATCTTTGAGTTTGTTGTACTCACACTGCATTATAAAGTGCCTTGAGGGGTTTCATGTTGCCCATATTCACCATCTTCCTTTGTCAAGTGAGTGTTCCTTCCATGACATTAGCCTCATGATGTATCGATGAAACATGTCATTATAGTTGTTTGTGTAATACCCCTAAATTGACACATTGGTATTCTGAACCAATTTTGGTTTATCAATATTACTTAAAGTCCTATTGTACTAGGAAATTCTAATTTTGATAATATCTACTCGACCTAAGTGTCAAATGTAAAAAATTATTAATCTATATTAATCACTTACTTTACTTTATTTATGAATATCAATTGAATTAGTTAAATTAAATGTATTAATTGAGTTAATTCAATTATAAGTCCTAAGTACTTTAATTAAATTAAATCAACCCCCTTAGCTAATACACATAAAGAAGGAATTAAAATAAGTTGGTTTAATTTAATATATGCCATGCTTGTTGAAACTAGTCATTCATTTAATTAAAATATCTAATTATGACCATATGTATGAATGGATCAATATCCTTTCCTATTTCATCTCACATGAAAAAGGAATTAATAATATTGATTAATTCAAATATGTCCTCATAATTTTTGAAACTAATTAATTAATTAGAAAATCTGATTATGAATACATATTTGAATGGATCATTGTTATCTCTTATTTCCTCTCATTCAACTCCATAAAAAATGGAGGACTCAATCTTATCTTCAATTAGGACCATACACTCAGATCGATCTTGACTGTTGATTAAATTATTGGATTCTATGTAAGAAACCTCTTATTAAGCATGAATGTGGATGATACTACTTTGGAGAGTATCCTAAACATTAGAGAGTATTGATATGTTGCATTCATGAATGTGTTTGTCATTGATTTCAACATAACATGGTTTCTGTAAAGACTAGCCAAGTAGTAGACAAAGATCTTGATGGTATGGACAATGGTTTGATTGTCTAGTAATGTGCAGTTATGGACATATTTAGCACAGTGTCTTGATAACGTGGTCAAGTCCGTAGTGTCTGAGTCAAAGACGTACAAAGTTGTACGTAATTTACAAAGAGTAGTTCAGAGACAGAGTATTGAGAAAATAGTTCCTAATGTTTTTTGGTTATCTTATATCTAGGATGTAATGAAGAGATGCACAATCAGGCAGTGATAGAGGACAGTCTACTGATGAAATCAGCAAGTGTGCAAGTCTTAGTATAGCACGTGTGAAGTTTTGTATAGACTATGAGTTGATAATGATATTATAATTGTTAATAATTAATTATCTTATTTTAATTAATTGAGAAAGCCTCAAAGATGACTCAAGGAATTATTATGAAGATATAGTATAAAGGAAAGATGTTTTCCTTGATTGTATAGTGTATGATGTGTATTGAGATTGTTGTTGAAGTGCGAAGTGCAAAAAGAAGCAAAGTACTTATTGAATGTGTGTAAGCAATGCAAGGGATTATTGGATGCGAGATTCAAGATATGGTTACAAGACCCAAAGAAGCAGAAGTGTGGTTTACAGGATAGAGATAGAGGAACAAAGTACATTTTAGTTCTATTATTCTACAAGTAATAATATATAGATCATTTGGATAGTGGGTTCATTGGTCTTGCCCTTGAAGCTATTTGGGTAGTGGTTCCAGTTGTCTTCCACAACTCCTAATAGGGTTGGAATCTCCTAACATGGATTCAAAGTCTCCTAACAGGGACTCATACATATGGAATGTTGTAATAGACTCCTAACAAGGTCTATCCTCTAACAAGGAATATTTATATCAGTACATCCTCTACCATGTTTTTCCCTCTAATCAAGGGTTTCCCCAGTTAACATATCTGGTGTTATTATGTATGAGTATCTTGTTGTGGTTTTAGTTTATATTACTCATATGGTGAAGATTTTTTAAAGTTGTTAATTGTGATATTAGTTATGTAACTGATTAACCTACCCCCCCAAGTTATATCAATAGACTATATATTCTAGTAATTGGTATTAGAGCATCAGGCCCTTGAAGAATAATATTAATAGCTTGGGAGATCAATGGTGAATATGTTCAGGAAGGATAGTCCAAGATTCAATGGGGCCAACTATGATAGTTGGAAGGAGAAGATGAAGACTCATTTGTTGTGCATGGGTCTGCAATATTGGATCTTGACAAAAAGTCAAAAGACAATTATTGAAGAAGAAAAGCTTAAAGGATGTAGTGAAGAAGAGAGAGATATATTCATGTGTACATAAGAACAAGAGAAGCTCTACTGACAACTCTTCTAGAGAATTAATATAGTTAGGTAAAGTCACTTGTAATATCTCATGAAATTTGGAAAGCATTAGAGTCTACTTTTGAAGGTGACGATCATGCAAAAAGAATGAGATTACAGAATTGGATATGTGCATTTCAAGATGCCAGAATGATGGAAGATGAATCTATAAGAAGTTATATTACTAGAATATCAGTCTCATGGTGAAACCAAGGAAGATGATGAAGTCATATTGAAGATCTTGAAAAGTTTGACGCCACCATTCAAGCCAATAGCTCAGATGATTCAGTTGGTAATGCCCTGCACTAAGGATTTCATAAAGGAAACATTGCTTGGAAGATTAGAATCAACAGAAGTAGATCTGAGATAGACTAGAGAACTTATAAGAGTTGAAACAACTTTTAGTGCCCTAAACATTTGACCTAATTTGACAAGAAGTTCAAGCACTCGTGGAGATTTTGCTGGTAGTAGTAGAGCTAATGAAGATAAGAAGATTGAGGAAGGAATAACCCTTCTGGTGAGAAGAGAAAAAGATGGTAAGAAGATTTTTAAATGTTGGACTTGTAATGAATTTAGTAATTATGCATTTAAATGTCCTAAAAGAGATAAAAAGTATAAGGTAAAGTTTAACTCTAGAAGAGATAGAGATAGAAATTGTTTGTATGTAAGTGAAGATGAAGAAATTGATGAGAAAGGTCAAAGAAAAAGTGATGATAAATTAGGATTTGTGGCTATCAAGTAAGATGATCTTGATAGAGAAATTAGAGAAGAAAGAGCTCTAGTTACCCAAGTGGAAAATAAGTTTGATTGGATAATTGACAATGGTTGTCCATGTCACATGATTGGTGATATAAATAAGTTTGTTAAGTTTAAGAATCATGATGGAGGTATTGTTAGAGTTGGTAACAATGCAACCTATCATATATAGGAATTGGATCCATTACTCTTGATAGTAAAACTAACACTGGTGATGTCTATTTTGTTGATGGATTGAAGCATAACTTGTTGAGCGTTGGATAGTTGGTGGACAAGGGTTATCTATTACAGTTCACTAAGAAGACCCGCACTATCAAAGTCAGAGATGGGAAAATGATTGGAACTGGCACTAAATCCAAACATAATGTATTTCAACTGAATCCTACTAAGATGACATGTTTGGTAGCTAAAGTGGATAATAGTTGGTTGTGGCATAGAAGATTCTATCACATAAACTTTGATAATATTGTGAAGGTTAGTAGCACTTCTGCAGTCAGAGACTTGCCTAAGATTGTTAAGTCTACTAATGTTCTATGTAAGGAATGCATTTTGGCTAAGAAAAAGAAATTATCATTCCCTGGAAAGAAGTTTACTAACACAAAGAAGTTGAAGATCATTCAAACAGATCTGAGTGGTCCTTCTAGAACAAGAGGATTCTATAGTGAAAGGTATTTTATGATTTTTGTTGATGATTTCACTAGAATGATGTGGGTAGAATTTCTTAAAGAGAAATATGAAGCTTTTGAGAAGCTTAAGATATTTAAGAATAGAGTTGAGAATGAATCTAGTGTAAAGATAAAGTGTTTGAGATTTGAGAGAGGAGGAGAATTCACCTCTAGATATTTTAACATGTTATGTGAAGAAAATGAAATCAAAAAATAACTATCTACACCTAGAACACCTGAGCAAAATGAGATTGTTGAAAGAAGAAATAAGTCTATAGTAGAAGCAACAAGAGCAATGTTGTTTGAGAATGATGTTTCTAAGACATTTTGGAGAGAAGCACTTAATACAATAGTATATACTCTACACGGAGTACAGATTAGAAAAGGTATGGACAAGACACCTTATGAACTATGGTTTAGACATTCACCATTAGTTAAGTATTTTAGAATTTCACATAGTAAATGTTATATTAAGTGAGATGATGAAATTGGTAAGTTTGATCCAAGATGTGATGAAGGTATAGTTCTTAGATATTCACTGAAAAGAAAGGCTTATAGATGTTTCAACTATAGAATTAAGACAATAGTTAAATGCACAAAAGTAAGGATTGATGAAAATTTTGGAACTAAAGAAAAGATGGTGGATTATAATTTAGACGAAGAATATAATAACTCTAGAATTGTTAGATAGAATGCTGAATTTTTGTTTAAGATTAACAATGACTTACAGAATGATGTACTAACTTTTGAGCATAGAGGAGAACAAAGCTCTAAACCTAGAGAAGAGATAAGAGTTGAGATGTCAACTCCTACCTCTAATAGGAATTTGACAAAGAATCACCCTTCCGAGCAGATAATTGGAAGTAAAGATAAAGGTGTGATGACAAGGAACAAAGCAAATGAGGAGATGTGTCTGATATCTCAAGTTGAGCCTAAAACCACAGATGAAGCAGTTGAAGATAATCATTAGATCCAAGCAATGAAGGAAGAATTGGATTAGATAGTGAAGAATGATACATGGGAGTTAGTTCCTAGACCTAAAGACAAGAATGTGATAGGAATAAAGTGGGTATTCAGAAATAAGATGAATGATCAAGGAAAAGTTGTGAGGAATAAAGCTAGACTTGTATGCAAGGGTTATTAACAGCAAGAAGGCATAGATAATGAGGAAACATATTCACTTATAGCCAAAATGGAAGTAGTAAGGATGTTCTTGGCTTATGCAGTGAATAAGAAGTTGAAGGTATATCGGATGGATGTTAAATCGACCTTTCTGAATGGAGAACTTGAAGAAGAGGTATATAGTGAGAAGCTTGACGGTTTTTCTTTATCAGAAGATAATGACATGATATGCATATTAAAGAAAACTTTAGATGGTCTGAAGCAAGCATCGAGAACCTGGTATGCGAGGTTAAGCAGTTACTTGACAATGCTTGGATTTGCTAAAGGTACAATAGACAACAACTTGTATATGAAAGAAGTTGAAAATGGTTTGTTGATTATTGTAATATTTGTTGACGACATCATTTTTGGAGGTAATGATGAAGCTAGTGATACATTTTCTAAAGAGATAAAGAATCAATTTGAAATGAGCATGATAGGAGAAATGAAGTTTTTCTTAGGTTTGCAGATTGTATAGAATAATGATGGTATATTCATTTCACAATATAAGTACCTGAAAAAATTGTTGAAAAGGTTTGGTTTGGAAAGTTGTAAACCTATTGGTATACCTATGATAATTGGCCACAAGTTATCCAACAAAGATGATACACCTGCAATTGAGTAGAAGAAGTATAGACCCATGATTGAAGGTTTGTAATATCTAACTCATGCCAGACTAGATATAGCAAATGTAGTTGTAATTGTAGCTAAATTTCAAGATGATCCTAAGGAATATCATTTTGCAACAGTTAAGAGAATACTTAGATAATTGAAAGGGACATCTAACTATGGAATTTGGTATGACAGATCAAGTGATTTCACTCTATGCGCATTTACTGATGTGGATTAGGTAGGCTGTATGGATGACAAAAAGAGCACTAGTGGTGGAGTATTCTTTCTTGGAGGAAGATTGGTTTCTTAGTTAGCAAGAAACAAGATTGTATTTTGCAAAGTGTTGCTGAAGCAGAGTATGTTGCAACAACAAACAACCGTAATCAAGTTATGTGGATGAAGCAAATGTTGAAGGATATCAGAATTGAGATTGAAGAACCTGTTATCATTTATTGTGATAACACAGGTATAGTGAGTGTGTCTAAGAATCCTATATTGAATTCTAAGACTAAGCATATATCTATTAAGTATCATGTGCTGAGAGAGAGAGAGAGTAGCAGAAAAGAAGATCATATTGGAGTATGCAAGTACTAAAGATCAAATTACAAATATCTTTATGAAGCCTTTGCCTAAAGATACATTTGAGTACTTGAGAGGTATGCTTAGCGTTATGCGCCTACCTACTTTAGAGTAGATGATGCAGGGAGTGCATCAGTCCAATGGTACAAAGCACTACTGTTTGACTGGATTGAATACTGATGCTTCCTATATGGGGGAGTATCTACAATGGACTAAGTCATTGAGGACTCTCGGTATTTGGTATTGAATAGTGTCTTTGAATACTCAAGCTAATTGAAGATTTTGTGCAACATAATAACAATTGGTACATTGAGATTGAGGTTTTTGACATTGATATCAATGGGGTAGACTATGCATAAAAAACATCTCCTAAGGCATGAGGAGAGTATGTATGTGAAGAACTCCTAAGTTATGGGGGAGTGATATCTCTTAAGAGAAACAACAAGAAGCGACATCATAGTACTACTTGGTTCTCTTAGAACGTAGATATTTTTCATCTATGTTTTCATCAATGCCAAAGGGGGAGATTGTTAGCATGAATAATGATAATACTACTTTGGGGAGTATCCTAAGAATTGGAGAGTATTGATATGTTGCATTCATGACTGTGTTTTTCATCGATGTCAACATAGCATGGTTTTTGTAAAGATTGGTTGAGTAGAAGACAGAGATCTTGATGGTATAGACAATGGTTTGATTGTCTAGTAATGTGCAGTTATGGACATGTTCAATACAATGTCCTAATGTTGTGGTCAAGTGCACAGTGTCTGAGTCAAAGACATTCAGAAGTTGTCCATGATTTATAGAGAGCAGTTTAGAGACAAAGTATAGGGAAAGTAGTTCCTGATGTTTGTTGACTATCTTACATTTGAGATGTAATGAAGAGATACATAGTTAGGCAGTGATAGAGGATAGTCCGCTGATGACATCAGTGAGTGCGCAAGTCTTAGTATCACAAGTGTGAAGTTTTGTATAGATTGTGAGTTGATAGTGCTATTATAAGTGTAATTAATTAATTATCTTATTTTAATTAATTGGGAAAGCCTCAAGACCAACTCAAGGAATTATTATGAAGATATGGTAGAAAGGAAATATGTTTTCTTGATTGTATAGTGTATGATGTGTATTGATATTGTTGTTGAAGTGTGAAGTGCAAAAAGAAGTAGAGTGCTTACTGAATGTGTGTAAGAGATCCAATAGATTATTGGATGCAAGATTTGAGATCTGGTTATCAAGATTTGAAGAAGCAGAAGTCTGGTTGACAAGACAAAGATAGAGGAACAAAGTCATTTTAGTTCTATTATTCTACAAGGAATAATATAGAGATCATTTGGACAATGGGTTCATTAGTCTTGCCTTGAGGTTGTTTGGGCAGTGGGTCTAGTTGTCTTCCACAACTCCTAATAGGGTTGGAATCTCCTAACAGGGATTCAAAGTCTCCTAACAAGGACTCATGTGTACTGAATGTTGTAATAGACTCCTAACAAGGTCTATCCTCTAATGAGGAATATTTATATTAGTACATCATCTTGTGGGTACCATCCCCACCATGGTTTTCTCTCTGATCACAAGTTTCCCTAGTTAACATATCTAGTCTTATTATGTATGAGTATCTTGTTGTGGTTTCAATTTATATTACTCATATGGTTAAGATTGTTTAAGGTCGTTAATTGTGATATCAGTTTATATTACTCATATGGTTAAGATTCACACAAATAGTTTAATAGGGTTTGTGAACTTCATAGGGCTCTAGACAAAGGAATAGGGGAATAAAATCTTTACTACTTGGAAGTGATGCCCAAGAGTAAATTAGAACCTAGATGTCTTTGGAAGATGGTACTTGAGGGAGGCAAGAAAGTTGGTGGTTCTCCCAAGAATTTTTTTTTATAAAGAGATGATGATTTCCTTTTAGGAAAATCAAAATCTTGGAAAAAGACACGTTGGGATTGATAAGCTAACTTGGTTATGAACATTTTGTGTGTGTTTGGGTAAGGTGACGAGGTAGAGGAGTATGCTCTTTCCCCTTTGGTAAAATCATAAACTTTGACCCTTCAATCTGAGCTACAGTCAGAGTTAACCATAAGATGGCTTACCAGAGCAATCCAACCTCCAAGAACGACCCAAGTGAGCACATACCTTTTGCTAGTGATTCCAACTCACTCTAATAAAGAATCTTTGTAGAGTGAAAGACTCCAAAGCCATGTTAATTTCTTCTTCTTGATTTTGATATCACATATCAAGAAGAGGCTCTGTTTGTTGCACTAGGAAGCGTCACCCCTAGTCTTGCTAGTCAAGTGTGTGCTTACAGATGCTGCTGTGGACTATTGGAAACTTAGTTTGTGAAGCCATCAGGGATTAGTGTGAATGGAAGCCAAGTAAAAACTTTGTAGATAGTTGCTACCCAGTTCACCTTCAAAAGGGGTCATAATTTTTGTGTAAGGAGGGGGAAGAATCTCTCTTGTAGATCCTCACCATAGGCATGTAGTTGGACATTGGAAGGTGGTATATGCCCTTGACCCCTACCAAAAGGGTTCTCATTGAATATATATGTTATTGAGTCCTTGGAATACACCAAAAACATTAGCGCCCTCTAGTGGGGTGACACGACTGTGTGAGATGAATGCATGCACATAAGTTGTGAGACAAAGATTTTGTTGCCTCTACCATTTTTGGTTATAGGGATAAAGGTGTGTCTTTTTTGAGTTTACCAACTATCGAAATCATCTAAACAATAAAAGGTCAAGACTCCCCCATCCTTTTGAGTTGCTTTTTCCTCAATCAGATTGTTTACTACTACTGTTTGCATCCCTTGTCTGAAAAATAACTGTTTACTTAAAAACCAACATGATGTCCAAAATTTGAAAATGATGATCATATATACCTAAAACTTACCAATACTATCATTTCTCTATTTATAAACTACCAAAATAATCATAAATCTCTTCAAGTACAGTCCAAACCTATCAATTTTGTTATTTTCTTGCTTGTAGTTTTGCAAAACTTCACATGAGAAACACCTTTACAACTATTAGTTCACATTTCCTTGTGTGGCTCTCTATATTTCTTAGCATGGGAAGCTAAGAATCCTTACACAAAATTTTACCACAACACTATAATTTTAGTCAAAACCTATCTTTGCTATCAGTTTATCCTTTCCTCACGTGACTCTGTCTAAATCTTCACAGAATTTTTTTTTTGCAAAATTGTTGTTCCAAATTCTTACCTGGTCCATTGTAGTTCTTTTCATGGATCTATCTAAATCCTCGTACAAATTTTGGTCTTAAAACTATTAAACTTGCTCTATCAGAGGTGTTTCCTCGCCTGGTTGTTTGTATTTCCTCGAACGAGTCTATCCAAATTTGTCCAAAAGCAGTGAGCTATTCTGAGCTCCCTCATCAAAACTCAATTAAAGTCTAATCTATATTTGAAAATATTTAGTCATTCTTCTATCTACAACAGTGTAAAATTTAGATTTTTCACTTAGTTGATCACTTATGATTCACACACAAACTAGTCTCCTTACTTAGTTATCCTATTTTTTTCTCTTGTGTTTGTTATACCTTGCATCACGATAGTCAAAAATCTCATCTATTATAGCCATTTCTCAAACTATTCATGCCTAGATATACAACACGATTACTCACTTTGAGAAAATGTTCTAGTGTGATCTTTATTCAAACTTGTTCTTAAGTCATTGTCTATGGCTATTGCCACAAGGAGTGGAAACTTGTTTACTCCCTATAGAATACGACATAGTGGAGATAGAGGTAGAAATCATGATAGAGGTCACTCCCAAGTTTAAATATAGTCCAAATTCAGTGAAGGATCCTCATGATCTCTTTCACCTATTGGTCCACCTAGTGCTTGAAGAATATTTTCCATCAACTTGCAACAAACTAGGAATCCATTATATCAAGAACATCTAGATATTGACAGAACACCTACATCCTTAAATGGAACAACTAAATTATTATTCCAAACACCTATACAAAAAACACATATTGAAACCTTCCACACTCCTAAAATGGCTAATCAAGATCAAGAAACAATAGACAATAGTAGGAGACAATACCAACAAGACTACAAAAGAAATGAAAGAGTGAAAGAACCTTACAACTACACAAATGAGTGTGGGGATACTGAAGAGATACCTCTAGAAGACATAGAGAAATATCGTAAGGATAAAAACTTTTAAAAAAATGATGGAGATCTTGGTTCATGATGAGAAAGAAAAATATTTTCTCAGGCTTTCTTAAGAAGGAGAAAAACTACCTCAACATTTTAATGTTGAAACAATTATCATACAATAAAAAGAAACTTAAACATCCAAGTTACAAAAACAACTATAGGCCATGCAAGAGAAATTAGCCCAAATGATGTGTGATAAGGATAAAGCAACTAAAACATACACGTTAGACACCATTTGTCCATTTCCTTTCGACAAGGATTTGAATGTACCCCATTTTCCACAAGGAGTTGAGTTACCCAAATATGACAAATACTTAGGAACATCTGATCCCTAGGATCATTTGAGGGAATTCGGTGGTTTGTCTATGACATTCATGCAAATCAAATGTATCTTATGCATTTTTTCCCACGAAGTCTAGGTGGTCAAGCCATGAGATGGTTTTCAAGACCACCTTCTGGTATTAAAAAATTTGATGAGATTGCTAATATGTTTATTCAACATCACTCACACAATATACAACATCTAGTCAACATACAAGATTTGTGTAACCTTAAACAAAAGATTGGGGAACCGTTCCTCATGTTTCTCCAAAGGTGGCGACAATTGTATAACAAATACTCATGAAGAATATCTAAAATAGAAAACCTTGATATATTCATGGATAATCTTTTGCCCAATTTTGGGTATAGAATTCAACTTCAAGGTCCACACACCTTTGAAGATATGATTACACAAGCTATTTGAATAGAGGAGTTTATGGTCAAAAGGGTGAAATAACCCTTCAAAAAGACATCAAGCAAGGCTCTACCTCTAGTAAGGATAAATCTAAGTATGTTAACAAGAATGGAGATGTAGTACATGAAGGAGTAGTAGATAACATTGCTCCCAAATCCTCTAAGATGACTTTCAACCTCATAGACAACATCAATGCATCTAAAACTATTGACAAATCTACTCCGATAACAAGACATTTGAGAACAAAACAAATAACTCATCTTGGGTTACATGACCCAAACAAGAGTACATGTGAACCTCTAGATGTGGTCTATAAAACCTTGCTTCAAAATTAGATCATTACTCCATTGGATAATACTCATCCTTATGATCCACAACCATGACCCACATGGTGGAGTCAGAATGCATTTTGTAAATACCATCAGAATAAGGGTCACAAAACAAACAATTGTATTAACCTATGTCATAAAGTTTGGGACTTAATTTATGATGTTGAAATTATTTTGATTAAGTAAAAGTAGGTTTTAAAGGACCTGAAACCTTTAGCAAAGTATCAAGAAATTATAAAAGTAGGACATGAGAAGTCTAAGATGAAACACAAAAAGTTTGACAACATAGTACATAGACTAAAGGCCTCATAAAGATCAAATACAAACAAAAAATAGGAGGCCAAATATAAACAAAGCTTAAAAAAATAGCAAAAGGACAACAAAAAGCCAACACGCGGACAATTACGTAGTTTGTAGCTTGATCCGCCAAAATATGTATGTTCTCTGCAATAGCCTTCATTTCCCCCATCCTTTTCACATCACCAACCTTCTTGGAATGAGCCCTTGTGTGCTTACTTAGTCCCTAGTTCTCAATCACAATAGGTGAATCATGCCCTTTATCCTGCTCAACCTTTTTCATAAGACTGCTAACATTATCCACCATTGTCTTTAAAATGTTACTATTCTGATCAGCCATCTTCTTAATATTTTTTTCAATATTACCCATTCTGGCCTCCAGACTCTCTAGTCTCTTCTGAAAATTAGTATTAGCCTTCTCCAAGACCCTATTTTTATCTTCAACCATTGGGACCTTTTTCATTAAATTTTTCACCTCTTCAACATTACTAGTTACTTCTAAAAGCTGATCAATATGTTGACCCAATGTACGTTCCCCTCTGGCCGTCTTACTAATCTACTCAAAATCCTTAGAAATAATCTGCATTTGTTGTTTTAGATTAACAATTTCCTTCAGAATGGTACTATGGTTACCCATAATCCCCTTTGTAACACCCATCTACCCCTCATTTGTATTATTATTAGGGGATTGATCCTTCTCACCATAATTTTCTTTTTCCAGAGCCATATTCTTGGAGGACTTCTCAACTCCTTTCTCCTGAGCCATTGTCATTTTTCTTTTCCTTTCCATTCTGTGAATAAGAATTTCCTCATCTGAGGGAACCAAAACCCTATCCTCATTCTAGCCCCTATTCCCCAAACCCTTTCCTCCACTTCCTTTCTTCTGAGAGCCCCTCCTCCATCCCTCATCCAAATCACCATCTTGGTCAAAATCACTCCCCTTAGCTTTCTTATTCTTCTTTTGAGAATTGCAACCAATATCCCCTTTAAAACTGTGACTACCCCCCTCCACCTCATCCTCAATATCTGAATCATAGCCTTTCTTCGGGACACTGCCCTTGGTATCATACTCAACCACCTTCAAACTATGTCTAGGTTTGTTTGCCCTCTTTGATTGCAGTAAATTCATTATGAGTACCATTAAACCCTCATGGCACACATGATCACCATTCGAGTCTTTTTGAATTGCCTATATGGAATTATCTAGCCGCTATCTAACATAGAAATTGAGCCTGATACTATGCTTAAAATGTTTAGCCAACATAAAATGATAACCATAAAGCTTCCTAAAAAAACCATCCAAATTAAAGTATTCAATGATCACAAACAACATGAATCTTCAAGGCCATGAAATAGAGGCAGGATTGTAGTAAGAGTTATCATTTTTCACCAATCGATTACGTTCTTTGTCAAAGTCCATGAATTCCTCAATTGCCCTATCTGAGAGCTCCCTGTCATGGTAGAAATTGATACGCTCCATATCCAACCCCATGGCTTCCACAATAATCTCTTTCGATACCTCCATTCTTTGATTTCCAACAAGGATAGATCCATCCTTCCAAGTCTTAATAAATTGTTAAGTGATAGCAGGGTTATTCCCTTTAAGCTTTTCCATAAAACTGGTGAAATTCCCATGCTTTAGAATTTCCCACACCTCCTTTTCTACTTCCACTCCTTGCAACTAGCAAGTTCAACTCTCTTCCATTTCCTTCTCGTATTCTTCTCACCAATGCCACTACATTGATCTCTCAGAAAGACCCTATGCAAAAGAACACCCAAGTCGATATCACAGTCAATAGTCACAATGGTAATTGAAACCCAAAATCTATGTAGCATAAAGCACTCCTTTGTAGACATCATAACCCACCACTCCAGTCTAGAAATCATAATCCACCACTTTCCAGATGTGTTTAAAGCATGAATGCTAATTACTCACATGATCATCATTATTATAACATCTTTGCCTATTGCCCATTTTTTCATAAAAAATAAATAGGCGACCTTCAATAGGTAAAAGATCATTATTATTCCAAATGATCTTATGTTCACTCAAACAAGCCACATTAGCTACCCAGTCAACAGCTTGATTTGCTTCCCTAAAGCTATGGGAAATAATACATATTTCAAAAGACTTAATAATATTAATGGCTTGAAATATAATATTACTAATAGTCGATGAAGATTTAGTGATTTTATTAAGGCAATTTATGATATTGAGAGAATCTCCTTCCACCCAAACCTTCCTCAAATTTAAACTCTTTAAAAAAATAAGACCATGTAGGATGGCACTAGCTTCAACAACATGATTTTTTGGTTTCCAATAGGAATAGCCATGCAACCCACTTTCTCTCCATAAGCATCCCTAATAACAACGCTACAACCAACAATTCCCAGATTTCCTTTGGAAGCCCTATCAAAGTTTATCTTATACCAATCCACCGGTGGGCAATCCCATCTCACATTATCCCTTGGATTAGGATCCTTCTAGTTCATGCTCAAGCCACCAAGGTTCCAATTTTGAATCACTTTCCCTTCCCAATCATTGTGATGTTGCTGTCCTGATCCATTAGTTTTAGAGCCTTAATTTTAAAAAACACTTGATCAGAACTAGATTCAACACCTCTAAACACCCTGTCATTGTGTTCCTTCCATATACCCCAACAAAAATATGGAAGAATAAAATCCCACAATCTTAAAATCAAAGAATCATTAGAGGGAGGCTTCCAACTAATGAAGCACATTTGGATAGTAGCAGGGAAGACCTAATCAATGTTCATTAGACCACACACCCTTTCCCAAATCTTTTTAGTATAAGAACAATGTAGAGTTAAATGGTTAATTGAATCAACATCATTCTTGCAAAGGTAACATCTATTAATGATATCGAACCCTTTCTTCATTAAATTATCAATAGTCAAGATATTATCCTACAAAAGAATCCAAAATAAAATATTAATTTTAGGTGTCATACCTTTCACCCAAGCCTTGGCCCAATAAGGTTAAGGATGTATATCAAAAGAGTGGACATAGATTGAATAAATAGAGTACATCCCACTAGGATCATGATTCCATATCAATTCATCCTCTTCTTGACTTAAAAAGATAGCATTCAAAAACTTGTTAAGTTTAGCCATGTTCTCGTCCACCCTTTTGAGATCCAGCCAAGAATTATTCTCCCAGTAATCCGCAACAAAAGTACCAAAGATATTCTTACATTGCTCCATATAATTATTCCATCTTTGATCAACACAAAGTGGATGATCCAAAATCCAAGGATCTTCCCAAAAATGAAAAATCCTTCCATTTCCCACCTTCCATTTGGTCCCTTTCTTGATGATGTGTTTATATTTCTAAGTGTTTTTCCATATCATAGAACCCCCTTGCACCAAATCATGATTAAGAAATTGATTAAAAGTATGGTTATCCCTATTATATTTATCATCCCAAATGTTCCTCCATTCCCCTTCCTCCTTGTGCCATCTCCATAATAACTTGGCCAACATAAATTCATTCATAGCAGTTACTCTTCTCAATCCAAGTCCACCCTTATTAATGGGCATGCAAACTTTCTCCCAAGCAATCAAAGGTAATCCTTTTTTTAAATTTTTGTACTAGTCCATAAGAAGAGCTTCTGAATTTTTTCAATGGCTTGAGCAAACTTCCTAGGAATCTTGAACATACTCAAAGCATAAAGTGAAACACTCTGAAGGATGGACTTCAAAACAATAACCTTCCCTGCCTGACTAAGGAGGGAGCCTTTCCATCCTACTAGTTTCAAGTGAATCTTATCAATCAATGAACTCCAAAAACTCTCAAGAGGGTCCAGATAAAGAGGTAACCCCAAATAAGAACCCAATAGGGAACCAATCTCACGGCCCATAATCTTTATAATTTTGTTCTACCTAGAAACATTAACATTTATAAAATAAATCATTTTTTTATTCCAATTAATAATTTTGATAGAAGCTTGTCCATAATCTTCTAAAGCCCTTTTAATGTTCCTAGCATTTCTAATAGAAGCCTCTCCCATGAAAATGGAATCATCTACAAATTATTGATGCGAACATATCAAAGCATAGAAGAAGGATTAAGGCCCACAAAGTCCCCCATTTTCACCATTTTTTCCACAAATCTTCCCAACATTCAACCAAAAAAATAAAATGAATGGGTGATAGTGGATCCCCCTATCTTAAGCCTCTTGAATCCCTGAAAAAAGGAGTAGGGGAGCCATTAATAAGCACCGAAAAAGTGGTAGAGGAAACCAATCTAAGGACCAGATCCCTAAACTTCTTGTTAAAACCAAAAGCTTCGAGACCACACTGAAGAAAAACCCAATCGACTCTATCATATCCTTTAGAAAGGTCCAGCTTAAGGAGAAACCCTTAGTTTTTAGACATCATGAAAGAATGAATATTTTAATGATCCGAGACAATGGAGTCCAAAATCTATCTACCAGGAACAAACCCATTTTGCTGTCTAGAAATAACATTTGAGAGAAGAGGCAAAATTTTGAGAGTCAACACTTTAGAAATAATCTTATTAAAAAAGTTACAAAGGCTAATTGGTCGGAACTGATCCATACTATCCACTCTTAGCCTCTTAGGAATAAGAGCAATGAAGGTTCCATTCATTTTTTTAGAATTTTTGTAGAATCAAAGAACTCCTTAACCCCGTTACACACATTAGTACCAATGGTATTCCAATACTTGTGAAAGAACAAAAAAGGAAACCCATCTGGCCCAAGGGCGTTATCTCCCTCAAATGAAAAAATAGCCTTAGAAATCTCATCATTAGAAGGAATGGTAGTAATAAATTTATTCTGATCTTCAGTGATACAATTTAGAATACAGTCAAGAAACAAATTCTGCTTAGCCACATCCAAATTGGAGTCACTTTGGAGCAAGTTATAAAAAAAATCCACCACTTCCCTTTTGATAACCTCCTCCTCCTCAGTAGTACCTTCTTCTGTTTTGAGTCTTGAAATTCTATTGGCCATCCTATGCTTCAAGGTGGTCATGTGAAAAAACTTTGTATTTCGATCCCCTTCATTTAAAAAGGTTTTTCTAGAGTGCTGCCTCCAATACATCTCCTCTTGGTGATGATGTCATGCATCTCAACCAATTTAGCACCTTCTTCGTCTCTAGAAACAATCTCATATCCATCAATTTGAATCCTATCCTGAATCTATTTAAGCTCCTCCAAGATCTTCTTCTCATTCTCAAAAATGTTGTCAAAAGTGCCTTTGTTCCATTTAAAAATGTTTTTCTTCACATTCTTCAGCTTAGCAGCAACTTCAAACATATCAGTACCCTCCATAGTTATACCGTGCCACTCCTTAATGAGATTCTCCAAATATGGGTGAAGAGTCCACATTTTTTCAAACCTAAAAGGGAAATTCCTCTTATAATTAAGAAGGTCAACTGCAAAAAGTATAGGATAATGATCCAAACCCAACCAGACTTGAGCATTGAGAGAACATTTATATCTTAAGAACCAATCAGAGCTCCATCCAACCTGACTTGAATGAGGTCCTTTCCAGTTCTTCTATTAGTCCAAGTATACTCAATCCCATGCAAGTCCAGGTCATGTAGAAGATGATTGTAAATAAAATCCATCAGATCTAATCTATTGTCCAAATTAGTCTGGCTACCTATCATTTTTTAGCTTTTTTTAAAAGGGGTATTAAAATCTCCCGTAATAACCCAATTCTCATCTGCAAAAAGTTTTCTCTAATTAGTGATATCTTCCCAAAGAGCCTTTCTGCCCCACTTAGTATTGGGTGCATAAACATTAGTAAGGACCCAAGCAAAGCCATCCTTTGAATTGGAGAATTTAATATTCATCATGTTTTTGTTTTAAGAAATAAGCTCGCCAGGAATCCATTTATTATTCTAGTAAACTGCCATTTATGATGGTGAAATTGTTGTGGGTGGACATAATAATAATTCAAACCGTAAAGCTTTTAAGGAGCCATTTCTACATTATGAAAAAGGAGAAAATTCTAAATAGAAAACCAATAACAAGGTCAATTATACATACACCAATTATGATAGTGTAATCAACATGATTGAACCCTTGGACTGTGAACATTGTGATGCTATCATGATTAAAGGAAAGCATGGCAATACAAAACCTAAGACTCCATTTGTCTTAGGTTTCCTTCCAGATGTATTTTGTTAGAAATATTAATTTTTCCTTGGATGTATTTAATTGGGATATTCCAAGGATCCCTCAATATAGTTTGTGCTATTGTACACATGTGGAGGACATGTCATTTACTTGTCCTTTAGTTCACATGTGAGGAAAACTCATTTTTATAATCCCTTTATTAAGGAATTTAGTTTATCCTCCTTAAGAGGATCTTGACATTTTGCACACACTTATTATGAATGTGGCATTCATAGAAATGGGAGTTACACATGCGAACACATGCAACTCCTTTCTCATCTCTTTAAAAGAGATGCTCCTTTCTCTTTCTTCTTTACACATCACTTTGATGTTATTGTATTGAGCTATTTTGCTCCACAACTCTCTCTCTCTCTCTCTCTCTCTCTCTCTCTCTCTCTCTCTCTCTCTCTCTCTCTCTCTCTCTAGGAATTTGCCTTCATTCATAATACTCACAAGGGGTTTTCTTTTCTTTCCCCTTTCAAATCCTTGTCTCCATTGTTGAACTAGCTTGGTGTATGCTCTTGGATCTTGCTTATCTCATGGTAATATTATTTCACACTTAACTTACTTGGATTGTTTTCTTTCCTTGCTCTATCTTATCTTTGATTTACCACTTGGAAAGGGCTCCCTATGCATCTTCCCACTCATGCAACCAGTGCAAGCAATTTTAGAAGGAATAATGTGAGGCAAACCATCAACCATATTGCCTTTTTGCATTAAAGTAATATAATTTGAATTTAAATGGCCAAGTCTTTCATGCCATACATTGAAATCAATGTAGGTATGTAAAGAATATCATGAACTAGAAAATTCATGGAATTTAAATAAATTGTCATTATCCATTTTAGCATGAGAAATCACTTGTTTAGTTTGAGGATCAATCACATAACACATATCTTTATAGAATTCAACTTTATAGTCCTAACATAACTTTGCACTAGAAAGCAAATTAATTTTCAGATTAGGTACATAAAGTACATCATGCAGTTTACCATTAGGAATAGTTATATCACCTAAGCCTTCAACTTTACAAGTTTGATTATTAGCTAACTGAATAGGAATATTAGCAATATTAGGTTGCAGAGAATCAAAAATTTCCTTATGAGAATGACATGTTGTGATGCACTATTATCAACAATCCATTCTAAAGGTCTACAAACATTATAGCTACAAGTAAAAGCATGACGAGAATTAGAACCATTAGAGTTACCTTTTTTATTATTTGATTTTGATGATGGTTACTATTGTTCATAGGCTTTTTATCATTTTGCTTTTTAAAATAGTTATTAACAACATGACCATCTTTGCCACAATAAGAACAATGAGGTTTGGAATTTGAATGATTCCTTTGATTATTATTATTATAGTTGGAATTATTGTGACTAGTATTGTGATGGTTGTTATGATTATTGTTAGTATTGTTATGTTAGACATTAGATTTATTATTGGAATGATTAGAGTTGTTATTATTGTGATTATGATTATTATGATGATTTGAATGAAAGTTATTACTATTTGAATTTTGAGACATAAATGCATGTTTAGTTGATTTAAGAGTACCAAATTGCATTAGCTTAGTTTCTTCCTGGAATAATAGATTTTGAAAAATAACAAAAGTTAATTGAGCAGTTAAAGTAGGAATAGCAAGTTGTGCATGTATATTAGTTATAAACTATTGAAACTGTTTAGGAAGGCACTTTTTAAGAATAATATGAATTAATTGAATGTCAGTTAACTGAACACCTAAACCAACTAGATGATTTTTAATAGCATCAAATTTTAACATAAATTCATCCATGGTTTTAAAATATGTATACCTTAGATCTTCAAGTTGATCCTGCACCTATATTTTGTGAGATTCATCCGCACTGTTATAAGTGGTTTGCAGAATTGTCCAGGCATCACGAGCTTTGGTACAATTTGCAATTAATACATATTATTATGAAATAATCAAAATTCCAATTAAATGTAAAGCTTCTTCATTTTTTAGTTTCCAAGCATATTTTTCATCTTGGGTAGCTGTTGAACCCAGTTCAATAGAAGGATCAGTGGCTATATCTAACATATGTTTAAAAATAAAAATGAACGAAATATGTGTTTTCTAGGAGTGATAGTTAGAACTATTAAGTTTTATTTTTAGAATTAAGGTTGACATCTTTATGGAAAAAAATGTCCCCCTTATAGAAATATGACTTAAAAATTAATGTGAATTAAAAAACTTGTTGATAACACTGTTAATAAGTTCCTAGAAGAAGAAACTTGAGTTAAAAAAAAAATTGTCAAAGAAAAGCTGGAAAAAAAATGTAACAGATTACTAATAAGGAAACCCTGCAAGGAATTGTTAAATGAATGATTAATTTGTAACATATAAGAATAATCTAAAAGCATTAGGAAATGATTAAATGTGCAAAGAATCTACAAAAAAAATGTAGAAGAGAAACAAAGAGAAAAAAATGATTAAAAAAATGTATAAGTTATAAAATAAACCTATAAGTTATAATATATAATATGTGACATAAATGAAATGGAAAAAACAAAAAAATCGGGCAACAAGTCGCAAGCAAGGGCACGACTAAAGGAAAGTGAGTGAATGAGAGATGGGCACACACGTTAGTAGGAAGAGGTTGATGGAGAGCATGCCACAACAACAATAGCAAGGCCAATCAAATACACATTTATTGGAAGTAGAGGAGGAGGTTTGAGAAGGCTTAGAGCAGTTACCGAGTAGGAGGCAGGCAGTGAAAGAAGGTCAGGTCATAGATGAAGAAGAGCGATAGGTAAACTGAGGGATAACAGCTAGAAAGGAGGGAGGCACAAACAAGGCTGGGATTGTATTCCACTATGGAACAAGCTGCTAGGGCTTATGATGTCACTTCCTTTTGCATGCGTGGCCCTTCTACCTTTCTCAATTTTCCTGACTTGCGTGTGAATGCAACACAATGGAGATAGGAGATTGCATGTAGATCATATGGGAGGGAAGCCAAATGGAGAGGGACAACAGAAGAGAAAAAGGAGACATGGTAGTAGGATGGGTACTGGTACCTAGCAAGGGCATAGCCTGAAGAAAAAGAAATATCCACGAAAAGGCTCACGCAAAAGTTAAAAAAAAATGAACAACAAAAAACTTAGCAACACAAGCTTAGATGAAATGGAAGCAATCAAAGGATTGCAAGAAGACGTAAATAGACAAGGAGGAAGGGGAAACAAAAATGAAACGAAGAGGGAAAATTCTAAAAAAAATTTAGAAAGGTTAAGTGTAGATTAGGAAACGAGAGAGATACTAAAGTTGATATTTAAAAATTGAATAAAATAAAAGATTCTCAAAAGAAATATATTATAATAAATTTTAAATTGTCATCAAGATTTATGAAACAATTTTAACTAACAAATAAGAGATGGGTAAAAAAAAATACGCACAATTAAGATTAATGAAGTATTTCCTCTAAGGGAAATATTAGGAAAGTAATAACTTTTGTTTTAAATATTGAAGAAAATAAAATTGCACACTTTGTAATAAAGAAATGCTATCATAATATGAATGATAAAGGCTTCTTGTTTTGGAGGCACACCTTACAAAACAAGAGCAAAAAAATATATTATTATTTGATAGAAATGCCCTTTGGCGGAAAGCCTTCCATAGAGGGTTAGTAAATAATGATACAAGATGTTAGGATGAGCTAAAAATCACAACACAAACTTCTTCTCTCAATAACATCTTTAAATAAGGTGTGCTCCAATGAATGGTAACCTTCAACACAAAAAACTTAAAATGAGAATTAGTAACCAAGCTCTGATACTATGTAAGAAATGATAAGATAGAGCAAGGAAAGAAAACAATCCAAGTAAGTTAAGTGTGAAATAATATTACCATGAGATAAGAAAGATCCAAGAGCATACACCAAGATAGTTCAACAATGGAGACAAGGATTTGAAAGGGGAAAGCAAAGGAAACCCCTTGTGAGTATTATGAATGAAGGCAAATGCCGAGAGAGAGAGAGAGAGAGAGAGAGAGAGAGAGAGAGAGAGAGAGAGAGAGAGAGAGAGAGAGGTGGATCAAAATAGCTCAATACAATAACATCAAAGTGATGTGTAAAGAAGAAAGAGAAAGGAGCATCTCTTCTAAAGAGATGAGAAAGGAGTTTCATGTGTTCGCATGTGTAACTCCCATTTCTATGAATGCCACATTCATAATAACTGTGTGCAAAGTGTCAAGATCCTCTTAAGGAGGATATACTAGATTCCTTAATAAAGGAATTATAAAAATGAGTTGTCCTCACATGTGGACTAAAGGACATGTAAATGACATGTCCTCCACATGTGTACAATAGAAAAAACTACATCTAGGGATCCTTGGAATATCCCAATTAAATACATCCAAGGAAAGATTAATATTTCTAACAAGAGGTGCTACATCTATTACATATGATCAAGAACAACCACAATATTGTGCCAATGTTGTTACATGTTCTCATGCAAGATAGTATTTAAAGGCTTTGTACCTTCTACTCCTAAGGTATATCAACATAAAGACAAACCTATTGCTGGTCTATTAGGAAAAGGTACAAAAATTGCAACATCCTCCATAGTTACCAACTATGGTATCCTTGACCAATTGCAATAGACCAATACTCAAATAACAATCTTTGAATTACTTAAAATCTCGTTTGCTCCTAGGAATATTCTTGATAAAGACCTCAATGAGGCAAACATACCTCAAGATCTTGATCTTGACAGGTTTCAATCTATGGTGGGTCACTTGACCTCATCTCACTATTTGTCCTTTTCTAAAGATGACGATAATTCATTGAGTCATCCTCATAAGAAACCATTGCACATTGAAGTTATGATACATCAAAAACATGTGCGTTGCATGCTCATAGACAATAGAGCTAGTCTAAACATCTATTCTGCTACTTTTATCAAACAACTGGGTTATCCTAGAGAGTCTATTGATCCTTGTCACAAAATAACCTTCAAGGCATATGATGAAGTCAAGTGTAAATCCCTAGGTCTTTTTGTGTTACCACTTTGAGTTGGTCCCATGGAAAGAGATATTACTTATCAAGTCCTTTGTATTCCATCAACATATAATATCTTATTAGGGAGACCATGGATACATGAAATGCAAGTTGTGCCTTTAATGCACCATTAATGTGTCAAATTCCCATTCCAAGAATATAAAGTTTCTATACCTGCTAATATTAGTTACACCTATAACATGGTAAAATATGCTAAAATATTTGTACCTACTCATGGAGAATCTAGGGATCATCATGTCAATAAGCTAAAAGAAATGGAGAAGTCACTCAAGTTGACACAAACTGGGATGGGTGAGTATCTCATTGAACATATGCTATCATTGACATCTCTTCCTAAGTCTCCTCGTCATTATTGGAGACCATCTGAAGTGAAGAGACCTTTTGTGATATCACCTTAGAATAAATTCAATGGTGGCTTTATAAAAGCTACTATACCTATGGAAGAGGAAGATGAAAACAAAGCCATCATTGCATGGTTATATAAAGAGGAAATTCCAACTAATCTCATAGAATAGTCTCATGAGATTACTCCCCAAAAGTATGGTCCAGGTCTTAAGCTAATGAAATGCTTTGGTTGCAAAGGCATTGGTCCAATTGGATGTAACAACAATGGATTGATTGATCCTATCAAACCAATATCTAGAAGGTCTCAGGATACAACAGGCCTAGGTTTCAAGAAGATTCCCTTTCATCTAGGGATCAATAAATTCATGCCAAAATCTGAAATTTCATCTAAACATGAGTTACAAACTGAGGTAGATAATCATGAGGACAACTTTGATGATAAGGATTCTTTTCCTTATCCAATTCCTTTAGGTCTTGCTAAGTTCTTTGCATAACCAGATGATTTTGTACCATGTGTTAGTATTGTGGATGTTGACAGTGATTCTTTTGAAAACACTACTGATACTCCTTGTATTCAATATAAACAAGGAGATTCTAGTCACACTGTAGTTGTTGAATGACTATAAAAATCAAGATGATAATGAAAGTGGAGAATGGGTTCCCATCATTATTGGGGAATTCTACAATCTGACTCCATGCAACAAAGATTCTCAAGAGTATTAATTTAATTCTCTCTAAGAGGAAACTTTAGATAAGAATGTAGATCGAGTTCATATATATTAAAATTAGCTTGAAATAGGTGAAGAATCTAGTATTTGGTCAGATGAGTCTCATCCTACTAGTGTCAATGAGTCTTCAATTAATGTTGTTAGAACTCAAAGGTATTCAAATACACCTTTGGAAAAAAATTATTTAGGTCTTGAATTACTTGTCTAAGCATTTGATGACTATACTATGAATGCCATTGAACCTGCTACATCTCTCTCACTTATGCCAAGCTAATAGATTGGAATTCCAATACTACATCTCGTGAAGTCCCTATATTTTAGAATGACTATGCTCTTGCCTACTATTTACATGATGTTGAACTAGTAATGTCCTCCACTAGTGAAAAAAAGTATCAATATGACTGAAGCTGATATCAAATATCTCAGTCACACAATTAAAAGGAAAAGAAATAGATGGTCTGATGGTGAAAACCACATTGTAGCAGTATCAAAACCCAAAATAGTAAAAACAAAAGACATATCCAAAGGTGAAAACCTCTTTGAGGTGCCTAAGGATGAGATATTTGATGTGCTTCCCAATCATTTTCAGGAGAGATCATCAGTGTTGATGGAGCCAATACAATCAATCAACTTGGGCACAACAAAACATCCTCATATGATACGCATTGCACAATCTTTATCTACAGAAGAAAAAAGATGAATTTATTGCCTTATTTCAAGGAAAAAAGATTATTTTTGTAATGAATTACTCAAATATTCCAAGCTTCGATCCTAACCTCATAATGCATCATTTATCTATTGCAATAGGAGTAAAATCGATCTAACAGAAGCTCGAGAAAATGCATTCTTGTGTGGCATTACTTGTTAAAGATGAACTAGTAAAGATTTTAAAAGTTGGTTTCATCCATGCTATCTATTATGCTGAATGGATCTCAAACATTGTTCTAGTCTCCAAACATGATAAGTCTATTTGAGTTTGTACAGATTTTCAAGATCTAAACTTAGCATGTCCAAAGGATGACTTTCCACTACCCAATATTGATATGATAGTGGATATGATAGTAGGATATGAAATGTATTCACTCATAGATAGTTTTTTTGGTTATAATCAAATTAAAATTGCACTGGAAGACCAAGAGAAAATTTCTTTCACTTGTGCATGGGGTACCTTCTATTGGAATGTGATTCCATTTGGTCTAAAACATGCTGGTGCCATGTATCAAAGGGAAGTTACAATAATCTTCCATGATATTATGCATACAATGATGGAGGACTATGTTGATGACACCTTGGTCAAGAGTACATAGTGCACCACTCATCTTCAAGATTTGGGACCAACCTAGATCGTATAGAGAAATTCAGTCTCAAATTAAATCCCAAGAAATGTGCATTTGGTGTCACATCTAAGAAATTACTTGTCTATATTGTCTTTGCAAAAGGAATCAAGGTGGACCCAAAAAAAGTTCAAGCAATAATGGAAATTCCTCAACCCTGTAATATAAGTCAAATCAGGGGGTTGCAAGGAAGACTTCAATCCATTTGTAGATTCATTTCACAATTGGTGGATAGATCACAACCTTTTACTAATACTCTGCATAAAGGTGTAAAATATGGTTGGAACAAAATTGTGATAAGAGTTTAATGTAGATAAAATAGTATCTTGCCAATCCATTGATCCTAATGCCTCCTATTTATGGGAAGCCTCTCAATTTGTATATATTAGCAATAGAGTCATCTCTTAATATCTTGCTAGCTTAGGAGGACAATGATAACAAGGATGGTGCTATCTATTATCTCAGTTGCACATTGATTTCTTACGAAATGAACTATAGCATTATTGGAAATGTTTTCTTGGTGGTCATATTTACTTCTCAAAAGTTGAGGCATTACATTATTTCTCACACTATACAACTAGTTGCCAAAATTGATCTATTGAAGTATTTACTTAGCAAGGCAACCCTAACATGAAGGTTGGCTAAATGGGTCATGATACCAAGTGAGTTTGATATTAAATATGTTGAAAGAAATCCTATCAAAGGATAGGTAATTTTTGATCAATTGGAAAAAACACCAATGAAAAGTCTAACACTAAATATTGAATTCCCTAATGAATCTATTTTAATGCTAACACATCAAACATGGGTGATGTTCTTTGATGGTTCCTTCACACAACAAGGATTTGGTGTTGCCCAATCTTATTTATAATACCATAGAACTATTCATTGCCTAAGGTGTACAAGATTCTATTTCCTTGTATAAATAATATTTTAAAATATGAAGCCTTAATCAATGGCATGAAGATTGCACTCGAATGGAGAGTAGATAAATTGAATATCTTTGGAGATTCATAGCTAGTAATCAATCAAGTCAATGATGTTTATTAGACAAAGGATGAGAATTTGACACCTTATAAATGAATGGTTGATGATTTAAATAAATACTTTTCTCATGTCACTTTTTAACAAGTTCCTTAGGCAGACAATAAGGAAGCCAATGCAATGGCTACTCTTGCTTCCATGCTATAGATGCCTGAGAATGATTTTTGACACGAGTTCTTGGTGGAGACATTACCCTACCCTACTTATAATTAACCTAAATATCATATGATATGTTCTATCATAGGAAATGATTTGTCTTGCTACCATCATATCTATTGTTACCTGCGCCACCAAATAATTTTGGATAATCTAACCCAGAACAAAAATGTCACCTAATTCATAGTGCATTACAATATGTCATTATTGTCAATGATTTGTTTAGGAGAGGTCTTGACAGAACACTCCTTAGGTATCTAGAACCCGATGAGTCCAAACATGCATTAATCAATGTACACGAGGGCATTTACGAATCTCACTTTAATGGTTTGAGACTAGCTTGTAAACTTATCAGGGCTAGTTACTATTGGCCAAATATGGAGCAAGAGGAAATAAACTATGCCAAGTCTTGAAAATAGTGCCAACTCCATGGAAATATGACTCATGCTTCGAATAGGGAGCTAATTTCATTTATCATGCTTTGGCCATTTCAATAATGGGCCTTTAATCTAGTAGGTCATATTTATCCATCTTCTTCAAATGGACACAAGTTCATTATTACAACTACAAACTACTTCACCAAATGGGTGGAAGTAGTCCCTCTTTCAAAGGCAAATGGAAAAATCATAGCTCTGTTCATTCTTAATTACATCATATGTAGGTATGGTGTATCATTCTCTATCATTACTGACAATGGAGAACAATTTAAAAATAAGAATCTCAAAGAGTTGTGCTCAAAGTTTAAAATCAAGAAGCATTGGTCTTCTATTTATTACCCCTAGGGTAATGGACAAGTGGAAGCATCCAACAAGGCTATCCTTAAGATCTTACATCACACAATCAAAAAATCTAGAAGGGATTTGCACCTTCAGATTAATCCAACTTTATGGGCTTACAAAACTGACATCATAACTCCAATGGGAACAACACCCTTTGCTTTGATATATGGAGTGGATGTTGTGCTTCCTATTGAGGTTGAGATTCCTACTTTGAGAATCTCTATGAAAGGCCTCATTAATGATTATGATTATAGAATATCTTGGCTTCAAGGGCTAGAACTTCTAGATGAGCGTCGACAAGTGGCATGTGATCATCTATGAGCTTATAGAAAGTGTATGTCTAAAAGCTACAATAAGATAGTCAAGCCACATGACTTCCAAGTGGGTGACCTCATCTTGAGGGAAAACCCTAAGAATAAAAAAAAATGGATATATAAAAGAAAGACTAAACCTAACTAGCTTGGTCCATACATAGTTACTGCAATGTCTGGATCTGGTGCTTATCAACTTTCAACAACTGAGGGAGAATCACTCAAAGAGTCGATCAATACTCTCCATCTAAAGCGATTCTATGACTGACATGTTTTTAAAATATCTTTGTACATACTTAAATGTCCTAAAAAAAATATTATTTTGGTGAAAACCTAGCAATAGGTGCCTTGGTAATACCAAAAAAATTCAAAAATTTAAAAACACAATTGTTTTTTTGGAAAATTCAAAAATACAAAAAAAGTGAAATATTCAAAAATAAAAATAAATTGAAAACAAGAAAAGTGTCATTGATGAAAACCTGGGAAACATGAATCATGGTAGCAAAAATAGAATCTTTTCTAAGAAGGTGAAAACCTGGTAAACAGGCACCTCTTGTTTCTAATGCTGCATCTTACGATGCATATTCTAGCTCTTGTATAGTTTCTTTCCTACTTTAGTTTGTTGCTTTTGCTCATGTATCCATGGATTGAATCTAGTCATAGTCTCAAGGGAAACACCCTATAGTGTCATAGATGATCTCTTAAGCTTCAGTCACTAGTTGTTCTAACTATGTCCATCTACTATCGTTACTTCACTACTGAGATTTCTCTCAAAAAAGATCTCTCTCGTATCAGTCACTAGTTTTTCTAACTACATTTGTTTACTATCACTTACTTCAATACAATGATTTCTCTTGAAGAAGATCTCTCTCATGTCAATCACTAGTTTTTCTAACTATGTCTACCTAATGTCACCTAATTTACTATTGAGATTTCTCTCTCGAAGATCTCTTAAACTTTAGTTGCCAATTGTTCTAATTGCATTCGTCTACTGTTACCTACTTTACTATTGAGATTCCTCTCTCGAAGATCTCTTAAGCTTTAGTCACTAGTTATTCTAACTATGTTTGTCTATTGTCACCTACTTTGCTATAGAGATTCCTCTCAAAGAAGATATCTCTCACGTCAGTCGCTAGTTGTTCTAACTGAGTTTATCTACTATCATCATCCTATTGAAGAGATTTCTTTCACATATGTTCTGAACATTGACACTTGAAATCAATCCTATAACCCTAACACTGAAATGGAAACATTGATACTGGTTGTGTCATGTTGAGCTTTTCTTTGTTTGTTTTGCTTTCACTTTATCATTTCCCTTTGAGAAACTCAAGGATGTCACTTTTGACTAGAGAAGCAAGGACTAGGGGCATGATCTTTTTTTTTTTTTTTTTTTCTACTTGTTGGTTTAGTTCCAATGATTCCAAGCATACATATAAAAGGGGCATCCACTATAAGAGCCTCTATCTCGTATTGGATGGTCATGTGTACCTCGACTCATTTTATGTGAACACTTTAGTGAGGTTGGTTCTTCTCCTTGACTATTTGAGTGAATTCTCTATGCTACAGTAAATACTAATACTCATCCTACTAAGTGAATGTATGGGTTACTGAGAGTATACTTAACACATTTCTATCTCACGTTATGAATGCAAGGGTCATTGCAGACAAAATCTTTACTAAATACTTAGCATAAGAAGGATCTCTGGTGTGTTTGGTGTATTTTTACGCAAGAAACATTTTGGTCATGCTAGCATTTATGCTCTGATGCTTATGTTAGCTTGTTATATTAAAATGGATAAATGTTCTAGTCATTCTAACTTCTTGTTCCTTATTGCTTACATTTAATCCTGACAAAACTAAGACACATATCATATTCATATTCTTATGATTACACTATTAGTGTGAATTGTATGACATTTGTGGGTTTAACTAAACACTCGGTGATGATAGTTCTATGATTTCAGTAACTAGACCTAGGGATACATTTGGCATAGGATTACATTTCATACTTCACTTGCATAAGAGTACATTTCAATCACTACTCTACTTGCATCTTTTGGCATGAGAGGTTGTTGGTTTCTCCAAAAGTGTCATGTTTATTCATACATCATATCAATTTGTAGTATGAAAAATGTTAAGAGAGAAAGTAAGACATACAATGGTATTCAAATCAAAAGATCTTATATATATAAATATATATATATAAATCTCTCCAATGGAGTCAAGTGTACATCGATACAAACTTGCATGCTACTCAAGCATTGGTGATCTCAAAATGATACAAAATGATGTTGAGACATCCACAATACATCCTTAGAAGGTAAGATAGAAGAGAGAAAGCTAATTGTTTCCTTCTCCCTCATCCTAGGGTGGAGGAGGAGGAGGAACATCTGCTCTCACTGGTTGACGTATACCATTTGATGCTCTAGTGTACTTGGAAAATCTAGGCATATGCTTTGCTGCATTAGGCATGACTACAATATATCCTACATAGTAATAGGCTTCTTTAGCACCCTATAATTGTGCCTAATCTTGCTACTACTCCAACTACTCAAGAAGCTCACAAATCTTTCGATCTCAGTCCACTAACCACATATCACAAACTTCAATCTAAGTTTGCATCTCACTCATTTGGTAGTGTGCCATCCCCACTCTCTCCCTAGATCTCCTCAAAGTACCCTAGGTTTGTGCATGAGCCTCTCTACTATTCGGCTCTGGAGCAAGTTGGTCCTATATCTGTTCATCACCCATATCTTTCTCTGGCTATTGTAGAGGTTGATCATTTGCACACTTCCTCTGTGCATCACCACCAATTGCACCTAAGGTCCCCATCTCACTCTGAGCATGCCTATGTTGAGTCCTGCTCCCACCAATATTTGGATCTAATATCATCTGACAAGGAGGGATCTACACCTGTGATGTATGCTGCCTAGGTCCCTGCTGTGGTGCCTACATTGGCTATATTAGAATTATCATCCCCACTGGGTCTGTAAGTCGAGGAAAGGGATGACTCACAAAATGTCCCTTTTATGTTAGAGTCATCCCCCCATTTGCAACTATAGGAATATAATCCTAGTGCATCATGGTAATGGAGCACACATTAATCATCGACCTACCAGGATCTAGTCTAATCGACCAACCCTTCTTCACCTCTGCGGTGAAGTGGGCATAAGTGTAATACTCCTATGAGATGTCATGTGGCTTGCCATACTGTTGCCACATGTGTGTTAATGGAAATCTCTCGATCACCTAGATTGAGTGACTAATCAGTGGTTGAGAGCCAAACATGTATCCAAGCTCTACTCACGTGTCATCCCATGCCTCTATCTCTCTCCACGGCTGCCATATCACTAATACCATGTCATCTAACTATTATCTCCACATCTCAGTCTTACCCAGAGTAGACTGGGTCATCTAGCCTCAATACCTATAAATGTAAGGCTCCTTGGGCTATCTCATATTGTCAAAGATGGGTCTCATAATCGACAAGTGCTCCCATGCCCAGACCTATAACACATAAACACATGTTGCCATGCTTTTCTTTTCCTGATATACAATTTCATGCATCTTGTGATACATGTGGGCCAGCATACATTGATCCCATTTGAAATGTGTTGGCTATGATAGCTCTTATTTTCACTAAGGCTAAATTTTCAAATTTATGGTAAAAATATTAAATTGATTGTTAGGGTTGCATCTATTTTGTTTCCATTTGTAGAAGAAACCCTAGAAAGTTTTACCCTATTCCAGTTATTTTTGTCGATTGTCCCAAGTGTGAGGTTTAGTGCTCTAGTTTTTGATCTTCATCTCATATTGCAAAATCTTCATGAATTTGGTCTAAACCCTAACCCTATGGTTTTTAAAATTAAGCGAGTTTTTATTTTTTTCTTTTAACATCTTCCTTTATGATGTGGCAATAAAAGGGGGTTAGTAGAGTACCGTAGGCAAATATTTTCTTTGTTACGATCTTGATATGTATGTGTCATTGTCATATCATGAATAGTATTCTTTCTTTATGATCTTACGAATTCTTTTTGTCAAAAGATTGTGTCACAAGTTTTAAATGTTTCAATGTGCGGTTATCCCCAATATTATTGCAAGGGAGGTCATCTAGGGATTAGGATCAATAAAGAGGCATGCTATGATATTATGAAACCATGTATATCGTAGGATCATGAAAGATAGGATGGAGTGTTGTGATGATATGAAGAACCAATAATTGTAAGATCATAGAAGTCTTGAGAATAAGATGATGGTGCATGAGTAGACAGGTGTTCATTTTTTCATTGGTCAAAACAAAAGGTAAGATATCGGGTGTTTGCTTAGTCAGAAAGGGTGGGACTAAAGGAAATGACATATTAGTTTGAAATGGAATATTTTTCTCTCTGATATTACAATGAATGGTTTATCATAGCATCTCATGACAAAACAAAGTGTGGCCTGATGATACGATCAAGCTGTGATCGTAAGATTGTGCATGAAAATTATAATGATTGTGACACTATGATGCAAAGGGTTTAACTGTTATCGGAGGATCGTAAGAGTTCTAGATGTAACTGGTGATGTTATGAACTAGCGAATATGACCACAATCCTAAGATCATAAGAGGGTTTCACTAAGGGGCCAGATTGATTGACAAGGGTTTTCATAACATCAGAAAACCATTTTTGCAACAATAACTATGGATGCGGGTATGGGACAACACTTATCATTTTTCTAATTTTGTATCATTTTTCAATAATTTTAGTGTTGTAATTATGAAAATGTTAGATCCAAGATACTTTAGGAGTCTTGATGTATTGAACGACCTTTTGAGACTAGCCCTACTTCCTGAGGGAAAGAGACTTGACCACAATTGGGGAGATATTTTCCTATTTCTCACATTTTCTTTAATGAGAGTCTATGTTTGTCCTCAACCACCCTATATATTGCCTGAATTTATCCCTCCTAGGCTAGGAATAATTGAATTTATATGGCAACTATTCATGGTCAATAGGGAGTATTTAGGACCCAAGGTGCATAAAGGAACCTTTTTATGTAGGTGTTTTAGGATTGGTGATTTTACAATTGATAAGGAGGCCCTAGACCAAATTCACTCTTATCTTCACCATTACAATTTGTGTATTGGACCTTATAGAATGTATGATCTTGATGGTTGGATGAGGGTCACCCTTAAGGAAATGATGAATTATGTATTGCCAAGCAGCAAGGGATTGTGTCATGAGGATATTATTCCAAACATAGTGGCAAAGAGTGAGCCAGCTGACAAGCTAGCAAAGCTTGACGATGTCATAAGGGTGGAGAAAGAGTTGAAAAGAATAGATCCTCAATTTGTGGGATTCTACATGGATATCCCTTATCCTTAGAATATTAGGAAGATGGTCATGGACCATGTGAGATTATGGCTAAAATGCTAGAGGGCCCAATAGGAGAAGAAGATAGAGTTTGCCCTGATAGCCCTAAGCTAGATGTAACCCTTGAAATAGAAGAAGATGACACACCTCAAGCATCATGGATGGAAAAGGGAAACAAAAGGTGGATGATTATCCACATCCCTACTCAGGTCAAACAAAGGACATTATAGATTTTACTAGGGAATAGTCAATATTTTGCTGACTTAATACATAATTATTTACAAAACAAAGTTAATGCAATAGAAAATACTCTCATAGACTTGGAACTAGCAGCAATAAGGCTAGATGAAAGGATCATCCAAGCATAATAGTTCTTAGAGGATAATGAATTCATCAAGTCCAGTGAATTCAAAAGTTTCTTAAATAAGATAAAATAGAGTGAACTTGTGTTGAAGATGAAGCTAGGAGAGTCTGATGAGTAGAAGATGGAACTTATTGAGAAGCTACAGGCCTATGATCCTGAGAGAGAAGTAATGAATCTAGAGGAGGCCAGGGATCTAGTGCAGAGAAGTGGCATGTTACTGGTGCCTGGATGGGATTTGAAACAAGTATTTATGCTTGATCAGATAAGGAGGCAAGAGAGTACCATTTCTTATGAGGCAATTGGTGTAGATGAATTAAAGAGAGGGACTGGTTTCAATATTGATACCAAATCGCTAATAGTTTGGAGTATGGCCCCTACCTCAAACAAGCCAAAATTAATGGATGTACAAAGTACTGAACAAGGTAACATGATTGTATGGACTCTACAGGACACCTTTGGCACAAAAATTTCAAAGGCATTAAAACATTTTTCATTTATGAATGAAGCCAAGGTAGAGGAAATGGAGACAAGATTAGCAAATCCATACATGATTACATTGATGTAAGAAAACTCTATGAAGATGAGCTTATGAGTGGCCATGAATATAAAGAGAGAATTGTAGAACTTGAGGCCGAGGTTTAGGAACTTGAAAATGAAGTTGCATCTCTTAGGGAGAGAGGAGAGGGTTGTTCCAATTCAGAGAGAAGAGGGACATGAAAGACAATAGCTAGCCAAGGATGCTTTTGAGGCCCTAGTGCAAATAGAGGATATGGATGAAGAGGAGGCATCAGAACCAAGAAGAATGAGCATTGATGCTCCATCTACTCAACATGGAGGACATATAAGGATGAATGTCCTTAGAAATATAATGAGTCACAGAATTGAAGTGTTGAAAAACATGTCTCAGTAGGCTCATCATTTTTATGTTGCTTTACAATGTGTTGGGCAATTTTGCAATGAGGCACTATCATGGCTATCACCCACATTCAATCTTTGGGGGCCATATATTCAGTTCTGAGAGGGGCTAATTGTGCTGATGGCTAAGAAGCTAGATTTTCCTAACAAAATAATTATAGTAAAGGAGGGACTAGAGCTAATGAAGGAATTAATGGGTTTCTTCATTCAAACATTGCAAGTTATACAGGGGAAATAAAATATTTTATCTCAGGGAATACAACCCTATATACCATCAATTTTGGATACTGCTAGCACATTGAAAGACTGGAAGGATTGGTCAAATTCATTTGACAATATTTTGACCCAAGAGGCTACAGTATCAATTTTTGAAGATGTTTTAGATATTCCTTTTAATAAATTGGTTGATTCTCTATTTAAGGCAGAAATAGATTTAAATAAATTCATTGTTGAATCGAAGGCAGTCATGGATACTAGGTGGACTAAAGCCACTCAAGACTTACAAGAAGTAAAAGCTATAGAATGGCCCACCAAGCAGTAAATATATGTATGGGAAGCATTAGGAGAAATTAAAGCTTTGTCAACAGGAGGTAGTTGAAATATTTTTAAAACAAGATAGATAAAGGACAAAGAAGAGAAAGATCATATGCTCGATATAAATGTTCCTTTACTTCCTTAGCTACTTATCTTTTTCTGATCGATATTTTGAAGAATGTTTCATATACCTTTTTTGTTCCCTTCTTCCAAAGTTTTGTATCCACTAATATCTTGACATGTGTCCTCCTCTCATCTGTAGCTTGTTGCAATCCTATATTGATTTCCAAGATGAGAAGTAGAGGTCGGTTATCTATAGAATTTTTCACATATGTCATGTATTATTTTGCAATCCATCCATTTGTTTTGTAGTTATCTGAATGATTTCATTTGTATGCATACTTGAATATAAAAAGTGAACATTTGGGATTGAATGCTTTGTCTCTGTGTCATATTAAGATTTTTTATTAGTAGTATTAAGATTTAAAAGGAAAGGATTTATCCTTAATTATCATTATCTTTGAGGTTTTGTCTCTTTTTATATATCTATAGCCTTGGGACTGAATGAACAAGTTTCCTTCAGTTTAATGCAATTTGAAAGGTTATATATCTCTTATTGATTGCTACTAATTTAAAGAATTGGGTAATTGCTTTCTATAATTGATAAGGTTCAGGGTTTGTGGAAAGGATGAGAATCAAAATGAAACTTAGAGTTTAATGTTTGCACTTTTAATCACAATTTGGTTAAAAAGGTCTAAGTCTAGTAATCTTTGACTCTATATCCCATTGGATAAGGCACTGGTCCATTCCAAAATTTAAGGTAACATTGATGATTCATTTCATTATAGAACATTCACACAACAAATTAATTTACTTTTAATGTATCAAGAAATTAAGTGCTGGTCATCACTTATTTGCATTTACTTTTTGATTATAGTTAGCTACTATTTTCAGAAAGTTTATCAGAAAATTATAGAAGAATATTGATAATTTCTACTATAGGGGATAGTCTTGCAGAGAAGAATATTAAGTTAATAAGATCAATCCCTAAGGTCTGCTCGCCTTGGACTTGCAAAGCCTAAAGTGAAGTGAGTCCTGATGACTCTATTAATGTTGGCTTAGAGCTAAGACTTAACCTTGCTGAATATTGGATTTAGCTACTCCTTGGGCTTGTCTCTGTCTTTGTCTCCTAGTATCAGGTTTAATTCCACTTGATATGTTCTTTACCAGAATGAACTCCAGCAAAATGGTGACTCTGCTGGGGAATACTCTACACTTACTTGTTTCTTAAGGGTTCTTATTAGGTTGTGTTTTAGGGTCATTGTTTTCTAAATATAGGATTTAGCTACTCCTTAGGCTTGTCTCTGTCTTTGTCTCCTAGTATCATTTTTATATCCACTTGATATGTTCTTTACTAGAACAAAATCTAACAAAATGGCGACTCTACTAGGGAATACTCTACACTTACTTGTTTGTTAAGGGTTCTTATTAGGTTTTATTTTAGGGTCATTGTTATCAAAATATTTGTTTTATTCTCCTTTGTTCTAACTTTATTTCATATTTTCCCATCATAGGGTGGTAATTCAAGTCAAGGTTTTGTAGCTGGTGCTATAAAGTTTAAGAAAATCCTAAATCAAATGGCTGAGAAAAAGAAGAATACATGTGCCTTTACTAAGGACCATCTTGAGATACCATTGTTAGCTAAGTTACCTCCTGGGGTAAAAAAGAACCAAAGTAAGAAGAAGTCTAATTTGAATTCTATGTGGGCCCCTAGAGGTTATATGTCAACCCAATCATTATATCACCTTGTGGTAGAAAAGGAATCATCTTCCAAAAGTACCGAGTTAGAAGAAGTTACACTGTTGGGGGAAACATTTTCAACCCCATTAAGGGAGCAGAGGGTTTTTCATGATAAAAATATGTCTCCTGTGGGGGATTTCCCTTGTAGACCAAACTTGGTAAATGAAATGAACCACAGTTGGGGTTTTAGGGAAAAATTGAATATGAGTTTTAGTTCTAGAGAAGAACCATATATAACAAACCTTATGAATTTTGATCCAGTGGATTCTGAAGCTGCTACTACAGATCATGAAGAGCTATTCCTAGAACTTGTCCTTCTTAGGAGGAGAGTTGCAGATGAGGAAGCTAGACATATGCACTTGGAAAATGAGAAGGAGAAAATAATTTTGAATACCATTATTGAAAGAGATAACCTACTTAGGAGGATGCCTTCTTTACAAGAGTAGAACAAGAAGTTGGAGGAAAGGTCTTCTAATTTACACTCAGACATTTTTGGAGATATGGATATTCTAAAGTCTAATGTTCAAAAGTAGGAACAAATTTTTAAATAGAAGGAGACCCCTATTGTTACACAAGTTCAACCTTACAAGCCTTTAAAGACTAGAGTGGAAGAAGTTAATAGGAGAGATTTGGATAAGGAAAAGAAAAGGGCTATTGGGATACAAATTAATGAGCCCATCCTCCTAATAAACCTATTTCTTTTGTTATGTCAAAACTTGATTTAGATTTGGAGAAGGCTAGAAAAGAAGAGGAAGATCTAGCGAAGGAACTTGAGAAGGTAGAGAATGAAGCTCAAGTAGTTGAGACCAGGAGAAAAATCTAGTTCATTAAGTCAAATTCTACCCTAGCTGTTCAATCTAACCAACCTTCACAAGTTGTTCCTACTATATCTATTGTTGGTCCTCTAATAATAGGCCAAAGTTCCTCACAACTAGCCCCTATTTAAACTTCTGCTACAACTAGCTAGATTCCCCTTGTTTAACAAACTCAACAAACTCAATTTCCTTTTCAAAGTCAAATTACTAGAGCAAGTACTTCAAGTGTCCCAGTTTCCCAAAGGAAACCAATTTATATGGAGAAATATAGGCAAATGTCTTTCTTGGGTATCTCTAGTTTTCCTCATCCTATTTCAAATGACCTTAGGGACAAAGTTTCAAATTTTCCTGGAAATAATGTTATTATCGGTGAAGAGCATCTTAGAAAGTTCATTGATATGCTAAATGAATATGAGGTGGAACATGAAGATGTAGTTTTGAAACTTTTTGTTCACTTATTGATTGAGGATGCTAGAGATTGGTTCAGAAGATTGCCTGATGAGAGTATCAAATTATGGAATGATCTTGAAACATTGTTCAAGGGACAATATGGTGATAAGACTAATATTGGTTTCATGCTAAATAACTTCAAAAACATCAAGAAGAATCCAAATGAGTCAAATTTTGACTTCAATGTCAGATTTCAAAAGGGTATGTATAATTTATTCCAAGTAATGAGATTAAATGAAGATATTTGTCTTACTACTTGTAACTTCAATGCTTTTGATAGTAAGATGGCTTATATTCTTAGAGATAAAGATCCAAAAACATTAAGGGATGCTTATAAAATGGTTGTAAATATTGAAAAAAATAGAAGAGCTACTGGTAAACTTGGGAAAAGGGATGACCCTAAGCTATTTAATCCTAAAGGTAAGAAAGATAATGAAAAACCTATTATAGGAAAGAAACCTAAGAATGATACAATGGGGAAAGTTTTAAGTTTACTAAATAAATTAAGTCCTCCAGCTTACCAAGCAAACAAACCAAATGTTGCAGAGAAGGTTCCCTTTAATAACAATTTTAATAGGCAACCTAGGATGCAAAACTATCCTTATACTACTCAGTGGAAGGATGGTAAGTTAGTTCCTAATCCCACTAAAGGAAATAAGGACAAAGGAATGCCAAATCCTTTGCAAAGAAACTCTGTGAATATGACTGAAGATGCCCCTTAGTGTATTACTTGTCAGTCACCTCATTCCCCTAATTTTTGTGTTGTGGCTCAATCTTTTGTTGCAAATCGACAAGTGCAAATGATGAAGAAGTAGAAGAAGAAAATCAAGAGGATGTTACATGTAATATGATCCATCTTTGTGATAGTGATGGAGAATCCGATATTAAGGAATGTGAACATGATGTTACAAACCAAAGAGATTTGTATCACACATATCATTAACAAGTATTTTTTGATATTGAAGATCAAGATGAGAATGTTATATGTAATACTTTGGCTGCAACTGATCATATCAATTTAAGAAAACCCTCCAAAGAGGAAATTGATAGGATCACTTCCAAAATGGTTGCATAAGTCCAAAGTACTTATAATTTGAGAAATAGAACTATAAATAGTGCCCATGTGAAGCTAGTAGACATTTTTATCAAGGATAATACTGCAAAGGTTACTCATAAAAATAAGAAGAATCTTCTTGATATTCCTAAGATCAAGGAAAATAAAAATAAGAAATGGGAACCAAAAAAGAGGGTACATTTTCGAGAAATTGAAGCTACCCAGCCAACTACATCAGAGAAAGGATCAAAATATGAGATTATTAAGCAGAGGGAATCATCTGTTGTTCAAACTTCTGTGCCCACAGGTATTAATGTTAAATCTACCAATTATGATCTAGTTGATATGATTTCAATGCTATCACAAATCACTATCAAGGTTCCTTTGTCAGAAATATTTAGGATAGAAGAACATGAGAAAAAAGTTTTATCTTGGTTAAGGGGAATAGGAAGTAATATTAATGTTGTCACTCAAGAACCAACAATTACACAACAGATTCTAGTCCTAGAAAAAGAAAAGGAAGAGAATGGAGTTATGTCTCAAATACCTCAAATGTATTTGGACAATTCATCGGTTGCATACTTACAAGACATTGACCCCTTTTTCTTGAGCTTGATCATAAAGGGTAGAACTTTAAATAACTGTATGATTGATTCTAGTGCCTCAAATAATATAATGCCTTTTAAGGTTATGGAGGCCCTTGGTCTAGGGGTTGATACAAGGCAAGGTATGTGTAGGGAAATTGATGCTAGAGAGGTACCTGTCATAGGTACTATTAATGCTTTACCTTTAGACTTGTTGCATATCCTAATGAAGAATTAACTATGTCAGTCCTTGTAGTAGACATTCCCCCTCACTATGGGATGTTGCTTTCAAGGAAGTGGAGTGATGCAATGGGAGGTAGTATGCAATGCAATTTGTCATATGCTACTTTCCATGTAGGTGAAAAGGCTATCAAGGTCAATAGAGAGCCAAGAGTAACTTATATTTTTGAGGAAAATATTGACAAGGATACAACTTGTTTCATAGACACAAATGTGAATGTATTTAGTGCTGAATTGATAATCCAAGAAGTTGAAAAATTGGCTACACTAATTGAACAAGAGGTCACATGCTATATGGATTCTCCAAAATAGTGGAATACATATTTTGATGGAGCAATATCAAAGGAAGGATCAGGAGCAGGAATTGTTTTTGTTTCCCCTGATAAAAATACATTTAGATATTCCTTTTCTCTAAATTTTGCATGTACCAATAATGTTGCAGAATATGAGGCCTTATTGTTAGGATTAAAAGTTATAGCAAGCCATGGAATTAAGAAAATACATGTCATTGGAGATTCAGAGTTAATTATTTCTTAGGTTAGAGGGGTGTATGTATCAAAGAATAAAAGATTGAAACAATATAGGAATGTCATATGAGATATGATTGAGTCTTTTGACGCCTTTGGAATAATGTGGAAAGATAAAAGTAATAATACAATGACTAATTTATTGGCATATGTGAACATAAAACCTAATGATATATCATTTGCTGGTGTATCTACTATAGAAGTATAGAACAGACCTTCAGTCCCAGATAATGTACAAACTTGGCAAGTTTTTGAAGATGACAAAGACATCTTGAATTTTCTCCTTAATGAGGAAAAATATGATGGATAGGAACTTGATTGTAGTGCTTGGGTAGAAACAGTTGATGGAAAGGAAAATATTTTTGGCCAATAAATCTTATAGCTAAATACTAACAAGGCACCCAAAGGTTTCGTTGTATTGGAAAGTACTTTTGATAATTAGGACAGAGTGCATTCAAATGCAAAAGATAAGAAACCACAAGAATTAGAAGAGATCAATCTGCGCACACATGATTCCCCAAAGAAAGTATACATTGGTAAGACCGTAACCCTTGAGATTAGTAAATCTTTGATATATTTGTTAAGAAAATTTAGACATGTTTTTGCATGGTCTTATGATGACCTCAAGGCTTACAGGAAAGATTTGTTCCAACATGTTATACCTCTTAAGGAAGATGTGAAACCTTTTAGATAGAAGCAAAGACATGTGAATTCTACTCTAGCTCCTAAGATGTAGGAAGAATTATTGAGGCTTAGGGATGGGGGGATAATTAAGCCAATTAGGCATTCTTCATGGGTGTTTAATTTGGTACCTATCAAAAAAAAGAATGGTGACATTAGGCTCTGTGTTGATTTTAGGAATCTAAACATTGCATCTTTAAAAGACAATTATGGATTGCCTAACATGGAGGCTATGTTACAACAAGTTAATGGTTCAAACTTAATGCCCATGATGGATGGTTTCTCAAGATATAACCAGGTCCTTGTTGATGAAAAAGAACAGTTCAAGACAAATTTTACCACTCCATGGGGAATTTATGTGTATGTGAGAATGCCTTTTGATCTCATAAATGTAGGAATGACTTTTTAGAGGGCTATGGATGTAGCTTTCAAAGAATATATTGACAAATTCATGGTGGTATATCAAGATGACTTGACTACTTATTCTAAGAGAGTTGAAGACCACTGCAGGCATCTTGAAAAGATTTTTATCAAGGCTTTGGAATATGGTGTATCTTTAAACCCAAGAAAGTGTACTTTTAGGGTCATAGAAGGGAATCTTTTATGACATATAGTTTCAAAAGAAGGGGTAAAGATTGACCCTGAAAGGGTAGTAGCAATTGAAAATGTGCTGAAGCCAAAAAGTGTTAAAGGTGTACGATCTTTCTTTGGGAAAGTTAATTTCTTAAGGATATTTGTGACTAATTTTGTTGAAGTTAGTAGGCCAATTTTAAAAATGCTCAAAAAACAAGCTACAATCAATTGTGAAGGTGAGCCTACTGTTGCATTCCAAGAAATAAAAAATGCTATCAAGAATGCTCCAGTTCTTAGAACCCCTAATTATGAAAACCTAAGCATATTTTCTCTTTTGCATCTTTTCATACTATTGTAGTTGTTTTACTTCAAAAAAATGAAGATGGGCATGAGCAACCTATAACATTCTTTAGTAAGTCTTTGCAACATATAGAACTTAAATATGACATAAATGAGAAGCAGACATATGCCTTGGTCAAAGCTGTGAAGGCCTTTAGGTGTTACTTAGTAGGTGCTATTGTTATTGCTTTTGTGCCTAATGCAACGTTGAAGGAAATTTTTTCTCAAAAAGAAGTATCTAACAGAAGGTGTAGATGGATTAAATGAATCCAAGAATTTAACATAGACATACAAATTACCTAATTGGTAAGGGGACAGGGACTAGCTAAGCTCATGACATAGACTAATTTAGATGCTAATTAGATAAATGTTGAAAATCAGAACCTCAACTTTAGTACATGTGATATGTATTAGTGTGATTGGTACAAAGATGTGATATATTATTTACAATACTTTCAATTTACACCTCATCTAATAGATAATAAAAAGTGAACTGTAAAATTACATGTAGTAAGATATATTGTAGTAAATGGAGACTTGTGGTGGAGGAATTTTGAGGGTGTATTGCTCAAATGCATTGATCAACAAAAATTAGAGAAGATATTGAATGACAATGCATGTAGGAGTATGTGGTGGGCATTATATGGCAAAGACTACTGCCCATAAGATTATGAGAGTAGGCTTTTAGAGTCCAAGCTTGTTTAAAGATGCTCAAACCCTAGTCAGGAAATGTGATTCATGCTAGAGATTCGCAGGAAAATTAAAGTTTTTTGGGAATACACATTTGAAGTCAGTTGAAGTCCAAGGACCCTTTCAACAATGGGGAATGGATTTTATTGGTGAAATTTCACCTAGTTCTAGTAGTGGTTTTTCTTGTGTACTGATTGCAACTGATTATTTTACAAAGTGGGTTGAGGCAATTCCTTCTAGGAGTTCTACCAATAAAGTGGTGAATAAATTTTTACTTAATAATATTATCACAAGGTTTGGGTGTTTTGAAAGAATAGTAACTGATAATGCTATGCACTTCAGATTTGAGGAATTCATCAATTTCTGTGAAAAGTATGGCATCACTAGATCAGTTTCATCACCTTATCATCCACAAGGGAATGGAAAAGTGGAATATACAAATAAAAGTTGTTAAAGGTCACAAAAAGGACCTTAGATGATAACAAGAGGGATTGGGATTCAAAGTTGCAGTTAGCTATTTGGGCTGATAGAGTGACAATAAAAAAGACAATAGGTGTGGCGTCTTTTGATCTTGTATATGGAATTCAGGCTAGAATGCCTTAGAACAATCTGATGGGTTTGTATAACTATATTCAGATGTATGATAATGATATTATTGATGACATGCATGAGAGAATGGATGAATTAGTTGGGTTGGCTAAAATAAGGAAAGAAGCCTCTGTCAGGAACATGAAATTGCAATTGCAGACAAAACATAACATTTATATGACAAAAATTCCTTGGTTAGAAAATTTGAATTGGACGACCTTGTCTTAATGTGGAATGCAAGATTAGAAGATAAGGTAAACATGGAAAATTTGATCCTATTTGGATTGGTTCTTATTTGGTTGATTCAACTTGGGGTGATGATTCATATTTCATCAAGGAATTATTAGGATTTTTTTTGGAATTGAGTTCATGGACAATTCCTAAAAAAATACTTCTGCTGAAGGTATTTTTTTCCATGAATAGTAGTTAGGTTTTGTACTTCTATACATTTTTTGTAATTACCTATGTATTTGTCTAAGAACCCCTTATATATATGTGTATTTTTGATGTGTAGTTTCAAAAGTTTTTACCTTAAGTTATCAGGTGTGTGGTCTGCTTAAACCTAAAATTCTAAATTCTTATATGGATACAAATTATCCATCATCCCCAGATGGAGCCATTGATAGCTCCTATTTTCACTAAGGTTAAATTTTCAAATTTATGGTAAAAATATTAAATTTATTGTTAGGGTTGCATTTATTTTGTTTCCATTCATAGAAGAAACCCTAGAAAATTTTACCCTAATCCAATTATTTCTATTGATTATCCCAAGTGTGAGGTTTAGTGCTCTATTTTTTGATCTTCATCTCATATTGCAAAATCTTCATGAATTTGGTCTAAACCCTAACCCTAGGGTTTTTGAAATTAAGCAGGTTTTTATTCTTTTCTTTTAACATCTTCCTTTATGATGTTACGATAAAAGGGGGTTAGTGGAGTATCGTAGGAAAATATTTTCTCTCTTATGATCTTGAGATATATGTGTCATCATCATATCGTGAATAATGTATTTTGTCTTTTCGATCATATGACTTCTTTTTGTCGAAAGATTGTGTTGCAAGTATTAAATGTTTCAATGTGCGATCATCCTCGATATTACAACAAGGGAGATCATTGAGGGATCGAGATCAATAAAGAGGCATGCTACAATATTATGAAACCATGTATATTGTAGGATTGTGAAAGACAGGATGGAGTGTTGCGATGATACAAGGAACCAATGGTTGTAAGATCGTAGAAGTCTTGAGGATAAGATGATGGTGCATAAGCATATAGGTGTTCAATTTTTCATTGGTCAAAATAGAAGGTATGGTACGAGGTGTTTTCTTAGTTAGAAAAGGTGGGACCAAAGGAAATTACATATTATTATGAAACAAAATATTTTGTTCTCCAATATTATGATGAATGGTTTATCGCAGTATCTCATGACAAAACAAAGTGTGGCTTGATGATACAGTGAAGCCATGATTGTAAGATTGCACATGAAAATTATAATGACCACGATACTATTATGCAAAGGGTTAACTATTATCGAAGGATTGTAAGAGTTCTAGATGTAATTGGTAATGTTACGAACTAGTGAATATGACTGCGATCGTAATATCGTATGATAGGAAAGGTCAAGTTGCGATGCTACAAATATTTTTGTTGAGAGATCATAAAGGAAGAAAAGGCTAGTGCCGATAATGTGACCATAAGTTGATCTAAGATTGTAGGAGGGTTTTTCTATGGGGTTTGATTGATCGACAAGGGTTTTTGTAACATCAAAAAACCATTTTTGCAACAATAAGATGTTATGAAGGGTCTTTTCATCTATCATTGTCGTAGCATCATAGGCCTTGTTTTGAAAATAAAATAAAGTCATTTCTTTGAGATTGAAACAACAGTAAAGTTCTCAACCAATAGGATTTGAATGCATTACAAAAAATGCATCATTGGATAGTAATGACAACACTCCACTGAGTTGACAAAATGGATTGATATTGTATTTCAAGCATGTTGAAATCAATGCAAAGTGAACATTGATTTGCATATATTAATTTGTAAAGATCTTCTCTTTTCACAATCATAGTTCACCATCTACAGAGAGAAAGAATTTGAGTAGTTCTAGAGTTTTTAGTGCATTCCAGTTTGTTACTCCAGAGCTTCTTGAGAACAATATTCAGTGCATATTTGCATAATATTAAAATGTCTGACAAAGAAGTAGAAGAGATTCAAGCCTTAGACATAGCAGTTTTAGAAACTTCAACCTGTAAAGGAGGCAAAACCAGATAGAAGAAACCAAAATGATTTTTTTGAAAAATGGATAAAGCTTTTTCCAGGTTCTTCCAATGCAAATTCTATAGAGGATCAAGCTTTTATTGACCCATACACCCTATGCAGAGAAGCCATATGACCTGGTCTTATGGGTTCAAAACTTTTCAAATAATTCTACAATAATAGGGAGAAGAAATTTCCTATGTGCAACCTGTGGAAGAAGAATCTGACGAAGTTAATATTTTCAGAGGTCTTTGTAGATGTGGACCTGATGAAGGCCCTATTTTGGTGCTATGATATGACCATGAAATCTTTCCATAGGAGGGATGGAACTATCCTATGCACCTTAGATCAAGAATCATTCATTGAGGCATTTGGATTAGATGAAGCTATCAATCAGCCTGTAGATTTGAAGGATTTATAGAGTGTAGACGCTCAAAAATGGTTCGCATCTATGATTTCATCACTTTTTCATACTAATTTATCCCATTTTCTCATTCTACTAACTTTGATCTTTTGGCCAAATTGACCATATTTCATCATTTGTATCCCCTTTCACATCAATTTCATATCAATTCGAAATCATATCAAATCAACTCGAAATCACCCCAAATCAACTCAGAATCACTCAAAATCAGTCCTAATCAACCCAAAACATATCAAACATGTCAAATCAATCATCATTTATCCACTCCTAGACATTGTTGTGGCTTTTAGTGCCTGGGAAACCTATCAACTTATCAATCTTATCAATCTGACCTTAGTACTGTCATGGCTCTCAGTGCTAGGTCTAAATATCATTCATGTCATTCAATATTTGACGTTGTTGAGGCTTTCAATGTTAGATCATGACATCATCAACCATTTTAATAATATTGACAATGTCCGTTAGTGTTATTTTGATCGAACCTTATCAATCAATTTCAATCTTGTAGCATTTACAATGTCAGTTAAATGTTACATATCAATTTATTCATGTCATGTGTCCTTGGCATGTTATCAATTTTGATCTATCAATTAATTTGACCATGGTTTTGGTCTACCTTTTCATCATCTTATTCAATATCCATCATCGTCACATTTTCATCAAAGGATATGGTCACATTCATTCAATCAATTTGGCCAATCATTTGCTAATTTTATCTATAGGATTAAATAACCCATAATTTAATCCTATTCTTTCTAATTATCCTTCCCAATTATCATCCTCAATTAATTAATTTTATTAATTAATTGATTCATTATCTGCAAACCATGGAAATTCTTAATTTCCTAAGTTCCATTTTTCATCATTAAATCCATTTTCTACTAATTCTTATTTTGTGGAATAAGAGGATTTTTAATTCAAATATTCCATAAAATATTGTGTCATCATGACATTTGGATGTGACACCTCGTGGATCCTCCTTTGACACTTGGCTGAGATTTTTCATAATCAAATATTATTACCTCTTACGCATGTCCCTATTTGGCTTATTCATCATAGATTCTTGGCTTTAAGTGGGTTGAGGAATCTTATGACGCGTCATAGATTCTCTTCCAAATTTGACTCTCATGTGTCATAGAATCTTACTTTTGGCATATTCTGTCATATGCATCATAGGAATCTCTTGCCACATCGCATGTCTGTGGGTGACAAATCCAATGCTCTCACCCTACATGAAAATTATAAAATGGACACCTTTCCTCTCATTTCAGATCCGAATGCTTAAGTTTTGAAAGTCCAAATCTTTGAATCTTTGAGTCTCTAATTTTTTGCATGTTGCATTCTCTCTCTCTCACATAAAATCACACTTCAAGTATTATCATGGCATTATCCACATCATAGGCTTTGGCTTCAACCTTGTGTGCACTATAGGCGAATTGGAGCTACAATCATTTGGAGAAGAAAGAAGAACATGGGAGCTACAAAAGAAAAAGGGGGTTTCTATTTCTTTCTTAATTAGTTTGGCTTTCATGGTAGACTAGTGGGTGCTAATGTATGATTATTGAGTTTTGTGATTTTCTCATAGTATGTTATGCTTTTAACCCGTTTTTTTCGTCCTACATTTGGTGAACCCGATGTTATGCTTTTAAGCATTTGGTGATTTTCTCATAGTATTGTTGTTTTCTCATATCTTTGTTACGGACAACATGAAATATAATTTTCATCATTTTGTGTTTTTCTTGAGTGGTAACCCATGCAATCACTCTTGGGCTCCCGATTGACCCTGTTTTGCACTCTAGACCTCATAACTTTCACATCTTAGCTCTGATTTGCAATCCGTCAATTGCTATGGTTTTTTCTTCTTGTTGTTGATAAATTGACTTATAATATGCTTATCTTAGTCAATTTCTTGAGGGGGCACCCATATATATCATCCCTACTGGGGCATGTTGTAGCTTTCTCATAAGTTATTCTTTGATACAATGCTCTAAATCACATTGTATCAAAGAGGGGCAAAATGTAGATGCTCAAAAATGGTTCACATCTATGATTTCATCACTTATTCATACTAATTTTTCCCATTTTCTCATTCTACTAACTTTGATCTTTTGGCCAAATTGACCATATTTCGTCATTTGTATCCCCTTTCACATCAATTTCATATCAACTCAAAATCATATCAAATCAACTTGGAATCACCCCAAATCAACTCAAAATCACTCTAAATTGGTCCTAATCAACCCAAAACATATCAAACATCTCAAATCAATCATCATTTATCCGCTCCTAGGCATTGTTGTGGCTTTCAGTGCCTGGGAAACCTATCAACTTATCAATCTTATCAATCTGACCTTAGTACTGTCATGGCTCTCAGTGCTAGGTCAAAATATCATTCATGTCATTCAATATTTGATGTTGTTGAGGCTTTCAATGTCAGATCATGACATCATCAACCATTTTAATAATATTGACAATGTTCGTTAGTGTTATTTTGATCAAACCTTATCAATCAATTTCAATCCTGTAGCATTTACAATGTTGGTTAAATGTTACATATCAATTTATTCATGCCATGTGTCCTTGGCATGTTATCAATTTCGATCTATCAATTAATTTTACCATGGTTTTGGTCTACCTTTTCATCATCTTATTCAATATCCATCATCGTCACATTTTCATCAAAGGATATGGTCGCATTCATTTAATCAATTTGGCCAATCATTTGCTAATTTTCTCTATAGGATTAAATAACCCATAATTTAATCCTATTCTTTCTAATTATTCTTCCCAATTATCATCCTCAATTAATTAATTTTATTAATTGATTGATTCATTATCTGCAAACCATGGAAATTCTTAATTTCCTAAGTTCCATTTTTCATCATTAAATCCATTTTCTACTAATTCTTATTTTGTGGAATAAGAGGATTTTTAATTCAAATATTCCATAAAATATTGCGTCATCATGACATTTGGATGTGACACCTCGTGGATCCTCCTTTGACACTTGGCTGAGATTTGTCATAATCAAATATTATTACCTCTTACGCATGTCCCTATTTGGCTTATTCATCATAGATTCTTGGCTTTAAGTGGGTTGAGGAATCTTATGACGCGTCATAGATTCTCTTCCAAATTTGACTCTCATGTGTCATAGAATCTTACTTTTGGCATATTCTGTCATATGTGTCATAGGAATCTCTTGCCACATCACATGTCTGTGGGTGACAAATCCAATGCTCTCACCCTACATGAAAATTATAAAATGGACACCCTCCCTCTCATTTCGGATCCTAATGCTTAAGTTTTGAAAGTCCAAATCTTTGAATCTTTGAGTCTCTACTTCTTTGCATGTTGCATTCTCTCTCTCACATAAAATCACACTTCAAGTATTCTCATGGCATTATCCACATCATAGGCTTTGGCTTCAACCTTGTGTGCACTATAGGCAAATTGGAGCTACAATCATTTGGAGAAGAAAGAAGAACATGGGAGCTACAAATGAAAAAATGGGGTTTCTATTGCTTTCTTAATTAGTTTGGCTTTCATGGTAGACTAGTGGGTGCTAACGTATGATTATTGAGTTTTGTGATTTTCTCATAGTATGTTATGCTTTTAACCCGTTTTTCTTATCCTACATAGAGGAAATTCAAAGCAAACACCAAGGCATACACTAGGAGATCAATGCTACAACATATTCCCATGGACCTAAAAGAAGTGGGTGATTACCTTAAGAAGGTCGATAAGATGATGCCACTGGACAAATTCAAAAATTATTTTTTAAAAATTGTATATGATGTCCATAAGGTGGTGGGTAAGGATGGGTCTAAGATGGTCTATAAGATAGAATTCATAATTGCAAGAGATGTATAGGACACCTACCATGGTGGGAAATATGATTATGTCAATCATATTCTAGAAGTAATGAGAGAGAATATTGCTGGGGCTTAGAGTGGGGAATTAAAGGATTTCACCTTCCATCATTATTCACTGTTGATGCACTTGATTCTCTACAAGAATATAGGGTACATAAGCTCTGATTTTATTGATCAAACTTTTGATATAAATGGAAACATAGAAGTACAACTATGGACATGGGTATGGGAAAACACTTACCATTTTTCTAATTTTGTATCATTTTTCAATAATTTTAGTGCTATAATTATGAAAATGTTAGATCTAGGATATTTAGCGCTCTTGATATATTGAAGGGCCTTTTGAGACCAGCCGTGCTTCCTGAGGGAAAGAGACTTGATCATAATTGGGGAGATATTTTTCTATTTCCTACATTTTCTTTAATCAGAGTCTATGGTTGTCCTCAACCACCCCATATATTGCCTAAATTTATCCCTCCTAGGCTAGGAATAATTGAATTTATATGGCAACTATTCATGGTCAACAAGGAGTATTTACGACCCAAGGTGCATAAAGGAACCTTTTTATGTAGGTGTTTTAGGATTGGTGATTTTACAATTGGTAAGGAGGCCCTAGACCAAATTCACTCTTATCTTCACCATTATAATTTGTGCATTGGCCCTCATAGAATGTATGACCCTGATGGTTGGATGAGAGTCACCCTTAAAGAAATGAGGAATTATGTATTTCCAAGCACCAAGGAATTGCCTCATGAGGATATTATTCCAAACATAGTGTAGAGGGTGAGGCAACTGCAAAGCTAGCAAAGCTTGATGATGTCATAAGGGTGGAGAAATACTTGAAGAGAATAGATCCCCAATTTGTGGGATTCTAGATGGATGTACCTTATCCTCAAAGGATTAGGAAGATGGACATGGACCATGCTGAGATTATGGCTAAAATGTCAGAGGGCCCAATAGGAGAAGAAGATAGAGTTTTCCCTGACAACCCTGAACCAGATGTGACCCTTGAAATAGAAGAGGATGATGCACCTCAGGCATCATGGATGGCAAAGGGAAAAAAAAGGCAGAAGATTATCCACAACCTTGCTCAGGTCAAACAAATGACATTGCATATTTTACCAACGAATAGTTAGTATTTTGCTGACTTAAGAAAAAATTATTTACAAAACAGAGTTAATGTAACAGAAAATACTCTCACAGACTTGGAACTAGCACCAGTAAGGCTAGATGATAGGATCATCCAAGCACAACAATTTTTAGAGGATGATGAATTCATCAAGTTTACTGAATTCAAAATTTTCTTATATAAGATAAAACAGAGTGAACTTGTGTTGAAGATGAAGCCAGGAGAGTCTAATGAGCATAAGATGAAACTTATTGAGAAGTTGTAGGCCTATGATCTTGAGAGTAAAGTAATGACTCTAGAGGAGACTAGGGATCTAGTGCAGAGAAGTGACATGTTACTGGTGCCTGGATGGGATTTGGAACAAGCATTTATGCTTGATTAGATAAGGAGGCAGGAGATTTCCATTTCTTATGAGGTAATTGGTGTAGATGGATGAAAAAGAGGGACTAGTTTCAATATTGATACCAAATCCCTAGTAGTCTGGAGTATGGCCCCTACCTCAAACGAGCCAAAATTAATGGATGTACAAAGTATTGAACAAGGTAACATGATTGTATGGACTCTACAAGACAACTCTGACACAAAAATTTCAAAGGCATTAAAACATTTTTCATTTATGAATGAAGCCAAGGTAGAGGAAATGGAGACAAGATTAGCCAAATTCATACATGATTACATTGATGTTAGAAAGCTCTATGAAGATGAGCTTAGGAGTAGCCATGTGTATAAAGAGAGAATTGCAGAACTTGAGACCAAGGTTTAGGAACTTGAAAATGAAGTTGCACCTCTTAGGGAGCAACTTGTACAAGCAGAGCAGAGGGTTGTTCTAGTTTAGAGAGAAGAGGGACATGAAAGACAATAGCCAACCAAGGATACTGCTAAAGCCCTAATGCAAATAAAGGATATGGAAGAAGAGGAATTAATGCTCCATCTACTCAATAGGGAGGTGTTAGGATAAACCACGGACAGAAATAAAAACTGCATGCAAATATAACCAATAATAGAAAATAATAGATCACAAAAAAATGAACACAAGGCACCAAGATTTAACATGGTTCACCCAATCCCTGGGCTACGTCCACCAAACAACAAGTCCAATATTATTACAATCTAGTGATTACAACCTGATTACAATCTGTAATCCCTTACAGCTCAATACTGCTACAAGAAGCAATTTTGCATCACAACATAATGAAAATACCCAACCCTAAACCCTTTTATACAAGTATTAAACCACTTTAGGGTTATAACATGTCGGCCATAAATTAGCCATAACTTTAGTGGCGAATCTAAGAATGGAAAATCTATGAATATTACCAAAATAACCCCACAAAATTATGGAGTATGTACAATACTTTCCTAATTAGACACCAGAATCTAACAATCTCCCACTTGGGGACTGATCAGGCTCCACACTAAACAAAAATCTCCCACTTGAAGACTGATCCTATAGCAATACCACTACCACATGGGGCTCCCACTAGATCAAACCATCCTGGACTCTACTGTTCTTTTATTCATGTTCAGTCTAGAAGACCAATTGAAGCTAAAGAGGAGTTCAACTTCTCCCTTGTTACAACCTTTGTCAACATATATGCTAGATTGTTATTTGTATGTATCTTCTCTAGCTTTAGCTGTCCATCCTCCAAAATTGACCGAATGAAATGGTACCGCAACTATATGTGTTTGGTCTTAGAATGTAGAGCTGAATTCTTGGCAAGATGAATGACACTCTGACTATCTGTGAACAAATAATTATCCTTCTAAGGATGTCCCAATTCTTCCAAAAAGAACCAAATAATTATCCTTCTAAGGATGTCCCAATTCTTCCAAAAAGAACTAAAGCCATATCATCTCCTTGGCTGCCTCTGTAGCAGCAACATACTCTTCCTCTATAGTGGATAGAGCATTAATCTTTTGTAACCTAGAAACCTAGCTCACGGCTGCCCCACCAATAGTAAAGACATAACCTGTAGTACTCCGCTTGGTATCAATATCCCCTGCCAAATTTGAGTCAACATAGCCCTGCAAATTAGTAGTAGAGCCCCCAAAGTGTAAACACTTATTGGATGTTCCTCTCAAATATCTGAGAATCCACTTGACAATATTCCAATGCTCAAATCTTGGATGACTCATATACCTGCTAACAACTCCCACTGCATGTGCAATATCTAGCCTAGTGCATACCATAGCATATATCAAGCTTCCTACAGCTGAAGCATAGGGTACCTTGGACATCTTATCCTTATCTTCCTATGTCTTAGGACACATCTCCTTAGTCAACTTCAAATGACTAGGTAAAGGTGTGCTGATAGCTTTAGCATTCTCCATAGAGAAATGTTGCAACACCTTCTCAACATAATTAGGCTGAGATAGTGTCAATGTTTTGTTCTTCCTATCTCTGCAAATCTTCATACCAAGGATTTTTTTTGCTGCCCCCAAATCCTTCATAGCAAATGCATGTGCTAACTAGCATTGCAACCCCTTAATATGATCCATGTTAGACCCAGTGACAAGCATATCATCAATATATAGACATAAAATAATGTAGCTATCATCATCCAACCTCTTAAAATAAACACAATAATCTGAATGACACCTGTTATAGCCATGCTCATGCATAAACCTGTCAAATTTTAGATACCATTACTGAGGTGCTTGCTTCAACCCATATAAACTTTTCTTCAATTTGCACACTAAGTTCTCCTTACCTTTGACCTCAAAACCCTGTGGCTGAGCCATATATATTTCTTCATCCAAATCACCATGAAGGAAGGCCATTTTAACATCCAACTATTCTAAATGAAAATCTTCAATAGCCACAAGACTTAAAATAGTATGAATAGAAGTCATTTTAACAATAGGAGAAAATATCTCATAAAGATCAATTCCCTTTTTCTGTGCAAATCCTTTTACAACTAACCTAGCCTTAAATCTTTTCTTACCTCCTTCCTCTTCTTTCAACATATAAACCCACTTATTTTGTAAAGCCTTTTTACCTACAGGCAACTTGCATAGATCCCATATCTTATTCTTCAACAAAGAGTCCATTTCATCTTTCATTGTAGACTCCCACTGAATCTTAGTATTCACCTGCATAGCTTCATCATAACTTTTAGGTTCACCAGCATTAGTAAGTAAAATAGAATACAAAGAGGGAGAAAATCTTTGTGGAGGTTTAATTGGCCTTGTTGACCATCTAAAATTCACTGGTGTGTGTGGTATTTATTGTTGCGATTGTTACACATCATGAGGAATGGTTGGAACATCAGCTTTTGGAGTATCATCCAATACTACATAATCATCTTCTTTCTTCTCATGTTGTTGCAATGGATCTTTGTACAACACTTTCTCATTGAATATGACATCCCGACTTCTAAAAATTTTATGATTTTAAAAATCCCAAAGCCTAGAACCAAATTCATTAATGCCATATCCAACAAAGACACATTTCTTTGATTTAGCTTCTAGCTTGGTTCTATTTTCAGAGTCTATATGAGCAAAATCTTCACAACCGAAGGTCTTGAGAAAAGAATAACTCACCTTCTTACCAGTCCATGCCTCCTCTAGAATACCATAGCCCAAAGGAGTAGAGGGACCTCTATTATTCAAATATACTACAGTATTGATAACCTCCGCCCACATGTGTAAGGGCAACCCAACATGCAACCTCATGCTCCTTGCGCGCTCCATTATAGTCCTGTTCATGCATTCAACCACTCCATTTTCTTGTGGAGTCCTTGGAATAGTTTTCTATCTACAAATACCATTAGTGGAGCAATAATCTTCAAATTCATGACTGCAATACTCACCATCATTATCAGATCTGAGACATTTTAATTTCTTACCAGTCTCATTTTCAACCAAGCATTTCCATTTCTTAAAAGTTCTAAGTACATCATATTTTTGTCTAAGGAAATAAGCCCATGCTTTTCCAGTTGCATCATCAATAAATGTAACATAATAATGAAAGCCACCAAAGAGATACTTGAGCTAGTCCCCATACATCTGTATGTACAAGCTCTAATTTCTCTTTTTTCTTTTCCTTCCCACTCTTCACAAAAATCACTCTCTTTTGTTTTCCATAGACAACTTTCATAAAAATCCATATTGACACATTTAAGACTTGGTAAAACTTTTTTTAAATGAAGTAATTTCACACCTTTTTCATTTATGTGCCCAAGTATGTTGTGGCATAATGTTGTGTCAGAATCTACAACATCTATTTTTTCTCCTTGCTTAATTGCAACAACTATTCCTGAACATTCATTTTTATTTGAAACAATTAAAGTAGAAGGAAAAATATGACATGTACAAAGATATAAGGTGCCTACTTTCACACTTTTTGTTGCTACCAAGGAACCTTTTGCTACATAATCATCTTCTTTCTTCTCATGTTGTTGCAACGGATCTTTGTACAACACTTTCTCATTGAATATGACATCCCGACTTCTAACAATTTTATGATTTTAAAAATTCCAAAGCCTATAACCAAATTCATTAATTCCATATCCAAAAAAGACACATTTCTTTGATTTAGCTTCTAGCTTGGTTCTATTTTCAGAGTCTATATGAGCAAAAGCTTTACAACCAAAGGTCTTGAGAAAAGAATAACTCACCTTCTTATCAGTCCATGCCTCCTCTGGAATACCATAGCCCAAAGGAGTAGAGGGACCTCTATTAATCAAATATACTATAGTATTGACAACCTTCGCCCACATGTGTAAGGGCAACCCAACATGCAACCTCATGCTCCTTGCGCACTCCATTATAGTCCTGTTCATGCATTTAGCCACTCCATTTTCTTGTGGAGTCCTTGGAATAGTTTTCTGTCTACAACTACCATTAGTGGAGCAATAATCTTCAAATTCATGACTACAATATTCACCACCATTATCAGATCTAATACATTTTAATTTCTTACCAGTCTCATTTTCAACCAAGGATTTCCATTTCTTAAAAGTTTGAAATACATCAAATTTCTGTCTAAGGAAATAAACCCATACTTTTCTAGTTGCATCATCAATAAATGTAACATAATAATGAGAGCCACCAAGGGAAGATACCTGAGCTGGTCCCCATACATCTGTATGCACAAGCTCTAATTTCTCCTTTTTGTTTTCCTTCCCAGTCTTTACAAAACTCACTCTCTTTTGTTTTCCATACACACAACTTTCACATAAATCCATATTAACACATTTCAGACCTGGTAAAACTTTCTTTGAATGAAGTACTTTCATACCTTTCTCACTCATGTGCCCAAGTCTATTGTGCCATAGTGCTGTATCAGAATCTACAGTAGCTATTTGTTCTCCCTACTCAACTGCAGCAATTGTTCTTGAACATTCATTTTTCTCTGAAACAATCAAAGTAGAAGGAACAATATGACCTGTACAAAGACATAAGGTGCCTACTTTCACACCTTTTGCTACTACAAGGGAACCTTTTGAAACCTTCCAATTTTTATCATTAAAAGTAACTACACAACCCTCATCACCGAGTTGCCCCGCTAAAATTAAATTCCTACTCAGCCTTGGAACATGTCTTACCTCATGTAGTAGCCAATGATTCCCATTCTGCAAATTAATCTTAATTTTTCTCTTTCCAACAATCTGACAGGGTTCATTATCCCCCAAATAAACAAGCCCAAAATCCCCTTGGACATAATCAATGAAATAACCTCTATGAGGTGTAGCATGAAATGAAGCACCAGAATCTAAAACCCATGAATCATGAACACTTTCTAAAGATAGAAGAAAAGCATCCTCTTCGGATTTGTTACTTACCACATTTGCCTCCTTGTCTCCATCTGATTTATCTCCTTCATTTATCTTTCGATTCCAACAATCTTTCTTTTTGTGCCCTAATTTCCCACAGTACCAACAATCGTTTGGTCCTCTTGATTGAGACCTCTTCCCCTTTGACTTTCCTCTTGATTTCCCATGATTTCTAGAGTTACTTCCTCTCTCAGTCATTCTGCCCCTGCTTTGTGCATTCAAAGCACTTCCTGATGTAGATCCACCTGAGGATTTCCTACGAGTTTCCTCACTCAAAACAACACCGATCACATCTTCACATTTTAGGGTACTAGATCTAGGAATAGAGTTACTCACCGCCATTACCAAGCCATTCTAGCTTTCAGACAAAGAACACAAAATCAAGAGAGTCCTAATTTCTTCATCAAAATTGATACCCACAGAAGATAACTGACTAGTAATAGTATTAAACTCATTTAAATGATCTACAACAGACCCACCTTCTACCATTTTCATATTAAATAAATGCTTCATGAGAAATACCTTGTTTGAAGCGAAGGGCTTTTCATATAGTGTCGCTAGGGTTTTCATCAACTCTTCTATTGTCTTTGCTTTTGTAATATTAAATGCCACCGATGGTGCCAGGCATAACTGAATGCTTCCAAGTGCCTTTCTATCCAAAAGATCCCATTCAGCATGTGACATAGATCCCTGATTCTTGGCTTTGCCTTCCAACGGCTTCCATAAATCCTTCTGATACAGATAGTCTTCCATTTGCATCTTCCATAACTGGAAGTTCTGCCCATTAAACCTATCAATCCTCATTTTACCCTCATCTGCCATTGCTCCCACTCAACCGTGAGACTCCCACTTAACCATGAGACTTTCTTGCAGAGGATAACTGAAAGACAACTAGGCTTTGATACCACTTGTTAGGATAAACCATAGACAGAAATAAAAACTACATGCAAAAATAACCAATAACAGAAAATAATAGATCAAACAGAAATGAACACAAGGCACCAAGATTTAACATGGTTTATCCAATCCCTGGGCAATGTCCACCAAACAGCAAGTCCAATATTATTACAATCCAGTGATTACAACCTAATTACAATCCATAATCCCTTACAGCTCAATAACACTGCAAGAAGCAATTTCACATCACAACATAATGAAAATACCCAACCCTAAACCCTTTTATACAAGTATTAAATCACTTTAGGGTTATAACATGTCGGCCATAAATTAGCCATAACTTTAGTGGTGAATCTACGAATAGTACCAATTTTTTTTTTCGGGGAAATGCCCCGAACCCTACAAAATTATGGAGTATGTACAATACTTTCCTGATCAGTCACCACAATATAACAGGAGGACATATAAGGACAAATGTCCTTAGAAATATAATGAGTTATAGAACTGAAGTGTTGCAAAATATGTCTCAGTAGGCTCATCTTTTTTATGTTTCTTTACAAAGTGCTAAACAATTTTGCAATGATGCAATCATGGCTATCACCCACATTCAATCTTTGGGGGCCATATATTCAATTCCTAGAGAGGCTAATTGTATTGATGGTTAAGAAGCTAGATTTTCCTGACAAAATAATTACAGTAAAGGAGGGACTAGAGCTAGTGAAGGAATTGATGGGTTTCTTCACTGGAAAATTGCAAGTTATATAGGGGAAATTGAATATTTTATCTCAGGGAATACAACCCTTTGTACCATCAATTTTGGATACTACTAGCACATTGAAAGATTGGAAGGACTGGTCAACTTCATTTGACAATATTTTGACCCAAGAGGCTACAATATCAATTTTTGAAGATGTTTTAGATATTCATTTTAATAAATTGACTGATTCTTTGTTTAAGGTAGAAATAGATTTAAATAAATTCATTGTTGAATCTAAGGCAGTCATGGATGCTAGGTGCACTAAAGCCACTCAAGACTTACAAGAAGTAAAATCTATAGAATGGCCCACCAAGCAGGAAATATATTTATGAGAAGCATTAGGAGAAATTAAATCTCTTCTGACAAGAGGTAGCTAGGATATTTTCAAAACAAGACAGATAAAGGACAAAGAAGAAAAAGATCAGATGCTCGATATAAATGTTCTTTTACTTCCTCACGTACTTATCTTTTTCTGATCGATATTTTGAAGAATTTTCTGTATACCTTTTTTCCCCCTTCTTCCAAAGTTTTGTATCCACTAATATCTTGATATGTGTCCTCCTCTCATTTGTAGCTTGTTGCAATCCTATATATGGATTTCCAAGATGATAAGTAGAGGTTAGTTATTTGTAGAATTTTTCACATATGTCATGTATTATTTTATAGTTTGTTCATTTATTCTGTAGTTATCTAAATGAGTTCATTTGTATGCATACTTGAATACAAAAAGTGAACATTTGGGATCAAATGCTTTGTCTATGTGTCATATTATGAGTTTTTATTAGCAATATTAAGATTTAAATGAGAAGGATTTATCCTTAATTATCATTATCTTTGAGGTTTTGTCTCTTTTTCATATATATGTAGCCTTGGGTCTGAACAAACAAGTTTTCTTTAGTTTAATGCAATTCAAAAGGTTGTATATCTCTTATTGATTGCGACTAATTTAAAGAATTGGGTAATTGCTTTCTATAATTGATAAGGTTTAGGGTTTGTGAAAAGGATGAGAATCAGAATGAAACTTAGAGTTTAATGTTGACAATTTTAATCATAAGTTGATTAAAAAGGTCTAAGTCTGCTAATCTTTGACTCTATATCCCATTGGATAAGGCATTGGTCCATTCCAAAATTTAAAGTTAAATTGATGATTCATTTCATTACAGAACATTCACAACAACAAATTAATTTACTTTTAATGTATCAAGAAATTAAGTTTTGGTCATCACTTATTTGCATTTACTTTTCTGATTACAGTTAGCTACTATTTTCAGAAGATTTATCAACAAATTACAAAAAAATATTGATCATTTTTGCTATAAGGGATAGTCTTGCGGATAAGAATATTAAGTTAATAAGATCAATCCCTAAGGTTTGCCCACCTTGGCCTTACAAAGCCTAAAGTGAAGTGAGTCCTAATGATTTTGTTAATGTTGGTGTAGAACTAAGATTTAACCTTGCTGAGTAGAAGAGGAGAGAATGGATTGTGTGATGCCTCCTCAAGAAGGTGGCGGAGAAAGAAAATGAGGCACGACGGCTTCTTGAAAAATTTCATTAAGTTGGCAGGGGCCAAGAGGACACAGAAGAAGAAAAAATAGGTAAAAAGGAGAAAAAAAGGAGGAAAAAGAAGGGTGATGGTCAAAAGGGGGATTGTCGAAGGACCTATAAAGGTAGCTAGGGCACCAGGGGGCTTATAAGTGGCTGGAAGAGGGCTAGAAGAGATCATTTTCATTCAGATTGACGAGGAGATATTGCTGTTAAGAGCTTTGAGTTAGAATTTACGATGACAATTATGGGATGACCGGAGCATCAAGCGGATATAGTGCGACGAGTACGAGTACGGTGAGCCCTTGATCGTTCGGTAGGGTTGAAAACCCCTTTGCCATTTTAATTTTTTCATTAGTTAGATAATTCCCCTGAAAGCAAAAATGCAATCTCGCAGACATGGATTTGGTGGGAACGTGTGCGAGATCAACAGGATTGTGATCCCACAAAAATAGCTTAGTTGGAGGAAAATTTTATTGTTTGATTCAGTTTTCACAGGATCGCAATTTCGCTAGGGATTTTATGCGAGATTGCTAGTAACTTGGTGGGATCGTGGTCTCGCTAAAAAAATTACAAATAATGTTCTAGGGTGCAATCTAGCAGTAGGGGGTCAACACGGGTATTGGATAGGGTTGACTAGGGGAGGAACGAGAAAAAAATGATCTCGTGGGAACAAGGTTCAGTAGGATTTCTAGGTTAAGATCACATGGGATCACACATGCGGGAATGTGGTCAACGGGGCAAGCGTGGGAAGATCAAAGCTATGATCCTGCGGGAAGATATATCGGTGGGAACATGAGATTTTGGGTGCACGAGAATGCATCCACGAGAACACAAGTTAAACCAGGAGGGGAAGGGAAGTCAAATCTATGATCCTGCAAGAAGATACATCAATGGGAATGCGTTCACGGGAATGCGAGTCAAATAGTTAGAATAGGGAAAGTCAGCGATGCAATCCCATGGGAACATATATCTATGGGAATGCAAGGATCAAGTTTTGCAGGAATGTGGGTGTGGCGAGAAAAACATAGAAAAAAATTGGTCAAGGAAGATAATAGGTGGGAAGATAGGGTATGTAAAATCTAAGAATGAATACTGACATTTGAGTGGGTTTTGTGGTGTGTAGTGGTCGTTGGATGCTTTGGTATCATGCAAGTAGTGAGTGATAGTACTACATGTAGGAGAGATGCTAATGCCCACAGACTGGGTAAGGAACGAGGCCATCAAACTTGGCTATCTAGCGAGGTTGCCTCATACACGCACATACATGGTGATGGTTGCAACCCTATGTAAGCAGTGACAAAATGAGACCGTGATATTTCACTTGCCTACTAGAGAGATGACTGTGACATTGGAGGATGTGTATTGGATTTTCAGACTACCGGTATGGGGGACACTAGTGATGACGACCAAGGAGATGACGATGGAGGCAACATTACAAGGACTAGTGGGGCTTGGAGTGGAGTATAGGATTCGGTGAGGGCAATTTTCTTTGGATGAGCACCTAGATCGAGTGGCTTTAGAGAGGTAGATTTACTTTTGTGCTGCGGCTAGTCTCTGAGTACATCACCCCAGATACAAGTGGGACAGGAGTGACCCTGGCACTGATACCAGTGGTGATGTGGATAGTCGATGTAAGAGTCCCAACAACATGGGGGTCTTTGATGCTTGCAGAGTTATATAAGGATTTATACCAGATTGTTTACCAGGGTGCTGGCCGTCAAGGGGGGAGCATAGGGTTCCCCACTCTTCTACAGGTATGGACCTGGGAGCACATTGTAGTGCTCAGGCCTCTTGGTCGAAGGGATAGGTAGGCAGAGGAGCCAATGGCTTATAGCTAGGTAGAGCCACTGACCTACCACCATACAAATGTGGTGGATTATTAAGGAGTCGTGCTAGATGATGTGGTGACAATGGTATGGAGGCCATACATGGGCCTAGGGCCATGGGTAGAGGAGGGGGAGCAGCTACCATACACCATATCCCTATGCTCTGTTTTTGGGTGATGGGCATACATTACAGAGTAGTACAGGTCGGACAAGGTGTTACGATAGTTTGGATGGTGGTAGATGGCTCTAGGGGAGCTGAACTAGTATCAACGGGTTACACACGAGCCAGTATCGATGTATGGGCTAGCCCTTTGGAGAGAGGGTTTGTTGAGGGCATGGCTAGAGCTAGAGCCACAATAGTGGGATTGGTTATGTTGGTCAACAGATGCAGGCTCCACTCAGGAGTACCAAGACACTTTTGTGTGGCCGAGACCAATGGGCTGAGCATAGGTTACGAAGGCTATAGTGGTGGCTGGAGAGCTAGCCTGAGCAGTGCAACATGGGAGGTACGTGGCTAGAGGGTTGCAATAGTGGGAAGAGGAGGAGGGGGGCCAGCGCAGTAGAGGCAGAGGGTAGGGAGGAAGGAAAGAGGAGCTTAGCCCAAGAGAGGAGGAGAGGAGAGAGTAGAGGAAAGGGGGGTAGAGAAAGAGAGAGGTAGAGAGGAGAGAGTAGAGGAGAGAGGAGCTTAGCCGGAGAGAGGAGGAGAGGAGAGAGCAGAGGAGAGGAGGCTGCAGGGGGAGAGGGAGTAGAGGCCATAGAGACTAGTAGGGGGTGATGGAGGAGGGCTAACAGCAGGGGGAGAGGGTGGTGGATGGGTAGCCCGTTACACCTCATTACAACAGACTCATGATATGACTAGCCAGCTACTCTATGACATATAGGAGGAGCAAGATCAGCTTCAGATAGAGCAAGATTAGCTACAACAAGAGTGAGATGTAGCACAGGGCTAGGTAGATAGGGCAAGGATTGAGGTGGGGAGGCTACAGATGGAGTTGGGGCAGGTGGAGGGGAGGTTGGATGTGGTGAGCCTGGAGAGGCAGGTCGTACAGGCGAGGATAAATGTTATTTAGTAGGAGTAGGATAGAATAGTGGTGGAGGTGGTGACCTTGAGAGCACAAGTGGTGGTGGGTGGAGGGATGGATGAGTTGAGGAGACTGTGGGCTGAGGTGGAGGAGTTGAGGGCAAGGCTCGAATTCTATCGGGGTAGATACCACGCAACGATTCTAGTAGACCAGATAGAGCACTATAGAAAATTGCCATGGTTGGGGATAGCTGGGACCCATACAAGGATGCAAGGAGGAGGGGATAGTGGGTGGAGCACTAGAGGGGAGAGTACAGGCAGGTCTCAGTGCACTGGGCATAGTTACATTATAAGACAGAGCCAAAGGTGGGGGACAGGGGTGAGGGGGAGGAGGGATGAGGTAGAGAGATCAAGGATAGGAGGGGGATTGATGAGGCCACCACCCCCACCACCAACAGCACTAGGGGCAAGGGGGATGTAGAGGAGGAGTCAAAGGAATTAGATCAGTGACCAGTGTTAGGCTGGATTCTTCTACATGATGAGAATTTTTGTTGTACATATCAACTGTTTTGAGATACATGTACATTTTGTATGAACACAGACTCGTTGTATGATATGGACATTGTATATTGGGATTTTGATGGACTGTTATTCTTTTATTCTTTCATTGATTCATTGCAAAGGGGATTGTGTGTGTGTGTGTGTGTGTGTGTGTGTGTGTGTGTGTGTATAAATATAAATATATATAGCTGATGATTCTTTGGGGTGGGATACATGTTATGGACTTCTGATGTCATGAGTATTGCTGGTATGTTTGATATGCAAAATGTGATTTTTGATGATATTGCTGACGATTTGTGATGTAGGATGTGATATGTGTTGAGATTATGATGTTGCTAACAGTTTATGATGCAGGATGTGATTTTTGATGATATTGTATATATGATGCGATATGTTTTTGATGTGATTTGGCTATGATAGTGCAAATATGATGTGATGTGATTTTTATCTATGATATTGCAGGTGTGATGTGATTTGATGTGATCCTTGATGACATGATTTGCCTTATAATATTTCAAATGTGATGCAATATGTTTTTGATGTAATCCTTGATGATGTGATTTGCTGTATGATAGATGTTATGTGGTGTGATATGTTTTGATATGATCCTGATGATGTGGTGCGGCTTATGATAGATGTGATGTGATCCCAGATAATGTGATTTCTTTTGATAGTATCTGATATGCTATTGTATGATGATAAATACAAACTAAAAGATAAGTGACAAATTTAAAAATGAATCACCAACTAAAGGATAAACAACAGATTAATGATATGGAAAAAGGACATAGTGTCATGAGATTTAGGATATGTTAACACAAACTAAAGATGAATGAAAGATTGAAAAATGAATCACAAAATAAAAGATGGAAATACAAGTTTAAAATGAATTACAACTTAATGATGAACTATTAAATGATGAACTACAATGCTAAAATGAATTACAACTTAATGATGAACTATTAAATGATGAACTATAATGCTAAAATGAATTACAACTTAATGATGAACTACAATGCTAAAATTAATTACAACTTAATGATGAACTACAATTCTAAAATGAATTACAACTTAATGATGAACTATTAAATGATGAACTACAATGTTAAAATGAATTATAATCTAATGATGAATGACAATGCTAAAATGAATCATAATCTAATGATGAACTATGATGCTAAAATGAATCATAATTTAATGATGAACTACAATGCTAAAGTTTAAGCAAACTAAAAGCGAGGACAATAAATTTATGATATGCTAAAAAGAACACAAACTAAAAAGATATGTCTGAGACTTGTGATAAGCATGTGAAAATAACATAGAAAAGACCGAATGCTATGATATTCTAAGATATGATAAAAGAATACAAGCTATGATAATACAACATACTAGATTCTAGGATATGCAAGACAAACAATGATGGTGGAATAGGATAACCAATGCTTGACTTATGATATGAAAAGTGAACATAGGAGATACTGAATCTAAGGAGAATGATGTTGGACAATGAGTGACCGACAAACTTGTAGTAAGGAGGATAGTAGAGATTAGAGCTAGGATAGTAACTTATGATAGGGATCACATCATGATGGTGGTGAAATAGTAACTTAGGGATGAGAAGCTATGGTAATGAACAAGAGTCATTGTTTTATAATTTGAATCAAAATATTTTGATAGTGGCAAAAGCTGAAATTTGAGGGAGAGAGGTGATGAAAAGGAAGAGGATACCAGGGGTTTTGAAAAGAAATGTGAGTTGTATCAAAAGCTTGAGTGCGGGGTACTTCATGAGGAAGTACCACTATGTAGTGTGAGCACTTTATTTGATATAGGAATATTAGGGATTTTCCAAGGTTACTAAGAACATCAAGGCCTTTTCCTCAATATTACATAGGACTGACTTAAACAAGCATGCAAGGATTACCCTAGCATCACACATGAGTCTTAGAGAGATTAGTGTGGGAACGATGCTGGGTGATCCACAAGAAAATGATATCACCCAAGTGCATCATGTTATTAGAAATGAAAACATGGTTGAAATATGCAAGGGTGATATCTGACTGACTCACAAGCAAAAAAAGACTGTGACCAAAACCGTGCCCCTAAGTTGCCCCAGTCAAAACACACCATGATATGAAATGATCATGGTGATCATGAGGAGGAACCAATAAAAGATATGTGGAAGCGATCAATCAAAACATACAAATACCAAAGATTTTGCAAAGAAAGAACAAAAGTGCAAAAAAGTAACCTTTTGCTAAAGAGATCAACTGATGGGCTAGGGATGGGCTAGTCACAACAAGACCTGGATAGGATGTACAAGCATGACTATACAATGATTGGAAAATTGGGAACATATAATAAAACATGGCATTAAGTATGTACATGGTGGGGGAAAGTTTAGGATGAGGAGATAGCACTGTTATAATAAAAGTATTGTTACAAGGGTGTGATATGTAAAGTGCAATTTGTTGCAAGGATTATGATACTATGGTATTGATAAGATATGATACATAGGATACAAGAGTTGAAACAAGGATATGATACACAAAAAACTACTCGTCGAGTAGGATGGATATGGTAAAGTACAAGGATGAAAACAACTGATAAGACACATGTGGTAGAGTATAATGGTAGGGTGCATCAAGTATAATACTCAAGATGCTATAATACAGGGGTTAGGTAGGATGCTGCAAAGTGCGGAGTGCTAGAAGATGATGTTGCAAAGTGTGGTGGAAGATGTGAGTAGTAAAATGATGAGGAACACCTTGGAAAAATGAGGAGATGGGTGATGTGATATAGAGTGGTGATGTGAGAGATGCACGTCAATGATAGATAATCAAAATGCTTAAGTGCACCTGGCACCTATTTGCTAGGTTATCACCAGGGACTTATCCAAGGTGCTTGAATTGCCAAGTTTTCACCAATGGATGCTTATTTTTCTTTACTTGCTTGTGTTTTGAGAATTTTTCTTTTAGGCGTAGAATTTCTTAAGGTGAATGATGTTGGTAGGATCATTCAAGACTTCACCTTCAAGTGTAGATAGTTGATAGGCTCCTGAGCCAAAAGATGTCGTGACCACATAAGGACCAAGCCATGTCTGCTCAAACTTGCCTTTCTTTTCTCTATCAGCCTGAACCTTCATGTTTTCTTTGAGGACCATGTCACCTTCTTGAAAACTGTGTGGATGGACTTTCCTATTGAAATTGTGCTTGAGGCAATTCTGGTAGACCATGAGGTGATCATAGGCCTATTGCCTCCACTCATCAAGTAGATCAAGCTAAGTAAGTCGAGCCACTTGATACTCTTTATTAGATATCTGACCCCATAGAGAAATGCAAAGGGATGGGAGTTCAACCTCAATAGGTAAGACTACTTCAACACCATAGACCAAGGAGTATGGAGTTGTGCCAGTGGATGTATGGAATGAGGTGTGGTATGCCCATAGGGTGGGATTGATTTGCAAATGCTAATCATGACCAAAGTCATTGACAAATTTCTTGAGGATTCTAAGTAGGGTTTTATTAGTTGCCTCCACCTGACTGTTACCTTGTGGGAAATACAAGCTAGAAAAGTAGTGATGGATGTGAAGGGAAGTGCACAATTCCTCCATATTTACGTTTTCAAAATTACCTTCATGGTCAATGAAAATGGTAGCCAGGATGCCAAAGCGACATATGATATGATATAAGATACTATTGGACACCTGAAGTCCTGTAGCAGTGACAAGGGGAACTTCTTCGACCCACTTAGTGAAATAATTAGTGGCAATGATTATCCATTTGTGTCCTTCTGAAGAAAGTGGTGCAATAAGACCAACAAGATTGAATCCCCAGTAGGAAAAATGCCATGGTGGCACTATAGGTTGTAGATCTTGAGTTGGGGCTCAGATTAGATTAGCATGTTGTTGACAAGGTAAACATCATTTCATGAACTCACATGCATCATGCTCTAGAGTAGGCCAATAATACCCAGCTAGAAGGATTTTCTTTGCTAGCACTATCCCGCTCATGTGAGCACCACAAAGTCTAGCATATACCTCCTTGAGAGCCATTGCAACCTCATCTTGATCTAAGCATCGAGAGAGATTATCATGATAACCATGACGATATAGGGTTTGGGTGATGATAGTGTAATGGTAAGTTTTATGATTAAGTTTTTGGTGTTGGGTTCACGTGAGGTGAGGAGATATGATACCATTTAGCAAGTAAGCATGAATTTCATGGTACCATGGGGATTGGGGACCAACCAAGATGTAGACCCATGTTGATTCATCATTCTCATATGCGGGTTCGTGCAACTGCTCAATTAAGAATTCATGTTGCGTAGCTTCATGGAACCAATAGTAGCCATGGCATCTGCTACTTTATTTTGGAGTCTAGGTACTAGTATGAACTAGAGTTGAGTAAAATTCTCCTTTAATTGATCAACCAACTCCTTGTAAGGTAGTAGCTTGTATTCCTTGGTTTGATATTCATTCAAGGCTTGTTTGATGATAAGTTGAGAATTACTGTAGACTTGTAGCTCCAGGATATTCCATTCAATGGCAATTTTGAGCCCTGTAACAAGGGCTTCATACTCTACGATGTTATTGGTACATTGAAACTACATCTTGAAAGATTTAGGAATATAATAACCTTGAGGTGTGACCAAGAGTGCCGGAGCCATGAGATGTATAGGAGCGATCAAAATATAGCTTCCAGGATGGTTGTTCTTCTATCAAACATAGGTGTTCATCTGGGAACTCCATAATGAGGTTGTGGTATGCAACCAAGGGTGCATTTTCTAAGTGATCTGTAATAGCCTAGCCTTTGATGGCCTTTCTATCAATATATTAGATGTCAAACTCACTGAGAAGCATAACCCATTGTGCAAGAGAGCATATATTTCAATCGATTAATTTTTGAGATTAGTTGCATAGTATGACTCAACACGTAATGACATAGCTTCTAGGTGGCAAATACCACTGCTAAGAAAGCCTTCTCGATTGACATGTAGTTGAGATCATATCCTACTAATGTTTGAATAATGTAATAAATAGCCCTTTCCTTCACTACATCATCAAGTTGCATTAGAAGAGCACCTAATGTTGTGGGAGTAGCTGTGATGTACAATATGAGTGGATGCCCTACAACTGGAGGAACCAAAATAAGTGGATTAGCCAAGTATTCCTTGATGATCTCAAAGTTATGCTAGCAAGCAAGGTCCCATCTAATGTTTTGATCCTTCTTGAGCAGGTGTGTGAATGGTTGACATTTATCAGCAAGCTGGGAAATGAACCATCTGATTGATTGGAGTTTGCCTTGTAGAGAATGAAGGTGTCTAAGTATCCTAGGAGGAGCCATATCCATGATGGATTTGACCTTTTTAGGGTCAATCTCAATACCATGCCATGACACAATGAATCCTAGGAGCTTTCTTGAGGTGATGCCAAAAACACATTTCTTTGGATTCAGCATGAGATGATATTTTGCCAATCGGTTAAACACTTCCTCGAGGTGAAATAAGTGATCAAGAGCATTGAGACACTTGACTAAAATATCATCCATGTAATCCTCAAGAATCTTATGGATTAGGTCATGGAAGATGACCATTATGGTGCACTGATAGGTTTCCCCAACGTTCTTTAGCCCAAATGGCATCATGTTGTAGTAGAATGTGCCCCAAGGTGTAGTGAATGCTGTCTTATGCTAATCTTCCTCTACTATATGAATCTGACTATATCCAAAGAAACCATCCATTAGTGACAAGAGTTCATGACCTGATGTGAGATCCAAAATTATGTCAATATTTGGTAATGGAAAGTCATTCTTTAGACAAGCTTTTTTAAGATCCCTGAAATTAGTGTAGTTTTTGATATCACTAGAAGGCTTGGTAATAGGTACCATGTTAGAAATCCATTTAGAATAATCTATTGGGTGAATGATTTTGGCCTCCAATAATTTTTCTAGCTTCGCTTTGACTAAAAAAGCCATCTTGGGGTGCATTTTACAGAGTTTCTACTTGACCGGCTTGGCCCTCTGATCTACGGCCAAATGATGCACCACTAACTTGGGGTCCAACCCCAGCATGTCTTGATATGACCATGCAAAATGACCCACATTTTTGTGGAGGACCTCAATGAGGAGATCTGCCTACTCAGGTGGTAGAGAGGTTGTGATGTATGTGATATGTGGTGTCTTTGTCAAACTGATATTTACTGGTCAAGTTTCTTTTGTCAAAACTAAAGATATAGGAGGTCTATGCTCTTGCAGGGGAAGGATGAAATCTCCATATTTAGGCACCTCAGAGAGGTTTTCACCATCAGATATGTCCTTTATTTTTATTTCATTTTTTGAGTCATCTAATGGCACTCCAGAGGAGTTTTCAACAGAGGACATTTTTCCTTTGCTTTTTTGCTTTTTTGTTTCCTTTTTGTGACTGGAGATTTCCTCCTCCCCGAAGTAACCTACGGATCCAGCTTGTAGACATATGCCGATGGTGGTGGTAGCTATTTATGCGGTATTTCTGCCCCCATGAATTTAAGGAGCATGTGCTCAGTAGAGAATATGTCAACATGAATGACACTTGGTTGGTCCCAATCTATGAGTTCAGGGTGAGCCAGAGGTAGGGCTATCAGATTCAAGGATAGTTGGCAGACCACAAAGGCTCCTAGGATTATTTTGTCAAGGAATATATCATTGTAGGCTTTCTTTTCAACTTCCTTAGGAATGTCCTTGACCTCAAAAAGATTGTTTTGGATATTCGTGAAGGCGTGGCCTTTCGTTGTAGTGCCTCCAGTTGCGATGAGTCTGTAGCCTAAGCCTTTGGTTTTCTATCCTTGGTGCACCTCTATAGGCTTTCTCATACCTGATTCTAGATGGCCCAAACCACCTCCTTGATAATCCCATTGCTCTGTGGCTAGGTGATGTGACTAGGGATATTTTTGTTTAAAGTGATCAAGAAGTGCTTCACTTTTAGGAGATGGCTCCTTGTATAGCCATGTGTTAATGTTTGGTGCATTTTCCTCTCCGTCAAGGATATCTTTGGTAATAAATGTGGTAGGGCCCATTTTTTGGAGTCCAGAGGTGGTTTCTAGTCTAGGCCCTTGATGTGTCAGGCATCCTTGAGTATGGGGATCAAGTGGTAGAGCATTGACAACAAAAGCATCTGTAAGACTGTACTCACCACAACCTTGGTAGTTGATCTTAACTGTGGAAAGAGAGGAGGCTAAAATGGTGTCTGGTTCATGGCAAGTGCCATAGGAATTGGTCGTGGTGTGGCTAACTTTGATCCTAGGATAATGATTGGTGTATGAAGCTTCAACCACTTTGCAATAAGCAAAGGGTTCAGGATTTGCATGGATGGTTATCTCAGTGCCATTATTCAAAAAATTGATGCACTAATGATATGTGGATGGAACGGCCTTCATGGCATGAATCCATGGGTGATCGAGGAGGATGTTGTATGGAAGGTTAAGATCAACTATGTGGCAAAGTGTTTCTTGAGTGGTTGTGCCGACTTTGAGAGGGTGCAAGATGGTTCCTTCAGTGGTGCGCTCCAAATTGTCATATGCCTTGATGGCGATCACTTCATTAATGATACCTGCATCAGTGTATCCTTCTTGTTTGATGAAATTTAGAGTACATAGATTTAAAGCCAATCCATTATCTATCATGACTCATTTAACTGCAAAGTTAGAAACCATGACAGTTATAGGAAGTGTAAGGATATGATCTGGTTCAATTGATGGGATATCAGTGATTTTGAAGGATAAGACACATGGTGCAGAAAGATGACCAACCAAGTTGCGAAACTCGGTGGCATTTATGTCAAAGGGGATGCATGACTCATGTAGAGTACTGTCGAGGATCTCTTGATAAAGTGGGCTTGTTCGTAAGAGATCGGAAATGGAGATCTAGGCCAACATGTTTCCAAGGTGTTCCAAGATGTTATACTATGGCCCTAATGAGGATGATTCTGATGGAGATGCTCTAGATGGAGGTGGTCTTGATGGTGCAAAAATAGGTGGGCCAACTATATTGAGTCGAGTTCGATGAGTAGCGACTGCATGTTGGGTATCTAGGGCCTTAATGTTAATGACGTTGATGGATGTCTCAACCTGTGATATGCAACTGATAAGGCTTCCATAGTCTAAATACGTCAAGGTATAGTTCTGAGACTTGTCTCGATTATCTCCTTGTTTGCCTTGAGTATTGTTCAGTTTGTTGATAGGAGGGTTTGCAAGTGCCTTTCCTAGGTTTGTGTTATGAGGAGGGAAAGCATTTTGATACATCATTAATCTTGCATTAGGTGAATTTTGTGCCCCCACTATGATTTATTTCTTGTCAATGAGGTCCTGGACATAATCCTTGAGCTACATGCATTTAAGGGTAGTGTGTCCTTTGACACGATGGAATATACAGTACTCATTATCCTTATACTAGGATGCTCTAGATTGACTAGGCTCCAAAGGTTGTGTTTGTGGGTACTGAACAAGGTTATCTTTGGCCATTTTTTCAAAGATTTCATAAAGAGGCTCTCTCAATGGGGTGTATGTGCATGGTTGCCTCTATACATGGGGTTTAGTACCTACTGAAAGTGTGACAACATTGGTTTGATTATGATGAGTAGGTATTTGCTAGTTAGTCTGCAGAGGTGGTTGTTGATATACAGGGGGTTGTTGCTGATAAGGTTGTTGTTGAAAAAATGCGGTGGGAATATTGGGTGTTGCCCCAACAATATGAACTTGTCGGGTGTCGATGGCACCATTTGTCATCGCATTTTTGTTTTTATTCCAATATTAGGTTTTGTCATTGTTGGGACCTCGGTCTTGGGTGTTTTCCTTGTATAGTTTGATGACACCATCCTTAATAAGGCCTTGTTTGAGTCCCATCCCCTTTTCCTTGATGTCTTTGTATGTTTGAAGATAGCTCATAACCATATGATGGGCAAGGCTAGGGTGCACATTGTTTATGAACATTTTGACAAGATGATGCTCTAGGATGGTACATGATATCCTAGTTGTGAGTATTTTCCAATGTTGCAAGTATTCTACAAGGCTTTCTCCCCCTTATTCTTAGTATGAACTAGGTCCATGATAGATAATCCAGTTTCAACAAGATGGGTGTATTGAGCCACAAAGGCTTCAGAAAGATCAACAAAATTTTTAATAGTGCCTTGAGGGATACAATAGAACCATTGTAGGGTTGGTCCCCCTAAGATTTTTGGAAAGAGTCGCATTAGGAACACATCATTATAGGCCACCTCTTGACAATGCATATAGAATTCCTTAACATGTGTGACTGGATCACTTTTCCCTCTAAATTTGTCAAACTTTGGGATCTCAAAATGTTTAGGAAATGGTGTCATTGTTATGGTTTTGTCAAATGGATATGGGAAATCATTCTCAAATTGAAAAGTTTTGGAGTCTGTCCCATCTTTGAGGGCTTTGAGAGCATTCTTCATCTCTTCCCATTCAGAGTTTATGGGTGGGGGAGCAAGTGCCCCTGATCCAGGTGCCCCTAGTGTAGGATACATGCCAGAATCTGAAGGTTGGTATGGAAAACCCTGATTGCCATATGGTGTCTATGGAAAAATAGGTTGCACAACTAGTGGGATGGATGCTATGGGTTGCTAGAATGTGTTTTGTGCATACTGATGCATCTACTGAGAAGTTTGTTGGTGGGGAAGGTAAGTATTGGGTTGTTTCCTTATGGGATAGTTCTATATGGATACCTGAGCATATTGTTGGTGGGAAGACTATGGCTGAAAGGGTGGTAATGTTGGTAATGCCTAAGCCATGCTTTGGGAGTATATGTCATGCCCAATATAGGTGGGTTGTGCTCCTGCTTGAGAAAATGATTGATTTTGAATAGGTGTAAGGTAATTAATTTGTGGCAAAGCATTCACAATAGGGAATTGCAGTGGTGGGGTGGTTTGGCTATTGCCTAAAGGTGGCATAGAAAAGTAGTTGGTAAGGAGTGGTAGTGAATAGCTACGTGAAGTGATGGATGAAAGTGCTTGAGGTGTGGTCATGGCTAAAATGCTAGGGGGAAGACTAGTGATAGGGCCCTACATCATAGCAACATCCCAAGGTCCCAAAGGAAATGAAGCTAAAGAGATTTGGCTAGCTACAAAGGGGTTGAAAATGATATTAGGTGGGATGGAAGATGAGGTATTTGACCCTTGTGGTGGCATGTGAATAGTAGATGGACTAGATGTGATGTGAGGTGCGAGCGAAAAGGTAGTGCTAGTGGATGCAAATGGAGGATTTGGTGGAGTAGGAAAATGACTGGTGGAAGTAGATGCAAATGGTACACTCGGGGTTGGTTGAGATGTAGTATGTACTAAGGGTTGAGTGAGAATGGGATGGGTGTTTTGTGGAATGGGAATAGGCACCTGTGTTGAGGGTATATTGGGATCTACTGGTTCCATCTGAGGTGGTTGCCACCCAAACAAAGGGTGCATAGGATCTGTTATGTTGATAGGTGGTGGATGCCCAAACTCAAAGATGCCAATGTTATCTCTTAAGAAATTTTCCATGATGGTTTCCTTGTTTCGATCTATGATGGCATTTACAATGGTAGCATGACCAGGTTGGTTCATGAATGCCTTAATATCTATGGAGGATCCTCGCTCTTCTGGGATTTGTGGTGGTGGATCTGATGGCATCATGGAAACTATGGGGGTATGACTAAGCTTGAGATGTGTTACTACTATGACTGGGATCCATGTCCTTTTTTTGTGTGTTCCTGCCAAAACGTGTGGTGGGTGGCATGAAAGGATGATTTTACTATGGATGAAAATGCAAAGAGGGATGATGCTAGGTATATATGATACTTTAGGAGTCTAGATGATATGGTGCTAAGTGAAGGAGGTTGTGTTTCTCTAAAGTAGGAGTGTTGGAAATGTGAATGTGATATGAAATGTGTGGTCCTAAATTTTAGCTCAAGGTGATGTGGGACATAAATGGCAATCTATTTCTAGAAAATGCTGAGTTTCAAGGATAACTAGGATTGTGATGCTAAATGTTTCTAAGCAAGTGACGAAATAGTTGGTGATGCTAGGGTTTAAGAATGCATGTGGAGGATTCTTTTCTGAAAACCTAAGATGGGGGTGATGATCTAATATTTAAATGTTTGTGTGTGATAGTGAGATTTTGAAATGAGAGACCAAACCTATAAGTGCACAAGTGTGTGTGGAAAAAGGAAGGACCTAATCAAAATGAGTAATAGTAGAGTTATTGATAAGGCTCTGATTAACACCATGTCGAAGAGTTAGGTTCTAGATTTTGTAGTCCCACTCAGTTTGTAATGCTACCTTTGCACCGTCTTTCTCAATTTGATCTAGTTTGGAAATCCTCAGGTTGGGGGTGTTTTTCTTTTGCTCTGCTTCTATTTCCTTATAAAATGGTATTTGTGGAAGCTTAGCCTTTTTGAACTTAGTCTTGGGATGGCTTGACATGAGATATTCCCAAGGGATTTTGATCACAACTATGGGGTTTTAGAGGTAGTGACTACGCTAAGTAAACCTTTTGGACCTTTGGTTGAAAACACAAATCAATTGAGAAATAGCTAAGGTTTCTTCAATAATGGAAAAGTTCAAGTGAAGTGGGACAAGCGTGACTTTAGGTTCTGTTGCAAATGAACTTGTTAACAAACTTTTGGTCAAGGGAAAAATGTGATATTTTCAGTCAAGTAGGATAGATAACAAGGATAACTTGGAAAGAGCAACTTTTTGGATAAATGGCAAAAGGGTTGTTTGCAACTAGATTTTGGTTGGGTATTTTGTGGGTTTTTAGATAACAAGTATAGGTAAGGATAAACCAAGAAGGAAAAAAATTGTTACAAATGGACTTGCTAACAACTGCTTTGTATACGCAAAGATGGGGTTTTTGAAAGGCACTATGTGTTATTTTCAGTCAAGTAGGATGGGTAATAAGGATATTTTGAAAAAGGACAAACTTTGGATCAAGGAGAAAGGATGGTAACTAGGATTTGCTTCAGTGATTTTATTGTTTTTGAGGGAATAAGTATAACTTTTTGGCAAAGAGGAAATTTGGACCAACAAGACAAACAATTATTGTGAATGGACTTGCTAACAATTGCCTCTTCAAGATAAAAAAGGTAGAATTTTTTCTCTGTTTTGAGGATTTTTATGAGCAAACAATTTCTCAAAGGAAAAAGCAACTTTGAGAAAGACAAACAGATGATCTCTTTAGCAAAACAATTTTGATAGTGACCACTAAATTGTGTATGTTCAACAAATGTTTTTCACAGGTCTTGATCACAAATAAAACATTTCAAACACACACTTTATCCCTAAGGTTAGATTTTTTATTGCAATATGCTATTCAATGATCCACAACTTGATGTCTCCTGATTTTAGTGCAATATGTCCCTCTCATCGAAGAGGTGAGTCGATACAAGAGTCGATCGACAAATGATACACATCAAAGAATCTTCAAGGAATGGTAAATAGAAGTTCCCCTTTTGCGGGAACAACGACCCTTGGAGATGAAACCCAAGTGGCCTTATGCCTCTACCAGGGGAGCACAATGGTGAGTAATCTTGAGGGATGCTATTTCCCTTGCACCGTGAATGAACATACCATGGAAAAAAGTGAGATACTTTTGACTAAAAGGGTTGTAAATGGGTTTGTGGAGTTCTTCAAATGGTTTTTATGTATGTGATCCACTTAAGAATCTATTTTGAACATGCTAAAATCGTGGGAAAGTTTTCCCACCTTAGGCTACCCCTAGAAACACACCGCCCAAACTTGAATGATGGAGCGAGAGAGTTTACCTTTCCCCTCATTTATATACCGGCCAAAATTTTTACTAGTTTGAGCTTCTCACCAAAGGGGAAGCACTTCCCAAAGGTGGATGTAGAAGCACTTCTAGGTTGTTGTGGATGGTCTTGCTAACAACTTTCGTACATGCATCATGTATTTTAAGGTCTTACTTTGCATAAAAAGAGAGAAGTCCAAGATGTGCTAAAATGCACAATCTCAAAACATGCAAGACATGAGATTCATTACTATTTGGACACTTTAATGCTCTATTCTATGATTTAAAAACATGTGTTTAACATACAAATATTCATTCCAACTTCACAACATTGTCAATAAAAATGAATCGAGTCAACAAAAGGGAAATTGAGCATGAAAGCTTGCAAAGAGGAGGGAATAAGAGTGTTTTGACCTTAGGACATTCAAGATTTGATGAAGTTTATTTTAAGCCCCAAATTTGAAGTGTTTGCACATAATATTCATTAACACTCAAAACAAAATGTTCATCATAATGGTTAATTTTAGTCCTTAATAATTCATTCCATGAAAGACAAAAAACAAGATTTGTTCAGTTTTAAGCTGTTTAATAGAAGATTATGATGATGAAACCTGTAGAAACAAGTCAGCATAAAAACTTGCACAAGAAAATGTCATAAATTTGAACCAAGCAATTAGCACAACAAACTCATGGGTTTAAGCAGCGATCCTACAGGTGTGGGAACATCGGAAAAAGTTGCGAGAATATGGCACAAGATTGGTGCAAAAAATGTAGGAAATTAGGCCGTGGGATAAAATAATACAGAACGATCCCGTGAGCAAGCAATCCCACAAGGTGAGTTATCAACATTCTCGCAGGAAAATTCTTTGGTGGGTTTGACTGGTCAACGCTAGAAATTGGTTTGAAAGTTTGACTAGTTGGAGGTCACATTCCTGTAAGCAATAATTAGCAATCTTGCAAGTGGTTCTAGCGTTTCCACAGTAAAAAGTTTGGTGGGGATGCAGAGCGAATTTTAGGACACATGTAGAAGCTAGGTGGTGATGATCTGTGAACTCGTGATCGCAGGTTCGTGTTCCTGCCGGCATATAGCTGTAATCCTACGGTCACGAGATTGCGTTCTCAAGGTTGCGGGATCATGAACAATAGGTTTTCTGAAGTGTTTGAAAATTAAAAATGATTGAATGGCCATGAGCACGATTTTGAAAGGGTAATTACGTACCTACAAAAAAAATTAGAAAACTTCCTACAAAAACCCACAAGTGCAAAAAGTTACTTTGGTTAGTTTAACACAAAAAACCTAACAATTGATTAGATTGACCCAAATGTGGGGTCCCACCGGGCGTTCCAAAATGTATCACCTAATCTAGTAGTGTAAGATGAATACTAACTATTAAATGAAAACATTAACAATACTAAACAAGCTAACACTTAAGATAGGACCAAGGGTTATCACCACAAAGGAGGCTCAAGAGATAAGGGCTCCATAAATGCTTTGTAAGAGTCATAAAGGGGGATGTAAGAGATGTAAGAGATATTTAAGGAGGTGTAAGAGGTGTAAGAGATATTTTAACTTTAGCTTGGGTTAGCAAGTCTTAACCCTTGCTTAAAATTGTGCACATGCTTAGGAGGGGGATTAGGATTAACTTAAAAAGGGGGTTAGGAGGGCAAGTAGCTTAGCTTTGATGGGATCGGTTAGTTAGGTGGCTAAGTGAGGTTAGTATGGGTGAAGTGGTTGGATTAGGGGTTAGGATAGGGTTTATGAAGGCTTTTAGAATTTTAGGTATTTTATTAAATGATTTATTCAATAAAATGGGAGTATGGAATTAATTTGAATAGATTTGATGATTTATTCAATTTAATAGAGGAATAGGGATTTAATTGATAAATTGATTTTGGGTGATCATTTGATTTTATCAATTGGACTATAGTTAATTAACTAAATTAATTAAGGAATGATGATTAATTAATTAAATAATAAATATTTAATCAATAATGTCCTAGGAGATGACTAAATATGATTACCTAGTGATGTAATTAGATTTAGGTATTTACACTTACTCATGCAAACAATGCTAGAATCTCATGCAAGATTTCATATTCTTGCTCAGGGATGTAGATTCTCACATGAAGTAATGACTTCCTTGTGCGAGGCAATACACTGGATTGTGCAAGAAGACATATCCATGTGAGCAAAATCTTAAATACAAGAATTCTTTTTTCTAATTTTGGGTCTCTCGTGTGAGAGATGGGTACCTCCCATGCGAGGAAACCTTGTACGCCATACGAGAAAAGTTCCCTAGTGGCATTTCCTCACACAAGTTTACCTTGAAGCTTGCATGAGTGTACTTAGCAGCTCATGCAAAAAATTAGGTTCTCACATGAGGACACTGACAACAACAAATTTAAAACACTCAAAAAAATACAAAAAATGATCAAAATGCATAAAATTTTTAATGGAAGAAAGGATTGTCAACTACTCACTAGAGGTTCATAGTTCGCTAGCCGACTGTGTTGACTAGAATGCTCAAAATGATGACTCTGCACCGGGACCACCATTTTTGTTCAAATCTCTTTTATCCACAAAAGAAAAATGCACAAATGATTTGAAAATGATCTTTTGGGCCCTTATATAGGTTTTGACCTAATTTTTCAAAGTGCTCTGATTGACGTAAAAATTACCCCGTTAGCTAGTTTGGCTGCTCTGAACTCATTTTCGAGATCAAATTTAAAATTTGACACACTTAAACAACTAAAATATACACTTAAATCTTTTGGGACCAACACAATTGAATGTTTGTGCAGTTCCACTTAGTGATACTTTGTGACTTTGACAATATTTTCAAATCACACATTATTTCAACTTTTTTTTTTTTTTGGAAAAGTCAACTCAAGTCAATTATGGTCAACCATGGTCAATCAGACCTTCAAAATACTTCAAATCAATTTCATTCTAATGTGTCATCTTTCGACTTTGCTCCCAAGGAGGCGAAATGATGATTACATCATTGAACATCTTTGAATCTTTCAAATATGGCCTCAAATCTAAATATAATGTTCTATACACTAGGGGCATCTCATCACTTGGGGCATGTTTGTTCCCCCATTCTAGCATCATATGCTATTCAACTGATCAATCTTATAACAGTCCTTGTCATAGTTCGATAGACATGTATTGGGGTATTCTAACCTTGACTCCTGAGGATTAAGCCTCGTTATGGAGATGACTACCACTCATGATTAGGTATTGCTATTTTTTTATGAACCAATATTTAGGTGTTCTATCTGGACTCTAGAGAATTAAGCTCTATTCTCGGAGATAAATCTAAACTCTTGCTAAGAATTAAGCTCTATTCTAGAGATAATTCTAAACTCTTGCTTTCAATCACTATTTGATGGACAAGTATCTCGGCAATCTAACCTTGACTCCTGAGGATTAAGCCTTGTTTTTGGGATAATCCTATGAATTGTGATTAATCTTGTCATCTTCTAATGGAAAGGTATCAGGGCAATCTAACCTTGACTCCTGAGAATTGAATCTTGTTCTAGGAACAATAGTATGAAGTTTGAAAATCTTTGTTCTTTCATATTGGTATCTAGGTGTTCTATCTGGATCCCCCAAGGCTAAGCTCAATTCTAGAGATAACCTTAAAAATCTCATCAATTGGTCTATGTGTCATCAATCTCAGAACCAATGTCAGTTCTTGGCCTATATTCTTAGACTTCTATTTTCTTTGAATCAATGTGTTGCTTGCACATTTATTCAAATAAGGGTAAATATAATACCCCTAAATTGGCACCTTGGTATTCTTAACCAATTTTAGTTTATCAATATTACTTAAAGTCCTATTGTACTAAGCAATTCTGATTTTGATAATCTCTCCTTGACCTAAGTGTCAAATGCAAAAAATCATCATTTGTATTAATCACTTACTCTACTTAATTCCTAAATATTAATTGAATTAGCTAAATTAAACTTATTAATTTAATTATAAGTCCTAATTAGTTTCATTAAATTAAATCAACCCCTTTAACTAATACACATAAAGAAGGAGATATTTCACTCTCGATGTTCTTGGTTCTTTTGTCTATAGGAGATATTGTATTTAGTTTTAGTGTTCATATCTTACCTCTCAACATTATAGGGGGGTTATGTTGGTTCTATTTCTTTCTTAGTTCAATGGAGTGAGCTATGTATTTATTATTTGATCCTATGTACTAGGTGATTGTAGTGGTTGGATAGCTATGCATTTTGGTGAGGTGGATCATTTACCATATAGACATTCTTTCATTCCTATTTTGGAGGCCACAAAGATACCTTCCATCTTCTATTGATCAACTCTTCAGACTTAGTCTAATTTACTTGGTCATGTTCTATATAGTGGAGGTTCTTTAGATTAGTAGTTTGGTAGTGTTTGTAGCTTCATGCGTCAGTGGTGTTCTTCATGATCATCTTTTGTTACTATCTTTTGGGACATTCCCTAGTTTGGAGGCTTCTTCAGTCCTTCACTAGTTCTTTTCAACATTTTTCCATCTCTTTTTGGACTAGGGCTATTCCCATGTGGTTTTCTCTATTTCTTCTATTTACAAAGATTTGTTTGTGCTTGGGTACCTCATTAGGCCTTGTTGTCAGGACCCAAATTTACTTTTAGTAGTAGTTTCTTGGTTTTGAGCTACTCCCTAGGTTTATCTTAAGGGAGTTTGTTAAAGTAATAAAGCATTTTCTTATTAATTAAATCATATTGATTTAATCATTTATTATTTCTTGTTTACTTAAGCTAAAATTTAGGCATATAATAATTAATTCTTTTATTAATTATTATCATGCAACCTTGGTTTTACATATTAGGGTTTTGATCTCCTTTTATAAGGATTTAACTCTTTGTAATTTATCAATTTGCTTTTGATTATAGCAATTTATCTTTTTGCTCATCAAGAATGTCTCATCTATGGATCTGGCAATTCCAACCTCCATAGTTTTTGCTTCTCTCTTTCTATGACCGGTGATTCTTGGGAGATGTGGGTTTGATCTTTCATCAACTTCAACAACTTTTTATCAAATTGAGTATGAATCCTTTGTGTTTCCAATCACATGAGTTGTATATTAAGGAAAAATTTTAGTTTTATTATGAATTCCAAGAGCATGTTGATCCATATTTTCATAGTGAATGGGAATGATGCCTTCATCTTGCCCCAGTAAGAAAGAAATGAGAATCATATTTATGATAGAAGGATTTTTGTTGAATTTTTGGTGGCTTGGGACCATTATTTGTATAGTTAGAGTAGATTTCTTGCTTTCAATAAGAGATGTTTAGTAAGAGGTTTTTTGGAGTGGTCTTCTTAAAGAAATTTGAATTCCCTCCTTACCCACAAGGGACATGCATCCCCAAACGCAGCCATAATTGGGACTCAAAATTTCAAGTTGCATTAAGTTTAGAAAAGATGCATTGTGTTATGTGAAAGATAAAAGATCCATTATATTGAATGACAAGGTCAAATGTGATAATGCATCTTGGGTTGACAGACTGAAATACAATCTTTTGAGTGTGGCATAGTTGAATATTTCAGGCTACCACATTGAATTTTAAAATAAGAAGGAAAAAATGTATGATGTTATTGGTGAACTAGTTGGAAGTGGAGAGAAAAAAAGAGGTAAGTTGTTTTATTTAGACCTATCTGAAAATACATTTTTATTTTCACTTTGAAGATATTTGATCATGGCATAAGAGGTTGTATCATGTGAATTTTATTTGAATATTTAGAATAATGAAGAGGGGGAGGGGATGGGGGTTTTGGTGTGTCGATTATCCAAGGTCTAGATGTACCAATTGATCAAAAAAATTACTTAAACAACTTCAAATTGTATCATTCCATAGCTCATTCTCTACAGTCAACTTTTAGTAACATCAACTAGTTGTCCATTGTCCTAAATATAAGAGACTTGAAAAATGTAAACATTAATCAATAAAACATCATAAATAACATCCACACAAGTTTGACACTAGGATTTAACATGGAAACCCAATTTGGGAAAAACCACCAGTAACATGTCACCAAATTTTCACTATTTTGAAGTGAGCTATGTTAGGAGCCAAACCTATCAAAGGTCATAAAATACACTGTTAAATGTGACCGTGTTAAAGTATTTAATCACCTTATTAGGAGTGGCCTTGCTAGAGAATTTTATACCATTTCATTGGAATGCCACCCTACTAAAGAATTTACATATGATTTTTAGGTCAACCTTGATTAAAGGATTTCAAATATTTCTTACAATAGTTAGAAAGTAACATCAGGTTTTGATATGTTAAGTACAACTCACTTTTCATGTACAAATCTCAATTATGCTCATAAGTTGATTCACCGTTTGGCCTTTATTGTCATCTTAGACTCTAATTTTCTTAACAACTCTTCAAGAAATCACTCTTCACCTCTTCTCAACTCTTCTTAGCCTTCTACTTAGATTTTCCAATCAACAACATCAACAACTACTCCAAATTTCAATAACTCTTTGGAACTCTCTAAAATTTCACCCTAGTACCTCCTTAAATAGGTAATTTTGATCTTTTTCCACTTAAACATCATCGTAGATCTTAGGGTTTGCAATTAGATCCACCACATACAATGAATTTGATCACCATCTTCTTTATCCTCTTCTTTTCTAGAAACTTCTCTTGGAATCCATTTCTTATGTATTTATCTAATTATCTTTTAGCATTAAATCATCTAACTAATTTATTCTAATCTTCAACATGCTTTCCATATTTCAAGAAATCAACTTAGTCAGCTGTAAGTTATGATTTTTCATAAACTATTAAAATATTGTTCCTTAGCCAACACTGTATTTTGACACTCGGTCATCACTGGGTTACTCAATCATTACTAAATTTCTTTCTCAATGCATAAAATGTCATGCAGTCAATACTAATGCTTGGTCAGCACTAATTTTTCTTGGCTTGTTTTGGTGCTCAGTTGACACTAGCATCACTCGACACATACTTCAAGTTCTTTAATCTTCTTCTCTATTTCTTGGTAAAGCCTATGCATTTGATCTATCTTTGATCACACCTTTAAGGCTTTAGCATTATTGTCTTCTCCACTTGCAACATGATTTAAACAAAAACTTTATCTTGTCAGAGTCCAACTAATCAATTGTCCATTTATAACATTTTCTTTATAACACAATGTTTTCTCTACATACTTTTTTTATGAACAACTTCTCAAATCCTCTTCATCAATCAAATAGATATGACACTCAGATTAGATAGAAAATTGTCTTGCCAATAGGTTTGACATCAATGACAATATTTGTTCCAATTATAGTTTCCAACAAATTTTTGATGAATGATACTACCACTAATACCACAAAACACAACAAAAACAAATAAACAACACAAATTGAGAGTACAAAAGTGGGCTTCTTATTATTTGCACAAATGCAAAATTATAGAATTGCAATATGCAAACCCACATGAGTGCCTTACAAAATTCTGTAAGATAGAGTTGTGACTATCACCTAGAGCTGCCCTAGATAATCTACATGCCTTCTTTATATAGGAACTTTTAAATTCCCATGAAGGTTCTAGACACTAATCCACAACCCTTGAGTCTAACCAACCTCATATTATATTATTTCATAAGATTGACTGAAGATAATTTTAAAATTACATCTCAGATGGGTTCAATTTTAGAGAGCATAACTAAAAAATCATCAGGTAGTGATCTATAGAAACTATAGGAGCAAGTGTTCAGTAGTTGAGCTTTGGCCTCGTTTGGGACCCATTAAGGCCTTCGTCATTGGACTTGACGTTTGGATAGCCAAAATTCATGCTGAAAAATTGTAATGACTACATCGATACATATGATATGATAATAAAACTCAACTAGAAGGATGATATGTCTAAGATGAACCTTCACATATGATATTAGAATAATCTAAGCACATAATACCAACTTACCAAAATTAATGAGCTCCCTAAAATAGAAACTCAATACATGAATATACCTTATTAAAAACAAAAAGACAAAAAAACTAGAAATAGAAATATTTTTGGGTGATGCAAGATTGCCCTTACATCAAGGATTCTCCTACATCAAAAACCTGGGGTAATTTGAGAAGTGACCCTATCATAGCTCAGGCAGCCAAAGGAAACCCAAGATGGTCAACCTCCTCTCATTATAGCCACAATTAATCCTCCACTAGTGTCCCTTTTCATTTGAATAGATACTATTCATACATTCTATTCCTTGTGTTCTTCCCACGTGACTATTCAATATCTCCTCAACCTCCTTTGTAGCTAAAGTAAATGCTAGAATACTCCACTGATCTATTGCAACTTCATCCCCATCACCTCCCTCACAATATCCTATCAAATCTGAAATGTTGAATATTGGTGAAATATTCAATTCAATAGGAAACTCTACTTCATAGGAATTTTCAGAATCATGCCTTTCCACTATCTTGCATGGTCCAAACTTCTTCATTTTCAACTTATTATATATACCCACAAGAAATCTCTCCTTTTACAAATGAGCCATGACTTCATCACAAATCTAAAATTCCTTATACTTCTTTTTTTACATCAGCCTTAGCCTTATATTAAGTATTAATCTTTGTAATATATTTTCTCACCTCCTCATGGATGTTCTTCAAATGTTCAACAAAATATTCTACTTCAACACTACTTATCTCTCCTTTATCTAATTACCCCAATTTAGAAAAATTTCTTGGACCGCTCCCATATACAATCTAGAATGGTGATTTACTAGTACTCCTATTGATAGAATAATTGTATGCAAATTCTACCCATGGTAAAATTATATCCCAACCTTTTGGCTTATCCCCAACCAAACATCCCCAACCAAACATCCCAGTAAATTCCCCAAACTCTAACTCATAAGTTCTAGTTGTCCATTAGTTTGTGGATGGTGTGATGAGATGAACTTCAAATCTATCTTCAATTTCTTCCACAATGTATATCACATAGTTTTACCACTTCTTTGAAAAATAACTCTATTGTAATGCCCCACCAGGGAACCTGAAAGAAATAAACCTAAAGTTTCACTAAGTTTTCCAAACATTTCTTTTAAAGATTAAACAACAAGAGATAATATTTCGGAAGCAATAACTCACATACATACAACCATCCAAAATAGATTACATCTCTTAAGGGTTCCATGACGTTGAATCACATGTATAAGTTTATTATTATTAAATCTAACACATAACAATAATTCACATCATGGAATAACCACAAGTGCAAATCCAATTAATTAATATATAATTACATAAGATGTCACTTGTCATAACTAGAATGCATAATCATCCACTATAAAAATCATGAGGTATGAAAATATCAAAGAATATACATCATAAATAAATACATCATCTCATAAGATCTCTAATAATCAAGTACAAAATAATAGAACAGAAGATCACAATGAACAAAATGATTGCACGAGTACATCCAACAACAACATTCAACTGTCAGATCTCAATGCTATAAGAAAAAATACCACCCAACCTTGTGGAACCTAAATGGACCACTCCCACCATGTTGAGGAGATAATCTCAAGTTCCATATAGATATCAATCCACAAGTCATAACCAATGTCTAGGTCAAGGAAATCCTGATAACAATCCATCTCAAAGGTACCAAGACACAAGTAACATCTAAACCTAGAGGTAAAAAAAGAGAGTTAGGAAATCTACTATATAAGTGGGCAAGTGTCATCACACGATCCAACTCTAAGGTTACCCTAGAAACCTCTTGGGACTCTAACCCCCAAGTGCCTCTATGTGGCTTTAGTATCCTTTTGTACAGACAAGACATACTGATGAAACAAGGTCGCAACCAAGAATCCTCTCTACTCCCATCCTATCCTGTACTAGAACTCAAGGCATGGGTGAGGAAAAATTCTAACTCTTATTCATTCATTTTACTCTCATTTAATGAAATATTGTCACTTATTAAAACAACTTACAATGGGTTACCCAAGCAACCTCTTTAGGGCTTCGACCTCCGTTGCAAGATACTTCCTAACATACACGTAGATTATTTACCTTAAGCTCATAAAAAGAACTACTCATAAAATCAAAATTTTCACCTCAACCCTTTACAAGCAATTGGAAAGTACCTATAGATACAATATAGTATTCATCTCAGTCCTTTACAAGTAACTGGAAAGCACCAAAATACTAATCACAATTATTAGCTCAATCATATACAAGCAACTAGAAAGCACCAAAAGATAACTAATCAAAAACTCAAAGGTTACAACAAGAAAGTTACAATAATCACCTCAGTTCTATACAAGCAACTAGAAAATACTAACAAATATCTAATCAAAACTCATCATAGAAATACATGAATACATCACCATTTTTGGGTATAAAAGATCGTGACCAAATAATAACCATAACATCATCGTAGAACAAAACCTCCGAGCCTCTAGTAAACATCCTGATTGGTCAACATACAAAGTCAAAACCCAAAACTAACCCTAGTAAATCATACATAACATCAAGTATATAAAAAATGTAGTTTTCATAATTCATTAGGTTTAGAAAATACAAAAGTTCAAATTTCACTAGTGGTTTTCAAGTTTTCATTTTTGTTTCTCAAGCATTACAGTTGATAAGGTTTTTGATTACAAATAGGGTTCCAATTTTCCTATTTTTTTAGTTGTCAAATTTAATAAGGTTTTCGAGTTCACAAAAATCCCAAAAGATTCATCAAATTTCAATTGGAATTTTTTTCCCTAAAATATAATTATAAAAAAAAAAACTATTAATTCAATTTTAATTTCATAAAAAATATATTTACAATAACCTTATGATTAAATATTATTATTGAAATTTTATTAAGTATTATTAAATTATTAAGGTCTAAGGGATTTAGCATAATTGGTTGGAGCAATTAGTTATCATTGAGGAGACCTTGGTTCAAGTCTTAAGAGGGACACTTGGTTTTCCAACCTAAGAGATATGCCAATAGTGGCATGTTCTGATGGTTAAGTTATTGTGTTGTTACCCTTGCCATCAAGGATCAAATCTAATGGGGATGAGGTCCCCCGTTTGTGGCTTCACTGGTTCATAGCTGCAGGTCAAAAGCGTTTACCCCTCTTTAATTTTTTTTTTAAAAATTAAAAAAATTAAATTATTAATAAAAATAGTTATTTAAATATTAATACAATTATATTTATATTTATTAATATTAATAGTCATTACATAAAATAATATTATAATTATTAAATAAAATAATAATATTAAAAAATTAATAATATTAGTATTAACATCTTATGAAACATAATAATAATAAACTAAATGCAACTTATATCGCATACCCCATATTGGGGAGGCCAAAATGCGGCCTAGCTACTTTGGTAGCCCACTCCCTTGGAAGCATCTGCTGGTATGACTGCGTGCCTATCATTGCAATCATGGGGGGGGGGGGGGAGTCACAACACCTCCTCACTTTATTTTATATTATTATTTTTTAATAAAAACTAGCAACCAAAATAAAAATATGACCAAAAACCCCCTCCCAATTGTATACCAATTTTGATTTTTTGCCATCATAATTTTCCATTTTGTGATACAAATTATCACAATAATTATTTATTGTGGAAATTTTTTATTAATATATTTATTTTTTACAACTTTTTCAGCATAGATCTAATTGGAAAACAAATACAACTACCAAATTTCATACAATCTTTATTCGCATCCTTTCCCAAGCTTTATCCCAAATCCAAGCAATCACATTACAAATCTCCAAAACTATCAAACAAGGGTTTCCAATATCAAAATTATTCACATATGTTATCAAGAATGATAATTTTCATCACACAGGTTTCAACCTGAATTAATTTTTGAAAACAAATCCATTCAGATATAGATATGACAAAGATTTCAAAGAGGAATTACTGCACAAAAATCAACAATATCATGCATTGATCTGATGCTAACCGATCGGATGCTTAGAGCTTGCAAGAAAATTCCTTCCTTTTGAAACCCTCTTTCTTAGAAATTGGCTCCTTTAAACCTGTGTGTGGAGAAACGAGCTTTCATTTCTTAATATAGAGCCTTCTCCAATTAAGGTTTCAATTTTGCAATCACACAAAACCTTTTGTTTTATTATTTTATTTTATTTTATTTTCATGTGAAAATTTTTTGCATTTCAACTGAAATAAACTTTATTAAATTTATTCTCTCTCTTTTATTAAATCACAAGACGTCTTTAATAAAATATTTATTGATTTAACTAATAATATTTAAAGTTTATTTTAACAAATGAAACTCCTAAATAAATTATTATTAAATTAAATAAATATAATTATGCCAAAATTAGAACTTTAATTAAATCTTTTAAATTTAGTTCTCTTATTTAATTAATTTCTCAATTAATTAAATATAATTAAATATTGATTTTTATTTAAAAATTGTCATTAAATTAAATCATTTGATATTCTCTTAATTTGATTTAATTAAAACTAAAAATCACAACATACCCACAAAACTAAAATAAAAAATTCATAATAAAGACAAAGTACTAGATCAAACTCAAGGGTAAAAAACATGAATTCATGTCACTTGATGAATTTGGAAGGGTAGAACTCATATACTTGTCCTACTTTCAAGGACAATTGGCTTAGGGTTAGGACTTCGACTTAAGAACTATCTCCCCTCTTTTACCATTGAGATACTGCGATAGGGCATGCTCATCCTGGCAATTTAGGGAAGTCGATGCTCGGTACCTACAATCTGCATAAAAGTTGAGCATGTACATAATAATATAATTCTAAACTAAATAGGCAATGATAGGGAGTGGTGCATCATGTAGATCCCTACTAGTAGGTGACTACAACTCCCTCCCTCAACCACATTAGAAATGTCAAACATAAAGTAAAACATACAAGTACATTATACATATGCAAGTATGGGGTAAGTATCTATAGAAATTGCATAAAATTATCCATCAACTATCATCATGAAATAACTAAAATCACTATATAAACATTCATATATCATCATTGAAAGAATAATCATGAACACATAAAATAATTGAGTATCAAGTAGCTCATCAAATATATCACTAAGTATGAAATATCATCCAATCAAATCCGATAACCAAGTACCGCTAATCATAAAACATAGCCATAAAAATGGCCTAAAAGAATCCAAAAATATAACATAAAAAATAAACTAGGGGTACTCCTATTTATAGAATTATTATATACAAATTCTACCCATGGTAAAATTAGATCCCAACCTTTTGACTTATCCCCAACCAAACATCTCAGCAAATTCCCCAAACTCTAATTCATAAGTTTTAGTTCTCCATCAATCTGTGGATGGTGTGATGAGATGAATGTCAAATCTATCTTCAATTTCTTCCACAATGTATGCCAGAAATACCCTACAAACTTGGTATCTCAATAAGAAACAATACTCTTTGGTAAATCACATAGTTTCACCACTTCTTTGAAAACCAACTTTGCCACATGAACAACATCACTAGTCTTCTTGCAAGGAATGAAATGTGTCATCTTTGAAAATCTATCCACCACCACAAATATAGAATCATGCTCTCGTTGTGTCTTTGGTAAACCAAGAACAAAATCCATGCTAGAAACCTCCCACAACTTCTCTAGTAGATGTAATGGCTGATACAACCCATTATTCTTCTTCAGTCTTTTTTCCATCTAACATACTTTGTAACTCTTTACAAATTTCTTCACATCTTGCTGCAACTATGAGTAGTAATGATTCTTAGTAACCAAAGCAATAGCTTTTTCTCTACCAACGTTTCCAACCAATCCTCCACTATGTTTTTCCTTAATGAGAGTCTCTCTCATAGAACTTCTGTGAATGTACAAATAATTTCCCTTGAACAACATACCATCTTGTATAATGAAATCCAACCAAATTTCTCTATCAAGTGTAACAGGTTCTATACAAGCTTTCCAAGCCTCATTAAAATCAGGATTCTTTAGATACAAATTCTTGATTTTCTTGAACCCAACCACCTCAATCTTCATTTATGTCAGCAAAAGTTGTCTTCTACTAAGAGCATCTACAACTCTTTAGACTTCCCACTCCTATGTTTCAAAAAAAAGTATAACTTTGTAAAAAATGAACACACTTCAAATGCCTTTGGTTCAATTTTCCTTGACTATTTGAATATTTCAAAGCTTGATGATCAATATACAAAACAAACACCTTAGGAAGAAGATAGTGTCTCCACTTCTTCAATACCTGAACTATAGCATAAAATTACCGATCATAAACATAATAAATCCTTTTGGCATCATTTGATCTTTTACCAAAATAAGCAATAGGTCTACCTTATTGGCTCAAAACAACTCCTATTGTAGTACCACTAACATTATAGTCTACTTGAAATAGCTTCTTAAAATCTGGAAGTGCTAAAATAGATCGCTCTATAACTTTCTATTTCAATAGATTAAAAATATTATCTATTCCTACAATCCACTTAAATGATATCCTATCTCCTCTTATTATTTTAGTTAAAGGTCCGCAAATACTACAAAAACCTCTAATGATTTTTTTGTAAAGACTGCCAATCCATGAAAAGATCATACCTCTATTGCACTCCTTGGAGTAGGCCATTCGAGGTTAACCTTCACTTTCTTAGGGTATATTTTTAAACCTTCTACTGATACTACAAATCCCAACTACACCAAATCCTTCACAAAACCACGCTTCTTCAAATTTATCATAATTTTTTTCCTCCCTTAACTTATCAAACACCTTATGAATGTTCATCAAATGATCCTCCAATGCCTTACTAAAGACCAAAACATCATCTAGGTAAACAATGACAAACTTACCTAGAAACTCCTTCAGTACCTCATTCATGAGGCTCATGAAAGTGCTTGATGCATGGATTATCCCAAAAGGCATGACTAACTATTTATATAACTCTTCCCTTGTCTTGAAGGTAGTCTTCCAATTATTCCTTCTCTGATGTGAATGTGATGATACCCACTCTTTAGATCTATTTATGTGAAATAAACAACTCCACTCAAAAAATCCATAATATCATTCATCCATGACAATGGAAATGATTATGATCTTGTTGAAAGCTTAAGGATCTGTACACATTCTCCATTCTCCATGCTTCTTTGGTCCTAATATTACTGTATAGGACATGGACTTAGACTCTCTCAAATCAACCCCTTTTGCAATAACACATGAACTTGTCTGTTCAACTCCTCACTCTTTGTCGATGTCATTATATGCACTTCCTTATTTGGGAAACTAGCTCCTACAATCAAGTACATCTAGTTACTGATCTTCCTCACTAGGGGTAATTTATAGGTACATTATTTGACATAATATCAACAAACTCCCCCAATAAATATGCAGCTTCTATAGGTACCTCCTCGACTTCTTCTTTACCATCTTTTAGGATTATAAAAAAACAAATATTCTCATGCATCATACTCTTGTGAAACTCCTTTCCATCAACAAAACATATTTTGGAATCACTACATACCTTCTCTTCTTTCTCATTTAATGACCTCACCTTATGTTTCACTCCATCCTTTTTTAGAGTGTAGGTATTTGCATGCCCATCATGTACAACATGCCTATAAAACTACCATGGCCTACCCAATAACATATGAAATATGTCTATAGGGTATGATATCACATAGCACCTCATCCTAGTAGCTTCCAATCTTGAATTTAAACAAGCATTGCTCATTGACCATGACCTTGTAGTCATCTTGCACCCATGCAATACATCATGTATATGGGTATCTTTTCCTCTTTAGATTTAACTTTGTGACCATCATTTCTAACAGCAGATTGTTAGTGATTCTACCATCAATTATTACATCACAATATTTATTTTCGCATTTGCACCTGTTGTGAAACAAGCTCTTCCTTTGATCAGGTTCATTCTCACCACTCAGCAAGACTCTTATGTTAACTAGGATTTATCCTCTTTTAGCATCTTCAAAATATGATGATTTGGCATCTTCATCAATATGTGAAACTCTGACTTGGGTTTATGTTCTTCTAGAAATCCTTCCTTGCTATTGGAAACATTCAAATTCTCTATGCCCTTCTTCTTCATACTAAAAACATTTTCCATGAAAATCACCTTTTTCAGACCCTTTCCCTCTTCCTCTTCCTCTATGATCTATATTATTCTAATCAAGGAAATGATTGAATTTTTTTACCCTATGGTTTCTACTACCTCCTCCTTATTATTTTGATCATCATTTTGGCCTCCATGAGATCATCTACTAGATCTTTTGCCTCAACCTCTTCTGCTATTTAAAAAAATCAAATTTCTTGTTCATCTTTTCCTCAACTCTTAGGGAAAATTGATATGCCTCTTCAATAATGTTAATTTAGAACAAACTCAATTCCTCTTGAATACTTGGCCTCAACCTGTTACATTAATGAAAAAATTTCTCCTTGTCAACTTCTCCATGGCCTGTTCTAATGAGAACTTGGCAGAACTCCTCAGTATACTTTTGAAACAATCTTCCCACTTGCTTCAACCCTTACATTTTCTTTAAAAAATGAAGCTCGTAATCCATGTGAATTAATTTTTGCTTCAATTTGGTTGTCATCTAGTCTCATATTGTAATTTTTTCCTTTCCTCTCCTATTTTTCTCCAACTGGATCTCCTGCCACTAGATCTTTGCTGGACTCTTTAGGTTGGCCTTCACAAATTTGACCATATCTAGATCTTCAATATCTTCATACTTAAATTATTTTTCCACTTCTTTAATCTAATCAATCAACTCCTCAAGATTAAGATTTTACAAAATTATGGGAACCTCAAACTTAGGTCTTTTTATGATCTTGGAAATGGTCCTGAAAAGCCTCTCTACTTCTGGGTTCAGGACTGCTTCTTCTTTAGCATTTCCTTCTTCTTCTCCTTCCTCCTTATTTTCATCTCTTATAGAAGTATTTATTCCTCTATGCATTTTTTCTTACAATGCTTGCATCAATCTCTAGAGGGCTCTAAAACCCTCAAACATAAAACCTATGACTCTTCTACCACACTCTCTTTGTGGAGGCATTTTTGCACTTCCACTAAAACCTCAATGAAAACTACCTCACAATCAGTGATATGTCCACACACTTAGCCCAAACCATGGTCTTGGTGCAAACTACCTCCCAATTGGTGATCAATTTCTACACTCAGGAACTCCCACTTTGATGCCACTTGATGAAGGATGCACCCCTTAATACCAAAACACACAACAAAAATAGAGAAAACAAATAAATTGAGAGAATAAAATATGGGCTTTTTATTATCACCACAAATATAAAACTATAGAATTATAATATGAAAACCTTCATGGGTGTCTTTATTACAGTAGTCCACAAGATAGAGTTGTGACTATCACCCTAAATTTTCTTAGATAACCTACGCTCCTTCTTTATATAAGAACTTTAAACTTTTCAGGAAGATTCTAGACACTAATCCCTAACCCTTGAGGGAGATGTCTATCTTTTGATTCCTTTGTCATTACATAACATCTCAAACTTATTTGATGTGACTTCTCCTCCTTTGTTAGATCTCAAACACTTTATACTTTTACCTATTTCCTCCTCAACTCTTGCTCAGTACCACTTACATATTTGAAAAGCAGCAGATTTCTATTTTAGAAACATAATTTTCATCAAAAAATAACATAAAGTACTTATCTCCTTTGTAGCTTTGCACTTCAATTGGTCCACACAAGTTAGTATGAACAATCTCTAGTATTATTTTAGAGGTACGAGTTTTATTCTTAAAACTTGACTTTGTCATTTTGCCTAATTGATATTGTTTGCACATTACATTATCAAGCTTCTTCAACTTAGGCAAACTTCTAACTTTTCTCATATTACTAATAATGACTAGCTTATCAAAATTAACATAACCTTTTGTGCCATAGCCGCACATCATCAAATTTCACAACTAGACAAGTAGCATCCTCTATATCAAGATAGAATAGATTTCTCCTATTTTGATCACCCTTTCTAATCAATTTTCCATTTGTGTCATATTTCTTAGCAATCTTGTTCTCAAACTAAACCTTACATCCTAAATTGTTCATTTTTGATACACTCAAGAGATTATAGTTAGGTCCTTCAACACAGTAAGCATTGTCACATAAAATCTTATCTATGAGTTTGATAGAACCTTTTTCTTTTATCAAACATGGTGCATCATTACCAAATCTTACACTATTTCCATCATAACAATTCAGGGTAATGAACTTACTTTTGTCTCTAGTCATGTGATGTGAACACCCATTGTTAATGATCTATATGTCATTCTTGTTTACACAAGTCACTAGTGTAGTTGTCTCATCTTCATCTGATTCATCCTTCATTGCAACATACACCACTTCATCATCATGTTCATCAGATTCATCTTTTGTTTCCTCATTAATATAAAAAAACTTCTTTCTTTTGTCTTTGTAGTCCTTGTTGTCTTCATTTCTCCCACTTTTGTACTTGTTACCACCTCTATAGTTCTTCTTCTCTGGACATCTAGCAACAATATGACCAACCTCATTGAAATTGAAACAAATGATAGGTAATTTACCCTTGAATTTTCCTTTACCTTTGTGGAATCTTCTTGCTAGTAGTGCTTCAAGCTGTTCTACATCCTCCTCATTTGTATCACTGTCATTAGACACATACTTTATCTTTATCTTTATATTCTTCTCATCAGGTTCCTTTAATGACACCTTAGCTTTGAAAGCAGATTCAATATTTCCAGGTTTGTAATAATCAAAGTTAGATAGCTCAAAAGTAGTGAGTCTACCTACCAAACCTTCAAATGATAGATTATTTCCTAGTATGCATCTTAGTTATTGAATTATAGAAAATCTAATAACATATATAGGCAACAGTGTCCTTAAAACATTGCTTAGTATAATATCATCATCTATTTTGCCTTGAGCAATGTTTTCACCTTCTTCCATTCTCATATCATCAAATTTACCTCTAAGGTTGTCAGCTTTGGCTCTTAGAACATTAGTGTCTCCTCCATAAATGGTGTTTAAGGCATCCCAAATTTTCTTTGCACTGTCAAGACCTTTGATATCATCAAACTCAACATAGCCTAGGGAAGAGAAGTGTCAAGCATTATCTAGTTGTGTTCTTTCTTCTTTTTCATATCTTCAGCAGTTGGGGCTCTAGTAGAATCAACATGCTTAGTTGCAATGGTAGATTTTGCATGATCTCCAAGTCCTCCAAGGTGTAGCTTCATCAAACTTTGTCATGTAGGAAATTTATCTCTATTAAGCTTGGGTACTTCTCTTTTTGACATCTTGATCTTTGTGCTTCTAGCACTTTGAAACTAGTCCTCTTAAGTAGATGGCTCTGATACCAATTGTTGGAATAATTTTAGAATAATTGAGAGGGGGGGGGGAGGGAATGAATCAGTTATCCAAGGTCTAGATGTATAAATACAACTTTTCACAGTTTAGTGAACCCATAAAACATTTATAGCCATGCATGCATCCATAAGATTATGCAATCACTGAAAACATGTAGGTTACTATCAAATCAACTTGCAAAAACATAAAATGAAACATAACAAATTCAACAACACATTTGACACAATGATTTACGTGAAAACCCAATTTGGGAAAAACTGCTAATAACATGCTACTCTTTTTCACTCTTTTGAAGTGATGCCCTATGAAAGGCCAACCCTACTAAAGGTTACAATACACATTGTTAAATGTGGCCCTATTAAAGGATTTCAATCACCCTATTAGGACTGAGCCTTGTTAGAGGACTTTAGACCATTCACTTGGAATGTCACTTGGTTAAAGGATTTACAAATGGCTATAAGGTCAACCTTAATCCAAAGGATACCATAGATTAATATAATTATTAGAGAGTAACAATAAGGCTTGATATGATAACAACTTACAATTCCATTTTTAGATTACAAATCTCTATTTTAGTCTTTCATTCTACTTGGCCTTCATAAATTTTAGCTTTAATAGCTTGTTCACCCTTTAAGCATTCATACTCTTAAGCCTTCTTTCTTAACATGTCAATGCAAATTCTTCTTCTTAGGTCACTTGATGAAGCAAAATTCTTGACTCCTTGTCTTCCTTAGGTTCTTGCACATGACAACCTTTATTTCTGACTAGCCATTCCTATAAATAGGAAATTTAGATCTTTTGCCTCTCATTCTCCATCGTCTAATTTAGGGTTAGGATAGATTAGGTAGGATACAATGAGTCTACCCTATATTTCATATCTCCTCTAGAAACTTCTCCATCAATCCTCTTTGAATTTTCCTAAAAATAGTTTACCTTGAATTCTATGCCACTAGCTCATCAATCTTATCTTCCACTTGGTTCACACAATCCAAGAAAACAAACATGTTAGCTTAGATCCATCAAATTCATGATTTTTCAAATAATACAGTCACTTGGCATTATCTGGCTTCTGATGCTCGGCACATACTACGTTGCTTGACATCTTCTGTAAAACCACTCGGCATGAACTAAAGTTTACTGGTGCTCAACATCAACTAAACTTTACTTGGCATCAACTATTTTGCTCGGCATACACTAGAATAGACTTTTACTCAGCTCCAACTAATTTTTTGCTCAGCTTGCACTAACTTTGCTCAGCACCTACTATCCACTCGGTCAAGCTTGACAGACAAACTTTGTGTAACTTGTTCTTCTATACTTTCTTAGTGTAACCAATCTTTGTAAACTTAAGTAGATTATCAATGCATCATGTTATCAATGTCTTAACTGATTCTTGTAATCTATTACATAATCATAACTCAACCTTTCCTCTAGGTGCTATTGTTACATCTTTTGATCAAATCTTCTTCATCAATCAAATAAGTGATAATACTTGAATCATCTAATCAATTATCTTACCAACAAATAGTAGGTTTGACATCAGTGACAAAACAATGATTGAAGCATATTGATCATACTTGTATCAATATGTTCTCAACAATCTCCCTTTTTAATAGTCTTCTTCAATCTGTCCTCAACATACAAGTGTTTGAAAACTAACCCTAACAAAATTGTGGAAAGTGTAAATATTAGAGTTGATGAATTTGTAGAAAAGAATGCAAGAATAATGAAAGAAGAAACCTAAAGATTACAGAAACTTTGTATACATCTATGAAGGAGAACCAAGCACTTTACCTAAACAAGAGAAAGAGACTATTGAGCATCAATACACATACACTACAAATTCATAGAAGAGAATATCTTCTAAGCATCAACAAGCTTCTAAATATTAGGCTATAGAGGCTAAGTCATAGAAAAAGGCTATCAAATGTCAGATAGAGGAAGTCAATTTATAATAGGAAACATCTGAAGAAGATTAGCAAGATGGACCAAGTTAACCACAATAAGGAGAAAGAAGATTTGAACCTATTTTAGAAAAATATGCAAGAAGAAACTACACACCTAATCAAATCATTGGAAACAAAGATTCATAAGTCAAGACAAGAATCAAGTTGAAGAATGATACATGTATACTATGTGAGTTTGAGCCAAGAATAGTTAAATATGTATTTTAGAATAAATATTGGATTAGATCAATAAATGAGGAGATTGGTGAAATAGAGAAGAACAAAACATGGACATTGGTACCAAGGCCAAAGGATAAAAATGTGATCGGAACCAAATGGGTATTCAGAAACAAGTTGAGTGAGAAAGATAAAGTCACACAAAATAAAGAAAGATTAGTTTGTAATGGATACACACAACTAGAGGAAGGAATTGACTATGAAGAGACATTTTCTCTAGTTGCAAGGTTGGAAAGAGTAAAAAATTTGCATATGGTTCTTACAAAGAATTCAAGATATATCAAATGAATGTCAAATTTTCATTTTTGAATGGAATCTTGGAAGAAGAAGTCTACATTGAACAACCTAAAGGATTTTTTGAACCTAGCAAGATGAACATGGTTTGTAAGTTGCACAAAGCATTGTATGGTTTGAAACAAGCCCCTAGAGCATGGTATGAAATATTACATGCATATTTGGTGAGAATTGGTTTTGCAAGAATTAATGATAATAACAATCTGTATTTAAAAGGAGAATCTAAGGAAAAGATATTGTTAGCCAATATATTTATAGATGATATCATATTTGGAGGACAAGATTTAATGTGAAAATAATTTTCTAATGAGATGAAGAAATCATTTGATTTGTCAATGTTTGGAGAGATACAATTCTTTACTGGTTTGTAAGTCTATCAAATAGAAGGAGGTATATACATTACACAATCAAAGTATATCAGGGAGATATTGAAAACCTTTGGAATGGAAGATTCAAGACTAGTTGGATCACCTATGACCACTGGACATAAACTTTCAAAGAATGATGATTCTACTCAAGTTAATCAGACATTGTACAAGTCAATGATTAGAAAATTGCAATATGTTGTTGATAAAATACCTAGCATTGCATTAGTTATGGAAATTATTGCAAAATATTCTACTAATCTAAAGGAGAACCACTTGATGGAAGTGAAAAGGATATTGAGATATCTGAAAGGAACAAAAAACTATGGTTTATGGTATAAGAAGAATGACAAGTTAAATGTTGATTTGGCTGGAAACATTGATGATAGAAAGATTACAAGTGAAGGGGATTTATTTCTAGGTAGGAGATTGATTTCATAGACAATTAAGAAGAAAAAAGGTATTTCACAATCCATAGTAGAAGCTAAATATATTGCAACAATAATTAATTGATAAGTAGGACATGATTTCCACAGCTAGTCAAATTGTGATGTGAATATCAGGATTTAACTGTGTGATTTTGAGTCAAACTCGATGACCCATGTTTCATGAGTAGTGATTCAAAATGAGTCCATCTCTCATGAGAATAAATGGAACACTTAGCACTCATTGGATCTAGGTGATTCTCACAGGGGTGAAGCACCGGGACTTCCCGGGAGGTCACCCATCCCAGTACTACTCAAGCCTGAGTGCGCTTAACTACGGAGTTTCCTCCACAGTTAAACCCAAAGCTTGCAACCCCATTTGCAAAACCTTCACCAAGTGTTGTGCCTTATGAACCATTCATTAGAAAGCCCCTTAAGCTCATCAATTGATAAGTAGGACATGATTTCCACAGCTAGTCAAATTGTGATGTGAATATCAAGATTTAACTGTGTGATTTTGAGTCAAACTCGATGACCCATGTTTCATGAGTAGTGATTCAACATGAACCCATCTCTCATGAGAATAAATGAAACACTTAGCACTCATTGGATCTAGGTGATGCTCACAGGGGTGAAGCACTGGGACTTCCCAGGAGGTCACCCATCTCAGTACTACTCCAGCCTGAGCGCGCTTAACTATGGAGTTTCCTCCACAGTTAAAACCAAAGCTTGCAACCCCATTTGCAAAACCTTCACCAAGTGTTGTGCCTTATGAACCATTCATTAGAAAGCCCCTTAAGCTCATCAATTGATAAGTAGGACATAATTTCCACAGCTAGTCAAATTGTGATGTGAATATCAGGATTTAACTGTGTGATTTTGAGTCAAACTCGATGACCCATGTTTCATGAGTAGTGATTCAACATGAATCCATATCTCATGAGAATAAATGGAACACTTAGCACTCATTGGATCTAGGTGATGCTCACAGGGGTGAAGCACTGGGACTTCCCAGGAGGTCACCCATCCCAGTACTACTCCAGCCTGAGCGCGCTTAACTACGGAGTTTCCTCCACAGTTAAACCCAAAGCTTGCAACCCCATTTGCAAAACCTTCACCAAGTGTTGTGCCTTATGAACCATTCATTAGAAAGCCCCTTAAGCTCATCAATTGATAAGTAGGACATGATTTCCACAACTAGTCAAATTGTGATGTGAATATCAGGATTTAACTGTGTGATTTTGAGTCAAACTCGATGACCCATGTTTCATGAGTAGTGATTCAACATGAATCCATCTCTCATGAGAATAAATGGAACACTTAGCACTCATTAGATCTAGGTGATGCTCACAGGGGTGAAGCACCGAGACTTCCCGGGAGGTCACCCATCCCAGTACTACTCCAGCCTGAGCACGCTTAACTACGGAGTTTCCTCCACAGTTAAACCCAAAGCTTGCAACCCCATTTGCAAAACCTTCACCAAGTGTTGTGCCTTATGAACCATTCATTAGAAAGCCCCTTAAGCTCATCAATTGATAAGTAGGACATGATTTCCACAGCTAGTCAAATTATGATGTGAATATCAGGATTTAACTGTGTGATTTTGAGTCAAACTCGATGACCCATGTTTCATGATTAGTGATTCAACATGAATCCATCTCTCATGAGAATAAATGGAACACTTAGCAAATGGGGTTGCAAGCTTTGGGTTTAACTGTGGAGGAAACTACGTAGTTAAGCGCGCTCAGGCTAGAGTAGTACTGGGATGGGTGACCTCCCGGGAAGTCCCGGTGCTTCACCCCTGTGAGCATCACCTAGATCCAATGAGTGCTAAGTGTTCCATTTATTCTCATGAGAGATGGATTCATGTTGAATCACTACTCATGAAACATGGGTCATCGAGTTTGACTCAAAATCACACAGTTAAATCCTGATATTCACATCACAATAATTAATTGCTCAACATAGTATGGATCAAGCAATTGCTAGGAGGTATGAAGGAAGAGATTATTGAACTTGTGGTGGTATATCGTGATAACACAAGTGCTATAAACATATCCAAGAATCTTGTGATGCACACAAAGACAAAGAAAATTGTAATCAAGTATCATTACTTAAGTGTGAAGCCTCACCCCAAACCATCATAGCACAACTTTTTATTTGTATTTTGGAAATTTTATATTTTGAGACCTTGTTTTACTTTAGACTTATTTGGGACCATTATTTAGACTATTGGATACCATGTGATGATTACTATATGATTCTTATTTATGAAGATTAGGACTTATTATGATGATTGATGATTAATTATATTCATGCACTTTTTTCTTATTCTATTGATGGATATGGAATCATTTTTTAGTATAAATGTTAGATAAATTATATCACATTTTATTCGATGATGCACATTGGTTTAGAAATGGAAAATGTTATTTGAAAATTGATTGAGAAAAAAGTTTATGTGATGATTTAGTTATTAACACAATATTGGTTTAGGATGTATATATGTTGGAATTATTTAGAATAACTAAGAGGGGGGTTGAATCAATTATCCAAGGTCCAAATGTACAAATTAAAAAAAAAGGGCTTAACTAATTCATATCCATAAAACTATATCATGCATGCATCCATTAGATCATCCAACACATTAACTTGGAAGGTCACTGTCTTAGGTCAAAATAACTTTGCAAAAATGTAAACATGAAATACTACAAACTCATTCACACAATTTGACACAAGGATTTTATGTGGAAAGCCAATTTGGGAAAAACCACCAATAACATGCTACCCAATTTCACTCTTCTAAAGTGATGCCCTGTTCAAGGCCAACCCTGTTAAAGGTTACAATAAATAGTATTAAATGTGACCTGGTTGAAGGATTTTAATCACCCTATTAGGAGTGAGCCTTGTTAGAGGTCTTTAGAACATTTTATTATAATGTCACCCAGTTAAAGGATTTACAAATGACTATTAGGTCAACCTTAATCCAAAGGATTTACCTAAACTAATATATTTGTTGGAAAGTAACAATGGGATTTGATCTGATAATAAAATACAACTTACTTGCAAATTATAGATCTTTAGTTCAATCCTCCATTCTTCTTGGAATTCATACTCTTCATCTCTGACAACTTGTTCTCCCTTCAAGCATTCAACATCTTAAGCCTTCTTGCTTTGTATGCTAAATGTGGTCTCTTCTATTAGATCACCACATGAAGCAACACTCTAGACTTCTTGTCTTCCTTAGGTTCTTACACATGAAAATCTTTGCGTCTAGCTTATTATTCCTATCAATAGAGAATTTAGATCTTTTTTCATTTAGCCACAATTGTCCATTTTAGGGTTAGGTAATATTCAATGAATCTACCCACTTTTCCATTTTATTTCCTCTAGAAACTTCTTCTAGAATCTTCCTTGAATTTTCCTTAAAATGGTTTATCTTGAATTCTATGCCACCAGCACATCATACTTATCTTCCACATATTTCAAATAATTCAAGAAATCAAATTAGTCACTTTAGATTTGTCAAATCTTTGATTTAACACTTTTTGTTGTCACTCAACATCTACATTGTTCACTTGGCACTAACAATCTTCTGATGCTCGGTCAACACTGGGTTGCTCAACACCAACTACGTCTTCTTAGCTTAGTCACTAATATTATTTCCTTGATTCTTAACACTTACTAAATTTTACTAACGCTTGACATATACTAACTTTCTGCTTAGCCTGAACTAGAATTTTCTCGACTTATACTGTTTGCTTGACTAGGCTTGGTAGACACTTTTTATGAAAACACTTCTTCTTAGCTTAGCTAAAGTAACCATTTACTTTAACCTTAAGTAGATCAATAATATGTAATATCATCAATGTCTTATTTGGTCTTAGTGCTCCTTTTATACACTAAATAACTCAACATTTCTCTAGGTTCTCTTGTTATCTTCTCTTTTCAAATCCTCTTCATCAATCAAACAAATGATAACATTCAAACCAAAGAGCAATTTTCTGACCAACAAGTAGCAGGTTTGACATCATTGACAAAATAATGATTATTTCATGATAGGTTCTACACTTCAAAGAACCTCTTTTCAACAATATATGTATGGGAATTATTTATCTTGGACTACTGATATGTGGTTTGAGCGCATAGGAAAAACCCATGGTAAAATCAAAGGACCAAGATTAAATCTTTATATCAACTGAGAATGCCAAAGTTAGATCTAATGAAGAGATATTAACCTTGTTGTTTAGTGTTTTAATTTGAAAATGTAACATGAATGAGTTTTTTATATTAGATCTATTTTGTGAAAAATGATCTTCCACTCATAATGTAAATTATATTTTATAGTGTCACTTGACACTTGTAATGTTATGTGTATAAGTGGAAAGTCAAATTGAGACATTGGGAAAAGATAAGTAACCTTAGTTTTTACCAATTAGAAATCCTTAAGTTAAATCCAACTACATACTATTATCATGATAAGGCTTCAATTAGATGAAATTATAATTCTAAGTTAGGGTGACTTTAGAGGGGTTTGTAAGAGTTCTAGAGTGTTTTTTTTCTGAAATTAACTTACCTACATATTAGTACTATATGTTAGGGATTTAATTATGTTTAAATTACTTTTTTAACTCTTTTAAAATCCCATTTATCAAGTGTTGTGAAACTTGAAGAAGTCATAACCAACTTCCTATCTTATCTTCACTTAGTTGGAGTTTCAATCGAGTAGGGAAACTTAAGTGGAGTAAAAGTGGTTTCTCTTATTCATGATGCGACAAAAATTAGTTTAGATGCCTATTAGAGGGAAATTTGAAAATAGAGAGGTTGTTAATCCACTCTTTAATTTTAGAGATTTGTTGGTTTTGGTGATCTAGATTATATAGAAGATCATATGTTTGAAACTATGTTCATATTTTTAAAAGTTTTTCTAGGTCTTTTTCTTTATCTTTTTCGGAGGTCTTCTAATCAAAATTTCAATTCAAAACTTTTATTAGTCCCTAAAATTGGGCAACCAATGGCTCGCTATTTTAAGGACTGAAATTATATTTTTAGTTCTTCTTTCCAATGGTGTAAGTGGTTCTACATTCTGAGCTCTATGTCAAAAGTTATGACCTCGACAAGTTGGGGGTAATTAAGCACCTAGTTTTGATTAGTTTTTGTTTAATATAGTTGTTTTTATTATAGCCACATATACATTTTGAATTCTTGGCTATGGTGAATTTTGATGTTCCATAATTTTATATATTCTTTCATTTTCAAATAAGATGAGGGTTTTTGGTTTGTATACAACTTTGCTTATGAGTTTTTGCAAGTTTTCCAAAAATTGAACATTGATATTGCAAGTATTTGATTTTCACTTGATATTGTGTTTCAACCCATTTCTTAAATTTAGATCAGTGGTATCAGAGCAGGAACACTCCTATATGCCAACTAACACAAGAAAATCCTATTAAAGATTAGGATTGGCCATGCAAGATTTGTCTAAATACCTTCCTTTGCATCACACAAAACCAAAGATTTCACATAATTTAGAAGACGCTATGAAGAAAATGGTGGAAGAGACTTTGGCTAGACAATGAGAAGAGATGATGAGTAGGTTTTTTAGAAATTTTGAAGACCCCAAAATTGCCTAGTTCAGGAGCTCTATTCCATGGAAACACACCTTTTAAAGTACATGTAAATTTTGATATCCCAAATTTTGAAGGAAAAGTTGATGTTGATGTTGTTGATAATTGGTTGTTGAATTCAGAATGGTACTTCTCTGTGAATGATTTCTCTAATGCTAAAAAAAGACATTTTCCCTCTTGAAAGTTGAAATCCATGTCAAACTAGTATGGGAAACAAAAGTATTGGATAAAGAAAGAGAATACAGAGAAGGTTTGGGAGTACCCTTTGATAACAAACCTAGTTGGGGAGAATTCGTAGAATACATAAAAGAAGCATACTTGCTTGAAGATGCATATGAACATAAATATATAGAATGATAGTTTCTTTGACAAAAAAGGGACCAATCTGTACAAGAGTACACCAATACATTCCATGTGCTCTAGTTTGCCTCAAAATAGGTGTATAATAATCATGCCAAAGGCCATACTTAGGAATAGTGTATTCAATCTAAAGACTATTTTTCCCCACCATGAGGTGCATTTAATTTTGTCAACCCATGGATGTATACTTGAAATGGTTGGAACAATATGTGCACTAGGTTCTTAATGAGTCCTTATGCTTATGCTGCAGGAAAGTAAAATGCAAGGAAAGAACCTACACTAGTGCTATAGGAAACTAACACACTTAAATCTTTACTAAAATGAATACTAGAAATGCAATTAAATACTAATATATATTCCAACTTAGTTCAACTACTATAACTGTTCTTACAGATGCTGCAGGAACACTCACAAAGTATGATGCTACAGGAAGGAACTTACAACTTCTACTTGCAATAATAAAGATGCTTGAAAATAAATCTACACTATTCTAATATAATCCACCTCCCAAGTGGGCACCCTTGGTTTCCTTCTGCTAATCTGTAGTGCCTCTCCCATTTGACTTTTGTAAGTCATCCCAATGGATGCACCCTTGCTGATCTTTTGTTGTGATAGATCATGATTGTGACCCTGAGTGGTCTACACCATCGAGGTGTTTGGATTTATATTTTTGAATCAGTTGCATTGATTATGCTTTTGACTGATCTTTGAGATTATGATGTGATTTTTGGTTCACTGAGGTTTGTGCCAGTGGTTACCAGGATCGATGTGGTATCATGAGCTTGTTCTATGATTACCCTGAGATGTGTGCAAAGATTGCACTGTGTACTGTTACCATGCTACACTGGACTAGGTTCCTGTAGCAGTGGTTAGTCATGTTTATGACTGTGTTCGCTTATGTATTTTAAGTGCCTTATTAAATGCATTAATGATTAGAAATGGATTATTCTTGTGGGATTATTTGGTTATGTGTTGCGGGCATTTACCTTGTTATATGTCTGATCAGAGAGATATTTGTTACTCATGTTATGTTTTACATTTGAGATGACCTGAGGGTCAAATGTTACTCTTTGATTCCGGTATCATAGATATTAAACTACTATGCTGTTCAGTTAATCATATTGCATGATGATGCCATTTTGAGATGACAGTGTGTTTTATGTTGATATTTGGTTATCTGGTATTTGGACATACCTCTGATTTTGTTATGTGATGTATTTAATGCTATGGTTATTTACTTCATTCCTGCGTTGCTATGCCTTTTGCGAACGTGAGTGATGTAAATAGATTATTTTAATATAATTAAATAAATGGTTAAATTAGGTGATTTAATGCATTAATTTCTTAGGCTAGGTTATTATATGCAATTGCACTTGATCGTGTTGTTTAGTGTGCAGGATTATATCCCTGGCAGTGGCACATGGAGTTAGTGGTTCAGCCGTTCATATTTTACCAATGTCGTCCTTGTATGGTCGACGTATCCTTAATTAAATGTTTAAATTAAACCTTTCGGTGATTATTAAATCCGAACTCATTTGCATTATGTGATTAGACCAGTAAGCGTGTTTGTGCATTTAGAGGTTCGCATTGTCGCGAAAGTTGTTTAGGTGATTTCTGTGTTTTTGAGTTTTCGAGCCTTTTAATTGATTTATTTTAATTTTTGGCAGCTTTTCCATAGATGAATTCCTATTTATAGGAATAGCCTGTTTTCATTTGGGTCGATTCGGGGTTTAACTAGATTGGTTGGTTAAATGCCCAAATCGATTATTCACCCGAAAAGTGAATAAGTATCCAAAGAGGAATTTAATTCCTCACTTCTCACTTTCAAATTGGAAAGTTGGAGAGTAAAACCCAAAATCCTCTTCATGAGGATTTACTATTTTGTTCATTGTGGGAGCTACGGGCGTGGGATCATCGCGAGGTTGGGCTCGTTGGATCCAGCTCGGGGAAACCTTGGATTGCCGCAATTTTTAGCTACTTCTGCGAGATATTTATTTTATGGTTCAGATTCCCGTTTTGCCCTTTTGGCTGTGAGGTAGGGCTTTCCTGTTTTACTGTTTCTGCTCCGTTTCTGCTTCTGTTTTTGATAGCCGTTTGTTTGGAGGCTGAGAACTAGTGTTCCCCTCCATTTTTGTATGCTAGTTCTACCCGATTGGGCGGGTATGAACATTTTCCTGTTTGTTGGGATGAGGGTTTGGGATTTTACGCCGTTATGCTAGCCGTTTTTGCATACAGTGTCTGATTCTATTTATTTTTGGATTTTTGGGGTTTTTAAACCTAAAGGCCAAATGGGTTTTAATTTTGAAGTTTTCCAAATTTTTGGGGTTTTTACCTCGTTTTGCATGCCGCCCTATTTTCTCGAGTTTTCTTGGCACATTGAGGGTCGTGGACTTGGATGATCCATTTGGGTATCAGTCAGACCACTTCTACACTTTAATGTTGCATTGGGATGCGTGTTGCATCCGTACTCCCGATGTTGTGTTCGGTTGAGTGATTTTATACCTGTTATGGTTTCCTTTAGACCTTTGCTTTTGTTTCGTGAACGCTAGGATTCGTGTAGAATCCATACTCTCAGATTGAGGCCGGTTGAGTAAGTTCATGACTTTTGGTCTTGTTACATCATTGGGATTCGTGTAGAATCCATACTCCCGAATTGAGGCCGGTTGAGTGATTTTATGATGTACGATTTTATTGGCTTTGGGATTCATGTAGAATCTGTCCTTCCCGTGTTGCTTTTAGTTGGGTGTTTTCCTTGCATTGTGTTCTCATTCCTGTCCTTGTGTTATGATCTTCGTGATGGTGGTGCACCACACATGAGTACGTACGCGTACATTTGTTGGGTGACTTGCGAGGCCCAATCTTCCATGGATTTGCCGGAAGTTATGATCATTGGGGTTGGGATGGGAGTATGCATGCCCACGGGAACTTGTTGTAGGATGAGCATGGGTAGGGTAGGGTAGCATATGGAGGGGGCTTCTATCTCACAACCTAGTGACCTTAGTCCCATAGGGTTGGCAGAGGAAGTTTTAACTAAGTGATAATTAAAGAAAATGTGTGACTGGTAATAAAACTTAAAATAATAAAATGTGTGTGCGGGGCCCTCCGTTGAGGAGTTGAAACGCACGATCCGAGATTGGGCTTGTCGATGCCAAGCAACTCTCCATGATGTCAGCCCCTACTTAGTAGCCTTTTGAGTGTCTGACCAGGACCTGTACTCCTTTCATTGTCTTAGATTTTTGGTTCAGCCATCATACTGTCTGGCGTGAGTGTTAGCCATGGACGTTGTGATTTTTGTGTGTTTGTGGTTGGATCATTATCTCCATCAGCATGGCGGGTGTGGACCTAGGGGTGCCACATGGTTGGGAGGCATAGCTACCTTCACCACTGCTAGGGACTGGTGTACAGAGGTGGTCTCTTATCCCAGTGCGACCGTTGCTGGATGTTTTCACTTGGTACTTCGGGTTTTGGAGTATGCTTTCTTGTTATTTATGCTTTCATTGGGATGCTTGTATATCATGTTTAGATGATGTTAGTTTACTTGACGCATTCCCTTATCATGATGTTTAGCATATGATTAGATGATGTTATTTGATTTAGTAGTATATCTGTTGCTTATTGCCGTTTAGCATGTGATAGGTGATGTTATCTACTGTAGGATTATCTTATGCTTTACTACTAGCATGTTAGATTTCCTTATGCTTATATTGTTGCATGTTTTAGTAGTGACATCCCTATTACGATAGTACTGAGGATTTGGTCAGTGGCTTGGGATGTTACGCGCGTGGGATGGGTAGGACCCACGATGGTCTTATGATGCTATTGACGGTTGGGAGAAACCGCGTACTTAGTTTGGTTGTTTTGTTCCTGAGATGTATTTATGTACATTGCGATGTTGCTTTTGTTCTCTGCGATGTTTATATTCAGTGTGTTCCTTGCTGCTGTAGTTTAGATGGTTTGATGTTCTTCATTCTGGGTTGTTCTTGCGCTCGAGTGTTCATTCCTCGATTTGCGTGGATCCGATACTCCCCGGTGTGGAGGTTCTTTTGTTGGTTTTTCCTCATTTTTGAGTTCTGGATGTATTTTTACTTTCTATGGGCGACATTTGTTCAGCATTGTGCGACACTGATAAAGTATCACACGCCCATAGAAAGAATGTCGTACGATACTATAAAGTGTCGCACGCATTACTGGAGAAGTGTCGTACGACACTGGAAGAGTGTCGCACGGCTTTATGAGAAATGTCGCGTGATACTTTTCCAGTATCGCACGCCTTCTTGAGAAGTGTCGCACTCAGTAAGGGAGAAGTGTCGCCCTCCCTTAGTAAAAAGTGTCGCACGGTTTTTGTGAAAAACCTGCACGTGCCATCAGTGGGCACTTTTCTTCGTGATCAGATCTTTTTGAGAGTGGTTTTGGATACCCTTTTGGGCGTTCTTCGAGCCTATGTTTTTGCATTTTGAATTCAGGAGGTTTCTTTTGAAATTCAATTTTTGGGTTTCTGTTGTAGTCCTTCGGGGTTTAAAATATATCGTTTAAGTATAAGTTGACATATATTTACGTATATTTAATTCCTTATACTTAAGATATATTTTAATATATGCGACAAATCATTTGAGATAGGTTTCAGACCTCTTAGAGATAAGTTATGGATTCTAGGAAATTTTAGGGCTTCAGAAATCCAGACTTAGCCAATTTTCAGGGCTTCAGGATTTCAGGCTTAGCTAAATTTTGAGATTCTGCATATTACCCTAGCTTGGTGTTTTGTTGATGAGTGGTCATTTCTTGTTCCCTCATCTAGTTGTGGTGGTTGTTGGCTTTTTTTTGGGTGTGTCAGTTGGGTAGTGGCGTTCGGAGATTCGTTGGTTGCCGGGATTGTGTTGAAGTGTTCTGTTGCGATCGTTTTGATCCCTGGATGATGTTGTAATGTGCATTCATACTTGTAAAAAAAAAATATCTTGGCTTGATTTGAATCCTTGTTTCCAAGGATCTCTGGGCGGGGCATTACATAATCGACTAACATAGAATGTAAACCAGGTGCTATTTCATTATGTTTCAAAAATTCCTTACATGAGAACGATACATAAAACTGTAAAAACAACTCACTGCAAGAGTCAATAGTTTCTTGTCGTCAAATTTCTTCTAACCTCTAACACTATTGGTCTAGTCCCTATAAATAGAAGATCAACACTTATTCTAAAACAAAAAAGCAAAAAAAACTAACTACAAATCTGCCAGAGAAAGAGAAGGAAAGATAACAACTCATAGAATGAATAATAAAGTTTGGACAACCTCTTTGACACAATAATAAATGTAGAGAAAATATAAAAATTCTTCATAGCTCCTCCATATTAGCAGTTGTGTCCCTTGGTACCATTATCACTTTTTCCATCATGGCTAAACCTTAACATCTTTTCTCCTTGAATGTTGTTGGCTATCTTCAACATTTCCCTTTGAATATTTTTGACTATTTCAGCTTCCTTTGCTAACATGTTAATTATTATGCAGAGATATTTGTAAATAAGCATTATCAAATTAAATTCAAATATTAGAACACACATTCTGATGGTTATATGAAATACTGCATTATATATAATATTGGAAAAATATGACATACTATCTACCCATAGGTTAATCATCAGTTCAAGTAAACATAAGTTCACAAATATCTTGGTGGAAGTAAAACAAAGTGTTTAAAATTATCATAAAATAGAGGCAATAATTAGCCTCATCATTTTCCCCTTGGTAAACTGATGCTTTTCCTCAAGCATTGCATTTTCTAGTTAGTGATCTGAATTCTCCAACTTCAGTCCTTCCTCTTTTGCTACTTTTGAAGGTGTAATAGAATCTTCATGTTCTCTCCCAAAGTTCCCTTCTATTGTCCTCCTACAGCTTGTCAATTTTGTCAACATTAATATTATATAGGGGCCACATGAGCATTGGAGGTTGCATAGTGAGTGGGCACCATAGTTTTGGCCTAGCCTATTTCCCCAACTCTATATACTTTGGAACTCGGTGAAGGGCGGCCTCTAGATTGATAGGACTGTGTGACTTTTATCTTTTAAGTGTCTTAGGTAATCTAGCCCACCTAATTTTAACACCAACCATTTCTCTCTAAAAGGAAAAGTAAGGTAGGTTCTCATAGTCTACATAGACCTTGGTTCTAGTAGCAAAGATTCTATCCCTTACTCCCTTGTTCTTATCCCCATAACTTAATCTAGATTAGTCCCTAAGAATTTCTTCTGGTTTACTGCTCTCAGCTCTTAATGACAAGGGCTCTATTCTTTCCTCATCTTTGTAATTATTCAATTACCTATCATAATTAGCTTCATTATGCATCTAGGACATCAAAGTCCTCAGATCTATATCCCCTATATAGAGTAGAGGATTCCATTGAGTTTCTGCTGGAATGATAAAATTGTGCACATATAACTCACAGAGCAAGTTTTGCTGCCAGGATGACAAAGTTTGGTATAAACCATAGAATTCCTGAGCTGATTTGAATTCTACATTTATATTCTCGAGGGTTAGCATAAGTTGGAATAAAAGGAATTGTTCCTTTAAACACATAGCATAAATTTGAGGTGGTGGTCTACAAGCGAGTGCTTGATCAGCCAATTTGAGGGCATGATCCATCATTTATTTTTGGTTTGCCAATTGCTCTTTCAAATCTATAATTTCCTCACCTAGGGACACTGTGACTTTCTTCATTTTCTTGCTCTCCTCTTCCCATAGGGCTACAAAAAGCATATGTTTTCCAAACAACTAGAAAAGAAGTTTTTGCAGGGTAATGGAACCACTATCCTCTTCATAGTTATTTTCCCTCTTCCTCTGTTCCCTCCATAACTACTCTATGAAATTTGTAAGATAGGTTGGCTTATAGGGAACTAGGCCAATGTTTGAATAAAATAACTCATTAATTATGGGAACTATTTATTGGCCTATTGGGGAATCATTTTTATTTTCATTTACTTCAACCCTACATTCCTCATTAGAGTTTTCAGGAATGTTTACAATTTTAGGATGAGAAGGAGAGTAATCGGGAATAATTTGTACTGGGGATTCTTTAGTGGATAGCTTCGATGAAGTAGCCTAAGCTTCTACTGTCACTTTAGAAAATTGTCCCCTCATTCTAGGACTTGTTCTTGCAGGGGTCTCCTTTGGTATCACAACCTTCTTCCTACTTCTTCCTTTTGGTGTCTTTGCAATAGAAGTAACTGCTATGGGACCTGTCTTAGTTTTCTTTTGCTTTGTCACTGCAGGGTTTGGCTTTTCTACTACCAAAGTTGAGGTCTCTTCTTGTAATTTCTATTTTCTCTTTGCTTGGGTAGAGGTAGGTTTTTGAGTCTCTTAAATAGGTAAGGACACATTTTCTTGCACATTATCTTACACATTGCCAACTTTAGCATCTTGAGTGCTTTGCTCAGTAGGTTCATCAGTGGGAACTACATTATCTTCATTAGGCTATTCATTAAGGATAGCCTGGGGCTATAGGGTTTTAGCTTGGAAAAATTCTACCCATGACATGGGAGAGACATCCCTAAGTGATCTTTCTATGAGTAATTTAATTAGGGCATGATGGGCGACAAAATTGTCCTTCCCCTTTTGGGTTTCTTCAGCAGTAGTGCATAACATGTTATACAAGAAATTGAGAACATTTACTGGATAATTGTGCCTTATACAGTTGAGCAATTAAAAATGATGTGCATCTAAATATGAAAATCTTCCTTCATAGGTGAGGTGCCTGATAATGTGCATAACTAGCTCATTGTATGGCGGTAGAAGAGATGTCCTTTTTTCAACCTTGCTTGGTGATATCCAACTGAGGATCAGTTGGTATGAAAAATTGAGCCTTGGCTGATCTTGCATCATGTGTATTATGATAATGTTCTCCTATTGTTGGTAACCTAATTACTTCTGCTATTTGCTCTTCTATAGCAACAACCATTAAATTCCATACAGTAGCTTCTCCCTCATTAAATGTTCTTGTAAATTTCATGGTTGCTTCTTCATCAAATGTAGTTAAATTTAGGAAATACCCTAACCAGCCACACACATTAAATCTCCTCACCACCTCTACGTCTGAGAGTAAAACAATATGCTCTAGTTCTTGTCACTTCAATTGTCCATTCATTCTACTCGACAATTTCACTCTCTGCTCTACTTGCACTATTTTCCTCCTATGAATTCAAGCTTTCTTTTGTTGTTGTTTTATAGATCCATTTTCACATTTCATTATTTTTTAGCTAATTAATGTCATAATAATTTGTTATGAGCAATAATAATGTGGTTTTAATGAGATTAAATCATGGATATGTGAAAATCATCTAAAAATGGAATTCAGATCACTTGAAAATTAAATATGGGTCACATCATAGCCTGACATTAAGGAATCATTCAAGAATAAGGGGTACGACACCTAGACACTTGTGTACTTATAGCAATTGAGTTTCATCAATAAAAGAAGTATAAAGATTTGGAAAAAAAATCTTTATGAATAAATAGGAATGTCATTGGGTTTTAAAAACCTTCCCTACCCCCTATGAAATATGGACAAGTGTCCACACTTGTCAGACTTAGTATGGGGTATGGAATTGGCATAACACTTCCATAATCTAAATAATGCAATATTAGATATAAGCAATGAAATCTATGTACTATAAATGAATAAATATTTGAAAATATGATACCTATTAGTTGACTATTGCATGTACCAAAAAGTGGTGGAAAGTACATTAGTAGTGACAACATACATCAACAAACTTATAGTGTTTATTGAAAGCATTGTAAAATGATGACGTAGACGGTGGGTGGGTGGTAGGTAAAGAAGTGAGATGAGTTGGAAAAGAAGAAATTAGAAGATGAATGGAGAAATTTGGAACTTTATGTGGACATAAAGTTTTTATTATGGACATGCATGAAGAAATTAGTATTGAAAAGCTACAGGCAGGAGGTCAACACCCTTTGCTATAGGAAGAGTTACCTAGTGTACATTTGAATTTGGCTATTGAAATTGCTGTAGGAAGTCCTCTTTTGTTTGGGGTCATTTATATAACGTTAGTCTATGGCCATTGACTAATAACTTAAAAGGCATTGGATCAATGGTAGTTAATTGGATGGCTCCATTTTCAAAGACATGGTTAATTTCATATGGACCCAACCATTGTGTTTGCAGCTTGCTTGGCATATCTTTATATCTGGAATCATATAGCAATGCCTAGTCACCAACTTGAAATTGTTTGTTGCTAATGTGGGAGTCATGCCATTATTTCCTTTGCTTCTATATAATTTCAATGTGTTCTAGAGTAGCCTTGCACATTTCATCCAAAGAATTAAGATGTAGAAGACATTCATTCTATGCTACATGAAGTTCAATGTTTAGCTCCAATGCGGTTCTTAAAGTTTTATGTTCAAATTCAATGGGGAGCATTGCTAGTTGCCCATATAGGAGCTCAAATGATGTGAACCTTGTAGCAGTCTTCCATGTTATTCTATAGTCCCAAAAAACTTCTGGTAATCTACTATTCTAATTCCTACGGTGTAAATGAACTATTTTTGTTAAGATGGCTTCTATCTCCTGATTTGTGACTTTTGCTTGTCCATTAGTTTGAGGGTGATAGGGGCTTGATTTTTGGTGCCTGATATTATATTTTTTCATAAGTTCTATGATTAGATTAGAAGTAAATTGAGCACCTTGGTTAGTGACTAGTTCTTTGGGTACACCATAGCAAGTAAAGATTTCTTCATACATAAATTCTACAACTTTGCGATCATGAGCATGCTTCATGCCTTTGACTTCAACCCATTTTGTTAGGTAGTCAGTACACACAAGGATATAAAATTTCCCATTGGATGGAGGATCAATTGGATCAATGAAGTCCATGCCCCATTTGTCAAATGATATTAACGCCAGTTATGGATTGAGAGGCATTTCATCTATTCTTGTTGGTCTGCCCATCCTTTGACACTTGTCACACTTTCATGTATAGTTGGTTGCATCTTTGTGAAGCGTAGGCCAATAGTAACCAGTTGTTAAAATTTTCAAGGCTATTCTTTTTGCTGCAAAGTACCCTCCACATGGTTCATTATGACATGCATGTAGAATGTCATATGTCTCATCCTCTCTCACACACCTTCTCATAACTTGATCAGGTCCAATGTAAAATAAGATAGTATCAATCCAAGAGAAATGGAAACTTTTCTCTACAAGTAGCTTCTTTTTCTTGTAGGAGAAATGTTCTAGCATTTTATTAGCTGCAATATAGTTAGCAATGTCTACATACCATGGAGTTTGGATAGCAATATGAAATAAATGCTCATTTGGAAATGTATCATCAACTAGAGTAGTGTCATTCTCATCATGGTGGATTCTTGATAAATAATCAACTACCACATTGGCTCTTATAGGCTTATCAACGATAGTGATATCAAATTCTTGGAACAATAGTAACCATCTTGCTAACCTACCTGTTATAGCAAGTTTGTTCATGAGATATTTAATTGCTACATGACCAGTATGAACAAATATGGGATAGCTAGTTATGTAATGCCAGAATTTGTTCAGGGCATAAACTACTGCTAACAGTTCCTTTTCAGTCACTGTATAGTTTAATTCTGGTCCATGAAGGCTCTTGCTAATATAATATATTGTATTTTCAAGATGTTGAGATTGTTTTCTTAGAACTATACCTATGGCATAGTCAGAAGCATCTGTATATATGTGAAAAGACAAAGTCTAATTAGGGCCTTGTAAAACTAGGGTTGTAGTGAGAATTTTCTTAAGCTATAGGAAGGCTTCATTGCATTTAAGTGTCAAAATGAACTTAGCTTCCTTAGTCAGTAATGCATACAAGGGACTAGCTATTTTGCTGAAGTCTTTTATGAAACGTCTATAATATCCAGCATGGCCTAGAAAAGATCTTACATCTTTCAATTTTGTGGGTATGGGTAATGTTTGAATTACCTCTATCTTAGTTGGATCCACTTGTATTCCTACAGCTGATATGAAATGACCAAGTACCACACCTTCCTACATGAGCATGAAACATTTTTCACTATTAAGTGCCAGATTATGTTCTTGACACCTTATCAGAACTTTTTCAAGATTCATCATGGCTTCCTCAAAGGTGACTTCAAATGTTGTGAAGTCATCCATATATTTCCATAAAATTATGTGATATATCAGCAAAGATGTTAATAACAACTCATTGAAATGTTGTAGGACCATTGCATATACCAAATGGCAAAATAGAGTATGCAAAAGTACCCCATTGGCATGCTAATGTTGTTTTATCTTGGTCTTTAAGAGCAATACTGATTTGATTATAACCACTATACCCATCTTAGAAAAGAAAAATACTTCTTTCTAGCTAAAGTGTCTAGAACTTGATCTATAAATGGTAAAGGAAAGTGACCCTTTTTGGTGGTCTTATTCAATTCTCTGTAATATACGCAAATCTACCATTTCCCTCCCTTTTTCGGCACTATGACTAGGGGTGACACCCATCTACTATCAGATATAGGATAAATAAAATTACCATCAAGCAATTTTTGCATTTCAGTTTTAACTATTTCTCTAAGGCTTGGATTTATCCTTCTTTGGGGTTGAGGGAGTGGTAGCCACCCTTCATTGATGTATATTCTATGAGTGCATTGATATAGGCACCGTTCATAATGAACCCTTTCATATCACCATAGTCCCATACAAAAGCCTTTTCATGCTTTTGAAGTAGCTTTTTTAACCGTTCCATTTGTGTGGATGATAATTTGGGGTTAACATGAAGATTATGACCTTTGGACAGCTCAACAATAGTGGTAGACTCTATCATAGTAGCTTTAGAAATTGGACTTGTAACTAATTCACACAGTAAGAGTTGATGAAGAATGTTTGGTTCTTTGAGCAGAGTATAATTCTCATCACATTCCTCATATGTAGTTAATTCTAACATGAAACTTTTAGATACATCTTTTTCTACCACACAATTGTTAGTAAGAATACTCTAAAGTACTGAATCCTCTTACTACAACTTTAGAAAGGATTATCTATGTAACATCATAAGCTGTGCTATAGAGTTTAACTCTTCTTCTCCATCCCCTAAATCTATCCAGACAGATGTTCTTAAATTTGGTAGTGGTTGTGCTGGAGGATACAAATCAAATTTCTTTGTTGCTTGGCCATTTGACATGGTCATATTCCCTCATTTACAACTTATATTTGCATAAGCTGTAGCTAACCATGATCATCCTAGGATGATAGGGTAACCAAATAAATTAACTTTGGGAGATAGAATCATGAAAGCTGCAAGATACTCTAGAGAGTCTAAGGTTACAATAATGTTTTCTATCATCCCATTAGGAGTAATAGTAGAACTATCTACAAGTTGCAGAATTGTTGGAGTATCCCTTAATCCTTCTATTTTCAACTTCTTCATAGTATCCTTGGTCATGACATTTATAGCAACACCAAGATATATTAAAGCATTTTTAATAGACTGACCATTTATACTCACATTCACAACTGGACTACCTGGATCAAAATATTTTGGAGTGATCAATTTTCCTAACATAATGTCAGCCAATTGTCCCACAACATGGACTGTAGTTGGGTCCTTTTTCTTCCTCCCAGGTTTCTTAAGACAAGCTTCTCTAATGGCTTTTCCATAGATAGGAACATTTTTAATAGCTCAGAATAGGGGTATTTGGACATGCATGTTCTTCAACTGATCAACAATATCAAAAGACTGTTCCTCTATTTGTATAGGTTTACTTTGCAAAAAATTTTCTGGAAAAGGAGGTTCTACTGATGGCTGAGTTGGGGCTGAGATAGTGACATTGGTTGGGTCAACCTCTTTAGAGATTGGGGGTTTTGATGTTGTAGGAGTATCTATAATTTTAGTTATAAGAGGTGGTTTAGGCGCTGGTAAAGTTGTACCAGATCTCAGATGTATATTTGCAACATTCAGAATGTAACCAGGAAATTGCTGAGCATTAACAATATACATGGGTTGTTATGGCTGTTGGTTATTTGGATTTGGCTGAGGTTGTGCAGGTAACTGTGTCTGCTTTTGAGGTCTAGGATTCATAGGTGGTGGCATTAGTGTAGGTTGTTGGGCTGGGGGTGGTAATTGTGGAGTACTAGTATTTTGGTTAGGCCATTGTTGAGGTCCTCTCCATTGGTTTGTAGACTGCCAATTCCCTCGAGATGGTTGCCATTGGTTCTACTAGTTCTTCCATTGGTTATTCTATTGGTTGGGCCAGGATGGTTGGGAGTTTTGAGGCCATTGGGGATGTTGCGAATTATTTTTCCAAGCATTATTCCAATTAGGTTGATTATATTGTGGAAGACCTTGGGGATTACAATTTTTCCATTAATTACCATATAAATTTGAATTTTGCAAAGGGTCCTGAGGCATACCTTGACATTGGGCCCATGGCCAACATTGAGAAACAAAGAATACTTGCTCATCATCTCCATCTATCTTGATGTACTCAGTTAGAAGATGTTGGTTCTCCATGTTGGCGACCAATTTGAATTGGCAATCTTTCTTTTGCTTCTTCCAGTGGGGGCAGTATTCAACTAATTTTAATTTAGCTTCTGAATGCTTCTCCTTTGCAGTCATTGTGTCAAGATGTGTAGCAACATCATTTATAATATCTTGCTTAAAATTTGTGAGTAGATTAGATATTTTGAGCTTTATAATACCCTGACTGATTCTTTTAGTGACTATTGAACGAGGTCCCCGACCTTTCTTCATAGTTGATGTTGAATAGTTCTGATAGATTTTCTTGAGGTCATCCTAGGAAGATTGATATACATCACCACCAGCCATCAAGTCTAGTGCTTCTAAACAATTATCATTCACACCTCTCAAAAAGACTAGCTTTAGTGAATCCTCAAACCACACATGTTGAGGGTTCTTTTGTAGTGTATATAAGAAATGTAAAACATAGTCTTCCAATGTTTCTTCCTTCTTTTGTGATATCCTAAAGATATCATCTCCTCTTGAACTAGATCCTTTGCAATACTCTTTATATTTATCCAGAAACAGAGTTTGCATTTCATCCCAAGTTCATGCTACATTGGCTCCTAAGCCCATGAACCATCGTAAAGTTGACTCTTTCAATGTTGCTAGAAATAATTTGAGCTTATGGGCATTAGTGTTGTAGTTAAAACTATGATAGAGTATGTCAATTCAAACAAGAAAGTATCAGGGTCTTCAGTTGCAAGGCCATAGAACTTTGGAAGAGCAGCTGCGGGTATATTCTTGAGATTATCAATATTTATGAGGCTTCGAAGAGGAAATGGAAAAGTAGGTTGTGCCATTACTGGAGGTATTAGATTATGAGGTTGCTGCTGAAAAGGAACATTGGGTACTAGATTATTAACCACTAGTGGATTTGGAGCAGTATTATCAAGGAAATTGGCCAAAATTTCAGAAAAAGTTTGAAGACCACTCGTATCTATAGGTTCTACTCTTGAGGATGATTCTGTAGGAAAAATAGGGCTTGTGTCTTCAAAAAGAAACTCAACTTCTTCTTCTTCAATTTCTTCATTCAAATTAACAGACTCCCATGGAAGGAATCTACCATATTCATCTCGTCGTCTTCCTCTTCGATGCATGCAATTGAATTCTTCATACTGGTGAAGAAAGCTTTAAGACTGCAAATTTCTTAAAAAAATTAACTAAGAACTATGACTTAAGAATGCTCCTAGCTTGACACTATCCCTGGAAATGGCGTCAAAAATGGTCCACCTCACAATAGGTGTATAATAATCATGCCAAGGGCCATACTTAGGAATAATGTATTCAATCTAAGGACTATTTTTCCCCACCATGAGATGCATTTAATTTTATCAACCCAGGGATGTATACTTGAAATGGTCAGCATAGTATGTGCATTAGGTTTCTTAATGAGTCATTATGCTTATGTTGCAAGAAAGTAAAATGCAAGGAAAGAACCTACACTAGTGTTGCAAGAAACTAACACACTTAACTCTTTACTGAAATGAATACTGGAAATGCAATTAAATACTAATATATATTCCAACTCAGTTCATCTACTATAACTATTCTTATAGATGTTGCAAGAACACTCACAAAGTATGATGCTACAGGAAGGAATTTACAACTTCTACCTACAATACTAAAGATGCTTGAAAATAAATCTACACTATTCTAATCTAATCCACCTCCCAAGTGGGCCCTCTTGGTTGGCTTTTGCTAATCTACTAACATAGAATGTAAACCAGGAGCTATTTCATTATGTTCCAAAAATTTCTTACATGAGAACGATACATAAAATTATAAAAAAAACTCATTGTAGGAGTCAACAGTATCTTGTCATAAAATTTCTTCTAACCTCTAACACTATTGGTCTGATCCCTATAAATAGAAGATCGACACTTATTCTAAAACAAAAAAGCAAAAAAAACTAACTACAAATTCACCAAAGAAAGAGAAGGAAAGATAACAACTCACGAAATGAATAATAAAGTCTGGAAAACCGCTTTTACACAATAATAAATGCAGAGAAAATATAATAATTCTTCATAGCTCCTCCATATTAGCAGTCATGTCCCTTGGTACCATTATGACTTTTTCCACCATGGCTAAACCTTAACATCTTTTCTCCTTGAATGCTATTGGCTATCTTCAATGTTTCCCTTTGAATACTTTTGACCATCTTCAGCTTCCTTTGCTAACAGGTTAGTTATTATGCAAAGATATTTGTAAATAAGAATTATCAAATTAAATTCAAATATTAGAACACACATTCTGAAGGTTATATGAAATATTGCATTATATATATAATATTGGCAAAATATGACATACTATCTACCCATAGGTTAATCATCAGTTCAAGTAAACATAAGTTCACAAATGTCTTGGTGGAAGTAAAACAAAGACTATGTTCAGCTCCAGTATTGGTCCTTACAGATTTGCAATAATCATTTCAAGTAGAAATATATGCATCTGATTATGCTCTTGGTACTATACTCATGCAACATGGGCACCTTGTTGCATATCATAGTAAGACATTTTTCGATACAGTTTGAAGGTACCCAACCTATGACAAGGAGTTTTATGCATTGTTCAAGCTTGTAAATAGTGGAAGCACTATATTTTGGGAAAGGAAACTGTGATACATAGAGATCATAAACCTCTTCAATTCTTACAAACCCAAGTGAAGTTGCAAAATGATAGGCATCAGAGATGGTTAGCTTATTTACAACAATTTCACCTGAACATTCATCATAAAAAGGGAAGTAGTAATAAAGTAGCAAATTATTTGAGTAGATCTCCAATCATAGGTTTGATAATGATGTTGGATTTCTATGGCCATCAAAAAGAAACTTGGGCCCAAGTATATGGTAATGATCCTGATTTTTGTGACATTTACAATTCAGTCTTAGATGGAAAGCATGTTCCAAAATTTTATATACATGATGGGTTACTTTTTCATATTGGTCACATATGTGTCTCCAAAGAAGAAAGAGAAAAACTAATATGGGAAGTACACTATAGTCGAGTGGCAGGACATTTTTGTATTGGTAAGACTACTGTAATTCTCCAAAAGTATTTCTCTTGGCCAAAAATGAAAATAAAATCTTGTGTTGCATATGCAATTGCAAAACTTGCAAATTGTAAATTGGGTCTCTATCTACCATTACCTATCCCTAATAAACCATGGCATTCTGTTTCAATGGATTTTATGTCTGGGCTTCCAAGTAGCAGAAGGGGAAATTATTTTATATATGTGGTGGTAGATAGATTTTCTAAAATTCTATTAATGTGGTGGCTTGTTAAAAAATGATTTCAGTAGAGGAGACTACCAAACTATTTTTTGAACATGTTTGGGTTCATTTTGGGTTGCCAAAAGCATTATTTTTGATAGGGATAGTAGGTTCCTTAGTAATTTTTGGTCTTCACTGTGGGCTAGAATGGACACAAAGTTGACAAAGTCTACGACAATCCATCCTCAAACAGATGGCCAAAAAGAGTTAGTTAATAGAATGATTATCTGTATCCTTCAAATGTACCACTCCAAAAACCCACGTAAATAGGATGAGAGCCTCCCTTATGTGTAACATACATAGAACCGTGCGCTCCACACTACTATAGGACACAATCCATTTGAGGTTTGTCTTGGGTATCAACCGTTGGCACCTATAGATGTAGGGCTACCCATATTCCAATCTAGTCAGCCACTAAATACTAAAAGGAGGCAGATAAAGTAGAAAAAAATATTGAAAAGATCAAACAATTACAAAAAGTTCATGATATTTTAGAGCAGAGCAATAAGAAGTATAAGGAAAGACATGATTAACATAGAACTCCCCATCATTTCCAGATTAGTGACAAGGTATGGCTACAGCTTCAAAAGGAGCACCTCCAAGGACCTAATAGAAAGCTTTGTCCTATTTGGTATAGCCCATATACCATTAAGAAAAAGTTAGTGAGAATGCTTTTGAACTTGATTTGCCACATTTTTTGGGATTACATACAATTTTTAATGTGGAATTATTATGACGTTATTCTCCTTCATTATTGGACATCTCTCAAGCTACTCAACATATTCATGCTACTGAATTGAATCCATTCACTACTACTGCATTACAGTGTGCTCATGTCACTGATGTCATGCTGAAATCTTTGAGAAATCATAAAATTCCTCTATATAGGGTGGTTCAAGCTGGCCAATTCTCTCATCAAGGCAAGTGGTTAACCAAGGAATAGATTGGAACACATCTCCCTCATCTATTGCACAAGATTGATGAAATGGGGCCCACTGCCTCTTAAGCAGGGAGGAATAATCCATATTATACAAATGATCATATGTTTAAAACTATGTTGTTCATAATTTTAAAAAGTTTTTCTAGGAATTTTTATTTGACTTTTTTGGAGGTCTTCTGCTCAAAATTTCAAGTTGAAACTTTCATTTGTCCCTGAAAATGAGCAGCCAATGGCTCACTATTTTAGGGACTAAAATTAGATTTTCAGTTCTTCTTTCCAATAGTGTAAGTGGTTCTGCATTTTGAGCTCTAGGTCAAAAGTTATGACCCCAACAAGTTGGGGGTAATTAAACACCTAGTTTTGATTAGTTTTAGTTTAATATTATTGTTTTTATTTTAGCCACATATACATTTTGAATTCTTGGCTATGGTGTCTTTTGATGTTCCATCATTGTATATATTCTTTCATTTTCAAATAAGATGAGGAATTTTAGTTTGCATACAACTCTATTTTCAAGTTTTTGCAAGTTTTCCAAAAATTGAACATTGATATCGCAGGTATTTGATTTTCACCAAATATTGTGTTTTAGCCCATTCCTTAAATTTAGATCATTTAGAGATTGTCAAGCTAGAAAGGATAGAGGGCTCTTTTCAAGTTGTTCATTTTCCATAGATTTGGATCAAGGTTGGTGCACTCTTTCCATGGAAGAAATCTCATGTATATGATTGTTTTCATTCTGGAAATGTAGAAAGCAATTGATGTGAATGCATATTTGTATTGTAAAAATTGTTCATGTTTTGTGGTATTGGGTATGCTTGATTTTTTTTTTCTTTCTTTCCCATTTTGATTTTTGAAAGCATGATTTTCATGGGTGTGGAAGGACATCACTCACCCTTAGGAGGAAAGTAGTGGCCTTTGGGTGAACAGGTCAGCTAGGCCTTTCCTTAAGTGTAGAGTCTCTTCTGTAAAGGGAAGAGGGATAGGCACAAAGTATGGGATTCATATGCCAATACAATGTTTTACAATTTGGGGGTGATAAGGGGAGAAATTTTGTGAGTAATGATATGTATATTTGAAGCCTTTTGAAGGCATTTGATTTCTATATTTGGATTCTTCTTGTGCTTAGGCTCACCTGCACCCATCTTTTGGGTTGCTATGGCAACCTGTTGTGTAAGCTCAAAATGGTAGTTCTATGTTGTATCCTGCAAATGTTGTATTGTGTGTTTGTGCTTGAATGTTACCCAATTGGTCTTGGTTCTCCAAGATCCATGGATGATCTCACTAAGACCTAAGTTGGGAGATGAGCGCTCCATGGTTTCCTTTGTTTCTTTCTACATGTTTCAATGTGGATCTATGCTGAAGGAAAAATCTTGGGAGGTTGCAAACTATGTTGGTTTTTTCAAGATGAAAGACCATGAAGTTTTGTAAAGTTACTATTTTTGAAAAGATCAAATGTTGATCTCCTTTGTTGTATTGTGATTAGTATAAAGTTTTGGATTTAAAGAATGGTATCCATTTGAAATCGTAGAGAGTTGATGAAATCTCAAGGTTGTAAATATATTTTATTTCAAATGATTTCTTAAATTTCAATGTGTAAATTTGAAATGAAATGAGTAAATAGAATTCATGAAAGATTGATTCCATGTATTTCAAATTGTTCAAAGGAATGCAAATGTTGATATCACTCAAATATAAATGAATGATAGTCATCTTGTTGTTAAAGTTTTTGGAAAAGACAAATAAAATTCTTATTTTAGAATGTTTAATTCTAAGTTGAAAAATAGATTTTACATCACCATAAAATTGAAATAATGTTGGAAATAAAATAAATAGTGCAATGAAATATTTCATATACTAGCTTCAAAACCCACAAGGTAGAATTTTAAATAGATTAGTAAAATGGATAGTATTCGCTACAGAAAATGACAAAAAAAATACATACACGTGAAAAACTTCTCTTAGTCACCTATAGTATTCTGGTTTTTGTATGAGAGAATGAATTATCCCACTCTCAAAGAAAAATTATAGAGTGATTAAGGAGATTCCTAATTTATCTCCTAAGTTAAGCCTTTTTTTAAAATCAAGTCAAATATATCAAATTTAAGCACTAGAGAGAAGTTGAAGTTCTAAATTAGTTAGGAATTTACAAAACAAAACTTTGGTGCTTTAAATTTTTTTTTTAATAAATAGTAAATCGACTTTTTGAAAACAACCACTCTACCCTACATTATAGAAACAATAGTTAGTTAAAATAAATTCATATTATAGGTTAAAGTGAAAGTTTAAAAGTAAATGAGAAAGCGTGAATTTTTTAAAAAATTTTTCGTGTATTCAAAATCTATATTTAGTAAAACTAATAATGACTTTTGAAATTAAATCACCATCCCTATAGTTATGGAAAATTAGTTATTTAAAATACAAATTTAAACAAACTAAAAACATATATACTTATCCAGCATTTATTTATTTTTAAAAAAAATAGTGCAATGTACATTTGCGTTGGGTGCATCCCTTCATGTGAACTCCACTTTAGGGGTCCCTTCAAGGAAACTCCTGCCACCACCGTTGCCATTGTTTTATAGGGTGTTGGCTAATCTCCAAACAAAATGCACCAAAGACAAAATAAAAATAAAAATCAAACATGATTCTTTTTCAAATTCATGAAAACACAATGAATTTTTCCCAATTTTTTTGTTATTTTCAATCACAAAATATACAAATCATGAAGATCAAATGCTGAATATTTCAACAAAATTCATTGTGTTTTCATTTTTTTGAAATTTAGTCAATGATTCAATTTGTAGGGAGGATAGCCATGTCTATTTTATAAGTATGTGTGGTATATAAGTGAAAAGGTTTTCTTTTTAAAAAATTAAAATTAAAATTTATTATTAAAGTTAAATTTTATTTAAAGTTATTTATTTATTATTATTTTATAAATATATTAAATATTAATATGTATAATATTTAATATATTTATAATTAAAAAAAAATATTATCACTAGAATAATTATTAATAAGTTGACAAATATAATTAAACTGACTTTAATTATTATTTCTAAACTATGGTCAATCGTAATCAAGTTTAATTTATTTTTTTTAAGTGTAACTTTTGACTTAAACTATTAGGATTGGTAAATAATGGTTATAGTTTTATTAGGAAAATTATTTAAAGTATTAATGCTATTGAGTATCAAAACAAATAATGAATTGTTACAAGAATAGTGTGTCGGTATATTTACCATAGAATGGAATTGTGTAGGTAATGGAATCTCGAAAAACATTAGATAGCCACGTTGCATTATTTTTATACTTCTAGAATAATGAAGTTTGAAAACATGGGTAATCAAATGTTTTTCACTAGCGACCGTAGTTTTGTTATAACATAGACAAGAGTATAGTCAATCGTGTATTAGGCAAAGTAACGTAAATTTGACATAGGGTTTGAGGATCGAAACTTACCTTACACATGAATTATACCAACATAGGTATTTTACTTTGTATATTGCAAACACTCAATTTCTTTATCAACGAAGTTAGATAAACCTAATAGTTAAGAATTTTTTCTTTAAAAAAATGTTCGGGTGTTTTTGTGTGTGTTTATGTCCATTAGATTTTTGGGTGTGACATTAAGAGAACCAATACTAGACAAAGATGTGAGAATGAAATATGTGAATACAAAGGAATAGATAGCAAATATATTCATTAAGGCATTATCCAATGATTCATTTGTGTATATAAGAGGTAAGTTAGGGGTCATTCTTCTATTTGAAGAAAACTAAGAAGAGATGAATCAATGCATTAATTTTTATGATCAGAATATATTATAGATTAATGCAGGAGGTCACACTTTAGGAGGTTCCTAAAGGTGTGAAGAGAAGGACAAAAGAATGAGTTGATAAAGCTACAAGTAGGCACATGGTGATATCGATAGTACAGAAGATAAAAAAGGGAGTTGTGTACATGATGTATTTGGCATTGTTGTCAAAGAGGGAGATGAATGTCAAATTACCATCCAATAAATGAGAGATATGTCAAAGAGGGAGCTAATACAATTGGTGTCATAATGAAGAATCTCAATTGGTATCATAGAGAGAGAAGTATAAAGAGCGTATCAAAGACCCATGCGAGATGAGAAATGATGGATGAGAATCAAAATGAAACTAAGGATATTGCATGGATGAAAATCAGAATAAAACTAGGGCTATTACAAAAGATTTTATATAGACCATAGATGAAGTTGAAAAAATGTAAATCCAAAGAACATACTTTTCCATTGCATGGTAACTAATGTTAGAGTTATTAGATATTTTCTAATTAACTCTAGTTTTCTTAAGCTAAACTTTAGGCATCTAATAATTAATTCTTTTATTAATTATTATGATGCAACTTGGGTTAGACCTATTTAGGGTTTTGATATCCTTTATAAGGACAATCTCTCATTTTAAACATTCATTGAGAATTAAGATTAATTCATTGTTGATAATAGCAATCCATCTTTTTGCTCAAGGATGTCTCATCTATGGATTTGGCAATTCCTACCTCAATAGCTTTTGCTTCTCTCTTCTATAATAGGTGTTTGTATGCAGGTGATTATTGGGAGCTATGGGGTTGATCTTTCATCAACATAAACATGTTATGAGAGCTCCAGATCTTCATTCCCATGTTCTATTTGTAAGAGGTTTAATTTGGTTTTCATATCTGTATTTTTCTCTTTCAAAGGGTTTGAATTTTTAGAAGTGTTTTGTATTAGATCTGGGGGGACTTATTTTTTGGAATCACTATGAGCCCAAATAGACATCACCATTGATCTTAGAGAACTTGAAAACCCCCATTTCCATACAAAATACATCCAATTTTGATGTTGTTGAAATTTGAGGCAAATTTTTTTGCACCTAGGTCGTTTTAACCTGGGCATGCAAATTGAGGTGGTGATTATTTTATTTTTCCAAAAATAAAATATTTTGGAGACTTGGCTACACTCTGTCCATTCTTGGTACCACATTGTTGGGGTTTATATGCAGGCCTTTCTTGCATCTTTGGTGGAGGCATTTTTGTGTTTGACTTGTTTTGGAACTGCTCAATTTTTGGGCCTCTCCCATAAAAATACTAGCCTCTTCTTTGAGACATATGCTCTTATCCCACTCTATTCTGATTGGAGAAGACTTTGATTGTGTAAAAGGCATAACTTTTTTCGTTCCACATTTGTGTACCTTAGGCACTGTCTACAATGGATTGTGCATTGCATGATTGTGGAAAATCACATGAGGTCATGCTTTTGAAGTAGGAAAGGTTCTGGTTGAAATTCAAGATGGGATTGGTGACACCTCTTAATTACTAAATTTTTTGGGCATTGAAATGTTTTTTCTTGATGCATTTGATAGTTTCCTTGAATATGGGAGATTTCATGCTTAAATCAAGCAATTATTGGCATGTTTGGATGTATTAGTTAATGTGACACACTTGGGTTAAGCACAAATCACCACCCCTCCTTGTTGGGCCTTGTCTCCCCTATGGCCATTCCTTTATTTACGCATTTCTTGATAGTTTTTTTATGGGAGAAGTGAATGTTTCACTAGATTTAATGACATTTTTGGGGAAGACACATTCCTTGGAGACATGCAAATTTTGTGGTCGTTCTCATTGGCCTTTTTTTCTGGCCAGTTTTATTGGATTCAATTGTGTCTTTGGCCCTGCACCAAAACTTTCTTGGAGTTGTTTTCTCAACATTTGTATTTCGGAAGTAATTTAAATTTGTCCATGAATCATGATATTGGTGGACTTTTTTTGATTGATTATGAGTCTGCTTCACTACCAGTGGTGATTTTGGAATTCTAGGCCTCTACATTTGTAGAAAGTGTGTTGTCTCATTTGTCTCATCCATCTCAAAGTGGCTTCCAACATCGATCCATACACCAACCATCATTGGCTACTCATGCTCATGCTACTATAGAAGTTGCAACTGATAAGGGTGCTCAACTTGTACTGTTTCCTAAGATATGGAATGACATATATTCAAATGTGAGCTTTCTAGTATATACAAAAGATATAGATGCTGGTGGAGGTGCATCTCCTTCAATTTCAATGCTTTTTGAAGTTCAATGGACTGCAACCCACTCACTGGCCCATTATGGAGTAAATGGTTGGGAAGCACCCTACTTCAAGGTGAGCGAGAGTAGTTTGGAAGCACAACTGTAGGTTAACTAGCTTGTATTACTCCTAAGGTCAATGTCCACCTATTTCCCTTTGGGTTGTGTGCAACTTCAACCTACCACATCATCTAAGGGTTTGTGAATTTTTTTTTTGGCAAAGTTGATGGTGGTTTCCAAATTTCAAATGTCTTATTGACATTTGAATTGATTGTTTTTCCACATTCTTATTATTTGGCCACCGAATTTTTACTCTGGCACTGGCTCTTTTACCGATGATATTGGTTCTTACATACATAGTCTTTTTCCTGGTGATTGGATTTTTTTATCTAGTAGGAGTCATTTTGTGGCATTTTTTTTCCTTGACATCTGTTTGACCATCAAATTTGGGCTCATTACTTACTAACATCAGTGCCACATCAGCATTTCCTGTCACCTTCTCTAGCTTTTTTTGGACCTACCTTTGCAATTTTGCTCAATCCTAGGCATACAAATTCTATTTTCCAAAAACAAGATAAGTTAGAAAGCTAGTTTTGAGCCCATCATACTGGTATATTTAGTTTTCTATTTTGATTTGTTTTTTATGGCTTTTCCTATTGTCAAAGTCAAGAGTTTAGTTTTGCACTCCGGGAGACATATCTTGAGCATATGATCTCTAATTTGAGAATTCTTTATATTGTTGAAAGGTGTTTCTAAGTTATTTCCAATGAAATTGGTTATTTTTCCAGATTCTTCTCTAGGAACATTCTATTCAATCTTTTGCATTTTTGCATTCTAGTGGATATCTTGGTTGTTTTAGGTTTGAGGATCAATTTCGTTGATTCAGATGATTCATCATGACTTGTACTTATCTATCGTAATAGTCTTATGTCTCTTCTGGTCTATTTAGACATCATTTGTATGCATTCTTGAAAATGCACTAAGATAAAGTTCCATATTACATCTATATTTTCATTTTAGTTGTTTTGCCTTCTAATTCAATCATTGTCATATGAGGACACTCATGCAAATTATTGTATTCTTGGGATTCACCATACCTTGTGACTTATTGTACATGCACTACTCATGATTAAACTGTCACGGGGGATTGATGTTTTGGCTTTGTCTGTCATCTTTCTTTGTCCAGTGAGCTTCTCTTCCATGAAATTAGCCTCATATCATGTCTGAGATTGATCACCTCTGTATACACATATGTACTCTTTTGTGCATCTTGATCATGGTTCCTTGACATGCAATTCTTTTGGCCCAGTTTTCTAGCTGCCTGTCACCTCACCCTTGTCCACATTTGGGGGGTTCTTCTATTGTTTCTCATACTTCTTGGTTCAATTGATCAACTCTTTAGGTTTTGGTGTTTCATGCCATCTGTATTTTTGAGTTCAATTGTTTTTCTTTGTGTGCCTCCTGATTTGATGTAGATTACAATCTTCTCTACTTGGTTAGGTTCTATTTTAGTGGAGGTTCTTCAGATCAATAGTTACTTTTAATAAAGCTTTGTAGCTTCTACATGCTTCAGTGATGTTCTACATAATCATCTTTTGTTTCTATCTTCTGGGACAATCCCTAGTTTGAAGGCTTCTTTAGTCCTTCACCATTTTATTTCAGCATTATTTGCATCTCTTTTTGGAGTAGGGTTTTTCCCACGTGGATTCCTCGCTTTCTCCTCTTTTCATAGATTTGGTTGTGCTTGGGTACCTCATTAGGCCTTGTTTGTTGGGACCCAATTCTACTTTCAATAGTAGTTTCTAGGTTTTTAGCTACTCCCTAAGTTTATCTTAAGGGGGTCTTAGAGTTATTAGATATTTTCTAATTAACTCTAGTTTTCTTAAGCTAAACTTTAGGCATCTAATAATTAATTCTTTTATTAATTATTATGATGAAACCTAGGTTAGACCTTTTTAGGATTTTGATTTCCTTTATAAGGATGATCTCTCATTGTAAACATTCATTGATAATTGAGATTAATTCATTGTTGACGATAGCAATCCATCTTTTTGCTCATCAAAAATATCTCATCTATGGATCTAGCAATTCCTACCTCCATAGGTTTTTGCTTCTCTCTTCTGTAACATGTGTTTGCATGCAAGTGATTTTTGGGAGTTGTGGAGTTGATCTTTCATCAACATCAACAACTAAAGGTGTTACCATAAATACCAAAGAGGGAGATTGTTGGAAATATAATTGGAACAATTGTTATGTTGTCATTGATGCCAAACCTTATTGGTAAGACATTTTACAATAGCATAGAGTGTCATATAATTTGATTGATGAAGAGTAATTGAAAAGAGAGATAACAAGCTGAACTATTAAAGTGGTTGAGTAAAGAGGAGTAAATATGATAGAACTAAAAAGGGAACTTGATCAGTTAGTATTTGTTAAGATAATATGTTGTTTGATCACTGTTAAAAGTGAAGAAGAAAGATGTGTTGAAGTGTAGAAGAGGTAATTGATAGAAGTCAAGAAGTTGAGTAAAACATTTATTGAACCAAGAAACAGGTTACTAGGTCAATGAAGATGTTAAGCATAATCAAGAAAAAGATTGAGGAATTTAAGAATTAGTCGAGCAAAAAGTATTAGCCAAGTGATGGCAATAACCAAGAAAGATGAAGGAGATTTGAAGTAATGACCCAACATAGTGATGGCCAAGTGAGCCAATGTCGTGCATGAGCACCTATACCTCCATTCTCCAAGGCATCCACTACAACAAGCTCTTCATGAGTTTCACTCAAGGGCATTCATTCCTAAGAGTCTTTTGATAAGTTTTAGATGTACTTTTTCATAAACAATAAGCCTACTTGTAAGGCCTAGTCACCATTGGTGTTTTATAAACAATGGGCTTTTTACTATGGTCATTAGGCACATCTTAGACTTAGGATACGGTAAGTGTGTTCTTAGTCTTCTACATGTGTACTTAGTTAACACAGAGGATCCTTTTGTTAACTGACCCAACTTGGTCACTACTATTAGAATTATTTAGAATAACTGAGAGAGGGGGGGGGGGGGGGGGTGAATCAGTTATCCAAGGTCCAATGATGTCCAATAAAACTTTTTCTACAAATCCTTAATGGCACATAACTAAAATTATCATGTATGCAATTAAACATTAAACAATCATGAAAAGTAAACATGTATCACACCATAACACTACGGATTTGATAACCCAGAAACCCTCTAAGAATAAGAAGGTAAAACTGGAGTGAGGATGATACCCATAAAATAATTGCGCAATTGATTTCAACCACTTCTCATGGTCTGCCCTATTAAAGGTTACAACACATTGTTAAATGTGACCTTGTTAAAGGATTTAAGAGCATTCAACTTGGAATGTCACCCTGTTAAAGGATTTACATAGAGCTGTTAGGCTCACCCAAGTCCATGGGATTTTCAGTCACCTTCTCAAAAGAATCTTTCATCCCTCTCTAAGGATTTCCTATCCTCCTCCTAAGGATCTCTTTATCCTTCTCCTGGGGATCTCCTATTTTTTTTCCTGAGGCTTATCCACCTAGCTATTAAGCTAACCTAGCAATGTAGGATTTCAATATCTAATACAATGGTAAGAAAGTATTAGAAGGGTTTTGACTTGATATAGATTGCAACCCTAACTGTGCAGATTTCAGATCACTCTTCAATTCCTTTCTTTTCTTGGCTTCTCTTCCTTACAGTGCTGACAGCTTGTTCACTCTTCAAGATCTATCTCCTTGAGTTCTAACACTCGTTATGCCAATGCAATCTCTGGTCACTTGATCAACTCAAACTCTTGATGCTCTATTCTTTACTCCTCTTGGCTTCTTCACATGATCAAACTTATTACCAATTCCCTCTCATGCACGCACATTTGATCTCTGACCTGTAACTCCTTATAAAGAAGTTCTGTTCTTGATTTCCTGCTCAAATCTCCCTTTCCAACTTTAGGGTTTCAATGGATTAGGTAGGATACAATGTATCTATCTCATATCTTGTTTCTATCTAGAAACTTCATGATAAATCCATTAGCATTTGCCTTGGATTGGTTTGCATGGATTACATAGAATTCTATGACATCTACTCATCATTCATAACTTCCAACTACTTCACAAAATTTGATGTAACAACCTTATCGCTGCTGATATGGAGAATCTTGTCTTAAAATATAATGTACCAACTCGACATTATTGGTTTACTGATGCTTGACACCTTCTGTGTTACTCGACTTCTTAATGTTATTTACTGGAAGCATTTTGGTTTTGCTCGGCACTTGAAAACTTACTCGGCATCCATTATCTTTTTCTGCTACTTGACAATGTTTCCTAACTTTAAGTCACCCATTTTTTTGGCAATATTGAGTCATATAGTCATCAAGTCAATCTAGTGTCTATGTCTAGATCTCCCCTAGGATAGGAAGTCTTTGCTGGGTTCATTTTCATTTGCCATATTGTTTCAAGCTGGTTGGGTTATTATCAGAGTTTCATTTCTTTGGGTAGGTTGTAGATCCTAACCCGGCAGAGACCTGTACTCCAATGGATGTTTCTTTTTCAGGCAGAAGAATGGTTTCAAGACATGATTTTCAGATGTCACAAGGAATTAGAGGAAAAGTCTTCATAATGACACATTGACAAAATTAGCATTTGGATGATTCAGTTCGTACTCTATATGATTATGTGTACATTCAACCGTTGAGATCTTCCTTATACTAATGAATGCATTGACAATAGAGAGGCTCTTTCTTTGGATGTAGACATTCAAAGAGTTCTTTTCCATATAGTTGATTGATCTCTAGACTATATTGAAGAACGCAATGATGCTGATATTCAGCATACAAACATCTTTAAAATAGAAGTATGATGCTATGATGGAGCATGATCAGGAACTATAAAGTTTTAAAAATGAATCTCAGTGACGTGTTGGTCAAATTGGTGACCAAACAGAAATTGGAGAAAGAGAAATAAATCTTAGTGGTGGGCAAAAGCAAAGGATACAGATTGCACGTGCTTTATATCAAGATGCTGATATTTATCTTTTTGATGATCCTTTTAGTGCTGTTGATGCTCACACTGGGACGCACATTTTCCAAGAATGCCTACTTTGTATTCTGGGTTCAAAAACTATCATCTATGTAACTCACCAAGTCAAATTTTTATATAGAGCTGACCTCATCTTGGTAATGTGAGATGGTGAGATCACCCAGGCTAGAAAATTGGTTGGTGCACATCAGAAGGCATTGAAATTCATCAATACCATGGAGGCATAGTTGTATATTTCGTGCACCAATGTCCTTCTTTGATGGAACTCCAACTAGACGTATACTAAATCGGGCATCAACAGATTAGAATAAAGTGGATAAAATTATTCCTTTTCAGCTAGGAAGTTTAGCTTTCTCAGTCATACAACTTTTGGGAATAGTAGCAGTCATGTCTCAAGTTGCTTGGCAAACTTGGGAACAACATATGGGCTGAATCTGAACCTTACACAAGCCTTGCTGATATGGACCCTCTGCTATGTGGAAAATAATGTGATATCTGTAGAGAGAATGGTATAGTACTCACGGATACCCAACAAACCACCAATGGTTATAGAGAATTCAAGACCAAGCTCTTGCTGGCCATCAAAAGGAAAAATTGATATAATTGATCTTCAGGTTCGCTATGGGCCCCATCTTCCACTTGTTTTAAAAGGAATTTCATGCACTTTTCCTGGAGGGAAGAAGTTGGGAATTGTAGGACGGATAGGCTGTGGGAAATCTACTCTGATTCAAACCCTCTTTCAAATTATAGATCCACCGAGAGGCAGAATAGTCATTGACGAGATTGATATCTTAACAATAGGCTTGCACGATCTAAGATTCAGAATAAGCATTATCCCACAAGACCCGACAATGTTTGAAGGCACTATAAGGAATAATCTAGATCCCTTGGGAGACTACTCAGATGATGAGATTTGGAAGGCTTTGGAGGAATACCAGTTGGGTCTTGTACGTCATGCTACGTTACATTTGGATCTTTCTCTTGTTCGGCTATGAATTTCAATGCTGGATGCAAAAGTGTAGTGTCGAATATTGTAATGGCTATAACAATCATGGTGACTCTTTTGGTTGTCACTCCACTCTTCTACACACACCTGTGGCCTTCTCATAGCGGTGGGTATTTCTGTGCTTATGATATTACCGCATGTAACAAAGCCTCACACTGTGTTGCTTGGAAATATTTTTGAAACTGCTTTGTAGAGAAACATGGAACAATACAATGAAGCTTTGAGAGTGTCCGAGTTTCTCATTGAATCACCAATTTACTTTGCTAACTCCATCTACCTTAGAAGGGATATCGAGATGGGTTCAAGATGAAGAAGAGAGAACAGAAAAGAAAATGAAGAGTTTTCCAAGATTCAGTTTTGAATAACCAAAGAAAGAAGTAACCGAACAGTCAGTTCTAAAATGGAAGAGCAACCAAAGGGTTATGGAAGAGTATTATTTATTGAAGATTCTTTTCTGTAGAGAGGGTCTTCTTCTTGACTACAGACAGTCAGAGAGCTGGAACAGAAGAGAAGGCATTTTAGTTTAGATATTTTATTGCTTTGCATATAGGTTCTACTTTTTCTGCATATAGTTGGAGAGCTGGAGTAGAGGGGAGAGCATTCAATTTTTTGCATTTTCATTCACGCATTAGAGATGGATATTTTGGTCCTTTGTAATAGATTTGGCTGTAGATTGTAAGTAGATGTAATCTGAGTATTATGTTTGTTGTGTTCAAAACAAGATAGGTTTTGTTATGAATCTGAGCATTTAGGCATCATTTTTTTTGATTACTTCCAATCAGAGTATTGTTATAATCAGTCTTAAGCACTTTCTTGCATTCTCAGCTAAAAGGTGAATGGGTGATAGATCAGAGTACTTTCATCTGTTCATGTTGCAAAGTTTTAGATGTTTTTTTTTAAACTTCATGTCACTGCATTTGCATAACTAAAAACATTATTGCATCACCAAAGACGAGGAGTCATAAGATGTGTGAGTTCTCAAAGTTGTCTAGGTTTAGGATCTAAATTTTTCCTGAGTAAATCTTGCCTAGGATTGGCTCAATTTTCCTCTTTCATTCTCGGGTTAAGAACGTATCCAGTTAGTTTAGGCAATAAAAAAAATTCATTGCATATCATTCCATAAGGGAGCTGTACCTTCCAATTCAGAAAAAATCTATTAATCTCATGATAGATTATCCAACTATTGGCATCTAATTGTTCTTTCAGATTTGGGCATTTGGAGAGTTTATTTAAAAGGACAATCTATTTACCAACAGATTTTTGGCGACTCCACTGGGGACTGGAAAAGAAGATCAGTGTTTAGATTTTACTTCCTCAGTATTATTGTTATCTCTGCAAGAAGTTGGTGACTCCATTTTTATTCTCATATTTTCTAGTTGAAGAGTCTAGTGCTTTTATTCTCAGAAACTTTATTATCTTGCAAGAGATTGGCGACTCCATTATAAATAGATCATGCCTATTAGAACAGATTTTTGAAGAACTTTCTAGAAAATTGGTTGCTCATGATCGAGGTAACATCATTATCTTTCCATAAATTTGATTTAGATTTCTATTACTCTGTGTGTCTATCCTCTATGTCTTAGAGTATGTCATCAATACACTCTTTCATCAATGGCTTAGCTGATCCTTATACTTAATTACATCATCATAACTTCAACCTTTCTCTAGGTACTCTAGTTACATCTTATTGATTGCCACCTCCTTGTCAATCAACCAATTACTAGTATTTGGATCACTAAAGCAATTGTCATTCCTACAAGTAGCAAGTTTGACATCAATGACAAAACAATGATTGAAACATTCTTTACCAATTCCATTTGTCTTCATTCATGATCTTTTCAATCATTTCCAACAATCTCCCTCTTTGGCATTGATGGCAAACCAAACTAATCAAATGATTAAGCTGATCAACTTAGTTACCACCAAAATCTGAATCCTTTGTTTTGCTTCTTCTTCTGGGCTACTGCATCCTTACTCTTTATTTCTAATTCTTCATAATTGCTTGTTGAATCTTATTTCTTCTGAATCTCCCTCTTTCTTATACATCTTTCATATATATCTCCCTCTTACTTTATATTGATCAGTTTCTCATATATCTCCTTCTTACTCAGTATTGATCAGTTTCTCCTATATCTCCCTCTTTGACAGTAAATGCCAAAGATGTAGCATCTTCAACATGCTAAATATAAGCTTTGCATTTTCATGTTTTCTCCTTCTACCACCATGCTTGTGACTAATCTAGAATTTTTGTTCCTATTGTCATCCTCTGCATCATTCTTCTATATTTCAATGATCTACTCTTGTTGATGCAAGGCAACTTCTATGTTGCTTTAGACTGCTTGAGTTAGGGGCATTACCCCCAACTTGCCTCTAAGATATTCATATGCATCCTTGGGCAATGGTTTGGTGAAGATATTTGCAGTTTGTTCCTTTGTGTGAATGTACTCCATCTTCACTTGTTTGTCTTCCACCAATTCTCTAACATAGTGATACTTGATTGCAATATGCTTGGTTTTTGTATGCATTACTAGATTCTTGGATATGTTTTTAGCACTTGTATTATCATAATAAAGTGTCACAGGTTTGGTTACCTCTTCTTTCATTCCTTTCAATAGATGTTTAAGTCACACAATGTTTGTGCAATTGACTGCTGCTGCCACATATTCTGCTTCTACAGTGGACTGAGATGTGCATGTTTGTTTCTTGCTAGTCCAAGTAACTAGCCTTTTAACTAAGAATAATGCTCCTCCACTTGTGCTTTTTCTGTCATCAATGTTTCTTCCCCAATCTACATCTATGTATGCATTGAGCTCAAACTTCTCATTCTTTTTGTAATATAGGCCAAAATCATCAGTTCCTTTGAGATACCTCATTATCCTCTTTATTGCCATGAGATGATTTTCTCTAGGATTGGCAGAGAATCTCGCCACTATTCCAACTGCTAGTGCTATGTACAACATGTTGTAGTTTTCCAATCATGGATCTGTACATTGTTTGATTGACTTTAGCTGATTCATCATTTTTAGATAGCTTATGTCCTGTTGCCATTGGTGTGCTGCCTGGTTTGGAGTCTTCCAATCCAAACTTCTTGAGTATCTCCTTGATGTATTTTGATTGTGTCACAAATATACCATGTTTTAGTTGATGTACTTGAAATCCTATAAAGAATTTGATTTCTCCAAACATAGACATTTCAAACTCATGTTTCATTTTGTTAGCAAAACTCTTGCAAAGCGCTTCCTTTCCTCCAAAAATTACATCATCCACAAATATTTCAGATACAAGAATATCCTTACCTTCTTCTGATTTGATGTACATGTTGTTGTTATCATCAGTTCTTTCAAATCCTATTTGCACTAGATACTTATGAAGTCTCTCATACCAAGCTCTAGGAGCTTGCTTCAATCCATATAGAGCCTTATGTAGTTTACATACCTTATTTTTGTTCTTTTCATCAAAAAAACTTTTTGGTTGCTCTATGTAGACTTCCTCTTCAAGTATACCATTCAGAAATGCAGAATTAACATCCATTTGATAGACTTTAAATCCTTTGAAGGCTGTATATGACCTTCCATTCTGGCAACTGGAGCAAAAGTTTCTCCATAATCTAGTCCTTCTTCTTGTGCATACCCTTTACAAACTAGTCTTGCCTTGTTCCTTGTGATTTCACCATTCTCATCTAACTTATTTCTGAACACCCACTTGGTTCCAATCACATTCTTATCAGCTGGTCTTGAGACTAAGGTCCATGTCTTGTTCTTCTCAATTTGTTCTATTTCTTCTTTCATAGCATTATACCAGTCATCATCTGTTATGGCTTCACTTACTATTTTTGGTTCCACTTTGCTGAGCAGACATGTTTCATTTCTGAGTCTATTCCTTGTCATTGGTCCTGCCTCTTTGTTTCCAATAATTTGATCTGCAGGATGGTGTCTTTTCACATACTTAGCCAATACAGGTTCTTTCCTTGTTTGCATATTGTCTCTTTCAGAATCTGTATCCTAATGCATATTTTCATTAGGTATTTGTTCATTTTCTTCTTGTTGGCTATTCTCAAAATCTGAATGAAAATTTTTTGTATTCTATAGCTCAGCTTCTGAATGTGTCTACTGTTTGGCATTCACTGTCTGTAACTCGATAGATACTAGATTTTGTTGCTGATTGTCATTCTAAGTTGCAACTTCATCATCATTAGGTATACCTTCATAAAAATATAAAAAGGTTTTGTATTCCTCTACTTTCTTGGTGTTCGGAAAGCTCATCAAATTTCACATTTGTGCTTTCTACTACTTTGTTAGTGTTAACATTTAAGCACTTATAAGCTTTGCTTCTAGTAGAATAACCAAGAAATGTGCCTTCCTCACTCTTTGCATCAAACTTTCCATTTCTAGACTCTTTATATATATAGCATTTGCATCCAAATATTTTTAAATGTTTTACATTTGGAGAATGCCCATACCATAATTCAAAAGGTGTTGCATTTGTACCTTTCTTGATTTGAACTCTATTGAGTGTGTAGACTGCAGTACTTACAGCTTCTCTCCAGTACTTGAGTGCAACATTTTTCTCCATCATTAAGGTCTGGGCACATTCAATAACTGATCTATTCCTTCTCTCTACTATAACATTCTGAGGTGGAGTCCTGGGTACTGATGTTTTCCTTTTAATTCCTCTTTCATTACAGAACCCTTCAAATTCTCTTGATGTGAATTCACCTCCTCTATCAGATCTAAGACATTTTAGGCTCTTTCCAATTTTTTTCTCAACTCTAGCCAAGTACCATTTGAACATTTGGAATGCATCTAATTTTTTTTTTAGAAACATGACTATCATCATCCTTGAATAGTCATCTACAAATAACATTATGTATCTATCACCTTTGTAGCTCTGTACTTCTATAGGACCACACAAGTCAGTATGAACTAGCTCTAATACTTCTTTAGAAGTATAAACCTTGCTTTTGAAAGTTGACTTGGTCATCTTTCCTAGTTGGCATTGTTTGCACATGATGTTATCAGGTTTCTTCAATTTTGGTAGTCCTCTAACTTTCTTCATCTTGCTGATGCTTATCAAATTGTCAAAATTTACATGACATAGCCTCTTGTGCCATAACCATACATCATTAGTTTGAACAATAGGACAAGAAGCATCTTCCATATCTAGATAAAACAAGTTACTCCTAGTCTAATCACCTTTTCCTATTAGACATCCTTGAGAATCATAAATCTTAGCAATTCCTTTTTCAAATTCAACCTTACATCCTATGTTGCCTAACTGTGAGACACTTAACAAGTTATAATTCAGGCCTTCAACATAGTATGCATTATCACACGATATCTTTTTAGTAAGTTTGATACTACCTTTCCCTTTGATCTGACATGGTGCATTATTACCAAATCTAAAACTATTTCCTTCATATTGAATAAAGGCAATGAACTTACTTTTGTCTCTAGTCATGTGATGAGATCATCTGCTATTTAATATCCATCTATCATTCTTGTTCATGCAGGTTACCAGGGCATTTGCTTCTTCTTCATCTGATTCATCCTTCATAGCCACATAGACTACTTCATCATCATTTTCGTTAGAGTCTTCTTCAACAATGTAGCATCTTTTGTCTTTAACCTTTGTAGTCCTTGTTTTCCTCTTTCTTGTTCTTGAAGTTGCCTCCATCCTTATAATTTTTCTTTTGTTTGCATCTGGTTGCAATGTGACCAACTTCATTACAATTGAAACAAATGATTGGTAGCTTACCTTTGAATTTGCCTCCTCCTCTATGAAATATTCTTGCTAGTAATGCCTCCAATTGGTCTACATCATCTTCATCAGTGCTGCTTTCACTAGATACATACTTTTCTTTTCCATTCTTTTTCTTTTTTTGCACCTCATCATTGTCTTTTATCGTCATCTTAGCTTTGAATGCAGATTCAAAGTTTTCTAGCTTGTAGTTGTCAAAGTTGGATAGTTCAAAGGCAGTGAGTCTTCCAATTATTCTTTCAAATGTCACTGTGTTTCTTGGTACACACCTTAGCTCTTGGATGGCTGATACTCTTATAGCATAGATGGGAAGAAAAGTTCTCAAGTATTTGCTACATATTGTTTCTTCTGCTAACTATCCTCCTAGGCTTCTTATGGCACTGACTACTTCCTTCATCCTTGCACCGTATTGAGCAGCATTCTCTCCTTCTTCCATTTTCATATCATCAAATTTTCCTCTTAAGCTTTCTCTTTTGGCTCTCTTGACATTGTCATCTCCTCCATAGATTCTTGATAATGTATTCCACATCTGATGTGAAGTATCACATCCTTTGATGTCATCATACTCAACATAGCTTAGTGCTGAAGCAATATCTAACATTGCTTGATTGTGCTCCTTCGTCTTGCTCATATCATCTGCAATGAGAGGTCCTGTAGGGTCTACATGATCAACTGTAATTGAAGTCTATGCATAGTCGACTATTGATCTAAGGTGTAGCTTCATTAGACTTTGCCATGCAACAATGTTGTCTTTGTTTAGCTTGGGAACTTCTCTCTTGGACATCTTGATTTTCCTGTTGCTAGTACCTTGAAACAAATCAACAGTGAGCTTTGATACCAATTGTTAGAATTATTTAGAATAATTGAGAGGAGGGGGTGAATTAGTTATCCAAGGTCCAATGATGTCCAATAAATGTTTTTCTACAAATCCTTAATGGTACATAACTAAAATTATCATGCATGCAATTAATCATTAAACAATCATGAAAAGTAAACATGCATCCCTCTCTAAGGATCTCTTATCCTTCTCTTGAGGATCTCTTTATCCTTCTCCTGGGGATCTTCTATTCTTTTCCTAAGGCTTATCCACCTAGCTGTTAAGGTAACCTAGCAATGTAGGATTTCAATATCTAATACAATGGTAAGAAAGTATTAGAAGGGTTTTGACATGCTACAGATTGCAACCCTAACTATGCAGATTTCAGATCACTCTTCAATTCCTTTCTTTTCTTGGCTTCTCTTCCTTGTAGTGCTGACAACTTCTTCGCCCTTCAAGATCTATCTCCTTGAGTTCTTCCACTCATTATGCCAATGCAATCTTTGGTCACTTGATCAACTTAGAGTCTTGATGCTTTGTTCTTTACTCCTCTTGGCTTCTTTGCATGATCACACTTATGACCAATTCCATCTCATGCACACACATTTGATCTCTGACCTGTAACTCCTTATAAAGAAGTTCTATTCTTGATTTCTTGCTCAAATCTCCCTTTCCAACTTTAGGGTTTCAATGGACTAGGTGGGATACAATGTATCTATCCCATATCTTGTTTCTATCTAGAAACTTCATGATAAATCCATTAGCATTCACCTTGGATTGGTTTGCATGGATTACATAGAATTCTATGACATCTACTCATCATTCATAACTTCCAACTACTTCACAAAATTTGATGTAACAACCTTATCGCTGCTGATCTGGTGAATCTTGTCTTAACAAATAATATAGCAACTAATCATTATTGGTTTATTGATGCTCAACACCTTCAATGTCACTCAACTTATTAACGTTATTTACTGGCACTCGGCACCTGAAGCATTTTGGCTTTGCTCGGCACTTGAAAACTTACTCGGCATCCATTATCTTTTTCTGCTACTTGGCACTTGAAGGATTTTGTGTTACTTGGCATCTGAGTAATCACTCAGCTTATAATGAAGTTGAACTTGCTCAACTTCAACTTAGAATTTGTTCGGTTCTAACTAGGTTGCTCGACTCTTTCTAATGAACTTAGTTAATCCTTACATCTTTGATATCTCTTAGTGTGTCTATCCTCTATGTCTTAGAGTATGTCATCAATACACTCTTTCATCAATGGCTTAGCTGAACCTTATACTTCATTACATCATCATAACTTTAACCTTTCTCTAGGCACTCTAGCTACATCTTATTGATTGCCACCTCCTTGTCAATCAACCAATTAATAGTATTTGGATCACCTAAGCAATTGTCATTCCTGCAAGTAGCAAGTTTGACATCAATGAAAAAACAATGATTGAAACATTCTTTACCAATTCCATTTTTCTTCATTCATGATCTTTTCAATCATTTCCAACAACTACTATCTCCAAACTTGGTTATCATTGAATGCTCGACACATATAAGAAACTATCTTTGATGCCCAAGTTAGCTCGGTTATCCCTAGCTGCTAGTAAAGGCTTGATAGTTTGTGACTATATTTAATTTTTTTTACTTAATCACTCCCCAATGGTCACAACCTTTTAAAATCAATTTTATTAGTTGGGAAAGGTCTTCATATAACCCTTTTAGGTGGCTGAAAGACAAAGAATGGAATAGTATGTAATTTTGCAATTGAAATCAATAAAAGAATTCTTATTTTCCTTGTAAATTAATTGTTGCATGTGTGTGTATAGACTGGTATGGATTGGAAAAAGACAATGAATGATAGGAATAGTATCTAGGATATTCTAGGAAGATATTACAATTGGTTTGAAGTTTTAAAAAGGTCCGAGTTAAAAAAAATACAAGCATCTCTCTTGAGTGCACCAAAGCACACGTTCCATTGATAGTTTTTGGGGAAAATGCCCTAACTTGTTTTTCCACTATGGGAATTCCATGCCACTCAAGAAAATGCAAATTATTTTTGTGTACTATAGGATTCCAAAATGATGGGAGATGGGGATTGAGTTTCTTATTTTTGCAACCCAGCCATAGGCCAAACATCTCTATTTGTTTGGTTTAGGATAACAAACATTGAAGTGTCATAGGAAATTTAGGGATGGATAAAACATGTATGATGGTGTATTTTGATCTCTTATAGATCCTCCCAAGTATATCAAGTGGTGGTTAATCTTGGACAATAGACTAGTGTAGACTTCCTTCACAAACCTAACCAATTAGGCCTCATAGGACTAGTTGTTGTATTTAGGGTATGGTGACCATATTACTATTTGGGAGTCTAAAGCTTTGAATTTTGAAACAAATTACAAAAGGGTGTTAGAATATCCAATTTTTTTACAAGGTCCTTTAGAGAATTTTCACAATAAGTCCTAATTTCCTCATTTGTAGGACTAATAGGGCTACTAGGCCTAAATGCCATAATTGTTGTTTGGGCTCTTGGGCATAGGATAGGTTGTCTTAACCTACCATTTTGATATCATTAGATGTTCAGGAACCTTTCCATTCCCCTTATAATTCATGGGTTCCCATTTCAAGAAAATCCTACATATTTGGTAGTATTTTGCTAAGAGACCTAGTAGTACTCTAAAGGAGTACCTAGTTCATGTTTTGTTTGCAAGTCTATACAAAGGTGTAGAGCCCTCTCTTAAGCCCATTTTGGAGTATTGAAGAAGACTTAAGGCCACACCACATTATAGTTTCCTAATTAAGGGAGAGCTTTGTGTCAAGTGGTATCAGAGTGACTTAAGACCTCTTAGGGTAAAAGTATACTAACACCATGGATGAAGAAGATGAGGGAGGGGTGCCAACAAGGATGACCAATGCAAAGATAGTGAAATACCTTAGAGAGAAAAAACTAAGGAAAGATGAATAAAGGAACAAGGAGATGATGAGGCAAGAGATGAAAAAGATTAAGGAAGAGCTTCATAAAAAAAGTGGTGAACACTCTGAAGAAGTCAAATAAGGGAGTGATGGAGTACCCCTTAAGTAGGATGAAGAAGAATGACCTTCTAATCAAAGGCTTCTTGTGAAGACTCTAAAATATATGGAGAGGATAACCATGGATGCTAAGCTTGATTTTTCTACATACAATGGGAAGATGGACCTAGATGTTGAAATGGATTGGGTATTCCCTAAATAGTTTCTTTGATTATGAAGGCATCCATGAAAACTAAATGGTGAAGATTGCCAAGTCTAGGCTCAAAGGCTCTGCTCTCACATGGTGGAACTTCACTCAAGATGACAGGGTGAAGAACAAAAAGAATTCAGTCACTACATGGAAGAAGATGGTTTTCCTACTTAGAGAGACTTATGTCCCTAAAGACTATGAAGTCCAAATTCATAAGAAAAGGGTGAGTTTGAGACAAAAGGAGATGGATATCTCTACCTACACTAAAGAATTTTAGAAATTGGAGATGAAATCTAAGCTTGTTGAACCTAAAAGTGTGAAACTTGCTAGATATATACAAGGACTAAGGATTTCCATTCAAGATGAACTTAGTCTAACAAGTCCTACCATAGTAAACTAGTGCTACCATTTGGCACTCAAGGTTGAAGAAAAGTTCAAGAGGAGAAATGAACGAGGTGGTATAAACAAAGACAAGAATGATAGAGGAAAAGGAAATTATGGAGAAAGAGGAACACAAAATAATAGGCCACAAGGAAATTCCAATAAGGAGAACACCTAAGGAGAAAGTAGTTCAAGAGGTGGATATAGAGGAAGGAGAGGTAATAGTAGAGGCATAAATGGTGGAAGAAATAATGGGCAGATCAAATCATACAACTACAACCAGATAGGTCACTATAAAAATAAGTTTCCTAAGAAGTAGAATAACCAATAAGAGAGATGAACAAATCTTGTGAAAGAAGATGATGATGGTAGTGGGAGAGACTATACTGGTGAAGAAGGGGCTACCCTCATGATGAAAAGAACCATGATCCAATAACCCATAATAGAGGAGCCACCTCAAAGAAAGACTCTCTCTAGGACCAAATGCAAGAGCCATGGAAAGGTATGCAAAGTATTAATTGATTTTGGTTCTACTTAAAATATCTTATCTAAAGAAATGGTAGATAAACTAAATTTGGAGAAAATTCCCCACCCAAATCCCTATTGTGTATCTTGGTTGAAAAAAGGACAACAAACCCTTATAAATGAATAGGCTTGGGTAGATTTTTCAATCAAAGACTACAAGGATAGATTCATTTGCAATGTTGTAAACATGGATGTCTGTCACCTTTTTTTAGGGCATCCATGCTATTATGACTTAAAAGCTAAGCAAGATGGTATCACAAACAAATATCAAATGAATCAAGGTGGTCATAAGTATAACCTACTCCCTCTCCTTGATCCTCACCAAGAGAAACCTAAGGAATATTTAGTCATCATGGTAGTAGAACAAGAAATGATAAACACTATACAAGAGTTTGAGATTGGGTATGCCCTAGTCCTCAAACCTAAGATGAAAGAAATACAAAAAGATGTACCCAAGGAAGTAGATGGTCCATTGTAGAAGTGTAAGGGAATAGATGCAAGGGACATACCAGATGAACTCCCACCATTAAGGGACATCTCACACTAGATAGAATTAATACCAAGTGCTTCTCTACCCAACAAAGATACTTACAAACTCACTCCTGACTACAATGCAGAGGTTTTTAGAAAAATTAGTGATTTTTTGAAAGAATAACTCATACAAAAGAGTCTTACCCCTTGTGTAGTCCCTAGTGTTTTGGACCTTAAAAAGGATGGAAAATGGAGGCTATGTAGTGACTCTAGGTCAATAATCAAAATAAAAATAATTGAAGATCTATTAGACCAACTTGGAGGAGCATGCTATTTTTCAAGGATAGACCTTAAATCAGGCTATCATCATATTAGATTAAGGCCTAAAGATTAGTGGAAAACAACATCTAAAACCACTAAAAGATTGTATGAATGGTTGGTAATTCCATTTGGTCTTAGCAATGCTCCTAGAACCTTCATGAGATTGATGAATGAAGTGCTTCAGGACTTCATAGGCAAGTTTGTAGTGGTCCACCAAGATGACATATTAATCTTCAACAACTACAAGGAAGAATGTATGAGACACTTGGAACTATTTCTCAAAAGGCTACATGAGAAGAAACTAGCAATCAATCTAGAAAAATGTGCATTTTTGTAGATAGAGTTGACACTTTTGGGCTTTGTCATCTGAAAGGAAACTTTGAAAATGTATCCTAAAAAGATAGATGCTATCCTCAATTGGCCAACACCTAAGACACCAGGCACTAATACATTAGGGGTCAATTTGCAACGACAAGAAAATGTAATGTGTTTTTGACCTTTTTTTTTTCAATTTTAGCTCGATGCCATCGTAATTGTGATGCTATCTCCAATACATATGGAGTGGAATTATGACGGCGAAAAATGTTATGTGATTTTTGGCCCTTTTTTTCAACTTTAACTCAAAAACATTGCAATTGCGATGGTAATAGGATATAAGAGAAAAAAAAACCAAAATTGCTCATTTGAAATCAACACAGGGACTCTGGGTTCTTCGAAAAGGAAAGGCGAGAGACTTCAGCAGTGAGTTGACTCAATGCAAAAGCCTGATTGCTATCTACTAGACTTCTCATTCTAGCCACCTATCTCCCTCAACTTGAGGCATTAAGAGGGGAAGAGACCCACATCTGCTAACTGCTTTCTTGCCCTACTATTCTATGGCAATCTTTGCGGCGAAAGGGCCAAGGGAAACATTCAGAGGAGGATGATGGCAAGGTGCAAAACAAAAAAACCCATTACTCTTAGAATCCTTTTTTCTCCAATCATTATTATTATTATTCCATAAAGAAGACATATTTGTTCAACCAAACCTAGCAAATATGATTATATCAAGGGCAAGATGAATATGAAGATTGAATCAAAAGTTAAAGTTGATTGCATATTGGGATATGCTTTTGAAAAATAGTGCCATTTCAATACAAAAGGCACCTCATTATGAATCCATATGCAACAATGATGGCCACCAAAAGAACAATATTAAATGATCAACAGAAGTGGCTAACCTACATTTACCCCATGGAAAATTCGCATTCACCATAGGTTATTTGCAATTGGTAAAGTGGGAAAGATATAACTAAGCAGTCAAAGAGTCAAAAATTGGATCACCAACCAATTTTCTTCCTTTTTCTTGGAAATTGATCTTTTGTCTTCTAACGTTGTGAATCAAGGAGCTATTATAAACTTCTCCATCCTTGTGAGATTGTTAGATAATACTAAAAATTGATGCTTGGGCATTGGTCCCTTGGTGTTATCTGGCACAAAAGAATCCAAGACAGAAACTATTGCTGGTATTAATTTGATACAGTCAATATCTAGGATAAAGTGATGATTTTGAGAATGATTGTACAAGAAGCAACACTCCTCAGTGACCATTTGAAGAGAAAACTAATAATAGCTAAGTGAATACCATAAATCATGTCCTTCAAAATCAAGTTTTCTAGATAAAAATCATAGAATGGAAATTTGAAAGCCCTTTCACACCCTTGATATTTGACAGGGCAGATATATACTCTAACTATAGTATTTCTTCATATCATCATGCTTAAAGTAGGCATGTACATTGTTTTCCATTTGAGGCTATATCTAAATTATGGGAGGCAAAATATTAGTATTTGAATGGGGAGATTAGAAAGCTGACAAAAATTTGTCAATCTATTTGTAATTTATCTTAATTTTTCAACTGTGTTCAAGAATTATTTTTTTTTTCTTGCAATTTTAGGTATGGATTGTACGATGAATGTTTGAGAAAATATGGAAATGCAAATGTATGGAAGTATTTTACAGATCTCTTTGATTACTTGCCACTGACAGCCCTTATTGAAAGCCAGGTAAAGAAAAAGATATTATACACTATTTTGTTGATAACCTGTGCAGCACAACAAACTTGTTCTTACTATAAGAAAATTTTCTTTTCTTTTGTTTCATTGCAGATCTTCTGCTTGCATAGAGGTCTCTCCCCATCATTGGACACACTTGATAACATACGAGCTTTGGATCACATACAAGAAGTGCGTCTATACACATAAGTATAATGTTCTATGCTGCATAGATTTGAAAAGAAGATCACAACCATAACATTCAGTTCTATGCATGATAGTGTCTTAGATCTGGTTCTATGTAGTGTTCTCTATTAGAAGAATTTTCTATCCTGGTTACTAGATAGTTTCTATTTGAAAGTATTTTGGTTGTACTAGCTATGTACTGCCCTGCCAAGGAACCCTTGGAACTAAGCGTAAAACATGCAGGGGATTTTGTTAAAGCAATTGCATCATTACACACTTAAATTAGGACAACAATGCTAACAACATGAACAAAAATGAACAAAAAATCACTATCACTTTGTGCTTGTGCACAAGTAGAAGTCTTGACACACTTCCAAGGATCACCTGACACTCTACTAAATGATTGTAATGAAATTCCCACATTCCATTATTTTGCCTAACACAAATGGCCTATTATCAGACTAGTAGGGATGAAGGTGCCAATTACCAGTTGGAGGCACTGATTAATGTATGTGTTGAAATATTGGTGGAGACATTAATCTAGCAAACTTGCCCATAAGTTGAGTTAATATTCACCCAATACTGTGCTAACTCCAACATATGGCTGAATACATAACATCCTCTTCAGTTAGGGTCCAATAACATGATTTTCAAGGCCAAATCACTTGAGTATAACAACATACATATGCATCAATTTGCTACATTACAATATCCATGAATACATGGATGACTCTTACTAAAATTGGAAGAGAGAGAGAGAGAGAGGTGCAGAAGGAACTCATGTAGGTGCCACTAAATCTGATTTAATACTTGTACACCAGTCCCCAATAGTGCCTTGTCACACCATTCAATCATGTGGTACTCTCAGGCCCACCTTACTATGCTTGTGAGATAGTCACATAGCCCAAACAAGAACACAAGGCATACAAGGAGGTATAAGCATACTCACACCAATCAATGTATATAGAGTGCAAATATATCATAGGTTTATTTAAGACATAACATGGAGCAACACAACATGAAGCAATGGCCACAATGCAATATCTAAACACACTCAATCAACCAATACCCAAGAGGTGCTATTCATACTACTAGGACTTCGGTGGTTGAGTACAGTGCATAGGGAATGTCATCACATGCCCATACATGTGTCAACTATCCTCACAAGTCACCCATTTCCTTGAGGAAGTGCTCATGGTATTATGCTCATGGATTTAATTGTGAAACTACCCTCACAAGTCACCCATTTCCTTGAGGTAGCACTCTTGGTATTCTTGGGGATTTAATTGTGAAACTACCCTCACAATTCAGCCATAGCCTTAAGAAATTGCTTATGGTGTGCTCGGGGATTCTATTATGCATACTGGCCTCAGAAGTCACCCATAGCCTTGTAAAAGCATGTATGGCATGCTTGGGGATTATATTATGCGTACTGTCCTCACAAGTCACCCATAGCCTAGAGAAACTGCCCACGGTATGCTCGTAGATTCAATCGTATAGCTACCCTCACAAGTCATCATAGCCTTGTGAAAGTGCTAACGTGCTCATGGATTCTATTATTTTATTTTCCATACCTAGTCAAAACACCTAATCCTATGGCTTAAACTTTTTAGAGAAGGTAACAATATAAACTCAAAAGACTTGATTGGTCTTCACCAAGAGTGCAGATCCCAAGATGATCACACAATATAATAACATGACTCCATTGGCCAACATGCCAAGAGGGTGGATATCAATAAGAACTCACATTACCAAGAAATATCCCAATATATTAATATACCAAATCACAATATCCACAACATCACATAGATCCCCTTTTACAAGCAAAGGAAATGTGCAACAAGCATACTCGGTTGGCATCTCAGCCAAGAGTATGAATCCCTAAGTGATCCAAAGTACATTTCACATCACATAGCCATATAATAGCATATGTAAAGTTTAAGTGTATTACCACAAAGAATATAACCTCAAAATGACAAATATCCAATCATGCACATATGCACACTCAATCGACCTCTATACCAAGAGTTCAGATCCCAATGCACCTGAAATGAAAATTCCACAATAATTATACCCAATGCTCCACATGGGGATAACATATCACAATGCACAAAATCTATTGTTAATAAAATGCCATTCATGGCCTAAAACTAGTTTTAGAAATTAATAAAACCAATCTGGACTTTACCTATATATAGTAATCAGAGGTACAATTAGTTAAACAAAGATACATTGACCCAAACAGAAATGATAATAGCTATAGATTATGAAGGGCCAATGTGACTATCTCCTCTAACCATTGTCGGGGATATAGACATAGGTAGACCTGTGAAGTTAGTTGGAGTTGATGTCAAGTACCTGCCATCACTACAACACACATTAAGTGTAGCTGCTCGCCAATTAAACAATTTTTAACCAATGATAAAGGGTGATGCTGATATCTTGGACTGGTGACTGATATCTGACTCAACTTTTAATTGCTGAGAATATAGCCTCAACTTCCCAAGGAGAATCCTTAGTTCATTTATTTTAAAGTCAACGATGTTCTGCCCAAATAAACTTGTTATGGAAAATCTATAAGGCTTAACATAAAAAGCAAGCTCTGTTCTCAAAGGAGGAATCAATGTGATCTAAATATATTGCTAGGATAGAGTGAAATTGGGGAAAACCGTGTGTCCCCAACTCAGTATATTGCTAGCACATATCCTATTTGACATTGGCATTAATGTTCCTCCTTTCCTTCCCAATCCCTTCTTCATGAGACTAACGCAAGGCACGCATCCAAGGACCATCCAAATTGAAGACCCACCTTGAGGACACTCAAGAGAGTGTAGAGGCAATTTGATCTAAGGATCTATGGCTAATTATGAATGTCTTGCTCAACTTGATGCTTTATAAACAAGGCTCTGAATCAATGAAGAAAGAAAATAAACCTAGCAATGAAATCAAGATGACGAGACTGACAACTAGATCTAGTATTGATAAGAAGTTTGAGAGACTGTCCATTTACAACAAGTCATAAATTGGAGTACCAAAGGATGAGCTATAATTAAGTTTCTAATTTAGTATAACCAGTGGGAGACACCTTTCTGGACTTGTGAGGAAATCAGCTAGAAGAATGGATACCCTACATATCCATATTTAATCAATCTTTGAGCTCCATGAAAATTGTAAACTTGATATTTTAACTAAAACTCCAAACTTACAGTGTTATTGTTGTGCTTTTGCTTGCAAAATTTTGTTTTCGATGCAGATCAAGGATACTATAGGTTGAAGCCTATACCAAAATGCCCATTGCAATATTAGTGAACACTTAGCAACATGTTACTTCTAGAATTTTGTTCATTAATCTTGAGGGGACACTCTCAATATAAAAGTCAAATAAAAAACCAAGATCTTGCATGCTCTATCAGTAAACTAAGCAATGCAAATTTATAATTTGTCTTCCAGCAAATGCAAGTTGTAGCACTAAATAGTCTAGAACATAAGAGATGACATTTAAATACTCATTATTATCCAATTAGAATTTGGTTAGATCTATCTTAAGAATTTGAAATGGAGGCAATAATTCTAAGAACTCTAGATTCTAAACTAAGACTTAACGAATGGAAAAATGGCTTCACACTACCCAGTGCCTTTCAACATGACAATTCAAAAGCATGTTGAAGAATGGAATTAATAATTGAAAAATCTCCCTAAAGATAATAATACAGAATTCTAATATTTAAAATTTAAAAATACAGTCTCTTGTTTTTTCAAATATAATTGCAAAGATCATTCACACCAGTCCAAGATATCAACATCACCCTTTACATAACAATAAAGGCGCATTTGAACGGCGTAATCATTCTTATATATTCAAATGTTAGGACATTGACCCTTTCATATCTGATCACCATTTAAACCATCATAATAATAATGTAATTAAATATATGCATTTAAATAGCATTTAAATAGCAAAAATGAGTATATATCAAATCTTTGAACCAGATAATAACAAAGCATTATCAACAACAATATGTCAAAAAATCAATAACCAGATAATTCATGTACTTTTTCATGACTATGTTTGACTCATATAATTGTGATCTCTCTAGCACTATGATGTCGTTTAATATGTCTTGCTAAAGCTTGTAAATTTTATTCCTTTTGCCATGTCATGTAATATGTCTTGCCTTGTAGCTTATATGTTTTGAAATTGCTGTTAGGCCTTGTAGCTTGTATAATTTGATTGTTGGAGAGCTTCTATAGCTAAGCAAGAAGGCCGTTGCACGAGTTATAGCCGCACTCGGGTATGAAAATTATATATTTTTTAATCTAATGTATATTTTAACTAGAATTTTAGCTTATATATTTTGAAATTGCTTTCAGTGGCTTAATGTTGTAAGGTCTCTTGAAATAAGACCTTCAGGCGGTTGGTCAAAGTTTTACAAATAATCTTATCCACAAATTTTCCTAGAGCAATTGACTGAATGTTATAAAAGGTGATTGGGTTAAATGTCTTAGGAATAAAGTCAATTAAGAAAGTATTTTTAAAATATTAAAGTATTTGGCTAGGTCTAAGAAGATTTGTGTACTTTCAACAATTTTTCTTAGTTTGTGAAAGTTGTAGACTGAAGTTTTCATAGCTCGATTTTTGCTTCCTGTGAAAAACGATCATGTCAAATAATATAAGTGAAGAACAAAATAGGGAGAAAATTGATAGATTGTGGTCTAACTTGAAAAGAAAAGGTGATGGAAAATTTTATTGTCCTTGCAAAATTTGTAAGGGCTTAAACCATAGAAGACTGCTAATCAGAACAGTTAAGAGACATTGTAGAGAGAATGGTCACATTGAAGGGGGGCATGGCTATCATCCACTGGTAAGTTGTTCATTATATCATTTTAACAATTTATATACATATGAAATCACTTGATGATTAGTTGATGGTCATGGTTTATTTATGTTAATCAATTTTATATAGGTTGACCTCCCCAGGGAAGTACATGATATGAACCACAACAATCCAAAGAATATGGTTTTCGAAGTGGAGGAACATGGAGGTGTGAATATCCAAGGTGAAGATAATGATCCCATGGAAGATGACGATCATGTGCCAGAAAACATAATTGAAGATGATGGTATAAATACATTGATCCATGCCACATTTAGTCCAAGCGTATCTGATCATGATGATGATGATAGCCTCGATGTACCTCTACTTGAGAAGGCATACGAGCCCCTATACAAAGACTCCCAAACAACTCTTCTCTCTGCTATATTGTTGTTGTTGAACTTGAAGGTTATGAATGGTTTATCCAACATAACAATGTCACGTATGTTAAGGTATGTCATATATGTCTTTATAGTTAAGAAAGGGTGAATAATGTACCACTAATATTGTATATATTAAAAACTTATATTTTTTGCTGTAGATTGATAGGCGAGTTTCTGTTACCACCATCAAATATTCTACCTCACTCATATCGAGAATTATCTACTATTATGAAAGATATTGGAATGGAGTATGAAGCAATACATGCTTGTCCCAAAGATCATATTATATATTATAAAGAACATGAATTTGCAACACAATGCCCTGTATGTCATATGACTAGATATCGAATAGATCGACTAACAAAAAAGGTGCCTCAAAAGGTTCTTCGTTACATCCCCATTATTCCAAGGATGCGACAATTATTCAGGTGTAGTAACTTGGCTCAATTTATGGATTATCATGCATGCAATAGAAGTCAAGATGACATTATTCGAATCCCTGCAGATGGTTCAACATTTATGCACATAGAGGAAAAGTGGCAACACTTCAAAGAAGAACCTTGTAATCTTAGGCTTTCATTGGCAGTGGATGGTGTCAATCCATTTGGAGAGATGAGATCTATTTACTCAGTGTGGCCTATTTTTGTTATCAACAATAATATTCCTTCGTGGATGTCAATAAAGAGGGAGCACATTATGTTGGCAATGATTGTTCCAAGTATCTTATCATTTGATAGTCATTAATTTACATTTACTTACAAATCTTGCAGTAAAATGGTCACAATAATTATGTAATGTTACTATTCATTCAAGTAGGTAAATATCAAGTTAAAGATATGAATGTATATATTGAGCCTCTTATCAACGAGTTGGTGGAGTTATGGAACGATGTCACTATGTATGACGTGTCTAGACCAATAGGGCAAATACAATTCCAATTCCATGCAATACTTGCATGGACAATACATGATGCCAAAGGGCTAACACATTTTTGTGGTATGTTATAGTGAATTCAAGTTACGCATGATAATTCTAATTATAAAAATCAACATATTTAATAATCCAATTATATCATTATATTGTAGGTCTTCAAACAAAGGGAAAATTTGCATGTCCAATTTGTGGTCCAAAGATGAAATCTCGTCATTCAAAAAGTTTAGGAAAGCGGGTGTTTGATGAGTGTAGACACTTCCTCCACAGGAATCATAAGTATTGAAGTACAAAAAAACATCTTTTCAATGGGAAAGAAGAGACTACATCAAAGTCACGAAGAAAGACACCTTGCCTATGGAAGTTGGAATATGATAGAATTAATCGTCGAGGTAATGTCATTCCACCTAATGGTTTATGTTTGTAATTTATATATTTCTATTGTGATTTTTGTTTATTAATTGTGTAACTGATGATCATGAAGGTCGTCAAGGTAGTACTGACAACCTTCCAAAGGGACTAAAAAGCTATCCCAGACAATTTAGTAGGTTGCCCTACTATAAGCACTTAAAAATTGTGCATTTGTTTGATACTATGCATATTGGAAAGAATATAACAGAGACATTGTGGAAAATATTGGATGGAAGGCGTGACAAAGAAAAAATTGTCAAAATTTGTAATGACATTCATGAATCCAATCATGCATTGAAGAATTTCATTCACTCAAATAGCAACAAAGATTAGATTAATATAAGTGCCCTTCCTTGGTTATTAACGGAGTAGCAGAGTGATGCCATAAAAGAAGTCATACGAAAAATTCAATTACCCTTAGGATTTTCTACCAACATAAACAATCTCATATCCAAAAAAAGTGAATTTAGGCCAGGGCTCAAAACGCATGATTGGCATACTTTCATCAAGGTAAGTTATGTTCTTTTGTATTTACAATATATTCATAAACTATGTGTACTGTTCGTTATGTTATGTTAGAAAAAAATGAAATGATTGGTTTATAATTACTACAGTACGTGCTTCCTCTATCTCTCCCAGAGCCCTTCAACAATAACATCAAAAAAGTGATATACGATCTTGAAAAATACATGAGGTAAGCAGTAATATCTATTCAATTTGTTGTATATATTTATTATATTTGTGATTTTTTTTTCTTGCTATGTAATCTATTGTATATTATTTTGTAAAGTCTCGTATCTATATATTTTTTGTGACTTGAATCTCTTAATGTAGGTGGTTGTCATCTAAAGAAATCCATAAAGAAGATATAAACTATTGGAAGAGAAGAATTCCTCATTTACTATGTCAAATGCGAAAGTGTCTACCTCCAACTTTTTTCAATGCAGAGGAACACTACCTCATACACCTAGTTGAAGAGATTGAATTGTGTGGACCTGTACATAGTAGGTCAATGTGGATGGTTGAGAGGCACTTGAAATCTTTGAAGGCTTTGGTTTGACAAAGAGCACATCCTGAGGGCTCTATGGTAGGGGGATATATGGTATACCAGACTATGGTGTACATTACTGAATATCTTCCTAAATTTGCATCAAATATCCATGTAGATCGCATTTGGGATCTCGAGCCTTTTAAAAAATTAGAAGGGGAGTACTTGATGGGGAAAGGTACATTGAGGAAAGTGAGAGATAATAAATTATAAGATGTTATTGTAATAAATTATTTCTTAATCTTAAAAGTAAATTGGTTGTAAGTTGTCTATTTTTTTTTGTACAGGTGCTCGAGAGTGGGATGCACTACATTTGTATATTGCAAACAATCTTTGATTGGATGACGGTATGGATTGAATGATGTCAACATTCTAGATGGAAATTAACACGGGAAGGTGTATCTTCATTGGTTAAAGAAGCTCATTGTAATGGAGATTCCAATGTTACGCAAAGGGAAATAGATTTAGCATGTGGTTTAAGAGATTTCTAGGTACGTACAAATTTATTAATCACCTGTATGTTTATCAACTCATGATACAATAATTTTGACATGTTTCACATATTATTGCAGGTTAAACACCACAAGGCTATGTTTTGTAATGGTCAAAAATTTTGCGTCAAAGTGTTGGATGACACGAAGAAAACTTGTGATTCAGGAATAACTGCAGTCTTTCAAGTGACTAATATTTCATCTAGAAATGACTTACATCCTTGAGAGTTTGAAAATTGATACTATGGCATTTTGGATGATATACTTGAGTGTGACTTTAGTTCCTTCAAATTAGTACTCTTCATTGTCAAATGGTATAGGCTATGACTTAATCCAAATGATCCTGATAGAACTGTTATTGAACATGATAATGGATTTACAATGGTTAATACAAGGTTGTTTGAGCTAGTTGGGGATGAGCCCTATGTTCTTCCAAGCTAATATGAGCAGGTATTTTACTCAAAGGTTCCACATAAATCAGGTTGGTCATTTGTTGTTAGACATGAACTGAGAGGAAGGCCAATAAAGTATGATGTGATGGAAGAAGAAGATACTGAAGAAGTAGAAGATGATGTAGATGGTGATCACGATTGACAGTTATTGGATTATGTTCCTGACACAAATTTTCATTAAGAAGAAGAAGAAGATGATGGTGATGATGCTGCTACTAATGATGATGATGAAGATGATGTTGATGTTGATGTTGATGATGATGATGTTGATGATGACGAGATGACGATGACGACGATGATGATGGTGAGGATGATGATGATGACGACGATGATGATGACGAGGAGGAGGATGATGATGATGATGATGATGATGAAGAAGAGGATGATGATGATGAAATTTAGAGGTATGCCATCAATCCTTAATCTATTTAATATTCATTTCTTGATAGAAATATATTTTTCTTATATATATGGTTACATAGTTTATTCATTATCTATTTAAAAGCTACAAGTTTCAACTACAAATAGAATACTGCTAATCTAAATTAACTATTAATATAAATTAATTAAATAAAACTATTTAAAACACATATTGATGCATGAATGTATTGAGCCTTATTTTCTTTCAGGTCAAAAGCATTTGTAAGTGTTTAGTTTAGAAAAGGGAATTCATTAAATATCTATAAAAGGGAGTTGTACCTAGAATAAAATTCATAGGGAAAACATAATATAAGTGCTTACCCAATATGTTGGTTAATAATTCTACCTCTGTAGGTGATGTAGAGACCCTAGGTGGACTTGCAATCATTCATAACAAGAGGGACTTCCATAGTGTTCTCACAACACCAACCAAGCATCTTCATAAGATCCCTCTCCTTGATCCAAGCCAACTCCATAAGCTATCAGAGTGCACACCAAATCCTTATGCCACCTTAGGTTCTACATCTTTGGAATAAACCCATGAATTTCCCTCAAGCCATCCAATGGATTCATCCAAGCAATCTAACCAACAAGCTATCAAATGCTCACAATGCCTCAATTGGTGCCAAACTTGACTTCACCTTAACTAGGTGTTTCCTCCACCTCCACACACATCAAACAAATTCAAATAGCATGTCCCCAAGGTGACTAAGCCCTCAACTCATTAGCTAATACAAAAACCCAATTTTAGCCCTTCACTAGGCTTACTTCCCTAGTAGGCTTATAATGTGAGCCTGATTTAAGTGTTTTATTGTGTACCTTTTAATGTTTTTAATTTTTATGTGATGCTAATGATGGATGCGATTATGATTATGATGTGATTATGCTCATGATAATTGAATTACATTTCCAGGAAACTGAACCCCTTTCAGGAGCATCCCACACAGTCTCATGGATCGACAGGTGTAAGTCAATACTCCTTATAGACAGTCTATTTAATACACTTATCAGTAGTTAGATTGATGTCTTCTAAGATCTCTCCCAGTTGTAGGTACCAACGAATAGGTATTTGTTAGAGTTGTCTTCCTTGAGTAAGGGAAATATTGGAATAGAAGAGGAAAGTGAGACATGCAGTTTATCTAGAACAGGGAGATTAACTAGAGGTCAAAGGACTAGAAGGAAATTCAATAAACGCATGAAATTTTTCCTCGCTCAAGGGGGGTCATGTTCTTATGATGATGAGATGAAAGGTGACATCAAGGTACCCTTGAGGTACCAACATCTACAGAAACATTGGGTACCTAAGGAACTTCCTCCAATAAACATTGATTTTTGTGTTAACGAGAGGATATATTGCATAGAACCATCATCACTACATGGTTTGGGCCTATTTTCTATGGATGGCATAAAGGTGTCTTACAAAAAAGTTTTTGAATTGATGGAGTATGTTGGACCATGTTACGATTACAAAAGTTGGATGCATATTGTTCAATATAAAAAAAGTATGCTTAGGTATGCCCTCTCGGCAAATTATATACAACAGCAAGACAATAATCAAAGTAAAAGTGTGGCTATATACATTGATGGAAGGCCAAAAGCAAAAGGGAATATTGTACATCTTATAAATAGTACACGACCTGGGTCAACTATAAAGCAACCCAATTGCATATTTGAGGCGCGCAAGGGAAATCATGTATTCATCTGTGTGATAAAATCAATACATGTAGGGGAAGAGCTTCTTATTGATTACAATTTGAACCGAATAGATACAAATGAGGCTACTATCATGGGGGTGGTACATACTATTAAACCAACTTCTAATCAATGACTCCAACATACCATTTAGTCAATAGATTTTTGGCTAACATTTTTATACTTGATCTTTGAGACAAGGGCACAATATGGAGTAACTGCCTAGAGGGGATGCTGGCGATGTTCTTGGGTCATCTACACATGAGCAGGTAAAACTCATAGTAATTGTGCAAACTAGATAGAAGCAAATTGTTATTTTTTTAATGTTGTTTTCTTCATTTTTTTGGAGTAATTTTGATAATACTAATACTATTGTTGTCATAGAGGGCTAGTGGTTGGAGGGAGGGAAAGGAACATGTAGTCCCTGATCAGCAGCCCCCCCCTGAGGAGGACCCTTTTTATATTGATTTAGCAAACATCGATGACCCAATCGGTTCGACTAAAAAGTTGCTAAAGAAAATTGGCAGAGAAATTTTACGTTTGGCAACCATAAAGCCTACTACTCAGGAAATAAGAGATAGGGGATCTGAATTGATGCACACCTCTGAAACCTTAAAAGTAAGTATTAATGAAATTTTTAATTATAACAAGAGTTCAATAATGGTTTTTATGTTATGCTCTTTTATGGCATTAATTAAAATATGGACGCGTTGTCTTTACAATTTTTTTTGCATGATTTCGAGCCCCATTCCCATGATGAGGGTGCTGCAGGTGGTTCAAGTAGATCGCATGTTCCATTCCCCACTTCTGTTTTCCACTGAATATATATAGGAATGATCAGAATCATTGACAATACATGCTTGAACAGTCCTTTTTTTTAATGCTCTAGCAATCTTGTCCATGCTATTCCACGTGTTCTATATTTATGCATGCTCTAACAATTTTATTCTTCAGCTTCACATCAATTGAATCCTATGATGATGCCACCTCCATCCAAGACAACCAAAAATCTCTTTTCGACTGCTGAGTCAGCAACACACAGCTTACAGGCATCGACTGTTGCACCATTTGCTGGTACACAAATTCCTCTTTTTCTCTCTTATGACAGAAACAAACAGTTTTTTTTTTACAACTTTTTAACATCAATTATCATTTGTTCTTTTATACTTCATGACAAAGACTTATGAAACTTATGAAACTTTTTGCAATAGGAGCTGCAACATCATTTCCTGGATGTTTCTATGTTCCTAGTATGGGAACGGTGAAGGATGTCATATTGATCATCAACGACGATGAAGGCATTTCATTAAAAGTAGCCAAAGTTCCAGGTACTTTAAAGTTATTATTATTCTATAGTGATATAATAGTAATTTAGTTTTTGATCACTCTTCATCGACTAATGATCCCATGATTGTTTTGTAGGGAATGATGCTTTTTGGAGAAAACTTGGTGATGAGTGTTTGCGAATATTCAAGCCCACCCTGCGTACTTGGTGGAACATCATATCCTAACTAAAACCCCAAACCACTATTTTGATTTCATATCATTGCTATAATAGTTTTCCTTTTCATCCATTTCTTGAACTATATTAAAGGTAGCTTCACTTCATTTATGAGTCTAACATGTTTTTTTTTACTTAAAAGGTGGAATAACCAACACAAACCATTGAAGGATGATCTTATAGAGAGCATGACCCAACTCTTTGGACCTCGTGCATTTGAGAGAAATAAGCTTCTTGAAAAAGCTGGTTTATGTTTGAAGTATATTAGGGACCAGTACAGAAAAAATTTACGGGATAACCCTAGGTATGAGCGTCCACCTTATGTTCCTGAGGCTGAGTGGCAGGCTCTAATTTTGGATGGAAAGTATAAAGCTGACAAGAAAAATAATATTACACCAGTGGAGAGTACATGAAGGTATGTGATACTGTTGAGAATCTATTTATGTACTAATTAACCTCTATATTTATACTATCTAACATATTTCAAACTTTTCATAGATTGCCTGACACATCAAAGGAAACAAAGGCAAGACTAGAAAAGCATGGGACACACAAGCTTGGCTCTGGTGGTTTTTTGAAACTTCAAGCAAGAGTTGTAAGTATTATTAAATGAAAAATTGTATCAAATTTTTTATATAATGTGATGGGAAATGCTAGGATAGACTAGCTTGTCTATGCTCCTGATCCTCAACTTGGATCTCAGTGTTCCTCCACACCAATATATGATGCAGAGTAACATGCTTTGGAAGCATTGGTGTAAGATAAAACTACTAGGCTTAGTTTTCCACTTCCACCAAGAGATTTCTCTTATTTCCTAGTATCCTATGCTTCTATAGGATCTCCTAATAGGATTATATCATTAAAAAAATCCTATTCACTCTTTACTACAAGAGTCACACCTTGAAAACTCCACCTTGGACGATCCACACCTTAATTTTGGTTCTCTTTCTCACTTTCACTTAGATGGATCTAAGTGCCAAATCCACTAAAACATCACAAATTTCAAAATTCATTGTGGGGACATTCTTCACATTGAATTAATTCATATTTCATCCCATTTTACTGATTTGGGAAGGTTCTTGGCTCTTAGGTTTACCATATTCAAGATTTCATCCAAAAGAGATCTTAAAAATAGGCCTATTTCTAGTAGCCTTCACTAGTCAATTTTCCCCCTTTTTAGAAATATTTTCCCAAACAACTCAAAAAAATAAAACCTGATTTGGATACCCTTTTGGAATTTTTAAAAATTTAATTACAGTTTATGGGTCTCAAAGTGACCATACACCTCCTTCCTAATATCAAGGAGAAACAGGCCTAAGAGGCCTAGTTTCCAGGACAGCTTGTCTAGGATTGATGAAAAATGCTCAAAACCTATCCTAATGGACTGGTAGGACTTCCAAATTCTTAGGATGGATAACTAACATGAAAAAATACCATAAAAATTCTTGGGGACATGCTGTAATTCCATTCCAATTCCCCACATGAAATGATTTGATTTCTCCCTGTCAAGCCGCTAACTGGGTATGTCAAACTCACCTAGGGCCTGATCATAAAGCTAGCTCCCTTTCTCATGATGCTTCCTAAATTTAGATAAATTATGTATAAAGGCCCCAATTGAATATTCAACCAATTATTTAGTGTTTCCATGGTTGAAACTCATGTGGGAGCCATTTTTACAAAATCTGTCACAGTGTGACCAAAAGAAAGTCCTGAACTAAAACAACTTGAAAACTATGATAAAACTACTCTAAAACCTTAACACATAAAATGAAAAAGTCTTCAAAATGACTATAGAACACATCTCAACCACTTTATCAACACTTTTTAGGCTTCAAGTGTGACTGTTCCTTCAAAAATTGAAATATCACTTCAAAAATAGAGTTTTCCAGCCACTTCATTAACTCAAACTTTTTACAATATGCAACCAATTCTTGGAGATTCAAGACATCACTCCATTAGGTGTCTTCTCCACCATTATAGGGCCTATTTGGTTGAAAATAACCTCCCAAAATCAAAGGAATCCAAGGCTATCCATGTTGCATGGAATATTTGCAATAAGTGCAAAATTTTGTTATGACATTATTCTTACAACACTTGGAAACTTTGATAGATGCCTTAATCCTATATTATAGGCTTCTTGTCCTCACATATTTTGAGGATCCAAGATCATTCATGATCATCATATTTATTTAATAACCATTAACCATTCTTAGGCCTAAGACATATTAATGACTCAATCTCCCTAACTCCTAACATTAAGAATTTAAATAACAACTAACAAAGGCTATTTGTGTGACCTTAGTCTTAGTGACTAATTCACCTAGCCAACATAAAACAAGACCTTGTAAGTTCCTCAACCAAATTACACTAACTTCTTGACTTGGCTAGAGTCAAGTACAAGCCAAAATTGACTAATTGGTAGAGGTTAGCCTAGGTGCTCCTGCACCAAGTACCAACAAACTCCTAGCACCTTGGAACGACTAAGCAATTCAAGTTATCACCCCAATCCTTTGTTCTCTACAAGAAAATTCAAGGCTTGATTCACCTTCAAACAACGAACTAATCTACTATTACAACGTTTGCTCCTTTAATTCATGGACCCAACTCATCACATAAAGCTACATACTAGTTACTTCTCCCTTGTACCATTCAAGGCCTCATACACCCAACCTTGACACCAAGTGTTTTGGACAACTCCAACCCTCTAACATAAATGGAAGCCAAAAAAAACATCAACACAACCCAAAACAAATCAGGTCTAAGGAAAACTTGCTATTACTAGTGACAGGGTAGATTGCAACACTTGACCTTTATTCTACACACCCAACCAAGAGTGAAATTGGATCCTCTAGGACTCCCAAAGACCAAAGACAGTTTAGAACAACTCCAACATGACCAAAATAAGGTGTAACAAGGGTTGGAAACCCTGCTAACTATTTACCATTTCCTTTTGATATTTTAACTACCCTCCATTAGTTAATGAAACAATGCAAGTAAAATTCACCATACCACGCAAAAATGCAGGGCTCAGAGTTCAAGAGATGCCTCATAAAAGAGGATAAGAGAATTGGCTTCCAACAAGGCTATAGAGCTGTGGCTGAACAGCTACGAGCTGAAATCAGTGTGGAAGGTTCTAATAATGATGCATCTAAGCCATAGGTAAATAAGCTAAATGAAATTTATTTCAAATTGAATACTTTACCAATTAGTCTATTTGATGTTAAGTTCCAATATAAAGTGAGTATATCTGTTTTAAGCAAGCAATGATAACAATGCGTAGGATGTTGGAATGTAGCCTGATAATCCTTCTACACAATCTATGGATGCTGAAGGTTCGTATGATGTGCATCCCAGTGGTGGAGGTATACATTTGCTATTAAATTTTTTATATGTAATTGCAATTGGTGTTTGGATTAATGTAACATTTTGTATAGCAACTGTAGAGGATCGAAGGGTCGATGTTCATGACCGTGTTGACGTTGAGTCTAGACAAAATGATGTGGTCAGATCAGGTAAAGAGTGCCATAGTTATGTTATTTAAAATAATTAAATACTTGTAACAATTATAATAAATTATTTTTAATTTAAATCTTTTATTTTTTATTGCAGAGGACCCCCCTTTGCAACAGCATAGGAATTTGAGATCATCAAGAACAGAGAATAGAACAATTGATGAGGGGGGAATTGATGATGACACTGATGCTCCTCTTAGAGCTTACATAGAAAAAACAAATAGAAAGAAAAAAAAGAAATGATTGTCATCTACATACCTTAATTGATAATGACTGAATTTTATGTCTCAATGAATTTAATTATGTGCTAATGAATGTTCATGAATTATGTGTTAATGCAGAATATTGATGAATGTTGCATGTTAACAAATCTAATGTGTTAATGAATGTTATCATGTGATATTGATTGAATGTTACATTTTATTAATGGTTGAAAGAATGAATGAATGTTAGATGTTAATGGGGAATGTAGAGTGATGTTAGGGGGAGGGGGTGGGGCCAAATGAGCTTCCACCTTCACGTGGTTGGTCCTGTTTAGTAGAGAATATTAAACTATTCTCGAAACAAAGTGAAGCTCAATAAGATACTAAATATTTCTCTATTTTGTCCTATGTTTAGACCTATAACACGGTGTCTTGCTAAGGCCCCTTTCAAGTGGAAGGACACGAGCATATTTTACATAGATGCAAATTTGACAGGATCTATTGATGATTGCAAGTAACAATTGGGTATACTGTCAACATGAGCTCAAGAGCAGTTTCCTAGGTTTGTAAGAAGAAGATTACAAGGAAGCACATTGAACAATATGGTATTATAGAATCTGAGGTGATGTTTTTATTTTCTCCAATCCATCTCCAACAATATACTGCAATGCTCAATGTTTTGAAGATGGTGAAGAATCCACCGATGTATGAATGATTCAAACACATTAAGTTTTATTTTCATTAACATGTACTTCTTGATTAAATGCTTGCTATTGGATTCACATTGGATGAAATTTACATCTTATTCTAGACTGGTTCTGGCAAGACATACACCATGGGGACTAGTTATGCAGAAGATGAGGAGATAGGAATTATTCCTCAAGTTATGGAGGCGATATTCAAAAAAATTGAAACATTGAAAAATCAAGCAGAATTTCAATTAAGAGTTTCATTCATTGAGGTATGCTTCAATGCTCCTTTATTGTACTGTTTGTTCCAGTTTTCTTCCTTATCTTCATCAATCATGATACTCAATTTGTTTATCCTTGTTTATCTCTCCTTTCTATATGTTGTTATTTAAACCTCAAAAAATCACTTTATTACATTAGCTGCATTCCTCTTGGGCTAAAGAGAGACACTACTTGTCATGTGGCCCTTCTCTACATGGTATAGTATTATTTCTTGAGAAATGTAAATTAGGCTCCTGATGTATTTAGTACGTATTATTTAATTGGTGAATTTAAGCAAGAATAATCAATGTTTCCTTTCACTTGCCCTTTTCTTTGTGCTAAGAGGCACAATTTAAATCCCAAATCAGCTTGGGCTTTTGTTGTGTATAGGTGAAGGTATGCGTGGATAACTTTGAAGGTCAAAATTAATAGGGGTAAAATGAGTAGAACAAATTCAAATAGGATAGCATATTCAACCCTCAATGGAAACCTAGAATATATCAAAAAGAAAGTAGACCAAAATTGTTGTAGTTGTGCATTAAAACATTGTTTAAAACTTAATTTGTCAAAGAATTTACTCTAGATGATTCTTTCTCCAGCTAATTAGTATTTTCCAATTTGGTCATTGATCAGAATGTAGGACCTTGATTAACATTCATCAAGTCGCATTCAACAACTAGCCTTCTACCCCCATGAGTGGTGGTTAATGCTATGACCACTACAACATCCCATTCTACCACCTTATATGTCTTCATGGGTGGCCATGGCTTAATATATTAAAAAATGGTGCAACTTTACACATGTGCATGTGCACATGTATAAATCAATTTAATTTTTTATTGAAATTTGACAATTGTCATTAAGTTATCAATTATCGAATGTGTTCTGTATTTAATTTTGAGTATTTTGTAAAAATCTTGATTATATGCCAAACACAGTTGATGATTGATAGTTCAATGTCTACTGTCAAGTGTTTATAATAAATCAATTTGGTTTATATTACTTGATATTGAATTATCAATTTGTAGTTGTGTTCTGTATTTTTAGTTCATATATTTTGTGCAACTATATATTCAACTGGTTTTGAAGAAATGTGCAGTTTTCCTAAAATCATCTATTGTCATTGAAATAAATAAGGGGACATCTTTTATTTAATTAGTGTTTAGATGCAACATGTCCATCAAGTAGTTTTGAATTGTTAATTATTTTGATTAAGTACTTTTCTATTTTGTATGGTTATTGTGTTTCTAATATACACATGAATATTTCTAGGGTAAAAAATTGGCATTTGTGTTGCCTATTTTGGAGTCATTAACAAGTGGACAATATTCCAAAGGTAGGAATAAGTCCTATGGAAAGCTACCTAGTGTGATTTTTTTGGTTCCAACTCGAGAGGTTGCAAAACAAGTATTATGTTAGCATTGACCTATAAACTATCTGATTATGTTAGTATTTTGAAAAAATGTTCTTTCTTTGGCAATTTCTCTACATCAGCAAATTTGGGAACTTTTTATGATGACTTTTGATATGTAGGTTCATGCGGATTTTGAGTTTTATGGTGGATCTGTTGGCATTAATACATGCTGTGTGTATGGAGGTGCTCTGTATGGTCCACAAGAGAATGCACTACTTAGAGGTGTAGATGTTGTTGTTGGAACACCAGGTCGTATCAAGGTAAGTGAGTAGCTTTTATTAACTACTTTCCTGATATGCAACAGTTCATTGGTAAAAAAAATGTTTTGATTTCTTTACATAGGATCATATTGAGAGAGGCAGTCTAAACTTGAAATCATTGAAATTTCATGTCCTTGATGAGGCTAATGAAACGCTTAACATGGGCTTTGTGGAGGATGTGGAAAACATCCTTGGAATGATTTATAATTTTGTATTAAAATTGTAACTAATAGACTATATGACTTCTTTTGTGAATGACATAAATTACATGTTTGCTGAGTTTCAATAAGAAGTGCCAATTTCCATGATGTATCTTTAGCACCTCACTTTTAATGGTTACCTTCTCATGCTTACTTGTTCTTATTCTCAAATTGAATTCAGTTTCAAGTGTTTTTCTTTTTGCAGTGTGTCAAATTATGCTATCTCTGCATTTAATTAAGATATCCGAATTCTTACAATCTTGTGATTTGTATAGATTACTCAAATATTTGGTGCTTTGTATTGTATCAGTTTGTGCTTGTTTATCTGGATTCAACTTACAATGATCCATATTTCAATGAGTAGTGGTTAGTGGTTAACTAAAGTTCATATGTCATGAACCATGTTTAAACTTCGTTGAACCATATTGAACATCAAAAATATTCTCAAAATTTGTTTGGAAAAATTGACCTTATATTGTGATATTGCTAACAGGATTCAACTCTTGACCCATGTTTCACAAGTAGTGGTTCATAAGAACAAATTTCTCATTACATTTGCTTGTATGTAGTCATATAGTTTCTTGAGGCATTTTTTTGATGTTATTTTGAGTCAGAAAAGCTGCTTTTGGGGCACTTACAGGGCCAACACGAGATTTGTAAAGCCAATATGTGACCAAACTCTTCATAGAAAGAGCCATCATTTATAAGCTTTAGCATAAAGTCTTGTTAAAATCTTAAATAGCTTTTGTTTATATTTAACATTTATTATTTAATCAACTTTTTGGAATTTAGATTTGAATTCTATAATTTTATGGAAGTATTGTTATTTAATGTTTTAATGTTATTTTAATTTTTAAAGTATAATGTTGATGTGTGTTTTATGATCGCACCAACAAAAAAATAAAATATGAAGGTATCTTATCCTTTCTTGAGAAAAACCCCCTGTATAATTAGATTGTGAAAGATCATACATGATTCCAAGGTTCTTTACCAATCATGTCTTGACTTGTGATAAGTTCAATGGTTGATGTGATATGTTGGTCTCATAAAGGGACTTGCATTTAAATTGTTCTCCACTTCCACAATATTGATTGAAACTACATCGCTTATTGCAATTTCACTATGCTTTTTCTTTGAACGATATAACTGAAGTAAGTGCCCATTGTGTAAGTCCACTAAGGAAGAGGGATGAAATGAATGACCACTATGCATTAAATGTCCTACACCATGTAAGTGTGCTAGGTGCCATGTAGGTGTGGGTCTTTTCTACTCGCATCATTTAATCAGTTGCTATACTTCAAAACTTTAATGTATGTCCACTGCATCTCTTAATAGTCCCATTTCTTCTTACTATTTTAGGAAAAGTCAAGGATGTGAGTAAGGTTTAGACACTTCTTTTTGGTGCAACAATGCTGAACTGGGTAAAGCAGGTGGGGTTTCTGATAGTGCTCAATGTGGCCTTTTAATTTTTTAAAAAGCATGTACGCTATTTATTTGTAGCAACTACAGTACATGTTGGCACTTGCACTTTTCAAGTTGGTTTCCAAATTTTCTTATTACATGCTAACACTTGATACCTTGTTTTTACATCTTCAACAGATTGCATCAAAATTCTTTAAACCTGATAGAAAAATGCAGATCTTGTTGGTGATGATAAGATGAAGGCAAATGCAAGTGTGAGGCACATTGTTCTTCCCTACTTTTATAAAGCAAGAGCAACAGTTATACCAGATGTCATTCACTGCTACAGCAGGTTGGACAAGAAATATATGATCTATGTATTTGGAAATGGTTTTTGTAAATTCTGATTATTGTATTGTCAAGCATCTCTCATGAGCAACTCCATTCTTAATCAGAAGGTAAATTATTTTCTACTTTTGTAGTGGGGGACACAATATTATTCTTATAGAGACAAAGAATGATGCATCTGAGCTTGCTGAATCATTTCTTGGTAAAGCTCGTGCATTGCATGGAGATATATAACAATCACAATGCGAAGTAGGTTATACTAACTCTTAGATGTGAACTGTTTGTCTTGAAAATGCTTTGTACTGAATGAGGATACTTGTTACAAGTGGGAGGCTTGTCAAAGATGATGTTTATTCACCTATTTTTGTATCTTTAGATTCAATAGAATTTTTTGGATATTTTTGAGATATTTAATGTTTGAGATACTTGCACTATTGTAATCAAAGAGAGAACATCAGTTAGTTGTGCTCAAGTAACGGTGGTCATGTATCATTTCATTTCTGTGAAAAAGGAACCATGCCCATACAGATGGGATGCAATGAAAAGTGTGAATTATTAAAATTGTGGAGTTATGGTGTTTTCATTTGGTATGGGATTTTTGGGAGCCTGGGTATGTTTTGTGTAGTTTTAAAAAAAAGAAAAGATTGCGAATGTATATTACAACCAAAAAACTATAACATATTGATATTAAATTACATTGTATAATTTTTTTGAAGTATTGAAAAAGCCATATCAATATCATCCTTTGAATAACCTATCAATACATTCTTTTTTAATTGATGTTTGAGAAAGTTACTAGTTCAAAGATCAGAAATTGATGAGATTATCTAGGGACTTGAGACTGCTGAGAAATAATGTTTGATTGAATGAAGACCATATATTTTAGTTTTATCAAGAAGGAAGAACGAATAGTTTTGTTCAATCAAATATTGAAGTCATTGGTTGAGAAATGGAAAAGCATTTTTTTAGATATGGTTGTGGTTTTCTATTGTGCAGCTGCAATCATTGTTCTAATGGATTGTCAAAGTGGTGTTCAAGTAAGCAGAGTTTTCTCCTTCACATTTGTGTTCGATCAGCAGAGGGTTCCCTTGTTTCTTGTGGCATCTACAACTCATGAAATGAAAAGAACAATATCATCAATGGTTTTTTACTTTGAAGTTAAAGCAGGCATCTTGACCTGGAGGCACTATGAAGATTGGTGCATTGGTCAAGATAAATGCACATATATGACCAAAATTGTTATAGTTGTGCATTAAAACCTAAAAAGACCTATGATAACAATATCATTCCTTGCCACTTTACCCTAGAAATAATCTCAAGTTGCAATTTTTTTATAGTGGAAAGGAGACAAAAGGTCCCCTGGGTGAATATTATTAGCCCTTATCACTACAGACTAAGATTTTCCTGATCGGACTATGATTTAGGTGAAGAATTCTTGGACTGTAGTGTTTGTCTCATCCTTGGCCCTTGAGGTAGTGGCCTATTGTCCATATCCATATGTTTTTTTGAAATAAAACAAGATTGCCTCTATTAAAATAATATCCTCACTTAGTTCAAATAATTGAAGTTATATAACCTCAGAAATGCTTGATCCTTTAACATTTACTAAATTTGGATGGTGCATTCACCAAATGGACGTGAAGATGCATTTTTTGAGTTGGAACCTCCAAGAGGAAGCAAATATGTAAGTGCTCAAAGGATTTGAATTTCAAGAAAGAAAGAAGTAAATATGTTAGTGTCCATAGATTATCAAAAGCAGGTCAATGCATCTCAAGAGTACAATAGATTATAAAGAAAGTTCAAGGAGATTCCTAGAGCATCAATTATGTCAGTTGATCAAATAATTGTATGGGTTGAAGTAAACTCCTTGGGTAGGGTACAACATAGATTGATTAGCACCTTTGAGCTCATGAATTATGTCAAAGTCTTTTAGACAACAACTTTGCACACTTTTAAACTGGACTCTTAGTAATTGAATCTACACAAATTAATATTCAGCGTGTGTGTGTTGAGCAACTCGATAGAACTTTTTTTCATTATAAAACTATAGTTTTAGAAATATAGTAACAATAATCTTTACAATTCCAACTCTCTTTTTGTTTAATTACACTTCTGTATCAGACACAACTTTCAAACTGCTAGTTTCTTTTGTATATTAATATGTGCACATGAAAATACTATCATGCCATTTATTTTTTAAATAGTGCATGATGCATATTTTCTTAGCACTTGCTTCAATTTATTGAAATCCATTAATGCCTTGTATTTTAATCATATAGATTCTGAGATCTAGATTTTACATTCAATGGAGTCATAGAGTATATTTCTAACTTCTACCAATTTTTGATTATAATTTTGCAGGTGCAAATTGGTATGCATTCATTTACATTTGATCATGTGTATGGCAGCACTAGTTCTCCATCATCAATGATTTTTGAAGAATGTGTTGCTCCACTTGTTGATGGTTTATTCCAAGGTTATAATACCACATTTCTTGCATATGGACAGGTGTGTGTCATCTCATCATGGCACCTACATGTTGTTTGATCGATTTCTTTTTTAAATCCCTAAACACGTAAAACTAAATTTCATAGATCCAATCTCTAATCTCTAAAATTTTAAAATTTAATAAAATTCATATTATGACTTATTTATGATTTGACAGGTTGTTCCTGGAATCATGATTGTAACTTAGTTTCATCACAATGATCCTTATGAACTTACATGTACATTCACTAACAAGTAACTCTAGATAAAACTTTAAGTTTATTTATCAAATTTCAAAATTCTCACCAAAATTTGAACTACATTATCTCATGATTGTTTTAGAGTACCACTGCTCACATGTGAAATAGGCATCTAGATTACTGAACCCTTCTTAAAATTAGTTTCATTGAATTAATATATGTTATGCTATCACTGGGTGTGTAATTTGGGCATGAGAATAATGTCATATCTATCTACGTGTTTTGCATAACAAACTTCTGAAATATAATTTCTATAAGTTTTTAAAATTAGAGTAGATGAATTATTCTATAGGAAAAGGTGTTGCATTTAGACATTTATTGATAGGTTTGGACATGAACAATTTTCTATTTCTAGTAGATTATAATGATGATAGTATTGGATTTTTTTCCATGTATAATTTTTCTTGTGATCCTTGAAATTTTAGGTTGTTGCTTCACAAGATTGGCCTAAACTTATAAAGGATGTAGGTTTGTTCTATGTATTCTCAAGCACATCGAAAAGAATTGACTCAAGAGATAGAAAGATCATATGAGGGGCACTGTATCTGCACTTTCAACTCCCATGCATTGCTATATATTTCATATTTTGAACAAAGGAAAAAATCATATATTCAAAAAAACACAGAAAAAACATAAAACTTTCTTTCACCAGTATGAGTATATTTATCTATATTGTTTAATTGAATCACTTGTTGCTTATGAGAAGAGTCTAGTACATAAAATATTTGGTGGCCGACTCACAAGTTAGGTTGTGATTTTTAGGTGTTTATATTTTCAAAATTTTTCGTACTTTGTTATCAAGGATGAGTGAATGTAAGAAGATATCAGAAGAAGTTATTCATATCTAAACATCATCTTTTTTAATATTAGCGAGGGAGTAGAGAGGGGCTTATAGAAACCTCCAAGATTTATTGTTCATTTCATAAATGGGATTTTTTGAGTCACTTAAACCTTTCAAAATTATATTTATGTTGGGAACTCTAGGTTATAGTCTTAGAAAAGTATTTTATTCATTAAAAATTGCTTCAACCTAGCTTGTAGGTGAAGTGCACACAATGTTCTTATTGCTCAAATAAATTTGATCCTTTCTTAGATTTGAGCCTAGAGATCATTCGAGTAGATTCCTTGTTGAAAGCATTATCCCATTACACGACAGTGGAGTAGTTAGATAGGGGTGTGAAAAGATATCAATGTGAACGATGCAAAGTAAGAGTGAAGGCTCTAGAACAACTCAAAATTGATAAAGCACCACATGTTCTTGCAATTCTTCTCAAGCACTTTAGTGTAGTTGGATCTAGAGGAAAAATTGACAAAAAAGTAGACTTTGGTTGTACGTTGGATCTCAAACCATTTGTTAGCAGTTCACATGTAAGTAGCCCTTACAATATTATTTGCCAGTGGATCACATTTTTAGTGGAATCTAATAATATAATTTTTGTAATATCTACTGGTTTTTTGATAAATTTTGCACATTTGAATGATATTCTAGTTTCTCTGTCTATTGATCAATCATAGGAGGGCAATTTTAATTACACTCTTTATGGTGTTCTTGTTCATGATGGCTGGAGCACACATTCTAGTCATTATTTTTTCTTTATTCATTCATCCACAGGCATCTGGCATGCTTTAGATGATAATTGGGTATACATTTTCTACAGTTGTGAAGACATGTTTAATTTTGTGGAGCAAGCTCATTATAATTTGTGCATAATAGAATACACAAAAGAACTACAATTTTATGTAGAACCTTTTCTTTATATGGTAACACTAATTATACTAAAGTTTCTTAGACTGATTGAAGTTATTCTTATGACATTTTGTACTCTAGGTCTATTTAGTCAGTGAGAAAAGTGTGCTTTCCTAGAAAGCTTACATGCTATTCTATATACGAGATAAGAAAACTAGCATTCAAATAGAAAGTGGGTTTGAATCTCAGTATAATGGCTCTAAACTAAAGAAGAGGGTGTCATTGAACATTGGACATCCAAAGGAAAACCACTTACAAGATTCATATGCCCCCCAGGTGACAGAAAACATGCATTCTTTCCAAACGACAACAATCTCTCTTAGTGTTGAAGGTTTAAACAAGATACCCCAATAGGTAGAAAATTTGTCAAATGTCAATTTCATTTCAGAAAGTCTAGAAAAGAACATAAGTTCTAGCTAGTCATGCAGTAAATACAGATCATCAATAGATCATGATGCTACATTACAGATGGTGCCTCCAAGAACCAATGGTATTCAAACAAATAATGTCTTCTAGTCAAGTCATACCATAAGTAATGGATGCACATCGAATGGGTCTAGTAATAATGTTAAGAAGCAGGAATCTGAAATAAAGGGAACTGATTCTGTGGGTAATTTTAATATTATGGTTGTTAGACATTCTCAAAACTATGATGTGAGCAATGATAATGAGAACTATATTGGTAGAAATTCTGAAGCTTATTCAAAAATTAATGGTAACAGATCATGAGAATGTCAAACATTCTACAAATGGTTTGACAGGTATTATTACTTGGCATCATGCTACTAAACTTCCAAAAAATGATTCAAATGGTAAACTTGTAGCTGGTGAGCATCTAGAGAATGGTAGTATGGTCCACAATTCTATAGATAATGAGAGTGAGGCTGCTAAGCTCTTATCCCTGGAAGATGGTTCCTTATTTTAGGTGCTTTTTTTTGTATTAATGCTACAGTGTATATGTTTTTTTTTGAGAAAATTGCTTTTGGTCCTAATGAATCTTTATATGTTCCTTTTGGCAGGGAGGCAAAAATGGTACTTTTCTCTGTAAGGGAAGGGAAATGAATGGGTCATGTGTAAAAGCTATGCATCCACATAGGTTGCAAAAATATAGTCAAGAAACTAAATGTATTTCCAGCCAAAAGTACCAAAAATACCATGAGGGAAACCACTACCTCGTTAGTAGAAACAAATTGAAGCTTATGAAGCATTTTCCATGTCCTCAATTTTTACAAGCATTGTCTTTTAGGGGGCATTTTCTTCTAAGAGAAATGCATATTTTGAGGAAGAAACGATCCAATGAAAGGAAAAATGCATGAAGTTATAGCTTAAGAAGGTTGACATTTTTCTTAAGCAGAAATGCCTTCTGGAAAAAAGTATCCAGTTGCAAAAAGTTTTGCATGTTTGGTCACTTCTAAGTATCCACAAAAATCCTGTGGAAAGGGTCTGTCAAACAAAATAAATGGTTGTGTTTCTGTGCAGCAAACTGAGACATCAGAAATTGCAGCTGGTGTGGTTCAGAATGGGTGTAACATTGCTAATGTTTTTGGCTGAAGTAGTAGGCTGAATATACTTGCGACGTGGTCGCTGTGGTAGCAATGGTAGTTGGCATCACCGCCACAGTGGTGCCATCGTGATGCTTCTAGTGGATGTCGCAATTGCGACGTCCACTGCAAGCATTGTAATGATCGTCGATGTCGCTACTACAGTGACCCCGTCTCTAGATGCTGATGCAACCCCATCACAGTTTGTCATGGATGTCACAATTGCAACGTCTAGGGCAAGTATTGGGATGGCTGCTGCCATAGCGACCCTGTTGCTAGATGCCATTGCGACCCCGTCGCAATGCTTGTGGTGGACGTCACAATTATGACGTATGCTGCAAGCATTGCGACAAGATTCATGCCATAATAAAGTGGTCTCATAGCGACAGATAGGCATCATAATTGGGACAGCATAGGATAGCCATCGTAATTTGCAACTAAAAAACAACGACGTCTATTATTGTCGCAGTGGCGACACATTGCAATCATAATTGTGACACTTAGCCATCATAAATTGATTCCAAATGTATTAGTGATGAAAAGTTAGGAGCTTCCATGGATTGGCAATATTTTATAGAAAATTTGTCAAAAATATCCAGTCACATTTGTACACCTTTACTTGATACCATCAAAGGTGGTAAGAAAACCAAAATTTAGTGGACTACACAAGTAGATGGTGCTTTTGAATATTTGAAGGGAAGAGTAGCACAATACCCTATCTTGGCACTACCTACCTTCAAAAAGTTTTTCATAGTGGAAATTGATGCTTGCAACCTTACATTAGGAGTAGTCCTCAGTTAAGAGTGAAAAATAGTGACCTTCTTCTCTGAAAAACTTAATGATGCCAAGAAGAAGTATAGTACCTATGACCTATAACTATATGTTATGGTTCAATCCCTCAAGAAATGGAGGCACTACTTGCTTCCTAAAGAATTCATTGCCTGTATAGACAATCATGCACTAAGCTTCCTTAACAGCCAAGACAAGCTGAGTTGCAAGCATATGAAATGGGTTGAACAACTCCAAGCCTTCACATTCTCTATAAAGCAAAAGAAAGGCACTACAAAAAAGGTAGTTGATGCCCTTAGTAGGAGAGTCATCTTGTTTGAAGAAGTGCAGGTACAAAGCATGGGGATTGATTTCCTCAAACACCTATACAAAGATGATCTAGACTTTGGTGACATCCATAAGGTTTTCTCTAATCTATCTGATGCCTATAACACTACATATTTTGAATATTTGTTGCAGAATGAACTTTTATTCAAAGGAGGTCAGCTTTGTATTCCAAGATGCTCCATGAGAGAAAATATAACTAGAGAAAAGCATTGTGGAACATTAGGAGGTCTTTGGGATTGATAAGACATTAGAAATCCTAAGAAAATACTACCATTGGCCTAAACTACCCATTGATGTCAGAAAATTTGTTGAAACATGCACTATTTTTCAAAGAGCCAAGGATTTAGAACAAATCAAGGTCTTTACTAGCCCTTACCAATTCCAAAAACACCATGGGATAGTGTGAGTATGGATTTTTTCTTGGGCCTCCCAAGAACTAAACAAGGTTTTTATAGCATTTTTTTATAGTTGACAAATTCATCAAAAAATGGCTCACTTTGTTGCTTGTAAGAGCTCTAATGATGCTTCACATATTGGTAACCTACTTTTTAAGGAAATGGTTAGGATTCATGGATTTCCAACATCCATTATCTTAGATAGAGATGTGAAATTACAAGGATATTTTTGGAGAACCCTGTGGAAAAAATTGGGAACAAACCTGTCTTTTAGTTTTGCATACCATCCTTAAACAAGTGGGTAGACTAAAGTGGTAAATAGTTCTTTAGGCAACCTTCTAAATTGTCTAACCAAACAACATGGACAAACTTGGGATGTTATCCTCTCTTAAGAAGAATTTGTGGTGTAGGAGCACCTATTCATTGGATGTCTCATGGATAAATTAATATTTTAAATTGTCTTTAATATGGTTTAAATATTATGTAAGGTCCTAAATACCATTTGGAGTTCATTCAAATTATTTTGTAAGGCTATAAAAGCCATTAAAAGCATAGTGACTTACAAGGTCTTAAAACATGTCAAGTATAAGAAAACTACTCAAATATATCAAAGTAGAGTGAATGTGATTTAATTTGAGTCTTAAATTAATTTTAATCATATTTCAAGGTTTTATGGAAATTTTTAAGTCATTTGGATAATTATTGTAAAAGTTGTTCAAAAGTTGTCAAAATTGTAATGACAACTTTTACAACTTGGTAACAACTTTTTAAAAGTTGGTTTAAAGATGTTAATGGGTAGTTTTAGGTTGGTTGAATAATTTAATGTGATTCAAAATTATATATATCTGGTCTCCAAAACACAAAATGGTAAGTTGAAGAAGTTGGAGGAAGGATTGGAATGGAATAAAACTTATTTTGTGGTTGTATATTTTTGTTTTCTAGTTATTGTTTCCTACAATTTCTCTAATATTTTAGTTGTTACAAACTCATGGTGAATGATACAGATCTAAAACTTACATTTTCAAAAAGGTATATGAGTTATCTTTTATTTAGTTTTGGTTTTGATTATTTTCATTATGTTTGGAAGAGGTTATGGCCCTTTTAGTGAAGATTGGTCAGATTCTATCATAATATGAACAAATTTGAGGAAATTGCAATAACTTTTATTTCCTTGGTTGGATTTGGCTATAACTTGGAGAAAATTTTGGTAACTAACTTTTATTGAATATCATAAAAATTATTATTTTAATTCTTTTATTTATGGAAGTTATTAATGACAAATTGATGGTTTTAAATTCTGCCATTGTTGAGAAATTGTTCTTAAAAGTTACAAAATTCTTGCATTCATTTGAAAAGTTGGAAAAGATTATAAATGTGAATCAATACCTATAATTTCAAAGTTTTATGGAAGGTCCATAAAGCACACTTTTATTTTGCTACTCTGCATCAATTTTCCTTCAATGACTCGGTGAACAAGCAACATGGAAGACATCATTCCAAGTGAACTATAGATTTCATCCTAGAGGAGTCATGGAATTAAGAGATCTACCTACTAACTTTAAGGTCAATGCACAAGGTGAAGAACTATCCACATGGATCAATCATATTCATGACCAATTCAAGGATACTTTGGATCATAATACTACAAGGTGTTGGAATTCTTTTAGAATAACTGAGAGGGGGGTGAATCAGTTATTCAAGGTCTAGATGTACAAATAAAAATTTTCACAATTCAGTGAACTCATAAAACATTCTTAACCATGCATGCATTCATTGTGTGTTATCTAAAATTGACATGTTACTATCAAATCAATTTGTAGAAATGTAAAGCATAAAACACAACATATCCATCAACACATTTGACACAATGATTTAATGTGGAAACCCAATTAGGGAAAAGCCACCAGTAATATGCTTCTCCTTTTTCACTCTTCTGAAGTGATTCCCTATTAAAGGTTACAATACACACTGTTAAATGTGACTCAGTTAAGGGATTTTGATCACCCTATCAAAAGTGAGCCTTGTTAGAGGACTTTAGGCCATTCACTTGGAATGCCACCCAGTTAAAGAATTTTTTGGTTACTATTAAGTCAACCTTACTCCAAAGGATTTACCCTAGGCTGATACAATTGTTAGAAAGTAATAGTAGAGCTTTGATCAGATACAACTTACAACCTTACTTGTAGATTCTAGATCACTATTTAGTCCTCAATTCTACTAGGCTTCCAATCTTTGTAGCTCTGACAACTTGTTCACCCTTCAAGAATTCATCCTCTTTAAGCCTTCTTGCTTAGTACACCATTAAAAACTTCTTTACTTGGGTCACTTAATGAAGCAAAACCCCTTTCCTTCCCCTTGTCATATTTTTGCATCAAAACTCTCTAACTCATTGCTTCATGACCAAAAATTCCTACATATAGGAAATTAGAACACTTTTTCGCTCATTATCCATCACCAAAATTAGGGTTTTTGATGGATTAGGTAGGATACAATGTATCTACCCCATATCTTGTCTTCTCTAGAAACTTCTCTTAGAATCCATTTGAATTTGCCTCCAAAATGGTTTACATAAGATTTTGTGCCACCAACTCATCAATCTTATCTTCCTCCTAATTTACAAGTTCCAAGAAAATAAACTTGTCATCTTTTATTTGGTGAATCTTTGATCTTTGTCATAATGCAACCACTCAACATTATCAATCTTTTGATGCTCAACACATATTGAGTTACTTGGCATTTACTATAAAATCACTTAGCATCAATTAGATTTTACTGGCACTCAACATCAACTAAAAATTACTCGACACCTACTAACTTTCTCAACTTCTATTAGAATTTACTTTCACTCGACTCCAATTGAATTTTTGCTCAGCTTGCACTAACTTTTCTCGGTACCTACTATCCACTTGGTCAAGCTTGGCAAATGAACTTTGTTTAACTTTATTCTTCTAAACTTTCTAAGTGTAGCTAGCCATTTTGTAACCTCAAGTAGGTCATCAATACATTATGTTATCATTGTCTTAACTGATTCTTATACTTCAATACATAATCATAACTCAACCTTTCCTCTAGGTACTTTTGTTACATTTTATTGATGAAATCCTCCTCATTAATCAACTAAGTGATAGTACTTGAAACATGTAAGCAATTGTCTTACCAACATGTAGAAAGTTTTACATCAGTGACAAAACAATGATTGAAACATGCAATCTTTTTGAACAATCTTTCTACTCAAATGATCTTTTCAATCAGAAATCAACACAAGGTATAAGGCATAGACAAACAAGAAGAAAAGGAATGTTACTTTCAAAGAAGGAGATCAAGTATGGGCATATCTGAACAAAGTTAGGTTACCTAGGGGACACACCAAGTTATAGATGAGAAAGATTGGACCTAATTTTATATTGCATAAATGTGGAGAAAATGCATATGAAATCTCATTGCCCCCAACCATCTCTATTTCTCCTATCTTTAATGTTTGTGATCTCACCCCATTCAAAGGTGATGTAGGATCTAATGATTTTGTGTAGGATATTGATGATGTACAAGTAGAATGTATTGAAGACTTACCACCTAGCCAACCATTACAGTTGGAGAAGATTCTTGATTCTAAGGTGGTCAAACAAACAAGGAAGAAGACCTATATATACTATAACTTGGTTAAATGGAAGGGTCTTTCTAATATTGATGCTATATGGATGAGTGAAGAATGTATTACCAAGCATGGAACTTTTGTTCATCAACTACTCTCAAGTAGGACTTGAGTTTTTAAAACAACTAAGTATGGTGCAGGAGCATCTATACCTCCACTCTCTAAGGCATCCACTACAACAAGCTCTCCATGAGTTTCAATCAAGGGAATTCATGCCTAAGAGTATTTTGATAAGTTTTAAAGTAGTTTTTTATTGCAAATAAACCTACTTATAAGGCCTAGTCACCATTGGTGTTTTATAAACCATGGGTTTTCTTCTATGGTCATTAGGCACATCTTAGTCCTAGGATAAGGTAGGTGTTTTATTAGTCTTCTAAAGATGTGTACTCAGTCAACATAAAGGATCCCTTTGTTTATTGACCCAACTTGGTCAATACTATCTCTAAACTTGGTTATCACTGAATGCTCGACACATACAGGAAACTATCTTCGATGCTCGAGTGAGCTTAGTTATCACTAACTACTCGGTATAGGCTTGATAGTTTGTGACTACATTTAACAACTTTTAATTAATCACTGACCAATGGTCCCATCCTTTGAAAATAAATTGGATTAGTTGGGAAAGGTATTCATATAGCCCTTTCATGTGGGTGGAGGACATAGAATGGAATTTTTGCAATTGAAATCAATAAAAAATCCCTATTTTCCTTGTAAATTGACTATTGCATATGTGTGTGTAGACATGTATAGATTGGAAGAAGAAAATGAATGATTGTAATAGAATATAGGATGTTCTAGGAAGAGAATGAAATTGGTTTGAAGTGTTGAAAAGGTTTGAGTCAAAAGAAATACAAGCATATCTCTCGAGTGCACCAAAACCCATGTTCCATTGATAGTTTTTGGCAAAAATGCACTAACTTGGTTTTCCACCATGAAAATTCCATGCTACTAAGGAAAATTAAAGTTAGGTTGGTGTACTATATGATTCCAAAAGGATGGTAGATGGGCTTTGAGTTTCCTATTTTTACAACCTAGTCCTAGGCCAAACATTTCTATGTGTTTGGTTCAGGACAACAGACATTGAAGTGTTAGAGGCACTTTGGGGATGGATAAAACATTTCTAATGGTGGATTTTGTTCTCTAATAGACCCCTAAAAGTATCTTAAGTGGTGGTTAATCCTGGGCAATAGACTGATGTGGACTTCCTTCACAAACCTAATCAATTAGGCCTATTAGGACTAGTTATTGTATTTAGGGTTTAGTGATCATCTTACTATTTGGGAGTCTAAAGCTTTGGATTCTTAAAAAAATTACAAAAGGGTATTAGAATATCCACTTTTTTCACTAGGTTCTTTAGAGAAGTTTCACAATAAGTCCTAATTTCCACATTTGTAGGAGTAATAGGGCTACTAGGCCTAAAAGCTAGAATTGTTGTTTGGGCTCTTGGGAATAGGATATGTTGTCTCAACCTACCATTTTGAGATCATTAGATGTCCAAAAAAGTTCCATTCCCCTTATAATTCATGGGTTCCCATTTCAAGAAAATCCCTAGTATTTGTGTAGTGCCTACCCTCGTTCACATCTTTTCTAGACTCATTGTTGCTATTATTATTAGACTTTGATGGACTAGTATTATGTTGATGGATTAGTGGTATTGTTTTGAGACTATCAGACATTATGGATTCAGTGGTTATATGATGTGATCATTTAGACTTTACATTTCATGCATACATGATGATCATTATATTGTTTTCAGTTATTAATGATGATTAGTTAGATGGTTTATTATCTCATGTGTTTTATTATGGATACTTACCCCATACTTGCATGTGTATGGTGTGCGTGTTTTCTTATTGTATGGCATTTCTGATGTGGTTAAGGAAGGGAGTCGTAGTCACCTGCTTAGTCAGTATCTACATGATGCACCACTTCCTGCCATTGTCTGTTTAGCTTAGCATTATATATTGTATGTACATGTATGGTTTTTTTGCAGGTTGCAGGTACCGGGTATCGACTTCCCTGAATTGCCAGGATGAGCGTACCCTATTATACTATCTCAATGATAAGAGAAGGGAGATAAATTCTCAAGTCCAAATCCCAAACCCTAAAACCATTTGTCCTAGTGAGTTAGGACAAGTATTAGAGTTGAATACCCACCGAATGTGTCAGATGACATATTTCATGATTTTTAACCATTTAGACTGATTTTGTATGATTTGCTCTATGATGGGTTTTCATATTTTATCTTGGAGGTGTATGGAAAATTTTCTATTAATTAAGTCTTAATAAATAGATTCAATTAATAAATTAATTATTTGAGAAAATTAAATATCATGATCTTTGATATTTTGATTATAATTAATTAAATGAGAATTAATTGAGGAAAAAGAATTAAATAAAAGAAAACTAGAAATTAAAATTAATAATAATTATAAAATAATAATAAAGTAATAAATAAAATAATAATAATAAAAGTTATAAAAATTAAAATGAAAGTTATAAAATTTAAATAGAAATTATTTAAAAAGTAAATTGGAGTTATAAGCTTGCATGGGAATTAACACACTTTTCTATTTCTCATGTGTCAACAACACAGGGGTTAGTGCATCAATTAAGCACATGGTGTCTACAACCCTATGACTCATCAAAAAAGTTGGAAAAGACCCATGCTTAGTTGGTGACACCTTCTAGCTGTTTCTAGAAGCATTCTAGAGGTTTCTTGAGAGCTCTTTATATTCAGGCATCACTAGAAGCTTAGACATAGCGTTTGGAGTGCAATTGGAACATTGGAGGATTCGAGAGTTCTGAAGAAGGAACCTTGCTCTGTGGGTTTTCTGAGAAAGAGCGATTTAGCATCAGAATTCAGGTAGATTCTTGTGATTTTACTTATGCTATTTTCGCATCTTGCTTTCCCTGTCTTCTTCGTGTCTTCCATATGTCTTCTGAGGAATTTCATATTTTTATTGTATGCATTCTCAATTTGGGCAATTAAATTTATTTGATAATTTTATATGCATAGATCAAAAAGGAAAAATGGGGCTAGGGTTGAAATTCACAGTCAAACCCATTAGATTAATTATTGGAAATTTTGGAAATCAAAGGTTTATAAAGAAATTCTGAAAATTGAAGATTGTATACATAAATTTGCTTATACATACTTATATATATATAGATATATATAAATGCAATTATATATATATATGCATATATGTTCATATACTATGATGTTTTTAATTTTGTGTGTATATATATATATATATATATACATATACCTTTACATATATATATATATATATACATACATATGTATATATATAATATATATAAATAAGAAATCGCATCGTGATTTATCTTTGCGAAAAGCGTTTTAAAAACGCTGTTTAAAAAAAAAAAAAAATAAATAAATATGTCTGGGCGGGTATGTACCCCCCCACCTTTATCTGTCCACCGATATTTATATTGGCGGGTCGCAGGGTACCTGCAACGCAGTGTACTCACGACAAAAGAATTGCCATATGGCAGTGGTCGCAAGGTACCCGCGACGGGTATGATCGCACCTCATCAGCGGCGATTCAAACATATAAATTGCTTTTGGCTTTGGTTATAAATTGTGATTGATTTTTATATAATTTTAAAAAAAGTTATTATCAATTGATATTAATATATAAATATATATTTATGTATGTATATATATAAATATATATTTATGTATGTATATATATATATATATATATATATATATGTATGTATATAAGTATATGTATAATAGTTATAAATAATTATTTTATTTAAAATGATTTATTAAGATGGATCATTTTGTAAAGATAAAATATTAAAAGAATATGATTAATAATTATAATGAGGAGATAATAATAATTAACTTAATTTAGTTAATTAAGGTTAATTATTAGAACGTGATATAAGTTTTATATATGCAAATTTTGTTCAATGGAAATGTCATTTTTCAAACAAAGTTTATATGAATAAAATATTATTAGATCAATTAGAAAATTGAGTCTAATGGAGAAACTTTTTATCTATCAAACAAATACATGGGTTAGGTAAAACGTGAAATTTCTCCACTTGATATAGTTTGGGAAACGTAAATCGAGACTTTTGCATTTTAATTCAAAATTGAAAACTTAGGAAAACCAAAACATGTCTTTACATTGTGTATTCTTTATGCTATTGTTTTGGGTTTTGGGTTGACTAGTGTTGACCAGTTATAGGACGTCTACCAGAGGCTTGGGGGTTTTGTGATTGTGATGTCATGATGATGTTTTAATCTCGATCTTTATAAACCCAACCATGATTATGTGATGAAATTCTCTATGTATTGGATGTGAATACTAATTTTTATAGTTGAGATTCTTATTTATGAGACACTTGACTTAACCATTATTTTTGGTCATCGATCAGTTATCCTTGGTTATTTTCTAGTCGCCATGATGGGACTGAGATGTGGATTTATTCTTGATGATGTCATGTTGTGATATGTTTGACTCAACCATTTTTGGAGTCTTCGATCAGTATGATTGAGATATATTTTGGTTATTGAGAACCATTGGATACTTTTGATTATCAGTGATACTTCAGTTGCCAATAGAGAGTTGTTGTGTTCATGATTTTCTATGGATGTTTGCTCATGGAGATTTGATGCTTTTATGCATATTTGATGATTTTATTATGAATTATCTTTTGTAATTTTGAGATTCATGAGTCCATGAGCATTAGGGTAGGATATCTACATGTAGTGACGGGAAGTGGCTTGCAATGGGGGCCAGGGTCCTAAGAGGCTACCAGGGTAACTCATTGTAAGTTGGATTAATAAGTGATAACATTCACACCTAATACTAACTGAATGAACCTAAAAAGATAAGTGTTTTTTTCTCGCCCATGCCTTGAGTGCTTGTACAGGCTAGGATGGGAGTAGTGAGATGCATGGTTGCGACCTTGCATTCCATAGTATGCCTTGTCAGTATGAGAGGATACTAGTGGTCGCATGAGATCAGTATGGACCCTTGGAGTTTAGCTAACTGCCAGGGTAACTTGTACGTGATAAATGCAATGACACTTTCCCGCTTGCATAGTAGGTTCTTACATGTCATTGTGTGCCTCTGGGAAGTAGATGTCAGTTTTGTGATTGGAACCTTTGAGTTAGTATACCTTTAGGATTCCTAGACTTATAGAGATATGTGCTATGTGATTTTGATAGATTGTTTGGGACTTGAGATTATCTCCTTAGCACGGTGGGAGTGGACCACTTAGGTACCACGCGGTCGGGTGGTAGTGTATTTTCCACTCTTATCATTTGAGATTCATTGAGACATCGTGGCTGATGCGTCCTTCGTGATGGTGGATATGTATCCTTTCATTGATGATTAGCATATGTTAGATGATGTTATCTTATGCTTATATTTGCATGTTAGATTACTTTCTACATATGATGTTGTATATGTTAGGAGTGACATTCCTACTATGTTAATACAGATGATCTCTTCGGTGATTTGAGATGTTACGCACGGAGGGATGACTAGGGACCACGGTGGTCTAATGATGCTATTAATGGTCGGGAGGAACCGTGCACTTAGTTTATTATGTTTGATCTTATGATGGATGTATATGTATTCTATGATGATGTATCATGTGATTATCTCTACTTTGATGTATCATGGATTGGAATAGGATGATGTACCTTATTCTACATATGTATATTCTTTGAGCTTGTCATACCCCGTGACATGTACAGAGGATGATTGAGCAGTTGGAAATGTAATGTTTAAACATTGGACTTATCATTATTATTTCATGTGGATGTTGTACTAGATGGATTCTTGTTTATAATTCAACGTTAAGGGATCTTTTAAGAATGTAATTTTTTATGTATGTTATGTTTACTTTCAGATGGACATTGCTATTGCTTCCGTTATTGTGAATAAGTTATGTATGGTATTTACTTTCATGTAAAAAAAAAAAAATGTTACCTAACTTAGTGAAACTCTAGGTTAATTCTTTGGATCCTTTGGTGGGGCATTACATTTGGTATCAGAGCCTGAGTTTCTACATTGGGAGCTCTGGGTATTTTGGAACAACTAGAACTGTGAACTATTAAGTGTATCTCTTCAACTTGAAACTAGGTGAACTAAAACAGAACTTGAACTGTTACTTGAATATTTTTCATACTTCAACACCTAGTTTTCAAAACTGGAAATTTTACTAAACCTAAACATAGAATTGGACTTAGTCTATTGCAACGTGTGATTTTAATAGTACTTTGTACTGTTGTAGGATGGTATCTGGGACTAGGTCTTCTGTTAGAGGTCGTGGTAGAGGCCATGGAAGAGGCTGTGGTCATGGCAGAGCTGTCAGTGCCCATGAGTCTACCCATGAGGGATTAGCTCGTGTAGAGAGCAGGGAAGAGAAATCTAGTAGGCACCAGGAAGAGAGCCGTAGAGAGGACCAAGCTGAGTTTGATGAGGTTAGTCTGAGACAGATGATGCAGAATATTCTAGAACATTTACCTCCTGTTCAAGAACAGCCTAAAGTGCATCAGAGAGAACAAGAGCATAGACCCAGATCTAGAAGTCCTTGGAAGGATCGTCAGAGGTCCATTGTGTCCACTCAGATGAAAGATCTTTCAAGATCCAAGGTAAAGCCTTTCAATGGGCAAGGTTCTAGTTATATGGCCGAGCAGTGGATTATTTCCCTCGATAGGATTTTTTCTATGTGGGAGTTCGATAGCAATGTTAAGGCAAGATTTGCGATCACTAATTTGGAGAATTTTGGAGCCACTTAGTGGACAATTGAGGAGAAGAAGCTAGGAATCGATATGAGCAGTGTCACGTGGGAAATATTCTTAGAGAGTTTTTGTGAACGATTCCTACCAGAGGAATGGAAGCAGCAAAGGGCAGATGAGTTTCATAATCTCAAGCAGTACACTATGTCAGTGACTGAGTATGAGCGTAAGTTTTATGAGCTCATGTCTTTTTCAGGGTTCAGTGAAAATTCAGCTCAGTTGACACAACACTTTATTAGGGGTTTGAATAATTGTATAATTGGGGGTGTCAAGGTATTTGAGCCAAAAAATCTCAAGGATGCGGTACATCAAGCAATCCTTGTTGAGCAAAGCGTCAACCTTGGTCAAGGCGGTTTTGTAGGAGCACCAGCAGCATCAAGATCTAAAGACAACTTCAATTCAGGTGGTAACAAGAAGCCTTTCTTTTCTAAGGGAGAACAGTATCAGCAGCAGTCTCAGCAAACACAGTAGCAGAAAGGATCGAATTCTTAGGCTCAAGGTGGTGGAAAAGGTTCTAACTTTAAGAACAACCGCAATGCTCCACGCAATAAACAAAATCAACCCAATCAGCCAGATCAGAGTAGCCAGTCTTTTGTTAGCAGGAATAGTCACTAGCAATCTAATGTACCACCTATGGGAAGAGGATCTGGTAGGAATATAGAATGTTTTTCATGTGGACAAATTGGACATTATGTAGCTCAGTGTCCATAGTGAGCACCTTAGTTTTTAGGACCTAGGCCTACAGCTTCAGAACCTATAGTTGGTGATGCAGGTAGAGCTCATAGAGTTTTTGTAGCAGTTGATCAGCGTCAGGCATATCATCAAGGAATAGTGGTTGAGACCATAGGTGCTATTCAAGGTATATCTCTTTCAGTATTGTTTGATTCAGGAGCTATAGATTCATTTATTTCACCATCTATAGTTTCTAAGCGTAAGCTAGATGCGGTGAAGCAAGATCATGGTTGGCAAGTGGAACTAGCCTCAGGGATTAAGGTCTCCACGAATTCTGTAGTTCATAAGTGTGGGCTTAGATTAGGAAGCTTTGATACTATAGTAGATCTTCGAGTCATACCCCTTGGTTCCTATGATGTGGTTTTAGGCATGGACTGGCTTGGATCTCATAGAGCTAGTATAGATTGCGGGAAGAAGATTATTTTGTGCCAAGATGACCAAGGGAATGATGTGAAGATAGTTGGGATACCTAGGCCTATATCTTTGCAGATGATTTTTTCTATGCAAATGAAGCAGCGTTTCCATAAGGGATGTCAGATATTTGCTGTTATGGTAAATGATCTTGATGAGGAAGATCCTGTGAGGAAGACTTTAGATCACCTGATTTTGTAGGAGTACGCAGATGTTTTTCCAAGTGAGATTCTAGGCATGCCTCCAAAGAGGGACATTGATTTTAGTATTGATCTGATTCCTAGAGCAGAGCCTATCTCTAAAGCTCCTTATTCTATGACTACTCAGGAATTGGGGGAGCTACGTCTTCAGCTAGAGGAACTTCTGGCCAAAGGGAGAGTTTTACCTAGCATATCACCATGGGGAGCTCCAGTGCTCTTTGTGAAGAAGAAAGATAGTTCTTTGCGCCTTTGTATTGACTATAGACAGTTGAACAAGGTGACTATTAAGAATAGGTATCCTTTGCCTAGGATTGATGACTTATTTGATCAGATCAAGGGAGCTACAGTATTCTCCAAGATTGACCTTAAGTCAGGATACCACCAGCTTTGTATTAAGGAAGCAAACATTCACAAGACCACTTTTCGAACTCGCTATGGGCATTACGAGTTCACATTGGTACCTTTTGGGTTGACTAACTCTCCATCAGTGTTCATGAGTTTGATGAATGGTGTTTTTCGATCATATCTTGACAGGTTTGTTCTCGTGTTTCTTGATGACATAATGATATATTCTAAGACTCAGAAGGAGCATGAGGAACACCTACAGTTGGTTTTGCAGTGTTTGAGAGACAATCAGCTTTATGCCAATGCAGCTAAGTGTGAATTCTTCAAATTGAAGATTCAGTATTTAGGGCATGTCATCTCAGGTGATGGTATTTCAGTGGATCCTGCAAAGATTCAGGTGATAGTAGATTGGACTACCCTGACTAATGTGTCAGAGATTCGTAGTTTCATGGGCCTAGCAGGTTATTATCGCGGATTTGTCCAGAACTTTTCTAGGATAGCACATCCTATCACTTCTCTTTAGAGGAAAGGTAAGAAGTTTGTGTGGACAGAGAAATGTGAGGAAGCTTTTCAGAGGCTCAAGGAGCTTTTGACTAGTGCACTGATTTTGGCTGTACCTAATCCAGAAGGTGATTTCATGGTATGTACAGATGCTTCTCTTGAAGGAATTGGGGCAGTGTTGATGCAAAATGGATGGGTGATTACGTATGAATCACACAAGCTCAAGAATCATGAGTTAAATTATCCTACGCATGATCTTGAGTTAGCAGCAGTAGTTCATGCTTTGACAAGATGGAGACATTTCTTGTTGGGGCACAGGTTTGAGCTACATAGTGATCATCATAGTCTACAGTACATTTTTACTCAGCCTAATTTGAATGCTCGCCAGAGACTATGGATGGAATTTTTGTGTGAGTATGATTTTGAGGTTAAGTACATTCAGGGTAAGAAGAATGTGGTGGCGGATGCTTTGATTTGCAGGAGACATGTGTTATCATCGATGACTCTTAGTGTGGATTTGAGGAGTTGGATTCTTCAAGCACTTCCTACAGATTCTTGGTATCAGGAAGTGTGCAGAGAGATTGATTCAGGAAGATCTTTGGAAGGTAAATTTGCAGGTTATGTTCAAGAATTAGATGGTCTTTTGAGACATTTGGGGAGGATTTATGTGCCATTACTGGATGAGCTTCGCACCTTGATTCTGGCAGAAGCCCATCGTACACCTTACTCAGCACATCCAGGTGTCAAGAAGATGCATGCTGATTTGAGACGTTTGTTCTTTTGGTCCGGGATGAAGTGAGACATTGCTGATTTTGTGGCTAGGTGTCTTGAGTGTCAAAGAGTCAAGACAGAACACCAGCACCTGGCAGGACTATTGCAGCCAAATCTCATTCCTTCTTGGAAATGAGATATCATCTCCATGGATTTTATAGTAGGATTACCTATGAGAGTTCAACATCATGATGCTATCATGGTTACCGTTGATCGGTTGACTAAGGTGGCACATTTTTCACCTATCAGGTCTTCCTACACAACAACTTCTATAACTAATGTCTTCATGCATGACATTGTGAGACTACATGGTATTCCTAGAAAGATTATTTTTGACAGGGATCCTGTATTCACATCCGCATTTTGGACATCATTGCAGCATGAGCTTGGAGCACAGCTAAACTTTAGTTCGACATATCATCCAGAGACTGATGGTCAGATAGAGAGGGTGAACCAGGTTTTGGAGGATATGTTACGGATGTATGTGATGGATAGGCAGACAAATTGGGAGGACTATCTCTACCTAGTGGAGTTTTCTTACAACAATGGGTATCATAGTTCTATTGGCATGGCACCTTTTCAGGCATTATATGGTCATCCTTTTCGTACACCATTGAGTTGGGACAGCCACAAGGATCGCATTTTATTGGGTCCTGAGATGCTTCGTGATATGGAGCAACAGGTAGTGCGTATCTGTGAGCATTTGACTATAGCACATGATAGACAAAAGAAGTATGCCGATGCTCATAGGACAGATAAGCAGTTTGCTGTGGGAGATAAGGTTTTCTTGAGAGTGTGACCATGAAAGAGTCTGATCCGGTACAAAAAGGGTTCTAAGCTAGCACCTCGCTTTGTGGGACCATTTGAGATTTTGGAGAGGATTGGCCCGGTTTCTTACTTTCTTGCTCTACTGCCTAGCCTAGCTCGCATTCATGATGTTTTCCATGTTTCAGTGCTTAGGTAGTATATTCTTGATATTGTGCATGTTCTTGATTGGAATGCGTTGTAGGTAGAGGATGGGCAGCTGGCTTTGGAGCTGGTTTGTATTCTGGAGTAGCGGGGGTTGACCCTCAGAGGTTGAACCATCAAGCAGGTAAGGGTCCAATGGGACCCTACTGATGATTCTTCAGCTACTTGGGAGGATGCAGCTAGATTATAGGAGTTATATCCCTACTTATTTGTAGGCTTCCAGGAGTAAGCCTAATCCAAGGGGGGGTGGATGTAGTGCCTACCCTCGTTCACATCTTTTCTAGACTCATTGTTGCTATTATTATCAGACTTTGATGGACTAGTATTATGTTGATGGATTAGTGGTATTGTTTTGAGACTATCAGACATTATGGATTCAGTGGTTATATGATGTGATCATTTAGACTTTACATTTCATTCATACATGATGATCATTATATTGTTTTTAGTTATTAATGATGATTAGTTAGATGGTTTATTATCTCATGTGTTTTATTATGGATACTTACCCCATACTTGCATGTGTATGGTGTGCATGTTTTCTTATTGTATGGCGTTTTTGATGTGGTTAAGGAAGGGAGTCGTAGTCACCTGCTTAGTCAGGATCTACACAATGCACCACTTCCTGCCATTGTCTGTTTAGCTTAGCATTATATATTGTATGTACATGCATGGTTTTTCTGCAGGTTGCAGGTACCGGGTATCGACTTCTCTAAATTGCCAAGATGAGCATACCCTATTATACTATCTCAATGATAAGAGAAGGGAGATAAATTCTCAAGTCCAAATCGCAAACCCTAAAACCATTTGTCCTAGTGAGTTAGGATAAGTATCAAAGTTGAATACCCACCGAATGTGTCGGATGACATATTTCATGATTTTTAACCCTTTAGACTGATTTTGTATGATTTTCTCTATGATGGGTTTTCATATTTTATCTTGGAGGTGTATGGTGAATTTTCTATTAATTAAGTCTTAATAAATAGATTCAATTAATAAATTAATTATTTGAGAAAATTAAATATCATGATCTTTGATATTTTGATTATAATTAATTAAATGAGAATTAATTGAGGAAAAAGAATTAAATAAAAGAAAACTAGAAATTAAAATTAATAATAATTATAAAATAATAATAAAGTAATAAATAAAATAATAATAATAAAAGTTATAAAAATTAAAATGAAAGTTATAAAATTTAAATAGAAATTATTTAAAAAGTAAATTGGAGTTATAAGCTTGCATGAGAATTAACGCACTTTTCTATTTCTCATGTGTCAACAACACGGGGGTTAGTGTATCAATTAAGCACATGGTGTCTACAACCCTACGACTCATCAAAAAGGTTAGAAAAGACCCATGCTTAGTTGGTGACACCTTCTAGCTGTTTCTAGAAGCATTCTAGAGGTTTCCTGAGAGCTCTTTATATTCAGGCATCCCTAGAAGCTTAGACATAGCGTTTGGAGTGCAATTGTAACATTGGAGGATTCGAGAGTTCTGAAGAAGGGAGCTTGCTCTGTGGGTTTTCTGAGGAAGAGTGATTTAGCATCAGAATCCGGGTAGATTCTTGTGATTTTACTTATGCTATTTTCGCATCTTGCTTTCCTTGTCTTCTTCGTGTCTTCCATATGTCTTCTGAGGAATTTCATAGTTTTATTGTATGCATTCTCAATTTGGGCAATTAAATTTATTTGATAATTTTATATGCATAGATCAAAAAGGAAAAATGGGGCTAGGGTTGAAATTCATAGTCAAACCCATTAGATTAATTATTGGAAATTTTGGAAATCAAAGGTTTATAAAGAAATTCTGAAAATTGAAGGTTGTATTCATAAATTTGCTTATACATACTTATATATATATATATATATATATATAAGTATGTATATATGCATATATGTTCATATACTATGATGTTTTATATATAATATATATGAACATATATGCATATATATATATATACATATACCTTTACATATATATATATATATATATATACATACATACATATGTATATATATAATATATATAAATAAGAAATCGCATCGCAATTTATCTTTGCGAAAAGTGTTTTAAAAATGCTGTTTAAAAAAAAAAAAATAAATAAATATGTTTGGGCGGGTATGTACCCCCCCCACCCTTTATCTGTCCACCGGTATTTATATTGGTGGGTCGTAGGGTACCTGCAACACAGTGTACCCGCGACAAAAGAACTGCCATACGACAGTGGTCACAGGGTACCCGCGATGGGTATGATTGCACGTCATCGACGACGATTCAAACATATAAATTGCTTTCGGCTTTGGTTATAAATTGTGATCGATTTTTATATAATTTTAAAAAAAGTTATTATCAATTGATATTAATATATAAATATATATTTATGTATGTATATATATATATATATATATATATATATATATATATATATATATATATATATATATATATATATATATATATATGTATATAAGTATATGTATAATAGTTATAAATAATTATTTTATTTAAAATGATTTATTAAGATGGATCATTTTGTAAAGATAAAAGATTAAAAGAATATGATTAATAATTATAATGAGGAGATAATAATAATTAACTTAATTTAGTTAATTAAGGTTAATTATTAGAACGTGATATAAGTTTTATATATGCAAATTTTGTTCAATGGAAATGTCATTTTTCAAACAAAGTTTATATGAATAAAATATTATTAGATCAATTAGAAAATTGAGTCTAATGGAGAAACTTTTTATCTATCAAACAAATACATGGGTTAGGTAAAACGTGAAATTTCTCCACTTGATATAGTTTGGGAAACGTAAATCGAGACTTTTGCATTTGAATTCAAAATTGAAAACTTAGCAAAACCAAAATATGTGTTTACATTGTGTATTCTTTATGCTATTGTTTTGGGTTTTGGGTTGACTAGTGTTGACCAGTTATAGGACGTCTACCAGAGGCTTGGGGATTTTGTGATTGTGATGTCATGATGGTGTTTTAATCTCGATCTTTATAAACCCAACCATGATTATGTGATGGAATGCTCTGTGTATTGGATGTGAAACTGATTGTTATATTTGAGATTCTTATTTATGAGACACTTGACTTAACCATTATTTTTGGTCATCGATCAGTTATCCTTGGTTATTTTCTAGTCACCATGATGGGACTGAGATGTGGATTTATTCTTGATGATGTCATGTTGTGATATGTTTGACTCAATCATTTTTGGAGTCTTCGATCAATATGATTGAGATATATTTTGGTTATTGAGAACCATTGGATACTTTTGATTATCAGTGATACTTCAGTTGCCAATAGAGAGCTGTTGTGTTCATGATTTTCTATGGATGTTTGCTCATGGAGATTTGTTGCGTTTATGCATATTTGATGATTTTAATATGAATTATCTTTTGTAATTTTGAGATTCATGAGTCCATGAGCATTAGGGTAGGATATCTGCATGTAGTGACAGGAAGTGGCTTGCAGTGGGGGTCGGGGTCCTAAGAGGCTGCCAGAGTAACTCATTGTAAGTTGGATTAATAAGTGATAACATTCACACCTAATACTAACTGAATGAACCTAAAAAGATAAGTGTTTTGTTCTCGCCCATGCCTTGAGTGCTTGTATAGGCTAGGATGGGAGTAGTGAGACACATGGTTGTGACCTTGCATTCCATAGTATGCCTTGTCAGTATGAGAGGATACTAGTGGCCGCATGAGATCAGTATGGACCCGTGGAGTTTAGCTAACTACCAGGGTAACTTGTACGTGATAAATGCGATGACACTTTCCCGCTTGCATAGTAGGTTCCTACATGTCATTGTGTGCCTTTGGGAAGTAGATGTCAGTTTTGTGATTGGAACCTTTGAGTTAGTATACCTTTAGGATTCCTAGACTTATAGAGATATGTGCTATGTGATTTTTGATAGCTTGTTTGGGACTTGAGATTATCTCCTTAGCACAGTGGGAGTGGACCACTTAGGTACCACGCGGTCGGGTGGTAGTGTATTTTCCACTCTTATCATTTGAGATTCATTGAGACATCATGGCTGATGCGTCCTTTGTGATGGTGGATAAGTATCCTTTCATTGATGATTAGCATATGTTAGATGATGTTATCTTATGCTTATATTTGCATGCTAGATTACTTTCTACATATGATGTTGTATATGTTAGGAGTGACATTCCTACTATGTTAATACCGATGATCTCTTCGGTGATTTGGGATGTTACGCACGGAGGGATGGCTAGGGCCCACGATGGTCTAATGATGCTATTAATGATCGGGAGGAACCGTGCACTTAGTTTATTATGTTTGATCTTATGATGGATGTATATGTATTCTATGATGATGTATCATGTGATTATCTCTACTTTGATGTATCATGGATTGGAATAGGATGATGTACCTTATTCTACATATGTATATTCTTTGAGCTTGTCATACCCTGTGAGATGTACGGAGGATGATTGAGCATTTGGAAATGTAATGTTTAAACATTGGAATTATCATTATTATTTCATGTGGATGTTGTACTAGATGGATTCTTGTTTTTAATTCAACGTTAAGGGATCTTTTAAGAATGTAATCTGTTATGTATGTTATGTTTACTTTTAGATGGACATTGCTATTGCTTCCGTTATTGTGAATAAGATATGTATGGTATTTACTTTCATGTAAAAAAAAAAAATGTTACCAAACTTAGTGAAAATCTAGGTTAATTCTTTGGATCCCTTGGTGGGGCATTACAATTTGGTAGTATTTTGCTAAGAGACCTAGTAGTACTCTAAAGGAGTACCTATTTCATGTTTTGTTTGCAAGTCTATACAAAGGTGTAGAGCATTATCTTAGTCCCATTTTGGGTTATTGAAGAAGACTTAAGGCCATTCCACATTATAGTTTCCTAATTAAGGGAGAGCTCTATGTCACAATATAAGCAAGTGAGATAGATCAATAGTAACTAAGATAGTCAATTTTGACCAAACTGAAGAACATAGTAATGATTGAGTGTCAACATATTAATAGTTTGTAAAAGAATCAAGATTTGAGGTTGACATAGTTGAATTTACAAAATAGTCAAAATGTGTTAAAGATGAGGATTGATGAGATGGCATATTTAATGCATGAATTAAGTTTGTCGAGTGATCTAAGGCAAAGATTCAATGGGAATTTTTTAGAAGTTTCAAGGAAAGAAGAAGATAGACCAAATGATGGAAAAATTAAATGAATTTGATCAAACCCTAAGATCCATAGTATTGTTTAAGTGATATAATATTAAACCTGTCTATTTAAGGAAGCATAAAAGGTGTTTTACAGGTTGGACTGGTGGATTTCTTGCAAATTTTTGAAGAAAAAGTGAAAGAATAAGATTTGTAGAGGAAAAGTGAGAAGTTGGTGAAAGTGAGATTTCTTGAAGTGCTTCCAAGAAGATCAGAGATGGAGAATGTAATGAAGACAAGTCAATGAACTAGGAATGAGCTGAATAGAGATCTAAACAAGAAAAGTGAGTTGTATTTTATTAGATCAACCTAGATGTTAGTTTCTAACCATTATGGCAGTAAAAATATTTTAATCAAGGTTGACCTAATAGTAATGTTCTAAACACTTCAATCAAGGTAACATTCTGATAAGATGTTTTTGAATACCTATAATAAGGCCAATCCTAAGAGGGTGCTTAAATCATTTACCAAGGTCACATCTAATAGTGTGTTTTGTAACCTTTAATAGGGTTGGCTCTTAACCAATCCCACTTTAGAATAGTGAAAAAGTGGTAGCATGTTACTTGATGGTTTTTCCCAAATTTTTTTTCTACATTAAATCCTAGTGTCATACTTGTGAATTTTTTTTCATGTGTTATGCTATTTACCATTATATGTTTCTCCAATTTAGCTAACACTAAAATAGAGAGTTGGATGTTGATATGAATAAGTTGGATTACTAATAATTTTCTATATTGACTGAGTGGATTTATGAGTTTGATTAAGTTATTTGAAGTTGTTAAAAGTTGAATTGGTATATCTAGACGTGTGGATAATTGATTCAACCCCCTCTTAGTTATTCTAATCTAACATATATATATATATATATATATATATATATATATATATATATATATATATATATGCATATATGTTTGTGTGTGTATCTATATATGTATATCTATATGTATGCATGTATATATATAGTTTTTTTATAAATATAGAAAGCTACCATATATTATATTATTAATATGGTTTGAGAGCTCAAGGAGAAAAGAGCCAGAAAGAAAACCTCCAATCATGACTCAATTATAGTTGAGTGATAATATATGAATGATACCCCTTCAACAATGAAGGAAAATTTAATGAGGGATAAAACTATATCAATCTGATAGAAAATTTATTATTTATCCTTTGGTACAGGGTCTATAAAGAAGCATTTTTCAATTACTACTCTCAAATTTCCTCTTTTGAACATGGTCCTAAAAATCAAGATGCCCTTGAAAAATGTCTCAGGTCAATTCCTAAGAAATATTCTTTATATTATTATCAAATATTAAGTAAGCCAATTTCATTAGAGGAAATCAAATGGGCAATCAACTCTCTAGCTAATGACAAGTCTCCCAAACTTGATGGGCTCCCTTATGAATTAAGCAAGATCAATATCAATTGTATTTGCAATGATCTTATAGCCTTATATGAAGAAGAAGATGACATGGAGGCAAACATTAAGGAGTTGGAGAGTAGACAAAACAAAAGGGGTTCTTTTTCCACAATCAAAGAGAAGAAGAGAAAATTTTCTATGTAGCCCATGAGTAGAGACGTGAAGAAACATGGCTCAAACTCCTTAATTAAGATTCAAAAAGAGCTTATTAGGGATTCTTCAAAGGTTGGTATGAAGTTGAGTGACAGAGAATATAAAAATAAGGTTGTTGACTCTCTAGTCAGTTGATTTAGGATTCTCTACTTGATATTCCTGTTAGATCCTCTATGAGGGACACTCCTTCTAAGGAGAGGAGGGTAGTATGGAAAAACTTTAACATGGACTTGATGCACCTAGGTAATGTTGGGGAGAATATTGAGATGGAGGTTAAAAGGGATGAGGGTAGTGAGGTGGATCTAAGGGGTATCATTTACCCTTCTATTCTAATTTTAAGAGATTCCATCAAAGAGTCAAGCTTCAATGTCCTCAATAATACAAAAAATAACCTCATAGACAATTTTAGGTCTATTAAGTGGCTTTACCATGAGGCCATGTATATGAAGGACATGATGAAGAACCTAGAAGAAAAGGTGAACATTTAGAAGAGTGTTGATGATGTGGTTGGGGATGGAATTAACACAAGCTCTCTTATGGAGATGGTTTCTTTTTTTAGATTAGAAGTGAAAGTTTTGGAGCTAGATAATAGGACTTCTAGCCCGAAGAATATATTGAAGAATATTGTTGAACAAAGCAATACAATTATAAAGGCTTCCAATGAAAACATTAATATACTCATCAACAATATGGAGGGTTCTTTGGGTGAGAAGGCCATTGTGAATATTGTAGATGATCAAGAGGAGCTTGGAGATAGTCAATGTAGCCTAGGTAAAATTATTGGGTCTAGCACTAGGAGATGCAAGTGGTAGAGCTTCTTAAGAGCATGATTTGAGTGTCCTTTTTTTGTGTAGTCTCTGGTCCTTGTGTTTCTTGTTTTCTACCCTATGTTTTCTTTCAATTGGTGTCTCTTTGTTTGTCTATTTTATTTTGTTATGTTTTGACTATATGGCATAAATCTTTACCTTTATGTGTAGGGTTTGAAGGCCCCTTGAAAACATATTTTACTTAATCAAAAACATTTTTCAATGAATTTTTTGACATTCACTAGCATAAAATCCATATTGGACAGATATGCATGCTATCACATAAGGGAGTAAAAATTGTAAACAAGTTGAATAGTGGCATGGAATCAAGTTATCCATTGAACAAAAAATCACCCCTTGTGAAGATGACTTATCTATTACATGAGAACACTTTTGCTACATCCCATTAAAGAAATTATAGAGAAGAGAAACAACACAATTATAAGTCTAATTTGAGTAGTGTCATATGTGGGGCCAACATCAACAATAAGGAGGATTGATGAAACGAGAGTCCATTATCACACCATACAACTAGTGGATATGTCCTCCTTATCTATAGGTGTCATATTATGGGGACCTTTAGAAGAAAACCTAGGAACAAAAAAACCCTTTTTTATCACATTTTTATGATTAATAATCATGCAAATGTAATAAATAAGGGTTTTGGTGAAAAGTGATGGGAGGTAATGCTCCCAGTACTCCTATTCACAGAATTATTATATGAAAACTTAGCTTGTGCCAATACCATATCCTAGTTACTCAACTTAGCTCCAACTAAACATCTCAACAAATAACCAAAGATTCTATTCATAACCTTTTATTATCCATCGATATATGGATGTAATATACAATTGAACTTCAACTCAATATCCATGTTCTTCCATAAAGTTCTCTAAAAATAACCAAAAAACTTGTTTTCAAGGTCAGAGATAATGCTTCTTGGTAATCCATGCAATTAAACAATCATTTTGAAGAAAATATCAACAACACGCATAGCATATGATTTCTTCTTATATGGTATCAAATGTGTCATCTTAGAAAATCTATCCACTAAAATAAATATGGAATCATTGTTAGAAACAATAGTCCACCAAGATAACTGGGGGGGGTGTGGTGAATCAGTTATTTAATAGTTAAAACATTTATCTTCTTTAAACAAACTTAACCATTCAACCAAAGTAAACAAAAACCATACAAAAATGCACATAGACAATTGCACCAGATATGTTGACTAGGGAAACCCTTGATCAAAGGGAAAACCTTGATGGGAATGATGCCCACAAGATGATGTAATAATATGAATATTCCTTGTTAGAGGATGGACCATGTTAGGAGTCTATTACAACATTTAGTACAAAGAGTCCTTGTTTGGAGATTCCAACCCTATTAGGAGTTGTAGTACAATGTATGCAAGAAGAGACCACTACCAAAAAATGCAATTTCAACTACAAGAAGAGCTCACTGCTCAAACAAATAGTTTATTGTTATTTTCTTCTTTCTTTATTCTTTCCTTAGTCCTATCAACTAGACCAATCACTGTAAACCTTGTAGACCAAGTCATGAACCTTTGACCTAGATACCAAACCTCAGATCACTCAAAAAAACCTTAGCAATGAAGTTTCCTTCACTTTTGCATTGCTCTGCTCAACTTCACATTCTGCACTCTATGCTCTTTTTGAACATTCACAATTCGCATATGTACATACCATGATAAAGAAAAATTTCCTTCCTTTATACCAAGTCCATAAAAAAATTCCTTGAGTTGGTTGTTAGTCCTTCTTAATTAATTATTATAGTGTAGACTATTGTATTCATAGCTTCTGTCCAAAATGTCTTGGATACATCATTCTTTGCTAACATAGCTCTTGCAACTTCTATAACAGACTTGTTCCTTCTCTCTGCAATTTCATTTTTTTTAGGATTCTTCAACTTAACTCTTTCTTCTACTCTAGGATAAGATCTTTGTTCTTCAATCTAATTCTCATTCTACAAATCATTGTTAATGATAACTTCCACATTTTCATGGTTAGCCTCTAGATCAACAATAGTTATCAAAGCTACTACTTATTTTCCTTAACCATTTCAAGCTTATTATCACAATATTTCAATAATCTTTCCATACTTTCTTTAAATTCTTCATCTTCATTAGAAATCAAACTCTTTCTAGATTTCCTTATTCTCTTAGGGCGTGTAGAAGAAAAATGACCAAACTCTATACATGTCCAACAAGAAAAAAATTTCATATCTTCAAGTTCTCTCTTTGTAAGTAGATCAATACCCTCCATTATCTTTATGTCTTCTTTTGATTTGGATCTATCTTCACTTGTGCTACTACTCCTTTGTATACAATAGAAGGATTCTAGATCTGTAAACTCAATACTCTTCTCTTTACACAAATCTGATAACTCACCAAGAATTTCCATTACTTAAGTGTCAAAATATCCACTATATGACTTAGGACTATCATTTCTTGCCACTGATCTCCCAAATTTGTTAAGATTATCCTCCAGGGACTTGATGCTCTAATACCAATTGTTAGAAACAATAGTCCACCAGGATAACTAAGGGGGTGGGGGGGTGGTGAATTAGTTATCCAATAGTTAAAACATTTATCTTCTTTAAAAAAACTTAACCATCCAACCAAAGTAAACACCAACCATAAAAAGATGCACATAGACAATTGCACTAGATATGTTGACTAGGGAAACCCTTGATCAAAGGGAAAACCCCAGTGGGAATGATGCCCACAAGATGATGTACTAATATGAATATTTCTTAGAGGATTGACCCTATTAGGAGTCTATTACAACATTTAGTACCATGAGTCCCTGTTAGTAGACTTTGAATCCATATTAGGAGATTCCAACCTTGTTAGGAGTTGTAGTACAATGTATACAAGAAGAGATCACTGCCGAAACATGCAATTTCAAGTACAAGAAGAGCTCACTGCTCAAACAAATAGTTTATTATTATTTTCTTCTTTCCTCAATCTTGTCAACCAAAATAATCACTGTTAGACCTTGTAAACTAGGTCACAAACCTCAGATCCAAATACAAACCTTGAATCACTCAGAAAAACCTTGTCAATGAAGTTTCCTTCACTTCCACACTGCTCTACTCAACTTTGAATTCTACACTCTCTACTGCTTTCTAGACATTCACAATTTGCATATGTCCATACCATGATAAAGGAAAATGTCATTCCTTTATACCAAGCTCATAAAACAATTCCTTGAGTCAATTGTCCTTCCTTTATACCAAGTCCATAAAACAATTCCATTATATTAGTTATGCAATAGTTAAAACATTTATCTTCTTTAAACAAACTTAACCATTCAACCAAAGTAAACAAGAACCATAAAAAGATGCACATAGACAATTACACCAGATATGTTGACTAGGGAAACCCTTGATCAAAGGGAAAATCCCAGTGGGAATGATGCCAACAAGATGATGTACTAATATGAATATTCCTTGTTAGAGGATGGACCCTGTTAGGAGTCTATTATAATATTTATTACAATGAGTCCCTATTAGAATATTCCAGCCCTATTAAGAGTTGTACTAGTACAATGTATGTAAGAAGGGACCACTGCCCAAACATGCAATTTCAACTACAAGAGGAGCTCATTGCTCAAACAAATAGTTTACTTTTATTTTCTTCTTTCCTTCTTCTTTCCTTAGTCTTTTAATTGGACCAATCACTGTCAGACCTTGTACACCAGGTCATGAACCTTGGATCCAAATACCAAACCTCAGATCACTCATGAAAACCTCGACAATGAAGTTTCCTTCACTTCTGCATTGCTCTACTCAACTTCACATTCTGCACTCTTTGTTGCTTTTTGAACATTCACAATTCACATATGTACATACCATGATAAAGAAAAATGTCCTTCCTTTATACCAAGTCCATAAAACAATTCCTTGGGTCAGTTGTTAGTCCTTCTTAATTAATTATTATATGACCACACTAAGAACATATTACACTTAGCGATAACACAAATCTTCCACCTTGCAACTTGAATAACTTTCCTTACACGTAATATTATGACTAGTGAGATTAGCCACATCATCCTCAACATATCTTCTTCATGTCCTCAACCTCAATCCTCAAGATATCAACTCTGCTAAGAGATATAACAAGTTTACTAGAACATGCCTCTGTAAACTCTATCTCAGAATAGATATCACCAAAAGTTACATTAACTTCTTCTAGACTCATCCTTTCCACTTTTGACATTAACTACATATTTTAGATACTTTGACATATCTCCCATAACCTCAGGTGGTTATCATGCTCAACTATCCATCCATATCAAGTTGATCTTTCTATTTTTCTTCTGGTAGATACCATAGAAGACATCAAACATGCTATGTTGACATCAATGAAAAACTCAATCATAAATGTAACATGTCATCATCAAACCAATCTTCCAAAAATCTCCCCCTTTGGCATTGATGGAAACATAGATGAAAAACATCTAGTTCTAGGAATACCAATAAAATATTGTCCATCTTCAAATCTGTTTCATCAATCATACTCCCCCATTGATATACCTCAATGTGATCTATCATAAACTGTTATACCCAACTTTTCTTCTTAGCATTATACTTCTCCCCATTTAGCATAATGTTTTTCATGCCAAAATTCTCCCCCATTGACATCAATGTCAAATTTTTTTGCAATCAATATCTTTGCATTAAACTCTGCAATCAATACTTATTCAGCTCGAGTGCCAAAAGACACTGTTTGCAACAATATCAATCAAGAGTCCTAGATGACTCTGTCCATCACAGATACTCCCATATAGGAAGCATCAACATCCAATCTAGAAAAGCAATGGTGCTCTATTACCCTAGACTGATGCATTCTTACATCTTCTACTCTGATGTAGGGAGGAGCATAACCCCAAGCATACCTCACAAATACTCAAAAGTATCTTTGGGAAGAGGCTTAGTGAATATATATGCAATTTCCTCTTTTGTGCTTACATACCCCAATCTGATTTCTTTTTCTGCAACTTTTTCTCTCAACATATGATACTTAATAGAAATGTGCTTAGTCTTTGAATGCAACACTAGATTCTTAGACATATTATTCATACTTGTGTTGTCATAATGTATAACAATAGGTTCACTAATTTCTGTCCTTATATCTTTCAACATCTATTTCATCCAAATAATTTGATTGCAATTATTTGTTGTTGCAACATACTTTGCTTCTGCTATACTTTGCGATGTACAATCTTGCTTCTTGCTTAACCAAGAAACCAATCTTCCTCTAAGAAAGAAGGTCCCTCCACTGGTGCTCTTTTTGTCATCCATACTATCTGCCCAATCTACATCAGTATAAGCAATTAGAGTAAACTCATTAGCTCTATCATACCATAATCCAAATTTTGAAGTTCCTTTTAGATATCTAAATATCCTTTTTATTGCTATATAATTTTCTTCTTTGGGATTATCCTAGAATCTTGCAACAATTCCAACTGCATTTTCTATATCCAACCTTATGTGGGTCAGATATTGCAATCCTTTGATAATAGATCTATACTTCTTTTGCTCAATAGTAGTTGTCTCATCCTTTGTAGATAACTTGTATCTAGTTACCATAGGTGTTCTAATAGGTTTACATATTTCCAAACCAAACCTTTTTAGTAAATCCTTTAAGTACCTAGTCTGAGAAATAAATATTACTTCTTTATTCTCTACTATCTACAATCCTAGGAAATATTTCATTTCTCCTATCATACTCATTTCAAATTCTTTCTTCATTTCTTCTGCAAACTTCTTGCTTTCTTCGTCATTACCTCCAAATATAATTTCATCAACAAATATTACCAAAATATTCAAACCATCATCAATTTCTTTCCAATATAGATTTCTATCTACCATACCTTTTCTATATCCAAGCTTTGTTAGATGCTTGTCTAACCTTGTGTACCAGGTTCTGGGTGCTTGCTTCAATCCATACAATGCTTTCCCCAGACTACATACTATGTCCTTGTCATCTATCAAAGGATATCCTTTAGGTTGCTCAATGTATACCTCTTCTTTAAGTTCTCCATTCAAAAATGCTGACTTGACATCCACTTGATATACTTTGAATTTTTTCTATGTTGCATGGGCTAAAAATAGTCTTACTACTTATATTCTAGCCATTGAAGCATAAGTCTCCTCATAATCTATTCCCTCTTGCTATGAGTAACCTTTACATATCAATCTTTCCTTTTTTATTTCAACTTCTGCTTTCTCATTCAAATTGTTTTTGAATACCCATTTGGTTCCTATCACATTCTTGTCTGCTAGTCTAGGGACCAATTCCCATTTTCCATTCTTTTCTATTTGATCTAATTCCTCTTTCATAACTTGTTTCTAGTAATCATATTTGTATGCTTCATCTGCATTCTTTTGTTAAACTTGAGATATAAACCATAGTTCTTCATTCACTCTTCTTCTTGTCATGACACCTTTTTCTTTACTTCCGATGACCTATTCGGATGGGTGATTCTCTACCATGTTCTTTTAGGAAGTAGGAGTTGCTATCTCAACTCTTGGTTCTACTGAAGGTTCCAAGCTTTGTTCTTACCTTGGTTCTCCTTCATTGTATAAATCATTGTTAGTCTCAAGAAATATCTCATCATTCTTTGGCTTAGTAAGAATATCATCATCTAAATTATAATCAACTATTCTCTCTTGTATTTTGAAATTCTCATCAATTCTCACATTTTTACTTTCCATAATAGTTTTAGTTCTCTAATTATAACATCTATAAGCCTTTTTTTTCAATGAATAACCAAGAAACATACCCTTATTACTTCTAGCATCAAACTTACCAATATCATTATCTCTTTTTATGTAACACTTACTTCCAAATATTCTGAAATACTTAAATATAGGTGAGTAACCAAACCATAGTTCATAACATGTCTTGTTTGTGTCCTTCCTAACTTGAACTTTGTTCATATTGTAGACTATTGTATTCATAACTTCTCTCCAAAATGTCTTGGATACATCATTCTTTGCTAACATAGCTCTTGCAGCTTCTGTAATAGACTTTTTCCTTCTCTTTGCAATGTCATTTTGTTCAAGATTCTTCAACTTAAATCTTTCTTCTACTCTAGGATTAGATCTTTGTTCTTCAACCTAATTCCCATTCTAAAAATAATTGTTAATGATAACTTCCACATTTTCATGGTTGGCCTCTAGATTGACAATAGTTATCAAAGCTACTACTTCCTTTTCCTTAACCATTTCAAGCTTATTATCACAATCTTTCAAGAATCTTTCCATACTTGCTTTAAATTCTTCATCTTCATTAGAAATCAAACTCTTTCTAGATTTCCTTATTCTCTTAGGGCATGTAGAAGAAAAATTACCAAACTCTATAAATGTCCAACAAGAGAAAATTTTCATATCTTCAAGTTCTCTCTTTGTAAGTAGATCAATACCTTCCATTATCTTTATGTCTTCTTTTGATCTGGATCTATCTTCACTTGTGCTACTATTCCTTTGTATACAATAGAAGGATTCTGGATCTATAAACTCAATACTCTTCTCTTTACATAAATTTGATAACTCACCAAGAATTTCAATTACTTAGGTGTCAAAATATCCACCATATGACTTAGGATGATCTTTTCTTACCATTGATCTCCCAAAGTTGTTAAGCTTATCCTTCAGGGACTTGATGCTCTGATACCAATTGTTAGAAACAATAGTCCACCAAGATAACTGGGGGGGGTGAATTAGTTATCCAATAGTTAAAACATTTATCTTCGTTAAAAAAAATTAACCATTCAACCAAAGTAAACAACAACCATAAAAAGATGCACATAGATAATTACACCAGATATGTTGACTAGGGAAACCCTTGGTCAAAGGGAAAACCCTGGTGGGAATGATGCCCACAAGATGATATACTAATATGAATATTCCTTGTTAGACGATTGACCTTGTTAGGAGTCTATTAAAACATTTAGTACAATGAACCTTAGGTGGTTATCATGCTCAACTAGCTATGCATATGAACTTGATCTTTCCATTGTTCTTCTGTCAGATACCACAAAAGACATCAAACATGTTATGTTGACTTCAATGAAAAAATTAGTCATTAATGTAACATATCATCATCAAACCAATCTTCCAACAATCATAACCCTCTTGTTTTCTTAGGTAATCCAAGAAAAAAAATCCATACTAATGTCACTCCAAGGTTTCTTAAGAAAGAAAATAGGTGTATACAATCCAGTATTATGATTTACTCCTTTTGAAACCTGAAAAATTCCAAAACTGTTTACAAGCTTCTAAACATCCTTATACATTTGTGGCCAATAATACTTGTCCTTAAGAAAAATCAATGTCTTATCAATTCAAAAATGTCCAGCCAATCCAATGCAATGCTTTTCCTTACTCAGATTAACTTGCATAGAACTTCTTAGTATATACAAATGAGTTCCTTTGAACTATATACCTTCTTGAATGAAATACTCATGATACTTCCTCGGTTAATCTAATACATTTGGTGCTCTTCACTCTCTCTAGACCTTACAAAAAATTAGGATCGATGTCATAAAACTCCTTCATTTTATCAAAACTAAGAACTTCAACCTTCGATTGGATCAACAAAGAATGTCTTTTGCTTAATGCATCGACAAATTGGTCAGTAACTCTACTTTTATTCTTTATCACAAATGTAAAACTCTATAAGTACTCAACTCACTTCATATGTCTATGATTCAACTTATGTTGGCTTCCCAAATACTATAAAGCTTTATGATCAGTATACAACACAAGTTCCTTAGGAATCAAATAATATCTCCCATTCTTCAAGGCTTGAACAATAGCATAGAACTATTTATTATATATAGAATAATTCCTTTTAGTATCATTCAACTTCTGACTAAAGAAAGTGATAGGTTTACCTTCCTAACTCAACACAATCCCTATTATACTAGCACTTGCATCACATTCAACTTGAAATACCTTATTGAAATTAGGTAAAGACAAAATAGGTAACTCAACAACCTTTTGCTTCAAAGTCTAAATTTTTTTATCACCTTCATGTGTCAACTTGAAATACTTTTTATCTCCTCTCATAGTCTCAATCATAGCATTACAAACATAACTAAAATTCCTTATAAATTTTTTGTAGAAACTAGCCAAACCATGAAATGATATTACCTTGCTCATATTCTTAGGTGTAGGCCACTCTAGATTTTCTCTAACATTCTCAAGGTCCAATATCAAACCATCAACTTAAATTACAAATCCCAAATACACAATCTCTTCTTGTATAAATGAACACTTCTTCAAATTAATCAGCAACTTCTCCTCTTTTAACCTCTGCATTACTTGTGTAATATGCTCAAGCCATTCTTCCTTAGTCTTGTTGAATATCATAATATCATCCAAATAAACAATCACAAACTTACACAAAATCTTCTTTAGAACTTCATTCATAAACCTCATGAAAGTACTAAGTGCATTAATCAAGCCAAAAGGAATAACCAACCACTCATACAAACCATCTTTTGTCTTAACAATAGTCTTCCACTCATCACCTTCTCTAATTTTGATCTAATGATGACCATTCCTCAAATCATTCTTGGTAAAATATTTAGCTCTACTCAAACAATCCATTATGTCATCCATCCTCGGCATAGGAAACCTATATTTCATTATTATCTTATTAATAGCTCTATAATCAATACACATTCTCCATTCCCCATTAATTTTAGGTGCCAATATAGTAGGTACAACACATGGAATCAAGATCACTTTGATCAAACCATTTTGCAACAATTCTATTACTTTCTATTAGGTTCTTCATTCTCAATAGGATTAAATCTATATGGTACTTTATTTAGAAAACTAGCTCTAGGAATTAGATCCATACAATTACTTATACTCCTAAATGGTAGTAGACCATCAGGTATATCTTTAGCAACAATCTCTTTGTACTCATCAAGAAAACTTTCAATTTCCACTAGTACTTGACTGACACTTTCTTCTTCTATTGTCACTCAACCTCTACCATCTTCTGGTGCTTGGGCTCTACTATTTTCTATCACTCATCCATTACTAGTACAACTCGATCCTTTATGGATTATAGAAAAAAAAACTTGGTTCCTCTTCATTTCCTTTTCAATTTTCTTTCCATTCACTATACAAACTATAATAGTAGTACAATTTATCTCCTTAGGAGACTCAATCAAAGGAATCAATATATTCTTAACCCCATCCATCCAAATAGTATATTGATTAAATCTTCCATCATGTAAAACATGTCTATCATATTGCCAAGGCCTTCCAAAAAACATATGACAATAATCTATAGGCATAATGTCACATAGGACTTCATCAAAGTAATATCCAATCTTGAATTTCACAACACATTTCTCACTTACCAATAACTTATGCTCATCTCTAGTCCATGAAACATGATAGGGTTTAGGATACTTTTGTAACTATAACTTTGTAACCAACTCCTCATATGCCAAATTTTTTTAATTCCCACTATTAATGGTCACTTTACAACATTCCTACAATCTTACATCTAGTCTTTGAAAACACTTCTTCTCAAAGTAGGCTCTTTGTCAACTTTCTCACTATATAGAGTTCTTCTCACCATTAGGTTATTTCCAACCTCAAGGTCAATTTAAGGGTTCATAAATTCACCTTGTACAATAGCATTTTTGTTCCCACCTTTATTTTTACTATAGTATTTGCACTCAAAGGATTTATACCCTTCATCACTACATCTAAAACAATCACCACGAAAACCACCTCTAGGGTAAGAATGACCTCTTCCTCTAAATGATCTAGTATCCCCTTGGTAAGAACTACCACCTTTCCACTCGGTCTTGCATTTAACTTCATTCTTCCATTTAGGTTTACCCTTATCTTTTGAAAAAATTGTCAAATCCGCTACTTTCTCCATAGGATCTACCTCTTTTCCTTTAATCATGCTTCTTTGAAAATATTTCCTCAGGTTTCAAGGCATATTTATATGCTTCTTCTAGAGTATCCAATTTCATAAAACTTATTTCATCTTGAATTCCATATCTCAATCCATTTAGGTACCTTAAAACTTTCTCAAACTCATCATCCACATGTCCATATCTGATGTCCAATCCATAGTATTCCTTAATATAATCCATCATAGTCATGTCCCTTTGTCTCAAATTTTACATCTTCCTCAAAAAAATAACTTGGTAATCAATAGAAAGGAACTTCTTCTTCACCCTGTTCACCATTTTCAACTAGGTTCCCCTCTTCTTTCTCTAGTAGTCTACAAATTCTCCCACCATAGTGAGGCATGACCTTTCAACCTAGTGACTGCAATCTTCACCTTCCTATTTTCAGGAGTGCCTTCAAACTCAAAGAACTTCTCCATATCAAATATCTAATCCAACATAGCATTGGTATCCAATTTTCCATCATAAGGAATAACTTCCATGCCAGGCTTTAAATGTGCCCTAGATAACACTCTCAATATTATTTCCTCATCTTGATCTTCCTTAGGTTGTAGATTAGGGTTTGGTGTCATTGCATCATCATCACTCATGTCATCAAGATGCACTTCTCTCCTCTAGCTTATCTTAATAGCATCTAATCTGGTTGCAATTTGTCTCAACATGTCCAATAAGGCATTATCAACATTTTCTCTACCTCAAACCATTTTGACAAATAGGCTCCTACAAGATCGTAACCCTTTGCTAGTTATAGCTCAAATTTATAGATTTTCCACCCTACAACCAAAATCAATCATGGTTCTGCATGATCCAATCTCCTCAATGATGAACCTCAAGCTCTAATACCACCTGATGTAGAGATGGTTGGATAACTAGGGCCAAAGGCATGTCAAACTATCCAAACACCCTACAAAGTTAACACAATAGAAGAAAATAAGAGAGAACAACACCAAGGAAAGAAGAAATAGCAAATTATTTATTAATTCATCAAATTATCCACTAACATGCCCAACTGTGAGGCCTTCTGGGTTACAACCAATGCAAGATGATTACAACTTCAAGATTTGTGATCTCTACAAATTCTAACCCTAGACTCACTTCTCTATGATCATTTGCATCTCTATCCAAACTCTCTAAGCACTATCTAACCTAAGCCTAGACATCCCTATTTATACTTTTTAAAATTACTTACAAAAGATTCTAGATCTTTAAACAATAGAAGGTTGACCTCATAAGAGTTTGCATGCATATCAATGCATAATACATATATTAAATTCATGATTCAAATTAAATACATAAATAAGCTCATATTAAAAACCAATCAAAGTCAAATTCATCCAAAGAAGGAACTATACATTAGCAAACATCAGGTTCAGTAAAAACATGAATGAAATCAACAATAATAGAACTTGGTCATCATTGCACTCTGCCAATATTTGGAACTCAACCAATACAAAATTTGGCAACAAATAAAACTTGATGACTATTGAAGCTCAAAAATAACTGAAACTGGGTACATATAGGTAGAATAAACAAAGATGAGCAAGATAGCAAGGCAACCGAGAATGCTCCTACATCATAAGCCTTTTTTTTGGCTTTGGTTTTTGGTGTTCAGGTTACCACATCGCTCTCCCAGAAGTTAGAACCTTTTCATGTGGAACAAGGAAGTCAGGATTCTCATCCTCATGGCAAGGATCCTTAGTCTTTGAAAAAGAAACTTTCAAATTGGGTAGGAGCTTATTTTCACGTGTCTTCAACAGCAAAAAAAGGTTTATGCTATCCTAAGCTTGGATGTATGCCAAAGATCATTAATTAAGGATAAGTATAATTAATGCAACTTTTAATTATCATGATCAGTAGGTTATTTAAGATGCTTGAAGGGATTAATTATCACTTTGCTCGATAATCACAATTGTTCTCTGCAAGCAAAAGTTTTCATTTAGATCATGACCCTAACTGCAAGAAGTCATTCCAAAGGATTGTGAGTGTTTTCTTAGGGTTGTACTTGTTCTATTTGTGTTCAAATTAGGATGGGTCTCTATGAAATCTTTGCATTCTAGTGCTCTAGGTTGGTGTTCCTCCTTTGTTGCTTCCCCTCTTTTTTTTTTGTAGGTGTGTGTCTTTCCTAGTTTTTGCATAGTCTGTTCTTTCTTTTTCTATATTTTGAATTTTTTTGTTTTCTCCACTAGTTTTGGCATGGTTTTTGGTGGTCACTTGACTTTTCCTTTTGTGTTGGGTTTGTGTTTCCATTTTTTTCTTCTAATCATTCATCATAGGGTGGAGTTATTTGTTTGTGCCCTCTTTGTTAGTAGGAGTGGTCAGCTTTCCTTTGAGGATATGTACTAGGTAGTCTAGATTTTGGGTCACCATAAGGCAGTTCAATGTCTATAATGCAAAGTGCATCTCGATGTTAAGGAGGTAGGTCCAACCCTCTTATTTTACTTTTGTCTTGGTTTCTCTTTCTATGGTGGTGTAGTTTTACTTCTTCTAGTTGTCTTGGGAACTTGTCCTATTAGGAAGTGGTCCTCAACATCTAAGTGCCCTCTCACACCCTCTTTTATCCTAGTTTTTCATAAGCTAGGATCTTGTTGGTTGATCTATTTTTTCTTGGATCAACCAAGTGCATACATGCTTTTATAGAGTGTCTAGTTGGTGGTTTTGGCTTTGAAAGATAGAGAATGTGGGCATTTTGTCACTATTACATGTACATGTGCAAATTCAGTCCTAGTAAGGTAAGTGGTAAATTTTTGGTATTACACTAGTGGTTCAACTATGGTGGTTTTCCACCCTTGATTTTCTACCTAGGTGCCACATCTTGCTTCGGGTTGAGCATTTGGCATCCTTTACAAAAAGTTGGTTAATACTTCAAATTCAAATAGCTGTCACATCAAAGGTACCTAGCATTTATTGATCACATGTGTCATGTGATAAAATTTTGATTAAGTGGTCTTATTAGCAATATCATGAGCCATGTCCCTAGAAGTCTTGTCTAGGTGATGCATTTTTTTTTTTTTTTTAATGGAGATAAAATAACTAGCATTGTGTTAAATTTAAAACTATCTATTTTTCACTCACATGATTTGAAATTGCATGTTCAAGTGATTCAAGAATTTTATCCCCAATTCTTGATGATAGGTAGTCTTCATGTTTCTAAGGTATGTCTTAAGTATATGATTCTTTTGTGTTTTATCAAATGTTAATTTACTTATAAGGATTTTGGGTTTCATGTTCCTTCCCCACATGACATATATATCCTTCAAAAGAATGGGAAGAATGAGGTCCTAAAAAACCTAAAATCTTGAGTCTGATAAAAGTATTTTAAAAAATATAAGGGGATCAAGATATTAGCATTTGTTTAATCTCTGCAAGTGGTAATGGGTAATTACTTTGGAGGACTAGCAAAATTATTTAAATATCATGGTGGGACAAGCACTAATGTAAATTCTAGTAGATGGATGTTGCCTAGTAAAATAGACATCTCCTAGCAAAGATGGGAAGATGATTCCCCAAGGGTTCTAGGCTATTCGGGTCCCAAGATCCAAACAATGGAATGATCAGTTGTCAATACAAGAGATGAGGCTTCCTAAGAAGGAAATTTGTTGAAGTAATGAGTTAACAAATAGATGGATTCTTGCACAATTGACACTCTATGAGAGTGGGTCCAAAAAAATCATCTTATGGGTTCAATGAGGATTCCCCTACCATGTTTGACACTTGAAGTGTTGTGACATGGAATGGTGCATAATGAGGACTCTCCTGCATGCAAAATTTTCAACATTGAGGGATCCTTTTTTGCCAGATTCAATATCTATGTAGAAGGAGCTTAACTTTCTTTTAGAAGCACCACAACTCTATGAAGTATTGATCCAAGTCCAAGATTTCCTCTTCCTTGTGACTTGATCTAGTGTGCTTGCATTATGTGGTAGTTGAAATTCAACATTTTGTATCCTAGAGTCTTGGAACTTAAGTCCTTCCAATATGTGAGTAGGACTGCTAGGATTCCTTCCAAATCTAGCCTTCCACCATCATTTTTGGTTGACAAATTTATTATAAAAATAGTAAGACATTAATGATGGAAAATAAAGAAATATTTTTTATCAGCTACATGTTTCCCCACTTTCTCAATGCATTTAATATTTTTAGAGAAGTGGGAGTGCTCTTATCAATCAATGGGTGCCTCGAGGAGATAACTAATAGAGATTTGACAGAAATGCATGCAAAGATTAGCATTCATAGATCAAATTTTCTATGGAAGATCCTCTCTTTTATTATCTACTTATTTATATCCCCCTTTCATGGTTTTTTTGGGTATAATTTCCCCTTCTGTAGTTGTTTCTTTGTAAAGTTAGCAGTAGATTTAGGAAATAAAGGTGGTAAGTTAGTTAGTTCGACAAGAATTTGGTTTTCCACCAAAAGTTGTAGATAGTTACGCATAAATAAGAGAATGTCGATTGTTCTAGGATTAGTAAAATTGATGATGTTATCTTCCACTTCATTGTATGCCATTTTTATGAATGAAAGCAATGTTATATTTTCTACAATTTAGCTTCCTGGAAACATTCTTTTTGTCTCACCCAATGTATGTTGGTATTTATAAGTTGTATTTTGAGTAGAAGAATCCTAGAGTGATTTCTATGGGATTAATTTATCTTTGAAAGTAGTGAGATATTTCTATCTTGTTTCTATTGTTTAGTGGTAAAGTAGAAGCAATTTAATAAGGATGTAGACTTCCACTTTATGAGGCCACTAAGCCATTCAAATATGTTTGTGAGGGAAAGAAAGGAATTTCCAAATATGATTCCACTTATGATCCAAATCAAATTATAAAAAGGAATAAAATACAAGGAAACGTACTCTCTATGGCCTTTTATAGGATAACATAAATGTAAAATTAAACTAATTACTTAAATAATGTAAATCTAGATGCTATGTAAAGAAAATTAGCCCAATTAAGATGTAAATTTTGGGTAAAGATATGAAAGGAAATAAAATATAAATAGCTCACCTTAAAATTTGTAGAGGAAGATGTATTTTTTTCTCCAAAACTCATAGATCTAAACTATATCTGAATATTTATCTATGGATCTAGGAATGAGACGTTGAGAGGAACAAAACCCAGAAATCTCTTTGAAATCTGAGAATAAAGGACTAGGTCAACTTGGGAAGACATCTGACACATAGGTTGATGTAGTCTAATGATTTGTAATAGATGGCTCCAAAAATCTTGTGAATAGTAGCTTCAAGATTTGTAAACCTTTTCACTCCCAACCCATAAATCAACACAGAAAAGAGAGGTTTAGGGCTTTTGTTGGGGGGGGGGGTGTGGGGGAATTAGCTTGTTCAAGCCCTAGGTTAAGGTTTTTACTATAATTAATAAATGTAAATATAAAGGAAACAAGATAAATGAAAAAAATCATCTTACTTGTAGAAACCCTTGTCAATAAAGATTTATCTAGATGTATTTTTTAGATCTTAAATTCAGTATGAAGGATGTGGGATATTTCCAAAGTTGTAGTTTATCTACCATAACCATATCATGAATTGTGGATGTAAATGTGTATCAATGATGAAGATAATGAATTTCTCAATGTAGATATCCTCCCTTCATGGTTAAGAATATGCTAGATCTTGAAGAGAAAATTTGCACAAAGAATCCTTTAATACATGAAGAAAAGTTGCTTTCTTGAATGCTTGAATGCCTTGCCTTGAGTGCTTAATGATCTATGAATTCTTGATGAGATGAGATGAGATAGGAAATTAAAGCCTCCAAGCCTCCTTTTATACTAATTTCCTAGTGGGAAAATAGTTAAAGGTTGACTTAAGTGTGATTGTTAAATGAAGAGTTAATTGTAGGGAAATTGTTAAGTGGAGAGTTACTAGAGGCTAACAATTAAGTAGAGAGTTAAATTCAAGCCAAATATTAAGTGGAGAGCTAAATGTGTGATGACTATTAAGCAAAGAGTTAACTTTAGGCCACCAATGGAGATAAATAAATCAATTGGTAAACTCAAGGACTTTTGGGCCCTGAAATTTATACTCATCAAGGAACAGGTCAACTTGGGTTGACCTAGTCTTGGAAAATGGAGGAAAAGGACCTCAAAGAGAACCAGGTTGACCTAGTCCTAGACTAGGTCAAACTAGGTTGACTTAGTCCTAGATACTAGAGGAAAAAGGCCTCAAAGAGGATCAAGTTGACCTAGATCGACTTAGTCTTAGAGACTAGAGAGAAAAGGCCTCGAGAACTTCAAGAAGGATGCATAGAAGAAACTGGAAGATAATAGACTAATATGGTCAAAAGGGTATCCAAGTGACACCTAAGAGACCATATTGGAATGAGAGAGATGATGAAGAAGAATAAAATGGAAGAGGATAAGAGAAAAAAAGACACGAAGCACACATCCATCAAAGGTCTGAGAGAGTAATTATGGAAAGGGTGCTAAAAGGTCTTAAAATACAAGTGCATCCATTTTAATATGGTACAACTATTATCTTCCTCGGCTTGGATAAACTAAATTATCTTGTTTACTTCAGTACCATTTCATTTGTAGTACTTATTTATGTTAGATTGACTGATTGAGCATATATTTAAGTTATCCTACCATTCAAGAATGAATTATCGATAGTAATAACATAAAAGTAGACTATAGGTAGATTAAATCTCTAACCCTAAAGGCTCTTTCATTTCTATTTTTTTTTTGTACCCCCTCTAGTTCCATCCTAAGATATTTTCCCAAGCCAGTTCAAGTGATTCATGACCCAAACCAAGATGCATAGAGAAGCATTGAAGATTCTACATGTCTTATTATAAATTTAGTCACCTCCTTATCTAACTATGCTTATTCCTTGCACGATCAAGACCCTCTCTACAAGGAGATGGGGAGTAGAGAGATTTTGCTTTCTATTCTTTCAGATTATATTGTTTGAACATTCAAATCTAGTGATAATTGTTACTCTATTAGTAATGCATAAAAAAAAGGTTTGTCAACAGATGAATAGTGCTAGAAGGAGGGCCTATTTGAACCTTCACACAATTTTATTTCATACCATGGTGATTCTTGTCATCATCCAACTTTTTGCAATATGAAAACTGGCACAGGGAAGTTTGAGTTCATAAATTTTGCCTCACTTTGGTTTTGGATTTGAAGATTGTAACTGATCTTCACCTGACTAATAGTTCAACAAATATCATATCTCCCAAACCCTATGTCAATTCGGCTACTTTTTTGTGACTCATCTTCATGAATTGTGATTGTCAATTTTCTCTATAGAGTTTGCAAAACTTAAACCTGCTATCTGAAATAAGAAAAACAAATTAAAGAAGAGGGGTAAGGCATTTGCATCCTAGCCCACTCCTACTTAGAGTGTAACTACATCCCAATTACCAACAAGGAACATGGCTATCATACAGTAGCTTATGTTTCTTGGGGGTTAGTTTTCATCCTTGGAAACTTTCCCTACCATGCATAATATGTCATCCCACCCCTAGAAACTTTTCCCAAAATTTGAACATTTCGGACCTCAAGTGACAGAAGATCACACCTACACATTCAAAGATTCTATGGTTAGAAATAATATGGAATATGAAGACATTTCTTTCCACTTATTCCCAATGACCCTGGACTTAAATGATTTTAACTGGTACCTTGACCTTCTAATTAATACCATCCATAGATTTCTCCTAGTGTTTTAGTCCCAAATCAACCCTACCTTGTGTCATTGTCAATTAATTGGGATCCAAAAGTAACCCAACAAACCTTTTACTCCATCCAACAATTGATTTCAATTGGCCCTGAATTGATTCTCAAATGCTTTTACACCCACATCAAAACTTTGTCTGAAGACTTATTTGGATGTCATTGATAGAGTTGTGTTAATACTTATCATATAGACCATGTCTCAAGTAGACTGAGATACCTTGGAAAAATTCTATGCCTTGGACTTGAGGTTCCAGTCCAACTTATTGATTTCCCATTTGATGCTCGAAAAAGTATATCATGCTAGTCCTATCCTAAAGTAGCTCCTCATCAAGATAGTTATAACATAATCTCTATGGTAGGATTACAAGCTTATCCCACCTTCTATTATACTTTCACACCTCAAGTCACTCCTACCCTAGCTCTAGAATATTTTCACTAGACTCAACCAATGGTACCTCATGTACTCAAGACTTAATTTCTCACTATATCCCCATAGGTCACATCACTATACAAAGTCCATGCTTTCCTATCTATAAAATTAAGTGGGAAAACCCCAATTTTCCATGTTACCTTGATGAGCATGTAGGTACAGTCATCACAATTGCCTAATCAAGTTACACATCTCATAGCTAACATGGAAGCCTTTATGAGGATCATCATCGATATGGATTATGACATGAGCCAGATTAAGATAGACAAGACTACAGTGACAAACCAACAATCTGCCCCTCCGTAATAGGGGAATATATGCTCGAGACAAAGAGGTTACTATAACTATTATTCATGCCACACTAATAATAGTAATTACAACCAATGGTTGGTTAAACAATAATGGAATAATATGCCAAATAATGTTAGAGTTCCCCAGGTTCTGCCAAATAATAAAGAAATGCATGACCTAGTCATTTTCCCCTCCTAGTAGAATTTTACCCCTTGAAAAATTGGTGTTGGTTACATGATATGATATCACATTCATAGGCCACTTATACCACCCTAGAGAAAGTAATTTAGATTTCCCACTCAGAATTTCAATCGTGATCCAAACAAGCATCCCCAAAGACTTTGACAAATCCTTCCAACTCTTTTTTTGTTAACAAAATTGTCTTTTATGCAGAGGGTGAACAAGAAGATGAGGGGTATGTTCTCCAAGGATTCTATGATGACTATGTCCATGCTTATGAGGCTAATGCTTTCACTAACCTATAGCCTCCTTACAACACTAGGAGCCAATTCAATAAGGGTCCCTTTACAACATTAGTACTACCTAAGAACACATCTATAACTCCAAACCCTCATTCAAACATGAATCCACCTCCTCCTATGGGACCAACATAGTATCCTTATAGCTCTATGATGAAAGGCTCAACTCCTCTAGAGTGAAGCTTGATATTAGATGGGTGGTGGAGAGTACCAATACTTTCATGTCCTTTATGGACATCTTATTGAGCTATCTTGAGTAGTAAAATACCCTCATATAACAAATTGACTTACCTAGAACACAACCAACTGCTACTAATAATGTGACTTTTATTGAAGCCAATGTAGCCATCTTTAAGGGAAATATAGAGGATCCTCCCTTCCTGCTCAACTTGAAAATTTATGGTTACTATTATAAAGATCATTTTTTACTACTTTCTAATCATTGTAGTAGTTCTAAATCCTTGAAGAAGGTAGACCAAATAGTCTTTGTGTAAATCTCTTAATCAAGTACACACATAGAAGAGTATTGTAAAATCCTGAAAAAGGTAGATCCTAACATATCTAATTGTATATTCTTAACATAGAAAGTCACCAGAAGTGACAAAAACATTGTATCCCTAACAAGGCATCATCTTACTGTAATAGTGATGGATTTGTGGGTACCATTCTCACTTTAGTTTTCCCTCTTACCAAGGGTTTCTATGTGACCAAATCATTGTATTATGTATTATGGTTTTATGTTCATGTTTACATGGTTGATGCAAATTAGATTAAACAAAGTTACTTTCATTTCTAAGTATTATGGTAAATTTTATGTGACTATAGATTACAAAGATAAAGGAGAATATACCAAACTTGTTTAAGGATTAAATACTTTTGTGGATACTTATTCACCCTGTGGCACCCCCCACCCACCCCCCCCCACCCCCCTCAGGATCCTATCTTTCCTAATATTCCAACATGTGCTTCTTTAGCTAGTCTCATGTCTAGTTCATGTTGTAGGGTCCACTATGATGGGCACTCTAAGTTAGAATGTGAGCCATGTGTAGATGTTTTTTTTGTTTACCTTTCTAACATCTCTCAAGAAGAGTAGTGAGAAGAAATTCCTACCCTAGATAGCCCACTAATGATCATATCTAAAGTGTTAACCATTGAGGGACCCATCTTGGTGTCACCTTTGGAGGTATCTCCCACCCCTTTGTCTTCCATATTAGAGGATAGTTTGGAATCCCCTCCACCATAAGTATCACCCTCTGCCCTACTCCTGGAGCCTTCACCCATAGAAACCAGTCTCTAGACTCTAAACTTTGATGGATCCTAGGCTAATGTTGACACAGTGCAAGGCAAGAGAATCCCCAAAGGATATTTCCTAGCCCCTAGCTATAACCACACAACAGAATCACAACAATAAGAAGCAATAACACAAGATCTAATACCAAAGTACAATAATATATAACTAATTAAATGCAATGTGTTAGGTTGTAAGGCCTTCCCAATTATTGCCAAATACAAAGAAAGTAATAGTTCTACAAGATCCCTCAAGATCCAATCTAAAAACTAGCTAGTCTAGATTCACACTTTGGTAGAAACCCATAAGGAAGATCTCAGCTTGTGCTCGCAAGCCCATCAAGCAATCCCCTTGTTTTCCAAGTCATAGCTACTAGCTCTTCTCCAAATTCTCTCTTCAAGCTTCTCCACTTCTCTACGATGGATGAAATCATGACTAAAGACTTCCCCATAACCCCTACTTATACCAATCTAAGCCCAAGTTGGCCTAGAACACAAATTAGATACAAATACATAAACTAAATGCCACAAGTTGGCTTGTAACAACAATTAAATGCCCAAAATTGATATTTGAGTAATATCATGATATCTCCTAGCTCTGATTGAATTAGAACTCATGCTTCAAACTGTAGTTAGTACTCTACACCCTCTTCAATCCCTAAAATTTGCATCCTCTAACACATTATAGAAAATTAGTTATATGGCTTGCAACAAGTACCAAATTCCTAAGCAAGGTTGAGCAACCAAAGACCATGTCGAGCTCCATAGACCATGCCAAGCAACCTAAAGACCATGCTGAGCTCCAAGAAAATGCTAAGCTCCAAAGACCATGTTGAGTCCCATAGACTATGCTGAGCTCCAAAGACCATTCTGAGTCCCATAGACCATGCCTAGCTCTAAAGCATGCCAAGCACAAGTCCTTATTTGACCGAGTACCAATCCAAGCACCCACCAAAGAAACTACCAAGCCTCCTCCCATGAACTCTAAAGTAGTCACCAAGAAAACCCAAGATGCTCCTATGTCAGACCCCCCAGGTAAATAGAAAAGTGTGTCCCATACTTTGATGCCCTAAGAAAGATCAACAACCAACTTCATCTTTACCAAAGGCTTCCACTCCAACAGGGACAAGAAAACCAATCTGCACATCATCCACATTAGCATCATTATGTCAAACAATATAATCTCAACCAACTAGTCAACATGCTCACTCCCACGAAAAAACTAAACATAATGCTTCATCAACAAACCCTCATCCACATCAACAACTAGTGAATCGACACTAGCAACAACAAACTCCACATCATCAACAATATATAGATCTCCATCAACACATGCCAAACTCTCAACATTAGCAACCTCATTACTCACAATAAGATGCTCTAAAATTTCCATGTCATATCCAATGAGCTGATCATGAAAACTAATCTCTATCCTAGCATCAAAAAGGATAGGAATATCTTCAGCAACAACCTCCAGTTGCTCTGCAAATTTTGTACTAGACTCCACAATCTAATCAACAAAACCAACCTCTTCCATCTCAACCTTATCATGCCATATTCTCTCATGAACAAGTATCTTAATTGGCCAAACAAATCTCTTCTGGATCGATAGACTCTAGCTCCACAAACATCTACGAAATTCCTTCCTCACCCCATCCTTAACTTGATCAGCCAAGCTAGCTTCAAATTGAGCAAACATCTCAAAAAACCTCCTCTCCACCACATCATAGAGGTTCATAATCATCTTAGGATCCAATCCTCTTAGTGCCATCTCCCAAGATCTTCGTGAACCCTCTATAGAAAATCCTTCCCATGCTCCTTGAGACAACCTTGAATTTTTTGCAAGTCAGATCACAACCTGCCACCTCACATGAACAACCAAGAACCACATCACAAGTCTAGGACCATGGATATGCAATACACAAACTCTCTACTATCATGCCTCAACAAGATCAGTCTTCCATATTCACATCCATCAATCCATCTACAAGCCCTCTACCATGTCAAGTTAGAACCATGATCTGCCACCTCAAAACCAAGAGATCTAGGACTCTAGAAAGAAAATCCACCACCAGATCAAGATCAACTCAGATCTACTTCTCCAACCCAAGTCCTGGTGCAAACTACCTCAACTTCAGCAATCTATCTACACACTTAGGAACAACCTTCACTCTAATACCACTTGATGCAGTGCAAGGCAAGAGAATCCCCAAAGGAGATTTCCTAGCCCCCATCTATAACCACATAGCAGAAACACAACAAGAAGAAGCAATAAAACAAGATTTGATACCAAAGTGCAATAGTATATTCTTAAAATATAAGTAATTACTTGCAATGTGCTAGGCTATAAGGCCTTCTTGATTACAGCCAAAAACAAAGCAATTAATAGTTCTACAAGATCCCTTAAGATCCAATCCAAACACTAGCTAGTCTGGATCCACACTCTGGTAGAAACCCCCAAGGAAGATCTCAACTTGTGCTCGCAAGCCCATCAAGCAATCCCCTTGTTTTCCATGTCACAACTACTAGCTCTTCTCCAAATTAGTTCTTCAAGCTCCTCCACTTCTCCACGATGGATGAAATCATGACTAAAGACTTCCCCAAAACCCCTAATTATACCAATCCAAGCCACAAGTCAACCCAGAACACAAATTAGATACAAACACATAAATTAAATGCCACAAGTCAGCCTATAACAATAATTAAATGCCCATAATTGATATCCAAGTAAAATCATGATATCTCCTAGCTTTGATTGAATTAGAACTCATGCTTTGAACCATAGTTAGTACTCCAAGACCATGCCAAGCTCCAAGACCATGTCAAGCTCCAAGACTATGCCGAGCTCCAAAGACCATGCCGAGTCCCATAGACCATGCCGAGCTCCTAGATCGTGCTAAGCTCCAAAGACCATGCTGAGTCCCATAGACCATGTTGAGCTCCCAAACTATGTCAAGCTCCAAGGCATGTCAAGCACCAATCCTTCTTTGATTGAGTACTAGTCCAAGAACCTACCAAAGCAACTATTGAGCCTCCTCCCATGAACTCCAAAGTAGTCACCAAGAAAATCTAAGATGCTCCTACATCAAATGTTAGATCATGCATGGGGGTAGAATTTATTGATCCAAGAGGAAGATCTATTATTTCCTCCTACTAGCTACAATTAGAATGCACAAATAATGTGGCTGAGTATGAAGCTTTGGTTTTGGGTCTACTTTTTTGCCTACAAAAAAGAGTCACCCACCTCTGGGCACACTTGAAACTCATCATCAAATAATTTTGAAGCTAGTATACATATTATGAAAAATGGTTAATAGCTTATGATAATTGGGTTTGAGAATTAATTTAGGACTTCAATGCCTTTGATATCAAAGCCATCCCATGAAAATGCAATTATGTCCTTGATGCCCTTGTCGTATCTACCAACACTCTCAAGCCCATGGTTGGTTCTAACCTCCAACAATTTTCTATGGAAATGGTAGCAACCCCATCTATCCCCTATAATATCAAGAACTTCTAGGTCTTTGAGAATGATTGGCATAGTTTGGCCTTTTTGTCCAATAGTGGTGTATTCAAAGATTAGACCTTCGAAGAAGAAAAATATAATGACACGGGATAAGAAAATGATATGAGAGAGATCCTCAATATTCCCACCAACACCATCCCAAAAGGGATGATAACACTTGAATGTATCTTTGACTTACACCCATGGGTCAAAGGTAGGCACCATCCCTCCTCTAAGGGGGGAAGTATGAAAAGATCAACCATGAGACAAAAACCGAGGATAAAAATGTGTTCATTGGGGTCTCCTCTTCCCTTGAGGAAAAAGGGAAGATTCTTTTAGTTCTCCAAGAATACATTTACATTATTATGTGGAGAAAAAAGATTAAAAAACTTACAACACATTCATGATGAGATACACTATACCCCTCAAGCCAGGTACCAAGCCATTTAGGCAGAGGGAAATGCTTATAAACCCCCTGATTGAACCCTTGATTTATCAAGAGGTTAAAAAGATACTATCTAGAAGAATTATCTTCCCCATTTGACATACCACATGGGTAGCTGATTTGGTTTATACCTAGAAGAAAATTGGAGAGATGAGATTATGTGTAGACATCTAGAACCAAAACAAAGCATCAATGAAATACAATCATCTTTTTCTTTTGTTGGATGAGGTCCTATAGATTTTAAATGATACTCAAATGGTGTCCTTCCTGGATGGATACTTAGGCTATGATCAAATCATAGTTAATCATGAATACCATCTTAAGACAAAATTTACCACCAAGTGGGGAATGTTTTCCTATAGACGGATGCCCCTTGGGTTGATCAATGTTGGGGCCACATTCTAAAAGGCAATGGACAAAGACTTCGAGGGATTAGTTAACAAATCTATAATCATCTACATGGTTGATTTAATAATATTTTCTAGGGACATGTGTGATCACCTTGCCAACCTTGCTAAGATTTGTGAAAGATGTCACCAATTTAATAAACAATTAAACCCCAAGAAATGCATATACTTGGTCACTAAGGGAAAATTACTAGGACATATCATTTTCAAGAAGGGTATTACTATTGATCTTGAGAGAGTAGAAGCTCTATTAAATTTTTAGATGCATGACAGTAAGAAAGAAATGAGAGCTTTCTTCAGAAAGATAAATTTTGTTTGTTGTTTCATCACCAAATTTGTCAAGGTGCTAAAACCCTTGAATGACATGATGAAAAAGGGTAGTAATATTGAGTTGATTCCATAGGAAAAGAAAGTCTTTGCACAAAGAAAATAGACTATAATAAAGGCTCCAGTCCTGGTGATGTAGTGAGAATTTGAGGGTACCCCTATTAGAGGTAATCTGATCCCCTATAAATACCACACAGTGAAAACACAACAACAATGCAAGATCTAATACCAATTCTCAAGACTTTATTCATAAAATAACTATTTACATGTAATATGTTTGACTATAAGGCCTTCTAGGTTAGGGCCAAATACAAAAAGAAATTACAAAAATAGTTCTATGAGTTCCCTCAAGTTCCAACTCAATCCTAATCCCAACTAGTCCAAATCTACACTCCAATAGAAAACCCCAAGGAAATCTCAACTTGTGCTCACAAGCCCATAAAGTGTTGGAAATATTCAAGACTAAGCTAAGTTACTAAGAGGGGAGGGGTGAATCAGTAACTTCTAAAAATTCAACAATTTCAATCCTTAATCCAACCATTTAATTAGCATTTAATCCATCATATAAATTTTGATCTAATTGCATGAATAAGAAACAGAAAACATGAAAGCATTCATAACACTTTGACACAAAGATTTGGTGACCCAGAAACCTTCCAAATAGAAAGTAAAACTAGGGTGGGGATGATATCCACAACTTTAGTATTGCAATATAAAATTAGCTTGTTAAAGCTTACATTGATCACTTCTAATGATCTCCCCTATTAGGAGCAATAAGGATTGCTAGGTCCACCTTCTGAAAGGATTTGCAAACATACAATTAAGTATGCACTTGCTAAAGAGATTTACAAAAGTCTGTTAGATCTACCTTGTGAAAGGATTCAATTGATCCGCCTGTTAGGATGAAATAGTAGATGATCTCTAATTTTCATCCTAGCTTGTTGAATGAGATTCCTTTAAGTATTGATCACCTTGCTGTGATAGATATAACTTTTTTGCTTCTTATACTATTGTAGCCTTTGTAATTCACTCCTTCTACTTTTCTTTGATTTAATTTGCATTCACATCTTCATATTTTCACATACATGCATGCATATTGGATATGATGCAATGCATTACATATATATCAATCCAATTACATAATTACAAAATCAGCCATCATACAAGTTACCACAAATATTACAAAGTCAGCCCATATGAAGACATTTGGGTTCTAAAGAGTGACTCAGTGAGGTTCTCATACTCGGTATCCACTATCATTGCTTGGCATCATCATGGACTTGGTAGATGTAGAAGCTCGGTCCATACTAATCACTTCCAAGTAGTCCTAAACTCAGTCTACACTAGTGACTTGGTAGAAATTGTGAAACTCGTCATATAAACTAAGTCTCTTGATTTACATTTTATGACTTGGTAAACATTCTCACCTTGAGCTCGATATAAACTAAGTCACTTGGTTATCACTGGGAAGCTCGGTTAACGCTGGACTTTCATCACATAGACTATGAACTCAGTGAACATTGCACTACTCAATAACCACTAATAAACTCAGCATCAACTAAAAATGCATAGTTTATACTTCTAGTCTTCACATTAATTGAATCTACTTGGTAACCACTAGGATTTTTCCAAAGAACTTGGTAGCAACTATAGAACTTGGTGACAATTGAATTACATAGTAAACATTGTAAATTGTACAATGAGCTTGGTAACCATATACAATCTGAATAAGTGTGTGTCACTAATTAAAAAATTGACTGATATGTCAACATAAAAAAGTCTCCTAGTTTGCCAAGCCTCACCTACTAGCCCTTCTCAAAATTTTCTCCTACACTTCATCCTCTTCTCCAAGCTGGATGACTATCTCCTCTATCTTGAGACTCCACAAGACACCCCCTACTTGTACCCAACTAAGTCATAAGTCAGCCTAGACCATTACAAATTAAAATAAACCCTTACATTAAATATTTGCATAATCCACAAGTTAGCTACAACACTCATTAACTACCCACTACCCAAATTAAATGCCAAAAGTTGGCTTACAGATAATTTGAGCACCACAGAGAACAAGACCAAACCAAGTATCAAAAACCACCACCAAGCATTAGCATTCCACCAAGAAAAATTGAGCTACATCATTGATTGAGCCAACTTAGGAAACACTACTATCGAGTCCCAATGCAAAATGAGCCATAGTATACACTAAGTTCCTACTTCATGGAACAAGTCCCTTTACTGACTGAGTAAATAAAGAAATACTACTATTGAGCTCCCAGTGTAAATTGAGCTTTTATTGTATTTGCCAAGTGCCCCAAGCCTCACCCAACACCATTAACTGAGTCACTTGGTTAACACAACAACTATGAACAACTTGTTATCAACCGAGTACCACCTATTCATTGAACAAGTCCTCCAACTCCAAAGCTAGAATACCCCAACATGCAAAATTTCTAGCTAACCAAGGATGCTTGTACATCATGTGGAGTCCTAATTATGACCTCTTGTTCTACATTTATTCCTCCACATTTGTACACTTTTTCACTACCATAATGATTCAATAGGTCAAAGTTAAGGAGAAGCCCATCATTGTCATGAGCTCCCCCTTCAATGATGTTGAAATGTAGTATTCCACCCTTGTTAGGGTAGTCAATAAATTATGGCATTATATCCTCCAAATTAAGGTGCATGAAAATATTCCAAACTAAGCTGCTAGATCACTGTTAATGCAGAGTGAACTCGATGAAAGATGTGGGAAGTGGATGGTCATTCTCTAAGAATTTGACTTATAAATGCAACCCATGAAGTTAGTTTGTTGGAAAGGAATATCAAAAGCCATGGCTTCAACTGAACCTTAATTAGAATGTTAAACTTACATTGTTAAGACTCTAACCCAAGACCCATATGGTGATTTGGTATACCTCTTCTTGTACAACAAATGTCTAGAGGGGCCCCTGGACCACAAACATCACACCATTCAATTGAAGAGTTCATATTTCATCATCAAGTGAAGGACATTGTTTCATCATAATTTTGAAGGTATATATCTCAAACATCTTGATTAGGAATAGACAAAGAAAATAATTGAAGAATTCCACAGATAGTTCAAGAATAGGCATGGATCTGTTCATGCTACGACCCATCAAATTCTCTGATTCAGGTACTATTGGCCATGTTTGTTTGATGATGTCCATAACCATGTGAGAAAGTGTCACACTTTCCAAATTTATTCTTCTAGAGAATGGAATCCTGCAATGACTCTTTAGCCAAAATTTGAAGCTAGAGCATTCATGTAGTGGGTATTTGAATTCATCAGGGAAATCAACCCCAATTCATCTATCGAGCATTGTTATAAGTTGACTATAATAGATTATTTTACCTAGTGGTCCAAAGGTATCCCTTGTAAGAAAAACATGGTGGATGTACTAATTCAGTTTGTAAAGGAGAACATTACCACTAGAGTTGGAATGCCTTTCTCCCTTGTGTGCAATAATGACATGGAATTCACATCCACCCAACTCCTAGAGTAGGCTTATGAGAGAAACATTGCCTTGAAATACTCAAATAATTACAATCTATAAGGTAATAGAGTAGAAAAATCAACAAACAAGAACCTCCTAGAGGTTACCAAATATTTGTTGTAGATAAATCTTTGGGATTGGCATAAAAAAATTAGATTCACTCTGTGGGTGGATCACATTTAAACTAAGGTAGCCCTAAGAACTTCTCCATTCTACCTCTTCTATGGCTAAAATATAGTATTCCCAATGAATTTGTAGATTCTAGTCTTGCAATTCATGAGGGAGTTTGATGAGTGGGATAATATTATGGAGGTTTGTCTCCTCAACTATGTCTTATTTGAAGAACAGAGAGATGTAACCCTTGAGCACTTCATGAAACACCAAGAAGTGGTCAAATGATGGTTTGAGAAAAGATCTCAGTACAATGCCTTTTGAATTTCAAACTTGGTCCTCTTGTGGGATAAATCTCATGAGAAGAAAGGAAAGAATACAAAGTTTTAGAGAATTTGGCTTGGACCTTATCAGATCATGGAGATTTTTGAATCTAATACCTATCATCTCAGCTTATTAATTGATGAACCTATTTTGTTTCCCATCAATTCCTTAAAATTTACTTTGAGTGATGAGATGGGATGAGGGTTTCCATTACCCTTTTATTATGTCATATGTATAGTTTCTTGTAAATATTACTCTGGAGCACCTCTGGGTGAACCCCGTACATTATTTTCCTTTTCATTTCTTTATTTTTTCTTTATTGGCCCCTGTAAAGACTTCAGTTGGGTCTAAGTTTCTTATTTTTGTTTTGGGTTATTGGGTAGTCAGGTATTCTTTGCATAACATTATGTAGCTCAAACAAAATTTATCTATGGTATTTGATGGTTCCTTTACCCATGTTGTGAATTTCCTCTCACCTTGTCATTCTAAGTTAAAAATTGCAAGTATGAACTCATTATATAACCAACCTTAAACAAACTGAAATAATCCTAATATTATCTCTAGCTAAATGGTTATCTAAATTGGCAAGGCAAAGGGAAGAGAATACTCATGATAAAAACATAAAAAATAAATTGACCTTTCTTAAATTAGACAAAAACCTCACGTTAAGTTTTATCTCAGGAATTGGGTATCCTTTTCCTCCTAAAATAAGAAAGCATACAAGTATGGGATGGTGAAATAAGTACCCCACAATGAGAAAATTAAATTTTATATCCTCAAAAAGAATTATCACCTCCCATACATTAGAAAAATAATAAAGAAGAACCGAAGAAAAGAGATCCCTAATCTTTAAACAATGCCCAATATTCTATAAAAGAAAGATAAAGAAAGTCTTGAGTGAACTTGGTTTCTCTATTTTCATTAGGAATTAAATGATATACCCCATTTCAAAGAACACACTATACTATGGGACATTTTTTAAGTTCATGGGTTTCGGTGAATTAGGATATTTGGATCTAGAGTTCATGCTTAAAGGGATTTTTTTTCGTAGTAATAAGGCACTGGTGGTTTCAAAGGCCATTTTTGAATCCCTACATACACATCCCTACTTTTTGTGAGTAAAAAGTTGGGTCTCCTCTTTCCACTTTTTTCCTTGTCTTGTTTGAGGTAAGCCTTTTGATTTGGCTTCAATTTTTGGTGTTTGGGTTCCCCCCATGCCTATCTTATATGTCAATCCCTTTTCATGCAAAAGAAGGAACTAAGAATTCACAATCTCTTTGATCTGAATTATGTTTTCGGGTTACAATACCTAGTGTGATACCTGTGGTATTGTTAATTCTAATACCAATAGAATAATTTTAGTACAATAGATTATGCAAGCTAAAAGTAGTTCATTTCATTCAAAACTCAAGTTTATACAATGTTTGATGAATATGAAGGGCCACCAAAATCCATTTGAAAAGAAATGAACAATTCACATCATGTTTATTACATAATAAAATATTAAAACTATTTAAAAACTATTCCAAATTTTATGTCTACTTGTAGAAGTCATAACTTTCAGTACATAGCTCAAAAATGTACACCGCTTACACCATTGGAAAGGTAATCAAATTTTCTATCTCCAAATTTCAAGAGACACAACTGTTAGAGATTTCATGGCCCATAAATGCTTTGAAGGCCTCCAAAATTGAAAAATAATAAAGTATAGAAAATACTAGAAAAATAGATTCTGGTATTTTCCCATTTCTATTTTTGTCAACCTCCTTTGGATCATCATAGACCATGGTCTCATCATCTACACTCTGTAGCAGGTGTGGAAAATGAATTTGCATAGGTGGGATAGAAATATTTATTGGTGCCAATGGTTGATATCAAAGACAAACTTCAAAGGGGCTATGACTAGTTGAACTATGAATTTCCCTATTGTAGCTATGTTGTACATAGGGAAGACTTTCATCCCATGTATGAGGATTTTTTGAGTGATACATACACAATATTTGAATGATCATATGATTGAAAACCTCAGTTTGACCATTTTTGTGAGGATGGAATGCAATGGACTTTATTAGTTTTGTGTCCATCATATCCCATAATGAAGACCAAAATCTACTTATAAATCAACTATCCCTGTCTAATATAATATTGCTCGGTAGCCCAAAATGAACCCAATCATGCTCAAAGAAGAGTTTTGCAGTGTCTTCTACATAAATTTCCTTTCTAAAAGCTATCAAGATTGCCATTTTTGAAAATCTATGTACAACAACATATACACAATTGTGCTTGTGTCTAGTGATAGGAAGACCAAACATGGAATGCGTAGAAATAGAATGCCAAGGCATCTCTGGAATGGGAAGTGGTAGATATAAACCATAAAATTTTTAGGCTTTGCAATGGCATATGTTGTACATGCTTGAATTTATTCAATCATATCATTTTTCATTTTTGGCAAATAAAAATATCTTTAAAGTATAACAATAGTTTTACATATTCCTAAATGTCCTGCAACCTTGTTGTAGTGAACTTCCCATATTAATTTCTTGTGTTCTACCTTAGGTACATAGATTTGGCCAATGTGGCAAACCATTCCATCTTGAAAAAAAAAAGCATTCACATGTTTACCTTCTACAAGTTAAGTATATACATCAGAAAAATCATTATCATCTTCACACAAGTGAGTCCAATTTTCTATTTCATGCCCACATGATTCTAACACCATACTTGCTCCTACAATTGGGGGCCTACTCAAGCAATTTGCTACCTTATTAGTATTTCCCTTATTATGGATAATGTTGAGATGAAATTATTGGAGATAGGCCAATCACCTTTGATGTATATCTTTCTGTAATTTTCCTCATGTTTTTAAAAATTGAAAGGGTTTGTGAATTGTATGGATAATATTTCCTTTCCTAGAATGTAATGCTTCCATTTTTTGCAAGCTTGAACAATGTAATATAATTCCTTATTGTAGGTGGGATACCTATGTACTATATCAGAGAATGTTTCACTATGGTAGTCAATTAGATGTCCATGTTGCATGAGGATTGCTCCTAGTGCATATTGTGATGCATCAATTTTTATTTCAAATGATTGTTGTAAATCAAGAAGAGATAAAACTGGTGTAGAACAGAACCTCTATTTTAACTCCTCAAATTCTTGTTGATAAGAACCTATCCATTTGAATTTTTATTGCATTCCTCCTCATAGTGACTAATTTAGAGACCAAGACAAATGTGAAAACCCAAGCACAAATCTACCATAGAAGTTAGCCAACCCTAAGAAGCTATGTAATTCAATGAGATTCCTTGGAGAAGACCAATTTTTTATTACTTGTATCTTTTTAGGATCAACATGAACGTCCTCACTATCAATAACATAGCCAAAATATTTAATACTTTGCATACCAAAAGAGAATTTTTCATTGTTAGCATAGAGTCCATGGTCTTGCAAGGCAGAAAAATACTTGTTCCACATGTTGCAAATGCTCTTCCCAAGTTTTTCTAAAAATGAGAATGTCATCTAAATACACCACTACAAAAGAACTAGTGAATGGAATGAGTACATCATTCATCATCCTCATGAATGTGGCTAGAGAATTTGTGATGCCAAAAGGCATTACCAACCATTCAAATAATCCCTCCTTAGATTTAAAAGAGGTCTTCCATACATCTGTTGGATCAATTGGAACTTGATGGTACCCAGATTCTAAATCAATTTTAGTGAAGAATTTTGTCCCTCTAAGCTGGTCAAATAAATCATCTATTTGGGGGATTGTATATCTATTTTTTATAGTGATCTTATTCAATACTCTATAGTCAATACAAAGTCTCCATGTTCCATCCTTTTTCTTTGCAAGTACAATTGGGCTACCGTAAGGAGATGCACTTGAGCAAATATGCCCCTTCTAAATCAGTTCTTGTATTTTCATTTTGATCTCATCATTTTCTAACATAGGTCTCCTATATTCCAGCTCATTATGTAATGGTGTCCCTAGAATCAAATCAATAGAGTGTCTAACTTGGCAGTGTGAGGGTATTCCTACTAGTAACTCAAACACATTTTGATATTTTGTCAAAATTTATTTCATTGACCTTTGTTGTTTTTTTTTGATGGACATGGTGGTATGGGAATTATATACAAATATTTTCCCTTCCTCATAATGAATCATTAATAACACAAATGTATCAGTTTGGCCAATCAATTTCCTACATTGTTTTGCACTAATCAAAGATGTAGAGTGATCAGGACTTACCTCTAGTATTTGATACTTTTGTTCATTCAATTTGATTATTACACTTCTTGGCCTAGATTAATACACCCCATGGTGTTGATACATGTATGGTTGTCCCAATAAAATATTAGACACATCAATAGGAGCTACATCACAGATGACCTCATCTTTGAATGATTTTATGGAATATAAAATATGGCATTGCTTATTTAGTTGAATGTCTCTCCCTTGGATTACCCATCCCATAGAATATAGTTGTGGGTGTGGTTTTGTCTTTAGATTTAGTCTCTTTATAGTCTCAATAGATATCAAGTTCTTTTGGCTACCACTGTCAATAATAAAATGCAAAGCATTTCCTCCTACCCACATTTGTGAATGAAATAATCTCTCCTCATCATTTTGAGAAAATACCTTTATAGTGGCCATTGTGGCATATGGGTCAGCCTCAATGATTTTTTCATCTTTATTTTTTTTAAAGATATATCACCTCATGTTCATTAGTTTATTCATGGGTTTCCATCATTAGATTATTTATAGTTATGCAATCTTTGGTGTTATAAGAGGGACTTTTGTGGACTTCACACCACATACTTGATTCGTGGCCTATTTTCTTCACACCCCTTGTCTTCTTTGCTGGTGAATTTGGAAATGGCTCCTTGGCTATTTGTTTCCCTAGAGGCTTATTACCTTCACCTTTCCATTTTTTGTTCATTTGATTTTCACTTCTCCCTTTTTGTTTGAACTTCTCCTCAATTTTTGATGTATATTTGAAATCAATAGATAATGTCTCTATATTCAAGAAATAAATTTCAGTCTAGATGTATCTATGAATACCACTCTTATACTTCAAAACATGATGTTTTTCTGAATCTTTGATACCAAGATTTGCAAAGAGAGAATGAAATATGTTAGTATATCCCTAAACTGATTGGTCTTTCTTCTGTTGGATTAATTTCCATTGGATATATTTTTGTTCATAGGCATCTTCAGGGTAATATTCTTGTTTTATGTGCTCTACAAAATCTTCCCATGTGGGCGTGCTATCCAATAATAAAGAAAATCCATGTTCATCTTGGGATACTTGGGCTTCTTTAGTTTCTGCATAAACTTCCCATGCCAACTTCACATGATTCTCAACTTTGAGGAAGGAAAAGGTGATTTTTTCAATATCTAAAAAATTATTAACACAAAAGTACCTCTCTAATTTTGACAACCAATCATCAATAACATCTGCATCAAATTTCCCTTGAAAATTTGGAATATCAAATTGTACTTGTACTTTAAATGGGGTTTTTCTACCAAATGTTGAATTCCTTGGATTGGCCGGTGACTCTTGTTTTCCAACATTTTTGAAAATTGCTTCTTCATTTATTCTCGTTGTTTATTCAATACATCTTCCACTAGTGTTTTGAAGGATTCTTCCATCCTGCCAACCTGTTGTTTTGCCATCTACGACCATGCGCATCTCAAAGAAAGATAATCTAAAGGATCTCTCATACCCAATTCCAACCATTGATAAGATGACCACATATGATGGGATATATAGGAGAAAACAAGCTAAGATACCTCTGGTCTAAATTATGATACTGGATTATAATACCTAGTGTGAGATCTGTGGTATTGATAATTCTAATGCGAATAGAATAATTTTAGTACAACAGATTATGCAAGCTAAAAGAAGTTCATTTCATATAAAACTCAATTTTATACAATGTTTGATGAATTTGAAGGGTCACCAACATCCCTTTGAAAAGAAATGAATATTTCACATCATGTTTATGACATAGTAAAATATTAAAACTATGAAAACTATTTTAAAACTATTCCAAATTTTATGTCTACTTGTAGAAGTCATAACTTTCAACACATAGCTCAAAAATGTATGTCGCTTAGACCATTAGAAAGGTAATCAAATTTTCTATCTCCAAATTTTAAGAAACACTACTGTTAGGAGCTTTCATGGCCCAAAAATGCTCTGAAGGCCTTCGAAAATGTAAATTACTATAGTATAGAAAATATTGAAAAATAGATTTCAATATTTTCCCATTTTTTCTTTTGTCAACCTCCTTTGGATCTTCATAGACCAATTTTTGATCACTCATGACATGGATCCTTGGTCTTTGAGAAAGGAACTTTTGGATCAGGCATGCACTTATTCTTGCATGTCTTCAATAGTGAGAAAAGGTTGTTGTAGTCCTAAGGTTAGATGCTTGGAAAAGTTCATTAATGAAGGAAAATTATAATTAATTCACCTATTAATTATCATGATCACTAGGTTATTGAAGATACCTAAAGGGATAAAGTCTCACTTTGTTTGATAATCTCAATTGTGCTCTATAAGAAAAATAAATTGTTTGAGTTATCACCCTACTTGCAAGAAGTCATTTCGCAGGTCTGTGAGTGTTTTCTTAGGGTTGGGATATTTTTTTTCATATTCTAATTAGGATGGGTCTCAATGCCATGAAATCTTTGTATTCTAGTGCTCCAAGTTAGTGTTCCTCATTTTTTGATTCCCCTCTTTTTCATTTGTAGTTGCGTGTCTTTGCTGGTTTTTGCGTAGTTTGTTCTTTGTTTTTATTTCTTTTGGGTCATTTAATTTTCTCCAATACTTTTGACATGATTTTTTATGGTCTCTCAGCTCTTCCTTTTAGGTTGGTTTTGTGTTTCTTTTTTTGTTTGTTCTAGTTGTTCATTGCAAGGCAGAGTTTCTTAGGCTCCACCCTCTTCATTTGTATGACTAGTTGGATTTCCTTCAAGGGTATGTACTAGGTAGTCTAGGTTTTGGGTCATTATGAGGCAGTTCAAGGTCTATAGTGTAAGGCACATCCCATTGTGAGGGAGGTAGATCCAACCCTCTTATTTTTCTTTTGTCCTAGTTTCGCTTGGTTTGGTGGTACAGTTTTACTTCCTCTAGTTTTCTTGGGCATTTTCCTTATTGGGAAATGGTCCTCATCATTAGGGTACCCTATGGCACCCTCTTTTATTATAGTTTCATGTTAGGTAGGATCTTCTTGGTTAAATTGGTTTTTCTTGGCTTAGCCAAGAAGTATAGGCATGCTTTCATAGGGTGTCTTGTTGGTGGTTTCGACTTTAAAAGATAGAGAATATGGGTATGTTGTCACTGTTACATGGACACGTGTAACTTCTATCCTAGTAGGGTAAGCGATGACATGTTGGTATTGTGCTAACAGTTCCACTAACTTTTGGGTGATTTTTAGTGGTAGTTTTGTTCCCTTTATCATCTACCTAGGTGTCACATCCCTCCTCGGGTTGAGCATCTAGCATCCTATACAACAAGTTGCTTGGTACTTCAAATTTAAATGATTGGATCAAAGGTACCCAACATTTATTGATCTCCTGTATCACATGAGTAAATCTTGAATAAGTGGTCTTATCTATTGCATAAGGACAACTCAGTGTCATAAGCCACATCATTGGAAATATCTTCTAGACAACACATTCTTTTTGGTTTTTGGTAGAGAGAAAATTACTAATATTGAATTAAGTTTGAAACTATCTATTTTTTAGTCAAAAGATTTGAGATTACAGGTTTAAGGGATTCAAGGATTATACCCCCTATCATTGGTGAGAGGTAGTCTTCATGTTTTTGAGGTATGGCTTTCAGATACCATTCTTTTTTCTTTCATCAAAAGCTAATTTACTTATCAGGCTTTTGGGTTTCATGGTCCTTCCCCATTTGGCATATATGTCCTTCCAAAGGATAGGAAGACATGAGGTACCAAAAACCATAAAATCTTTAGTCTAGTAAAGGAATTAAATTTATTTTCTTAAGGGGAACATAGTATCGACATATATCCGATCTCCATAGGTGCTAATGGGTACTAACTTTGGAGGACTGGAAAAATTATTTAGATATCATGGTGGCACCAGAAAATGTGTAATTTTTAGTATATGGATGTTTCTTGGTAAAATAAGCATCTCCGAGAAAATATGGGAAGATGATTCCCCAAGGGTTCTAGGCCAATCGAGTCTTGAGATTGAAACAATGGAAGGATAAATTTCCAATATAGTATATGAGGCTTCCCAAGAAGGCAAGTTTTGGAAGCAACATGTTAACATATAGAAGTATTCTTATACAATCGATACTCTATAAGATCTAGCCTAAAATATTTATCTTCTAGGTTCAATGAGGCTTCCCCTTCCATATCTGACCCTTTGGGTGTTATGACATGGGAGGGTGCATAACAAGGACTCTCCTCCATGTAGGATTCTCAACATGGAGGGATAATTTTTACCATATTCAATACCTTCTCAGAAGGAGCTACACTTACGTTTAGAATTACCACAACTCTATGAAGTATAGATCTAGGTCTAAAATTTTCTATTCCTCGTGACTTGGTCAAGTAAGCTTCCATTATGTGGTTGTCAGCATTTAAAATTTTGCATCTAGGAGTCTTGGAACTAAAGTCCTTCTAATATGTAGGTGGTGTGCTAGGATTTATTTTGAATATGACCTTTCACAACTATTATCGATTAACAAACTTACTAAGACATCTTCTAATGCCACCCTAGCGACATGATTTAAGACTTGTTTTGGACATTAAATTTATCTCATATATTTTATGATTGTGATAAGAGGCTAGATCATACTTTACATGACCAATTTTGAGTTACACCTTCTATGATTCATTCTATATGCTCTCATTTATGGATTATGGATTTCTATGGGGTATTGACCCTACTAATCCATATAATGTTTGTATCACTATTTGATATAATTTTATATTACCATGATATATTTGTAGGTATGCATGTTGTGTCAGTCAATGATGTAGGTGTGTTTAGGAACATGTACTAAAGCCTCTATACTATCTATTGACTCAAATATGAAACCATGATCCATATAAGCACCTTGATCCTAAATGTCCTTGTAGGGAGTCAACTACTCGAATTGGGAACTTTGGGATTTTATCCTTGTTTGGTTAATGATATCTTTATTTGAGGTTTCATTGTGATTTTAATTTTATGATTGAATGCTTAAGTATATTTATCTCAATATATATGGGTGCATGCATATAAACCCAAATATATTTGTTATTGCTTGTATGTGATTTCATCTCTTGTGTGATTAATTTACTAAGTCTTTTAACTAGTGAGTAAAAGAAAGAAATACAATAAAATAAATAGAAGAAATTAAATTCTTGTGAGGTTTTAACCAAGAACCTTCCACCCATCAATCTCCTCCTCAACCAATTCATCTACCCATCCCTTGATGAATGACAAGAATTAAATACATTCTTAACCCACAATCAAGTGTCAACAAGTAATAAAAGGCCATAGGAATTGAACCCTAGACCTTTAGGTAGTGAAAAAATTAGCCATTGCACCACAAGACATATTTGAGTTTAGACATGAAGAATCACATAGATAACCAATAATTTGATGGAAATTAATACAACAAAATATACACAATAAATAACTAGGTTGATTAAATAATCAAACCTTTGTTAAGAGCATCAGTTACAATGGATGCAACCAATACAACAACATTTTTCTCCCTATGAAATAGGAGCATTCCTGAAAAATAAACCTAGAGAAAATTAAGTGCAAAAACTATAGTCAAATATATTGAAGGAAAATTGCACAAAGGGAATCCTAGAGAATCTAGGAAGGAGGAGGAAACCAGACCAGCTTGGAACCATAGGAGACTAGGAATCTTTAGCATCATAAAAAGGCATCACTTGCAACCTTTATCTAGAAACCAAGTAGGAATCATTTTTTACTCTCTTTGTACATATTTTCTATTGAAAACCATGGGTAGTGAATACAATTTCTAAGTATGGCTTAGAATAATTTATCCTTGTTTACTTGGTATGGTTTCTAGAATCTATGCATTTTAGCTTCATCTCTTTTACATACAATAACACATATGCTCAAATTAATATATGGGTAACACATGCAAATTTTCTAAATCCTCAATGGGTATTAGTGACATCTCTCTGTCCCAAGGAAACATACATTTTTTTCTTTTTTCTACTAAATCCTCAATAGTTAATAGTAACATCTCTCCATCCCAATAAAATGTGTACACACACACTCTATGGTGATACCAAAAAATTGATCTGTAGGTGGACACATACACATACATGCATAAGTCATCAATGGGTGCATGAGATTGATCATCTCTTTCTTTCCGTCATGGTCTTCTAGGTGTGGCTTTGCTACCCTTTTGATAATATCTTCTAATAGAATTGTCATCTCTTAGTTCCATCTCCACAATCCTCTATGCCATTATAAGGCCTTCTTGTCCCCTCCCTTGGGTCTAGGTTGACCTTTTCCCCAATTGTTATGGGGTTCAAGGCTTGAAATGTCTTAATTTTTCCAATCAATTTAATTTACTCCCCTATTAGCCTAAGTTTTTTCCTCACCTAAAAGATAGTATAAAAGGATGCTTGGTAGATTAATTTTCATATCTCATCTTGTCAATAAATCTACAAAAATTTAAGTAATCAAGGCATTCTTCTTCAAGTTGTAGACACCTAAAAACCTTTAGAAAATAAAGTATTTTTATTTTCTGAAAAAGTTCTGATGACATCATCATTTATTAATTAATTTTTATTCCATTAAATCCCTTTATCTTAATTAAAAATATTTAATTAAGGAATCCCTCCCAAAAATGTTTAAATCTTATTTAAACATTATTTTCTTATTTATTAATTATTTAATTAATAAATTGACCAAAAATCCTAAAATAAATAAAAAATTTATTTTTTGCCCAAAACTTGGCCAGTTTCCTTATGACCAATAACCTCTTCCAAAATCTTCTAATCTTTCTTTAATTTCGATTAAAGGTTAATCTCATCATTTCCTACCCCTAACCCCAACTCAAAATATTTAATTAAAATTAAATATTAATCCTCATGTTTATTAAAAAAGTTTTAATAAATATCTCCTCAACCCAAACCCTTGAAATAAATAAAACTTTATTTATTTCCTAAAAATCTAATTTATCCTCACCCTAAGAAGTTCTAGACTCTTCTAGAAAGTCTTCATCCTCATCCTAGGAAATTCTAGACTATTCTAGAAAGTCTTTATCCTCATCCAAAATCTAGACTCTTCTAGAAGATGTCTTTAAACCTAATCCTAATCCCCTCCTAACCTTGTCACATTCCCTAAACATGGGTTAAAACTTACTAACCCAAGCCAAAGTTAACAAATATCTCTTCTTTCACCCACCCTCATTAAATGCCATCCACTTGCCTATCCTTAAGCTAATCCTAAACCATCCTAATCCATCCTCTAATCATTTGCACAAGCCTGAGCAAGCTTAGAACCTTCCTAATCAAGCCCAAGTCAAAATTGCTCTCATCACCCTCAAAATATCTCAACCATAAAACTTTATGAAGTCCACTAGGTCATAAATGACTCTTACAAGCCCTTTTATTGCTCTTACAAGTCATTATGAGGGTCTTTATGAAGATTTTATCCCTTGAGCCTCCTTTGTTGACTCATCCTTCCCCTTTCCTCCATCCTTTCACCATGTGACATGTGTCACTCCTTGATTGGCTATAAGGAAGCACAATCCATGTGCTCTCCTCTCATGCAATCTAAGCCCTCCATGAGCTTTTTCACATCCTTGCATCTTAGCCTTCAATCCCTCAAGCCTCTTGCCTATAAATTGGATCCTTCCCCTTTGCAAAATAACACAATCCATGAAGTAAAGTCATAATGCCATTTTGAGAAGCCATTTTACATCCAAACCATACACTCACATCCAAATTCCAACTCCATTTGAAGCCCTTTTTGAAGCATAAGCTTGAGCATACATCCTATCTATTTAGACAAAGCCACTCAACAAGAGAGCTTCTCATTGAGAGAGTCCATTAATGGCTTATATTCTCAATTGAGAGTTCATCTTAGTCTATCTTGAAGTTTATGATTTTTTTTTAGTTTGTAGAAGCTTTATTTAAATTTGGTTTCTATTAGCATACTAACATTGCTCATATACATTTTGGCACGCCCGGTGGGACCCCGCATGGGTCATCTTCATTAGCTTTTTTTAGTCAAGTTTTGTATGTTATTTGCTGATTTTGGCTAATTTTTCTTGTTTTGTGATTGGTAGGATTGTATAAATTGGTTTTGTAGGTCCACATGAGCATGAAGAAGACAAAGGAACTCATAATCTATCTCATAGTGTTTGCAGATTTTTCAAGCTTATAGGTGGACAAAGAACTTGAAATTCTTCTTCCTCTTCTTGTCTATATTCTTCTTATTCCATCTACTTCTTCTTCTTCTTCTTGTGGGAGATCTTGGCCATTTTTTTTTAAGGAAGAAAAATCATACACACTTCTTTTTAGTGCTTAAAATGAACCCCCAAATCATACTTAAATCCATTGAAAAATTAAAAATTTGCAAGAAAAAAAAAATCTTTTAACAAGTGAAACTAAACCAATCTAATCATTTGCATCCTTGCAACATCAAGGTTTTAGATGCATTCATGCAAAATTAGGAACACTTCATTTTTGGGAATTTAAAAAGAACTTCAAGTTTCCATTTCAAAAGGTTCAAAATCAACACTAAGTGCACACTAAAGTTCTTTTAAAAAATCTCATGAAAACTAAGAGTCCTAAATGGTTGCCAAAAATTATCCTAAAATCTTTGTTATTTGTTCCAAACAAATGTCTTATTGCAAAATTTTGAATGTTTCTTAGAATTTTCATGCATCAAAACAATCTAGGAATATCATTTTTGGGCTTAAAATATGCAAACTAGAACACAAAATCTTGAATGAAAACCAAAGTCCAAAGAGTCATTTTCACTTTTGAGTCCAAAGCAATCTTGAATGATCTAAGGTTAAAACAAAGCACTTCAAAGTTCTTAAAACAACACACAAAATCTCAATCTTGAATGCTCAAAAGAAAACACTTGAATGTTTAACCACTTTTCTTTGAATGCATGTTGCTAAAATCACTCTTGAATGCCATGGATTAAAATCAAATTTTCCTTGAATGCATGATTAAAACAACAAATCCAATCTTGAATTCTAAGGATCAATTAATTTTTTCAATATCAAACACTTCATTTGGAGCTTCTAAAAATTGAACAAAACAAATCTCTTTTCCACATGCAATCTAGGTAAAGTTTGATTTTTGGACATTTAAGAAACCTTGTTAAGTTAAAATACAAATTTGCAAAAATCAATTTGAGTAGTTCCTTGGACTCACCTCTTTTCTAATCACCCATCAAATATTAACCATTGGTTGCAATCTCAACGCCATTTATGGGGATGGGTCTACTTGAAAAAGGTGTTAAATGTTCCACAATCTAACTCACTCACTTGGTCTTTGAATGTTTGCTTTAACTTTATCAAAATTTTTAAATGATCAAAACTCTAGATTAAATAGATCACACTTCAAGTTTGGGCACTAAAATTGAACAACAACTGACGTGGAGAGCCTCCGGGCGCACGCTTGAAATCGAATCTCACACACTTATGTTTTGGGCTTAAAACAAACTCACACTCAATCTTGAATGCCTTAAAGAAAATTAATCGATACTTGACGTGGAGGGCCTCTGGGCCCGCGGGTTTGCTTTTGTTGACCCTAACTCTTCTTATTGTTTGCATTCTTCGATCAATTTACTTTTGTTGGCACTTCAAGTTGGAATTGAACATTGTCTCTTAAACATGAGTGCTTGCAAAGTCTAGATTAGCACACATAAGAGTCAGTTGGTAAAAGAACAAGTGTGTTTTTTAGCCCAAGGTCATCCAAGTCTTCTCTCCCCTTTTCGTCTTTCGAGGCCATCTTGGGTGCATAAGATTAGGATCCAAAACCTTGTTTCTTTTTAGGAGGCCTGCTTGGGGATTTCATCACCCCTTGGATGACCTCAACTCCAGCGTTCTGGCGGAGTATAAGAATTGGGAGGTGAATCGAAAGACACCTCTCTTGGGATCAAGATTTTGTCACTCGGGCTAAGCCTCAAGGAACTTTATACCCTTGAGAAGTGAAAGAGGAGAAGTGGGTTACCGCTCATCTCGGCTGTGTGACATCTTTTTGGTCTCATCTACGGATTTGGGCCTCACGTACCTTGGGTATATCGAGGACTCCTTAGCTAAACCAACTGTCAACCTTGTAGACAACCATCTAGGATGTTAATGTGTTTGAGGTGACTGATCGAAACATTTGTAGAACATACACACTCCTTGGCGCAAGTATCACTTTCTGAGAATCAAAAACTTCTATCTAGTTGTTTCTATCTATTGCTTGATCTTTTATTTGTTGAATGAATGTTTGCCAAACTTGGTCAATCCTAGCTTAGGGCATACTTAGCGTAGTCACTGCCTATTCCAGAAGTTGAACGAGTTGAAGCAAAACAATCAAGATCTCTCAAAGCCAAGTAGATTCAGAAATTGATGTCAGAGCAACCCAAACCCAAACAGAAGTTCCACAAAGTTAAACTCAAACCATCTCTAGCATACCAAGAACTTTCAGCCAAGAGAAGAGAAATAACACCAAGCCCACGAATTTCCAAACTCCACAAAGTAGAGGACAAAGCTACCGACGAAGCACTTCAAGAGGCCTGGTTAGAGCGCACCATCAAATTTAGCCAACATCCAGGAGTTAATCCTGCTTATGCCTTACCAACTAGGCATGATTTCTATGATTAGACACCCTTGTTTCTCCACATCTTCTTGGATTAGCTTCACTTTAGAGTCATATTTGTAGAAAAGCCAGCCATCTTAGGTTATCCCCTTAAGCATTATTAGCTCATCCATCTCATTTAGAATCAAACCATCTAGCCAGCACTCAAAACCTCACATCCAAGCCTTCAAAATTGTTGTCACTTTTGCCAAAAGTTTGCCACTCCTAAAATCTTCCAAATCCATCAATCTCACCAAGGTTATCCCTTTGACAGAGCTTTGTCTAGGGTAATCCAGCTTTGTCACTTGTTATCCCTCATCACCTTGAGCTAAAGGTTGGGATCCACAAGTGGTCAATCTCGTGTTCTTCCTAAAGGATCATCAGTCTATCCTTAAGTTGACACAATCACCACCAAGCTTGCACATAGGAAAGCAGACCTTTCGTGCTTTGGCAACATATCTTTGAAGTTAGAATCTCCAACCCAATCCTCCTTAGGTTTTGTCATATAGCTTTGCCTTAACCTAGGAAATCATTTGCATAGAGAAGCCTTCCCCCTTTTGCATCCATCAGCATTATTGCATCTCATCCCTAGGAGCATTTTTCATGCCACCCGTCACTCGCTTAGCCAAGAAGAAAGAAACAATGGAGCCCTATCATTTGGATCGAACAACCTCACCCCCCTTGAGCACTCAGCCATCCTTCAGCCCAGAGAAAGCTATGTCATCATGTACTGACATTGAAGCTTTCACGAACCAACTAGGAAATGCAGTATTGGTAAATGCCATTATAGACAAGAACAAAGAGACAATCATGGCTAATTTTCGAAGGGAAAATGTAGGAACCTTTGACTTTGGAAGACCCCCTCCATTATCAGATCCATCTCACCCATTGTTTGGGCAGCTACCACCACCCATAGGCTCTTATGATCCAAATTATCCTCAATATATGCCAAAAGAAGAGCCTCCAGCCAATCCATATGATCCAACAGACCCAAATATACCATCATCCACCCAAGTTGAAATCTCCATGCCGCAAGCCAACCCATCCACCACCACTCCATCCTTGGTTCATACCTCTCCGCTCCAAACCCCCTTTACCCAAAACAGCTCACCGTTCACCCCCTTCACTATTGTTGCTGCTGCTCCCCAACCCAACCTTCCAAATCCACCCATCTCCCAAATTAGTGCTAGCATCTTTGGCCAACCTCAGCAATATACAACAGGGATGCCACCCATGGGGCCAAGTAATCAACCTTTTATCACCCCCAGCTTGTTCACTGCAGCCCAAAGCACAATCCCATCATTTCCATTAGGTCTTGGGAGCTCAATACCATTAGCCACAAATCTACAAGCTACTACCCTCACTCCACAAAGCTATCAAATCCCACAAGCTACTACCAATTTTCTACCAAACTCCCAAGTGACCCCAGCCCCTGCCACCACTCTACCAAGCTTCCAAATCCAACCACAAAGCTATCAAACCCCATCAGTTCCATTCCCAAGCTTTCAATTCCCACCACCTCCACCACCAACTAATCCATTACCTCCAATTACCAACTAATTTTCAATGCCACTTCTAGGAGGTAATCCACCACCCCAGCCAACCACCAATTATTTGCAGATACCATCCCAAATGGGGGCACAACCCACATATATTGGTCAAACCCCACAAACCCCCCGATCCTTTCCCCAAGCCTCTCAACCATCTTATACCTTACCTCCACAAAGCAATCCATTTATCCCACAGCCAGCTTATGTTCCTCAATCCCAAACTCAAATCCCATATCAACAGCAAGCCTCGCAGCACATGCAACAATATGCGCCACCTCCCCCTTAGCAACCTGTCATCCACCATGCAGTTGCCCAAACAATGTACAATCCCTATCAGCAAATCCCTCATAGCCATCCATATTCAGTGGCCCCATCTAGTACATACCTACCTCAAGGTACTCCTACATTGGGGGCACCCCAGCCATCACCTATCAATTCAGAATGGGAGCAAATGAAGATAGCTCTGAAAGCCATCCAAGAAGGGAATGATCCGAAGACATTCAAGTTTGAGAATGTGTGTCCTTACCCATTTGATAGAGCCATTACCATGAAACCATTTCCCAAACACTTTGAGGTACCCAAATTTGACAAATTCAGAGGAAAAGGAGACCTTGTCACACATATCAAAGAATTTTACATGCACTGCCAGGATGTAGCATACAATGATGTCTTCCTCTTGCGCCTTTTTCCCAAAAGCTTAGCTGGGCCAGCTCTTGAATGGTTTTATAGAATCCCCTATGGTACAATTAAAAACTTTCCTAAATTATCTGAGGCATTTGTAGCCCAATATGCCCATCTTGTTGAAATAGAGCTATCAATAGTTGATCTTGTCCACACCAAGCAAAAAGGTGGAGAAAGCCTTGCCGAATACCTGCAAAGATGGCAAACCCTTACCACCCGCATATCCTGCACCTTACCAGAATGCCATGTTGTGAAAATGTTTATTGATAATGCCCATCCTAGCTTGGCTCACCACATGACCATGAACTGTTTGCAAACCTACAAAGATATCAAAGAGAAAGGAATGATCCTTGAGCAAGGACTCATTAAAGATGGTGTGGTCAAGCTTTACAAGGAAGCCAACCAAAATCAATCACATTCCAATGACAAGTCTAGGTATTGGAACAAAAACAAGCACGTTGCAACAGATGGCGTCACTGACACCAGACATGTGAATATTGTTGGTCCTTCTCACAACCAGTCCAACCCACCATATCAACCAAAAAATCAACAAGCTATCAACTACCAACAACAGAATAACCAAAGCTATCAAAACCACACTCCAAGACCCAACTTTCAAGGGTCTAGAAATCAAGCTAATGCCATCAATGTAGCTGCAGGACAAAAGCCTAGATTCCAACCTACACCTAGAAACTATACACCCCTTGGTGAGCCATTGGATGTCATTTTTGAGAAATTAGTCAAAGAAAACCTCATCAAATTTCCTCCTACCCAGCAAATTGACCCAAGCCAATCCAAAGCTGCATGGTACAAAGATAATGAGTACTGCAAATTTCATAGGGTAAAAGGTCACACTACCCTCAGATGCATGAAACTGAAAGACTATGTGCAGGACCTCATTGATCGGAAGGAAATCACTGTTGGTGCCCAAACCTCTCCCAATGCAAGCTTATAGATCTATCAAAATGCTTTTCCTCCACACCACAACCAAAATCCTGGAAAAGCACCTATCCAAACCAACAATAACAACACCAACAACCGTCAGCCAAACCAACAGCATGGGAAGAACAATGACCACACTTCATCCTATATAGACTATGGTAGCCTTATAGGTTGTATATCCGAGAAAGAGCCTTCCGTCAATGTTATCAATATCCAAGGACCAAACAATGAGTGTGTAGTCACCACTCGAAGAGCGCGATTTAACATCGCAGGCCCACCTGTTACACCAACACCATCAGCTCCATCAAAAAGCCAGTACAATATCTTGGAACACCTTGGGAACATGCCAACCCAAATCTCCATTTTAGACCTTCTTCGCACTAGTCCTGTGTACAAGAACATCCTTGACAGTGCTCTCATAGAATCTCGTGTCCCTTCTGATATCAATGCTACTGATTTTTGTAATCTTGTTGGACACCTCTCATCCTCATGTGCCTTATCGTTCAAATCCACCGACATACCCATGGTCGACCCAGATCACACCCTTCTGCTTCGCATAGCCATCATGGTATCCAACTTTGCTGTAAAAAGAGTAATGATAGATAATGGATCAGCCTTGAATATTTGTACCCTAAAATTCATAAAACAAGCTGGGTATACTGAGGCAGATATCATCAGTGAGGTTATCACCATCAAAGCTTATGACAACTTGGAAAGAACCACAGAAGGAACTATTTTGCTGCCAATCAAGGTTGGGCCAGTCATCCAAGAGACACTATGCCATGTTATTGATCTAAACCTACCATTTAACATCCTCCTCGGTTGCCCATGGATTCATGCCATGAAAGCCGTTCCATCCACTTACCATCAGTGCATCAAATTTCTGCATCAAGGCATTGAGGTAACCATCCATGCCGATCCAGAACCCTTTGCTTACTGCAATGCAGTTGAAGCTTCATATACAAACCATTGCCCTGGAATTGATATCGGCACATCCATCGCCAGCTCATCCCACACTTATAATGACCCAGAAACCATCCTCGCCTCTACCCTGTCTACCGTGAAGATCAATAACAAAGGTTGTGGAGAGTATAGTCTGTCAGATGCATTTGCTGTCGAGGCACTCCCACTTGATCCACATGCCCATGGACGACCAACATATCACAAAGCTAAGGAGGTTCCACCTCCTCGATACAAACAGTTTGGCCCAACAACCTTTGTATCCTCAAAAATCCCTCTTCATGAGGAGCTCACTCCAGATATCAACAAATGGTTACATAAGGATGCACCTCAAAGAAATCAAGCACGCCTTGATCACTTCAGCCAAAAGTATCCCCAAGAACATAAGCTCATCACTAAGAAATGGAACTATCAAGGTGGTGGTCTAAGACCAGAAGAAAGAGGCATGCAGTGCCCCATCGACGCACACAAGTGGGAATCGAAGTCAGGTCTTGGCTTTGGCATACCCACAATTGGGGCACCAATGAGAACGGTCACGCTTTTTTAAACATTCATCGCAACCTTATTGAAATCGAAGACATTCCTGAGGAAGTTGAAAAGAGAGCCTATGATGATATCCTAGACCAAATCTCCCTCGAAGACTCTGTTCTCCAAGAACTATCCATCCACCTCATTGACCTACCACTCGCCCATCCACAACTCATAGATTGGGACCAACCAAGTGTCATACACATCGATGAGTTCACATCAGAGGAGGCACTTCTAAGATTCATGGGAGCTGAAACTCCTCACAAGAAAATAAAGCCAGATTCTGCCTATATCTACAAGCTAGATCCCAAGGGGTATTTTGGAGAAAATCCCCAACCTAGTTCCGATACACCCAAAACTGGAACTAAGGTGAATCTAAGACTAGCTAAGGCAACGAAGAGAACCCCTCAGCAAGAAAATCCAGAAGAACATGAGGATTTAGCATTGCCTCCTCAAGATAATCGACCAGAGGTGTCTTCTATTCTAATTGAGGATACTCGAGAAGTCAACATTGGTTCTTCAGAGATCCCCAGACTTGTTCACATTGCTGCATCCCTATCACAAGACCAAGCTGACCTCCTCTTTGAGGTCTTAAGAGAGAACATTGGCCAATTTGCATGGTCATATCAGGACATGCCAGGACTTGATCCAAAGCTTGTAGTTCATCATCTTGCAGTTGATCCAAGGATCAAGCCCGTCAGACAAAAGCTTAGAAAAATGCACCCCAAGGTGGCATTATTGGTCAAAGCTGAATTAGAAAGAATGTTAGCTGCTAAGGTTATCCGACCTATCGACTACTCAGAGTGGATCTCCAACATGGTCCCTGTCACTAAACCTTCCGGTGACATCAGAATCTGCACTGATTTTAGAGATCTTAACAAAGCTTTTCCAAAAGATGATTTTCCCTTGCCCAACATAGATATGATTGTAGATCTTATAGCTGGATATGAAATTTTGTCCCTCATGGATGGATTTTCTGGGTATAATCAAATCAAGATTGCAGAAGAGGATCAGCATAAGACAACATTCACTACCCCTTGGGGAACCTTTTGCTACAACATGATGCCTTTTGGCCTAAAGAATGCTGGGGCTACCTATCAAAGAGCTATGACAGCCATTTTTCATGATCTCATCCATAGCATTTTGGAGGATTATGTGGATGATATCTTGGTCAAGTCTCATACCTTCATGGATCATCTTGCTGACCTGGAGAAAGTCTTTGATAGGTTAGCCAAATATCATCTCATGCTGAATCCCAAGAAATGTGTCTTTGGGGTCACATCTGGCAAGCTTCTAGGTTTCATAGTTTCTAAACGAGGTATAGAGATCGACCCCAAGAAGGTCAAGGCTATCTTAGACATGCCTCCTCCCCAGACACTGCGACAACTTTGCTCTCTTCAAGGAAAGCTCCAATCTGTTTGGCGCTTCATCTCCCAGCTTGCAGATAAGTGTACACCATTTTCACATTTACTGAAGAAGGATGAGAACTTCAAGTGAGATTCTTTATGTCAGCGCAGCTTCGACCATCTCAAGCAGTATCTCATCAATCCCCCTATCTTGGTTCCACTAGTTCCTGGTCGTCCCCTAATTTTGTACATATCAGCAACACCTACTGCTCTAGGGGCACTTCTAGCACAACTTGATGACTACAATAGAGAAAGAGTCATCTACTACATCAGTAGAACCCTAGTTGGTTATGAACTCAATTACACTCCTATGGAAAAAGCTTGTTTGGCAGTTGTTTTCTCAACTCAAAAGCTTCGCCATTACATGCTAAGTCATACCATCCAACTAGTCTCCAAGATTGACCCTCTCAAGTATATGCTCTCTAGAACAACACTTATAGGTCGTTTAGCCAAATGGGTTATGCTCCTTAGTGAATTTGACATCTAGTATGTGGATAGAAAGGCAATCAAAGGGCAAGCTATAGCAGATCACCTAGCTGATGCACCTCTAATAGATGCTTATCCATTGATCACAGAATTTCCAAATGAGCATATCTGTCTAATTGAAGAACAACCCCCATGGAAACTTTATTTTGATGTCTCATACACATCTCATGGATCAGGGGCAGGAATATTGTTGGTCACACCTCAAGGAGATTACATTCCAAAAGCCTTCAAGCTACAATTCCCTAGCACCAACAATATAGCTGAATATGAGGCCCTCATAGCAGGATTAAAGATAGCTGCAGAATGGAACATTGTTGAGCTACAAATCTTTGGTGATTCTCAGTTCATTATCAAGCAAGCCATAAATGAATATCAAACCAAAGATGAAAAGCTATTACCCTACAAAGAGCTGGTTGATCAGCTAACCCAACATTTTACAAAGCTTCAGTTTACACAAGTGCCTCGAATACAGAACAAAGCAGCAGATGCTATGGCTACTATAGGCTCGCTCTTGGAAATTCCCCAAGCAGTTACACAGTATGATTTTTTAGTGGAGCAACTCCTCACACCCGCCTATGCGAATGAGGATTCAAATCGTGTTTGTATCTTGGTTGGTCCCCAATCCCCTTGGTACCATGAGATTCACGCTTACCTTAATGATGGTATCATATCCCCTCACCTCACACGTACCCAACGCCAAAACCTCAACCGAAAATCATCCCGCTATGTTATCATAGCCAATACCCTATATCGTTGGGGTTATCATGATACTCTCTCTCGATGTTTAGACCAAAATGAGGCCGCGATGGTGTTAAAGGAAGTACACTCTGGACTTTGCGATGCCCACACAAGTGGTATTGTCCTAGCGTGAAAAATCCTTAGAGCAGGCTACTATTGGCCTACCATTGAAGAAGATTCCTGTGACTTTGTCAGAAAGTGTCTCCCATGTCAGCAACATGCAAATCTTGTGCACGCTCCAGCATAGGATCTACAGCCTATTGCACCACCTTGGCCTTTCGCTTGTTGGGGCCTTGATCTAGTTGGAACTATCACACCCCTCTCATCTGATGGACATAAATGGATAATAACAGCTACAGACTATTTCACTAAATGGGTGGAAGCAGTCCCCCTAGTCTCAGCTACAGGAGTTCAGGTCTCCAAGTTCATCTTATACCACATTGTTTGCCGCTTCGGCATCCCATCCACCATCTTCACCGACCACGGAGGTAACTTTGAAAATCTCAACATGGAAGAATTATGCACTTCCCTCTGCATCCATCACCGCTTTTCTAGCCCATATTTCCCACAATGTAACGGCCAGGCCGAGGCAACTAACAAAACCCTTCTCAAAATTCTAAAGAAAGTTGTCAATGATTCTGGCCGTGATTGGCACATACAAATAAATCCAACCCTATGGGCCTATCAAACTTCCTTCCGTACATCCACAGGCACAACTCCATACTCCCTAGTCTATGGTGTTGAAGTGGTACTACCTATAGAGGTTGAACATCCCTCTTTGCGCATATCTTTGCAAGGGCAAATATCAGATGAAGAATATAGAGTAGCTCGACTCACCCAGCTAGATCTCTTAGATGAGAAGCGGCAACAAGCCTATGATCATCTCACAGTCTATCAAACTCGTCTCAAAAGAAATTTCAACAAGAAGGTGCTTCCACGACACTTTCAGCCAGGTGACATGGTCCTCAAAGAAAACATGAAAGTCCAAGTAGATCGAGAAAAGAAAGGCAAGTTTGAACCTACATGGCTTGGTCCTTATGTTGTCACTGCTTCCTTTGGCTCTGGAGCTTATCAGCTATCTACACCAGAAGGAGAACTCTTGAATGATCCTACTAACATCATTCATCTCAAGAAGTTCTATGCTTGAAGATCCTTGGTATACCAGGCTTTTGAAAAATACAAAAGAAAAAAATAGTAAAGAGAAATAAGCGTCCAATGGTGAAAACTTGGCAATTCAAGCACCTTGGATAGGTACCTTGGTGAAAACCTGGTAATTTAGGCGCCTTGTGTACTAAAGAATAATCCATTATCTATCACTATCCTATCCCTCATCCATTTACCCACCATCCCATAAGACACACTTGCTTGTTCCCTTGGTGTTCCAACCAAATATCCAAAATCTGATGAAGCTTGTAAATACCTCCTGTACAGCTTGTAAATCTTGTACCAAAGCTTGTATTATACCTTGTAAATCTTGTACCATACCTTGTCTATCCGAATCTTGTCCAAGGTTTGTACCATATTCTAGTCTATAAATAATCTTGTATCCTAGCTTGTATACTATCACGTGCACACACAAAACCCCATTTTCACTTAATCTTTTCGCAAACCATCTACCTATCCACCTATCACCTATTATAGACATCCCATCCTTCACAAACATTTCCATCTCACAAAAACCAAAACATGAAAAGACTTGTACATTTGTAACATATCTTGGTCCATCAGCTTGTACATCCTCTTTAGCTTAGTACCATTGTATCTATCCAGCATTCGTGTCAGTTCGTCCTTGGTCAACATCTTGCACACATCACACACTTTGGTTAGATATTCCAATGCATCCTTTAGCTAGATTTCCTATCACCAAAGTGTTATCTTTCTTAGTTCAACTTGCCAGACGCATCACTCATCCAAATCCACCAGCTTAGGTGCTCTCCGATAGGTCCTTGTAGGATATAGCTTTCCTCATGTCTGATCTTGGTTCGTTAGTACCTCGTCCTACCCATCTCGTTGGCAAACGGTTCTCTTTTGGATTTTCACTTTCTTTTGATTTGGGATCTTCCCTTTTGGGTCTTGAAGTATCTTTTCCAAGAAATCTCCTTGTTCCCTCCTCAAGGTTGCCACGATCTTCCATATCATGGTATGTTGCGAATGGGGCAATTAGAGCATAAGGTCTTGATCAAGTCTTTCGTTTGTTTTTCTTTTCTGCTTGTGGGTTCTCCAGTGTCGTTTCCACGCTGCTTCCTCTAGGATTCATGTGTGATGCTGGGGCAATCCTTGTGTGTTTGTTTTGGGTTAGTTTGTCAGTCCTCTGGACGGTTGGTGAAAAGGCCTTGATGTTCTTGGTAACCTTGGCAATTAACCAAAAGTCCTATAGCAAATCTAGTGCTCAACTACATGGTGGTACTTTTCTTTGAAGTATCCCCCCGCTCAAAAAGCTTCAATGGTTTTCCTTCATCTCCATTATCCCCCATCCATATCTAGCATCCGTCTCTCCTACCCCAGCTGATGCATCAGTATCTCTTTGAATCACTCATCACTCTTAGCTTTAGGGATCCACAATCCTAGTCTGAGGGATCCACCAATCCAAATCAACCCACCAAGCCTCATCTTTCGAGATCCACAATCCTAGTCCTAGGGATCTCCGAAACCCATCTTTCGCCAATCTAACTCTTTGAAATCCTGTTGCATCAGCTTTATAATCCCCTCATCCATATCCCTATCCTGGATTCCTTTCTATAGCGCTCTGCTCCTTCATCCTCCACCTTCCCTAAGGTCTTAAGCTTGCTTCCTCTTGTGCATCTAATTCTCCTTTATCATTCTCCCATAGTGAGAGTTTGAGCTAATTCAGCCCCTTCTCTTTGCCAATCTGAGTCTCCTTGCTCATCTCGGATTCTTGTACTTTTCAAGAAGCCATTGAGCCTCACTTTCTCTCCTCGCTACCTTCTTGAGGGGGCATCTCACAGTCCATTCTCTCCTCTTCTGCTCTAGCCTTGGGCGTCTTATTTTCTTATCTTTGATGCCATGCCACTTGCGGCATCACATCAAAGAGGGGCAAAATGTAGACACCTAAAAACCTTTAGAAAATAAAGTATTTTTATTTTTTGAAAAAGTCCTGATGACATCATCATTAATTAATTAATTAATTATTTAATTAATTAATTAATTTTTATTCCATTAAATCCCTTTATCTTAATTAAAAATATTTAATTAAGGAATCCCTCCCAAAAATGTTTAAATCTTATTTAAACATTATTTTCTTATTTATTAATTATTTAATTAATAAATTGACCAAAAATCCTAAAATAAATAAAAAAATTATTTTTTGCCCAAAACTTGGCCAGTTTCCTTATGACCAATAACCTCTTCCAAAATCTTCTAATCCTTCTTTAATTTCGATTAAAGGCTAATCTCATCATTTCCTACCCCTAACCCCAACTCAAAATATTTAATTAAAATTAAATATTAATCCTCATGTTTATTAAAAAAGTTTTAATAAATATCTCCTCAACCCAAACCCTTGAAATAAATAAAACTTTATTTATTTCCTAAAAATCTAATTTATCCTCACCCTAAGAAGTTCTAGACTCTTCTAGAATGTCTTCATCCTCATCCTAGGAAATTCTAGACTATTCTAGAAAGTCTTTATCCTCATCCAAAATCTAGACTCTTCTAGAAGATGTCTTTAAACCTAATCCTAATCCCCTCCTAACCTTGTCACATTCCCTAAACATGGGTTAAAACTTACTAACCCAAGCCAAAGTTAACAAATATCTCTTCCTTCACCCACCCTCATTAAATGCCATCCACTTGCCTATCCTTAAGCTAATCCTAAACCATCCTAATCTATCCTCTAATCATTTGCACAAGCCTGAGCAAGCTTAGAACCTTCCTAATCAAGCCCAAGTCAAAATTGCTCTCATCACCCTCAAAATATCTCAACCATAAAACTTTATGAAGTCCACTAGGTCATAAATGACTCTTACAAGCCCTTTTATTGCTCTTACAAGTCATTATGAGGGTCTTTATGAAGATTTTATCCCTTGAGCCTCCTTTGTTGACTCATCCTTCCCCTTTCCTCCATCCTTTCACCATGTGACATGTGTCACTCCTTGATTGGCTATAAGGAAGCACAATTCATGTGCTCTCCTCTCATGCAATCTAAGCCCTCCATGAGCTTTTTCACATCCTTGCATCTTAGCCTTCAATCCCTCAAGCCTCTTGCCTATAAATTGGATCCTTCCCCTTTGCAAAATAACACAATCCATGAAGTAAAGTCATAATGCCATTTTGAGAAGCCATTTTACATCCAAACCATACACTCACATCCAAATTCCAACTCCATTTGAAGCCCTTTTTGAAGCATAAGCTTAAGCATACATCCTATCTATTTAGACAAAGCCACTCAACAAGAGAGCTTCTCATTGAGAGAGTCCATTAATGGCTCATATTCTCAATTGAGAGTTCATCTTAGTCTATCTTGAAGTTTATGAATTTTTTTTAGTTTGTAGAAGCTTTATTTAAATTTGGTTTCTATTAGCATACTAACATTGCTCATATACACAAGTATTCAAGTATTCTCTTCTCCTTCTTGCATAAAGCTTCTTCCTTCAAGGTAGTAGTGGAGCTTTACTCAAAGGAGAAGATCCATCACTCAAATCCATTCAAGCTCTTCTATTATTCATCCATGGAATATAACATAGATTCCTATTCATGAGATTTTGGCTTCTTTTATTTTCTCTTTAGTTTCTTTGAGTCAAGGCTATTACATCTACATACTTGATCATACATCAAATGTAATTGCATCTGTAGAAGTGATCGTATCTTTCATTTGATATTATTTAGTCTTACCACATGAAGGAATTTCCTTTATGGGTTAAATTTCAATTCAAGTTATATTCCTTAATCTAGGGCTTGACCAAGGCAAGCCCTCACCCAAAAAACAATAAAAACTCTTCTTTTTCTATGTGTACAAGACAATAGCAAAAATTTACATGTGGATCTAGAAATAACTCCTTCAGAATTCTTGGACAAGTTGGTTTGAATTTTCTATAGTGCCCTTGGTACACATCAACCTCACCTACATCTAAAATTCTAAGTTGACCTAGACCCTTCTTCTTTGATGGACAAATTATTTTGGGTTTTGTTACTTTCATCATTTCATTCCAGAATCCATAGTTGAAATTTCAAAAACATGCCTACATCCCTCATTTTTGGAGATAAAATACATATTCTATAACATATTTCAAGGTGAATATTTCATATTTTATTTCCTTACATATCTTTATCCTAGATTTATATCTTAATTGGGTGGATTGTGTACACTTAGTACTTATATCTATATTATTTAAGAAATTGGTTCAATCTTGTACACACATTATATTCTCCTTTGGGTCCTAGCTAATCAAATTTAAGTTATAAAGAGGCATCTTATTTGGATATTTTCATTTTTCCCTCAAATATATATTTGAATGGATTAGTGGACCAAAAAAAGTGGAGATCTACATCTCGTTAAAGTGTCTCTCTTTTTCCCCTAAACATTGATAAGCAAACCAAGCAACCCAAAGATTTAGAGAAGAATGATGAGAAAAATTCCATTGAGAAAATAACTAAAGAAAATATAGCCACCAAGAAAAGTAAAGATGAAAATACTAGAAATACAACAAACACATCTTCTATAGGCTCAACTACCCATGGCACAAAGAAAGACAAAAAAATAAAAGGAGAAAGAAAAAAGACATGCTAGAGCAAAATAACTAAAGAAAATATAGCCACCAAGAAAAGTAAAGATGAAAATACTAGAAATACAACAAACACATCTTCTATAGGCTCAACTACCCATGGCACAAAGAAAGACAAAAAAATAAAAGGAGAAAGAAAAAAGACATGCTAGAGCAATATACTAAGGATCAACCTCAACAGAAGGAAAACACTAAACATGATGTATGACCAAGGTCCGTAAGAAAAGAAAAGAAAAGGATAATGAAATGAAGGAAGAAAAACCTCCAAATGATGAACAATAGAAGAACACCAAGGAGAAAAGGCTTCAGTTAAAACAAAAATGTCACCAAGTGTAACACCCTACTAGGAAACCCAAAAGAAATCAACCTAAATTTTCACTAAATTTGCCAAAATTTTTTTATGATAATAAATAACAACAAATATAATATAGTTGAAGCAATAATAACAAGAGATAAAATAGCAGAAGTAATAACTCACATAGATACAACCATTGTAAATAGATTACATCTCCTAAGGTCCCCTGACATTGAGTCACATAATTTTTTTATTAATATTAAATCTAACACAGCCAAAATCCACATCATGGAATAATCACAAGTACAAATTGAGTTTAACCACAAGTATGAATCTATTTAATTATTTACAATTTTATAGGATGCCACTTGGCATAATTAGAATGCACAATCATCTATTGTACAAGTCACAGGGTATGAAAGGCTAAAAAAATAAACATCATAAAATAGCATACATCATCTCATAAGATCTATGAAATCAAATACACTACAATAGAGTATAACCATCCATCATAGTACACAAGAACAAAATGAAGGGTAATACATAATAGGGAACTCCAAAATTGGCATCAAACTGTCGGATCTCAATGGTATAAGAAAATGCACTACCACCCAACCTCGTGGAACCTAAATGGTCCACTCCCACTAGACTGAGGAGATAAACTCAAGTCCCATATGGATATCAAAATACATGTCAAAACCAACATCTAGGTCAAGGAAACACCTGAAAGAAAACTATCTCAAAGGATACCAAGACACAAGTATCATCTAAACCCAGAGGACACAATGACACATAATAAATCTACTATGAAAGTGGGCAAGTGTCATTGCATGAGCCAACTCTAAGGTTACCCTAGCAGCCTCTCTAGACTCTGCCCCCCTAGTGTCTCTATGTGGCATCATTATCCTTTTGTATAGGCGAGGCATAATAACGAGTCAACTCTAAGGTTACCCTAGCAATCTCTCAAGACTTCGGCCCCCTGGTGACTTTATGTGGCACTGATATCTTATTAAGTCACTTTAAACTCATTTAATGAAGTGTTATCACTTATTAAAATAACCTACAATGGGTTACCCAAGTAGCCTCTTTAGGGCTCCAACCTTCATTGTAAGCCACTGTCTAACATGACATACAGATAACCTACCCTAAGCTCAGTAAAAGCAGAAGATCTCATCATATCATAAAATATACACCAATTCTAAAACAAGCAACTAGAAAGCACTAAAATATCACTAATCAAAATCACAGATTTTACCAATACAATCATCTTAATATGACTGATCCAAAATCAAGTAAACATATACCAAACCATGATATAACATGACATCACCAAAAAAATCCCATAAACACCTTAGTCCTATACAAGCAACTGGAAGCAATCCAAAGATAACTAATTGATGACTCAAAAGTTATACTAGAAAAGTCATACCAATCACCTTAGTTCTACATAAGAGAAAATGGAAAGTGATAACAACCAACATATCAAATTCATCAAAGAAGATATGTGATTACATCACAATGGTCAAGTACAAAAGATTGGATACATAACATCATCATAGAACAAACTCCCCAAGGCTCTGGTAAACATCAACTAATCAAAGCACTAAGTCAAACCCAAAACCCACATCAGTAAATCACATGTCATATAAAGTACATACAAAAGTAACTTTCATAATTCATTAGGTTTTGAGAACACAAAAGTTCAATTTTCACTATGATTTCAAGTTTTCATTTTTGTTTTCAAGTATTAAAAATTCACTAAAGTTCTCAAGTCCACACTTGTCTCAACACTCAACAAATCATAAAAAGTTGTTTAAACATAGTTTTCATAGTTCCCCTAGTTTACAAAACACAAAAGTTTGATATACAATCAGGGTTTCAGTTTTCATTTCCAAGTATTATAGTTTAGACAATGTTTCAATTTTCGTCTTCTCAAAGTATTATAACTATAAAGTTTTTCGAATAATAAAATTTCCCTACTATTATAAATCATTTTCATATTTAAATTACACCACCAAGTAAAATCCAAGTTTACTAACCAATCAATTTCCAAATTTATAATTATCCATTTACTTTGCAAACATATTGTAATAGTAAATTAAGTAAAACTTTAATTAACTCTATCTACAACAACCACATAGTTTAAATTTTATTGCTTATTATTAAATTAATAATACTAATAATTATTTAATTAATAATAAAATAATGTATAAAATTTATTATTTATTATTATTAATAATTATTAAATTAACTAATATAATAATATTAATATAATAATAATAATTTTATTATTAAGAACATTACTAAAAAATAATTATATTAATATTAATAAAGTTATTAATATAAACTAATTATAAAAAAAACTAATAAAAATATAAACTTACCATCACATAGTTTTAAAGCTCATAGGCTTGGCATAGGTACTACAACAACAAGTATGCATCGGCAGCATGCCTATCATGTGCAGTCAAACTGTTGTCGGTTGATGGAGGAGGAAAGGGGGGGTGGGGAGGTGGTGGCCCCCGTCCACCCAGAAAAAATAATATTTTTTTGATAAAAATTTCATGTGCCATCAAAAACTATAAAAAGCTCCCCAATTCATTTTTTATATTTAATAATGTGCTTACATATTAATTACAAATTACTATGTAATTGTATTATATATATACATATACATACACACACACACACACACACACACATATATATATACATACATACATACATACATACATACATACATATAGAAACCTGGTCTAGAACCCCGAATCAAGTAGTCAAAATCTATAATAAAAAAAATGGTTTTCTTTTCAAAACCCACATCCCAATTTTAAAAAATTCATTACAAATCACCCTGGTTAAATCAAACAAGGGTTTCCAATCTCAAATTAACAAACAAGGGTTTCAAAAGATGAAATTCATTCACAAATGTCTTTGAAAACCAAGAATAATAGATTCACAAACAAGGGTATTCATGTAATTGAAATTCTAAAAGCAATTTTATTCAGACACTAAATAGACATATATTTTCAATGAAAGAACTACTATGCAAAACTTATGAGATCCTACCTAGATTTGATGCTAAACAACAAATGCACATAACATGCAAGAATTAACCTTTTTCTCTCGAAAACCCTCTTCTCAGAAATCAACTCCTTCAAACCTGTGTGTGGAGAAATGAGCTCCAAATTCTTAATAAAGAGTTTTCCCCAAATTAGGGATTCAATTGTGCAATCATGCGAAAACCTCTTTTTTCCTTTATTATTTTATTATATTTTAATTTTCTATGCAAGCTTCTTGCATTAAAATAAAATAATTTTATTAAATCAAATTCCTTTTCTTTCTTTAATTAAATCATGAGACACTTTTAATAATATATTTATTAATTTATCTAATAATATTATTTAAATAAAACTCCTAAATAAATTATTATTAAATTAAATAAATATAAATACGCCAAAATTAGAACTTTAATAAAATCTCTTAAATTTAATTCTTTTATTTAATTAATTTCTCAATTAATTAAATATTGAATTTTCTTTATAAAATTTCTATTAAATTAAATCATTAAATACTCTTTTAATTTGATTTAATTATAACAGAAAATCATCACAGACCCACAAGACCAAATATGAAAACTCAACTGCAAGACAAAGCACAAAATCAAACTCTAGGGTCAAAATCACGAATTCACGTCACTTGACAAATTTGTAAGTGTAAACAAATCAGATACTTGTCCTACTTTCTAGGACAATTGGCTTAAGGTTAGGATTTGGACTCAAGAATTATCTCCCCACTTTTACCATTGAGATACTACAATAGGGTACACTCATCCTGGAAATTCAGGGAAGTCGATACCCAGTACCTATAATCTGCATAAAATTTGAGCATGTACATACACATATATTCTAAACTAAACAGGCAATGGCAGGAAGTGGTGCATCATGTAGATCCCAACTAGTAGGTGACTACAACTCCCCCCCTCAACCACATCAGAAATGTCAATCATAATTAAGTAAAACATACATGTACACCATACACATGCAAGTATGGGGTAAGTAACCATAGAACTACATATAAATCATTCATCTAACTAACATCATGAAATAACTAAAATCACTATATGAACATACATGTATCATCATCAAAATAATCTTGAACACATGGAATAACTAAGTAACTCATCACATAAATCAACTAAATATGAAATACATTTAATCAAATCCAGTAACCAAGTACCGCTAATCATAAAATATAATCATAGAATAGACTTAAAAGAATCTGGCAAAATTTTTTTTAAAAGTCAACTTGGGGTAGGCATTACATCCACTCCCCCTAGACTTAGTCTTACTACTGGAAGCCTACAAGAAAGATAAAACTAAAGCACTCACTATGCAGGCCCCATTGAACCCTTTCCCCCTGTAGGAGGATAAGATTCCATTGAAAACATCCAAGCAAGAACAGCAAAAATGCCCACAAAGTCAATAAAGGTTTACTACCTTCAAGCACAATCATAAGAAAACATGTCTGAAATCCAACTCAAGACTAGTTCAAGTTTTTCCTTTTTCTATGTTTAAAGTATTCAAGTTGTAAAAGATACTTAACACTATTTAATTATCATTTTAGTTAACTAGTTCAAGTGTTCAAGTTTTTAATAGATACATATAACCGTTCAAGTTTTGTTTCAATTTAACTAGTTATCAACTAGTGGCATTCCAATATACCCAAAGGTCCCAATGTAGAAGCTTAGGCTCTGATACCAGATGTAACACCCTGCCGAACCCAAAACAGATCAACCTAAAGTTTCACTAAGTTTGTCAAACATTTTTTTTAAAGATAATAAACAAAAATAGATATAATATAGTGGAAGCAATAATAACAAGAGATAAAATAGTGGACACAACAACTCACATACATATAATCATCATAAACATATTACATCTCCTAAGGGTCCTATGATGTTGAGTCACACGTAAAAGTTTTATTGATATTAAATCTAGCACATAGCCAAAATCCACATCATGGAATAATCATAAATACAAATCCAATTTAACCACAAGTATGAATCCATTTAGATAAAATACAATTACATAGGATGTCACTTGGCATATCAGAATGCACAATCATCCACTAGACAAGCCACAGGGTATGAAAGGCTAAAAGAATAAATGTCATAAAATAGATTACATCATCTTGTAAGATCTATGAAATAAAATACAATACAATAGAGCATAACCATCCATCATAGTACACAAGAATAGAATGAAAAGTAATATAGAATAGGGAATTCCAGCAACAACATCGAACTATCAGATCTCAATGATATAAGAAAATGCACTACCACCCAACCTTGTGGAACCTAAATGGCCCACTCCCACCATGTTGAGGAGATAAACTCAAGTCCCATACGAATATCAAAAAAAATTTCAAAACCAACATCTAGATCAAGAAAACATCTAAAAGAAAACTATCTCGAAGGATACCAAGACACAAGTATCAACTAAACCCAAAGCCAACAATAACATGTAAGAAATCTACTATACAAGTGGGTAAGTGTCATCACATGAGCCAACTCTAAAGTTACCCTGGCAGTCTCACTAAACTTCACCCTCCTAGTGTCTCTATGTGACATCAGTATCCTTTTGTATAGACAAGGAATACTAACAATTCAACTCTAAGGTTACCCTAGTAGTCTCTTAGGATTTTGGCCCCCTAGTGACTTTATGTGGCACTAAAATAATGTATCATGGGTTACCCTGGCAAAATCTTTAGGGCTCTGACCTCCATTACAAGCCACTTCCCAACATGACATATAGGTAACCTACCCTAAGCTTAGTAAAAGTAGAAGATCTCATAAGATCATAAAATATACACCAGTTCTTAAACAAACAACTAGAAAGCACTGAAATATCACTAATCAAAATCATAGATTTCACCAATACAATCATCATGATAGAACTTATCCAAAATCAAATACACATATAGCAAACCATGACATAACATGACATCACCAAAAAAAAATCCCATAAGCACCTCAGTCCTATATGAGCAATTGGAAGCAATCCAAAGATAACTAATCAAAGGCTCAAAAGTTATACCAAAAAAGTCATACCATTCACCTCAGTTCTACACAGGAGAAACTGGAAAGCAATAATAACCAAAAGATCAAACTCATCAAAGATGACATGTAACTAAATCACAATGGTCAAGTATAAAATATCAGATACATAACATCATCATAGAAAAAACTGCCCAAGCCTCTAGTAAACATCTTGACTGGTCAAAGCACTAATTCAAACTTGAAATGAGCAGCACTAAACCACACATCACATAAAGTACATACAAAGGTAACTTTCATAATTCATTAGGTTTTGAAAACACAAAAGTTCAATTTTCATTATGGTTTCAAGTTTTTTTTTTTTTTTTTCAAGTATTATAGATTCGCTAAAGTTCTCGAGTCCACATGAGTCACAAGATAACAAGAAAAAGATAAAGAATAGAAGGGATCAAGTCACATTAGATGAGATTATCATAGTTCCAATATGTGTTCCTACAAAATTAGATCATGACACTATGATGAAGTATAGAGAACACAAAAAAATTAGAGTTGTGTAGGAGAAACTAAGACAAGAAATGAATTATAAACAAGTGTTATCATATGTAAAAGACATCTCTTAATTCCACCCTAGAAACATGATTTTTGAGACTTATTTTGGACACTAAATTTACATCATATTTTTTATGATTGTGGTAGGAGGCTAGATCATACTTTACATGATGAATTTTGAGTTACACCTTCTATGATACATTCTATATGATCTCATTGATGGATTATAGATTTCTACATATTTCTATGGGGTTCTAAGCCTACTAACCAATCTAATTTTTGTATCTCTATTTGATATAATTTTATATTGTTGTGATATATTCATAGGTATGCATGTTGTTTTTGTCATTGATGCAAATGTGTGTAGGAACATGTACTAAAGCCTCTATACTATCTATTGATCCAAATATGAAACCATGATCCATATAGGCACATTGAGCCTAGAGGTCCTAGTAGGAAGTCAACTACCCAATTGGGAACTAGGAAATTTTATCCTCGTTTGGTTAGTGATATCTTTATTTGAGGTTTCATTGTGATTTTAATTTAATGATTGAGTGTTTAAATATATTTATCTAAGTACATATGGATGCACACATATATACCCCAATATATATGTTATTTCTTGTATGTGATTTCATCTATTGTGTAATTAATTTGATAAGTCTTGTAACTAGTAAGTAAAAAGAGAGAAAATAAATAAAATAAATAGAAGAAATTATATTCTTGTGAGATTTGAACCAATAAACTTCTACCCTCTAATATCAACCTCAAACACTTCATCTACCTAACCCTTCATTAACTACGAAAATTAAATAGATTCTCAACCCACAATCAAGTGTTAGCAAGTAATAAAAGGCCATAGGAAATGAACCCTTGACCTTTGGGTAATGAAAGAATTATCCATTGAATTATTTTGGTTTCACAATGCACGCCCATTTCACATAGAAATGGGGATCCCATACTTTATTTATTTTAGCTTTCCAGATCCCTAGTCCAGGGTCTGAGTCTTTTTGAGGGTTTTGCCTAATTTCTTTGGCCAATTTGGGTCCTAGCTTGAAAACCCAAATTCTAGAAACCTGGTTTCTAAGGTAGAAAGTCAATTTTTTCAAGGTTAGAGGCACACCTAGTGCACCTCTCTAGGTGTGATAGTGTGCCAACAATTGAGGAAAGCACTTCCTCTTGGAAGTGCACAACTGCGCACCTTCAAGAGGTGTGCCAAGCCCTAGGTATATAAAACTAGGGAACCCCCCTTTTCCTTACCTTATTTTCACTGCAATGTCCGTATCTCCCACACCAACACAAATTCTGAGGTGTGCTACTCTGCCTTCTCTACCCCTACACCTGCACACAACACCACAACAAAAAAATAAGTTAAGACCTCTAAAATAAGGTGTTCACTCGGAAAACCTCATAAGGTGTGCAAGGTGCACACCTTGCCCCTCTTTACATTAACAAAGTATTAAACAACTTAAAATTTATAATGTCCACCTAGTGAAAGGTGCATAGTTGTGCACCTTATACTACGGTTCAATGTTCCCTTAGCATCATAAGGGTTTGCATTTAGTACACCTGATGAGGTGCACTAAATGTGTACCCTTTATTTTGCACTTAAATGATATAAGGGTGCACACCTAGCACACCCCATGAGGTGCACTAGATGCGCACTCTCATATGGTAAAAGTTTGATGAGGGATAAGGCACACCTAGTGCACCTTTGACGTATGCAAGGTGTGCTCTTTTCTACCTTTGAGGGTTATAAATTTGGTTTTTTGATGTCTTTTAGCAACTAGGGTGTCATGTTTTGGTCATTATTATATTAATTAAGTTTTTTCAAACTTTGGACTAATAAATGTTTATCTTGTGTAGATTCAATGGCTTCTTCATCATCCTCCCTCACTACAAAGATGGTCCCAAAACTAGTAATTTTCAAGTTTCAAGGTGTTCCTACAAAGTCACACTTCCAAGATGGCTATTCAGAGATTCGAGACACTAAATTTGGCCATACCAATTGGAATGCATTCCTAGTATTGTGCAAAAAACCTATAGAAAGGTCCCCATTAATATTTTCTCTTATCTGATCATGACTAGTCAACACAGCATCACACCCAGTATCAATACAATCCTTGGAGTTGATTATGGCACTGGCAAAAAACTATGTCTCTATGGAAAGGGTCGTCAAGAGTATAACTGGAGAGATCTTGCTAGATCTCTGACCTAAGAACATTGAGAAGGTATTCCATCTTCTAAGGGTGGATCATTTTATCAAATTAACCTATCACTAGGGGGAAAAATGTACAAAGAACATGTATAGGAAGCATCAGAAATCATCCAATCCTCACACCTCATCGAGAAAACTCCTCTTGGATGCAAAGTGGACATGATAAGGGGCTATATGAAAGAGGATATTGGATATTCTATAATACTCTTTAGTAGAGTTATAGGGTTACCAACATTAGGACACCTAAACATATGGATGGTGTATTTCATTGAGACTATCAAAATAATGAAGATGCCAATTGATTGGGCTTCCATTCTTAGTGAGAATTTGGATGAGCAGCTAGTGATAGTTAAGAACAATTGTAAGTTCTACATGACATCCTATTTGGTGTACCTATTAGTGGCAAGGGCAATGGATTATTTGGGACTCTTCAAAAAGGGCAGCATGCAAGATGCAAAGGCATGACCTTATATAGTATATCCCAGTTGGTGAAGAAAAAGATTTTAGAGCATAGCAAGGAATATAGGATAGTGAATGATGCTTTTATTTTTTTAATTATTCGGTTCGTTGAAGGAGATTATGTGAAAAGGATGTCAAATGAAGTAGCGACTAAGATTTTAGAAGTCAGTGCCTATTACATCCAATCTCAGATATTCACTAATTTGAGGGTAGTGAGAATGACTATCAATCACAAGAAGCTCCCTAGGTATCCAAGTGATAGAATTATATTATTGGAGATCACTCAACAATGCACAAGATAACCTGGATGTGGCCCATTAATATAGGACTATTTAGTGTGGTCCAAAGATAGGATATTCTATCTTTTGAGCCTGAGTGGGATTAGTATCCCTTGGAGGAATATAACTCTCCTTGTCCTTATTTTGATAACATTGGAAGAGCGTAGTACTTAACAAGAAAAACATTCCAACATGAAGATGCAATTCAGGACCATTCAATGAACGTAGTAGATGACTACGATATCTGTATAAGGGATTATTGTAGGATGATTCTCTATTTGGAAAGTAGTGCTTTAAAGATAAAGGTTCCTTTAAAGGTAGTACAGAAAGATTTTGAGGATGTCCTTGATCCATTGTATAATAGAGACAAGATTTTTGACTGACCTATTATGAATGCAGAGATTGATAAGGAAGTAAACTCAGATATTAATCATAGGGCTAGGCACATCATCAAATTGACCAAGGATTGGATTAAAAGAGCTTTCAAATTGGATCCAATTCCTCAAGCGGTAGTTTTCCATGCTACAACCCACCAAACAAGAGGTAGAGGAGCCAAGGTAATAGTGCCCACTTTTACAACTCAATACCTAGTGAGGCCAAAAAAAGTGCACCAACTTGATAGAGAAGTTGGATATTATAGGGCTCAAAAGGGTAAAGGTAAGAGGAAGAGAACTTCTCCCCAACAAGCTGAGCCAGAAGAAGAACCAACTCAAGTACCGCCACAACAATGGGTAGGAAATGTACATGGGTCAGGGAATGTGGAAGCTACGTAGATCTAAGATAATCCTCAAGTTCCATCACCAGATCAAGGGTAAGGAGGGGCTAAAGTAGAAGTACAAACAATATCTCCTACTCAAGAGGTACAAGCTTCCCCATCTACTCCTAAAAGAAGAAACACCAAAACTCTCATCAAGAGGAGATAGAAGGTGATTAGAAAGGTTGTCCCTTTTCCATCAGTCCTAGAAGTTATTCTAGAAGAGGATGATAAAGACAAAGAAGATAACCTTCCTTTGAGTCAGAGGACTCATCTTGATAGAGCAATAGAGTTAAAATAGAGAAGAAGCTCCACCATTACACCACCATCTATTCTCAAGAAGCCTATTCAATCTACCACTTTAGAGGATGAGTTGTAGTAATGGATTGATTAGCAGGAGGTGAAGGGGTTGATGTCTTTTAGATGTCATATTTTGACTTTATGCAAGTTAGCACTGAACTAGTGGGAGATAAGATAAGAGATACTCTAACTAATTAACCTCAATAGGAGGATTAGAGTTAGTTTCCATCTTAGCCAAAAGGACCTAAAGTAGCTCCACCATCACCAAATCAAGCTACATTTTGTGTGATAAAGTTTTAGCTACTCCTCTTCCTCCAAGTAATGAAGGAGAATAGGTCCAAGTGGAATAGGAGGAAGAGAAACAAAAAATACCCACCAATGAAGTGTCAAAGGAAGGGAAAATATGTGAGTAGCCTCAATAGACTTCCCAAGACATAGGTGAGAAGTGTGGACTCAATAGATAAAAATACTCCCGATGTGGATCTCTCACAAAAGGAATAAACTCTAGAGAGGAGTGATAAGGCGAAGAGCATAGCAAAACAAACTCCTTTGTTAAAAGGTAAATCTCCAATGGAACATATTTTGAGATGGTTGAGGAAAGATGTGATTAGAAAAAAAAGACAATGGTATGATACTGAGGAAGGGGGGGATGAGAGAATTGATTGAAGTTCTCAAGAAACTTGAGTCACCTCCAAAAGATGCACATGCATTGGCCTATATCATGAGTGATCATAATTAGGATTCATTTGCCCATGTTGCTATCTCTCCTGCACATGTAGATATTGAGGAATTGACTCCAAAAAATTATCAAATCAGGGAGGTTGTGATTGGGAAACCTACGTTGGACACTGCTAAGTTAATGGTGGCAACTAGAATCAAAGAAGTGTTTAGGCACTTAGAATAGGATGACACATAATTGATAACACTTTAGAAGAGGAATGAGATACTAAAAGGATATCTAAATGAATTTTTTGGTCCTTTAGATCCTAAAAATCTTGAGGAGACTTTAAATGCAGCACTGGAGAAAAGTGATAAGGAGATTATATAGTTAGATCCATTTTTGAAAGCTTTTCAACAATGGCGAGAGAGTTTTGAAGAGAAAGGTGTGCAGATTATACAGGGAAATATTAACTTGCAACACCATATGTAGAATAATGTAGATAAGCTAGTGGCCATTTTGAACCAAGATTTTGGGTTAATGGACGAAGTGCATACCTAGGGAAAAGACCTGCAAGCACTACATTTGATCAAGGGTCAAAGGTATCAAATGTTAATGGAGGTATATATAGTAGAAGAGTTAGATAAAACTGATGATTGGATAGAGAATATTGCAAATGGAAATAAATTAATAGAAAGATTACATACATATATTCATAAGCTCAAGGATCAAACCCAAGAGCAAATTTTGGAGGCAGAGAAACATTATAGTGATGCATGCTTAGATATTTTTGAAGATATTTCAAGGGACAATTTGATGACTGTAGAAGTAGTCGTTGCATAGTTTCAAATTTTTTTTGAAGAAGCTTCTAATGATGATTATATTAGACAAGCATTTAGGACTAAAGAAGCATTACTAGACTTGGGCATGAAACTAGGAGGTTTTGCAGAAACTTGCATCGAGGTAGGCAATTATAGGCAGAAAGTGAAGGAAAAATATGAAGCTTTAGATTTGTTGGATGTATCCCAAGTCACTGAGATTATTGAGAAATTTAAGATAAAATACCCAGACATAGCTTTGGTATAAAAGGGAACAAAACCCATAGGTTAGAATTTCAGTTTTGATACTTGGTGAAATTTTGCATTTTTTGAACCTACTTCTGAGGTGCACAGGTGTGCCAGGTGCACTGCTTCTAAGGTGTTCTTTTTAAAAGATGGGCTGGAAGTTTTTGAAGAAGTTAGAGATACATCAATAGTTAACTGCTAATTCTAAATTTAGAGCTTTCCATGCATCAGAAACACATTCTAACTCCTACAGACACCTAGTGAAGTGAAGCTTCTATTTTTGGCACCTTTGGAGACTCCTACATCATCTAATGGCTTTCTTCTCCTTATTTTCTCATGCTTTCTTTGTTTTAAGACATGTAAAGGCTCACGCATCCATTTAATGATATAAATATGGATGGAGTTCTACGAAGCACTAGTTAGAGAGTCAATTGTACATAAACAAATTTGTTTTATTAGTTTAGAAACACATGTTTGCATAAAGATCTATCTCACTCTCAACACAAATTGAGGAGAACATTTCTTATAAATTTAGGAATTTAATATGTATTCTAGGCCATTATTTTGATGCAATAATATATGCTATTGGTGCTCACATTTGGAGTGTAGTGATTCTTTCCTAAGTGTGTTATATTTTGTGAATTTGTGTTCATGGAATGTAATTGAGACAATAGTTTTATTGCATTACTTTTATTGTGTGATCTTTTAATTTTAATATTTGCTATGGTTCTACAAATTCTACTAGCATACTTAGTTCAAGAAGAGATCACCTTATTGTTCCTGCATAGCTTTTTATCTCACATGATCACACTTTCCATGGCCTTCCAATCTGATGAAAAGTGAAACATCTTATGACTATTGAATTCCCATCAACAATTACATCAGTGGAATTAAGGAAGCACTGCTCCTATTTTCACTAGTTACCTACCAATCTTTTCGAAGGCTTAATTCATAGATGCATTGTTTCTATAGCTTATGTCCATTAAGAATTTACTTTTCAAGTTATTTGCTTAAATTTCTTGTTACCCTATCTTTTTTATTTGCTTTACTAACCCTTGGTTAAATTAGGAATTCATATAGTTGCATTGTTATATTGCATTCATTAAAAAACATAAAAAATACAAAAATATATTTATTTTTGTGTGGTTATTCTTTTGATATAGCAAGTAGATTCAAAGTCTTATCTGAATTGGTCAAAACCAACAAAGGCCTCCCTATGAATAAATACATTTATCTTCAACTGAGTGGATTCTATTAGGTTGCAAGATTGCACAGAACCTTGGAGTTGATCTAAGATTATCTTTTCAAGAGAGGAGTTTGAAAGGATTCCTGCCATTAAGCATCATGCAAAACAACAACTCAACATGAACCATAAGAAATATTTGAGTTTGGAAAGCAAGAATCACATAGATAACCAAAATTTAGATAAAAATTAAGATAACAAAATATAAACAATAAATCAATAGGTTGATTAAATAATCAAACATTTTTTACGAGTGATAGTTGCAATGGATGCAAACAATACAAAAACATTTTTTCTCGCAGTAAAATAGGAGCATTCCCAATAAAGAAACATAGATAAAATTAAGTGCAAAAACTATAGTAAAAAATATTGAAGGAAATTTGGACAAAGGGAATCCTAAAGAATCTAGGAAGGAGGAGAAAATTGGACCAACTTGGAGCCATAGGAGACTAGATATCTTGAGAATTACACAAAGATATCACCTACATCCTTTCTCTAGAAACCAAGTAGGCTATGATCCTCTCTCTCTCTTCTTTATATTGATGTTTACATGAAATTGTTAAGGAAAAATGAATGTATTTTTTATAAAGGGATTTTTGTTTACCCTCCTTGTACATAATTTCTATTCACAACCATAGGGTAGAAAATACAAATTATGAGTATGGCTTAGAGTACTTTAGCCTTGTTTACTTGGTATGATTTCTAGAATCTATTCATTTTTGCTTCATCTCTTTTACATAGACAAGCACATATGCTAATATATATAAATAGATATTCACTAAATCCTAAATGAGTATTAGTGGCATCTCTCCATCCAAAGGAAACACATATTTTCTTTTCTTTTTCTACATCCTCAATAGATATTAGTGACATCATTCCATCAAGAGGAAATGTGCGCGCGCGCACACACACACACACACACACACACACACACACACACACACACATTGTGGTGATACTAGGGAATTGATCCACTTGTGGACACACATATGCATGAGCCTTTTATGGGCACATGGGATTGACTACTAAGCACAAGAACCTGCTAGACCATTTGATCCTAGTTTTTTGTTTTAGTTTTTTCAGAATTGACCACAAGGCACACAAACCTATTAGACCATTCAATCCTTGAATTTTTTGATTCACTATAAGACACACAACCATTATTGGGTGAGATAATCACTCTCTCTTTCTTTGTTTATGCTTGTATGTTGGTAGGATATAATCATGAGGGATGCAATCCTTTTTTGTGTTCTTTCCTTTCCTATGTGCTCTCTTATTCCTTTTAATAGCCTTCCAAATATGATATTAGTGGGAGATATTTTTCCTTAGCTAAGGTTTCATTTTCTAGTTGATTCTGGCTTTAGTACTAGGCCCTTTTGTGTCTTCTTGGGTTTTGTATTCTTTTTTTTTTGTTTTCCTTTTGTTTTCTCTTATTTTCTTTTGCTTTGATTTCATGCTCTTATGCATGAGAATGGAATTAGGATCCTAGGTTTCGGGTATTTTTTCCTTAAGCTTTGTGATGATCTATCTCATTGTGACATTGTCTATCTCTTCTTCCTTCCTTTACTAAGATGTTGATCATGCATCATTATAGAAGGTAATGATCACAAGGCATGTGATTTAATTAATCAAAAAAAGGGATATAAATAACAAAAGATGGTGGAGTGTAAGTCATTGATCAAGATCTAGAACCTTCACAAAACATATATTTAAGGAGAATTCTAGCCCTAGATTCATAAGATGTGACTATATCAAGAAGGAATATGAGACAAGGACAAGTATCCTTATGTGCATGTGAAGGAGCAAAGGCAAATCCTAAAAGTAGAGTAGACAAAGAGTAATCAGAATAGTAAAGGACTGAACAAATTTATTAGATAAGTAGATCATATTGGTGATATAGTAAAGAGGAGACCCAAGATCAATCCTAACAGACCTATGTAAACCTCCTAAGAAAGTCCTTAATTCATTATGACTGTAAAAAACTTAACAAGGTTAGAACTAATAATCTCTTAAGCTTTTATAGGAAAGATCCCTCACAAGGTATATCATATTTTATGATCAAACATTGTAACCTTAACTGGTTAACTTTATGGTTGCAATAGTGAAGATTTGTGGGCTTCATCCTCACTCCATTTTGCCTTCATCTTGAAGTGTTTTTGGGTAACTAAATTATTGTGTTATGTATTAAACTCTTTATGGGTGCGATGTGTTGGAAATATTCAAGACTAAGCTAAGTTACTAAGAGGGGAGGGGTGAATCAGTAACTTCTAAAACTTCAACAATTTCAATCCTTAATCGAACCATTCAATTAACATTTAATACATCATATAAATTATGATCTAATTGCATGCATAAGAAACTAAAAACATGAAAGCATTCATAATACTTTGAAACAAAGATTTGGTTACCTAGAAACCTTCCAAATAGAAAGTAAAATTGGGGTGGGGATGATACCCACAACTTTAGTACTACAGTATAAAATTAGCCTGTTAAAGATTACATTGATCACTTATGATGATCTACCCTATTAGGAGCAATAAGGATTGCTGGGTCCACCTTGTGAAAGGATTTATAAACATACAATTAAGTATGCACTTAGTAAAGAGATTTACAAAAGACTATTAGGTCTACCTTGTGAAAGGATTTGACTGATCCACCTGTTAGGATGAAGCTTTAGTAGATCTCTAATTTGCAACTTGGCTTGCTGAATGAGATTCCTTTAAGTACTGATCACCTTTCTGTGATAGATATGACTTTGTTGCTTCTTATATTGTTGTAGCATTTTTAATTCACTCCTACTTTTCTCTGATTTAATTCTCATTCACATCTTCATATTTCCATACAGATGCATGTATTGGATATGATACAATGCATTACATATATATCAATCTAATTATACAAATTATAAAGTCATCCATCATACAAGCTACCACAAATGTTACAAAGTCAGCCCACATGAAGACATTCATCTTCTGAAGACTAACTCGATGAGGTTCTGATACTCGACATCCACTATCAATGCTTGGCATCGTCATGCACTTGGTAGACATAGAAGCTTGATCCATATTGATCACTTCTAAGTAGTCTTGAACTTGGTCTACACTAGTGACTTGATAGACACTATGAAACTCATCATATAAACTAATTCTCTTGATTTATATTGTATGATTTAGTTAACATTCTCACCTTGAGCTTGGTATAAATTGAGTCACTTGGTTATCACTAGGAAGATTAGTTAACACTGGACTCTCATTACATACACTACAAACTTGGTGAACACCACACTTCTTGGTAACCACTAATAAACTTGGCATCAACTAAAATGCATGGTTTACATTGTTGGTCTTCACATTAACTAAATATGCTTGGTAACCACTGGGATTTGTCCAAAGGACTTGGTAACAATTATAGAACTTGGTGACAACTAAATTACATGGCAAACACTATGAATTGTACAATGAGCTTGGTAACTATATACAATATGAATAAGTATGTGTCATTAATAAAAACATTGAATGATATGTCAAAAATCTCCCCTTTTAGAATTAGTGACAAAAACACTTATTAGCCAAAACTAAATACCTTATATCCATCACCACCTGATACTAGCTTGGCAGAGTATCCTATTTGTGGGATTTTTCAAAATTAATTTTTTAAGGTATATACAATATACTATGCATCTTATTGCTCTATACAACATGTCTTTCTATTTATTTCTTACTTATTGCAAGTTCTCCCCCATAGCATATTTCTCCTCATACTATGTGTATCTCTCCCCCTTTTTGATAGTAATGCCAAAGATTTATTCTATTTTGTTTACATAGAAACACCAAAATGAGATAAAAATTTAGAATGTACCTTGAGAATGATTTCCAAGGTTTTATTCCAATATTCCTACAAGATCTTACATGTATGAAGTGCAATTTGTACCTCTGCTTACAATTCTATCATATGTTCTGCAATAGAGAAGTTATTGTTATGGACTAGTATTTTTCAATATGTAATATGTTTTTGCACTACATCCATGTTGGGAAGGATATGTTCTATATGTCAATTAATGTGGATCTGATCCTTGCTTCTTCCCTTAGAAATTCTTCTTGAATATTTGTCAAAAATTTTATTTTCTTGAAGTGTGTAGAGCTTGAACTAGGATCAAGTTGTAGCTACTGAGCACTGGCCTTTAGATCTTCATCTATTTTGGACAATTTGTCCTTTATTTCCTTTGTAAACTCAAAAACATCACATAGTTTACCAAAAAGTGATGACACATTTGAACAAGATGTTTCTAAATTGCCCAAAATTTTAGAAAGCTCTACTTGATGAATGACTATCTATTGAGCAATGTGCTCCAACACTTTATTATTAAACTTCTTTTCATCCTTCTGCACCAGCTTATCTTGTCCATCAGTGTCTTCATTAAATTTTTGGACTACTTTTGCTAGTTGATACAAGATAGGTTGAGAAGAATCAATCTCAATTCCAATAGTCTCTCCAAAATATTCTTAGCATCTTCAATTATCTTATACTCTTTATCTCTCTTCTCTCTTAGCCTTTGTTGTTTAGCCTTCTTCTGGAGGAGTTCACCAAATGTTTGCATTTGGTCTAGAGTAAGCTTGTAAATATCCCAATTGGGGATTACTATTTCCTAATCTAAATCGGTATATTACTCTATCTCCTTTCCTTTCCCAAAAAATTTTGTGCTTGGTTGAACATTGGGTTCAACTATCCTTATAGCTATTTCTTTTGTATCCAGAATAGAAATAATGGTAGAGATACTAGGGCCTATAGTTAAAACTAATATTGTACTAACTGAAGGAATACTTACAAAAATACTTGAGGAACCCAAAATTGGTGTGCTCAAAATTGAAGAAGTCAATACTAAAGAATTCAAAATTGAAGTACTCAAGTCAATCATGAAGGCAAAATCTATAGCTTGGTAGGTAAAATGGAAGTTACTTTTGTCAATGATGTGTTGAGCTGAGTAGGAGCAAAGAGTGATTGGGCATTTGAGATGTCACTAGTGGTCACAATCAAACTTGTTGATGTTATCTCCACACTTGATGTTAACACTAGCTTGCTTGGAGACTGAGGAAGTGAGGCAATGACTATTGTAGCTATCTTGACTGGGTCAGTTTCCTCATCATCTTGCTTTTCTTCCTCAAAAGCCTCTTGTCCTTGACCCTCTTCATCTTCTTCATTATCAAAGTGAGTTACTTCTTCATCTTTCTCCTTATCTTCTCCATCATCATCATCTTTGACATTGACTGGAAAATCATTTTATTTATGTAACAAATAAATATTCTTCCAAGTATTTTTTGCATTCCTAACAACATGCTCAATGTCCTTAATCAAAACTAGACAAGTATTAAACTTTAGATTCAATTTTTCTTCATTTTCTTCAATGACTCTTTTAGCTCAGCATTTGATATGCTCGATAATAGTTGCCTCAAGGTTTTCTCATACATGTCCTTCATAGTTTGCATAGCAAAATCCCATCTTGGCTTTATATTTTCCAATAACTCACTTGGAACTTGAGAATCAAGATCTGGTGAGTATTTCCACTTACCCATTTTATTCAACACCAGGTCTTCAATCTACTTCTACTCCTCTACTATCCTAATCTCATATTTTAATGATTTGAAATTTGTTATGTTGCCCTTATTTCTAGATATTTTATTTTGTCTTGGAAGGTGGGTGGAGGTTTTCTAAATAAAATGTTTCCTCCTTCCTTGTCAGACTTCTTCCTTGAAGATCTCCTCGTGAACACTGTAGTGGATGGTTTTTCTTGCGTGGTGATGATCACCTTTCCTTTCTTCTTTAATGATTCTTATTCCTTAGATTCTTCCTCATCCTTTTCTTCTTCACCTTGCTCATCCTCATTTTTTTCCCTTAGTTAACAAAAGAGGTGAACTTCATTTTAGTTTTGCAATCCATCTTTTCCCTTTGTTGACCACCTGAGGGAGCTTTATTTCAAGTTCAATCCTAGCCTTTGCTTCATCATACATTCCAAAGTATGCAGCCTTAGGATCAACTAGTTCATTGATAAGATCTTCAATGATATCCTTTGTTTCATCAATGTTGACCTCATAACCAAGAGGTTTTACCCCACACAATTCTAGGCTTATCTGCCTAAATATATACCTTGTCACTATCCACCATGAAACATCTATCATCTTTATAGTCTTCAACTAGCTTTTTGGGAATTTTGAACCTTTTTTTCATCTTCTCTTTGAATACATCAAAATAATTTTTCATTATGCTATTGTAGTTTTCAGCCATCTCTACAATATACTCATTTATCTGATAAAGAACAGGCACATCTTTTCTCCATACTATAGTGGCTTTAGAAGGACATAATTTATGTACATAAAAGAATAGGAAAGTTAAAAAAGGAATCGAACTTATGTGGGTCATTCTTTGAATTTCTTATGCTTTCCATGTTCTTGTTAAATTGTCTCAGCAATAGGTTGGCAAGGTCATATGATAAATTATTCTTAACCACCTTGTATGCCAAGTCCACATGACACAATATTCAATTTGCCTAAATTATATATCTTGTGCACAATAATGTGAATTCCAAACTTTAATTTTGCATCAGTGACACTGTTGATTTTCATTTCTCTACCATCCCATTCAGCTAGGGTTTTCTTTTTTAGTTCTACCTAAACCATGGTTTTTGTCATTTTGGCTTTGGCTAGTGTTGGGAGGCTAGTGATTCGATGAACTATATTCTTAGTTATCAAAATTTGTTGTTCTAACCATAGCTATCCATTATGCACCTGGCTAAGGATAAGCCTAATCCATTTCATTTGAAATTCACTGGGCATGAGAGGGATGTGAGTCAACCCTTTGGTTTCTAGAATGTTGATGCTCAGGTTTTAGAACTCCATTCACACATAGCTAACCTAGGGCATCATCCATTTATAGTGTACCAATCTCTTGAATAATGTGTTTGAAATGAGTGTGAACATCATTAATAAGAAGTGCCTTTGGAGGAATTTGGGATTGTGCACCATTTGGATCTAGGGTTTTGACAACCACAAGAGTGAGCTTGAAATCTGGCATATTCCACTCAACTCCACGAACCAACATGTTAGATCCTCACTTAACCTTGTTGCTACTGGATGCCATTTTCACTTGGTAGATAGAGAGGATTTGAAAAACTTTCCCTCAAATCACTTTGGTCACACTGAAAATCTCTCTCGCAATATCACTCAAAATTTCATGGTAAGAAATGACTTCAATTCCATGCCTTTCATTAAAAATTTTCCATTAATGTTCAATACAAAGGTAGATATGTTGACAGACTATTATCCACTACTTGGCATTGATCACTCAGTGACATCTTCAAGACTCGGTAACCATGAAAATCTTTATCACTCCTGACTTTGCTTGGTAGAGCCTATGACCCAACCTCACTTGGTAGAAAAGGTAACTTGGTAAACACTTACACTCGGTGATCCCTTTGTATCTAGATACTGATTTGGATCATTGTCACCTTTTAATTGAAATTGATTAGGATGTCATCTTTGATAACCTAGTTCTAGTTCTTCCTTGAGAAATTAATTAGAAGTGGTGGAGTCACCCAATTCTTGAGTGACTCGACCATCATTGCTTGGACTTGTATCCTTGGTAGACTTAGGAACCCATTGATGTCTCATCTATTTTTGGATGTTATCAGTTGCTGCCTTCTTCTCATCTTCAATTCTACTAATATTCATGCAGTTCTTGGCAAGATGATCAAGTTTTGTACAAATGAAACATCTTTTGGTAGTATCTCTTTTCCTCATATGATGTTTAACACAATTTATACCAATGTGTCTAAATTCTCCACAGTAATGACATCTACACAAAGTGTTGTAGTCCCATCCAAATATTGCTTTCACAATTTGCTCTGCTAGATTCAATACCTAGTTTTGCATTCTTATAACTTATGTCCATGTTTCTTGCATTTTTTAATTTGCCTTCAAATTTTGGTTTCTCTTTGCATTCATTAGCCTTATGACCATGCTGATTGCAATTATAGCATTTTCCATTGAATTTTTCTTTTTCATTATTCTGTCATTTGTTTGATGTAATACCTATCTTACCACAGTGATTGCAAGTAGGTCTTTGGTTCTTTTGAGCTCCTTGCTTTGATGATTCTCCTTCTTCTGTATATCCAATTCTTGCTTTTCCTTTTTGCCTATAAAGATTTTTCTCATTCAATCAATTCATCTCTGCTTGAGATTTCATCATTCTTTCATTGATTTTCTTCTTAGAGTTTAGATCATTCCTCATTCTTTCATTGATTTTCCTTTCAGAATTTAGATCATTTCTCATTCTTTCATTGATTTTCCTTTCAAGATTTAGATCATTTCTCATTCTTTCATTTTCAAATCTTAGGCTAATGATTTCTTCATTTGCATTGGAGAGATAATCAATAAGGTCTACTTGGTGAAGGGATTCATTTTGTATTTCATTGTTCATTCCATCTATCTCCTCTTTTATTTTATTTCTCTATTCGAAGACTCCAGATAACCTTACAGACTGAATTTCTTATTCTCTTCTTAGCTTTCTTACTCCTTCTTGCAGGGAACCATTCTTTTCTAAGAGTTCTTTAATTACATCATTTCCTTCATCTGAGCTACTTGAAGGATGAAAGTATTCAATTCTTTCTTCAATGTAGAGATGATCATTCATTAGATTTGCAAGTTCCTTGCAAGTTCCTTTCTTCTTTTGAGGGATTGAGAGAGATTCTCTTTTTCTTTCTTGAGTTTGGCAATGGCCATTTCCAAATCTAGCTTTTCATTGTCAATGTCTTTTTCAAATCTAAATATCTCCATGGTCTTGATCTTTGCTCAAGCTATTAAACTTTCTCCTAAGAACCACAAAGCTCTAATACCAATTGTTGGAAATATTCAAGATTAATCTAAGTTACTGAGAGGGAAGGGGTGAATCAGTAACTTCTAAAACTTCAACAATTTCAATCCTTAATCCAACCATTTAATTAGCATTTAATCCATTATATAAATTTTGATCTAATTGCATGCATAAGAAACTAAAAACATGAAAGCATTCATAACACTTTGACACAAAGATTTGGTGACCCAGACACCTTCCGAATAGAAAGTAAAACTATGGTGGGGATGATACCCATAACTTTAGTACTGTAGTATAAAGTTAGCCTGTTAAAGCTTACATTGATCACTTCTAATGATCTACCCTATTAGGAGAAATAAGGATTGCTAGGTCTACCTTGTGAAAGGATTTACAAAAATATAATTAAGTATGCACTTGGTAAAGAGATTTACAAAAGACTATTAGGTCTACCTTGTGAAAGGATTTGACTGATCCATCTGTTAGGATGAAGTAGTAGTAGATCTCTAATTTATAACTTGGCTTGCTGAATGAGATTCCTTTAAGTACTGATCACCTTTCTATGATAGATATGACTTTGCTACTCCTTATACTATTGTATCCTTTTTAATTCACTCCTACTTTTTTTTTGATTTAATTCTCATTCATATCTTCATATTTATACTCAAATGAATGTATTGGATATGATACAATGCATTACATATATATCAATCCAATTATACAAATTACAAATTCGACCATCATACAAATTACCACAAATGTTACAAAGTTGACCCACATGAAGACATTTGGGTTCTAAAGACTGACTTGATGAGGTTCTAATACTCAACATCCATAGTCAGTACTCAACATTGTCATGCACTCAGTAAATGTAGAAGCTTGGTCCATACTGATCACTTCTAAGTAGTCTTGAACTTGGTTTGCATTGGTGACTCAGTAGGCACTATGAAATTCATCATATAAACTGAGTCTCTTGATTTACATTGTATGACTTAGTTAACATTCTCACCTCGAGCTTAGTATAAATTGAGTCACTTTGTTATCACTAGGAAGCTCAGTTAACACTAGACTCCCATCACATACATTGTGAACTCAATGAACATTGCATTTCTTAGTAACCACTGATAAAATCAACATCAACCAAAATGCATGGTTTACATTGTTGGTTTTCACATTAACTGAATCTGCTCGATAACCACTGGGATTTGTCCAAAGAAATCAGTAACAATTATAGAACTCAGTGACAACTAAATTACATGGCAAACATTGTGAACTGTATAATGTGTTTGATAACCATATACAATCTAAATAAGTGTGTGTCGCTAATTAAAAACATGATTTATATGTCAACAATGATGTATTTCATTTATGTTTCAACATTTCAATTTTAATGATAAATACATGAGATGAATTAGGTCTAAATGAATGGAATTAGTTTTGAAGACAAAAGTTTAAGATCTTGATTCACCCCCTCTCTTAGTAACTTGTTTCCCATATACTTATTCCAACAAAATATTTAAGGGAATGAATGGAAGTTTATTTGGAAGGGATTTTAGTTTTTTTTTGAAGATAAGGCCTAAAAAATTAGACTGGAGAACTAATTAAAATTTGAGGCCTAAAAGGGTTACTAGGTCTATAAGGAAAAATAAAGGAGATTAGTAAGAAAGATCTAATTTTTAATGGATTGAAACCACTACTTGAAGAAATATAGGGAATTTTTTTTATATCTCTAGACTATTGTGAGGTTGTTCATGAAGCTTGGAGGTATGTGAATGATGTTTTGTGAAGCAAGGCACTAGCAAAGTAGTGGAGGCAAACCTTGGTAGGATAAGCTTATAGAAAAGGGGGAATAAAAGAACTAATAGAACCCTAAAATGTGTTTGTCTAATACTTGAATAATTTTGTGAGATTCCTTAAGGTCCTAAAGACCCTAGGAGAAAGTGTAGTCAAGGTTGACCCTATCATCTGCATGCTTTGATAAATGGTTAATGTAGAAGTACACCATGGATTTTTTCCTTTTCACCTTTTTCATTTTAGAAGGGGTCGAGTCCTTTTTAGTTTTCATTGATCCAAGTATATTGTCAAATTCCCCCATGAATACATCCATGTTATCTTCTACCATTCCATTCATAAGTTTTATTAATGCACCTTATATCATTGGCTAGGAATTGACTTAATTCTTACAAGTTTTTCTCTATTTTCTTAGCTTTAATCTTTGTTTCCTTGACCATATAATTATTTTAATCTACATGTTCCTTCACATAATAAGTAAGAATTTATATATCATCTTTTTGGGCCTTTTTGTCACAATTTTGGAAACTTTGTACCTTTGAACTCCATCAATTTTTGAAGAAACAAATATCCACTTTGATTTATTAGATTCCCACACTCATGTCTATGACTATATTTCACCTATTACGAATTCGATGTCATCATACACCACCCTAGAATCATGAATAAACTTGCTTCCTTCTTTGAATATCCCATCAAAACATTCATCAAAAGCCTCTACCAAAGCTTACCCTCTTTGGATTAAAATTAGAAACTTTTAACTTGCTCAAGATAGGTTTGGTCAAAAGTTTATGGGACCTAAGTAAATGCTTGAGGGCCTAAATTATTGAAACCATCAATATACTTGACCATGTCATTTATAATCTTTTTTAGCTCTTTCTTATCTACATTGACTTTCAAAGACTAAGTCAACATGCATTTCACTAAAGCTTCAAAATGATGATTATCAAATTTCTTGTAAATGATTCCCAAATCAACCTTTACTAAATTAAAGTCTTTAATGGTAGTGTCTTGAACCTCTTTCTCAATTTTAGGTAAAAAAATTCTACGGTAAACTTTTTGGTTTTAGAGTCAATATCTAATGTGGCAGTCATCTTCAACTCCTTAACAATAAGATTTCTAGTTATATACTTGCTAACCATATCTCTCATAGGGTTAGAAATATGCCCCATACTACACTTTTTACTCATTGATGTCATCAATCAACGTGAGGTAGCATCTACTGCAACTTTGAGCTTGGTGGACTTATCAAGAACATGTGTCACATCAAGAGTTAAAACATCTAAGTATATAAATTAATCCTTTGAATTATGAGAATCCATCATTAGCAAGCCAATACTCTATTCTTTTTCTTTGTCTAACTCCACATACACTACTTTCTCACTAGCCATCTCCTACTTCCTAAATTTTATTCTAAACATGGTAACCCACATTCTAGGGAAGACTATGGTGGACATCTAGGATACTTTGTGAGAGGTCAACCTCTTAGAATTGGACCTTTTATTACCTTTTGAAAAATCCCTACACAAATTCACCTTTACTTCTACCACTCCATTCAAAATCCACAACTACTAATGATTTTTATCATTTAAGTACCTTAAGTATTCATAATAAAGAAAAACTTGTTATTAATTTCCATATCCTTCAATCATGTCAAAGAACCACAATTTTATGTGTTGGTGGCATAAGGATATGTCTATCACATCATGACATCACCCTATCAAAACATGATTAATTTAGCTCTACCAATTCACTCAATTTTAATTATTCCAAGATGTATAAAGGGTATTTTGAAAAAACCAAAACTTTAATAATAAATATCACTTTACTTCTATTCCATATCATGAACCAAATTGAACCTTCAATAACCTACTAGAAGTTTGTTCAAGATGGTTCATCAAGGTTTCTATTCCCTTTAGTAGAATTGGAATCACATAACTTTATATCTAAGTGGATAATGTGACTAATTATGGGTCCTTGGTACTTATCTTTGAAATCCCATGAACATTTTGAACTTGTGTGAACCTTATTGAATTTGGTTCAAGGTTGTTTAATGTGTTTTAATGTTGTTTATAGTGGTTCAATAGTTTATATTGATTCAGTCTTCTTTTTTAAGAAAAATCAATTAAATACACACTTAGGAAATATATAAGGAAAAAGGATTCAATTGACTATCTAGACCACATAAGACTCATAAATAGGGTGATAGATAATAGTGAACTTTTTTCATCCCTATTAAATTTAAAAATTATCCTTAGTGACATATTATTACCTACAAATGTGGACTTCGGATAAGTTAACAAGTTCCTAAAATAAAAATATGTTACGATATACATAAGAATAATACTAGCTCTATTTGGGAACTACATTTCAGAAAAATATAGAGGACTTAGCATATTTGTTTATACATTAGAAAGAAAACAAGGACAAAGGACTCAAACTGAAAAAAATGGAGTTAATTTCAAACCTAAACTACTATATACAAATAGGAATTGCTTTAACTTGGAAGTTGAACAATTCCAAGTCTTGCATATTGTATGAAAGTGGTAAGACTATTCTATCTAGATATGAAAAAGAAAAGGAATTGGGGCCTAATACCATATTACCTTGAAGGGTCTCTTCCATAGTGATTTGAACTTTCCATATGGCCCTCTTGATTCCCTCCATTATTCCATAGTAGAACTTTGTCACCTTCTATGAGCCTGTGAGGCCTTGTCCTTCTAATTAAAATTTTCTTGACACTCTCTTCATGTTCTATAATCATATCTACTAATTTTTTCCTTTCCCCCTCAATCTTATTTAGGTACTTAAATATTATTTTCAAGGGAGTCTTTGAAAGATTGATATTTGATTGTAGTTTGTAATTTTTTTGTGGTCAATTCTAGTGGTAGGGAGACTTAAGCTCCAATTCCATAGACTTACTCAGAGGGATTCATACCAATCACCTTCTTTAAAGTGAATTGGTCTACTGAAAAGGATTCATATAATCTTGTGTGGCAATCCTTAGTGTTATCATTTAACAAATTTTTCATGATGTTAATTAGATTCATTTTTCTTAATTCTACTAATATATTTACTTATGGAAAGTAGTCTCAGGAATGTGGTAAGGTGATACAATATTAATAATAGAATTTATATATCTTTAGAAGAAAAATATGTTGCATTATTAGTAATGACCTTTAGTGTAACTCAAAATTGAACTAAAATGTAATTTCTGATAATCTTTTTTAATAAGTATGTACATGTGGCTAGCACTAGAGGGAGGATTAACATGGTCTATAAAGTCTAGAACCCACTTCTTGAATGGTTCATCAACCACTAGTAGCCTAATTGAGAGAGTTTTTAAGTATGACTTACCAGTAAAAAATTGAATTTTTTGCAATTTCTAAAGTAGGAATATGCATATAACAACATAAAAAGCCAATAGAAACATTTTTTGAGAATTATAAAGGTTGTGACTATAGACTTTAAAAGTGCCCATCATATGCCTCCTCATAGAAAGATTTCATGGGCCTTTTCGATTGGTCCTTGTCTGCATTTACCTTATAAATGTGTTACCATCTCTCTCTCTTATAAAGTATATCTTAGGATATCACATAATTTATTTCTATAAGCCTTACTTTTCTCTTCACTTTGGATATATGATAATTTTGGACAGTCTTTATATATTACATAGTAGGTTATATTAGATACCAATGTATCTATCAAGGGAAATTCTTCTTCTCCTCCTCCTCCTTAATCAAGAGAATTTTCTTCCATCTTCTTAAATAAACCATTAGCTCTTACCAATTTAGTTGGCTTGATTTTCAAGTCATATTCCTAAGTTGTAGCAACCTAGGATGCCTTTTTCTTGGTCCTAACCTCATATTGTTTCAATATACTCTTTACTACTGAATATGATACATAGGCTACAAAATAAGAATTTAGAACATAACATTTGAAGTGCTTGACTCCCTTGAAAATGAAAAATTATTTCTTTTATATTAGTGATTATTTCAACTCATAATTCTTGAGGTTTTTTTTTCATGAAAGGTGTAGGAGCTTCAACTTTTATTTTACTCCTTTATACCCATATGCCAGATAAAGGATGCTCAAATGTGTAGTAGTAGATGATAAGATATTCCTAAAATCAAGGTTAATTAAAGGTGGTTCCTTTGATGTAATATTCTTTATATTATTGAAATATTTCTTACCCTCTTCATTTCATTTGAACATCTTATTTTAACCTATCATCTCTAATATAAGCCTATTGATCTCTAAGAAATTGGGCACAAAGATATCCAAGAAGTTAATGTAATCAATGCATGACTTGACTCCACTCCAACTTGAGGGTAAACTCATTTTTTTAATTTACTTTACTTGGTTAGGGTATATTTTAATATCATCCTTATAAACTATTGGTTGAGAAATTTCCCTCTAGACCACATAGAATATTGACTTCTTTGGGTTTAAAGATATACCACAATCCCTACATCTTTTCAATACTATCTGCATATCTCTCAAGTGTTCCTTCTCTTTGAGAAATTGGTCAAACTATCCAAATATACCATAATTATAAAAATTGTCAAGTCTCTAAAGTATGAATTCATCACTCTATGGAAGGTGGATCTAGTGTTAATTAACCTAATGGAAATCATATTATAGGAAAATGTACCCCAAGGCATGATGAAAACTATTTTTATGTTGGTCTTCATCAACAATTCTTATATATTTAGAATATATCACAAGCATAGACATAACTTTTGAGCCTATAATAGTTTAGACCACCTAGCCATAACCAGAAGGGAATAATTATCTTTCAAGAAGACTTGATTCAAGTTATACAAGTCTAAACATATTCTAACCTTCCCATTTTTCTTCCACATGGGCACAATATTTTCTATCTATTTAGACACCTTTGAATTTTAGTTTCTTAACTTTTGTCTAAAAGGAATGACATCTAGTTTCAATGGTATGTGATGCTAAAATTGGCCGCCTCTAAAATATTTGAGATCATCATAATTCTAGGAAAAACTATCTTAATACCCTTTGAAAAACCTAGTAATTTTTACATTTTAGTTTAGAGATGCAATATTTTCCCATAGAAATGTACTCAGGTTTAGCTCCATCTCTAGTTTTTATTTTATCATATTCTCCTTGATTTTTAGTACTATATAATTCTCCCCCCTTAGATTTTTATCTCTCTAAGAGAATAAATTGTTTAAGTTAACCAAGCATTTAGGGAATTTTTTGCATTTCAATTGAATTATATCATCAACATCTTTAGTTTCTATGTTTGGATACAATTACATGCATATTTTTTTTATCCTTCAAAATATGAAGTGGAATATTTTTTAGCAGTAAATAAGAAATCATGAATCTAGGAATCTCTTCAAATACTTCCAATGTTCAACATTATTGGCACATTAGGTCTATAGACAATCTCCACCTGATAGATATCACTTTTGAAATCTAGGTGAGGCAAAAGTATAGAAGTTAAGATAGAAAGGGAGTCATCTGAAAAGTTCATACTCCTAGGAATAAATTTACTTGAAAATGCATCAAAATATTATATTTCATCCCACATCAAATTGGAATAGTATTTTACCTATCCATTTTTAATTGAAAAAAAAGATCCTAATTTTCTTTATAATTAGTTCAACATGTCCCTTCACAATTTTGATGGCTCTCACTTTGGCCTAATGAAAAACCAATTGTAGAGATTCATATTTCATGATATTTTTGGTATTTTTCAAATCAAGTTTGTATAAAAAAGTAGTAAGTTCTCCATATAGAAAAGTGAGAACTATCTCTATAGTAAAATCAGAGTTTGACCAACTTTCATCAAATTCCATCACCTAGAAACTAGTTCCTATTCTTGGTGGTTCAAAAAGTCCAATATACTCTTCACTAAGAAGGATCAATAGTTCCCAAATTGATACTCATACAAGATCTATACTCTAGCTTCATTAGAAGTGAAAATAGCGTGCTTCTTATTAGGATTAGGTTCTATCTAACCTTCTTGCTAAGAGGAATAATAACTTGTGACCAATACATTTCAATCACACCTCCCATATCTTTACAAAAAAATTTATAAGGAGTATCCCATAACTTGTTGCTAAGTCAAATACTAATATTTTCAACTTTTCCCTCTTATTAGGACAAGCAACTAATATAGATTGAGCATCCTTCACCTATCCCATTAGGGGCACTTATTTTTCATCCATTAAGTAACATTATCTAAAGGTCTTGGTCAACATTAAACTTATAGCATCTAAAAATGGAAGAACCCATATTTTTAGATATTTTAGTACCTATCCCATAATGACTTTTAGGATAGTGGATTAATTTGTGCTCAGTTTGAGATTTATTCTATTCTATTCCTTTTTTCTTGATTATGTCTATGCCACCTCTAAGACCTCTAGGAGCCCTTCTTTCTCTCTTCTTTGAGAATAGGTCAACCAGGGTTTACCTATTGTAGAATAAGTTGATTTGAGGTCAACATATTCCCCTTCAAGTCAACATGTATATGTTGGATACAATTGTCTAATTGTGTGTTGTCTTTGATGTTACACAAATGTCATGTTAATTGGTAGACAATGCTTACCAAGCTTAGTTGATTAGCAAGGCAATTTTTAGTGTCTATCGAGCATTCTTGGAAATTACTCTATGTAGACAGTGTCTACCAAGCTCACTCAGGCATTGAAGGAAAATGTGCCAGAAAATAGTGTTAACTGAGTTCACAAAGTTAATGAAGGAAAGTTAGTGTCTACCGAGTTCACTCGATCTCTAAAGAATTTTGCAAGGCTCGTAGTGTTAACCAAGCTTATGTTGGTTAACACTGAAAATCATTTTAGGAACAATGTTTACTGAGTAGGGTTGGCTAATGAAGGATTTTGTTAATTTGAGAAATAAAGTTTAATTATTTCAAGTATTGATTCCAACCGACTAAGGTAATGATTATTGGTGATTGTAACTTGTAATTAAGTTGACTTGATAATCTAAAAGGTATATATGAAAGGTCAAGTTGGAATTCTAAAAGTATGAGTGAGTATGCAAGTGTATTGATTGTTTGAGAAGGAAAGTGTGAGAAAAATTTGAAGGATGGTTAGATATCCTTGAGGAGTAGCAAAGTTATATTTGATCAAGAAGGATCTATTGTGAAGTAGAATAGAGATCTATATCAAAAATTTAGTTACATCTCATTCAATTCATTTCATTGTTACTTTCTTACCATTATAGAAGTGATTCCTAAATCTCTTAATAGAGTTGGTCTATTAGCCATTTGTAAATCCTCTAACAAGGTGACAATTCAATTGAATTGTTCAAAAGACCTCTTGCAAGGCCACTCCTAATAGGCTGATTAAATCCTCTAACAAGGTCACACCTAACAATGTGTTTTGTAACCTTTAACCAGGTTGGCTCCTAACAAGGCTCACTTCAAAAGAGTGAAAATCAATAGCTAGTTACTTGGTGGTTTTTTCCATATTGGGTTTCCATGTTAAATTTTGCACTTCTTGTGTTCATGTTATTTCCTTTATGCTTGCATGTTGATCACTGTGAATGTTCAAGATCAGTTAAAATTAACATACATTGCATTTACCAAGTTACAACAATTTTTTGTATGTTTATTGAGTGATAGTAGTAAATAGTTTTATCAAATATCTAAGGGATCTATGGATTTTCTTTTGTGGTAACTAATTCACCCCCCCTCTCAGTTACTCCATCTAAATTTCCAAAAAAATGGTATTAGAGATTTTGGTGCTTGTAGGAAAGGTTTCAAGGACCTAAGCTAAAGATGAGGATGTCTTACAAGAGAGAAATTCCAAGACTTAATAAAGATAAGTTTTTAGCATGGCAGGGTCTCATGAGGCTTCATCTAGCTTCCATTGGTGATTCAAGATTGAAATACCATGATGAAGAATATAAAACTCCTTGTGGTACAGTATTTGTTAATGACATTTCTGAGAAAAAGGCTCATAACACGATGATGATAGACATTGCATCTGCTCTAAGCTGTGAGGAATTTGATGATATCAAGGACAAGAAAATTGCCTTTGAAATGTGGAACAAGCTAAAGGATATCTACGGTGGTGATGACAATGTGAGGAGAGCCAAAGTAGAAAGCGTAAGAGGACAATTTGATCAGATGAGAATGAGAGAGGATGAAAACATTGCCAAATATGGTGAAAGAATCAAAGCCAGTGCCAGTGCAATCAAAGCTTCTGGAGGAGATATCAAGGAGGAAACTATTGTAAGTAAATTTTTTAGAACATTGCTTCCCATTTATGCAATTAGAGTATTTGAAATTCAAGAAAGAAGATGTAAAGAAAATCATAAGATAACTTTGGATGCCATAGTAGGAAGATTGACAGCCTTTTAGCTAGATAACTATGACAATTATGCTTTGGCTTCCAAGAATATTGAATCAGCATTTGAGGCCAAACTTTCACTTATGGAAAAAGGTAAGAAAATAAAGAACTCTCAGTCAGAAAGTGAAGAAGAATCAGAGGAGAGTTTTGACAATGATCTTGAAGTTGTTGAAGCTCTACTTACAAGGAAATATTCTAGAGGTGGAGGAAAATACAAAGGTAAAGTTCCCCTAATTTTTTTTCCATGTGAAGAAATTAGTTATATTGTAGCTAGGTGCCCAAAAAAACAAAGCAAGGCTGAGAAGAAAGATCACAAGTGCAATGCCAAGAAAGATTTCAAATCATTCAAGGACAAATGTAAGAAGACATGTTTTATGGCTAAGGATTCTGATAATAGTGAAGATGAAATTGTTTACATTGTTGTGAAAGATGAATCTTATAATGATGAAGAAGATAAGATGGCACTTATATGAATAAATATGATACATGGATCATAGATAGTGGATGTTTACATCATATGACTGGTGATAAAACAATGTTTGAACATTTTGAAGACTATGATGGTGGCAGTGTAAGGTTTGGAAACAGTGAACCTTATTGTATAAAAGGAAGAGGTCAAATATCTTTGACCAAAGAACTTGTATGTAATAATGCCAATTGGGTTGAAGGACTAAAACATAATCTGTTGAGTGTGGCATAGTTTATCAATATTGGATTCAAGGTGGAAGTCATGCATGGCAAGGCAAGACTATTGGATGACAAAGGAAAACTGATTGGATCAGGCAAACAAAGAAAAGGTAACTTGTTTTGTCTTGATCTTGGTGAGTGCTCATGTTTTATTGCTCAAGTTGAAGAAAGCTGGTTATGGCACAAAAGGTTATGTCATGTGAATTTTGATAACACAGTGAAAATAAGGAAATTTAGGAAAGTAAGAGCCATTCCTAGTTTGAAGAAACCTCATGTTGGTCTATGCAAGAATTGTTAGATTGGTAAAATGGGAAAGACTAGTTTTAAAAGTATAAATTATCAGTCCAAATATATTTTGGAAATTGTTCATATTGATTTGTGTAGACCTATTGGAATTGAAAGATATACTGGAGAAAAGTTCTTCATTCTTTTTTTGATGACTACTCTAGAATGGTGATTGTAATGTATTTAAGAGAGAAGTCAGATGCAGTTGAGAAGTTCAAATGGTATTTGGCAAGAATAGAAAAGGAAATAAGGAAAAGATCAAAATAATTGAGATCATACAGAGGTGGTGAATTCAACTCTAATGAATTCAATAACTTTTGCATTGAAAGAGGAATCAAGAGACACGTATCAACTCTTGGAACTCATGAGCAGAATGGAATAGCTAAAAGGAGAAATAGGTCTATCATGGATTGTGCAAGGACTTTTAATGATTGAAAAGAATATTGCTATCAAATATTGGAAGGAAGCTATCAGTACTGCAGTTCATACAATAAACAAGTATAGTTGAAGAAGGACTCATTTAAAACTCCCTATGAGTTATGGCATGGCTATAAACCCAATGTAAGTTACTTGAAAGTATTTGGAAGTAAATGTTACATCTTGAAAGAATCTAGAAAAGGAAAATTTGATGTGAAAGGTGATGAAGGTATATTTTTTGGATATTCTTGCAAGAGTAAGGCATATAGATGTTTGAATTTGTCAACTCACAAAATCATAGAAAGTGCACATGTGAAAGTTGATGAGTTTGTAGAAAGGATTGAAGAAGAAAGGAAAAAGGAACTAGAAGATTAAAAGAGATTTGTTTTCATTGAACCTGATACATTGCCAAACACATCTATCAATTAGGAGACTTCTACTCTCAAGTCTTCTTCATTCATCAAGTTACAAGAAGTTCAAACCAAGTCACAGTTTGAAGCTACTAAGCCAATGCCTACCAAGTCTGAAGGACCTGAGCTATAGATAGATCAACCAAAGCTAGAAGTTGAATTTAAAAATGAGGACAATAGAACTCAATCAAAAGGCAAAGAACTTGTATTGGCCAAGTATGTCAAGAGACATCATGCACTAGATCAGATTATTGGAGACAAATTAAAAAGTACTATGACAAGAAGTAAACTAAAAGGTACATGGTTACTTACTAATTTTGAACCTAAAAATGTCAAAGATGCATTGGAAAATGAAAGTTGTATTGAGGCTATTAATGAAGAGATAGACAAAATAAAGAATAACAAAATCTAAACTCTTGTAAGTAGGCCTAAAGATAAAAATGTGATTGGAACAAAATGGGTATTCAGGAATAAACTGAATGAAGGTAGTAAAATATCAAAAAACAAAGTTAGATTATTGTGTAAAGGCTACTCTCAAGAAGAAGGAATTGATTATGGTGAAATTTTTACTCCTTTTGCAAGACTTGAAGGTGTCAGGACCTTACTTGCATATGCAACACATAAAGGATTTAAGGTATATTAGATGGATGTCAAATCTACATTTCTCAATGGTATTCTTGATGAAGAAGTCTACATTGAACAACTTGAAGGTTTTTTTGATCTAGAAAAAAAGGACATAGTCTACAAGTTGCACAAAGCATTGTACGGTCTAAAATAAGCTCCTAGAGCATGGTATGAGAGGTTGCATAACTACCTTATTCAGATTGGTTTCTAGAGAACTAATGATAATAGTAGTTTGTCTATCAAGGAAGGACCAGATAACAAGATTGTTTTGGAAAAATTATTTGTGGATGATACTTTGTTTATAGGGAATGATGATCAATGCAAAGAATTTTTAGAGCAAATGAACAAAGAATTTGAAATGGCTATGTTTGGTGAGATTAAGTTCTTTGTTAGATTACAGATACAACAAAGCAAGAATGGTATCTACATCACTTGGTCTAAGTATATCAAGGCTATACTTAACAAGTTTGGTATGGAAGACTGTAAGAATTTGCCTAAGGGAAAAATTCACCTAGGAACTAAGAACTCAAACACAAGCACACAGTAGACCAAAGAGAGAGAGAGAGAGTATGATTAGAATGATGATGTAGTCAATAACTGGCTGAGAGTACACTAGGAGTGCCTAAATATAAAGGCCTCGGAGATACATCTAGAATGCCTCGTAATCAGCATGATGATGTGTCATACAACCAAGCACATGTCCACCAGATACGGGTTATCCTCCATTAAGCATGGAAGTAAGTGTGGTGATGTGAGGATAAGCCTACAAGGGTGTGACATGCAAAACAGTGTTGTAGACACCGTGTACTAAAATAGAGTTGCATACTCTTGTGTTGTCTACATGACAACTCAAAAGGTGTGAAAACTCCTAAGTGTCTCACAAATAAAAAATAATGCAAAATAATTAAATAATGCATTAACCTAAGTAAACTTAAGTAAGTGTAATAAGTAAATACTTATTTACACCAACACCCCCCCTTAAGTGCAACTTAGGGGAATGCCCTTAAGCTTACGAACTAGGATGAAGATGCATAATGGGTCTTGACTACTAGGCCATATTAGGTACCCATGTACATAATGAGAATGCAATCTCCCATAAAGCAGGGAAAGAGGGAAAACCTCATGGGAAAAACCCTCCCCCAAAAAGAGAGATAAATAAGGATGCATCGATGGATGGAGTAATCAAGACCCCCCCATTATGACATACATCTAGTATATGCATAAGAGAATAAGAGAAGGAAGAGAGATAGAATAGGCTCACCCCCAAAAGAAGAATGCCAACAAGTGAAAGTTGCTCCGATGAAGAAGCTAGTCCAAGAATGCAGAATAGTGTTCCTCCCCTTAGGAAGAAACAATTCCAAAGGTACAGTCCTTTAGATGTATGGTGGCCCTGAAACCTACTCAAGTATCCCTATACTGATGTTAAAGTTCACCCCTTCCAACTATGCTGAAAAGAATGAATGCAGATCTGTCAAGGATGTCTATTGAACTTTTTCCACTGAACCATATATCTCCTCAACTGACAAAGAGACCTCCACTAATTGTTGTTCATAAGGATCCACAATCACACCAACCTGTGTAGATTGATCATGTAGAGAATGGAGATGAGGGTTAGAGTGAGCCCTCACAACAACTGTAGAAGAATCATCATCAATGAGAAGATGTAAGTCCTCAAGTCTATCTCCCAAGTCAACTGAAGCTGGAGCTAGAAGACAAGATGTACCATGTTGTGTTGGACCTTTCACTATGGCAATATAAGCACGTGGATTGGACTGATGTGACCTCTCACTATAACTATCGATAGAACCCCGCGTGTATGAACCTGTTGAAGCACTATCACTGGTGTCACTTTCAGTTTCCACTATGTATGATGTGCAGAGAGGAGTAGAGGATAAGCTTGGAGAACTTTTCTCAAAGTGAACATCTTTCTCCACAAAAATCTCATGTGTCTCTGGATCCATAAGTCTGTAAGCCTTCAAGTTGTCTTCATAACTGATGAAGGTACAAGGCCTAGGTGTTGGTGCCTTGCAACTCCTGGAAGAAAGGTTTGCCCATGCTGGACAACCAAAGTCTTTAAGGTGACTCACAATTAGTTTTCTACCACACCATGCCTCAAAAGGAGTCTTGTCATCTAAGGCTGGATGAGGAGACCTGTTAAGTATGTGAGTAGCATTGCTAATGGCTTCAACTTCAAATGTAAGATCAAGAGACTTGGCCTTAATCATGCAACTTGCCATGGTCTTGAGAGTCCTAATCCTCATAGCTGCAACATCTATCTTGTGCGGACTAAATGCTGATGAGTTCTGAAGATCAATCCCCTCAATTCTACAAAAGTTCTTAAGTCTTCTGTCAACATATTTGTTCTCATTGTCCACCCTTAATACTTTGATGGCTTTCCTTGACTTGTGTTCAACATGAGTCTTGAATTTTTGAAGCTTATGAACCACTTCATTCTTATGATGAAGGAATAAGACCCAAGTGAATCTTGAAAAATCATCAACAAATATGAGTATGTAGTGGCCTTGGCTGACTGAAGTCACTGTAAAGGGTCTTGCTAATACCATGTGAACTAGCTAAAGAACAACTAGAGCTCAAGAAGTCTTCCTTTTATCATACTTCTCCTTGAGATGCATATCCACTAAACAAGATGAACACTCTCCCTTAGAAAAGCTAATATTAGGTAGACCTTTGACCATGTGTTGTGAGCAAAGTTGCTAAAGAGAGTGGAAGTCGAGGTGACCAAACCGTTTATGCTATAAGTTGATATTTGAAGTAGAGTGAGTTAACAAGGCTTGAGAAGGACTCTTAGGCATAAAGTGGGAGAAGGAGTAAAGCCTCTTGTCATCATTGAATTTCCCCACTGCTACCAATGAATCATCTTTGAGACTTCACATCATCACTGAATCTGGAGCTCAACCTTATGACCATCTCCAAGGTGAGTGATTTGGTAAACTGATAGGAGATTGGAGCTTAGATTTGGAACATAGAGAACATCTTTGAATTCCCCATCTTCCATTTCCACATGTCCTTTCCCTTTAACTTCCATCTTAGTATCATCTCCCACTAAGATGTGTGGTACCTTTGACTGCTTCAATGAAGAAAAATCTTCCCTTGAAGAACCCATGTGGTAAGAGGCACCTGAGTCAAGTATCCATTCTAAAGAAGAACTTGTGTTGGCCATAAGTGCTTGACCTTTACCTTTTGAAGAGGTAGGAGTAGAATCCTTGGAAGTACCTAGCACTTGAATCTTGTTCTTCTTGAGTAGATTTTCTAACTCATCAATTCTTTTTGTCTTGCAATGATGCTCATCATGATTTGGCTTTTTGTAGTATGCACAAAAGAGTTTGTCCTTATTTTCATTACTTCCCTGCGTGTTTGAAGAAGAATCACCTTGTTGAGAGGAGGATTGTGGTGTCTCAGATTGTGTTTTCTGCTTCCACTGCTTCTTCTTGTTGTTGCTTTTTCCCCCTTGACTAGATTTGTGATCATCACCAACCATTAAGGCTTTGTTCTTAGATTACTTGAGAAGTCCAAAATCCACCAAGTGAGATTGTTCAACAATCAACATGTTTGCAAATCCATCAAAGGAAGGCTTTTGGTAAGCAGATCCCATGGTTAACCTATGAATATTAAAACTTGAAACAAAGTTGGCGTACTCAGAAGGTAGCCTCTTTAGGATGTGATGAATCAACCTATCATCCTTCATGGGATTTCCACAATCTTTTAGAAGTGCCCTATACTCATTGACTTTGATGATATAATCCTAAATTGTGTCATAATTCTTAGGATCTAGGAGAAGTAGATCATCTTCAATCTGAAATCCCTTTTCTTCATCCACCTCACCATACAACTGTTCAAGTTTATCCCAAGCTTCTTTAGATTTTGAACAATTTTTAATGTGAAAGAGAAGATCCCCATGTACACAACTCCTAATAACACCTAAAACTTGTCGGTCTTTCATTTGCCAATCAATGAGTTCTTTAGCATCAGTAGGTTTGGTAATTGTACCATCAACATAAATACTATATCCTTTTTCCATTAATCTACTCCGTGCAATATCTTTCCATGTAGAATAGTTGTGTGAAGTTAAAGGAGGACATTTAAAACCCATGATGCAGAAATGAAGAGCACAAATAAAGAGATACAAAAACATAGTACAGATCCCCCCTTTTCACTCAATCAAAAGACCCCCCCAAAAAAGATGCTTTGGCACTTTATAAGTAGTGCATTCACAATGGGCCACTTGTCAAAATGAACAAAGTGGACTTTCTAATTTTGCTTTTACAACTACCTTGTGAGGCTAAAATTTGTCACTTAAGCATTGTAGCTCAAATTTACAACAATTCTAAAAAAGAATCAAAGCTTTACAATGCAAAAGAAGGCCTAATTCTGAAAGTGAAAAATTAGTCCACACAACCCTAGAATTTTACTTTAGATCTGGAAATTACACAAAAAAATACACACTTTAAAAAAAATAGAACCTGAAAAAGTGACCAGATGTGCCTGTACAAAGCTTCTAAAGTTGCAAAACGTAGGATTATGCAGGTACAGTCACCAAAAAATGCAATTTCTGCAAAATTTGTGCACCAAAACTAGAAAAAACACCACCACTAAAAAATTCAAGAAATTCTACCTGATTTCAAAAAAAAATGCACCAAATCGAAGTCCAAATTTCTAAGATATCGACTCGAAAAGTCAGGCTGCCAAACTGAAAAGCAATCTGGAGAGGTCTCTGGAAGGAAAATTGCAAGTCTAAATTTGATGGTCAAATGACCATCAAAGTAGTTCTAAAATGTCCTAGAATGACATTCAGATGGGCGTCAATTTTAACCCAGTGAAATGATGACATCAGCAAAAATAGGTTAAAAATATTACATAGGAATATGTAAAAATTATTTGTAATAAGTAATATGTTAAAATTTTTAACATATTGGGGGGGTTCTTTGATTTTTTTGGAGGTTTCTTTGAATGGTCCATCATGGAAGAGTTAGATTTGATCTACTTGACACCAGATAACTATAAGGAATGGAGTCAACTTATGGTCAGATATCTATCTCAGCACAATGCATTGCCATATGTGCCAGATCTTGAGTATCATCCTGACAAGAGTCTCATCATTTGGCATACTCTCTTTCTCTTTATGGTTGATGACATTCTGGATATAATGTTTGACATTAAATCATCTGATCCATATGTTTTTTGGATGTATCTTTGGGAGACTTATGGAGATCCAAACATTCCTCCATTCCCACAAGATCTCATTCCTCTAGTTGCAGTTGACTCCTCTTCAAATGAGATCACACCTCTAGCTCCTGTTGCTCCTACTGATCCTATTTCAGCCATAGATGCTTCAAAATTAGTGCAGCAGGATACTTTATGTCTTCCTACTCTACCTTCATGTGAAGACTTTCTTTCAAACATTGCACAGTGTAAGAATTTGGCTTAGGCCAAAATTCACCCAAGAACTAAAGAACTCAACACAAGCACATAGTAGACCAAAATAGATAGAGTATGATTAGAATGACGATATTTATTCAGTAACTAGATTGAGAGTACACTAGGAGTTTCTTGAATATAAAAGCCTCAGGAGAGCTTCTAGAATGCATAGAAGTCAGCATCATGATATGTCATACAACTAGGCACATGTATACCAGATATGGGTTATCCTCCATTAAGTACAGGATTAAGTGTGATGATGTAAGGATAAGCCTACAATGGTTTAGCATGCAAATTAGTGGAGTAGACAACATGTGCTAAATGAGGAGTGCAGATAACTATGTTGTCAATATGACAACTCAGTGAATGATGCATACTCCTGTGTTGTAGACACCATGTGCATAATTAGATTTGCGTAACTCAATGAGAGTTCAAAAAATCCTAAGTGTCTCACCTAAAATAATAATAAAATAATGAAAAATAATTAAATAATGCATTAACCTAAGTAAAACTCAACTAAGTGTAATAAGTAAATACTTATTTACACCAACACCCCCCCTTAAGTGCAACTTAGGGGAATGCCCTTAAGCTTACGTAATCTAGGATGAAATGCAATATGGGTCCTGGCTACTAGGCCATGTTAGGTACCCATGTACATAATGAAGATGCAATCTACCATAAAGCGGGGAAAGAGGGAAAACCTCATGCGAAAAACCCTCCCCCAAAAAGAGAGATAAAGCAAGATGCATGGATGAATGGAGTAATCAAGACCCCCCCATTATGACATACATCTAGTATATACATAAGAGAATGATGAGAAGAGGAAGAAAGATAGGATGGGCTCCCCCCCCCCACAAAGAATAATGTCGAACAATGACTGCTCCAATGAAGAAGCTAATCCAAGACTACAGAATGGTGTTCCTCCATTTAGGAAGAAACAATGCCAAAGGTACAAATGAGACGCTTCCGCTGTGCATGGAAAGAATCCCATGGATAAGTGATGTCTCTGAAACCTACTCAAATGGCTGAAGAACCTGTCTCAAAGAACTATTTGTCTCTGCAACTAATGAAGAACCTTGCTACAATTGTTGATCATAAGTATCCACAATCACTTCAACCTGCGAGGATCAATCTTGTAGAGAATGAACGATAGAGTCTGATGGAGCTCTTGTGACAACTGAAGAAGGTAATTCTACATCAAGAAGAAGAGGCAAATCATGAATACTATCCCCCAAATCTATCACTGAACCTGTATCTGGAAGACTAGATGTACCCTATTGTGCTGGACCTATCACTATGGCAATGTATGCATGTGGACTGAACTGATGAAGTGACCTCTCACTGTATCTGTCGACAAAACTCCACATGTTTGAAGTTGATGAAGCACTATTGCTGGAATCACTATCAGTATCCACACTATATGATGTGCAAAGAGGAGTAGAGGACAAGTTGGGTGAACTTTCCTCAAGGTATACATCCTTCTCCACAAATATCTGATGAGTCTCTGGATCTAGAAGTCTGTATGCCTTCACATGATCTTCATAACCAATGAAGGTACAAGGCCAAGATGACTGTACCTTGCATCCCCTGGAAGATCTCTTTGCCGATGCAGGACAACCAAAGACTCTGAAGTGTGTCATAATAGGTTTTCTGCTGCACCACACCTCAAAAGGAGTTTTCCCATCTAAGGCTAGATGAGGAGAATGATTAAGAATGTGAGTGGCACTAGAGATTGCTTTGACTTCTAATGATAGATCTAGAGACTTGGCATTAATCATGCAACTTTCCATAGACTTAAGAGTTTGGATCCTTAATGCTACAACATCTGTCTTATGTGGACTAAATGCTGAAGAAGTCTGAAGATCAATGCCCTCATGTTTGCAAAAATCCTTAAGTCTTTTGTTCACATCCATGTTTCCATTGTCCATTCAGAGTACTTTGATGGCTTTCTTGGATTTTTGTTCTACATGATCCTTGAAGGCTAGAAACTTGTCCAACACTTCATTCTTGTTATGCAAAAAGTAGACCCAAATGAACCTTGAAAATTCATCAACAAAGGTAAGTATGTAGCAACCTTGGCTGAATGCAAAAGGACCTACTAATAACATGTGAACCATCTATAGAACACATGTTGCTCTAGAAGACTTCCCTCTTTGTAACTTCCCCTCTAGATGCATATCCACTGAATCTATTGAACATTCACCCTTAGAAAAGTTTATTTGAGGTAGACCTTTCACCATGTGGTATGTGCAAAGTTGTTGAAGATAGAAAAAGTCAAGATGACCATACTACTCATGCCATAATTGTATGTTTGAATTGGATTGTGATAACAAGTCCTTTGAAGGAGTCTTGGGTACAAAATGTGAGAAAGAGTACAACCTTTTGTGATCATTGACTTTCCCCACTGCAACCAAGGAATTATCTCTAAGACTGTGCACTTTTACTAAGTCAGGAAGGAACTCAACTCTATGTCCATCTCCAAAGTGAGTGACTTGGTAGATTGAAAGGAGATTTGAACTTAGGTTTGGAACATAGAGAACCTCTTGAAACTCTCCATTTTCCATCTCCACATTTCCTTTTCCTTCAACTTCCATTTTGCTATAATTTCTCATGAAGATGTGTGGTACCTTTGAGTGATTTAATGAAGAAAAATCATCCTTTGAAGAACCCATGTGATATGAGGCACCTGAGTCAAATATCCATTCCTTTGAAGAGTTGGAATTAGACATGAGTGCTTGCCCTTTGCTCTTTGAATTTGAAGAAGATCCCTTCTCCTTATAAGCATTAGGCAATGGAACATTATGTTTCTTCATGATGTTGGTCAACTCATCAATCTTTTTGAGATAACACTCATGTTCTTCATGACCTGATTTCTTGCAATAAGCACACTTCTTCTTCTCCTTATTGTTGTCCCCTTTCTTGTTGGAATTTAAGGACTTTCCTTGTTGATTAGATTGTGGTGTTGTCTTTTTTGCATCCTTAGATTTGTCTTTCTTCCACTTCTTCTTACCCTTTCCTTTACTTGAAGATTGTCCAGCTAAATTTTGAGAACCCTAATTGGCCACCAATGCTTTGGACTATGGTTATTTGAGAATCCCCATTGATTTCAACTTCTTTTCTTCATCATCCAATAGTTTAGCATATTCATCAAGGGTGACCTTCTTGTAGGCAGACCCTAAGGTAGTCTTAGAGGTGTTAAAAGAATATACAAATGTGGAATATTTTGATGGCACCTTGTTATGGATGAGATAGATTAGTCTGTCATCTTTTATAGAACTCCCACAATTAGTAAGATTTGTCCTTAATTCATTCACCTTAATGATGAAGTCCTATATTGAGTCATATGACTTAGGATCTAAGGAAACAAGCTCATCTTCAATTTTGAACACATCCTCTTCAGACACTTTCCCATAAAGGCTTTCGAGGGTATCCCAAGCTTCCTTGGATGTAGTACATTTCTTGATTTGATACATGATCTTATCATCTACCCCCAAACATATATCACCTAGGGCTTTCCTATCCGTTGCTACCCAATCTAAAATTTCACTTGTTGATACATTATCACTTGCTGGTTTAGGAAGAGTACCATCTACATATTGTGAAACTCCATTATGCATTAAGTGATACAACATTTTGATTGAGCACAAAGCATAGTAATGAGGAGTTAATTTAGGAAACTTAAAGTTTTCCATAATGTAGAAAATGAAAAAAAAATGCAGAAAAGAGAGAACACAACACCAAGAACACCCCCCCTTTTCACTAAATCAAGAAACCCCCCCAAAATAGATGCTTTGGGCACTTTATCAGTAGTGCGATTATAATGGGCCATTTGCCAATTTTAGCCTTTGTAGACTTCTAATTTTTCTTGTTACAACTTCTTAACAGAGTACAAATTAAAAACTTTATAGTGTGCTACAATTCTGAAGCATTACAAAGCAAAAAAAGGCCCTATTGTTGAAAGTGTCAATTTTGTCCACACAACCCTAAAATTTGATGCCAAATCTAAAAATTAGACAAAAAATAACGCACTTTAAAAAAAATAGAATCTATTTTTGACTCCAGATGTGCCCGTACGGAGCTTTTGAAGTTGCAAAATGTAGGATTATCCAGTACAGTCACCAAAAAATACAATTTTTGAACAATCTGTGCACCAAAACCAAAAACTAGCTACACCACTGAAAATTTAGAAAATTCTACCCAATTTCAAAAAAAATTGCATCTGATTTGGAGTCCAGATGTGCGAGTTATGGCCTCTGAAGTCGGACTGCAAAAACCAAAATGAATCTGGTGAGGGGTTGCATAAGCAAAATGTGAGGTTAAATTTTACAGTCATACGATCATCAAAAAAGTTCAAATTTGGCTTGGGATGACATATAAATGGCTATCAAATTTAGGCTCAAGAAAATGATGACATCAGCAAAATTGCACGACTTGATGACGTGCCAGATGACCTGTCAATCCGTATTGTACGAGTTGTATGAAAAGAGTTGGCATGTCAGATGGCATGGATGCTGACTGTACTACTTACGTGTCAATGGTGACAAAGCTGCTAATGGGGGCTCCTTACTGGCATACTTGATGAGTCAGCGCTGACAGGATCAGTCTGACTGTTTGGCAGTACAGTCGATGTTTGTGTGGCAAAATGAGAGGTCCACATTGGAACCGCATGGGCATGTGAAATCATGCCACATGGTGGGGTGTCTAAGTGTCACTAGATTCACTATGTGACACTGAAATGCATTGCAGAGTTGGCCAAAACTAGTTTAACGATGTCAAAGTCGTGGGTATTAATCCCACATTGGAGAGGATGGCGCATGAAGCACTTTTTAAAAACAAAAGTGCTCAAAAATGAGAACGAAGTTGAACTGTCAGTGGAGGTAGTCGAAATTTGTGAGCTTGCCGAGAGTCGAGGCCGCTGCCAGATTGTGGTTTAGGTACGGCCTGCGTGTTGTTTCGTAGAGGTTATGAGAGGAAGTATAGGGGCCCTTGATACTAAATAAACCCTACAATAATAATACTCCCTGTGAAATATAATAATTCCACCAACTAAAATCACAGAACCAAGCCGAGGTGTCACTGCCTAGTTCGGCCAAAAAAATTTCTCTGCTAGGGCAATTTAAAAAATTTTGAAAATTCAAAAAATACCAAATCTAGAAAATTAATACAGGGATGAAAATAAATATTCAGATCTGAAAAAATAATAATCAAATCAATAAAATGATCATAAAAAAAATTTGCCTCACGATAAAATTTCACCTAATATAGGCAATTTTATAGTCGATCTTCACAAAATTGATGCTCTAGATGCAATAGAGAGGTCAGATCTGGCTCTAGACTCTTCCAATTTTTGCTGATCCTCCAGATTTATGTCAAGGTGCTAAAGCATGAACAATCTCGAATGGTTGTGTGATGAGAATCTCCTTCAGCTCTGATACTATGTAAGAATTTGGCTTAGAGCAGAATTCACTCAAGAACTAAAGAACTCAACACAAGCACACAGTAGACCCAAATAGACAGAGTATGATCAGAATGACGATATGTTGGTGTAAATAAGTATTTACTTATTACACTTAAGTTTTACTTAGGTTAATGCATTATTTAATTATTTTGCATTATTTTATTATTATTTTAGGTGAGACACTTAGGAGTTTGTGAACTCTCATTGAGTTATGCAACTCTAATTATGCACATGGTGTCTACAACATAGGAGTATGCATCATTCATTGAGTTGTCATGATGAAAACATAGTTATCCCACTCCTCATTTAGCACATGTTGTCTACACCACTGATTTGCGTGCTACACCATTGTAGGCTTATCCTCACATCATCGCACTTAATCCTGTGCTTAATGGAGGATAACCCATATCTAGTGGACATGTGCATGGTTGTATGACATATCATAATGCTAACTTCTATGCATTCTAGAAGCTCTCTTGAGGCCTTTATATTCAGGCACTCCTAGTGTACTCTTAATCAAGTTATTGAATGAATATCATCATTCTGATCATACTCTGTCTATTTTGGTCTACTGTGTGCTTGTGTTGAGTTCTTTAGTTCTTGGGTGAATTTTTGCCTAAGCCAAATTCTTACATGGTATCAGAACCAAGGAGGATTCTCATCACATAGTCGTTTGAGACCATTCATGCTTCAACACCTTGACATAAATTCGAAGGATCCGTAGAAATTGGGAGCGTCTAGAGCCAGATCTAACCTTACTATTACGTTCGGAGCATCGATTCAGTGAAGATCGACTATAAATTTGCCTATCTTGGGTGAAAGTTGATTGTGAGACAAAAAATTTTTGCAAATCAGTACCCAAAGGCACCGATTTGCAATCCAAGTATGGTCATTTTTGGATCTATTTAATTAATTTTTAAGATCTAAAGTTATTTTTTCTCTGCAATTATTTGGATTTTTTCGGATTTATTATCCGAGTATTTTTTAGATTTATTATTTGACAGAGAAATTTTTTTACTGATGCAGGAGCATCTAGAGGTATAAGGGCAATCCTGTGTCACCCAAAAAAATGTACTTAGACTTAGTTTTTGTTTCATGTGGTTTCATTTCTAGATACCCATTTGAGTCAAATAAAGGTTCCAACTCTCATAGTTCCACTATCAGTGTTCTAGGATAGAGTATTTGAACACTTTGGGATACGTGTAAATGTCAAAAAAATAGGAGTATGTAATTGAGCCATCATTTTGGTGAAATAGGAGGTGTAAATTGGCCAAATGAATCTAATTGTAATTTAGAGCATTCTAGAAAAAGAATTAGGTCAAAAGGCCCCACGGTTTGAAAGTTATCGCAGTTTTTTGAGTTTTGGAGACCTCCTAAGAATGCTTCAAAGTCAAGTTAGGGGCATTAAATGACCTTGAAAAGGGCCAAAAAATGGAGGATGAGTGAAGCTAGTCCATAGGGCTATAGAGCGCTTCAAGAGCTTTTCAAAAATGTAAACAGTTCGTCAATCGAAGCTACGGTTCAAAAGTTATGCCTCCCAGAAGTTCGATTACCATTTTTGGATTCTTCTAGATTTGCGTTGACTTCTAATGCAGCTTCTAGAGCCTTCTGTTTGGTCGGTGGATGCCTACTAGCACTTTCTAGAATTTATTCCTAGTCCTTAACCCTTCGGGTCTATTTAAGGACATTTCTAGCATTGTAAAAGGCAGTTCGGAGTGGAGTTTTAGAGGAGGTATTGAAAGGAGAAATTATCTCCAGATTTATGTTATTGTAAGCCCATAGGGCATGTTATGCAGTCTATTTTCTCTGTACTAGATGTATTAGCTTATTTACAAAGTTAATTAAATTTTCCTTTCTTGTTGTGTTCATTATGTGCGTGGGTTGTGTCCCCATCAAGTGGTATAAGAGCTGGTTTTCTTGAGTGTGTAGATAGAGTGCTGACTGTGAGGCAGTTTGCACTAGGACTGTGTGGTTGTGAGTTTGAGTTAAGAAGATGCCTCCATGAAGAGAGCGTGGTGGAAGGGCTGGAGCTATTAATCCTGAGGAGGTTAGAACCCTCCAAAGGTAGGTACAAGCATTGCAGGAGGAGCTCCGCAGAGGAACAAATGTTGCCGTAGGTGATGACAGTGAGGATGACAATGAAGAAGAAGAAATTGGACCAGAAGGGGAATTTGATGAGGAAGTTCTGAATTAGGCAGAGGAAAGGCTTTTTAGGGCCATTACTAAATTTTAGAAAAGACCTACAATTGATGTGGGTGTATTTTTAGGAAATCTGAAACCAGATGAGTTGATCGACTAGATCAATGAACTGGAAGAATACTTTGAGTATGAGGATATCAAGGACCTAGATAGGGTTAAGTTTGCAAAGGCCAAACTGAAAGGCCATGCCAAAATTTGGTGGCAAGAGGTTCAATTGGAAAGAAACAGAAGAGGAAAGGAGAAGATCACAAGGTGGGATCGCATGGTGGACAAATTAAAGAAGTAGTTCATTCCTGTGGACTACGAGCTTGATTTGTTTAAGAAGATGCATGGGCTAAAGCAAGCAGGAAGATTAGTCCAAGAATATATAGAGGAGTTTTATCGACTTTTGATTAGAGCAAGGCATGTAGAAGAAAATAAGGAGAAGGTTTCTCATTATATCAGTGGGTTGCGACCTAGCATCCAAGAGGAATTAAGTCTGGTAAGAATGACTAGCATTGAAGAGGCATACCAGTTTGCCCTACGAGTTGAAGAGAAGCTGAATAAGAGGTTTGAAGGGAGACAAAGAGGGCATGGTCAAGGAGGAAGGGGAAGTGGTAGGTCATCTGGAGGTCAAAATGAAACCCAAAAGAAAAATGAAGATGTGGGTACTAGCAGGAACCAGAGGAATGAGGGTTTCAACCGCTCCCATGATCAAGACTTTGGAAATCAGAGAGGAAGAGGTAGAGGACATGGACAAGGAAGAGGAGGCTTTCATGGTACCTATTTCCATTGCAATGAAGAAGGTCATTGTGCCTTTGAATGCCCTCAACAACAAGGAAGGACAGATAGGAGAGCTGAGGGTCAAGCTAGGGTTGCTCATGTGGATGAGTATGCATAGTCATCACATTCAGAGGATGCAAAAAGAGGAGAGACCTTGGTAAATGAAAGGGTCCTATTAAGTGGTGAGATTGAACTAGGACAAAGGAGGAGTTTGTTTCGTACCAGGTGCAAATGTGAGGAAAAATGTTGTGATGTGATCATTGATGGTGGTAGCATTGACAACTTGGTGTCAGAGGAGATGGTCTCTAAGCTGAAGCTCAAGAGGGAGAAACATCCCTAGCCCTATCAAATTGCTTGGGTAAAAGATGATCATAAAGTCCTGGTAAGTGAATAATGTTTAGTGAAATTCAAAATTGGGAGTTACCATGATGAAGTTCTCTGTGATGTTATTCCGATGGATGTTTGCCATCTATTGTTGGGTAGACCATGGCAGTTTGATAGACATGCAGTACATGATGGTCATGAAAACACATACTCTCTAAAAAATGATGGAGTCTGCCACAAACTAAAGCCCATGAAAAAGGAAGGTGAAAAGGTATGTAGCAGTGCTAGGATTTGTCTTGTTGATGGAAGGAAGTTTTTAGATGGAATGAAACATCAGTGTATGTGCTATGCTTTGATTCCTAGGAAAGATAAAGAAGGTAGTAATGAAATACCACTTGAAGTTTCAGATTTACTAGGTGAATTTGGAGATATTATCTCTGAAAATGTTCTAGAAGGATTGCCACTAGTAAGGCAAATCAGTCATTAGATAGATCTAATTCCAGGAGCAAGTTTGCCTAACAAGGCTACTCATAGGATAACTCCTATTGAAATAGAGGAGCTAAACAGATAGGTTTAGGAGCTATTAAGGAAGGGCTTGATTTGGGAGAGCCTAAGTCCATGTGTAGTACCAGTAGTACTCATACCAAAGAAGGATGGAGAGTGGAGGATGTGTACAGATTCTCGAGCTATAACTAGGATAACCATCAAGTACTAGTTTCCTTTGCCAAGAATGGATGATCTTATGGACTGCTTGAGTGGAGCTCAGTACTTCACAAAGATAGATCTCAAGAGTGGTTATCACCAGATACAAATTTGAGAAGGAGATGAATGGAAAACAGCCTTCAAGACCAAGGAGGGTCTTTATGAGTGGTTAGTCATGCCCTTTGGATTGACAAATGCCCCAAGCACCTTCATGCGGCTTATGAATGAGGTACTTAAGAAGTTCTTGGGAAAATTTGTTATTGTCTATTTGGATGATAGTTTAATTTTCAGCAAGACTTTGGAAGAACATTTATTGCATATTCGTAGTGTCCTTGAAAGGTTAAGGGAAGAGAAATTGTTAATTAATTTGAAGAAGTGTATCTTTGCAAAAAGGGAGTTAGTCTATTTGGGGTTTGTTATATCACCTAAAGGTCTCAAAATGGATCCAAAGAAGGTAAAATCCATCTTGGAATGGCCTACTCCAAGGTCTGCTACTGAGGTAAGATCATTTCATGGTCTGGTTAGTTTTTACAGGAAGTTTATTAAGAATTTTAGTAGCATATGTGCACCCCTAACTGACACAATAAGAGGGGATATAAAAGAGTTCAAATGGACTGCCGTAGCTGCGAGAAGTTTTGAATTTCTGAAAAAGAAGGTGATAGAACAACCTATGTTGGCACTTCCAGATTTTAGAAAGGTGTTCTAGGTGAATTGTGATGCTAGTGGCAGCGCTATTGGGGCTGTATTAAGCCAAGAAGGTAAGCCTATTGCATATTTTAGTGAAAAATTGAATGATGCAAAGAAGAAGTATTCTATTTATGATCAAGAGTTCTATGCAATAGTTTAGGCCTTAAAGAAATGGAGGCATTATTTGTTGCCAAAGGAATTTGTTTTGTATACTGATCATTAGGCATTATAGTACCTAAATAGCCAAGGTAAATTGAATCAGAGGCATATGAAGTGGGTAGAGTTCTTGCAGAGTTATACATTTGTGTTGAAGCATAGAAGTGGAAAATCTAATAGGGTTGCAGATGCACTAAGTAGGAGACAGTTGTTGCTTACAGTAATGCAGGTTGAAGTAGTTGGGTTTGATGAACTCAAGAATTTGTACCCTGAGGATCTTGATTTTGCTGAAGCATGGAAAGCTTGTAAAGAGCCTATTGTTGTAGATAGAACCGAGTGGTTAGACTATTTGATTTAGGATGGCATGTTGTTCAAGGGTAGTCAATTGTGCATTCCAAGGAGTTCCATGAGGGAAAATCTGATTAAGGAGAAACATAGCAGAGGGATGGCAAGACATTTTGGTCGAGATAAGACCATTTTCATTCTTAGAGAACATTATTTTTGGCCTCAGATTTCACAGGATGTGAAGAAGTTTGTCCAGAGTTGCCAAGTTTGTCAAGTTGCCAAGGGATTTAGTCACAATACTGAACTATATCAGCCATTGCATGTTCCATCAAGGCCATGGGAGGACATAAGTATGGATTTTGTTCTTGGATTGCCAAGGACACAAAGGGGTAATGACTCAATATTTATGGTGGTTGATAGGTTCTCCAAAATGGCACATTTCATTCAATGCCACAAGACTCATGATGCTATCCATATTGCAGACTTGTTTTTCAGAGAGGTGGTAAGACTACATGGTCTTCCAAGGAATATAGTTTCTGACAGAGATACTAAATTTGTGGGGTATTTCTGGAGGACATCGTGGAAGAAGTTGAGAACAGACTTGAAATTCAGTTCCAATTCCTGCTTCTAAGAAGGAGGAGATAGAAGACATTCTAGATCATCGTGTGGGTAGAAGTACCAGAAATAGGTAGTATGAAGAGTACTTGGTCAAGTGGAAAGGACGACCGATCGAGGACTCAACTTGGATTTCAGCAGCAGAGGTTTCCCATTTGAGATTTCCTCTACCATTCATAAAGTGACAGGGTCACTTTTCAATCTACCCTGGTGTCTAATGTAGGAGCATCCAGAGGTATAAGGGCAATCCTATGTCACCCAAAAAAATGTACTTAGATTTAGTTTCTATTTCATGTGTTTTCATTTTTGGATACCCATTTGAGTCAAATAAAGGTTCCAACTCTCACAGTTCCACTATCAGTGTTCTAGGATAGAGTATTTGAACACCTTGGGATACGTGTAAATGCCAAAAAAATAGGAGTATGTAATTGAGCCATCATTTTGGTGAACTAGGAGGTTTAAATTGGATAGATGAATGTAATTGTAATTTAGAGCATTCCAGAAAAAGAATCAGGTCAAAAGGCCCCACGGTTTGAAAGTTATCGCAGTTTTTTGGGTTTTGGAGACCTCCTAAGAATGCTTCAAAATCAAGTTAGGGGCATTAAATGCCCTCAAAAAGGGCCAAAAAATGAGGGACGATCAAAGCTATCCATAGGGCTATAGAGCACTTCAAGAGCTTTTCAAAAATGTAAACGGTTCGTCAATCGGAGCTACAGTTCAAAAGTTATGCCTCCCGAAAGTTCAATAACCGTTTCTGAATTCTTCTAGATTTGCGTCAACTTCTAACATAGCTTATAGAGCCTTCTATTTGGTCGGTGGATGCCTACTAGCACTTTCTAGAATGTATTCCTAGTCCTTAACCCTTCGGGTCTATTTAATGACATTTCTAGCATTGTAAAAGGCAGTTCGGAGTGGAGTTTGAGAGGAGGTACTGAAAGGAGAAATTATCTCCAGATTTATGTTATTGTAAGCCCATAGGGCATGTTATGCAGTCTATTTTCTCTATACTGGATGTATTAGCTTATTTGCAAAGTTAATTAAATTTCCCTTTCTTGTTGTGTCCATTCTATGCATGGGTTGTGTCCCCATCATTTACAGACCCCGGCTATGAAATCTCGAATTTGTATTTTGGTGGAATTTTATTTTAGTATTGTAGGGTATCGGTGTCATATTGCACTATGCATTCCCATGAGCATCATATCAGTAGCAACCAAATCTGACCCAGAGCTCAACAACCGTACAGGCATACATGACCAAATCCAGGCACATATTAATTTTTAGCTATTCTACAAACTCGATCAAAGACCACCAATTTACCAGTAGCAACAATACTCTGCAGGTGCCTTTACAAACATTATTGTGGCTTGTTTATTATAAGCAAATCAGAGATTGCTTAACCCACGCATGTGGGACTAATCTATAGCTTTTTAAAACTCTAGTGCTCGCTGTTCATTTTGGCAATAATAAAATAACCCAGGGCTACAAATTTAAAAATTGCCGAAAACATCTGCAACTACCCTTCATGTCAGAAACAGTGCCACATAGCGTCATTTGAATTGCTCACGCGCAGTTCATGCAAAACAATCTTGCAAAGCCACGTGGACAACTCCACGTCAGATCCCTGCATAGCATACTACCACATCGCAGCTGCCACGTATCGACCAATCTGTAGTCCACGTCGTCTGCGCACGTGGAAAATTTTGTACAATCCATACATGCTACATAGGTTGCCACACCAACAAGCCATATTGCCACGTCATCTGAGGCTAGAATTTTTGCTGACATCACCTTTTCATAGCCTAAAATTGATGCCTGTTTGGATGTCAAAATAGGGAAAATTAGAATTTCTAAGACGGTCGTATGACCGTCAAATTTAACCCATTTTTTGTTGATGCAACCCCTCTCCAGATTCATTTTAGTCTTTGCAGTTTGACTTCAAGAGGCCATAACTCGCACATCCAAACTCCAAATCAGGTGCAATTTTTTTTGAAATTAAGTATAATTTCCTAGAATTTTTAGTGGTGTAGCTAGTTTTTTGTTTTGGTTCATAGATTGTTCAAAAATTACAATTTTTGGTGATTGTACTTGGATAATCCTACATTTTGCAACTTCAAATGCTCCATATGGGCACATCTGGAGTCGAAAACAAGTTCCATTTTTTTTTGAAAGTGCGTATTTTTTTGTCTACTTTCCAAATCTGCCATCAACTTGTAGTGTTGTGTGGAAAAAATTGTCACTTTCAGCAATAGGGCCTTTCTTTGCTTTGTAATGCTTCAGAATTGTAGCACATTGTAAAGTTCCAAATTTGTACTCCATTAAGAGGTTGTAATAAGAAAAATCAAAACTTCACGAAGGCCAAAATTGGCAAGTGGCCCATTGTAATCACACTACTGATAAAGTGCCCAAAGCATCTATTTTGGGGGGGTTTCTTGATTTAGTGAAAATGGGGGGTGTTCTTGGTGTTGTGTTCTCTCTTTTCTGCACTTTTCTTTCATTTTCTACATTATGAGAAACTTTAAGTTTCCTAAATTAACTCCTCATAACCATGCTTTGTGTTCAATCAAAATATTGTATCACTTAATGCAACACAATACCTAGGAACTATGAACTCAAACACAAGCACAATTGTAGACCAAAGAGAGAGAGTATGATTAGAATGATGATATTCATTCAATAATTGGTTAAGAGTACACTAGGAGTGCTTGTATGTAAAGGCCTTTGAGATATATCTAGAATGCCTCATAATCAACACCATGATGTGTCATACAACCAAGCACATGTCCACCAGATATGGGTTATCCTCCATTAAGCACAGAAGTAAGTGCAGTGATGAGAGGATAAGCCTACAAGGGTGTGACATGCAAAATAGTGTTGTAGACACCATGTGCTAAAATAGAGTTGCGTACTCCTATGTTGTCTACGTGACAACTCAAAAAGGTGCGCAAACTCCTAGGTGTCTCACAAATAAAAATAATTAAATAATGCATAAACCTAAGTAAACTTAAGTAAGTGTAATAAGTGAATACTTATTTACACCAATACCCCCCCTTGTTGAGAGGAGTCATGTTGAACACAAGTCAACGAAAGCCATCAAGGTACTTAGGGTGGACAATGAGAACAGATATATTGACAGAAGACTCAAGAACTTTTGCAAAATTGAGGGGATTGATCTTTAGAACTCACCAGCATTTAGTCTGCACAAGACAGATGTTGCAGTTATGAGGATTAGGACTCTCAAGACCATGGCAAGTTGCATGATTAAGGCCAAGTCTCTTGATCCTACACTCGAAGTTGGAGCCATTAGCAGTGCTACTCACATACTTAATAGGTCTCCTCATCCAACCTTAGATGGCAAGACTCCTTTTGAGGCATGGTGCAGCAAAAAACTAGTTATGAGTCACCTTAGAGTCTTTAGTTGTCCAGCATGGGCTAACCTATCTTCCAACAGTTGCAAGGCACCGACACCTAGGCCTTGTACCTTCATTGGTTATGAAGACAATGTGAAGGCTTACAGACTGATGGATCCAGAGACATATGAGATTTTTGTGGAGAAGGATGTTCACTTTGAGGAAAGTTCTCCCATCTTGTCCTCTACTTCTCTCCGCACCTCATACACAATGAAAACTAATAGTGACACTAGTGATAGTGCTTCAACAGGTTCAGACATGTGGGGTTCTGTCAACAGTTGTAGTGAGAGGTCACATTAGTGCAGTCCACATGCTTATATTGCCACAGTGAAAGGTCCAACATAGCATGGTACATCTCATCTTCCAGCTCCAACTTTAGTTGACTTGGGAGACAAACTTGAGGACTTACATCTTCTCATTGATAATGATTCTTCTACAGTTGTTTCAAGGGATCACTCTGACCCTCATGTCCATTCTCTACATGATCAATCTTTAAAGGTTGGCATGATTGTGGATCCTTATGAACAGCAATTAGTGGAGGTCTCTTTGACAGATGGTTTAGTGGAATAGGTTCAACAGTCATCCTTAACAGTTTTGCACTCATTCTTTTTAGCACAGTTGGAAGGGGTGAACTTCAACATCAGCACAGGGATACTTGAGTAAGTTTCAAGGCCACCACACATCTTTAGGATTGTACTTTTGGCATTCTTTCTTTCTAAGGGGAGGAACACCTTTCTGCATTCTTGGACTAGCTTCTTCATTGGAGCGGCTTTCATTTGTTGGCATTCTTCTTTTGGGGGGGGAGCCTATTCTATCTCTCTTCCTTCTCTCATTCTCTTATGTATATACTGGATGTATGTCATAATTGGGGGGGTCCTAATCACTCCATCTATCAATGCATCCTTACTTATCTCTCTTTTTGAGGGAGGGTTTTTCCCATGAGGTTTTCCCTCTTTCCCCGCTTTATGGGAGATTGCATTTTCATTATGTACATGGATACCTAATATGGCCTAGTAGCCGAGACCCATTATGCATCTTCATCCTAGTTTCATAAGCTTAAGGGCATTCCCCTAAGTTTCACTTAAGGGGGGGTGTTGGTATAAATACGTATTTTACTTATTACACTTACTTAAGTTTACTTAGGTGAATGCATTATTTAATTATTTTGCATAATTTTATTATTTTTATTTGTGAGACACTTAAGAGTTTACACACCTCTTTGATTTTTCATGTTGACAACACAAAAGTATGCAACTCTATTTAAGCACATGGTGTCTACAACACTTTTTTGCGTGTCACACCCTTGTAGGCTTATCCTCTCATCACCGCGCATACTTCTGTGCTTAATGGAAGATAACCCATATCTGGTAGACATGTGCTTGGTTGTATGACACATCATGGTGTTGATTACATCACCACTAGATATGGGCTATGTTAAAATTTTTAACATATTACTTATTAAATTTTTTTAAGAATTTGCCTAAGGGAAAAATTCACCCAGGAACTAAGAACTCAAACACAAGCACTGTTGGGTGATGTGGCTACTAACTATTTCTTCCATACTGTATAGATAAGTACATGTGTTGAAAGCTGGGTTCCACAGGTGATGTGGCAGTCCTAGATCCTTCGTGGAAAAAATTTGATGTGTAAATACACAATTAGCATCCTAACATGGTAGATAGGCTACACGGGTCCACGTGGTGGGTTGTCTGTGTGGCAGTGGATAGGTGTGGGTGAATCGTTGGTATAGTCCACGTGGACTAAACTACTCTAGACATTTCCGCATTAATTTGGGCAGGAGATTTGAAACCTATGCCAAAATTTTCAAGCCATAGGATCCATAGTTTGCACTGTGTGTCAGCAAACTACACCAGAATTTAGAGCGCTAGCCAGATTCACAGCAAAAGTCGTCATTGAAATGTCACTTTGTGCCAAAAAATTGCACAGAGAGCCAAAAACCATAGTTAGTGCCAAAAAGAATAGTCTACACTAATGCCAAAAAAATGGTCTATGCTGTAGGCCAGAGAACACCAAGTCGAGGTCGAGAATGTATAAAACCTGTGGTCACAGGATTTGCACAAGAGGTGCCAAAAATCTTAAATTAGATGCGAAGAAAGACCAATCGCGAGCAAATGAATAATAGTCACAAATTTGAAAAGTTGTTGAAATCTACAAGTGTTGAGATTTTTTGAGTGGCCAAAGAAGGAGAGAACACATTTGAGAAACACTTGACATCTGGCAAAAGCACCTCAAATGCTAGAAGGAGAAAATACGATGCCAGAATCTAACGCAAAATATCAAAAACTTTGTCTCGTGTGACGAGTAGTTGGTGAATTGCAATTTCTTCCCAAGAAATGAGGACTATGCACAGGATTCCAAGCGCTTAGTCCCACATTGGTAGGGATAGTGCTTAAAGTGCTTGTTATATACAAACTGCCACACCTTTGGATTTGAAGGAACCCACAGGTTATGAGAAATCTCACCAGGAAGTCGTTGCTTGATGCCAAATTTTGTTGCAGGTATGTATGTCCTGTGGTTATGAATTAAAAATAACTTGCAATTAATAAAAGACCTCCTGCATCACAATAAAATAATAATGTGCAGGGCCGGGAGCTCACAGCCTAGTTCAACCCAAAAAGTTTTTTCTGCTACCAGCCTGAAGGGCTGAAAAATTTCAAAAATTTCACAAAAATTAAAGAGAAAAAATAATAGATCCAAAAAATTAAACTACAGATCTAAAAATGATCATACCCATACCACAAATCGGGGCCTCTGAGTTTCAATTTGCAAAAAATTTACCTCATGATCGACTTTGGACCAAGGTAGCCAAGTGTATATTCAATTTTCACCATTTCAGCATTTTAGACACAACGGCAAGGTCAGATCTGGCTCTAGACGCTCCCAATTTCTACAACACTCCAAATTCAGGTTGAGGTGATGAAGCAAGCGAGAGGTCTCGAATGGCTATGTAATGAGAAAATCTCTATACTCTGATACCATGTAAGAATTTTCCTAAGGGAAAAACTCACCCAGGAACTAAGAACTCTAACACAAGCACACAATAGACCAAAGAGAGAGAGTATGATCAGAATGACGATGTAGTCAATAACTGGTTGAGAGTACACTAGGAGTGCCTGAATATAAAGGCCTCTGAGATACATCTAGAATGCCTTGCAATAAGCATGATGATGTGTCATACAACCAAGCACATGTCCACCAGATATGGGTTATCCTCCATTAAGCACAGAAGTAAGTGTGGTGATGTGAGGATAAGCCTATAAGGGTGTGACATGCAAAATAGTGTTATAGACACCATGTGCTAAAATAGAGTTGCATACTCCTATGTTGTCTACATGACAACTCAAAAGGTGTGCAAACTCGTAAGTGTCTCACAAATAAAAATAATAAAATAATACAAAATAATTAAATAATGCATTAACCTAAGTAAACTTAAGTAAGTGTAATAATTAAATACTTATTTACACCAACAAAGATTGTAGACTAAAGCTTACCAAAGATGATGAATCAAAAGAGGTAGATCAAACTTTATATAGATCAATGATTGAAAAATTATAGTATGTAGTTCATACAAGGCCTAATATTGCTCTTGTAGTTGGTATAGTAGCAAGATTTTCAGCAAAACCTAGAGAAAATCATATGATGGCAATCAAAAGAATCTTGAGGTACTTGAAAGGTGCCGAAGATTATGGCTTATTGTATAAACTTGGGGGAAATTTGGACCTAAAAGTGTTTACTGATGTGGATTGGGCTAAAAATCTAGATGATAGAAAGAGTACAAGCAGTGGAGAATTATTTCTTGGCAAAAGATTGGTATCTTGGACAAGTAAAAAGAAAAATTGCACATCCCAATCAACAACAGTGGAAGAATATGTTGCAGCAACAATGAATTGTTCTAATATTGTTTGGTTTAAATAGTTGTTGGAAGGCATGAAGGTTGAGATTAAAGAACCAGTTGTTATGTTGTGTGATAATACAAGTGCAATTAACATATCTAAAAATCTAGTGATGCATTGCAAAACTAAGCATACTACTATAGAATATCATTTTGTGAGAGAATTGGTGTAGGACAAGGAAATTAGATTGGAATATGTCCATATAAAAGAATAGATTAAAGACATATTTACCAACCCATTACCTAAGATGAATTCTTGTATCTAAGAGGTAAGTTAGGGGTCATTCTCGTATCTAAAGCTCACAAAAATAAAGTTTTAGTGATGCATCAATAGGAACCAAGTTGAAGATCTATCAGTTGATGCAGCATAATCAAGGGAACATTGCATATGAATCAGTATTCAAGGTACATTGATACTCAATTGGTATGTGTTTTCTTTGGCATGTGTTGTCAAAGAGGGAGAGTTTACTATTTGGAGAAGAAGCTATGTAATTCCTTCATAGAGGGAGAATACTATAGTAGTGAAGTTTGAGGCATAAAATTCAAGAGGGAGAAAATTTCTATTAGAGAAAGACTTGTTTTCAAATTTCATTGTGCTATGACATGTTGTGTTGCCATCAATGCCAAAGAGGAAGATTGGTCGATACAATTGTCTAATTTTGTATTGTTTTTGATGTTACACAAATATCATATCAGTTAGAAGACAATGCTTATCGAGCTTAGTTGGTCAGAAAGGCAATTTTCAATGTCTACCAAGCTCACTCGAGCGTCAAAGGAAAATGTGGAAAAAAGTAGTGTTAACCAAGTTCACAAGGTTAATGGAGGAAAGTTAGTGTCTACCAAGTTCACTTGGTCTCCAAAGGATTTTTTAGGGTTCGCATGATTAACCGAGCTTCTATTAGTTAACATAGAAAATCATTTCAGGAACAGTGTTTACTAAGCAAGGTCGGCTAATGAAGGATTTTGTTAATTTGAGAAATAAAGTTTAATTATTTCAAGTATAAATTCTAACTGACTGATGTAATGATTATTGGTGATTGTAACTTGTAATTGAGTCAACTTGATAATCTAAAAGGTATATATGAAACATCAAGTTGGAATTCTAAAAGTATGAACGAGTATGCAAGTGTATTGATTGTTTGAGAAGGAAAGTGTGAGCAAACTTTGAAGGATGGTTAGATATCCTTGAGGAACAAAAAAGTTATATTTGATTAGGAAGGATCTAGTGTGAAGCAAGAAAAGAGATTTATATCAGCAATTCAGTTGCATCTTATTTAGGTCATTTCATTGTTACTTTCTTACCATTGTAGCAGTGATTCCTAAATCTCTTTAAAAAGTTGGTCTATTAGCCATTTGTAAATCCTCTAACAAGGTGACAATTCAATTGAATTTTTCTAAAGACTTCTTGTAAGACCACTCCTAATAGGGTGATTGAATCCTCTAACAAGGTCACACCTAACAGTGTGTTTTGTAACCTTGATGGGGACACAACCCAAGAACAAAATGGACACAACAGAAAGGGAAAATTATATTAACTGAGAAAATAAGCTAGTACAACAGTACAGAGAAAATGAGCTTCAAAACATGCCCTAAGGGCTTACAATAGCATAAATTTGGAGATAATTTCTCCTTACAGTACCTCCTCTCAAACTCCACTCCGAACTGCCTTTTACAATGCCATAAATCTCCTTAAATAGACCCCAGAGGGTTAAGGACTAGGATTACATTCTAGAAAGTGCTAGTAGGCATCCACCAACAAAATAGAAGGTTCTAGAAGCTGCGTTAGAAGTCGGTGCAAATCTAGAAGAATCCAAAAATGGTAACCGAACTTTCGAGAGGCATAACTTTTGAACCATAGCTCCGATTGATGAACCATTTACATTTTCGGAAAGCTCTCGAAGTGCTCTATAGCCCTATGGACAAGCTTCGCTCATACCCCATTTTTCAACCCTTTTTGAGGTCATTTAATGCCCCTAACCTGACTTTGAAGAATTCTTAGGAGGTCTCCAAAACCCGAAAAACTACAATAACTTTCAAACCGTGGGGCCTTTTGACCTGATTCTTTTTTTGGAATGCTCTAAATCACAATTACATTCATCTAGCCAATTCACACCTTCTAGGTCACCAAAATGATGGCCAAATTGCATGCTCCTATTTTTTCAAGATTTTCTAGCACATTGATAGTTGAACTGTGAGAGTTGGAACCTTTATTTGACCCAAATGGGTATCCAAAAATGTAAAGACATGAAACAGAAATTAAGTCTAAGTAAATTTTTTTTTTTGGGTGACACAGGATTGCCCTTATACCTCTGGATGCTCCTACATCAAACCTTTAACTAGGTTGGCTCCTAACAGGGCTCACTTCAGAAGAGTGAAAATTAGTAGCTAGTTACTTGGTGGTTTTTCCCATATTGGGTTTCCATGTTAAATATGGTGTCTCTTGTTTTCATGTTATTTCCTTTATGGTTGCATGTTAATCACCATGAATGTTTAAGATTAGTTAAAATTCATAAACACTACATTTACTGAGCTATAACAAATTTCTATATGTTTATCGAGTGACAGCAGTAAATAGTTTTATCAAACATCAAAGGGATCTGTGGATTTGTTTTTGTGGTAACTGATTCACCCCACCCTTAGTTACTCCATCTATATTTCTAACAATTCCCTCTCAAGTTTACCTCTCCCCAATGATTGGGAGTGCAAGGCCGAAAGTGTCTTGAAGTTTCCAATTATTTTATTTTATTCCTAAGCTAACCAACTGCATTTTCCCACCTGAAAACTAGTATAATAGGAGTCCTAGAGTATTTATTTTTACATCACAATTAATTAATAATTTAAAATACATCCAAAAGATATCAAATAATAAAGGCAAGGCTTTTACGCATTCAAGCAAGAAAGTCTTCTTCAAGTTCAAGCATTCAAAGATTCTCTGTGTGCATTTCCTCTTCAAGATCTAGCATTTTGTTGGACATCAAGGGAGAAGATCTACATTGAGGCTTTATTCATCTTCCTCATTCATGCACATTTACATCCATGGATCCATGATGTATTTTTTGTAGACCCATTATAAATATACTACATTCTATATGTTGAATTCAACATCTACAACTTTCAACAACACAAATCTTGATTGAGAATAATTTTTACAAGAAAGGTGAGTAGTTACATCCAATTTGTTTCTTTTACATACATTCAAATTTCAATTCTAAGGTTGATACCTTTGTAGTGCCTGCCCTCGTTCACATTTTTCTAGATACATTGTTGCTATCATGGTTGAACTTTATTAGACTAGTTTTATGTTGATGGTTAGTAGCATTGTTTTGAGACAATCAGATATTGTGTTATAGATTCAGTTGATATATGATGTGATTATTTAGACTTTACATTCCATGTATGCATGATGATTATTACATTATTTCTAGTTATTGATGATGATTAGTTAGATGGTTATTATCACATGTTTTTTCTTATGCATACTTACCCCATACTTGCATGGGTATGGTGTGCATGCTTGTTTCTTATGTATGGTGTTTTTGATGTGGTTAAGGAAGGGAGTCGTAGTCACCTGCTAGTCAGGATCTACATGATGCACCACTTCCTACCATTGCATGTTTAGCATAGCATATATTTATATTGTATGTACATGCATGGTATTTTATGTAGGTTACAGGTACCAGGTATTGACTTCCCTAAATTTCTAGGATGAGCATACCCTATCGTATTATCTCAATGGTAAGAGAGGGGAGATAAATTCTCAAGTCCAAATCCTAAGCCCTTAAACCATTTGTCCTAGTGAGGTAGGACAAGTATCTGAGGTATTTTACCTTTCGAATGTGTCGGATGACATAATTCGTGATTTTAACTCCTTAGATTGATTTTGTGTGGATTGTTCTATGATGGATTTTCATATTTTATCTTGGAGGTCTATGGTGAATTTTCTATTAATTAAGTCAAAAATTAAAAGTTTTAATTAATTATTTAATTATTTGGAGAAATTAATATCATGATCTTTAGATATTTTGATTTTAATTAATTAAATGGGAATTAATTGAGAAAAGAACTAAATAAAAGAAATTAAAATTAATAATAATAAAAAAATAATAAATAAATAATAATAATAGAAAAGATAAAAGAGTTAAAATAAAAGTTATAAGTCTACCTAGGAGTAAATGTACCTCTTGATTGCACATATGTCTACAACATAGGAATTAGCGCACAAATTAAGCACATGGTGTCTACAACCTTGTGACTCATCTAGAAGGTTGGAAAAAGCTCGTGCTTAGTTGTCAATGCTTATCTCATCTTCTGTTTGTTTCTAGAAACATTCTAGGTGCTTCTTGAGAGTTCTTTATATTTAGGCACTCCTAGAAGCTCAGGGAGCATGTTTGGAGGACCCAGGAACATTGGAGAAGGAAGGAGCTTGCTCTACAGATTTTGAGAAGGATTGATTTAGCATCAGTGTCTAGGTAGACACTTGTGAATTTTGCATATGATATTTCACTTCTTGCACTTCCTATCTTCTTTGTGTCTTCTGAATACTTTTTGGGGATTTTCTTATGTTGAATATCTTGGTTGTATGTATTTTTGTCATGGGTAGTTAAATTTCTACACGAGAAAACCTCAAATGCGTAGATCTGAGGAAACTATGGGGCTAGGGTTTTTAGATGCTTATGGACAAACCTATTAGAAGAATGAATGGGTAAATTTAGAGAACAATTATATTAAAAGGAAAATTCTTAATTTATAGAATTGCAAAGCCCTTTTTGGTTTAAAAACTATGTATATATTTTCTTTTTAAATATATAAATATGCATACATATACATATATATATATATGTGTGTGTGTGTGTGTGTGTGTGTGTGTGTGTGTGTGTGTGTGTGTGTATGTATGTATGTATATGTATATGCTTATTATTTAAAAAATGTTGTAGTGCTTAGTGACAATTTGTGTTTATAAATATATATATATATATATATATACATATATACATATACATATATACATACATATATATATATATATATGTATATTATTTAAAACATTGTTGTTTAATATATGTCACAGTGGAAATCATTTAAAACAAAATTATTTTTAATGCACAACTTGGTAAAACGTTTTGAAAACATATATAATATATATATAATATAACATAGGACGGATATTCTAATCCCCTACCCCCACTTCCCTGCATAAGCCTTACAGTCAGTTGTCGCCGTACCACTGTCGTAGGCCCTGCGACAAGGTACAGGGTTGCACGACCCTCTTTAAAGGAGAGTCGACAGTGAATTAAATCACTTTTTTTTAATATATTGCGCAGTTATGGCTCATTTTTTTAAAAATTATGTTATGTTATGTTTTGTAAATTTGATTTTATAAGTTGTTAATAATATTAAATATTAAAAATTGTTATATGTTAGTTATTATATATAAATACATATGTATATATGTGTGTGTGTGTGTGTGTGTGTGTGTGTGTGTGTGTGTGTGTGTGTGTGTATATGTATGTATATATATATGTATATATATAATATTAATGAAATATTAATATTCAAGATTTTTAAATAAATAATATAGTTTTTAAATTAATCAATTTACTTAATTAGAATTTAGTCTAATTAAGGTTAATGAGAATGTTATAAATGAAATATTTAAGTTATTATTTTGGGGATTCTCAAGAGAAGAAATTGAGTTATTTGAAAAACGATAACTCATTACTAAAAATAATGTATAACGTATATTCCTAGAATAGTTAGAAAATTGAAATTCTAAGAGTCATGGGAAAATCTTTAACTCTTAACAAAAACTAAGACCTCCATACTTAATTCAATTATGTAATTTTAGCAAAACCAAAACATGTGCTTGCATTTTGTGCTTTCTCTATGCTTCTTATTTTGGGTTTGGGTTGACTAGTTGACTAGTTATAGGACATCTACCAGAGGCTCAAGGGTTATGAGTGTGATGTCATGATGATGTCTTTTGATCTCAATCTTTTTAAAACTCAACCATGATTATATGATGGCATGCTCTATCGTGTGTGTGTGGTTTACTAATTGATATTATTTCCAGTCCTCTTGTGTAAGTTGTGATATATATAACCATTTATGAGTATCGATCATTTATCCTTGGACTACTTTCTAGTTGCCATGATGGGACTAAATTGTTGATTTATTCTTGATGTTTTCATGTGGTGACATGTTTTGACTCAACCATTTTGGAGTCTTTGATCAGTATTATTTTGAGATACTTTTTGGTTGCTTGTTGAGAACCAATGTTTATTGTGATTATCATGGAAACCTTCAGTTGCCAATAGAGAACTGTTGTGGTCATGATTATCTATGGATGCTTTGCAATTGCTCATGGAGATTTGACATTCTTATTGTGGATTATCTTTTGGTATTTTTCCAGTTGCTTGTATAGGACTGTGGTGATTTTGTGATTTATGATTCCATGAGCTTAGGGTAGGTTATCTACTTGTAGTGTCAGGAAGTGGCTTGCAATGGGGTTCGAGGCCCTAAGTGGTTGCCAAGGTAACTCATTGTAAGTTGTTTTAAAAAGTGAAAACATTACACCTAATACTAACTTAAATGAACCTAATAAGATAATTGTTTTTTCTCACCCATGCCTCGAGTGCTACTACAGACTAGGATGGGAGTAGAGAGAATTCTTGGTTGCGACCTTGCATTTCATAGTATGCCTCGTTAGTATGAGAGGATATTAGTGGTCACATAGGGATCACTAGGAGGCTAGGGTCTATTGAGAGACTACCAGGGTAACTCTAGCGTGATCCATGCAATGACACTTTCCCGCTTGAATAGTAGGTTTCCTACATGTCTTTGTTGTGCCTCTGGGATTAGATGTCAGTTTGTGATTGGAACCTTTGAGTTAGTATACTTTTAGGATTCCTAGACTTAGAGAGTATTTGTGCTATGTGATTTGATAACCTATTTGGGACTTGAGATTATCTCCTCAGCGCAGTGGGAGTGGACCATTTAGGTTCCACACAGTCGGGCGGTAGTGCTTTTTCACTCTTACCATTTGAGATATGTTTGATGGCTAATGCATTCTTTGCTAACATCTATCTTCATTCTGTTCATGGATTATGATCGTGGACACATATCCTTATATTGATGATTAGCATATGTTAGATGCTACTATTTACTTGTCTTATACTTTATTTTGCATGATTAGATTTCTCATGTATATGTAGTAGCATGTTAGATTTCTTTCTACATATGATGTAGTATATTTAGAAGTGACATTCCTACTATAATAGTAGCGATGATCTCTTCGGTGACTTGGGATGTTACGCATAGAGGGATGGCTAAGGCCCATGATGGTCTAATGGTGCTATTTATGGTTGGGAGGAACTATGCACTTAGTTAGTTGTGTTTGTGATATATGGATATCTTTTACGATGGATGTTTATATCCTCTATGATGATGTTTCATGTATAAAATGTGGTTCTATTTACTTACAGCATTTGCATCATGAATTAGAATAGGATGATGTACTTCATTTACACATATGTATATTCTTTTAAGCCTTTCATACCCTATGGCATGTACAGTGGATGATTGAGCTTTCTAAAATGTAGTTTATTAAGGGACATTTGGAACAAAGTATATTGGTTAAAGAATGTTGGACTTTTCATTATTATTTTATGTGGATGTAGTATTAGATGGAATCATTAATAGTTAATTAGATGTGATTCAACATTAAGGGATCCATGAAGAATGTAACCTGTTATGTATACTTTCAGTTGAATGTATGTTATTGCTTCCATTACTATATGTATGTTGTGAATAGTTTAACTTTCATGTTTCAAAAAAAAAAAAATGCTACCAAACTTAGTGAAACTTTAGGTTAATTCTTTGGATCCCTTGGCGAGGTGTTGTATCCTCAATCTAGGGATTGAGAAAGAAAATTCTTACTCCACCCAAAAAAATCCAATTTTACTATATCCAAGAATAGGTTAGCAAAATTATGGTTGCATATCTAGAAATAACTCGCAAAAATCTTTTTGATGAATCCAAGTTGACCTAGTTATAATGCCCCAAGAAGATAGTGACTCCATGGAGAACACTCTGGAAGGATTACCACTAGGTTGACCTATTCTTTAAGCCTTGGCTAAAAAATTATTTCTAGGTTTTCTATTTTATTTAGGGATTTGCAGACAAAATCTCAGAATTTGGCCTCGGTCCACACTTTTTGGAACAAAAACATACTTTTTGCTACACATTTTAAGGTGTTTCCTCTATCTTTTATTTCCATTTTCAGTTTAAGAATAAAATTATATCATAATTAAGTTGTTTATATATGTTTAGCATCTACATTTACATTTCACATCTTACTTAATAAATTAGCCAATCTTGGGTTTGGATTTATTCTCACAAATAGAGCAAAGAAGCATTCATTTTCATCATATTCCTCTTAGTAACTATAATTAAGCATTTGCATCCCTTCCTCTATTTTGGCCTTTCTATTCTTATTAAGATTCAAAAAGAATTGTAACTGGAAATATTCCTTCTCTTGATACACACATATTTAATTCTTAGTGTGGAAAGTGAAGGCCTATATCATATTAAAGTGCTTCCATTTTTTCATTAAACATTTTGGTGAACTTGGCTTTGTGCCTCTTTATTTTAAGAGTTATTTTTTTTCATTGGGTATTTATGTTGTTTTGGTGAACCCAAAAAATTCCCCCCTTAACATATATTTTGTGTTGATCTCATTTTAGTTTTGACAAGGCAGTGACAAAACACTTAAGTCATTACTTAACAAAAATATGTATGTACCAAGTAAGTAGTGTATGATGAGAAATATATGCATTAAATGTCAAACACCAATATTTTTTGAGTAGATGGTATGTGATGAGTCACTTAAGTGCTGAGAAAGACATATATGCCAAGTGATTTATATGCTGATTAAAATAGTGGATGTCAATTTATTTGGGTGATGAGTTACAACATTGAAGATGTAATGGATGTCGAGCATCAAAGCTTTCAAGTGAAGAGTAAATAGTTTAACATAGTTGTTTGTAATGGAAAAAACTCCTGTGTAAACCATTTTTGGGCTGAGTTAATGTTTTTAATGATTCTAGAAGATATATACAAAGGTATATTGAGAATCCCTATGTAAACCAATCAGATTAAGGGATGTTTAAGCAACAAAATGGGTGAATCACAATTGTTGATTCTTACTTAACCCTAGTTCACCTATGTCCTCTTAAGAAGGACAAACCCTAAATAGTTTAAGAATATCATGTATGCACAGATGAGAAGAGAAGGGTAAATGTTAAGTACAGAGAGAGAATCCATGGTGACTAAGAAGGTTGTGAGAGAGATATGAATTGCATAATTTTTTAGAGGGAATAAAGAAGAATTGTTGAAGGACATAAGAGATACATCTAATTAGGAGGATCAAGTATAAATTAGGAAAGAGGAGATCTGATATCTAGCAGAGAGGTGCTAACTAACAGGTCAAGGCTAAAATATTCTAATAGGAAAATCAATGAAAATATCTTAACCTAGTAGTCCTAGCAGGCTTTTGTGAATTCTTTAATAGGGTAAGATTTAATAGTCTTTTAAAGCATTTAATAGGGTGGACCTTTCACAAGGTAGATCATAGTTTATGATCAAACTTATTGTAACCTTCATTGGATATAGTTTATGACTATAGTAGTGATGATTTGTGGGTGTCATCCCCACTGTAGTTTTACATTCTCATTGGAGGGTTTCAGGTAGCAAATTTTTTATGTTATGTGTTATTTGTTTCATGGTATGGATGAATATGTTTAGCTTTTTATTTCAATTTAAATGCAAATTATGAGATGGATGTGTGGTGAATTTTTTTTGGTTAAAGTTTTGATGTGTTGCTTCAACGCCCCCACCCCCCAATCGCTCAGAGTTTACTTTCGCATTGTTAATTCCAATAATTGGTATCAAAGCCTTGTTCCCTAGAAAGGAAAGCTTTTTATCTTTGAGGAAAGATATTTAAAATGGAAGTCTACAAGTTGCGAAAGACTATTGAGAACTAGAATATTGAAATCCAGCTTGCCCTACATCAAATCAATGAAGAAAGAGATGAGTTGAAGCACTCATTAAAGAGAAGGGAATAGATAGTTATTAAGGAAAATGACACACATTACCAAGAAGAAGACACTACTAAATTTTTTGTAGATGGAAATTCAAGAGAGTTTGATGCAGCAGTTGGAGATCTAATAGAAAAGAATGGTGCCCTAATTGAAGAGGTCAAAAATATTAAGGTAGAACAAGAAGTCCAACCAATATTGCTATGTGAGGTAACTGAGAAGAAAAAAAAGCAGAGGAAGACAAATTTATGTTTGAAGATGAGAAAAGGACACTAACCAACAAACTAGAAGAGAAGAAATTAGAGGTACAAAGAATTGCTAACATGCAACTAGAAACAATGTATCAAGTGATGATTGCCAATCATGAATTAAATGGAAAGGACATTGAGATCACAACCTTGAAGTCACAGAATGAAAAACTAAGGAATGAACTAAGAAGATTAAAGTAATTTTTTAAAATTTTCAACATACTTAGTGAAGCCATCAAAGACTTTGAGAAATTGATGAGATCTCCTAGATATAACAATGATATGATTGGATTGAGATACACTAGAATTGAGGAAAGAGAATCATCTAAAAGTGGTGAACAAAGAAACAAGAAAGGTAAGAACTACAAACCCACTTGTCATAATTTTGGAAAGTTAGGTCATACAAAAAATGTTTGCAAGAGCAAAAATGCAAATCATAACCCTAAGCAGAAATTTATGGGTTACTGTCATTAGTACAACAAGAAAGGACATTGGACACATGAATGTAGGACCAAGACCTTAAGCACACAAATATTTGAAGGATATTACCACAATTGTCAAAAGTATGGACATAAATCATATGAATGTAGATGTAATGCCAAGTGGACATCAAACAAGTAGACAAAGTTACAACACAATGGAAAACCCTACAATTGGGATTACAACACAAGGTATAGTTATCACTATTGTCAAGAGTATGGACATGTTCTTGAGAATTGCATTAGAGCATAACTCAGAAGTGACTATAGTAGATGGTTGAGCCAAACTACATGATTTAGCTATTTGAAGACTTTGAAGACTTGTCATATCAATAGAAACCATCCAACAAGGTCATGTAAGGAAACTTGCAACAAAGAATAGAACCATTTCCACAAAACCCATAATAGATCTGAAATAAATACGAAATTACAATCCACATGCAAGAGAATAGACAACATACCCACAAAAAATTGTGACACAAGATATACCCTAGGAAACCCTTATTGAGGGAAAAACCCAACCTCCAAAAGCATCCATCACCATGTATTATTTAGCAAAAAATTCCATTGGAATACAACCATGGAAGCCTTCAAAGCCATAGCCACATCCAAGCAATCCATGTGAACAGTAATGAATCCACACATCCCATGCCATGCTTCCAACCTTCACAAATGCTCCCTTTGGCTAACCTGTCAAGCCTTGTCCCACTTGACTCTTTATTTTTTTCCCTTTTTTCTTCTCACACACCAACAACTACCCTTGTGACTGCTTACTTAATAGAAATTCTCACAAAACCACCAAGTGATATTGCATAAACCACATGCCAAAACCATGTGTTACCTAACTTGTTAACCCCATATTTAATATTGGAATTTTAATTTTTTCCCCATTATTAAATAATTACATTAAATATTATCACAATGTTACAATACAACTCAACAAGTATATCCCATTGGAATATTTACTTGTTGCACATCCATCTAGGTGAAACATCACATAATAATATAATATAATATAATATAACATTATTATGCAATGTGTGGAACATTCATTATCTCAACAAGTCAAAGGCACCCAGCAATGAAGTCAACAAAGGAAAAGAGAAGGTTAATGTCGAGAAAGTCAAATTGCAGATGAAAAAGACATGGAAGAAAAAGGAAGATTGTATCAAATCAAGTTTAGATGAGGTCACTTCATCTAGTGGATCTGATGATCACATCACCTCCAACTAGGTAATTAAAAGGTATGAGTGGGACTAATATCTCGATGATATATTTTACATTAGTTCCAGTAATCTAAGTTATGAAAAGACTATATATGCATGAATTAAGATGCAATGGAATAATTAGAACCTAGAAGAAATCTTTGGTTTTGTCAATTTTCATGTTGTTTTTCAGCATGAAATATTTCACAGTTACTGCTAAGTGTGAAAAAAATTCAATTGATGTTGAGTTGTGAAGATATGGTAGTATTGACCAAGCATGCTATGTGAACCAAGTGAAGTGGAATTCGTGTAAGCCAAGTGAGTCAAAAACCCTATATTAACCAAGCTTATAATTGTTTAAGCATTAAGCATTTATTGCAAAATTTTAAAGGTTATACAGTCATTTCTCAATTCCTTTGCATTCATTTAAGATCAAGGAGAGCATGAAGATAATGAAGGAAAATTACAATAGGAGTTTCTTGCATTTTTTAACCAAATTCAACTACAACTCAACATATTCATCAAATTGTGAAGGTATTTTACTGGTTTCAAGTTTCACTATTTGAGATTTCATAAACCCTAGGTATCAAATATGGCAGCAAGCTCTTCTAAAAATGTTAGAAAAGAGAGAAAGGAAGTGTTGAATGTGAAATTTATTAGTAATGATATTAGACAACCACCTTTCCAAGAAATACCTAAAATTGCATACAAAGGAGACCCGTCTAGTGCATTACTGATGATACTACTAAAAGTCTTAATGATTTAGGATGTCTAGTGTTGCTATACATGCAAATTTAGAAGTATAGGTGACATGGAGATAAGGGAATTGCACAATAAACTTTGTGATGATGGATTTTTAAGGGAAGAAAATAAAATCATAGAAAGGAAAGGGTTGACCTATGCCCTAGATTTTACTAATGTATTCAAGATTGAATGGATCAAGACTATGCTCAGTAGAATATATGACAATATTTGGCTAGAAGGTGGACTTAGTAAGATCACTAAAAGGATCGTTAGTTGGATGTCAGGGTATCCTACCTTGGATTGACCCAAGAGCATGTGAAGTGACTCAAAAGAGATAATTGAGAAGAACATAGGTGCAATATGAAATAACAGGGGAATTTCTATAGATTCTATCTCAAACCCCCTAATTTCATTTTCTATGAGAGTGATAGCTAACAAGTTCTTTCAATCTAGTAGATTGAATAGTGTGCCTTACATGGTTGTAGACTTGGGATACAAAATAGTCAAGAGAGACCATACCTATGACCTTGCCAAGTTACAAATTTAGAAACTATATGAAAACTCGCAAGCCATAAGGAAAACCAAGAGTGCATCTTGAAAATTCAGTTCTTTGTTAGTTTATATATTCTTTTATGTGTAAAAAACATTTCCTTTATTTGGTAAAGTTTCTTGAAAAACCAATGGGTCTATTACAGTTCAAATTGGAGAATTCATAGTGCAACTTGGAGATAACTTTGAGTTAGTGATAATAAATTATTTTGCAGACTTTAAGAAGTCTATGATGCAAAGGTTAAAGATTCTAGTGTCACTAGTTGAGAAGCATTATGATGATGTTTTATTTCTAGTTGATGGTGATTATACATATGTGCAAGCAGTCCTACCCAGGGTTAGATGGCTTAAGTCCTTGCCATATTAGATAAATATTGATGAAGCATAAATAATTATTACAACTCAATTGGTAGAGGAAATAGATAAAAGTGCCACCTCATTTGGGAATTATGAGGAAGCTAAGTCTAGAATTACAATTGATTTGAAGACAGTTTCTGTGGTAAGAAAGAAGAATAAACTTGTGAAGAAGATGAAGATGAATAAGAGGAAGAACAAGTCCAAGACCCTTTGGAAATTACTCAAGGATGAGGAGAAGATGAGGGAGCTCATGAAGAAGGTGCCAAGGGAGAAGAAGTCAAGGAAGCACCAAAGCCTACTGAAAAGAAAAGAAAGGCTAAAGAGCCTAAAGTGGTAAGACCCAAGAAGAAGGTTGTGAAACTATCACAATATAAGCTAGAAACTCTTGTTGCTAGTGCTGTCACAAGGGAAACCACTAAGAAAGTCAAGGTTGCTAAGAAACCTAAAGGTAAAAGGACTATTGCTTTAGTAGAGCTAAGACAACCAATGAAGAAGACATATGAAAGGAGAAAATATGTAGCTCTAGCCGAGTCAGATGAGGAGAAGACTGAATCTGATGACATGAGTCAATTCAAGGTGGTAAGCCATAGTCCCTCCTTTGATTTAGATAATTTGTGTGATAATATAAAATCAAATGTAGATTTTCCTATTTTTGCACACATAGATTTTGATAAGAGAGGAAAAGATTAACAAAATACTATAGAGGAAGCCATATATGTAATGATGGCTACATTTAAATCAACTATTATAGATATTGCTAACTCATTACCTAAGAGTCTTTATGAAAGAGTTGAGAAAAAATGGCAATACAACCTACATACAGAAAGGAAAATTAGGGAATCAACTTTAGCCCAAGTAATGCCAGAGATGGATAAAGATAAATCACTAAGGCTATGGAAAAGCACAAAAAAAAAAAAAGAATTGCCCCCAAATATAGAGCTTTCCATATACTGAATAAGAAGATTGAGGATGTGGTAATCAAGAGTACACAAATCTAGAAAACAATTTATATGTTATCCATTCCTACTATAACATAGAAAACTAAGCAAGAAATGTAAAATCCTAAGAAAGTTGAACAATAGGCAGCTGTAACTACAAAAGATGAGTTAGTCAAGGATGGTCATGTGCAAGGAACTAAGGAAACAATAGGAGAAGAGGCCATAGCTAAGGAGGAGCAAAAATATGATCAAAGTGAATGCTATTCCTCCACATGAAGACCAAGTCAATGGGACTTAGTGAAAATCAAGGATTTTTTTGACAATTCTACTTAGAACATCAATCCCTTGACAGATGATGATTTGAAGAAGATATTGAAGAGTTCCACCATGGTAGCTAATTTTTGCTCAAATTTTGTATTGGTGAGAATTGATGAATTCACAAAGGAAAATATGGTAGCAAAAGGGGAGAAGAAAATTAAAACATTTAGTATGACCCCAAAGGTAAAAACTATAGAAACACAGAGTGTAAGCACTGAACAACAAGGTATTGTTACAACACTAGTTGTATTACTTCTTGTGTCATTCATTTCTCACAATCAAGCCTTAATTATAGTTGAGGAAGATGGAACTAAAGAATTGAAGGTGACTATTTCTACAGAGGAATAAATTGCTATCCAGACTTTAGTTACCTTACCAGTTTCTATAACTCCTACCAATAATCAAGTTCTTCATAGACTGAGCAGTCAAGCCACACCATTGTAGATATATAGGCCAAGTGTAGAGATATCTAGTAGATCAGAATGACAAAGGAACAATGACCAAGATTTGCTAAGAAGGAAGCATAAGAAGAAGAAAGTGCTTCATGACACCAAAGACATATTTCTTGATGCTTTCGATCTCCCAGTTTGTAATGAAGAGAAACTAATTCTTGAGTAATTGCTAAATATTGTTAACAACATAAATAATGATGACCTAGACTCAAACACCAAAGTATTGGAGTGGTTAGAAAAGAAGTTTTAGAAAAACATTCTTGAATAGATATCTAGTGTCATTGCACTAAGATAGGTTGAGTTAACAACCAAGATAGAAGATTTGAAAAAGGTGTTAGAGAATATCTTTTCTCTCTACACAAAGCTTTGTGATGTGAATTTTTTCATACAAGAAAAACAAAGGGCTATTGACTAGCTGCAAGGAGATCTATAATCCATAGGTAAAAAATTGAAACTATCTTTGGGTCAAAGTTAGACTCATTTTTAATGATTATTGTCTACTCAAGGTTAGCTAGTAGCACTCCAAGAACAAGATGTCAACATTCATGCTATCTTGATCAACATCCAAGCCATGTTGAACCCACACATGGAATTGTTACACAAGGAACTAGCTTTGATAACACATTGATGAAGAAAGATTCTCATCTTTCAACTCATGAAGGCCTAATTAAACTTGTCGCCGATCTAGACATATAGTATCAATCTCTAGAGGTATCATGTAACAATTGGGATGCAACATTGAAGATCATCATGGAGGTCCACAATTTTTTTTTGGAAAAGCACACTATCAGTGTACCACCCAAATGGAATAAGTGTCAAAAAAGGGGGAATGAGAAAGTAAAGGAATGAAGATGATAAGGGGAACAAAGTTTTGAGATAGAAACAAGGGACACCAATAGAACAACATATTTACTCATCAAGAGTTATACAGAATTTAGATACAACAAGGAACACTCAACTTAGGGGGAGTCATGGAATTTTGGAGAGGTATGATAGTTAAATCATTAGTTGTAAACAATTTTGAAATTTTGAAATTTTGTATGAGATACAAATTATCTGGGTGATGCACATAAGTTAGGTTGTATATACATGAAGTGTTTTTGCCACTCATGTCAAAGGGGGAGATTGTTGATCTCATTTTGGTTTTGACAAAGCACTTAAGCCATTACTTAATGGAAATATGTATTTATCAAGTAGTGTATGTTGAAAAATATACATAGTAAGCCCTGAGCACCAGTATGTGTCGAGTATATGGTATGTGTCGAGTCACTCAAATGTTGAGCAAGACATATATAATGAGTGATTCATATGCCAAGTAAAAAAATAGATGCTAAGTCATTCAACTGATAAGTTAAAATATTTAAGATGTAATAGATGCCAAGTATTAGAGCTTTCAAGTGTTGACTAAATGGTTTAGGACATAGTTGTTTGTAATGGCACAAACTCCTATGTAAACCATTTTTGGGCTGACTTTTTTTATGATTCTAGAAGATATATGTAAAGGTATACTAAGAAACCATATGCAACCAGTTAGATTAAGAGATTTTTTGTATGGTAAAATGGGTGAATCGCAATCGTTGATTCTTACCTAACCCTAGGTCACTTATGTCTTGTTAAGGAGGACAAACCCTAAATAGTTTAAGAGTATCATGTATGCATGGATGAGAAGAGAAGGGTGAATGTTAAGTACAAAGAGTTCATGCATGGTGACTAAGAAGGTTTTGAGAGAGAGATATGAATTGTAGAATCAATTAGAGAGAACAAAGCATAACACTTGAAGGACAAAAGAGATACATTTGATCAAGAGGATAAAGTATACATCAAGAAAGAGGAGATCTAATATCTATTAGAGATGTGCTAACTAAAGGATCAAGGCTGAAACATTCTAATAGGTGAATCAGTAAACTCTCTTAACGAAGTAGTCCTAGCAGGCTTTTGTAAATCCTTTAACATGGTGCTTACTTTATTGTAAGTTGAAGTCCTCTAACTAGGCACACTTCTAACAGGGTGTTGAAATCCTTTAACAGGGTAAGATTTAATAGTCTTTGTAAGCCTTTAATAGGGTAGATTATAGTTTATGATCAAACTTATTATAATCTTCATTGGATACACTTTACAACTACAATAGTGAACATTTGTGGGTGTCATCCCCACTCCAATTTTATCTTGTCATTGGAGGGTTTTTGGGTAACAAATTTACTATGTTATGCATTATTTGTTTCATGCTATGGATGAACATGTCTAGATTTCTATTTCAAGTTACATGAAAATTATGAGATGAACCCACCCCCCCTCGCCTCTCAAAGTTTACTTTCCCATTGTTAATTCCAATATTTTGGAGTTAGATCATTTGATCTACCTTATTTCCTTCATTTTAATAGGTATTTACTTTCTTTTGTTACATATAAATCTAATTTGTTTTTATTGGTGGTATTTATATCTCCTTTGAATGGGGTTGTTGTCTTTCCTTTCCAATTATTTTCTAGATATTCATTTTAATGCATATCATGATGCTTTGATATATTCCTTCATTGAGGCTCATCTTTTTTCAAGATTATCAACCTTTAGTAATTCATGATGACACTATTTTTGATGAACCTATACATGACAATGTTTACTACTCTCTTCTTCATGAAAAAGATAATATGGTCCATTTCTTTTCCTTTCAACATTCTCCTAAAATATTTTTTCCTTATAGGTACATATTTGCTCCTAGTAGAGATAAAGTATTCATGTAAGATCAAAATCCTTATTTCCTTCATACTCTTTCTTCTACAAACAATCTTATGAGAAATCAAGAGCTTCAACAAGTTAACAAGGTTCATATTCATAAACATATTATCAAAATTAAGGGTTGTCCTCAAATAACTCTTCAAGGGAAATCTAGCAATTCTCTAGATTATCATACAAGTCTCACACCTATTCTGCAAGGAATGATCCTTAACCTAGTATTTATCTTCCACATTTTCAACCCTTTCTTCCTCATCCACCTTGTCTTTCTCAAACTCTTGGGTTGGATTATGATTTGGTATCACAATTATGCTATATCACCACCACAATTTCTCTTTGGAAATTTCTTTAAACATCTCCTACATTATTCCAACTTAACCTCCTAATAAAGATAATGCAATTGTATTTTTACAAAGCATGAATGCTACCCTAGTTCCACATAAAATTCTAAGAGATTCATGAATCTATTTTCCTCCTAAAGAGATTCAAGGTCACTATTATGTTCTTATGATAGTTGTCCTTATCAATAGTAACCTCATTCATATAACCTTAGTCAATAATTGGTCTAGGATTAATATTTATAGTATGGAAATTCTCAAGAAAATTAAATCTAATATTCCAACCTTCCAACCTAACAATGTTCCTATATGTGGATTCGATTATATTTCTAATAAAAATTTAGACACCCTTAGTCCACCTATCAAAGTAGGTGCAATTATTTTGGATTATTTTATTCATGTTATTCTTGGACCTCTTAAATAGAACTTAAAATCTAGAAGGTATAGAGAATGTTTGTATGAAAATTAAGATGATGAGTCTAATGAGAGAGTTCATAGTGAACGTGATGATGAGTTAGTATTTGTAAATATAAAGGAAGAGAATCTTTAAAAATGAACCATAAAAGAGAAAGACCTAGTGTCACAGGTTGAGAATAAAGAGGGTTGGATCATATAAAATGGTTGTTCACATCATATAACTAGTGATATGACTAAATTTTTTAAGTTCACTAACCATGGTGGAGGAATTATTAGATTTGGCAATAATGTGGCTTGTCATATCAAGAGAATAGTATCTATTCTTCTTGGGGAAATAACACAGGTGATGTTTACTTTGTTGATTGATTAAAATATAACATATCGAGTATTGTAAAATGGGTTGATAAGGGATACCAGTTACAATTCATAGAAAATGCATGCTTATTAAGGACAAAGATGGTAAGTTGATTGACATTGGTACAAGATCCAAAGGTATTTCTTTTTAGCTGAGCCCTATAGAGATAGCATGTTTGGAAACCTTTCTCAAGTTGATAATAGTTGGTTATGGAATAGAAGGTTTTGTGATATAAATTTTATCAAGGAATATGTTATGGCTAAGTAGAAGAAATATTATTTTCCTAGAAATAAGTTCACTAGAATAAAAAAACTAGAGATTGCTCATACAAATCTAAGTTGTCCCACTATGACAAGAGGATTCTATGGTGAAAGCTACATCATGGTTATTGTTGATGACTTTAATAGGATGATGTGGTGGGCATTACTTAAAGAAAATTTTGAAACATTTGAGAAGGTTAAATTGTTTAAGAATGGAGCTGAGAATGAGTCTGGATTGAAGATTAAATTTTTAAGATCTGATAGAGGTGGATAATTTACCTCAAATGATTTTATCACCTTTTTTGAAGTAAATGGAATTAAAAGGAATTTATCTTCCCTTAAGACTTCTAAGAATAATGAAATTGTAGAGAGAAGAAATAGTTTTGTAAAAAAAGAAACAAGAGCTATGATGTTTGAGAATGATACACATGAAAGGAATTTTGGAGAGAATTAGTTAAGAGAATAGTATATACAATTAACAAAGTGCAAAACAAAAAAGGTATGAACAAGACACCTTATGAACTATCATTTTTACATGCACCATTAGTGAAGTATTTCAGAATTTTTGTGAGTAAATGTTATATCAAGAGAGATGATAACATTGGTAAGTTTGATGCAAGAAGCAATGGAGGTATGTTCCTTTGTTATTCATTTATAAAAAAGAGTATAGATGTTTAAATTAGAGGACTAAGACTATTATTGAGAGTGCAAATGTAAAAGTGGATGAGAAGATTGGAGTTAAAGAAAGAATGCCTAATTATAATTCTGATGATGAAGAAGCTAATCCTAAGCCTATCCAAGAAAATATTGAGACTAATAATGACTTGCAGAATGACATTCAAGTTGTGGAACAAAGAGAGGAACCAAGATTTGAATCGATAGATAAAGTAAGAATTGAGTCAGTGACACCAACACCAAAAAATAATTTGATAAAGAATCACCCTACTAGTCAAATTATTGAAAGCAAAGATAGAGGATTTATGACAAGAAATAAAGTACATGAAGAATTATGTTTGATTTCTCAAGTTCAACCAAAGAGTGAAGATGAAGCATGCAAAGATGATCATTAGATTTAAGCAATGAAACATGAATTGGACCACACTATGTAGAATGGAATATGGGAATTGGTCCCTACACCTAAAGATAATAATATTATAGGAACTAAGTGGGTTTTTAGAAAAAAAGATGAATGAACAAGGTGAGGTGGTGAGAAACAAAGAAATATTGGTATGCAAAGGATATTTATAGCAAGAAGGTATAGACTATGAAGAGAAATTTTCACTTATTTCTAGAATAGAAGTAATAAGGATGTTCTTGGATTATGCATTAAATAAGAATTTCAAAGTGTATCAGATGGATGTGAAGTCAGCATTTTTAAATGGAGAACTTGCAGAAGAGGTCTACATTGAATTGCTTGAAATATTTTCTTTGACAACAGGAGATGTGGTATATAAACAAAAGAAATTTTTGTAATAGGCTAACACAACCACTTAGAACCTGGTATGCAAGGTTGGATAAGTATTTGAAAACATTAGGATTTGCTAAAGGTACTACATATAGTAACTTATACTAGAAAGAAATTGAGAATGGCTTGTTGATTACTGTGGTATTTGTGGATGACATAATCTTTGGAGGTAATGATGAAGAAAGTAAAAAGTTTGTTGATGAAATAAAGAGTGAATTTGAGATGAGCATGATTGGTGAGATGAAATATTTGTTAGGTTTGAGATTGTGTGGAACAGTGATGGTATTTTCCTATCATAGACTAGGTATTTGAAAGACTTGTTGAATAGATTTGGCTTGGAAAGTTGTATTCCTATTGGTATACCTATGATAATTGGTCACAAGTTATCTAGCAAATATGAGACACCTACAATTGAGTAGAAGAAGTACATATCCATGATTTGAGGTTTACAATATTTGACTCACACAAGACTAGATACAAAAAGTGTTGTTGGTATAGTAGCAAGATTTCAAGAAGATCTAAAGGAATCACAATATGCAACAATAAAAATAATATTCAAATATTTGAAGGGTACATCTAATTTTAGGTTATGGTATGATAGATAAAATGACTTTACTCTATGTGCATATACTATTGTAGAATGAGAAGGTAGTATGGATGATAGAAATACTACAAGTGGTGGATCATTTTTCCTTGGAGGAAGATTAATTTCTTGTCTAAGAAAGAAACAAGATTGCATTTCTTAAGGTATAGAAGAAGTAGGGTATACAGAAATAGAAAATAATTTCAATATGATCATGTGGATGAAATAGATGTTTAAGGATATTAGGATGGAGTTTTTAGAACCTATTATCATACATTGTGATATCAAAAGTAGAGTGAGTATGTCTAAGAATCCTATGTTACATTCTAAGACTAAGCATGTATCTATTAAGTATTGTGTTCTGAGAGAGAGAGAGAGAGTTGCAAAGAAAGAGATCAAATTAGAGTATGTTAATACAAAGGTGTAAATTCCAAATATTTTTATGAAGCCTTTTCCTAAGGATATATTTGAGTATTTTTGAGGTGTAGGGTCTCTCATGTTTGCAGTCTGTACCTTGTTATATTTTGATCCAAGAGATACGTGTTATTATTTTTATGTCTACATTAGAGATGACCTAAGGGTTGAATGTTATACTTCGATTCAGTATCATAGATGCTATACTACTATGTTGTGCAATTGATCATATTTTCATGTTGATGTCATTTTGAGATGACATTATGTTTTATGATGATGTCTAGTTATCTAGTATTTGGACCTATCTTTGATTATGTTATGTGTGTTGGATTTAATGCAGGGTTATTTACTCATTTTTGCTTCATTATGCTTTATGCAAACATGAGTGATGCAAATAGGTTACTTTAGTATAATTGAATAAATGGTTAAATTGGATTGTTTAATGTATTCATTGCTTTAGCTATGTTATTATATGCAATTGCACTTGATCATGTGTTTTAGTGAACAAGATTTATACCCCTAGCAATATCACATGGAGTTAATGATTCAGTTGTTCATATTTTACCAAAGTCGTCCATGTATGGTTGACATATCCTTATTTTATTATTTAAATTAAACCTTTTAGTGATTATTAAATCCAAACTCGTTTTCTCTATGTGATTAGACCTATGAATGTTTCTGTGCATTCAGAAGTTTGCATTGTTGTGAAGGTTGTTTAGGAATTTCTATGATTTTGGGTTTTCGAGCTTTATTTTAATTGATTTTTAATTTTTGGTAGCTTTTCCATAGATTAATTCCTATTACTAGGGATAGCCTATTTTCATTTAGGTCGATTCAGAGTCTAACTAGTTTAATTGGTTATTTATTGTAATCAATTATTCACTCAAAAAGTGAATAAGTATTGAAAGAAGAAATTAATTCCTCACTTCTCACTTTTGCAAATCACAAATTTGAGAGCTTTTTTCCAAAATCATCTTCTAGAGGATTGGTTTTTTAGTTGTGGGCATGGGATCTTTACAAGGTCAATCTTGTTGGATCCAACTTGGGGAGACCTTGCTGTGTCATTATTAATTTTATTGGGTTGTTTCCTGTTTCTACCCCTTTTTTTGTCAAGTATGACTCTCCCATTTTTAGGTTTTAGTTTTCTTTCTACTTCTATTTCTAGTAGCTATTTGTTAGGAGGCTGAGAACTAGTGTTCCCCTCTATTTTGTTTGTTGGTTCTACCCGGTTGGTCAGCTATGAACATTTTCCCTATTTTTGGGATGAGGGTTTGAGGTTTCACATTGTTATGCTGGCCATTTTTTCATACAGTGCTTGAACCTGATTTTTATTGGATTTTCATGGATTTTGTTCCCTAAGACCAAATGGGTTTTATTTTCAAAGATTTCCAATTTTAGGGATTTTACCTAAATTTGTGTGCCACCTTGTTTTCTTAGGCTTTCTTAGCACGATGTTGGTCATTGACTTGGATCATCCATTGGGATGCTAGTTAGATCATTGTTGTACTTTTATGTTGTATTGGGATGCATACCACACCTGTCCTCCCAAGATTATTTTTAGTTGAGTGATAGTTGATGTTTTCTCATCCAGTCCTTGTGTTATGATCTTCATGATGGTAGTGTGTCTCACATGAGTACATATGTCTACACTTGTTAGGTGACTTGCAAGTCTTGATCTCCCATTATACTTTAGTGGAGTTCTGACCATTTGGGGTTGGGTTGGGAATATGCATACCTATAGGAACTCATCATTAGATGAGAATGAATAGTGTAGGATAGCCTATGGAGGGGGCTTCTATATCATAGCTTGGTGACCATTACCCAATGGGCTGGCAGATGAAGTTTTAAGTAATTGATAACTAAATAAAACACTAGGTGGTAATAAAGCTTAAGATAATAAAATGTTTAGTGTGAGATCCTTCCATTGGGTAGTTGATTCTACATGATCTAATCTTGGGATTTCCAATGCCAAGCAACCCTCCATGATGTCAGCCCCTACATAGTAACCCATTGAGTGTTTGACGAGGACCTGTAATACTTGCATTGTCTCATCTTCTTAGTTTCAGTCATCATTACTATCTGGCATGAGTGTTAGCCATAGAGATTTTTCTTTATGTGTGTTTGTGTTTAGATCATTATCTCCATCAGCATAGTAGGAGTGAACCTATGGGTTTCACATGGTTGGGAGGCATAGCTACCTATATCATTGTTGGGGACCCGTGTACAGAGATAGTCTATTGTTCCAATGTGATCGTTGCTTGATGTTTTCACTTGACACTTCAGGTTCTAGAGTATGCTTTCTTGTGATTTATGCTTTCATTGGAATGCTTGGATATCATGTTTAGATGATGTTAGTTTATTTGACACATTCCCGTATTTTGATGTTTAGCATATGATTAGATGACATTATTTTCTTAGTTGGAGTATCTATTGCTTATTAGTTTAGCATGTTGCATTTCCTATTCTCATGATGTTATTACACTTTAGTAGTGACATCCTAATAAGACAACTCTAACTATCTAGTTCACAGTTTGGGATGTTACACATGGGGATGGCTAGGACCTTCAGGGTCTCATGATGCTATTATTGTTGGGAGGAACCACACTTATTTTTGTTGTTTCATCTTCTTGCAATGTTTTTTTCAATTCATTCCCTTCATGACTTTGTTTAGATGGTCATATTCATTTTCCATCTTTTAGTTATTGTATTTGAGTTTCTAGGCCTCAATTTGTGGATCTGGTACTCCCTAGTGTGGAGGAATAGTTTACCTTGCTTTTCATCTTTAGTTTCCTTGCTTGCTATTTTGGTTTCTTTCATGAAAGTGTAAAGTGTTGTGTGGTTCTCTTTGTTTCTTCATGTGGCTATTTGCACTTCTTCATGTGGCTATTTTCACTTCATTGCATAATTAATTGTAGTTCCCCATGTGAACGTTGACACCAGTTCTATGGGTTTGTTGACTAGGCTAGGCATTCCTTCATGTGAGAGGGTAGTTTTTCACATGGTATGGTGCACTTCCTCACTTAAAATCATCATCTATGTTTTCTCATGCAAAAAATAGTGGGTATCTCCACTATTTTTTGGAGAATTCTTTTAGGTTATTTAAGTACCCTTTGGGACTTCTTCAATTACCATGCTTTGATAGATCAATTATATTTTGTTCTATTTTTATCTTTGTATTTCATTTTCTAGTTGAGTGTATCAATTTGGTAGTGGCATTTAGAGATTCATCAGATGCCATGATTGTTGGTTAAGTCTTCTATTTTGATCTTCATGATTTCTATATGATGTTTTCATGTGCATTCATACTTTTTATTTTAAAAAAATTGGCTTATATTTATCCTTGTTCCAAGGATCTTTGCGTGGGGCATTACATGAGGTATGCTTGGGCTTATGCCCCTTCCTACTTTAGAGTAGATTATATGTAGATATTGCATCAATCTAGTGGTACAAAACACTATTTTTTATCTAGATTGAATGTTGATGCTTCCTCTATTGGGGAGTATCTATGATTGAGCATAGTCATGAAGGAATCTTGGTAACTAGTATTGAAAAATTTCTTTGGACACTCGAGTTAGTTGAAAATTTTGAGTAGTTGATTGACATAATGTTACTTCTGATATTGATGTCAATGGGGGAGAGAGCATGAAAAAAATCTCTTAAATATTGAAGAGAGATTGCATGGCAAGATAAGTGTCTAGAATGCAAGAGAATTATGAAGAAAAGATAGATTTTATGTCAATGGGGAGAAGAGAAATTTATCAATAAGGGATAAATAGTTGTTCATAAGAGTTTTAGATTTAATTAATGAAGAGGATTTGAAACGATGAGAGGAGCAATAGCACTAGAGTTGGATTTGGTATTCTTGGAACTTATAAATTTTTCATCTATGTTGTCATCAATGCCAAAATGGGAGATTATTAGCATAAATTTTGATGATATTCCTATTGGTGGGTGGGGTACTCTAGCATTGTTGAGAGATAGTTACTATGATATGGTATTTCATTCATGACTATGTTTATCATCAATATCAACATACTATGAAAACTAGCAAAATTGTAGACAAAGAACAAGATTATATATATTGAGTATTAATGGTGAGATCAAGCATAGTTATGGATATATTGTATAGAGTGTCATGATATTATGGTTAAGAGCATGTACAGGAATTCAAAGACATGTGAAAGTTATTTATGTTCTATAGAAGATAGTGAGCAGATAGAGTACTTGAGAAGTAGATTTTGGTGTTTGGATTGTATCCTCTAATAGGGATTAATCTAGATGAGTGAAGTTAGATAGAGATAGTAGACAACTCGATGATGACATCAACAAGTGAATGAAGTCTGAGGTCACATGTGTGAGAAGTTGTGTATACTATGAGCCAAAAATATTTTTTAATTGTGAAAAAATGTAAGGAATTGTATTATCTTAATGAGATCCTATTACAATTAACTGGGAAAGCCTCAAGGTTGAATCAATGAATTATTTTGAAGACATGGTATAAAGGAAAGTTATTTTCCTTGTGGTGATAGATGTAAGTGTGAATTGTGGAAGTAATATGTGAAGATGTTAAATGTGAGTAAGCGATCAAAGGGATCATTATGATGTGAAGTTAAAGATATGGTATTAAGATCTGAGAAGTATTTGGTGTGTAATTAGCATAGTAAGAGGAGAGAGAAAGAGATTGAGTTGCTGAGGTCAATTTCATTTCTATGATTCTAAAAGGAACAATATAGAGGCTAGTTGGATAGTGAGTTTAGTTGTCTTTCCCTTTTATTTGTTTGGATAGTGTGTCCTTCTTCCTTCCACAACTGCTAACAAGGTTGGAATCTCCTAATAGGGATTCAAAGTCTTGTTATAGGAAATAATATGCACTAAATGTATTTCATTGAATTCTAATAGGTCCATCCTCTTACAAGGATTTTATAGATTAGTACACCATTTTGCAGGTTTCATCCCCACAGGGATTTTCCCTATGTTCAAGGGTTTCCCTAGGTAACATATTTGGTGTCATTGTCTATGTGTGTCTTCTTATGGTTTCTTATTATATTGATCACATATTTAAGGTGTAATAAGGTTGATAAAAGCTATATTGATCATATGATTGATTCAACCCCCTCTCAGTTATCTAGGTGGACTTTAACTTCTAGCGGGTAGTTGGTATGAAGTTCTCACCATGGGTAATTTCCTTTATAAATTAAATACATCATTAACCTATGAACTATGATAGTAGAAGAGGTCTAAGGTTGATTATTCACTTTTTGAACTTCTTTCTTCTACTTTCCTTTATTTTATTAAGTTATCCTCTAATTCCATGGCTAATGTTTGTATTTCTATCAGATACTGTACTTTATTTTTCCTGAGATGAAAGATGATATCTGATGACATGGAATCAACAAAAAATCCCTTCCTATTTTCTATGTTAGGCCTTTGTGCTACATAAATATTTTGGATTCTTTTGTTGAATTCAAAAATGAACTTCGACAAGAGTTCATGAATTTATTTCTTCAACTAGGTCAATTAGAGTAAGAGAGAATGTTCATCATTTGTGCTTTTAAACTAAGCTTAAAATTTTGTCATCATGTTGCTCTAATTATTGATAGATGCATTGGAAATATGGTGAAACTAATCCACTATTATATCTATGATGGTTTGGAAACATATCTTGACAATAGTATCTTTGGTGGGAATTACTAACAACTCATAGGATACATTGAATGCATTGAGATGATCATATGTCAATGTCTTCAAGTCTCCATTGAATTTGGGTAAAATTTCTTTGTCTCCTTTATGCAAGATATTTATATTTTCTCCCAAGTTCATAGGACCATAGTGGTTCCAAATGGATGATTTTGTGCCATCATAGGTAATATAATATTTTGGGGTTTCAAATTCATGCAAGAATATATTATGATTCTAGGTATATTAAAGCTTAAAAGACTACAAGAGAAATAGTTACTTTCAATAGTGAAGAGGATATAATACAAAGTTGGAAAATTTCAGCTAGAGATTGATTCTTTGTGTTGGGAAGCCTCTAAAGAGAGGAAGGAAATAAGGCTCTAATATATTCTACATAATTTAGTAAGGGAGGAAGAAAATTTCTATATGAAGAGATCTAGAACCTAATGGATTAAAGGAGGAGATAAAAATACCAAAATTTTCCATAAATTGGTGATGAAATACAAGAAAACTAACTATATTAAATAAATTATCTTTGAAGATGGGTGAAGGTTTTTCACTCTGAATAATTTGGAAAGAGAAAAAAGGAGGTACTTTTCTACCCTTCTCAATCCCATCCATTTGTAATTTCCTAATGAGGAGGTGTTAAGTAACTCACTACTAGATTGTAATCCTAGTATAACTCATCTAAAGGACCTTTTAGAGATGGAGAGGTAGAAAAAATTAGAAGAAGTGAAAGAAGTGAATTTTTTTCGTAAGGCCCTATAAGTCTATTGAGCTTGATGATTTTCTACCTTTATTTTTTGAAAATCTATATGGCCCGATGCAATGAGGAAGGATATTGTCTGGGTAGCTAAATAATTCTTCTCCTCCAGGGATATTTTAAAATAATTAACAACACTTTAATTGTTCTAATACCTAAGAATGTTGGCGTGAACAAGATGGTGGACTTTAAACTTATCAGTCTATGCACCAAAAATATGATTCCATCCTTACAGTGCATGAGGTCCTCTACCACATGAAAAGAGAAGGAAGAAAAGTATTGTTTAAAAATGGGATGTCCCCAAGGCTTTTGATATGGTAAACTTGGATTCCATGTCCTTAGTGCTAAAATAAAAGGGAAATCTTAGGGTTAATGAAATTCTATTACAAAACTCCCAAGTTTGTAGTCCTCTTAAATGGTTCCCTAATATCATTATGTTGCATTAGGTGGATTAAAACAAGGTGATCTTCTTCCACCTTATCTCTTTATTATCCCCACTAATGTTCAACAAAGAAACCTTTATAAAAGAGTGAATTTTGATCCCTTAATGGGTTTAGGACCTCATTGGCTCCCACTATAATTTCCAACTTACAATTTGTTGATAGTAATTTATTTGTTGGAGATGCCACTATCTAAAAATCTAGAGGTTGGAGGTCTCTCCTAGTAGATATTTCTAACATCTCAGGGAAAAAATAAATATTCATAATAGTATCATGCACTTCTTCAACATGCTTACTTATATATAGATACATTAACGCAAGGATGGTTGAAAAATTAACTCCATAGGCACACCTAACTGTCCAAACACCTTGTTGAGTAAAAAAAAATAGAAGAAAATAATAGAGAACACCAAGGATAAAAGAAACAACAATATATTTATTGAGTCATCACATTATCCAGAAACATGCCTGAAGATGATGCCAACTAGGTTACAACCAATAAAAGAATTACAAATTGTACATTCAAATCCACAATCTCTACAAATTTTGATTCTAAACTTCTTTTTAAGCTCTCTGAGAATTTCCTGACTTAAGCCTAGATACCTCTAGTTATACTTTCCAAAATGTCTTACAAAAGATTCTAGGTCTTTAAATAAGAGAAATCCAACCTTATAACAGTCTGCATGCATCCCAGTGCACAATCTTTCTATTAAATTTATATCTCAAAATAAATGAACAAGTTAGTTCTCATTTAGAAATAGGACACACAAATTGAGTCAAAGAAGGAATTGAGCATTAAAAAACTAGCAAGCTCACTCAAAAACTCTAGGACTCAGCTAAAGCAGGAACTCAGCCACCATAGGGAACTCGGTCACTATTTCACCCGATAATCACTATACTTGGTTGACACTGGAACTTGACAACAATTTAAACTTGGAAATAATTGATAGAATGCACAAAGATGAGTAGGGTAGCAAGGAAACCCAAGATGCTCTTGCATCAAATGACCAGGGTTGAAAGAAATGTTTCACCTAAATCATTCATATGTCACAACTTGAGATGAATCCAACTTAGATTGAGAAATCCATGTAGAACCTTCTATTTTTTTATTCTTCCAATTCACCAAATACTTATAGTAATATTTCCCTCTTATTCTCTTACCAACTCTTTGGTCCAATATCTATTCAACCTCTTCAATTTGATTCTTAGGATAATCATTTGGTATAAAAAATTAATCATCTGACTCAAGATACTTATACAAATCAGAATGTTGAATATAGGAGATATATCCATGTCATTAGGTAACTAAACTTCATAATAATAACCATTACCAAACTTCTTGAACATTCTACAAGGTCCAAACTTCTACATTTTTAGCTTACTACATATTCCACCAAGAAATCTACCTTTCTTCAAATGAATCATCACCTCATTACCAACTTCAAAAACATGGTGTCTTCTCAATTTTTTTGCATTCACTTTATAAATTTGATTACTTTGTTCCAACCTATGCTTCACTTCCTTATGAAAATATTTTATAACTTCAAAAAATACTTCCCATTTAGCACTTCTCTTCTCTTTACTAACAACATCCCTCAAATCTGGTATACCTCTAGGCTGCATCCTAGTAACAATCTGAAAAGGTGTTTTCCAATACTCCTATTCACAGAGTTATTATATTAAAACCTTGTTAGAAATAAGGAATACTGAGGGGGGAGGTACATAACCATACACAAAGAGAATTCATAACATTATATTTTGTTAATTAGGGAAAACCCCAGTGGAGGTGGTACCCACAAAATGATCCACTTATCAAAAGTATCTAGTTCAGGATATTAACCCTATTAGGATTCTATTACATTAATATAGTGTCTTGGTCCTTGTTAGAGGACTAAGCCTATTAAAAGCCTCACCCTATTAGGAGTTATTATGTACAATTACAAAATGTATGCAAGATGAGCCCACTTCCCAAACATGCAATATACATTATATTTCCTTGATACAAAGAGATAAATACAAAAACCCATTTACAATATTGATATCTTCAATATCTAATCTTTCCTTTCCTCATCTTCACTCATACATCAGAATTTGCATCACATCTAGTTAGCATATTATAGATACACCTTTGGGTATGTGCAAGATCATGGTGTGACAAAAAGTGGCGATCTAAAAAATATGTAGTTTTGAAATGCCTCAAACAATTTCATAATCTATCCCAACTTTTTTCCACCCACCCTGATACTAAATGAAAAAAAAATATATCTTTATAAGGTCTACTATATCTTTTGATACTAACCTTATATGGTCAACTTTGAAAACATCCTAAAAATGTGTTTTTGGCCTATTTCTATGTGATTTTTACTCAAACATGTAGCTGACGACTTTTTTTTGGCCAAAATTTGATGAAATGAAAAGAGTTTCTTAAGAATTTTCTTATCTTTCCATAAATGTAAGGTTTGTCATGTTATAAGTTTAGTAAGTAATTATAACTTATTTTCTAACGGAGTTGCATATAAAGTTATGACTAACACACTACTTGAATTACAACTATAACTTTCAAATGGTAAAACATTTTTTAAATCCAAAAGATGCATCACATTCTATGTTTCTTCCACTATAAGGGAAAAAAATGAAAAATTAAATTTTGTAGAGTATTGAAATAGTTAAGGTGGTCATACATGAGATTTTTTTTATTCCAAAAATACTAAAGTCAAAAATTAATTAATTATTATCTATTTAAAATAAAAATACCCAAAAATATGTGTCACATCCAGGAATGAGTCTATTACTTATATCTAGAATATTATTAAAAAGTATTATCATTTGATTTTAATTAAGGTGGTCAGACATATGTCTATTTCTTATTTTTGTTTTGAAATTTTTGTAATATTACATTAAAATTCAAAATTTTGACTAATCAATTTTTTTTTTTTGAGATAAGTCCTAGTAGTTTGGAAACTAGATCCAATCTTCTAGAGATCTTTTTCTCTCAACTTTTTGATATAAAGCTAATAACAAGTAGAAAATTGTGTGTCAATTTGACATAACCTTGATTTTCTATTTTTTTATTGCCACTTAAGAGCATAGTTTGGTTGACCATGATCCTACACATACCTCTTTCACATTAGTTTTCATATCACTTATTATTTACACAAAACTTCCAATATGGAATTGTTTCCTTTATACCTTTACACTTTACAAAAATTGTCTAGTCAGCCTTCAAGCTTTCACACACTAATATTAACTCTTTCTCTCTTAGGGTTAATATCTATTATTTCATCCCTAATTAGTCAAGTAATTATTTGATTTATTAAAAAAAAAATATTAACCCATACTTCAAACTTTTCTATCATAGTCCATTCTGCCTATATATTGTCTTTTTTGATATTTAATTCATAACATATTTTGTACTAATCATACTAAGTCGTGCACTCACATACATCATCTTAACACTCTATACTTGTTGAAAAGAAAATTTTTGAAATGTGAAACCTATCATGGAACAATCATTATATTATCACTGATGTCAAACCTGTTACTTTTTGGTAAGACAATTTCTTTTTGGTTTGAATGTTATCATTTCATTGAATGATGAAGAGGATTTGAAAAGAAAGGATAATAAGAGTACCTAGAGAAAGGTTTACTTATATGGTGTATTAAAGGAGAACTAAGACCAAGTAAGACATTGATGATATAGTCTATTGTTGATCTACTTAAGGCAAAATTAAAAGATTACTTAAGCTAAGACAAGAAGAAGTGTTTTCATAAAAATGTGTCTCTCAAATTTGACTGGCAAAACAATGGAAGCTGAGTAATTTAGTTCAGGCCGAGCTAAATTTAGTATGTGATGAGTAAGAAAGTTGGTATGTGCCAAGAGAAGAAAGTTAGTAAGTGTCAAGCATCATAGAAATAACAATAATGACCAAGAAAGGAAGACTTAGTTCATGTCAAGCAACCTAGTGTTCATCGAGCATTGGAAGACTGTTATTGCCAAGTGAACAATATAGATGTCAAGTGATAGAAAAAATATTTTAATCAAAGATTTCACAAATCTAATCCAACAAAGTGGATTTTATGAATTGGGTGAAGTGTGTTGAAGATAAGTATGATGAAATGTTGGCACAAAATTCAAGATAAACCATTTTGAGGCAAATCTAAAGAGGATTGTAAGACAAGTTTCTCAAGGGAACAAAATGGAAAGAAGGGAGGATTTAATGAGTCTAACCTAACCCTAAAATGGATAATTGTAGCTAAGTGGCAATAGATTAAAATTCTCTATATAAGGAGATACAAGGCTAGAACAAAATGAGTGTATGAGCGAAAAAGAAGAGTCTCAAGGTGTTGCTTCATATGGTGGCCATAGGAAAGAACCTTTTATTGGCATACTAAGAAACAAGGCTTAAGGAGGTGAAGGATTGAAGGGTGAACAAGAAATTAGAGATGAAGATGAATGAATGCCAAGAAAAATGGAGGACTAAACTAGAGATCTGTAATCTTCAAGTGATTTCTTCTAGTTATCAGATCAAGTTGTGTTGTTACTTTCTACTTTCTAACCACTGTATCAACTTTGATAAATTCTTTGGATTAAGGTTTACCTAACGTTCATGAGTAAATCCTTTAATCAGGTGACATTCTAATGGAATGTTCTAAAATCCTCTAATAAAGATCACTCCTAACAAGGTGATTGAAATGCTTTAACTAGGTCACATTTAATAGTGTGCATTGTAACCTTTAATTGGGTTGGCTCCTCATAGAGGTCACTTCAGAAGAGAAAAAATTGGTAGCATGTTACTGGTGGTTTTTCTCAAATTAGGTTTCCACGTAAAATTCTTGCATCAAATTGTGTGAATTATTTTTCTATGTTTCATGTTTACATTTCTATAAAGTTATTTTGACCTAGGACTATAATATATAGAGATATGGAGTTATTGGATGATCTAATCAATGCATTCACATATATGTTTGATGAGTGTTGAAAAGCTTTATTTTTACATTTGGACCTTGGATAATTGATTCGCCCCCTTCAGTTATTCTAAATATTCCAACAATGAGTACCAGAGCTATTGGTTCTTGTGAGGAAATAGTTTGAAGATACTTAAAGCTAAAGATCAAGATGTATAGAAAAGATGTAACCAAGCTTAACAAGGATAACTTTCCTACATGGAAAAGTTTGATGAAGTTGCATCTAGGAGGACTTGGAGATTTTGCATTGTCAACTTTGACCACCAAATTTGTGGAAGTGACTAGAGTCCTAACTGCACAAAAATTGAAACAAAAGAAACAACACAATCGAGCAATGTTGGAGATTACATTTTCCTTAAGCTATTTAGAGTTTGATGGCATCAAAGAGTGTACTTCTCCTTAAAAAATTGTTGTAAATATCAGTACTTCAAAACTTTAACCACAAAACATTCACCACACATCCACCTCATAATTTTCATGTAAATTGAAATAGATAATTACACATGTTCATCCATAACACGAAACAAATAGCACATAACACAATAAATTGTTACCCAGAAACCCTCCAATAGGAAGGTAAAACTAGATTGGAGATGACACCCACAAATCTTCACTACTGCCATTGTAAATTGTATCTAATTAATGTTACAATTGTTTGATCATAAACCATGATCTACCCTATGAAAGTTCTCCCCTGTTAAAGGCTTACAAAGATTTTTAAATCTTACTTTGTTAAAGGATTTCAACACCCTACTAAAAGTGTGTCTTGTTAGAGGACTTAAACTCATAATAAAATGAGCACCATGTTAAAGGATTTGGAAAAGCCTTTTAAGACTACTCTATTAAGATATTTTCTTTGTATCACCTATTAAAATGATTCAACACCATGATCCTTCGGTTATAATTTTACTATCAAATCACCTATTTCCAAGTATATCCTTGATTTTCCTAGCCAGACATGTCTCCTCTATCCTTTAACTACTTTGTTCTATTCTCTTTAACTGATTCTACAATTCATATCTCTACCATAAGCTCCATAGTCACCATGAATACTCTCTCCCTATACTTAGCATTTGTCTTTCTTCTCTCATATGCACACAAAAACACTTTAGGGTCTTCCCTCCTTAAGAAGACTTAGGTGAGCTAGGCTTAGGTAGGAATCAATGATTGTGATTCATCCATTTTTCCACTTAATACATCCCTTTTTCTAATTAGTTTCATGTGCTACATAAATATTCTCAATATACCTTCATATATATCTTATAGAATTGTTAAAAAACCCTCAAGTCAGCCCAAAAATGGTTTACATTGGAGTTTGTGTCATTACAAATAGCTATGCCAAAAATTGTTTACTCGGCACTTGAAAGCTCTAATGCTTAGCATTCACTATATCCTTAATGTTGTCACTCGACTCTTGAATAACTCAACATCCACTATTTTACTTGACATATATGACTTGCTTGACACTTGAGTGACTTGGCATATACCATCTTCTTGACACACACTATGTATATTGCTCAACATACACTACTTAATCGGCATGCACATAGTTTTGTTAAGTAGTGACTTAAGTGTTTTGTCACTACCTTGTCAAAACCAAAATGAGATCAACAATCTCCCACTTTTACATGAGTGGAAAAAACACTTTCTCATGCATATACAACCTAACTATGAGCAATATGTATATAGTACTTGGCTCTCATATAAAATTACAAAATTTGCGAAAATGATGATATAGTTGTCATACCTTATTGCAGTAGAACTTCATATCTCCTCTTGAGTTGATATTTCCTTTCTATAACTGAATTTTGTACTTTTTTTAAGTGTGTGATCTTTTGATGTTCCATGTTTCTACATGAGTACTCCCCTTGACTCAAAATGGTACAGTGCATTTGTCATTATGCTTTCTCATTTTTTTCTCATTCCCCTTTCTCCATAAACTTTATAATTGGCCTTTTTTGAGTGTAGTGTGTTTATTCAAAAATGTTTTGTGGACCTCCATGATTATTTTTAATGTTGGATCCAAGTTATTGCATGCTACCTCTAGAGAGTGGTATTGAACATTTAGTTGGCCAACAAGGTCAACTAAGCCATCATGTGTTGAAATTTGATTATCTTTCTTCATCAATGTTTTAGTAAAGGCTAGTTCCTTATGAAATACTACCATGTGTGGGGTCAACATAGATTGGATACTAATCAAAGCATCCCTTATTTTTTCATCTTGTGTTTGTAGTGCAACTAGCTTACCTTGAGTAGATAGTACTCTCTGAAAATGAGACCGACTTTGACTAGGAGATAATTTCAATGTTGAAATTGTGAGCTATAGATCTCTTTTTAGATGGTCAATTAATGTAATTCAAGGCTAGAGAATCCGCAAAGGAGATGTCCTAGCCCCCAACACTAAAACCACATAGTGGAAACACAACACAAAACAACAATAATGCAAGATTTGATATTGAATCACAACTATTTATTCATAGATATAACTGATTACATGCAATATGCCTAGTTGTAAGGCCTTTCAAGTTAGGGCCAACTACAAACATCAATTACAAAATCAGTTCTACAAGATCCATAAGATCCAACTTACAAATCCAATCCTAGCTAGCTCATATACACAACTAGAAAAAAACACCAAGAGAATCCACACTTGTACCCTCAAGTCCACCAAGTGATCCTCTAGTTCTCAAGCCACAACCCTAGCTCTTCAAAATTCACATCTACTTCCTCCAAAATAAACTGAACTACCAAAAGACTCAACAAAACCCTTATTTATACTTGCCAAAATGGCTTACAAAATATTCTAGAACATGCAAAATAGGAAGGCCAACCCAAAAAAAATCAAGAGACATCCCAAGGCAAGATCTCATCATAAATGTTGTGGTCAAAATAAATCCTACAAGTTAGATCGCACCAAAAATGTAGAAATCAGCTCCAAAATGCTAACACTTGGCATAAATAGGAAAACTTGACACCCACTAAGTGCTATAGTAATTTGGCACCAACTAAGTGCTATAGTAACTCGATACCAACTAAGTGCTACAGTATCTTGACACTAAGTGCTACAGTATCTTGACACCAAGTGCTACAATAACTTGACACCAACTAAGTGCTACAGTAACTCAACACCAACTAAGTGCTACAATAACTCGACACTAACTAAGTGCTATAGTAACTTGGCACCAACTAAGTACTACAGTAACTCGGCACCAACTAAGTGCTACAGTAAATCGGCACCAAATAAAGCTATAGTAACTCAGCACCCACTAAATAGTTTGGTAACAACATAAGATCCAAAACCATTGGCACTCAACTCTGACATGAAGGATTGCAAAAAAGCCTAGGATGCTTATGCATTAGACACCCTAGGTTCAAAAAGATGTTCTAAAAGATGGAATAACATCTTCTAGGATTCAACACATATATCCCAAACTAGTTCTTCACATACATATCCTCCAAATCTTCAACTTGTACACTCTTTCCCTTTTTCTTCTTCTACTTCTTCACATTCATCTAAGGTGTGCTACAGGTCTACTTTCCATATTGATCTCCAACCCTCTCAACATTTTCCAACTTAACTCGACTGCCAATACTCAATTTCCTCCTACCAAGATCTTCATTCTACAAAGGAATCAAGGAAAAATTCCTACCACCTTTCTCAAAAGTAAATACATTCTTGACACAATCATGCACAACCCTACAATCATACTGCCAAGGTCTACCAAGAAACACATGACAACTATTCATGTCCACAATATCATACAACACTTGATCTTTATACTACCCAATCTAAAAATCAACAAGGCATTGCTCCCCCACTTCCAAAACATGTTCACCTTCCAATCAACAGATCTTATAAGGATAAGGATGTCTCACTCTCTTCAAACCAAGTTTCTAAACCATCTCCTCAATAACAAGGTTATCAGTACTACCACCATCCATAATCACCTTGCATACTTTACCACTAGACTTACAAAAAGTCCTAAAAAACACTAGTCCTCTGACAAGGATCCAATTCCCTCTCACCAACTAGTACTTGTTGAGCCAACAAAATTTCTCCTTGCACAGACTAACTATCCTAGACTGCAACCTCATTCACAATAGTAGTTGTCCTTCCAATCAGACATTCAAAATATATATGCCCTTCTTGACCACACTTGAAATAATTACCTCTAAACTGACCTCCACCTATCCTTCTTTTTTGTTCAATAGGTTTTGGTTCACCTTCTATGTACGGTTTAGCTTGTGTTGAACTATCATGCCTCTCCTTCCCTTGGGAACTACCTTGATTCTTCCCCTTTAGCTTCTCCTCTAATCTCAAAGCATACTAATAAGCATCCTCAACTGACAAAATATTTAGCATACCAACCTCATCCTAAATATTAAATCTCAAACCATTAATATACCAAGCTACCTTCTCTTTTGACAATTCTCTATGCCCAAATCGAATAGTCAACTTGTAGAACTCCTCTATATAATCTTTGATAGTCATATCCTTATGTTTTAGATTTTATAACCTCTTAAACAAATCAAGTTCATAATCAATAGGAATGAACTTAGCCTTCAACTTAGTCACCATCAATTTCTATCTAGTGATCTTCATTTCACCTTCCTCTTCTTTGACTCTTTGTAGTGCCTTCCACCAAAGAGCAGCATGTCCCTTCAACTTTGTTTGTGCCAACTTCACTCTAAGTAGATCCTCAATATGATCAAGCTCAAAGTAGTCTTCCAATTCACCAATTGAATCAATCAAGTCTTCAAGATTCAAAGTACCCGAGAAATTGGAAACCTCCATCTTATGCTTTAGCTTCAATTGAGATCAAAGTCTAGAAAACTGACCAACCCTAGCTCTTGAGGAGACCAAATATTTTCTATATTTCATGATCATTTTAAGATACTTTGTTGATACTCTATTTTATCTTTGTTAAAAAATTTATGGACCTATGTTTATCGAACCTATGATAAACCTATGGGTAGAAATTATGCCATCTTTTGCTACTATTATATATATTATGCAGTACTTCATATAGTTATCAAAATGTGTATTCTTATATTTGAATTTAATTTGATAAATGTTTATTTGCAAAAATGTCTTTGTATTGTAACTAACCTATTTATGAAGACTGAAAGATGATTGGAGGAATTCAAAAGTTGAGCGCCAACAACATTCAAGGAGAAGAGAAGGCTAAGGAGTAGCCATAATGGAGGAAAGTTATAACAGTTCCAAAAGACACGGTAGTGAGTAAGGAGGACCTATGAAGGCTTATTGTCTTCTTTGCATTTATTCTATGTCAAGTAGATGTTCAAACTTTATTATTCCTACCTTAAGTTTTTATTCCTTCTTCCCACCTTGAGTCATTATTTCCTTCTTTCTCTCCTATGGATTTAAAGCTAGGTCATTTACTTTTCTATTATGGAATAAGTGTTGATCTCTGTTGGTAAAAAGATTGTTCTTTTCAATGTAACTTTTACATGCCCGAACCTGTGAGAAACAATTTGATGCCAACAGTTGGATAATCTATCATGAGATTGATAGATTTCCTCTAAATTGAAAGGTACAACTACCTTATCAATGATATTCAATGAATTTGTTTATTCCTAAACTAATTGGGTACGTTCTTAACCCGAGAACGGAAGAGGAAAACCAAGCAGCCCTAGACAGAACTAACTTAGGCAGATTTTAACTCCTAAATCTAGCCAATGCCAAGAATCCACAACTTCTACGACTTCTTGATATCGGTAATGCAATATAGATGAAAATTATGTGAATGCAATAAAGAAATGAAGATTTAATATTCAGATTTATGCAATAGGAATACGTGCAAATACTCTGATCTACAACACATTCATTATTTGACACAAGATGCAAGATAATGTCCAAAATTGAACACAACAATTCTCTGATTGAATATATTCAGAAAATAATACCCAAATTCTCTGATTTGAAGCAAAAAATTTCTTTTTTTTGAACACAACAAATACAATGCTCTGATTTTTATTTGCCTACAACTCTGGCCAAATCTATTATAGAAATTAATAGATGAAATGAAATGCATAAAATAAACTACTATCTTCCCTCTACTCTAGCAATACCTACTCTTGCATAAAAGAAGCCCTCTCAATGGAAAAGTTTTTACAATAAATACATTCTCCAGAAACCATTGGTTTCTTCCAGTGACTTTTCAATTTTGTAACTGATCTTGTCTCTTCAACTTCTCATATTTTTCCTTTTGAAAACTGATATGCTTATTAACTTTTAAAGTTAATAATGATAGATATTAACATATTTAAATTATATGTTAAAAATTGACATTTAAATATGTTAAATCAATATCAAAATCTTTCCTTCATTGAGTGGACGGCAAAATAAATAGTTCTGCCAAGTAAAAATGAGCCATTTTTCGTGGGGCATATCTTTTTATTCCACCATTGGATTGAGCTCATTTTTTGATATGTTCTTCCAAACTTAGTTATCTTCATCCTGACTAGAGCGATCAGAAAAATAATCAATAAGTAAAAAGATATGAATTTTTGAATTCTGCTCTATATGACAGCAACAAAATCAGAATTAATAAAATAAAATTTCTAGCCATTGTTCTTTCAATGCTCTATAATCCATGTCTTCAATCTGCAACAATGTTATCTTCAATGCTTACAATGTTAATTCTTTGCTAAAATTTGGGAGAAATTCTCTGGAATTCTTATAGCGGAAATCTAACTCTTGTCTTCTCCCTTTGGTGGAAAATTCAACTTTGACTGCAAAAGTCGCAGTGCAAAATGAATTTTCCATTTTCATGTAGGGGGCACAATTTTGATGTAGATTGATTCACAAATTATTTTTCTGGAGTAATCTTGATGCTAGACCCCATATACCTTCATCTTGGATTGAGATTTTCCTTTTCTCTCCTCATATGGAAAATTGGACTTAGCCTGGGAAAGTCGTAGTGGAAAATGAATTTTCCGCTATGCATTTTTCTTTTTGCTGAAAAATGAAATATTTTCTTCTCCAATGAAAAATTAGAAAATGACTACGAAAGGCGAAGTAGAAAATGAGTTTTCCATTACACATTTTTCCTTTCGTGAAAAATCCCAAGTTGACTTCTCCATTACGAAAAATCAAAAAAGTGCTTCTCCATGAAAAATTAGAAAATGATTGTGAAAGGCGCAGTGGAAAATGAGTTTTCCACTACACTTCATTTTTCCTTTGGTGGAAAATCCCAAGTTGACTTCTCCATTGTGGAAAATTAGAAAATTGCTTCTCCATGGTGGAAAAATGAACTTTGGCTTCTATTTGCTTCCACATTTGTATATTTGGACCCAGAAATAATTCAATCCTTCATAGAAACTTTGTTAAGCATACTGGGAACAATTTTTGGGAAATTCTTTATGGGAGGAAACTTTTAAAAAATTTTAAATGGTGTAGTGAAAGTGCACCTATAGCTGGCTCTGAATGGGGATTATGTGCTGCAAAGTGCATAAAGAATCCAGAATCTCTAGCAAAAGATAAGTGCCTATCCATTGGGTTACAGAGTCTAAGCACAAAGAAGACCATCAGAGAAATGCTTGCCGGGAGGGCGGAGGGGAGTAAGGCAAAACCAAAACTGAGAATGCAGGGAACATTAAGCTACGCACACCAAAATTGTGAAAACAAAAGCTTATTTACAAATACAGGTGAGGAGACCTCACCAAAAAAAAGAGCAAGCAGGAAGAAACTCACACATGGCCATTAACCGGAAGGGAGAAGTATGAACCTTTCTGGAAAAGAAAATTATGCTCCAGCAAGTTAAACCAAAAAAATTTCCCCTTCACAACTTCATCATAATCAAAACTGAATCCAGAGGTACGCTGAAAATATGTGGCCCAAAAATCCCTTCCAAACAACCATCCTTCATCATATATTTCTGATTCATCTGTGCCTGCCTACACATTACTTCTTGCACCATTAATCATTTTTTGTGAGGAAGAAAGGTATAAAGATTCTGAACTCACCTTCATCTCTTTCTACAACATCATTTTTAATAGAGATTCCAACATCCGGAACAATATTGAAAAATTCAGGATACTCAAACAGTTCTGAAAATGATGTTCCATCATATGCACATTTATCATAGTTGATTTGAATAGAACTTTTAGATTTCAAATCCAGGCTGAAATAAAATGACTCTTCATCACACATAGGATCAATCTAGATTGAAGTAACTTCATCCTTTCTAGTAGCTATCAAATCTGAAAACTCCCTATCCAAATTTAAAACTTCAATACTTGAATCGGTTGTAGAAGAAGACTTACATTCAGCCGGCACCAAAGATTGATTAACTTCCATTTCATGACAAAGAAAAATATAATCTGGCTCTTCATCATCTTCATGATGCTGCAACACATTGCAAGGTACTGAAGATCTTTGTACAAAATCTATTCTTACACCCTTTTCTTCAACAAAAATTTTAGACTTAATTTGATAATCATTGAAACATGATCCAACCTTTCTGTCAATACATAGTTTGTTGGGAACGTTTAACTTTGTACTTTCATCAAAAGAAAATGATTCTAAGTATCAAATAGAAAATACTCCATAAGAAGCAAAGCCTATAAGTGTTTAAATACTAACACTAACAAAATTGTGGAAAGTGAAAATGTGAATTTTGATGAATTTATAGAAGTACATGAGGCTAGACCTATAAAAAGAACTAGAAAAATAAAAATCATTTATATACTTCTATGGAGGAATGCTTAATGAAGAGGATTCTACAAATCAAGTTGCAAACCAATAGCAAGTCTCAGTAACTATCAAGTCACAACCTATGAATGCCAAGTTGCATTTAGGAAAAAGCTACATTCAGATGTTGAGTTATCGAATAAAGAAAATGCACATTCTAATTTTGAGATCAGTATACATGAAAGAGATGTTGAGATACCTAACAGACATGCACATAGTGACTCTAAAGCTGAAGATAAAATGTGGAAACAAGAGCTGACCCAAGATTGTCTAAAGATGTCAAAAGACATCATCTTGCTAATCAAATCATTGGAAACAAAGATGTAAGGCCAATGACAAGAAATATATTAAGAAGTGAATCATGTTTGTTAACAATGAAGGAGTCCAAAATAGTGAAAGATACATTAGAAGATGATGACTAGTACAAGGCCATGGAATAAGAGATTCAACAGATAGAGAAGAACAAGACATGGAGTCCAGTTCCTAGACTAGAAGACAAGAATGTGGTTGGCACCAAGTGGGTATTCAGAAACAATCTAGATGAGAATAGTGAAGTGACAAGAAACAAAGAAACATTAGTTTGCAAAGGATATGCACAAGAAGAAGGAATTGACTATGGTGAGACATTTTCCCCTATTGCAAGCATGGAAGGAGTGATAATTTTACTTGCTTATGCTACATACAAAGGTTTCAAAGTTTATCAAATGGATTTTAAATCTGCATTTCTGAATGGCATACTAGAAGAGGAAGTCTACATAGAATAACTAGAAGGATTTGTTGATGAAAACAATAAGAACATGGTATGTGGACTACACAAAGCCCTATATGGATTGAAGCAAGCACTAAGACCATTGGTATGAGAGACTTCATGCTTATCTTGTGAAGTTGGATTTGAAAGAACTAATGATAACAGAAATCTATATATGAAGATAGAAAAAGGAAAAAGGTATATTGTTAACTAAAATACTTGTTGATGATATCATATTTGGGGGACAATCTTCTTTGTTTAAAGACTTTGCATATCAGATGAAGCAAGAATTTGAAATGTCTATGTTTGGGGAGATCAAATTCTTTGTGGGATTACAAGTATATTAGATGAAGTTTGGAATATACATCACTCAGTAAAAATATGCCAATGATATATTGAAGACATTTGGACTAGAGGATTCCAAACTTGTAAGTACACCTATGGTGACAGGAAAAAAGTTGTCAAAGAGTGATTATTCAGTTGAGGTAAATCAAAAATTATATAGATCCATGATTGGAAAATTGCAATATGTAGTACATAGCAAACTTGATGTTGCATTAGCTATGGGGATAGTTGCAAGATTCTCTACTAGTCCAAGAGAGAATCACTTGATGGCTATGAAAAGAATAATGAGATACTTGAAAGGAATAGAAGAGTTTGGTTTATATTACAAGAAGAATGAAAAGTTTGAACTAAAAGCCTACATTGATGTTGACTAGGCTAGAAACATTGATGACAGAAAGAGCACCAGTGGAGGAGCATTTTTCTTAGGCAAGAGATTGGTTACATGGACAAGAAAGAAAGAAAGTTGTACTTCCAAATCTACTACTGAAGAAAAATATGTTGTTGTTGTTGTAAATTACACAAACATTGTATGGATCAAATAACTACTCAAAGGAATGAAGGAAGAAATCATAGAACCAGTGACACTTTATTGTGATAACACAAGTGTTATCAATATATCAAAGAATCTAGTGATGCACACAAAGACAATGCACATTGCAATCAATTATCACTACGTAAGAGAGTTAGTTCAAGATAGAGAGGTGAAGATGGAATATGTTAACTCAAAGGAGCAAATTGATGATATCTTCACAAAACCATTACCTAAGGATGCTCATGAGTATCTAAGAGTTAAACTAGGGGTGATACCCCTATCAAAGGTTATGTAAGAAATAGAGGGACTTCCCTGCATCAAACAAACTAATGTTCATATAATATAAAATGATGCAATGGATCTTACTTTAGGGACTACCTAAAGTAAACATAGAACTGAAGCTTCAAATCACTCACAAGGAAGGTAACAGAGAAATTTGGAAAAGCTCATATCTGCATATATCAAAAGATGCCAAGTGTTTGGTATATGTCTTAGGCATTGTTGTCAAAAGAGGGAGAAATTACATTAAACTGATCAAGTATAAGAGGAATAGTGGAGAAAGTGCATCATTAGAAGATCACAAGAAAAGTGGAAGAAAGTCCTAAACTAATCTTTTGATCAGAGATGAAGAAAAATATCAAGAATCAAGTCAAAACAAAGAAAGAGAAAATTAGAGAGCTAGAAAGAAAGAGGGAGAAATCCTAATCTACCTAGTAAGAGGGATATACAAGAACGAACCTAGAGGGAGTTTTAAGGAAGAGATTTTGTAACCTAATTATAAGATTGAAGTTGTTGAAAGAGGAATAGAAGAAATACAAGTTTTTCTTTTTGGTATTGTCTTACTATTTTAATCTAGTTAGTTTGGTTGAACAAGGTGTTCATCATTTGATTGACTTGGTTGATCAATTTGGCTTTCCATCAATGTCGAGGGAGATTTTTGATATCTAATTGAAAAGATAATTTGAAAAGAGTATTGTTAAGAAGGAGATTGTCAAAGAAGACTATGCGTTTCAATCATTGTTTTGTCATTGATGTCAACCTACCATTTGTTGGTAAGACAATTTCTTGTATGATTCAAGTACTATCACTTAGTTGATTGATAAGGAGGATTTGATCAACGAGATGTAACAAAAGCACTAGAGGAAAGGTTGAGTTATGATTATGTAATGAAGTAAAAAGGATCATTTAAGAAATTGATAACATGATGTATTGATGATCTACTTAAGGCTACAAAATGCTTGGCTACACTCAAAAATTTAAGAAGAATAAGTTAATGCCAAGCAAAGTAGGTACTAGGAAAAGTTAGTGCAAGTCGAGCAAAAAGTTAGTTGGAGCTAAGTAAAAGAAAACTCTAATGGATGCTGAGAAAGATAGTAGATGCCGAGTGATTTTACAGTTGATACCAAGTTACGCAGTACGTGTTGAGCATCAGAAGATTGATAATGTTGAGTTGCTACATTATGGAAAAGATTAAGGATTCACAAAATAAAAGCTGACAAGTTTGTTTTCTTAGAACTTGTGAACTAGGAGGAAGATAAGATTGATGAGCTAGTGGCATTGAATTTGATGTAAATTGTTTTTGGGCGAATTCAAATGGATCCTAGGAGAAGTTTCTAGAATGAACAAGATATGGGGTGGATACATTGTATCCTACCTAATCCATCCAAAAACCTAATTTAGATGATGGATAATGATGGAATAATATTCTAATTTCCTTTATATAGGAATGTCTAGTTATGAAGCAAAAGAGTTAGAGAGGTTGGTGTCATAAGTGAGAACCTAAGGAGGAGAAGGAATTAAGAGTTTTGCTTCACCAAGTGACCAACGAGAGGTGTCTGCAATGGCATACCAAGCACAAAGGCTTAAGGAGATGAATGCTTGAAGGGTGAACAAGTTGTCAGAGCTACAAAGTATGAAAGCCAAGAAAAATTGAGGAATGAATAGAGATATGTAATCTACAAGTGAAGTTGTAAGTTGTATTAGATCAAATCTCTACTATTACTCTCTAACAATTGTATCAGTCTAGGGTAAATCCTTTGGATTAAGGTTTACTTAATAGTCATTGGAAAATACTTTAACAAGGTGGCATTCCAAGTGAATGGCCTAAAGTCCTCTAACAAGGCTCACTTTTAATAGGGTGATTGAAATCCATTAATTGGGTCACATTTAACAGTGTGTATTGTAACCTTTAACAAGGTTGGTCTTTCATAGGGCATCACTTTAGAAAAGTGAAAGGAGTAGCATGTTACTGGTGGTTTTTCTCAAATTGGGTTTCAATGTTAAATCATTGTGTCAAATGTGTTGATGAATGTGTTGTGTTTCATGATTTACATTTCTACAAGTTGATTTGACAGTAACATATAAGTCTTAGTAGATACAAACTGAATGCATGCATGGGTATGAATATTTTATGGGTTTATTGAATTGTGAAAAAGGCTTTATTTTATACATCTGGACCTCAAATAACTAACTTTCCCCCCTCTCAATTATTCTAAAAGAATTCTAATAGTTCACTCTTTTTCTTTCTTATGGCCTCCATGTTTTCTGACAACTATTAAAGTTGTAACTCAACAAGGTCATAAGTGTGATCTTTCTTCACTATCTTGTATTCCAAATCCACAACCATGCAAGATACATTGTTTAATCTACTCGATTGAAAGAAATTGTGAGCAATTAATCTCACTACAAAGTTAATTAGGGGATCTAAAATTGTGTCTGTGGACATCCCTCTCGTATTCCATACTATTCCTATATTTCTCTCAATTATCTCCTTTGCATCACTGTGCATATATTTAGGTCTATTTAGGGTTGGATACCCTAATACTCAATGGATAATCCTTTTTTTGATCTTAATAGGTCCATTTTGCAACCAAATGAAATTGTTATGAATATAGCTCAAAACAATGCATATCTAGTCATTCTTAAAAACTTGACGAAAATCTAGGGCATGATTTAACCCTTTATGTTTAACAATCGTGTACTCTTCCCTCAAAACTCTATTATCACATAATTTTCTATATGCATGTCTTATTTTAATGTCTCCTACTCATATCTTTCTAGTGTAGCAACATTTGACATCTTGTATCATTAAAAAAATTTGTGGTATCATCGATAATGCACCAGACGAGTCTCCCTAATATGCTATCTCAAGAATAGCTTAGAAGGGTGCTTGTCTAACTTCATTAATAATTAATTTCACATTATAAAATTATTTTCCTTACTTCCTAACATTAGCAAAAGAGTGAGACACCAATTTATTTAACTCGGGTTTGCAAGAATTAAAACAACATAACTCAGCACTACTTTCGAATATGGTGAATGATAATGAGTAGGTGTCGAATCTAGTTCACAAACACTTGAATCTTTCTCCTTAGTTTTCCTTATTCTCTCCATGCTCTCTTTGATCTATGATGAATGAAAATGAGTAAAAAATTTACTATATAACCCTTGATATTCAATAATAAATGCTTAATTCTTATATAGTTATAAGCACAACTATCATAGGATTTCCTACTCACTCAGCTTATACATGATTTCCATTATGCTCGGCAACCAAAATGAGCTCAACCACTACTAACTTAATTCCATCACTCATCCTTAATAGTGAAAACTAACAAAACTATAAATTTCTTCTAGATTCTAACCAATGCATTGCATCTTAATTCATGCATATATTATCTTTTCAGAATGTAGATTCTTGGAACTCCAATGTATGAAATAACTTTGAAATATCAATCCCAGAAATACCTTTTGATTACTTAGTTGGGGGTGATGTGATCTAATAATCCATTGGATGAAGTGACCTCATTTGAACTTGATGTGTTGTAATCTTCCTTCATCTTCCATGTCTTATTCATCTGAACATTGACCTTCTCAACATTGGCCTTTTCTTTGCCTTTATTGTTTCCATTACTCAACATTGGTGATCTGGTTGAACATCATTTGCTAATATGACCAATCTTGAAACAATTAAAGCTTGTAGTCTCATTCAACCATCTATTGTAGCTGCCTCTAAAATGTATTGTAATGCAATTCTTATGAATATGTCCATACTCTTGACAATAGTGACAACTGTACCTTGTGTTGTAATTCTAATTGTAGGATTTTCCATTTTGATGTACCTTTGTCTACTTATTTAATGTCCACTTTGCATTAGATCTTCATTCATATGCTTTGTGACCATACATCTGACAATTATGACAATATCTTTCAAACCTCTATGTGTGTAAGGTCTTGGTCCTACATTCATGTGCTTGATGTCCTTTCTTGCTACTCTTATGCCAAAAACCCTTGAGTTTCTACTTAGAGTTCTAATTTGCATTTTTGCTCTTGCAAACATTTTTTTTATGACCTAAGTTTCCACAATTATGACAAGTGGGTTTTTAGTTGTTACCTTTTTATATCTTTTTTCACCACTTTTAGATTATTATCCTTACTTAGTACTAGTGTTTCCAAATCTATTAGTATCATTGTTGGATATAGGAGATCTCATTAGTCTCTCAAAGTATTTGATGGCTTCACTAGGTTTGTTAAAACTTTCAGCAAATTCATTTTTTGGTTCTCAGTTTGTTCCTCAGTTGTTCATTTTGTAACTTTAGGGTTGTGATCTCAATGTCCTTTCCATTAAATTCATGATTTTCAATCATCAATTGATTCATTATATCCAATTGTATGTGAGCATTCCTTTTTACCTCTAATGTCTTCTCTTCCAATCTATTAGTCAATGTTCTTTTTTCATCTTTAATCATGACTTTGTCTTCCTCATCTTACTTTTTTCTAGTTGGTCACTTCACATAGAAATATTGATTGGAATTCTTGTCTTATCTTAATATTTCTAACCTCTTCAGTTATGACAGCATTCTTTTCCATCATATTTGCAACTGCTGCATCAAACTCACTTGAGTTTCCATTCTCAAACAATCTATTAGTGTCTTCCTCTTTGTAATGAGTGTCATTTTTCTCAATAGCTATCTATTTCCTTCTCCTCAATGAACATTTTAGTTCATCTCTTGCTTCCATCAGTTGGTGTAGGGAAAGATAAATTTCAATATTTTGATTCTCAATAGTCTTTCCCAACTTGTAGACTTCCACCTTGAAGATCTTTCCTCAAAGTTGTAAAGCTTTCTTTTCCAGAGGACAAGGCTTTGATACCAATTGCTTTCAATCTTTTGATTCTCAATAGTCTTTCCCAACTTGTAGACTTCCACCTTGAAGATCTTTCCTCAAAGTTGTTAAGCTTTCCTTTCTAGAGGACAAGGCTCTGATACCAATTTCTTGAAATAATAATGGGAAAGTAAACTCTAAGAGGGTGGGGGGGAGTGAATTAGTATTTCTAGAATTTAACTATAAAACATTCACCACATATCAATCTCACAATTTGCATGTAAACTGAAATAGCTAACCACACATTTTCATCCATAACATGAAACAAATAACACATAACACATAACACAATAAATTTGTCACCCAAAAACCCTCCAATGAGAAGGTAAAGCTAGGGTGGGAATGACACCCACAAATCTTTACTACTGGAGTTGTAAAGTGTATCTAATTAAGGTTATAATTATTTGATCATAAACTATGATCTATCCTATGAAAGATCTTCCCTATTAAAGGCTTATAAAGACTATTAAATCTTACCCTATTAATGGATTTCAATACCATGCTAAAAGTGTGCCTTTTTAGAGGACTTAAACTCATAATAAAGTAAGCACCATGATAAATAATTTTCAAAAGACTATTAAAACTACTATGTTAAGAGATTTTCTTTGTATCACTTGTTAAAATGATTTAGCACCATGATCCTTTGGTTAGCACATTGGTGCTACATATTAGATCTCCTACTTCCAAGCATATCCTTGATCCTACTGATTAGATATGTCTCCTCATTTCTTTAACTACTCTACTATGTTCTCTCTAACTAATTTTTCAATTCATATCTTTGCCATAAGCTTCATAGTCACCATGAATGCCCTCTCTCTCTACACTTAGCATTTGTCATTCTTCTCTCATATGCACACACAAACACTTTAGGGTTTTCCCTCCTTAGAAATAATTAGGTGAGCTAGGTTTAGGTAGAAAATCAATTATTGTTATTCATCCATTTTTTTGCTTAATACATCCCTTTTTCTGATTGGTTGTATTTACAAAATGGGGATTCTCAATGTACCTTTGTATATATCTTCTAGAATGATAAAAAAATTCTCAAGTCAGCCCAAAAATGGTTTACATAGGAGTTTGTGCCATTAAAAAAACTATGCCAAAAACTATTTTCTCGGCACTTGAAAGCTTTGATGCTTGGCATTCACTATATCCTTAATGTTGTCACTTAGCTGCTAAATGACCTGACATCCACTATTTTACTTGGCATCTGAATCACTTGGCATATATGAATTGCTTGACACTTGAGTAACTCATCATATAACATTTACTTGATAGACACTATGTACAGTGCTTGACATACACTACTTACTCAACATGAAAATAGTTCTCTTAAGTAAAGTGTTTTGTCACTACCTTGTTAAAACCAAAATGAGATCAGCAATGTGGGATATCCTAAAGAAGATCTATGGAGGAGATAAGAAAGTGCTAAGAGCCAAATCAAAAAGTCATAGAGGAAAAATTGATGATATTAGAATGCAAGAAGGTGAGACTATAATCCAATATTTTACAAGAATCAAGGATGTTGTAAATGCAATTAAAGGATCAAATGGAAATATTGAAGATGAAACTATGATCAACAAAGTGTTGAGAACCCTACTACTTATCTATGTAATTAGAGTCTCTGTTTGACAAGAACTAAGATGTACTCCTTGTAATAATTTGACCCTTGAAGGATTGGTTGGTAGACTCACTACTTTTGAGCTTTTAGATTTTTATAATTTCAAAACTAAGAATGTGGATTCTTCTTTCAAAGCTAAACTAACACTAAATAAACCTAAAGATAGGAGAAAGAAAAAGGTCAAACATTTTTCTAGTGATAGTGATATAGATGAGGTAGATCTCAAAGAAATTGAAGCATTGCTGGATAAGATATTTCACAAAGGAAAAGGAAAACACAAAGGTAAGTTACTCATCATATGTTTGAATTGTATTGAAGTTGGTCATATTGCAACAAGGTGCCCTAAGAAGTCAAACAATAGAAGTGGAGACAAATACAAAGGTAAAGAGATGAGAACAACAAAGATTATAAGGAAAAAGGAAAGAAATTTTACTACATTTATGAAGAGGATTCCAATGAAGAATCTAATGACCATGATGATGAAGTTGTCTGTGTTTCAATGAAGGATGATTCTGATGAAGATGAGGCAACTACATTGGTGTCTTACGTGAACAAGAGTGACTAATGGATAATTGATAGTGGTTGTTCTAATCACATGACTAGAAATAAAAGTAAGTTCAAATCCATTCATCATTATAATGAAAATAGTGTTAGATTTGGTAATGATGCACCTTATTTAATAAAACATAAAGGATCAAAAGGATTTATAGAAAAGATCATGTGTGACAATGCTTACTATCTGGAAGGACTTAACTCTAAATTGTTGAGTGTGTTACAATTGAATAGTTTAGAATGCAAAGTTGAATTTGAAAGTAATATGAAGGCTAAGATTTATGTTGCTAGTGGCGAACTCACAGGAAGTGGTGATCAGACTAGAGGTAATCTATTTTATATTGAAATGAGAGAAGCTACTTGTCTTTTTGTACAATTTGATGATGTGTGGCTCTAGCACAAAATATTATGGCATGTAAATTTTGACAACTTGGTTAGTATCAATAAGATGAAGAGAATCAGAGGTTTTCCAAAACTAAAGAAACCCAATAATGTGATTTGCAAACAATGTCAATTAAGAAAGATGGAAAAGTCTAGTTTTAAGAATACAAAGTTACAAAGGTGACAAGTATTTCATTTTATTTGTTGATGATTATTCTACAATGATGATAGTGATGTTTTTGAGGGATAATTTTGATGCTTTTCAAATGTTTAAGTGGTATTTGGCAAGAGTTGAAAAGGAAACTAGTAAAAGTATAAAGTGTCTAAGATTTGACAATAGTGGAGAGTTTACATCAAATGAATTTGAAACTACAATGATAGAGGAATCAAGAGAAAAAATTATACATTGGGGACTCCTCCACAAAATTGGATACCTAAAAGGAGGAACATATCTATAATGGATTGTGCAAGGACACTAATGATGGAGAAGAATGTCTTTTTTGAAATACTAGAGAGAAGCTATTAGTACAACTATCTATACCATGAACCAAGTACAAATCAAGAAAGGTATAAGTACCACCATACTCACCCAATATCAAACATTTTAAGGTATTTGGAAGAAAATGTTATATTATGAAAGATAATAGAAAAGGTAAATTTGATACTAAATGTGAAGAAGGTATATTCCTTGGTTATTCCATAAGAAGTAAAGATTTGAAGTGTTTAAGTGTGAACACTAACAAAGTTATGGAAAGTGCCAATGTAAAAGTTGATGAATATACAAAAATACATGAAGAAGAACAAAAGGAGGAACCTAAATATTACAAAACATTTTTGTACTATCGATGCTAATCAACAAGAATTAGTGACTATTGAGTCACATGAAATGGATATTGAGTTGCATTCAGAGGCCAAGTTATAGTTTGACATTGAGATTAGATTACCAGAAAGGAATGTTGAGTTACTTCACAAAGAGGTACACTATAAACTTGAAATTGAACTTCATGAAAGAGCTATTTTTGAAGAAAGAAGAGAAGATCCAAGACTATCAAAGTATGTCAGAAGACATTATCCTACTAAGAAAATTATTGGAGGAAAAAAAGATGGACCAATGACAAAGAATAGATTGAAAAATGGCACATGTTTTCTAAGCATACATGAACCTAAATCTATGAAGGATGCCCTAGAGCATGAAGATTGGATTCAAGCCATGAATGGAGAAATTGATTAGATCGAGAAGAACAAAACTTGGACATTACTACCTAAACCAAAGGACAAGAATTCTATTGGAACCAAGTGGGTATATAGAAATAAATTGGATGAGAATTGTAAAGTGACAAGGAATAAGGCAAGGCTAGTTTGCAAAGGATATGCACAAGAAGTAGGAATTGACTATGGAGAGATATTTTCCCCTATTGTAAGATTAGAAGGAGTGAAAACTCTACTTTCTTACTCTACATACAAAGGATTCAAATTTTACCAAATGGATGTTAAATCAATATTTCTAAATGATATACTAGAAGAGGAGTTTTACACTGAATAACTTGAAGGATTTGTTGATCCAAAAAATAAGAACATGGTATGTACATCACACAAAGATTTATATGGTTTAAAGCAATCTCCTAGAGAATGGTATGAAAGACTGTACAATTATCTTATGAAGACTAGTTTTGAGAAGATTGATGACAACAACAACCTATACTTGAAGATAGAAGGAGGTAAAGGAATTTTACTAGCTAGAATATTTGTTGATGATATCATATTTGGAGGACAAGATACATTATGTAAGACATTTGCAAATGAAATGATGAAAGAATTCGAGATGTCTATGTTTGACGAGATTAAGTTCTTTGTTGGTTTGCAAGTATATCAAATGAAATATGGTATTTACATCACTCAGTCCAAGTATGTAATGAAAATCTTGGAGATTTTTGGTATGGAAGATTCAAAACCAATTAGCACTCCTATGGTGATAGGTCACAAATTGTCCAAAACTAATGAATTGGCCAAGGTCAATCAGACATTGTACAAGTCTATGATTGGGAAATTGTAATATGTAGTTCATAGAAGACCTAATATTGCACTAGTTATTGGGATTATTACATGATTTTTTACAAATCCAAAGGAGAATCACTTAATGGTTGTCAAAAGGATTATGAGATATCTTAAAGGGACATAAGACTATGGTCTATACTACAAGAAGAATGAAAAGTTTGAATTAAGAGCCTATACTAATGCTGATTGGGTTGGAAACATTGATTATGAGAAAAGTTCAAGTGGTGGAGCATTTTTGTTATGGAAAAGAATAGTTACATGGACTAGTAAGAAACATAATTATATATCACAATCTACTGCTAAAGTTGAATATGTGGCTATTATAGTGAATTGTACAAGCATGGTATGGATTAAATAGTTATTCAAATAAATGAAAGAGGAAATCAATGAACCTATGGTAATATAATGTGACAATAAAAGTGCTATAAACATATCTAAAAATCATGTGATGGACACAAAGACAAAGCACATTGCAATCAAATATCATTATTTGAGAGAATTGGTTTAGGACAAAGAAGTGAGAATGGAATATGTGAATACAAAGGAATAGATAGTTGATATATTTACAAAAGCTTTACCTAAGGATGCACATGAATATCTAAGAAGTAAGCTAGGGGTGATGCCCCTACCTCAAGCTACTTGAAGAAGTAAGAGTAGTGCCCTACATCAACTAAGTGAAATGCCATACTTAACAACTTAATGCATTGGATTTTACTTTAGGAACTACCTAAAGTATAGAAGGAGCTAAAAAAAAATATTTACAATCACAAGAAAGGTGATAGAGGGAGAACCTAAATCAATAATATTTGCATGAATATATAACAAGTCTTTGGCATTGTTGTCAAAGAGGGAGATATACATTGAAAATATCAAGAGATTTAGTTTGTCAGAATTTAGAAGGAGATAGAAGTATGAGGGAGAAATTACATTGAATATCTTGAGGAAGATATTGAAATATTTATGCTGAGAAACAGTTTACATATACATTGAAAAGCTTAAAAGATCTAGTTTGTCAAAATTTAGAATGAGATAGAAGTATGAGGGAGAAATCACAATAAATATCTTAAGGAAGATATTGAAAGAGCTATGTTGAGAAAGAGTTTACATTAACCTATATAGAGGAAGGACACATGCAGATAGAGGGAGAGATTTCAATACAAGGTATTAAGGTTCTTTTTTAGTGTTGTTGTTGGTATTGGTTTTCCATCAATGCCAAAGATGGAGAATATTGAAAAGAAGATTTTTGAAGTGTGGAATCTATCATGGAACAATCATTATTTTGTCACTAATATCAAACCTATTACTTTCTGGTAAGACAATTGTTTTTGGTCTAAATGCTATCATTTGATTGATTGACGAAGAGGATTTGAAAAAAAAGGATAACAAGAGTACCTAGAGAAAGGTTGAGGTATATGGTGTATTAAAGGAGCACTAAGACTAAGTAAGACACTAATGATATAGTGTATTATTGATCAACATAAGGATAAATTGAAAGGTTACTTAATCTAAGAAAAGAAGAAGTATTTCCATAAAAATGAGTTTGCCAAGCCTAACTGAGAAAACAGTGGAAACTAAGTAATTTAGGCAAGGTTGAGAATAATTCAGTATGTGTTGAGCAAGCAAGTTGGTATGCACTGAGTAAAGAAAGTTAGTAGGTGTCAAAAATCAGTAAAATATAGTAAGTATCAAGCATCAAAGGAATAAAAATAATGATAGAGCAAGGAAGACTTTATTCATGCTGAGCAACCCAATGTTGGGCAAGCATCAGAAGACTATTACTATCGAGTGAATGGTATATATGTTGAGTGAGAGTAAAAAGAGTTTAATTGAAGATTTGACAATTTTGAGCTGACAAAGTTGATTTCTTGAATTTTGTTAAGCATATTGAAGATAATTATGATGAGTTGTTGGCATAGAATTCAAGATAAACCATTTTGAGGTGAATCTAAAGAGGATTGTAGGAGAATTTTCAAGAGGGAACAAAATGGAAAGAAAGGAGCATTCAATAAATCTAATCTAACCCTAAAATAGACAATTTTGATTAAGTGGAAAAAGATTAAAATTCTCTATATAAGGAGATACAAGGTAAGAAGAGAATGTGTGTGTGAGCAAAAAAGAAGAGTTTGGAGGTGTTGCTTTATATGGTGACCAAAGGAAAGACCCTTCTATTGGGATACTAAGATAGAAGGATTAAGGAGTTGAAGGATTAAAAGGTGAACAAGAAATTAGAGATGAAAGTGAATGAATGCGAAGAAGAATGGAGGACTAAACTAGAGATCTATAATTTGCAAGTGAGTTGTTCTAGTTATCTGATCAAGTCCTACTACTACTTTCTAACCATTGTATCAATCAAGATAAATTCTTTGGATTAAGGTTGACCTAACAATCATGAGTAAATCCTTTAACCAGGTGAGATTCTAATAGAATGTTCTAAAATCCTCAAACAAGGCTCACTCCTAATGGGGTGATTGAAACCCTTTAACTAGGTCACATTTAACAATGTGCATTGCAACCTTTAACAAGGTTGGCTCCTCAAAGAGCTCACTTCAAAATAGTGAATATTGGTAGCATGTTACTGGTTGTTTTTCCCAAATTGGGTTTCCACATAAAATCCTCATGTCAAATTGTGGGAATGATTTTGCTATGTTTCATGTTTACATTTTAACAAAGTTATTTTGACCAAGGATAGTAAAATACAAAGATATGGAGTTATTGGATGATCTAACCAATGCATGCACATATATCTTTGATGAGTATTGAAATTTTTTATTTGTACATTTGGACCTTAGATAATTGATTCACCCTCCCCCATCTTAGTTATTCTAAATATTCCACAAGTACTATCCATACCTAATTACACATGTGCCAATAATGTCTCTATCATCCATACACATCAAAACTAACTTTGTTCTGCTAGATAAACTATCTTATACTTAGACCATTTTCCATGTCTAATATAGAATCTTCACATGTACATGATTTCTTCTTCATACAAAGTATATCTCTCCATAAATGATAACTATAACATTATTTGAATTTATCCTACTTAGACAAATTGCCAACAAATGTAGCTTGTGCCAATATTATATCCTAGTTACTTGACTTATCTCCAACTAGACATCTCAACAGATTACCGAAGCTTCTTTCACAATCTATGTATGTCAATCTAGCTATGGATGGAATGTAGAGCTAAACTTTAACTTGGTATCCATCTTTTTCCACAAAGTCCTCCATAACTAGACAAAAAACTTTTTCTTTGTTAGAGATAATACTTCTTGGTAATTCATGCAATCTAACAGCCTCTTTGAAAAAAATCTTTACAAAATGCACTACATTAAATGTCTTTTTGCATTGTATAATGTGTGCCATTTTAGAAAATATATTCACAACAAGAAATATGGAATCATACTCACTTGATGTCTTAGGTGATCCAAGAACAAAATCCATAATAATGTCACTCCAAGGTTTCTTAGGAAGAGAAATAGGTTTATACAATCTAGTATTTTGACTTAAGAAACTTGATAAATTCCATAAATCTTTACAAAATTTTGAACATCCTTATGAAAAATCAATGTTTTATCAATAACAAAATATCTATCCAATCCAACACAATTCTTTTCTTTAAACAAATTAGCTCTCATAGAAATTTTTGGTATCCATAATTGAATTTCTTTGAACAATATTCCTGCTTGAATATTATAATCTTCATACTTACTTGGTTCATATAATAGATTTGGTGATCTATACCCTCTCCACACATCAACAAAATGAGGGTCAATTTCATACAACTCTATCTCATCAAAGCCAAGAACTCAAATCTTCATCTTAGTCAATAAATAATATATTCTTCTCAATGCATTTACAACAAGTTATTTACTCCACTTTTATGCTTTATCACAAATGTAAATCTCTACAAGTAGTCATCCCACTTTACATGCAACTAATTTCAAACTTATATTGACTTCTCAAATACTATAAAGCTTTATAATTAGTATACAATACAAACTCCTTAGGAATCAAATAATGTCTCCACTTCTTCAAGGCTTGACCAATAGCATAGAATTTTTTATCATATAAAAAATACTTATTTTTGCATCATTCAACTTGTCACTAAAGAAAGAAACAAGTTTTTCATCTTGACTCAATACAACTCCTATTGCACTACCACTTGCATCACACTTAAATTGAGATAATTTATTGAAATTTGGTAAATCCAATATAATAAAATTAGCAACCTTTTATTTGAAATTCTTAAAACTCTTATCATCTCCAAGTGTTCACTTGAAATCCTTTTTATCTCCTCTCATAGTCTTAGTCATAGCATTACAAATAGAACTTAAATTCCTTATAAACTTTCTATAGAAACTAGCCAAACCATGAAATGATCTTGCCTCACCTACATTCTTAGCTATAGGCCACTCCAAAATAAATTTACTCTTCTCAAGATGTATTCTCCAACCATCAACTAAAATCACAAATCTCAAATACACAATCTCTACTTGTATAAAGGAACACCTCTTCAAATTAATTAACAATCTGTAACATTTGTCTAATATTCTTATGATTTTCTTCCTCATTCTTATTGAATATTAGAATACCATCCAAGTAAACAATCACAAACTTACCCAAAAATATTTCTAGGACCTCATTCATCAATCTCATGAAAGTACTTAGTGCATTAGTCAAACCAAAAGGCATTACCAATAATTCATACAAACCATCTTTTGTTTTGAAAGTACTCCTCCACTCATTGCCTTCTCTAATTCTAATATGATGATAACACTCTTCAAATCAATCTTGGTAAAGTAGTTTTCTCCACTTGAATAATCCATTATGTCATCCATCATTGGCATACAAAACCTATATTTTAGTTTTATCTTGTTAATAGCTCTGGAATCAGTACACATTCTCCATTCCATATTCTTCTTAGGTGCCAATACAACTAGTACAACACATGGACTCAAGCTTTCTCTAATCAAGCTTTTCTATAAAAATTCCAACACTTGTATGTCAATCTATATGGTGTTTTATTCAAAAAACTAGCTCCATGAATCAAATCCATACAATTACTTATACTCCTTACTGGTGATAAACCATCATGGATATATTTTGCAAAAATATCCTTGTATTCACTAAGAAAATTTTCAACTTTTATTGGTGCTCAGCTAATACTACTAGCTTTTGTTGTTACTCAAACTCTACTATATCTTGTTGCTTGGTCTTTTTTTTTTTCACTCAACCATTACTATTTTTTGTCACTCAGTCATTACTATAACAACTTGACCCTCTAGGAATTCTAGAAAAACAAACTTGGTTCTTCTTCATCTCCTTCTCCAATATTTTCCCATTGACTATACAAATTATAACAATGGTACATTTACCTCATCTAAAACTTTAATCAAAGGCATAGAAACATAAGTAGACCAAGCTATAGGTATGGTATACATCCTAAGGGGGAGTACATATTTTTCAAGTTTTGTTATGTCCATATTTTTATCATGAGAAGTGTTTTTTACCACTAATACCAAAGGGGGAGATTATTGACCCTAAATGGCTTCATAGTATTGTCAATTAGTGCAAAACACTTAGTCGTTTACAAGGGAGATTTTTTTGGTCAACACTTCAATAAAGCCACTTTATACAGACTAAGCTATATATGGAAGAAGTATAAATATTCAATTATTGCAAAGTAGTAGTGATTGTTATGAAAATCAAGTGTCATCATGTACTCCAATGGTTGCAAATATTTACAAGAGGCAACATATAAGACAAATGATATAGAGGCCAAGAATAACGTTGAGTTGTCATTTTTCACAATGCTTAATGACAAAAATCCTTTCGAACTCTTCTCTTGAAAAGCTAATTCAAGGATCAACTCCAATGTTTTGGGTGATCTCACGACCTATTGGAATCCACTCAGTTGAAGATAAATGTGAATGTTCATGAGGAGGCCTTTGTTGGTTCTAAACAATTCTGATAAGATTTGAATATGCTTGTTGTCTCAAAAGAATAACCACACAAAAGGGAATATATTTTTTATATTTTTCTATTTTTATGATGAATGCAATCTAACAATACAACTATATGAATTCCTAATTTAACCAAGGGGTTAGTAAAGAAAATAAAAAAGGTAGGGAAACAAGAAATTTAAGAAAATAACATGAAAAGTAATAATAGACATAAACTACGAAAACATGTCTGCAAGTTAAGCTTTTGAAAAGACTAGTAGATAACCAAGAAAATAGGAGTAGTGCTTCCTTAATTTCACTGATGCAATTGTTGATGGGAATTCAATAATCATAAGATGTTTCACTTGTCATCAAATCACAAGGCCACAGAAAGTGCACTCATGTGAGATGAAAAGTTATATAGGAACAATATGGTGATCTCCTCTCAAACTAAGTATGTCACCAAAATTTATAGACTCGTAGAAAATACCAGAATTAAAAGATTGCACAACCAAAGTAATGTAATAAAACTATTGGCTCAATTGCATTCCACGAACATATATCCATAAAATATAACACATCCAGGCAAGAATCACTACACTCCAAATGCAAGTACCAACAACATATATTATTGCATCAAAATTATGGCGGCCTTGAATACATATCACATTCCTAAATATATAAGGAAAATTATCCTTAATTTGTGTTGAGAGTGAGAGATATCTTTATAAAATCATATGCTTCTAAAATAATAAAACAAATCTATTTATGTACAAACTGACTATCTAATTGGTGCTATGTAGGACTCCATCCATATTTATATCATTAATTAGATACAATAGCCTTTACATGTCATAAAAAAAGGAAAGCATGAGGAAAGAGAAAGACTTTAGTTGATGTAGGAGTGTCTGGAAGTGCCAAAAATAGAAGCTCCATCTTCACTAGGCGTCTGTCAAAGTTAAATTGTTGTCAAAATATGTTTCCTATGCATGCAAAGCTCTAAATTTGGAACTAGCAGTTAACTATTAGTGCACCTCTAAATTATTCAAAACTTGTGGAAAACCTATGAAAAAGTGTACCAATGCACCTAGTGCACTAGTGCACCTCAAAAGTAGGTTCCAAAAAATGCAAAATTTCACTAAGTGTCAAAATTGAAATTTTGGCTTTTGGGTTTTGTTCCCCTTTATACCAAAGCTATGTCTAGGTATTTTCCCTTGAATTTCTCAATGATCTCAGTGACTTGAGCCACATTTGGAAAATCTAAGGCTTCATGTTTTTCTTTTACTTTCTTCCTGTAGTTGCCTACCTCAATTCTAGTCTCTACAAAATCTCTAAGTTTTACATCCAGCTCTAATAAGGCTTCTTATGTTTTAAATGGTTGCCTAATATCATCATGATTAGTAACCTCCTCAAAAAATTTCCAAAATTATTCTACTACTACTTCTACCTTTATTAATTTATCCCATACATCATCCTCAAAATGTCTAAACACGCATCACTATAATGCTTCTCAGCTTCCAAAATTTTATCTTGGGTTTGATCCTTGAGCCTATGAATGTCTGCATGTAATGTCTCCATTACTTTATTACCATCTTTAATCTTTTAAATCCAATCATCAATATTTTCTAATTCCTTAGCTATATATGCCTCCATCAACATCTGATACCTTTGTCCTTTGATAGATTGTAATACCTACAAATCTTTTCCCCAAGTATATACTTCATCCATTAAATCAAAATCTTGATTCAAAATGGGCACTAGCCTATTTGTATTTTTAAAAATGGGTCCAACTGTATCATACCCTTATTCCTCTTTTTAGTGTTGCATTCAAGGTTTCTTCGGGGTTTGTAGGATCTAAGGGACCAACAAATTTTCTTAGATATCCTTTTAGGATCTCATTTTGTCATTGAAGTGTTATTAATTCTACGCCATCCTATTCTAAGCTCCTGAATACTTCTTTAATCCTTGTTGTCACCATTAGCTTAGTAGTATCCAAGATAGGTTTCCCAAGCATATCCTCCCTAATTTGATAATCTTGTGGAGTTAATTCTTCAATGTTTGAATGTGGAGGAGGGATAGCCACATGAGAAAAAAAGTCCTAAATCTTATCACCCATGATGAAGGCTAATGCCTATGCATCTTTTGGGGGTTATTCAAGCCTCCTTTGGACTTTGATCAATTCCATCCTATCAGCTTCCTCTATAGTGTCTACAATCCTTACCTTGGTGTATTGGGAAGTTTGTTGAGGTTGTTCATTATTTTTCCCTTCTTCTAACACGTCCTCAGTGGATGCTTGTCATGGCTCTTCCTCTTTCTCTACCTAAATCTATTCTCCTTTGGTGCTTGGAGGCCAAGGGGTAGCTGATCTCTTGTCTACACAGAATGTGACTTGTTATAGGGATGATGGAACTACCTTGGGTCCTTGTGGTTTGGTTGGTAGCTGAATCCAGTCCTCCTATTGAGGTTGATTGATTGGAGTGTCTCTTATCATATCCATGACCAATTTAATACCCACAAGAATGAAATCAAAATTTGATATTTGAAAGACATCAGTGCCCTCCACATCCTACTCATCTATCCACTATTGCATTTCATCTTTTGATGTTGTAGTCTGAATGGGTTACGTAGGAGTAGATGGAGGTGTCATGGTGGAGCTTCTTCTCCTTTCTAACTCTATAGCTCTTGTGAGATGATTCCTCCAGTTCAAAGGTAGATTTTCCTCTTCCTCCTCATCATCTTCTTCTTCTTCTGCTTCTTCAAGGATAAGTTCAAGTACTGATGGGAAAGGAATCACTCTCTTAATAGGAGTCTTAATATTTCTTTTCTTAGGAGTAGAAGGGGAGGCTTTTACCTCTTGTGAAGGCACCTCTTTTACTTCAATTTCAACTTCTCCTTGCCCTTGCTCAGGTGACAAAACTTGAGGATTATCTTGAGCTTGTACAACTTCCACATTCTCTGATCATTGCATATCTTCTTCTCCTGTGTGTGGAGGTGCTTGGGTTGCTTACTCTTTTGGATCAATTTGTTAAGGAGAAGAACTTTTCCTCTTTCCTTTACCTTTACCTTTTTGAGCCTTATAATATCCACCTACTCTATAAAGTTGGTCTATTATCTTGGATGTCATTGGAAACTGGGTTGTAAATGTAGGCATTGTGACCTTAGCTCCTCAACCTTTAGCTAGGTGGGTTTGAGCATGAAAGAGCAATGTTTTAGGAATCGTATCAAGATTGAAAGGTCTCTTAATCCCATCCATTTTCAATTTGATGACATGCCTCACCTTTTGAATAATGTACAAGCTCTCTTCTTTGTCAATCTCAGCATTCATAATAGGTCTATCACCAATCTTGTCCTTGTTGAACAATGGATCAAGCAGATCCTCCATTTCTTGTTGCATAATCTTCAATGGAATCTTCACCTTTAAAGCACTTTCTGCCAGATATAGAGTCATCCTACAATAATCCCTTATGTGGTGTAATACCCCAAAATTGGCTCATTTCCATGATCACCAATTCTAGTCTATTTCAATTAGTCCTAAGTCCTATGTCACTAGACCATTCTTATTCTGCTACTCACTACTTGACTTAATTATCAAATTTAGAAAACCCTGAATTTGCATTCATCATACTCTTTATTTAATTCCTAGAGTATTGACCCATATTAGTCACATTAAACCTATTATTTAAGATTTAATTTAATTTGAAGTATTTATACTTTAATTAAATAAAATTATATCCTAAGGCTAATATACTAGGGAATTAAAATATTTAATTTAATATTATGCCCATTTTAATTAATTGAATTAGATTATTCAATTAAATGAAAAAGGTATTTGTGAGGTCATATCTCACCTATTCAATTAAATAAATATCTTCAAAATTATCTCTTTAGTCCTAGATGGAGACTTTGAGTGAACTACTTCTCAAAAATGGAATCAATATAGTTAACTCACTCTCACACTTATGACAAGTTTGCTTAAATACTCTTCACACTCAAATTTGAAATAGTTCACTTCACTTGCACAAGGAAGTTTCCATCTTAACTAAATCTTCTATCTAATCCTAACCATTCATCAAGGTTGATGTTGACTATTGACTCATTCTTAGGTTCTATTTAAGGGACTCATAATTCCTCATTACAGAGGTTGAATCGAATCGCTATCGAATCTCTGCTGAATTGTGCACTCATTTAAGCTCATTATTTTTCATAAGCTTTTACTTTCCTAGATTAAATGTCATTTAGATTTAATATGCATACATCTAGTTAATTTTACTTTATATGTTCTTAGATTAAATGCATATCTCATATAAATTACCTACATCTCATATAGATTTAATTTCATTCTTTGAACCCTTCATTCTAGAATGGTCTGGTTTCTTGCATCTCAAATCTGAGAGCTTAAACAGAAAAATCCTTCTAGATAGAAGGCAACAGGTCATCTTGTAGAATCCCTCTTGGGTCAACAATCTCATGTTCATTCTAGGATGAATCTACATACAAGGACCATGTTGAAGTGTGAAGTCTAAGGTCGCATTCTGCATATACATTTCTGGTGCCCACCATGGGGCCTGAGAAAAATAGTTTTTTGGGCTCATTTATTTCATTTTCTATCATTTTGTCCATACTGTTCCATACAAATTCTCAATTTTTCATGCGAAGATTTGAAGGGTTTTGCATGTTTTTGAAAAATTTCTCACACAAAAAAGTGCCCCATTGCGCAAGTCTTTGCATGGCACCTCATTTTCTCTTGTGGGTTAGTGAAAGATTTTGCGTAGTCCTGCGCAAGATTTGGTGCATAATTCTGAAATAGTGGGGTTCATTTTGTTATTTTCAGCATGTTGTTCATTATCTTTTACTAACATGTTTTCATCTAAAGCATTATTATTCTATTTTTCTAGTTTCCTATAGCTTAATGGTTGTCTACAGAATGTTTGACAAAGGCTCCTTTGCATAAACCAATCAAATATGAACTGACTATTTATTTGTAGGATGATTGTTGAAGATACATTTGTCAAAGATCATATCTTAAAACCCACAAAACAATGTGTTTTCTTTCTTGCTTTCAAAGCATTGTCTAATTAGGGCTTGTGAACTTCCTAGGGTGCAAGATAGAAGAATAGAGGATTATGCTCTTTACCACTTGGAGGTCATGACCAAGGGTGAATCAGAAACCTAGACGCTTCTAAAAGGGAACATTCTGAAGAAGGCAAGTAGCTTAGTGGTTCTCTAGTGCTAATTCCTTTCTATAATGAGATGATGGTTTCCTTTAAAGGGAATCAAAATCTTTAGCAAGAATAAGTCTAGATTGATTAAGCTAAGTCACTAATTAAAATGTTATATGTGTTTGGGTGAGAAAGTAAGGTAGAGGAGTATGCTTTTTCCCCTTGAGGGAAATCAAAAACTTTGACCCTTGCGTTCGAACCTCCAGTCTGAGTCAATCCTTTAGAGGGCTTGTTAGAGTGATTCAACCTCCTAGAATGACCCAAGTGAGCACACTCCTTTCACTAGAGATTCCAACTCACTATAATCAAGATGCTTTGTATAGTGAAAGACTCCAAAATTGGATAAATCTCTTTCCCTTGATTCTTGAAATCACTTATCAAGGGGAAGCTCTATCTATTGCACTAGTTGGCACTGGCCCTAGTATTACTAAGCAAGTGTGTGCACTCTTAGATGCTGGTGTGGGTTTTTGGTCTCAACTCTACTTGCAAAGCCACTAAGGATTAATTCGAATGGAAGCCAAGTAAAAAAACTCATAGTTAGAAGCTACCCAGTTCACCTCCAAAAGGAGGCATAATCTTTGTGCAAGGAGGGGGAATAATCTCTCCTATAGAACTCACCATAGGCATGCTACTAGACATTTTAAGGTGGTATACATGCTCGTCCCTTGCCACAAGGGTCCTCATTCAACATATATTATTGAGTCCTTTGAATATACCAAAAACATGGGCACCCTCTAGGGGATGACATGGCTGTGTGAGGTACATGCATGCACATAAGATTTGGGAAAAATGTTTTTCCTTCTCTACCATTTTTTATTTCTAGGGATAAATCATGTTTTTTATTGATTCATAAATAGTCCAAACCTACCTAAAACAAACAAAGGGTCAAGACTCCCTTGTCCCTCCAAGTTGCTTTGTCCCTGGTCAGATTATTTTTTACTACTGCTTGCTTTCCAATGTCTTGTTCAAAAACACTTTGCCTTGGTTGAAACTTGAACACTATCCAACAATTTTTAGAGTTAACCTTGTTGTTTGTCCAAAAAATCAGTCAAGTTAGTCTATCCAATCTATCTAAATAGTTAAAAAACCTCTTCGAAATCCAACTCTGTTGTCAATCTGGTCCTAAATTTTGTACATAGTCTTACATTTCTTCGCATGAGAACTCACTTTTTAGTATGAGCTGGTTTAAATCTTCATGCAAGAACTTGCATATGCCCTTGCAAGATCTTTCCAAGTGCCTTTGTTGAACCTATCACTTTTTCACGTGACCTAGAGCAACTCTTCATGCAAGTTTAAATTGTTGTTCTAAGATTTTACATCCCCCAGTGTACTTTCTTGCATGCCTCATAGAGAATATTTATGCAAGACCTTGTTCTAGAATGGTCAAATTAGCTCATTCAAGCAATCTATGATCTGTGTCTAGACTATTTTTTGCATCAAGTTGTCCCTTCTTTGTCTGTAAATAGTCCCCAAATAGTGGCATTTAGCTTAGCTAAAGATTTGTGATCAGTACTTTGACTAGTCTCATCCTTTAGTTGTCTTGATTCTCATTCTTTAGTGCTTGTCATAATCTACATTATGATAGTCATAATCTTTGGCTGTCCTAGCCTTCAAATCAAACTATTTGTGCCTTAGTATATGACACTCTTATCTTTTCCTATTGATACTAAGTTCTAGTGCAGTCCTTGTCTAGGTTCTTGCTTCTTGTCCTTGTCTATGACTATCACAACAAGGAGTGGCAACATATTTTATCCTCTTAGACTTAGGTAAAGTTGTGCTAGGGGTCATAATTGTGGTAGAGGTTTCCTTCCTTTTATTACACAGTCTAGATCTAGTTCATCTAGTGAGGCATCTTCATGATCTCCCTCACCCATCAGGTCACCTTGAGTCCAAGGAACATTTTCCATAAACTTGTGAAAAACTAGGAACCCTTTGTATCAAGATGATCCTAAGACTAGCAGAGGTCCTATATCTCTGAATGAAATGTCAAACTTCCTTTTCAAAGGACCTTTCAAATCACAATGTACTAAAATTGAACACGTTCCTACAATGACTGATCGCAAACCTGAATATGATAGTCACAATAGACATCAAGAACCACCTAGGAATGACAAAGAGAAAGACCATGACACTGATGAAGAATAAGAAGAGGTGGAAATACTTCCTAAACACATAGAAAAATGTTGAAGAAACAAAAAAATTTAAAAGGTCATGAGAATTCTACTCAACGAAGAGAAAGAAAAGTACTTTCTCCAACTTACCCAAGAGGGAGCTAAGTTACCCTCTCATTTCAATGTGGAAACCATCATCATTCCTGAAGAGGAAATTGAGACTTCCAAACTCCAAAAATAGCTAAAAATTATGCAAGACCAACTGGCTCAAATGATGCATGAGAAAGAGAAACCTATTAAAACATACACCTTAGACACTCTTTGTCCCTTTCCATTTGACAAGAGCATAGACATGCCTTCTTTCCCAAGAGGAGTAGAACTACCTAAGTATGAAAAATACTTTGGAACCACTAATCCCCAAGATCACTTGTAGGAATTTGGGACATTATTTATGGAATTTATGTATAATTAGACATATCTCATGCATTTATTCCCTAGAACTCTAGGTGGTCAGGCATTGGAGTGGTTCTCACACTTGCCTCCTAGCATCAAAAATTTTGATGAAATTGCTAACTTGTTTGTCCAGTACTATTCTCATAACATTCAACACCCTATCAATATTCAAGATCTATGTAACCTTAAATAGAGAGTTGGGGAACCTTTCCTCACATTCCTCCAATAGTGGAGACAACTTTACACTTAAGTATTCATGCAAAATTATGGACATGGAAAAGCCTAAATTTTCACTGATAATCTCTTACCTAATTTTGGGTATAGAGTCCAACTTCAAGGTATACGTACCTTTGAAGATATGATCACATAGCCCATCTGCACAAAGGAATTTATGGTCAAGAAGGGTGAACTCACTCTTTAGAAGGACACAAAACAAGGCTCTACCTCAAACAAGGACAAAACCAAATATGTCAACAAGAACCGAGAAATTGTACATGATGGGTGTGTTGACAATGTCACTCCTAAACCTGCTAAGGCAACATTTAATCTCACAGATGGTCTCAATGTAGCCAAAAATACTGAGAAGCTTCCTCCTAACAACAAGACATCGGGGGACAAATCAAGAAACTCATGGGCCACATGGCTTAAGCAAGATTATACACCCCTAGGTGAACCTTTGGATGTGGTTTACAAAACATTGTTACAACATGAGCTTATTTCACCACTGGACAACCCTCACCCCTATGATCTGCAACCATGCCCACCATGGTGGAATAAAACCTCATTCTATGAGTATCACCAAAATAAGGGGTACAAAACTAGTAACTGTATAAATTAATGCCAAAAATTCTAGGATGTGATTGATGTTGGTGAACTTGTGGTATATGGACATAACAAGAACTCAGATCACAAGGCCTTCAAAGAGCCTTTCCTGACTTATGAAAAAGGAGAGAGTTCAAAACCAAAATCCAACAACAAGGTTAGCTATGCATATTCCAATGATGACAATGTGATTAACATGGTTGAACCTATGGATTCTAAATATCATGACATCATTACCATTAAGGGCAAACAAGATAATGATAAACCTAAGACACCATTTTTCTTGAGGGGCCCTACTTCCAACACAATGAATAACACATCTTTGCAACACTATGCTAATGTTTTTACCCACTCTCACACCAAGTTGGTGCTTAAAGGCCCTGCACCTTCTACTCCAAATCCTCAACAACATAAAGATAAAGCCCTTTCTAGTCCATCTAGTAAAGGTGTAGAACTCACAACGAACTCAACAGAAACCAGCTATAGTGTTCTTGATCAATTAAAATGAACTAATGCTCAAATCTCCATCTTTGAGCTACTTAAAATATCACCTTCTCATAGGTAGATTCTAGACAAAGCCCTTACTAAGGTAAATGTTCATTAAGATATTGATCTTGAGTGATTTCAATCCATGGTAGGTCATTTGACCTCACCTTATTTTATGTCCTTCTCTGAGGAGTATGCTAACTCACTGAGTCACCCACATAATAAACCTCTACACATTGAGTTCATGATACATCAGACACATTTGCATTGGGTACTCATCAATAATTGTCTCTATTGCTTTGCTCAAAAATTGAACAAATTTGAGGGCTCCATTGATCCTTGACACAAGATCACTATCAAAGCATATGATGAAGTTGAATGAAAGTCTCTAGGTCTTGTGGTCTTACCCATTTGTGTTGGTCCTATAGAAAGGGATGTCACTTGTTAAGTGCTTGACATTCCCTTGGCCTATAACATTCTACTAGGATGGCCATGGATACATGAGATGCACGCTATGCTATCCACATATCACCAATGCATCAAATTTATGTTTCATGGCTCTGAAGTTACTATTCCTACCACTACTAGCTATACGTACAATATTCTCAAAGCTATTGAAACTTCCATCCTTGCTAATTGGGAATCCACTAATTATCACAACAATAAGTTGAAACAAATTGAGCAGTCATTCAAACTAAAAGAAACTAGCATGGGAGAGTACCATATTGAACTAGTACTATCGTTAACATCTCTTCCAGAGTCTCCTCATTATTATGGGAGTCTCTTAGAGGCAATGAAACCATTTGTGCTAACACCTCAAACCAAGTATAATGGCACTTTTGTCAAGGCTATAGTTCCCCTAGAGGATGAAAGTGAAAATAGAGCCATTGCTACATGGCTTTATAGAGAAGAGACTCTAGTAGACTTAATAGAGCAAGCCAAATAAATCACTCCTAAGAAATATGGGCCTGGTCTTAGGCTCATGAAGCATTTTGGTTACAAGGGAACTAGCCCTATTGGATGCAATAAAAATGACCTAATTGATCCCATCAAGGCAATAGCTTGAAGGAATAGTGATAAAACTAGCTTAGGCTTTAAGAAAGTTCCCTTACATTTGGGAGCTAACAAATTCATACCAGAACCTAAGAATTCATCTAGAAATGAGTCACAAGCTAAGGCAAATACTCAAGAGGAAAAATCTGACCATGAGGATCCCTATCCTTATCCTATTCCTCATGATCTTGCTACTTTGCTAAGCTAGATGACTTTGTGCCACATGTTAGCATTGTGGATGATACTAGTGATTCTTCTAAGGACAATACTGATCAACCCAAAGCTCATTCAAAAAGGGAGATTCTAGTCAGTTAGTGCGTATTGAGTACCTATGTAAGAACCCAAATGATGAAGGTGAGTATGTCCCTATCACTATTGGGGATTTCTATAGCCTCTCACCATGTAGCATTGATTCTAAGGAATATGAGCCTAACTCTCTTTCAGAAGTGACTATTGATAAAGACATTGACCAAGCTTATGTCTATGAAAACCAAATCAAAGTGGGTGAAATGTCTAGGGTTAGGTTAGATGGTTTTGATCCAACTAGTGTCCTAGAGTTGTCAATTGCTAACATTAGTACTCAAAGGCATTCAAACACACTTGTGGATGAAGTCATCGTAGGTCTCAAATTGTTGGTCCAAGTTCTTAATGGCTATACCATAAACGCAATAAAACCCATCACTACTCTTTCACTCACACATCCTGAGCTTACAGATTGGAACCTTAATGCATCTAGTGAAGTCCCCACATTCTAGAATGACTATGCTCTTGCTTGCTACCTAAACATTGTCGAACTTGTAACGTCTTCCACCAATGAATAGAGCATCAACATGATTGAAGCTAACATCAAATATCTCAATCATACAATTAAAAATAAAAAATGCAAAAGGTTTTATGGTTAAAACCACATTGTAGCAGTTTCAAAACCCAAAAAAGTAAAAACAAAAGACGTATCCAAGGGTGAAAACCTCTCTGATGTGCCTGTGGATGAGATATTTGATGCACTTCCAAGTCATTTTCAAGAGAGATCATCAGTGTTGATAGAGCCAACATAGCCAATCAACCTGGGTATAGAAGAACATCCTCATATAATACATTTGGCACAGTCACTATCTCCTAAAGAAAAGGAAGAGTTCATTGCCCTTTTCTGAGAAAAGAAGATAAATTTTGCTTGGACATATTCTAACATGCCAGGACTGGATCCTGATCTTATCATGCATCATTTTTCCATCGTACTAGGCATCAAACCAGTTAAACATAAACTTTTAAAAATGCATCCTCATGTTGCATTTCTCATCAAAGTAGACCTAGAGAAACTTCTAAAAGCAAGATTCATCTGTGCAATTGATTATGCCGAATGGATATCCAACATTGTTCCAGTCTCTAAGCACGATAAATCTAAGAGTTTGTACTGACTTCCATGATCTCAACTTGGCATGTCCTAAGGATGATTTTCCACTTCCCAACATTGATATGATAGTGGACATGATGATAGGCTATGAGATGTACTCACTAATAGATGGGTTTTTCTGGTTACAGTCAGATAAAAATTATGCAAGAAGATCAGAAGAAGACTACTTTTACATGTGCATGGAGAACCTTATGCTAGAATGTAATGTCATTTGGCTTGAAAAATGCTTGTGTGACCTATCAGAGAGTAGTAACTACAATCTTCCATGACATGATGAATAAGACCATGGAGGACTACGTAGATGATACCTTGGTCAAAAGTGAAAAATGAAATACTCATCTACAAGATTTGGGACCCATCCTAGATCACATGGAAAAATTCAGTCTTCGGCTCAATCCTAAGAAATGTGCATTTGGTGTCACATCAAGAAATTTGCTAGGATATATCATGTCTGCAAAAGGAATTGAGGTGGATCTAGAGAAATTTCAAGCAATTATGGATACACCTTCACCTTGAAATATCAACCAGATGAGAGGTCTACAAGGAAGACTTCAATATATTCATAGGTTCATCTCACAATTGGTGGATAGATCACAACCTTTCACAAAGACTTTACATAAGGGTGTGTAATTTAATTGGAGTTAGGATTGTGAGAAAAGCTTAACATAGATCAAACAATATCTTTCCAATCTGCCAATCCTGATGCCTCCTATCTATGGGAAGCCTTTGATTTTGTACATTTTGGCAATTGAAATATCTCTAGGAATCCTATTAGCTCAAGAAGATAATGATAATAAAGAGAGAGCTATTTACTACTTGAGTTGCACACTAATCTCTTATGAGAGGAATTGCAACATCATTGAGAAAGCTTGCTTGGTAGTCATCTTTGCTTCGCAGAAGTTGAGACACTACATGCTTGCTCACACTATGTGGCTCATGGTTAAAATAGATCCACTAAATTACTTGCTTAGTAAGGTAACTCTCATAGGAATATTAGCTAAATGGGTCATGATACCCAACAAATTTGACATCTAGTATGTTTAATGAAAAGCCATCAAGGGAAAAGTGACTGTAGATTAGCTAGCAGATGCACCTATGCAGATTCTCCTACCAATGAACATTGATTTCCCTAATGATTCCATTATGACACTCACACACCAAACATGGGTCATGTTCTTTAATGGATCCTTCACACAACAAGGATCTAGTTTTGGATTACTCTTCAGAACACCATAGAGATTATCATTGTGCAAAGCATACAAGATTCTATTCCCTTGTACAAATAACATTGTTGAATATGAGGCTTTGATCAATGGAATAAAAATTGTAGTTGAATGGAGAATGGATCAGTTAGACACCTTTGGAGAATCTCAGTTTGTAATCAACCAAATTAATGATGTGTATCAAACAAAGGATGAGAAATTAATTCCTTACAAATGCATGGTTGATGACTTGAAGAAGTATTTTGCACACATCACCTTCTAGTAGATTCCTCAAGTAGAGAATAAAGTGGATAATGTTATGGCTACTTTGGCTTCCTTGCTACAGATGCCTAAAAATGATCTCCAACATGAGTTCTTGGTGGAAGTGTTATACTACCCAGCCTATGACACCCCTAATTCCAGGATGATCTATTCTATTGTAGGACAAGACTCATCCTACTACCATCACATCTATTCCTATCTTCATAATCAAACTATTATGGAAGGTCTCACCCAAAATGAGAAACATTACCTTATCTATAATGCTCCATAGTATGTCATTATTGTTGATGACTTATATAGGAGAGGTCTCAACAAAACACTCCTTAGGTATTTAGAACCCAAAGAGTCCAAATACACATTAATTGGCATTCATGAGGGCATTTGTGGATCTCACTCAAATGGCTTGATGCTAGCTCACAAACTCATTAGAGCTGGTTACTATTGTCCTAAAATGGAGCAAGAAACTATCAAGTACATTAGGTCCTACAAGCAGTGTCAGCTTCATGGGAATTTGATCCATGCTCTAGCTAGGAAGCTAATTCCTTCTACTACAACATGGCCATTTCAACAATGGGCATTCAACTTGGTGGGTCAGATTCACCCAACCTCTTCTAATGGACATAAACTCATTATCATAGCTACAAACTACCTCACTAAGTGGGTAGAGGCACCTCTCATAGTCGCCAATGGAAAAATTGTAGCTCTTTTTTATCACAAACTAAATCATCTATAGGTATGGTGTACCATCCTTGATCATTCATGACAATGGAGGACAATTCAAAAATAAAGACCTCAAGAAACTATGCAAGAGATTCAAAATCACACAAAATTGGTCTTCTCTCTCTTACCCCTAGGGTAACGATCAAGTTGAGGCATCCAATAAGGCAATTCTCAAGATCCTTCATCATACAATCAAAAAATTTGGGAGAGACTATCACCTTCAGATCAATCCAGCCTTGTGGGCATATAGGACAAGCATCAGGACTCCAATGGGTACAATACCCTTCACTTTGGTTTATGGAGTTGATGTTATACTTCTAATAGATGTTGAGATTCCTACCTTGAGAATCTCTATGAAAGGCCTTATTACTAATGATGATTATAGGATAGCACAGTTTCAAGAGCTAGTGCTAATAGATGAACATCAACAAGTGGCATCTAATCATATGTGAGCTTATCAGTAGTGAATGTCAAGAAGCTACAATCGAAAAGTTCAACCACATGACGTCCAACTGGGTGATCTCATCTTGAGAGAAAACCCTAAGAATCAACAACAGTGAGTCCAAAAAGGGAAGTTTGAACCAAATTAGCTTGGTCCTCACATCATTATTGTAGTGTATGGATCTGGTTCTTATCAGCTCTCCACAACTAAGGGAGAAGTGCTCAAGGAACCTATCAACACTCTCCACCTAAAGCAATTTTATAGTTGATTTGATCTCAGTAGCTCTTTGTACATATCTATATGTCCTAAAAAAATCCTTGAAAATCAGAAAAAGTCCTGAAAAAAAGTTATCCTAGTGAAAACCTAGCAATAGGCACCTTGGTAACACCAAAAAAATTGAAAATTCCAAAAAATACAAAAAAAATTGAAAAACAAGCAAAGTGCCAATGGTGAAAACCTAGAAACAGGCATCATGGTAGCAAAAAAATGAAAGCTCTGCCAAAAAGGTGAAAACCTGGCAAATAGGCACCTCTTGTTCCCAATGTATAGTTATTTTATTGGTTTTCCTATTTTTTGCTCATGTATCCATGGATTGAGTCTTGTTATAGCTTGGGTGCACCACTCTCCAGTGTCCTAGAGTCTCTTTCATAATTGTCACCAATGGTCCTCATTGTGTCTACCTACCATTGTTAGTGTTACTCTTTTCAAGATTCTCCTCATAGAATCTCTTTTTTGATGATCACTAGTCATTCTAGCTATGTCTACCTACTATCACTAGTATCACTCTTTGTCAAGATTCTCCTCACAGAATCTCTTTCATGACAATCACCATTCATTCTAACTGTGTTTGCCTACTATTGCTAGTGTCACTCTTTGTCAAGATTCTCCTCACAAAATCTCTTTCACAATAGCCACTAGTTATTTTAGTTGTGTCTACCTACTATTGCTCAGGTCATGTTTTGAGATTCCTTTATGGAAGATCACTCTTGCGTTAGTCACCAGTCATCTTAGCTGTGTCTGTCTACTATCACTCGATTCTCTTAGGTTCTTCACCTTGAAGATTCCTCTTTCACCTCAATCACTAGTTGTTTTGATTGCATCTGCCTACTATTGTCATCCTATTGAAGATATTTCTTTCATCCATGTTTTGGACATTAACACTTTAAATCAAGCCCAAAAACATTGAACTCAAAATGACATACTTGTTTGGATATGTTGAGCATGTTCTTTGTTTGTTTCACTTTTTCTTCCATCATGTCTCCTCAAGAAACTCGATGATGTCATTTCTGACTAAAGAAGTAATGACTGGGGGCATGATCTTTTCCTTGCTTTTTTTTTGTGTTTTAGTTCCAATTGTAATCACCTAAAAATGGTCATCTAGACTATTAGCCCCCTTTTCAACATTTTGGCTAAATTAATTTAATCATTTACCTAGACCAAATTGCTAATAATCAATTTATTTGATTATAACCTATAGTTTGACTATACTATCCTAAGTTCATTATTTGATTAAAAGAACATGTCCCCTTTTAATTAAATAAAAGACCCCATTCTTATAACCCACTTAAAGTGCACACATAAAGTCCTTTTTCTATTTTGCAATTAAAAGAAAAGGCTTTGTGACTTTTGTCTTATATGACAAGTCAACTTATATTCTATTGGTTGATTTGTGTGTGCACATGGATCACTCCTATTTTCGAATTCCACCGTTGATCATCCACCATCTTCATCTTGATCTCCACCGTCCATAAATCTTTAAAAGGGAGAGAGCTTTCCCCCTCAATCCATCCATCTTTTGAACATTGTTATGCTGCAGGTTTTCTAACAGGTTTTATTTGGAGCTTTGTGGAGAACTTCTCTTCCTTGTCTACATTCTCTCATCCATGGCATTTTAGCTTAGATTCATGTTGCATGTTAGTTTAGCTTCTATTTTGCAATAATCTCTCACATAGCTTAATATTTGGATTGTAACACTCTCATTCATATTCTAGCATAGCTGCATTTGACATTCTCATTCTAGCTTAATCTTCATTTGCATTGCATCCTTGAGGAACTCCTTGGGACATTTGCATTCTTGCATCTTGTCTTTGGAACCTCCCATTGCATGGTTTACTAGCAAGAAGAGTATCTCTAAGGCTCATCTGAGAGCCTTTTTATTCTTGAAATATACTCTCTTGCACTCCATGGATAGGGAGCTCTAAGCCGGCATCCAAGCATTCCAACTCATGGAATCGTTTGGATAGAAGGGTTTAGAGTGTGACACATTCGAGTGTACACCAATCAATTGACATATTCCTATAAGAGGGGTGTCCACTATAAGAGCCTCCATCTTGTATTGGATGGCCAAGTTTACCTCAACTCCTTTTATATGAAAACATCAATAATGTTGGTTCTTATCCTTCTTTTTTGGAGTGAACTCTTCATGCTTCGGTACATACTGATAATCATCCTGTTAAGTGAACATATGGGTCACTGCTAGTATATCTAGCACACTTCTGTCTCAGGTTACGAACATAAGGGTCATTGCAAATAGAATAAATACTAAGTGCTTAGCATAAGATAGATCTCTTGTGTGTTTGGTGTGTCTACCATGCAAGAAACATTCTAGTCATCCTAGCATTTATGCTATAATGCTTATGTTAACTTACTACAATAAAAGGGACAAATGTTCTAGTCATTCTAGCTTCTTTTTCCTTGAATGCTTACATTTAATCCTGACAAACTTATGACATATGTTCTATTCATATTCCCATGATTGCAATGTCAATGGGAATTGTATGACATATGGGATTTCATCCTATGCTTAGTGATGACAAATTGTTGAGACTTGGTAACCAGACCTAGGATTGCATTTAACATAGTCTTGCATTGCATACTTCACTTGCATGAGCACATGATTCAATTGCAACTAAGTTTCCATCCTTTATGATGGAGGATTGTGGATCCCTTCAAATGTATTAGGATTCTCCCATGGCTGCACAACCATTTGGTTCTTTGGTTCATATTCATGTGCTCTTTCTGGGGATACCTGTCACTATCAAGAAAAGACATACAACACTTCATGAGATGTCAGTTCATTTATATATGCATTACATCCATACATCTATCTCATCTACATGAGAAATTCAAACCAAACATACATTCATGCATTCATTACATCACATTTTTCATCTTATAATCATCATATAAACATCTCATGTACATCAAACATAAAGACAAACAATGACAATGACTATGACAATGACATGAACACAATGAAACTCAGCTCCAAAATTTTATATATATATCTTGAAGAATGTGTTAGTACAAAAAAATGAGCACTACTCAAGTTCTATTGATAAAAAATGATACAAAATTGTATTAGCACACCAATCAATACATAGACAAAATTAAAATCTTTGTTAAGCATATCATTTGACTAACTCTATCCTACACCATCACCTCCAACATGAGGAGGAGGAGGAGGGGGCATGTCTAGTCTCATTGGTGGGTGTGCACCTCTAGAGTCTCATGCATACTATGAGAAACAAGGCACCTATTAAGCCTCATCAGGCACCACTATCGAGTATGCTACAAAATAGTAGGCCACTCAGGTCATCTATAATCAAACCTCATCCTACAACACCTTTGCCCTCTACTTGGTAGCCTACACTCAATCTTGTAACTTCTAAACCTCCTAATCCCACTTAGAGTATGTGCATCCTTTATGGCCACTTATACCTATAGCTCTCTAATCTATTGAGAGGCCTGGTAGATCTACTCTCTCTATCATCATAGTGCATCCTAAGATCTTGTAGTAGGCTTCTCCTGAATCTCCTCATTGAGCATCTCAAGTGCCTAATCTGTGGGTGCTTGCTTCTCCACCCTTAGCCTCTGTCGCCACCTCTACTCTCCGCTACTACCCCTAGCACTTGGATCTAACCCCATTTGGTGGGGGGGATCTACACCTATCTAAACCTCTATCACACCTCTGGTAGTGGACCTTGGGGTGCCTGCTACTAGGGTACCTATTGTTGTTGTGCTAGCTAATGTATTGGTCCCTATATTGATGACTGTTGGGAAGCCAGTGTTGCTCCCCCTAGAGGATATGTGAAGCATGGGAAGGGGTGACTAATAAGATATGCCTAATATGTTGGTGTCACCCACGCATCTAATACCTCTAAAAGATAGTCCCAGTGTGTTGCAACTAGGTTGTGCACATTATCATAGATCTCCCAACATCTAAGTTCACTATCCATCATTGTGTCAGGTCTTAGGCTACCCTCGCATAGGCACAATACTCCTAGGAGATATCCTGCTACCTACCATACTACTTCCACACCCGTGTGATAGCAAACCACTCAATGATCTATGTGGTCCTGCCCAATAGTAGCCACAAGTAGAAGATCCAACCTAGCTCCTTGGGAGTGTCATCCCAATCCTCTATCTCTTGTCAAGGTTGCCATACGACAAAGACAAGGTCAATGAGATAGGCCCTCCAATGATCTATCTCACCCAAGCTAGCCTGGGTAATCTGCCCCCTATATCTGCATATGTATGGCTCTGTAAGCTTGTGGGCATCCTAAAAAATGGGTCATGTAATAGGTAGGTGCTCTCATGCCCAGATTTGAAGAACATGATACATGATCTTGTGCATCTCGTAAAACATGTGCCCCAACATGCATTGGCCTCATCTGTATTCTTGGGGAGAATCAAACATACGTTGCAACATGATCCCCCATCCCCACTCTAACTCGTGTTGTCCTCTATCTAGTACTAGGAAGAAATTGATAAATATGGCTAAAACTGAAGCCAAACTGTGTGTATGACCATATGTATGAATGAGCTCATCCCATGTGATGGCATGCCCAATCGCTAGCTATCTCTAGCAAATGGCACACAGAGCCTCTATACATGCCTGGGGCACCATGTCATAGGCCATCCTTGGACCATGGAAGGGGATCCGTAGAATCCTATAGATGCCCTCAGGGGTGCTGGTCATCTCTCACTGGGGTAGGTGGAAGGTGTTTGTCTCTGAATGGAAACACTCCACCAAAGTTTTCAATAAGCCATGATTCACTAACACTTCTGGGATCTGGCATAGAGAAGTGAGACCCAATCTATCAATGTGGGTCATGTCTACCGCATCAAGGCTCCTCAATAGAGCTTATATGGTAGATAATGTGATTTGAATGAGACATCACCAAACACCTCCTACACACACAAACAACAACAATGTACAAATAGTCAGTACTTTGTTAGAAAGCTAAAACGATGAGAAAATAAATGAAAAATCAAAGCTAAAACATCCAAAATGCAAGTTTTTATTCACATGTACCAAATTTTCATTTGAAGATTCATTTTCTCACTCAAGAATTCATTTCTTTGCATGAGATTATGCATCTTTGCATTAGAAATCAAGTCCTCACATGAAGAAAGGCATTCTTATGGAAAAGGTGATGACAACCTAAGAAAAGTTCCCCCAAATTCCTATGCTTTTCACATGAGAAGTGGGTATCTCCCACGTAAGAATTCACACTAACATGCATGAAGAAACACTAGATTGGTGAATCTTAATGTGAGAAGAGATTGGCTTCATGTGAGAAAGGATGGTCTCGCATAGAAATTAATTGCTGACCTCCTAAAATATGCTAAAAATGCAATAAATGACCTCAAAATGCATGAAAACCAAAGTATGAAGTAAGGTTATTGACCACTCACTAGTGGTCTGTAGTCTGTCGGCCGGCTGTGTCATCGAGAGTGCTCGAAACAATGATATCTCACATTGACTACCATCTTCCTCTTAGAGCTCCTATTCACTAAAGACAAAAGGTTCAAATGATTTGAAAATGACCCCTTGGGCCCTTATATGGTGTTTGACCTAATTTTTTCAAAGTGCTCCAATTTGCATGAAAATCACCCCCTGGCTAATTTGACCGTTCTGAATCCATTTTCGGGATCGAAGTTGAAATTTGACACAACTGAGTAGCTAAAAAATGCGTTTTAAAATTTTGGGACCAACACAATCGAATGCTTGTGCAGTCTATTTTTTTTATGATACTTAGTGATTCTTGGAATCTTTTCAACTCAAAATCTTCATGTTTTCAAAATTTATTTTGGAAAAAGTCAACTATGGTCAATTTTGGTCAACTTTTGGTCATACTTAGTCTTCAGAACCTTCACATCACACTGAATTGACTCTGAATCTACTGCTGATCATTTTGATCTCTTCTACATTTTTTTGAATCACATATTTTTGCTATCTCTCTCAACATCTTTCTTTACATCATATTTTTGGTGTGTCGTCTTTCAATTTCACTCCCAAGGGGGCAGGGTGATTACATCATTGAACTTGAATTTCAAATCAATCTGAATCTTCATTTCTCAGGGGCATTTTGTTCCCATCTTATGTCCTCATCACTTGGGGCATCTTATTCCCCTCTTTTTGGCATCTTTTCCATCTATCACATCTTATAAAGAATCCTATGGACAAGTATTGGGACAATCTAAACCTTGACTCCTAAGGATCAAGCCTCGTTCTGGAGATGATTCTATGACTTATAATTTGATCTTGCTATCTACTATCAACTCTCAGGTATCTAGGTGTTCTATTTGGATCCTTAAAGGTTAAGCTCCATTTTGGATATGATCTGTTAAATGCTTATTAATTTTAAGTATCTAGATCCTTAAATGTTAGGCTCTATTCTAGAGATGATCTTCTAAATTCTTATCAATTTCAGGTATCTAGATGTTCTATCTAGATCCTTAAAGATTAAGCTTTGTTTTGGAGATGATCTTTTAAATTCTTATCAATTTTAGGTATCTAGATGTTCTATCTGGATCCTTAAAGATTAAGCTTCATTCTAGAGATGATCTTTTAAATGCTTATCAATTTTAGGTATCTAGATGTTCTATCTGGATCCTTAAAGATTAAGCTCCATTCTGGAGATAGTATTTTAAATGCTTATCAATTTCAAGTATCTAGGTGTTCTATCTGGATCCTTAAAGATTAAGCTCTATTCTAGAGATAATCTTTTAAATGCTATCAATCTTGGGTATCTAGATGTTCTATCTGGATCCTTAAAGGTTAAACTTCGTTATGAAGAAAACCTTTAAAATGTTTATCAATTTAGGTATCTAGGTGTTCTACTTAGATTCCTTGGGATTAAACTCTGTTCTGGAGATAGTCCTTAAAACCTTATCAATTGGTCTATGTGACATCAACTTAAGAACCAGTCTTATTTCCTAATATGTGCATCACACTTTCTAATTTTCTTTGAATCAAACATTCTACTTGCACATTCATTCAAAGAGGGGGAAAATGTAATACCCCAAAATTGGCTCATTGCCATGATCACCAATTCTAATCTATTTCAATTAATCCTAAGTCCTATGTCACCAGACCATTCTTATTCTACTACTCGCTACTTGACTTAATTGTCAAATGTAGAAAACCCTGAATCTACATTCATCATACTCTTTATTTAATTCCTAAAGTATTGACCCATATTGTTGGAAATGATTGAAATGATCAAAAGAACAATTGTTGGAATAATATATGGAACTGGTAAAGAATGTCCTCAATCATTATTTTGTCATTGATGTCAAACTTACTACTTGCAGGGATGACAATTTCATTAGTGATCCAAATACTATTAATTAGTTGGTTATCAAGGTGGAGGCAATCAATAAGATGTAACTAGAACACCTAGAGAAAGGTTGAAGTTATGATGTTGTAATGAAGTACAAGGATCAGCTAAGCCATTGATGAAAAAGTGTATTGGATGACATACTAAAAGATACGAAGAATGAGCACACTAAAACATATCAAAGATCTAAGGTTTTAGCTAAGTCTTTTGTAAACCTCAAACTAAGTTCAAGTGTCGAGCAAGCTAGTAAGAGCCGAGAAAATTCCTAGTTAACTGCTGAGCAAGTTCAAGTGTCGAGCAAGTTCAAGTGTCGAGCAGAATAAAGTGTTGAGCAAGTTCAAGTGCCGAGCAAGTTCAAGTGTTGAGCAGAATCGAGTGCTGAGAAGAATCAAGTGTCAAGCAGAACCAAGTGTCGAGCAGGTATAGGTGCCGAGTAACACAAAGGTGTCGAGCACCAATAACTCAATAATGCCGAGTTGCTGCATTATTTAGGAAATCGAAGATTCGTCAGATCTAAGCCAACAAAGTTGTTATCTAGAAATTTGTGAATTAAAAGGAAGATAAGAATGATGAGTTGGTGGCACAGAACACCATGTAGAACATTTTTAAGATACAACTGGGGAAGTTTCAAGAAGAGAACAAGATATGGGGTAGATACATTGTATCCTACCTAATCCATTTTGAAACCCAAAATTGGAGAGGGAGAATTGAGTGGCAAAGGAAAATCAGACTTCTATATAAGAAGGCATAAGTTAATGAAGAAAGAGAGCAGAATAGAGGGGATAGTGAGAGAGAGATTCGTGGTCAAGCATAAAAGCATGAAATGCTGAAGAATGTGCTAAGGAGAAGATAACATAGGAGCTCTATTTGAATAGACCAGCACAAGGATGATTGCATTGGCAGAATGAGTAAGAAGACTCAAGGAGATGAAGCTTGAGAGGGAGACAAGCAGTCACAGCTGAAGTGATTGAAGCCAAGCATAAGGATTGAACTGAAAGAGTGATCTGAAATCTGCAAATTATGTTGTAAGTTATATCAGATCAAAAGACCATTATCGTTACTTTCTAGCAATTGTAACAGTAAGATAAATCCTATGGACTTAGGTTGGTTTAACAGCCATTAGACAAATCCTTTAACAGGGTGACATTCCAAGTGAATGTTCTAAAGACCTTTAACCAAGCCCATTCCTAACAGTTTGGTGAAATCCTCTAACAAGGTCACATTTAAGAGTGTGTTGTAAGCCTTTAACAGGGCAGGCTTTTAACAGGGCATCACTTCAGAAGAGTGAGAATCAAGTAGCATGTTACTGGTGGTTTTTCCCAAATTGGGTTTCCACGTAACTCATTGTGTCATGTGTTGATCTTGAATGTTTTATCTTTGCATGTTGATTTACAGTAATTTTCTTATATGAATGATTTAAGTTTGAACAGATGAAAAGGGTATGGATTCATTAAAAACTATTAAAGGTATTAATAGGGCATTTAGACCTTGAATAACTGATTCACCCCCCCTCTTAGTTATTCTAAATAATTCTAACAATTGGTATCAGAGCCTGATTGCTGATTCAGTTTAAAGGGACTACTAGCAGAAAAGATCAAAATGCCAAAGAGAGAAGTTCCCAAGCTCAACAAAGACAACTTTTTTGCATGGAAAAGTTTGATGAAGCTACATCTTGGATCCATAGGAGATTATGCCCAAAATTCAATTGTCACTAAACATGTAGATCCAACAGGTGCTCCTACTGCCGAAGACATGAAAAACAAACAAGAACACAACCAGACAATGCTGGAAATTGCCTCTGCACTCAGCTATGCTGAATTTGATGATATCAAAGGATGTGACACTACATTCAAAATGTGGAAAGCCCTATCAGACATCTATGGAGGAGATTAGAATGTACAAAGAGCAAAAAGAGAAAGTCTCAGAGGAAAATTTGATGACATGAAAATAGAAGAAAATGAGAATGCTGCTCAGTATGGTGCAAGAATAAAGGAAGTGGTAAGTGCAATAAGATGCTTGAATGGTCAACTGGATGAAGACACTATTAATAGTAAGTTCTTAAGGACCTTGCTCCCTATCTATGCTATTAGAGTATCAGCAATACAAGAGCTAAGATGTATACCAGGAAATAATCTAAGCTTCAAAGGTATAATAGGTAGACTCACTACATTTGAGTTATCTAACTTTGAAAACTACAAACCTGAAAATGTTGAATCTTCTTTTAAGGCCAAGTTCTCATTGGAAGATGCCAAACAAGTGAAATCTAGGAAAGGAAGAAAAATGAAGTATGTATCTAGTGACAGTAGCACTGATGAGGAAGATGTGAAACAATTGGAAGCATTGCTCGCTAGAAGATTTCACAGGGGCAAAAGAAAATTCAAAGGTAAGATGCCTATCATTTGTTTCAATTGCAATGAAGTAGTTCATATTGCTGCAAGATGTCCACAGAAAAAGGATTCCAAGGAAGGAAACAAATACAAGAATAGAAGAGATGATGACAAGAGAGATTACAAAGAAAAAGGTAAGAAGTGTTATATTGTTGAAGAAAATTCTGATGACAATGATGATGAAGTTTTTTATGTAGCCATTAAGGACCAATCTGATGAAGAAGAAGCCACAGCACTGGTGACATGTATAAATAAGAATGACAGATGGATCATAGATAGTGGATACTCACATCACATGACAGGAGACAAAAGTAAGTTTGTTAACTTTACTCAGTATGATGGAAATAGTGTTAGATTTGGTAATGATGCTCCATGTCAAATCAGAGGAAAAGGTTTCATTAAGATCACAGACCAAATTTCATGTGACAATGCATACTATGTTGAAGGATTAAACTACAATTTACTGAGTGTCTCACAATTAGGCAATATAGGTTGCAAAGTGGAATTTGAAAACAAAACTGTAAAAATCTATGACAATGATGGTAAACTGATAGGAAAAGGAGATCAAACAAAGAGTAATTTGTTTTACCTTGATATGGATGATATTTCTTGTCTACTTGCAAAATTTAATGATGAATGGTTATGGCATAGAATATTATGTCATGTCAACTTTGACAATCTAGTCAAAATCAGTAAAATGAAGAAAGTTAGAGGTCTACCAAAATTGAAGAAGCCTGATAATATCATGTGTAAACAATATCAGCTAGGAAAGATGGCAAAGTAAAGTTTCAAAAGCAAAAACTATACATCTAAAGAGATACTTGAGTTAGTTCACACTGACTTATGTGGTCCAATGGAAATACAAAGCTATAGAGGAGATAAATACATAATGTTATTTTTTGATGACTATTCCAGGATGATGACTGTTATGTTCTTAAAACAAAAATATGATGCTATTCAAATGTTTAAGTGGTATGTGGCTAGAGTTGAAAAGGAAACTGGAAAAAGCTTGAAAGGCCTAAGATCAGATAGAGGTGGTGAATTTACATCAAATGAATTCAAGATATTCTATAATGACAATGGAATCAAAAGACAAACATCAGCTCCTAGAACTCCCCCACAGAATGGAATTGCTGAAAGAAGAAACAAATCTGTAATTGATTGTGCCAGAACATTAATGATGGAAAAGAATGTTGCTCTAAAATACTAGAGAGAAGTTCTAAGTGTAGCTTTTCATACATTGAACCGAGTACAAGTCAAGAAAGGTACAAATACAACACCTTTTGAATTATGGTATGGTTACTCACCAAATGTAAAACATTTCAAAGTGTTTAGTTGCAAATGTTTTATCCTTAAAGATGTTAGAAATGGAAAATTTGATGCAAAAAGTGATGAAGGTATATTTCTTGGTTACTCCACTAGAAGTAAGGCATATAAGTGTTTGAATATTAACACTAACAAAATTGTGGAAAGTGAAAATGTAAATTTTGATGAGCGCACAGAAGTCCAAGCTAAAATACCAAAGAAAATGGAAGAATACATAACCTTTGTATATTCTTATGAAGGAATGACTGTTGATGAGGATGATGTCAATCAAATTGAAAATTAGCAACAAGTGTCAGTTTTAGCTGACTCACAACCAGTGAATGTCGAGTTGCATTCAGAAGCCGAGTTACAGAATGAAGAAAATGCACAATCCGATTCTGAAGACAGCATACATGATGAAGAACAACCTGACAATTAAGTGCATAGTGATCCTGAATCTGAAAGATCAAATATGGAAACAAGGACAAAGCCAAGATTATCCAAATATGTGAAAAGACATCACCCTACTGAACAAATAATTGGTGACAAAGATGCAAGACCAATGACAAGGAACAGACTAAGAAATGAATCATATCTAATTAGCCAATCTGAACCCAAGACAGTACATGGTACATTACAAGATGATGACTGGTATAAAGCTATGGAAGAGGAAATTGATCAAATAAGAAAAAATAAAACCTAGAGTTTGGTTCCCAGACCAAATGACAAGAATGTGATTGGCACCAAATGGGTATTCAGAAACAAACTAGATGAGAATGGTGAGATTACCAGAAACAAAGCCAAATTAGTATGCAAAGGTTATGCTCAAGAAGAAGGAATAGACTATGGTGAAACATTCTCTCCTATTGCTAGAATGGAAGGAGTAAGAACTTTACTTGCATATGCTACCTACAAAGATTTCAAAGTCTATCAGATGGATGTAAAATCTATCTTCTTAAATGGTATACTAGAAGAAGAAGTCTACATTGAACAAGGATTTGTTGATGAAAACAACAAGGATATGGTGTGTAAGTTACATAAAGCACTCTATGGTTTGAAACAAGCACCTAGAGCATGGTATGAGAGACTTCACAAGTATCTGGTGCAAATTGGATTTGAAAAAACTGATGATAATAGCAACATGTACATCAAAGTAGAAGAAGGTAAAGACATTATTGTATCTAAAATTTTTGTGGATGACATAGTGTTTGGTGGTAAGGAAGTACTTTACAAAGGCTTTGCTGACAAAATGAAACATGAATTTGAGATGTCTATGTTTGGAAAAATCAAATTTTTTGTTGGATTGCAAGTACATCAATTCAAACATGGAATATTTATTACACAATCAAAATACATCAAAGAAATTCTTAAAACATTTGGATTGGAGGAATCCAAACCAGTCAGCACACCAATGGCCACAGGAAATAAGCTATCCAAAAACAATGAGTCAACTGAAGTCAATCAAACAATGTACAGATCCATGATTGGAAAACTACAATATGTTGTACATAGTAGACCAGACATAGCATTAGTAGTAGGAATAGTGGCTAGGTTCTCTGCTAATCCTAAAGAAAATCATCTCATAGCAGTAAAAAGAATAATGAGATATCTCAAAGGGACTGATGACTTTGGTCTATACTACAAAAAGAATGGAAAATTTGAACTCAATGCATATGCAAATGCATACTGGGGAGGAAACATTGATGACAAAAAAAGTACAAGTGGAGGTGCATTATTTCTAGGCAAAAGGCTAGTTACTTGGACTAGCAAGAAACAAACATGTATATCCTAGTCCACTGCAGAATCAGAATATGTGGCAGCTACAGTCAATTGTACAAACATTGTATGGCTCACACATCTATTGAATGGAAGAAAGAAGAAGTAACAAAATCGGTGATATTGTATTGTGATAATACAAGTGCTATAAACATATCCAAAAATCCAATGATGCATGCAAAAACCAAGCATATTGCAATCAAGTATCATTATGTCAAAGAATTAGTAGAAGACAAACAAGTGAAGTTGGAATACATTCACACAAAGGAACAAACTACAGATATCTTCACCAAACCATTGCCCAAGGATGCCTATGAATATCTTAGAGGCAAGCTAGGGGTTATAACCCTAAGTCAAGTAGTTTAAGGAAACAAGGAAGCTGCCTTTCATCAACAGGAATAAATCATTGAAATATTAATAGGTTGATGCAAAGGATGACAGCAGGAACAAAAACTCCAAATCAGTCACAAGCATGGTGACAGAGGGAGAAAAACAACAAGAAGCCAAAGCTTATATTTTGCATGATAAAGATGCTACATCTTTGGCATTTATGTCAAAGAGGGAGAAATATGCAAAAAATTGATCAATGCAAAGAAATATGGAGATATATATGAAAGAGGGAGATATATGAGATCAGTAGTGAAAATGTAGCAAGCTAACGTATACAATCTTGGTGGTAACTGAATTGATTACTTGATTAGTTTGGTTTGCCATCAATGCCAAAGAGGGATATTGTTGGAAATGATTGAAATGATTAGAAGAACAATTGTTGGAATAATATATGGAACTGGTAAAGAATGTCCTCAATCATTGTTTTGTCATTGATGTCAAACTTGCTACTTGCAGGGATGACAATTGCTTTAGTGATCCAAATATAATCAATTAGTTGGTTGTCAAGATGGAGGCAATCAATAAGATGTAACTAGAACACCTAGAGAAAGGTTGAAGTTATGATTTTGTAATGAAGTACAAGGATCAGCTAAGCCATTGATGAAAAATTGTATTGATGACATACTAAAAGATACAAAGAATGAGCACACTGAAACATATCAAAGATCTAAGGTTTTAGCTAAGTCTTTTGTAAACCTCAAACTAAGTTCAAGTGTCGAGCAAGCTAGTAAGAGCCAAGCAAATTCCTAGTTAAGTGTTGAGCAAGTTCAAGTGCCGAGCAAGTTCAAGTGCCAAGCAGAATCAAGTGCCGAGCAGAACCAAGTGCCAAGCAGGTATAGGTGCCGAGTGACACGAAGGTGCCAAGCACCGGTAATTCAATAATACCGAGTTGCTGCATTATTTAGGAAATCGAAGATTCGTTAGATCTAAGCTGACAAAGTTGTTATCTAGAAATTTGTGAATTAAAAGGAAGATAAGAATGATGAGTTGGTGGCACAGAACACCATGTAGAACATTTTTAACATACAACTGGCGAAGTTTCAAGAAGAGAACAAGATATGGGGTAGATACATTGTATCCTACCTAATCCATTTTAAAACCCAAAATTGGAGAGGGAGAATTGAGCAACAAAGGAAAATTAGACTTCTATATAAGAAGAAATAAGTTAATGAAGAAAGAGAGCGAAATAGAGGGGATAGTGAGAGAGAGATCCGTGGTCAAGCATAAAAGCATGAAATGCTGAAGAATGTGCTAAGGAGAAGATAACACAAGAACTCTGTTTGAATAGACCAGCACAAGGATGATTGCATTGGCAGAATGAGTAAGAAGACTCAAGGAGATGAAGCTTGAGAGGGAGACAAGCAGTCACAGCTGAAGTGATTGAAGCCAAGCATAAGGATTGAACTGAAAGAGTGATCTGAAATCTGCAAATTATGTTGTAAGTTATATCAAATCAAAAGACCATTATCGTTACTTTCTAGCAATTGTAATAGTAAGATAAATCCTATGGACTTAGGTTGGTTTAACAGCCATTAGACAAATCCTTTAACAGGGTGACATTCCAAGTGAATTTTCTAAAGACCTTTAACCAGGCCCATTCCTAACAGTTTGGTGAAATCCTCTAACAAGGTCACATTTAATAGTGTGTTGTAAGCCTTTAACAGGGTAGTCTTTTAATAGGGCATCACTTCAGAAGAGTGAGAATCAAGTAGCATGTTACTGGTGGTTTTTCCCAAATTGGGTTTCCACGTAAATCATTGTGTCATGTGTTGATCTTGAATGTTTTATCTTTGCATGTTGATTTACAGTAATTTGCTTATATGACTAATTTATGTTTGAATAGATGAAAAGGGTATGGATTCATTAAAAACTATTAAAGGTATTAATAGGGCATTTGGGGCTTGAATAACTGATTCACCCCCCCTCTCAGTTATTCTAAAGAATTCTAACAATTAGTAACATTAAACCTACTAATTAAGATTTCATTTAATTTGAAGTATTTATACTTTAATTAATTTAAATTATATCCTAAGGATAATGTACTAGGGAATTAAAATATTTAATTTAATATTATGCCCATTTTAATCAATTGAATTAGATTATTCAATTAAATGAAAAAGGTATTTGTGAGGTCATATCTCACCTATTAAATTAATTAAATATTTTCAAAATTCTCTCTTCGGTCCTAAATGGAAACTTTGAGTGAACTACTTCTTGAAAATGGAATCAATCTAGTTAACTCACTCTCACACTTATGGCAAGTTCGATTAACTGCTCATCACACTCAGATTTGAAGCAGTTCACTTCACCTACACAAGGAAGTTTCCATCTTAACTAAATCTTCTATCTAATCCTAACCATTCATCAAGGTTGATCCTAACCGTTGACTCATTCCTGGATTCTATTTAAGGGACTCATAATTCCTCATTATAAAGGTTGAATTGAATCACTACCGAATCTCTACTGAATTGTGCTCTCATTGAAGCTCATTATTTTTCATAAGCTTTTACTTTCCTAGATTAAATGTCATTTAGATTTAATATGCATAAATCTAGTTAATTTTACTTTATATGTTCTTAGATTAAATGCATATCTCATATAAATTACCTGCATCTCATATAGATTTAATTGCATTCTTTAAACCCTTCATTCTAAAATGGTCTAGTTGCCTGCATATCAACTCTGAGAGCATAAACTAGCAAAATCCTTTTGGATAGAAGGCAACAGGTCATCTTGCAAGACCCCTCTTGCATCAACAATCTCATGTTCATTCTAGGATGAATCTGCGTACAAGGACCATCTTGAAGGTTTGTGTGAAGTCCTAGGCCACATTTTGCATATACATGTGGATGTCATAGTCATCCATTGTGTTCATCAAGTGATCCTCAATCGCATCCTCATGCTAAAATGTCTTACAAACTAGATGTTGCACTCTTTCAATGTTATCAAAATAGGGTCGTGGAGAATTATATTCTTCTAAGGGATATTGATCCCATTCACACTCAAATGACAAAATGTCTTGTCTCCAATCCATACTGAACAATCCTATAGCAATAGGCCACACCCAAGTTATTTTATGCTATCTTCATACTATATTGTATGCAGACAAGAGTTGTTGAGAAATCTCTAATAGTATAATCCTATCACTTGGATATCTTGGGAGCTTCTTAGGATTGATAGTTGTACCTACTACCCTGAAGTATGTAAATGTTCAGTATTGGATGCAGTAGGCTCCAACTTATAAAATCTTAGTCGTTGCCTCTTTTGACATCCCTTCATGTAATCTCCTTTGATGAACTAAATAATTATGAATATGAAAGCATCATTTACTATCTTGTACTCCTTGTTATGCTCTTGAAGCTTCTTTTGTACTAACTGAGAATATACTATGTATGGCCATGCATTGGCATCTTGTATACTATCCTTCTTATAGAGCTTAGGATAATCCATCACCCTTGTGGCTACAATGTACACCAAGTATGATGTCATGTAAAAAAAATTGTTATTCTTCACTGCCACTAGCTGCTCACCCAAGTTCTCACTAAGAATGGAAGCCCAATCAATCAGTATCTTCACTGTCTTGATAGTCTCAATGAAATGGACCATCCATATGTTCAGATATCTAGAAGCAAGCAAACCCATGACTCTACCCAAGAGTATAATAAAATTTCCTATATCTTCCTTCATATATCCTCTTGTCAAGTTGAATCTACCTACTTTCTACCCTAGAGGAGTCTTCTCAATGAGGTATGATGATTGTATGATTTCAAAAGCTTCATCAATATTTTCCCTGTATTGTCTCTAGGGCCCTTAATCTGATAAATTTATCTGCCATTGGAAGATGGAACACCTTCTCTATATTGCTGGGTCAAAGATCCAAGAAGATCTCCCTAGTTATGCTCTTCATAACCCTTTCTTCAGGAATATATTTCTCTGCTAGTGTAATGACCAATTCTGAGGACTGCACTAAAACTGGATGTGATGCTACATTAACTAGTCTAAAGCGAATCAGAGTGGATATCATAAGTGATCTTTCTATGGGTTTATTGCAAAATGTCAAAAATTCACCCAAATCTATGTGACCCAATTCGATGTCTCGAATATCTGAATAGTCATCTTGAAATCGTGACTTGGTTAGAACACCTTAAAACTTGAATACTACGAGCTTTCGTACCATCTTTACTGCAAGGGAAAATGATGAAGATTCCATTGAATCTACACAAATAGAATGTATATTAGTTTGAAGTCAAAAAATATCGATTAACTTAAACTCTATCACAAACATGATCAAACTTGAAAACCTAATCTACCCAAAAATACCAAAAAAACTAATTCTATGATCCTTATATGCAAAAATAATACACACCTCACACACCTTAGAGGTGTGTCTAGTGCATTTTATATCATTAGCAAAGCTTTACCATATGTGGTGCGTAGTAGTATACCTCATGAGGTGCACTGATGTGCACCTTATATTAACTTACGTGTAAAGGATGTTTCTTGATTTGAGGGTGTGCAGCAGCACACCTAATTAGGTGCACTACTACACACCTTAAATGTGACTTTATCTTTTGTCTTTTTTATGTTTTAAGTTTTTTTTGCAAAAAGGGGGTGCACACCTACGCACTTGGGTAGGTGTGCAACTGCGCACCTCTTATTGATGTTTTAAAGTTGTTTTGTGCATGTGGAAAAAATTGTGGAGGTGCACCTCAGTAGGTGTGGTTCTATGGTGATTGGAGCTCAGAGAAGAAAATGAAGACAAGTGATGAGAGGGTGGGGGTCACCAGGCTATATAGACCTGGGACCCAATGCACCACTTGGTGCTGCGTAGCTACGTTGTTGCACATCACCTAGTGGTGATGCTTTTTCCACACACTTTGGCACACTAGCCCACCTAGGGAGGTGTGTTGGTGCACCTCTTTCTTTGCAAAAGAGTCTTAGCCTCCAAAATACTAACTTTTTGGAAATTGGGTTTTCCCATTAGGACCCAAACTTGATCAAAACACTGGATTAAACCCCTAAAAAGACTTAGACCCTAGACTAGGGTTTTGGAAGGCCAAAAAATAAAGTAGGGGGTCCCCATTTCTATCAAAAATAGGGCATGCATTATGAAACCACAAAAAATAACATGAGCCAAGGGACAATATGATGAACAAGCATGATCGAGTATCTAAAATCTATATGTGTCGAGTTAGTCAGGTTTGCAAATATGTTTGGAATGACATAAAACTATATGTAAACCATTTTCAATGACATGCAACAAACATACTTTTATGATCGAGGACTTAATTAAGGAGTAAATTACATGTGTAATTTTGTATCATTAATCCTTATTTAAGGAGATCAACAAACCAAAAAATTAGGACTAAGAAGAAAAAATGATGAATTTAGATCATTGGTCAAGATCTTGAAGCTTCATCATATGCCCATTAAAAGAGGTTTTTAGACCTAATTTCATGTGGGTGAAGTTGTAAGTGAAAGAATTGTCCAGTTGAAGGTGACTTAGTAAGTTGTGAAGTAATGTGATCTAGCAGTGTAGAGAAAAGTTATTGCAGATCTATCATATAGAGGTGATTACATATTGGAAAGAGATGATCATTCATCAACATTAAAGTGAAAACTAAAGGATCAAGGTATTGTTACATTCTAACAAGTGTATTGAGGTGAATCTTTTAATAGAGTTGCCTTAACATGCCTATGCAAATATCTTAAAAGAACTCACTTAATTGTGTATTTTAAATCCATTAATCAAGGTAGACTTAACAATCTTGTAAGATCTTATCAAGGTAAACCCCTCACAAGGTAGACATTCAAAAATGATCAATTTTTTTAGCCCTAATAGGCACACTTTATTGCTATAGTAGTGAATATTTTGTTGGTGTCATCTCCACCATAGTTTTACCTTCACCTTAGAGGTTTTATGCATTATCATATATAGTCTCATGTGTTGATATGTTTTTTATATGGTGATTCACCCTCTTACCCCCCTCCCCCCATCTAATCATCTTACTTTCCCTATTAGATTTCCAAAATTGAGAAAAATTATTGGGGGAATAAAAAATCACCGTGGCTATTTTGATAAAGTTTATCAGTTTGGAAGAAAGGTACAAACTTTCCAATCTCATCTTTTCCAATTATTGAACAATTTTATGAGGAATTTATAATTATATTTTCCTCTATCTTAGCTCATTTTTATGGCTAAATAAAAGGGGGTAGCCTTCATCACAAGTTAGTCTATGGAAAATATCATTTCCTTCTTCACTTAACCCCAAAACTAGGTTTCACTTCTACTATGTCTATTGATCTTAATAACCCCATCTTTATCCTTATTTAATGCAGTTCTAAAATGTAGGTAGTTTCTCCCTCTAAATCCAAAATTAATATGATCTCTTCTTGACTAGATTTGGCTAGGAATACCGAAAAAACAAATATTGTTTTAAGATATAACTACTAGTTTTGATTGTGTGTCATATTTTCATCAACATTTCAAATCATACTCAGTGACACATCATTTGGATGAGAAAATCTAGAGGAGAAAAATATCAAACATAGTCAAAACTGGAAGCTGCATATTAATACTATGAATAATTATGGAAATCTCATCATGCTAAGAATATTATTATTAAGAATGGTCGTATTGAGCTTGTTAAGGATGACCCTATTGAGATGTTAGATTCCTCTACAACTTCCTAGATTACTGAGTTGGGTTGGACCCTAGATAACTCCATTACCAAATCCTTCCCTATTTCTATGTGAAATTTCCCTATCACCTTGTATGTTTTTCCTTCTCTTATGGCTAAGTTTAGTTACCCTTAGGATCCCCAAATTTAGAAGCCTTCATCCCCCAAAAAAAAATTTTAGGCGTAGGGGCTAAACCAAGAGGATTTGGTTAGAAAGGTGAAGGATATTTTTATTTTCTATAACAATATGTAGCTGGTTATAAAGTGGTTAGTGTGCCAACTCAAGATAGCCAAAAGAAAACTCAATAAACTTGAGATGTTGGATGAGGCATAAAGGAAGGTTGAGGATTGGACCAAACAGAAGGATGATGATATTCTATAACAATTGGGAGAAGTATGATGACATCCTTCCCTATTGATCTAATAAAAACATAACAATCTTATTAAACATTAATTTACAATAATATTTGATTGTATTACATTATTTCAATTTTTTTCTAAATTTATAAGGTTGAATTTATTGTTAACACTTTTCTCATCAAAGACTAATCTAAATGTATTATTTTGATCTCATCTTCTTTACTAAATATTTTATCATAAAACTTTAATGGATAATTCTATAAAGGTACAAATATAATTTTAGATTGTAGAAGAATGATAAGGAATAAATCTTCCTTGTAAATAAATCCTCAAATTTATATAATCACATGAATAAAGTAAATAGGGATATATAATAGCTCAATTTTATATAATCACATGGGTAAAATAAATAGGGGTATATAACAATTAACTAGATTTCTAAATAAAAAGAAAAGAAAACATTAAACACTAGTGGATGTTTAAAGTGAATAAGATATCTTGAATCTACATAGGACAAAAGTTTACTAATCAATTCAATACAATAGCATTTTTATATTTTACTAGCTTCCTTGTACTGGTGTAAATAACCCACACCCCTTTCTTCTAAATTCGACTATATTTTGAACTAAAAAAACATTATTACAATAAAAATACTCTTATTCTTAATTTTTAGTTAATGATAATAAATTAGATGTGATCAAATGAAATTAACACATTGTAAAAAGTGAATTATACATTTGTAAAAGCTAAAAAGGGAACAATTTAATTATATAAATAAATAGTTGCACTAATTATTAAAGATCTTATAATAATATCATATTTTTAGATGTAAGAATTATTATGTCTTTTATGATTTTCTAATTATTTCATTCAATATCAACCAAGAAAAGAAAGATAAGTAAATAGGTTTTAATTACAATAAATGGAATGAATGAAATCCAAGATAATGTAAACCACCTTGCTCAATCAAGTTCTATTTTTATCATACCTTTAAATAAGCACAAATAATAAATCAAATTTTTTTCATAATCTTCATTATGCTTACCTTCTTTATTAAGAAGCAAAAATAAGATTGCAAAGAACCATTGGTGTGGACTAGATAATAAATTTTTTGTATACATTGAACAACTGAGAAACACACCTAATTGATACGACACTAGCAAAGTCATTATCTAATGATCTCTTTATATACCTTTGAAAGTTAAATTCTCTATGTGGAATAGTGTGAGCCTGCAATAGTAAAATGCTTACATATCTACATTTACCATATTTAATATATAATATAAAAATTTGAATGTATACAATTAAATATTTTACAAATATAAAACCATGATGTAATGTTAAGTAATCCACTTTGGGTATAGATATGATAAATTGTCTAAAAAAGCATACCTACAAAGCCAACTGTCTACTAAAATGTCAATTAGTTAAATGGTTATAAAATCAATAAGTGTTTCTTACCTCATCAAAACAAAAAAAGTTTCATAGTACTTAATAATTTATCATTGGACCTATTAAAAATAATAAATATTTTTGTTTTTTTAATTTACCAATATTTACTTATGATTATTCCACTGGACTATGTTTTAGAAAAGAACCAATGGGATAGTAAAAATTAGTATAGAGAAATTATGGTAAGGTTAAGTATAATATAAATAATGACTATTGAATTTATAAGTTTACTTACAATCCATCTGAAAATTGGTATCCTAGACTAAAACTTCATATGCCTCCTTCGAAAAGTAGTTTCACGAGTAAATCTGAATCTGGAGGGATTTGTAACATTACAATTTTGTAGAAAATAATTTTTTTTTATCGAATATAATAAGATGTATTTAAAAAATAGAAAATTAAATTAATATTATTTCTTTTATTTATATTCTTGAATGACATGAATTTTTACACAATTTTCTCAATTAAGTGTGGATGTTTTGCATGTTAGTTTATATTTACTATTTTAATTGAGATTTAACTATTTCTTATATCATTGTCTCTTTGTCTTTTTATTTCTATTATTATTCACTATCATTAAACAACACAAACTAATAATATATTAAGCACTAAAAGGAGAATACATTAGATTGATAGTTGGGGAAGCTCTACTCAAGCCCATATGGGACTTGCTAAACATAAATATTAAAACATATTTTATTAGTCTTCTTTATATATATACTTGAGACTACTATTCATATTTCACTAATCAAGACTATTTGAATAAACTAAAAAAATCCCATATAACAAAGAATGAATTGTATACAAGAAAACACAATTGCATAGAAGGCCTATATGACCAAACAAAAAAATTCTCTTATGACTCAAAGTAATTATATATTATACCTAGATGAAAAAGATACCAAAAAAATTATTGTATTCATGTTGTGGTCATGGACTACCTCCAACCCCTTGATGTCAAAACTATGATTTAGACTTCTTGTTTCATTTTTTTCTATATAAGTTTTGATCTATGAATACACACTCCCCATGAGGAGGGAATTTGGATACTTATGTTGAGGGGGAACCCACCTTTCCCTTAGCCATCTTAGAAGGATATGTTTCCTTTGGGGCTTTAGTCTTGGGCATTCCCCATTTCTAAGGAGGCTACAATTCCTTCTCCTTCTAAAAGACATCCATAGAGGTTGTTACCTTGGGATTGGCCACAAAGAGATTATAGCTCTCTTCCATATGGTATTCCTTCCACCACCCTTAAATAATAATAACATTTAGATGAAAATATATTATTTCTTTGTGTCTTCTTTAATCATCACCTAAACATCAGAAGTATCTAGTAAGAGATAGTAGTGAGATATTATTTCTTAGATTTTTTGTCCTTTATAGGCTCTTGAACTAATAGTTAGTTGAATTCAACATTGTAAGTGAGTTTGAAATATGATTGTGTGAGAGGAATTAGAGAAGTTTATTATAGAAGTTGTAGGTATTGTAATGTCAAACATTATTTTCTCTTGAAATTTTGTGATGTTGCTGAGAGGCTCTAGGAAATTTGTATGTAAAAACTGATATAAGTTGAATGTGTAGCTTGTAGTTATAGTCATTATCTTATTTCAAAGTTTGTAGTTTAATTTTTATAAATTTTAAATAGAAAGCAAGAAAAAATCTTAGATATCTTCATATTTTTATTTTGTTGTCTCTATTTATTTTAATTCCATTCTACATACTTAGTTATTGGGAAGAAAAGTTATAATCTCTATGTGTATGCTCTTGCCTAATTTGAGGATTTAGTTTATTTCATAATTTTAGAGTATCTATGTGTGATTTTTCATATTTTAGAGTGATTCTAAAATCTTACCATGGTATTAATGAGCTAGTTGGCCTTGAATACTCATAGTTTTGGTCAAATTTTGGGGGGTCATTTAGTTTTTTTGTAGGAGACATGGTTGAAGATGAGTAAAGAGATTGCAAAAAATACCATCCTTTATGGGACAATCTATGATGCTTAAGAAAAAAATATTAAGATAATTATAGTTGTAAATGATTTATATGATCTTATGGTAAATAGATTTATGGATATGATTTCCCAAATTCTATTTTCTACCTTTTTAAAGAATTACAATAATTAGTTGAAGGAGTTAAGGAGGAATGTGTTGGAAATATGGCTAAGTAGGATAAGTTTTTATAATGTTGGAGTTTTCATTTACGGCAACATATACCTTTTACAAAGAAGACAATATATACAGATGGAGATTCCAAAGTTAGACATGGAAAATTGTCTAAGTATTAGATAGTTGTCCAGAGAACAGAGATGGTTTTGATGTGTATGGATGATAGAGGTATTATTGGTAGGTGTGTAGTTAGATACAAATATTACATAGTTTCGTGATGATGTATGTAAGTGCACAATTTAGTCCAGATAATATAAAATGAGATACAAACTAAACACCAGTAAAGACAGTCTACAGGATATAACATAGTATAACAAAAAAGTGTGAATTATAGGTTAAGGAATTATTTTGGTTATCAAATAATTAATTAACTTATTAGGAACAAAATTTTATAGGTTAACCCTAAGAGAGAAATTATTAATTTTATAGTTTTCCAAGCATGTGAATCCTTGAAGGCTGACTCAATAGTTTTGTAAAAAGTGAAGGTATAAAAGAAAGATGATGATATGAAAATTTTTGTGTAAGTTGAAAGTGATATGAAAACTATATGATGCAAATTATGATATATGATCAGAGGTATGTGAAGATAAACAAAGGAAAGATCAAATATTGAAGATATTAGCATTGTAAAGAGGTTTTTATGTCTATTTCTTTTGTAGATTTCATGTTTGGGAAGTGGGCTCATCTTGCATACATTTTTTAATTGTATATATCAACTCCTAATAGGTTTGAGACTTTAACAGGGCCTAGTCCTCTAACAAGAATTGAGACACTATATGCATGTAATAGATTCCTAATAGGATCAACATCGTTAATAGGATACTTTTATTTAGTGGATCATTTTGTGGGTTCCATCCCCACTAGGTCTTTCCCTTGGCCAAGGTTTCCCTAGTTAACAAAATATGGTATTATGAGTTCTCTTTTTGTATGGATATTCTTAATGTTGAACATTGTCAGTTTACTTTCATATGCATGGTATAAAGTAATTAACAATATCTAGTTTTGGGAAAAAGTTAGTATGATATTGATTCACCACCCCCCCCCCCCAGTATTACCTTTTTATCATCAGAGACCAATTACTCTAAAGAGGCTTAAGAGCTTGAGCAAGATACCTATGGATATGGAACCATTGTAGAAGAATATTGAAGAAGTTCTTGAGAAGATTGATCTTCTTACTGAAGAAAAAGATAACCTAAAAGAAATATCAAGATGCAAATTGGGAAATCAAAAGACAAGATTGACCATCTCAAATCTAGAAACGAATCTAAAGAGTAGACAAAAGATAGTGATGAGGTATCAAAATTAAAGAAAGAAAATGAGATTCTGAAACATGAGTTATAGATAATTGAACTAAAGCTAATCTTGAAGAAATATAATAGAAAGATTGAACCATATCTAAAATTTGAGAATGAAAATCTAAGGTCCCATCTTACTAGAGTGACATCCCAACTTGAATCTATCAAGATAGAGTTGGAAATATAAGAGGAGTAACTCAGAGAGGAGGGGAAAATAAGTTACCACAAAAAATAAATCCTAGATCCCTTAGATATCAATAAAAAAACATAAACTCTAATGAAACTAATGTTACTTGGTTAACACATAGACACTCGGTTAACACTAACAATATGTTGTAACTCGATAACCACTAAAATAAAAATTGTTACTTAGCAAATACTAAACATGCAAAACTTAAGATATTATCTTGTGATTAACCTTAATTAACTTAATTACATACACATAAAATAAAAAGCATGAACAAAAGTGATGCCAAGATTTAATGTGGAAACCTAATTTGGGAAAAACCACCAATTGAAATTAGTTACTAATTTTCACTCTTCTAAAGTGAGCCCTATTAGGAGTCAACCCTGTTAAAGGTTACAAAACACACTGTTAGGTGTGACCCTATTAGAGGATTTAATCACCCTATTAGGAGTGGCCTTGTTAGAGGTCTTTAGACACTTCAATCTAGAAATGCCACATTTTTAGAGGATTTACAAATAGTTGTTAAGCCAACTCAGTTAAGATATTTGATACACTGCTACAATGGTTAGAGAGAAATAATGATATGACTTGATTTTTTATGAAATTGTATTTGCTAATTTTAGATCTCAATTTTGGCTCAAATACTTGATCCTTCCTGGTCGAATGTATCTTTACAGCTCCTCAAGGATATTCTTCTTATCCTTCTAATTTGCTTCCTCTAAGCATCTATTGTTCTTCCACACATTCTCACAAATTCAATTCTCAACTTGACCTTATACTTATATCATTAACATTGTGAAGTCAGCTTGAATACAAATTGGAATCATTAATATTCATCTCCTCAATTAGCTAGAATAATCAAACAAATAAAATAAACTCAATATGCTACAATAAGAAAATATTTTGTTAGCCAACCCTTCTCAGTAGACCCTAACTCAAAAAAGATTGTGAGCTTGGTAGACACTATCTTTTGAACTTGGCAAACATTGAATTTTTTGGTAGACATAGGAAGCTATTTTTATTTCCCGAGTGAGCTCAGCATACATTGACTGGTAAAGATATGACATTTTGTGCAACATCAAAGACAATATACAATTAATCAATTGTTTTCAACAGATAAAGCAAAACTTGAGAGGTACAATACTATTGTGAAAGGAGAGTTAAGTTAAACTAAGAAAGAACTAGAAAAGTTATTTTCTAGTAGTGAGAAAATTAATGAGCAACTATATTTTCAAAGACCTTCCTATGATAAGGTTGATCTTAGATATTTCATGGGAGAGGAGTCAACAAAGAAATATGAAGCAAGACAGGAACCATATTTAGGTATTGAACACCTTAAACCAAATAAGATTGATCAAAATGAGATTGAATCTAGTCAATCTAAATATGCACCAAAAGAAGTTAAGCAAGAAAGTCAATCTGAGAAAAGTGATGAAACTAAGAAAATAAAGAAAGTTGAATCACCTAAAGAGGTAAGGTATGAATTTAAAGATAGATGCTTTTTATTTAATGGATTTAGTCATATGAAGAGACACTATACAGGTAAGTCATTCAAACCTATTATGAATTTCTATTGTTATAATTATCATGGTTTTGGTCATAAAATAGTTTATTGTAAGAAACCTAAATTTAATAGTAATAAAAAAAATAGTAAAAATTTTAGAAATACTAACCCTACTAGTAATGAAAGAAGGAGATCTAGTGAAAGAACATCTAATGGAGGAGAAATACCTAATGGAGCAAGGAATCATATTGTTTGTTAGAAGTGTAACAACTTTAGATACATCACTAGAAATTGTAGAGCACTAGTTAATAGAATGGACCTAATCAGAGAAGAATTACACTAGTTTGTCAATTATGCAACAACTTTGGTCATATAGAAAGATATTGTAGAATGGACATGAGGAAAATCAATAAGAATCCAAATTCTAGAAGGAACGATAGTAGAAACATGAGAAGGAATGATAGCAGCAACAATAGTCAAAAAGATTATTTGAGAAAACATGTTTTGGAATTCAAAGAGCTATTTATCAAAGAAAAAAGATCTATCAAGTTCTCATGTAGTATTAGAAGAACAATATTTTGATGCATCTGATGAAAGGTTGAAGTTAGCTATTATATCATGTGATTCATCCTATTTGAATTAAATACCTTTCATTGAAGATCAAGTATCAGAAAGAGAAATTGAGGTTAGAGATCAAGTCAAGAGTTGGGAAGTTAATATGAGGTAGAAAATGATATGTGAAAGCTATGGATAAGATTTCATTTCATTTGGATATTGCACATGTGTGTGCAAAAGAAAACAAGTTGACTGGTAATAAGAAACAACTTTTTGTGAATTTTTTACTTGCACAATTAATGTGGAGATCAATTTGGTAAGATATTAGCCATGTGAGAAAGATTGAATGTATCATTCAACCATGTAAACAGTTGAGAAGAAGTTAAGAGAAATTTGACAATGAAATTAAAGGATAATTGAAGTGTTTCAAATGCAAAGATAAGAAAGCCCTAAGTTAGGTGTCAAAGGAAGGTATTTTACTCTTAAGAAAATATTTAATTAGTGAATTGTGTTAAGGACTCAAGTTTTAAAATGGATAAGTCATTGATTCACAATGTTGAGGAGGTAGTAAGACCTTAGATAAACATAAACTCTTTGAAACAAGTAGTTGATGATCCCAGCACCACATTATCAAAAATGCATGAGAACATTATTCACCTAAAAGATGTGGTTAGTTACCTAAGAAGAAAATTTGAAACTTTAGGGAAGAACACATTTCTAAGGAATTTAGCTAGATTTACAACTAGGACATGAGCTATCAAGAAGGATTTGAACACCTAAAGGATAATGACCTAGTCAAGTTTATATTTTACTATGATTTTGATAATGAGGAATAGACAAAAGTAATATTGAGTAGAATTCATGATGGGAAGTTTTGGTTAGGAAATCATGTGATTGATATCTCAACTAATTTTATTCATGAAGTTACTAGATTATGCAATGAAAGCAGTATACCAATAAATGAAAATAATGTTAAGAAGTTAGTTCTTAATAACACAAAATCTATTTATAATGGTAGAGGAATAGTCATTGATAAGATTAAGCAAGATGATGTTAGACTCTTAAGAAGAATTATCGTAGCAAGGATTTTCTATAGCTCTAGAAAGGATCATATGGTAGCTGGATTTATTCGAGCAGCCTACAAGATTTGCATGGATAGAGAAAAGGCCAATTTGTGTGAGGTCCTTAGAGAACAATTGATAGAAAACATAGAAAGAATCAAGAAATTCAAGAAAAACTAATTTAGATTTTAGTCCTTGATCAGTCATATATTCTTCCATTTTGATCAAGAGATGTCCATTTATGCAAGCATCAACTTTAATGAGTAATGACATATGTACTATGGAAAATATCTCAGAGGTATACAATAGACACCTTATTGAGAAAATCAATAATAGTGCACATTTGATTGTGATGACATATCAAAATGAGATGAGGGAAAGATTTAGGATCCCACTCTCCATGAAAGAAAAGTATAAAGATGATATTTTCTTTATGGTAGACACAGACTTCTCCTACATTGAGGTAATGGTACCTAGAATGTTGTATGTTGAGTCATTGGGCTATGAAATCATTGAGGATGAATTTGAAGGCTATGCAAAGATAATCCTTGAATCTAATAAGAATGAAGAGTTTGATAGAATAGGAGCCTATGAAGAGTTGATTCAATTAGCTAGCCAAGAACAGCTAGAAAATACAACCAAGGAAAATGTTGTGTGTTATGAGAAAGACTATGCAACAAGTTGGGATGACAACAAAAGAAGCAAGTGCAGTGAGGTAAAAAATCACTCAAATGAGATAGAATGGTAAACTAGGTATGATGTATATTCCACCCATGGCATTTGCAAGACCATCTAAAGGAGTGGTAGTAGTCACACTACCTAATGTAGCACCAATTGTACCATATGCAGTAGTTTCCCAAAAATAGCCACCTATTACACCTATAATCCTTCAATGATAACAAGAAGAAGAAATAGTAGTAGTTGAGGTGAAAAGAAATTTAGTTTTATTGGCTAAGGTCAAGAAATAATCACTTAACTCTCCTAGAAAGAAGAGAATGAAATAAATAGAAACTAGACCAGACAAGAGGCATAAATAAATTATTCCAAGAATTCCAATAAAGAAGATGCAAGGTCAAGTAGAGCTTGAGAAGAAGGAAGAAAAGAACCTAGAAGTTGTGCCCTCGGGAAAGAAGGCATGGAAGCCCAAAATTGAAAATCTAAACAACACAATTATCAATAAAGGTAATTTTGTTTAGTTGAATAAGTACTACCACTTATATACATGAATTGATAGATTGGAGTTAGAAAATACTATTATTAGACACCTAGTATTGTCAGATAAGAAGTTTCAAGATTCAAAGGATGAGATCCCAAAAGATCTCTATGAGAAATTAATTAACAAAAGGAAGAGGATAGCTGATGAAGACAAGAGAATAAGACAAAATAAAACAAGGAAACTATGTCAATTAGACAGTGATGAGCATATAGATAACTTGATGAAGAATCTTGAACCTTAGGAAAAAGATAAGGCCCATACTAATAATAGGAGGCAATTATCAAGAAGTCAATGATGAAATAGAAAAAGCCATTGTATAGATGATGGTAGATTTGAATAAAGTAGAAAACATGACACCTTAGATTACCATTGGATTAGACATAATATAGATTGATAGCACAAAGGTCATGGTTGACAGAGATGAAAATCATTTTAAGGATTATGGTACAAATATTGTTGGTAATATAACTAGCTACTCCACTTTAGAGGAGGAAGAAAATAAATAAGAGGAGAAAATGGAGGAAGAAGAGAAGAGAAAGAAAAAAGAGGAGAAAAGGAAGGAGGAAGAGGATAAAAGGAAGAGAGAAGAAGAGAAGAAGAGAAAAGAAAATGAGGAAAAGAAAAAGAAAGAAGATAAGGAGAAAAAGAAAAAAGAAGATGAGGAGAAGAAGAGAAAAGAGGATGAGAAGAAGAAGAAGAAAGAAGAAGAATATAAAAGAGGAGAAGAAGAAGAGAAGAGAAGAAAAGAGGAGGAAGAAAAGAAAAAAAATGACGAAGAAGAAAAGAAGGTAAGTATACCTAGCTTTTCTATGACACCCCTTACTCTTGTAGCCTTGACATGATCAAACAATGATGATCAGATAGATTTGATATCATCCTTGAGCAAGATAATAAATAAGAATAGGAAAGTGTAGAATTTGTAGAAATATCATATGGATGTAACTGAAAAGCTATAGAGCACACTTGTAGTACAATTAATGAATCTTGATCTAGAGAATAGAGAAAAATATGGGGTTCAAGTATTTGATGCTGAATTCACTACCTTATTAGATGTAGTAGTAGTTCAAGCCCAATTCAAGCATGATGTTCAAATGTTTGACATTCTATGTCAAAACATCAAGAATGATTTAGAGTTCTTGATGCATGCATCAAGGAGCTAAGGAGATGTGAGAAAGAATGGAAGGCATTACATGCCAAATGTGCAATTTCATTTAAATTCACCAAAGATAGTGATGATGAGTTGTAGAAGAAGCACGATGAAGTAAAGGCACTGACAGATCAGCTCATATAGTTGGGCATCAAGATTGAGGAAATTGAGGCATAGATTGGGAAGACTTGTGATGAGATAAGTCTTATAGAATTAAACAAAGAAAGGATAGAAAAGAGGTTCTAACTTCTAAGAGAACACGTATCATTAAATATTAGTACACTTGATCAGCAAGTGGAGGATTGTCTAAAAGCAAAGATATCCTTTGACAAAAAAATTTATTCAGACTTGAATGTAGTGGAAATTGCATCCTATGGATTGTGTGGTCTCCTCAGTATATTAGAGGGAGTTAAGGAAACATGGGAAAAGAATATGAAAAGTTTGAAAACAAGTTTTGAGGACTACATTTCATTCCTATCCACCTAAATATAGAGGTAAAGATCTATAATTTTGACACCTTTGTCATTGATGCCAAAGGGGGAGTAATATAGGAAAATTGTATAAAGTATAATGTAAGTGGGAGCAATAGTAACAGATTAAGAGTATGACATATATAGAAAGGGGGATTAGTAAATATGCTAAGTATTATAATAAGAGAGATAAGGAGAGATGGTTATAAATGGAAGGATCCACAAATTTTTAATTTTTGTAAGTTTTGCAGGCCAATTTTGAAGGAAGTTTTTGAACAACATTTTGGGACTTAGCTAATTTTCCCATTAATTCTAAAGGGGGATATTTTTGGAAATATGGCCAAGTAGGATAAGTTAGTGATGAAGGGTTCTCCCCTTAATACCAACAACACATAATAGAAAAAAAGAAACAACAACAATTTGTGAGAACAAAATATGAGTTTCTTGTTATTGCCACAAATGAGGAATTATAAAATTCACAACTACAATATGCTAACCCACATGGGTTCCTTCATTATAGTAATATGCAAGGAAAAGATGTGAACTATCACCCAGAGTTGTCCTAGACAATGTTCGAACCTTTCTTAAATAGGCAATTTGATGCCAACTGAGAAGGTTCTAGACACTCAAACTTAATACCTAGGGTTGACAGACCCTAACAATACATATAGAGTTAGCAAAACATACCTTTGACATTTATTTTAGAATTTTCAGGTAGCCCAACTTCAAAAGGTCATAACTCTTGAACCTTTTCTTCGAATGGCTATTATAAGAACTTTTTGAAAACCTCATCTCCTGATCTACAAGCTCAAATACACAAAAGCACCCATCAGTTGAGTTTTCATACCTCATCTAGGGCCTCTAAAGCCTTCAAAACTGAGCTTGATTTTTTGTACCAAAATTACACACCAAATATCTACAATAACTTTACAATTACATATAATTTGGCCATGAAACTCCACCAACAAGTTGATATATCTAAAATGAACCTTCACCTTTGAAATTAGAACATTTCAAGCTCATATGATTGACTTACTAAGTATCAAGCCTCCACAAAAAACAACTTTGCATTAAGATAACCTTTATTGAAACAACTGAAAGGAAATATTTTTTTGGGTGATGCAAGATTGGTCTTACACCCAAGATGCTCTTGCATCAAACACCTGAGGTAATTTGAGAAGTGGACCTATCACATCTTAGGTATTTAGAGGAAAACTAAGATGGTTAACCTCCTCTCTTACTAGCCATGATGAATCTTCTACTGGACTCCCTTTCCATTTGCGCAGGTATTCTTCATAAGTTATGTTCCTTGTATTTTCTTCAACATGACTATCTAGTATCTCCTCAATCTCCTTTGTAGTCAAACTAGCTATTGGAATACTCCACTGCACTTCTTCAACTTTGTCCATATCACCTCCTTCATAATACTCTATCAAATTTGAGATGTTGACTATTGGTGAAATCTTCAATTCAGTAAGAAACTCTATTAAAAATATATAATACTGAGAGGGGAGTGAATCACAATATTACAAACTTTTTCCCACAACTGAATATTGTTAATTACTTTATAACTTGTGTATGAAAATAAACCAACAATTTTGAATAGTAAATATAAGAATGCACATAAAGAACTCATAAGACTATTATTTGTTAACTAGGGAAACCCTAGCCAAGGGAAAACCCTAATGGGGATGATATCAACTAGATGATTCACTAAAAAATAGGATCCTATTAAGGATATTGACCCTATTAGGAGTATATGAAGTACATATAGTGTCTTGATTCCTTTTTAGAGGACTAGGCCTTGTTAGAAGCCTCAACCCTGCTAAGAGTTGCTACCGCCCTATTAAGAGTTATGGAAGATAGTTGGACCCACTATCCAAACAACTTCAAGGTTAAGATCAAAGAACCCACTGTCCAAATAATCTTTGTATTATTCCTTGTAGAATAATAGAACTAAAATGTACTTCCTTCCTTTGTCTTTTTCCTATTAACTAGACTTCTACTTCTTTATATTTTGTAACCAGATCTCATACTATGCATCCAATGATCCCTTGGATCACTTACACACATTCAATAAGAATTTTGCTTCTCCTTGCACTGCACACTAATATTTCTCATTCCTCTTGATCCTCTTCCTCAAGATATCTTAGAAACAAGGAAAAAAACTTTCCTTTATACCTTATCTTCATAATAATTCATTGATTCAGCCTTGAGGCTTTTCTAATTAATTAAAATAAGATAATTAATTAATTTACAATTACAACAACACTATCAACTAACAGACTATAAAAAATTTTACACGTGTGAAACCATGTCTTGCACATATGATCACATCATCAGATGATTGTCCTCTATCAATTTTTAACTTTTCATCTCTTCATTACATCTCAAATGAAAGATAGTGATAGATCATTAGAACTATATTTTCCAATGCTCTATTTATGCACTACTTCCAGTAAATCAAATGTAACTTTTATATACCGTTGACTCAGACTTAGTCCTCTTAACCACATCATCAAGACAACCTCAAGAACATGTCCTCCACTTTGTATCATCTAAAAATTCCTCAAATTTTGCACATCATAAGATTACTGGCTGTTATTCTTCCAGTCTTAACATAATTATTGCTATGTTGACATCAATGACAAATGCAGTCATGAATGCAACATATTAATATTGTCCAATCCTTAGGATACTCCCCCAATTTAGTATCACCAAAATTCATGCTAATAAACTCCACTTCATATGCATTTCCAAAATCATGCCTTTTCACTATCTTGTATGGTCCAAACTTCTTCATTTTTAGCTTAACATATGTACCCACTGGAAAAGGCTCTTTTCTCAAATGAACCATGACTTCATCCCCAATCTAAAATTCCTTATACCTCCTTCTCACATCTTCCTTATTTTTATACTATGTATTCATCTTTATAATATTCTTTGTCACCTCCTCATGGATGTTCATCAAATCTTCAACAAATTCTTCTACTTCAGCATTACTTATCTCTCTATTATCCAACTACCTCAATTTAGAAGCATTTCTGGGACTTCTCCCATATACAATTGGTACTCCTATTGATGGAATTATTATATGCAAATTCTACATGTGGTAAAATAATATCCCATCCTTTTGGTTCACTTCTAACCAAGCATCTGAACAAGTTTCCCAAATTGTGATTCACAACTTCTATCTTCCCATTTGTCTCTTGATGATGTGATGAAGTAAACTTCAAATCTATATTCAATTTCTTCCATAATGTACACCAAAAATACCCAACAAGTTTGGTATCTTGATATAAAACTATACTCTTTGGTAGACCATGTAGTCTCACCACTTCTCTGAAAAATAATTCTACCACATGAACAATGTCACTAGTCTTCTTGCAAGTAATGAAATGTGTCATCCTTGAAAACCTATCAACCACCATAAAAATAGAATCATTCCCTCACTAATTCCTTGTTAATTCAAGAACAAAATCCATGTTGACATCCTCCCATGACTTCTTTGGTACAATTAAGGATCGATACAAGCTTATATTATGCTTCACTCCTTTTTTTATCTAACATATTCTGCAACTCTATACAAACTTCTTCACATCTTGTTGAAACTATGGCCAATAATAGTTCTTAGCAAACAAAGAAATGGTTTTATCTCTACCAAAGTGTCCAAGCATTCCTCCATTATGCTTCTCCTTGATGAGATTATCTCTCATTGATCTTGGTGGAATGCACATCTAACTTCCTTTAAACAACACACCATCTTGGATTTTGAAATCCAACCACTTCATCTTGTCAAGATTAAAAGACTGTGTACAAGTCTTCCACGCTTCACCAAAATTAGGAACCTATAAATGCAAATTATTGATTTCCTTGAACCCAAACACCTCAATATTCATTTATGTCAACAAAAGTTGTCTTCTACTAAGAGCATCTACAGCTCTTTTAAACTTCCCACTCCTGTGTTTGAAAACAAATGTATAATTCTACAAAAACTCAACCCACTACAAATGCCTTTGGTTTAATTTTCCTTGACTATTTAAATATTCCAAATCTTGATGATTAGTATACAAAAGAAACTCCTTAGGAAGAAGATAGTGTCTCCATTTCTTCAATGCCTAAACTAGAGAATAAAATTCTAGATCGTAAACATAATATTTTATTTTTGCATCATTCAATTTCTCACTAAAATAAGAAATAGATCTAGCTTCTTGGCTAAAAACAACTCCAATTGTAGTATCACTAGCATCACAATCTACTTGAAACATCTTGTTAAAATCTAGAAGTGCTAAAACAACCTGCTCTATAACTTTATGTTTCAACAGATTAAAACTCTTATCTGCTCCTATAGCCCACTTACATTCTTTCCTATCCCCTCTCATTGTTTGAGTCAAGGGTCCACAAATACTACTAAAAACTCTTATGAACTTTCTTTAAAAACTAGCAAATCCATGAAAAGATCTTATCTCTGTAGCACTCTTTGGATTTGGCCATTCAAGAATAGCCTTCACTTTTTGTGGGGCTATTTTTAGACCTTCTATTGAGACTACAAATCCCAGAGGCACCAACTCCTTCTTCACAAAACTATACTTCTTTAGGTTTATCAACAATTTTTCTTCTCTCAACTTATCAAACACCTTTTGGATATGCATCAAAGGCTCCTCTAATGTCTTAATAATGATCAAAATATCATCTAGGTAAATAATGGAAAGATTACCCAAAAACTCATACAATCATTCCCTCGTCTTAAAGGCAATCTTCCGCTCATTGCCTTCTCTTATGTGAATATGATGGTATCCACTCTTCAAATCTATCTTTGTGAAATACAGTGATCCACTCAAATAATCCATAATATCATCCATCCTTGGCAATAGAAATCTATACTTAATTGTGATCTTGTTAATAATGTGAGAATCTATGCACATCCTCCATTCTCCATTCTTCTTTAGTGCTACTAAGTATTATTGGTACAACACATGGACTTAGACTCTCTTGAATCAACCCCTTGTGTAAAAACTCATGAACTTGTCTATTCAACTCTTCACTTTTGGCTGCTTTCACTCTTCGCATTGCCTTTTTTGAAAAATTGGCTCCTGGAATCAAATCCATCTGGTGAGGATATTCCTCACTGGGGGTAATCCATCAGGTAAATTGTCTTACACAATATCGAAAAACCCTCCCAAAATATCTACAACTTCTGTAGGTACCTCCTCTATTTCTTGTTTACCATCTTTTGGTATTACAAAAAAACACATATGCTCATGCTTCAGACCTTTGAGAAAATATTTTCCACCAACAAAACATATTCTAGCAACACTACATACCTTTTCTTCTTTCTCCTTCAATCGCTTCAACTTATGTCTCACGCCATCCTTGGTCAGAGTGTAGGTATTTGTGTTGGAAATATAAGGTAGGCAAGGTTACTATGAGGGGAGGGGTGAATTAGGAATCAATAAAAAAATTTAATCTTATTTCACCAATCAATCCTTCATATATTATTCTAATCTAATTGCATGCATGAAAGAATGAAAGTATTAAAACATTCATAACACTTTGACACAAGATAAGGTGACCCAGAAACCTTCCAATTAGAAAGTAAAACTTAGGTGGGGATGATACCCATAAACTTTAGTACTACAGTATAAATTTAACCTATTAAGGCTTACAATTTGACCACTTCCAGTGATTTTCCCTATTACAAGCAATAAGTAATGTGAGGTCCACCTTGTTAAAGGATTTACAAACATACAATTAAGTATGTACTTAGTTAAGAGATTTAGCAAAATACTATTAAGTCTACCCTGTTAAAGGATTTGACTAATGCACGTATTATGATAAACTAGTGACTGGTCTCTAATCTACAACTCTGGTTTATTGGTTGAGATAACTTGTATTGCAATGACCACCTGATTGTAATAGATAAATCTCTATTATCCCTTATACTTCTTGTAGCCTTCTTCAATTCATACTCTTTCTCATCATATCATTCTTCTCGTAATATATTTGGATATGATACAAGGTATTCATATATAGAAATCAAAATCATTACATTTTAGAGTCGGCTACAATACCAATTTCATCATAATTTACAAAGTCGGCCCAACTATTGTAACTCTAGTTCACAAGACAAACTTGGTGATGTTTTGATACATGGAAAACACTATCAACAATTGAAAAAATTTTGCACTTGATAGAACTTGAATCTCAATCCATACTAATCACTTCCAAGTCGCTCAAACTTGGTCAACACTGTGTGACTCAATAAATAGTGAGAAACTCAGTAGCAACTAAATGACTCGATTGATACTGCATGACTCAATCAACACTAGATTCACATTGTTAACACTATGAGCTTGCTAGAAACTATAGAGCTTGGTTAACATTGTAGAGCTCAATTAACACTACAATCTTCTTCACTTCCTTTGGATAACTTTGTAGCCTCTACTACACTTGGTTTGTATTGTATATAGTCTTTCAAGCTCGATAAGCATTGTGTAGCTTGGCAAATATTGTGAACTAACTAGTTGACTTAGGAGCATTTTAAACACTTGGTTATCATTGTAGAGTGAATGATAAGATCAGTAGCAACTATAGAGCTTAGTAGAAATGTAACCAATTGTTTAAGTGTTGAGTCACTAATAGACAAATTGACCTTAATGTTAACAATCTCCCCCTTTGGCATTAGTAACAAAAAAATGTATCAAACGACAAATATGAACTTCAAAACTATAAGTTTCCCTTACCATCATTTTGTGTGTTCAACTTAGTTTGACTTCCTAAATTTATAGCTCAATAACATACTATGTTTTTCTAATTTTTCAAAATTGCTTTTGTAAAGATATTTTCTTCTTATCTATACAAATATCTACATAATACTATACTACTCCTCCATACATATATCTCTCCTATATACAATATCTATATCTTCTCCTCCTTTTATATTAAACATATTTACTTCTCCCCCTTTTTGACATAAATGACAAAGGTATATAATATCTATATGTTAATACCAAAATGTGACAAGAAATCATAATGTACCTTTAGAATAAGTACCATAGTCTTTTCCCAATTCTCCTATAGTACCTTACTTGCATATAATGCAATCTAAGCTTCTGTTGATAATTTCATCATGTGATCAACTATGGAAAAAAAATTGTCATGGATGAGTGTTTTTTCATATGCAATGTGTTTCTATAATGCATCCATGTTTGGAAGAATCATGCCCTAGATTTTTGCAAGTGTGGACCTGATCCTAGCTTCGTCCTTCAATAATTTTTCCTACAGATTTGCCAGATATATACAATTGGTGCGCACTTGCCTTCATATATTCATCTATATTAGATATTTTATCCTTGATCTCCTTTGTACATATAGATGTGTCACTTGACAAATAATGAAATAACATTATCAACAAATGTTTCTAGTGAAACTAGAATAGTAGATAACTCTACTTGATCTATGGAAATTCTCTATCCAACTTGTTCCAACACTTTATTCTCAAATTTTATTTCAGTTCTTTATAGCAATTTATCATGTCCATTCAAGTCTTCATTATATTTGTGGAGAATTTCTACTAACTAGTCCAGAATGGGTTGTTCGCCATCAACCTCAATACTTGGAGCATCAATAAATATGCTCTTTATGTCTTCAAGAACTTGATTTTATTTCATCTTTTCTTCCCTAATATTTTGTTTCTTAGCTCTCTTCTTCAGTAGCTCACCCATGGTATCCATTTGATCAAGAGTGAGGGTAGAGATATCCTAATTTGGAATAACTATGTCCTCATCCAGATCAATTTATTTTGCATCTTCTTTACACTTTTCTTTTAGAATGGTAGAAATAATTTGTTTACCCTTATCTATGACTTTAGTACTTGGTTGAGACTGCTTCTCAACTATCATTGTACAATCTATGGATACACTTGGAATAGAAACAATTGCAGATATTTATGGACTAGCAATAAATGTTGAAATGACACTAACAAAAAAAATACCTTGTTGTTCAGTCAAACCTAATGATGGAGGACCTTGTTTCTCAACAAATGAAGTGTTGGGCACTTCATTAAATGTAACACTCATGCGAATAGATTCAAAGCTTGGTTGGGTGCATGGTGTAGCAACAGTATCCACAACCAACTCAATAAAAGCTTTCTCTGAGCCTAATTGCACTAAGGCTTTTCTCAGAGAGTGGGGAAATGAAGCCATGACTACTGCTGCAATTTTCTCTGCATCAATTTCCTCAATCCCTTGTATCTCTGGAAGGCTTCCTCTAATAGCTTCCTATTCTTCCTTCTCATCATCTATATTTACATCATCTAACTCATCATCTTTTATTTCTACATATTCTTCCTCATCTTCATCAATATATACGAAAGAATCATTTGTTTCATGCAACTGATAGATGTTCTTCCATTGAGTTGTAGCCACCTTCACCATATATTCAATGTCCTTAAGAAATATCATACAAATTTTTTAACTTGAGAAGAATCTTCTTCTCATTTTGCTTCAAGGATTTCTTTACTTCCTTCTTACTAAGACTCAACATGAGTTGCTTCAAAGTCTGTTCAAAGATGTCCTTGGTAGTCTTCTTTGTATTTTCCCATCTAGGCTTTACTAGCTTCATCAGTTCATCAGGAATTTGTTGTGCAATCTCATCTAGTGAATACTTTCATTAACCCAATTTTGTCACTAGAGTATTCGCAATCTTCTTTTTCTCTTCTTCATTCCATGTCTCATATTTGAGAAACTTGAAACATGCCATACCAGTTCCTTCTTCCATTTTCTTCCTTCTTCCTAACTTTAACTTCTTCTAAGATTTGGTTGCCCTCCTTATAAATACAGCAGGGGAGGATTCGGCAGGTTTGGTTATGATGACCTTCCCTTTTTTCTTAGGAGGCTCTTCCTTTTCAGATTCAAATTTCTCTACCTTATCCTCTTCATCATCATCTTCTATATCATCTCTTTTGCCTTCTGATAGCATGAGAGTAGAACTTTATTATTTTATGCTTTTCATCAATTTTTCTATTCTCTTCCTTCCTTTTTTTATTTCTTGAGGTAGCTTGATCTCAAGCTCAATTCTTTCCTTTGCTTTATCATAAGTTCCAAAATAGGGGGATTAGGATCTATAGGTTCATTCAATAGAGGTTCTATAATATCCTTAGTGTCATCAATGTTAACCTTATAGTCTAGAAGTTTAACCCATGCCATTCTAGGTCTGACTGCCTGAATGTATACTTTATCATAGTCCACCATGAAACATATATCTTTCTCATAGTCTTCCACAAGACTCCTCAGTATCTTAAACCTATTTTACATCTTTTCTTTGAATGTTTCAAAATAATTATACATGATATTGTCAAAATTCTCACCAATTTCTACTATATATTCATTTATTTGATATAGAATTGGAACGTCCTTCCTCCATACTACTGAACCTTTAGAAGTGAAATACTTCTAAACAAAGAAGAATAAACATGTCAAAAGAGAACCAAACTTCCATGGGTTATTCTTTGATACTCTATGCAATCACATGTATGCCAAATTTCAGCTTTGTGTTTGTTATGCCATTCAGCTTCAAGCCTCTTATGTCCCACTTGGCAAGAGTTTGCTTAGTCCAACCATAATTTCCCATTGTGAGTACACCTTAGGATAAGTTTGATCCATTTGACTTGAAAATCCCATGGCATATGTGAAATGTGTGTCAAACCCTTAGTTTCCAAATGTTGATTCTTTGATTTTAATGCACCATCCACACATAATTCATTGAATGCATCATTCATTTATAGGGTTCTAAGTTCCTAAATAGAATAGTGGAAAAATTAATGGATTTCATGCACAAGTAATACCTTGGGTAGAAGTTGAGAGTATGCACTAGTTGGGTTGAGTGCATCTGCCATCGTTGGACTTAACTTTTATATAGGGGTGTTGCAGTTGACTCCATAGACTAACATTTTAGAACCTTTCTTTGCTTTGATGCTTGAAGGTTCCATTCTTGGTAGGGATTTTGAAAACTCAAGAATTCTTCAACAATAATAACTCAAATCACTCAAGGGCTCTGAATTCACTCTTCACAAATAGCTCTAAAAATTCATAGTGAAATAATGTATTTGATTTCTTCCTTTTAACAAATTTCCTCTTTTCAATCATCATAAATGCTTCATACTTCATACTTTCTAAGTGATAGCATTTCCTCCACTCATTTTAGTATTTAATGCTAAGAAGATATCTACAGCTTGGTAGAGTCACCATCACTCGATAAGAACTACCAACTTTTTGTCAATAACTAGAAACAATTTACAACCCAACCTTTCTCAGTAAGGTCTTACAACCCAACCTAGCTCGGTAAGATCTCCTACTTTCCATCATGCTCAATGATCCCTATGTATCTTGAATTCTGATATGGATCTTTCTACTTGTTGGCTAGAACTGATGTTTAGATGACTTCTTTTGAATCACAGTTCTAGTGATCTCCATAGGGAACTAAATTCAAATGATTGATCCACCCAACTCATTGACTTGGGTGTCAATTACTACATAATTTTGGCTTGCATTCTCTAGAGATTTTGGTACCTCATATTTACTTTACTTTTAATCTTCAATTCTACCCATGTTCATATAGTTCTTGGCAAGATGTCTAAGTTTTGTACAAATAAAATATCTCTTTGTAGTATCTCTTTTCCTCATATGATGTTTCACATAGTTTTCTTCAATGTGCCCAAACTCACAACAGTAGTGACATCTACACCATGTGTTGTAATCCCATCTAGATATTACTTTCACTTTTTGTTTAGTTGGGTTCCACTTCTTGGTTTTGCAATTTAAATATTTGCACTCTTGTTTCTTGTAATTGTGATACATTCCTTCAAACTTAGGTTTCTTTGTGAATTCACTTTCTCTATAACCATGGTTGTTGCAAATGTAACATTTTCCATTAAATTTACTTTTACCACTGCTCCAACATTTATTTGATGTATGAAGTATCTTACCACAATGATTTCAAGCAGGCCTTTTATTCTTTTGAGCTCCTTGTTGAGATGATTCACCTTCTTTCATGTATCTTGTTCTATCTTTTCCTTTGTGGCTATACTAACTTTTCTCATTCAATTGGTTCATGCTTTCCTAAGATTTCATCATTCTTTCATTAGTTTTCTTTTTAATGCTAAGATCATTCTACAATATTTCATTCTCTGATCTTAGATTCATGAGTTCTTCATTTGCACCAGTGAATTGATCAATAAAGTTTATTTGTTGAAGGGATAGTTGTTGAATTTCATTATCCTTTTCTTCTATCACTTCTTTGGCTTTGTCTTTTTCTTCCATGATTTCACATAATCTAACTGATTGGATTTCTTGCTCTCTTTTCAGCTTTCTAACTTCTTCTTGAAGATTGGAATTCTTTCATAATAGGTCTTTGATTGCTACATCAAATTCATTTAAATTTCTTTTTTGACATATGTCTTCAATTCTTTCTTCAACATACAGATTGTCATTCATTTGCATTGCAACATATTTCCTTATTTTCAATGATTGAGAGAGTTGTTCCTTTGCTTTCTTCAATTTCCTGATGGCCAATTCTACATCCAACTTTTTATTATCAATAACCTTATCTAGCCTATATACCTCCATTGCCTTTGATCTTATGTCAAGCTATTAAACCTCTAATGTGAGAACCAAAATCTTTGATACCAATTGTTGGAAATATAAGGTAGGCAAGGTTACTAAGAGGGGAGGGATGAATTAGGAACCAATAAAATCTTTATCTTATTTCACTAATTAATCCTTCATATATTATTCTGATCTAATTGCATGCATGAAAGAATGAAAGTATTAAAAAATTAATAACACTTTAACAAAAGATAGGGTGACCCAAAAACCTTCCAATTAGAAAGTAAAGTTGGGGTGGGGATGATACGAACAAGCTTTAGTACTACAGTATAAATTTAACTTGTTAAGGCTTACAATTTGACCACTTATGGTGATCTCTGTTAGGAGTAATAAGGACTGTGAGGTCCACCTTGTTAAAGGATTTACAAACATACAATGAATCATGCACTCAGTTAAAAGATTTAGAAAAAGACTGTTAATTAAGTCTACCCTATTAAAGGATTTGACTGATGCACCTAATAGGATGAGCCAATAGTTGATCTCAAATCTACAACTCTGGTTTTCTAGTTGAGATTCTTTGCATTGCAATGATCACCTAACTGTGATAGATAAATCTCTACACTACTTGTAGCTTTCTCTAATTCGCACTCTTTCTCATCATATGATTCTTCTCATAATATGTTTCAATATGATATAAGGTATTCATATATACCAATCCAAATCATTACCATCTAAAGTTGGCTACAATACCAATTTTATCATAATTCACAAATTCAAGACAACTATTGTAACTTGGGTTTAGAAGACAAACTTGGTGATGTTATGATACATGAAAAATACTGTCAACACTTGGAAAACTTTGGCACTCAGTTGAACTTAAAGCTCAGTCAATACTAATCACTTCCAAATAGCTCAAACTCAATCAAAACTGTGTGACTTAGTGAACACTGAGAAACTCAATAGCTACTCAATCACTCGATTGATGTTGCATGACTCAGTCAACACTAGATTCACATTGTTAATAGTGTGAGCTTGGTAGGCACTGTAGAGCTTGGTTAGCATTGTAGAGCTTGATTAACACTATGTTCTTCTTCGCTTCCTCTGAATAGCTCGTTAGCCTCTGCTACACTCAGTTTACACTATACATAGTCTTTGAAGCTTGGTAAACACTATAGCTTGGAAAACACTATAAACTGACTACTTGACTCAAGAGCATCTAAAAAACTTGGTTAACACTATAGATTGATTAATGAGCTTAATAGCAAATGTAGAGCTCAATAGAAATGTAACTAATTGTCTAAGTGTTGAGTCACCGATAGACAAATTGACCTTAATGTTAAAAAAATTCTCACCATCATGTGCATCATGCCTATCAAACTACTATGGCCTACCTAGCAACATATGATATATTTCTGTAGGTATGATATCACATAGTACCTACTCCTAGTAGCTTTCAGTCTTGAACTTCAGTGATAATTTGTCATTGACCATGACCTTATGGTCATCTTACACCCAAACAATTCAATATGAATGCGAGTGTTTCTGCCTCTTCAACTTCAACTTTGTGACCATCTTTTCTGACACCAAATTATTAGTACTTCCACCATCAATGATCATATCACAACACTTATCTTCACATTTTCACCTAGTATGAAACAAACTCCTCCATTGATTAGGTTTATTCTCACCATTCAATAGGACTATTATGTTAACTAGGACTTCTCCTCTTTTAGCATCTTGAAAATGTGATGATTTGGCATCTTTGTCAACTTGTGCAACTCTGGTTTGGCCTTTTGTTCTTTGATATGTCCTTCCTTGGTGCTAAAAACATTGAAAATCTTTATTCCCTTCTACTCCATGGTGAAACCTTTTTCCACAAAAACCTCCTCTTACATACCCTTTCCCTCTTCCTCTTCCACTCTAATCTCTATTGTTCTGATCTTCAAAATGATTGGAATTGTTTCCCCTCTAGTTTTCACTACTACTTCTAGCCACATCCTTTTTCTTTCAATCATCATTTTAGCCTACATAAGATCATCTACCATATCTTCAACTATGACCCCTACGATTACCATTGCTCCAAAATTTATTTGATGTATGAAGTATCTTACCACAATGATTTCAAGTAGGCCTTTTATTCTTTTGAGCTCCTTGTTGAGATGATTCACCTTGTTTTGTGTATCTTATTCCATATTTTCCTTTGTGTCTATACTAACTTTTCTCATTCAATTGGTTCATTCTTTCCTAAGGTTTCATCATTCTTTCATTAGTTTTCTTTTTAATGCTGAGATTATTCTACAATATTTCATTCTCTGATCTTAGATTCATGAGTTCTTCATTTGCACCAGTGAATTGATCAATACAGTTATATTTTCTGAAAGGATAGTTGTTGGAATTATCCTTTTCTTCTATCACTTCTTTGGCTTTGTCTTTTTCTTCCATGATTTCACATAATCTGACTGATTGGATTTCTTGCTCTCTTTTCAACTTTTTGACTTCTTCTTGAAGATTGGAATTCTTTTATAATAGGTCTTTGATTGCTACATCAAATTCATCTAAATTTCTTTTTTGACATATGTCTTCAATTCTTTCTTCAACATACAAATTGTCATTCATTTGCATTGCAACATATTTCCTTATTTTCAATGATTGAGAGAGTTGTTCCTTTGCTTTCTTCAGTTTCCCAATGGCCAATTCTAGATCCAACTTTTTATTATCAATAACCTTATCTAGCCTATATACCTCCATTGCCTTTGATCTTATGTCAAGATATTAAACCTCTAATGTGTGAACCAGAAGCTTTGATACCAATTTTTGGAAATATAAGGTAGGAAAGGTTACTAAGAGGGGAGGGATGAATTAGGAACCAATAAAATCTTTATCTTATTTCACCAATTAATCATTCATATATTATTCTGATCTAATTGCATGCATGAAAGAATGAAAGTATTAAAAAATTCATAACACTTTGACACAAGATAGGGTGATCTAGAAACCTTCCAATTAGAAAGTAAAGTTGGGGTGGGCATGATATGCACAAGCTTTAGTACTATACTATAAAGTTAACTTGTTAAGGCTTACAATTTGACCACTTCAAGTGATGTTCTCTATTTAGAGCAATAAGGACTGTGAGGTCCACCTTGTTAAAGGATTTACAAACATAAAATGAAGTCTACACTCAGTTAAGAGATTTAGAAAAAGACTATTAAGTCTACCCTGTTAAAGGATTTGACTAATTTACCTATTAGGATGAGCCAATAGTTGATCTCAAATTTGCAACTCTAGTTTGCTAGTTGAGATTCTTTGCATTGCAATGATCACCTGATTGTGATAGATAAATCTCTACACTACTTGTAGCTTTCTTTGATTCACACTCTTTCTCATCATATGGCTCTTCTCATAATATGTTTCGATATTATATAAGGTATTCATATATACCAATCCAAATCATTACCTTCTAAAGTTGGCTACAATACCAATTTTATCATAATTCACAAAGTCAGCATAACTATTGTAACTTGGGTTTAGAAGACAAACTTGGTGATGTTGTATACATGGAAAATACTGTCAACACTTGGAAAACTTTGGCACTCAATTGAACTTAAAGCTCAATCCATACTAATCACGTCCAAGTAGCTCAAACTCAGTCAACACTTTGTGAGTTAGTGAACACTGAGAAACTCAATAGCTACTCAGTCACTCAATTGATGTTGCATGACTCAATCAACACTAGATTCACATTGTTAATAGTGTGAGCTTGGTAGGCACTGTAGAGCTTGGTTAGCATTGTAGAGCTTGATTAACAATATGTTCTTCTTCACTTCCTCTAAATAGCTTAGTAGCCTTTGCTACACTCAGTTTACACTATACATAGTCTTTTAAGCTTGGTAAACACTATGTAGCTTGGAAAACATTGTAAACTAACTACTTGACTCAGGAACATCTAAAAAACTTGGTTAACACTATAGATTGATTAATGAGCTTGATAGCAAATGTCAAGCTTAGTAGCAATGTAATCAATTGTCTAAGTGTTGAGTCACTGATAGAAAAATTGACCTTAATGTTAAGAATTTTCGCACCCATCATGTACATCATGTCTATCAAACTACTATGGCCTACCTAGCAACATATTACATATGTCTATAGGTATGATATCACATAGTACCTCATCCTAGTTGATTTAAGTCTTGAACATCACTGAGAATTTCTTATTGACCATGACCTTATGGTCATCTTGCACCCAAACAATTCAATATGAATGCAGGTGTTTCTATCTCTTCAACTTCAACTTTGTGACCATCTTTTCTGACACAAAATTGTTAGTGCTTCCACAATTAATGATCATATCACAACACTTATCTTCACATTTTCACCTAGTATGAAACAAACTCCTCCATTGATTAGGTTCATTCTCACCATTCAATAGGACTCTTATGTTAACCAGGACTTCTCCTCTTTTAGCATCTTTAAAATGTGATGATATGGCATCTTTGTCAACTTTTGCAACTCTGGTTTGGCCTTTTGTTCTTTGATATGTCATTCCTTGGTGCTAAGAACATTGAAAATCTTCATTCCCTTCTACTCCATGGTGAAACCTTTTTCCACGGAAACCTCCTCTTCCATACCTGTTGTCACTTAGGTTTGCACCCTTGTCCAAGGCCTATGCGCGAGGACAACCTAGTGAAACATGGAAAAAACCTCCAAGCTGTGGGACTTGAACTGCGAGGTTGAGTCTCCGAAGAAGGCCGACTTCCTCTTACTATCAGGGCGCACCTAACTACTCTCGAAAGGAAAAGGGGAAGAAGGAGATGCAGAAAATAACTCTACCCTACCTAAACTATGGAGGTGATGCACCAAAATAGAGTGTTCAGACCCATTTCTGCCCATATATGCACTATTGAACCAGAATGAAACTAAGGATATATACATACAGGCTTGTTTTGACCTAATAACCTCATGCAGATCAAGAACCAAAATTGAATAACACAAGGAAAGAGGAATCTCACTTATATATTATCCAGTAGGCAAGAAACAGATACAGTATGCAGGTTACAGATCTCAACAATACACCAATGAGAGGCAAAAGGGATGCACATACACATCAATGGCTGAAGGAGATAAAACAGAGAATCATTCGGTTCAAAGGCACAGGGAATGTTACACTGAGAGTTGCAGAGCAATATCAGAGAAATCAGAAAGAGTTGACCCTTGGAAAAGATTACAAAATTGCCTTTATAGTTCAGGCATAACTGAGGGAAATGATTCTGTATTAACTGCTCAACTACTGCCATTGAACCCAAAAATATCTGATCAAAGATCACACTTGAGCATGGTTCTGAAGTACAAAATTAGATATTCGACTGAAGGAACACCTCGAGTAGACAGAAGTGGCGCCAATGAATGATCCTGACATAGTAAATGGATCAACTGAGATGGTGGAGTGTTTCCCTATGCCTTACATTCATTTCAAGTAGGTCAGAATTGATCGTGAAGATCAGATCGCAAGATAACCTTGATCATCTTTGCTTCCTGGTTCATGAATCAACAGGCTTGAAGCAAGTCAAACAGGTTATACGAGCCAACTGGGTCATGCGGGCCAATTACCTTTCTTCATTCCACCACCTGGGGAAGTCTTTGTGGTTGACCTTCTGTCATCAAACTAACCATGCCACCCTTGCAGATATTCATATTAACTGTGACGATTACATTAACTGCCAGCCATCGACCGTCCTTTCTGACCTGACCAACGAGACACGTGTCAACAAGGCATTGTGTCACCAACATAAACCTCGAGTGACTTACCCATAGCGAGGTGGCAATGACCATCGATCGGCCTAGATCCGATGATCATGAAGACTCGTCATACTCCATGCTGTCCTTACCCCGGGCCCATCATATTTGGTGCCACCTACGCAACTGCTGTCATATCCAACCGACACCTATCAATACCTCAGTGACCGCACCCTAGCAAGACCTGGCCCCACTGACACGTGACGACCTGTCGCTATGTCACTATGGTAAAGATCGCACATCTTCACCATGGCGATATGGCGATAGCCATTGATCTTCTCTAATCAAACGGTCACAAAGACCCACCTTCCTGCAACCTTCCTCCCTCATAATTTGCAAGGCCCATGGTACATGTGGCACTTCCCTATTGGTTCGTCGATCATTTAATCCCTACTGTGCTGGCGGGATGAAATATGGTCCCACCAAGACATGTGGCGCCCTGTCGCTACATTGTCGATGTTATCTCTCGAGCAGTTTCTAATGGCGAGATGGTGGCAACCGTAGATCTCTATAGATCTGATGATCGTAAAGACTCGCCTCTGGACTGTGTTGGCTAAACTAAATATCTGGCGCACATGGCTCCCTCTAATTCACCACCGTGACATCGGACTCTGCCAACTGGGCAGATGAAGTACCTGACGTAACCCAACCACTTGCCTGAAACCTCGCCACCAAACATACTGACTCACCATCGTCGGCACACCTTTTCCGACGGGTGATATGTCGCCATAGAAATTTCCCAGCCAACGCATGATAGCGACATAGCGCCTACGGTGCCGCAGAACATTTTTGACTTGCGCCATCCTCTGCCCTACAAGTTGGACCCACCGGACACGTGGTGCCCTGTCGCTACGTTGCCATTGTAACCCTTGCACAACTTCATCATAGCGAGATGGTGACGACCATTGATCGGCCTTGATCTGACGGCGAAGAACTTGCGAGGCGTAAAAATATCATAAGGTTCAAAACTTAGGTAATTTTGATATCTTCGTGGGTATTAAAATATTAGTAATCGAGGAGGTGACCGTTGGGCGGGGTAACATTCAAATTTTGAAATTTGGTGGGGAAAACAAAATGTGGTAACATTCTGGCGACTCACAGAAGGCATGAGCCTGCTCGATGCATAAGACTAGTGCCTGTAAACAATCCATTGGGCTATGGAGTCAAAAAATGGGTTTGAAAGGTACAAGTCTGAGAACTGCAAAACCCTAACCCCTCTGCAAGGAATTAAAACATAAAAAACCCTAGATCTGCCTTTGTAACTGAAACAAAACAAAAACTTCCTCTGCAACCTGAGACTGTCAAAACCTCGAAAGCTGGCAACTCAAAAGGAGAACCCTGTGCACGCACACTTCTTGAAAGGTAGGAAATAACAAAAAAGGAACTAGACTAACTATGTACATGGATTCACAATCTTCATCAGAAGTAAGCTTTAAGATAAATCCCATTGACTGAGATGGGTAGAACTTCACCGTTGGGTCTACTCAATTGGAATGCATTAGCCTGTTTGCAACTGGCAATTAGGTAAGGGCCACTCCACAATGCATCAAACTTAGAATGTCTTCTTGGTTTCGCCCTATCAGCATCCCATTTCAGAACTAGATCCCCCTCTTTGAAAGTCCTGTCCCTGGCCCTCCTATCGAAATTCCTTTTCACCTGTTACTGATGCAACTCCAGGATCTTCATAGCTTTATCCCTTTTTTCTTCTAGCTCCATCAACTCTACCATTCTTACTGACATGGCACTATCTTCAATCAATTCCAGCTGATGAGCCAACTCCAAGGAAGGGAATTCCAGTGAAATTGGGAGTCTAGCCTCCCTACCATATACCAGCACAAAAGGTGAATTCTCGATAGATCTCTTGGGCGTTATCCTATTAGCCCACAGAGCAGTTCTTAATTTCTTATCCCAGACCCTCTGATTGTCTTCTATTGTCCTCTTCATGATTCTGATCAGATTCTTGTTGGAAGACTCAGCCAAACCATTGCCTTGGGGATAATAATTTGATGATGTGCTTAGGTAGATATTGTGATTCATTGCCCGTGCACAAATTTGGGTTCCAACAAAAGATTTAGCATTATCTGAGATGATAGTAGAAGGAGCACCAAACCTAGATACAATCCCATCAAGGAACTCAACCACTGATGGTTTTGTGGCATCCTTCAAGGAAACTGCCTCTGTCCATCTAGTGAAATAATCAGTAGCAGCCAAAATCCATTTATGACCTGCACTAGATGGAGGATTAATAGGGCCTATAAAATCCAACCCCCACTGGGTAAAGGGCTGATCCACCTGAATAGGATGAAGGGGGAGAGCTGCAAGCCTTTGTTTGCCTGAAAAGAAAGCACATTTCTCACATTTTCTCACATACCTATAACAATCATGGAACAGAGATGGCCAATAATAACCAGCCCTCATGATCTTCATAGTAGTTGTTCTTGCAGAGAAATGGCCACCATCAGGGTCATCATGAAGTTCCTTAATCATCCTCTCAGCTTGATCCTCTTCAATGCATCTCAACAGGGTCCCATTAAAATCCCTCCTGAATAAGATACTATCAATCACAACGTAGGGAATGGACTGCAGTCTATATTGTCTCCTTTTAGCTATGTCCAATCCCTAAGGGTATCCATCCCCTGATAAGAAGCTCTTCATATTTTTTATCCAGCTCTTTGGGCCATTAACATTTCCTTCCTCCTGCCACTCTGTTAATACCATAGTGGCCTCTTCATCAAAATCCTGACCTGATAACATTTCTTTGCACAATCCTCTCCCTCTTACCAGCTTGGTAATCTGAATATCAACATCATATTCCATTACCCTAGTGATCCATCCAGCTCTCTTTTCACTGATATCCTTTCTTAATAGAAAATCTTTTACACTGGCATGGGGCACCAACAAATGGATCCTATTGTGGGATAAGAGGTGCTTGAATTTCTTCAAGGCTCTGATGACTGCAAGGGCTTGCTTCTCAATAAAGCTATACTTATCTTCATATTCTTTGAGCCCTTCACTAAAGAAAGCTATGGGTTGTTCCTCATCCTTGCCATTTGTCTGAGTCAAGACAGCATAGATACTCAACTCACCACCTAAAGTGTAGAGGATGAAATCTTTCTTAAAATTCAAGTTCATGAGAGTAGGGGCTGAAGCTATGGCTGTCTTGATCTCTTCAAAACTCTCCTTCCCCTCCTTGGTCCATGAGAAAACCATGTCTTTCTTAAGCATTTATGTAAGAGGTTTCACCATGGTAGCAAGATTAGGGATAAACCTTCTCACAAAGTTTATTCTACCAAGGAGACTTTGTAGCCCCTTCTTGTGTTTAGGAAGAGGAAGGGCAAGTATTTCCTTTGTTCTTTCTGGATCAATGGTCAGACCATCCTCAGACACAATGTGTCCCAATAATTTTCCTTGGCTTGTAGCAAAGACACACTTGGCTGGGTTGAGGGAAACCCCAAACTCTCTACATCTTAGAAATACCTGCCTTAGATGATCAAAATGATCTTCTACATCTTTTAAATATACAGTTATATCATCAAGGTATACTAAGACAAATTTATCAATTAATTTTTTGAAGGCCATCTCCATTGCCTTCTGAAATGTGGCACCTGCATTTGTTAGTCCAAATGGCATCTTGTAGTAAGCATAGGTGCCCCATTTAGTAGTAAATGTTGTTTTATGTCTATCAGATTCTTTAACCAGCACTTGGTTGTAACTAGAGAATCCATCAAGAAAAGAGAATCTCCTTGACCCACTGACCTTGGATAGAATTTGCTCCATGGAAGGGAGAGGATGGTGATCTTTAAGAGAAGCCTGATTAAGATCCCTAAAGTCCACACACAATCTGATTTCCCCATTCTTCTTCCTTACAGGGACAAGGTTAGCTACCCATGATGAGTGTTTGACAGGAAATATTATATTGGCCTCTATCAACTTGGATAATTCTTTTCTCATTAGGGGCTCAATCTTAGGATTCACTGGCCTCTGTTTTTGCCTTACTGGTTTGGCCTTATCAACTAGATCTATGGTATGCTGAAACAAACTAGGGTCAAACCCTTTCAAGTCATCATATGTCCAAGCAAATACATCATTAAATTCTTGACATAAATGAATGAAGTTTTCTTTCTTAGTTTCAGAACATACCTTCCCCATATTCAGAGATTTTCCATCAGCAATTGTAACTAGGGCATAATCATCCTTTTCTGTAGCTAGATTTATTCCTTTGCCTCTTGTTTGATCATCAGAATTAAAAACACTCTCCAAAGTAATGAGACCTTGGGGCAACTTGTTAGAACTAAGGTGAATGATCTGATCACCATACTGATCTTGTAGCCTTGACTGGTTTCTATCTGAGAATTCTGCCTCATTCTGCAAGAACCTCACAATTTGCTCATCGAAGTCAAACACTTGCCAATGAGTGTTGTTTTCAGGGATGGTAGGCCTCACTACCACCCTAATTTTTTGCTTCCTCTCCTCCTTAAGATTCCCTGGTACATCATAAGCTGCACCCACCGCTGTAAGTCTATCAGCATGTTTATTTTCTTTCCTAGGAATGCTTTGAATATTAAATGCATTGAAACCCTCAAGAAAATCCCAGACTCTGTGTTTGTAAGACTCGAGAAGGCCATTTTTGGTGACACTCTGTCCTCTCACCTGATTCACTACCAAATCACTATCTCCGTATACTTTCAAGGCTTGGATTCCCCTCTTTTGGGCAAGTAAGAGACCTTGAATCAAGGATTCATACTCGGCTACATTATTGGTGCAACTGAATTGGAGCCTGAAGGAGAAGTAGTATCTTATTTGAGTAGGAGAGACCAACATAACACCGGCCCCTAATCCATTTCTATTCCTTGAGCCATCAAAGTACATACTCCATATTCCATTTATATCATCATTAGTCCCAACAAGATCAGGAGCTTGAGCCTCTTTCTCTATTATGCAATATGTACTAAGGCCTGTCTCAAGAATTTCTGACATAGGCTCAAACTGATATGCATTTTCCCACTCATCCAAGAAGAAATTAGGAATCCCTGCTATGGAAGTGACAGGCTCATTTACTATGTCATTTTCATCCATCTCTAGAATAGGGCAATTCATATTGATGAAGTTGGGAGTATAAGATTCAGTGTGATGAAGGGCTTGAGGTTCTGCTCTAATTGAGGCATTGGCTCCATATCTGGTCTTAAATGACATATATGACCAATCAGCAGATATGAATCCACCAATCTGAGCAGTGAAGTCTCTTGAAAGACAGATGGCAAAATAGGGCTTGACTTCAGCAACAGATATATCTTGAATCACAGTGCAACCGGGGCGTGCATGTAGGGCCATCTCTACATTCCTAAGGATACCTATGGTTTTGATAGTACTACCATCTAGTTGTAACACATCCTTAACAATGGGCTCATATTTCATCCCTAAAGCATCAGCAACACACCTAGGCATTACTGAGCTACTAGCCCCTGAATCTATCATGCAATTGTGGACTAATTTGCCTCCTATAATCAGGGAAACATAGAATCGAGGAGGTCTAACCCTTTTATTTGTCTCCACATCCCCTGTTGGTTGTACTAGACTTGTGGCATTCTCCATGATAGATGGCTGATCCTTGAGTTCAATCTTCTCTAATTCTTGTTGTAGCATCCTCTTCTGCATTGGTATGGTAGCAACAGCATCCCACATAGAGATATTCACATTGGTTTTCTTCATTTTCTCTACCACACTGAAAGGTGCATTAGGAACTTTGGTAGAAACTTTGGGAGCTGCACTTATAAGAGGTTGAGGTGGGGCAACATAAGGACCACCTGCATCTTTCTTTCTTGGATCTTGCTCTTGCTGTTGTGAAGTACTTGCTTGTTCATTTTCTGCTTGTATATGAGGTGTAGCACTCGAAGTTGAGGCCTGCTTAGGAGAAAGGGGGGCAGCATGTTCCATAGCTCTCTTCCTGCTCCTTGTGTTATGAGCAATGGAATCTTGGTTTATATTACAATGCTCCCCATCCTGATGATTCATAAAAGAGCAATCATCACATCCTTGAATATATGATGCCTCCTTGGGGTGATCCTCCTCGTATGATTGCTTTGCTGCAGGTTCTTGGACAGTTAGGGCCATATAAGGTTCTGCCTTCTAACACATGCAATAGGTATAAGAATAGTTGCAAGAAGGGCAGAAATCTTGATCTTGGGCTAAGTTGTTTTGAGGGACTATAGCTATGTTCTGATTTGAGCTTGAAGCAGAAGCATGACTATTTTGCCTACCCTAATCAAAAGAGCTATTCCACTAATTAGGAAGCCTACCACCACTTGGAGCTTGATATTGTAGTTGGGGAGGCTTGCCACTTTGAGCTTGCTACCTTTCTAAAGCCACCACCTTGTTACTCATCTTTTGTATCATAGAGAGACTATCCTCTAATCTCTTCCCCTGGTCCTTCAACTCCCTCCCCTGCTCTTGCAATTTTTTATCTAGGGTCTTCTCTCTTTTATCTGTATTCAACACTAGACCTTGGAGCATTTCTTTGAGCTCATCTATCCCATTTGAGGATGTAGAAGCTCAAGGGACTGGAGTAAGGGTTTGTGATGTAGAAGTTGTAGGAAGATGGGCCATTGCTGGTTAGTGATTAGGAACATCAGGAAAGAAAGGCATAGGGGGCCTTGGAACCAATTTTCCTCCTTGTATTAGGATGTTCTCAGCTTTTATGGCTATCTCATAATCATTAGGCAAGGTATCCCCTCCCATAGTTTGGATTGTAGTGGAAATATCACTGTTAAAAGCTCTAAGGTAATGCAAGAAGGCATTACCAGGGGTAGGTTTCACTGCAGTAGGTATTCTATCCCATGTCTTTTGGAATCTATAATTAAAATCAGTCATACACTCATGGGGGGCTCTTTTTATTGTAGTCAGCTGCTCTAATAGTGACAAATGGTCACTCTTATCCTCAAAATGTTTGCATAATCCTGCTCCTAGTTCATCCCAATTAGTTATAGAACCGTGAGCTAAGCCCCTATACCACTGTAATGCTTTTCTTTTTAAAGATGAGGCTAGAAGTTTGACAACAACATCATCCTCTGTAATACCATGAATATTATAGACATTTGCTACTTCTTGGATATGCTCTAAAGGAGAGATAGAAGTCTCATTAGTAAAATCAGGTATGCTTTTTAGTGCAGATACTGGTATATCATGTCTTTGGGCTAACAACAAAGGACTTCCACCATTAAAGGTGGCAAAAGCATGAACTCTTGGCTGTGCCATGTAAACAAGTGTTCTATTGATGAGCATTGATGGCAATCTAGGCTGAGTTCGAGCAGTAGGAGGAGTAGAGGTAGACCTTACAGGTATATTAACTATTTCTTCACCCCTAACTGGTGATAATGAAATTCTAGTCCTCCTTCTTCTAGGATTTGAAAGGGAAAGCTCTTGATATTGAAATTTACCTCTAGAAGACGCCCTTGTTTCAGCTCTGGGCATGAATCACTGCAACTTTGGCCTGGAACCAGGTTTGTTGATGTTCAGAGTCGCCAAGTACTTTGAAGGACCAACCTCTCAAAGGCTTGAATACTAAAGCCAGCACTACCTCTTCAGCATTAATCTCTAAAATTCTTCCTTCTTTGACACCAGTAGACTTTAAATCTTCAATAGGATTGTCCCACCGAGCGTGCCAAAAACTGTTGTCACTTAGGTTTGCACCCTTGTCCAAGGCCTATGCGCAAGGACAACCTAGTGAAACATGGAAACAACCTCCAAGTTGTGGGACTTGAATTGCGAGGTTGAGTCTCCGGAGAAGGCCAGCTTCCTCTTACTATCAAGGTGCACCTAACTACTCTCGAAAGGAAAAGGGGAAGAAGGAGATGCAGAAAATAACTCTACCCTACCTAAACTACGGAGGTGATGCACCAAAATAGAGTGTTCAGACCCATTTCTGCCCATATATGCACTATTAAACCAGAATAAAACTAAGGATATATACATACAGGCTTGTTTTGACCTAATAACCTCATGCAGATCAAGAAGCAAAACTGAATAACACAAGGAAAGAGGAATCTCACTTATATATTATCTAGTAGGCAAGAAACAGATACAGTATGCAGGTTATAGATCTCGACAATACACCAATGAGAGGCAAAAGGGATGCACATACACATCAATGGCTGAAGGAGATAAAAACAGAGAATCATTCGGTTCAAAGGCACAGGGAATGTTACACTGAGAGTTGCAGAGCAATATCAGAGAAATCAGAAAGAGTTGACCCTTGGAAAAGATTACAAAATTGCCTTTATAGTTCAGGCATAACTGAGGGAAATGATTCTGTATTAATTGCTCAACTACTGCCATTGAACCCCAAAATATCTGATCAAAGATCATACTCAAGCATGGTTCTAAAGTACAAAATTAGATATTCGACTGAAGGAACACCTCGAGTAAACAGAAGCGACGCCAATGAATGATCCTGACACAGTAAATGGATCAACTGAGACGGTGGAGTGTTTCCCTATGCCTTGCATTCATTTCAGGTAGGTCAAAATTGATCATGAAGATCAGATTGCAAGATAACCTTGATCATCTTTGCTTCCTAGTTCATGAATCAACAGGGTTGAAGCAAGTCAAATAGGCTATACGAGCCAGCTAGGTCATGCAGGCCAATTACCTTTCTTCGTTTCGCCACCTGGGGAAGTCTTCGTGGTTGACCTTTCGTCATCGGACTAACCGCGCCACCCTTGCAAATATTCATATTAACTGTGATGATTACATTAACTGCCAGCCACCGACTGTCCTTTCTGATCAGACCAGTGAGATACATGTCAACAAGGCGTTGTGTCGCCAACATAAACCTCGAGTGACTTACCCATAGCGAGGTGGCGACGACCATTGATCGGCCTAGATCCGACGATCATGAAGACTCATCATACTCCATGTTGTCCTTACCCCGGGCCCATCATATTTGGCGCCACCTCCGCAACTGCTATCATATCCAACTGACACCTGTCAATACCTCAGTGACCGCACCCTAGCAAGACCTGGTCCCACTGACATGTGGCGACCTATCGCTACGTCGCTATGGTAAAGATCACACATCTTCACCATGGCGATATGGTGACAGTCATTGATCTTCTCTAATCTAACGATCACGAAGACCCACCTTCCTGCAACCTTCCTCCCTTGTAATTCGCTAGGCCCATGGTACATGTGGCACTTCCCTGTTGGTTCGTCGGTCATTTAATCCCTACTGTGCTGGCAGGATGAAATACAGTCCCACTAGGAGAGATGGTGCCCTGTCGCTACGTCGTTGATGTTATCTCTCGAGTAGTTTCTAATGGCAAGATGGCGCCAGCCATAGATCTCTGCAGATCTGACGATCGTAAAGACTCACCTCTGGACTGTGCTGGCTGAACTGAAGATCTGGCGCACATGGCTCCCTCTGATTCATCGCCGTGACACCAAACTCTTCCAACTAGGCAGATGAAGTACCTAACGTAACCCAACCACTTGCCTAAAACCTCGCCGCCAAACATGCTAACTCACCGTCGTCGGCACACCTTTTCTGATGGGCGCTATGTCGCCATGGGAATTTCTCGGCCAACGTCTGATAGCGACATAGCGCCTACGGTGCCGCAGAACATTTCTGACCTGCGCCATCCTCTGCCCTACAAGCTGGATCCACAAGACACATGGTGCCTTGTCGCTACATCACCATCGTAACCCTTGCACAACTTCATCATAGCGAGATGGCGACGACCATTGATCGGCCTTGATCTGACGGTGGAGAACTTGCGAGGCGTAAAAATATCATAAGGTTTGAAACTTAGGTAATTTTGATATCTTCGTGGGTATTAAAATATTAGTAATCAGGGAGGTGACCGTTGGGCGGGGTAACATTCAAATTTTGAAATTTGGTGGGGCAAACAAAATTTGGTAACAATACCCTTTCCCTCTTCCTCTTCCACTCTAATCTCTATTGTTCTAATCTTGGAAATGGTTGGAATTGTTTCCCCTCTGGTTTTGACTACTACTTCTAGCCTCATCCTTTTTATTTCAATCATCATTTTAGCCTACATAAGATCATCTACCATATCTTCAACTATGACCCCTACCATTACCATTGCTCCAACATTTATTTGATGTATGAAGTATCTTACCACAATGATTTCAAGTAGGCCCTTTATTCTTTTGAGCTCCTTGTTGATATGATTCACCTTCTTTTGTGTATCTTTTTCCATCTTTTCCTTTGTGTCTATACTAACTTTTCTCATTCAATTGGTTCATACATTCCTAAAATTTCATTAGTTTTCTTTTTAATGCTGAGATTATTCTACAATCTTTCATTCTCTAATCTTAGATTCATGAGTTCTTCATTTGTACCAGTGAATTGATCAATAAAGTTTATTTGTTGAAGGGATAGTTATTGAATTTCATTATCCTTTTCTTCTATCACTTCTTTGGCTTTGTCTTTTTCTTCCATGATTTCACATAATTTGACTGATTGGATTTCTTGCTCTCTTTTCAGTTTTCTGACTTCTTCTTGAAGATTGGATTTCTTTTATAATAGGTCTTTGATTGCTACATCAAAGTCATTTGAATTTTATTTTTGACATATGTCTTCAATTCTTTCTTCAACGTAGAGATTGTCATTCATTTTCATTGCAAGATATTTCCTTATTTTCAATGATTGAGAGAGTTGTTCCTTTGCTTTATTCAATTTCCCAATGGCCAATTCTAGATCCAACTTTTTATTATCAATAACCTCATCTAGCCTATATACCTCCATTGCCTCTGATCTTATGTCAAGCTATTAAACCTTTGATGTGAGAACCAGAAGCTTTGATACCAATTGTTGGAAATATAAGGTAGGCAAGGTTACTGAGAGGGGAGAGATGAATTAGGAACCAATAAAATATTTATCTTATTTCACCAATTAATCCTTCATATATTAGTATGATCTAATTGCATGCATGAAAGAATGAAAGTATTAAAAAATTATAACTCTTTGACACAAGATAGGGTGACCTAGAAACCTTCCAATTAGAAAGTAAAGTTGGGGTGGGGATGATACGCACAAGCTTTAGTACTACAATATAAATTTAACTTGTTAAGGCTTACAATTTGATCACTTCTGGTGATTTTCTCTATTAGGAGCAATAAGGATTGTGAGGTCCACCTTGTTAAAGGATTTAAAAACATACAATGAAGTATCCACTCAATTAAGAGATTTAGAAAAAGACTATTATGTCTACCCTATTAAAGGATTTGACTGATGCACCTATTAGGATGAGCCAGTAGTTGATCTTGAATCTACAACTCTGGTTTGCTAGTTGAGATTCTTTGCATTGCAATGATCACCTGACTGTAATAGATAAATCAATACACTACTTGTAGCTTTCTTTAATTTGCACTCTTTCTCATCATATGATTCTTGTCATAATATGTTTCGATATGATATAAGGTATTCATATATACCGATCCAAATCATTACCTTCTAGAGTTGGCTACAATACCAATTTTATCATAATTCACAAAGTCAGCACAACTATTGTAACTTGGGTTTAGAAGAAAAACTTGGTGATGTTATGATACACAAAAAATACTGTCAATACTTGGAAATCTTTGGCACTCAGTTGAACTTAAAGCTTAGCCCTACTAATCACTTCCAAGTAGCTCAAACTTGGTCAACACTGTGTGACTCAGTGAACACTAAGAAACTTGATAACTACTCAATCACTCAATTGATGTTGTATGACTCAATCAACACTAGATTCACATTGTTAATAGTGTGAGCTCAGTAGTCACTATAGAGCTTGGTTAGCATTGTAGAACTTGATTAACAATATGTTCTTCTTCACTTCCTCTGAATAGCTTGGTAGCCTCTACTACACTCAGTTTACAGTATACATAGTCTTTGAAGCTTGGTAAACACTATATAGCTTGGAAAACACTGTAAACTAACTACTTGACTCAGGAGCATCTAAAATATTTGGTTAACACTATAGATTGATTAATGATCTTGATAACAAATGTAGAGCTTAGTAGCAATGTAACCAATAGTCTAAGTGTTGAGTCATTGATAGACAAATTGACCTTAATGTTAACAATTTTCTTACCCATCATGTACATCATGCCTATCAAACTACTATGGCCTGCCTAGAAACATATAACATATATCTATAGGTATGATATCACATAGTACTTCATCCTAGTAGCTTTCAGTCTTGAACTTCACTGAGAATTTCTCATTGACCATGACCTTATGGTCATCTTGCACCCAAAAAATTCAATATGAATGTGGGTGTTTTACCTCTTCAACTTCAACTTTGTGACCATCTTTTCTGACACCAAATTGTTAGTGCTTCCACCATCAATGATCATATCACAACACTTATCTTCACATTTTCACCTAGTATGAAATAAACTCCTCCATTGATTAGGTTCATTCTCACCATTCAATAGGACTCTTCTGTTAACTAGGACTTCTCCTCTTTTAGCATCTTGAAAATGTGATGATCTAACATCTTTATCAACTTGTGCAACTCTGGTTTGGTCTTATGTTCTTTGATATGTCCTTCTTTGGTGCTAAGAACATTGAAAATCTTTATTCCCTTCTACTCCACGGTGAAGCCATTTTCCATGGAAACCTCCTCTTCCATACCCTTTCCGTCTTCCTCTTCTGCTCTAATCTCTATTGTTCTTATCTTGGAAATGATTGGAATTGTTTCCCCTCTGGTTTTGACTGCTACTTGCAGCCTCATCCTTTTTCTTTCGATCATCATTTCAGCCTACACAAGATCATCTACCATATCTTCAATTACGACCCCTACCACTACTCTCTTTATCAAAAAAGTTTCTTAGCTTCTCCTCAACTCTTAGGGAAAATTTGTAAGCCTCCTCAATACTAGTCACTCAAGCAAGACTCGTCTCCTCTTGAATGCTTGGCCTTAACCCATTAATACAATATGCCACTTTCAACTTATCAACTTTTTCATGGCTGGTTCTAATGAGAACTCAGTAGAACTCTTTAGTATACTCTTGAACAAATCTTCCTACTTGGTTCAACCCTTGCATTTTATTTGGCAAATCAAGCTCATTATCCATGGGGATGAATTGTCACTTTAGTTTAGCTATCATCTGATCTCATCTGGTGATTTTTTCCTTTCCTCTTCTATTTCACTCCAACTGAATCTCCTATCACTAGATCTTTGCATGTCCCTTTATTTTTGCCTTTGGAAACTTGACCCTATTAGGATCCTCAATATCTCCATACTCAAAGTACCCCTCCAATTCATTGATCCAATCGATCATTTTCTTTGGGTTAATATTTCCTAAAAAATGTGGGAGCCTCAAACTTAGTTCTTTTTATAATCTTTGAGATGACCTTAAAAACCCACTCTTCCTCTGGGTTTAGAATTGCCTCTACTTTGATATTTTCTTCTTCTTCATCATCACCCTCTCTTTAATCTCTTAGGGAAAGGTTTATTCCTCAGTGCATTTGTTCTTCCAATGCTTTCATTTATCTTTGAAGGGCTCTAAAACCCTAAGGTGTAACACCTATAGCTCTCCCACCATGCTCTATTCATGGAGGCACCTTCATGCTTTCATTGGACCCCTAGTGCAAACTGCCTCACAATTTGCAATATGTCTACATGCTCAACCCAAAACATAGTCCAGTTGCAAAGTGCCTCATAGTCAAGGATATATCCACAAATTGATGAACTCTAGCTCTAATACCACTTGATGAAGGGTGCTCCCCTTAATACCAAAAACATATAACAAAAACAAAGAAACAATAAAAATTTGCAAGAATGAAATATGGGCTTCTTATTATCGCTGCAAATGAAGAATTGCATAATTCACAATTTTAATATTCTAACCTGCATGGGCACCTTCATTATAGTAATTTGCAAGAAAAAGATGTGAACTATCACCTAGAGTTGTCCTAGATAATGTTCAGGTTTTTCTTAAATAGGAAATTTTATGTCACTTGGGAAGGTTCTAGACACTCAAACTTAATACCTAGACATACCCTAACAATACATATAGAGTTGGCCAAATTCACATTTGACATTTATTTTAGAAATTTCAAGTAGCCCAACCTCAGAAGGTCATAACTCTTGAACCATTGCTTTGATTGGCTATTATAGTGACTTTTTGGAAACCTCAACTCCTAATCTACAACCTTAGATTTGTACAAGCACCCATTGGTCAAGTTTTTAGACCTCATTCGGGGCCTCTAAGGCCTTAAAAACTAAGCCTAAAGTTTTTATACCAAAATTACACACCAAAAAATTTGCAATATCTTCACAATTACATATAATATGGCCATAAAACTCCATTAACAAGTTGATATATCTAAACTAAACCTTCACCTCTAAAATTAGAACATTCTGAGCTCATATGATTGACTTACTAACTAGAAATCCTCTACAGAAAACAACTTTTCATTAAGATAGACCTTATTGAAACAACTGAAAGGAAATATTTTTTTGGGAAATGGAAGATTGCTCTTACACCTATAATTCTCCTACATCAGTTAGTATAATACTAGAGTTATAATTTATGGAAACATATACCTTGTATAAAGAAGGCACTATATACACATGGATATTCCAAGTTAGACATAAAAAATTGTCTAAGTATCAAATAGTTATCCAATAGGACAAAGACAATTTTGATGTGTATGAATGAAAGAGGTATTATTTTAACATGTGTAGTTGAGTACGGATAGTACACAATCTCAAGATGATGTATGTAAGTGTGCAAGTTAGTACAGACACTATAGAATGAGTTAAAGACTAAACACTAGTAAAGCCAGTGTACAAGATAGAATAGAGTATAATAGAAAAGTGTGAATTGTAGGTTAAGGAATTATTTTTATTATGAAATAATTATTTAACTAATTAGAGATGACATCCTAGATGTTAATCCGAAGAGAGAAAGAATTAATTTTATATTTTTCCAAGTGTGTGAATGCTTGAAGTTCGACTAGATAGTTTAGTAAAAGGTAAAGGTATAACAAAAAGATGACGATATGCAAAGTTGTGTGTAAGTTGAAAGTGATATGTGAACTCATATATGAAATATATGATGTGAATTCTAATTTATGATCAGAGGTATGAAAAGAGAATAGAAAAAGGAAAGATAGGATAATGAAGATATTAACTTTGTAAAGAGGTTTTTGTATCTATTTCTTTTTTATAAAGAACTGCATTGTATAATTGCATGTTTCGGCAATGGACTCATCTTGCACACATTTTTTAATTGTATATATCAACTCCTAATAGGTTTAGAACAACTCCTAATAGGGTTGATGCTTTTAACAAGGCCTAGTCCTCTAACAAGGACCGATACACTATATGTTTGTAATAGACTCCTAATAGGGTCAACATCCTTAATAGGATACTTTTTTTTAGTGGATCATTTAGTAGGTACCATCCCCAGTAGGGTTTTCCCTTGGCCACAATTTCCCTAGTTAACAAAATATGGTGTTATGATTTCTTTTTGTGTATGGATATTCTTACTATTAAGCATTGTTAGTGTAATTTCATATTCATGTTATAAAGTAATTAAAAATTTCTAGTTTTTCATAAAAGTTTGTATAATATTGATTCACCACCCCACCCAAACCCCCCCCCTCCCCCCGCCCCCTCAATATTACCTATTTCTAATTGAATGGTACTAAATTTTTGAGCTTGATTGAAGCAACCTTCATAGGGGAAATATTTTCCAAAATAGTAGTAGCTAACTATTCCAAGGAAGCATGTGATACCCTCCATACAAGTATTAAGGGGATTAATAAAGTCTACGTGATAAACCTAAAAATTCTTAAAAGATATTTTATGACTCTTTTCATCACATAAGATGAGCCTATTATAGAATTCATCTCACGATCCTCTAGTTTTAATATCCAATTAAGCACAAATGAATTTATGTCCTTGAGGAAAAAATAATAGTGGAGAAAATATTAAGAATTCTTCCCTTGAGATTTGATACACTTATATTTTAAATTCCAAAGGAAAAGGATCTTTTCATACTCATTTTGGATGAGCTAATGGGGTATCCATGTTAGAGTGGGGTTGTTCTTGCACCAAAATACGGATCTGTGAATGCTTGATACAACCACTCAACTTATAGTACATAGGAGGTGGTTAACCCCTTGTCACAAATCCCAAGTGGAGTGCTAACCAAATTTCCAACAATCCAAACCCATTATTAGTACCTTTATAGGTCTACAACCTCTTCTTAAAATAAATCTTACAAAGTTAAAGCCAATACAAAAGATAAGGGGAGACAAAGTAATATCTACAAATGAGGAATAAGAGACAATGGTTTTCAAAACTCTAGAGAAATAAATGCTAGAGGAGATACCTTAACATGAGAAAGGAACTATGAGGAAAAAAGTATGATGAAGGGTGTTCCACTTAATACTGCAAACACATAACAAAAATAAAGTGTTAACAATAATTTTTGAGAACAAAATATGGGCTTCTTATTATTGCTACAAATGTAGAATTAGTGAATTTTGAAATACAATATGCAAAACCACATGGATACCTTCCTTACAATAGTTTTCAATACAGAGCTACAAACTATTACCCAGAGTTGTCTTAGACAATGTACGATAAATCCCTAAATAAGCATTTTTACACCACCTAGGAAGTATCTAGATATAAAATCCTAACCCTTGAGATCGAATAACTCTAAAATTACATAAAGAGTCAGCATGATACACCTTTGACACTTATTTTGGAAATTTTGGTCAGCCTAACTTTGGAAGGCCATAGCTTTCAAACCATTTCTCTGATTGGCTATTATAATCACTTTTCGAAATCCTCATCTTCTAATATATAGGGTTAGACTTGTGCATGGCCTAGTTGACCCCATTTCAAAGCCCATCTGGGGCCTCTAAGGTCTTCAATGGTGAGTCTAAATTTTTTATACCAAAATTCTACAATAAATCCATGAATAATCATTATATGGAACTAAGCCACAACTAGTAGGTTGATATATCCAAGATTAACATCCACCTTTGAAATTAAGACATTCTTAGCTCACATGACTGACTTACTAAGTAATAAGCCTCTAGAAACAACAAATATGCACTAAGAGAACCCTTATTCAAGAAACAAAAGGAAGTATTTTTGGGTGATGCAATATTGCTCTTACACCTAGGAAGACTCGGGGTAATTTGAGAAGTGACCCCATCACATCTTAGGTGTTTAGAGAAAAACCAAGACTTTTAACCTGCACCCTAGTTGGCCATGATGAATCTTCTAATGTCCTCCCTTTCCACTTGACCAGGTACTCTTCATAAGATATATTCCTTGTACTTTTTCTAACACAATTGTCCAGTATCTCCTCAATCTCCTTTGTAGATGAACTTAGTTGCTAGACTACTCCACTAAACTTCTACAACTTCATCTTCATCACCTCCTTTACAATACTTTTTCAAATATAAAATGTTCACTATTGATGAAATATTCATTTTAGTAGGCAACTCCACTTCATAGGCATTTCCATAATCATGCCTTTTTACTATCTTGCAAGGTCCAAACTTCTTCATTTTTAGCTTCTTATATGTACCAAGTGGAAAATGCTACTTTCTCAAATAAACCATGGCTTCATCTTTGATCTAAAATTCCATATACCTTCTTTTCACATTTTCCTTAGCTTTGTACTCTGCATTCATCTTAATAATGTTCTTCCTCACCCCCTCATGAATGTTCTTCAAATGTTCAACAAAATCTTCTACTTCAACACTACTTATTTCTCTTGTATCCAATTGCCTCAATTTAGAAGCATTTATGGGATTGCTCCCATATACAATCTAAAACTATGATTTACTAGTATTCCTATTGATAGAATTACTATATGTAAATTTAAGCTATGGTATAATCATATCCCAACCCTTTGGTTTATCTCTAACCAATCATCTCAACAAATTCCCCAAACTTTGATTCACAACTTTGGTTTTTCCATTAGTCTGTGGATGATGGGATGAATTGAACTTCAAATATATCTTCAATTTCTTTCACAATTTTCACCAAAAATACCCAAAAAAAATTATATCTCAATTAGAAACTATACTCTTCAAAAGACCATGCAGTCTCACCACTTCTCTGAAAAACAACTCTCACATGAACAACATCAATAATCTTTTTACATGAATGAAATGTATCATTTTTGAAAATTTGTTGACCACCATCAATATAGAATCATTCCCTTATTGTATCCTTAGTAAGCCAAGAACAAAATCCATGTTGACATCCTCCTACGACTTCTATGGTACAAGTAATGGCTTATACAACCCAGTATTCTACTTCACTCTTTTTTCCATCTGACATACTTTATAACTATGCACAATATTGTTTACATCTTGTTGTAATTATGACCACTAATAATTATCACTAGCCAAATAAATGGTTTATTTCTACCAAAGTATTCATCCAACCCTTGATTATGCTTCTCCTTGATGAGATTCTCTCTCATAGAACTTCTAGGAATACACAATTGACTTCCTTTGAGAAGCATACCATATTGGATTATGAAATCCAACAACTTTGTCCTATCAAGTGTAATAGGTTATGTAAAATCCTTCCAAGCTTCACAAAAATTAAGATCCTTTGGATACAAAGTCTTGAGTTCCTTGAACCCAAGCACCTTAATTTGCATCTCTATCAGAAAAAGTTGTCTTCTACCAAGAGCATATGTAACAATGTTAGACTTCCCACTCCTATGTTTCAAAAAAAATGTATAACTCTATAAAAACACAACCCACTTCAAACGCCTTTGGTTAAATTTTCCTTGACTATTCAAATATTGCAGAGCTTGATGATTAGTATACAAAACAAACTCCTTAGGAAGAAGATAGTATCTCCACTTCTTCAATGCCTGAACTATAGAATAAAATTCTTGATCATAAACATAATTTTTTTGTGACATCATTCAACTTCTCACTAAAATAAGCAACATGTCTACATTCTTAGCTCAAAATAGCTCCTATTGCAATACACTATCATCACATACTCCTTGTAACACCTTATTAAAATCTAGAAGTGCTAAAATAGGTTCCTCTATAACATTCAATTTCAACAAATTAAAAATTTTATATGCTCTTATAGTCTACTTAAATTATTTCATATCCCCTCTCATTATTTTAGTCAAAGACCTACAAATAATTCTAAAACATCTGATAAACTTTTTGTAAAAACTAGCCATTCCATGGAAATATCTTACCTCAATCACACTCCTTGGAGTAGGTCATTCAAGGATAGCCTTCACTTTCTCAAGGTCCATTTTTAGACCTTCTACTGATACTATGAATCCCAAGTACACCAACTCCTCCTTCACAAAATTACACTTCTTTATATTTATCAACAACTTTTCTTCCAAAAATGTATCAAACGCCTTATGAATATGCATCAAATTCTCCTCCAATTGCTTGCTAAATATCAAAATATCATCTAGGTAAGAAATGAAAAACTTACCTAGAAACTAATGCAAAGCCTCACCTTAGAAAACTTAGGAGGAAATGAATCACTCAACTAAGTTACATCAAGGGGTTCATGCATCTTTAGGAACGATTAATAAACTCCTTTAGATTGTTAAACAACTAATTTTCTCAATACCCACTAAAAAAATGATGTAGAACCTTGCCTTGGAAAACTTTAGAGGAAATGAATCACTCAACTAAGTTACATCAAGGGGTTTGTGCATCTTAAAGAATGATTAATAAACTCCCTCAGATTGTTAACCAACTGATTTTCTCAATTCTTACTGAAAAATGTCATGCAACATGAACTTTCTTGACCTCTTGTTGCCACATTTCAATTTTTTGTATCAACTTAATGGGATTTGAACTGACTCTTTTGCAAAGTATTTTAAATACATATTCAAGAAAAGAAAACTAAGTATCATCCTAACTAGAGACTGACCACCAAATAACATTTACTCATCTTTAAATCTATGCCACCTTTTCTTTTTTGCATGCATTTAAAAACTTGAGACCAAACCGACCACCAATCATGAAATACTATGAACATATAATTTCTACAAGTTTTGTATACAATTAGACTTCCCTCTCTATCACATTTCAATTATGTGGTTTTTAATATATCGATGAATACATAAAGATATTCACCTGATTCAATAGCTTTCTTCCATGTGATTGCAAACCAAGATAACTAAAGAAATAAAAATGAAAATAACTACAAAAAAACACTATAATACATGGCTCCCTATGATCCCAAAAAAAGATCGCAGAGAGTTTAACAAACTCCCATAGCTGAATGCGACTCTTAGAACAATAATGTTTACATTCATAGTTCAAAAAATTGTGTATCCTTCAATAGCTCTCAAAACAAAAAATAAAAATTTGATTCCAAAACTTAATCGATACATTGCTATTCTAAAAACAAAAAACATCGCTAGAATCTTGGAACTTTGAATGTCGATTTAACAAAGGAAACAAATTGAACCACACATTCAAATTACAAAACTCAAAAATCAGAAAACATAAACTCTTTCTATTCTTCTTCTTGTATCTGATCTCTCCTTACATTCAAAAATCTACCTTTTAAAATACTTCCCATCTTTTTCCATTGGTAATCTAAAACATCCATTATAAAAACAAGAAACTGAAACCCATTTTTGGAATCAGTCAGATATCATGATCTACTATCTATCTTTTTCCAGTTGTTTTTAAGTTTTCTATAGCTGTCAATTTTTAGTTGTCTTAATTATTAAACACACTTTAAAGAAAACTGACTTAAACTAAATGGAAAACTCACTTTTTCCTAAGTTGCTATAATTGGAGAGCTTATATGATTGTTATTCCATTTATGCCACCACATCCTAGGACTTTATTATAGACCTTAAAATTTTAAAACATGACATTAATTTTCTGCATAACGTCCTATAGCAAAAACTATTTGGTCTGCATTAACTTTATGCAGAACTTCCTATAGCAGAAACTATTTGGCCTATCACTGTAGTAGAAACTCCTTTAATAACTCATTCATGAGACTCATGAAAATTATCAGTGCATTGGTTAGCCCAAAAAGAATGACTTACCACTCATACAATCGTTCCCTTATTTTGAATGTAGTTTTCCACTCATCTCCTTCTTTGATGCAAATCTGATGGTACCCACTCTTCAAATCTATTTTTGTGAAATTTACAACTATTTTTAGGCATTCCATAATATAATGTGATCTTATTGAAGAATCTGTGCACATCCTCTATTCTTTGTTCTTCTTTGGTGCTAATACTTCTAGTATAGCACATAAACTCATACTATCTCAAATCAACTCCTTTTACAACAACTCATGCACTCATCTATTGAAATCTTCACTTTCTGCTAGTATCATTATGTGTTCTACCTTGTTTCAAAATTTGTCTCCTTGAATCAAGTCCATCTAGTGACTAATCTTCCTCACTAGGGGTAACCCTTTAGGTACATTATCTAACATAATATTAGGAAACTCTCCCAAAAAATCTATAACTTTGGTAGGTACCTCCTTCACTTCTTCTTTACCATCTTTTGAAATTACAAAAATACACATATGCTCATGTTTCATACCTTGGAGAAACTCCTTTTCATTAGAAAAACATATTCTAGTAGCACTACATACATTTTCTTCTTTCTCCTTCAACGACTTCAACTTCTGTTTCACTCCATCTTTGTCATACTGAGGTATTTTCTCATCCATCAACTAGAACATGCCTATCAAATTGCCATGGCCTACCCAAAAACAAATGACATATTTCAATTGTTATGATATCACAAATAACCTCCTCCTAGTAGCTTCTAGTATTGAACTTTATTAAGAACTGTTCATTGACCATGACCTTGTGGTCATCATGCACCTAGGAAATATGGTATGGATGTGGGTGTTTCTACTTCTTAAGATTTAACTTTGTGAGCATCTTTGCTAACACAACATTGTCATTATTTCCACCATCAATGAACACATCACAACACTTATCTTCATATTTTCACCTTGTGTGAAACAAACTCCTCCTTTGATCAAGTTCATTCTCTCCACTCAACAAGACACTCTTATTAAATAGGACTTCTCTTTGAGAATCTTCAAAATAGGATGATTTGGCATCTTCATTAACATGCACAACTATAGTGTGGCCTTCTGTTCTTTTATCTACCCTTCCTTGGTTTTGGGAACATTCAAATTCTCTACGCCCTTGTTCTCTACAATAAAAGAATTTTCCACAAAAACCTCAACTTTTGGATCCTTTCCCTCTTCCTCCTCCTCTCCAATCTCTATTTTTTTTATCATGGAAATGAGTGGAATTGATTCTCCTAGTTATGACTACTACTATCAACCTCATCCTTGTTCTTCTTATCATCATTTTTGCCTCCACAAGACTAATTGCTAGATCTTCTAGTATGACCTTTACCACTATTTTTGTTATCAAATTTTTTGTTCATCTTGTCCTCAATTATTAGGAAAAATTGGTATACCTCCTCAATACTAGTCATTCAAACTATACTTAGCTCCTCTTGAATGCTTGGCCTTAAGCCATTATGATAATAGACAACTTTCTCCTTATCATCTTCTGCATGGCTAGTTGTAATGAGAACTTAGTAGGACTCTTCATTATACTCTTGAATAGATATTCTCACTCACTTCAACCCTTGCATTTTCTTAAGTAGATCAAGCTCATAATCCATTTGAATGATTTTTTTCTTCAATTTAGATATCATCCAATCCCATCTGGTGATTTTTTCCTTTCCTCTTCTATTTTCCTCAAACTAAATCTCCTGCCACCAGATCTTCGCATGTCCCTTCAATTTTTCCTTTGAAAACTTGACATTATTATGATCCTCAATATCTTCATACTCAAAGTATTCCTCCAATTCACTAATCCAATTGATCAACTCCTTTAAGTTAATATTTCCCAAAAATGTGTGAACCTCAAACTTAGGTCTTCTTGCAATCTTGGAGATGGCCTCAAAAATTCTTTCTTCTTCTAGGTTTAGAACTACCTCTACTTCAAAAAAAATTTAGAACTACCTCTACTTCAAAATTTTCTTCTTCTTTGTCTTCATCGTCACTTTCATCTCTTATGGCGAGTTTTATTCCTTTACATATTTTTTCTTCCAATTATTGCATTTTTTTTGGAGGGATCTAAAACCCTCAGGTGTAATACCTACAACTCTTCCACCATGCTCTATTCATGGAGGTATTTTCATGCTTCTCCTAAAACCCTAGTGTAGACTGCCTCACAATTGACAAGTTTTCTACATGTTTAGCCCAAACCATGGTCCTAGTACAATTGTCTCCATGTCAGTGATCTTTTACACACTTAAGAATACATACTCTAATACCACTTGATGAAGGGTGCTTCACTTAATACTAGAAATACATAACAAAAACAAAGTAATAACATTAATTTGCAAGAACAAAAAGTGAGCTTCTTTTTATCATCATAAATGCAGGATTATAGAATTTTGAAATACAATATGCAAACCCACATGGGCACCTTCCTTATAGTAATTTGCACCATAGAGTTTCAAATTATCACCCAGAGTTGTCCTAGATAATGTATAGGCATTCCTTAAATAGGCATTTTTACACCCCCCAGGAACCTTCTAGACATCAAACCCTAACCTTTGAGATTGATAACTTTGAAATTACATATAGAGTTGGTTCAATACACGTTTGACACTTATTTTGGAAATGTTGGTCATCCTAACTTTGGATGGTCATAACTATCAAATCATTACTATGATTGATTATTATAACTACTTTCCAAAATCTTTAGCTTCTAATCTACAATGCCTGACTCATGCAAGCTCTAGCCAACCCCATTTTGAAGCCCATTTGAGGCCTATATGGTCTTCAACTATGAGCCTAAAGTTTTTGTACCAAAATTGCCTACCAAAAATCTGCAATGAATCCATGAATACTCATGATTTGGCATTGAGCCTCAATTGGTAGGCTAATATATCCAAGATGAACATCCATGTCTAAAATTAGGACATTCTAATCTCACATGAATGACTTACGAAGTAGAAAGCCTCAATAAAAAACAACTCTACACAAAGACAACCCTTATTCAAGATACAAAAATGAAATATTTTTGGGTGATGCAAGATTTCTCCTACACCCAAGATTCTCATGGATCACAACCACTCATACAAAGCCTCATTATTCTTATAAGTAGTTTTCCATCTATCTCCTTCTCTAATTCTAATCTAATGATAGGAAATTTCCAAAATCAATCTCAGAAAAAATCCTTTTCTCCACTCAAACTATTTGTTATGTCATCTATCCTAGACAAGGAAAATCTATATCTAATTGTTATTTTTTTTATAGCTCTAAAATCAATGCACATTCTCCATTCTCCATTATTTTTAAGTGCTAACATAGTAGATACTACACAAGGACTCAAAATTTCTCTAATAATACCCTTCTTAAGAAACTCTTGCACTTTTCTATTGAACTCATCATTTTCATAAGGTGCTAATCTATGTGATACTTTATTAGGAAAAGTAGCTCCAAATATAGAATCTATACAATGACTTATGCTTTTCACAAGTAGTAAACCATTAGGTACATTATCAAAAATAATTTCTTGAAACTTCTCTAAGAAGGATTAAATATTAGGTGCATGCTCTATCTCATCTTGTTTCTTAGTCTTTCTAGGAATCAAAGCAAAACAAACATTATTTCCTTTCATATCTCTAGCAAATTGAGTACCTTCAACCAAACATACTCTAACTGTGGTACAATGATTCTCATCAAGTTTTTCTACCAAAGGAAACAATGCTTGTGTCTTTCCATCTACCCATATAGTATATTGATTCAATCTACCATCATGCAAAGCTTGTCTATCATACTTCCAACGTCTACCAAAAAGAATATGACAAAAATCCATAGACATAATATTGCACAAGACTTCATTATGATAATTCATAATTTTGAATTTAACAAGCCATTTCTCATGTACAAGTAATTTATGCTCCTTTTAGATCCAAGCAACATGATGAGGCTTAGGATGTCTCAATCTCTACAACTGCAATTTGTTAACTAGCTCCTCAAATGCCAAATTAGTAGAACTTCCTCTATTGATGATTACCTTGCAGCATTTTGTAGCTATCCTACATCTGGATTTGAACAAACTTCTTCTCAAAGTAGGCTCTCCATCAACTTTTTTATTCCACAAGATCTGTCTTCACATTAAGTTCTCACCATTTTCAAGTTCATTAGGTATTTCAATAACTTCCTCACAAGACAAAGTGCTTCTTCTACTACCTCCAAGTGTCTTTATAGAGCTAGTACATTCAAAATATCCATTTCTTTCTTCTCCATATTTATAACAAGTATCCTTAAACTAAGATATTTCTTCTCTTTCTCCACCATTATTGTTTTTAGTGCAACCAATATAGCTACCTCTAGTGCAGTTACCTCTTTTACAAGCAAGCTCTTCTTTCTATTAGGATTTTTCTTTATCTTGTATTGCACTATCAGATCTGCTAATTTCTCCATAAGTTATGCCCCTTCTTCTCTGAAATCTTCCACCTCTTCCTCTCTATCTCTGATCATGTCTCTTCACCAATATTTCTTCAGCCTTTAAAGCATATTGATGTAATTATTCTACATTATCCATCTTAACATAGTTAATCTCATCATGAATTGATGTCTTCAAACCATTCAAGTATCTAAGCACTTTCTCAACATCATCATCCACATGTCTAGTTCTAATATCCAATCTGCAGAATTCCTTAGTAAATTCCTTCATGCTCATGTCCTTTTGCCTCAAATTTTTAATTTTCCTCAATAGTGTTACCTCTTTATCATCACTAACATCTTCAATATGTACACCTATTCTTTGTATTATCTAGAGCTTCAAGTCTTGCTACAATTTGCCTCAGCATGTCCATAATAGAATTATTAGCATTTCCTCTACCATGAACTATCTTGAAAATAGTTCTTTCAATACCATAACCGTATACAAGTTATAGGTCTAATTTTAGATCTTCTAGCCTATAAACATATCCAACAAGGTTCTCTACAATCCAAGCCTTAAAAAAGAACCTCGCTCTGATACCACTTGACACAAGGAGGGTCAATAATTCAATAACAACATGTGTAATAAAATTAACTTAATCCATTCAACACTCCTTGGTAAGAGATTCACATGAAAGATATACATAACTTAATGAAACCACATAGAACACAAGGCCAAGTGTAGCATATTTGTAGGTGTAATTATTTCACTTCACATATAAAGAAACTACAACATGCCTAGCTGTGAGGCATTTTAGGTTGTGACCTTATTAAAGAATTAAAAAAATTATAATCTAAAAACCTTAGCTCACATCTCCTATCTTCTCTCCTCTTTCAATCATCATAATATATTTCCTACATCTGACCAAGCTTCTTTTTTAGCTAGCTAAGATAGAAGTTGGTTATTCAAGCATTTAATTATAATATAGGTCCATACTTGGAAGAGTAAACTAAGATTCATGAAAAGAAAAATATAAAATCATGCACACATATAGGTAGGTCTAAATGTGTGCTAGGAGTCATCTCATAACTACGCAAGACACTATTTTATCAAAGGACACCACACCAAATGGAACAACATGCTTTGTTGGATGCAAGATTGATATAAGATGATCTTGCACCAAGGGTCATATGAAGAAGTGGTGAAATATAGAAGTGGAAACATTTTTATTTCTTGGTGTTGATTTTTATTGAACAAGTTTGAGAACATAGAAGTATAGAGATTATTGTCATTAATACCAAAGACAAAGATTGTTTGCATAACTTATGTTGTGATGACTAATGATGATAGTAATTATATAATATAAATTTAATTAAATAATGATAAGTTATTGTTTTTTTATTGATGTTAGCTATTTCCCTAGTTTTCCTAGTACATTTCATATTGTAAACATGAATGCTACTATTGAAGTGAACAAAGGGATGATTAGGTGAATTTATGGTGCAACTTCTAGAATAGTTATTGACAAAGGGATAGGTGATTTGATTTGTATTTGGAATATACGATGATTTAAGTAGAGAGATCTCAAGATGATGTAAAAATGACACTAAATTTGATATAGTTATAACCATAATTCATTGGTATGATCAGTGAAGCCATGATAGCATGGAAAGGTGATCAGTGAAGCAATTAAAAAATTATTAAACATGTTAAAGAGTAATCATGATTTATTAAGTAATAGTCAATAAAATGATGAGTAGTGATCGTTATTGAAGTTGTGATGAATTCATTTTAATCAAAAATAATCTAGTGATATGGATGCACAACTAGAGGTGATTATTTGGCATTACGTTGCTTGATGATAGTGTATAGAGAAGATTATAAAGGAATAAAGTGTTTGGTCAAAATGTATTTGACCTCTAGTAGTGAATTCTATGAATTGGTTGATGCAATTGTGTAAAAGTGTTTTGTGGTTTAATATTTATCTTATTATAGTTGGATCTAAGTGATATATTTTAAATTCGTTGACTTTAAATTATAGGGATTCATTAAGAATGTAGACTTCTAAGTCCAATATATATTAGTAATGGCTAGAAGCAACTTATTGTTGTTGATCATGGTTGAGAAAGTGTAGTGCAAAGTGCAAGGTGAGATCTAGTGAGGATAGAGTTGACTATGTTTTGAAATTTTTAATAAATTTATCATATTTTGTCATGTAGAGGTAGTTTTGTTCCATAGATCATTATTTTTGTTGTTCCCTAACAATTAAAGAAGTCAAGATCCCTTAACCAAGTAGATCCTAGTCCTTTGTTGTAAATCTTTTAATAGGGTAACACTTTAGTTAGTGTTTAAATCAAAGTATTTTTAAGTGGCTAATATTCACAAATTGGCTAATTTTAGAATTTTTTGGCTAGTAATTTGGCTAATAATTTAAGATTTGATACAACCTAAATCACCATACTTTTATAAAATATAGTTTTAGAATATTAAATATCGCTCAATAATTTATTTTGTTCAAAAAATTAAACTCAAATATTCGCCACAATATTCATTACATGATTAGATTTGAGTCACCTAAATATAATATACTATTGGAGAAAATATATTTAACTCACCAATAATTATCATAATTATTAGTTACTTTAGGGATATATCACCAATATTTAGTTTTCTCTATTGATTTAAAGTATGTGTAACAATCCCCATAATATTCCATGAGGTAAAAAAAATTCAATTTTGATTTGTAATATTCCATGGTGATTAATGAACTTCCTATTATTATTGAGATTTGTCAATAGTTTATAGAAAAGATTATGATTTTAAAATAATCGCCAATATTAATCATGTTTAGAATTTAAAAATGAGAGATTTGCAAATCGAAATTAATTTTGTTTTCTCAAAATATCATTTTTTAGAGGCACCTTTCTTAAAGTTTACCTTGGTTTAAATTCCTTTAACTAGGATAATCTGAATAATTTAAAACTCATAACAAGGCTAGAGGTAGATCCCCTAAAAAGGTGGCACATAACAGTGCCTTTGTAACTCCTACTAGGGTAAAGCTCCTCATATGATGTACTTTTAAAAATTACATAATTTATGGGTACTAATCCACACTTTAATTTTCACTCAAGTTAGGTTTTCATGATACCCAAATCTCTATATCAATCTTGTGGATGTTCTTATGTTTTGAATTCTTTATGTTATTCTATTATTTTTTTCTTGAGGAAAAAAGGTTTAAAGGTTGAAAATTAAATTATTTGGAAGATTAGTGATTCAATGTGAGGTCTCATCCAAATCCATCATAGCTTGGTTGATCCATTTATTTTGATACATTTTGATTTGGTATTTTTGAGTCATTATTTGATTGACTAGACATTGATCTGTATTAAGTATTCCATGTGATGACTACTCTAATATTCTTTACTTATGATGATTTATGATATTTTATATAGATGCACTCATTATGATGGTTTATTTTGGTAATTTAATTTGAATTGATGAATAGGTCATGGTATTTCAATTATGGAAATTAGTTATATTTAATCAATGTGCAAAAATGGGAAATGTTATTGAAATGAAATTTAGAGTGTTTTGGTAAAATTTGATTATGCAAGTTAAGTTTATGTGTTTTTGTGTTTGCATGTGATTTTTCTTGAAATATATTTATAAATCCAATTGATCCATTTTCTTCTAAATCCAAATGCATCTAGTAATTTAAAATGGAGCGTCCAATTTTCCTTTTTATTATATTTATTAATATCTGTTTGATGATGATATTAGATTTTTTGTTGGATTGGAATGATTGGATGGTTTCTTAGAGTATGATTAAACCATTTAAGATGGATTTATTTGGGACTATTTATATTTTCTCTAATAAGATAATTGTTGGCACAAAATTTGAGTCTATTGGTTATGATCTTAGTTATAAGTAAATGTATAGAGTGTAACAAAGTGAGATTGGCTTGAGTTATCCCTGATTTTGAGATTCTAAGTTTTTGGAATTAAGGTTATAAAATCATTTCTCAATGAAATTTGAGAATTCCACTTGAATGTCTAGAAAATTCTAAATCTTTTTTCATTTCTACACAAATGATATGTGCAGTTAAAATTAAAAAATTGTGCTACACTGTTATAAAGGAAATGACCAATATTCACTACTTGAAGATTGCAAAATAGGGCTATAATAGCCCATTGGGTCAATAGTTTTCTAGTTATAGCCTCTTGAAGTGAATAAATCCAAAAATATAATTTGTAAATTTTACTAAGTCAATTTTATGTAATAAAGTGTAATGAAATAATGTAATATGATCTTGGTCAGCCTCAAGGGTTAGGGATTAGTGTTTAGAACCTTCTCAAGCAGTTAAAAGTGCCCATGTAAGGAAGGCCCATAGGTTATCTAGGGTAGTTCTAGGTGATAGTTGCATCTCTATCTTGCAAACTATTGTAAGGAAGGAACCGATGTGGATTTGCATATTGTATTTCTATAACTATGCATTTATGGTGATAATAAGAAACCAATATTTTGTTCTCTCAATTTGTGATGTTCTATGTTTCTATTATTTGTTGTTATATTAAGGGGAGCACCCTTCATCAAGTGGTATTAAAGTGGGACTGGAGTTCCTAAATGTGTAAACAGATCACCAACTGGGAGGAATTTTTCACTAGGACCGTGGTTTGGGCTAAGCATGTGGACAGATCACCAATTATGATGTAGTTTACACTAGGTTTTCAATGGAAGCATGAAAATACCTCCACAAAGAGAGTGTGGTGGAAAAGTTGTATGTATTATGCCTAAGGGTTTTAGATCCCTCTAGAGATAGATGCAGGTGTTGGAAGAACAAATGCATAGAGGAATAAATCTTTTTGTAAGTGATGAAAGTGAGGATGAAGAAGAAGAAGAAAATATTGAAGAAGGGATTGTTTTGAGCCCAGAAGAAGAGAATCTTTTTAGGGCCATTTCCAAGATTGAAAAAAGACCTAATTTTGAGGTTCCCATATTTTTGGGAAATAGTAACCCTGAGGATTTGATTAATTAGATCGGTGAATTAGAGGAATACTTTAACTATGAAGAAATAGAAGATCTAGATAGGTTCATATTTGCAAAAGCCAAACTGAAGCATTGTGCAAAGATCTAGTGGAAGGAGATTTAGTTAGAGAGAAATAGAAGAGGGTAGGAAAAAATCACAATATGGGACTAGATGATAGCTAAATTGAAGTGAAAATTCATTCTCATGGATTATGATCTTGATCTATTGAAGAAAATGCAAGGGTTTAAGCAAGTGAGAAGATCTATTCAAGAGTATGTTGAAGAGCTATACTAAGTTCTCATCAAAATAGGCCATGCAGAAGCTAATAAGGAGAAGGTTGCTTGTTACCTTTATTGGTTAAGGAAAAAAAATTAGGAGGAACTAATTTTGGCCTAAATGAATAGTATGGAAGAGGTGAACTAATTTTCTCTAAGAGTTGACAAAAAGTTGAACAAGAAGTCTGATAACAAAAATAGTGAAAGAGGTCATGGTAGAAGATCTAGAGGATAGTCTTATGTAATCCAAAATGATGTTTAGAAGAAAAAGGATGAGACCATTAGTGGTATCTAGAATAAGAGGGGAAATAGTTCCAATCATTTCCATTATCAAAATAATGGAGAGTAGAGAGGAAGAGGAAAAGGGAAAGGATCTGAAAGAGGAGGCTTCCATAGAAAATGTTTTCTCTATGGAGAAGAAGGGCATAGAGCATTTGAGTGTTCCCAGTGCCAAGGAAGGATTGATAGAAGAACAAAAGGTCAAGCTAGAGAAGTGAATGTTGATGAAGATTCCAAATCATCACATTCAAAATATGTTGGAAGAGGATAAGTAATAGTCAACACAAGAGTCTTGCTGAATGGTGAGAAAGAACCTAATCAAAGGAGGAGTTTGTTTTGCACAAGGTGAAAATATGAAGATAAATATTGTGATGTGATCATTTATGGTGGAAGTAGAGACAATATGGTAGTAGAAAATATAGTTACAAAATTAAATTTGAAGAGGCAGAAACACCCTTGTTCATATTGTATTGCTTGGGTGCAAGATGACCACAAAGTCATGGTCAATGAGCAATTTTTGGTGAAGTTCAAGATTAAAAGCTACTAGGATGAGGTGCTATTTGATATCATACATTTGGACATATGTCATATGTTGGTGGGTAGGTCATGGAATTTTGACAAGAATTTTGTACATGTTGGGCTTGTAAGTACCTACACTTTCACAAAGGATGAAGTTAAACATAAGTTGAACCCATTGAAGGAGAAAGAAGAAAAGGTATGAAGTGCTACTATAATATGTTTTTTTATAGAAAGTATTTTCCCAAGTATATGATGTATGAGCATATGTATTTTTTTGTATTTCCAAAAGATGGTAAGGAAGAAGTAAAGGAGGTACCTACAAAAATTGCAAATTTGTTGGAAGAATCTCAAAATATTGTGTTAGATAATATACCTATTGGATTACCCCCAATGAAAAATATTAATCACCAGATGGAATTGATTCTAGGAACTAGTATGCCAAATAACGAAATACATAGAATGACACTAGCAAAAAGTGAAGAGTTGAACAAACAAGTGAATGAGTTGTTACAAAAGTGGTTGACTCAAGAGAGTCTGAGTCCACGTGTTGTACCAATAGTATTAGCACCTACAAATAATAAAGAATAGTGGATGTGTACAAATTCTTGAGCTATCCATAAGACCACAATCAAGTAAACTATTTTCATTTCCATAGATGGATGATATTATGGACTATTTGAGTTGAGCTATGTATTTCAGAAAGATAGATATGAAGAGTGAGTACAGTCAAATTCACATTAGATAAGAAGATGAGTAGAAGACCTCTTTCAAGAAAAAATAAGGATTGTACATGTGGTTAGTCATGCCTTTTAAACTAACCAATGCATCAAGCACTTTCATGAGACTCGTGAATGAAGTACTTGTTGAGATGTCATTTTGCATGATGCTTTATGACAAGAATCCTTTCAAACTCCTCTCTTGAAAATTTGATCTAGGATAAACTCCAAGGTTCTAGGTGATCTTGTGACCTATTGAAATCCACTCAATTGAAGATAAATGTATTTTTTCACAAGGAGGCCTTTGCTGGTTCTAACCTATTTCAGATAAGATTTTGAATTTGCTTGTTATTTCAAAATAATAAAAACACAAAAATAAATGTATTTTTCTATTTTTCTATTTTTTAATGAATGCAATCTAACAATCTAGCTATATGAATTCCTAAGTTAACCAAGTGTTTGCAAATCAAATAACAAAGATAGGGCAACAAGAAGTTTAGGAAAATGACTTGAAAACTAAATTCCTAACAGACATAAGCTACAAAAACAATGTGTCTATGAATTAAGCCTTTGAAAAGATTGGTAGGTAACCAATGAAAATAGGAGCAACGCTTCCTTAATTCCACTAATGTAATCATCGACGGGGAATTTAGTAATCATAAGATATGATGCAGGAGCATCTGATGCAGGAGCATCTTGCATGGAAAAATTAAATTATTAGAAAAAAAAAAAAAAAAAAGAGAGGAAAAAAAAAAGGCAAAAAAAAAAAAAAAAAAAAAAAATTCTGGAGGAGAGAGAAAGTGACGAAAATTAGAGGAGAAATAATAAAAAAATAAAAAGGAGAAAAGAAAGGAAAAGGAGATTTCTATTTTCGAGGCGCATAGGTGGCGTAAAAAGAAAAATAATAAAAATAGTTGTCATTCCATTAATCAAGGTGTATAGGTGGCAATTTAGAAGTTTGTGGAAAGATCCTTAAATCATGTATTTAATATTTGCTGGGTGCTTAGTTGTATTTGGGTGGGAATTTAATATTTATTTAAAGGTAGTTGTATTTACCTTTTATCCCACATTGCTTGTGTTTGTAATGTCTTGGGTTAGAAGTGCCTATTTAAGAAAGGCTTATAATCGTTTGTAATCAAGTTCAAGGAATGGAAACTCTTCTAATGGAAGTTCAAGAAGTTGAAGGAATAGAAGCTCGTCAAGACAAGCTCTTCAAGTGGAAGCTCTTCGGATGTAATTTCTTATAGAAGCTCTTAGCGAGCCATCTCTCTTATATTGTAAGAATTTGGGGTTTTTCCATTTGGAGAATATTCTAAGGAATTTCAAGTATTAATGAAAGTTTTATGAAGCATTTTGTCATCTCTCTCTATCTCCATATTGTTGCATTTTTGCTTGTGAGTTGGTACGGGTGGTGTGTGGCCCGTCATCAAGATATTTCACTTTTCATCAGATCACAAGGCCATGGAAAGCGTGCTTATGCGAGACAAAAAGCTATGCAAGAACAATATGGATGATCTATTCTCAAACTAAGTATATTAGCAAAAAATTTAATACCATAGCAAACACCACAATTACAAGATTGCTCAATCAAAATAATGCAACAAAATTTTTGGATCAATTACATTCCATGAACATACATTCACAAAATATAACACACCTAGGCAAGAATCACTACACTCCAAATGTGAGGACCAAAAGCATATATTATTGCATCAAAATAATAGCCCTAAATATATGTTACATTCCTAAATTTATAAGAAATATTTTTGTCATTTTTTTTTGAGTGAAAGATATCTTTATGAAAACATATGCTTCTAAACTAATAAAACAAATCTATTTATGCACAAACTAACTCTCTAACTGGTGCTTAGTAGGACTTCATCCATATTTATATCATTAAATGGATGCATGAGCTTTTAAATATCTTAAAACAAAGAAAGCATGAGAAAATAAGAAGAAGACAGCCATTAAATGATGTAGGAGTGTCTAGAAGTGCCAAAAATAGAAGCTCCATCTTCACTAGGCATTTGCAAGAGTTAAACTATTGTCAAAATGTGTTTATGATGCATGGAAAGGTCTAAATTTAGAATTGGAAATTAATTGTTGGTGCACCTCTAACTTCTTCAAAAACTTTGAACACACCCTAGAAGAAGAACACCTCAGAAGAAATGCACCTGGCACACCTATGCACCTCGGATGTAGGTCCAAAAAATGCAAAATTTTACCAAGTGTCAAAAATGAAATTCTAGCTTCTGGGTTTTTTTCCCCTTTATACTAGAGCTATGTCTAAGTATTTGCTCTTGAATTTCTCAATAGTATCAATGACTTGAGTGGCATCTAGAAAATCTAAAGCCTCATACATGTCCTTCACTTTCTACCTATCATTACCTACCTCAATGCGAGTCTCTATAAAATCTCCTAGTTTCACATCCAAATCTAATAATGCTTCTTTAGTCTTGAATTCCTGTCTAATACCATAATCATTAGAAAATTCTTCAAAAGTATTCTATAATTCTTCAACAACTACTTATACAATCATCAATTTATCCCTTGCATCATCTTCAAAAAATCTAAGCACGCATCACTATAATGTTTCTCTGCCTCCAAAATTTGCTCTTGGGTTTGATCCTTGAGCTTATGGATATCTACATGTAATATTTCCATCTCTTTATTGACATCCACAATATTCTCTATCCAATTATCAATTTTATCTAACTCTTCCATTGTATATACATGCATTAACATTTGATACCTTTTACCCTTGATTGATTATAATACTTGTAGGTCCTTACCCTAGGTATGTACTTTGTCCATTAACCTAAAATCATGGTTGAAAATGGCCATTAACTTATTTTCATTATCTTGCATATGGTGCAGAAATTTAAGATTTCCTTGTATAATCTACATACCTTTTTCTTCAAAAATTTCTCGCCATTGATGATAAGCTTTAAAAAATGGATCTAACTACATGGTCTCTTTATCCCTCTTCTCAAGTGTTGCATTTAGAGTCTCCCTAGGATTCTCAAGATCTAATGGACCAACTAATTTGTTTATATATCCCTTTAGGATCTCATTCTGATTCTGAAGTGTAATCAATTCTATCTCATCTCATTCTAAGTACCTAAACATTTCTTTGATTCTCATTGTCATCATTAATTTGGCAGTGCCCACCATGGGTTTCCCAAGCACAACCTCTTTGATTTGATAATCTCTTGGAGTTAATTCCTTGATATCTACATGTAGATGATGGATAGCAACATGTGAATAAGTCCTGATTCTGATCACTCATCACAAAGGCCAGTGCTTGTACATCTTTTGGAGGCAATTCAGGCTTCTTGAGAACTTCAATCAATTCTCTCATATCCTCTTCCTCAGTGGAATATTGTTGCCTTTTGTTTCTAATCACCTATTTTTCAACCATCTTGTAATATGTTCCATCAGAGATTTACCTTTTGACAATGAAGGAGTTTTCTCTGCTATTGTCTTCACCTTATCACTCCTCTCTGGAGTCTTTTCCTTTTGTGAGAGATACACATTAGGATTCTCTATACCCATTGAGTCCACAGTTCTCACCTCTATGTCTTGGGAAGTCTATTGAGATTGGTCAAATATTTTCCCTTCCTCTGATACTTCATTGATGGGTATTTGTTGTGACTCTTCCTCTTGTTGTGCTTGGACCTATTCTTCTTCATTTCTTAGAGGAAGAGGAGTAACTGAACCTTTATCCATGCAAAATGTAACTTGATTTGGTGATGGTGGAGCTACTTTGGGTCCTTGGGGTTGAGAAGGAAACTGAATCCAATCCTCCTATTGAGTTTGATTAGTTGGAGTATCCCTTATCTTATCTCCTACTTGTTTAGTGCCAACTAGCATAAAATTAAAATCTAACATTTGAAAGACATCAGCCCCTTCACCCTCCTACTCATCAATCCACTATTACATCTCATCCTTAGAGGTTGTAGACTGAATAGGTTGCATGGGAATGGATGGTGGTGTAATGGTGGAGCTCCTTCTCCATTCCAACTCTGTTGCTCTATCAAGATGAGTCCTCCAACTCAAAGGAAAGTTATCTTCTTTGTCTTCATCATCTTCTTCTTCCTCTTCTAGAATGACTTCTGGGACTAATGGAAAATGGATAACCTTTCTAATCACCTTTTATCTCCTCTTGACTGGATTTTTAATCTTTCTTCTCTTGGGAGTCAATGGGAAGGCTTGTACTTCTTGTTGAGGAAGACACATTGTTGGTACTTCTATTTCAATTCATCCCTGATCTTAATCTAGTGGTGGCACTTGAGGATTATCCTAGGTCTATATAACTTTTACATTCTCCAACCCTTGTACACTCTTAGCCCCTTGTACATTCTCTATCCCTTGTATCATTCTCAACCCCTAATTGTGGTGGTGCTTGGGTTGTTACTTCTTCTAGCTCATCTTCTTGAGGTGAAGTTATTTTCCTCTATCCTTTACCCTTTTGAGCCCTATAATGTCCAACTTCTCTATCAAGTTGGTGCACTATTTCTGGCCTCACTAGGGACTAAGCTATGAAAGTGGGCACTATTACCTTAACTCCTCTACATTTGGTTGGGTGGGCTTTAGCATGGAAGATTACCACTTGAGGAATCAGATCCAATTTGAAAGGTCTTTTCATCCAATCATTGGTCAATTTGATGATGTGTTTATCCCTATGATTAATATATGAATTTTCTTCCTTATCAATCTCAACATTTTTAATAGGTTGATCAAAAATCTTATCTCTATTATACAAATGATCTAGGACATCTTTGGTATCTTGTTGCACCACCTTTAAAGGAACCTTTATCTTGAAAGCGCTACTTTCCAAATAGAGATTCATTCTACAATAATCCCTTATATGGATATTGTAGTCATCTATTGCATTCATCCAATGGTCCTCAATTGCATCTTCATGTTGGAATGTTTTTCTCACTAAGTACTGCACCTTTCTAACATTATCAAAATAGGGATGAGGAGAGTTATATTCATCCAAGGGATACTGATCCCACTAAGACTCAAAAGATGGAATATCCTATCTCTAAACCACACTAAATGGTCCTATAGTAATGGGCCACACCTAGGTTATCTTGTGTTGCTTCCTTACTTTGTCATATGTAGACAAGATTTGTCAAGGAATCTCCAGCAATATGAGTTTGTCACTTGGATACCTAGGGAGCTTCTTGGAATTAATATTCATACCAACTACCCTCAAATAAGTAAATGTCCAAAATTGGATGTAATAGGTGCCAACTTCTGAAATCTTTGTTATTGCCTCATCTAACATCCTTTTCATATAATCCCCTTCAATGAACCAAATAATCATGAAAATAAAAGCATAATTCACTATCTTGTATTCCTTGTTGTGCTCTGGAAGCTTTTTCTTCACCAATAGGGGATATACTATATAGGGCCATGCATTTGCATCTTGTATGTTGCCCTTTTTGAAGAGTCCTAGATAATCCATTGCCCTTGCTGCTAATAGGTCAACCAAATATGATGTCATGTAGAACTTACGATTTTTCTTAACTGACACCAACTACTCATCTAAGTTCTCACTAAGAATCAAAGCCCAATCAATTGGCATCTTTGTTGTTTTGATAGTCTCAATAAAATGCACCATCCATATGTTTAGGTTTCCTAATGTTGATAGCCCCATGACTCTACTCAAAAGGATTATACAATATCTGATGTCCTCTTTCATATAACCCCTTGTCATATCCACTTTTCCTACTTTATGCCCAAGAGGAGTCTTCTTAATGAGGTACAAGAATTGGATGATTTCAAATTCTTCCGCTACATGTTCTATGTGCAATCTTTCTGCCTGGTGATAGGTCAATCTGATAAATTGTTCTACCCTCAGAAGATGGAATACATTTTCTATGTTCTTAGGTTAGAAATCTAACATGATCTCTATAGTTATACTCTTCATGACCCTTTCTTGAGAGATTGTTTTTTGCCAGTAGCATGATAAACTCTAAGGATTGTACTGATACAGGGTGTGATGCTACGTTGACTAGTCTTGATCAAATAAAATTGAATATCAATGGGGACCTCTCTATAGGCTTGTTTCATAATACTAGGAATGCATTCTAGTTTATATGATCAAGTTCAGTATCCCATATCTCTAAATAATCATCTTGGGAGCATGACTTTACGAGAACACCTCGAAACTTGAAAATCATTGGTTTTAGGACCATCTTTGTAGCGAAGGAGAACAATGAATAAGTTATTGAATCTGTACAAAATCAAGATCCATTAGTCTAGATGTGAAGAAAAATCAATAATATAAACCTTAATGATGACAAAAATACAACCCAAAAACCTCAAGTGTTAAAAAAACATCTAAAAAACTCAATTCTAACCCTAATAGGTAAAAAAGAGCACATGTAGTGCACCTTAGAGGTGCACTAGGTTCTCTTCCATATACTTGAATCTTTATTACTAAGGGTGCACACCTAGCACACCTCATGGGGTGTGCTAGGTGTACATTTAGCACAAATCATGGGCTGCACTAAATGTGCACCCTTTACTTCCCTAAGAAATGCTTAGTCTTAGTGAAGGTGCACATCTACACACCTTAGATAGGTGTGTATTTTTGCACCTTCTACTAGGTGTTACTTTTTATTTGTTTAGTTTTTTTTAAAAATTAGTTAATACAAAGGTGTGCACCTAGCACACCTGAAGAGGTGCATAAGATAGACATCTTTGTCTAGGCTTATTAAACATTTTGTGCTTTATGGAGGTGAGGGAAGAAGAGCAAGTGGATTGATGCAATAGTGCACTTGAGGAGTTGCATCGGTGTGGGTGTGCAGAGTTGGAAATAGGAAATGAATGTGAGGAAGTAGTGGGGGTTCCTAGGTTTTATAGTCCTAGGGTTCTAGCACATCTCTTGGAGGTGTGTAGTTGCATTGTTGTGCAGCTCCAAGAAAGAAGTCCTCTTCTTACTACCTTAGCACACTAGCAAACCTGTGAGGTGTGCTAGGTGTGCTAGTGCACATTTTTCTTGCAAAAAATGACTTTCTCCCTCAGAATTCTAGTTTCTAGAATTTGGGTTTTTAGGACAGGACCTAGATTGGCCAAAAACAATAGGCAAAACCCTAAAAACCACTTAGACCCTAAACTAGGGATCCAAAAAGCTAAAAAATAAAGTAGGGTGTGCATTTTGAAACCACAACAATGCTAAAAGCATTTATGGGTAAGTTTTTTATTATTTACCTAGATGATATGTTAATATTTAGTAAGACATTGGAGGAGAATTTGATGTACATTCGTAAGATGTTTGAAAAGTTGAGGGAAGACATTTTTTTGATAGAATTGAAGAAAGGAGTTAGTGTACTTGGGATTTGTGGTATCAATAGAATGTCTAAAAATGGACCCTAAGAAAGTGAAGGCTATTCTCAAATAGCCTACTCCAAGGAGCACAAAAGAGGTAAGATCTTTTCATGGACTAGCTAGTCTTAATAGAAATTTTATTCGAGGTTTTAGTAGTATTTGTGGACCTTTGACTAAAAAAATGAGAGGAGATAAGAAAGAATTTCAAAGGATTGTACCTATGTAGATTGGAGTTTTAATCTTTTGAAATAGAAAGTTACATAGTAGCCTATTTTAGAACTTCCATTTTCAAGTAGGTTATGATGCTAGTAGTACTGCAATAAGAATTATTTTGAGCCAAGAAGGTAGACCTATTGCTTAGTTTAGTGAGAAATTAAATGATTTCAAAAGAAATTATTATGTTTATGATCAACAATGTTATGCTATGGTTCAAACATTCAAGAAGTGGAGACACTATCTTCTTCCTAAGGAGTTTGTTTTGTATATTGATCATCAAGCTTTATAATACTTGAATAGTTATAGAAAATTCAATCAAAGGCATTCAAAATGGTTTTTTTTTTTGAAGAGTTATACTTTTATTTTAAAAAATGGGAGTGAGAATTTTGATAGAGTTGGATATGCTCTTGGTAGAAGACAAATTTTGTTGATAGAGATGTAGATTGAGATGTTTGGGTTCAAGGAACTCAAGAATTTATACTCAGAGGATCATAATTTTGGTGAGGCTTGGAAATCTTATATAGAACCTATTACACTTGACATGGAAAAGTGATTGGATTTCATAATCCAAGATGATATGTTGTTCAAGGGAAGTTGGTTGTGCATTCCTAGAAATTTTGTGAGAGAGAAAAGCATCGAGGAGAAGTATAGTGGAGGATTGGTTGGACACTTTGGTGGAGATAAAAGCATTTCTTTCATTGATGAGAATTATTATTAGATACAATTGGAACAAGATGTGAGTAATTTTGTGTAGTGATGTAGAGTATGTTAGATGTTGAAAGGAGTAAAGAAAAATGTGGGGTTATATCATCCATTACCTGTACCCGAGAAGCCATGGGAAGATTTCAACATAAATTTTGTTCTTGGTTTACCAAGGACACACAAAAGGCATGATTGAATATTTGTGGTGGTTAAAAAAATTTCAAAAATGGCACATTGCATTCCCTACAAGAAGACTAGTGTTGTTGTTCTTGTGGCACAGATGTTTTTTAGAGAAGTGATGAGACTACATCATCTGCCAAAGAGTATTATTTCTTATCAAGATACTGAGTTTGGTGGGTATTTTTGGAGTACCTTGTGGAAGAAATTAAAGATAGGTTTGAAGCTCAATGCATCACATCATCAATAGAATAATAGAAAAGAAAAAAGTTATGAATCAAAGTTTGGGGAATTCATTAAGATGTTTGGTTGGGGATAAGCCAAAAGGTTGGGATCTGATTTTACCATAGGAAAAAAATTCATATAATAATTATGTCAATAGGAGTATTGGTAAATCAGCATTCAAGATTGTTTATGGGAGCAATCCCAAAAATGCTTTTGAATTGAGGCAGTTGGATAAAGGGGAAATAAGTAGTGCTAAAGTAGAATATTTCGCTAAATATTTGAAGAACATCCATGTGGAGGTGAGGAAGCACATTAGAAATATGAATACATAGTATAAGGCTAAGGTGGATGTGAAAAGGAGGTATAAAGAATTTTAGATTGCTAATGAAGTCATGGTTCATTTGAGGAAGGAGATATTTTTAGTGGGTACATATAATAAGATAAAAATGAAGAAGTTTGGACCATACAAGATAGTGAAGAAACATGATTCTAGAAATGCTTAAGAAGTAGAGTTGCCTATTGAATTAAATATTTCATCAATGTTTAAAATTTCATATTTTTCATAATATTATGAGGGAAGTGATGGAGATGAATTTTTAGAAGCACAATAGAGTTTTCTAGCATCTACCTCAGCTACACAGGAGATTAAGGAGACATTGGACAATCATGAGGGAAGAAGCACAAGGAATGAAATAGATGAAGAGTATCTAGTCAAATGGAAAGTGAGGCCAATGGAGGATTCATTATGGATAACATTAGAGGAGGTTGACCATCTTGGTTTTCCTTTGACTACCTAAGACATTCTATGGTCACTTATCAAATTACATCAGGTGTCTAACAAAGGAGCATCCTGGGTGTAAGGGTAATCTTGCATTACCTAAAAATATTTATATTTCTTATTTTCAAGTTTTCATTTTTTTAATAAGGGTTGTTCCTATAAATAGTGATATTTGTAGGAGATTTCTAGTTTTAGTAAGTTAGTATTGTATGCTCAAATTATTCTAATCTCATATATGGAGATTCATCTTTGACATATCAACCTGTTGTATGAGTTGTATTGTCATATCATATATATTGATACAGTTACTAAAGATTTTTCATATGAATTTTGGCTATCTAAACTTTAGGTCTAGAGATGAAGGCCTAAATGGCTGTGAAACATGGTGAAACCTCAATTTGTGTATGTTTTCTCTATCAACTATTGTAGAATGCTACTTGAGGATTCTAGAATAGGGTGATAATAGCTCATTAGGTCAACAATTTTCTAGTTATAACCTTTTAAAGTGGACCCATCTGAAAATGTAATTTGTAAATTTTCTTGAGTTGATCTTATGTAATAAACTATAATGAAATTATATAATATGAGGTCGATCAGGCTCAAGGGTTAGGGCTTAGTGTCTAGAACCTTCTTGTGTGGTTAAAAGTGCATATATAAGGCCCATAGGTTATCTAGGGCAGTTCTGGGTGATAGTCATAACTCTATCTTGTAAACTATTGTAAGGAAGGCACCCATGTGGGTTTGCATATTGTAATTTTATAATTCTACATTTGTGGCAATAATAAGAAGTCCATATTTTGTTCTCTCAATTTGTGTTTTTCTCTATTTTTGTTCTTTGTTGTAATATTAAAGGAAAAATTCTTCATCAATAACCTTCATAACTAGTACCAATATCGACAAGAACCAGATAATAAATAGTAGTTTCTCTTACCACATGTTAGGTGATAGGAGTAAGTTCCATGAGGTTAAGGCCTATGATGGAGGAATGATGAATTTTGACAAAAACTTGCCATGCACGGTGATAGTAAGGGAATAATAGCCCTAAATGATTCTGCTACTTATGAAGATGTGTATCTAGTGGAAGGATTAAAATCTAAACTTTTAAGTGTGGTCCAACTAGTTGACAAAGGTAATGAGATCAAAAAGGATCTTGAAAAATATTTGACAAGACAAGAAAGTCGCTACCCATAGGAAAGCAAAGCAAAGGTAACCTCTTTTACCTCAATATTTCTAGCAATACTTGTATGGTAGCTACAAATGATAATAGTTAGTTCTAACATAAGATAATGTGTCATGTAAAATTTAAAAGCATTGTCAAAGTAGGAAGGAAAAATTGTGTAAGGGGTCTACCCCCTATTACTAAACTTGACAATGTAATTTGTAGAGATTGTCAACTAGGAAAGTTGGAAAGTTTAAGTTTCTCTATCAATTCACTTACTCCTAAACATGTATTAGATCTAGTTCATTTTGACTTGTGTAGCCCCATGAGGATGAAAAGAGTATCTAGTGAAAGATACTTTATGTTATTTATTGATGATTTTTATAGTATAATATGGATTGTTTATTTGAAAGAAAATTCAAATGCCTTCCACATGTCCAAAGTATACAAAGAAAAGGTGGAAAAAGAGATTGATAGAGTATTTAACTTCTAGAGATTAGATTGTGGAGGTAAGTTCACCTTAGAAAAATTTGAAAGCTATTGTGAGGTGCACAAAATTAGAAGGCAAATGTCATCTCCTACGACACCTTGGCAAAATGGTGTTGTTGAAAGAAGAAACATAACTATTATAGACTTTTCTAGGACATTGATGATCCAAAATAATGTTGCATAGGTATATTGGGGAGGGTCTATAAGCACAATTTTGTACACCTTGAATAGGGTACAAGTGAAAAAGGGGATAAAGAAAACTCCTTATGAACTATGGTTTGGTCACATACTATCTGTTAGTTACTTCATAGTATTTGGAAGTAAATTTATATCAAGAGGGATGAATACCAAGGAAAGTTTGATTCTATAATGGATGAGGGTATCTTTCTAGGATAATCTTCCAAAAGTAAAGCATATCTATGTTTGAATCTTTGAACAAAAAAATTTGTGGAATCTTCTAATTTAAAGGTGGGTGAAATATCAGATAAGAATGAGGAATATAGCAAGAAGGAACCAAAATATTACAATAAATTTGAGTACAGCTTACTAAGTGATGTAGTGTAGCGGGTGGTAGTTGAGGTAGAGCACATATAAGAAATTATACTAGCTCAAGCAGAAGAAGCCTAAGGTGAAGAGTACAGAGAAGAAGCACCCAAAGGAGAAATAGTACTAGAAAAGTATGTGAGAAGAAACCACTCAATAGATCAGATCATTTAGGACAAGGATGCTAGAGTAAAAAATGAAAGAAAAGTGAGAGAGATAGTGTGTCCACTCTCACACATGGAGCCTAAGGTAACAAAAGAGGCTTTGAAAGAATAGGACTAGAGAAAGGCCTATTAGGATGAATGTTGATAGAATCCCTTTAAGGGAGTATCCTAAGAATTGGAGAGACTATCTACATGATTGACATGTTGCATTCATGACTGTGTTTGTCATTGATGTCAACATAGTATTGTTTCTATGAAGACTAGTAGAGTAGTAGATAGAGAACAAGGTCATGCAAACTATGTATTGATGATCAAGTCAAGCACAGTTGAGGGCGTATTTTACATAGTGTCCTCATTCTATGGATAAGTTCACATACAGGGACTAAAAGACATACATAAGTTACCCATGAATTATAGAAGACAACAAGTAGACAAAGTACCTAATAGGTTGTTTTTGATGATTGGATTATATCTCTTAGCTGGGATAAAATCATGATGAGAAAAGTTAGAAAGTGATAGAAGATAGCTTGATGGTGATGTCAACAAGTATGCAAGGTTAGAGGTCGCACATGTCAGAAGTTGTAAAGACGGTAAGCTGAGAGTGACTTGTAATTATAAAAATATGTAATGTTTTCTAATATCTTAATGAGGTCCTATTATAAGTAATTGGGAAAGCCTCAAGGCCACCTAAAGGAATTATTTTGAATATATGGTTAAAGGAAGGTTATTTTCTTTGTGGTGAAGTATGAGATGTGATCGAGAAAGTGTGTATTCAAGTGTGATATATGAAGTATGTGGTAAATGTGAGTAAGTGATCCAAGGGATTATTGGATATGAAGTTAGTGATCTGGTATTAAAATTAGAAGAGGTTTGGTTCAGTCAAGAGGAAAAAGAAGGATCTAAGGTTATTTCAATTCTATTATTTTGCAAGGAATAATATAGAGGCCATTTGGATAGTGAGTTCAGTGGTCTTGCCCCTGAAATTTTTTAGACAATGGGTCCAACTGCCTTCTATAATTCCTAATAGGGTTGGAATCTCCTTATAAGGATTCAAACTCCCCTAATATGGATTGATATATACTAAATGTATTTCATTGAGTTCTAATAGAGTCCATCCTCTTGCAAGGAACTTTTATATTAGTACATAATTTTGTGGGTACCATCTCCATCAGGTTTTCCCTCTGATCAAGGGTTTCCCTAGTTAACATATCTAGTGTTATTGTACATATGTATCTTCTTATGGTTGTTGATTATATTGTTCACATGGTTAAGGATTAATAAGGTTGATAAAAAAAATTAATATTTGGATAATCGATTCACCCCTGCACCTCTCTCAGTTATCTTGGTGGACTTTACTTTCGAACAAAGCCATGGAGGAAGAAATTGACTAAATAGTGAAAAATGATATATGGACCTTGGTCACCTGACCATATGACAATAATGTCATTGGTATAAAATGGGTGTTTTGAAACAAAATGAACAAAGATGGAGAATTGGTCAAAATAGGGCTAGACTTGTTTGTAATGGCTGTGTACAAGAGGAATGGATAGATTACGTAGAAACCTTTGCACCAGTGACCAACTAGAAGGAGTCAGGATACTAGTTACATTTGTAACACACAAGAACTTCAAGGTATATCAAATGGATATAAATTCTACATTCTTCATTGGATTTCTTTGAGAGGAAATCTACAATGAGAAACCTAAAGGATTTGAAAATGAACAAGACAAGATCCAAGTAAATAGATTGAGAAAAACCCTATATGTATTGAAACAAACATCAAGAGTGTGATATGGGAGGCCACTCATACTTGATAAATATTGGGTTTGTAAGAACCATTCATAACTACAATCTATACATGAAACAAGAAAAAAAAATTATTGACTCTAGAGATTTTGTAGATGACATCATCTTTGGAGGAGATGATAAGCTAAGTGTTGATTATGCTAAAGTCATGAAGAAGACATTAAAAATGTTCATGATTGGAGAGATCAAGTTATTCATTGGACTTCAAGTATCCTAGTCAAAAGGAGGAATCTTCATAGGGAAGACTAAGTATGTAAAAGAAATATTAAAGATATTTGGTACGGAGGAAGAAAGATCAGTAGGAAGTTTAATGGAAATTGGTTGCAAGCAATCAAAGGAAGATGATCTTCCTAAAGCAAATAAGATATTCTACTAATCTATGATTGGTAAATTGTAGTATGTGGTGCACAGTAGACCATAAATAACACAAGAAGTTTGATTAGTAGCTAAATTTCTTGCCAACCCAAAGGAATCACACATGGTAGCTTTTAAAGCATCTTTACATATCTAAATGGTACTAAAGAATATGGTCTATGTATCCTCACAAAGGTAGCTTTGGACTAGTATCTTCATAGATATTAATTGTGAGAAACATACATAATAGGAAGAGCACAAATTGCGGTGCATTCTTTCTTGGAGGAAGATTGGTTGCCTCGACCAACAAGAAGAAAAATTGCATATCATAGTCAACAACTGAAGTAGAATATATTCTTGTAGCAATGAATTACACTCAAGTTATTTGGATCAAACAATTACTTGAAGGAATTAAGGAGAAAATGGAGAAACTAATAGTTATTATATCTTCTTAAATTAGAAGCACCCCAATTTAATGAAGGTTTAGCACTTGTTTAATTCGAAATCAGCAATCTCCTTCTCTTTAATCTCTTCTTCCCTTTTATATCCTTTCTCCTAGGTGGGTTTGGGGTAAAACCTAATAGATCCTCTTTAAATATCTTATTTTCATGGTGTTAATCTCAAGGTAAGATCTATTTCCCATAGGTCCTTCATTTCATCTATCTGTCCTCTTGGAATGTACTCCTTGCATCAAAATGGAACTTCCTTGGAATCTGGATCTCGAGACCTATTTTGGAGTTCTAAGATAGCCACGAAGGTTTGTGCACCTGATCATCAAGGGCATAGTGGGATCCTAACAAATTTGGGGCACATTTTTTCCCCATTGGGCTAATCAAGGGCACAATGCACTCCTAATAAAGCCTTATTTTGGCTCCCCTCTTTGGTTCCTATGTTATAGGATGTTTGAGTGTTAAATTCTATGCTATTTGGCCTATAAGAGTTAGTTAATTATGAGCTCTATATAAACCCTTCCATTTTCTCCATTTTTCATATACAAGCATCACATCATTAAGAATCCAAATTCTCAAGGTCTCAAGTGCTCTTCAAGCATCCAAGGCATTCAAGATTTCCTCTATTAAAGATCAAAGATTTATGCATTCAAGTCATTGAAGGATTTTATGCTAGATCTCCTATTGCATTTTTAAAATTCAAGATCTATTGTTGCATCTTCTACATCTACATAGACAGATTTCAGGAACATACATTCAAGAAGGTTTTGGTTTCACTTTAATTTCTTTTCTGGGGTTTTTGAAGTCAAGTCAAAGCTATAACATCTACATAATTGAATTTCAAATTCAAGATCATATTAATAGATCTACATTGCTTCATGTTAGATCCAACACTATTAGTTTCTAGCATTCCATTTCAATTATTAAAATTCAAGGTTAATTCTTAAATCGGGGTTTAATTGAGGCAACCCCACCCCCCCCCCCACCAACCCAACAACAAATAAATAATGTATTTGTTTTGCAGGTTTTGGATCTTGAATTAGAGAACATGTTATGTATCTAGATATCCTTTTTATCTTTTTATAGAATTTCAAAATTAAATTTGTGTTACACATGATCATTAGGGGTGCACTCTACCCCTAAAGATTCCATTTCTCTACTAAAGATTTAGTTTACCCCCAGAAGATCTCTGAAACATTTATGGGTTTTGTCCACCTCATATATTTCAGCCTATATCTTGGGTTATAATAGATTTTTATATCATCCAAAAAAAAAATTAGGTTTTTTTCTATAAAGTATTATCTCCTACTTTCTATTTCCAGAATTTCTATTAGAGAATTTCTTTATCTAAATATTTTTACCTGAATCCTTTTAAGATGGGGGTGAGAGGGAAGTAAATTTGAGTTATTCATTCCTTTATTCATTAGGTTTTGCATTGGTACTCCTTGTATGAATAAAATATAATCAAAAGGGGTGGATATTTGTATTCCCACTTTTATTTATGTTTTTGGTTTGCTTCTATTTTCCTACCCCACATTTATTGGCAAACCTATCTTGTGTCCTTTTTTCTTTGAGTTAGATCCTTCTATCTTGCTTGTTCATCTTTTTCCTTGTTTGCGCATTAGGTTCTTCTCTTGGTTTTTATACATCTAGAATCATGAAGATGGTGTAAGGACAATCTTGCATCACCCAAAAATATTTTATTTTCAGTCTTTTCTATTTTAATAAGGACTAGTAGATAGGGTGGTTACTATTTATGGGAACTTGCTATTTTTATTAAGTTTGTCATATGATCTTGGAATTTTCTAATTTTTTGTAGGAAGGTTCATTTTAGATATATAAGCCTACCATAAAAATCTCATTGCTCCAGCTTATGTATTGGAGAAGTTATTGCAGATTTTCGGTGGAAAAATTTGTAGAAAAATCTTCAAGCTCACCATTGGAGGCCTCAGAGTGCCCAGATGAGGTCTGAAAAATTGATAGAAGAGCACTAGCATTGTTCCAAGAATATAGATCATGAGCTAGCATTTTCAAAAAGTGGTTATAATAGCCAGTCAGAGCAATGATTCGTGAGTTATGACCTTTTGAAGTTGGGCTACCCAAAAATTTTAAAATAATTGTCAAAGATGTATTTGGCCAACTCTATATGTTTTGTTAGGGTCTATCAGCCCTAGGTATTAAGTTTGAGCATCTAGAACCTTCCTAAGCAACATAAAACTACCTATTTAAGAAAGGCTTGAACATTGTCTAGGACAACTCTGGGTGATAGTTTGCAACTTGTCTTCAATTTGTTGTACTGAAGGCACCCATGTGGGTTAGCATATTGTACTTATGAATTTTGTAATTCTGCATTTGTGGTGCAAATAAGAAGTCCATATTTTTTTCTTGCATTTGCTATTATTTCTTTTTTTTTTGCTATGAGTTTATGGTATGAAGGGGAGCACCCTACATCAACATATCATAAAGCTGTAGAGTCGGTATTCCAACACAAAGCACAAGTTTGAAAACCTAAGTCTTAGTATTACAGGAACACTTAGCTCAAATTGAATGAGTCGATCAATTAACATTTAGGTTCAATTTGAAAAGGTATGACTTCCAATTCAATTTATATTTTAGGGTTTCCAAGTTCATAAGTCGACTATGATGCTATCCCTTTTTAACACTATACTAGATCAATCCTTGGGAAAATCTAATTTTGCATTTATAGGTTAATCCATCATAACATATTAATTCTTAATTCAGGATATTATCATAACCTATTTAGATATAATTTTAAATATTAAAATATTTATCATTAACATATTTACAACATCTAACTCATCTTCTATCATATTACTTTACCTAGTTAACTTGAGTTATAATACTTCCCAATCCACTAACCACCTTCTAGGTTTAAAATTCAAATGCAAACTATCCCAATACTATAATCGCCACATAAATTTAGATCCCAACAAAAGACTAATAACATAAAATTTCTAACTAATCGATTTCCAATCCTACCCTTCACTTAATTAGTAAGAGAATGTTTATCCATTAACAACTAATACTAGCCTTTGACATAAAAGCTTTTAACCCTAATGCAACTTTGAGTTTACTAAGCCCATAATATAACTATGAAATCATTACAAAAATGATTCCCTTGTTAAGGTATGACATATTTTCAATCATGCTATACTATAGAGTAAAAATCTTAAAATGTATTATCAACATCTTTACTACATACTACATCTATCTAACATCTAACACTTTCCATTTAATGTAATTAAATATATAAATAAGGTCACAAATATTTTTCATGAAAACACTATTCACTAACACTAAATTCAAATATAAATTTTATAAAACATAAATTAAAAACTAACATTATCTTCAAACTAACCTACCTTAACATTCTAACAATCTTACCTTTCTAACCCTTCAATCTAATTATTCTTTAGTCAAAATTTATTTCATATCACATGAACTATGTATACATAAAAATATATTAAAATCTTATTACTAATTCTTAACTCCTTTATTAACTACTAATCAAATTTAATTTAAACTAATTTATCTACTTACTAAACACTACAATTAACATTATCTAACACTAACAAATAACTTAACATCTAACACAACTAACTTACTAGCTAACTAAAAATATTAATTTACAAAATAATAAAACTAACTAATTTGACATCTAACATACTCTAACATATAACTTTAAAAAAAAACATACTAACTTTACCATTAACTCCTAACTACCCCTAACCCCTTTACCTTCTAACATACTAATTCCTTACCAACCAGCCCACTTGGCAAGTGGACAGCCAAGCAAGGTGCTTCCCAAGGGTCTTCTCATGCTAACCAAGTTGCACATGGTTCCAAGGCAATCTTGTCCTTCAAAAAAAAGTGATTTATCTGCATTAAACTGGCCACCCTCCTACGGTTAGTTTGAATAAGGAAAGGATATGTACCCCTCTTAATATCTTTTCAAATCAAACCAACTTTCTCCCTTCCTTCCATGTCACATTGGTCAGGATGGAGGAGAAATGTGATTTCTTTGGAGGGTGGAGAGATGACATCATCCCCTTTAAAGCATTGACTATGTGTAAAATTTAGTGGGTGTTTAGGATAGACATAGGATAAGATAGGTAGTTTCTTTTTTTGAGTTAATTTTAATGTTTTTTTTTTTTTTTTTAATTATATAATTTTTTTTTAAAAAGGTAGCAAGGATATTAAATGGGATCCAATAAGGAATATACTCTATTCCAAGGAGGATTTAATTTTCTTTCTCATACAAAGGGTAGAGAGCAATTTTGCTCTTAGAGATAGATTTTTTTTTAATGTTCTTTTTTTTGAAGTGTTTGGATTTTCAAATTTATTTAATTAGCCAAAGGGGATATTATTATTTTAAATTTCTAGGACAATTAATAGCATAATGTTTGATATTATATTGATGCACTTGAAAAGGATTTTTTTTCTCAATAATTACGAAAATATAAAATGATACACCAATCATATGACTTGCATTTCCTCTAATCCATGTTCGAGATCAAATGCAAAACTTAAGTAACATCATTGTACCTAATTATCATTTGAACATATGCATACACATTTAAATTATAAGAATGCCATAGGGAAGGTAAAATATCATTGCAACTATTTTTCAATAAACATATGCATAAAAATTGAATCATAAGGAATATCAAACGAAAGGAAAATACTCTTTTTTTTAAGATATGTGGACTAGCCACTTATTCATTTTATTAAATCACCTGATTCAAAGACTCTCTTGAGAAAGAACTAGGGAAGAAAATCTGAGATCATGATCATTTCAAAAATAAGATTAACAATAACTTTTTACAACAAGATCATTATCCCAAGCAGAAATCTCCAAACACATTTGAATTGAAACAACAATTTTGAATTCCTACTTGGCTCCATAACAAGGTAGCCACTACGAAATCTACAAATTTCATCAAGATAACCATGGAGAAAGTGAAACTAGTCAAAAGATAAATAGATTTAACATGAAGACACATTCAACCCATTTACTCCCATCCCAAGTTTGCACAATAGGTTCATCATTGAAACCAAACTACGGAGAAGGTGGATTTTTCCAAGGTAGGAGAAGTTAGTCACAACACCATAATAGATGCCCTTTTGAGGCTAATATTACAAGAACTTTTTTTCTTTCACAAATGCCCTTTCAAGGCTAATATCACAATTTTCATTCTTTCACATCTCAATTTCCTAAAACAAAAACATGGTTTGTACTGACGAGTAGGGGCCCATAACACCCTACTCTCTCCCTCTCTTGTCATGAGGAGAGGCTCTGTACTACCCAGAGTCCAACTAAAGCCCTCCTCCCATACATGGCCACTTCTGCCCTATCTGAGGGTGAGTAATGCCAACACAACCCTTACAGTTTTCCTCAAAAATCAAAATGTAAAACACAAAGAAAAATATTTAAGAAAACCCATCACAATCTCATCCCTAACATGTTCATCATACATACGAATACACACACATGCAGCAACCTACTTTAAGAAATGAAACACAACATGAAGACATGAACTTGAAGGATTCCTACCTTCACAAATGGTTATGGCAAATTGAAATTTAAGAAGATCTATCCTTCCTCTTCCTTCAATCCTGACTTTATTCTCTAAATCTAGAGGTTGGGTGAACACTCTTTGACCCTCAAATCTACCACTAAATAGGCTCCTAACTCAACCACCTACAAATTGCAATAACTCCCCACTTGACTAAGGGCTTTTAGAGTATTCTAATTTAACCTTATCATAAAGGCAAACTTTATGGTGGAGTATAAACTTTTCCAACTCATGGTGAAGTTCCAATTTTCGCACTAAAGTGAAAATGGGATATTTGGGTGGTCACAAAAGTCAACGAAAGGGGCTAAATGGGTGGAAAATGCCCCCAACCCATACATAGACCCCCTAGGCACTTAGTTTTCATATTTTTTGGCCTCTGGAACTATTTAATGACCTATTAAATTGCTTGAAACATTTGGACTTTCTAAAAACCTTAGGAAAAGAAATCTTACTGCTAAACCCTAATTAGGGTAGTTAACCCCAATTACCAATCAATTAGTATTAGGTTACTAACCTAGTCCATCTCATATTTTTAGGTTACTTGGCTAACCCTAATTATCATACTGAAATGCATATAGAATCACAAGTGTCAAGTGACACTATACGATCATTTTTACAAAACATTAATGCTTAATGATTATAGAATGATACACACATTCAAATTATGATACAAATAAAATATGAAACAATTGGATCTACATCTTTCATTACACTCAACAATAGTTTTCACAAACTGTACATAGGGTCTAGTTTCATTTCTCCATTAGATTTCCTTGCTAATATTCCTGCACACTTCATTTCACAAATTAGCAGTTCAAGAAAATCATGTGTATATATTCAAAACTCATTTGGATAATCACATTAATCAAAACATCAACTTTTATTTAAATAAAATTTTCTCATTTCTGTACACCTTTAATCATCAGTAATTACATAATCAATATAACACAACTTATTCATTTATTTAGATTAAAATACTAGAATAATCATTGTTCGGCATGCATATACCTAAACATCATAAACATCACCAATAAGGAATATTGAACTATTTGAATGAGTATAACCTAATCATTGAGGTACCATAATCAACATCATCATTATCAGGTGAAAACACCTTGTATCATCATTAGTGCAAATTATTGTTTACATAGTCAAGATAACGTACTATTTCTCAAATCATAGAGTATTTAAAATATGAGTGTATCAACAAATCTCAATTTCTATTAGGACATCTAAACCATAAAACATTACTTCACATCCATTGAATTCTCCTATAATGGATTTAATAGAGAAGTTTCATATTTAATAAGTACATGTGAGGAGGGACCTTACAGAGTTGTTTTCTCACATGAAGACTAGTACAGAAGGAGGCTTGGGGGATTCATGTTCATATCTCATCTTAGAAATACATATACAAGAAAGAAATTAATCAAGGAATTATTCTTCAAGCAATCATCTTCAACCATTCAAGTGTTAGCGTCTCCTTCTTGCACCAAGCTTCTTCCTTCAAGGTAGTAGTGGAGTTTAACTCTAAGTTGACGATCCATCATTCTAATCCATTCAAACTCTTTTATTATTCATCTATGGCATATCACATAGATTCATATTCATGAGGTTTTGGCTTTCTTGATTTTCTCTTTGGTTTCTTTGACTCAAGGCTATTACATCTACATACTTGATCACATCAAATGCAATTACATCTATGGAGGTGATTGTATCTTTCATTTGATATTATTTAGTCTTATTACATGCAAGCATTTCCTTTATGAATTAAATCTCAATTCAAGGTTGATTCCTCAATCTTGGGCTAGACCAAGGCAAGTCCTCACCTAAAAAATAATAAAAACCCTTCATTTTCTAGGTGTAGGAGACAGATAGTAGAAGTTTACATTTAGCTGTGGAAATAACTTCCTGAGAGTTTCTTGGAGAAGTTGGTTTGACTTTGCTACAGTGCCCTAGTAAACATCAACCTTGTAGTAGTATAACCATCTAGGTCAACCTAGACCCTATTGCTTTTATGGACAAATGATTTTTTTGTTTTGTTCCTTTCATCACTTCATTCAAGAATTTACAGTTGGATATTCAAAAACATGCTTGGATCCCTAATTTTTGGAGCTAAAATAAATATTCTATTACATGTTTCAAGGTGAATCTTTCATATTTTATTTCCTTTCATATATTTATCCTACAAATTTATATCTTAATTGGGTTGATTGTGTGCACTCAGCACTTAGATCTTCATTATTTAAGCAATTGGTTCAATCTTGCACACACATTAACTTCTCTTTTATAATTTGAATTTGGAATTGACACCCTTTCTCCTTTGGGTCCTAGCTAATCTAATTCAGGTTATGAGAAGGAATAATATTTGGAGATTTTCCTCTTTCCCTTAAATACATATTTGAATGGCTTATTGGACCGGAAAAAAGTGGAGATCTACATCCCATTAAAGTATCTCTCTTTTTTCCCTAAACTCTGATAAGCAAACCAAGCATCTGAAAGATTTAGAGAAAAATGATGAGAAAAAGGCCATCAAGTAAAAAACTAAATAAAATGTAGCCATTAAGAAAATTAAGGATGAAAACACTATAAATACAAAAGACGCATATTTTATAGGCTCAGCTACCCAGGACACAAATAAAGACAGAGAGAAACAAAAGGAGAAACAAAAACACATCCTAGAGAAACATACTAAGGATTAGCCTCACCAAGAGGAAAACACTAAACAAGATGCAAGTACCTAGAGCCCTGACCAATAAAAGGAAAATTAAATGAAGGAGGAAAACACTTTAAATGGTGAATAATAGAAGAAAATAAAGTAGCAAAAGGCTCTAGTGCAAACAAAAATGTCACCAAGCACAAGCTCAATCACATCCCAAGATTATAAGAAAAAGAAAAGGAGTACAAGGGATCAAGTCATGTTAGATGAGGAGATAATAGTTACAATATGTGGTCCTACAAAATTAGACCTTGATGCTATGATGAATGTTATCAAATGTAAAAGACATCTTGTAATGCCACCCTAGCGACATGATTTAAGGCTTATTTTGGACACTATATTTACTTCATATGTTTTATAATTGTGGTTGGAGGCTAGATCATAATTTACATGACAAGTTTTGAGTAACACCTTCTATGATACATTCTATATTCTTTCATTTATAGATTATGGATTTCTATGGGGTTCTAACCCTACTAACCCATCTAATGTTTGTATCACTATTTGATAAAATTTTATATTATCACGATATATTCATAGGTATGCATGGTGTGTTGGTTAGTGATGTAGGTGTGTGTAGGAACATGTACTAAAGCCTCTATATTATCTATTGACTCAAAGTTGAAATCATGTTCCATATAAGCACCTTGCCTAGAGGTCCTAGTAGTAAGTCAACTACCCAAATTGGGAACTTGGGGATTTTATCCTTGTTTGGTTGATGATATCTTTATTTGAGATTTCATTGTGATTTTAATTTTATGATTAAATTCTTAAATATATTTATCTGAGTACATATGGGTGGACACTATTAAAGTTTTAGTCAATTTGGATGTCTTCATCCTTTATATGTGTGTGTGTGTTCATCATGTATGTTGTGTGTGTGTGTGTGTGTGTGTGTGTGTGTGTGTGTGTGTGTGTGTGTGTGTGTGTGTGTGTGTGTGTGTGTGTGTGTGTGTGTGTGTGTGTGTGTGTAAACTATGATTAAAGTTTATATTATATTAATTATCTAATTAACGAATAGACATGTCCCATGAAGGGACATGTCTCTTCATCGATTATTCTCTTTATATATATAAGAGATGTTGGAATTCTTTTAGAATAACTAAGAGGTGGGGTGAATTAGTTATTCAAGGTCCAGATGTCCACAATAAAAAAATTTCTCAATTCAATGAACCCATAAAACTTTCTTAATTTTATGCATGCATTCATTGTGTAAACCAAAACTGATATGTTATTGTTAAATCAACATGTAGAAGTATAAAGCATAAAACATAGCATATCCATCAGTACACTTGACACAATGATTTAATGTGGAAACCCAATTTTGGAAAAACCACCAGTAACATGCTACTCCTTTCTCACTCTTCTAAAGTGATTGCCTGTTAAAGGCCAACCCTATTAAAGGTTACAACACACAATATTAAATTTGACCCCGTTAAGGGATTTCAATCACCCTATTAAAAGTGAATCTTGTTAGAGGACCTTAGGTCATTCACTTGGAATGCCACCTTGTTAAAGGATTTTCCAATGACTGTTAAGTCAACCTTTCTCTAAAGGATTTACCCTAATCTGATACAATTGTTAGAGTAACAGTAGAGTTTTGATATGATACAACTTACAACCTTACTTGTAGATTATAGATCACTATTTAGACCTCATCTCTACTTGGCTTCCTATCTTTATAGTTTTGACATCTTGTTCACCCTTCAAGCATTCATCCTTCTCTAGCCTTCTTGCTTAGTTTTCCATAGCACACTTCTTCACTTAGGTCACTTGATGAAGCAAACCCTATTCCTTCTCCTTGTCAAATTTTCACATCCAAAATTCTTTGACCTCTATCCAACTTTTCTTCATGACTAGACATCCCTACAGATAGGTAATTAGAACTCTTTTTCCCACTCATTATCCATCTCAAAAGTTAGGGTTTTCTATGGATTAGGTAGGATACAATGTATCTACCCCATATCTTGTTTTCTCTAGAAACTTCACCTAGAATCCATTTGAATTCACCTCAAAAATGGTTTACATAAGATTCTAAGCCTCCAGCTTGTCAATCTTATCTTCCTCCTAATTCACAACTTCCAAGAAAACAAACTTTTCATCTTTTATTTGGTGAATCTTCAATCTTTTTAATAATGCAACAGCTTGGCATTATCAATTTATTGATGCTCGGCACATACTATGTTACTCAGCATCTACTATAAAAGCACTCAGCATCAACTGGATTTTACTAGTGCTCAGCATCTATTGAAAATCACTTGACATCTACTATCTTGCTTGGCTCCTACTAACTTGCTCAACATCCACTAGAAATTGCTTTCACTTGGCTTCAACTGAACTTTTGCTTGGCTTGCACTAACTTTGCTCAGCACCCTCTATCAACTTGGTCAACCTTAGAAAATGAACTTCTTCTAAACTTTCTAAGTGTAACCAATCATTTTGTAACCACAAGTAGATTATCAATACAATATATTATCACTGTCTTAACTGATTCTTGCACTTCAATACATAATCATAACTCAAACTTTCCTCTAGGGTACTTTTGTTACATCTTGTTAATCAAATCCTCTTCATCAATCAACTAAGTGATAGTGCTTGAAACATATAAGCAATTTTCTTACTAGTATAGGGTAGGTTTGACATCAGTGACAACACAATGATTAAAAACACTTCTTCATCAATAACAATCTTTCTACTTCAAATGATCTTTTCAATCATATATCAACAAGAGATTGTTGCCATTTGGAAAACACATATTGAATACAATGGTAGGATTAATACATTTGTAGAAGATCCTAAAAAATTCAACATGGTATGAGAGCTAGGTTCATAACTTAAATAACACGAGCATAAGCAAAATAATATAGAGTACAATGCATGTGATGGTCTTGTGTTGTGTGTGTGTATATATATATATATATATATATATTTGGTATATACACCACATCTTAGTGTGTCTCCCTCGTGGTTAAAATGGTAGAAGATGTTACGTGTATCACAAAAGAAATTAGAGAGATATATGATCAGATTTGGCAATAGTTTATGAAAACAATATTTGTTGGGGAATGATATGCATGAAGCAAAAATTTAAATGAAGTATGCATATTATCCAGCAACAAATAAGGAATAAAGTAGGGATATAACTGCATTGGGATTATATTGAGAAAGCCAATAAGGACATGTTAGAAATAATTGAATGCCAACAATCATCGTAGGGGGAGAAAAGGAACGGAATATGTACTCAGTAAAGGTTATTAATCACACATGATAGTGACTATTGCCCGACAAATAGAATAGATATATCACAATTGTGAATATGCCAGATGTGACACTAGAACTTTTTCCACCATGGAAGACATACGATAGTTATGGAAGAAGTTATTTCCAATACACTAAGTAACAAATTTATGTCATGGATGGGATCAATTTTTTAGTACCAAGAAGTATTGGTTTGGCCTTTGGGAAGAAACACAAGGAATATTGTACCTTATCAAGAGGCTAATGAATAATTATGATTAAGGCAACTATATCTACACAAATAGACATAGATAACTCACTATGATACATGTCATTAATTATCCTACACTTTACACTGCATCTCGTTGGTACTTTTGTTGAACACTTTACATATCTCATTTCCCAATTGCCTTCACAAATAGATCTTATAATCATGGTATTCTATAAAGGATCTTTGTGAATAATTTCTAACATAGAGTGCATTTTTTTCTTAGGGCCCATAATTTGTAGAAGTTGAGAGTCCACTACCTTCTTGGATCAAGACAAGATCACAAAATGATAATGGGCATTCTAAAATGAATAGTTGACAAACATAATTAAAGAAAGTGGTCTCAAAATTTTGATTAGAAGGAATGTTACTTGTTAGCACTCCTAACTTTCTAGGATGATGCACAATGCCTAAGGGATAAAATGTCTCTTCACTGAATCAATAGGTTACAATATGGCACACTTTGCGGGTGGTAAAGAGATTAAAGACCACTGACGAATAAATGATAACATGTAACATTGAATGTAGGAAAATTTCTAGTCAGATAGATATGCTAACAATGTGCTTCAAGCAGTGCTTAATCAACTATAAGAATGACACATAAAAGACATACATCATATGTGTTGATGATTAAATTCAATGTGGCATCATATCTTCTGATTATGTAATGACAACTATTTGAAATGAATCATAGGTGTAACTATCATCCTTTTATCTCTTAAGATAGTTGTTAGTCAAAGTTCATGATACTATGTTTGATGCTCTCTTTGTATTGATGCTATGTTCACTCCATAAGACTGCATGGTGTGTTATTGACAACTATGTGTATTCAATTTCATGTCCATTTGGCATTACCATTGACTTTGATCATTTTCCCTAGTCGATCATTATAATGATTGAAATCATTGAAGTATATGGGGGTGAGGAAGATCGATAATCATTAATTTACATTAGGAATTAAAAGTAATGCCAAGTGACCCAGATAATATTGCCACATTAGAAAACAAAGCATTAATTTGACAAATATGAGTCATGGTAATAGATGAGTATACGTGTGCAGATACCTTATAAAAATTTTTGAGTACTTGGTGAATATCATTGATGTTCTGGTAGGCCAATAATTTTGATATTAGATGTGATATCATACATTTGAGTATTGGTGAATATCATGTATTCTGGGAGACCAATACTCTTGATATCAAATGTGATATCAAAATGATGGATATCTTATAATCAAAGAGATCCTTTAAACTTTCTATTACTTATATTACCAATAGTGTATTATATGTCTTGTGTTTATCATCTCTAGCTACGAGGGTGTGTTGATGTGTGGCAACTTCAATTGGCTAAAATTCTATGTTATACATTTTGAGTAAGTGTTTTACTTAAATAATGAGAATATGCATCTTGTGGGACTTACAATTGAGTACTTAGATGTCATTAAATTGATTTTCTTTGAGTTTTGTATATATGCATATTGGGTATGAGGTAAGTATGCATTCTGTGAGACTAACAACTAAGAGCTTAGATGTCATCAAATTGATTATATTTAAGTTGTTTGTATTAATGCATACTAGACATTTTAATAACTAAGAGCTTAGATATCGTCTCATTGATCATCTTTGGGTTATTCAAAATATTGATCATCTTTTACCTTTGATTATCAAAATGTATTTATCCTTCTTAAGTAAGAGAGAGTGTTTAAGTTTTAGTCAAATGTCTTTATCCTTTATATATGTGTGTTCATCATATATGAGATATATATATATATATATATGATTAAAGTTTCTATTATATTAATTATCTAATTAATGTATAGACATGTCTCATGAAGGGACATGTCTCTTCATTGATTATTCTTTATATATATATATATAAGAGGTTGTTGCCATTTGGAAAACACATACCGAATACAATGGAAATGCTAATACATTTGCAGCAGATCCTCAGAAATTCAACACAACAAATATTGTACCTTATCAAGAGGCTAATGAATATTGGGAAGTATTAGTTTGGCCTTCGAAAAATATATACCCATATATGTTATTGTTTGTATGTGATTCCATCTCTTGCATGATTAATTTACTAAGTTTAGTAGTTCTAGTAAGTTAAAAGAGAATAAATTAAATTAATTAAATAGAAGAAATTAAATGCTTGCGAGGTTTGAACCAAGAACCTTCTACCGTTTGATATCATCCTCAACCAATTCATCTACCTAAACCTTCATGAACTACTAGAATTAAATAGATTCTCAACCCACAATCAAGTGTTAGAAAGTAATAAAAGGTCATAGGAATTAAACCCTTGACCTTTGGGTAGTGGAAGACTTAGCCATTACACCACAAGACATATTTGAGTTTGGACATCAAGAATCACATAGATAATGAAAAATAAGATGAAAATTAAGACATCAAAATATACACAATAAATAAATAGGTTGATTAAATAATCAAACATTTGTTAAGAGCTTTAGTTGTAATGGACGCAACTAATGCAACAAAAATTTTCTCTCTATAAAATAGGAGAATTACCAACAAAGAAACATAAAGAAAATGAAATGAAAAAACTATAGTCAAAAATATTAAAGGAAACCTACATAAAGGGAATCCCAAAAAATCTAGGAAGGGGGAGGAAACCAGACTAACTTGGAGTCATAGGAGACTAGGAAGCTTGAGAATCACACAAAGGCATCACCTAGAAACTTTCTCAAGAAACCAAGTAGGCCTTGATCCTCTCTCCCTTCTTCATATTAATGTTTACATAAAATAGTTAAGGAAAAATGAATATATGTTTTATAAAGGAATTGTTGTTTGCATTTGTATATTGATGTCACGGGTCTCTACTTCTTGAGATGATATTTCTTGGGTGTATATGTTTTATGATTCACATTTTTATTCTTATGTACTTTGGGTTCAAGAATGGAATGCTAGGAGTTGAATTCCCTTGAGGAGGAGTAATATTAGGGTTTCAAATTGGAGATTCAACCCAAGGACATTTGGGAGACCCTCATCTATTCAAACAAAATATGGGAATTCAATTCATCACATCCTTATATTTTCTTGAGTTTTCTAGAATGAATGCGCGAGTATACTGCACATATGTGCAACCCTATGTTTTACTAGATGTGAGCCTATAGTCAGTTTCCAATCAAAAATACTCAATTGTTCTAAATGAATGTTTAGTTTTGTCTAACCAAAGCACAGTAATAGAAAATATGTAGTTCTATTGAATGTATGTGTAGTTCTATCTAATCAGAGGGAATAAATGATAAATGCATAACTATAATGCATAGATGCACCTCTCTACTAGATAGATGCACATTTATAGAAAATGCATAATAGAAACTGATGAATGTGCATCAATATGAAACATATGCATAATTTTAAGGGTTTTTGGTAGTTTTCTCATTGTTCTAAATGTTTTGGCCAATCACTCAATTTTGATTTCAATTTAACCTTAATGTCACTTTTCTTTCTAGCTAAGGGCATGTTGGTTTATTGAAATATGTAACCTTTTGCATTTGAGACATGCATTTTTTATTTGAGTAGGGTAGAAATGCTAGGTGAGTGGTCCACCATAGGTGTTAGGTCCTGGAAGTGGCTGCTAGGGGATCCTATGTTTAGAGGCTAGTACCCTATGTAAGCTAGCTCTAGATTTGAGTTGGTTAACAACTTATTACGTAACTAAAATTTATAGAAAGGGTTTGGGTCTCACATTAATCAAGATTAAGAAGGAGTAGTGTTAGAGTACTCAGAGAGGGGACACCCTATACAAAATATTGGTCCCTAACTCATGTGAATGATCCCAACACTAATAGCTCATACATTTTCTATTGGAATACTTGGGGAGGAGATATGCTATGTGGCAGGATGGTCTTTATCTCATGTGAATGATCCCAACAATATGGGAATGTACAATGACACTCACCTAGACATGGTTGAACCCATCACTATTGTTCTTACCCTTGGTGGTCCTTTTTACTTTATAATTTGTTTTGATATTGTAACTTTGGGTTAAGCCTTAGATTGTTTCCTAGACCTTTTGGATCATGGTTCTATCTTCTACCTTAGAGGAGTGGTTCCTTGTGGTTCCACATGGTTGGGTGGCAAAAAGTTTTGAGGCTTGTACATGGTTCAGTCAATAAAGAATGTTAAAGATTTTTTAGTGCTTATGAAGATGTTTTAAAGCTACTTAGAGCATGTTTCAAGTTGATTATTTCTTATTGATATTTACTTGATGTATTTTAACTAATGTAAAAATGTAAACTCTAAAAGGGAGCTTATTGTTATATTCAAAAGAAAGCAATGCAAAAGGGGTGGGTAGAAGGGAAAAATGGTTGAAAAGGGAATTAGTGATATATAAAGGATATTTTTTGTTATCTTCCTCTCTTGAAAGCTCAATGGTGGCAAATGTAATCATTATACTTTTGAAAATTGGAATTTATCATGTGTTCAATATCTAGTTCATAATTTTTACTTTACAAATGAAGTTTTGTCACATGTGATTATTGTAATTATGATTATAATTTAAAGAATAGTTTTTCTTAAGTGAACCAAACATAAATGCTTTATGAAAATGAATCTATAAACATAAATGCAAGAGAACTTGTTGGGACAAATGAACATTAATATAAAAATATATAAAAATTTATTAGCAAACTTAATAAACTTAGACCTAGTCATGTCAGGTTCCCTAGTGGGGCATTACACATCTTATTACAAATTGTTATAGTCACAAAATGGATGAGAAACCCCCAATTATTAATCAATAAAGTTCACTTGTAGAGAAAGCAAGTGCACTAGATATTAATGCTACTAAAAATATGATGCATTAATAGAGAAAAAGATAGAACAAAATATTATGGAGAAGCTAAATCAGTCTATTGCAATTCAATAAATTAAACTTGATACTATTTTTACTAAGTTGTAAAATATACTTGAGGAGATCGTCAAACTATTCCAACAATTATGTGATGTCTCACATTTTACACAAGATATTTTAGAAAATTTGAAATTTTTGAAGAATATTTGAAGAGAAATGTAGATAAGTTAACCAAGGAACCTTGGTTATTCCAAGTTCACTATCAAAAGATAAAGAAATTTATGAGCTTACTATTAGATATGAGGAAAGAAGATGATAAGATAAGATCATAAATACTTGAATGTTAGGCACTCCTCATACCACTTTTGTAGCTCATAGAGAAGAACATTAAGAAAACTAGAGAACTCATTGAAATTGTTAGGATTAAACTACAGACAAAAATAACAATTACATGCAAATATAACCAATAATAGAAATTAATAGATCACATAGAAAAGAACACAAGGCACCAAGATTTAACATGGTTCACCCAGTCCCTGGGCTATGCCCACCAAACAACAAGTCTGATATTATTACAATCCAATGATTACAACCTGATTATAATCTATAATCCCTTACAACTCAATACCACCATGAGAACCAATTTTCACATCACCACTAAAATGAAAAATACCTAACCCTAAGGCCATTTATATGAGTAATTTTATGCCCCCTTGGAGACTGATCCTATAGCAATACTGCTACCACATGGGGCTCCCATTAGATCAAACCACAAGATGAATGGCACTCTGACTATCTGTAAACAAATAGTTATCCTTCTAAGGGTGTCCCAATTCTTCCAAGAAGAACTGAAGCCATATCATCTCCTTGGTTGTGTCTGTAGCAACAACATACTCTACCTTTGTAATGGATAAAGCATTAACCTTCTGTAACCTAGAAACCCAACTCATGGCTACCCCACTAACAATAAAGACATAACCTATAGTACTCTACCTGGTATCAATATCCCCTACCAAATTTGAGTCAACATAGCCCTGTAAATCAAGTGTAGAGCCCCCAAAGTGTAAACACTTATTGGATGTTCCTCTCAAATATCTAAGAATCCATTTGACTGCATTCCAATGCTCAATTCTTGGATGACTCATATACCTACTAATGTTCATTTGACTACATCTCCTTAGTCAACTTCAAATGACCAGGTAAAGGTGTGTTGATAGCTTTAGCATTCTCCATAGAGAAATGTTACAACACCTTCTCAACATAATCAACCTGAGATAGCATCAATTTCCTATTCTTCCTATCTCTACAAATCTTCATACCAAGGATTTATTTTTCTACCCCCAAATCCTTCATAGAAAATACATGTGCTAACTAGCATTTTAGACCCTTAATATGATCCATGTTAGACCCAGCTACAAGCATATCATCAACATATAAAAATAAAATAATGTAACTATCATTATCCAACCTCTTAAAATAAACACAATAATCTGAATGACACCTATTGTATCCATGCACATGCATAAAACTATCAAATTTTAGATACCATTACAGAGGTGCTTGCTTTAGGCCATATAAACTTTTCTTTAATTTGCACACTAAGTTCTCCTTACCTTTAACCTCAAATCCCTGTGGCTAAGCCATATATATCTCTTCATCCAAATCACCATGAAGGAAGGTTGTTTTAACATCAAGCTACTCTAAATGTAAATCTTTAGTAGCCACAAGACTTAAAACAATACAGATAGAAGTCATTTTAACAACAAGAGAAAATATCTCATCAAAATTGATTCCATTTTTCTGTGCAAATCCTTTTACAACTAACCTAGCTTTAAATCTTTTCTTACCTTCATCCTCTTCTTTCAACCTATAAACTCACTTATTTTTGTAAAGCTCTTTTACCTGCAAGCAACTTGCATAAATCCCATGTCTTATTCTTCAGCAAAGAGTCCATTTCGTCTTTCATTGCAGACTCACATTGAATCTTAGTATCCACCTACACTGCTTCATCATAACATTCAAGTTAACTAGCATCAGTAAGTAAAATTGAATACAAAGAGGGAGAAAATCTTTCTGGACATCTAATTTGCCTTGTTGACCATCTAATATTCACTGGTGTGTGTGGCATTTGTTGTTGTGGTTGTTGCACATCATGAAGAATGGTTGGAACATCATCTTTTGGAGTATCATCCAACACTACATAATCATCTTCTTTCTTCTCATGTTGCTGCAACAGATCTTTGTACAACACTTTCTCATTGAATATGACATCCCTGCTTCTTACAATTTTTTGATTTTCAAAATCCCAAAGCCTATAACCAAATTCATTAATGCCATATCCAAAAAATACACATTTCTTTGACTTAGCTTCTAGCTTGGTTCTATTTTCAAAATCTATGTGAGAAAATGCTTCACAATTGAAGGTTTTGAGAAAAGAATAACTCACCTTCTCACCAGTCCATGCTTCCTTTGGAATATCACAACCCAAAGGAGCAGAGAGGCCTCTATTAATCAAATATATAGTAGTATTGATAGCCTCTACCCACATGTGTAAGGGAAATCCAGCATGCAACCTCATGCTCCTTACACACCTATTCATGCGTTCAGCCACTCCATTTTCCTGTGGAGTCCTTGGAATAGTTTTCTGTCTACGAATACCATTAGTGGAGCAATAATATTCAAATTCATGATTACAATACTCACCACCATTGTCATATTTGAGACATTTTAATTTCTTACCAGTCTCATTTTTAGCCAAGCATTTCCATTTCTTAAAAGTTTGAAATACATCAAATTTATGTCTAAGGAAATAAACCCATACCTTTCTTGTTGCATCATCAATAAATGTAACATAATAATGAGAGCCTCCAAGGGAAGATACCTAAGCTGGTCCCCATACATCGGCATGCACAAGCTCTAATTTCTCCTTTTTGTTTTCCTTCCTAGTCTTCACAAAATTCACTCTCTTTTGTTTTCCATACACACAACTTTTACAAAAATCCATATTAACACATTTTAGACCTGGTAAAAAATTCTTTGAATGAAGTACTTTCATACCTTTCTCACTCATCTGCCCAAGTCGGTTGTGCCACAATGTTGTATCAAAATTTACAGCAACTATTTGTTCTCCCTACTCAACTACAACAATTGTTCCTAAACATTCATTTTTCTCTGAAAGAATTAAAGTATAAGGAACAATATGACCTGTACAAAGATATAAGGTGCCTACTTTCACACCTTTTGCTACTACAAGGGAACCTTTTGAAATGTTCCAATTTTTATCATTAAAAGTAACTACACAGCCCTCATCATCGAGTTGCCCTACTGAAATTAAATTCCTACTCAGCCTTGGAACATGTTTAAGCTCATGTAGTAGCCAATGATTCCCATTCTGCAACTTAATCTTAACTTTTCCCTTTCCAACAATCTGACAGGGTTCATTATCCTCCAAATAAACAAGCCCAAAATCCCCTTGGACATAATCAATAAAATAACCTCTATGAGTTGTAGCATGAAATGAAGCACCAAAATCTAAAACCCATGAATCATCAACACTTTCTAAAGATAGAAGCAAAGCATCCTCTTCGGATTTGTTAATTACCACATTTTCCTCCTTGTGTCCATTTGGTTTATCTCTATTTGTCTTTTGATTCCAACAATCTTTCCTTTTATGCCCTAGTTTCACACAGTACCAGCAGTCATTCGATTCTCTCAATTGAGACCTCCTCCCCTTTGACTTTCCTCTTGATTTCCCATGATTTTTGGAATTGTTTCCTCTCTCAGTCATTCTACCTTGACTTTGTGTGTTCAAAGCACTTCCTAATGTAGATCCTCTTGAGGATTTCCTATGAGTTTCCTCACTCAAAATAACACCAATCACATCATCATATTTTAGGGTACTAGATCCAAGAACAGAATTACTCATAGTCATTACCAAGCCATTCCAGCTTTCAGGCAAAGAACACAAAATCAAGAGAGCCCTAATTTCTTCATCAAAATTGATACCCACAGAAGATAACTTACTAGTAATAGTATTAAACTCATTTAAATGATCCACAACAAATCCACCTTCTACCATTTTCATATTAAATAAATGCTTCATGAGAAATACCTTGTTTGAAGTGGAAGGCTTTTCATACAGTGTCGCTAGGGTTTTCATCAACTCTTCTGTTGTCTTTGCTTTTGTAATATTAAATGCCACCGATAGTGCCAGGCATTATCAAATGCTTCCAAGTATGTTTCTATCTAAAATATCCCATTCATCATTTGACATAAATCCCTGATTCTTGGTTTTTCCTTCCAACAGCTTCCATAAATCCTTTTGATAAAGATAGTCGTCCATTTGCATCTTCCATAACTAAAATTTCTACCCATTAAACCTATCAACCCTCATCTTCCATCACTCCCACTCGACTATGAGACTACCACTCAACCATGAGACTTTCCTATAGAGGATAATTGAAAGAACAACCTCGCTCTGATACCACTTGTTAGGATTAAACTACAAATAGAAGTAACAATTACATGCAAATATAACCAATAATAGAAAATAATAGATCACACAAAAAAGAACACAAGGCACCAAGATTTAACATGGTTCACCCAATCCCTAGGCTACATCCACCAAATAACAAGTCTGATATTATTGTGATCCAGTGATTACAACCTGATTACAATTCGTAATCCCTTGTAGCTTAATACCGCCACAAGAACCAATTTTTGCATCATCACTAAAATGAAAAATGCCTAACCCTAAGCCCTTTTATATAAGTCATTTTATGTCGCTTTAGGGTTGCAACATGTTGGCCATATGTTGGCCACAATGTCAACTACGGCCCAAAAAAAAAATTGGGGTGATGCCCAGAACCCCAAATAATTTATGAAGTATGTACAGAACTTTCCTAATCGGTCACCACAAACTAATAGAAACCATTAAAATATTTGTGATTGAAAACATGATATATATCTTTCATGACAATTATATTCTTAGCATTTGGCACTGAAAGCACTAAAGAAAGCATAGAAAACCACCATAGAATCAAATAATTTGTACAATATTTTATTTCACAAATTGTAAGTATACCATGCAAATGAGTTTCATTTTTGGCATTGTTGTTAAAAAAAAAGGGTGCATAAGTAATGATAAGTATTATACTATGTGAAAAATATGTTTTATATGTGATAGATATAAGGGATTGATCAAAAATAGCCTTAAAAAATCTTTTGAAGAACTGAGAAGTACAGGTTTGGGGGGTTATCAATTTTTTACTAACTTTTTGACTACGTATAGATGTTTTTATTACTGATGCCAAAGAGGGAGAATGTTACTCATAAATGCATTAAATTTTTTCATTAGTGTAAAATTATGTTGAAGAAACAAGTTAGTGAACCATGTTACCAAATAGAGAGAGAGACATTGAACAAGGATACAACTATCAAACTAATATGGATATCGAGTAATGTGTGTTTACCAATGTTAGAGATTATCAAGTGTATAATGTTGCAGAATGATCCCCAAGCATATGATATTACCGAGAAAATTACACTACCAAGTGAGTATATTACCTAAGGGACAACATATTAACTGAGAAAATCAACAAGTATTACTAAGTGACACAGGATGGACATCAGAGTTTGTAAATTTACAAAATACTATGAGATTGAATCCTATCAAACAAAGAAATAGTTTACGAAGATCAAGAAGAAGCTTAGGTGAGATGTATTACTATTGATACATGATTTTTTGGGTCCCAAGGAAACAATAAAGACTAACAAAAATAAAGAAAATGGTTATTGAAAAGAGGGAATTAATATGGATCATAGATCCGATCATCTAAGAATTATAGAAGAATCTAAACCCTAATTAGGTCAAGTATAAAGATTTCTATATAAAGGTGGATTGAGAAAGAGGTTGATGATGCATGAGTGAAGGAAGGACTGAGCAAAGAACAATGATAAGGTAGCTAGTGCTACCAAGTAGATAAGAAAAGTAATCTATTGGTGAAATCAAATTGAAAAAGGTGATGAGACTCCATAGAGCATAAAGGATCTAGCCTAGAATTCAAGTAGATACATTATTACAAATTAGTTATTACAAGAATACATTATTTTTATTGCATTCTTAAATCCCTAGTATAGGGTAGGCCTTGACAAGCCTTTATTTTTTAAATCTCTTAGCAAAGTGCACAAGTAAAGAGTATTGCAAAATCCTTTAACAAGGTATACTTTAGTATGTCTTATTGTATTACCTTTAACAAGGTAAATAACTAGAATTGATAATTTTGCATGCTCTAACTAAGCCTCCTTTATGCTGTAGTAGGGAAGGATTGTGAGTGTCATCCCCACTATAGTTTTCCCTTCTACCCAAGGGTTTTTGCATGACCAAAATCATGTGTCAAATGTGTTCATGCATGTGATGTGCTAATGTGTTGAAGTTATTTTGTTTTATTTACTTTCATTTAGCCATAACATATTAATTGTATGCATGCAAAGTAAGATCTTATATTCAAAGGGTAAAATAGTTTTTAGGGTTAAAGTTTTATATTGTATGGATTCAGCCCCTTCCCCCCAACACCCCTCCCCCCACCCCCCAACTTTCCAATTTACTAAGGTGCATAAGATTTGGAGTTGATCATACTATTGGCCATTTCCTTTAAGGACCTATTCTTCCTTTGTGCAACTTAATTCTATTATGGAGTGTAGGGAACTATACAAAACTACTCAAACTTTTGGTTGACATATTCCCCCCATTATCTATGTGCAAGACTTTGATGGATTTCCTAGCTTGTTTCTCAACAAACATTTTGAAATCTTGAAAATACTCAATCCAAACTTATTCTTGAGAAAATATACAAATGTGTATTGGAAAATATCATCAATGAATTTTAAGACATATTTGGCTTTGCTGAAAGAAGGATGTGGAAATGGTCCTGCCAAATCATTGTTACTAGCTCTAAAAGTTGTGTGGCTCTCCATTATGTGCCTTTTTCAGATTTTTCTTCAAGATTCTTTCCAAGAATGTATCCTTGACAAAATCCATTAGAAAAATGAAAAGAAGGCAACCCTGTAACCATATCATATTGACTAGGATGTTGTATGTAGCGGTAGTTCAAGTGGCCAAATAATTGATTTCACAAATGACTCACTTGATCTGAGTGAGTGAGTAATGCAAGTGAAGGTGAATGAGGAACAATGTGAGAGTAGTGATAAATCTAGATTGATGTTTTAACTTTCCCACTACAATTGTAGACCCATTACTCATCTGACTAATAACCATTGTATCTGGAGTAAACTCAACCTGCTTGCCAGATCCTATGCGAGTGATCTGATAAATAGATAGGAGATTAGTTGACAAAGATGGAACACAAAGAACATCATGAAATGTCCCTTCACTCACATCACCAATCCCTCTCCCATGAACTTTAGAAGGAGCATCATCTCCAAAAAGAATGGATGACATAGAACATGACTCCAATGAAAAGAAAACTTTCTTTTGGTAAATCCATCCATTGTTAAGTACCAGAATCAATAATCAATGAATGTGGTTGTAAGGTAACAATAGTAAGGGCCTTACTCTTTAATTTTCCTTTACTTTTTTCCTTGGAATATTCTTAGGATGAATTTGACTTGACTAAATCAAGCACTTTCATATTGTTCATTTCAAGAAGATGGCGCAAGTTATCAATTTTCTTATTCAAAAAATTATGTTCATCATGGCCAAATTTCTCACGATAGGAACATGTTGTTCTATCCTTCTTGAGAATATCACCTTTGAGGAAGATACACCATTTTTTATGCTTGAAGTAGAAAAATTATTTTCTTGACTCTTTTTTCCTTGGTACTTTTGTTTCTTTTCTTGCTTAGGAGGCCCTCTTTGTTTTTGTGTGCCCTAATTTGTAGTCAAGACATGAGACATAGATGGCTTAATTATGCCCATATGGATCACCTTATCTTTCTCCTTTGTGAGTTAATTCATAAACTCCTCAAGAGAAGGCATTGTGTAGTTGTTTCCTAAGGAACTTTTAGTATCATAAAAGGTTGATACAAACAAGGAATATGTAGGACCAAGCTTGGAAAGAATTCTTAAGATTAGTTGTGAATCTATCTTCGCAATTCCATATTATTTTAATTACAATCTTAAAGCTGTCAACTTTGTGGAGAATTCTTGGATAGTGTCAAAATTGCATAGAGTTAACCCTCTCAATTCATTTTGTAGTTGATGTCCTCTCAATTCATCATATTTTCCAAATAATCCTTCTAATGTTGTCCATACATTATTAAAAATTATAGAAAAATCCACATGAAAGAGAAGATCCAAAGATATAGCCATGCACAAGGTACCATATGCTTCATCAAATTTGTTGTACCATTTAAATTTTTCTACAAGCAATGTTGGTTTAAATTCAAAACCCATTGTTACTCTATATAACCCTAACTTCTTGAGATAGATTATCATTTTAGACTCCCACTCTTAGTAGTTATAGTGTGTGAGTAATGGTATTGATGAGTGATACATTTTAGTGTTGAAATTAAGATTTTTGTGTAGAAAGAAAGAGAAGCAATATTCAGACAAGATTGTACACACGAGACTACCCCCCCCCCCCCGCCTCCCTCAAAAAAAAAAGATTTTGGCACTTTGTAATTTAGTGCATGTACAATTTCCACTTTTGTGAAACATGGATCAAAGTGGACTTACATTTTGTAATTTAAACTTTGAATTTGAAGAAAATGTTCGGACTTCTACAATCACGACAAAGAATCTCTATGAATTTAAACTATTTCAAGTGTCAATTTTGGCCAAAGGCTGAAAGTATAATTTTCTTTCAAATAAGACTAATGCTTGATAAAATTATTAAAATTTGTAACACTACTACTAACAATACCAATAAAAATGAATCCAATAACAAGTACAAAGAATGCAATAAAAAAATTTATTAAACTCCACTTAATACAAGTACAAGTGCACAGATTGAACCATTCTCAATCTGAAAACCTCAAAATACAAGTTAACATCATCCAAATTTGATTCCATAAAGATTCTAAAACATATTGAGTTCAGTACAATAATGAAGTACAATCTCATCCTTAAATGCCTATGTCCAAAATATGGACCCTACAAGCAAATGAATAATGATTCAAGAAGAACTTCAATAAGCATCTTTAGCTACTTGTAAACTCGAAGCACCTAGAAAAACATACAATAACGCAAAACAACACAGCAAGGGGGCTCAGTACACACTGATATAAAAAGTGTAATCCATCTGCATGCATGTTAGTATAAACATATACATAAATATAATGCAAATATCTGATTACTTCAACATAGCGTAGTTTCATAAATAATATGCAAGAAGTAATCATTTACTCATCATTGCAAAATTAAACTCGCACTAAGAATAACACATAAATGAAACATATATATACTGAGGTGTCATCATTATGGCACTAAGATACTGCATCCATGTATGGTATGCTCATATTCAACACATAAAGGGTTTCTCTATTATACTTGTCAATGACAGAATAGAGATATGCCTTGTTCTCCGTACTTAACCATATAGGTTTAACTTATAGGTAAGGCCAATTATCTTTTATATGTAATTAACCCACCCAATTTATTTTAAAGTTATCACTGAATTAATTAACTGAATAGGATAAACCAAATTCAGCCACCTCGATATACATTCATCACAGCTATTCTTAAAATACACCTCAATCAGATATACAAAGAATGTACATGCAACAGATATAAAATCAATATACAACATGATACTACATTATTTAACCTGTTTGTAACACATCCTATTCTGTCAAGTTCAAAGATAAGTATAGATAGTTTATTCATCAAAAATAAAACCTATAATATCAAGATCACGCAAATACAATTGAACCAGCCTTAGCTCAACAATACTCACAAAATCTTCATACTATACATCAATTTCCAACTAACCAAACCATCTACATTTATCCTCAAATTGACCAAGATACAGATTAAAATGCCTATGATATTCTTATTTTAAAGGACATACCATCAACACAAATCATAATCTGTCTCATGCTTGAAGTAACTTCATTACAATAATGAACTGAAACTCCTCTTTATAATAAAAGATTACTAATTCATAAAATTTAATTTTCTAAGCATCATATAAATGTTCATCAGAATACTTCAAAACATATTCAAACTAATTTAATCATGCTTAGCAGACTTCTCCAAGTAAAGTTATATATATATATATATATATATATATATATATATATATATATATATATAACATCAATAACGATACCATGTATTCCACATAAATTCCAATATCCAAATGCAAATTCTAGTTATGGTCAATTCACAAGCTAACACCAATTTTTGAATTGCACCAACTAATTAACAATATGTTACCACCCATAACCAAAATCTTAATAACATACGAAAATGTGAATCTGAATCAAATTAAATGCACAATTTAATAAGCAATAGTTACTTTAACTCGATACCTTTCTACATTCTTTCTTAACTTACTGAGAAATTATGTTGTCGCAGTGATATATATATATATATATATATATATATATATATATATATATATATATATATATATATATATATATATATATATCGACCTGTTCTCCAATTTCCTTTTTTCTATTTCAACAAGATATCTTGACTGGTGTTGATAACAACAATATTACCAAGTTCCCAATTATCATAAGGCACCTATTGCCGATGATAAGTAAGTCAACACAAAAATTCTCCACGGCATCGACTGCCAACAGCACACAAAACAATATGCTGACAAATGCTACTACGGCACTTTTATAAATTTCGAGCTAACCATTTGACCAAATGCCCTCCCATAGTTTAATGAAAATGCTCGAAGGTTTATCTATGTTTTTCTATTTCTTACAACTCACATATCACAAAAGACTTTAAAATACTGATGTTTAATTACAATCACTGTGGGTCGGACTGAGTCTCTTACCCATATGTATTTATATAATTCATAAGACAGGCTTAGATTTAAAACCCCATTCTTTACCACGAAAACAAAGAAACATTCACTCTAATTCTCATAAAGCTGAAAAAGTATAGCGAATACAAAAAAAAACATTACAAATTAAACTTATACCTTAACTTCCTGCGAACTGTATGACAAAATGCCTCAGCTAAAACTATACATTGCTACATTATTCAGTTTCAACTAATAGTTGAGAGCATGAAAATCAAACACAATATGAGTTGATGGAAGATATAAGTAGATTAATATTTATACTACTATTTTTCCCAGTACCCATGCCAACTAAAACCCCAAACAAAAAAAACACTTGCTCAGAATTCTATAATTAATTTTGCCATGAGCATATGTAAATTGTTTACAAAATACCAAATAATGATATGCATCAAAACTCGAAACACACAGAGCTTGCCTCAATGGAACCCATAATCATCAAATTATTACTCTTATCCATAACATATAGCAATAATGCTACAGCATGCTATGTTACCATGGCAATTTTTTTTGCCATACCCACATCCAAATCTGGAAATACACAGAGTTCAACAAGATTATTGTCGACCCTGCATACTCCCACCCTTGGGTGTCGATATGCAAAACTATAAATATATCACCTTTTAAAAAATCTTGTTTGCAATTACAAATGAAACACACATGACAAAAGAGTATAGGGTTTAAGAAAAGCCCCCTACCTCCAAAATCTGAGAAGGTGAACAAACGCTCAACCCACTGCTCTGAGATTCAGCTCACCTCCAAAGCCCTAAAAATTGAATCGATAGCCTTGAGAGCAACCTCAAAAGGAATAACTATAGCTCAGAGCAAAACAACAAACTGAGTCTCATAAAACAGAGCTCCATTCCAACCATGTTGCCTATTCAACAGCAACACCACACAGTTGGTTTACTTCACAAAGCAAGCGGCCCAAATCCTAGCCAAAACCCTGCAATCTTCAACACCAAGATGGAATGGCCAACTCATTCCTAAGTGCCATTACTTCCCACCTTCATGCATTAATTCAACTGCAGGACTGGGTACAATGCAACCCATATTCATCGCCACATATTGGCTTTCGAAAAATAATATCATATGACCCTTTCATAATATTAGAAACCCACCCCCCCCCCCCCCCCCCCAGGGTTTTATGACAATTAAAATCCCTATATCCAATATAACAAAAAGGGGTAAAACAATAACTTCCATGTTATAGCTGCGATGATCAAACATAGCAACTTTAATATAATGACTTCACATTTTAAATTTGTGTGAATTTTAAAAGATATAAACTTATTATATATAAGTATTTACATGAACTAACATTCACTCTTAAGTTTATAGATTCCACCAGTAAAATACATATATATATAGGTGAGAAAACATCAATATACATGTTAGTTTCCCAATCTGAGTAACACCAGAATGAATTTTCCATATTCATAACAATGTGTTTAATTTTCTAAAATTTTGAAAAACATCCATGCTTATCTTTAAAGAATATAGTTAATTCTTAACATGAATCAAATTAGAAATGAAATGCATAACATATTACTTCAATGCTAAAGTCATGCAATCTATTATTTAATTAAATTCACTACCATCCAACTCAAAATTAGTATCTGTTCTGAGTTCAAATAAGCATTAAGAATCAACATTATCAGTCAGTTCGAAATAGCTGAATCCTTTTCACAGTTAAACTGACATAAATAGATAATGATCACTATAACTGTATCAACACAGACCAAATTTAACTAATTAAATTTAACAAATTAACAAATAGAGTCTGATAATATCAAAGTAATGAACTTGAATCACATCAACAACTGAGGCAAACGAAGAGAAACAGGAAAGAGTAAGGTCAGGCATGACAAAATTCTTCTTAAAAAATTATACACTTCCAAAAAAAAGACACTACAAAATATGTATGAGCCTATACGATGCTCGAAAAGTTGTAAAATGAAGGATTACATAGGTACAATCATGAAAACATTAGACTTATCGCTGCATCCAAAATCCAAAATTAATACAACCATTGAATATTTTAGAGAAATCTACCCCAATTTTTTTTTAAAAATGCATCAAATCTGAAGTTTGGATAACTAAGTTATAGTCTTTCAAAGTTAGACTACCAAATAGGAAATGCAAACCATGAGGGGTAAACCAAAAAACTATGCATTTAAACTTGACATTTGTTGGTTAACAATTTGTCCTCCTATTAGATTTTATAACCCAACTCTTTGATACCTACTATTTGGAGAGACAAAAGGATTTTTACCAAAAAATGGGTCAGTGTATGTATTCTATTACTGTCCTTTGAATTATTAGTACAACTTCCTATAATTTGAAATGATATGCAATGAATCTATTTTTATGAGATTAGAAGTTTTTACATTATAAGCTCTTAACCTGAGAGCAGTAAAGGATAACCAAACTATTTGTAGGTACAAACAATTTAGGCAAGATGGATCTAAATAATTTATCACACTTAATGGAATGATTGTAGTAGATTATCTTCATATTTCTGACTCTTCTATTCTAAATGCATATTAACTATCTAGATGCAGAAGAGAAAAAGAAGAAGATATACACATGAGGGCAAATGGAAATGCTTTATCTATCAGCCTTGAATGAAATGTAATCCAACAAGTAACTAATAGATTCATACACATTTATCTTTCAATTCCTAATGAAATTATCTAACATGTTATGAAACCAGCAAGAGAGGAAACAAAACCATATATGAAGAAAGTAAATGGAATCACCTTTACTGTAATTACCAAAATGAAATGGAATCCATATTATTATCATAGAATCACATATGATTGTCTTTCAACTCTTAATTTAGAACTAATCTATGCATGGACAACAAAACATGACAAGAAAATATGGTAAATGGATTTACAAACCAATTTATCATCAAGTTTGTTGACCTATGTATTGTCAAAAGAAATTACTTTTATAGTTTTATGTCATCCCTTAGTTCTGGTAAAGCAACCGTCACAAAATAGAAAGAAAATATGAATAATACATGAAAAATATATAATCTTTAACATGGTATAGATGTGTGACATCATTTCTGGTGATGTCCTAACCCCATGGCACCTCTAAGAACACTTGGAAACTTTTCATCTTCATATGGCTTCAAAAAACCCTGTTAAATTCTTTGTTTCCTTCATATTTTTCTATTTTCACCAAATCCATATAATTTGTATCTCAATGGTCATGACAATTTTAAATTTTAGTCATTGATCTTAAACCAACGATCACAATTAAAACCCACCCATTTCCCTTTATGACTTTCTTTGTGGGTCCACCTAGGTACATGTGTCAAATCATCATTATGTCACTATAATTAACATTTGAGAAACTTTCCATAGTGACATAACGACAAGCATAGATCTCTTTTTGATCTGATGGTGGCGATAAAAGATGTTAAGTCTCTGTTATACTCTACATTGTGGGTCCACTTTCCAATTATGAACATCATGACAGACAGGTGATACTATTCCATTGCTTGGAGAATTTGAAATTGGACTACTTTTCTTTGTGGGACTTCATGGAATTTAATGGGCCCATCAGGACACGTGCCATTCTTTTGTTTTGTGACTATGAATAATAGTTGAGCAACTTTTTATAATGATATAGCGATGACCATCGATTGATCTAGATATTAATGGTGAAAAGAATCTCTTCATAACCTTGACTCTATCTCGTATAGAACCAATCAAATAAAGACACTTGTCACCTCTTATGATATTGTACTAGCTACAAAAGGAAATGGCCCATAGGAACATGCGTCATTCTGTCATTATGTCACTATGAATATCTTTTGTGCAACTCTCTATAGCAACATAACAATGACCGTGGATCTTTTTGAGATTTGACAATTGAGGAAATGCATTGTTGAGTACTTATAATTTCACCTTAAAATATCATATGTCAATCAGATCTTCATTTGACAATCTAAATTTAATTCTTGAGCCATTTGACTTGTCAACTTATCTATGTAGACGTGCAGATTAAATATAATTATTCGATCAGATTGTAACAAGAGTCATACCACCTTTAACTTGTTTCTTTCACCATCTCTGCATCTTTCAATGCTCACTTTGTATCCAATTCAATTGTTCTTTATTCTAGCTCATTCTCACGATCTACATATCATCTTTAAGCCTTAGTCCTCGATGTTATTTAATGATACTTAACTTCTCTTGTCAACAACTTGACTAGATCACCTTGTTATCTCCTCTTTTTAAATCCTCTTCATCAATCAAATGATATGGCACTCTACGCTATTAGTAAATGTCTTTGCAGTAGGGTTTGACATCAATGACAACATAAAAATTGTTCCAATTGTAGTTTCCAACACTTCAAATTTCTACTATAAGCATGAATTTGTAGTTGATGCAAATAGACTTTGATTTAGATGAAATGAAAGCTAATTTGGACTTTCTCGAGCCTTCTAAATGTAATGGAATTGTCAGAATGACTCTATGAATCCTCTAAAGTGTTGCAAACAGCTAAACAAGAAAACACACATACATGCAAAAAAGGAATGGCTAGGTCTTCATAAATACATTCTAATTCTTCTATTTGTATAGAAACACAAGAGAAGACCATACAAGATTTTTCAAGACCTCTAATAAAAGTAATCTACTCATTCAAAAAGTGTTGTGAAATCAAATATAAAACCAGAATGTAATCAAGGAGATAGATTAATCAATAGAAAATGAAATTCTCAGAATAATAATAGGAGACTAATTTTTTATGTAAATGCTCAAAAACATAATAGCATAAATATTTCCTAATATATCAAATATATAAGAGTTAGTGTATTTGTATAGGTAATTAATTCATGGTTAAAGGCTTAGACAAGATGGAGATAAGTGTTTCAACTTGGAGGAAGTATAGTCCCAATGGAATAAACCACCTACCATCCACCTACAATCTAGAAAGGTGGCATCCAAATTAGACTTAACCATATCTTAAGAGTATATGCAGTCAAAAAGATGACTCAACCAAAATGTAATTTTGCTCTGCTAGAGTTTGTGTGATCGTACAAATTTCCTTCTAACTTTATTTGTGTCTCATATCACATTTACTCCAGGATTTTCTTGGGCTTTCTTATGTCTTTGACCAACTTCGGCACAATAGTTGATGTTGGTGTTTGAGTTGCTACTGTTAACCCCAATGGATAATGTAAATAGTAATGGTGTAAATGTATGTAAAGAGTCATACTAGTTGTTATATTGACATTGATGTCACCTCTTAGTTGCCTAGACATTATTTTAATTTAGTAGAGTACCATATCATTTGATTGATGAAGAGGATTTGATTGATGAGAAAGTATGATAAAAATATTGACAAGTAACATATTCAATGGTTTCTTCAATGAGTTGGACAATGATAGTGTAATATTGGTTTGATTGTTTTACAATCATGAAAATTTGTAATGTAAAGAGCTATTCAAAGCTTATTAGAGTTATGAGGTTACTGAAGGAAGACAATGTACACTAAGTGACACTAGTTGTCACTGAGTGATTGGCAAAGCAAAAGGAAAATTTAGTATTGCTTGAGTGAGTCAGTATTGATTGATTAATATGTTGCCCAAGTGAGATGTTATGTTTACCAAGTTACAGCTAGAAGAACAAGTTTGGAATCTAAGGTTCATTTTTCATGGAAATTTGGAAAATTCAAGATGGTCTAAGGCACAAGTCAAAGTTTGTTACAAGATCTATGACTAGAAAAATTCAATAAATATTTGATGATGGAGATTAGAGAAGGATAACGATGAGCACAAAGTTCTATGCAAGTTATATTTTATGAGTGTCTAGATTCATTGTATAGATTTTGAATCTAGTAACTTGGTTTGAACCTAAGATCGATGATGGTGATTAACCGACAATAGATTGGAGAATTTGGAAACATGTAGAAAGCTATTTAAGGTGATGTTTGAGATAATTCTAGGCCATTAATTTTATTGATTATGTTGATGTATATGTTGGTCGACTAAATGTTGTTGATGCTATTGTAAGTGAAAATTGTTGAGTAGAAGAAAAAGCAAGGATAACTGAGCAGAGAAGAGGAAAGTAAAGAAGAGAAGAAAAGTTAGAGAAAGAGAAAGAGTGAATCAGTTGAGTGAGAGATAAGAAAGAGAGAGAAATGAATAGAGATTTGAACAACAAAAGATAGTTGTTAGTCTTAGCAGATCACTTATATTGTTACTTTCTAACCATTGTAGTAGAAAATATCAAAAGAAATGAGTGGACCTAACAAGTCTGTGAAATTCTATATGGCAACATCGATTAGTGATGTTTGTTGTTGGAAAAATTGATTAATTGTGTATTGTCTTTGATGTTACACAAAATGTCATATCCTCACCAGTTAGTGTATGTCAAGCTCACTCAGGCATTGGAGACAAATTTTTGTGTCTACTAAGCATTCCAAAGTGTGCCTAGTTTAGAAGACAACATCTATCAAGTTCACTCGGGGGTCAAAAGAAAGTTTGCAAAAGTTGAGTGTTAACCGATCTCACTTGGTTAAAGAAGGAAATATTGGATGGAACCAGTGTTAATCGAGTTCACTTGGTTATCAAAGGAACTTTGTGAATATGCAGTGTTGACCAAGTTCACTTGGTTAACACATGAAAATTATTTTTGTTTTAGTGTCTACCGAATAGGGTGAGCTAACAAAGAATTTTCTTTTTTTGGCATATTAAGTTAAATTGATTTATCTGTTGGTTCTAGCCAACTAAGGAGATGAACATTAATTATTCTAAGTTATATTCTAGCCAACTTGACAATATGAAAGATATAAATATAAGGTCAAGTTGAGATTTAAAAAAATGTGAATGCATTGAAGATAATTGAATATTTAATGATGCTAAGATGAAGTGAATCAGAAGGATAAGCAAAACATCCTTTTGGAGCTAAAAAGGTACATTCAATCAAGAAGGATCAAGTACACAAGCTAGAATTGAGATCTATAATCAATAATTTAGTTGCATTTGGAAATCAAGTCATCTCATTGTTAGTCTCTAACCATTGTAGCATTGATCTAAATCTCTTAGCAAAGTTGGCTTAACAATTATTTGTAAATCCTCTAACTAGGTGGCATTTCTATTGAATTATCTAAAGACCTCTAACAAGGCTAATCATAACAGGGTGATTAAATCCTCTAATAGGATCACACCTTACAGTATGTTTTGTAACTTTTAACAGGGTTGGCTCCTAACATGGCTCATTTCATAAGAGTGAAAATTAATAACTAGTTGCAATTGGTGGTTTCCCCAAATTGGGCTTCCACGTTAAATCTTGGTGTCAAGTGTGTTCATGCTATTTCTCTTATATGTTTACACATAAGCTAATATAATATTAAACACAAATAATATTTTAAGATTTGCATGTTAAGTATTTGTCAAACATTTTCAATGTTTATCAAGCTACAACTTTTTTCTATGTGTTTGTCGAGCATCAGTAGAGTTCAATTTTCAAAGGTTATTTTGTACTATCATCTAAGGGATCTAGGAGTTATTTTTGTGGTAATTGATTCACCTCTCCCCTCTTAGTTACTCCTCTTATATTTCCAACAATTGGTATCAAAGCTTTTGGTGCTTGCAGAGAAGGTTTCAAGGACCTAAGCTAAAGATCAGGATGTCTTACAGAAGAGAGATTCACAAGTTGAACTGAGACAATTTTACAACATGTCAAGGACTTATGAGGTTACATCTAGAAACTATTAGTGATTTAGGATGTAAGTATCTTGATGTAGAATACAAGACTCCTACTAGAACATTAGTTGAAGATATTGCTGAAAAGAAAAATGATAACATCATAATGATTGACATTGCATCTACTCTTAATTATGTTGAATTTGATGAAGTCAAAGACTACACTACAACTTCTGATATGTGGATTAAATTGAAAGACATTTATGGAAGAGATGATAATGTAAGAAGAACTAAAGCAGAAAGTCTTAGAGGATAGTTTGATCAGATGAAGATGAGAGAAGATGAAAATATTGCAAAATATGTGGAAATAATCAAAGCAAGTGTGAGCACAATCAAAGCATTTGGAGGAGACATTGAGGACAAAATAGTTGTGAGCAAGGTACTCAAAACCCTTCTTCCTATCTATGTAATTAGAGTGTTTATTATTCAAGAGATAAGATGTGATCCAAATAGCAATATAACTTTAGATGCTTTAGTTGAAAGATTGAAAACATTTGAGTTGGATAACTATGATAACTATATTCCTAGTTCCATAGGTATTGAGTCTGCATTTGAATCCAAACTCTCATTCAAGAAAAAGAGTAAGAAATCAAAGGCTAATAAATCAGAAAGTGAAGATGAAGAAGAAAGTTCTGACAGTGATCTTGAAGTTGTTGAAGCCCTACTTGCAAGAAAATATTCCAAAGGCGGAGGAAAGTACAAAGGTAAGATTCCTCTAATATTATTTTCTTGTGAAGAAGTTGGTCACATTGTTGCAAGGTGCCCAAATAGAGAAAACAAAGATGATAAGAAAATTAATAAGCACAAAGGCAAGAGAGAATTCAAAAACTATAAGGACAAAGGTAAGAAATCTTGCTTTATGGCTAAATATTCTGATAACAGTGAAGATGAAAAGATGAATCTGATGATGAAGGACATAAGATGGCACTTATCTCTCATATCATCTAAAGACAAAATAAAGTTTGAGCATATGAAATATTATGATGGTGGTAGTGTGAGATTTGGAAACAATGGACCTTGTTGCATAAAAAGAAAAGGATGTATCTCTTTGACTAATGAATTTATATGTGATAATGCTTATTGGGTTGAAGGCCTAAAGTACAATCTATTGAGTGTGACACAATTGAATAACATTGGATTCAAGGTAGAATTTATGAATTGGAAGGCCAAACTGCTGAATGGAAAAAGAAATCTAGTTGGATCTGGCAAACAAACAAAAGGTAACATATTCTATCTAGATCTCAATGAAAGTTCATGTTTTATTGCTCAAGTAGAAGAAAGCTAGTTATGGCACAAAATCTTATGTCATGTAAACTTTGCCAATCTGATTAAAATTAAAATAAATAGAAGAGTAAGAGGTTTTCCTAGCTTGAAGAAACCCGATATGAGTCTATGCAAAAATTGTCAAATTGGTAAGATGGGAAAGACTAGTTTCAAAAGCAAGAACTATCATTCTAAAGAAATCTTAGAACCTATGCATACATACTTATGTGGACCTATTGGAATAGAAAGTTATAGTGGAGATAAGTTTTTCATTCTTTTATTGATAATTGTTCTAGAATGATGACTATAATGTATCTAAAAGAAAAATTAGAAGCTTTTCAAAAATTCAAGTGGTATCTAGCAAGAGTAGAAAATTAACTAGAAAGAAGTTGAAATTTTTGAGATCAAGCAAAGGTGGTGAATTCATTTCCAAGGAATTATTCGTCAAAAAATGAATTAAAAGACAAGTATCAGCCCTTGATACACCTCAATAGAATGGTATAGTTGAAAGAAGGAATAGATCCATCATGGATTGTGCAAGAACATTGATGTTAGAAAAGAATATTGCAATCAAATACTGGAAGGAAGCAATTAGCACTACTATACATACTTTGAACAGAGTATAGTTGAAGAAAGATTCAAATCAAAATCCTCATGAACTATGGTATGGCTACAAACCTAATATAAGTTGCTTGAAAATATTTGGCAACAAGTGTTATATCTTGAAAGAATCTAGGAAAGGTAAATTTTATGTCAAAAGTGATGAAGGCATATTCCTAGGATACTCCTATAAAAGTAAAGCTTACAAATGTTTGAATTTGTATATTCATATAATCATAGAAAGTGCACATTTGAGAATTGATGAGTTTACAAAAAAGAGTGAAGAAGAAAGCAACAAAGAGCATGAGGATTATAGAATATTTATTTACTATGAATATGATACTGTACCAAATATGTCTGGTAGAAAAGAGGCTTCACCTCTCGAGTCCCCAAAATATCCAATAGCTAACAAGTTGCAAATAGTACAACCCAAGTCAAAGTCTAAAGGACCTGACTCCCAGTCAGAAGCTACCGAGCTACTACTAGAGCAAACCGAGTCTGATGGACCCAAGTCACGGATAGTGGGACCTAAGCTTAATAATGAAGTTCATGATGAAATTAGTGAAACAAACTCCAAATCTAAAGAAATTGTGCTAGCAAGATATGTCAGAAGGCATCATGCACCTGACCAGATCATTGGAGACAAATCAGATGGAACAATGACAAGAAACAAATTGAAAGGTGCATATTTACTTGCTAAATTTGAACCTAGAAATGTTAAAGATGCTTTGGATAATGAAAGTTGGAATGAAGCAATGAATGAACAAATAGAACAGATAGAGAAGTGTAGACGCTTAAAATCGTCCCAAACAATATATTAATTCATTTAATATTTCCTTTGACATTATAATTATTTATTTATTAATTAATTATATTTGTCATATTCTTCTACTTAATTGAATTTATTTAATTAAATAGGTTCATTTCCCTAATGTATTTAAATTTAATTTAAATGCATACCCTCTTAAGTATTAAATTTATTTAATGCATAGTGCTCTATAAATCCCCTTTTAAATAAATTCTAATTTATTTAATTCCCCCAACTTTATAAAATTATTTGATCCTATGATTAAGTTAAATCTTATTTACTTTAATCCTAATCTCATCCTAAAAACCTAGTCTACACCCATCACTCTCATCCTTCTAAAACTATCCATTAGTTAATCCCACTTATTTATCTTAAACACCTTTCTCAACACTTTTTAGCTCCTAAGTGTTTGCTCACACATGTGAAAATATCATGATCCAAAAAATCTTCCACTTCATTATTTTATTCACACCTCTTACACCCTTGTCCCCCTTTCCTTTCTCCAAGGTTTCTCAGACATGTGTGAGCAAACCTTGAGCCATCACTTTCATCCAAAAGGCTTATGTTGACCTTTGCATGGCTTGTCCCCTTAGTCCATGTGTCTACCTTGTGGCACCTATGTGGATGCCACATAGATACCACCTCCCCAAGGCCTCTCTCAAACTTATAAATAGAGCCCTTATCTCAAGCATTGATCATCTCCCTCATTTGCATTGTTATCATGCTAATTTACAATTAGAGCTTTCTAGTTGTTTTAGAGATTTGCATGTTACTAACCCCTTTTGGTAGATGTTAGATTTATTTTACTTATGCTTGTGTCTCATACTAGATTATTATTGCTAGTTTGCTTCATTCCATTTCATATTCACATTCATGGAATCCTTTGAGTATGGCTTACTCATAGCCCTTGCTTGAAGGCCTTTCACATACATTTTAGTGTAGATTCACATTTACATATTTGCATTCATTCATATCAATTTGAAGGGATTCATTCATAGTTGTGTTTGGGAGAGCACATCTACATCCCTCACACTTAAGCACATCAATAAGGCCTCTTATGGGCACCCTTGTTGAGCTGCTTTGAGATTGTGTGAGGACTCTTGTTCATCGGTTGCATTAGTTTTAAAACACAATATTAGTTAGTATTTTTCTTGATTTTGATATTATGATATGCACATGCTACTATAATTTGTTATTTATGTGTATTCCTGATAGATTAGGTTTTTACACATACATTTTGGCACACCTGGTGGGACCCACGTTCCTATTCCACCTTCAAATTCTATCAAAAATTGTTAACTTGCTACAAAAACTAGTGCATTGTCATCTCTGCTAGGATGCAGTGTGGTCTACAATGACACTCTATCATTTGCACAGATCAGTGTCTCCGATGATTAGTGTCTCTACCTCTATTAGTTATACAAACTCGGTCTAATCTTGTGAACCTTTGGTGTTTTTTCATCTCTGATATATTTTCACATCTCTTAATCTTACTTTGTCATCTATGAATATTACCATCTTGTCGTCTACGTTGTGAGCAACCAAAAAACTAGTTGTTTTGTTAAACTGTCGTCTGCAATACCCAACCAGTTTTGTCATCTAAGACTCATCAACAGTTGTCTCTACACAAGTGAGTATATGTCATATTCTATCAGCTATGTGATCTATCATCTTGGAATTTTGTCATCTTTAATAATGCTTTATCATCTACAATTGTAAAACTGTCATTAAAAAGACAAACCATACTGCTCTGTGTTTTGTTACAAGTCTTCAGGTGTTGGTGTCTGTGTTGTCCTGTCATCTACACCTGGTGTCTGTCATCTCCAATTTTTGACAGATTAACTCTCTTTTTTTTTAATGCCTAACTCTTTGTGGGATTGATATATAGGAATTTCTAATCTGGTTTTTATTGCAAGAGACAAGCTTTGGAAGAAGAAAAATTTAGTGATTAAAATCACTTGGAGATTTGTAATGATTTTAATCACTTGAATTTAAATGGTGAATAAACTTGTATAAACTAATCATTTTTCCTTGTAATGCATGTTGCAACTAATATCAAAAGTTCAAATACACTCTTGAATGCATTAAGGAAATATTACACACTCTTGAATGATTTAAGGAAATTTACACACATTTCATTAGAATGAATGATGTTCAAACACACTCTTGAATGCCTTAATGAATGAACAAGCTTTTCATTGGAATGCATGTGTATAGTCAAATACAATCTTGAGTGCCTTAAGGAAATTGACATGCTTTCAATGGAATGAATGATTAGATAGTGCATACAATCTTGAATGACTAACGGACAAAGAAGCTTGTTATGAAACATCTGGACTTGGTACTTAAAATAAATTCACTCAATCTTGAATGACTTAAGAGAATTTATTCATTTTCAACAATTTTCTTATGTTGAAGATGATCAATTTACTTTATGTTGACGAATCTTCATTTTTATTATGTTGACAATGTTGTCAAGTTGGAAAGAACAATGCATGCTTAAATACAAGTGTCTTCAAAATAGATAGAAAATTTAAGCTTCATTGGAAAAGAACAAGTTTCTTTTAAACCCTAAGGCCACTTACATATTCTCTCCTCTCACGCCTTCGAGTGATCTTGAGTGCACAAGAAATAAGTGGTCTTGTTTATATTTTTTTAGGAGGCCTGCTTGAGGATTTCATAACCCCTTGGGATGACCTCAACTCTAGTGTTCTAGAAAAGTATAAATATCAAGAGGTGAATCAAAAGACACCTCTCTTGGAAGTAAAATTTTGTCACTCTTGGCTAAGCCCTAAAGAACTTTATACCTTTGGGAAGTGAAGGTGGAGATTTGGGTTGTTGTCTCCTCCTGGCTGTGTGCTACTATTTTCTTTCATCTACAGATTTGGGACTCATGTACCTTACGTATATCAAGGATTCCCTCTAGATAATCTTTGTACATCTTATGGAAATCTTATTAGGATTGTTGATGTGTTCAACATACTTGATTGTTTAAACATTCAAAACCAATACCAAACATCAAACAAGTTCAAAAATGAGTGAAATGGTGAGCTAAATGTTTAGTGAGTGAAATGGTTGTAAGTGGGTCCTCTTGACCTATGGTTATTTTCATAAGTTCTTATATTTGGTCTAGCATTTGAAATCGATTAGGTCTTTTAGTTACAAAGCTTATTTGCAAAATTTTCATGTTTTATGTTGTAACTAGGTTTCTTTTGTTCCTACCATGACTGACAAAGTCAAACCTAAGAAGGTGAAATTATCTGAACCATTTGCCTACATGTTAAGAAAAAACCTAGCACACAGTAATAAACAATTTTGATACGCTATCAAAAACATCAAGAAAGAGGAAGCTTAATAGGACTATTATGATAGAATCTTATACAATGGTAAACTTTGAAATTGGTCTGCTTTCATTGGAGTGAACCCAAGATTTTTGTTTCTAGTGAGAGAAGATTGAGTTATCTGCATAGTGACCATATCACTCTCATTTTTCACATCAATTCATTTTTGAAATTTCTAGTCTTCCATGTGCAAAATTTAGTCTAGAGAGTTTGATAATTTGAACCTTAATCTTTTGGCCTAAGAACATCTTAGTTACAAAACTTTTGAGATTAAAACACTAGACCTTTATCCATAAGAAAACATTTAGCATAGTTGCACTCACTCATTTGGGATCACAAGTCCATCTCCAAATAGTGAATAATTTATTCGATGTCCTATCTTGCCCGAAGATCACTTGTCCATCTTTGGTATGAGAAAGATACTTTTATCCTATATCACACTTGGTTTTCCAAATCAACAAGGTCTTTTGTTTACATTTAGGTTGTTGGTCCCTTTTCTCACATAAGGTTCGGTTGCTCTCTCACATCTTCCCTTTCTTTTACAATCTTTCACCCATTGGTTTGGTCACAACTATATGGTACAAACATGATCCAGCAGATTAACATTTAATCCTATGTCACATTTATTGGAATCATTAAGACAAAAAGAGATGGAGAATCATTTTCCTCCATAATCATCCTCATTGGGAGCACATTTCCCCCTAGTACAAACTTTGGTATGCCTAGCTCAACATCCACACAAGAACTAGAGAATCTTTTTCAAAACACCACTCTAGGGAGTAACTCACATGATAATGAAGAAGTATACCAAGATGAATATCCCATTAACAACATTGGTATCCCTAGTGATGTCCAAACATTTCATGTAGATCCATAGAATTTGGAAATTTTGGAAAAATCTGTTAGGGAAAACAAGATGAAGATCTTCCTAAACTTGGTTAAAGATGATGTTAATGTCCCTACAAGTTTTGATGAGAGCACTTTGTTTAGAAAAATTACCAAGGATGGTGCTCCCATGTTGCCAACCTCAAACATAGCCCAAATATCTGGTAGGAAAAAGAACCTATGGTGAGAACTAGTTCCATACCTACATTAAGTGCTTCAACACAACTGACATTCTAGTTAAGTGTGGAACATATCCAAAAAATTATTAGTGCTATGCCCAATACTACCACACATGCTAGCATTCCATAGCCAACCTTGACAGGTCCAACTGTAGGATGCTTAAACATTGGGCAAGTCCCTACACAACAGATGGCAATCCTGATGCAACTGATATATTCCTCTTATTTATAAATGCCAACAAGTATGATGAAAACATCTATGCCAATTCCAATGACTATATATCAATACATTGGCCAAAGTGGCACACCACCACCTCCACCACCTCATAATACATTTGGGAATCCATACAACTTTTGAGGTGGGTTCATCAATTCCCAACAATCATAAATGCAACCAAACCAAGATCTAGCCTAGTAGTTGCATGAACTTCAAAATTTGGTCCATAATATGAAGCACAAAGGGGTGAAGGACTTATGTTTTGAGGAAATTTGTCCCTTTTCGTTTGATAGATCTATCAACATGATACCATTTCCACCAAACTTTGAGATTCCTAAATTCGACAAATAAACGGGAGAAACATGTCCTATCACACATCTCAAAGAATTTTTTGTCTTATGTTAAGAAGTGACCTATAGTGAGGATTATCTTAAGAGGCTCTTCACACAAAGTCTTGGAGGCCCTGCATTTGAGTGGCTAATGAACTTACCCAAAGGTTCCATTACTTCCTTCAATGATTTGACGGGGAAATTTATAACACAATACTCTTACAACATTGAATATCATGCCTCATTGAGTGATTTGTGCAACATGAAAAAATGAAATGGTGAAATATTTTCCAACTTCCTACAACGGTGGAGACATCTTGCTAATAGCATGCCATACAAAATTGAGGATTCCCACCTTGTGGATATATTCATCAAGAGTTTAATACCAAAGATGTATTTTCAAATGAAGATGGCTAGTCCTGAAGACTTTTCCACATTACTCAAGAAGGGCAACAACATTGAAAATGTACTCTTAGACAAGGGTTCCATTAAACATTATAGCTCTTCATCCTCAAACAATGACACAAACAACAATAGAAAACCCAAATTTTGGTCCAAAAACAAAGGTGTTACCCACGATGGGGTCATCATTGTCAAAAGTGTACAAAATCTCCAAGGTGGAAACAAAAACAACAACAACAACTATCGTAACTGAAACAACAATAATTCAAACCATGATAATCATAACCGAAACAATAATCAAAACAACCAGCAATCTCGTAATCAAACACAATTTTTTCCTCACAATAAAAAAAATACCAACATCAATTACAACCATGACTATGATTGCAATAGGAAGTTCACTAACTTTCCTAAACCATTGGATGCCATATTCCAAAAAGTAGTGGATCAAAATTTGATGGTGTTTCCCAACACACAGCCCTTTGATGAAAATCAACCCAAATCAAAATGGTATAGGGAAAATGAATATTACAAATACCGTTGCATCAAAGGAAATGACACAAACAAGTGTATGAAACTCAAAGTCTTCATTCAAAATCTTGTCGATGATGGGGAAATTGAGGTTGAAGGAGGACTACCCTCTAAAAATGCTAAACTAAAGATATTTCAAAAACCATTTCCCAACCATAACAATGACAATAAGAAAAATGGAAATAATAATACAATGTCAACCAAGCTTCCACGTCTAATACATTACACTATGACTATTCTACTAACCACGTATCAAGATTTAACTCCTTTTTTGGTAAAATAGAAACAAATGATATATGTGGTTTTGACTCCATGTGTGGCCACATTGAAGAAGTGGACACTCATGTAAATACCCTTGTCCTACAAGTAGTTGATTGTGATGCAACCACTCGGTGAGGAAGAATTACTTTGCAAGTTGCCACTCCCAATCCCACTAATTCATCAATTCCACATGCACCTACTACACAATCCACTACACAAAGACTCGCTTCTTGCTATGATGTATTATCCCAATTAGGGAAGACTCTTGCACAGATATCCATTCTAGAGCTTCTCACCACCTCACCTATCCATAAGGAAATTCTAGAGACTTCTCTTTTAGAGTCTCGTGTTCCTAAAAACATTAATGCATCCCAATTCATTGCCATGATTAGAAATCTTGTTGCACAACAACACCTTGTCTTCACAAACAAATATTTCCAAGGTCCTAATCCACACCAAAATTTGTCACTCCACATTGAAGTCCTCATACAATGACATAAAATAAAATGAGTCCTTACAGATAATGGATCCAGTTTGAACCTGTGTACATTGAAGATGATCTATTTCCTGGGGCTTCTAGAAGACCTCCTAGATATCAATAAAAGGTTAACAATCAAAGCATATGGTGAAAGAGAAAGAGAAACAAAAGTAGTTATCATGCTACTGCTAAAGGTTGGGCTAGCTGTAATAAATATGAAGTGTCATGTCCTAGATTTGGACTTACCACATAACATCTCGCTCGGTCGACCCTGGATACACACACTAAAAGAGTTCCCATCTACATATCATCAATTCTTGAAACTTCCCCATCAAGGAAGAGAGATCACAATTCCAAGGGATCCTTTTGCTTTTTCTTTTTGTCAGAGATTGGAAAGTGTCCCAACAATTTTTTGTCCAGTCGGTGAGTTTGATAAGGTTATACCTAGATCTCTCACTATAACTAAATCACCTTCTGCAACAATACTAGAGTTAGCCAACAATGATTCCAGTTCTCATAAAGGAAAAGAGAAGGTTGAAGATATTAAGTTCAATACTACAGTGAAGATGATTACTTGTGCTGACCAAGGAATGGGAGAGTATAAGTTTGAAAATGCCTTGTGTGTTGGACAACTACCACTCTCCCCCTGATCCTTTGGAAAACCTTCCCAAATACCACCTTCTACAAATAAGGATACTATGCATGTTAATAAGACAACATTTGAACATTGGGGTTCACTTAGTGATGAACACATGGAGTCTAATATCTTAGATTGGCTATATTTTGATGGAAAAGATGATCCTATGTAATTCCCTAAAGATAAGTATGTCAAGGCTTCTTCCATCATTAAAAACATGGCCATCATTAAAAACATGGGATATCATGGTACCAACCTTGGACCTAAAGAAGATGGAATCAGAAAACCCCTTGAGGCTAATAGTTATCCTAAAGGATGTGGTTTGGGCTCCATTAGACCCAAGGTGTCCTTTGCTAACAACTATTGTATTGTTCAACCTGATTCTGAGACTAAAGAGGAGAAACTCTTCAAAGTACCTTTCCAATACATTGAGGATGACCTAGATAATTATGTCCATGCCATTACTATAGCCGACCTTTCTTCTACCAACTTACCCCTCACCAACCCTAACATGATATATTGGGACCTTCAAGACACAACACCAGCTCTTGATATCTGTAATTTTGATGAAGCAGTGATGGCACTCTTTGGCCTTAAGAATCTCTAAGATTATGAACATGAGATCCAATATAATCAGAAAGCCCACTTTGGTAGCCAAGTCAACTCTCTTAGTTGCAAAAGTGAAAAAGAAAATAAAAATAGAAAAATAGAAGAAACATCCTCTAGTGAAAACTCTTTTGGAGCACTTTTGGATGAAGAAAAAGACAAAATAAAGGATGCATCTTCTAGTGAAAACCTTATAGAGGCACCAAAAGAGGGAGAGGTTGACTTTCCATTCAAATCTTTACCACCAAAAAATTCATCTATATTGAATGAGGACACAATTCCAGTTAACTTGGGCATGGTAGATAATCCACAAATCACCTACATTGCTGCTACTCTAAGTCCCAAAGAACAAAAAGTGATGACTGAGTTTCTACAAAAAGGAAAAATCAATTTTGCATGGACATACAAAGACATGTCTAGTTTAGACATAGATTTTGTTGTGCATCACTTAGTAGTAGATCAAAAGATTAAGCCTATGAAACAAAATTTGTGCAAGATGCATCCTAAGGTAGAACTTTTGGTTAAAGCAAAACTGTAGAAAATGCTAGAGGCAAAATTTATCTGACCTATTGATTATCTTGAGTGGATTTCCAACATTGTTCCTATAGGAAAAGCATCTGGGGGTATTTGCATTTGTTCATATTTTCAAGATTTAAATATCGCATGTCCTAAGGATGATTTTCCACTTCCTAATGAAATGTTGTCTTTAATGGATTCTTTCTCTGGTTATAATCAAATCAAAATTGTAGAAGAATATCAACATAAAATGGCATTTACTACCCCATGGGGAACCTTTTGTTACCAAGGCATGCACTTTGGCTTAAAAAATTGAGGTGCCACCTATCAATGCGCAATGACTACCATTTTCCATGATCTTCTACATGTCATAATGGAGGACTATGTTGATGACATATTAGGAAAATCTAAGACACGAGAGTCCTACATTATTATTCTTACCACCATATTTGGGAGATTAGAGAAATACAAAGTGTGCTTTAATCCTAAGAAGTGTATTTTTGGGGTCCAATCAGGAAAGTTGTTAGGTTACATAGTGTCAAGAAGAGGTATTGAGGTAGATCTCACCAAAGTGAAAGCCATCATGGAAATGCCTCCACCTACTACATTGAAAAAACTCCACAATTCTCAAGGAAGGTTACAATCCATCAGATGGTTTATTTCCTAGGTAGTAGATTAAGGTTCATCCACTCCAACATTTTCTTTGAGAATACATTAAGTTTCAATGGGATTGCCTATGTCATAAAGCATTTGAGCAAGTTAAAGTATACTTGGCTAATCCACCAATTCTAGTCGCTCCAATTAAAGGATGACCATTGATTCTATACATTTCTGCCACTTTAGTTTCCTTAGGTGCTTTTTTTGCATAACTAGCTGACAAAGGTAATAAGCAAGCCATATACTATCTCAGTTGAACATTAGTTGGCTATGAGTTGAACTACACTTCTATTAAACGAGCTTGTTTGGTGGTAGTCTTTTGTACATAGAAACTACACCATTATGTGCTTAATCACACTGCACGTCTCATTGCCATGATAGATCCCCTCAAATACTTTCTATCAAAGGCTTCCCTCATGGTCGTGTTGCAAAATGGGTCTTGATTTTAAGTGAATTTGACATTGTCTACAAAGATTGCAAGGCCATTAAGGGACAAGTAATTGTAGACCATCTTGTTGAAGCTCCTCTTTAAGGAGATCATCCTATTATAGTAGATTTTCTAGATGACACAATTATGACTGTTACCCCTAGTACACAATGGAAACTATATTTTGATGGTTCCTTCACACAAAAAGGATCGAGGGCAAGAATTTTGTTTGTTACACTGCAAGGAGACCTTATTCCATTAGTTAATCTCACTTATTTATCTTAAACACCTTTTAGCTCCTAAGTATTTTCTCACACATGTGTGAAAATATCATGATCTAATAAACCTTCCACTTCATTAGTTTATTCGCACCTCTTACACACTTGTCCCCCTTTGCTTTCTCCAAGGTTTCTCACACATTTGTGAGCAAACCTTGAGCCGTCACTTTCATCCAAAAGGCTTATGTTGACCTTTGCATGGCTTGTCCCCTTAGTCCATGTGTTTCACTTGTGGCACCTATGTGGATGCCACATAGATGCCACCTCCCCAAGGCCTCTCTCAAACCTATAAATAGAGCCCTTGTCTCAAGCATTGATCATCTTCCTCATTTGCATTATTATCATGCTAGTTTAGAGTTAGAGCTTTCTAATTGTTTTAGAGATTTTCATGTTACTAACCCTTTTTGGTAGATGTTAGATTTATTGCACTTATGCTTGCATCTCATACTAGATTATTATTGCTAGTTTGCTTCATTACTTCATTCCATTTCAAATTCACAGCCATGGAATCCTTCAAGCCCTTGCTTGAATGCATTTCACATACATTTTAGTGTAGATTCACATTTGCATATTTGCATTCATTCGTATTGGTTTGAAGGGATTCATTCATAGTTGTATTTGGGAGAGCATATCTACATCCCTCACACTTAAGCACACCAACAAGGCCTCTTTTGGGTGCCCTTGTTGAGCTACTTTGAGGTTGTGTGAGGACTCTTGTTTATCGGTTGCATTAGTTTTAAAACAAAATATTAGTTAGTAATTTTCTTGATTTCAATATTATGATATGCACATGCTACTTACATTTTATTGTTTACGTGTGCTCCTGAAAGATTAGGTTTTCACACATACAAGAAGAACAAAACCTGGACTCTTGTTCCTAGACCCAAAGATAAAAATGTAACTAGCTTAAAGTGGGTATTCATAAATAAGCTAAATGAAGATGGAAAAGTTTCCAGAAAGAAAGCAAGGTTAGTATGCAAAGGTTATTCTCAAGAAGCAGGTATTGATTATGGCAAAACTTTTTCTCCTATTGCAAGATTAGAAAGTATTAGAACTTTACTAGCTTATGCAGCTCACAAAGGATTTAAATTTTATCAAATGGATGTAAAATCTACATTCTTGAATAGAATTCTTGATGAAAAAATCTACATTGAATAACCTGAAGGTTTTTTAGATCCCAATAAAAGAGGTATGGTCTGGAAATTACACAAGGCTTTATATGGTCTCAAGAAAGATCCCAAAGCTTGGTATGAAAGACTTCATAACTACTTAGTACAAATTGGTTTTCAAAGAACAAATGATAACAATAGTATGTATATCAAAGAAGGACCAAACAAGAAGATTGTGTTGGTAGAAATATTCATTGATGACACTTTATTCATAGAAAATAATGACTTGTGCAAGGCATTTCAAAAGAAATGAGTAAAGAATTTGAAATGTTTATGTTTGGAGAGATAAAATTCTTTGTTAGATTATAGATCCAGCAGAAAAAAGATGGTATCTACATTACTCAATCTAAATATATCAAGGAAATAATAAAGAAATTTGGAATGGAAGACGTAGATTAGACCACATATAGATCAATGATTGGAAAATTTCCATATGTAGTGCATACAAGGTGTGATATTGCATTAGCAGTTGGTATGGTGGAAAGATCCTCAGCAAATCCCAAAGAAAATCACATTATGGCAAACAAAAGAATCATGAGATATCTAAAAGGTACTGAAGAATATGGTTTATGGTACAAAATAGGAGGTGATTTGGATTTAAAAATATTCACAAATGTTGATTAGGCAGGAAGTATTGATGACAGAAAAAGCACCAGTGGTGGAGAATTCTTTCTTGGTAAAAGACTAGTTTCTTAGACAAGCAAGAAATAGAATTGTATCTCTCAGTCCACAGTAGAGGGAGAATATGTGGCAGAAATAGTCAATTGTTCTAATATTGTTTGGTTCAAACAACCATTGGTAGGTATGAAGATAGAGATCAAGGATCCAATAGTTATATACTGTGATAACACCAGTGCAATCAATATATCAAAAAATCTAGTGACGCATACCAAAACAAAACATGTTGCTATAAAATATCATTTCTCGAGAGAATTGGTACAAGATAAATAGGTAAGATTGGAATATGTGAATGCAAAAGAATAAATTGTAGACATATTCACCAAGCCATTGTCTAAGGATGCATTTTTGTATCTAAGAGGCAAGCTAGGGGTCATTCCCCTATCTGAAGCTCACTAAAATGAAGTTTAGTGATGCATCAACCAGAGCATGTTGAAGATCATTTAGTTGGTGCAATATTGACAAGGGAATATTGCAAATGAATTAGTACCAGAGGTACATTAACATTCACTGAACATTGTCTTTGGCATGAGATGTTTGTGAAAGTTGAGTGCTAACCAAGCTCACTTAGTCAATGAAAGAAATATTGGATGGAACTAGTGTTAACCAAGTTCACTCAGTTACCAAAGGAACTTTGAAAATATGTAGTATTGATAAAGTTCACTTGGTTAACATAGGAAAATCATTTTTGTGTTAGTGTCTACCAAGCAAGGTTGGCTTACAAAGAATTTTCTTATTTTGGCATATTAATTTCAATTGATTTATCTATTGGTTCTAGCCAACTAAGGAGATGAATATTAATTATTCTAAGTTATATTGCAGCCAATTTGACAATATGAAAGAAATAAATATAAGGTCAAGTTGAGCTTTTAAAAAGTGTGAATGCATAGAAGATAATTGAATATTTAATGATGCTAAGAGGAAGAAAATCAGAAGGATATGTAGAATATCCTTGTGGAGCTAAAAAGGTACATTCAATCAAGAAAGATCAAGTATACAAGCCAAAATTGAGATCTATAATCAAAAATTTAGTTGCATTCAAATATCAGGTCATCTCATTGTTACTCTTTAACCATTGTAGTAGTGATCTAAATCGCTTAACAAAGTTGGCTTAATAGCTATTTGTAAATCCTCTAACAAGGTGGCATTTCTATTGAATTGTCTAAAGACCTCTAACAAGGCCACTCCTAACAAGGTGATTAAATCCTCTAATAGGGTTACACCTAACAGTGTGTTTTGTAACTTTTAATAGGGTTGGCTCCTAACAAGGCTCACTTTAGAAGAGTGAAAATCAGTAAATAGTTGTAATTGGTGGTTTTTCCCAAATTGGGTCTCCACGTTAAATCTTGGTGTCAAATGTGTTCATGTTATTTCTCTTGTATGTTTACACTTAAGTTAATATAATATTAAACACAAATAATATCTTAAGATTTGCATGTTAAGTATTTGTCGAGCATTTTCAATGTTTACTGAGTTATAGCATTTTACTATGTGTTTACTAAGCATCAGCAAAGTTCAATTTTTAGAGGTTATTTTGTTCTGTCATCTAACAGATCTGGGATTTATTTTTTTGGTAATTGATTTTCCCCTCCCCTCTCAGTAACTCCTTCTATATTTCCAACAATTTTTAAGTCCTTTAGAGAAGAACACTCTATAGACGAGATCAAGGAGTGATAAAGTTTAGATGATCTTTTGGTTAGAATCCATCAACAAGGTCACACTCACTAACAATGTGTATGTAAACCTTTAACAAGGTTGGCTCCTAGTAGAGCTCACTTTAGAAGAGTGAATATTTTTAGGTTGTCAGTCCTAGGCTTTCCACATTAAAGATCTTGGTCTCAAATATGTGAATGTTATTTGTGTTGAAAGTTATTATGCATGTTTTTACAGTTTAATGTAACTAGGTAATAACTAAGTAATTGCAAGGTTATAGCTAAGAAAGTTTATTGATACTTGATAAAAAAAGAATGAAGTAAAGTGTTAAGTTATAAGTTGGATGAAATCACTAAGTGTTTTTTACTAATCTTTATGAATTTTGAATTGGTACTAAAGTGCCTAAAGGGAATGTAGCATAACTGGACATAACTAATTCATCCCAACCCCTTCTTAGATATTAAACAATTGGTATTAGAGCACAACACTTGGAGAACAAAGTTTAAAGGAACTTAAACTAAAGATTAAAGATTTACAAGAGAGAGATACCCAAGCTAAACAAGGAGAACTTTTTCTTATGGAAAGATGGAATGAAGTTGCATCTTTCTGGCATTGGAGATAATGTCACACTTGGTTGGAACATGAATATGCTACCCCTTCTTATCCCCTAAATGTGGAACAAATTAATGAGGAGAGGAACCATAATAGCCTAATGATTGAGATTGCATTTTCTCTCAATGATGTCAAGTTTGATGATATCAAGAATTGCACTAATGTGGATAAACTAAGACTTGTACATGGTGGAGATGCAAATGTGATAAGGGCTAAGATTGAAAGCTTGAGAGGTGAGTATGATGATATGAGAATGAAAGGAGAGAATGTCATATAGTATGTGAATCAAATCAAAGAAGTATTTAGTGCAATCAGAGTTGTTGGAGGAACAATCCTTGATTCTAAAATCGTACAAAAAGTTCTTAGGACTCTTTTGCCTATTTATCGTATGAAAGTCTCTACAATTCAAGAAGTAAGATCTATGCTTGGTAACGATCTAACACTTGATGGTCTGGTTGGTCAGTTGATTGCATTTGGGTTGAGAAATTATGATAACAATGTGGTTATAATGGGAAATGTGTTTAAGTCTTCACTGACCATCAACAATTCAAAGAAAAAGAAGAAAAGTAAAGAAGAAAGTGAGTTTGAATTTGAAAATGATCTAAATGATCTTGAAGCATTGCTTTCAAGAAATTCATCAATAGATAAAGGTAAATACAAAGTTAAACTTCCCCTAATTTGTTTCAAGTGTAATAAAGTTGGTCACTTTGCTACTAAATTTCCTAACAGAAATAAGTCTGATAGAAATGATAGAAATGATAAAAAGGATTATAAGTATAGGAAGAACAAATATTATAAAGACAAAGGTAAGAAGTCATGCTACATTGCTAAGGAAGAGTACACTGAGTCCAGTTCTAATGATGATAAAGAAATAGTTTAAGTGGTGTATGTTGCAATAACGGAAGACCAAAATGAAGAGAGGCGTGATGATTTAAAAGCCCTTATTTAAAATGTAAGTAAGAATGACTCACAAATCATAGATAGTGGATGCTCACATCATATGTCTAGTGATATAAGTAAGTTTGATAAACTTGAGGAAATTGATGATGGTGGAATTGTTAAGCTAGGTAATGATGTTCCACGTCTTGTGCAAGGTAAACAATCTTTGATGTTGACTGATAGAATAAGATGTGATAATGCTTAATGGGTACAAGGACAAAAGTATAATCTTTTGAGTGTTGCTTAGTTGAACAATTCATGTCACAAACTAGAATTTGAGAAAAGAAAGGTCAACATCTATGATAATGAGGGAAATTTGATTGGAAAAGGAGTACAAACAAAAGGTAACTTATTTGATCTCGGTCCTATTATTGATACATATTTATTTGCTAGAGTTAAGGATGTATGGTTATAGTAGAAGAGGTTGTGTCACGTGAACTTTGTAAACATGGAGAAAGTCAGTAGAAAGAAAAGAGTAAGAGGCTTGCCAAATCTGCAAAAACTTGAAATGATATGCATAAGGAATGTCATCTCAGTAAGATTAAAAAGTCAAGTTTTTCAAGAAAATCACATGCTTTTAGTGGTATTCCAGAACTTGTGCTCACTGATATATGTGGTCCTCATGGTGTTGAAACTTATTATGGTGAAAGATATTCCATTTTTTTTGTTGATGACTATTCTAGATGTTAGAGAAATAAGATATTGCCTTATTAATTAAATTATTTTGATTTAATTATTAGGTCACTTATTATCTCTAGTTTACTTAAGCTAAATTTTAGACATATAATAATTAATTATTTTATTAATTATTTTCATGTAACCTAGGTTTTACCTGTTAGGATTTTGATCTCCTTTTATAAGGATTGATCTCTTTGTAATTTATTCATTCGATTTTGATAATAACAATTTCTCTTTTTTCTCATCAAGAATGTCTCATCTATGGATCTAGCAATTACAACCTCCATAGCTTTTTGCTTCTCTCTTCTGTAGCAGGTGTTTACATATAGGTGATTCTTGAGAGCTATAGGGTTGATCTTTCATCAACTTCAACATGGTATCAGAGCTCCAAATCTCCATGCCTCTGTTTTGTTTATGAGAGATTTATCTTGGCTTTCAGATCTATGTTTTTTCTTTCAAAGGGTTTCATTCTCAAAAGGATTTTTGTATTGAATATGGGGGTCACTAATTTTTGGTGCACATTAAGCCCAAACAGACATCACCATTGGGCTTAGAGTGCCCAAAAAGCCCTATTTTCATACAAAATTTGTCCAATTTGGACACAGTTGGAAGTTGATGTTAAAACAATTGCTCCTAGATTGGGCATATTTCCCGATGTGACAATTTTATGATTTTTACACGCTTCTTGAGGTGGTGATTTTCAAATTTTTGTGCTTCCCAATGCAATAATTTCTATTTATTTTTCACATTTCTTGAGGTATTCATTTTCTCATTTTTGCACGCAAATTGAGATTTTTTGTTTGGAAATCAATTTTGCACATTTCCTGAGGTGGCACTTTTTTATTTTTGATATGTGAATCAATAATTTTGTGCATAAATTGATTTTTTTGCACGCAAATTGAGATAGTTTTGGTACAAAATTGTCACACTTCCAAATGTAATTTTTGGTACTGGTGGACACATTTTTTGATGCACTTTGGCACAGATCCCAAGGTTATACTTTTTTTGCCCTTCTAGCACTTTTTTGACATACCTATGGTTTTTTGACCATAACTTATTCATCTGGACTTCGTTCTTCACAAACAAGATATCATAAAAAATTTGGTTCCACGCTCATTCCAATGGTGTAGTTTATTTGGACTTTTGATGTTGTTTTAGATGTTCTTTTTTGCACTCTAAGAGACATATCTTGAGACATTTTATTTTCCAGATTCTACTCTAGGCACATCCCATTCAACTTTTTTCTTTTTTGACATTTTAATGGATATTTTGGTTTTTTCAAGTCTGAGGATCGATTATGTTTTTTCAGATGATTTTTAATGGTTTGTACTATATATTGTATCAGCCTTATGTCTCTTTTGATCTTTGTTGACATTCTTTTGTAGTATTTTTGCAAACGCACTAAGATAAAGTGCTACTTTATTACATTTTGGGATATTGCACATCTTTGTGTTTTGTTGTACTTGCACTACATTATAAAGTGCCTTAGGGGGTTCCATGTTGGCCATATTCATCATATTCTTTTGTCAAGTGAGTGTTCCTTCCATGACATTAGCTTCATGGTGTGTCAATGACACATGCCATTTTAAGTGTTTGTACTTCTTTTGCACTCTCGATGTTCCTAGTTCTTCTTTCTATAAGAGATATTGCATTAGTTTCAATGTTCATGTCTTGCCTCTCAGAATTGTAGGGGGTCATGTTGGTTCTATTTCTTTCTTGGTTTGATGGAGTGAGCTGTGTATTCAGTATTTGATCCTATGTACTAGGTGATTGTAGTGGTTGGATACCTATGCATTTCGGTGAGATGGATCATTTACCATACAGACATTCTTTCATTCCTATTTTTGGAGGCCATGAAAATACCTTCCATCTTCAATTGATCAGTTCTTCAGACTCAATCTTCTCTACCTATTCATGTTCTATACAATGGAGGTTCTTCAGATCAATAGTTTGGCAATGTTTGCAGCTTCATGTTTTAGTGGTGTTCTTCGTGATCATCCTTTTGTTCCTATCTTTTGAAACATTCTTTCCATCTCTTTTTCGAGTAGGGTTTTTCCCATGTGCTTTTTTGTATTTCTCCTCTTTACAGAGATTTGGTTATGCGTGGGTACCTCATTAGGCCTTTTTGTCGAGACCCAAATTTACTTTCAACCATAGTTTCTAAGTTTTTAGCTACTCCCTAAGTTTATCCTAAGGGGGGGTGTTAGAGTAATAACATATTACCTTATTTATTAAATTATTTTGATTTAATTATTAAGTCACTTATTATCTCTAGTTTATTTATGCTAAACTTTAGTCATATAATAATTAATTATTTTACTAATTATTATCATGCAACCTAGGTTTTACCTATTAGGGTATTGATCTCCTTTTATAAGGATTGATCTCTTTGTAATTTATTCATTTAGTTTTGATAATAGCAATTTTTCTTTTTGCTCAACAAGAATGTCTCATCTATGGATCTAGAAATTCCATCCTCCATAGTTTTTTGCTTCTCTCTTCTATGACAAGTGTTTGCATGCAGGTGATTCTTGGGAGCTGTAGGGTTGATCTTTCATCAACTTCAACACTAGAATTATGACAATTATGTTCATGAAGGTGAAATCACATGCTTTTGAAATTTTCTAGTGGTATAAGACTAGAGAAGAGAAAGAAAAAGGTAATCAAATAAAAAATTTAAGATCTCAAAGAGATGGCAAATTTAAGTTTATTGAATTCACTAACCTTTGTGCTGAAAATGGTATTAAGAGATAGTTGTCTACACTGAGAAACCCCAAAAAAATGGTACTATTGAAAGAATAAATAGGTCAATTATGGATTTTGCAAGGACATTCATGATTGAAAAAGATGTTGCTTAGATATTTTGGAGAGATTTTTTTAGCATTGAAGTTTATACTCCCAACTAAGTCTAATTGAAGAAAGGAACAAACAAAATACCATATGAACTCTAGTATGCTCACACACCTAATATAACTTATTTCAAAATATTTGGTAATAGGTTTTTTTAGAGTAATAAAGTATTATATTATTAATTAAATCATATTGATTTAATTATTAAGTCACTTATTATCTCTAGTTTACTTAAGATAAACTTTGGGTATATAATAATTAATTCTTTTATTAATTATTATCATGCAACTTAGGTTAGTTACCTGTTAGGGTTTAAGGATAATAGAAATCTTTTTTTTTCTAATAGAAATTTCTTTTTTTGCTTATCAAGAATGTCTCATCTATGGATCTGGGAATTCCAGCCTCCATAGCTTTTGCTTCTCTCTTTTTGTGACAAATTTTTGCATGTAGGTGATTCTTGGGAGCTGTGAGGTTGATCTTTCATCAACTTCAACAAGTGTTACATTCATAATGATATAAGGAATGGTAAATTTGATAATAAGGAGAGGGAGGTATATTCCTTGATTATTTATCTAAGAGAAAGGCTTATAAATGTTTAAACAAGGCGACTAACACTATGATTGAAAGTGCAAATGTAAGGATTGATGAGTTTACAGAAAGAAATGATGTGGAAAGCAAGAAGGAATCTAAGGATTAGAAAAAGTTTGTATATGTCTATGAAGAGACACTAGATGCTCTACTCGAGTTATAGCATAGAGCTACCAAGAATCAGATTGTAGCACTCGAGTCATGAAACCCTATGCTCGAACACCATACAAAACAACCTGAGCTTGAAGTTGCACCTCAACCAAGTGAAGAAAGTCATGATGATTGTAGATCTAAACCTATATTAGAAAAATATGTATAAAGGAATCATTCACCTGAACAAATAATTGGAGATAGAAGTCTTGGAATAATGACAAGAAGCAAGGTAAGAGAAGGTACATGCTTGATAGCTAATTTTGAACTGAAAACAATTAAAGTTGCACTTGAGAATGAAAATTGGGTAAATGTTATGAATAAATAAATTGATTAGATAGAAAATAACAATACATGGATGCTAGTACCAAAACCTACAAACAAGAATGTGATAGGAACAAAATGGATATTCAGAAATAAACTCAATGAGAATGGTGAAGTAGTGAGGTACAAGGCAAAACTAGTTTACAAAGGTTATGCACATGAAGAAGGAATAGATTATGGTGGGACTTTTGCACCTGTGGCAAGACTGGAAGGAGTAAGAATATTATTGGCCTATGTTACATACAAGAAGTTTAGAGTGTATCAACTGGATGTCAAATCTGCATTTTACAATGGAATACTTGAAGAATTTTATATTGAACAACTAGATGTATTCATTGAACCTAATCAGAAGAATATGGTTTGCAAACTGAACAAGGCTTTGTATCAACTAAAATAAGCACTGAGAGAATGGAATGAAAGGTTGCATTCTTATTTGATTAAGATTGGATTTTCTATAACAAGTAAAAATAATAATCTATATTTGAAATATGAATATGATAATATGGTGTTGATTGCTGAAATATTTGTTGATGACATAATATTTGGAGGAAATGACATGTTATGTAAGACATTTATTGATTAGATGATTAAAGAGTCTAAGATGTCTATGTTTGGTGGGATAAAGTTTTTCATTGGATTGCAAGTCTATCAAGTAAAGAAAGGTATATATGTAACTCAATCAAAGTATGTCAAAGAAATTTTGAATTTTTTTGAAATGGACGAGTCTAAACCAATCGGTACACCTATGGTGACTGGAGTAATATTGTCAAAGGAAAACACTACTGGTAATGTGAATGAGACTCAATGTAGATCAATGATTGGTAAACTATAGTATATTGTGCATAGTAGACCAGATAGTGTACTTACTTTTGAAATTATTGCAAGGTTTTCATCTCATCCAAAGGAGACTCATATGAATGTTGTGAAAAGAATATTCAGATATCTTAAAGGAACTAAAGATTATGACCTATGGTATAAAAAAGATGATGAATTTAATATTAAAGTATGTACAAATGTGGATTGGGCCAATAATGTGGATGATAGAAAAAGCACAAGTGGAGGATCTTTCTTTCTAGGTGAAAGGTTGACGACATGGCTAAGCAAGAAACAAAGTTGTATTTCACAATCTATTGTTGAAGTTGAAAATGTTGTTGTTGTTATAAATTGTTGAAATATCATGTGAATTAAGAAATTTTTGGAAGATGCAAGAAGAAATAATTGAGCATGTTATTATTTAGTGTGCTAACACTGACACAAAAAATATATCAAAACATATGGTGATGCATGCAAAAATAAAGCACATAACAATCAAGTATCACTACTCGAGGGAGAAAGTACAAGAAAAACAAGTGTGGCTTGAATATGTGAAGTCTAAAGAACAAATTATGATAATTTTTACCAAGCCACTACCTAAGGATGATTTTGAGTATCTAAGAGATAAACTAGGGGTCCTTTTCCTATCCAAACTTCACTAACTAAAGATGCATGTTGCATCAATTCATGGTTGAATTGTAATATTTCTATGGAGTTGATGCATAAAGTTCACACTTTAGGAGTATTTATAAAGTTGTGAAAATGACTATGATGAAACTGGTGTAAATAGTACATGTAAGGTATAAGGATAACTGTAAGGTTTTATAAGCTTCCATATTGGAACTTATAGTTACCTTTGACATTATTGTCAAAGGGGGAGAGAGTAACAAAAGAGGGAGAAGATAGAGATCATATCCTAAGGGGGAGAAATGTTGAAGATGTTAGAGATTGTTGTTGTTGTTGAAGATACACACCAAGTTTTAGAAATATTATAATTGAAGATAAAGGAGTTGAAACTTTGTATTATTGTCAATTCATAGCTTTGATTATCTTATGTAAAGTTTTTAAAACCATATGTTATGTGTTTCTATTAACTCCAAAAGGGGAGATTGTTATCCCTAATTGATAATATAAATGGTAAATCTATGAATGTATGTAAAGAGTCATATCAGTGTTGTTTTATTTTCATCGATCAAGTCTTATCTGGCTAGACATTATGCTAATTTAGTAGAGAACACATCACTTGATTGATGAAGAGGATTTGAAGATAATATAATGAAGACATTATTGATATGTAAGGTATTCAATGCGTACCTAAATGGTTTGGACAATGATAGTGTAATATTGATTTGATTATTTTAAAATCATGAAAAGTTGTAATGTAAAGAGCTATTCAAAGCTTAACTAAATTACAAGGTTATTAAACCAAGACATTGCACACCAAGTGACTATAGTTGTCACTAAGCGATTGGCAAAGCAAAAGGAAAACTCAATATTTCCTGAGTGAGTTAATATTGACCAAGTACTATGTTTCCTAAGTGAAATGTTATGTTTATTGAGTTACAACTGGAAGAGCAAGTTTGGAAAATTAGAATCTAAGGTCAAATTTTCATAGAAATTTAGAAAATTCGAGATGGTTTAAGCCATGAGTCAAAGTTTGTTACAATATCTATGGCTGGAAAAATTCAATAAAGATATGATGATGGATATTAGAGAAGGATAAGGATGAACACAAAGTTCTATGAGAGTCATATTCTATGAGTGTCTAGATTCATTGTATGGAGTTTGAATCTAGTAATTTGGTATGAGCCTGAGATCAATGATTATGATTAAGGGGCAATAGATGGAAGAATCTATAAGCATGGAGAAAACTATGTAACATGGTGTTCAAAATAGTTCTAGGTTATTAATTTTGTTCATTATGTTGGTTGATTGAATATTGTTGATGATACTGTAAGTGTAGAGTATTGAGAAGAAGAAAGAGCAAGGATAGCTGAGGAAGAAGAGGAAAGGAAAGAAGAGAAGAAATATTGAAGAAAGAGGAAGGGTGAATCATTTGAGTGAGATATGAGAAGGAGAAAGAGCAAGGAACAAAGATCTAAACAACCAAAGGTAGTTGCTATTATTAATAGATCACTTATACTATTACTTTCTAACTATTATAGCAGAAAATCTTGGAAGAATCAAGTAGAACTAACAAGTCTGTGGAATCCTATATGGTAACATAGATTAGTGACATTTGTAAGTCCTTTAGAGAATACCACATCCTTTATGAATTTTTCACTGAGAGAGGAATCAAAAGACAAGTATCAACCCTTGGTACACCTCAACAAAATGGTATAGTAGACAGAAGGAATATATCAATCATAGATTGTGCAAGAACCCTGATGATACAAAAGAATGTTTCAATCAACTATTGGAAGGAAGCAATTAGTACAATAGTCCATACCTTAAACATAGTACACCTAAAGAAAGACTCAAATCAGACTCCTTATGAACTATGGTATGGCTATAAACCTAATGTAAGTTACTTCAAAGTGTTTGGTAGCAAATGTTATATTTTGAAGGAGACTAGGAAAGGTAAATTTGATGTCAAAAGTGATCAAGGCATATTCCTAGGATACTCTAGTAGAAGTGAGTCATAAAAATGTTTGAATCTAATTACTCATAAGATCATAGAAAGTGCACATGTGAAGACTGATGAGTTTGCAAAAAAGAGTGAAGAAGAGAGCAGCAAAGAAGTTGAAGACTATAGAAAGTTTATTTACTTTGAACCTAATACATTACCCAATCCAATTGGAAGTCAGCAAACTTCACCTCTCAAGTCCCCAAAATCTCCCAAAGTACCCAAGTGCAGCCAGTACAACCCGAGTCATAGTTTGAAGGACCCGAATCACAGTTATAAGCTACCGAGTTGCAACTACTGCAACCCGAGTCTGAGTCTGAAGGACGTAAGTCATAGATAATGGGACCTAAGCAAGATGAAGAAGATCATGGTGAGGCAAGTGAAACAAGCTCTAAATCTAAATTACCTATACTTGAAAGATATGTTAGAAGACACCATGCACCCACCTGAGAAAATCATTAGAGATAAGTTAGAAGGTACAATGACAAGGAAAAAATTGAAAGGTACATCTTTTCTTACTAAATTTGAACCTAGAACTATTAAAGATGCTTTGGATAATGAAAGTTGGATTGAAGCAATGAATGAAGAGATCAAACAGATGGAAAGGAATGAAAACTAGACTCTTGTTCCTAGACCCAAGGATAAGAATGTAATTGGCACTAAGTGGGTGTTCAGAAATAAGTTGAATGAAGATGGAAAAGTCTCAAGAAACAAAGAAAGGTTAGTATGCAAAAGCTATTCTCAAGAAGAAGGTATTGATTATGGTGATTCTTTTGCTCCTATTGCAAGAATAGAAGGTGTTAGGACTCTACTTGCTTAGGTTGCATATAAAGGATTTAAAGTGTATTGGATGGATGTGAAATTTGCATTCTTGAATGGAATTCTAGAAGAAGAAGTCTACATAGAGAAACTTGAAGATTTTGTAGATCCTAGCAAAAAGAATATGGTTTGTAAACTGCACAAAGCATTATATGGTCTCAAAAAAACTCCTAGAGCTTGGTATGAAAGACTTCATAATTATTTGATGAACATTGGTTTTCAAAGGAAAAATGATAACAATAGCCTATACATGAAAGAAGGACCAAATAAGAAGATTGTGTTGGTAGAAATCTTTGTGGATGATACATTGTTTACTGGAAATGATGATTTGTGCAAATCTTTTTCAAAGGAAATGAGTAAGGAATCTGAGATGTCAATGTTTGGAGAAATCAAATTCTTTGTTGGCTTGCAAATTCAATAGAAGAAAGATGGTATCTACATTACTCAATCTAAGTATATCAAGGAGATATTAAAGAAGTTTGGAATAGAGGATTCAAGATTAGTTAGAACACCTATGTCTACTAGACATAAGATTTCCAAAAATGATGATTCCAAGGAGGTAGACTAGACCACATGTAGATCTATGATTGAAAAACTTCAATATGTAGTACATATTAGGCTTGATATTTCTCTTGCAATTGGTATAGTGGCAAGATTTCTAGCTAATCCTAAATAAAATCATATGATGGCAATAAAGAGAATCATGAGGTATCTAAAGGGTACTGAATATTATGGATTATGGTACAAGAAAGGAGGCAACTTTGATTAGAAAGCCTTCACTGATGCAAATTGGGCAGGAAGTGTTGATGATAGGAAGAGCACCAGTGGTGGAGCATTCTTTCTTGGAAAGAGACTAGTGCCTTTTATAAGTAAGAAGCAAAATTGCATCTCTCAATCTACAGCAAAGGTAGAATATGTTGCAGTAGTAGTCAATTGTTATGATATTGTTTGGTTCAAACAACTTTTGGTAGGTATGAAGGTAGAAATCAAGGATCTAGTGGTTATCTTCATTCATAACACCAATGCAATTAATATATCAAAGAATCATGTGATGCATACCAAGACCAAGCATATTGCAATAAGATATAATTTTCTGAGAGAATTGGTGCAAGACAAAGAGGTGAGATTGGAATATATGAATACTAAAGAACAAATTGTAGACATATTCACCAAGCCATTACCTAAGGATACATTTTCATATCTAAGATGTAAGCTAGGGGTTATTCCCCTATCTGAAGCTCACTAAACAACATTTAGTGATGCATCAACTGAGTATTCTTGAAGATTAGTCAAATTGATACAATAATGAAAGGGTAGATTACATATGAATATTTACATCAAATACATTGAAATTCACTGAATATTGTCTTTGGCATAAGATGTCAAAGAGGGAGAAGTTTGATGTAATATCACAAAAAAATTGTAAAGAAAGACTTTGCTATATCAAAGAATTTCTTCTAAATATTTGATGATGTCAAAGAGGAAGAGTTTGATGAAGAATAAACTTGGAGAGTTTGCTAATAGATGTAGAAACTAAAATCAGAGGGAGAGATTGAAGTCAGAGGGAGTTCACACTGATAGAGGGAGTTCTCATGGATGAGAATCATAATGAAACTAAGGATATTATCCTTACTTTTATTTTGCTCTAAAAATTCCATTGTATTTTGACATGTTGTGTTGCCATCAATGCCAAAGAGGGAGATTTTTGAAAATAATTGATCAATTGTATATTGTCTTTGATGTTACACAAAATGTCATATCTTTTCCAATCAGTGCTTGTCGAGCTCACTCAAGCGATGAAGAAAGTTTCCTATGTCTGTCGAGCATTCTAGTGTTTGCCAAGTTTAGAAAATAGTATCTACCAAGTTCACTTAGGCACCAAAGAGATGTTTAGAGAAGATCAGTGTTAACTGAGCTCACTTGGTTAACAAAGGAAATTTGGCATGGAACCAACATTAACTGAGTTCACTCAGTTACTAAAGGAAGCATACGAAGTTGCAATGTTAACTCAGTTCACTTGGTTAATGTAGGAAAATCATTTTAGAAGTTAGTGTCTACTGAGCTAGGTAGGCTAACAAAGGATTTTCTTGTTTTGGCATATTGAGTTAAATGGATTTGTTTTTTGGTTCTAGTCGACTGAAGAGATGAAGTATTATTATTATAAGTTATATTCAAGCCGACTTGACAATGTATATGATATAAGTATAAGGTCAAGTTGAGGATTGAATGTTTGAGAATGTGTGGAAGATAAGAAGATGCTTAGAGGAAGTGAATTGGAAGGATAAGAAGAATATCCTTGTTGGGCTACAAAGATTAATCTGATTAGGAAGGATCAAGTATTCAAGCTAAAATTGAGATCTAAAATTAGCAATTAGATAGTTTCATTGTTACTCTCTAACCATTGTAGAAGTAAATCAAATCTCTTAACAAAGTTAGCCTAACAACTATTTGTTAATCCTCTAACAAGGTGGCATTTCTATATTGAAGTGTCTAAAGACCTCTAACAAGGCCACTCCTAATAGGTTGATTAAATCCTCTAATAGGGTCACACCTAACAGTGTATTTTGTAACCTTTAACAAGGTTGGCTCCTAACAGGGCTCACTACAGAAGAGTGAAAAATAGTAACTAGTTACAATTGGTGATTTTTCCCAAATTAGGTTTCCATGTTAAATCTTGGTGTCACTTGTGTTCATGCTATTTCTTTTATGTGTATGCAACTAAGTTAATTAAGGTTAATCACACGTAACATCTTAAGATCAACATATTTAGTATTTGCCGAGTAGCTGTTGATATTATAGTGCTTGTTGAGTTACAACATATGGATAGTGTTAACTGAGTGCCTATGTGTAATCAAGTGACATCAAATTCAATAGAGTTTATGTTTTGTACTAACATCTAAGGGATCTAGGATTTATTTTTGTGGTAACTGATTCACCCCTCCCCTCTTAGTTACTCCTCTTATATTTCCAATAAAATCCTCTTACAAGGTCACACTAACAATTTGTATGTAAAACTTTAACAAGGTTGGCTCCTAGTAGAACTCACTTTAGAAGAGTGAATATTTTTATGTTGTCAATCCGAGGTGGTTTTTCCCTTAACAAGGTTTCCACGTTAAAAAAATTGATGTCAAATGTGGGAATGTTATTTGTGTTGCAAGTTATCCTACATTTTTTTATAGTTTATTGGAACTAGGTAATAACTAAGTAATTGCAAGGTTATAACTAAGAAAGTTTATTGATAATCAGCAATGCATAGAATAGTCAGTTAAAGTTTGAAGTAAAGTGTCAAGTGATAAGTTGGATGAAATCACCAAGTGTTTTATATTATTGTATGTGAAGTTTGATAACTAAACATAACTAATTCACCCTCCCCCCCCCAGTTATCTAACTACTATTGTGATGTTGCAAATGGTAATGGATCCTTTGAGAAAATGCCCTCACAAGTTCATCCTAAAAGTGTTTCACAAGGTAATTCCTCCTTGGATATTGTTCTTAACATTAAATATTTTGATAATGTCTATGTTTGGCTTGAAAAATATAGCTTGATAGGGTATTTTGTGGTTCATACTCCTTTTGAGAGCATGCTTGAAGAGTGGCTTTCAAAGGCCTAGACTCCTCATGGAGTTCGACTGGATGGTGTTGAAATCCTCACCAGGGCCTTTTTTGTTTCATTTTGGTTAACCAAGTGCCTATATGTTAACCAAGTGACAACAGTTTTAGTAAAGTTTATGTTTTTTATTGATATGTAAGGGGTCTGGGATTTATTTTTGTGGTAACTGATTCAGCCCCACCCCCCCCCCCCCCCCCCCCCTCTGAGTTTCTCCTCTTATATTTCCAACAATTGGTATTAGAGCTTTTGGTGCTTGCAGAGAAGGTTTCAAGGACCTAAGCTAAAGATCAAGATGTCTTATAGAAGAGAGATTCCCAAGTTGAACAAAAATAACTTTGAGGCATGGCAGGAACTTATGAAGCTACATCTGGAAACCATCAGTGATTTAGGTCTAAAATATTTGAATACTGAGTATAGAGATCCTACTAGAACTTTGACTATGGAGGAGATTGTTGAAAAGAAGAATCACAACATTATGATGATTGACATTGCATCCACTCTTAACTATGCTAAATTTGATGAAGTCGAAGGGTGTTCTACTGCTCATGAGATGTGGACCAAGATAAAAGATATCTATGGAGGTGATGATAATGTGAGAAGAGCCAAGGCAAAAAGATTAAGAGGTCAGTTCAATAAGATGAAGATGAGAAAAGACAAAAACATTGCAAAATATATTGAGAGAATCAAAGCAAGTGTAAGTGCAATCAAAGCCTCTAGAGGAAAAATTGATTATGTAATAGTTGTAAGAAAGGTACTCATGACTGATGCAAGAGCATCTTGCACCACGAAAAAGAGGGGTGTGATCAAAATTTATTTATTAAAAAAAAACTAGAGGAGAGAGAAAGTGACTAAAATAGAAAGAAAATTAATAAAAAAATTAAAAGGGAGGAAAAGAGGGAAAAGAGGAATTTCTATTTTCAAGGTGCATAGGTGGCATAAATAGAAAAATAAGAAAAGTAGTTATCATTTTATTTATCGAGGTGTGTAGATGGCATCTTAGAAGTTTGTGAAAAGTTCCTTAAATCATGCATTTAATATTTGTCGTGATCCACAATGGAAATGTAATTTTCTAATTGGGCCACATGGTGGTGCTTAGTTGTATTTGGGTGAAAATTTAATATATATTTTTAAGTAGTTGCATTTACCTTTTATCCCACATTGGTTGTGTTTGTAATATCTTGGGTGGTAAGTGCCTATATAAGAAAGGCTTATGAGCATTTGTAATGAAGCTCTCATGGTGTAATCTCTTGTAAGAAAGCTTGGAGGTGAAAGACCTTAGGGTGTAAGATCTTGAGAGGAAGCTTCTTTTTGGTGAAGCTCTTCTTTGTGGAAGTTCTCTTAGTGGAAGCTCTTGGTGAAGCTCTTGGTGTGAAGACTCTTCTTATGGAAGCTCTTATTTGGGAGTTCTCTTATGTTGAAGCATTTGTAAACTTATTTTGGAAGAAGTCATATCTATGATGTCATATTGTTGATGTTGTAAGAATTTTCAAGTCTAATAAAAGCATGTTTTGTGAAGTATTTTGTCATCTCTTTGTCTCCATATTGTTGTGATTTTGGTTGTGAGTTGGTAAGGGTGGTGTGGTCCTTTGTCAACTGGTATTAGAGTTGGAGTTCCTAAGTGTGTGGATAGATCGCTGAATGTGAGGCAGTTTGTACCAAGGCCTTGGGTTGGGTGAATTTTTTCAAGAAGTTCTTGAGTGTGTAGACAGATCACTGATTGTGAGGCAGTTTGCATGAGGTGCTCGTGTTGCATGAGAATTATCTTTTGAAGACTTGATTATGGAGAAGAGAAAGAAGAGGATGAATTTTGTCATTGGGTGGATTCTACAAATTCCTAGACTTGAGAAAATTAGGGAGAGAAATCAAGAGGCATTACAAGTTGCATTCTTTGATTTGCAAAAGCAAGTGAATGAATTAGAAGCAGAGTTGCAAAAGAGAAGAGCATGTCACCAAAAAAGAGATGATGATAATTCTTTGGATGTGGAAAGGAAAGAAGATCCAGTGGAGTATCACACATGTGATACAAAGGAAGAGCACGAGGATGAAGATATTAATATTTGTGAACCTAAAGTTGAAGAAGGTGAAAAAGAAGATGAAGAGAATGAAGATGGTTAGATTTGTGAGCCAAAAGCAAATGAAGATGATTTGAAGATTGCAGTAGTAGAGGATGCACACAATTCCTTAGTTGGAAGTCACACAAGCAAAGCAGTTACTTTCCTTGTTGAAGACATGGAAAAAGAAATCAAAGATGAAGATGTGAAAGAGGTAAATTTCTATGAATTATGGGATGCTAAATTTGAGATGAATTTGAAAGATATTGATGATGGTTTATATAAGGATCTTGTTAGTGATGTGTGGTATTGAAAGGAAGATTGGTATGGTGTTGTTGAGTTTATTACAGGTGTGTTTACTTCTACAATATTGGAGGAGGATGAGAGTTATACTTGGACAAAGTTCATTGCAGAGGAGTATTTTCAGCAGCAAACACTTGTTACAACTAGGTGTTGGAAAAGAAGAAAGAAGGAAATATATTGATGACGGATACTTGTTCCAGTGAGGTGTTGAAAAGAAGAAAGAGGAAAAAATATCAGCAATGGCTATTTCATTTTGTGAATCCATATTCACAAAAATTTTCCTACCATGGGTGTTTGATGCAGGAGCATCTTGCATCACAAAAAAAAGGGGCGTGATCAAAATTTATTTTAAAAAATAAAATAAAATAAAAATTGGAGGAGAGAGAAAATGACAAAAATAGAAAAAAAATTAATAAAAATAATTAAAAGGGGGGAAAAGAGGGAAAAGAGGAATTTCTATTTTCAAGGTGCATAGGTTGCATAAATAGAAAAATAAGAAAAATAGTTATCATTTCATTTATCGAGGTGTGTAGGTGGCATCTTAGAAGTTTGTGAAAAGTTCCTTAAATTATGCATTTAATACTTGTTGTGATCCACAATGGAAATGTAATTTTCTAATTGGGCCACATGGCAGTGCTTAGTTGTATTTGGGTAGGAATTTAATTTTTTTTTGTTTCGTTAAGGTAGTTGTATTTACCTTTTATCCCACATTGGTTGTGTTTGTAATATCTTGGGTGGTAAGTGCCTATATAAGCAAGGCTTGTAATGAAGCTCTCATGGTGTAATCTCTTGTAAGCAAGCTTGGAGGTGAAAGACCTTAGGATGTAAGATCTTGAGAGGAAGCTTCTTTTTGATGAAGCTCTTCTTTTTGGAAGTTCTCTTAGTGGAAGCTCTTGGTGAAGCTCTTGGTGTGAAGACTCTTCTTGTGGAAGCTCTTATTTGGGATTTCTCTTATGTTGAAGCATTTGTAAACTTCTTTTGGAAGAAGTCATGTCTATGATATCATATTGTTGATGTTGTAAGAATTTTCAAGTCTAATAAAAGCATGCTTTGTGAAGCATTTTGTCATCTCTTTGTCTCCATATTGTTTTAATTTTGGTTGTGAGTTGGTAAGGGTGGTGTGGCCCTTTGTCAAGGACCCTTCTTCCTATCTATGCAATTAGAGTGTCAGCTATTCAAGAGATGAGATGTGATCCCAATAATAAGACAAATTTGGATGCATTAGTGGGAAGATTGACAACATTTGAGCTAGATAACTATGATTATTATGTTCCTAGTTCTAGCAATCTTGAATCTTCATTTGAAGCCAAGTTGTCACTCAAGAAGAAAGTTGAAAAGTCTAAAGGAAAACAATTTGAAAGTGAAGAAGAAGATAGTTATGGTAGTGATCTTGAAGCCATTGAAGTCCTACTTGCAAGAAGATATCCCAAAGGTAAAATTTCTCTAATCTTATTTTCTTGTGAAGAAGTTGGTCACATTGCTGCAAGGTGTCCAAATAGAGAAGACAAAGAAGAAAGGACGAAGAACAACTACAAAGGCAAGAAGGATTTCAAAAACTAAAAAATTTACAAGGATAAAGGTAAGAAGTCACATTTCATGGCTAAAGATTCTAATAGTAGTGACGATGATGATGAAATGGTTTATATTGTTGTAAAAGATGAATCTAATGAAGAAGAAGATAAGATGGCACTTATTTCTCATGTTAGCAAAAATGATACATAGATTATTGATGGTGGTTGCTCTCATCATATGACTGGTAATAAAATAAATTTTGAGCATATGGAACACTATGATGGTGGAAGTGTAAAATTTAGAAACAATGAACCATGTTGCATAAAAGGAAAAGGTTGCATTTCTCTAACCAATGAACTCAGATGTGATAATGCTTATTGGGTTAAAGGATTGAAGCATAATCTACTGAGTGTGGCATAGTTGACTAACATTGGATTCAAGATAGAATTCATGAATGTGGAGTCCAAGCTACTAGATGGAAAAGGAAATCTAGTTGGGTCCAGTAATCAAACAAAAGGTAACTTATTCTACCTAGATATAAGTGAAAGTTCATGTTTCATTTCTCAAGTAGAAGAAAATTGGTTATGGCATAAAAGATTGTGTCATGTGAACTTTGATAACCTGATCAAGATAAGTAAAAACAAAAGCGTGAGAGGTATTCCTAGTCTAAAGAAACTTGATATGGGCATGTGCAAGAATTGTCAAATTGGTAAGATGTGCAAGACAAGTTTTAAGAGCAAGAACTATTATTCTAAAGAAGTCTTAGAGCTGGTTCATGCAGACCTTTGTGGACCTATTGGCATAGAAAGATACAATGGAGATAAGTATTTCATTTTATTTATTGATGAGTGTTCTAGGATGATGACTGTAATGTATCTAAAAGATAAGTATGAAGCTTTTCAAAAGTTCGAGTGCTATCTAGCTAGAGTTGAGAAAGAAACAAGAAAGAAACTAAAGTGTTTAAGATCAAATAGAGGAGGAGAATTCGTTTCTAATGAGTTCAATGAATTCTACACTAAGAAAAGAATCAAAAGACAAGTATCAGCCCTTAGTACACCTCAGTGAAATGGTATACCAGAAAGAAGGAACAGATCAATCATGGATTGTGCAAGAACCCTGACGATACAAAAGAATGTTGCAATCAAATACTAGAAGGAAGAAATCAATACAATAGTTCATACCTTAAATAGAGTACAACTAAAGAAAGACTCAAATTAGACTCTTTATGCTTTATGAACTATGGTATGGCTATAAACCTCATGTAAGTTACTTCAAAGTATTTGGTAGCAAATGTTATATTTTGAAAGAGATTAGGAAAGGAAAATTTGATGTCAAAAGTGATGAAGGCATATTCTTAGGATACTCTAGTAGAAGTAATGTAAGAAAACTTGGCAAGAAAGAATATAACCGTTTCCACATAACCCATAATAGATCTGAAATAAATATAGAATTAAAATCCACATTCAAGAGAATAGACAACATACCCACAAAAATTGTAACACAAGATATACCCTAGGAAAACCTCATTGAGGGAAAATCCCAGCCTCCAAAAGCATCCATCACCATGTATTATTCAACAAAAATACCATCGCCATACAACCATGGAAGCCTTCATGGCCATAGCCACAACCGAGCAAACTATGTGAACAAGCATGAATCCACACATCCCATGCCATGCTTCCAACCTTCACAAATGCTCCCTTGGCTAACCTATCAAGCCTTGTCCCGCTCGACTCTTTCCTTTCTCACTCTTCACTCTTTACAACAACTACCCTTGTGGCTACTTATATAGTAGCAAGTCCCACAAAACCATTAAGTGGTATTACATAAACCATGTGCTACCTAACCCATTGACCCCACATTTAATATTGGGCATTTAATTCTTTTCTCCAATATTAAATAATTACATGAAATATTATCACAATGTTAAAATACAACTCATCAAGAATATTCCATGGGAATCTTTACATGTTGCGCGTCCATCTAGGCACAACATTACATAATAAAATAAAATAATAAAATATAACAATATTATGCAATGTGTGCAACACCCATTATCTCAACAATCTCCCACTTATTGTATACATTGCATAAGGTCAATCTGTAGCCACATAAATGAACAAGGGAACAATTCCTCCCAGCACATCCACCATCATGGATCAAAATACACCAAGTGCTCCATCCTGGTACCTACAACAAAATCAAAGTATCCAACATCTCAAACATGAATGATCTCACCTCCTATTATGCCACTGCCACTGGACATACATAGAAGCCATCCAAAGAGAAAGCCACCCAACCTGTTGCATTAGAAGATCATAAAATCTTGTACCAACTGAAATTCCAAGCACAAAAAAAACCTGATCCAAAAGCAATTACATGTATCTGTAGTTGTCAAAATATCCATAGCTGAAATAGCACCCACAACAAAGTGCCAAACCCATCCAACTATCCATACCTCAAAGGTATAACAAGTGAATCCCATATCACCGACATATCCAATCTATAACCTGCAATCACAAGCCTCAAGAGCAATACCTGCCACATATATACCAAGAAGCTCTTACTACAAAAGATAATGTCAAATCTATAACCAATCCACTCACACAACATCTCAAAGAAGTGAATCCATGTAGTATCAAGGACATCCACAATACATAATCCAATATCCTGCAAGAATAACTCACGTAACAAGTCTCAAATAGTCTCCCAAATTCTCCACAACCAACAAAGGAAAGAGATAAAGGAATAACCATGTCATCTCTCACATGACATACATGAGCACAAACTAGTGATCAAAATCTCTAACCAATCTCAAATCTACTGTAGGCAAAACTGAACATCCAAGAAGATAACCAAGACCAGAGAAACCATGCAAATCATAATTTATATCATGTCCTTCTACACACACCTCTAGATGTAAACTGTGCAAGTATTATCTCCTCCATTAAACCCCAACAAGAAGCCTCAACAACACCCAAACCATACCATATAACTAATTATGGGTGTAAGCCTCTCACAAGAAGATCAAACTCATAAAACTATTCCTAAACCAAGGAATATGCCCAATATAAAACCATCTCCTAAACTCAACTAGCATAACAACATATGCACATGGAGATAACCAATGCTAAACCATCTCTCAACCCTCTAGAGCTAACTCAAGTACCATAGCTCAAGATCCATATCCATGAAAGACAAGCATAAATATAATGCACCTGAGAAAAATAATGGGCTATACCTCTCAAGTAGCAAACCACCGAGTAGACCAAGAGTGGGGAATGAGAATGCTCATCAAGATACCCAAGTCTCCAACCAAGACTCATCTAAGAACAATCTCCTCTCAAGTCCATATCAGGTGACTGCCCCTCGGACTTCCTGCTGAAACCATCAACCGTCCCAACAAATACTTCTCTAATCCAAGAGAAATCAACATCACAACTGTCTCTAAGTATTTATGAGCACCTGTAACCAATCAATCCATGCCAACTCCAAATGCAACATAGAAATATCATGAAGTATCCAACTTATGATCAGTGTACTCAATACCAAGAAACTAAACCAAGATCAATGTCAAAGTTTCAACCATGGCCTTAGGAACATAAACATGACAATATGATCTAACCATCTCAAACAAAGAGATAGCATGCTCTACATGAACATATTATAACATGTCACAACTCTAAACGCGTATCAAGAGTATACCATGACATAATAATGAAACTGTCCTCATACCAAGGATAACATGCCAAATAAAAGCATAAACCACACCTTTACCAAGAACCCTATAAGTCCTCAAGATGCAACCATCTCCATACACCATGAAGAAAACCATCTCCACATACCATGAAGAACCATCTCCACACACCATGAAGATAACAAGTGCACCATGCAAATTTCAAAGACACTTCTGCAGCAACAGGATCTAAGACAAACCTCTAACATCTACAAACACTCAATAAATATATCAATGCCAACAACTCCCACTCAACTGTGGTACCAAGTCAACTATGGCATCATAAAATCCATCTCTTATATGAAGATCCAAACCAAACCAGGAACTAATCCTACATTTTCATCTCATCACTATCACAAACTCCCACTAAACCATGTATCCAACCTATCCATGACATCATGATGAAAAATCCATCCTCTAACCATGAGAATCAACCAAGACATTAAACCATCAAATAACTCAAAGAGCACATCATGAGCTCCTCAAAAGAAACCAAATAACCATAATCCTCAATCAAGAAGATATACCACCATAACTAAATCAAAAAATCCAAGCTAATGATCATCAAGGATGAACCTGTATAGCCAATCATGTCATGCCAATTACCATGGCACCATGATCACATCCATGAACCGAGCATCTGGCTCTCAATCTGTCCAACCTGTTAGCATAAAATAGTCAACCACAATTCTCCACAATGGCTGTACCTAGTAACAACATCTCATCCTTTCTCCATGAAGAAAAAATTAGCAAATCATGTGACTTAAGGTATAGACAACCCAAATCCAAGCCACCAATCTAAATATGCATCAATAATGAAAGATCAATGAGCAAAGACAACCCATAACCAAGCCATAAATGCAACTTGTAAGTATAGACCACTTACAACACTACACAACTTGTAGATCCAACAAGTCATCATACATATCCAAACCAAATACTGATAACCATATCATCATGAGACCAATCTGAATAATGAACTGAGTATACAATGACATCAAATCTTAAATTTCCAATGCCATAAACTCACAATGTTACCATAGTCAAAATATACCATAAATTATTCAGATAAATATATCAACAAATAAATCATGCTAAACCTGCACCAAATCTAGACCAATGTGTAGAGTTCTCCAAGAGCTTTCTGTTGACTACTCAAAGTCCAAAATTTGACTCCGTATGCCCAAGTTATGCCCTAATCCGTGCTCAAAATAAATAACATATGATTTTAGGGCTCTTAAAACCTGACAAAATTTCAAAATCATAGAACAAACCTATACCATGTTGTAGTGCTCTAAATTAGCTTTCCAACGCCTATAAGAACTCTGAAATCTGATATTCTGAGAGAAAGTTATGGTTGTTTTACTAAGATAGTCTTTTTACCATTTTCAGTGCGATTTTTCATTTTTTATTTTTTTCCGTGATGAAAATTTTGACAGCATTAAATTTGACGGCCATCATGGGCTGAAACCAAAAAACTCTTTCATTTCTTCTAAACATGGCCAAACTAGAGCATATTATATATCAAAATTTATGGAAATGTCGACCCGGATCCAATGGTGAGGTCTGTTTTTATCCAGGAGGTCATTTTTGCGTGCTACCCCCCAAAAACCTTATTTTAAATGAAACATCTGAAAAATCTTTTTTGTCCAACAATTTGACATGCCCAAATCTTTTAATATCCCATCATAACAGCAAACCCAAAACCCTTAGATCTGCAATAAATCATTCATATATCTTGCACTTTTATTTTATCCTCTCATGCATTCCCATGTATTCAATCTAGGGTTACAACAATAAAACCATAGCTCTGATACCACTTCTAAGGAAACTTGGCAAGAAAGAATATAACCGTTTCCACATAACCCATAATAGATCTAAAATAAATACAGAATTAAAATCCACATGCAAGAGAATAGACAACATACCCACAAAAATTGTGACACAAGATATACCCTGGGAAACCCTCATTGAGGGAAAAAACTAGCCTCCAAAAACATCTATCACCATGTATTATTCAACAAAAATACCATTGTTATACAACCATGGAAGCCTTCATGGCCATAGCCACAACCGAGCAAACTATGTGAACAAGCATGAATCCACACATCCCATGCCATGCTTCCAACCTTCACAAATGCTCCCTTGGCTAACCTGTCAAGCCTTGTCCCACTCGACTCTTGCCTTTCTCACTCTTCACTCTCTACAACAACTACCCTTGTGGCTGCTTATATAGTAGCAAGTCCCACAAAACCACCAAGTGGTATTACATAAACCATGTGCTACCTAACCCACTGACCCCACATTTAATATTGGGCATTTAATTCTTTTCCCCAATATTAAATAATTACATGAAATATTATCACAATGTTACAATACAACTCATCAAAAATATTTCATGGGAATCTTTACATGTTGCACGTCCATCTAGGCACAACATTACATAATAAAATAAAATAATAAAATATAACAATATTATGCAATGTGTGCAACATCCATTATCTCAACAAGTAAAGCATACAAATTTTTGATGCTAACTACTCATAAGATCATGGAAAGTGCACATGTAAAGATTGATGAGTTTGCAGAAAAGAGTGAAGAAGAGAGCAACAAAAAACCTGAAGACTACATAAAGTTTATTTTCTTTGAACCTAATACATTGCCTAATCAAATTGGAAGGCAATAAACTTCACCTCTCAAGTCCCCAAAATCTCCAAAAGTACCTGAATTGCAGCCAGTGCAACCCGAGTCATAGTCTAAAGGACCCAAGTCATAGTCAGAAGCTACTGAGTTGCAACTAGTGCAACCTGAGTCTAAGTCTGAAGGACTTGAGTTGTAGATGGTGGGACTTGAGCATGATGAAGAAGATCATGGTGAGGCAAGTGAAACAAGCTCTAAATCCAAAGTACCTATACTTGAAAGATATGTTAGAAGACACCATGCACCTGAGAAAATCATTAAAGATAAGTCAGAAGGTACAATGACAAGGATCAAATTGAAAGGTATATGTTTTCTTACTAAATTTGAACCTAGAAGTGTTAAAGATGCTATGGATAATGAAAGTTGGATTGAAGCAATGAATGAAGAGATAAAAAATAATAGAAAGGAATAAGACCTAGACTCATGTTCCTAGACCCAAGGATAAGAATGTAATTGACACTAAGTGGGTGTTCAGAAATAATTTGAATGAAGATGGAAAGTTTCAAGAAACAAAGAAAGCTTAGTATGCAAAGGCTATTCTCAAGAAGAAAGTATTGATTATGGTGATTCTTTTGCTCTTGTTGCAAGATAAGAAAGTGTTAGGACTCTACTTGCTTATGCTACATACAAAGGATTTAAAGTGTATCATATGTATGTGAAATATGCATTCTTGAATGGAATTCTAGAAGAAGTCTACATAGAGAAACCTAAAGGTTTTGTAGATCCTAGCAAAAAGGATATGGTTTGTAAACTACACAAAGCATTATACAGTCTCAAAAAAACTCCTAGAGCTTGGTATGAAAGACTTCATAATTATTTGATGAAGATTGGTTTTCAAAGGAAAAATGATAACAACAGCCTATACATCAAAGAAGGACAAGATAAGAAGATTGGGTTGGCAGAAATCTTTGTAGATGATACATTTTTTACTAGAAATGATGATTTGTGCAAATCTTTTTCAGAGGAAATGGGTAAGGAATTTGAGATGTCAATTTTTGGAGAAATCAAATTCTTTGTTGGCTTGCAGATTCAACAGAAGAAAGATGGTATATACATTACTCAATCTAAGTATATCAAGAAGATATTAAAGAAGATTGGAATAGAGGATTCAAGACCAGTTGGAACACCTATGTCTACTGGACATAAGCTTTCCAAAAATTATAATTCTAAGGAGGTAGATCATACCACATATAGATCTATGATTGCAAAACTTTAGTATGCAGTACAGACTAGGCCTAATATTGCTCTTGCAGTTGGTATGGTGGCAAGATTTTTAGCTAATCAAAAAATCATATGATGACAATAAAGAGAATCATGAGGTGTCTAAAGGGTATTGAAGATTATGGATTATGGTATAGGAAAGGAAACAACTTAGATTTGAAAGCCTACACTGATGTAGATTGGGAAGGAAGTGTTGATAACAGGAAGAGTACCAATGGTGGATCATTCTTTCTTGGTAAGAGACTAGTGCCTTGGACAAGTAAGAAGCATAATTGCATCTCTCGGTCTACAATAGAGGCATAATATATTGCAGCAGCAATCAATTATTCCAATATTGTTTGGTTCAAACAACTATTGGTAGGTATGAAGGTAGAAATCAAGGATCCAGTGGTTATCTTCTATTATAACACTAGTGCAATTAATATATCAAAGAATCTTGTGATTCATACCAAGACCAAGCATATTGCAATAAAATATCATTTTCTGAGAGAATTGGTGCAAGAAAAAGAGGTGAGATTGGAATATGTGAATTTACTAAAGAACAAAATTTAGGCATATTCACCAAGCCATTACTTAAGGATGCATTTTTGTATCTAAGAAGTAAGCTAGGGGTTATTCCCCTATCTGAAGCTCACTAAAAAATATTTAGTGATGCATTAATTGAGTATTCTTGAAGATCAGTCAAATTGATGCAATAATGAAAGAGAAATTTGCATATGAATTTGTATATTAGGTACATTGAAATTCACTGAATATTGTCTTTGGCATAAGATGTCAAAGAGGGAGAAGTTTTCTAACATATCACAAAAATTTTGTAAAGAAAGAGTTTTCTATATTAGAGAATTTTTTTTGAATGTTTGATGATTTCAAAGAGGAAGAGTTTGATGAATAATAAACTTGGAGAGTTTGCTAACAGAGCGAGAAATTAAAATCAGAGGGAGAGATTGAAATCAGAGGGAGTTCACACTGATAGAGGGAGTTCTCATAGATGAGAATCAGAATGAAAATAAGAATATTATCCTTAATTTTATTTTTCTCTATCATTGTATGATGACATGTTGTGTTGCCATCAATTCCAAACAGGGAGATTGTTGAAAACAATTGATCAATTGTATATTGTCTTTGATGTTACACAATATGTCATATATTTTCCAATTAGTATCTGTCGAGCTCACTCAGGCGATGAAAACAATTTTTTGTGTCTACTAAGCATTCTAGTATTTGCCAAGTTCAAAAGACAATGTCTACCAAGTTCACTTGGGCACCAAAGAGAAGTTCACAAAAGTTGAGTGTTAATTGAGCTCACTCGATTAACAAAGGAAAGTTGGCATGTAACCAGTGTTAACCTAGCTCACCCGGTTACCAAAGGAAGTTCAAGAAGTTGCAGTATTAACCAAGTTCACTTGGTTAACACAAGAAAATCATTTCAGAAGTTAGTGTCTACCCAGTTGGGTTGGCTAACAAAGAATTTTCTTGTTTTGGCATATTGAGTTTAATGGATTTGTTTTTTGGTTCTAGCCAACTAAAGAGATAGATGAGGTATTATTGTTATAAGTTGTATTCAAGTTGACTTGATAATGTATATGATATAAGTATAAGGTTAAGTTGAGGATTGAATGTGTGAGAATGTGTGAAAGATAACAAGATGCTTAGAGTAAGTGAATTGCTAGGATAAGAATAATATCCTTGTTGGACTACAAAGATTAATTTGATCAAGAAGGATCAAGTATTCATGCTAGAATTGAGATATGAAATCATAATATAGTTGCATCAAAAATTAGGTCATTTAATTGTTACTCTCTAACCATTATAGTGGTGAATAAAATCTCTTAATAGAGTTAGCCTAACAACTATTTGTAATTTGCTTTTCTTTTCCTATTTTTAACTCATAGCTATACTTGGCCTCCTATTTTTGTGTTTGTTTAATTGTTCTTTGAGGCCTTTTATTTTCTAAGCTCTATTGATTGTACGTCTCTAACTTTTTTAAAGGTTTTGGGTCCTTTAAAACCTATTTTTATGTAATCAAAACAACCATTTTTAAATCCTCTAACAAGGTGGCATTTCTAGATTGAAGTGTTTAAAAACATCTAATAAGGCCATTTCTAACAGGGTCATTAAATCCTCTAATAGGGTCACACCTAACAGTGTATTTTGTAACCTTTAATAGGGTTGGCTCCTAACAGGGCTCACTTCAGAAGAGTAAAAAGTAGTAACTAGTTTCAATTGGAATTTTTTCCCAAATTGGGTTTCCAAATTTTTTCCAATAGTAACTTGTGTTCATGATATTTCTTTTATGTGTATGCAACAAAGTTAATTAAGGTTAATCACACTTAAAATCTTAAGATCTACATGTTCAATATTTGTTGAGTAATAGTTAATAATATAGTGCTTGCTGAGTTACATCATATTGATAGTGTTAAGAGAGTGCTTATGTGTTAACCAAGTGACAACAGTTTCAGCAGAGTTTATGTTTTGTACTGACATATGAGGGATCTGGGATTAATTTATGTGGTAACTAATTCACCCCTCCCCTCTCAGTTACTCCTCTTATATTTCCAATAATATCCTCGTACAAGGTCACACTAACAATGTTCATGTACACCTTTAACAAGGTTGCTCCTAGTAGAGCTCACTTTAGAAGAGTGAATATTTTTGGGTTGTTAGTCCGAGGTGGTTTTTCCCTTAATAGAGTTTCCATGTTAAAAATCTTGATGTCAAATGTGCTAATGTTATTTGTGTTGAAAGTTATTCTACATTTTATTTTTGTTTATTGCAACTAGATAATAACTAAGTAATTGCAAGGTTATAACTAAGAAATTTTATTGATAATCAGCAATGCATAGAATAGTCGGTTAAAGTTTGAAGTAAAGTGTCAAGTGATAAGTTGGATGAAATTCACCAAGTGTTTTATATTATTGTTTATGAAGTTTGAATAGGTGGTAAAGTGTTTGAAGGGAATGTAGGATAACTAGACATAACTAATTCAACCCCCCCCCCCCCCAGTTATCTAACAACAGTTGCGATGTTGCAAATGGTAATGGCTCCTTCGAGAAAATGCCTTCGCAAGTTCTTCCTAAAAGTATTTCACAAGGTAATTCCTCCTTGGAGATTGTTCTTAGTATTAAATATTTTGATGATGTCTATGTTTGGCTTGAAAGATATAGCTTGATAGGTTATTTTCTGGTTCATACTCCTTTTGAGAGCATGCTTGAAGAGTGGCTTTCCAAAGCCTAGACTCCTCAAGGAGTTTGACTAGATGGTGTTCAAATCATCACCAAGGTCTTTTTTGGTTTCATTTTGGTAACCTTAGTAAGGTTGACTAGGTTTTCTCTTATGGTCCTTTGTTGATTAGGCCTTCCCTCTTATTTTTTCAAAGGTTATATCAAGATTTTATAGTCTGTGATGATAATTTGATTCCCTGTGTGGGTTGAGTTCCTAGGTTTTCTTATTCCATGTTGGTCTTTTATGCAGCCTATTGGACAAATCCTAGGCAAATTGGTCTACATGGATCCTCCTAAGTTTTATAATGTTTGTCCTCAAAGGAGGGTATGCACTAAGGTTGACCTTATATGAGATCTCAAGGAAATTATTAAGATGTAGATTGGTAGCACCACCTTCACTCAAAAGGTACTTTATTTGAATTTTTTCAATGCTTGTTACTTGTTCCAGTCTACCAAGCACAAAATCAAAGATTTTCCACTAATTGAGCACAATAAGCAACCTCCTAAGGAGGTCAAACTGGTTGTGGCTCAAAAAAATGATGAAGGGATGATTGTTACCTACAAGGATAAACCCTCGACAACTCCCAAGAAGACTCCCACTATTTCTACTCAAGATTCATCGAAACCCACTATATTGGTTTCAAGTGTGGCTCCCACTTTCACATTTGCTCCTTTGTTGGTGTTTCCAATTTCAAACTCTACTTATCAAGGGAATGTGGAAGCTTCTACAAGTTATCCCCAACCTGCTTGGGTCCACACTCTGCAGGTTGCTTCTATGATTGTGTCTCAACCTTTTTTTCAATCTCATATTCTATATGGTCAATTGAAGGATATAGATGGTATGACGAAATGAAGGTTAATCTCTTCTGGATATTCTTCTCATCCATTCAAATCCACTATGGCCTTCTTACATAATAATTTTCCTCCCTTGGGGACGTGGATGACATGCAAGAGTTTTTATCATGCATTTTATTTCATTGAATGTTCAGGATCTTACAGACCTCCTAAGGAAATACCTGGATCATAATACTAGACAACATATAGGTCACCTTAAATTTTATTTATCTTTAAGAAGTTAAAATTTTTGGGTTTCTTGTTAACTCAACTTGTCATGTTATTTATCTTGATAGTGCCACGTTTTCTTCTCAGCATGATGTTGGTCGAGGTGGTCTAGTTACTCTTCTCTCTCCCTAGTTAATTTCCTCTATAATTTTGCATGCTTTTGACCCCATGTAGAGAATATTTTGGATTTTACTATATTTTCATAACCATGCATTTGGATAGTTCATGTTTATGCTTCCAATGATGTTGTGGAAAGATCACATCATTAGCATTGGATGATGGATTAATTACCACCAACCACTCGCATCATGTGTGAGGATTTTAATATGGTTGAATCAACCCCTAACAAAGATAGGATTTTTTCTTTTCTCTAGATCACTGAGGAAAGGGAAGCTTGGTACTACATGCACAATAAGTTGGGCCTTTTTTTATCTAGATACTTTCTGTCATTGTCTAGGTTGGGTTTGGCATATCAAGTCCAACTTTTGAGCTGGCTTTGACATGATTGTATAGTGACTCAATTGTTTGATGCTTTCTACTCAATCTTTTTTCTCCTATTTTGAATATTGGGAATTACCTGTCATTCCCCTTGCTAAAGTGACCTTGCTAGACCACTATTCCATCTTCTTTTCCATTATTTGGCAAACAGTGCAACCACACCCTTCCAAATTACAATTTTTTAACACATCACTCCTTTGACATGACCCCACTACAACTCATATTATGTGTGTTAGGAATTTGGAACCTCGAGCCCACACTCATGTTGGGTGGATTCACTAGTTGAATGATGCCATCACCCGTATAATGGAGTTTCTTCATATTTATGGCAGATAACTTGCCCTGTACCATAGAGATCCTATGAGGCTACTACCACAGAGATTGGTACTACTTCTAAAGCACTAGCCATGAATTTGTTTGACACTAATCTATAACTTTAGCTTGCCAATATTCATCATCAAAAGAAAATTATTGACATTTATGTTTCATGGGTAGCTTAGATCTACGCTCACCTACAGTAGCTTAAGGTGAGGGACCAAGCATCCAAAGAGTTCTTTTAGGCTCTTCAGGCCCATTAGAGAACTATGGGAATAAAGAGAGTTAAGGAAGGTCAACAAAATCTTTGTGAGATTCCTGACATTCTCCAGGATTTTGTTCACCATTATGTCAAAGTTCTTACTACTCAAGGTCATTGCAATGCCAAAGATCAAGCCTTACAATCTTGCATCTCTATGGGTCCTAATAGGCTTTAACCAAAGCAACATGCCTTTTGTGAGCAAATGCTCACCATTGGTGACCTCAAGGAAGCCATCTTTTCCACAGTGGATGCCAAGGCCCCTCAGTGTGATGGGTTTCCCTTTGAATTTTATAAAACCTTTTGGGAATCCATTTGCCTGACCTACATAAATTTTATCTTGATGCTTTTGATTCTAAATCTCTAAGCAACCTTACTGATAAAGGAAATATTAAAATTATACCTAAGGTCAGGGTCCTGAAGATATCTATAACTAGAGACCTATCAAGCTTTTGAATGTCTCTTATAAGATCATTGCCAAGGCATTAGACCTCAAAATCTGCCATCTCTTACCATTGATCATGCACCCTAAGCAAACTGGCTTCATCAAATTGAGGCACATCCTAGATAATATCATTGTTGTTTAGGAAGGCATGGAGTGGGCTCATCAATCTAAGAAACAATAATTCTTCCTCAAAATTGACTTGCCAATGCTTATGATTGGATTGAATGGTCTTTCATTCTTGTTATGCTAAAAGCTCTTGGGTTTGATTTTGTTTTCCTTCAGTTGGTGTAGATGCTCTTTGGGGATGATTTTGCTTGTATCACCATTAATGGCAAACAATCTTCTACTTTTTGGTTTTTTAGATCTATTTTCTAGGGTTTTCCTCTTGCCTTAGCACTCTATGTGCTTTTTGTTGAGGGTTTTGGGTATTTTCTTGCTAATGCCATTTCCTTTAGTTTTGTTTGTGGCATCTCCTTACTAGATTCCTCTTCCCAACTGGTCAATGGGCACTTTGTTGATGATTCCTCCTCCACTCTCACTGAGGATGAGGAAAATATTGTCAATGCCTTGCAATGTCTGGATACCTTTTGCTTGGCCTTAGGCTTAGCTATTTAATGGCATAAAACTCTTTGATATAGGAAATCCTTTCTTTTAGGTCCTCCATGGCTCAACTAGTACAAGTGGAAGAAGATTCAACATGTGGAGGATTTTTGATTTCAATGAATTATTTTTTTCTTTCTAGGCTTCCCTTGCCAAGCTTTGGAATGCAGTGCTTGCTAGAATAGAGACAAATCTTGAAAATTGGATTACCAAGCCTCTTTCTTTGGCTAGTGAATTCTAGATTTTCTCAAAAGTTCTAGCATCCACCCATGTTTATTTTTCTTCTTATTGGGCTCCCTCTAAAGCTTACCACCTAAAGTTGAAGAATCTCCTAAGGGACTTCCTTAGGAAAATAAACTTTGAGCATCATGGCTTTCATAGAGTGGCCTAAGAATACTATTGTCTCCCCAAAGCATTTGGAGGCCTTGGCCTCCTTTCCACTCAAAAGTAGGGCATTTACTTTTGTTCTGAGTAGGTCATCCATGCTCTCACTAGAAATGAAGCTTCAAAAATTCTCCTTAGGCATTTTATTTCTTAAGGATATCCAGTCAACTGACTTGCCTGGAAGGAGATTGGTTTTCAAACCCTTCTCAAACTCCTATACCAATGCAAATCAAGGGCACTTTCATGGTGACAATTATTTGGAAAGTCTAGGAAACCCTCAAACTTGGGCTTTGTTGGCATGGAGATGGCTTCAGAGATGGCCTCTCTATGAACTAGCACAAAATTGGGTAGTCCCCCTTGTTTATCGTTGAAGGAATCCCATTGGCTAAGGTTCAAGGGGCAAGTGCTTTATATTTTTTCAAGCATGGCATCCAGACTCCTAAAGACCTTTTTTTTAAATACACCATGATTATTTTTTCATGGGAGGATGTGCAAGTCCAATTTCGGCTTAATCATCTAGTTTAACAGACATTTGATCTTCTAGTTTCTGTGATGCCTCCTCATATGCTACATAAAGTAGGGGTTTAGTCAATGAAACCATGGTGGAAGGATTGGAAGTGGCACCCTGTCACTCCTATGACTAGCTACAAATCCAAAATGGATTGTCTCTAGTTGGTTCCTCACCTTTCTATGGTGTATGTGCTTAATCAAAGATGGCATTTGAAGTCTTCTTAGAAAAACTAGAGATTCAAATTTAACATTGTCTGGAATGCTATCACTGAGCCAAAGATTGCACCCTTTTCCTAGTGTGTCATTTTCCAGGGTTTGCCTCTAGGCCCTTGGCTCAAGCATTTGGGAGTCCTAGATCATAAGTGCCCTTTCTTTGGGGAACCTAAAAATTTTCTTCATATCTTATGATTTTGTAGAAGGGCTTACTCGTATTGGCTCTAGATTCAAGATTTTTTCAAACCCTTCTGGCTAGAGCCCTTTTCTAGGCATATGATCATGTTGGGAGATTCTACCAAAATTCTCTTCAAGTATTCTCATATTTGGCATGCTTTCAAACTAGAGATTTTATTTACTCAGTGGAAGGATATAAATGTTATTTTGTTCACTCATAGTTTTTCGGGTATTAATGTCTCCTTATACACTAAGGCTTGTATATGCAACAATGTCATGATGCAGATTCAAGTACAAACTGACAAGGTTGCACTGGAGGTGGCTCAACTTTAGGAATTTTTGACCCATTGGGTAACACTTCATGTACAATTGCTAGAGTGTTGTTGGATTTTGCCTCCATAGATTGTACTCTGCCTCATGGTTGGCAACGGGGTCATAGTTCCTCTACTCACCGCTTGCAGATACTATGTTATCAAGCTCCTCGTCATTCTCCAGAATGATAGATTTGGTGGTCAATGTCATTGCTTTGTCTCTCCATGATGGGGTTCTAGTTGGTCCCTAGTTGTTGCTTCTACTAATTTTGGTTGGCTCTCCTCCATTAGGGACCCAAAGTGGTCATTCCCCTACCTAGACTTGGCGATCTCACATCCTGGGGTGAAGGGAGAGAAAGATAAAGATAATGATGTTGTTACATATGGCATATGGCATATGGGCATCCCCCGAGCCACCCACTAACACTGCTAATAAATGGGGTTCTTATGACTGCCATGATCCTCCTCCCTTGGCTAGCACTGCCTTGGTTGCTTGAGGGATGCATTTATTTTTCTTCATGAATAGTTGTTAAGATTTCTAGCCTTGATTCGTGTGAATTCTCATAGGGTGATCTTTGTATTCCCCCAACATTTTTTTGTGAATACGTAACTTTAATATTTTAATTAATAGAAAGAGACTATTTTTAAAAAAGATGACTCAACAATATCCTCCTAATAATAATAGCCAGAATAAATAATACAAAATAAACTTAATAAAAGAGTGAAATGAAAAAGAATAATTTATTCTAACATAATAGATGTATCAAAGTTTTTTTTTTAAATCGTTATTAGAGATATGAAAAAATTTAATATCTAAAGTATTCAAGTTAAACTAAATTTTTAATTTAAATTAAATAAATATGTTATTATGATAAGACTAAATATCTTGTGTTTGTTCTTAGGTTCATAATAATTAGGTTGTTTCAATATTATAATTTTTTTTCAAAAATTTGATGAATGATATTAAGTTTTAATATTCATCTATTTGTGTTGATTTTTTGTTTGGTTATTGATTTTTTATTTTGTTTAATCTACCTTAATTATATTACATTAAATTTTTTAATGTTATAATGACCAAGGCATGGATTCCACCAACAATTCATATGATGAACTAATGGTATGGTATTTTACAAAGAGCACTTATTTGTGTTGATTTATCAATCAAATTATAGGTGTATACAAATAGAAATTAATATTTTCTCAAATGCAAGTGAGATGTGAAAGAAATATTCTTGGTGAAATAAACGTTTAAGGTGTTTTTCATATTTACATGGTTTAACAAACCAACAAGTAAAGGAATTGGGATAAGGAGTAGATTCAATTTTCAATTCTAGAGATATCTTCATTTTTTAATTTTCCATTTTCAGATTCTAGTTTGGTTGAATAGTCTTCAAAATTATCAAATAGTAAGCTTTTTAAGAATAATAGAAATCTATTTAAAATTAGAATGTATGAATGTTAAAAAAATATTTTAGGAAGAAAAAATAAAAAATGATTGAAATAATGAGTTAGTTAAATTTGGAAGTTCATTTTTAAAATTTAAAATTTAAAAAAATCATGAAATTATTATTATTATTATATATATATATATAAGCTTCACTTTTTAAAAAGATTTATGATAGGTACATTTGTTATAAGATCAGAATTTTTTATTTTCAAGATAAAACAACCACCTAATCATTAATTAAACACATAGTTAAATAAATTGGAATTAAATTCTAAGAAGCAAACATGGATTAGAAGAAAACATAGAAAGCAAGAGCCTACAACACAACAGTAACTTGTGAGCCTCTCATGTGGGAGGTCTTGGGTTTGAATTCACTCAACACATAAAAAAATTTAATTACAATAAATAGTAATAATTAATCTAGGCTTCGACCGTTTACCAATAAAAAACACAAAGAAAAAAACATAGAAAATAGAAACTAACAAAATACATTGCAAAAAAATTTACTTATTCACCATATGGTTGTAAACAAAAAAGGTAAAAAGACACATTACATAAATGTATACACGAGGTGGATAGGGTTCTCAATTAAAATGTAATTTTATTGGAATTTAGTTAACCTAACCATAATCCAATTTAAAACCCTCAACTTGTATTAAATAAAATAGGATTATTATTATGTTTTTATTATACTTACAATTAGGGTTGGGATTTTATATAATCATTAGGATTAAAATTCTACATTAATGTGAATTATAGTTAGGTTCATGGTTAAAATTATTATTTTTAAATCACAATTTTAACCTTGGCCTTAATTATAATTTTCTCTAACCCTAAATCCTAAATTTTAAACCCTAATCCTAATCCTAGCCTGAATTATGATCTAAAATGATAACTTTAATAAAAAAAAATGTGAAACCCTAATTTTAACCCCTATTATTGAATCTTAATCATAAATAGTTAAGCCCAATCCTAACTCTTATTATTGGATCTTAATGTTGATCCTAACTGTCATATATCACACTTAAAATCATAATTATATATTTTAAACCATTATAGTAAATGTTAAACCTTAATTGTAAATATTAAATCCTAATAATTAATGCTAAATGTCATCCTAATCCTAATCTGAAATGCTAAACTATTATTGTTGAATAGTAATCCTAAACGTTGAACTCTAATTCTAACCCTAAATCCTAAGCTCAATCATAAAGTTAAATGGTAGACCCTGACATAATTGCTAAATCATAATACTAAATGGTAAACCCAAAAAAAAAAAAAAAACCATAATGCTAAATGTTAAACTATAATTATAAATACTAACCTCTAATCCTAAGTACTGAACCCTAATCTTAACCCTGATCGTACATCCTTACTCTAACTCTTATCTTGATCCTTATTCTGACTCTTATCTTGATAAAAATCTAACCCAAAAAAAAGTCTCGATAAAATATAATCATATATTAACTACTTTAGTATATAAAGTATTGAATAACTTGAGATTAATTAATATATAATTGTATATTAATTATGAGGGTTATAATATTGAGATTTTAAGATTTTTAAAAAATTATCATAAGGAAAATGATTATAAACTTTAGCATAACGTATTCAACATTGCAGAAAAGAACCAACCAATATGAACATTATTAGTAATAATTTTAATAATTATAAAATGTCTATAATTTCATATTTCTTTTATCTTTTTTGTAATCTAAATTCTATTTTCAATTATAATATAAACTTGATGATAATACTTATGTTAACCCTAACACAAACCAAAACCATATTTTCAACCCTAGATTTAATTGTAATTATAATCTAAAAGGAAGACTAGTCTACCCCTACTATTTTAAGGAAGGCAATGAGAGATGACCTGCCTAATTATGTTCCAACTAATGAGACTACCTGGGGATGGAGCCTAACAAGGAAGGCCCACGACCCCTACTGTATGGTGAAAGGAAGGTGGTTTTAGAAATGCACTTGTTGCGCCCTACAATTCCCCCTAAACATATTATTACGAGATTGAGTTCCAACAAGTAAGAAGTTATCTAGCTCTAAACACTCAGTTGGCCCTAAATTTTTATGGAGGTTAATCTAGCCCTGGGGTGACCACCGGAGGTGATAAAGGGTGCACAGAGATCATTAAGATAGGGAATCATCCAATCCCAGCCAAGCCAATACATCTAGTTGAGTTTGTTATTATATGGGCGTCCCCTACCATTCTATAGGCTAGTTTTGATTGATTGGCTGGTGTAAGCTAATCCATCTCTTAACAAAGTTGAGGAGTAATGCTCTCCCTACCTCCCAGACCCCCCTACCATTCTATAGTCATTAGCTTTAACTTCCTCCCTGGAGGGCATGATGCCTCAATGATAAAATGTGGTGCATGCCCTCTAAAGTAGTGGGGGCCTCGTCAATGTCATTGCCTATAGATAGTAGGGCCCACCCGGTTACGGTAGGTTGGGGTCTATAACTTCCTGGCTAGTGAGGAGAGAAATACACTTAGTGTTGGTCTAACATGAAGGTGGTGCAGAAGGTTCAAACTCTACCCTTTATTTTAAAAATATATAATTTAAACATCATTCATGACCATAATTTTCAACCTGTATCTTAAAGCTAACTATTAACAAAAGATTTACTACCCCTTTCTCAAAACCTAATCATAGTCTTAGCTATTATTACCATTCTAAACCTGATAATAATCTTAATCATAAATCTTAAGTGTATCCACAATCCTAAGTATTGAATTACATTTATCCTATTCCTTACCCAACCTATAATATTAACCATCACACAAATCCTATCTCTAAATATTAACTCTAACCATGATACTAACTTTAATCATAATCCTTACCCTACCCCTTATCTTAATCATCATAGTAATTATATCTCTAAAACCCTCCACCCTAAATAAGATCTCTTGAGCCTAATACCCTATTCACGATCTTTACCCAAAATATCGTACTAATCCTAGTTCAAAACCAAATCATAATCCTAACCTAAATAATATTTCTTGACCCTAACACTAACCCTCACCCTAATCTTAGTGTTGACCATATACTATGAAAAATCTAATCTACCATTGTAGATTAATTATTATTATTCATTAAACATTACTTAATTACTAATAATATTATAGTCAAATAGATTATTGCAATTAAAAGTTATAATAATGTCTTTTATTGTACATTGTAACTGCTACTAATTTATACATCAACTATACTAGCAATCACACCTTAGTGTGCAATGGGTACACTGCTATAACCCATACGTACTCATCTTGTTATCTTGTTTATACCAATATATATCTCTATGAGGATTACAATATTGAGAGTTTATAGCAGTGTACCCAATTTATATCACTATCTTGTTATCTCTCTATTCCAATATATCTCCCTTTCTACCCCTCTGTATATATCACTTTCTAGATATATCTTTATATTTAAATCTCCTCCTCTCATTTCTTCTTCTTTATATTTAGATAAATAAATACTTATTCTTTAAAAACATTAATATATTATGTAGCTTCTTCCAATATCACCATTACTTTGAAAATAATACAAATAAATGGTAAATAAAGTAGTTTTACAAAATATTATACTATTAAATAAATGTTAAACACTAAATTAATTATGAATAATATAATATAATATTCACTTAGCTTTATATAATATATTATTATTTAAATTTTTCAATGGTAATATTATTGAAAAAATGATTGTTTAACTATACTAAATTATCATAACATAATATATTTGATTATCATAGTAAATAATAAATTACGAATTTCATAAATTTTCATCTTTGTTTCCAATCAATCAAAGATCAAAATATTATTTTCCCCTGCAAAAGAAACCTTCTTGTCCATATCATAATCAAGGGTCATTGTCGCTAGTTCCATGATTCTCGTTAAAGGTATGCCAAAATAGGCTAGTATGGACATCATGAAAGTGTCATTGGCCTATTTCTTCATCATATACTAACAAATTGGATTGTGATTTATTTATTTTCAAATATTTATCTAGAAATATGGATCCTACACTAGACATCCTTATGAAAAGGTTAAAAGATTGAAGATTAGAATGGTGATTATATCATTCCAATCTATTATAAAATCCAAGTTGGATTGGATTCTATTACAAGAATGATGGTTTTGAAGTTGAGTGTTTTTACTTTCATTGTTTCAAATTTCCAATCCAACTTGCAACAATGAAAATAAAAATAATTAGCTTTAAACCATCTAAATAGTTCTTATAATAATAATAAAATGTGGTCATACAAAAACATTACCAAGATCAGGATCACATCCTCTATATTTGAGCTCCTTATATTCCTAACAAAGTGGGAAAGGTTCACATAAACACTAGATAAGATAATCAGTGCAAGGGGTATTTCACAAGTTACATGTATGAATAACACCAACCCACCCTTGTAAAATAAAGAGGACCATACAATCCTGTCAATGCATATCCTGTAAGAAAAAGCAACCCATACATCCCTCTGTACACAACACATGCTTCCATAATTTCAACCGTTCATTCAACCCTTACAAATTGCATGCTAATATAATTGGTAATACAAATTACACACTTACACATAGACATAGACAAATATTTGATCTTCTTAGTCAAAAATTTACTCTACTTCAATAGTATGGTAGAATTCTCCATACTATTTTAAAACTATTTAGAACTTTACAAAAGTTAATCTTTGAGTTTTAGGTGCCCTCCCATTTGAAGAGTCTTGATATTATTTATTGTAAACAATTGAGAAGTGTATCCAAAATATATAACTTACAAAGTTTATGATGTTGTATATTCAATGCCCAAAGCTCAAGGCAATAACTCTCCCTCATCTTAGTTGCCTAGAAAAAAATACTATTTACAACTATAATAATTTGAAAGGTGTGTCTAGAATATCTAATCTCGTGAAGCTTCTCAAACTAAAAATTGTTTATTGTGAGAAGCATTAATTTTTCAGACGCACAAAGTATCTAGAGAGCATATAAAGATTTGATGTAAAGCCAAAACATTTTTTTTGTTGGATGGTTGTTAGATTTTGTAAATAATAAAATTTAGATGTGATGAACTTGCAAAAATAGGCATGTCTAGGGCTTAAAGAATTGCCCATTTCGAAAGGCCCACTAGAGAAGATTATAATTCATGCATATGGAAAGTTCAAATTCATTCAATTTCTTTTTTATCGTAATTTGAAATGTCTTATGTTGTAGACCATACTAATCAGTCTTGTCTCTACAAAGTTGCAAAGATTAGAAAACATTACTAGGAATTATTTATCTTACAAAACTTATAGAGTTTCCACATTATAAAGTGTCCCTAGCTTTAGGAGTTTTCATGTTTTTCCCCATTGTGAATTGCTTGAAGAATTGAGCTTGGTAGTTATAAGATTAATTTACAAAACATTACACTGCCAACAACGCTCATTAGTTTGTCTACAAAAAGTTGAAGAGAACTACAAATTTTAAAATTGTGCACTTTTCTGAATCTTCTCCACCTCAATGACCTGGTCTCACGGTTCTTATATGAGGTGCTCTGTCTTTTGATGATTTTTTATGTTTTTTAAGTGCAATGGAGTTGACAATAGAAAAGGGTACTGGCTAAATCATAAACTAAAACATGAAATATACAAAAGAAGTTTGAAAAAGTTTGGAAAAAAAACAAGTGTCCCCCTTGAAAAGAGCCTTGGATGGCGACAATGTAATTAAAAAATAACACATGATAGATAATGCATGAGTGTAAATGAGTTAACAACGTGTGAATTGGTAAATCCAATGATATAAATGTGGCCGATGTCTCAACCAATAAAAACAATAAAGAATCAACAATGGGGATGACTTCAATGGTCACCCATGCTCTCTCTATTAGTTTGGGCCATCCATGCAAAAAGTTAGCTTGACTCTTTTAAATAAGGAAATGCCTATGGCATAAAAAAATAAACCAAGAGATAGAGGCCCCTATTTTCATTAATTCATCTCAATGTGATAGACCAAAAGATAGAGGCCCCTATTTTCATTAATGTACCTCAATGCAATAGACCGAACGATAGAGGCCCCCATTTTCATTAATTTATCTCAATGTAATATACAACTTGAGAAACCTCAAGAAGAATATCTTTGGACTTATTATTATTATTAGTCCCTGCCTATCAAAGAACTAATTTGTTTACAGTTGCACCTACATATTAATTTATAATTTAGAAATATTCTAAGTTTCTAAAGTTTAAAGTAGGTTAATTTTAAAATCTATTTGATGTATTAATTATTATTTTTTACTAGATAGAGCTAATTTTCCTTGGGGTTTAATTACTTTTTCAATTTGCAAAAATAATATAAATTCAGATCTCTCTAGAACTACCTGTTTCCTACTTTCTTAAGTAAAAAAATCATAAAAATCAAAACATTGAAAGTAGTGGCGGTGATTGCAACCGTGAATAGGAAGATGGAAACAACTCTTGCTTGTAGAACTATTGGCTCACCTGAAGAGTGAAACTTAAATCATTTCAAATTCATGATAAGGGTTTGTGTTGTTTAGAGCCATAAGCCTTTGTAACTATTTTGTCTCATTATGTTGTTCAGGGATTTAGACTTATGTTTTCAAGTTTGTTAGGCTTGCATTAGAATAAGTAGCATGCTTGAATGCACACTAGCTTCATCAAATTGCAGCCTCACAAGTCCAGAGTTAAAATTTGAGACTTTATGAAAGTATTGATTTTTTAAGGTGAAAGTTAAATTTTGGGTGAACTTTAGGAGAATGAGAAAGGTTTTCAAGGTTTTATAATTCATAGAGAATACCATTTGTTATAGATTGATCATCGATTCTGCCAATTATCCTCCAAATTTTTCATCTCCCACATTGTCCCTTGGCACACACTCCATAATATATTGCAAACCTCCCCTCCATTCTCAAAATTGTAATCTTTCACTAGATATTTCACAATATGTAGAGAATCCAAACTCTTGAGAATGTTAAATTCATTTTCTAAACAAGAAACATAATCCTGTGCGAGTGACTTCACAACAAAGAGCTTGCTATTAGACTTAATTATTTTAATGAGTTTTAATTTCTGGATTAGATTGTGTATAATTTTTTTACCATCAATGTTTCGGATCATACTACATGATCCATCATCATTTTTTGTTTCTTCCTGTTCTCTTGCATCCTGATGATGGATCATGTAGTATGATTTGAAACATTGATGGTAAAATATTATACACAATCTAATCCAGAAATTAAAATTCATTGTCATGGATTGTGGAAATCTTATAGATCTAATTAATTATTTTAAATATATTATAACAATATTATATATTTAAATATTACATAAATTTTTTACATAGTTAAATAAAGAATATATATTAAATATTTAAATAAGATTAGTTTTTAAATTTTCTTGTACTTAAATAATATATATTTAATTTTAATATTTTATAATTATAAAAGAATAAATTTATACAATAAACTTTTAATTTTGATAATATAATATTATAATGTATTATATATAAAAATATTACTAAAATTTTAACTTTAAATATAATTATTACATAATGATATATAGTTTAATATAAGAAAATAAATTTATAAATAAGTTATCGCATTTCATTTAAAGAATTATTTACTACTTTATAAAATATAACTAGTGAAGTAAAATAAGATTTTACTACTACTTAGTATTTAAAAAAAATTAAAACAAAATTATATTAAAAAAAAATCTAGCACAAAATTATATATAAAAAGCAATTCTAGCACAAAATTATCAAAATACAACTAACTAGATTTAAATGTCTTAGTTTTGTTTTTCTAAGTTGTTGCCTCTTTACTTTTGTAAACAAGTGCCACATAGTAGCTTGTCATTGCCCTATAGTTTAATTAACTAGAATAGTAAAAGAAGAAACAAATGGAGTTATAAAAAAATTTGAATAATAGAAATAAAAATAATTGCATTTGATTGGTTGAAATAGAAAAAATAATTCCGTCCATAGATAGTTTTTTCACTATTTTGATTATAATTTTTTGAATTGTAATTTATAAATTTTAATTCTAGAATGTGTTGGAAATATCAAGTACAAAGTCTAAATTGAGTAATTTTCAAATTTTGACTAAGGTAAAATCTATTTATAAAGGGTAGGGTTATTGTTTACCTTGAGAAATTACATGGTTTTAAACCTCATACCATTGAGGAGTTATCCAAGAATTGGTCGGGGGAGAAAGTGTCTATACATGGGGTTATTGTGTCTCTATCTAAAGAGTTCATACCCAAAATAATTGGGCTTCCAATGGGGGGAATTAAATTTAGAAAAGAGACTAAATGTTTGAATGTTGCACTTAAGAAATTCTCGAAAACCCCTGAAGAAGAAAAGTTTGGCAAGATGTGTTATTATGTGTTCGCGAGTACTTCATTCTGGATGGGCAGTCAAAACATGTGCATAATTTCCACTTTGTTTTTTTGAATCATTTCAGATACAAGGATAGGGTTTCTTTTCCCTTTTATTTGAAGTATTCTCTGTTAAACAATCTTAGGGATCATAGGAAAAAAGGGAGTAGGCTCATCCTTCATGAAGGGCTAATTCTATTAATTGATGAATGTTGTAAAGAGAATGTTGTGAAGTCATCTACTTCAATGGGAAAAAGAAATAAAATTTTGGGGGAAGGACACTGAATAATTCCAGTGTGAAAAGAATAAAGACTCATAATGTGAAGATTAAGGAGATAAGTGGAGAGGGAATGGAAACAGAATCAAATAGTGACTTGAAAGGTGATGAGGACTTTGTGAAGAAGAAGAAAAAGAAGAAGAGTAAGAAGGAAGGAAGAGTTAAGATAAGTAAGATAGATGTCAGACCCAAAGATGTCTTGGAGGATGATAAGGGTACTTTAGAGAAGGAGAATAACGAGGAAGAGGAGAGGGAGATGGGGAGTGGGGATTATAGTTCAAACAATGAAGGGTATGCTGGTAATCAGGGCGATTCCTTAGTTAAATCTGGTGGCATAGGAACCAATGTGGGCTCTTCGATTTCGGGGACAAAGGAACATACTAAGTCTTTGAATCCCACTATGGACAAAGACATGACTGATAATGAGGACCTACAGACTTGTGGAGCTGGTAATGGGAAGGGACATCCTATGGACACCATAACTAAAAATATATATATGAAAACTTCTCCTATTACTCATGAGACAAAAATTGATGATGTAGATCAGAAGGTTGAAGATAAGAAAGAGGCCCCAGCTCGGGAGAGAAAGTTAGTGCTTGAAGATGTCCAAGAGGACATTGATTATCCTGAGGACAACATTGTTGATGAGGATAATGGGGAGGTGAAGACCAATGGGAGAATTTTGTTCCTCCACAAAGGCAAACTGATGGTGGATATCTTTCTTCAGATTGATTCTTGGCTTTACAATGAGATCATCTCCTTGAAGAAAAATGTTAGTGATTTATAGGACAACCTAGAAAATGAGAAAACCAAAAGAATTGAGCTAGAGAGTAAAGTAAGGAACAACCCAAAGAAACTCATGGCCTATGAAGCAGGGTTGAGGCAACTAGTTAAGGACATCAAAAAAAAAATGGACATGGTTACCTCTAGCCTATGTGCGACGTTGACAAGTATTAGAAGGAGAAGCAATGAGGAAATCATTTCCCCTATGGTTGCCTAATTGATTGGTGGCCCAAGAAAGAGGACAAGGAAGAGCACAAAAAGGGCTATTGAAGCTACTCCTGGCTTAAGTGTCGAAGACCTCCTTCAAGAGGTTGTTAATAATGGTAAAGCATTGACTAAGGCAATGAAGAAGATGGTGTAAGTTTTCTATATTTTTTGCAGGTCCTGGTTGTTGGTTGAGATTTTTGGTCCTGGCTCTTTTTGCTGGATGTTTAGCAATTTCTATTTTCCACCTTTCAATCTATATATTTGACTATTTTAGGTTTCAAGTCCTTGTAAAACCTATTTTTTGGCTTGTTGTCATACTTGTAGGTTCTAGGTCCTTGTAAGATCTAGTGGCACTTTTAGCTTGATTATCTAGTTTTGTGGTTTTTGTATGGGGTTTTGGGTCCCCTCAAAACTAAATTTTACCATAATCCAAAAAAAATCTACATATAAAAATAATTTTTTTAAATTAAATAATCGAACATCCAAAAAGAAATGAGTACAAAATCAGAGCAGGGGAGGCAAGCCTCAACCACCAAGCTCAACCATCTAGTTCAACTAAGATCCAAAAAATAGCTAACTCGCACAATATGAATCAATTTTTTTCGAGAATACAAAAGAAAAAGATGAGAATTAATCCAGAATGTGATCATGGTCTTCAATCCAAGCAGTCCAACCTTGCTCTCCTTCCATCCAAGCTATTTTCTTGCTCTCACGGATATGCACAAAGAAATCCAGCCTATCAACAGAAGGGCCTTTGGTGTCTCTAATTTCCTTCAACAGACGCTTAAGGGTAGTCTCGAAAGTTTCCTGATCATCTACAATGCTAGCCCGTTCCAGCCCATGGCCATCATGTAGGAATCTTTTCAATTTATTTTCCTCAAGCTTCATGATACAACACACCTGCGAAACAATCTTAAATCGTATGAGTTTCAGTTGAAACAAAGTAAGGGATCTACCAATGTCTTGGAACTTGTCCTCATTTCTAAATTTCTAGATAAACCAAAGAATACGAGAGGATAGAATATTCCAAAAGAAATTAGCATCCTTTCTGAGACCAGTAATATTGCCAAGAATAATATCCATAACAGACACATGATCAGTAATAATAATTCCAAAAAAATTCCATATAATCTTAGCAAATTGACAAGTAAGAAAAATATGTCATAAGTTCTCAGGAGTCCTGAAAATAGAGCAAGAGTTAGTAATGCCAAATTGATCTTTAATAGGAAGTCTATCAAGAAGAAGCTGCCATTTGAAATGCAATATTTTGGGAGGAATATGAGATTTCCAGAACCTATCAAGAATTTTTTGCCATTCAAAAAAATCAAGATTCATATACCAAATAGAATTCAGATGTGAGAGAATGAAATTATCTTTATTAAGGACTTTATAAATATCCTTAGCCTTGAGTTTATGCAAGAGAGAACCATCATCCCAACGAAAGGATAAGAATCTGTGAGAGTCTACATCACACCTACAAGGAAGATTGAATGAACTACAAGCATTAGAAATCAGATTATAAGTAAATTTGTGGGAATCAGGAAGATTAAACTTAAGCTTGATATCCTGCCAACTAGCAAGATTATCATTCTCAAGGATATCAATGAAACATTTAATACCAAGGCTATTCCATAGCTTAGCAGAACACCCTTGAGTCAGGGCGAGAGGCTTGTCTTTTGTGCTTCAAATTCCACCAGATGGAACATTCACCATGAATGGTATTATTATTGTCAAAGTTAGAATTATAAATGAAACCTCTAACTAGTTCCCAAGCCTTCTAGATAGACTTAAAAACCAGAGAACCTTGAACAGAGACAGAGAACGTCCCAGCAACGAGATCAACAAAAGGAAGATTCTTCCAATACTTAGCCTACTTAGGAAAACCAGATTGAATATTATGTCTCAAAAGAATTTTCCAAGGCTCTTGCCCATGAAGAGCCTGAAATATCCATTTAGCCGCAAGAGATACCCCTTGAATCCTAAGGTTTTTGAGGCCTAGCCCTCCTAACCTCTTATCAATGTGACACCAGCTCCATCTAACAACATATTTTTTCTTATTTCCTTTACCATCAGACCATGAGAACCTCCTAATGACCTTCTCAATTTCAAAAATTTGATAACTGCTAAACATCCAAACTGAGGAATAATAAATACTATAAGAAGATAGAATTTTTTGACAAACTTGCACTCTACGGCGAGGGAAAGAACCCTGTTATCCCATTTGTACAGCTTTTTGAAAATTCTGTCCTTAACCCAAATCCACATGTCTTTGAGTGAAGGGGAGATGGAAAATAATTGGATTAAAATAATGAGATTTTAAGGTGTAGGTTTGAAAAATTCACATGGAAGTAAATTGTGTAGAGAGTACTCAAGGATTATAGTTTTCTTGATATCTACTACATGTGTCAAAAACTTGTAGTTTTGATATACAAAGATATAGTAGTTTACTTGGAATAACATGTCCTCTCTTGGTCAAATTGCTATTGTCTATTTAATAATCTTGTTGAAAAAATATATATATTAAAAGCAAGTAACGAATTTTTTTATAGAATCAACTTTCTTACTTATAGATTTAACCCACATAAAGATAAATGAACTAAAGATGATAATAATTTATAAATAATATTAACAAAAAATAAATTACTTTTTAAATTTTACATTAAAAAATACTACTTAAATATTGAATTGAAACAATGTAATCAAAAAAATTGGAAGATTTGCATTTGTCACTATTACTATCCTATGAAATCATAACATCGAAATTTTAACACCTTACAACCTTAAATTCAAAATGTCAATTAAAAACCTTGAATTACTAATAGTAGTAGGCAACTTGTTAAATAGTTCCATTATTCTTATAATAAGCTGAATGCATACAAATTATATAATTCAAGTCCTTTTCAAACACATTAGTTTCTATTATAACTTGATTATATTTTAGTGTATAAATCTTTTATTTAAATTGAAAAATTATTACACATGTTTTATATGTTTGATATTTTTATATATATGTGCATCCTAAAATATTTTGGTACAATATGGGTAGCGCTTCCTTGAAATCCACTCCTATAAGACCTCATATATATGAACCAATTAAATTAACATAAAATACTTTTAATGATTTTAGAACTTAAAAATTTCACACTTAAACATTAGTATAATAAAAAATGAAAATAAATAAATTAAAAAAGTTACATTTGATTGGTTGAAATAAAAAATATTAATCATGAGTTAAGAACAAGTGATTGCACAACAAATACAAAAATATATATTGCAATCATATTCCTTATTTCAACCAATTAGACTTAAGTCTTTTCTATACTTATTTTCAATTTTGATTTTTCTAAAGTATGCATGTGCATTTGTTAATTTCTAAATTTCGGAAAAATATTTTATTTCAACCTCATTGACTAACATAGTTTGGGTCTTATATGAACGGATTTCTAGGAAACACTACACATAAGGATGCTAAAAGTATGAAACAAATTAACCAATCAATTTGATTTTTTTTTTTTAAATTAAGATTAACATATTCTTTAATCAAGTTATATTTGGATTGGTTTGTTTATAAGGATTACAACCTATTATAGTTAGACTTTAAATTTGATTTTTTTAAACATATTATAGTTAGTATTTTATTTGATTTAATATTACAGATTATGTTTCATTTAGTTCAATGTTAAAAAATGAAGAAGTCATTTAGTTTAAAATTTAGGCGAACTTAAGGAAACAAAATATTTGAAAAGTTCTATTGAAAAATATTAAAGTGCTGATTGGTAGAACATTCTTTATACTTAATTTGAACTAGTTTGTATAGAATTACAATTACATTTTTTAAATATTAAAGTTAGAATTTCATTTGATTTAATATTAAGGATTAATTTTTATTTAGTTTAATATTAATATGAAGAAATGTTTAAATTTTTTCTTTAAATTTAAATTGCATTTTTCCTTATTATAAGAATTTCAGTTAATTTTAATAAGAGTATAATTTTTATATTTTTTAAAATGTTATAGTTAATATTTTATTCAATTTATAATTAGGGATTATTTTTATGTACTATTTTGCCTTTAAAATTATTACAATTATAATAAATACAAGTTATTATGTTACACTTGTTTAAGTTTAATTCTGTTGTACTTTTGCATTTAATGTCCTTATATTTTTTCCCTATTTACTATGATTTAACTATAGAACAGGTTTATTTTGACAAAAGAGAGGAACTTAAATTCTCTTCTTAGTCCTTGTCTTATCTATAAGGTAGAGAACTAATGTTTTTGATGAGCGCACACAATTAATTTTTTCAAACACAAATACCTAACAACCTAAGGTTTGAAATGATTTATTTTGAAAATATATTTATATTCACTAATTTCACAATTCTTATTGGCTGATAGCATTTTTGTTGGTGGTAAAAATATTTTTGTTGACATATCAGTCAAGTTTGTTATCAGTGAGACACACTTATTCAGATTATGTACAACTACTGAACTCATTGAACAATTTACAGTATTTGCCATGTAATTCAGTAGCCATCAAGCTTCTACAGTTGTTATCGAGTCCTTTGGGCCATCTCCAGTGGTTACCAAGTTCGTAGTTCATGTGATGCGAAGCCACTGGTTACTGAGTATTGCAATATCTATCGAGTACTCAGTTCATGTGATGTGAAGACAATGTTAACCAAGCCACTCCATGGTAAACAAGTGATTCAGTGTTTACCGAGTTACACAATATCTACCGAGTCACTAGTGTAGACCAAGTTCAAGACTACTTGAAAGTGATTAGTATGGACCGAGCTTCTATGTCTACCAAGAGCATGATGATGCCAAGCAGTGACAGTGGATGCCGAGTATCAAAACCTCACCGAGTCAGTCTTCAGAACCCGAATATCTTCATATGGGCCGACTTTGTAATACTTGTGTTAACTTGTGTCATGGTCGACTTTGTAATCTTGTAAATTGGATTGGTATATATATGTGATGTATTGTATCATATCCAATGGAATATGCAATAGGTGTATGAAGTATATGAACAAGAATGAGAATGTGAAATGAATGCAACAGATAAATAATTGTAAAGGCCATATCAGTACAAGGAGCAATAGTGACAAATCTATCACAGAAAGGTGATCAGTACATTAAGGATTCTCTATCAGCAAACTCAGTTGCAAGCCAGAGATCTACTGTTTCATCCTAATAGGTGAACCAGTCAAAATCCTCTAACAAGGTAGACCTAACAGTCTTTTCTAAATATCTTTACCGAGTGCATACTTCATTGTATATTTGTAAATCTTCTCACAAGGTGGACCTAGCAGTCCTATTTACTCCTAATAGGGTAGATCATTAGAAGTGGTCAATTTAAGCCTTAACCAACCAACTTTATGCTGTAGTACTAAAGTTTGTGGGTATTATCCCCACCCCAATTTTACTTTCTATTTGGAAGGTTTCTGGGTCACCAAATCATTGTGTTTAAGTGTTGTGAATGATCCAGTTTCTCATGCATGTAATAGATTAGATATGATGAATTAAATGTTAAATGTTTTATTGGATAAAGAATTGAAATTGGTAGAATTTTTAGAAGTTAATGATTGACCCATCCCCTCTCAGTAACTTCGCATAGTCTTGAATATTTCCAACAATTGGTATCAGAGCTCTGTGGTTCTCAGGAGAAAGTTTAACAACTTGAGCAAAGATCAAGGACATGGAGATATTCAGACTTGAGGAAGCTATTGACAATGAAAAATTGGATTTGGAAATAGCCATTCCCCAACTCAAGAAAGCTAAGGAGTAACTTTCCCAATCCCTAAAAAAAAAGAACTTGCAAATCAAATAAATGATCATCTCTACATTGAAGAAAGAATTGAAGATTTTTTTCCCTTCAAACAGTTCAAATGAAGCAAATGATGCAATCAAAGAACTCCTAGAGAAGATTGGCTCTATAAGAAGAAGTAAGAAAGCTGAAAAGAGAACAAGAAATTCATTTAGTAAGGTTATGTGAAGTCTTGGAATAGAAAAACAAGATAAAAGAAGAGATGGATGGAAGGAACAATGAGATCCAGAACCTATCCCTTCAACATGTAGACCTTATGGATCAAATCTCCAGTGCAAATGAGGAAATCATGAGCCAAAGACAAATCAATGAAAATTTAAGAAATGACCTAAATTTTGAAAGACAAATCAATGAAAGAATAAGAAATGAGCTGAGATCTAAAAAGAAAAACAGTGAAAGATTGGAAAATGACTTAAACACCGAGAAGCAAATCAATGAAGGAATGATGAAATCTGAAGCAGACATGGTTCAACTAAATGAGCAAAACCTCTATAGGCAAAAAGGAAAAGCATGAATTGGATACAAAGAAGAAGGTGAATCTTCTAAACAAGGTGCTCAAAGGAATCAAAGACCTACTTGCAATCATTGTGGTAAGATAGGTCATACATCAAACAAATGTTGGAGTAATGGAAAAACAAAATTCAATGGAAAATGTTACAATTGCAATCAGCATGGTCACAGGGCTAATGAATGCAAAGAGAAACCTAAATTTGAAGGCAACAATCATAAATGCAAGAAACATGAACACAAGGCATCATAATGCAAAACAAAGTCATTGAACCCTACAAAACAAATTGTGAAAGCAATATTTGATTGGGATTATAATAACTGGTGTAGATGTCATTACTGTGGAGAATATGGTGTTGGGCCCATTTACCGTTGCACCAAAAGCCATGACTATTAGTGAACATGGAACACCACATAATTAACCACCTGTGGGCAGGGGAGCGCGTCGCATCACCCAACAATCTCCCCCTCGACGTGCATACCAGGTGCTTACGTGGGTCGGGAAGGCACCGGGGAGATTTGAACCCATGACCAAGCCAAAACCAGGCTCTGATACCAATTGTTGGGCCCATTGCCAAAACCAGGCTCTGATACCAATTGTGGGGCCCACTTGCCGTTGCACCAAAAGCCATGACTATTAGTGAACATGGAACACCACATAATTAACCACCTGTGGGCAGGGGAGCGCGTCGCATCACCCAACATATGGACACATAGGTATGAATTGTGTTAAACATCATATGAGGAAAAGAGATACCACTATAAGATGTTACATTTGTACAAAATTTGGTCATATTGCCAAGAATTGTATGAATACTAGTAAGATTGAAGATGAGAAGAAGGCAAAAGCTGATAACACTCGAAAGCAGATGAGACAACAATGGATTCCTAAGTCTATCGAGGATATTGGTCCAAGCAATGATGATCAAGTCACTCAAAACTGGGTGACTCTACCACTTCTAATGAAGTTCTTAAGGAAGAACTGGAATCAAGCTATCAAAGAAGACATCAGAATCTGTTCTAGTTGAAAGGTAACTAAGATCCAAATCCGTATGCAAGATACAAAGGGATCACTAAGAAAGATCTGTATCAGTCATTGAAGAGTTACCTTCTCTATCAAATGAGGTTGGGTCATAGACTCTACCGAGCAAGGTCGGGAATAACATAGGCACTTATGGTTATCAAGTCATGAAGACTTCACCAAGTGATAATTACAGAGTAGTGGATGATAGCTTGTCGAGCATAACAGTAACTCATCTACCTCCATACCAAGCATTTTTGATGAAAGGCATGGAAGCAAATTAATTTTTCACCATGAATTTTAGAAAGCTATTGCGAAGTGCTATTTTTTGTGCGATCAAGCGACTTGAGCAAATTTCTTGCAAATGTTTTTAAAGTTCTCTCAAGCTACCAAGCAAAATGGCATCCAACAACAGTAGCAAGAAAAATCAAGGTTTTGATATGTTGGTTCGTGGTGTTGAATGGAAGGCACTAGACTTCAAGCCCATGCCCACGGTTGCAAAAAACCTAGACCCTAGCGGAGCTCAATCACAAATCCCTCCCAAGGTACTTCTTATTAATGATATTAGAACTCATTTTAAATGTGCAATTCAAGAAATTGGTACTCTTGAGATGGATGATGCCCTAGCTTAGTTGTGTGTTGATGGAACCCTGAAACCTGAGCATCAACATTTGGAAACAAAAGGTTTAACTCACATTCCCCATATGCCTCGAGAGTTTTAGATAAAATGGATTAGGTATATTCTTAGCTGGGTGCATAATGGTCAATTATGGTTAGAGTAGCCAATATTGATAACCAAGAAGATGATTCATCAAATCACTAGCCTTCCGATGCTCACCAAAGCCAAAATGACCAAAACCCTAGGTCGAGTTGAATTGGAAAAGAAAACCCTAGTTGAATGGGATGGCAGAGGCATGAAAATAAGCAGTGCTACAAATGCAAAACTCAAGTTTGGTATTCATGTTATAACCCACAAGATATATAGTTCGAGTCATCACAACAGTGTATCATGTGAAGCTGTGGACTTGGCGTACAAGGTGGTGAAGAATAACTTGTCCTATGACCTCGCTGATTTGTTACTGAGACAATTCAATAAGAATATGGAAAGAATTAGAACCTCCAAGAATAACTCGTGCAAATTCAATTCTTTGTTAACATATTTATTCTTCTATGTTCAGAAGTTTTTCCCTTCCAAAGGCACTATAGTCTAGAGAAAGGATGTGCCAGTATTGTACCAAATAAATGAATACATTGCAAAAATGGGAGAAAACTATGGTAGCATCATGGAAAACTACTTTGATGTATTTACAAACAAAATGAAAAATAGGTTCAGGATACCTAAGAAGTTGGTTGAGGACTACAAGGATGATGTGTGCTTCATGGTTGATTGTGACAAGGTATACATTCAGGCAGTCAGGCCTAGAATTGTGTGGGTCAAGCCTCTTGGTTATGAAGTAAACATTAATGAGACCAAGGATATCATTGAAGCCCTTGTCAATAAACCTATGGATCCAAAGGCCCCTTACTTTGGTACTTATGAAGAAGCAAGGGCAAGAATAGAACTAGAAATCAAGTTACCTCAAGCGGTTAACAAAGGAAAGAGGAGGATAGCCAAACTAAAATCTAGTGTATCTCTCATGTCAACCGAAGGTAAAGGTGAAGATGAAGAATAAAGAAGAAATAGAAGAAGAAGAAGAACCTTTGAAGAAAAAGGGTAAGTGATCATCACCAAGCCTCCAAAGGCATCCACTGCAGTCTTCACAAGGAGGTCCAGGAAGAAAGGAAGTAACATTATACTTAGCAAACCTCCTCTCACCTTTCAAGAAAAGTTGAAGCAAATGAAAGAAGGTGTTGGTATAAAAAATTTTAAATCTTTGAAGTATGAGACAAGGATAGAGGTAGGGCAGAAACAAGTTGAAGAGCTTGTGCCGACCAAAATGGGTAAATGGAAGTATTCACCAGATTAGATTGCCTCTCAAATCTCTAATGAATTATTGGAGAAATTAAAGCCAAGTAAAAGACATATATGCACAAACCCTAAGGCAATTACTACCAATATTAATAGATGTTGAGGTTAAAGAGTCTTTAAAGAAAAATGAAGAAAAACTAACTCTAAGATTTAATACCTGTTTAGTTTTGATTAAGGACTTAGAGCATGTTGTGATAAATGCCACTAACACTTGGAAGAATATTTATTTGCTACATTAACCAAGTGATTTTTTAGTGGATGTAAAGGATGATGAAGAAGAAGAAGGTAAGGATGAAGAAGATTATGAAGGATCAACTCATTATGTTATTGTTGATTATGAAGAGTATAAGGAGCAAGAAGCTAGAGAAGATGAAGAGGAGTAAGGTGTAGAAGCTACCAAGGAAGAAAAGGAAGATGACAAGGAGACTAACTCAGTAAAGATAGCAGCTACAGTCATTGCCTCACTTCCTCACTCCCTAAGAAAATCTTTAACAACATCAAGTATGGAGGCAGCTTCAACAAGTTTGGTTGTGACTACTATAGTTGCATCAAATGTCCAATCACTCTTTGCCCCAACATAGCTCGATATATCATTGACAGAAGTGACTTCCACTTCATCAATTGAGCTGCAAACTCCCTCTTCATTTGCTGAGTTAAGTTCTTCAGTCATCACCTCTCCAATTTTGATTTCTTCAGTTTTGAGCTCATCCATGGTAAGCACTCCAATTTTGTCTACTTCAGTTTTGGATTCTACAATTTTGGCTTCTTCAATTTTGGATTCCTCTAGCATTTCTGTGAGTATTCCATTAGCCAGTGCTATAATAGTTTTCACTGCAGGGCCAAGTATGTCTACTATTGTTTTTATTCCAGGTACTAAGGTAATAAGTGCAAAGACAATTGAGCCTAAGGCTCAACCGAGTACAAAATTTTTGAAAGGAAAAGAGATAGAAGAAGATATAGATTTGGATGAGGAAATGGAAATTCCCAAATGGGATTTCTACAATTTGCCTGCAGATCAAATGCACATAGTTGGTGAACTCCTCCAGAAAAAGGCCAAGCAACAAAGATTAAGAGAAGAAAGAGACAAGGAAAACAAGATATTAGATGATGCTAAGAACATTTTGTCTGAGGCTATTGGATTGAGGTTGATTGTTCTCAACCTATTTTGTTTCAGCTTGGTGAAGTAGTCCAAAAGTTCAAAGAGGACATAGAAGGTCAAGATAAATTGATTGAAAAAGTAGAAAAGAAATTCAATAATACAGTGTTGGAGCACATTGCTCAACAAATTGTTATTTATCAAGTTGAATTATCAACAATTTTGGTCAATCTTGAGACGTCCTATTCCAATGTGTCATCACTTTTTGCAAAGCTATGTGATGTCACCAAGTATACCAAGGAGGTTAAGGAAAAACTATCCAAAATTGATACTGATCTTAAGGTAAGTGCTCAAAAATTGCAACTTGACCCCAGTTCAAGCTCTGCACATTTTAAGAAGATAATATTTTTGTCAGATATGCAAGTTGAGTTGTTAAGAGAAGAAGCAAGGATCTATTCCACATTAGTTGATATACAAAATATGATCCTTCCAGTCATGGACTCTATGCAAAAACACATTGTTTATTCAAAGACCCTAATTCATGATAACAATTTCTCTGTTGTTGACCACATGATTGAACTGTCAGCTGAAGTGCAAATTGCCATACATACATGTAAATTTCTTCAAGAGAACTAGGATAAAATATTGGCAATTACCCTCAAGGTACATTCTAAATTCTTATCTCATTTTGGTGTCTCCATGTAAATATGTTAGAATAAATCTTTGCCATTACTGTTAAAAAGGGGGAGAAGAGCAAAGATTAAGGGAGAGATAAGATATGGGAGAAAAGTTAAAAAGGAGAAGAGCAAAGTTACAGGAGGAGAAATGTATATAAGAGAAAAGTTGCATGTACATAATAGACTACATAGTTTGGTGGTGATATATGCTATGATACTCTGTATATATCTTACAAAGATCAATTTTGAAAAAATCTCAAAATAGACCAAGCTAGTATCACATGGTGATGAATACAAGGTATTCAGTTTTGGGCTAATAAGTGTTTTTGTCACTAATGCCAAAGGGGGAGATTATTGACATATCAATCAAGTTTATTATTAGTGACACATACTTATTCAGATTCTATACAACTACCAAGTTCATTGAATAATTTATAGTATTTGCCATGTAATTCAGTAGCCACTGAGCTTCTACAGTTGCTACAAAGTCCTTTTGGACCATCTCTAGTGGTTACTAGGTTTACAGTTCATGTGATGCGAAGCCAATGGTTACTGAGTATTGCAATATCTACCGAGTACTCAGTTCATGCGATGTGAAGACAATGTTAACTAAGCCACTCCATGGTAACCAAGTGATTTAGTGTTTACCGAGTTACACAATATCTACTGAGTCACCAGTACAGACTGAGTGCAAGACTACTTGAAAGTGATTAGTATGCACTGAGCTTCCATGTCTACCAAGAGCATGATCATGCCAAGCAGTGACAGTGGATGTCGAGTATCAGAACCTCACCGAGTCAGTCTTCAGAACTCGAGTATCTTCATATGGGCCAACTTTGTAATATTTGTATTAACTTGTGTCATGGCCGACTTTGTAATCTTGTAAATTGGATTGGTATATATATGTGATGTATTGTATCATATCCAATGGAATATGCAATATGTGTATGAAGTATATGAACAAGAATGCGAATGTGAAATGAATACAGCAGATAAAGAATTGTAAAGGCCATATCAATACAAGGAGCAACAATGACAAATCTATCATAGAAAGGTGATCAATACATTAAGTATTCTCTATCAACAAGCTCAGTTGCAAGCTAGAGATATACTATTTCATCCTAATAGGTGAACTAGTCAAAATCCTCTAACAAGGTAAACCTAACAGTCTTTTCTAAATCTCTTTACCGAGTGCATACTTCATTGTATGTTTGTAAATTCTCTCACAAGGTGGACCTAACAGTCCTATTTGCTCCTAACAGGGTAGATCATCAAAAGTGGTCAATGTAAGCCTTAACCGACCAACTTTATGTTGTAGTACTAAAGTTTGTGGGTATCATCACCACCCTAGTTTTACTTTCTATTTGGAAGGTTTCTAGGTCACCAAATCATTGTGTTCAAATGTTGTGAATGATTCAGTTTCTCAATCATGCAGTTAGATCAGATATGATGAATTAAATGCTAAATGGTTTATTGGATAAAGAATTGAAATTGGTAAAAGTTTTAGAAGTTACTGATTCACCCCTCCCCTCTCAGCAACTTAGCATAATATTGAATATTTCCAACAATTTTTAAGCTTTAGAAAAATAGGAAAAAACATGCTCGATCAGTGTGAAAATTCATTACGAAAGTTTCCAGTGTTTTCATGGCCTTCAGTTCACTGTGGAAGTTTGTAGTCTTTTCATGGTCATTTTGATTTAAGACTACTACTAAATTTGAGAAAAGCGCTCGGTGAAGATTGTTCATTGTGGGAATGAGAGAGGTCATGACTCTTAGGGTTTACAAAGACCTCGTTTAAAATGGCAATGGTGATGCTTTTCATACCAGGCATGTACGTAGCTATAGAGCTACTCATTAGGAAATGCTATGGTGACCCATTGAAGGTTGTAAGCATGGATGAATCTGCATCATAAAGCTTCTCTTTTCCAATGTCGACGCTTTTCACTAGCTACACAATATTTGGGTGTTTTGACAATTATGTTTAATGATCCAATCCAATCTTATGTTCACAAATGTTTTATGCTCATTTATTATCTTTAACTACAACTTGAATCAGAATAATGTTTATCTAGACAACTTGCAAAAAGGATGGCAAAATTGGCGGTAGAAATAAGGGATTTGACGAGGCAGGGGACAAGGGTTTGGCTAGGGACATTCTCTAAAGTAGAAGCAACAACCATTGCATATGACAAAGCTACTCTGAAAAGGAGACGAACTCATACATTCCTCAACTTTCCACTTGAAATTATCTCGGGCATTAGCAAATGACTTCATTTCAAAGACCTCTATTTCTCACACCATTTCAACAAGTTTCAATGATACTTTGTGTAGAAAAAATATCTGTGCCCTACTCCAAAAAGTACAAATATATTTCCCTTGCTCACTCTTTCATCTGTCTCCATAGTTCCCTCACCCCTCCAACACCGATGCTAATGACAAACATATCTTACAACATTTCACAACCTAGAACTGACCTCATTAGATGCATTGACAAAAATGGTTCTTACCACTTTCTTCAAAGTGATTTCTTTCATCTCTCCTAACTATTCATTTTTTTAGCATCCCATTCATTAGCGGAGAGAAAATTTTTAGAAAATTTAATCATAATGAAAGTTGCAAAGATAGGATTTGGCAAAAAGATTACCAGAGATAAAATTTTCAAGAAATTAAACAACAATGAAAATCACAAAATTTGGCACAATGATCATGTTTTCATCTTAAGGGTAACTCTATAGACGTATGTTATGATTTCAAAATGAGCACTTTCACTTGATTTGAAAGAGGGGCAGATTATAGAGAGGTTCGACAATCCAAATCTGGTCTCTTAACTTGCTCATATTAACATGTTGGTTACTAATGGGACCTTAGCCACACAAGACCGAATGAGAGGGATATATTTGATTTTGTGTGGGCAAAAGATGTATTTATTGGCAATGATATCCTGAGGTGATTAGATTGGTAGTGGATGTGCTTAGTTCCTAAAATGATCGTAAATGGTTGTTGAAAGGACTCAAACTCATTTCTATAACTTCTAGCTTTGACAGGGGATGTAAAATTGCTCTTCGTAAATATAGCAGGTGGCAGAGTATGATTTATCTGCTGGTAAAGGAGGGCAACTGAGGATGTTGCTGGGTGACTATAGGCATCTTGAATCCAACATGGTTACCACTATGTTTGAAGAGATTTGAACAATGTACTAATTAGATGAACTATGAATGCCAAATCTACTTTTATAAGCTTTAGGAACTTGGTTCCTCATTTTTAATAGGCCTTGGTATTTCTAATCATTGTAAACTTAAATTTGTTGGAGTGTAAGGGGGCTTATAAAGCCATATAAGAAAGGTTATAGCCTAGGCATGATGGTATTGCTCTCACTAGTAGTAATTTGTGTCTTTAGTTCAAAGACTAATGGAAGAAAAATGGGGTATATTGAAAGATAATAAAACTAACATAACATCAAAGAATTAAAAAATTATTAAATATATTCACTTTTAAGAAAATTTTACTTATTTAACAATTTTTAGATATTATCATATGATATGTGTAAAACTTATAACATATAGCTTTTCATTACTTAGGAAAAAAAAACATTCAAACATAAACTTTAAATATATATTTTGGACTAAGATTGCATAGTTTCATTTAATATATCTTATTGATGAGGAGATAACAATTACAAAGCCTATAATAGCTTCAAAATTGGATGGAAAGAAGAAACTTGAGAAGATTATAGGAAAAAAACATCAAATATGAACAACACCTTACAGGTTACATGTGTTCATTCATGGCAAGCACATAGGGATGTTGCCTTACCAAACATATATTTCTTCAAACTATAGCCCATTCCTGCAAATGACCATAGAGAACATACTATACATTCCTCCTACCCACTCTTCACCACACTCAGGCCACTTCATATGGTGTTTATGCAAGCAAGAGGCATTATTGCCCAAATTAACTTCCGGAGATTCTTGTGTGAGTCTGGCTTTCTGCAACAATAACTTCTACGCAAAAAAAAAAATAATGCTACAACTATTTTATTCAGAAACCAATAGATATGATATGCATCCCTAATCAATTTGCAGTGTGAACAAAATAAAAACCAAGTAGCAAGAAAGCACTACTATATTATTTATTTCATCTGTTCAGGGCAGAGTACAAATAATCTTCACAATATCTCAGCCTTCTTCCAATAAAAAATCCTCTCCCAACAATCGACTTTGCAGAGAATATATAAACAATGATAAATAGTTAAAACTATTTTTGGCAACCACCGGTCTCGTAAATGTTTTATTTAATCCTTTAACAAAACATCAAATTCTGCCCTAAAATATTAAAATGTGCCCTAAACATCAATTATTTACTAAGTGATAGAAAACTATTAAAATATGCCATAAAATATATAAGTACCCCCGATAAACAATAAAAATATATTTATTTCTATAGCTGCTCCTGCAACACTTATTTATTCAATTATTAGTCATCATAGAATATGGATTTACAAATAGATAGATAAGGATGAAAAATAAAGTCAAATATTTCTAAATTAAATTAAATTTTAATTTTTTTACATGATAAAAAAATTAAATTTATTTTTAAAAATATTTCAAAAAATAAATTATGAATTTAATTTACTTTGTAAATAAATTTATAATTTTTTTTTTTGATCAGTAAGAGGTCGAAGACAAGATTTATTATTATGTGTTTTGATTAATTAACTTTGTTTATTTCTTTAAATCAAGTAGATGTGAACCCAAGACCTCTCATATAAGAGGCTCACAATTTATCATTGTGTTGTAGGCTCTTGCCTAAATTTATAGTATTCAAAATAAAGTTTGTTAAAAATCAAACTTTACAACACTGCTTATAATGTAGCAAAGTGAATATTAAACTAAAATAAATTGGCTATAAACTTATATGACCTTTTTAATATTTTTTCCAATTAATTTATTTTCAAATAGGATAAAACTACTACAGTGATATTTCAAATATAATCAGTAGTATAAATATAATTTTAATTTATACTATTTTATATCTATAATATAAAATTAATCATAAATATATAATTAATTTTTATTAAAATAATCACTTACATAAATAAATAAATAAACAAACTGTTTGGTTGTGATCTAAATTGCTAAATGAGAAGACATCGTTGAAAACTTTGACTATTTAACGCTTTTGGTCTAGAAATTAACCTTAGTGTGTGATGTTTAAGTCTTTCCCCTTGAATGAATAAATGAATGCAAGATTTTTAATGACGTTCATGTGGTCATAAGCCTAAGTGACCCACATAAAACTCCTAGTTAGTTTGACGTGATTTCTCTAGCCTGTCTCTTTTGTTGTGAATCTGCATAAGTAAAATGCCCCCCTTGAAGAGTCTTGGTCCTTCGAAAAGGTCTTTTATGTTGTTTACTTTTAACATTTCTTTGTGTTGGCTATGAATGTCCTTGTATGTTGTACAATCCTTCAGATAGTGCCACTCTATTTCCATCACACCCTCATTGCAAAATCTACAAATTTTGTCCTCCCACTCTTCCTTAGGGACCTTCCATCTACTAGTTTCACATCTCAAATGGTGGGAACCAAATCTCAGTTGAGCGATTAGGATTTTTGCCTTTCCTTTGATCTCGGCTCGTAAATATTCTTTGTCATCATGTTCACATGTGGGATTTTTTTTTTGACATAATAGGCTTTTTTCTACCTAATTGGTTTGCCCACATGGTAGATATGATTTTTTCTGCCACCCTTTTTTAATTTTAAAATTGTTTTCTGGGCACTCTTGGTAGTCAATGTTCCACTTGTTGAACCATTTATTGTTTTGTTTCTTCCATGTCTTCTTCCGACAAGCAAGTTCTCTGTCAACCACCCTACTAGGTCAGCGATGTGCATCCATTTTATTCACTTTTTTTAGATAGCTCAACAATCTAACAATTGCCAAGGCCTCCACCAGGAACATGCCTAGCTTCGCTAAAATAATCTCATATGGAACTGTTAATTTGATTTTGAGATTAGTTGTGATGAAGTGTTTCTGAATTCTTTCAATTTGCCACCATTTACAATTTGATACACTACTCCCTTATACCTCGTTGCCATATAAAGTAATTGGTATCACCAACAAGCTAAAGAGGGCTTTCTTAGTCTTCCAATCCCATAACTTTGTTGTCCTACACCTGTTTTAAACAAGATAAGATGCCTTCCATCCCCCTAGTATCCTTTTTGATCTACATGTTTCCCAACTGAGCCGATAATGAAAATCTATTCCCAGATACTTGTATTCTTCTACAATTTCTAGCGCTTTGTTATTAAATTTGAAAGTGCATTGTTGTTTTCTCTTCCTCAAGGAAAAGACCATAGTCTTGGTCTTAAAAGTGTTGACCTCCATCCCTACCCCCATGCAAAAGGTTTCTAATTTCTTCAAATGTTCCCTCAGCCCCTGTGCTATTTTAGCAATGAGAGTAAGGTCATCAGCATAAAGAAACAATTTGATCACATATTCAACCAGCTAAATTCCCTCTCCATTGGCTTTGTTTAGCCATTCCTCTAACTTGTCAATATAGTGGCCAAACAAGGTAGGAGATAACAGACAGCCTTGTTTGACCCCTACGTCGCTACCAAAACATTCCGACATGCCCACTTTGGTCATGATTTTCTCTTTAACATGTTTGTAAAGTTTATAAACAACTCTATACTCTATTGGGACCTCCAATTCTTCCATCATATTCCATAACTTATCCCTAGAGATGGTGTCAAAAGCTTTCTTAAAGTCAACAAAGCAACAAAAAGCCTCTTCCCCCTATTTATCCCACACTTTTTTGATCAGGAACCTTAGGGTAATGCAGTGATCAATGGTGGAATATTTTGGTCTGAAACTCGCCTGTCCCGTAGCTCTTTTCCCTTCTTTTTCTGCCCATCAGTTGATTCTCTGCTCTACCATACTCTCATAAAGTTTTCTTAATAGGGGGTTAACCATGATGATATGGTAGTTGGAAGGGTTTTTGACATCCCTTATTTTATGGAGAGGAATAACTACATTGGTGGTCAACTCCATGGGAAAGCGACCTTGCGTGACCATATTAAAAATGTTTCTGATGTGTGGAGTCAACAAATCTGCCCCCCCTTTAGAAATTCAGCCTGAAGCCCATCAATATCTTGAGCTTTTCCACTTGCTACTCTCCTTATCCCTAAAGTAATGTCTTCATCAGACAATAGTTCATCTGAACTGTTGGTTGCAGGGAGTGAAATTTCGTCCTTTGGTCTCTCATAAAGAGTCTTTGCATACTCTAACCATTGAGAATCCATAATTTTATTTTCAATCTGTGTCCTAGCTTGTTGTAACTTCCTCCAAAAATCTTTCGGATTGTACTTTCCTAACATGATTAGCTCCTTCCTCCAATTAATCACATATTCTTCTTTTTTGGATTTGATAAACTGTTTGTATTCTCTTATGATTGTTTTGTTTTCCTTTCTCCCTTTAAATTTCTTTTTTGCAGCCTTGCATTCTTCGTCATACCATGGGTTAGCCAAAAAGGCGTTTGAGATGCTCTTCTTTAGCCTTGTTCTCTTACAACCCTTTAGCGCTTCCTGAATTAGTGGGATTAGTGAGCTGCTACTGATGTGACTTTTCTTATCACTGTTTTCTTTGATATTCATGATGTCATGATGCATTTGGATCTGCTATTCAAGAGCGGTGCAAAATATCTTTTTATTTTCATTGTTTATAAGAATCTTGCCCTCTTTATATCCTTTTGTGCTTTCATCTAGGACCTGATCACTTTTTGGTCTTTTGACCATCATATTGTATTTAATATAGAGAGGTATATGATTTGAATTTAGCTCTATAAGACATTGTTTAATTCTGAAATCAACTACTTTGGTGATGATTGATTGCGAATATATCATATAGTCCACCACACTTTGTCTGTTATATATTTTACATGTAAATTTGTTTGATTTAGGCCACATCTTCATACCATTACACACAACTAACCTGTGGAGGCTGCATAGCCCTAGGAGTTCAGCCCCAAAGTGAGACACACCACTTTTTTCATTCTGAGAGGTCTGTTTGCTGATATTTTTGTCATCTTCTTTTAGCCACAAGAGATTACTGTCCTCTGTTAGATCATTGCCTAGCTGAATATATGTTACTTGCTGTCCTAACATTAAAATCTCCCATAAGGATTGTGGTACCTGTTTGATTAAAAGAAAGTACATCTTTCTTTAAAGCTGAAATGAAAGGCTTGTATTACATTTAACAATAAATAGCAAAATACATTAATAGGAAACGGCCACAGCGCTCTTCGAAACCTAAAAATAGATTTTGACGGCTAGCATCAAAACCCTGCTAAAACCTTGGAGACCAATGAAGATCAAGCAAGCGTTCAAAGCTGAAAAAGCGCAAGTGACTGGTATGGACATGGAACCTACTTGATATTGGTCACGCAAGATGTCTCAAACACAAAGCCTGACGAGTACCTTTCACACACTGCACAGAGTTTTTTCCATCGCAAGAACAACAAACACATTCTCGTACACGCAGAAGTTTTTTCTGTATACTGTTCAATTGCAATGGAAGAAGGACAGAGCTTTGGATGTTGCGGTGGAGAAGGAGAAGAATTTAAGGTCACTTATTTCTGTTAAAGATATTTTAAAGAAGGAGCCAGATGCTTGCTCGCCTATCGATACTCTTTCTAGGAAGAAAAAGAAGTTGGGCATTCGCAATGGGGTTTCCAACTTCATTAAAAAGTACCCATCAGTATTTGAGCTTTGCGACGGGCACAAATGTAAGTTGACAAAAGAAGCCCTAGATTTGGAAGAGGAAGAAGCCCGAATCCACCAGGAGGAAGAATCAGATGCCGCAACTAGGTTGTGCAAGCTTCTTATGATGACCAGAGAAAAAAAACTTCACTTAGATTTTATAAACCAGCTGAAATGGGACATGGGTTTGCCCCAGAATTATGTCAAGACTTTGGTACCTAATTATCCAGACTACTTTAGTGTAATCAATATGCCTGATAACAGGCCGGGATTGGATCTTGTTTGCTGGAATGATACGCTAGCTGTCTCCGAGATGGAGAAGAGGGCCGCTAACAAGGGGGAGTATAAAAAGAAGATGCCATTGGCTTTTCCTATGAATTATTCTAAGGGGTATGCTGTGAAAGAGGGGTATACGAAATGGGCAGAGGAGTGGCAGAGATTGCCCTACATATCGCCCTACGAGGATGCATCTCATATAGATCCCTTAAGTGATTTATCTGAGAGAAGGATAGTTGGAGTGTTGCACGAGCTCCTGAGTCTCACGATCAACAAGAGAACGGTGAGGCGGTATCTTATTGAGCTCCGGGAGCAGTTGGGATTACCCGAAAAGTTTGAAAAATGTTTTGATCGTCATCCTGGGATCTTTTATCTCAGTTTGAAAAATGGTACCGTGACTGTGGTGCTCAGAGAGGCCTATAAAAGAAATAAGTTGATTGAGGAGCATCCTCTCATGAAATCTAGGGGGAAGTTTCTTCATGTGATGAAGAAGGGATTCGGGGATAAAAGGAAAGGTTTGAAGAAGAAGGCTAATTCACAACATGAAGACTCTGTAGCTGCTGAAAATGTGCGAAAGGGTCACGAAGATCATGAGGGTGATAGTGAGGATGAAAAATCACAGGAGGACAATAATGGGGATGAAGAATCACAGGAGGATGAGAGTTCCGATGATAGAAGTTATGCTGAGAAATGTGCTGATGATGATGATGATGAGGAAGTTACTACAGATGAAGAATCTTCAGAGGATGATAAAGACGTCTATGAGAGAGACTTTAAAACACATGGAAAACAACGTGGCAGGTCCCAATCATCTGGTAAGCAAGCCACTAATTTAAAGCCCTCTGGGAGGCAGGGCAGTGACTCCAAACCTCAAAGGCAGAATACTGATTTCAGAAATTCCATATTGGAAGACAAAAGTAAACAAACATTAGGAAAGCACGGCAAGAGGTTTGACACATCTATAAAGAAAGTCAGTAGCTATCAGACGTTTGGAGGGCAAGGCAGGGGCTTAGAAACAGCTGGAAGGAAAGGAAAGAACTTTGAGACATCCGGAAGGAAAGAAAGGAGCTTTGAGAGGTCTGAAAGGCAAGGCAGGAGCTTTAAAACATCTGGAAAGCGAGGAAGGAGTTTTGAGAGGTCTGAAAGGCAAGGCGGGAGCTTTGAAACATCTGAAAGGAAAGGCAGGAGCTTTGAAACATCTGGAAAGCAAGGAAGGAGCTTCGAGAGGTCTGATAGGCAAAGCAGGAGCTTTGAAACATCTGGAAGGAAAGGAAGGAGCTCTGAGATATCTGAAAGGCAAGGTAAGAGCTTTGAAGCATCTGGAAGGAAAGGAAGGAACACTGAGATATCTGAAATGCGAGATAGGTGCTTTGAGACATCTGGAAAGAAAGGTAGGAGCTTTGATGTATCTCACAGTAAGCAAGGCAAGAGATTTGACACATCTGATGGAATGCAAGGCAAGAGTTCTGACACATCTGCAAGAATGCAGGTCAGGAGCTTTGACACATCTGGAAGAAAGGAAAATAATTTCAAAACATCTGAACGCCAACATGGGACATCTCAAGACTGGTGTAAACAAGGCAATACGCTTGAAATTTCTAGGAGTAGATACAGTAAGTACGGAACATCTGGAAGCCAAGGAAGTAACTTTGAAGCATCTCAAAGTCGAGGAGCTCGGAAACATTCTCAAAAGCAGTCTGGTAACTCGAGGGCCACCTAGCATCTATTGAGTGAGCAGGTATGTTTAGTTTGTGGTGGATATCCATATGTAATCCAACAAATGGAAAACTGTTTTTAAATTTTATTGTGGGCTGTGTGTTTACTCTACCTTCTTTGACCATTCTTTTTGCCATTTCAAATGTTTATTTTTTTGATTCACCTTTCTGATCAATTCTGGTAGTGGTAATAATTAATGCATGATTCTTATACCTTCCAGCGGTTGATATTTGTTTTTAACTAAATTGGGATCTTTATTGACATTTTTGATTCTGTGTTTTTATTGCTTGAAAATTCAATACACTCTATTAACAATTACAGAGGCTTTAGAATATCAATCAATCAACCAAATTGCAAGTCCCACATACGGAGCTTTTTTTACAACATTGGTCCTTAGGTCAGTATTGAAGTGGACAAGTTTCTTTAATCTACATATTGGATAATGTAAGATTATGGCACAAAGTTTTTGCAGGATGGATACAAAGATATCAGGAAGTTTTTGCAGGATGGATACAAAGATGCCCTGATATCATGTTAGATTTAATCCTATGTCAAATTAAATTAAAGTTTAAAAATTTGAACAAAATTAAAGCGAAACCTCCTTGTGCATAATAAAGACTCACAAGCATGAAAATAAGAATGAGCAGAGCACTATCTTGTTCACCATACTGAGCCTATTAACTACGCAACTATAGAGAGCATAAGAGGAGCCTTGAAAACTCACTTTCCTGAACATGATATGATTTTGCTGAAGCCTATATAGAAAATTAGGAAAGAAAATAATATTTTTCGAAAACTCTATCTAGAAAAAATAGGAAATAAATTAGGTTAGTTTTTGAATTATCTAAATAATTTTGAGAAATAATATGTATATTATCTCTAATCTCTGCATAAGCAAGACGGAAATAACCTAAGGTGCTAACATCCCCACATACATAACTTAGGTGGGTGGAAAAAATTGGATTTGACAACTAGGCCATGTCAGGTACCCATGTACGAAAATACACATCCCAAAGAACAACTTCCCTCATGTCATAGAAGATGAAGAAGGTTGAGCAATCGATCTCAGAACAATCTTTGCAGTAGGCCCCCTTCATTAAAAAAATGCATCTCTCCTTCGGAAGAAAGGAGCCTTGTGTTATATATCTATTAAATAACTATTCCAAAGTGTGAATGAAGAAAGGAAAGATGAGTATCTTTGGAAAATGTTCATTTCTTTCCACACCTATGTTGTACTGTGACTAGAACTGATTAGCAGACTCAGGCATAAGTATAGGACGTTTCATCATGAAAGCATGTAGAGATGGAGAGTGAACACAGGGGTTTATGTGCATTGTGTGCCCTGTTAGCATTTCAGTTTTCTCACCTTTCAGTGTGGTGCAAAACATAACATATCAGCATGTGCTTTCTTATTTACAATTTTTACAATGTCGTTTTTGGCTTACTGGACAAAAGAGGTTAACACACTTCAATATAGGGAAACATTTTTTACGAATCCTATGATTACATGCTTGTTCTATTTACCTAAAAGCAGATATTGAACAACGCAAATACACAAGGCTTGAATAGCTTTAAACAACAAACATTATAAATTAAATATAACAATTGCATTGAAAGCTACAACAGATCGACTTATACTTACTACACTACAAAACTTTCAACTACACTACACTACAAAACTTTCAACTGCACTACAAAGCTTTCAATAATTTTTAAGTGATGTTTTTAGAGCACAGTAGCACATAAAGTCAAACATTTTAAGATAAATAAAGAAGCATGATATGTGTACTAAATTCTTTAAATGAATAATGAAATTTGGATAGATAACAACCTACAACACAATGGTAAGTTGTGAGCTTCTCATCTAGGAGGTCTTGGGTTTGAGTCTACTTGAGCTTAACATTATTAATCTCAACAGCTAGTAATTAATCTCGGCATTGGCCCATTACTCATAAAAAAATATTGAAATTTGAATTAACAATGATAAAGACTTGGAACGACATATATAGCAACAAGTAGGTGTAAGAATGACCATTCAAAATACAAGTGTAAAATAACACTTATTTATAATGTTTTCAAAGTTATCAAAAAAAAGAAACTAATTGCTACTTTTGTTCTAGGAATAACTTGTTAGCATTTGATGCAATATTTATCACCAAATTTTATTCACTAAGCATAACATAAAACTTAAAAGCTAGAAATAGTATGGACTTATAAACTAGAGGTAGGTAAACATAGAAGTAATTGTAAATAGCATGGGTTATAAATAGCACTAGCTAACAATAACACATCTCATAATGCTCTTCTCTATGATTGGTAAATATAGCATAGACAAAGAGTAGGCTTTTGGATAGGTGGCTTTGAATGACTTCGATTATTTTTCAACTTTTCCAATGATCACGGCTAATCGTCTGAAGACTTCTACGAAATCTTACAAATCCACTTTAACGTTTTGAATCCCCTTATAAGTGTGCACAAATGGCTTGAGTTAAAAATTGCACTAGCTAATGATAACACGTCTTAAAATATGTTCTTCTCTGTAATTGGTAATAATAGCATAGACTAAGAATAGACTTTTGGAGAGACGACCTTGAATGACTTTGATTTTTTACACCTTTTTGAAGATCGTGGCCAATCTTTTGAAGACATCTACAAAATCTTAGAAATTTACTTTGACGTTTTCGATCCGCTTAATATAAGTGTGCACATTTGCTTTATGCACATGACATTACACCTAGAAATTGACTTTGAACTTGCACTATAAACATAAGGTAAATCAGCTTTTGAAATGTGAAATATTCCTTTGATGACATGTATGCATATACAACCCAACTGCACAATTGATAGTTGGATTCAAATATACACTTGGCGAGGCACATACCCAACCCCGGACATACAAATATCTATACACTGATTTTTAAACATTTGTTTTTTCTTTTGATGAGATGCACATTTCTTACAAAAGTATGCACTTGTCTAATAATCATCGAGATTGCCTGTGAGATTTCCCTTGTGAGGGGTGAATCTTACTTTGCGGTGTATGAGTTTTTAGTTTTGAAACCGAATCCTCTTTAAGGTGTGTGTCAATGCCCTAGTTATGTGCCTCTATACTATCTTATGATCATGAAGGCAACCCTTTTCATTGAAGTGCATCCTAAACCCCTAGCATGCACCTACATGCTTAACTTTGATCATAATTCAATTTTCCTTCTTTTAAGTATGATCTAATCTTGTAGATGTGCACCTTTGTATTTGATTTCAGTGTTCATTCTTGCTTTGTTAGGCCCTCTTCATGATCAGATATACACCTACATATAAGGTTTTTTAAAGTATGTTTCAAAATGTATCAAGTGCATACTTTTCCTTTCCCACATGCATCTTTGAGTGTTATCTTTGACATTGACTTGCTTCTATCCAAGTGCGTTCTTGATCTTTTTATTGTGACAAAATGTCTTCAAGATCCTCATCTCATCATCCTAAAACATTCAGAGAAGGAGAAGAAGACAACAATATGAAGTAAACTGGTAGAGACTTTTTCACGATTTGTGCAAAAACAACAAACTTCAGTTTAAAAACTTGACATTATACAATTTTTTTGTATGGGTGCCACTTATCCTCAATACATCCAAAGCATTTGCTAAAGTTTTGAGAGAGTTGTCTTCAAAGAGGAGGCTAATGTTCTTAATATTGTGACCGGGATACCAAAGATGGGATTCTACAAGTAGATGTGAGATTTTTGGTAAGAAAGCATTCAACAATGAAGATCCTATAGACATGTATGAACTTGTTGTAGAGATTAATAAAAAGCATTTGGATTGTAGTCTCTATAAAAGAAGTAGATGGAGGAATATTTGTAGTAATATTTGCAATTTTAGGTGAAGAAAAGTTAATTGAGGAGTCATCACAAGTTGACGTATGTTCTAATGGAGATAATGGATCTCCATACAAATCATCACAAATACATGGAAGCTTTAATGAATCTCCACACAATTGATGGATTGTGGACCAAGCAGTAAAAGGGCACTATGTTCGATCTCTGTGATGTAAGAACCTCTAAGGAAATTGTCATACATAGGTGTCCATAGACTTTGTCATTGTTGTTAAACCATTCATTCATTTGATGGACATCACTTGGCTTTGGAACAAGACACCAATGAGATAGGGTAGAAGTCACTTCTTGGTACAATAAACTTCCATATACTCTCTCCAAGATTAATAGTTCTATTGACTTAGGGTAATCGTAGATTTTATGGTTGGTGCTTATTTCACGTCTCTTTTTCAGATTCATAGCTGAGAGAGTCTTTTAGCATCATAATAGAAGACTGTCTTTAGTTGCTATCAGTTTTTAGTTAGGAAGTTACAAATGCTTGACATGAAGAGGGCTTGTCGTTGGTTGGTTAGAATGGTAGTTGCTTCTTGGTAAGGTTAGTCAAAATAGGGCATACGGCAAATAAACACTTGTAGTTAGGATTAGTTAAATAAGAGAATGAATTTGCTATTTAATTGTTTTTGGAGGAAGGAATTTGTCTGTCAACTGCTATCAATTGAGGAATGATTTCTTATGATAGGATATAAGCATTGCTAGGAAAGAAATGAATTTTATAAAAGTCAAATTTATGCTTGCAACATTCTTGTTGAGTTTTTGGTTTGGATAATAACTATTTCATAGTTTTAGTCTGGATGCATGGAAGGTTTGATGTGGATCGAATTATCTGATTTTGCATTTTACTTTTGGTGTAAAAAGTGAAAATCTTTTATCTAGCCGGATAAGTATAAATAAGTTAAGATTAACAATGAACATTTAGAGTTTTCTTCCGTCTTGTCTTTATAAGTGATAAGGATGTGATATGGTTAGTGTTCAATGCCTATTATTAGGTTTTGAGTCTTTGACAATATGGTCATCTGGTTGTTTGTTGGCTCTATGTATTTATAAGGTTTGGTAGATGGTTGTTCTTCTTGGAAGTTGTTGAGTTCTTTAGTAGAAGTTTTATTGTGAAGGAAGGGCATATGATCAAGTTTGATCCTTGGCTGACCATCTTTAGTCTACTTTTGTTATAATATCATGTCCAAATGAAGATATATATTTACGTATTTGTCTGATATGCATTATTATTTCTTCATCATTCCAACTATCAGCTTTATCAAATAGAATGGTAAACATATGCTTTTATAAGTAAAGCTGATTTTTGAAAGATAAGATTTTAGCTAGATAAAATATAGTATAGTGAATTTCCGTGCTGGTGTGTGTTGTATCAGTTGTGGAGTTTACCTTGTCAATTTTTTAAGGAATGGAAGACTAATTTGAAGGTGTAATTAGCACATGTTTCCACGTTTTGAAGTTTTCATTATCGTGTGATTTAAGCAATGCAATTTAGCATTAGGACATAATCACTAGGTATTTTGAAAATTCAACTGTCCCAAGAATTAGTGGCGTTTGGAGAAGAAATCTTTCAAGTGTGGCAAATCAAATCATCTTGGAGATGGAAACCCTAAAGCAGTTGCTCAAATTTCATGTTGGTATATGCAGAAGATTGTGACAAGAAAGGAGGCTTGATCATCACGAGAAGAAATGACGACATTAATTTTTGAGGATTATCCAATAATAGATGAAAATTGTAAATGCCATAAAGATGACAATTACAAGGTAGCAGAAACAAAAGAGAAATCTAATATCGGTTACACTACTATTGTCATTATTTATGGTAGCCCCATTCAATTTCAAAGCATAAGAAACATATTTTCGTCCATGCATGGCAAACTTAGGCACATTCAAGTTAGATAGTAATAGAAGCAATAATTGCACATAGCAAGTATAGCAGAATAATAAGTTATAAGACAAGGACAGTCTGTATCATGGACCGTGCAAGTGATCAACAACGAATATGAATAAAAAGACATCAAGGAGATCGCTGCTTGAAAGTTGAAGTGATATCATGGTTCAGAAAATCATCTTATCTATAAGACTTCACGATTTTCTATTGGACATCTTCATGCGGCAGCCATGGGAACAAATACTCCATTGCATCGAATGTGAATCACATTGATATATAAAGGCACCAATCCATATATAAAATAACAATAATATATTACAAGATCGCAAAAAGCATATTACATAAAGTGATCTGTATAACAATAAAACCTTTCTCTAATCACCACTCAAAGAAGATGTATAATTAACTGATCATTAATATTGATTAGTTACTCAGATAGGATGCAATTTGATATTGAGATGCAATATCTGACATTCATATCTTTCTATGACATATTAGAGGAGATATCCGTAACTCCTCCAAAGGCATCGGTCAGATCTATTCTTATTTATATTGCCGACTCAAGCAGTCAAGGAGCCTTAGTAGCACCTAAAGAGTGGTATCAATCCACCACTGGCAGAGATAAGATCGCCTGTGCATATAGAACTATTCAGAGGCAGCATTATCCCAAGCACATTGCATAAGCAAGAAGGTTACATATCAGAGACAGCGATAATTAGTTTCAGAATGGTCATCATATTGAGTTTTCATTTGAATTAAAATTTTCCCTCAACCAATCCATACAGAGTTGATTCACAAACAAAACCAACATCTCTTCTTATTGAATCAGATATTGCCTTTGTAATTCATTTGATCTATAAGCTTATCAAGGACCCATTTCAGAAATATGCCAGATTCCTTTGCTATCTTAAATTTGATTTGTCCTTATAACAATATTACTGATTGGTTGATGTAACAGATATATATATATATATATATATATATATATATTCCTTTATTTGAAGCATTCTTGAGATGAGATATTATCATCCCTTCTTATCAAATTGATGCCAAATCTGATTTCTAAGAGGTAATAAATTGTTTGCTAATATCATCAATCTTTTTGGTTGATCTATCAAACCCCTGATATAATTGATTTTATCACAGAAGAGTTTCCTATCAAATTCAGATCAAATATTCTTCTTTCTTATGCACAGCATAAGCTGCAAGAATAAATATCAGAGATGACTGTAATGAATTTCAGAATGGCCATCATATCGAGTTATCATTTGAATCAGAATTTGCACTCAACCGATCCTTACAGAATCGACTCACAAACAAAACCAAAATTTCTTCATATTGAATCAGATATTGTCTTTGTAATTCATTCAAACCATAAAGGAGTCCTTTCAGAATTATATTACATTGCTTTACCATCATAAATTTGATTTGTCCATATAAGAATATTATCAATTGGTTGATATAGCAGATATAATTGGATATATACAATTGCATCCTTTATTTGAAGCATTCTTGATATAAGATATTATCATCCCTTCTTATCAAATGGATACCATATCAGATTTCTAAGAGGTAATAAATCGTTTGACAATATCCTCGATCTTATTGGTTGATCTATCAAACCCTTGACATAATCTTTTTATATCATAGAAGAGTTGGCTGTCAAATTCAGATCAGATATCTAAAGCAGATTGAAAACCAACTTAGTACTCAATAATACAAAGGACGTCGACAAATAAAAGGATTGTGTATAAAAAGTGTCTATTGCAGTTTAAATCTCAAGAAACTAGACAAAACCCAAAGAAGGGGACATTACATCATTAGTATAGCACTAATGTTTAATAATAGCTCCCTTATGACTATACTAGAAACAACACAAACTTTGTCTGGAATTTGAGGAAATGAACAAGACCTAGTGGTATAGTCATTAGTAGGCTACTCTGAAAAGTGCAGAATTAAAGAGCAATATCTCCCCACTCTAATAGAAACTGAATATACTGGCAATGAATCTCAATGTATTTGTAGCATGATATGCTAGATGCTTCATTGACTTTAACCTTCATGATATTGACATAAATGTGGGGTTGGAGAATATTAATGAAGTTATTAACAAAGATAGAGAGGTCTATATATACAAAAGAATAAAGCGATGGGCGTTTCCTTAGGAAACGATTGTAAAGAATAGAAATATTCTATTGTAGCGAAACGAAAGCTAAAGAAAGCTAACAGATAACTACAACTAACTAATATTAGAAACATTCGAATATTTACAATAGATTACAAACAGATAACCATTAACTAATAATAGAAGCTTATCTATTATCGTAATACCTTCCCTTAATGGTTAATCTATCCACAACACCAAGCTGTCTTTTGAATATGACAAACTTATCAGGACCAAGAGGCTCGGTGAGAATGTTTGTAGTCTGATCTGTGGTAGGAACATACTGCAAGTCTATTGTCCCTTCTTCAACCAACTGTCGTATCTAGTGATAGCGAACATTCACATTCTTGGTTCGTTCATGAAAGACTGGACTTTGTGCTAACTTGATAACTCCTTTGTTATCAACAAACAAAGTGGTCAGTCTTGCTGGTGACATCTGCATATCCCCAAGCATCTGACGAAGCCAAACAACTTCACAACTTGCCTTGACTATCCCTCTGTAGAGGAGAGAAAAACTGCCTATTGCTTCTTACTGGTCCATGTGACGACACCTGATCCCAAATTGAACACATCCAAGAGTTGACTTTTTATCGTCAATAGAGCCTGCCTGATCTGAATCTGGAACCCATTGAGTCTAGGATTAGAACTTCGAGAGTAGAGAAGTTCATAATCTGAAGTGCCCTCTACATAACGAAGCACACACTTTCCTGCCATCCAATGATTAGCCTTGGGAGCTGTCATAAAGCATGAGATGTAATTGATTGTGAAGTTGATATTAGGCCTAGTAGCAAAGAGGTAGATGAGGCTGCCTACTAGTTGCTTGTATGTAGTATCATCAATTGGAGGAGAATCAGACTTGGCTGATAACTTGAGACCTTTCTCCATGGGTGTAGATGCAGGCTTGTAATCTTGCATACAAAATTTGTCTAACAGAGCCCTGACATATTTAAACAGAGAGATGACTATACCAAAAGACTGTCGCCAAACCTCATCACCTAGGCAATAATGCATGAGCCCAAGGTCTCAGTCATATCAAAAGACTCGCATAAATTCTGTTTGATTCCTTGAATCAAAGATGTCGAATTGCTAGTGATGATCAAATCATCCACATAAATAACCAGAAGGATGATTGCACTGTCAGTAGTCTTGATGTACAAATGTGAGTTTCAAGAACTCCTCTGGAAGCCTTGATCACTGAGGTACTTATCAATTTTCGTGTACCATGCCCTAGGGGCCTGCTTCAAGCCATAGAGAGCTTTCACCAATTTGAGAACTTGATGGTCTTTACTGACAACCTTGAAACCAGGAGGTTGTGTCATCTAGATCTCTTCGTGGAGATCACCATTCAGGAAAGCACTCTTGACGTCCATCTGATGGACTTTCCAGCCAAACTGTGCTACCATGGCTAGGACTAATCTAATTGTGCTCATCTTTGTAGTAGGAGTAAAGATCTCCTCATAATCAATGCCCTGATGTTGAGAAAAGCTCTTCACAACTAAACAAGCTTTGTACTTATCCAAAGTACCATCAGATTAGTATTTGATTATGTAAACCCATTTGCAGCCAATGGGTTTCTTCCCCAGTGGAAGATCAGAAAGGACCTAGGTGTTATTCTTTATTAGGCTTTGGTGTTCAAATGTCATGGCCTGTTCCCACTTTGGAATTCCTTTAGCTTCGGAATATGTTAGAGGTTCAAGCACACTATGAATGTTGGCCATGAGAGAAAAGTTAACAGACTCTATAGGTTTGCTCTTTTTCCAAGCAGTTCTCCCATCAATGAGCTCATCATTACGAAGATCAACAAGTGTCTTAGTCCACCACTTAAGCTGGAGAGGAGAATGACCAACATTAGTATCAGGAGATGCTTGGTGATCAGGTTCCTCATTAGAAGAATCTGTATCAAACTTAGGTGAAGCATCTACAAAGTGAGGTGATCCTGCAAGAGAAGCTAGAGGTGTCTGTACAGGGATCACTGGTATAGCTGGAGCTGCAGGAGCTACTGGAGCCCTCCCATGAGGTGGACCTAATGGAAGCCTAACTCCCAAATCATGAGCCTTCATAGGCTGGTCTATTGGATTGAGAACAGGAGAAACAGGCATGGACAGTCCTTGCTGCTCATCAAAGACTACATCATGACTATACAGGAGATGAGATGTCTCAGTGTCAATCAAGTGGTAGGGCTTTGTGAAGACTACTGTATCCAACAAGCATAAGTTTTAGACTCTTGGCATCCAACTTGGTGCATGATGCATTAGGGATCCAAACAAAAGCAAGGGAGCCAAAAACCTTCAAGTGACTGATTCTGGATTTGTGACCTGACCAGGCCTCTTCCGAAGTCTTACCTTTGACCGCCACTATGGATGACCAGTTTAAAAGATAAACTGCACTGTTAACTACTCTTGCCCAGAATTGCTTCGAAACATGTTTGTGTTCGAGCATGGATTGAGCCATCTTGTTGATTGTTTTGTTTCGACGTTTAACTACACTGTTCTGGTGTGGTGTGGTTAATTGGCATTTGATGCCATGAGTATCCAAGAAGTTAGAGTATACACCCACATTTTTCTATTGAAATCATCAACAAACAATAGAAAATACCTTGTGATGGAGCCCCAAATTTTTGCAAATTTGAAGCTTCCATTTGAACACCTTATCTGATTTTCTTACCATATTATTAGTATAATGTTTCCATCTTACATGCTTATAATAGCACTATAGCATTATAGAGCTGCATATCATTGCCTCAAATTGTTCTTGCTGCATTTATATGTATTGTAATTCCTACAGGTTTGAGCAATTGACATCCAAACTTGCAAACAATGACGATTCTCAGCATACTATTCAATCCAAGACATCAGTGGAAGTTAAGTGTTGGTAGCAATCCAGAGATGATCAGGTCTTCCTATCTCCTCCTAGTAACCTCCTATTAAACTAATTATTTAGCCCGAACTGCAGAAGTCATAGTATTAAGAGGACACAAAGAAATTGAGAAGGGTATAGTGGTCAACAATTATCATAATTATCAAACTCGTAGCAGTAAGAGACCATATTTGAGTGATTTATATGCAACTATAATGGGCAACCACATAACAACGACTCTGTTTTGACTTGTGTGTAAGATAAATCCTGTAAACATTTGGAATGAATAAAAGGCGACAATAATGAGCAAAATATATAATGAATTCTGCATCCAGGCATGGGAGGTCATCAATGGTCATAGCAGAGATTTTTCAAATGAAGCCATTGTAATATCGAACAACTCATATGCCTGGTCAAAGATGATATTTAATAACATGGTCAGGAGCTGCTTGAAGAACAACCTTCACCCACTCAGCGTATGGAGATAAGTTCATATTTTGCAGTGGCAAGGGATTTACAAATTAGACGTGCTATTGTTATGAGTAAAATTAGAAAGAAGGCCTCGATGTCATTACTGCTGGAAATGCACAAGTCAAAGCAGCAAGGAAGCTTCTGTCACCAATCTTCATCTTCACTTCAGACATCCCGTCATTGGCTAAAATCAACACATCACGCACCAAAGATAAACAATGGATAGCATATGTTGTCCGCCTTCAGTAATAAAACCTTGCAGCAATGTCAGTATTTGCAGAGAGCCATAGAGTTGAAGCTGTTTCGAACACTCATTATCAGTATTGGTCTTATTTCCTCAGTAAGTTTTCAATCGTTCTTTGTAAGATGTGTTCAGAACTTTTTATCTACGACAGATGATTATTCTTCTGTAATTGCCGATGCCCAGCCTGGCCTGGCCTCTCTGTGCATTAGAAAGCACCTACAGTATTTGCTAAACAGGACAGAAGATAAATGATGGCATGAGAAAGCAAGAGCCCAGCCTGAAGACATTGATTGAGTGGTTGCGCGGAAGTTTTATTTGTGGCAGAACTCACAGGAAATTGATGGAAATATAATGAAGTAGATAGTTTCCAAAGAATATATATTTGGAGATGTGTGCAATCAAAGAATAAATCTGTCAGAAAGATAATACTGAGATCATCTTGAGTGGAGGCATAAACCATTAACATTGTTTCTATTGCCTTGTGCGCTCACGGGAATAAAAATTCCTATATTGCTTAGTATGAAAAGAGTCTGCAACAATCCGATGGTGATGCTTTCAGAAGTCTTCATCAATAAAAACGGCATATGGAAGTTACAGTTCAATCCTTTGAATCGAGTTTCTCTTTCTGTGTCAATAGGATCTTTTGGTAAGTGTTTTTCATAAAATTATTGTCGATATTGTTTACTTATAGCATTTTGAATGTTGCGACAAGTGTGCGTGTGGATGAGAGGAGCCGTCAAAAAGCAGAAAAATATACAGAGGGATTCGAGGACAAGAAGACTCTAGGTTAGCAACAGATCAATGTGTCGGGTTTGTTATTCTCAGCATCCATGGTTTTCATAGAGCCAGTTGGTGTGCGTTTGGATGCCGTGAGTAGATTTCAAAGTATGGCTAGTGGATTGGTGTTTAGGAGTTGGAATTGCTCAGAAGAAGGGATCACGGGATTGTGAGTATGCGGCAAATATTATAAGCCATAGGAAGGATACAAGTGCCGGTAACATTTAAACAGTTTTTTAAAAATCAAATTTAATATTGATTAGTTTTTATTTATGAAAGGTTGCAATGTTTGGTTGAGCAACCGACATCTCCTAGCCCTCTATAAATATATGATGGAAAATCAAACCATTACCATTGATTCGTTGCAAAAAATATTATTTGCATTCTTTAGGCATACAAATTATTGTAATTTCCTTGCTGGAAGAGATCGAATTTGAACTAAGCCCTTGCATGTTGAAATATTGAGCATACATTACGATATTCAGTGAGATATAATTGTGTTGAGTGGAGCATCTACATTTGAGTCTCCTCAAACACGAACTTCTCCACAGTATAATCAGTAAGAATTTTATTTGCTTTAGAGTACAAATATTATATAGTTTGTCCTTTATGATCTATTTGTTTTCTATTAATAATTTATTGTTGGGATAAGTGGATTAAATTATTAATTACTGTTTAAACCTGATAAATACAAATATTGTGGAATATTATAATTATTTCCTTATTTGTATCTATTTTGTCCTTTCAAGGGTTAAAACATTATAGACTGGTTTTAATATGTATAAAATGAAATAATTTGACGCATTCCTATAATTGAATTGTTCATAGATTTAATATCATAATATCATAAAGTTGTATGTGAAAACTTATAATATTGACTCTATCACCCATTTGAACTTCAGCACTGATCTTTAAATTGCTCATTTTTCTTTATCTGTTTGCTGGCAATATTTTGATCTTTTCATGTTAAGGGTTTAATATCTATTCGTTTTAGTAATTCAGTTTTAATCGTATTTCAGCACTCACGACTCTATTAAAGTAATCGAATTTTGAAGATTAATACTCACCATTCGCAATCCAGGAGTTTTCCTTCGAATCTTGCCATTTAAGGAGATTGTCTTTGCATTATATCTATTCACTATAAAACATCTTGGATCCAAGTTTTGTTGTCCAAGATTAGTTGTATAGGCCTTGGTTTTGCGGAGCCAAAAGCACAGAGGATATAAATCGAATTGATTGATCTTGTCAAGTTGGCCAAAACTGATTAGATATCCCAACATCGAGCGGGCAAGGGTCGTAGGATTCTAATCAATGGTTTTGATAACCAACACCTGGACCCAAGAACAAAAGGAGTGGCCGTAGAGTTGTAGATATTGGCATGAACAAGCTGAAGTACCTGAGAAGCTCGCCATGAATCGCCACTGGGGAAAGGTGTGCGATGTTGCTTCCCAGCCTGACATGCATCACAAACTCCAAGCTATTGAGTCTAAATCTTTGGCAAACCGAGGACAAGCTCTTCCTGAGCAAGTTGAGAGAGATAATGCACATTTAAGTGCCCATACTGCTGATGCCAAAGTGTACTAATAGAAAACCACCGAGCTGCCATCGCTAAGTCCCGAGAATCACTAGAATCAGAAAGTCAGAAAAGACCACGATTCTCAAGATCCATTGCAACAATAGACTGAGTTGCCCTATTAGTGATGGTACACTGATGTGAATTGAAGGTGACATCCAGTTGTGGAGAATGTCACAACAACTGATTGATTGAGAGTAGATTTAGTTCCATCCCTGGAACGTAGTACACATCGAGGAAAATGAGATTCCTACCAACAGACTGAATCTAAATGTTGCCTGTTGATACAAAAATTTGCACCCTTGCTTGAGGTATGATCCTCAAACGACCTTGTGTAACATGGAAACAATTTCAAAGTGTGGGACTTTGCAATCAGAGATTGAATCTTTGGAGAAGGCCAACTTCCTCACAATTTGGGGTGCACCTAACTAAGGCTTAGAAGGGAAAGGGAGAGAGATTGCAGAAAGTAAATTGTTGAAGGAAAAGGGGGGTGATGCACCAAGATTGATTGTGGTTACAACTCTGCCTACAACCGCACAAAACATGAATGCAAAGCCCAAATACACAGATCTCAACTCTATCTATCTCTTAAAACTCACACACAGGTCAGGACTGGTGAGCTGATACAAGGAAAATGACTTTCACAATGTAGCATTCATGAACAAATTGACACAACATGTGAACTAGGAAGACAAAAGGAGAGCATTCAACATAAGGCAAGGTATCTGTACATACAAATGAATATGAGAGGAGGTAAACTGAAATTTTTATTCATGAAAGGCAAAAGGAGATTACAAATAACAAAGCAGAAGGCTACTGTCATGAACCAAAGAAGACAGAGAAGAACCTAGAAAACATATTTACAACTGCCTTTTAAAGAGTTCAGGCATGACTCTGATTTAACTATGGAGTTCAAATCCCAACCAGGTTGGGTTGAGTTGCAGAGGAGAGCAATAACTGAGAATCAGAAAGAAATCTAATCGTGGAGTGCAATTTGCCCATGAAGTGAGAGGAAGGAACTCAAATCAATACACCTAGCTGTAAGAGATCAAATCCCCAAAGATTTGATCACTACATGCAATAAAGAGGCATGGAGTGCAATGGCGTCGTGCAAACAAGGTCCAAGAAGCTATGCGACATTGAAGAATAGGCCCTGATAGTGTGCCATGGCCGAGAGAAGCTGATTTGTGCCGTTGGCGGAGAAAACCGTGGGGAGGGATAACACGACATGTTATTCGCCTGCAAGATGTAGAGTTGACCGCAAAGGGATCTGATTACCCCGAAAACAAATGATGGCCATTGATGAAGATCTTCCATTTAAAATGGACGACCTAGATGTTGCAGGAATCTCCCCAACGAGAGATTAAGTTGCAGTCGTCGATCAAGATCCTTCCTTCGAAATGGACGACTGAGATGCAACGAGGAAGCTTCCAAGATGCACCAGATCTAATAGTTGTCATGCAATTTTGGGCTTCGGAGCCTCGTGGAGACTTCAACATGAGGAAATGCCAGAATGAAGATGCGTGTCAGCCTCTCACAATTTCAGAAGGATGGGCAGATGTATTGGGAAAAACACGAGTCGTTGATCACCATAACATGAGCCAACCCGAGATTGGGCACATCGCAGCATCTCGCACTTTCAAGAGGATGTTGAGCTTTGATGTGAAAATATGAGGGCCATCGGATCTGCAAACCTGTGAGCTTGGGAGACGGGGCGGGCAAACACGAAATGTTAATTGTCAACAAAACACGATGTTAACCCAAAACAAAGAATCCAACCCATTGAAGACCTCTCGGATCGGTTATCAATGATGGGCTAAATGGGGGGCAAAAATGACCAACATTGCCTTTGCCGACAACTGTGTACTCTTCTCCGCCACAAAAAATAACAAAATTTGAATAATGTTGGTAGTTAGTGAACCAGTCTCTACGGTGGGTGAAATGATGAGAGGCACCTGAATCAATGTACCAGGCAGATTACTTAACATGATTTGTTGCTCTTTTAGCCATGAAGGCGTAAACAACAGATTCCGTCTGCTCAGTGTGCTCTGCACTGTTTTCTTTGGGCTACAGACATGATTCCTTAGATTGGGCAACTAAGCATTTCTGACATTCAACCTTCATGTGACCAAACTTATGGCAATAGTTGCATTGATTGTTCTTCTTCCGTGATTCTTTTGAATTTGGAGCAGAGGATTTCTGCTGAGACTTGCCTTTATCCTTCTGAAAGGATTTAGCAGCAAAGGCTTGCTTTGTGGTGGTGGAGTTGGAACCGCTACCGAACTATTGTTTTCTACCGATCTTGCTGAAGCAGAAGTGTGTAGAGATCGGTGAACTTTAGATCAACACCAGAAGACGTGATGTTGAGAGTCTCGATAAAATGCTTGTAGGATCTCGGTAAACTCTAGAGAGTGATAACCACAATGACCTCTTCCTACATCTTGTGACTAATGGCAAGCAACTGATCACGGATTTCCTGAATCCTATTCAGGTGAGCTTGGAGCGAGGTTTGCTCATCCATGATAATAGAAAACAAAGTGTTCTTCAAGAAGAAAGCTCTGCTTTTGTCAGAAGTCTCATGAAGATTTTTGAGATGTGCCCATATTTCGGTAGCTGTCTTGTCGGGCGGAATCTGAGAGAGCTGATCATCAGCTACGGATAATTTGAGAAGCATCACTGCCTACTGATTATTTAGATCCCATGTATCTTGATCAGTACTAGGGGCAGTTAGACATTGTGTAACACCTAGAACAATTTGATTGGTATTCCGATATTCAAAAATTGCTATTATCTGTTGCTTCCAAGTGCCATAATTCCAACCATTGAATTTTGAATTGCTCTTGAGCACGATATTAGTCAATGGTGCCATATCACGTTTTCTAATGAAAAGCGTGAAAATCTATGATGGCACATTCTTCAAGGCAAAAAATGGATGACCCAAAAAATTTAAAGGGGTACCTAGAAGAGAGCTTAGAAAACCTAGAGAGAATATGTTAGTGGTTTTTGGATCCACTGACTCAATCAAGGCACCTAGAAAAATTGGACAACAACCTAGTTGAGCTCTCAAAAAATCCACCAAGAATTTGTAATTAGATAATTATTTTGACCCCAAAATTTAGGGTTTTGAAAAAAAAACAGCTTTGCTGCAAAAAAAACTACAAAAAATGGTGGAAATGTGAAGAAAAACAAACGGTAGTTGCAACAAAATGGCCGTAAGAAGCATATATCACAGAAAATAATTTCAAAAAATATTGCTCTGATAATTTTGAACAATAATATTTTTTGAAAAAATTCAAAGAATTGGCTCTAATACCATATTACGAAGTAATTGGTAAAATACTTGCTTGTTATTAACAAAGAGCGAGAGGTCTATATATACAAAAGAGTAAAGAAATGTTTCCTTAGGAAATGATCGTAAAGAATAGAAATATTCTATTCTAGCTAAAAGAAAGCTAAAGAAAGCTAATAGATAACTACAACTAACTAATATTAGAAACATTCTAATATTTACAATAGATTACAATCAGATAACCTTTAACTAATAATATAAGCTTATCTATTATTGTAATAGAGGATGTGAAGGGAGTTTAAATCTGCCAAGTTTCTATTTACCCAACCTGCTTCAAAACCAGTGCTCATAGCTGCCTTGTACTTCGTTTTAGTGGAAGATAGAGCTATTGTATGTTTTATTTTGCCAAGCAATTACACATGATCTTAAAAAGAAAATGTAATTGCTAGTAGACTATTGAGTATCAACTAACCTTTCCCAATCAAAGCTTGTATATTTACTCAAAGTTTCAAACCAATTTTTTGTTTGTTTGAAAAGGATGCTAAAATCACAGTACCTTTGACGTATTACAAATCTCACTTTGTATCTATCCAACGAGAAAGCCTCAATTTTGACATTAAATGAGAGATAGCTAATGACAAAATGGAGATTTGGTCTAGTGGTTGTAAGAAATATGAAGTTGCTTTCCAGCCATTTGTGGAGTGATTCAGAAGCTGATAACTTCAACCCAACCTCCATAAGTATAGAAGATAAGAGTTACAATATGCTAATAGAAAGTGTTCCACAAGACTCATAGCATGTCTACATTGAATCACGAGGATGCAATAAACACATCACCAAAACACAGTTCCTAGGCAATGGTGTTTATTAGACATTTTCAAAAGCTGCATAAATGTTTAATTCACTTGTTGACTTTTAATGTTTGGGGTTCTTGTGCTGGCAAGATTACCAGCTTATACGATAAGAATTACAATATTGTCACCATTGCATTTGACATAAAGATTTGGATTGAAATTTTTTAAATTCTGAATCCATAATCTTTTAGTTTTGTTTATCAATGTTGAAATACTAGGCTCAAGAAACTTGCTTAAGTTTGTACAAGGATGTTCCCAAATAGAAGCTTGAAAACCCTTATTTTACACCAAATAGAACCTCATTAAAATCTTGTTTAGGAAGGCACTTTTGACATCCATTTGATGTTTAGAGAGAAGCAACTGAAATGTGGCCATCCTTGCAATAGGAGCAATTTTTTTTCACAGTTTATCCCCACCTATTGTAAAAAGCAGTTTTAGCAACAAGATGTGCCTTGTACTGGTCCAAGTAACCATCAACTTTGCCCTTTACCCTATAAATCCAGTTGCTTCCTTGGGATTTCTTCTTCGAGTCAATCCTATGTAATGTTCCTAATAATAAATAATAAGCGAAAATTATAAAATAATAAAAATAAAATTGAATATGACTAAAATATGTTTAAGTTTAATGAATGGTCAAAGGGAATGAAATGAAGAGTTGCAGACTCCCTCAAACATGAGATATAAAAGATTTGAGGACATCCATCCACCAGTTAATAATCAATAAAAGAAGGAAGCAATAAATCAATTTGGGAATAAATAATTATTTTTCAAAGCATAACAATTAAGTATGAGTAATTTTGACTCTTCAAAGGGTAGAAATAATGTAAGATTGTGACCCCCTCTAGTATAAGATACAAAAAGGGACACCATTTCCTTGGTAGGAGATCCTCAAGCAAGGAGGAAACAATTTGTGCATATCATCAAGGAGGGATTAATAAAAAGAAAATAAGGAAGAGACTATTTTCAAGGGAAGAAATAATGAAAGGTTTTATTCTTTTAAAGGGTGGTAATTGTGGAAGGTTGTGACTCTTGCAAAGGGAATATATGATGAAGAGGTGCAACTCCTCCCTCACTTTGGAAGATATAAGAGAAGAGAGTTTCAGTGAGTGGGACAATCAAGAGAGATAAATTTGGAAATAACTAATTATTCTCAAAAGGCAGCAACAGAGGGTGGTGACTCAATTCTTATGAAAGTTGGTGACCCTCTCATCAAGAAAGTATAAAGGATAAATAATTCCAAGCATTCAAGGATCATATATCAATCATCACTCACCAATACATCAAACCAGCAGTTATTCAATCATCACTCACGAATCCATCAAAAGCAATCATCTAATTATCAAATCGAGCAATCAATCAGCAAATCATCATTATAAATTATCAATTCATTCAATCAAAAACATACAAAACATCTATCATTCCAACATCAATTATTCAAGCATAAACTATTTATCTTCGTTCAGACATTAATTTGTCAATCCATGAAGAAATATCAATCAGTTTCACTCAAGCAGATTCATCAAACAATCAGCATGAATTAGAGGAAGTGTCTTGTAGGAGTTAGAAGGATGCAATGCTTTCATGTCCTAGGGCTAAGAGTTGGAAGAATGTAATCTTATCATGCTCTTGGGCTAGGAGTTGGAAGGGTGTAATCTTTTCATGCTCTGAAGTTAAGAGTTGCAAGGACATAAACCCTTTCATGCTCCAGAGCTAGGAGTTGGAAGGTACAAGAACTCATAGTTGGAAGGATGGAAATGTTTTCATGTTCTGGAGCTAGGTGTTGGAAGTTCTGAGAACCCTTTCATGCTCCTGGTTTAGGAGTCGAAAGATATGGGGACCTTTTCATGTTCCGGGGAAGTTAATCTTAAAGAATTCATGATTTGGTGGATTTTGAGGATTGTGCTTTTATTTGTTGACCTGATTATTATCTTCAATTTCTGACATTTAATGAAGTTATAATCATTTTGAAGTAAGAATTATTGTTTTAGGGAAAAAATCAAGAATGTTGGAGAAAGGAACATTACATTCTACCAACTACCAGGAATGTTTTAGAACATTGGATCATACTCAACCTTCATTTCAGCTTCTCATTTTGGATTTCTTTGGGTCTTAGATAAATTCTGTGGTTTAGAAACCTGAAAAGATAAACAGAAAAGGGCAAAACTAACATGCGTAGTAGCTGAACAGGAACTTGATTTCCTTGTTCTTTGAGGTCTATCATTTGGTTGAGAAAGCTCATCTTATTTACTCTTCCCAAAGTGGAATAGCACTATTTATGCCTCTTATATACTTTAGGTAAATGTGTTCAAGGCAAAGGGTCATCAAGAACCTACCCTAGGTGGAATAGAAGCCCTGTAAGTGCTGCATTTCTTATTTGGTGCAAATGGATAAGTAGATAGAGGCTGAATCATGGGCGGATGTAATGAGTTGGGAGTTGCAACATCAAAGGTACCTTAAGACAGATTTTAGGAACAAGGCTAATCTCTTGCTTAGGTCTGTGGCTGGACCAATCTTCCTTCAATGTGATGTTTTCCAAGGCTTTGCAAGGACTCATGTTGAGGAGAATAACCGTGGTGTTCATAGCTTTTCCTTTAATATTGGTAGTGTATGTACTTACCATGCAGCATGTATTGTGCCATCTCCATAATTTGCCTTTCAACTACTCCATCTTGTCATGGAGAGTAGTGTGTATCTAAGTAGCACTGATTACTTTTTTTCTCATAGATTTCCTTGAATTGAGTGGAGGTGAATTCCTTCTCTTTATGGACCATAGAGCCTCGATTTGATGCCTTGTGAATGTCTCTTTTCAGGTCTTGAATTTCAAGAATGCACCATAGCAACCAAAATTCTTTTTCAAGAAGTAGACCCACTCTTCCTAGAGAAATCATCCGTTAACAAAAAATACCGCAAACCCAGGTCGATAGGAGATTTCTAGGAAGGCTCACAAAGATTTGTATGAATGAGATCCATCCTATTTTTCCTATATATGAGGCAGTACTTGGATCATATGGGCTTTGTTGAGTTTGGCTAAATGTTAAAGATTTAGGTGTCTGTACTTTTCATGTAAAAGAGCACCATATTAGCTTTGACAGCTAACACATGCAAATTAGCTGCAGTAGCATCAACAAACTTGTACAAAGCATCATGCCCAATGCCTGGGGAATAACTTTCTCTTGTTTTACATTAGAGGCAATACACTTCTTTTCTCAAAATCTGATTTGAATGTCAGGGTTCTCAATAATGTCATGCTCTTGCCATGAGATCTTTGTTTTCACAAAACAGATTATAGCCTTCATAATCAAACATAGGCGATGGAATATCAATAAATGATAAAAGCTATTCCAACTGAGGGGCTGAGCAAGGCAAAGGAAATAAAAAATGTGGGCAGCAAATTCTGAGAATATCATATATTTAATCAAGAAATAATTAAGGTTCAAGTCTGCAATTAAGAGGAAGAGTTGTTACTCTTTCAGAAGGAAGAAATGATGAAGAGGTGTGACTTCTCTCCTACATTGAAACATAAGAACGGGAAAAGAGTAAGTTTTAAAGAGGGATATGAACAAAGGATTAAAGAAGGGAGCATATCAATAACAGAAGGATGAACTCTATAAAATAATTAATTATTCTCAATTATTCTCAGAAGGAAGCAATGAATTGTGGTGACTCAATTGTTATGAAAGGTGGCGAATCTTTCACCAATAAAATATAAAGGAGAGATGACTTGAAGGATTCAATCACTACACTATCAAATGGGCATATATTTAATCATCATTCAGCAGTATAACAAACCAGCATTTGTCACATCATCACTCATTTTAATCATCTAACTCAATGAACACAAAAACATTTCTCACCACTACGCCATTTTAAAAAATCTATCAGTCAATTATATGAGGCTTAATACCATTTATTTAAGAATCAAACCATTCCAACCTCACTTAAGCATCCATGTCAGTAATTCAAGAAATGACAATAAGGAGAAATCGACCAATCAAAAATAATCTAGCAAATTCCTTAAGAAATTAGTTTTGAATTTGTGGAAGTGTTTTGCAAGTAAGAAGGATGGAATTCTCTCCAATTCCACCAGATATGAAAGGATGGCTCTCTTGTATGCTCTTATCAAGTTGAATGGGAATTCGATCTGTGGCCAGCCTTCCATTCTCTTGGGCTTGATCAAGGACGGTAAGTCTCCAAGGTGGACTAAGGATGGAAGGGCAGCCCACCTTCCATACTTTTGGCACGACAAGGATGACCAGCCTTGATAATTGCCATTCACAAGCATTTCCAAGGAATTCATGATGTGATTGGCTGTGAGGAATATGCTATGATTTATTGATCTATGACAGACAGTCTGAAGGAGAAAAATTGCAGAAAATCAAGATAAGTTCTATGTTCTGAATTACTCATAGAATAATAAGCTGCATATGATAGTAAAATGTATGAATTCATTAATAAAATAATACTTATAAATATATTGCAATTCTCATCTTAGTTGGAAATGTTGTTTTATGGCAAAAATCAGGAATATTCCAGAAAGGGGCATTACAATTAAATTGATTAATTTCTTCTTCATAAGAAAATATTATAAATTTCATAGTAAGAATTTGAGAGAATCACCCTTATAGTTTACATCCCTTCAAGCACATGCGATGAATCATCACCAAGTGAATCTATAACTTGATGACCAGAATCAACATTAAACTATACATTTTGGTCCTAGTGAGATGTTAAGTGCCTGGATGCCCTTGAATCAAAGAACCAGTCTTTGTGGTCAGCGTTGTTGGAACGCAATGAGATTGTTAGAAAATTTGTCATTGATTTCATAATAAAACAGACATTACAAACAGATTCATTGATGTTGAGTTGCAGAACAAACACTACAAATACAGATTTGGTTGATGTTGAGTTGCAGATCCAACACATCCAAATGCAGAAGATATGTCGGGTTGACATTGACACAACCGTTAATGCGATTTTGATGAATCTTATGAGTTGATGGCATGAATCATCAGACAGCAAAATATTAGTGTTATATTTGATTGATATCTCCTTATTCATTCTGTGAAATGAATTGATCACACAGTGATTAAGTAGAATGACCATTTAGTTTTCTTCCACATTAATGAATAGTTCTATCAAAAATGGAGATGCATGTTGTTCATGCACAACTGGTATTTATCAGATACAGAAGATGGAATGATCTGGATATAGGATATTGGTTATAACTTATAACCTATGTTTCCCTGAGTTTCTGGTACGGGGATGGCGGGGGACGGTGGGACAGGTTTCCGGGACGGCAAATTTTTTTGGTGATTTTGGGGACGGGGGGACGGCAAACGGGGACGGCTATATATATAGGGAAATTTTAAAATATACATTGAAATTTGCAAATATACATGTCATTCATATGAGCATGTCATTTAAACATTATAGAACCATAATATACAACATTTGAATGCCATTTAGAAAATAATATCCGATTTTAGTACCCAATTGTCAAAATGCATATCAATATCAGTGAACACTGAACAATGAACATTAACAATTGTCAATATCATAATGTCATACAGAGAAACATGATAAATCTGAAAATCAAAATCAAAATATGCCCAAAGCTATAGGCCCAAAGGGTAGAGGGCTGTCATAAAGTAATAAGTATCAATGTATCATAATCATGTTCATGTTCAACATAAAAAACAAAACATAGAAAAATGAAGCAGCCTGCTGCTCTTATTCTACCTCTATTGCCTTTTACGACATTTGGAGGGGTGGGGCCAACTTGGCCGACCAAGTTGGAGGCTTTAAATTTTTTTTTTATGTTAAACTTTTTTAATTTTATGCAAACAAAAAAAGGGGACGGCCAGCCATAATCGGTACAGAAAGGGGATGTCTAGATGTCCCCTTTTCGTACCAGGTAGGGCTAGCCGTCCCCCCTTTTTTCCCTCTGGTGGCCCCAAGTTTCCGAGACGTCCCCTGCATTTTTTCACTTTATGGGGACGGTTGGGGGACGTCCCATACTCGTTCCCCCATCCTCGAGACGTCCCCGTCCTCGAAACGTTGGGTTTTAGGCTGGGTATGCATCCTCGGGGAACATAGCTTATAACTGAGATAGTAATAACAATGAAATGATGGTAATGTAGTATGTCGTGCAGAGTACCATTTCTGAAGACAACATTCACTGTATGAAAAATCAAAGATTGTGTCTGGCAAATGTACTTGAATTTGCAATATCTTTGATCACAATTATCAATTATGTTGCATATGTCAGTGGGTTCCTTGCTTTCTGATGGCTTCTTCCAAGTTTTGAGGTTCAAGAGGTTTTACAAAGTTTTGACAGAGTCTTTAAGTCCTATAAACATATGAGTGAGTCTCTTTTGGGAAAGGTCTGGAACCATAACTGATAACCGTTGAAATTTGCAAGCGAATTCTTCTATGGTTCCAATTTGTTTGAGCTAGGTTAGTTCGTGGAAATACCATTTGGAGTCCTTGTCATCAAATCTGTACATGAGTCTTTGGGAGAATTCTCCCTAGGAGTTTATATTTTGATGTCCTAATGAGACGCGTCCATGGTGCCACCAATCGTGTGCCGCTCCTTCCAGATGGAGTATTGCGAATCGGAGGGCGTCTTCTTCCATCTTGGGACTTAGAATAAAAAATGTGATTGATTTTTCTAACCTTGTGTGGGCTGTAATATTCCCCGATCCATCAAAATTTGAAACTGTTACCTTGCTTACTTTGTGTTTGAGTTATTTATTTATATGCCTCCAGGGTGTCTCTCTTCTTTTATCTTCACAAAACTCCCTAAATGATACCACTTCCCTAATACGAGGGTTGAACTTTGCATAAGCCCTTGCGCTGTCCTCAGTTCGGTCATGGGTTGTTCTATTTCTCCCTCTTCTCATGGTCTCTCTCTTTTGGGTAAGAATGGGGGTTGGGGTATCTCAGTTGTTGAAGATACATTATTATTTTCTGAGTGGTTTGAGCTGGTATCTCTGGCATGGGTAGGACGACCTTTCAAATTATTGATTGGATTTTCTCTTCTTTGGGTAAATATGGGGGTTGGGGTATCCCGACGATTGAAGATATGTTATTATTTTCTGAGTGTTTTGAGCTGGTATCTCTGGCATGGGTAGGATGACCTTTCAAATTATTGATTGAATTTCCCATATTTTCAATGCTTGGAGAAGGGCTCGATTTGACTTATTAAAGTTTGGTTGGTTTGCTCCATATAGGATCTCATCTTATTGGCTAAGTCATTCATGGTGTCTTTCTTTGTTTTTCTCTCGTAAGTTTGCATAATTCACTACTCACAGGATGGCAGGATTACGCTCTGATACCACTGTAATGTCCCCAAACCAATTTCTCAAGTCTTGGACAAAATTCCTATGATTTACTTTGCCAAGGACTTACACAACTCTCTTATTTGCTGCCAATGATGTATGGAATAATATTTGTCAATGTATATATATTTGATATCCTTGAGAATTTAAAGCAATGGCCTTCTATCTGAATATAATTCAAGAATTATTTAAAAAAACATTTATTTTGATATGATTCTCAAGTGGCTTAAATTGTTGAATATATATTAAATGCTTTATATAATATGACTTGACACATACAAAAAAATAATAAATAAATAAATAAATAAATTTAAAAAAAAAAATAAAAAAAAAAAAATATATATATATATAATGCTTTATATAATATGACTTAACACATAAAATAACTTATCACTTCCTTGCTGAATATAGCCCGTGTTCTTTATTTCCACTCTTTTGGTATTGTATTTATAATCTCCAACAATAGCAAAATATTATGTCTTCTCAATCATTTATTATTTCACTAAGAGATTTGGATTGTTTGTTGGTCAAGATTTTTTGCAATTTATAGCAAGACCAATCTGCTGGGATTGCTTGAAGCTGAAGGTGCGTTCTATTCGTGGCAGGTTTTCTCTACTAAATACTGACTGTACCTAGCCTATATCGCCCTGGTTGGTCTGTTGACTGCTGACAGTAACTGTGGAAGCTTGTACCGAGTATATAGCTGCTGAGTTTGAGATATATTGCTTCCCTTATATATATATATATATATCTGCTGCTGTCTTACTAATATTGTATTCCTTTTTTAGTGCAGTTTACTTGTTGCTTCTGCAATAGTTTTTCCATGCCATTATTCCGTCTGTTTATCCTGATTACCAATGATTGAAGAAATGATGGGAGGTGTCTTTTCACCGTGGCCACCTATGAAACTCCTAATTTATGTGTCTCAAATCAGTGTCTAATCTTTCCCTTGATCATGTAGTTAGTTATCTACATGATCAGTTATAATAAGTTTCTTTGCGTGGTGATATCGTCTTTGTTGTTGAGTTCAATTTTTCATGAAATGCTAAGACATATCTGTACAGTAGGTTATAAATTTATTACTACTGTTAATTGTATATAACCACCTTGGTTGCCGCTACTCAGTAAGGGTTCTATTACTGATGATTTGATCGCTGTGTTCCTCACCATAACAATTTTTATTGCTTTCCCAAAAGATCAAATCATATTAGAAATCTCCATTGAATTTCTGTATGATCTTGTCTTGTAATGTTAACGAAATATATATGTCAATATCAATGTTGTATTATTTCAGTTATCAACCCATCATATGTCAATGGTATGTATCAAATGTTATGCTCGTTAGGTATCATATCAGGATGCTCTTTTTTGATTTGTAATTCAGTATTCCATTCATTTGATTACATTAATATGTTGATAATATATTAGTATTTATATTATATTATTTTATTTGTCATCTAAGACCAAGCCATGGGAGTCGACTACGTCTGATAATCATTTGGTGTTATTTATTTGTTATTGTATTCAAATGGATTTCTAAGGAATCATACAATACTATAAGAAATGTATGATTGTTTATTTATTTCTTCATTTAATATTTATCTAATGTCTACATTATTATTTTAATTTCATCAGTACTAATGGATAAGCTTAAATATTATTTTAAACTTGTCTAATTATGGATACTAATCATATTATATGATTATCTTATAATTATTATTATCTGGTATATAATTTTTGTAATAGCTTAATATTATGAGATATTTATAAAATTAATCTCTGGGAGGGGACATTACAGTCCTTTTATGTTGTTAGTACAACACCACTTCCAACAGACTGCATGTTTTTTATGGCACTCCCTATCATCAGACTACAAGAACTGCCTTATGGGTTTTTGGACCTTGTTGATTTGATATTTAACAAAGAACCAAGTAGAAGCATATAATATAATGTATGAGGATAGAACCTTTTGACACACTAGTAGTCTCCCTCCCTGCCAATGAACGAAATTCTCTATTCCAACTGGAAAGTTTCCTTCCAATTTTTGAGAACATCCAGTCCTACATTTTTGGATGAGGAGATACCAAGAATGGTATCCCCAAGTGTCTTACAATCATATTTGGGTTCCCCCATTACCACCCATAATTATTGATTCAATCAGGTGGCCTATCATTCCAGCTAAGATGGTAATATTTTGTCGGAGACACTTTCGAGTCAGATGCATTACAAAATAATTCTGACCTGTTGACCAAATTCTTAATATCATCCTCTTCCAGAATTGGAATTACAAAATAGTTATAATCTGTGCACCAAATTCTTGATATTATCTTCCAGAAATGGAAACAGGGGAGTGCAATCAGAAAACTTGATATTAATCAGGGATGCCTCATTAGGCAAGATAATATTATGCAACTTAGGCAACAGCCTCTCAATTCTGAGAATATAATGCATTCCTTCAAAAGCTATCACAAATAGAGCTAGGGCTAATGGGCACCCTCGTCTAATGGATCTGCCTAAAGAGAAAGGTTTGGTTAGTGACCCATTAATATCTAATTGAGCATTGGCATCTCTGAACAGGACTTGAACCATATTGCCGAATGTATCCAGAAACCTGAAGGTCTTCATGTCAACTATGATGAATGACCACTTAACTCTGTCATAGGCCTTTCAAAGTGTTTTAATAAGATACCGACATTCTGTCCAGTCCTTCTGGCCCAGTCTAATCCTTCCCAATTAGTGATAATATTCTCTAAAATATATCTTTTTTCCTAATAAAACTAATTTGGGTCATATTAATGATTTGGGGCAGAATGTCTGTAAGCCTCCAAGCAATAGTTTTAGCTAGAATTTTATAGGATACATTTAGAACTGTTATAGGCCTCCAATTTTTTAAAGCTCTTATCACTATCTTTAGGTAACATTTTGATAATACCTCTATTAATCTTCTCACAGGGTCCCTTTGCAAATAGACTCTTGATAAACTTCAAATAGATCTTCCAATATCCATTTCTTATTTGATTTGTAGAATTCTTCTGGGAGTCCATCTGCTCCAGGCGCCTTACCATTATCAAAGGAAGCAATTGAATTTTTAATTTCCTCTCTAGCGATCTCTTTACTAAGTTTCGTAGCCATATTTTCAGTAATCTTGGGAGGGGTAATGCTTTTACAAAATTATTTGAGCTTGTTTACATTTAAATTCCATATCTTCAGCAGTAATAGATTTTGCCATTTTGGTAAAATCTCAGAAAAGCGTTACCAATTTCAGAGTTTTCGTAGTACCCTTGCTCTGATTCTGGCTCCTTGAGCTCTATAGGTTTGAAACTTCCTTACCTTATGTTTAACATCTTTAATCCGTTCAATATGATTACTGTCTTTAGGGTTATTCTGCAGCTTAGTCTCATTTTCTGTAAGTAACTCTTGAAACATTCACATGCTTTTCCTTTTTTCTATAGCTTACCTTCTTCCTACTGTCTTTCGCAACCTCTGCAGATTGTCAACTGACGAGTTCCAGTACTCTCTTTTATCTCCTGCACCCTTAGTTGCTTTGGTAATGCTTCTGAGGGTAGCAATGCCATCAACATCATCTTGGTTTTGAAGAAGGCAAGTGTTTAATTTAAAGAGCCCTCCCTTGCACTTAGAAGATGCATGCTTTCTCTGTTTGAATAAAACATTGGTTCTGATAGGATGATGGTTTGACAAGGCACCTGAAATAACTTTAACAACATTGCGATTTTTGTCTCCAACAAAATAAATATTACCTCCCTATCCATAGGATCTATCCAGCGTGCAATGATCTCTTATACCTTTCCCTTGGTTGTTACACCATGTGTAAAAAGCCCCTTACTGTCATTCTTGCCTTCCAAGGGGGTCTATTAAGTTGAGCATTTCTGACATTCTTCTCCAGAAAAAGAACTCATTCCCTTTCCAGCACCACAGATTCCCTACTTTCTTGTGCTCTCTTTATTCTACCATGTTGAAATACCCCCATATAAGTCATGGAATATTTGGAAGATAAATAATCATCGATTGCCATAGAGATGCCCATTCATCAATTGCCATAGAGATGCCCATTCTTGGTGTTCATTAGGTGCATAGACTGCACATATGCCAAATGGTAAATGCCTCGTTATCATTAGAGATTTCAATCCAGAGGCATCTATTACAATGGGAGAACCCATCTTTAGAAGTATATTTGCTCATTTCTCATTAGCTAAAATCTTAGTTGCCTGATTTGTCTTAGACAGGCCAGATCCAGATTTGGATCCGATCCGGATTCGTGCTTTGATCCTTGAGGATCCGGGCAGGATCCTTGATTCTGCCTGTGGATCTGCCACAGGGCTGCGGGCAGAATCAAGGATCCTGCCCGGATACTCAAGGATCCAAGCCACAGCCTGAGGATCCTCAAGGATCATAATTTCATTTTGTAATTCAGTAATTCAATTTGAATGTGTTGATTTTCTTTATAATCGTGAAAATAAATCAATTATCAAGTATACTAGATTTGTAGATCCATACTAGAATCATAGATTCATACTATGGAATGATTTAGTTTTAGAATTATATATATTTTTCTCATTTTTTAGTGTATATATATATACATATATATATACACACATACGAATCCTCCACGAATCATAATTGGGAAAAAAAAATCCTGAATCCACAGATCTCTTGCCCGAATCAGATTCATTTCACAAATCGGCAACTAAGGCTAAAATTGCTATAACACCTTTCCCTTTGCCATGATTTGTATGAATTACTTTTGATCCCCTCCATATGAATTTTTCAGATTGTCAATAAGATTAAATCCTGTTGCCTTAACCTCCTGCAGTACTAGGAAGTCATATCTTTAATTTTATTGCAAAAATCTCTAATTACATATTTCCTATCAGGGGATTCATGACACCTTATATTCTAACGAATACTTTTTATCATGATTGTTTTTTAGTTGGAGAGTTTTATCTGTTGTTCTTGCACAAGTTATTAAAGCAAGTTGGAAGTTCATTACCTTTGCCCTTTTTTCCATCTTTGACTGCATTGTTTGTCCTACTAATGATCTTCCTCTTCCTCCTACCTCCTATTGAGTCATTGAATGAGTAAACAAAAGAAACAAGTTGAGTCTATGAAATATTTAAATGGGAATTGGGTACGAAATGACATCCTCATGTGGAATGGTGATGGCTGGCAGCCTGATAGTTTAAAGCAAAATTAAAATAGCAAACTGTCATTAAATAAATGCAACATCAAAACAGTCTACATCTCTCTCTTCCCCTTCCCCTTCCCCTCCCCCCTCGTAGCTCTAGTAAAAACTACGGGAGGGATTGGGGGTCTAGGAGTCTGCTGTGGCTGTGCCTCCTTGCTCAGCATGACTGGTTGCAACTTGACTTCCATCCTGGATGTAGATGGTGCTGGCGCAGACAATGACTCCTCATCATCCTCAACCTTCTCATCCTCCTCAATGTCATCCAATCTGACTCCACCCCCCTCTTACATAGCCCGCCTCTCCAAATCATAGATCTCATTGTCTATAAACAATGGAGGCTGTTCCTGTGGTGTTCAATCATTGTAAGGATCTATATGATCCAAATCAAGTGGATCAATTGGTGATTCCTCTACCTTCATTGTGTGCAACCAAAGATTATATTGCACAAAGACAAGGTCATTGAGGGTGTTCCTGAGCTACAACTTGTTCCTCTTCTTTTTGCAAAAGGCCTCGAACAAGATCCAATTGCGCTCACAATTGAATGAACTACAAGGCTGACATAAGATGCAGAGAACAAACTTTTATAGATTTGGGACATTTCCACTCCAATTTCGCCACCAAGCATCTGCAAAATAAAATAGAAAAAAGTTAGAAAGTAAGGAGAAACATATTTTAATTTTATCTATTTATCATGCATGTGAAAGATTCCAAAATTCCAAATCTTATACTTGAGGTTTGAGTGGTTCTTCCTCTCTTGGCCAAGTCTAAAGAGAATAGCTTGCCCTGTGTATTTTGGTAAATATCCAATCTGGACGCAATAAGGTGTCTCACTTTAAGCTCGAGTTTCATCCTCTAAATGCACGTACTAAGGCCCTCTATGACCTCTCCACTGGGAAAAGTAAGATGGTGAGAAGCGAAAATGAGGGTTGAGGAAGTACCCTGCCTGCATTAATGGGTTGGTGGATTGATTGTTCCGCCTCTTTTCAATAATATTGTATTGTCAAATTTGAGGGTGACCCCCTTGTAACTTTTGATATACTCCTTGGCCCTTTCTGTGGCCTCATAAAGATACTGAAATGGTGGAGGCATTTCGTTAAAAAGCCTTGAAGCCTCTTCCAAAACACCATACTGTGCATGCCCTGCAATCATAGTGTTCTATGAGACCACATTCTTCTGAGACAATTTTGCAAACAATGAACTGTGGAAATGCTGTTTGACTGCTAAAAACAAGAGCAAGTTAAGTTGCAGGGACAAAAAGTTGGAGGAATATTTGTGAAACACCTACGTATGAGGATGTAGAATTTGCAATATTAAACATTGACACGCATGTTTTTATGGCCTACATCCCTGCCATACTTGCAATTGGAGAGGAGATCCACGTTACACTTTGTCAAACTCACAAGCTTTTGTATGCTGCCATGACCCCCTTGTAATTTTTGATATACTCCTTGGCCCTATCCGTGGCCTCATAAAGTTACCCCATTGGAGTTTGATTCCCAGTTACCAAGCAAAGAACTCTAACGAAGGGCTTTGACACCAACAATTGAAAAATACAAAAAGATTAATTGTTAAAGTTACAAACTAAAAATGAGAGACTTGAATACAAATAAATAAATAAATTTAATATTCAAGTTTTCAAACTAACTTCACATTCCTTGTAGCTCTTAGTGCGAATAGGTTGTTGAAGACAATGCATGAAACACTCTTCGTCTTAGGATTCTTTAAATAACTTGAGTCTAGCCATGCTTGAATCATAAACACATGCTTTAAAGTCATCAAAGAGCTAAGAATACTTTGCAATGTTAAGAAAACTGTTACAAACCTTGTGACATCCATTCTTATCAACTCCGTGTGGGTGTGTTGTCTCATCAAGTGAAGAATTCAATGGCGATTGCAGATGTATTTGGTGATCTTCCTCGTTTCCTCTAAGACCGGTCTCACCCAATCTAGTTTTCCTGTGCCCTCTAAAAGAAGGTGAAAGATGTGATACACAAGGTGTTGAAAAAGTGCAGTATGTTTGTCTCGGAGGATTCTACTAGTTGCCACATATGCTGCTGCATTATCAATTATTATTTGCACAAAATTTTCAATTCCCATCACCTCCATAACAAATTACTTTAACATTAGACCCAAAGTTTCGACAATTTTCACCTTGTTGGAGGCATCTACGGGTTTCAATAACATGACATCATTCTTGCAAGAAATCAAAAAATTAATGATGGTGCAGCTTTTGCCATTTGTCCACCCATCAGAAAGAATGGGGCATCCCAAATTTTTCCGTTCGTTTCTTCTTTTGCCCTATCAACTGCATTTGTGAGCAACCTACAAGTACAATGTGAAATTAAATGTTAAAGTACACAATTTGGATAATTTTTTTTTTTTTTTGATAATTACTATTAAATAAAACAAGCACATAAATTTAGTCTATGCTCTAAAAATCAAAACTCAACATAAGTTATCAAGATTCAAAATTAAAAGTACAAAATTAAAACATTTTAAAACTAAAACAATTGGACTAACCTCCCACTCAAGTTTGCATGAGAAGATGCCTTGTAGTCTTTTAACGTCATAGTCATTGTAGTAACCAAATTATGCCAATATGGACTTTCTGCCACATTGAAAAGGATGTTGTTGAAGTACCATAAATCAACACAAACAATGTCTACTTGTTGATGCACCTCCGTATTCTACCTAGTTGCTTTTAATGTTGGCTATGCTCCAGGTGTATTTTTGTGTACAAAATAATTATCTATAGATTGTGCTTGCAACACTGATGGTGGTGCTGCACTCGAAGTGGCAGAAGTGGTGGTGGATTTGTGGATACATGGGCCATGAAGTGAGCACTTTATGCCCATTATGCCTTCAAGTGTTGCTTCTTCAAGGTTGATTGTAACACCTTGAGATACTACTATGCTTGTTTTATGGCTACTTTTGCCCTTTCTCTTTGTATTTTTTTCATTTTGAGCGGCAAGCAAACAATAATTTCTCTTTGCAAGACAATAATTTGGCTTTTTATTTCATTTGTGGTCTTCTCAAAGACCCTCATTCGGGATTGCAGTGCGGGGAATGATCCTTCAATACCTTGGGACAAAATAACTTTGCCGATCCTATTTACTTTCTCAAAAAATTAAATATATAAGCCTTTTCAAAATGGCCAGTTACATTTGATGATTGCAATGCAAAGCATCTCTGAACGAAGGAAGCTAAAAATAGGACTTGACTAAGTCATCATCCGTTACAGAGTCTAAGCCTATGGAGGAAATGCCAAAAATGGCTACAACAGAGAAATGAGATAGCAAAGAGAGAATGATAGATGTCTTAGAGAATATCAGAGCATCATGCTTTCTTCGGAGTCACTGCCTTAGCTCTATGAGCTTTCATTGCATCCGTTACTTTATCTAGCTCGTCGACACCTGGAATTATGATATTGTTAGCTCGAATCATCTAGTAGTCGTGCATCTCTGTTAACTCATTCACTTTGGCGACTTTTGATTGGAACTTCTCCAATGCCCGCCTTAAGATGGAGTTTGCTGATGAAAGCTCCTGGATCTTTGACATCTGGAAGTTGAGTGGATTAGTGGCCTTATCGACAAACACAAAGAACTTGGTCTTCATCTGCTCAATGTCTACCAATCGGCCATTGCTAGATACATATGACTCTATGTGCAGCACTTTCAAGTGTTCAAAAAGCTTCTCTATAACCTTCCGCACTAGGTCATGTACATCTTTAAACTCATTTGCAGATCTTGCAGAGCTTTCCACAATAAACTCAAAAGATTGTTTCCAATGAAACAATGACTCTACCTATTTTAAGGATCCCATGGGAGATGGCAACATTGGTCTTCATGTCGATCACTTCTGGCAACAGTGCCAATTGCTCTGCCAGTCTATCTGCTGCATTTTGCATGGTAGTTTGATGACTAGAAGCTACCTCCCTTAACTTGTGAGCATCTAATAACATGTTTCCTAAAATCTCAATGAGTGGGGGACCTTGTGCCTTCATTTGATCAATCCATGATCTACCAATTTGACCAAGTTGTCTTTCCTGCTGCAACTTTAAAAGCAAGTTCTTATTTTCTTCTGCATTTGGGTCGAATGTGCTAGTTGAAGTGCTTCTGAGTGCAGACCTGATGTAGTCCATTAGTTCTTTGTTTAAGGCCTTGAGTACCTCTTTCTCCGCCCTCAACTCCTCCAATCCGTCTCCTATCTTTTCATTGGTAGACTTCCATATATTGACCATGGAATCATGGACATGAATACCAATGTGTACCATTCTGATTTGAAAATCATCGACATAGAGCTCATGGAACTTGCCCTCCTTCTAAGGCTCTGCTATCTCCATCAACATGTGCCCAGTAGAGGGATCAGTGGCCAATGCTGCTATGGACTTTTGTTTCTTTGTCTTCTTCGATTGTGGTTGAGAAGAAGTTGCCTGTGTGATGAGGTCCTTGGATAGGGTGACTTCTTCATATCTCCGCTTCTTCTGATCAATAGTCTCCTCCAACCATGACTCGGTTGAGAGGACATTGATCGCTGATTGCAAAGTAGTGGGATCAAAGAGTTTTCTTGCCATTGGGGGAGTTTTCTTGCTTTGAGAAATAGTGGGGAAAGCAATGACTTTGGTTATTGAGAGGACCAAAGTATCCCCTTGCTGGGATGCATCATGTTCTTGTCCATCCATGAGATTAGTGTCACCATCAAGATTAATGACCTAGATAGGGGAGGCAGGCTTAGCTACGGACTTCTCTTGCTCTTGCTCTTTTTCCCTTTCTTTGTCCTTGTCCTTCTCCTCGACTTTTCTTGTATCTGGAAGAGATCCTCCTCCACAAGTAGGGGTAATTGGAACATTCTTCTCCGGGGGTTGGTCTCCTTCTTGGCCGATAGACTGGGTTGGGCCCACAGATGTTGAAGTGATAGTAGTTGTGGAGGTTGTTGCAGTTGATTGAGCAGCTCCAGAAGTCACTCCACTAGTGGAGCTTGTGCTTCCCGTTCTCTTCTTTCTTGCTCGGGTCCACTACCCATTTGTTCGTCCTCCGGACGATCTTGTGCATTAGGACCTCCATTGTATCGATGGCAAGACCTGCAGGCGGGGTAGACATAATGGGAGTTCCTTTAATCTACTCATAAGACGAGGGATGCATATAGAGGCCGTCATCTGCAAGATCAGAAACATCAATAGCCATTATACAATTTAATTTCATCAATTGTCATCAGGGACCAATACTTCTCCTAGGTCTGATATTCGTTGAGACATCCAACCCAAAAATCTTCAATATCTGGAACATGTCTATGGACATATCCCAGCTTCAATTGATCCCTCAAGAAGTTGACAAGGTCATACTGAGGCTTGAGTACCTCATAATCAATCAACTTGATTTTACTTTCAAAACTCTTAACTAGATTCCGAGCATCGAATCTATAGGCATAGGAATAGGGTCCAACCACTACGGGAAGGAAATCCCAGCTATCTTCTTTCCATTTGAACACAAGGTGTTCACTTCAAGTATTTGCTGACATAATTCGACAAGAACAACCTTATCCTGTGGGTACCTAGGAAGTCTTTTGGGAAAACCATCAAAAGCACCGATCTGTAGGTAGGAGAAACTCGGAAATTGGATGAAAGAGCATCTGAACTGGCTAATAGCCAAAATTGATTCTGTTGAAAATCTTCGCTCGAGGCAGCCTTGCAATTCTCGACATCATCTGAAGGCGTCGTTCACTTTCACATACTCCTCAAAGCTCCTTTGCAGTTGAAGGTGTGGGTAGAATTCATACACCTCTGTATTTTCATCATAGTCTTCAGTCCTGGGAAGACCCAACCATAGGTGATGCATAGCCAAGGCGTAGATTAAATACGAAGACATGTAAAACTTCTTGAATCCCCTAGCTAAATTCAACCATGAGGCAAGCTTGTCGCATATGATTTCGGCCCAGTTGATTTGCAGTCCTTCGACACATATGGCTTGTACCAGGAAGAAGTGATGCTCAGTGAATTCTAGAATTTCTTCTTTTCCCTTTAATCTCAATAGTAAGGCCAGGATATCAACGATTTCTTTCTTCAAATTGGTCCCAAAGAGCATTTTTGGCATCTTGCTCTTCTTTGAGCGAGGTGTTTGGAACTAGGTCCTCTGCATATCTTCTCTTCTCAAAGTTATCTTCTCATTAAACATGGATGCAGAGGACTCGAAATCAATATCACAATACTGCTCTTTCACAGGCACGCCAAATACAGATTGCATCAAAGCCTTGTTTTTTGAAAGAAGGATACATTGATCAGGAAGCAAAATTTGCTTCATCTTTGGATCATATCTTTTGGTACATTCTCTAACTAGCTTTGGAGCTTGCATAGCCATGGGAAATCTGGCAGCTTCCACCAATCCACTCTTTTTCAATTTTTGCGTAATCGGGTGAATGGGCTGAGAATTAGGCCTTCTGTGAAGATCGCCTAGGTCGTAGAACTTGAATGAGGTATCAGTAAGATCCTTTAATTCACTTTCCAAGCCTATAAGTTTATCATAACCTATTGCTTTGATTGTCATTTACTATGATTTCACAGAGGATGGACTTCTCGATAAATAGCCGTTAAAATGAGGAAACATTTTTGAGGCAATTCCGATGAAATAGATGCAGAAATCTGAATGTTGGCACCACACGAATGAAATTAAGCACAACCAACGATCATAATGGTAGGATTTGCAATAAATTCAATAATCAACAACTATTTAAAACTTTCTGTTTCTATGCACATAAAGATTCATAAATCTGAAAGCCATATTACCTCACTTAAAGTGAAATCGTATCACTAAAAGCCACTTACCGAAACAAGGGTTTTTAGTTTAACGAAAAGTGCCTTGTTTACTTCAGGATCCAGAGTGAATATGTGCGGAGGAGAGGGTGCATATTCGTCTTTCCGTAAGCTTATCTCTCCTTTGATTCGGGATTGCAGTGCGGGGAATGATCCTTTGATACCTTGGGCACTTCATTTTCTTATTCTCTGCATTGAGCATCCAACACTTGATTTTCTATATATTAGAATTGGGCCTTAACGATTGACTTTATCGGAAGCATCTTTTGGGTATCTCCGTAGAATATTCTCATATTACATTCACGTAGCTTTTTATTTTTAAAGTCTTTGGAGAAGAAGCCTTTTATATTTCCTTTAGACGGAAAACCCCTTTGAAAGCAACACTTTCTGTTGGGGGAAACACTCTACTGCATTTACCCTTTGTTTCGATCATATACCTTGAGATGAGATCTCGAACATGGATTCACCATTACGGGCTCTGAATAATTCCTTTTAGTATCACACCTAGGTCTCATTTATGCATAAAAACTTTTTGAATTGAGTATAAGTCATGCTATTTCAGAAGTAGAATAGAACACTTACATTTCCATCGGAGAGCAGCTAAAAACTCGAAGACTTGTTCCTCTTCATAAAAATGGATTTTTACCTTGGAATTCTGACTCGAGACCTTCTTGCCTTTAACTTGCACTTTTCTAGCTCTTTAACTCGTAGGTCAAGCAGGAATACATCTCTTAATGCTATCGAGACTTTGTTCTTCGGGTACATGCTTGATGAACTTTGCCAAGTCGGATAGCTAGTCAGATTATTTGGATTCCAAGGGAGATGAGAATGTTGGTGTAAGATAGGAGTTACGAAAACAAGGAGAACTCACCTCTAATGGGGAAGATGCTGAAGACATAACCCAACCAAACCTGAATCACCTAAATCCCGAATGCTCTAGAATGGCAAGAAACCCGCATGGAGGGATAGGGAATGGTAAAGCAAAGGATACTTGGAAAAGATGCAAGGTGGGAGCCTTAGGGATTAGATGAGAAGTGAGTTACCAAATGGCTACCATGACAAGGAATCTTGAACAAAATCCTAACAACTACAGACCCAAAGGGGAAAAACTGAAAGTTGGCAACAAATATGTATTTTATTTTCTTATATACTATTACGAGTAATTACTAGGCAATAAGTTGAAGGACATCGGGTACATCTGAAGGCTAATTCTAACCTCTACACAATCTGCATATTATATAATATGAGTCAATAATATTTATAAAACATTCATTAGTTAATACTTATGATAGGTTTTCAATACATGTTAAATATTAAGTGCGTTACTATACATCGTTGAGTGAATGGTTTGAATAAAGGTTTTGTACATATTTATCAAATGGATGACACACACACACACATACATATATAACCTACTTCCACTAATATATATATATATATATATATATATATATATATATATATATATATATATATTCTCGTATACAACAGATGTAGTTAGCATAAGGGAATATAATCTATATATATTTTAATTCTATAATATATTACACCATAATATAATCTATATATTACACCATAAGGGAATATAATCTATATATATTTTAATTCTATAATATATTACACCATAACCATAACTAATTAATAATTAACACTCACTAACTCACTAACTATACTAACTAATAGTATGTTGCCATCCAATGACTTATTTGAAAAAGCTATGTCCCTTGTGTGGAATTCCTAAGCTTGCTTCAAAAAAGAAAAGAAAAAGAAATTGTAGTTGAGTTTTAGCCTTGTAAATTTTGGGCATGACATGAGTTGTATGTGTTGTTTTACCATGCAAGATCTTGTGTTTTGTTGGACGAAGCTTTCTGTGATGGTTTTCTTATCTTAGTCACAACGTTTGTTGAATTTCATATTTAAAACTTGAAATTTGGCACCAAAATTCGTTTTAAAATTTGCATTAGAAATGGCATATAGATTTAGGACAAATTATCTCCTGCGAGCAGTTAGGGCATAATGTATTCTTTTGGAAGACGAGTTTGTTGATGTGTGACTGTGTGATAGAGGTTTCAAGACACACAACGACAAAGACAAGGTGACATTGACCTACATGTTGCATGAAGTTGCTATGATCAACACCCCTTCGTTCCATCTTTGTGCAAAGGTTGATGGCTCTTGTTCGGTTACTTTGCGACTTTCAGAGAAACTGAAGTTTCTTTTTTAAAGTTTAGGTTCCTTTTTAATCTCTTTTTAATTTTTTCTATATTTTAACGAATATTATTTTATTTTTACTAGATTTAAAAAATAAAATTGAATTTAACTTAATTAATACATGTAAAAAATAGTATTTATTTTTTGTATTTTTGCTAAGCTATATCTAAAATTTTGTAGTTATACTATCTAGATTTTTTAATAAACTAAATTTTGTAGAATTATGCCCCTTGCCAAACTTCATTCGAATTTTTGTCATATCCCCTTATTTGAAACATTAATTAAAGCACCCATTTTGAAATTAAGGTTTAAATATAAATACTTAAGAAAGTTAAAACATAATAAATGAATAATAATATAAAGATATAAGAATAAATAAATGTTATAATTACATTAGAAACAAATAAGATGATAATATAAATACTATTAATAACTAATGATAATAAATCGATTAATAAATTTAAATAATGAATATATTAATCGATATAATATTATATGTATTAATAAATATGGTACAATAATTAATATAAAACATTAGTACAATATGGATATATAAATATAAAAATAAATAGTCTAATATATTTAAATATTATATGATAATAATATAGATGAGATATATATTACAAAATATATTATAACATAACTATAATGAACTGATTAATTAGTACTAAGGGACGTGACTATTGGCCACCACTCCCAACAACATGTATAAAAAATAGGGCACACGAAGGAAGAATATAGCATAGATGAATAATTATTTTGAAAAATAAGGAAAGATTAAACCTAAATCATGGAGTATCTAATGGGGGACATTACAAGTGGTATCAGAGCTGTGTATCTTGCTAGCTTGTGCAGAAATTTGCAAGAGTGGAGTAGTATTCATTGCAAATGTGAAAATAAATTTGCAAGGATTTAATATTTCATAGATAAAGAATTATATTTCTTGTTTAGGAATAATATTTATACTTAGAATTTTGCATTTGGCACTATTAATCTTGATTTACCATATACCTTACAGATGGGACTTTTCTAAAGAATGTTTGTGAAAATATATTGATTTATCAAGAAGCATATACATGCCTGGTCACAACCATATTATTTAACATATTATTTAGGATATAGAGCTACTGATGACAGCATCGAATATCTCCTATAGAATCTATATCATTAAAAGACAATTGCCGAGTGCTCCTTTTATTTAACTGTCCACAAGAGTTATGCACTGGTCATAATAAGCAAAATTCTTATAAACTTTGAGGCATATATTTGCATGAAGGGCATCAATTTTACTCAAGACCTGAAGATGTATATGTAGTGAAGAATGATGTTTTCCTATATCAATACTTTGATCATGGCATAATGATGAATTATTTGGGTTAAGCAGTTGGTGAAATGTAATGTTCAAACAGTAACTATGAACCCGATATGGCTATAAAAGCGATAAGCATAAGGAAAGCCCATATATTCACCAAGGAGAATTATGAATTACCAGATCAGCTAATTGGGCTTAGCAATGAATCAATAACCATGACAATGAGATCAAGTTACAAATCGGATTTTTATCTCCAAAGCCTAGCCACTAGAAATTATTCATTGTTGCTGATAAAACCATGATACATCAACGATTCATTCGATAATGCTCGTGATGACCAATCATATGATTAAGAATCCATTGATCTCTACCAAGAATGAATGCAATTATTAGAATGAATGGGAATTCTATATTGACAACACACGAAGATTACCGTAACAAGTCATATGGATACATCATAGCAAAGGCATTATAATCATATAAACCAGCACCTTAAGGAATATCCATGTGGATAACAATAATAACGATGTGCTATTATAGAAAGAATATACAACTGAAAAAAATGACAGCATTTTTTGCCAATTAAGGAGCAAAATCTATTAGCAAACACATACAAACTTGCTTTGAATATCACCTTATCGCAGAAGGAGATCATGAGACAAGGATCATGATTGGGAGCAAGATAGGGATATTCATTTTTCTGCAAGAAAGTTAATATTATCAAAAAACATCGACAACACACCCACATCACTTAGCATCCAGATCATTAACCATGGTCGGGTGCTCAGCAAGAAATGAGACGTGTCAATGAAGTATCAATGGACTATTATATTCAAACCTAGCACAAAAACCCCCAAAGGAATTTACTATGAAAATGGTTTTGTTTGGATACCTCAAAAGCAACGATTATATAAAGAAAAAACATTTGTATTAACTAAAGGATAATAGATAGGTCACAAAATCACATTAGTATGTTTGTGGATTACAAATGGCATCAGGAACAAGCAAATAAAAAAAAACGATTAGCATGGTGGACATAAGGACATAGAAATCAACTGACCTTAAAAGATCAATTGAAAGAATACAAATAAAGAGCATACAATAAAAGAGCGAAGAAGCAATTAAGAGGTAAGTGTGTGAATTGTCATTATTATTAAATATGTAGATCACCATTATTAAATTATGGGATCATATTAGGGAATATTTTGTTTTCCTTACATAGATTAATTTAAAATTATCATTTATATTATCTATGTGATATTGGAACATATATATTATCTATTTTGAGAACTTGTATATTTTGGTTGAGTATATGGTGTCATGGAACATACATTGTATATTTTCAATAGTAAAATATAATTGAAGCTCATATATATCAATAAAACACTATGTGGATTTATATATAGTTTGCATTAGATCATTTCTTTACAAGATAAGATAAGGCTTGCGATGGAATGAGCATGAGCTACATCATACAAAGACACTAGATAAGGCTTGCAGTGGAATGGGCATGACCTACATCATACAAAGGCACTAGGTAAGGCCTGCGGTGCAATGGGCATGAGCTACATCATACAAGGGCACTAGGTAAGCCCTGTAATGGAATGGGCCTAAGTTACATCATACAAAGGCACCATCTTGGAAGTAATGATTGGAGAGAGGTAACAACAGTAAGGGGGAATGGTGAGGGCCAAGGGGGTAGAGGATTTGCCCTTGGGCCTAGGGTTGGGTAACAGGGCACCCTATTGTAGTTCCTCCAACTTTAGAAGGAATCTAAGTAGACCACCTTGATGGATGCCTAATACCTGCCATCAAGGCCAAGGGGGTCAAATTCCCGCCCTTGGGCTTAGATCTTGATAAAGTATAAATATGGAAGAAAACAAGCATCCTGCTAAGTAAGCCACCTCGTATGGATGCCTAACACTTGCCACCAAGGCCAAGAGGGTCAAAGTCTTGCTCTTGGGCTTAGTATGGAATTAGCATGAACATAATTTATGGTGACACCTTTCTTTGAAATTTATATATGAATGTTTACTAATGATTTTGGGGTTGTAGGGTTCACAATCAAGTACAATAAGTAAATATTGTAAATATTTTCTTTGACCCTCAAAATTGGAAATTATAGGACTTTATCAAGGAATTGCATAATGTGTGTATTATGTGTTTACATAGTGTATGCTTTGTGTATTCATACATCATCTGTCTACATCATGTATGCTTCGTGTCTTCATGCATTCATGTGTCTACTTTGTGTTTGCTTTGTGTATTTATGCATCAATACATATACTTAATATATGCTTATGTTTTCTTACATCATATTTTTTATGGATTTTAACTTTATATGGAAATATTCGTATAAAGTGTCATTGCTTGAGGACAAACAATTTTGAGAGGGGAGGATTGCCATATCCCCTCATTTGAAACCTTAATTAAAGCACCCATTTTGAAAATAAGGTTTAAATATTAATACTGAATAAATTTAAAACATAATAAATAAATAATAATACCAAGATAGAAGAATAAATAAATGTTATAATTACATTATAAACCAATAAGATGATAATATATTTAAATACTATCACATTTGAATATAAATACTATTAATAACTAATGATAATAAATTGACTAATAAATTTAAATAATAAATATATTAATCGATATAAGATTATATCTATTAATAAATATGGTACAATAATTAATATAAAATAATAGTACAATATGGATATATAAATATAAAAGTAAATAGTCTAATATATTTAAATACTATATAATAATAATAATATATGAGATAATATATTACAAAATATATTATAACATAACTATAATAAACTGATTAATTAGTACTTGAGGGACGTGACTGTTGGCCACCACTCCCAGCAACATGTATAAAAAATAGAACGCACGAAGGAAGAATATAACACAGATGAATAATTATTTTGAAAAGTCTTTGATGGGTTTTCATAAATTTTCCATTAAATTTTAATAAATTTCTCTTAAAAAGTCTTTGATGGGTTTTCATAAATTTTCCATTAAAAAATTATCTATTGGGTTTTAAGTTTTTTCCCTCCAAAATTATCTGTTAGGTTTTAATGATATTTCTCCTAAAAAATTATCTATTCGATTTTAATAAATTTTTCCTCAAAAATTATATTTTGGATTTTAATACATTTTTTTCTCAACAATTTTCTGTTGGGTTTTAATAATTTATTCCTCTAAAATTATTTGTTGGGTTTTAATAAGTTATTCCTCAAAAAATATTTTTGCGTCTTGGATTTTGTTTTTTAGTTTTGCTCGTTTTTTCATCTAAAAAATCGTGGCTTCATGTAGTTTTTGTTGAGTTGTAGTGCTCAATCAACTGTAAAAGTTCTTGGGGAATCATTGTGCAGTCTGCTTTGGGGTATATTGCACATCTGCAAAAGGGTTTGGCAACTTTCCTCAAAATTGTGGTTTAGTTTCATCTCGGTGTCTCTGGCTACCCAACTTCGTATGGATGGCTTCTTGGTCATTAACATTTTTCAGATCCAAGAGAGTCTCAATAGTGGTAGAATGTTTTGAAGAATTTGTGACCAAAAGCCAATAGTCAGACGATTACCATTAAGGGAGGGTATTGGAATGTTGTAATGTTTTCTTTAATCTTCATCTTAGTTAGTCTTTAGTTTATTAGTTAGTTTCTGTTTTTCGTCTCTAGTTCACAATTGTAACATCGTCTTTGTAAATCTATATAAACAAAATGGTCCTTCTTGAATCATTGTTGCAAAGTAAAAAGTATATTCCAAGCTTTTTACCCCAAACAAAAATAAGCTACTTGTCGAAAAAATTCTTGGTAGGTAGGGTATTGTTATTTAAACAAGTAAAAAAGATGGCTAGATCTTTGAGTGTACATTCCTCTTTTTCATGGAAGTAACCATTTCATCATTAGGGTAGAGTTTTAAAACTCTAGGAAGCAGAGGGTCCTTAGTTCCCTTCATTGGGTTGATCTAGATTTTGATACTTGCCACACTAAAGCAAGCATTTTTCAGAATCTCTTCCTCCTTCAATTGTAAGGCTTCTTTAAATATTCTACTGGGTTGTCCTTCTTGAGGCTTTTTAAAATCTTCATTATCTCTAGGGCTAACACCCTTCTTTTTAACAATCAAAGGGATTTCATTCATACAAGGTAGGTGGAGTGTAGATCACATGGTTGGGGATAACATGCTAAGGCTAGGGCAACAATCAACAGAAAGGCAAGAAATAAGCAAGCTTTGACACCCACACACCCAATGACCTTACAACTGTAGGGCCTCAAAGACCCTGTGCCTCCACAATGCTGCAATATTCCAATAATTTCTTTGCAATGGACCCATTCAATCGGTAGAGGAGAATCCAATTCCTTGGGTAGGGAAGGCCTTTACAGATTTTCTGAACTTTGGGTGCTTTTTTTGCACCCTAAGAAGCAATGCTGGATTTTTTAGAAGACATGCTTTGTAATGTCCCCTCTTTAGTTTGACATGGCATTGATCATGGATTTGCCTATTCTAGACTCTCGTAGGCAAATGGTGTGGAGAGAGAGTCAATTCTACGGATCAGATGGTCATATCTTGCTCTTGAAGAAGTGTTAAGAGGTTATATTTTATTATTATGTGTTATTGGGGCCTACATGTTATAATTTTAAGTTGAGTTGCACTTTTTATTTTATAAAATTACTTTATTATAAAAAGTGCATTATAATGAGATTTTATAAAGGATGTTTCTAGAAGTTCTAGCAACTTCTTAGAAAAGTGAATAAATAGAGGGCTGGGCCTCTCATTTGGACATGCGTGGATTTGAGATTTCTTCTACTTCTTCCATTGTGGAGAAAATTTGTAGTCTCTTGGGTCTACAAATTATTATTTGATCTTTGGGAACGAATCACTCCCTTGGATTGGCGACTTTGAGGGTGTGAAATATCACCTGAATTGTTGCATTTGAGGAGTTGGTAATTCAGCCATCTCATTTGGACTTCATTGAGATTCAGTTATAAGGGTTTACTTTGGTTGGAATAAGGGTTTCAGTTGTGCCCTAGCATTTGTGGATTGATTAACAGGGTTTGAAGACGCAGTTGTGCATTATTTTCAGACTGCCAGTCCAGGGTTTGGACCCACGTTTTTGCTCATAACTCCTAATTGGCTTGACGGATGAATTTCATATTTTAGGGGGTTATTCAGCAACCCTAGGCGCCCAGATTTATTGCTTTTGGAGTGACAAAAAACGCTGCAATATTTTTATCTAGCAGCCGTACCAGGCCGTACCTATACGGCCCTGCCAGTTGGGCAGCAGCAGCAATTTTGTGAGTCGGTTTGGGGCAGATTGTGAGGTCTTCGTGTGGCATTAATCCAGCATTCATATCCGGCAAAATTGGAGCTATTCCAGGTGCACAAAATATTGATTGCCAAAATATTGCATGTTAAGGATTAGAACAGTCAGCACTGTCATTACATAAATAGTTATTTCCAGTCATTAATAACTGCTGTAAAAGTTTCGTCATTTGCATTCCAAATCTGAACTGGGTTATTGTTCATGTCATAACATTGCATTGTCAAGAGCTTGATGTATTAGAAGTGCATAGTTGTGACAGTCTCTCATTGTAATCAGTTCTATTTGCTGTCATAAAATCAGAATTGCATTGGACTTCATATTTGAGTTTCATATTGTCATCTATCTCTTAGATTGGTAGTGTTATAATCTGGAATTGTTGTTCATACATTATTGGCATCATATATTGAGGTTTCGTTGTACAACAATTAGTAATATTGCAGCCTTATTCGGTTACATGCCAACTGTTTGACAAAATTCCTAAGTCCAGTTTGAGGGTTTTAGTGGCCTTTATAGTAAGGGTCATCACATGCTTCCCATAAAATTTCCCCATCATCCTTTGGCAAAAGGTGACCCTAGAAACTCCAAACTCTCAAAAATATATTGCAAGATTGTTGATCCAAACTTAGGGTTTTGAATACCTTCCACCTAGTTTTCTCCATTTTCGTATCTATAGCTGATGTGCAATCTGACAGCTCCCCGCCTTCTGCAAATTAATCTCCACAATATCTTTGTCAAGAGCATGCAAAAACCTACACAATGATGTTGTCCACTCCAGTCAATTCCACCTTTAATTTCACCATTGCTTCTCATTCCTGAATCCTGATCACTCATGCTCAAAATTAAGGATAGAGCAAGGCGATTCACAATAATAGAGTTTCTGGCAAGTGTGGATTGTTCTATACCATGGGTTGACCATCCCTCTTTGTGTGTTCATCCCATATTAGTCCCATATTATTACTTGCAGAAATATGAACGTTAAACATCAAATTTTATGTGTAATGCTTCTGAATTGAAACAAAAGTAAGTTAGTGGCAGTTTACGAAAGAAAATCTGTAACATCCCTATGGTTAGTATTGATGGAATCATTGCTGCCATTACACGAAAAGCTTGAGCTGTCAATGAACGTCGCAACAGCCAGAGACAAGGATCCATGGGAGGCGGTCAAGCACATGTCACAAATCCATCGGTCTATGCTGAATGGTACTTTCACCTAGAGGAGGTGGAGGCACCAACCTCCCAGCAATCCCCCTTTCAATATGACCTGAGGGATTTGAATCTGTAACCCAGCGCTTTGATACCACTTGTTGGAATCACTGCTACCTTATACCAAAAGCTCGAGCTGTCAATGAATGTCCCAACAACCGGAGACAAGGATCCACAGGAGGCGGTTAAGCACATGCCACAAATCCATTGGTCTATGCTGAACGGTACCTTCACCTAGAGGGTGCAGAGGCACCAACCTCCCAACAGGTATGTCTAAGATGCTGAGTTGGTGCACAAATTGATAAGCTGGTGCTTTTGTTAGAGTTCATGCTCTCAAGAAAGGAATTTGGTGATTCCTTAGGGTTGGTACCCCTGAAACTTTGTACACATTATTTCTTTGTGAGGCTGAATTAAGACAGTAGATCCTAGCAGCATTTCTCACTGTGGTTTTGCACCCATTTTGGGCTTTCCATGTGCTTCATGTGTTGAGGTTTCTCTTTGTGATTGCTCTCTTATCAATTCCGTTTTTATGCTTATCAGTTTATCGAAGTTATTCTTATTGATTAAAGAATTTTTTTAGATCTTCTACTGTTTCAACAAATAGAAGAATTGTGTTCTACAGCGATGACTGCAAATTCTGAAATTCATCATTTGATCCATATTCTTCCTCACCAATGGCCACATTAACTTTTCTATGATTTTTCGCTTGCAAGATAGATTGCACTTTTCTTTTTTAAATTCCTTTTAACATTGCCATTTTTGTTACAATAAAAACACTTTGCGTTTTCCTTGGATTGAGTGGAAGGAGTGCTGTTACAAGAATTTTCAGGTTTGCCACTGCACAATAAGAACACTTTTAGAGGGGTTGGATGTATATTCCTCTATTTGTTGTTTACGCTCTCTCTATTGTAAATGCTAATTGACCTTTAAAAATCTAGGGTTTGAGCTTCAACCAGTAGATTCAAAGACTCCACCAATGTTTGAAAGGAAGGAGGAGAATGTTAAGGACTAGTGCAACCATATAATTGATAGTGACAAGCTAATCGTTAAGATTCTTGATTTTTAAGAATGTTTAGGCAAAGACCCCCTTATCAAACTATTTGATTACAAAATTGTGAGATACAGTACTTGACCTTTTTCTGAAACTTGATATATAATTTCCAAGCTATCCCATAGGTCATGTGCTGTTGTAGCACTTTGAGTGTTGAAAATTAGATCATCTTGATAGTTTTGAAACCAGTAGGGCTTCTCTATGGTGTATATTAAAGTTACTTTGGTTATTAATGCAGTTGGTTTATATGCCTAACATGATTCTATCACATTCTCAATACTCAAAGGTAAATTGTTATTTCATGACTCATATAATTTTACATTTGCCTGTTAATTTCTGTTATTCCAGCAATACTGTGTTCTAAGTATTGGCCATTTACTTAACAACCCAGAAAATAATTTTTTTCCATAATTTTGAAAATATATTGATCCAGAAAATAAATTTAGCTAAGAAATTTCAAACCCTCTGAAATATTTGGAAACCCCCTTTTATAAATTCGGACGTTGAACCTTCTGAATGCAGGCAAGACTTTTGCGGATTTTAAAAACCACAAATTGTTCATGGCTAGGCTTTAGAAATATAGGAAAAATGCCCATGAGCTTCAAAAAGTCACATCTGTTTTTTCAAATATTGCCATGCCCTTTCTACATATCATATTAGCTGATGCTTTCACATCCTTTATGATTTCTGAAAATCCCACTCCATGTTTCAAACATCTGCGACTTGTCCATCATCCATGTCCTTTAAACACAATTTTCTACAAAATGTGACTTTCATATGTTTGTGATTTGACTTTGTAAATGCCCCTAATTTTTCCACACATGATTGTGAATTCCGAAAAAAACTTGTGATTCTTCCTCAATGTCATGTCCTTAGTTGATTTTGAAAACTCATGATTTTTCTTCACTCCTACAAGCTCTGCAACTGTGGACTACATCTCTTTTCTTCACTCCTACAAGTTCTGCAACTGTGGAAAGAACAACAGTTACCAATGTAAACCATGCAAAACTATGCACTTCAAAAATAAATTTAAAAATTAGTTTATATGAGCTCAGCCCAAATGGGTTTGAGGTTTTGAAACAGGGAACTGGTGAGCCATAATCTGATAAACCTAAGAACTCATAAAACTTTGGGCCCAGATCTCAATAAACAATATAACTCTATTATAGCCATTTGAAGAACAATTAGAATTAAAAATAATTAAAATGATCCTAATTGAACTCCAGGAAACTGAGAAGAAACCTTCCAAAGTTGAGGTTTCAAAATGAATCTTCAAGCCAGTGACAACATTAACTTGATATCATGATAATGTAGCATTGTTGACTTGATATTAACTTGATATCACGATACTGTTAATATGGCAGGATGAATGTTTATGATTATACCTACATGGTAATGTGGCATTGCACTAGCAAACATTTCCAAATGTGTGTCTAGAAATTATTTGGAGCTAAAAGATATGTAGAATTTTTGCAATTGTGTTCTGTATGATATTTTTCATTTTTGTATCGACTTAGTTTGCACGTTATCATATGGATTTCTGCATTGAGCAATACGACCAAAAAAAACAAAATAAAACAATCTAGATCAAAGTTCTCAAATTTGATGATTTGTTAGGCATCCCAAAAGTTTTCGGGCCTTCTTAATGCAACGCTACTTGTCCTTTCTTCTCTCAGGCCTCTTGTTAAAGATGAATTCAAGACAACCCAATAACAATATTCTGCACCTAAGGAATAAATAAGTTTATTTTGAACACATTTTTTTGGGTCTAATTTGACATGCCCTAATGGTAAGTATGATTATGGCTTTGATCTTGTAATTTGCTGCAAAAATGCTCTAATTAGATCTAGTTGGCACATTCTATTCTTTGCATTGGTGATCATCAAGCATTCTCCTGAAAAAAGTTGTAGCTTACAATCCATCATCTTGCCAATAGCTTGTAAGTATTAAAAGCTTTGGCATTCAAAACATGGCCCACAAAAAATCATAATCTGATAAAGCTACTAGTTTGTTAAGAGATTATATATCTAGAGCCTACCAAATATCCACAATAACTGAAAGTTTACATACATATGTAGATAGCATTAAATTACAAAACAAAACAAAATAACACACTGCCAAAGTTCAATGCAGTAGATAGGCAACAAAGCCATCCTCCAACTGCTTCAGGTTCATCAGCAAGAATACACACCCTGAGGCTGTTTAGGGAAGCTTAACCCAAGGGTGGTGGTTTTGATTTCCTACCATTAATGCTACTCAGTAATTTTTATACTCTCAAACATATCAGAATTCAAGAATCTACAATTGATACAGTATCAGAAAATAACATGTTCGAAATGAAAGCATTTAAGTAAAAAACAATAAACTCAGAAAATTTACCGTATGAAATCCCCAAAGGACAATAACCACCTTGGTAGCAGCAATAGCTCGTCAACCTTGATGTTACTGATTGAAAGAGAAAGTACAAATAGAGGATACAACTCAACTTGTTCCTTAACTGCTCTGTCAAATGTCTAGAGCCTACAAATTACAAACAGTAGAATTATTCATTGTTCCTATTTATGGCACTTAAGTTTTGCCGCCCCAGCCTAATTGCATACTTTTGACATCTATTTATAGTTGTTGGTACTTGTTGGTATATGAGCATTCTTCTTGGTCCTTAGATGGATCCTGTTGAAGCTCAAAGAGGAAAGGATGCAATTTCATTTGAGCCATAGGTTTTCAATAGGTAGGTTGCAAAGGCAGCTGTGCGTTTGACCTACAAAGTTCTGTTTTTAGTTTTCTAAATTCAACTTACTAATCATATTTTGCTGTAAATCCTTAAGAATGTGCTGTATGCCTCATTGAAATTGCGGAGCCCCATTTTTTTGGCTTGGCAGCTAAGTAGTTTGCTAGTTCAGTCTAGCTTAGGTAAGTTGTAAACATATGTGGGTTTGACCTAGAATGTTTTGTTTTTAATTTTCTGGATTCAACCTACTGATCATATTTTTCCATAAATCCTTAAGAATGTGTTGTGCAGTGAGGTGCTGTGAACACACACGCTCCATTGCAAATGGGGAGCCCCACGTTTTGCTTGGCAGTTTAGTAGTTTGTTAGTTCAGTCTAGGTTTGGCAGTGGTTTCAAAGTCGTGATAAATTCAGAAGTTTGGGCAAGGTCTTAGAAGGTGTAAGTTGATGCCCAGTTGCAAGTTAGGATCTTGGAGCAAGTTTAAAGATTTTTGCTGTCAAGTCCTGATCCAACAGAGTGAGATTTTTGGATTGCCTACAGATGAAATTCCTAAAGATCATCAGGTGTCCAATTAGTGCATGATTTTGTTCTTATGAAATTCTTGAAAATGAACTTAACATTGTGGGCCAATTTGAAAGTGCAATTGGAGGGGTGATGCAAATTCTCAAAAGGTGAAATTCCAACTTGCATCTTGAATCCAATCTGACTGTACTTGCAAAATTCAATTGTTGCGATGCATATTCCAAAACCTTGTTTAAAACTGGGTTTGCAAATCAATTAAAATGTTTAAGGTAAAGGTGAATCAAGTTTTGTTTTCAAACTCACTTTGTCATGACAAATCTACAACCTTTGGACAACACTTATGCAAATGTTCTATGAAGAGAACTCTGATTTGAGTCATTGAATTCTGATTTGGAGTGTTGAATTTTGATTTGAATGGTTGAAGGCAAAGTCCAGTGAAAAAGGTGAAAGTTAATCTCTCCATGATAAACTCGCCAACCCACAACCAATTTTCCAAGTGAACGTGAAAGAGAATTTCCAAGTTAGTCTGGAAATCCGACCTGAATTGGAACACATTTACAAGCTAGGTTGGAAATCCATCCTGACTTGGAACAAATCTCCAATCATAGTTGGGAATTCAACCTTGGTTAGGGAAAATTCCATTGGCATTATGAAATTCGATTTGTATTATGGATGAAAAATCTTAAGACTAAGGTCTAAATCTGGGCATTGTAATCTAATCATCTTTCAAATCAACATCTTTCCAAGTCAAGAATGGCGATTTAATTTGCAAGCGGGGAAAGAAGTCATACAAACATAGTGAAATCCGAGCTTTTCATGACAAAATCTTTGCATAACATGGCAAGTTTTGAAAGACTTAGCAGAAATTTTGTGAACCTCATCAAAGTTTTCCAAGAGAGGTTGGAATTTTGACCTCCCTTGGAACAAAATTCCAAGAGGGATAAGATTCCGACCTCCCTTGGAATTAATCTCCTAAGGAACTTGGAAATTCCGCCCAGCCTTCAAGTTTTTTTAAAAATCTGAAATGCAAGAACAAATCTAACTTGTGCAAGGTTGGAATCCAAACTATGCAATGAAGAATGTGAATTGGCAAGAAGAAAACCAGAGAGAAATTGAAATTGCATGAAAATCAGAATTGAAGGCAATGTGAAATCTGGGCGATTTAAGGGAGAATCCAAATATTTAGCATAAGAAATCCACATGATTCAAACCAAATATGCTTGTCTAAGATTAAAATCCACATGATCGAAGAAGAATTCAATTTGCTAATGTTAGAAATCTAAATGAGAATATAAATTTCAGTTTGTTTTTGAATGAACATGAAAGTGCAATGTCTTGGAACAAGAATTCTGAGAGGACAGAATGCCAACTTCTTAATCTGCAATGTCTTTTGATTGGATGCCTTATAAAAACAATTAAAGGCAATCATTTCAATAACAACTTAGTTCGAATTGGGAACAAATCTATTATCTGCAGAGCAGATTTGGGCGAGTGTTGGGAGAAAATTAGAGTAATTCTCAACATCTACAACAAATGAAGAAAGGATTTGTTCATGGTGTTTGAAATAGTGTAAATTCAGTTAAGGGTATGCATTTTTCAAAAGCATGCATTAATGCATTATCTAAGGAAAATAAAAAATTGAAGAAAACTGAAATCATGTTCTTAGAGATGTATCATAAAATGTTTTTAAGTTTTGCAGTTTATTTCATAAATTTAACATAGGTTGTTTCTATTGTTTTTCATAGGTCAATACATGGAGGTAGATTGGAGATGATCGTTGAGAAGTTGATGTTCGGGCAAGTGCACTAAGGAAGGGGAGTTCAAGGACAAGGCTTGAATAAGATTATTGCAACATCAAAAACATCTTGAAGGAAGAAGGACATCACAACTTCAACAATGTAGAGGAAAGGATTATGAGATGCCTTGCTTGCATTTCACCTTGCAAATTGATTACCAAGGGTGGTGATCAACTTGCAAATATACAAATCTCACTAAATAACGAAGGATCAAGGCCGGGATATAATGGCAAGAACAATTTCAAGAATATTTTTTAATGAGAAAATTTCAAAATTGTAGATGACAAAGAAGTGGAATTGAAACAAAGATTCCAAGTTGGCATGTGAAATGTATTTAGTGTATTACGACAATGAATTTTCTCATGGGTCCATCCTTAAAAGGATGTGTATTTTAATGCAATGTAATTTTCTCATTTGCCAACATTCAATGCTTGTAACTAATTCCAATTAGGTTTGTTTTGAATAATCTTAGTAGTTGATTTGGAATCAGTCTAAGCCTTCCATTGTACATGGGGCCTCTATATAAAGCTTGCTCATTTTATTTTTTTAATATTAAATATCAAGTAAGTCACTACATAACAGTATCACGAAATCAGATTTTCAAGTATCTTTCTCCTGTAGTGTCACACCTAAAATAAAAAAGATGATAATAGTGTTAGAAATAGGAAAGACTGAGAGTGGGGTGAATCAATGTTCCACAAACTTTTGCCCAACTATGGATATCATTAACTATCTTTAAACTTGCATATATTATCAAATTGAAAAGTAAACATAGCCATAACACAATGCAACTCATAACACCATTATTTGTTAACTAGGGAAAACCTAGCCAAGGGAAAACCCTGGTGGGGATGGTACCCACAAAATGATCCTCTAATCAAAAGTATCTTGTGAAAGATATTGACCTTGTTAGGAGTCTATTACATGCGTATAGTGTATTTGTCCTTGTTAGAGGCCTCAACTCTGTTAGGAATTGACATTACAATACAAAAGGATGCTAGATGAGCTCACTGCTCAAACAAACAATTATATCTTTACAATGCTATCAAAGATATAGATACAAAAAACTTTTTACACAGTGCTGATATTTTCAATATTTGATTTGTCCATGTAGCTCTGTCTAAAAAACTAATCATGCAATTGTATTGTTTTGTACTAGCACCAAATTTGCATCAATATTGATCATGGATAGTGTGCATTCAAACATTATAACATTACATTACAATGCCACACTTTGCTAAACAAAAAGTTCTTCCTTTACATCAAAATATTTTCTCCTGTTGGCCTTGCTGCTTGATACCTTGCTAAATCTTTGAATTATCTTTTGCCACATGTGGGTTAACATTGAGGATGTCGTCCCAACACACCTTAACCAAAATGTCTTTTCTCGCCTTTACTCTCGTTATGTTTGTTTAGTCCTGTAACTAGTAAAAGGCTTATAACTTTGTCCATACATGTCCAAAACTTTAGTGTTGTTACCCACGTGTTCTTCAGTATCTATACTATCTTTATTTAAGAGCGCATGTGCTCAAGTGCTTCCAATGGACTATGCTGAACAAACTAAGATAATAGTCCACAGTTTCCCTTCGTGACACTTAGATAATTTTCAAAGTCTTAGTATGCAAAACATAATATTATCTTTTGCCTTCATAATGCAAGCTATATGTTGCCATAAATGACAACCTTAACAAACCTCCTCAACCAAATTGCCTACAATCTCCCTCTTTGGCATTGATGACAACATATGAAAAATTGGCCAAGTGTTAAAATCTTCAAAATTTGTGGCCTTGTGAAAATTTCAAAATTTGTGGATCATTTTCAAAAATATATACCATTTTATATACTGTACTCTCCCTTTGAGTATTCTTATAAATTCCTTCTTATAACTATTTTGAAAATACAGTATACTTATAATTTTTTTGTTTAATAGACCCCTTTGACATCAATGACAAATGTGAGTCAAAATTTATGTACATGTCAAAATTTTGTGCCATTGATCTTGCTCATAGTGACTGGTTTCCCAAAAGCTTCGTACAATCTAAAAAGTTTGTCTTAAAATTTTGGAAGTTTGCATCCCATGAAGCCTTCAATGCATTTGTTTTAGATTACGATAAAAACATGTTTTGAAAGGACTCGAAACCCTTTACAAAAAACTAAAGATAATCATTAAAACACTACTAGGTTTTAAAAGGACTTGAAACCTAAAGTTAAAAAACATCCAAACCAGGTTTTATAGGGACTTGAAACCAAAAGTTTAAACCCTAAAAAACGACTAGGTTTTACAAGGACTTGGAACCTAGAGTGTTAAACATACTAGAAAGCAAAAAGAGAAAACCATAAAAATTGCCCAGACCAGTAACCAACACACTTGATTCACAACCAACACCTACATCAACTCCTTGATAATGTTTGCCACCTCTTTATCTACTTCTGCAATACTCTGGATGATGTCAGCTGGAGAAAGAACTGGGGCCTCATGAGCCTCAACAACCTTTTTCTTGTGCTCTGCCTGGTTCTCTTACTAGGCCCACCATGACTCCCCACTCCAGCATTGCGATGAGACATTATCTCTTCATTACTCTTCTTTCCTAGATTGGCTGCTGCAACACAAAGACTGGAAGTGACTTGTTCTATTTTTTGACCACTTTCCTTTATAAGGTGATGAAGCTCCTGTTCCTACTCTTTAAGCTTATCAGGTATGTTACCAATTTGCACTTCCAACTGGGTTCTCTTAGTGCATTCAGCATCCAAATCTCTCTGCATACTCCCCATTTTCTTCTTGAGAACCATTAATTCAATATACAACCACAAATGACCCTGAAGAGAAGTCTCCACCTTAAGCTTAGTAGTGTGAAGGAAGGAGAGCTTAGCATCATGGGAGTCATCCCTCTCGTCAACCACATTCCTAGGCTCAGAGGTAGTCACAGTATTGATCTGGGTATTAGTATTAATGTCCATATTCTTCATCCTTTCCTCGTTTACACCTTTACTCTGGCTATTATCCTTACCAACAAGATCTTTATCTTCATTCTTCTTTCCTGTTTCCTCCTCCATTTTCTCCTCACTGGCATTATGAGAAAGGTGATCACTTTGTTTATTATCATCCTCCCCGAGGGCTTCCGGCCTCACATTCGAGTCTGTATTTCTATCCTAACTTCCCTTCACATTTTCTTTACTAGTAGACACCCCTTTACTCCTAGAGTAACCATCGAGGTTAGAACTAAAATCCCCCATTTTCATTTTCTCATCATTGTTCGTTTCTATTTTTTCATTATTGTCCGAGTTCTCAGACTCTTTAATTTCCTAAACATGTTTCTTAGTCCTTTCCTATTTTAAAACCTTCTTGCTAACACTAGCCCCTTCTTCCATCTTAATTCTCTTAGGGTGGATCTCACTTCTAGTCCCTTCCCTTTTCACATGAATTGGAGAGGGCTTTATAGCCTTACTTTTACAAAAGTTTTCAATAAATAAAATTAAATCCTCATGAAGCACAAGACGAGACTCTTTCTTTCTATGTGCATAAAGGTTAAGAAACAAAGAGTATTTTAGAAAAATCGGGAAAAAAATCCTATCTTTGTGCCTAAAATGATTTAGGAAAACAAAGTGAAATTTATAGACTCTTTTAGCCCTACCACCAAGAATAAAATACTCATGGATACATGACAACACATCCCTCTAGATAACTTTAATTTGTTTCAATTCGTAGAAATCCCCATGTTTCTCCAGATTCTTCTCTTCAGCTTCCGTCTTTGGAAATTTTTTGAAGGCCACATTGGAGATGCTAGTCTCCTTACTGAATTTGATCCCTTCCATAGGAAGCCAGGTAACCTCAACAATAAATTCTTCAGTCAATTTCACTGTGACCCCATGCAAAGTTATCCTATCTTCAAACTAGTTTTTGAAGAACGCTTCCAAAATGTGAGGTTTATACCCATGGAGTCACTCCAAGTAGGTCGTCACATTACCTTTTTGCAAAATTTGCCACACAGAGGCCTTAGCCTTCCATGCCCAACAATTGCTCGGCTCTTGCTTTCTAGGTTCCCTGCCTATCTCAAAAACCTAAAAATCTCTATAGAACACCATAGTAGCACAACCTAGAAAAGGCAATAAAGTATTGAAGATTATTGAGGAGCTAATAACTATACTTACGTGCCAAAATAAAATCATAATAGCGCAAAGGTACTCCCTAGGGAATCTCAAATTGTAATGCATTTGTTGTGCTAATTATTCCTCAAAATATGTGGGTTGCTAATTCTGCTACATTCAGATTGGTGTAAGCAAACTTCCGATACGATATCTTCAGCTGTAGAGTGTATCCAACTGCTTTTGAGTTACATCCACTTTTGGTGTAAGATGGTCTTGAAGTAATGTGAGTCCTTTTAGTATCTTTTACTTGTCATGCTCCATCAATTTAAGTTCATTGTTCACCTTGGCAAATTTTTGATTAAACTCAATTAGCTTCATATCTTGAGTCTTGAACTCTTCAATCATCCTATCAATCTCATTCTCTTTGTGTTGTATTGCCTTGTGATATTGCTTTCATGATTTAACTATGTAGTTTTTGAGTCAAACCCATTGACCCATGCTTCATGAGTAGTGATTCAACATGAATCCATCTCTCATGAGAATGAATGGAACACTTAGCACTCATTGGATCTAGGTGATGCTCACAGAGGTGAAGCACCGAGACTTCCCGGGAGGTCAGCTATCCCAGTACTACTCCAGCTTGAGCGTGCTTAACTACACAATTTCCTCCATGGTTAAACCCACTTTGCTTGCAACCCCATTTGCAAAACCTTCACTAGTGTTGTGCCTTATGAACCATTCATTAGAATATCACAAATTGATTTGTGGAAATATCTCCTACTTATTGTATCGCCTTGATAACTGGTGCATTTTTATGTGCAAGAGCACAATCTATATACAACATTTTCCCTTCTTCAATGCATATTTTCATGTCTTTAATGCATGCATCCAATATGGCCATGTCACCTCTAATATTGTTGCAAATTGTGTCAAATAACCTTGCATCACGTTCAATTTGGACTTTTACATTTATTGCCTCTTCCAAGGTTGAATACTGACTATCAAATTTCAGTCAAGATCTTCTCATCTCTCTTCTCAACATTTTGCTCATCTATTTGTACTTGGAGGGGTAAGGTGCTTTGTAGCTTTTCAATAGTTTCTCCAAGTAGCTTTTGAGCATTCTTACTCATTTTCCTAGTTTCTTCTGCAATTTTGCCTATAGAGAATGCTAATAACTGAATGTATTTTTTAATATCCATGCTGCCCTTAAACATACCTTATACATCTTGTGGCAAATCAGTAAGAAGTGCTTCAAAATGTGATTTTGAAGTACTTAGAGGTGGTGTTTCAGTTGCCTTTGTAAGTGTTTGTAAACAATGATCTGCCATTCTTTATTGATTCCATCCTCTTGATGAGGTCTCTATTCATTCAATGTTTGGGATGGCTGTATATCCATCTGATCTTGCTTCTGTTGCTCCTCTTCTTTCTTTTCTTCTTCTATCTCTACATGTTTTAGTGAAATGGTACTTGTTGTGGCCTCTTTTTTTATATTTTGCCAATGTGGTTGAAAATCTAACTCCGTGCTCACATAACTAGGTTTCAAAGACATCACTTTAGGTTATTCTTGTCTGAGCATAATTGCAGGGTATTGAGTTTTCTTCATATCATCTTCTTCTTCTTCTGAACTAGGGTAATCAATAATATTTCAAATGACCAAATTGCTAATATTGAAGTCTTGTAGTCCTGCAGATGGATTATCGAATGTGCTAGCAAAAGGGTCTTCATTGGTATCAATGGTGATTGTAGCTCCCCCTATGACCATGCTATCATTTCAGACATTTGGTGCATTAAGTGTCTCCATAACAGTGCTATCTTGTGGCTCTGTCTCAGTTGCTACCGCTGGTGGTGGTGGTACCAATGGTTTCTCAGTTTTGGGCTCATTAAGTACTTGATATATTTATTTTTCTAGTTCTCCTCTTACCTCTTCATACAATCCTCCCATGATTTTGATTTCTCTCATTTTATCTCTCAATAAGGGATCTGACTGTTGCTTGGTCTTTTCCAATTGTTCATCATTGTCTAATATACATTTCTTTATACACACTTCTCTTAACTTTTTCTCTTCTAATACTCTTAATCTAGATTTGTTTAGCCTTTCATATATTTCCTCGGGTAATTGTTTGTGTAGGCTAATGAGGGGTGTCGTGAATTTGATCATGTATTTTGTTACTGGTATATTTAAGTTTCTTCTTTGGTTTGCATCACACTTTTCATAGAATTGTTTCAACTTTGCCAGTTTTTATCAGTCATGATTGTCACTCATCTTTCCTATCCCTGGCTTCCATTTCCTTTTTGGAGCTTGCTGTGGCTTTTCATGTGATTTTTCTTATGGAGGTGAGAATTGACATTTCATCCTTTTTGGAGGTGCCTCTTCCTTTTCCTATTCTTGTGTCTTCTTTCCGAAATAGGTCATTAATAGTCTAGGCTTCTTCTTAGGCCAAGGTCCACTAGCCATTTCCTTGATCCTCTTTGACCTCTTAGGTGTCTTTTCCTCTTGTTTGATTACAATCTCTGGTGATGCAACTACTACTGATGTAGTTATGGTAGACTTCCTAGTAGAAGGTGTAGGCTGGTCAATAATCCCCACTTCCTTTTCTTCTTCTACAGGATGCTCTACCAATGGTAATGCAAGTGTAGTTGTTGCTGGTGGAATTATTGTAGGTGGAGGTGTGCTTGTTGATGGTGCAACTGATAAAGGTTGCACTAATAGAATGTTACTTTGTCCACTTGCTTTCATCTCTGCTGCTATTTTCTTAATTTATGCATACTCTTCCTTAGTCATTTGAATGTCTTTAATCATTTTCTTAACTACATTTTCCACTTTCTTCTTTGCTGCCTTTGTTATTTGTAATTGTTGTGCTTCTCTCAATCTTTTTTTTGCTGTTCCGTATCTATCACTGTCATCATGCATGTCTGATTCCACTAATTCTTTTGCATATCCATCTATCATGTCTTCTGTAACTTCATAACGCAAGGAATCTACAAACACAACTCTTGGTTCAACTACTTCCATGCATGTTTTGTCTATCTCTATCATGAATCATATGTCTTCTTTGTACTTCTCTACTATAATCTTGGGTATCCTCACCCTCATTTTCATCTTAGACTAAAAAAATTTCATCAAGCTAGTTATATTGTTAATCATGTAGCCTTAGATGTTTTCCTATAATAATGGCTCATTATTTGCATTGTACCCTTGTTAGATTTCCATGCAAATTGAGGCATGTTGGGAGATCTTTTCAGAACACGAAAGAATAGGTAAGTGATCGATGATTCATATATGAAGGTAGCATACTTGTTCTTCATTCTTTCTAGGGTGTCAATTAGTTGTTGTCTCAAAATTTCACAAGGATTTACTTCTTTTCTTTTCACACACATCTTGTTGGTTGCATTGATGAATCTTGTCAACACTTCATCATCTCTAGAATTAGAATTCATTTTGTATGCCAAAATCTTATTGATAAAACTTACATAATTCTGTTTAATTTTGCTTAACATCATTCCTCTTGATTTCCACCCTGTTTCTGTGTTTTGTTGCACAATTTTCTTTTACATTTTTTTCATTGATGGTTATTATGCCATTGTTGCTCAATCTAGTCACTTCATGTGTTAAGTCACTTGTGATTTCAATGGGTTCACTTCCAATCCAGAATTTGTTGTCATGTACACGACTTAGGATAATCCTCGTCCACTCTTCACTTTCAAATTCACGATGAAGTATAAATTGGGCAACCTTAAGTTGCCCTAGGTGTTCAAAACCTTCTTTGAAAGTTATATCTTGTTTATATACTTTGCCAAATTCACACATTATGTTATTCTCCTATCGTTCCAAACTTGCAATGTATGTAGCCCTATAATCTTCCATAATTAATACTCCATTTAGAACTTGCCAAAATGCCCTGGTAGGGTCATCTTTCGAATTTGCAATAGGGTTCCTTTTGAAATTATACCTTGGTTTTTCCATAATATCATGCAATAGTGAAGGATCCATTTCTTCTCCCTAAATTAACTTCTGAAATTAACCTTAACGACAGATTAAATACCTTAGAATCACTGAATTAGGGCTTGACATAAATATAAAACAAAAGTACTTCTATCTATGTATGTAGTTACAAATATATGTTTATTTTGGGGTTGTTACAGAAAACCTTTCCGTACGTTCCAAATTGTTGTAGACGTGATATGTTACAACATTGTTTCCATATTTAGGTCCAAATTGTTTAGTCTATAATCTGTAATCCCTAGCAACACTTATAACACACAACTCCATTTCTTATGACATTTTTTGTTCCCAAAAAGTCTATTAGCTATAGGATTAGTACTTCCATACATTCTATCATCATTATTTTATCTAGGTTTCCTACATTCATTAGATTTGTGTCCATAAGCAAAGCAATTATAAAAATAACAAAAAAAAGGGTTTAGTATATTTGCCTGTACAATCTCTCTTCATGTGTTCGAGTTGATTAGATGCAAAACATCTTCCATTAAATTGTTTCTTTCCTTCTTCATATTGTTCAGGTTGATTAGGCACTTCTTTGTTTATATCTTCTTGCTGATAAGGTTGTTGGTTCACTAGATCTTGTTCCTCAATAACTTTAGATGCTTTAGATGATTCTCGTTCAGCATATCCAATCCATGTTTTTTCTCCAATAGTTCTTTGTGCCATAATCTACTCATCATACCATTATGTGGGCATGGATACTCCCTATGTCTAGTACTCTTGTGTTTAGGTCTAGTATTATTGTGTAGTACCTTGATGAGTTGGGATTGAGTTTGGATGTTGGTTCACATGCTGAGTGTTCTTCATGTTGCTTGTACCCTACACTATGAGCTTTGCATTAGAACACCATACCTCTCTTGTGAGACGATGCGTCCTCTTAGCAAATGTATTGGCCACTCCTTTCTAATTACATGTTTGCATTGTGTTTGAGGTTGGGTTACTATCTTTGTGAGAATGTTGGTGTGGGATTGAGGGTTCCACATAGTAGGGTGATGTTGAACTATACCACTGTGGGGACTTGTGTATAAGTGGTGGACTTCTTCCAGATTTAGAATAATAGAGAATCAAGTACTCTATGCTATGCTTCAATTGACTCATGTTTTTTTTAAAATTCAAGTTCTTTCAATTATGTGCTTAGACTAGATTTATCGATGTACATGTATTTGATCATTATATGCACGTGTATGTATTCAATCTAAGAGTAGTTATTGCTTTATGTTATTGATTGCAATTAGTTGAATAATGCCTTGATTTTCATGTATTCAATACTCCTCGAAGTGGAGCAAGTCGATATTTTAGATGTTTGTTGTTGTTATCAATCCTCCTTGGTATTAGAACTTGGATCGATTTCATACTTGAGCTTTAAACTAAACTTTTCACTTTAATCATGGAATGCATTACTTTTAACTTGTATTTCATCTCTTTTGATTAATGAAACATCACCTTTGACCCATGAAACATTACTTTGATCTTTCTTTCATTGATTTTTATAATTTTTGCATCTTTTATAAAATGTCACATTTAAAAAGAGAGTACTTCTTAGGGGTGTGTCAAAAAGGTGAATTTATAGTTTCCCACCAATAGAAGGTGTCTTGGGAACAACCCATAGATAGTTTCCTAGAAAAAGCAACACCATCTATTTCTCCTTCCTCCATAAACCTAATCTGTCCCCACCTCTTGTAGGCCTTATCTAGAAACTAATCCCCAATACCTCCCTAGACTACTTGATAAGGAGATTAGTCATAACCTTCCAACTGTAAACCTCCTTCCCATTTCTCCCTTTCCTTATTTCCAATGATAGATCATTATATATATATATATATATATATATATGTTATTTTCACAATTCATTTTAGAGGGAAAAAATAAGATCCAATAATAACTAAAGAATATCTAACATATTACTTTCACACCCCACCGGAAAAGGTCTTCAACCCTCTTTTATTTTGGGTGCCCTTTATCTTTGAGAGGTCTTCCCAATCATAACATATTGGATTTAGATACACCTAGTTATGATTCCCCCTTCTTGCTTGTTTGTCAACTTCTTGCATTGTATTGCATGAGGATGTTATAGTCTCCTTAATGGGTGACCATTGACGATGGTGCAATCATGATCTATAGGGTTCATGAATGTGACCGACCTCACATGTGATGGCTTGAATGTGTCACACCATTCATGCTTGAGTTTTTGGTTGCTTAGGAACTTTTTGAAGTGCTTGTGTAGAATTCTTCTTTTGTGAATTCGTGAGTGATTGTTATGATGCTCTTGCATGTTGTATCATGATTGTGAGTATGATGAAAAATTTCACTTATATGTATGGTTGTCATATTTACTTTCATTTTTTTTTTTTTTTTTTGTGTAAGTGCATTTTTTACACTTTGGTAACAATGGTTCCTTGGTAGGGCCTTACAATCTTTCAATAACAAGAACCAAACCAAGCACCCAACATAAACACATAAAACTATAGTTATGAAGATCCAAGTTTCTTGATATAGGAGCATCTTGGGTGTAAGGTCAACCTTGCATCACCCAAAAATATTTCTATTTCTATCTTTTCAATAGGGATTATTTTAGTGCAGTGTTGATATTTTTGAAAGCTTACTATTTTAGTAAATTGGTCATTGATGCAATACAAGTCATGTGTATCCCTAAAGGATGTGACTAGGGCCCTAACATTAACAACACACCATAAGTATAATAAGATAAAATTGAAAACAACTCACTTTATTAACAAAAGATATTCAATTACACAAACAAATACTAATTAATGCGACAACTCACATACAACATGTTGGGCTATAAGGCCTTCCTAATTACAACCAATATATTCTAGACTACAAACCAAAGCTTTCTGCTCTTGAGCTATCCCCTTTTCTACTAACCACACTGCTCCTCCTTCTACAACTCTATGACATTACATAGATAGCCATTAGGACACATAGATCGGCTTTGAGTTCACAATCTCCAATAGGAAAACAAGTTAAACAATATAGGACTAACCCTCAATGAATTAATGACAAAATACATAAGACATCATAAAACCTTATGTGGCCTTAGATATAGGTCCACACAATAACCATATGTCTAGATCCAAGAGCACATAAGATGACTCTTAAATATATAACCTCATTGAATTAAATACTAGGCATCATATAAAGAACAACATAAGAAATCAACGTGATTATTTATATGAAACTAAATGTCCATTAATTGCCGCTCATGCCCGTGTGACATTTTTTCTACCTAAATCGCGTCTATTCAGCTGGCTATGGCGCTAGGGCCTGTTCCTCTAGCCCCGCGGGTGTGTGCACCTGGGACTGCGTCTGTCTCCTTGGATGCACATGCTTTTTCTCAGGATTCCTTCTTGTAGGGTGTTTCCAGTGCTAGGGTTTTGACTTCTCTTGCCCGAGCTTGTTCACATGTTGATATTGGAGGGCATTTTCCGATTGCATCTGTTGTTGGTGGCTCCTCCATTTCCTACGCGGATGTGGCAGCTTATGAGGTCGGCCTTGGGGTTTCAAATGTGCATTCAGGGTGCTGGGATGCTATGCCTATGGCTGTCAGCAAACCTTTATTGCTTGATCTTGAGCGTAATATTGTTGACCAGATCTCCTCTCATTTGGATGATTTTTCCTCCACTGCCGCTATTTTTCAATTCAAGGGTTTTTGGACCTCTCTCTCAGACTTGCACGCCTGGGTTGGTCGGGTCTGGGAGCCCCTCATTTCAGCTACTGCTCAGATATACCTCGTTGCTAGAGGTTTTTTTGTTGTGAAGTTTGATACAAATGATGATAGAAATGCCATTCTGTGCCGTGGTTTCTCTTGGGGGGAAAAGTTTCCCTTGATGGCTAAACCTTGGTTCCCAAATTTTGATCCATCGATGGAATCCTTTAACAAGGTCCCTCTGTGGGTCAGGCTTCTGAATCTTTCCCTTCACCTATGGCAGGACTCTGTCCTGGAGGGGGTGGGGGAAGCCCTTGGGGACTTTTTACTGGTTGATTTTGCTTCATCCAATGTGTTTCAAACGACGTATGCTAGCATCTTGGTGGAGATGGACATCTCTAAAGGACTCCTTGATAAGATTAAGTTGGAATCATTGACTGGTTCTTGGATCCTGTCTCTTGATTATGAAGGTATCCCCTTCCACTGCAGGCTATGTCACAAGACTGGACATCTTGCTGCTCGCTGTTCCACTGGGAAATCTAGACCAAAGAAGTCTCCTTCATGGTGGTAGGGGGTTTCAGATGATCACTACACAATTCTGAAATCTCCCCCACATGGGGAGGGCGACTCTTCTTAGGACATTTTGGGCCCGGTTTAGAAGGCTGTGGCAGACTTAGTTGTTGCCCCTTCGGTGGTGCCCTCTTATGTTCCCCCTCCTTTGATTTCTGTGGTGGAGAACGCTCCAGCTCTCCCTCCTTCAGTTTCTGTCCCTAATGGTGGTACCTCTCCTGCAGTTCCATCCCTTTTTGCGACTGATGTTCTTGCCATGTTTCAGTGTCCCTTAAGGGCTACAGGGGGTTTTGGGGGTTGGCTGTGATGCTGATGACTTTTCTTTGCAAAAGGCTGCTAGTATGGTGGAGGATGGATGGACAACTATCAAAAAGAAAAAGGTCAGGTCCTCCACCCCAACTTTTGATATGGCATTATGCTCTCAAATGGTGGGACCAAAAGGGAAATCTTGAGTCCCTGTCCTGCTTTGGCTCTCTTGGCTTTTTTGGCCTGATGTCCGTTGTAGTGGTTCATGGTTAGGGACTTAATGCTTTTCTTTTTTAACCATGAGGTTCCAGGTGTCCAGTCAAAACCTAGTGTAGTGGTTGAGCTGTACTATGTTATCTTTGTTGCCACAACGGCCGCCTTTCTTGTTGGTGACTTGTTTCTCCTTTGATTTGTAGTTTAGCTTGAGTTGGTCTTCTTTGAAAATCTTATGATGTGTATTTGGGTTTCAGGGCCCTTTTTAATCCTGTTTTCCTTAATAAAAAACATAAGAAATCAATGCCTAAGAAGATGAAACATAACTTCCACCAGTTGTAATATTAAATTATGCACACTTAGGAAAATGATCCATGATAGGTACACAATATGGGGCCAAGCTCATGAAATCCTGAAAGGAAAGACAAGTGTTTACTGAATCAAACTATCGAACAGATAACTGGAAACCAGAAAAACCAACAAATATCTTTTTTGGGATTCAAGATTGCCAATAGCCTAAGGATGTTCCTACATCAGGCACCCATGGTGAAAAAAGATGTCCCATAAGAACTTATGAACATTTGAGAGATTCAAAACGTAAATCCTATGCTCATTCTTAATCCATAAATCCTCTTCATCAATCAATACAGAAGACTACCCAAACTTGTTGCTACAATAAACTTTTCCATTAGACATCTCAAATCTACTATTGCTACTACTTCTAAGATCAAATGAGTCATACCTACTACATGCATTCATCTGATTAAACTATTTCTTTCCTTTACCTCTATTTTTAATCACAAGATCAGAACTTCTTCAAGTCAGACTGTCTTTTATTAGTAATAACCTTATCCACAAGTTCTGCTATCTTCAAATTGAAAGTTTTGAACTTTCAGGTTCTTCTCTTTTCCTCCTTCCTCATCCTTGAAAGGAATCAAAACAATTTTTTTACCTTCCTTCTGAACTATAACAATATTCTTTCTACAATCATGTATAGACACTTTGTCAAATTGCCAAGGTCTTCCAAGTAAAATGTGACAAGCACTCATGTCTACTACATCACATAAAACTTCATCCTTAAAAGGTCCAATACTGAAATTAACCAAGCATTGTTCTCAAACATGTATCCAATGATCATCTCATAAACCAACTGATACCATAATGAGTATAATGTTTTAATCTTTGCAATGTAGGTTTCGTAACCATTTCATCAGAAACAAGATTATCAATACTACCTCCACCAATAATAACTTTACAAAATTTACCTCCTAAGTTACAAATAGTTCAGAATAAATTCCTTCTTTGCACTAGTTCCATATCATGCTTGGCCAACATGATTCTTCTCATAAAGGAAATTCTCCAACTTTAGGTGAAGCCAAGTCAACATAAGAAGTTTCCATTTTTTGATCTTCCTGTACTATCAAGTTTGGTTTGCCAATCTTTGCACTAGGATATTTAAAATCTCGGTGTTCATCTTTACCATATTTGAAACAACTACCTTTGAATACATACTTCTTGGTAGAAACAACTTTCTTACCTTTATCTAGTTTTGTCAATCATTTACCTTGCTTTCTTCCTGCCTTTAATGCATATTGATAAGCATCTTCAACTAAACTAAGTTTTAACTTACTCAATTCATCCCAGACATTGAATTTCAAACCATTAACATACTTTGCAATATTTTTTTTAGAAGATTCACAATGTCCATATCTGATTTGTATCTTGTAGATTTTTTAAGTGTAGCCTTTTACGAACATATCTTTCTGCTTCAAGTTTTGCAACTTCTTGAATAATTCAAGTTCATAATATTTAGGAATGAATTTAGCCTTCAATCTAGAAACCATAGGTTTCTAATGTAGGGCTGAAAGGGGAAAGCCAAGAATTCTAGTCTCCTAATAGCCTGCCTAAAGTACACATGGGAGTAAATACTTAATTATCATCAAGAGCTAAGAGATTTACTGATTGATTAGATCACTCTCATGATAAAATATACAATAAACATGCCCGATTGTGAGGCCTTTTGGGTTGCTGCCAGTACAAAGAAATTACATTCACAGAGCTAAAAGCTCGCCTTCTTCATCTTCCACCTAGTCTATACTATTGTTTCTACTTCCATCCCCCAAAACTTACTTTCCTACATCTAATCCAAGCTCTTATATAGCCAACAAGACCACAAGTTGGCCATTTAATTACAAAATAGGTCTTGCCTTGGAGGAGAAAACAAACAAAACATCGAATGATCAAGATGGAATCCACACTCTTAAGGATAGGTCCGTACATGATCCAAGAGACATCCCTCAACTACACAAGATGCCACATCATCATAAAAAATCACGTTGAAAGAAATTCCACAATGCACTGCATGAAACACACAATAAAAAGTGAGTAGAGAAAGAGGCATGTAATTCCAAGTACAAGGAACATTGGATTTCACACACTTAGGGTAAGGATCACCAATGGGTCCACAATAAGATGCCAATTGTGCACAACTCGAAACCACAAGCAACGAGTACTCCTTGAACATCAAATTGGTACAAAAAAAAAGTAATATTTTTGGTTGATGCAAGATTGTTCATTGACCCAGATAGTCTTGCATCAGACACTTGGGGTAAATAAAGAATTGATGTCCACATCAAAAAACTTAGATATTTTGACCTAAATCATAAAGATCCAACTCAACTTGTGTTATCCATGAAGTTTCTTCAACTAGTTTATCTTTCCTCTGAACAAGGTACTCCATGTAGTCTTTTCCTCTAGGCCTCTTTCTTACTGTGCTATCCAAAACCTTCTCAATTCTATTAGTCTTTCTCTCAAGATAATCTATATTATCTTTCAATTCCTTATCTAATTCAAAATAATGAAAGATGTCTGCAATATTCAATATTGGTGAAATATTCTCGGCTTCTGATAATTCAACCTTAAAAGCATTTCCACTATCAAATTTTATTAAGATCTTACAAGGACCAAACTTCTCCATCTTCAACTTACTATAGGCACCAACTATAAATATTTTCTTCTTTAAGTGAACCATAACCTCATCACCAACTCAAATGATTTATGTCTTCTTCCTTTATCTACCCCCTGTTTATACTCTTGATTACTGGTCTCTAGATTCTTCTTCACTTCAACATGCAAAGTCTTCATGAATTCTACAAATTCCTCTGCTTCTACACTCCTCTTCATCTCAATACTCAAATCCTTCAACTTTGTAGTTCCTTGAGGATGCACTCCATGTATTATCTCAAATGGTGTCTTCTTAGTACTCCTATTCATAGAATTTTTGTATGCAAACTCTGCTTGTGCTAAAATCAATTCCCAATTAGTAGGATTATCTTCAACCAACATCTCAATAAGTTACCCAAACTCCCATTCATAACTTTAGTTTGTCTATTTATCTATGGATGAAATATAGAACTAAACTTAAACTCTATATCCAACTTCTTCCAAAGTATCCACCAGAAGTAACTAGTAAACTTAGAATCTCTATTTGAACCAAGAGTCTTAGGCAACCCATGCAATCTTACCACTTCGTTAAAGAATAATTCGGCCACATGTATTGCATTAGATGTCTTCTTATAAGGTATGAAATGAGCCATTTTAGAAAATTTTCCAACCACCACTAGAATATAATCATTACCTCTCTGAGTTATAGGTAAGCCAAGCACAAAGTCCATATTGATATCTTCCCAAGGTTTTTTTGGTACATGCAATGGTGAATACAAACCCAAATTCTGACCAGTTCCCTTTATTGTTGACAAATTCTGCAACTCTTAACCATCTCCAGCACATCTTTGTATATCTAGATCATCTTCATTTTTTATTCAATTTCAAAATGTCCAACAAGTTCTCCACTATGTTTCTCATGATGTTATCTCTCATAGATCTTCTAGGTATGCACAATTAAATTCCTTTAAACAACATGTCTTCTTGAATGAAATAATTGGTCCACTTATCTTGTTTACTCATTATTTGATTCTTAAAAGCCTTCCAAGGTTCCACAAAATTAGGCTTAGTTTCATATTAGGCTCAGTTTCATACAAATGTTTCAAATCATCAAAACCAAGTACCTCAACCTTCATTTCTATAAGAGAATTTCGTCTTCTTCTCAAAGCATTAACAACTTTGTTAGACTATCCACTCTTATGTTTCAACACAAGGAAATAGTTTTGCAAATGCTCAAACCACTTCATGTGTCCTCGATTCAACTTATTATGACTTTTGAAACACTGCAAATCTTTATGGCCATTGTATAATACAAAATCTTTAGGCATCAAGTAATTTTCCATTTCTTCAAAGCTTGAAAAATAACATAGAATTCTTGATCATAAACTAAATACCTTTTCTTACCATCATTCAAATTATCACTAAAGAAAGCTATAGGACTTCCATCTTGACTCAAAACAACTCCAATGCAATTTCCACTAGTATCAAAATCAACCTAAAAAACCTTAATGAAATCAGGAAAAGCAAGTGTAGGTAATTCTGCCACCTTTTGTTTCAATGTTTCAAAACTCTTATGTACTTGAGGTGTCCACTTGAAATCCTTTTTATCTCCTCTCATTGTTTTTGTTATTGCATTGCATTCTTAACTAAACTTTCTGACAAAATTCCTATAGAAACTTTCTAATCCATGGAATGATATAACTTCTCCAATATTCTTTGGTGTAGGCCAATCAAGAATAAATTTTACCTTTTTAGGATCCATCTTCAAGCCATCAACAAAGATCACTAAACCAAGGTATATAATTTCTTCCTTCATAAATGAAATTTTTAAAAGATTAATCAATAAATTTTCCTCATTCATTGGCCTGATGAAAGTACTAGGTGTATTAGTTAAAACAAAAAACATAACCAACCACCCATAGAAACCTTTATTTGTCTTGAAAGTAGTTTTCCATTCACAGCCTTCTCTGATTCTGATATGAAGATACCAACTTTTCAAATCAATCTTGGTGAAGTATCTTGCTCTACTCAAACAATCCATTATGCCATTCATCCTAGGCAACAAAAATCTATACTTCACTATTATCTTATATATAGATCTAGAATTAGTCGACATTTTCCATTTTCCATTCTTTTTAGGTGCCAATACATCAGGTACAACACAAGGACTCAAAATTTCTCTGATCAAACCCTTATCAAGAAATTCATTCACTTTCCTAATCAATTCTTTATTTTTAGCATGTGTTAACCTATGTGGTTCTCTTTTAGGAAAACTAGCTCCAAATATCAAATCCATACAATAACTAATACTTCTTACAAGAGTTAGAGCAGCAGGTACATTATTAGAAACGATAGCTTGAAATTCAGCCAATAAAATCTCAATCTTAGGTGTATGCTCAAGTTCATCTTGTTTCTTCGCCTTTTTAGCAATTAGGGCAAAACAAACACTTTGCTCCTTCATATCCTTAACAAACTGATTTTCCTTAACCAAACATACTCTCACTGTGGTACAATGATTCTCATAAGGTTTCTCTACCAAAGTTAACAATACTTGTTTCCTCCCATTAACCCAAACACTATACTCATTCAATCTACAATCATGCGAAGCTTGTCTATCAAACTACCAAGGTCTACCCAACATAATATGAAAACAATCCATAGGCATAATGTCATACAAAAATTCATCATAGTAATTTCCAATCTTGAATTTAACAAGGCATTGTTTACTTACTAGTAACTTATGCTCCCTCTAAATCCAAGCAACATGATAAGGCTTAGGATGTCTCAATCTCTGCAATTGCAATTTGTTAACCAACTCCTTTTATCCCAAATCATCTGAACTTCCATTGTCAATGATCACTTTGTGACATTTTCTAGAAATCTTACATCTAGTCTTGAATAAGTTCTTTCTCAGAACATGTTCTTCATTAGTTTCCTCATTCCATAGGATTCTTCTCAACATCAGGTTCTCACCATGCTCAATTTCTTTAGGTGATTCAACAAGTTCTTCACAAGCCAAAGTATTTCTGCTATTACCTCCAATTTTCTTGCCAAATTTAGTACATTCAAAGGCTCTGTGTATTTCTCCACACTTGAAACAAGAGCCTTTAGACCAAGATCTCTCATATGTCTTACCATTTTTATTAGTATTCCTAGAGTAACTAGTATAGCTACCACTAGTGTAATTACCTCTTTTACTAGTAGGTTCCTCTTTCCATTCTGTCGTACCCTTATCTTGCATTGTAGTGTCAGATCTGCTACTTTCTCCATAGGTTCTACCCCTTCTTTGAAATTTGGCACCTCTTCCTCTTTGTCTTTGATCATTTTTCTTTGTCAGCCGTTCCTTAGCCTTTAGGACATACTAATATGCTTCTTGCACACTATCCAACTTAACATAACTAATCTCATCTTGAATTGAAGTCCTCAAACCATTCAAGTATCTAACCACCTTCTCAACCTCATCATCCACATATCCAGATCTGATATCCAATCTATATAATTCCTCATTATATTCTTTCACAATCATATACTTTAATCTCTGATTTTGCATTCTCCTCAACATATTAACCTGGTAATGTGGAGGAAGGAACTTGTTCTTCATCTTAACAATCATCTTTGCCCATGTCTTGATCTTCTCTTTTCCTCTTTTCTGCCTTTAAGTATGCAAATGGTCCCACCAAAGTGAAGCACGAGCCTTCAACTTGGTGACCACTGTGTTTACCTTCTTATTATCAGGGATACTTTCATACTCAAACAACTTTTCTAGTTTAGAGATCCAATCCAACACTACATTAGTCTGAAGTCTTCCATCATAACAAGAAATTTCAATAGCAGGTTTGGAGTTTTCCCTAAACAAAACTCTAAAAATCCTTTCCTCATTTTGTTCTACTTCACCTTCAAGATTCAGATTAGAAGCCACTTCTTCATCATCACTAACATCGTCAAGATGTACACCTCTTCTTTGGGTTGTCTCAATAGCTTCAAGACTTGCTACAATTTACCTTAACATATCTATAATGACATTTTCTGCATTTCCTCTACCTCAAACCATCTTAACAATAGTTCTTGCAAGATCATTACCTTCTGCAAGTTATAGGTTAGAATCTAGATCTTCCACCCTACAACCAATCCAATTAAGGTTCTCCATGATAATAATCTTCACAAGGAAAGAAACTAAGCTTTGATACCACCTGACCCAGGGATGAAAGGGGAAAGCCGAGAATTCTAGTCTCCTAACAACCTGTCTAGAGTACACATAGAATCAAATACTTAATTAGCATCAAGAACTAAGAGATTTATTGATTGATTAGACCACTCTCATGATAAAATATACAATCATCATGCCCGATTGTGAGGCCTTTTGGGTTGTGGCCAATACAAATAAATTACATTCACAAAGCTAAATGCTCTCCTTCTTCGTCTTCCACCTACTCTCTACTATATTTTCTACTTCTCTCCCCAAAACTCTCTTTCCTACTTCTAACCCAATCTCTTATACAACCAACAATACTACAAGTTAGCTTGTTAGACATCTAATTAAAAAGTAGGTCTTGCCTTGGAGGAGAAAATAAATGAACCAAAAAATGATCAAAATTTAATCTATACTCTTAAGGATAGGTCCACACATGATTCAAGATATGTCCTTCAATCGTGCAATATGCCACACCATCATAAAAAAAAATGCTAAAAGAAATTCTAGAATGTGCTGCATGAAACACATAATGAAAAACAAGGGGAGAAAGAGGCACATAACTCCAAGTACAATGAGCATTGGATTTTGTGCAGTTAGGATAAGGATCACTAGTAGATCCATAATAAGATGCCAAACATGCACAACTTGAAACTGTATGCACCCAAAAATGGTCGCCTAGACTATGGGCCCCCATTATTCAATTTATCAATTTATCAAATTTTCTGAATCAATGGTTTGTAATATTTTATTAAATCAATTCAAATCAATTTCCTTGATCAAATTCGATTTATTTCATTTCTAAGATTGATCATTTTATTCCAAGTCTTATTTAATTAAAAGAAAATCTTCTCTTTTAATTAAATAAAATAAAATCCCCATTTAATTAAAAGAAAACCTCTCTTTTAATCAAACAGTTCATCCACATTTAATTAATTAAGAGAAAAACCTCTCTTTTAATTTAATTAAATATCTTCTATTTAATTAAAAAGAACTTGCTCCCTTTTAATTAAATAAAAATCCCACTTAAATATCTCTTTTGATGAAAAAAGGAAATAAAATAAATTCTTTTTATTTAATTTCTCTACACTTAAAAATGTGATCTAAGTGGGATTTATCTTTCCACTTTCTCCTCAACCACTTCTCTTTTCTAATTGGTGGAATCTTGTCTCACATGGATCACCACTTTCTTCTCAACCACTCCTCTTTTCTCATTGGTGGAATTTTGTCTCACATGGATCAAGCTCTATTATCCCATATTGGTTGTGAGAAGCCTCTCACCTCCATAATTTCCTTTATAAGGGAGAGCCCTCTCCTCATGTTAGACACCCATGATTATGCTATCGTTATGCTGCAGGTTTGAAGACAAATTTTTGAAGGAGTTTGAATACAAAAGCTTTTTGTGAAGAACTTCTATTTTCTTGTCTTTTTCTCTCTTGCACCCATCATGGGCTTTTAGCTTAGATCTTGCATTCATAGATTAGATCTTATTTTCATAGCTTAGATTTTTCATTGATAGATTAGATCTTTCTTTCATGCATATTTGAAGATCATGGAGACTAGCATTCTTGCTTTTCCTCTTTGAATCTCTCATCTCATGGTGTACTTGCATGGGCACAAAAATAGGTCAAACTGAGGGCCTCCATTGCAAACCCTTGCACTCTATGAGTAGGGAGCTATGGATCGATTTGTGAGGGCTCATTCTTGAGTTTTCTTACATGTAATGATTCATAGAAGTGTGCCAATATTTTAGCACACAGAAACCACGAGCAACAACAAATATTCCTTGAATAAAAAAATGGTATAGAAAATAAGTGAATATTTTTGGTTAATGCAAGATTGTTCATTGACCCAAGGCACACCCACATCAGTTTCCATCTACTAATATTAGGTTCATCATTATCTTCGCTTTCCTTCTACAATTCTTTCTACCACAAGGCATCATGACCCTTCAACTTAGTCTATGCTATCCTAACCCTCTGTGAATCTACAATATTCTCAAGCTCAAAGTAATCCTCAAGTTCATTTATACAATCTATCAATTTCTTAGAATCTAAAGAACCAAAATAATTTTATATCTCCATTCTATGACTCTTACCAACTTATGCCATATCTCTCAACAATATTTCTTCTTCCATAGGGATCTCTACTTTAGGTACTTCAAGATATTCGATAGATTCAATGTATTCATCTTCTATTTTAGGATTCCTTCTCATGCCATTCAAGATATTTTGGATCTCATTCCTCATCTCTACCTTTAATTCTTCAAACATATGTTCCAACCTCCTAGGATTCATCCTTTTAGGTGGCATACTAAATCAAAACAAAGTGCAACTACCTCAAACTTCAACGATCCGTTCACCAACAAGATTCAATAGGTCTATAAAAAGCTTCCAACACAACTTGAACAAGTCCTCTACAATTGTGAATCATAATAATGATTTGCCACCTCACAACCAAGAAGTCTAGGTCTTGGCAAGTCCACCAAGTGTAACTACAATCAAATCAACCATAATCAAATCACCCCTCATTTTGATAAGTCCAACCAGATCAAACTACACTCTTATATTCTCTCATGTAGTACAAGGCATGTGTATCCCTAAAAGAGATGACTAGACTCCCAACAATACAAAAACAACATAAGTATAACAAGAAACAATTGAAAACAACTTTCTTTATTAACAAAAGATCTTCAATTACACATCTGAATACTAATCAATGAGACAACTCGCATATAACATGTCAGTCTATAAGGCCTTCCTGGGTATGACCAATATATTCCAGATTACAAGCCATAAATCACTACTCTTGAGCTATCTTGTTTCTGTACTAACCATTTTTCTTCCCCCTTCTAAGACTCAATGACATTACATATATAGCTATTAGGACACATAGGTCATCTTTGAGTTCACAATCTCCAATAGGGAAACATGTTATACAATATAGGATTGATGCTCAATGAGTTAATGACAAAATACATGATACATCATATAACCTTATGTGTCCTTAGGTATAGGTCCACACATTAACCATCTTCCTAGATCTAATTTTTAAATATAGAACCTCACTAAATTAAATACTAGGCATCGTATGAAGAGAAACATAGGAAATCAACACCAGAGAACATGGAGCATAACTTCCACCAGTAGTAATATTAAATTATGCACACTTAGGACAATGATCGATGATAGGTCAAAAATATGAAGCCAAGCTCTCAAAATACAGAAATGATAAATAAGTATTTTCCAAATCAAACTATCAGATAGATAATTGGAAATCAAAAAATGAACAAACATATTTTTCAGAATGCAAGATTTCCAATAGCCCAAGGATGCTCTTTCATCAACCATAGGAGCTCAAAATGTTCTATTTTTATAGATTGGAGTTCATCTTAGATATATCATCCTGTTAGATATCTTATGTATTGGTGAATTTATTTCAAATATTTTGTGTGAATTTTTGGTATAAAAACTTTGAGCTTAGTTTTAAAGACCTTAGAGGTTCTAAAACAAGGTCAAAGCCCAACTAAAGGATGCTTGCATGATCAACCACTATGGAACAAAAGGTGTCATTTCTAAAAAGGGGTTATAATAGCCAATAGGGTCAATAGTTTGAGTTATGGTCTCCTAAAGTTGGGCTACCCGAAAATCATGTAAATATAATTTGTAATTATTTTGAGCTGATTCTATGTATTAAAATAACATATTTTTAGGGTTGTTTGGCCTCAAAGTTTAGGGCTAATGTCTAGAACCTTCCTGAGAAATGGAAAATTTCCTATACAAGGAAGGCACATAGGTCGTTTAGGGTACTTCTAGGTGGTGGTTCAAAACTCTCTCTTTCAAAAATATTGTAAGGAAGGTCCCCATGTGACTTTTCATATTGTTTTTATAAAATCTATAATTCCATACTTTTTGAAATAATAAGAAGACCATATTCTATTCTAACACAAATTGTTTTTGTTTATATATTTTAGTAATATGTTTGTGGTATTAAGGGTAGCACCCTTCATCAAGTGGTATCAAAGTAGGTTTTTCTTGAGTGTGTAGACAAATTGTTGACTATGAGGTAGTTTGCACTATGACCATGGTTTGAGTTGAGTGTATAGACACATTGCCAATTGTGAGGTAGTTTACACCAAGAACGTGGTTTAGGGTTTAAGTGATAAGCACAAAAATTCCTCCATGAAGGGAACATGGAAGAAGATCCATAGACGTGTACCTAAGGTTAGAACCCTCTAGAGTCAAATGCAAGCATTACAAGAACAAGAACAAATTTGTAGAGAGATAAATCTTGCTATAAGAGATGTAAGTGACGATGACAAAAAAGTTGATCAAGAAGGAGGAGATGAAGTTTTGAACCAAGCGGAAGAAAGGCTTTTTAGGGCTCTTTCCGAACTTGAGAAGAGACCTAAGATTGAGGTTTCCACATTTTTGGAAAATATCAACCTAAAGGAATTGATCAACTAGATAAATGAATTAGAATAATATTTTGAGTATTAGGATATTGAGGATCTTGATAGGGTCAAGTTTGTGAAGGTTAAACTGAAGGGTCATGCATAGATTTGGTAGTAGGAGATCCAATTGGAAAGAAATAGAAGAGGAAAAGATAAAATCATAAGATGAGATTGAATTGGGGATAAATTGAAGCGATAATTCCTTCTCATGGATTATGAGCTTGATCTATTGAAAAAAATACAAAGGTTGAAGAAAGTGGGAAGATTTGGAGGAGCACCCCCTATGGCCAACCATCCTTTCAAAGAGTATACAAAATAGTTCTGTCGAGTCCTCATTAAAATAGGCCATGTGAAAGATGAAAAGGAGAAATTTGTCGATTACCTTAATGGGCTAAGGCCAACTATTCGAGAGGATTCAAATCTTGTAAGAATGAAATATATTAAGGAGGCATACCCATTTTCCCTAAGAGTAGAGGAAAAGATGAACAAGAATAACAGGGGAAAGATGAACAAGTAGTGAGAATTAGAGGGGAAACAATTTTGATCATTTACATGATCAGAATAATAGGGATCAAAGAGGAAGAGGACAAGGATCATGAAAATGAGACTTTCATAGAACAAATTTTCACTATAGAGAAGAAGGTTTTAAAGCATTTGAATTTCCTCAATTCCAAGAAAGGATAGATAAGAGGACCGAATACTAGGCAAGAGTTATACATGTGGATGAGATGCCAAATCATCACATTCAGAAGGTGCTGAAAGAGGAGAGTCCTAGTTAATGAAGAGTCCTACTAAGTGGTGTGAATGAACCTAATTAAAGGAGTATTTTTTGCATTAGGTGCAAGTGTGAGGATAAGTGTTCTGATGTGATTATCGACGATGGAAGCATTGAAATTTTGGTGTCAGGGGATATGGTCACAAAGTTAATGCTCAAGAGACAAAAACACTCACATTCATATTAGATTTCTTGGGTGCAAGATGACCACAAGGTCATGGTCATTGAACAATGCCTAACAAAGTTTAATATTGGAAGCTACCATGATGAGGTACTATCTGATATCATACCCATGGATGCATGCCATATATTTTTGGGTAGGCTATGGAAGTTTGACATGAACAATGTACATGATGGTCATGCAAATACTTTTTCCCTAAAGAAGGATATATTACAACATAAGCTAATGAAATAAGGTGGAATGGAGAGATGAACCCAAGAAGATTCACAAACCATTGGTTGCTAGAGAATACACATGGAAGCCAACACAAATATAGAAGAAAAAACTAGATATATATCAATTCCAAATGCATATATGATGAGACAATGCTTTGGAAACATGCCAGGCATAAGGCCTACCTGGTTGTAGCCATATAAAAATGAAATACCATCTGCAAGCTTAAAGCTCGAGCTTACAGAGCCAAACTTATGTTATCATTCTTGTACTATTTCTGCACTACTTACTCTAATCCTAAATCTCAAACATATATAGCCACCAAGACCACAAGTCAACCTAATAGGTGCATTTATTTAAAAATATAGGTCCTCACCCAAAGGAATAAATAGAGACCAAACAATTAAGAAAAATAACATCTATGGGGACAAAGATAGGTCCACACGTGATCCAAGAAAAGATCCTGAATGCCATAAAAAGCATTGAAATCAAAAAAACCTTCCAGAAGAAAATAACCACATGTTACTAGATATGCTGGGAAATGAACATGCGTCAAACAAAGAGAAGGATAACATTTTAGTGAGATCAAATGAAGTTCTATGAACATAGGAGAGTGATCCATTATAGGTCCTTATTAGATGAATAATTGCACATAAAGAGATAACACAAACAACAAGGGCCATTCCATGAACAACATACATGAGCAATAAATAAAAAATATTTTTGGTTGATGCAAGATTGCCAAAGAACCCAAGATGCTGGTGGTGATGATGTCGATGATGATGATGATGATGATAGTGGTGGTGATGATGTTGATGAAGAAGATGATCCTGAGATAAGATGGATGAAGAATAATATCAATGATGGAGGGTGGGGGGAGGTGATTAGCTAACATTGAAGGGGGTTTGATTATCAATGACATAAATGAAATGTACAGTTATGTGATCAATGCCTATGTTATTCAATATTGAGTTCTTCATAGATCAATGATTAATTTGATTAACTTGTCATGTACCTTTAATTGTTTATAATTCATATGTGATGCTAATATTCGATGTAATTTTGAGTATATGTATCATGATTTTTTTAGCTAACATAAGACAATTGATTTACATATGCAGAAATCGGAAGCCCTTTTATGACTATCCCAGATAGCCTCATGGATCATCAGGTATAAGTCAGTACATCCCATAGAGATTAATGTCTTTTACCATTTGTAAAACATTTCTCTCATTGCCACCTATCTCTCTTCCTTCATGGAGTGTAGGTACCAACAAATAAGTATTTGTCAAATTTGTCTTCCTTGAGTGAGGAAAATGTAGGAATTGAAGAAGAAAGTGAGACATTTAGTATGTCTAAATCAAGGAGATTGACTCAAAGTCAAAATATCAAAAAGAAATTTAGTAAGTGCATGAAATTTTTCCTTGCTCAAGGGGGGTCATGTTCTTATGATGTTGAGAGTGAAGGCAACTCTGATCTTCCCTTTAGGTACAAACACCTACATAAACAATGGTTCCTTAATGAAATTCCTCCAATAAACACTAATTTTTGTGTTGGAGAGAGGATATATCGCATAACACCATCCTCATTACATGGTTTGAGCCTATTTTCCATGGATGACATAAATGTCTCTTACAACAAGGTTTTTGAATTGATGGAGTATGTCGGACCTTGCTATGATTACACTAGTTGGATGTAGATTTTTAGATTAAAAAAATGTGGAGGTATATAGATTGACAAAGCATATGAAAAAAAGTTAGTGAACAAAGTAAAACAATAGCTATATAGATTGATGAAAGGCCAAAAGCATCAAGGAATATTGCAGGTTTTATAAATAGTACACAACCCATGTTAACTAAGAAGCGACCCAATTGCATATTTGAGGCTCATGAGGGAAATCGTGTATTTGTATGTGTGATAAAATCAATACATGGAGGCAAAGAGCTTCTTATTGATTACAATTGGAATTTCATAGATACAAACAAAGCCACTATAATGGGTGAGGTGATATGTACTATGCACATTTAAAATGAACTCCAATCAATGAATCCAACACACCATTAATTTTTTGTTGTTGTTGCTAACTTAGAATACTAACACGTGCTTTAATATGTCTCAATGATTTTTTTGAAATACAGGGCTATAGAATGGATCAACAACCACATGATACACATGATGATGATGGTTCTCACAAGACTTCTTCTTCATGATAGGTAAAACTCATTATTGTTGTATAGATTAGATACAAGAAATATGTTAATGCATATTTTTAATTTATTTTTATTCTTCACTATTATTTTGGATTGATTTTAAATATAGCGCTAATAATATTGTTCTCACAAATGAGTGCTGATCAGGAAAAGGGAAAGGAACAAGTAGTCCACGAGGAGCCATAGGATGAGCATGATCTATTCATTATTGATTTTGTGTTAGCCGCTAATCTTATGGCTGCATGCAAAAGATCCTTCATGTACTATCAAGAGAGTTAAGTTGATTGGCACCAATTCGATCTCATACTCCTCAAATACATACGAGAGAGGATGAGTTGATGCACCTAGTTTAGACTTATACAATAAGTATTAATGTAGTTTTAAATTATAACAAAAGTTCAATAATGGTTTTTATAGTATACTCTTTTATTTATGTGATTAAATAAAATGCATGTGTTATTTTTACAGAGGATACAAAATAGTTTAAAGGGATATGCCCCATATGTAGATACTTCAGGTGGTTCAAGTACATCACATGTTCTATCCTACACTTGTGTTTTGCTCAAACAATATTTTGTTTAATAGCTCTTAAAAATTCTTTTTTTTTAATGCTCTAACAATTTTATTTTTCAACACCTAGCATTGATCCTATGTTTAGTACGTCGCCTACTACAAGGAACAAAATCACAGAGGTAATGCCAACTAGAATGTTAGAAACATGTAGCATGGCCACATATGCGATGGTAATGCCTATTGGTAAGTAGATTCCTCTTTCTCCCTCTCATTTTTCATGTGCTTATTTCACTTGAACTATTATTTCTTAGGGGGTATTTTTAAAAATAATCGATTAATTTTATGCAAGAGGTGATGAGGACATTCCTGGATGTACTTGTGTTAGATGTACGTGAACACTAACAAATTGTGATCAATTTCTCATGAGCAATTAAGATGGACTTCCCTTGAGAGTAGCCCAACTTCTAGGTACTTTAAAGATTGATCCTTTCTTTTACTATAAAATCTTATACTCATAATCAAATGCACTAACCTCTCATGCAATCCCTTGCAATAACTACTAATCCCATTATTATTTTGCAGGGAATAATCTATTTTATGAAAAAATTAATGATGAATGTTAGCACATAGTTGGGCTGATCATACACAGGGTATCGTATTTTGATTTAATTGCTAGATCATATTTCCTTTGATCAATTTCTTCAAGTAAATGAAAAAGTAATTCACTTCTGAATCTAAATTTTTTTTCTTTTCTTAAAAGGTGGAATTTACAACCTAAAGAGTTAAAGGATAAACTCATTGATGCCATGACAACACTTTTTGGACCCAACGTCTTTAAAAAACTTAGGCTCCTTGAGAAAGCAGGCCAAGGATTGAAGTATATTAGTATAGGACCCAAATGGAACAAAACCCTTATTATGAGTGCCCCCCTATATTTCTATTATTGAGTGGGAGAATCTTAAAAAAGATGCCATTGGGAAAAGCACAAGACATGGTGGAGAAATAGTACCACCTGAGGAAAGAAGGTATATCATAATATTAAGAATGAAATTATGTAATAATTAATCTTAATACTTATGTGATCTAACATATTTAAAACTTTACATAGGATGCTTGACACATCAAAGGCAACTGAAGCAAGAAAATAGAAGCAGGTGCAACACAAGCTTGGCTTGGGTGGGTATTCAAAAATTGTTGCACGAATTGTAAGTATAAGTAAATGATAAATTACATGCAAATACTTATAAATTGTAAACAATTTGGTCTTGATGAAATTGATTACAAAAAAAAGTCATGATACCAAGCAAAAATGTAGGCCTTGGAGTTTTAAAAAAATAACTTTTGAAGAGGACAAGAAAAAAGCCTATAGATAAGGCTATACAACTATGGCTGAATGACTCCAAGCAATGAGTGCACAAGGTTATTCTGCTAGATCGATTGATGAGGTAAATAAGTCAATTGATTTTTATTTCAAATTGAATACTTTAGCAATTACTGTATTTGATATAAAGTTTCAAAAATATAATTCGTTATATTTGTTTTAAGTAAGGAAACAATGATTATATATTTGTTTAAAACTTTAAAGTGAATATATATATATATATATATATATATATATATATGTATGTATGTATGTATGTATGTATGTATGTATGTATGTATGTATGTATGTATGTATGTATGTATGTATGTATGTATGTATGTATGTATGTATGTATGTACTTACCTATGTACATATGTATGTATTAAATTGAATGATGAACATTTCTCAATATTTGTCTTGTATTTATATGTATATATTGTTGATAAATACACTAATTATTTACATTGAATTGCGGCCTGCCAATTGCGATACACCATCCAAGCACCATGGAGGTGTTGATTCGAATGTGCATTTAGTACTCAAGGTATATTTTTTTCTATTCAGTTTTTTATTTCTAAATTACTAGTACAAGTAAACATTTTAAATTGAATTTAGTGTAGTAATACAAATCTAACTATAATATGTGTTGGGACTAAGAAAACATCTTGTATTGCAGTTGAAAAGAATGTAGAAGTTGTTCCTAATGAGCATGTTGAGGTTCACATTGTCGAGCAAGATAATGTGGTTGGACAAGGTAAAGAGCACTACACTTATGTTCTTTAAAGTCTTGAATTTTTTAAATTTAACCCTTTTATTTGTTATTGCAGAGGACCCACCTTTACAAAGGACAACAATATCATGTCCATGGGCGAGAAGAAATGTCGATGACGACATGGATATGCCTTTGCAACAATATAGGGAAGGACAAAAAAAAGAAAAAGACAAAAAATAAATAATTCTCATTTATGTAACTTATTTGATAATGAATGATGCTTATGTCTCAATGTTTTAATTATGTTCTATTGAATGTTATAATGAATCTTATGTTTTAATGTTCATGTGAATATTCTAATGGATGTTCTAATGAATCTTATGTTTTAATGTGAATGTGAATGTTCTAATAAAACTTACGTGTTAATAAATGTTATCATGTGATAATTCATGAATATGACATTTTATTAATAAAATGAATGATTTTTAGATGTTAACAAGGAATTTATATATTAGTGGGGGGTGAGGGGGTGGGGCCAAATGAACTTCCACCTTCACGTGGTTAGACCTGATTAGTAGAGAATATTAAACTATTCTCAAAATCAAGTGAAGCTCAACATTAACCTATGATTGCATGACAATTAACTGTGTCAATCTTTTGGTTCTAGGCAATGTAGAAGGAGGCCACAGTTCAATATGCAATTTCAATTCATATGCATAGGACATCAGGTGGACCTGAAAAATGCATCAGGTTTTCATTTTTGTTATAGGTCTTGAATTAGGTATTTTGAGTTCACAAGCATTGTAATTTTGACTCTTATAGGCAACGATAATGTCCTCAGCATGCAAACAAATCAAGACTTTCTATGTGCTGGCTTGCTGAGGGAATTCTCTCAGCCACAACAACTAGAGTTCTAATGCTCATGACGGTCTATAATTTTTAAAACTTAATAGACCTATTGAATAAATGTAAACGTGGTGCATTTTTTCAACTGCACCTATTGTCCATGCATATAGAATGTAGCTGCACACACATTCTTGATTTAGAGTGATGTAATCTTATTTTGGATGCAAGGGAAAAATGACCAGAAGATGGGAAAATGATGTCACTTTTGCAGGTTTGGAACCTTTTTTTGTTATATTTTGTCACACGTATCCACATGAATATGAATATTTTTCACACATATCATTTGAGAACATTATTTTCTTCATATTTTAGGTTGAAATAGGTGTATTTTTTCCATTGATAATCTTGTAGTCTCTAGATAGCTAAGATAGCCCACTTCACCAAAGGACATGTGTTACAAGGTACATGTTCTAGAGTATATCTTTTTTCATGGATTATGTAGGAATTCTTAGGGATGTATGCTCTAGAAGAACCACCTTATCAATATTGTATTATTTGGTTTCTTTGTTCATGTATAAATATTTCATCATTTGATGTGATATGGGAAAGACAAATAATCTCCATATGCACATCATTTATTTACATAATTTTAAAATAATTAAGTGGAGAAGTGGAGCCATGGGCATGTTTAAAGTCTATCTTTCCTTTGTTTATAAGATTTTAAAATAGATGCTTGAATGTAATGCAACTATTACTATGATGATAGGAGAAAAAATAATTAGCCTTGTGTGGTGTAAGCTTAGTGTGATCCATTGATTTGAGAAGAAGTCAAGGAACAATATCAATTTCTTAGGAATACATACATAATTGAGTCTTAGAGGTCAAGCCATGGAGTGGTTCACAAAACTCTCACAAAGAATCCAAATACTTGAAGAATTAGTAAAAAGGTTCATTAAACAATATTCCTCTAACATTCAACACACACTCACCATGCTGGATCTTTTTAACACCAAAAAATGAAGTAGGGAACCTTTTATTACATTTCTTTAGAGATGAAAAAATATTCACAAGATACCTTAGAAAAATTCTAGAAACAAAGAAAATGAATATCTTTGTCAACAACTCGGTGATAGAAATAAACTAAGCATTAAAAATGAAAAAACATGCTTTTTCAAAAAATGGTAGATAGTATAATCAGAGTTGAATAATTTTTTTTGAAAAAGGGTGAACTTTCCCTATACAAGGATAATATATCCTTGAATTGTTCCAAAAATATGAACAAAAATACAAAAATAAATATTGGAACAAAAATAAGAATGTGGTTGCATCAATTGGATATCATCTTCTTTATATCTAAACAACTAATGGAAATCATCCTCAATGTTTAATGCCTCAATGGTCCCCTTGAATTGATGAAGACTACTACCTATAGGATATGTTTGGGCTTTATCTACATCTTTTTATGTCTTGAGATCAAGTCCATCAAAGAACTTATCACCTTCAACTACCCACCAAATAGTATTTTTCTCATGCCTTCTATTCCTCAAACATAACATCATACTCTTTAACACCTATATAAATGGAACTCATCCTATCATTAAACTTATCTAGCTCTTTGTCTTGATAGAGTTTGAGAAAAAATCAGAAGCATTGCTTTTGGATACTCTTCAAGTTAATCTTGGTAGCTTCCCATGTTTCCATCATGTCATATATGGCATTAATAGTCTCTATCACTCTCCCCAAATGGCTTCTGTTATTAACAGTTGTCTTGAAATACTACAAGATAATCTCTAAACTCTCTGCATAGTATGTCTCAAAACCAAATTTCAACTCCATATAGGCCTTAATATAAGAATTAAAATAAATATTTAGGGTTTCTCATTTTTTGAGTGCAACCTATAATGTGGCCTCAAAATTATTTGGGTGAATAAGACCTACTACCTTTGAAATGAAATCATTCAAAACTTGCTATTTCTTCTTTAAATCTTGGATATGGGTCTTGTCCTAATCTATATATTTTAATAATTGTTTCAAACCCAACGCAACCAATGCCTTCCTACCTTCTCCTATGGGTTCTCCTAAATCAACCTCCTTCATGACATAATAGTCAAGAGTAATGTTTTATATATTCACCCTGGGAGGTGGAACAAAAACCTATGTTTTCAATCTATTGATGTCATCTTTTGTGACATATGACATCCTTTGTGCAACTTGGTTTAATTCTCCCTTATGGAAAGTCTTTCCTAAAACCAACATATCCACATACTCCTCTTTTATATAAGTTCTCTTTCTTGGTTTCACTTATTGAGCCAACCAAATGGTATTTAAAGTTGCAATAAGAGGCTTGTAAGGAAATATGGGATCCTTCATGATAGAATGAACATTTGGTTGTATTTATAGCTTCAAAGTCTTCTCTTTCAGTGGTGTAGAAGGAACATCTTGTAGTGGCACCTCAGTTGCAACTTGATCTTGTTGATTAGTAATATGTATTATCTTTTTATCTTGTATCTTTTCTCCCTCTAGAGGCGAATCTTCCATTACCTCATACCACAACCCAAAGGTTGGTTTACTCCTCTTCTTCTTAAGGCTCTTTTTCATAATCACAGAATCTTGTATCTTGTACTTTTTCATAAGATCCTTCAGACATTATTTATTTTTCATATTACTATAATATTGACCTCTTCTTCTAAAGAATCTTTTTCATAAGGTGCATAGCTATAGCTTCACCTCTATACTCTTCTTCTTCTCACTGTTGTATGGTTTCACAATTGAAGAAGTTGCCATGGATGGAATGTTGCGGAGACTATGTACAACCAAGTTGTGCATTAGGTATGCATGCCATCTTGTTTTATACTTTTCTTGGATTTCATTTCTTCTTCAATTTTGTAGTATTTAGTTAAGTTGTTATAGAAGGCTGTATAAGAGTGTTTCATTTTTGCTTTGATTTTGAAGTGTTTTGGTGAGATTTTCAAGTTTCTAAGGAATCTTTAAGGGGTGTGTCTTATTTCTCAATTTGTGGTTTGTTACAAACATCTAAATTTGTAATTGTTATCTAAAGTTTTGAGATAGAAATGAATTTAATCTGAATTTAATCTTCTCACCTTATAAAATATGACTTTGGTGATTTTTTCAAGCACTAGATGGCCTTACATAACATGAATTTATTCTCATGGAATGGAATTTAAAACTATTTTGATTTTACAAGTTCTCCATCCAATGATGATGGAAAGAGAAGCATGTGTAATCTCATTCTTCAACCAATAGATTACAACAAAGAAGATGCTAGTTAGAAAAAAAAAAAAAAAAACCTTTTACAGTTGGTTGTTGCACATATTAGAAAACACACCCTCTACGATCAATGTAATGGTCATATGGTTATTTGTTAGAAAAGTTGTCTAATCATAATAAGAGCCCATCTAGTTTTGCCACAATATTGTAGTATGATTCTAATGAAAATACCAAATTGTCTCAACCCATCCTTCCCATGGTTTCTCATAAATACTTACACTTTTTTTTAAGACATACATATCTTCATCAACTATAAGTTCCCACAAGAAGTTAGGAACCTAGTCAAGGGAAGATACGTATGAAAGAAGACGTTTCCTTCATATGGTTTATGTGAGATTTGTGTTTCACAATATGGAAAAGGAGGATCAAAGAACTTGGCTCTTGAGATCATGATCTACAATGATATCATTAGGATAAACTATGAAGGGAATATGGACATAGAGATAAGACTTATAAGTCAAGTTGATATTTGTTTTAGGATTGATTAGCTCATAAAGTCACTAAAGCAAGGATTAACACTTGTTGTGGCTTTATTTATGATGAAGGGATCCTTTTGACAAGTATCCCTTCATCATAAATAAAGCCACAACAAGTGTCAATATAAATCTTGACATTGAAGACTTTTTACAAAAGAAAGTCTACTTGGAGGTATAGAGTATTTGCAATTTCATAAAAAATCTTGGAATTTTAATACACATAATTCAATCTTTAGTCTTCTAATAAATTATTTAGTTTATGTTCCTTAAACACCTTCCCATGTTTTCTGAGGTAAGAAATTTTCAAATAAGTGAAAAATACTAGAAATGGTATTGGGACAAACCAATTATGAAGTTGATATGCATTTGGACCTTCCTTATGATTTTTATTTATTTTCAAAATAGTTGATGAACTATATTTGATGGTAGCATTGTATCTTCAAGAGAAGCAACAATTCAAAAAATTCTTATGATGCTAAATGTTTAAGTTCCCTATCTGAAAGATGTGATTTGAGCCCCTGAACTATTAGCTTAGGTTGAGTATCTGTAATGTCCCCTTAATTAATAGTTTTTTATCTATTAATGATCTTTTGAATCATATTTATAGTTGGCAACATGCACCCAATTCATAGAATATGTTTAATGAATCTCTCATCCCATACCAAGCAAAATGGAACCACCCCCTTGCCATGTTTCCCCAGTCCAATGATGCCTTTAAGTGGTATCCAACAAAATAGTGTGGAACCAAGTAAAATGGAGGTCCATGAAAAAGTCTAATTGTTTTTTATGGCTATTGTGCAACCTAGGAGAAAACTTCAATGATGAATACATTTTACCTTGTTACAGTCATGGTAAGGGTGATATATATATATATATTGTGGTTCAATCCCATTTGAGGAATGCATAACACATCAGTTCATGAGAAAATATTTGGTCTCCAATTTCTAGTGAAGGGCCAGTTGTTGATAGGAATCTCACACGTGTGGCTTTGGGATTTGATTCAATTTAATCCCCTCCATTTTTTTTGTATGAACACAAGTGGTTGCAGGAATCTATTTGAAATAGTAGATGAATATAAAAATATTCATCTTTTATCTTTTCTTTTCCATACTTTAGTGCATTTGTGAGAAGGAAACACGACACCTCCCCACTAGTAAACAAATATTCACACGTTGCCAAATGTAGCAAAAGATTAAATGGAAATAGCAGATTGCTTGGGCAAAAATGACATACAACATTCATGAAATTAGTACCTCACCACTAGATGCTTGACCTCCCCAATCAAGACTATGGATTTATGGGGGGTGGCCTTCCTTTTTAACCTCTAGCCAATAACCCTTGCACTTTGACATAGATACATACTAGTAGGCAAAATAAATATTTTAAAAAATAATAATAATTCAACTAGCCATCACAATTATGATAGAACCACCTTGAAAGTGATAGTATTTTTCAATGGCTATCTATCCCTTTCACAACATAGCTATCACAACAATGTCGTAACTACAATGACAAGTTCTAACAACTAATCATCGCTTCTACAATGCAACTGTGGCATATACATCATAGTTGTGACAATGGAGTGAAAGTTTAAACTATCGCAATTATGATAGAGTATTTTTGCAATTGCAACGTCATGAACATGAAGTATTTTCCCTCCCTTCTTCCAAGTTATAATAGTTTTAACATCGCAATTACAAAGGATTTCCTTGTAGTCACAATTTTCAATAACAAAAGTCTGACAGGAGTTGATGACTGAGTCTGTCGCTAGGGCAATGGTTGGATGTCACAATTGTGATGGTTTGCCATCACAAACCAACTCAAAATGTTCTAGTTCTTAGAAGGACATAGAAGAAAAGGTATGTAGTAGTGCCATAATGAGTTTTTTTGATGGAAGAATGTTCCTAGATGGTATGCGACATTAGCATATGTGTTTTTCTATAATTTCAAAAGATAGAAAGAAGATGTACTTGCAAAAGTTGTAAATTTTTTAGAGGAGTTTCCAGTTATTGTATTTGATAATGTGCCTAATGGGTTACCACTAGTGAGGAAGACCATCCATTAGATGGACTTAATTCTAGGAGTCAGTTTGCCAAATAAGGTAGTGGATATAATGATACCAACAACAAGTAAAGAGTTGAATAGACAAGTACTAGAGTTATTGTAGAAGAGGTTGGTTTAAGAGAGACTAAGTCCATGTGATGTATCAATAGTATTAGAACCTAATAAGAATGGATAATGGAAGATATGTACAAATCCTAGAGCTATCAACAAGATCACAATCAAGTACAAGTTTCCATTTCTGTAGATGGATGATATTATGGGTTACTTGAGCAGAGATGTGCATTTCATAAAGATAGATATGAAGAGTTGATATCATTAGATTCATATTAGAGAAGGAGATGAATGGAAGACTTCATTAGAGACAAAGGAAGGATTATATGAGTGGTTAGTCATGTCTTTTGGGATAATCAACACATTAATCACTTTCATGTGGCTCATGAATGAGGTACCGAAAGAATTTATGTGTAAGTTTGTAATTTTTTACCTAGATGATATTTTGATCTTCAGTAAGATGTTGGAGGAGCACATAATGCATATCAATAAGGTGTGTGAGAAGTTGAGGAAAGAGAAATTGTTAATTAATTTGAAGAAGTGTTATTTTGTGAAGAAGGAATTGGTATATCTGGGATTTGTAGTTTCAACAGAAGGTCTAAAAATGGGTCCAGAGAAAGTGAAGGCTATCCTTGAATTTTTTATACCAAAATATTTCCCCATTTTTGTCTTCCTTACAATAGTTTTGCAATATAGAGTTGTGAATTTTTCAAGATTGATGGTCACTAGCATAATGAGCTAGTGTGGGATAGGAGCTATCATTTTTGAAAAGGGGTTTTAATAGCCAATTAGGTCAATAATTTTAGAGTTATGGTCTCATAGAGTTGGGCTACTTGAAAATCATGAAAATATAATTTGCAATTTTTTTGAATTGATTCTATGTAATAAAATAATATAATTTTAGGGTTGATTAGCCTCAAAGTTTAGGGATAATGTCTAGAACCATCCTAGGTGGTGGAAAATTGCCTATATAAGGAAGGCCAGTAGGTTGTGTAGGGTAGTTTTGAGTAGTGGTTCACAACTCTATCTTGCAAAAATATTGTAAGGAAGACACCCATGCAACTTTGCATATTATATTTTTGAAATATTTAATTCCATACTTTTGGAGATAATAAGAAGACCATATTCAGTTCTCACAAATTTTTGTTGCTAAGGGGAGCATCCTTCATCATTTCTCCATATAATTGAGAGACCCAAGTGAACAACCAATATGAATACTATATTGGACACAACCGCATATGAAAGAAAACCACAATCTATGATGGATTATATACACAGTCAACCATAAGCTCTAGATCAATATCATATTTAACAGACACATGAGCTAATCCATATCCATCTTCTCAATGATTCAAATGCTTGTTTTCTTCTAAAATCAATATCGATTGTAAGGATTACATTCTAACAAGTAACAATAATTAATGAACTTCATATAGACCCACCCCAAGATTTCTAGGCTAAGAATCATAAACATATAAATATCCATAACCTTAGAAACCATGAAAAAAACATGCAGTGACATGTAAGCATATGATATCACCATACAAGTTTTTGAAATTCAAATGAAAATTCATGAAATACATGAAATTTATCTTGAATACATATTATAAGGAAAAATAATATTTTAGATGGACCATTAATATGCACCTTATAATATCTATTATTTAGGTACCTTGACTAGTTATTCATTAACTTGATACAAATGCATACTACTATGCTTTTTAAAGTTGAATAAACATAACCATTTTTCCATTACATTAATTACTAGAGGAAAGATAGTGTAGTTTTACAAACCTAAGTAAATATTAGTAGCATAAAGACTTGTAAGTCAACACTTTACAAATATGAAAGAATAATAATAGAGGAAACACCAATAAATGCAAGGATTAAGCCAATCCATTAGTCTATATGAAATATTGTTAAAACATATATTTAGGATGAATTCCTTATAGGAAGATCTACATCTTTCTCTCATGGAGAAGATCCAACAGCATAACCCTTCAATGAATTATACTCATCTTCTAATTCTCAAACAAATTCTTTTTTTGATGTAAACATTCTAGAAATGTGACCAAGAAATGATACATGGCAATTTGTCAATGTACACACATTTAAAATGCAACATGCAACATGAAAAAAAGCATTCACATTGAAATCTTTATTTATCATAGAAATTTTCATTTTTGACTGTCATAGATATCTATTACAAATGCAACCCACAAAAAATAAAAAATAACAATGTAAATAAATATATAATCATGTAAGGAATTATCAATGATTTAGAACCTTATTCATAACATCAAAAATGGTGGTTCTTTAGAGTTTTTTCTATCCTACCATGAGGTTTAATATTTCTTTAGCTATCCATTTTGTTTGTATTGCAAACATTGTAACTACAAGTTCTACTCACTTGGTCTAACGAAAATATTGTAGGTACTGTTGCTCAACCTCTATAGGAAAAACCATTGTCTATCTTGTGTAAAATATTACTAGTGGTGATTTTTGGACATAATATGGTTGAACATGAATATTTTTTTCCATGCATGGGGATTGGTTTATAAATTCAACAAGTTTTGGGCTAAATGATATGATTTATGAAAAATGAGCCTTGGATTATTGGAGGCCTACCAACATAAGCAAGGCTAAGTTGTTACCTTATTCCAAGTGTTACTTTATTGTGTCTTTTGACCTTTTAAAGGACAAGGATTGGTGTTTTATGATGATTCATGTACGGGAAAGAAATCTCTCTCAATAAAGTATTGAGCTTCTTCCTTCATCTTTTTCTTAAAATTATTGAATGTTAGGTCCATTTGAATTTTTATTTCAAATATTCTTCTCTAGTTTAACAAAGATTCTTGTTAAGGTATATATAACTATATTATTCTTTCTTTAATAGATAGGTCTTTTACTACATAGATAAATTTATGCTTTCTCACATTTTAGTGGATATCATTATATCCAAGTTTCATCACGAGGACATTATTTCAATGATGGGGGATAGGCCTTGGAATCATTAACCTCATTATGAGGGAATATCCATTAGATGAAAATAATCCTTATCATCAGAAACCTAGTTTTTTATTGTCTACTTTGTTGGCTCAAGGTTGTATTGATATGGTGGAAAAAACCTCAACTATTCATGCTTTTAAATTTCTAGTTGGTGACTCATTTTTGCATGAAATATTCTCTTAGCATGTTGGATATGTTAGGAAAATGTCTCAACCCTATATTTACATATTCTTAGTACTAGAATCAATCAATTTTTAAACATATGCCTTGGCTCTTACATACAATATTGGAGTGGTTTTCTTTGGGGTGGTTATTTTTCCATGGTCCCTTTGATCAAGGTTCTCCCCACTATAAGATATTTTCCAACTTCTAGATCAACATTGCATGATGGAGGGTTAACACTAATGATATTTTTCCTATGCAATTTGATTTCTCCTTTCACCTCTAAATGAAGTAGTGGACTAATTTTGACGGCATTACCATTCTTGATGACCTGAACACTTAGTACACTTGTATAACTTCTCAGTGAATCCACTTGACCCTCCTCTTTGGCCTCCAAATTCTCCTATTGTTGGGTCTTCTCCCTCTATCTAATCCCATTGAGCCTTTTTTTTTGAGATTCACTAGTTTCTCCTTGGGATCTTTGTGATTTTCCTCTTCATGAATATGTTCCTCTTTCTTTGAAATTTATCCTACCCAAACCTCTACTTTTCTCCTCTTATTCCCTTTTTAGTTTATAACTTATAACACTGTTCCATATTTGTTGGACTGATGAGATATAATTCATCTTGTTAGTTATATCTAAACCCATTGATGTATCTTGTAACTTTTTCTACATCTTCCTCCATGGTGCTTACCCTTATAATCAATTTTTAGAAATCCTTAATACATTCCTTTATTTTCATCTCTTTTGATTTTAGGATTTGAAGTCTTCTACGTATTTGAATGACATAGTCACCAGGTTAGAATATTCCTTTAGTTTGGAAAACATCCTATTCTAAGAGGTTGGTTTGGATTTCCTCTTCTTCTTCCTGTCATATTGTATGTAGTGTTGGCACCTAAATTAAGAGTTTTTTAATAACCTAATGATATGAAAAAATACATCTAGAGGTAGGTAATTCTCATCTGCAACATAACTATTCAGAAATTGCGGCCAACTAGAAGGCTACACTCCTTCTTCTTTAGGCTCTATAGGACCTAGGCGGGTGAACCTTAGATTCTTTTATATGGTACCAGACTACCAATTTCTAAGCATACAACTAAATCTTATAAAAAAAATAAAACCCTTAATCTTCTATTGCTTATGCAAACATTCATGGAAATGAAATAGCTAATAACACGACCTATAAACCTGACAAACTAAGTGAGGGAAACTCCTATTAACTCTTCAACATAAAAGGGAAAATATTTTGATTAATGTGTTGATTATCAACAAAACCCAATATGAAACAACAATAAACATGCAATTTCCAAGCTGATTAGTCCCTTATCCATTGGGCATTAAATAAGTTAGAACATACACAAGGATACCCAAGATATACTCATATAACTATATATCAAATCTATCCATTCACCTTGCAAATAAACATCTATCTTCAAAATGAAACTCATACTTATCAAATCCTCCCATGATCCCTGCAATTCTGTCAATGCATATCAAGCAATTTACTCGAGTCCTTGACCCAAAAACCAAATACATAATGAAATACAACTTCAAAGCCAAGCTATAATTGGACAATATGCACCTTGTACATATATCACAGAAAATTACAAACCCATAAAGAGGAGACAAGGTTCAGATTGAAACTTTAAACAAAGATTTGTATTCATTTCCTTGAAACCAATACATCAAGTGTATGCAAAAACTCATAAAATACACATCAAACAACTATATTATCTAAATTCTCAAAATAAATTACAATGCTGTTCATAATAAAGAAAAATGCTGAAAAAGGTGATATCACAATTCTTAAAATTGGAACCAACCTTGTGGTAGCACAACAATGGAAAATCTTCCAAACTAGAACCAACATGTGGTATCACAACAGTTGAAACAATTTTTAACAAAATTGGAACCATCCTTGTGGTATCAAGGTTGTAAAAAATATCCAAAAAATTGGAACCGCTTTCCTCCACATCTTGGAAATCCTTATAAAGAGAAGGATTTCAACAAGATTTAGATGGCAGGACAACAGTCAAAATTCTACAAGTACAGAGATATTTCTATATTGTTACATTACAAACATTCTCTGCATTTGGACAAAATTTGGGGAAGTAGTTGCAAAGCTGGCAGTAGGTAATTATTGTAGGAGTCTTCAACTTAACTATATTTGTCTTCCACTACCCTTAATCATGTAAATATCTAACTACTTTATGCCAATAGAGCCTTGTCATCTACAATTGCTTTTAAAACATTTATTTCATTCCTGGTGGCTATTCAGTGAATACGATTTTATCTGATTTTCCTTACTGTCATATTCCAACTAAAAATTTGATCACCATCAAGGCCGTGCATCTTGAACATCAACTCATCCCTTTGTTTGGTGCTAACCTGTGACTTGTTTTGTTGATGCACTTTAATATCAAAGTCCCCTCATATTCTCGTTATCCTAGAAATTGGTCTTTACAATCTCACAATCACCTTTCTTTATTGCAACTTTAGAGGCTTTAGCTTTTACCTTTATGATCTTACACCTAGCATTGCATCTAAGCTTCAAAAAGATTATGACTTGCCCTTACAATCTCATGCTTATCTACTCTTCCTAAAATTGTAACCCTTTACATCCTTATTACTTTATATTCTCATGATCTTATGTTCCAATGCAACATTTCAACTTCATCCTTTTTGCATCCTGACTATACAAAATCTCATAGCATCAGAGCTCCTCCATCTTTATCTTACAATCTCATGAATTCACAGGTTTTCATACAAAGCCCTTTCGAACTTATGATTGGCCTCTCAGAGTATGCCACGTGGCACCCTTTGATTGGTTGGATCCACCACTAATGTAGGATCATTGAGCTTGGATTTTGGTGGAGATATGATTTTCATGGTTAGGGATATGTTGGAGACACATTGGGGAACCTTTTCTCATGATTGCATGGAGATTGGATGGACTGAGTTGAAGTTTGAGCTGTTTGTACCTTGTTGCTAGAACTGTGTTTTCTGGTTTTTGGGTGCCTATTGCAGGGCATGTAAATACTCTTTCACAATGAGTTAGAGGTTAAAATTTTCAATAATTTAAGAGGGTGTAGAGTACTACCTATGGTTTGAAGCAAAAGTTCTAATTCAAGCAGAGCTAGGAGATATTGTGATTTTAACCAAATATTAATTTTGGGCATTTAATTTTTGTTGGAGGTTGACTTGTGGCATTTAATTTATGTATGGACATTTAATTTATGTTCTAGGATGACTTATGGATTAGATTGGTAAAATTAGGGTTGTGGTGGCATCTTTGATTCATTCATTGACAGAGTTATTCATTCATTCAGAGGAGGAGTGAGTGTGGAGAGTAGCCGAAGAGCGAGTTTTCCTGAGTCTATGAATAGAGCACCAAATGTGAGGCAATTTATAGAAGGATTGTGATGGAGTTGTGAATGTGTGGATAGAGTGCCAAATGCAAGGTTGTTTACACTTAGATCTTAGATGAAGTTGGAGTAGAGCTAGTATTTGTGACTTGGAAAACAAGGAGATTGCTTGGTGGGCTTGCAAGCACAAGTTGAGATCTTCCTTGGAGGTTTCCACTAGAGTGTGGAAATGGACTAGCTAGGGTTTGGATTAGATCTTGAGGGATCTTGCAGAACTATTATTTTAATTGCTATTGTATCTAGCTATAATAGGGAAGGCCTTACAAACTAAGACATTGCATGTAACGGTTGTTTTATGAATAAATTATTGTAATTTGGTATTAGATCTTGCATTGTTATTATGTTTTTGCTGTGTGGTTATATAGTTGGGGGCTAGGACATATCCTTTGGGGATTCTCCTACCTTGCACTATTTCATATGGTATTAGAGTGAAGGTTTTCCTAAGCATGTAGACATATCACCAAAGTTGTGGTAGTTTGCACCAGGACTTGGTTTGGAGAAGTAGATCTGATTTGATCTTGATCTGGTTGTGGATTTTCTTTCCAGTGTCCAAAATCTCTTGGTTGTGAGATGGTAGATCATGGTTTTGAGTCAAAATTATAGAGGGCTTATAGATTGATCGATGGATGCAAAGATGGAAGGCTGATATTGTTGAGGTATGATCATAGAGAGTTTGTGGATTGCAAATTTGTGGTCTTGAATTTGTGATCTAGTTCTTAATTGTTCATGCGAGGTGGCAGGTTGAGATCTGACTTGCAAACAATTTGAAGTTGTCACAAGGAGTGTGGGAAGGATTTTTTTTAGAGGGTTTACAAAGATCTTAAGAGATGGCTCCGAGAGGATTGGAGCCTAAGATGATTACAAATCTCCGTGATGTGGTGGAGAGGAGGTTTTCTAAGATGTCTTCTCGGGTTGAAGCTTGTTTGGCTAATCGAACTAAGAAGGTATGTTTTGAATTTAAAACTAGTTTGGATGATCGAGATAAGGATAGGATGAGGAAGGAATTTTGTAGATGTTTGTAGAGCTAGAGTCTACCAATCTGGAAGAGAGTTGTTTGATGATTAAGAGACTTGTTCATAGGAGAAGATGGCATGACAAGGTCAAGTTGGAAGAGGTTGGTTTTATTGATCAATTTTCTGATATAAAACTTGTAGCGCAGCTGGAGGTTGTTGCTAAATAAATTCCTAACCTTGTCACTGCTAAGATGTGTTGGGTGTTTATTTTGCACAAGGTCAACAATAGGAATCCATTGCGTAATTCCTCTCTTTAAAAGAAAATCTTTTTAAGGATCCACTCCAAGGTTTAGTATTTGTCTTGTGACGTACCAAAATTTGCTTAGTAGTAGATAAATGTGAATGTTCACAAGGAGGGCTTTGCTAGTTCTAAAAACTCTTTTATCTTGAAATCAAAGTAAATCTGTTCGTTGTCTAAAAATATCACATCAAAAGAAAACAATATTTTTGTATTTTCTTATTTTTTAATGAATGCAATTCTAACAATGCAACTACTATGAGGTCCTATTCTAACAGGGGGTTAGTAAAGAAAATAACGAAACTAAAAGAAAATAACATGAAATTGAAATAACTTGAAATTGAAATTCCTAAATGGACATAAGCTACACAACACAACATGCTATGAGTTAAACCTTCGAAGAAATTAGTAGGAAACCAATAAAAATAGGAGCAGTGCTTCCTAGAATCCACTGATGCAATCATCGGTGAGAATCTTTAATAAATCGAATTATGTTTCACTCTTCATCAAATCACAAGGCCATAGAAAGTGCGCTCATGCGAGATGAAAAGCTATGTAGACACAATTGGGTGATCTCTTCTCAAGCTTGTTACGTCATAGGAATTTGTATATCTATAGCAAACACTAGAACTAAAGGATCACACAACCAAACACAACACAATAAACCTTTGGTTCAATCACAATCTCATGAATAAAATTCACAAAACAATGACACATTCAGGCAAGAATCACTACACTTCGAATGCAAGCACCAAAAGCATAATTTTATTGCATAATAATGGTGACCCTTGTTACATTTTACAATGGGGTATTTATAAGAAATCATCTCCTCAATTTGTGTTGAGAGTGAGAGATATCTTCATGCAATAAAATTCTTTTAAAACATTAAAACAAACTAAATTTATACAAACTAACAATCTAACTGGTGCTTAGAAGGACTCGATCCATATTTTATTCATTAATTGGATGCATGAGCCCTTTACATGTCAAAAAAAATGAAAGAATGAGAGAGAAAGTAGGAGGAAGCCATTAGTGAAAGTGAAAGTGCATGGAGGTGCCAAAAATAGAAGCTAGCCCTTCACTAGGAGTGTGTCGGAGTTAACTAGCTATCAAAAAATGTTCCCAATGCATGGAAAGTGATATTTTTGGAACTGGCAGTCAACGGTTGCTGCACCTCTAAATTGCAAAGCTGCAAACCTATGGAGCTACATGAAAATGTAAAGCTATGGAGTTTTGGAGCTACATGAAAATGCACTAGAGCTACAGACTTGGGGAGTTGTGGACCTAGACTGGGTCAAAATCTCAAAATTTTACTAAGTGTCAAAATTGAAATTCTGGCATCTGGATTTTGTTAATATTTATCCCAAAACTATGTTTGGATATTTTCCCTTGAATTTCTCTATCATCTCAGTAATCTTAGCAGCATTTGGAAGATCTAAAGCCTCATACTTTTCCTTGACCTTCTGTCTGTAGTTGTCCACCTAAATTCGAGTCTCTACAAAATCTCCTAGTTTGGTGTCCAACTCTAACAATGCTTCCTCTATCCTGAAGGCTTGTCTAATGTCTTCATCACTAGATGCTTCCTCTAAAGTCTTCCTGAAATTTTCCATGACTACCTCAACTGGCAATATCTTCTCTCATTCTTCGTCTTCAAAGATATCCAAGCATGCATCACTGTACAACTTTTTTGCTTCCAAAATTTGCTCTCGGGCTTGGTCCTTGAGCCTATGTATCTCATCATGCAATGTTTCCATCACTTTATTTCCATTGGTAATATTCTCTATCCAATCATCTATCATGTCTAATTCTTCTCTAGTATATACATCAATCAGAATGTGGTACCTTTTCCCTTTTATGGCTTGTAGAGTTTGCAAATCTTTGCTCCATGCCCATACCTCATCCATGATACTAAAGTCCTATCTCAAAATTGCCACAATCTTATCAACATTCTCTTATGTAGCATGCAAAAAATTCAAACTTTCCATGATTATAGTGACACCTTTATCCTCAAGGCTGTCCCACCATTCCTGACAAGCTTTCAAAAATGGATTGAGCTGTACACTTTCCCCTTCTCTAAGAATGGTATTCTAAGTCTCCTCGAGGTGTTCAGGATCAAGAGGACCAATAACTTCAGCTAGATGTCCTTTTAGGATCTCAATTTTCCTACAACATGTTCTAATTTCAATCTCATCCTATTCCATGTGCTTGAGCATGTCTTTGACTCTCATAGTCATCATCTATCCGGTTGTGTCTCATGTAGACTTTCCCAACATAATATCTTTCACTTCATAGTCCTCAAGACTAACACATTTTGCATCTGTACCTTCAAGAGGGTGAGCCACTTGTGCAAATAAGTCTTGGTTCCGTATGGAAGTGACGAACGTAAATTTTGTTGCATCATGTAATGGAGACTCAAGCTTGTTCAAAGTCTTTGCAATATCACAAATGTCATCCTCTGAAGCATGTAACTGATGCTTGACACTTCTCATTATTTCTTTACAAAACCATCTTAGGATATGTCTCTCTACAACCTTGGCTCTAGATGATGAAGGGATTTGTTCAACTACCTCCTTCCCTTTATCACCCTTGCTTGGAGTCTCTAGCTGTGAGGACTCTTCTTTTGTAGTCTCGGTCTCTGTAGATCCTGCAGTTTGATCCTCAACTTCTCGAGAAGGTTGTTGCACACATTCTACTATGTGTGCCTCTTTTGATGCTTCATTAGTAGCCCTTGGTTTAGGTTGCTCTTGTAATGATGGTGCCTTTTGAAAATGTTCCTCTTCTAAACTTGGAGGTGGGGGAGTGACTAAACCCTTACCTACCATTGTGACCTGTGGTGGAGGTGGAGGAGTGAGATGAGGACTTTGTGTTTCTGGTGGCATCTGTGTCCAGTCTTGCTGTTGAAGTTCACTTGTAGGGGTGACTCTGATCTTATCTCCAACTAACTCCATACCCACAGGCATGAAATCAAAATCCAGGATGAAGAGAACATCTTCACCTTGCTCCCTTTGCTCATTCACCCATTGCTGCACTTCATCTTCTAAAGAAGAGAGTTCTACAGGTTCTACTTGGGTGGGTGGCAAGGTGCTCATTGTACTCTTGCTTTTCTCTAATTTGGTGGCTTTTGCCAACTGATTTCTCCTTTGTAAGGGTACTTGTTCTTCCTCCTCATCTGATTCTTCCTTTGGAATGGTATCAGGAATAGATGGATTAGGCAATAATCTTTTATAGACTCTTTTCCTCTTGTTCATTCTAACCTTGATCCTCTTTTGTTTGTATGGAACAATAGGAGAAGTGGGCTCTTTGTGCAATGGAGGAATGAAGGTCTTTTGAATTTCTCCCTCTTTTCGTTGACTTGAAAAAATATGAGGCAATGGAAATTAGACTTGGATATGAGAAGCTCCAACATCTTAGGGCTCTTGTAGACTCGATTCCTATTGCTAGGAGGAGACCTATTCTTCAACAAGCTCCATCTGAATCCTCTAAGGAGAGGCTCTTTTCCTCTTTCCCTTCCTCTCCAAAGGGTGGTAGTATCCTACTGGGTGATCAAGCTAGTAGACTGTCTCTGGCCTAATAGGAGAATGGAGCACAAAGATAGGAACTATGAATTTCCTTCCCTTACCCCTTTTTGGGTGAGCATGTGCATGGAAGATCACTATATTTGGAATTGGATCAAGTGGGAAGGGTTTCTTAATCCAACTCTTTATCATTCAAATGACATGTCTCACTCAATGATTAATATCATCTCCTTCCTCTCTATCAACTTCTGCATTCAGAATGGGTGTCCAACCAATTTTATCTGTATTGAATAAGGGATCCAGTAGTTCCTTGGAGTCCTGTAGCCTTATCTCATCAGTGATGGTCAAATGGAGAGCCTTTTCTACTAGATACAAATTCATCCTACAATAGTCTTTGATGTGGACATCGTAGTCATTTGTGGCATTCATCAAATGATCTTCAATGACATCCTCATGATAGCGCTCCTTTCCTACCAGGTTTTTCACTTTACCAACATTGTCAAAGAATGGTTGAGGAGAGTTATACTCTTCAAGAGGGTAGTTCTCCCATTCCCACTTGAAAGTTGAGATATCTTGCTTTCTCTTCACCTGATATGCTCCTACTAAAAAAGGCCAATCCCAACAAGGTCTCCATTGTCTTTTGATCATCTCATAAGATGACTCAATATGTAGAGATATTTCTATTAGAACAACTTGTCACTTGGGTACCTTGGGAGTTTCTTCAGATTAATAGATGCACCACCTACCCGAATGTATGTAAATGTCTTAAACCGGATGAAATATTCTTTGAGAGTTGTGATCAGTGCCTTGGCTTCCTTGGACAATCTCTTCCCATAGTCCCCCTCTATGAATCAAATGATGACAAAGATGAAGGCATTGTTTACAATCCTGTACTCTTTTCTATGTGGCAAGAGCTTCTTCTTCACCAATTGAGGATGGACTATGTATGGCCAAGCATTGGGGTCCTGCATACTACCTTTCTTATATAACTTGGGATAGCTCGTTACCCTTGCTGCAAGTAGTTACACCACATAAGAAGTTATATAGAACTTTGCTTATCCTTTACTATCCTCAATTGATCACACAATTTTTTTCTTAGCATGGTAACCCAATCCAGTGGTATCTTTGCATGCCTGATAGTCTCAATGAAGTTGACCATGAATGGAGAGAGATGACCTATTGCAGATAAGCCCATGACTCTGCTCAAAAGAATGATGGAGTATCTGATGTCATCCTTCATGTATCCTCGAGTCATATCCACTTTTTTGATTATCTTTCCTGAAGTGGCTTCTCAATGAAGTAGAAGGAATGTATGATGTTGATGGCCTCTTGGTGATGATCCTTATACCATCTTTCAGCTGCTTCGTAGGAGAGTCAAATGAACTGATCGACTCTAGGTAGATGAAAAAATCTCTCAATGTTGTTAGGTTGCAAATCTAAGACCACTTCTTTGGTGACACTCTTAACTACCCTCTCATCAGGAACAAAATGCCGAGATAAGATCATGATCAACTCAACTAACTGTATCGACATAGGATGTGACGCTGCATTCACTAATCTAGATTGAATCAATGCGGACAACAAGGTTGACCTTTGTATGGGATTCTTGCATACTCTTAGGAATTCTCCTAAGTCTATGTGTTCGAGGTCAATATCTTTGATCTCAGCATACTCATCATGTAATCTTGATTTTCAGGTCATGCCTTGAAATTTGTAAACAACTAGTTTTGCTGCCAACCTGGATGTGGACGCCATCTGATTATGTTACTTATGCATCACAAGAAAGAAAATATGATTAGTCATCGGATAGAAAGAAAAATGCAAGCGAGAAAAAATATCCCCCTTGGGGACTTATTCATTTTTTATTTGAAAACTTATTTTATTATATATATATATTTTTAATTTTTTTTAAAAAAATAATTTATTTATTATTTATTTATATAATTTTTAAATTTTTTTTTTAGAACTAACACCTTTAAAAAAAAAAAAAAAACTTAAAAGAAAAATGAAAGGGAGGCATGCGTGCTGAGGCGCGGGTACCGCGTGTGCTAGCGCCGATGCGTGTCCGCGGGTGCCACCATGCGAGAATGGGAATGCTGTGGGGGTATGGCACCATGTACTGCATGGGCACCACACAAGCCCTATGAAGGGTGCTACACGGGCACTGCACTATAGTGCCATGCAGGTGCCACACTGGCACCACAAAGGGCGCCGCGCGCCATGTGGGCATCGCACTAGCGCCATGAAGGGAACTGTGCGGGTGCCGCAATGTAGTGCCATGTAAGCATTGCACTGGCACCATGAAGAGCACCACGTAGGTGCTATGCAGGTGCAACACACACACATAAAGGGCACGACACATGACTGTTGCTGCACGCTCCCATGAGGGTGCGATGTGGAAGGGGGGAGGGGGAACTCACCTCTCCCTCTTCTAGCTCCAAAGAATGAAATGAAACAAACAAAACAAAGGGGTAGGAGGTTTTATAGCCTCTCCCTCCTTCATGCAAAGTACACAATGCCTTAGTGCACATGCGGGTGAGGAGAGGAGAGGAGAAAATTAATTTAATTTAATTTAATTTAATTTTTGACTATTTCCTCTTTTTTTGTGGTTTTTTCAACCTTTTTATTTTTTTGTGTTTTTTCCAATTTTGACACAACTTATAAACTAATATTCTCTTTTCTGACTCTCGAACTTCGAGTTCGGGAGTAAAAAAAGTAGGGGGTCCCCATTCCTAGTGAGGAATGGGGCATGTGTTGTGAATACCATGAAAAATAGCTCCGAAAAAAGGCAGAAATGACCAAGGCATTTCTTCATCAACAAACATTCCTCAGATGTGTGTCAAACACCAACCAGACTTCAAACATCTCGAGCATTCTTTGGATGAATCTTCAATCAAAATTTTAGAACTTGAAACCTTCCAACTCAGTGTGTGCATTGTGTATTTGTTCCCTTTGACTTGTTAGGATGCAATCAATCAAAGTTTTTTGACAACTCAAGACAATCTTCTACTCCTCCCAACTCTTTCATTCAAAATCTCCATGAAGGCTTTTTATCAATCAATTACTTGACCAGATGAGAGAATGAATTTGAGGGCTCTTGGCGGGATGCCAAATTCTTTTAATTTCTATCCTTTTGCATAATTTCTCCATGTTGTTCAACACATTACTTTTAATGAAATAGTACTCTTGAATACAAGACACTTTGTTTTGCAACGTATCTTTAGCCATTTCAAATCTTTAGAATCCTTCAGACTTAACACTGTCCCTTTTCTCTTTCTTTTTTTTTTTTTCTTTTTTTATATTATATATCCTGACTATGTTTAGACTATGTAGCAAGAACATTGGTGTTGTTTCTTGGATTTGATCTCTTATGAAAATCCCTTGCGTTCCTCTTTTAGAACTCTTTGAAAACTCTCATGCCAAACAATGATCTTCAGTAACCCTTCGAGAAGACCCCTCCTATTTGAACTGTTTAGAGTTTGGATCATTTCTTGTCATCTTTGACTTCAAAACAACAACACCTAAAATAGTCAAATCTTTAAATTTGCAAAGTGTTGAGAACTTGGTGGTCTAGGCCTCTGATTTCCAAATTGAGAGTCCCCTATTCCCACAATAAATATCTGTTTCTTGGTTGGCATAAGACACACAATTGTTTAAATGTTTTGACAAATCTTAAGAGAAAATATCAAGTACACCTTACCCCCCAGGACTGATGCAACTTTAAAAAGAAACACACGACTAAAAGAAAACACGCAACATGAAAGCAAACACACTTGCGAAAATAAGCACACTTGCAGAAATGAAAATCTGAGCTAAATGTGGAAATGAAATCCAACTATTTTTTTTTTGTCTTTTAGGCTTCAAAATAATGCTTGAGAAACTACCCATTTATTGGCAAGGGAAGAAATCCCCCTTGTAAGGAATTGAGCCTAAAAGTATTTTCTCCCATAATTTCTAGATTTGATAAGGGCCTGTCCACAAGTGTTGAAACTTGGTATGACTACCCAAGTTTTCTTTTGCCTTATCCCAGAGTAGAACAAGGTCAAAAATCCTGAATGATTTGATTGTGGCCCTCTTGTCGAACCATCTTTTTACAACCGCTTGATGTTTAGCCAGGTGCTCCAATGCAGCTGTTCATTTCTCGTCCATTTCTAGGAGATTCATCAATCTGATTTGAACTTTATCAGCATCCTCAGCATACCCATTCATGAATTTCAAAACTAAAATTTTGAGATTGAGAGGGAACACTAATTCTTGTTTGTAAATGAGCAAGTATGGAGAAGTCCCCAAGGCATTTTTGACTCTCACTCGATCCATCCACAAGGCATATTTTAGTTGCATATGCCAATCCCTTGAATTCTCTTTCAACAATCATTTTATTACTGTGATCAAGTTCTTGTTTGTAGATTCAGCTACCCCATTTCCTTGTGGCTAGTAATTTGAGGAAAAATTGATGATGACTTTGTTTTCAAATGCCCATTGGGTTAGGAATGCAGATGTAAATGCAAACCCGTTATCACACACAAGGGTGAATGGCATTCCAAATCTGGTAATGATATATTGTTCTAGAAATTCAGTCACCACCTTAGTAGTGTAATTTATGAAAGTCTTTGCCTCCATCCATCGTGTACAATAATTCGTAGCTGTAAGGATGAATGCATGTCTAGTTGATGACAGTGGATTGACTAGACCTATGAAATTTAGTCCCCACTTTGCAAAGGGGTGCACCTCGTACATTGGTTGTAATGGCATCACTAGGAACCTCTCTTTTTTAGCACTGGTTTGGCATATATGACAAGAATGCATGTGCTCAAAAGTATCCTTGAATATCAATGGCCAAAAATAACCCAATCTTAGAATCATGTGAGTTGTTGCTCCTACTGAACCATGTCCTATACCATACTTATCATGGAAATGTTCCAAGACATCCTTAGTTTCTTCATGTCCTAAGCATTTTAGATAGATCCCTTCATAGTTTCTTTTATACAACTTGTTATCAAGTAACATGTAAGACTCACATTTCATCTTAAATCCCCTACGATGTGAACTATTCATCCATTTGGGGCATTGGTTTTGTAAGAGATAATAAAAAATGTCTTGGCACCACACATCTGTCACCACACCTTGGTTGATATCAACTTGTGATATAACCATCTTCTTTTGATCATCTTCATCCATTTCATCGTCAAACTTGAATTCCTTTTCATTTCCATCTTGGTTATTAGCTATCATTTTTGATTGCCCTTGACCTCTGACTAATCTCATAGATTGAATTTCAAGATCAAATTCTTGAAGTATGGCCATCCACTTTCCTCTACTTTCACCAAGTTCATTTTGCATCAAAAGTGTCTTCACTGCTGGATCAAGTATAATTGCATACACCTTACTTCGGAGTATGTAGTGACAGAACTTGTTTACTGCCTTGATCAACGCAAAGGACTATTTATCAAGGTTTGAATATTTCAATTCTACATTCTTCAAAGGACAACTCATAATAGCAATTGGTCGCTCATCTTCCTTCTCTCTTTCTTGTGTCAAGATCCCTATGCAAGAGTGTTCAAAAGCAAAGGAATATATCTTGAAAGATAACTCGTAATCTAGACTTACCAAAACTGGGGCCATGGAAATGGAAACCTTGATATCTTCAAAAGATTTCTTTATTTTTGGTACCCATTCTGTCTTAGCCCCCTTTTTGAGTAAATCATTGAGGGGGAAAACTATCTCTGCAAATCCACTTATGAATTTTTGCACAAAGTTTGTCTTTCCAAAGAAAGATTTCAATTCTTTCAGACTGTGTGGAGGTGCTAACTTCAAAATAGACTCAACGCTATCCGGATCAATGGAGATTCTGGCTTCAAAAATGACATGTCCCAGGAGCTTTCCTTTAGTAACACTGAATGAACATTTCTTGGGATTGAAGGATATTTCGTATTTATGACATCTATTGAATACCTACTTTAGATCAGCAATATGGGTACTTTGATCTTTTGAAAGGATAGTCAAGTCATCCATATAGTACACCTATTTATCAATCCTTTGAAAAGCTTCATCCTTTGCTCATTGAAATGTAGCTCTCGCATTAATCAATCCAAAAGCCATCCTTCTATAAGAAAATGTTCCCCACTTGGTTGTGAAAGTAGTCTTTAGCCTATCTTCTTCGTCAACCATCACCTAATTATATCTTGAATAACTATCCAAGAATGACATCATCTTTGAACCATTAACAATTTGCAATACCTCATCCAGTGAGGGTAGAGGATAGTTATCCTTCTAAGATGCTAGATTCAAGTTACGAAAGTCAACACAAAGATTAATCTTTCTGGTCTTCTTCCACACAGGAACCAAATTTTCCACCCATGTGGAATGACAGATAGGAAATATGATCTTAGCATCTAGTAGTTTCTTTACTTCTTTCATAATCAGTGGTTCCATGATCAGATTTACTGGTCTTTGTCTTTGTTGAAATGACTTTGCATCAGGTTTCAGTGGGATGTCATGTGTAATAATTGTAGGATCATAATTCTTCAACTCTTCATAGCTCCAGGAAATGACATCCTTATACTTGGTAAGTAATTTGAACATGTCCTCCCTTTCTTGTGAGGTACACACTTTTTCTATCTATACCATTTTTGGTCCTTCATCAGTACCCAAATTGTACGAATCACATTCCTCAATTCCATTTTCTTGAGTTTCCCTTCTATTGAGTGCAGATTCATCATGATCAAAGATGCGTTCAAGTTCAACCATCCCTTTCAGAATAGTGTTATTTTTTAAATTCATAATCCCATCTTCATCTTCAGGTCTGTCATCTGGTATATCATCAATTTCTTGTCCCTAAAAATGGCGAATGCACATAATAAACTTGAGTATATGTTGATGATCCTGAAAGACCTGAAAGTTGGTGATATTGTCAAGAATGGAGGGAATGACAACCAATTCTATTGAAAATCTTTTCAACTTGGTTCTTTCAACTGGTTGCAATGCACTAACTAAGATAGCAAGTGCATCTGCTACCATGTTCTTTCTCCTTGCAATGGATTTGATGTTTAAGGCCTCAAAGTCATCCAATATGTCCCATACCCTTTTCCTATAAGCAAGTAATCTTTTGTCGTTGCAAGAATAAGTGGATTTTACTTGTTGTATGACCAATTGGGAATCCTCCTCGATTTTAAGAGCTATGACTCCCTTTTTGAGTGCAAAGAGGAGTCCTTAGATTAATGCCTCATATTTTTCACCATTGTTGATACATACGAATTGCAATCGATATGAAACATAGAAAGATCTACCTTTTGGGTTGATTAATTCGATACCAACACTGGCTCCCATCTTGCACCTAGAATGATCAAAGTAGAGTGTCCAAATTGCATCTTCCTTGGGTTTTTTGACTTTATTCTTATTTGTCCTTAACTTCTCTTTCACTTGAGCCTTGAATGATTGTTTCTTAGGAACCCATTGTAACTTTCCTTGTGCAGGACCTGATGAGTCCCCTTCATAACTTGTAGATAGAGGAAGTGTGTGTTTTTCTTGTTTATCCTAAATTTCTCCTTTTAGCTCTTTGATTTCTTCAACTTTAGGTTCAAAATAAATGACTACTGAAGTCCATCCTTGACCTTTCACATATCATCTTCTTCTTTGAACTTTAATCATCCCTAGAGGAGGAGAAGATAAAACTTCACCATCTGAAGAGGTATCATTGTATGATACATTTATATCTTCACTTTCTTCTTCAGTCTTTTCAACAAGGTTGGATGAATTCACCAAATCTTGACTTTCTATGAGTTCATCTGTTGAGGTCTTTGTATCCTTATTTTCCATCATGTGGGTCAATACCTTCGCAATTGCTTCTTGACAAGATGAATATTCAAATTCAAAGTGACTAAATTTGTGTAATAAAAAAAATCCTAGAAGGAGGAGGATGCTGGGGTCATCTTCTTCTCCTAAACATTGTAAATTAGTCACCATACTTTCTATGAACTGTGTCACAATTTCACTTTGGGTATCGACACCTTAGGTTCTTCCTTTTGATCTTGAGGTGTATTTTTTGGAACCATATTCAATACCATCACTTTGTAAAAACCCAAATTTGATTGTAAGAATGCTATCTCATTTGGGGTATTATAATCTGTAATCATTATTTTCAATTTGGGCTCAACATCTATCTTGATTTGATTGTTTAATCTTTTCCATGGCAACCACAATTGAGTGAAGTCCATAGAGAACCATCCTTTGAGACATTTTGTCCATTCTCTACTCAGAAGTAATCCATATGTCTCCAGGATATCAACAACATGTATGTCAATAATATCCAGGATCAATCATTAACTGTATCCACACATCTTTCAATATTCCAATGAATTTTACCTTTGTTTTATCCAACTGTATCACCACTTGATTAGAGGGTTGAGGACTAACTCCTAGCCTTTGGGATATTGATAATAGCATTACATTACATGAAGCTCCTAAATCAATGAGGCAATTGTGAAGATTCTTCCCATATATCCTTATGCTTAGCAAAAATGGGGGTACTTCAACTTTGTCCTTGAACATAGTGGGCATCACTTCTATAGCATTTACTTGTTGCGACACTGTCTTTTGAGTGAAAACATTCATATTTTGGGAAACCTTTGTATTATTTAATGTCTTCATGAGAACTTCTCTTTGTTGTGGACATTTCTACAACATGTCAAACATGGACATATTGGATTTAGTTTTCTTTAGATCTTCTATTGCGTTGTACTTTTCAGTGGACCAAGTAGGATTCTTCAATATTGTTAGTACATTAACTTGATTTTGATACTGTTGTCCTCCTTGGGTTGGTCTTACCAATGGTGGATTGTTGTTTTCTCTTGGATCAGGTGGAGTTGGTTGCAAACCAGGAGGAATTCCATCTATCAAGGGATCCTTTCTATTTCTGAGATTATACGTATTTCGATTGTCATTTCGAAAGGCAAACATCTCATCGTGTTGAAAGTCAGGTTCTTGACTAAATGTGAATGATAATTCCTCACTTTCTTGCTGTTCCACTTGTGTTTTTTGTGTAGAATCATAAGATTCCAATAACATTGCATTAAATTGAATAGGAGGAGAATTTTCGTTCACTTGTGAGTTTTGATTCACCTCCTGAGTACCATTATAGGATGAACCATCATTGCTAGGCACATTTTGGCTATCATCATACTGATTGATATTAGTATATTGAATGTTGTTTTTGTTGTTATTAGTAGGAATGCTTCCATTATTCGATTTAGTGTTCCATTGTCAAATTTTCCTTTGGAACCCATTGTTGCAATCCGAAGGATTGAAGTTGTTTCCTCCACCATTATTGTTCCCTGCATTGTTGTTACTATTATTGTTGAAGTTCCTATTGTAATTTTGACCAAAATTATTATTATAGGGGCCAACATTATTTCTTTGGAAGTTTTTATTTTGTCCTTGTGAAAATCTAAGATGTGTCAGCTCGTTGCTCATTTGTGACATGGTCTTCTTCATTTGACCAACTTTCGAAAGAAGATTATTATCTACTTCCACAGGAATCATTTCTTTTTGTTCAAAGAAAGCTATTTTTGGGGGATCATACCCTGGATATGTTATCACTTGAGTTTGTGGAGAGGGTGCCTGCTACAATGGAACTGGGTTCATAGGTATGAACTGGCTAGGCACAGTGGGTGCTCCCATGGGGTATGTTGGCATTGTAGGGACTGCTTCTACTAGAAGCATCATTCCTCCTCCATTAGGATTGGCTTGCTTCGTGAACGTGATCACTTCTACAACGACCTTGTCCAATGTGTCAATATTTTCTATAGGAAGTCTTCTCAGAAAGGTCACAGTAAGAGGGTTCATAGCATTCAAATAAATCTGAATGGCAGCTTCAACTAGTATTTTGTATGGTGTTACCAACTTGCAGTAGGCCATATGAAAGCTATGGTTGAAGTGTGAAACTGTCTCAGCTGGATCCCTTTTTATTGATATGAATTGTTGATGTATCACATTTGGATTGATGAATGTTTTGAATTGTTCCAAAAATAATTTTTCGAATGTATCCCAATCTCCAATGCATCTGGGTGGAAAATTGATGTACCAATTGAAGGCAATTTTTTCGAAAGAGTAGGGGAATAAATGAAGGACCATGCCCTCATTAGCCACTTCCTTTCGGTTGCAAATTTCTTTGAAAACTTCAACATGATCCTCGACAGTTCATGTTTCGCCATAGATGAATCTTGGGAAAAAATTCTTAGGATTCTTTGGGAGGTCATGGAGAGCATCTCTCAAGTTTATTGGTGAGTCTACAACATTTGAAAAAAAGGCCATGGGAGGATTTGGTGGACCTAACGGTGGTTGTTGGGGAGTAGCTATCGAAGTATGTGGTGGTTCACCAGGTGGTTGGAGTGGAGGTGGAGTTGAAAAAGATGATGAAAGTTCAAAAAGGAGTGGTTGAACTCGGGATGTTCCCTTGTCACTACATGGTTTACGAAAGTGGGTAACCTCAAGAAATTTGTGTGTACTTGGTGTAGATCTTAATGCTCACTAAAATGGGGATTTTTGATCAATATCCTCTAGGTTGCATCAAATTTTGAAGAAAAGTGCATCTCTATAGAAGTACACTTTCTCACAATTTTGAATTTTGTGCACCATAGAGTTTTGTGGACCTATAGACTTGCATAACTATAGACCTACATACCTATAGACCTACGGACCTACAAACCTATGGAGCTACGAAGCTGTGTACCTGAATTTCTAAAAATTTTAGAAGTATTTTTTGCACTTGTATGGAATGCAGTTTATTGCAAGGGTGCAATTTTTTTTTGAAACTTTGTCAAAATTTCCTCATTTCTGGGAGTATGCTCTTTATTTCATGGCCCTCCTTGTAGTGCCACTTTTGTTGGGCATTCATTTTTCATGAGGTCAATGGCAGGAATCCATTGCGTAATTCTTGTCTTGAAAAGAAAATCTTTTTAAGGATCCACTCCAAGGTTCAGTATTTGTCTTGCGACATACCAAAATCCATTCAGTAGAAGATAAATGTGAATGTTCACAAGGAGGCCTTTGCTAGTTCTAAAAACTCTTTTATCTCAAAATCAAAGTAAATCCATTCGCTATCTCAAAACATCACACCAAAAGAAAACAATATTTTTGTATTTTCTTATTTTTTAATGAATTCAATTCTAACAATGTAGCGACTATGAGGTTCTATTCTAACAGGGGGTAAGTAGAGAAAATAATGAAATTGAAAGAAAATAACATGAAATTGAAATTCCTAAATGGACAAAAGCTACAGAATACAACATGCTATGAGTTAAACCTTCAAAGAAATTGGTAGGAAACAAATGAAAATAGGAGCAACACTTCCTAGAATCCACTAATGCAATCATTGGTGAGAATATTTAATAAATTGAATGATGTTTCACTCTTCATCAAATCACAAGGCCATGGAAAGTGCAATCATGTGAGATGAAAAGCTATGTAGACACAATTGGGTGATCTCTTCTCAAGTTTTTTACATCAAAGGAATTCGTATATCTATAGCAAACACTAGAACTAAAGGATCGCACAACCTAAAACAACACAATAAACCTTTGGCTCAATCACAATCTCATGAATAAAATTCACAAAACATTGACACATTCAAGCAAGAATCACTACACTCCAAATGTGAGCACCAAAAGCATAATTTTATTGCATAATAACGGTGGCCCTTGTTACATTTTACAATGGGGTATTTATAAAAAATCATCTCCTCAATTTGTGTTGAGAGTGAGAGAGATCTTCATGCAATAAAATTCTTTTAAAACATTAAAACAAACTAAATATATAAAAACTAACAATCTAACTAGTGCTTAGAAGGACTCCCTCAATATTTTATTCATTAATTGGATGCTTGAGCTCTTTACATGTCAAAAAAAATGAAAGCATGAGAGAGAAAGTAGGAGGAATCCATCAGTGAAAGTGGAAGTGCATGGAGGTGCCAAAAATAGAAGCTAGCCCTTCACTAGGCATGTGTCGGAGTTAACTTGCCATCAAAACACATTTCCAATGCATGGAAAGTGCTATTTTTGGAACTGGCAGTCAACTATCAGTGCAACTCTAAATTGTGGAGCTAAAGGGTTACAAACCTACGGTGCTGCAAAGGTTCGGACCTTGACTGGGTCAAAATCTCAAAATTTTACTAAGTGTCAAAATTGAAATTCTGGCATCTGGGTTTTGTTCATCTTTATCCCAAAACTATGTTTGGATGTTTGTCCTTGAATTTCTCTATCATCTCAGTAATCTTAGTAGCATCTAGAAGATCTAAAGCCTCATACCTTTCCTTGACCTTTTGTCTATAGTTGTCCACCTCAATTCGAGTCTCTGCAAAATCTCCTAGTTTGGTGTCCAACTCTAATAGTGCTTCCTCTGTCTTGAAGGCTTGTCTGATGTCTTCATCAGTAGATGCTTCCCCTAAAGTCTTCTTGAAATTTTCCATGACTACCTCAACTAGAAATAGCTTCTCTTGTTCTTCATCTTCAAAGATATCCAAGCATGGATCACTGTACAACTTTTCTGCTTCCAAAATTCACTTTTAGGCTTGGTCCTTGAGCCTATGTATCTCATCATGCAATGTTTCCATCACTTTATTTCCATTGGAAATTTTCTCTATCTAATCATCTATCATGTCTAATTCTTGTCCAATATATACATTAATCAAAATGTGGTACCTTTTCCCTTTTATGGCTTGTAGAGTTTTCAAATCTTTTCTCCATGCCCGTACCTCATCCATGATACTAAAGTCCTACTTCAAAATTGCCACGATCTTATCAACATTCTCTTGCATAGCATGCAACAACTTCAAACTTCCTGTGATTATAGTGACACTTTTATCCTCAAGGCTGTTCCACCATTCCTGACAAGCTTTCAAAAATGGATTGAGCCGTACACTTTCTCCTTCTCTAAGAATGGTATTCAAAGTCTCCTCAGGGAATTTAGGATCAAGAGGACCAATAACTTTAGCTAGATATCCTTTTAGGATCTCAACTTACCTACGAAGTGTTCTGATTTCAATCTCATCTTGTTCCATGTGTCTGAGCACATCTTTGACTCCCATAGTCATCATCTATTGGGCTATGTCTTGTGTAGGATTTCCCAACATAATATCTTTCACTTAATAGTCCTTAAGAATAAAAACTTCTTCATCTGTACCTTTAGGAGGGTGAGCTACTTGTGCAAATAATTTTTGGTTCCATATAGAAGTGACAAATGTAAATGGTGTTGTATCATGTAATGGAGACTCAGGCTTGTTCAAAATCTCTGCAATATCACAAATTTCATCCTCTGAAGCATGGAACAGATGCTTGGCACTTCTCATTATTTCTTTCAAAACCATCTTGGGATATGTCTCTCTACAACCTTGGCTCTAGATGATGAAGGGATTTATTCAACTACCTCCTTCCCTTTATCACCCTTGCTCGAAGTCTCTAGCTGTGAGGACTCTTCTTTTGTAGTCTCGGTCTCTGTAGATCTTGTAGTTTGATCCTCAAATTCTTTAGAAGGTTGTTGCACACATTCTACTTTGTGCCTCTTTTGATGCTTCATCAGTAGCCCTTGGTTCAGGTTGCTCTTCTAATGATGGTTCCTTTTGAACATGTTCCTTTTCTGAACTTGGAGGTGGGGGAGTGATTGAACCCTTATCTACCATCATGACCTATGGTGGAGATGGATGAGTGAGATGAGGACCTTATGTTTTTGGTGGCATTTGCATCTAGTCTTGCTATTGAAGTTCACTTGTAGGGCTATCTCTGATCTTATCTCCAACTAACTCCTTACCCACAGGCATGAAATCAAAATCCAGGATGGAGAGAACATCTTCACCTTGCTCCCTTTTCTCATTCACCCATCGCTGCACTTCATCTTCCAAAGAAGAGAGTTCTACAGGTTCTGCTTGGGTGGGTGGTGGGGTACTCGTGGCTCTCTTCCTTTTCTCCAATTCTGTGGCTTTTGCCAACCAAGTTCTCCTTTGTAAGGGTACTTGTTCTTCCTCCTCATCTGATTCCATTTCTTCCTCATCTAATTCTTCCTTTGGAATGGTCTCAGGAATAGATGGATTAGGCACTAATCTTTTACAGACTCTTTGCCTCTTGTTCATTCTAACCTTGATCCTCTTTGTTTTTGTAGAACAATAGGAGAAGCAGGCTCTTTGTGCACCAAAGGAATGGAGGTCTCTAGAATTTCTCCCTCTTCTCGTTGACTTGACAAAATAGGTGGCAATGAAAATTCAACTTGGATATGAGAAGCTCCACCATCTTGAGGCTCTTGCAGAGTTGATTCCTATTGCTGGGAGGAGACCTATTCTTCAATATGCTCCGTGTGAATCCTCTAAGGAGAGGCTCTTTTACTCTTTCCCTTCCTCTCTGAAGGGTGGTAGTATCATACTAGGTGATCAAGCTAGTAGACTATCTCTGGGCTAATAGGAGACTACAACAGAAAGATAGGAACTGTGACTTTACTTCCCTTACCCCTTTCTAGGCGAGCATGTGCATGGAAGATCACTATATCCAGAATTGGATCAAGTGGTAAGGGTTTCTTAATCCAACTCTTTGTCATTTGAATGACATGTCTCACTCGATGATTAATATCATCTCCTTCCTCTCTATTAACTTCTGCATTCAAAATGAGTCTCTCACCAACTTTATCTGTATTGAATAGGGGATCTAGTATTTCCTTGGAGTCTTGTAGCCTTATCTCATCAGGGATGGTGAAATGGAGAGCCTTTTCTACTAGATACAAAGTCATCCTATAGTAGTCTCTAATGGGGACATCATAGTCATTTGTGGCATTCATCCAATGATCTTCAATGGCATTCTCATGATAGAACTCCTTTCCTGTCAAGTTTTCCACTTTACCTACATTGTCAAAGAATGGCCAAGGAGAGTTATACTCTTCAAGAGGGTAGTTCTCCCATTCCCACTCAAAAGTTAGGATATCCTACTTTCTCTTCACCTGATATGCTCCTACTACAAAAGGCCAATCCCAACAAGGTTTTTGTTGTCTTTTGATCCTCTCATAAGCTGAATTAATCTGCCAGGATATTTTCATTAGAACCAACTTGTCACTTGGGTACCTTGGGAGTTTCTTCAGATTGATAGATGCACCACCTACCTAAATGTATGTAAATGCCTTGAATTGGATGAAATATGCTCTGAGAGCTGTGATCTGTGCCTCAGATTCCTCAGACAATCTCTCCCCATAGTACCCCTCTATGAATCAAATGACAACAAAGATGAAGGCATCATTTACAATCCTATATTCTTTTCTCTATGGTAAGAGCTTCTTCTTCACCAACTGAGGATAGACTATGTATGGTCAAGCATTGTGGTCTTGCATACTGCCTTTCTTGTATAACTCGGGATAGATTTTTGCCCTTGCTACAAGTAGGTACACCACATAAGAAGTCATATAGAACTTCTTCTTATCCTTTACTATCCTCAATTGATCACACATGTTTTTGCTTAGCAAGGTGGCCCAATCAAGTGGTATCTTTGCATGCCTGATAGTCTCAATGAAGTTGACCATGAATGGATTGAGATGACCTACTACAAGTAAGCCCATGAATCTGCTCAAAAGATTGATGGAGTATCCAATGTCATCCTTCATGTATCCTCAAGTCATATCCACTTTTCTAATTGTCTTTCGCTGAGGTGGCTTCTTAATGAAGTACAAAAAATGTATGATGCTGATGGCCTCTTGGTGATGATCTTTATACCATCTTTTAGTTGCTTTGTAGGAGAGTTAGATGAACTAATTGACTCTAGGAAGATGAAAAACTCTCTCGATGTTGTGAGGTCACAAATCTAAGATCACTTCTTCGATGATGCTCTTAACTACCCTCTCATCAGGAAAAAAATATCGAGATAAGGTCATGATGAACTCAAATAACTATATTGACACATGATGTGGCACTGCATTCACTAATCCAGATCGGATCAATGTGGACACCAAGGTTGACCTTTGTGTCAAATTGTTGCATACTCTTAGGAATTCTCCTAAGTCTATGTGTCCAAGGTTAGTATCTTTGATCTCAGCATACTCATCATGTAATCTTTATTTTGGGGTCATGCCTTGAAATTTGTAAACAACTAGTTTCACTACCGACCTAGATGTGGACACCATCTAATTATGTTACCTACGCATCAAAAAAAAGAAAATATGATTAGTCATTGAATAGCAAGAAAAACAAAAGCGAGAAAAAAAAATGTCCCCCTTCTGGACTTATTCATTTTTTATCTAAAAACTTATTTTATTTTTTTTACAATTTTTTTTTTGTTTTTATAATTTTTTAAAAAAGTTTTAGAACTAACACCTTAAAAGAAAAAAAAACTTAAAACAAAAATGAAAGGGAGGCACATGCGCTGAGGCGCGGGCACCATGTGTGCACTAGTGTTGACATGCAGCCGCGAGTGCCATCGCGTGGTGCAACGCGGGTGCTGTGGCCAACACTACTAGGGAACAAGTGTGGGCACCGTGCGAGGTTTGCACTAGAGTGAAAAAGGGTGCTGGGTGGGTGCCACTCTGCAATTGCATGAAGGCAGCCCATTGGTGCCATGAAGAGTGCTGTGCGGGTGCTGTGTAGGTGTAGCACTCGTGCAAAAAGGGCACGACACACAACTATTGCCGCATGCACCTATGCGGGCATAGTGTGGAAGGGGGGAGGGGGAACTCACCTCTCCCTCTTCAAGCTCCAAAGAATGAAATGAAACAAACAAAACAAAGGTGGAGGGGGAGGTTTTGTAGCTTCTCCCTCCTTCGTGCAAAGTGCACCATGCCTTAGTGTGTGTGTGTGTGGGTGAGGAGAGGAGAGGAGAAAATTAATAAAAAAATAAAAAAATAAAACTTAAAACAAAAATGAAAGGGAGGGATGTGTACAGAGGTGCAGGCACATTAGTGCCAACGTGTGACTGCAGGTGGCATTGCATGGGCACGGGCGCGCTGCAGGGGCATGGTTCCGTGCAAGTTTTGCGGCCAGTGCCACTAGGGCATGAGCATGGGCATCACTAGGGAACGAGCATGGGCACTGCACTTTAGCACCATGTGGGTGCCGTGCTAGCACTACGCTGTAGTGCCATGCAGTCATCTTGCTGGCACCACGAAGAGCATTGTGTGGGTGTTGCATAGGCACAGTGCATGCACAAGAAAAAAGGGCGCAGCGTGTGACTATTACTGTACATGCCCATGAGGGTGTGGTGTGGAAGGGGGGAGGGGGAACTCACCTTCTCCCTCTTCAAGCTCCAAAGAATGAAATGAAATAAAAGAAACAAAGGGGGGGGGAGAGGTTTTATAGCCTGTCCCTCCTTAGCACAAGGTGTGCCGTGCCTTAGTGCATGCACGCGGGTGAGGAGAGGAGAGGAGAAAATTAATTTAATTAAATTTTTTTTTGACTATTACCTCTTTTTTAATGATTTTTTCAACCTTTTTGATTTTTTTGTGTTTTTTCAAATTTTTGACGCAGCCTATAAACTAATTTTCTCTTTTCTGACTCTTGAACTTCGAATTCAGGAGTCAAAAAAAAAGTAGAAGGTCCCCATTCCTAGTGAGGAATGGGGTGTGTGTTGTGAATATCAAAACAAGATGGACATGGGTTTTAATGATCAGTTGGTTAGATCTGACATGGAAATTGCAGAGCACTTGGTCATGGGTGATCTGGTTGCTGTTGGTAATGAGTTGTGTGTTGCAGAGCATCTTGTTGTGAGAAACAAGATGGTTGGTGTTGCAAGCTTGGTATATGTTGTTGATGAGTTACATATTGCTTCTAATGTGAAGTTTTTTGCTACTAGTGTGGATTCACTAGTTGCTGATGTAGATGGGGATTTGTTGATGAAGCATTATGTTTAGTTTGTTCTTGGGTGTGAGCATGTTGATTGGGTTGCTGATATTTATTTGATTCTGATGTTTTAGTGGGTGAAGCATAGGTGGTGTATTTTTGGATTTTTTCTATTGACTTTGATGAAGCGAAAGCCTTTGGTAATGATGAAGTTTGTCGCAGATCTTTCTTTGGGCATCAAAATATGGGACATACTTTTCTATTTACTTAGGGAGTCTTATGTAGGAGCATTGAGCTTGGATTTTGGTGGAGATATTATTTTCATGGTTAGGGATGTGTTGGAGACATGTTGGGGAACCTTTCCTCATGATTTCATAGAGATTGGATGGATTGAGTTGAAGTTTGAGCTGTTTGTACCTTGCTGCTGGAACTGTGTTTTCTAGTTTTTGGGGGCATGTTGTAAGGCATGTAACTAATTTTTCACAATGAGTTATAGGATTTACTTTTTAGGGATTGAAGAGGGCCTATATTAATACCTACAATTTGAAGCATGAGTTATTCAATCAGAGCTAGGAGATATCATGATTTTACTCAGATATCAATTTTTTGCATTCAATTTATGTTGGAGGCTGACTTGTGGCATTTAATTTGTGTTCTAGGCTGATTTGTGGCTTAGATTGGTATAACTAGGGGTTGTGGTGGAGTCTTTGATTCATTCATTGATGGAGTGATTCATTCATTTAGAGGAGGAGTGAGTGTGGAGAGTAGTCGAAGAGTGAGTTTTCTTGAGTTTGTGAATAGAGCACCAAATGTGAGGCGATTTACAATAGGATTGTCATGAAGTTGTGAATGTGTGGATAGAGCACCAAATGTGTGGTAGTTTACAATTGGATCTTGGATGAGGTTGGAGTAGAGCTAGTAGCTGTGGCTTAAAAAACAAGGAGATTGCTTGGTGGGCTTGCGAGCACAAGTTGAGATCTTCCTTGGAGGTTTCTACCAGAGTGTGAATATGGACCAGCTAGGGTTTAGATTAGATCTTGAGGGATCTTGTACAACTATTATTGTAATTGCTATTATATTTGGCTGTAATCAAAAGGCCTTACAGCCTGACACATTGCATGTAACAATTATTTTATGAATAAATTATTGTAAGTTGGTATCAGATTTTGCATTGTTATTGTGTTTCCATTTTGTGGTTATATAGTTGGAGGCTAGGACATATCCTTTGGGGATTATCCTTCCTTGCACTGTGCCAACCATCTTTCTTATTGCATCATTAGGTTGTCGCCACATGCCAGCTTCTCATAACTTCATGGCCCTAACTCATGACTACAATTTAACTCAAGTGAACCTATAACAAACCACCTTTCATGCCATTGCACCTAATTATCTTGACCATGAGTTAAGAGTTACAACCATGTGATTCCTTACTTTCACACTTTCGAAGCTGTGTTCTCTAATTGCACATTAGATGCAATGACCATGTGACATAGTTAATTCAAACACTTTCACACTGTCAGAACATGATTTACTAATTAATAGTTTTCCTTGCAAACAAGTGATCAAATTTTCTCTTTGTGCTCTTATCACTTTCACACAGTCATGGTTATCTCAAACCTTTTAGTCTTTAAGATCCCTACCGTGCAAACACAACCAATCTCCCCTTTGCAACCCAAAATTTATTAACTATCAAACTACTCATGAAGTTGTCATGGCTTCATCCTTAACTATCAAGATACCTATTCACACAATTGGAGCTTAAACTATCACTATATTTCAAACCCTTGTGGTGGTGCGATGAACATTTCTTCTGACTGCCAGATGCTTTTCATGACTTTGCAGCTTATAATCTTACTTCATGGCTTCATAATGACCATGTGATATAGTTAACTTGGTTGCCTTCTCTATTATCTCTATTTTACAAATGAATGTGCTTGTTAACCATATTGAACTGAAATGTTGTGAATCACTACAAACTAACTATGATCACTCCTTTGCTACAGTTTATCCCTTAACATTATCCTTGGCTATGACCATGTGAAAAGGCTTATCCTTAGCTATTGTGGCTTTGTCACCTCTTTTAATAATCAATATGCCTGAATTGCGATGATGTGATGGCCTTGAATGTTAACTGCCCTAATTCTATCTCACAAGCTTGCAATTAACCTTAATCTCAGCCACTAACCCTTGCGAATGTTCAATTTCAAGCTTTTGCCACTTCGTAACTTAAAACCTAGGTTTCTCTTGAACACGCACGAGCATGTTGGAACCTCAAAAGTTAACTGCTATTGCTTTATGTCCTTCACACCATCATGACTAAGATTTCCTTAAGCTTGATACTATCTATGATATTGTGATAACCCTTTGGTAGACCATTTCGTTGCTTCACAACCTCCAAAGTGGTTAGTGATTATAGAGAAGCACCACAACTTAAAGGCCCTTAAGGAACATTAAATAAAACATAAAAAGAGAATAAAAAGACTTAGGGATATTAGTTTATAAGCAAGATTTTCATATATCCCTATCATACTTGCAAATCATTTCATGGACAATTTATCAGAACATGAAACATGACTATTTCCTAGGGTTTTTTCATGAGGGAAAACAAATTTTTAGAAACCCTAAGCAGTTGACACAAAAATTCTTCTTGAATTCTTCTTGATTTTCACAAGGTATTTCAAAATTTTTGGTGGGTGAAAAATCAGGCCAATAGTGGCTCTGTCTAGGGATGCATGCCCCTTGTGAGCATGGAAAGGATTCAAAATCTCTGAGAGAAGTAGACCACTACAACAAAATTCTCTTGAACAACTTTATTGAAAATAGAAAACCTACTCTAATTAAATAAGATGATGGCCCTAAGCCACCAAAACTTCTCAAAACTTACATCTCCTTGAGGTAAGCTGAAAAAATATTTCTCATTAGTTTTACCAACAAAGTCAACATTCTGAATCAACTCATTTGGTAAAACAAAATAACTCTCTTCACTTTCATAGTGCATATGCCAGTCATAATTTACTTCAACATCATGCTTATTATGAGAGATTGGATTAGCCTACTCAAATATAACATAATTAAACTAAGATTCCTCTCCATAAGATGAAACATGCATGCTATCAACTAGAAACACAAAGTGCTCATACTCTTCTTCATTTAAAAATTCATTTTGATTATAAATTTGCAACTCACCTTGTGTACCTAGATGTGAAAAGTATATGAAATTTGATCTCTACTCACTTGCATTATCATTACTTATCCAATCAGATTTATCATGTGCTAAAACCTCTTCACACTCCAACAATGGATTAGTTACCAAGTTGCAAAACTTATCATGAAAGTGATCATAAGCAACTTGCTGATTACTATCATTGTTTCTTTCAAAAAACTTTTGGACTGACCTTAGAATCTGTCAAACTCATCATCACTAGACTCATTAGCACAACATAGAAACTCAAGATTAGATTCACAACTTCCACTATTTTTCTTTTCATCATATGAATAGTCAAAAATTATTGCAGCATTATCAGCACGAGAAGAATCTGAAACAATACCAAATTTCCCTTCAATAACATCCCCCACATCTAACAAGTCATCATATGCACAAACATTTGAGGTACTGTTATATGCACCTCCAGAGCTCGACAAAGGTGGTTATGATTTTGTATCTATTTTCGCGTCAAACTTTGGGGAAGTGACTTCATTAAATAAAGAAACATCATAAGGGAAAATATGAGTATCCTTATATACACTCACACACATTTCAAAATCATGCCCTAACAAAGCTGAAATTTCATTAGGGTTCAAAAAGATTTCCTCACAAATCTTCATCTCTTGGCTGTGATTATTATCTAGATGACATGGAGAACTTACAACAATAGAACCATTAATAGTAAAATCTGAAAAATTAGAAGTCTCACTACACTTATTTTCATCATATGAGAAACAACTCTACTGCTGTTATACATTTCTTCACTCTTATACACACTATTACAAGATTCATTTTCAGTTACATATCCATCTTCCTCATGCTAACTACAATCATTTGATTCACTAAAATTTGAATCCTTCTCTTCACACTCAGAAGACAACTTATCATTATCTATGGATTTATTACATTCATTTCAACTTTTAGCACATTCACTCACATCATTAGAAGACTCAACATGAATTCTATTGTTATACAAAATAATTTTTATCTTCTTGATGTATTCTTCAACTTGCAAAAGCTTTTGTAATCTTAATTGTGCTAGCTAGTTAACTAAATTAGGCATAAAGACATTTAGGAAAACAATAGGTCATGAAGATCCCTTAGATCTTAAAGAAAAATACAACTCCATGAGTGTTGATCTAAACTTTATATAAAATTGATAATTTCCCAAACCTTGAATACTTCCTATCATATTCTTTATGAAACTAACAATCTTATTGTGGATTTCCTTTTTTAACATAGTAATATTTTCAATCAACTTTCATAGCTTAATGGACTAACCTCAGATCTGAGATCTAATTCTATTTTAAACAAAACTTCTACCTCTTTCTCCTAGTGTTGATAATCATTGAATAGAGGCACTGATTTCTAACACCTGACTTTCGTGAAAAGATAACACATGAAAATAAAAATACCTTAAGTGCTAACATTGAACCTTGATCTGTTGATCTTGGCATGAGTGTAAACATGAATATCCTTCACACCATTCATCGAAACCATGTAGAGCCACCACCTCCTTGAAGAGGAAAAATGAGATCACTACTATGATTCCCTTTTTACCATTCAAATTATTACAACAACAAATATATACAACACTTATAATTATGAATCAAAAACTAATAACTTCTTATCCAATAACTACTATCAAGAGCTTCAGATCTACCCACACAAGCTAAAAGTCCTTGAAATTTTTAAATATGAAATCAACTATGATACTAGTATAGAGATATAGAGTCATCACTCACACTTCTGAGAAATTTTACATAATTTGTCACTTGAAAAATTTGAACCAAAATTTCAATTTGTAGGAAAAATGTAAATAATCAAATAGCTCTTGGAGATTTACAAACTTGGGAAAGAGAACAAACTCTTTTGTTCATTCTTAACTCTAAACTTTTACAATAGCAGTTTGAAACATTACCCATCTGAACTGATTGAAGATGAATCCACTAATAACAATGTAATGTACATTCAACTTTCAAAGCTACTATTGTAAATTGACAAGACATCTTTTGGGATGCATGATTTTGAGTAAGAGACTGGAAAACACATGAAAAAACTTATGACTACAAATTATTTTATGCACTTCTTCTGCTGTATTGTATCCTTTTTTTTTCTTTCAAATTTTCAAGGTTTGTTGATCATACAAATTCAATACATTCCCCAGTAGAGTAGCCATTTTGTTGGCTCTTAAATTAATAGTTTTTTAATAACCCAATGATAGGAACAAATACATCTAGGGGCAGCTAATTTTCATCTATAACATACCTATTAAAATATCAAGGCCAACTATAAGGCTATCATTTTTTATCTTTAGGCTCTACAAGACCTAGGCGAGTGAACCTTAGATTCTTTATATGGTACTAGTTTCAAAGCATACAACTGAATCTTATAAAGCAGATAAAATACTTAATTTTTGTATTGCTTATGCAAACATTCATGGACATGAAGTAACTAATAACATGACCTATGAGCTTGATCAACTAAGGGAAACTCTTTTCAACTCTTCAAAATAAAAGGGAAAAGACTTTGATTAATGTGTTGATTATCAACAACACCCACATATGTAACAACAATAAACATGCAATTTTCAAGCTAATTAATCCCTATCCAATGGGTAATAAATAAGTTTGAACATACACAAGGAATGGGTATATCAATTCACCTTGTAAACAAACACCTTTCTTTAAAATGAAACTTATACTTATCAAATCCTCCCATGATCCCTACAATTCTGTCAATGCATATCAAGCAATTTACTCAAGTCCTTGACCCAATAGCAAAATACACAATGGCATACAACTTCAATGCCAAGCTACAACTGGACAATATGTACCTTATACATATATCATAGAAAATTACAAACCCATAAAGAGGAGACATGGTTCAAATTGAAACTTTCAACAAAGCTTTGTATTCATTTCCTTGAAACCAATACATCAAGTGTATGCAAAAACTCAAAAAATACATAATAGATGATTGCATTATCTAAATGCCGAAAATAAATTACAATTCTATTCATAATAGAGAAAAATGCTGAAAAAGATGCTATCTTAGTTCTTAAAACTGGAACCAACCTTGTGGTATCACAACAATGGAAAATCTTCCAAACTGGAACCAACATGTTGTCATGCCCAAAATATAGGGCAAAAACACACTAAATTTTTTTTAAAAAGATAATTAATTCACTATATAAATGCATGCTACACTGAAAACTTTATGGAAGGTTTGACCAAGGATTAAAGTGAATTTCAAATACACATCATAATGATATAGAGTTGGCATCCCAACACAATGCACAAGTTTGAAAATGCTAAGTCCTAGTGTTACATGAACACTTAGCTCGAGTTGAATGAGATGATCGATTAAAATTTAGGTTCAATTTACAAAGGTACAAATTCCAATTCAAATTGCATTTTAGGGTTTCCAAGTTCATAAGTTGACTATGATGCTATCCTTTTTAACATTATACTAGATCAATCCTTAGGAGAATCTAATTCTGCATTTAAAGGTTAATCTATCATTACACACTAATATTTAATTTTGGATATTATCATAACCTATCTAGAACTAATAAAAAACATTAAATATTCATTATTGAACTAATGATGACATCGAGTCATCTTCTAATCAAAACCCAAACCATTCTACCCAGCTATCTAGATAACTTTAAATCCATTACACATTTAAATCCTGATATAACCACTTGAACTAATTTATAATTAAATACATAATATTAATTCTAAAGCATTTCTAGGATACTCAAAATAGAAAAATGGATAATTCAAGTAATAATATTCTATAAAAAGATATTTTAACTATACACCTAGTGATCTAACCACCAAACTTTACCAACAAATACAATTTGTTTCAAACATAAAATTTCAATCTTATAATAAATAATTTAATTACACTAACATTCTTATTCAACTTCAACCTGTGACCCTATTCCATAACTTAAGTCTTGTTTAATTATTCCCCAACTAGAATAGTTTTAATTTCAAAAACTATAAAAGAAAAGAAATAATTCCAAGTATAATAGTTGAATTATATTCTAATATATCTTAAACCACAATCTTTATCTATAATACCATATTGTCGAACCCTAACACCAACCTAGCCATAACTAAAACATAAAACACTACAAGGCTTTACTTACTCAATAATACCTAAATTACTCACTAACTATACAAATAAAACAACATTAATATTTACCCCTTTTCAGACACAAAAGTAATAATAATCATAACATTTTATTTAAACCTTAAATTTATTGCAAACCTCTAGATGATACCTTAATCCTATTCTAACCTAATAATCTTGCTAGTTAATACTAACACAATAATTAAATCCTAACATCACATCCTAGGTTTGAAAGTTGCTTTCACTTTATACAAGCATAAAGTACTTTTTTTCATTTAATGACATAAATATCTTGCTTTGATTGTTATTTAAAAACTCCAAGCTTAAAATCATCATGAATGGAGATTGGGTGAGTGGAAAGTGATGTTGAGTTGGAGTTCTAAAGGATTTAAATAAAACTTGCTTCCAAGATCTCATGCACTCAACTTTGGGGAAAAATAAGGTGATGTGATGTGGATTTTACCTTTGGGTATTTTTTTCTTTTAATTACTTTATTTCAAATTTGCTAATCTTCCAACTTTGAAGAGGTCTAATGGGTAGTAAATACAAAAAGTTTTATAGTTGTGGATAGAGATAAGAGAAGTGAAATGAGGTTTATGTAATAAAGTTAAGTAGGTGGGCTAGGATAGGATGGATATAGGTTTATTTCAAATGTTATCCTTTTTATTTATTTTTGATTTCTTTTTTTAATTTATTTACACAAATCTCTTTTAAAAAGGTATTCAAGATTTTTATATGGAATTTTGAAAGGAATATACTCTGTTTAACAAGGGGGATTTAATTTTTTTTTCCCCATACAAAGGGCAGAGAGTAATTTGCTCATGAAAGATAGATTTTTTCAATGTTTTTTTTTTGAAGTGTTGGATTTTCAAATTTATTTAGTTAGCCAAAGGGGATTTTAAAAAATAAATTTCTAGGATAATTAATAGCATAAATGTTGATGTTATATTGATGCACTCAAAAAGGATTTTTTTTCTTCTCAATAATAATGAAAATACAAAATGAAGTACCATTCATATAAATTGATTTTTTTCTAATCCATGTTCGAAATCATTTGCAAAACTTAAGTAATTTCATTGTATCTAATTACCAAAAATCACATGAATACAAATTCAAATTAAAGAATACTATAGGGGAGGTAAATCATCATTGCATCTATTTATTGATAAAAATTTGCATACAAAATGAATCACAAGAAATATCATATGAAAGAAAAATACTTAAAAAAAAAAAAAACATACATGGACTAGCCACTTCTTATTCATTTTGTTGAATCACTTGATTCAAAGACTCTGTTAGGAAAGAACCAGGGAAGAAAACCTAACATCATGGTCATTTCAAAAATAAGTTTAACAATAACATTTTACAACAGGATCATTATCACGAGGAGAAATCTCCCAACACATTTGAATTGAAACAACTCTAAATTCCTACTTAGCTCCATAACAAGGTAGCCACTACGAAATATGAAAATTTCATCAAGGTAACCATGGAGAAAATAAAATTGACTGGGAGACAAATATGATTTAACATGAAGACACATTCAACCCATTTACTCCCAACCTAGGTTTTCACAATAGGTTCATCATTGAACCAGACTAGGGAGAAGGTGAATTTTTCTAGGCGAGAGAAGTTGGTCACAACACCATAACAGATGCCCTTTCAAGGCTAATATCACAAGAACTTCTATTCTTTCACTTCTCAATTTCCCAAAACACAAATATGATTTGTACTGATGAGTAGGGGCCCATAACACCCTACTCTCTCCCTCTCCTCATCATGCAGAGAGACTATGCACTGCTCGAAATCCAACTGAAGCCCTCCTCTCATACATGGCCACTTCTTCCCTATCTAAGGGTGAGTAATGCCAACACAACCCTTACAGTTTTCCTAAAAAATCAAAATGAAAAACATGAAAAAAATATATTTAAGAAACCCATCACAATCCCATCCCTTAACATGCTTCTTTATATATACAAACACACACATGCAACAACCTAGTTTAAGAAATGAAACCCAACATGAAGACACAAACTTGAAGGATTCCTACCTTCACAAATGGTTATGGAAAACTAAAATTTGAGAAGAGCTATTCTTTCTTCCTTCTTCCTTGTTGACTTCACTCTCTAAATCTAGAGGTTGGGTGAACACCCTTCCACCCTCAAATCTACCACTAAATAGGCTCCTAACACAACCATCTACAAAATGCAATAACTTCCCACTTGACTAAGCACTTCTAGAGTCTTCTATATTAACCTTATCATTAAGGCAAACTTTAAGGCAGAGTATAAACTTGTCCAACTCATGGTGAAGTTTCAATTTTAACACTAAAGAAAAAATAGGATATTTGGGTGGTCACAAAAGTCAACAAAAGGGGCTAGAGGGGTTGAAATTGCCTCCAACCCATACATATACCCCCTAGACACTTAGTTTTCATAATTTTTGGCCTCTAGGACTATTTAATGACCTGTTAAATTGCTTGAAAAATATTTGGACTTTCTAAAAATGCTAAGAATGAAAACTTACCACTAAACCCTGATTAGGATAATTCATCTTGATTCCCAACTAATTAGTATTACATTACTAAACTAGTCCGTCTCATATTATTAGGTTATTTGGATAACCCTAATTATCATGCTGATATGCATACATGGATTATGAGTGTTAAGTGACACTATAAAATTACTATTACAAAACATTAAACAATTTTTGATTATAGAATGATACACACATTCAATTTATGATACAAATAAAATAAGAAACAATGGGGTTTGCAACTTCATTAGACTCAACCCTAATTTTCACAAACTGTACATAGAGTCTGGTTCCAATTCTCTATTAGATTTTTCGGCTAATAATCCTACACATTTCATTTCACACATTAGTAGCTCGAGGAAAATTACATAAAAATATTTAAAACTCATCTAGATAATCACATAAATCAAAACATCAACTTTTATTTAAATAACCCTTTCTCATTTCTGCACACATTTAATTATCAGTAATTACATAATTAATATAACATAACTTATTCATTAATTCAGATTAAAATACTTAGAATAATCATCGTTAGGCATGCATATACCTAAATATCATAAACATCTCCAATAAGGAATACTAAACTATCTGAATGTGTATAACCTAATCATCAACATACCATAATCAACATCATCATCATTAGGTGAAACACCTTATATCATCATTAGTAAAATTTAATCTTTAAACAGTCAAGATAACGTAGTAGTTCTCGAATGACTGATTATTTAAAACATGGATGTATCAGTTGATCTCAGTTTCTATTAGGACATCTAAACCATAAAATATTCCTTCATATCCATTCCAATCTCCTATAATAGATTTAATAGAGAAATTCATATTTAATAAGTACATGCAAGGAGGGACCTTACACATGTGGTATCACAATAGTTGTTCCAATTTTTAGCAAAAATTGGAACCATCCTTGTAGTATCACGACTGTGAAACATATCCAAAAAACTAGAACCCCTTTCCTCCACATCTTAGAAATCCTTATAAAGAGAAGGATTGCAACAAGCTTCAAAGGGGAGGATAGTTGTCAAAATTTTACAAATACATAGATATTTCTATACTGTTACATTATAAACATTCTTTGCATTCAAACAAAATTTGGGGAAGTAGTTGCAACACTGGCAATAGGTAGTTATTGTAGGAGTCTTCAAATTAATTCTATTTGTCTTTAATTGCCCTCAATCATGTAAATCTCTAACTACTTTATGCCGATAGATCCTTATCATCTGCAACTGCCTTCAAAACATTTATTTCATTCTTGGTGGTAGGGTAAACTTTAAGAAACCTGCCTCCAGAAAAAGATATAAATTATTGGCGAATCTTTCATTATTTTGAAAAATCAAATTATTTTTATTGACCAATCTCTCAATTTTTTTATTTTAAGTATTATTTACATTGGCGATTATTTTGGAATCATAATTTTTGAGTAGAAAATATTGGTGAATCTCAATAATAATAGGAAGTTTGCTAATTGTCATGGAATATAACAAATCAAAATTGAACATATTTTATCTCATGGAAATTATGAGGATAATTACATTATATTTTAAATCAATAGTGAAAACTAAATATTGGTAATATATCCCTAAAGTAACTAATAATTATAATTATTATTGGTGAATTAATTTTAATTTCTTTGATAATATATAATATTTAGATGAATTAAATCTAATCATGTATCGAATATTGAGGCAAATATTTGAGTTTAATTTTTTTAATAAAATAAATTATTGAGCGATTTTAAATATTTTAAAACTAAATTTAATAAAAATGTGGTGATTTAGGTTGCATTAAATCTTAAATTATTAGCCAAATTACTAGCAAAAATTTTCTAAATTTCGCAAAATTATGAATATTCACCACTAAAAAATACCCTACTTGGTGGCCATTCAATGAATTTAATTTTATTTGATTTTCTTTACTGTCATATTCTACCTAAAAATCCAATCACCATCAAGGCTGTGTAGCTTGAACAAATCATCCCTCTATTTGGTGCTGACTTGTGCCTTATTTTGTTGATGCACTTTAATATCAAAGTCCCCTCTTATTCTCATAAGCCTAAAAATTGGTCTTTACGATCTCACGATCATCTTTCTTTATCACAACTTCAAAGGCTCTAGCTTTTACCTTTATGATCTTATGCCTAACATTGCATCATAGTGTCAAAATCCTCATGATTGGCCCTTATGATCTCATGCTAGTTTGGTCCTCATAAAATCGTAACCATTTATATCCTTATTACTTTATATCCTTGCAATCTTACAAAGACACGAACTTATGATCTAGCACAACATCTCAACTTCATACTTTTTGCATCCCAACTATATGACATCTCATAGCATTGGAGGTCCTCCATCTTTATCTTATGATCTCATGAATAGACAACACATCATATGTTTGCATACCAAGCCCTTCTAAACTTATGATTGGCCTCTTGAAGCATGCCACGTAGAACCATTTGATTGGTTAGATCTGACACCTTTCTTATTGCATCATCACACCTAATGACCACAATTTAACTCAAGAGACCTTGTGACAAACCACCTTTTGCTTTATCACACCTAATTATCTTGACCATGGGTTAAGAGCTATGACCATGTGATTGCTTGCTTTCATACTGTCAGAGCTATGTTCTCTAATTGCACATTAGATGTAGTGACCATGTGATGTAGTTAATTCAAAAACTTTCGCACTACCAAAACATGATTTTTTAACCACTAGTTTTCCTTGTGGCCATGTGATCAAATATTCTCTGTGTGCTCTTATCAATTTTGCATAATTGCAATTATCTGAAACCTTTCAGTCTTTAAGATCCTGACTGTGTGAACTCAACCAATCGTCCCTCTGCAACCTGAAAGTTGTTAACTATCAAACTACTACTAAAGTTGTGATGGCTTCATTCTTAACTATTAGGATACCTATTCACACAATCATAACTTAAACTATCACTGTATTTCAAACCCCTGTGATGGCATGATGAGCATTTCTTTTGACCACCATATGCTTTTCGTAGCTTCAAAACTTATAATCTTACTTCAAGGCTTTGTAGTGACCACCTGAAATAGTTAACTTGTCTGCCTTCTCCATTATCATTGTTTCACAACGAAATGTGCTTGTTGACCATATTTAGCTATGATGTTGTGAACCACTACAAACTAACCGTGATCACTCCTTCACTATGGCTTGTCCTTAGCTATTGCAGCTTTGCCACCCCTTTTCTTAAATGCTATGCTTGAGGTGTAAGATGTGATGGCCTTGAAATTTAACTGCCCTAATTCCATCTCACAATATCACAATTTAACCTTTAACTCAACCAAAAACCCTTGCGAACATGTGATTTCAAGATTTTGCCACTTCTCAACACAAAACCTAGGTTTCTCTTGACCACCTACGTGCATGTGACAACCTCAAAAGTTAATTGTTGTTGCTTTATGTCCTTCACACCATTGTGACTAAGATTTCCTTAAGCTTGATACTATGTGCAACATTGTGATAACCCTTTGGTAGACCATTTCATTGCTTCATATCCTCCAAAGTGGTTAGTGATTATAGAGAAGCAATGTTGTGCCTGAGACATTTTCACAACATCACAACTTAAAGACCCTTTAGAACATGAAATAAAACATGACAAGAGAATAAAAAGACTTAGGGATATCAATGTATAAGCAATATTTCCATATATCCCTATCATACTTGCAAATAATTTCATGGACAATTTATCAGAACATGAAACATAACTATTTCCTAGTGTTTTTTCATGAGGGAAAACAAATTTTCAAAAACCCTAAGCAATTGACACCAAAATTCTTCCTAATTTTCTCAAGGTATTTCAAAATTTTTGCTAGGTGAAAAATTAGGCCAACATGTAGTTCTATAATAAACCTAAAATGGTCACATATACTGGAGACCCCATTTACTCCTAATCAAGGATCAATTCCTAATAATATAAATTCAATTATTGTCATAATTCATAATATTCTTAATCAAAATGATTAAACAAACCAATTAATTCCTAAATCAAGCATTAATTGGTCTTGTCTATTTAATTAAATAAAAAGATTAATTACACTTGGCCAAGTAAATTAATAAAAATGAATCAATAAATTCCAGTAAAAGGCATGCCATCTTAAAGGGGGCAAGTAGACAGAAGGTGGTTACATAGACTAATGAGATTGAATTGTGGATCATCTCACATGGATTACTCCATTTTGAATCTTAACCCTCCCTTAAGATCAATTTGAACCATCTATTCATACTCCAAATTAGAGATTACTTTAGTGGCAAATATTCACCATTTGGTGATCCTGTCTCATTGGTCAATTGTCATTTGGTGAATAGTGCATGCAACGTAGGTCGACCATGTCACTAGATATTTATCAAATTTGGGTCCAACACCCATGGTAGTTGTCCATTAGTTATCACATGATTGGTCAAAATATCGGTCCAATCACCAATGCAATATACATTTTGGATACATTTATTTTAAACATTTCACCATAATTTGCATGTTGTTTCTTATTGGCCCATGTTCTTTCACCATTACTACAACCAAATAATTTTTCCATGGGTTGGGTTTCGCCTACCATTTTCTCAAATTGTGTCAACCACTAGCTCCATTTAGCCAACTGTTTCCTATTGTCGGCTTGCATAGGAAGGTGCATTTTTCCTACATTTGACATTCCTGCTTGTTAATCCCACATAATTTGCCAACCTAGATTGGACTATAAGATATTGTTATTCTACACAATTCACTCTTTTTTGGTCTAGAGACTGACATTTCTTATTGTTGTCGAAGTTTGAGAGTGCTAAGTGCATTGCCCATTGACTCGTGGACTGCGGTTTTTATAAAAGGCAAGTGATTTTTAATATATTTTTATGTCGACAGTGGTACTGGTACAATGGTATTGGTTATTTTTTTAGTTTTACTGTCCAGTATCCACTGGTGACACCGTGACTAGACATTTCACATGATAAGATAGCCTATAGGTTTGCAAATTATATTGGGTAGTACTGTAGACTATAGTACCATAGAAGTAGTACCCTTTTTTTGAGAATGAATCATATTATTGTTATTACATGTAGTCTAAGTAGTCTATTGTCACTGTTCACAGTCTTTGACTCGTCACTATGAGTCTTTTGTTCAACAACTAAGTTGATTTATTTTTTGCAGCCTTTATCGGCTTGCAATGTCAAACAAGAGGGGTAACAAGGGTTCCGGTAGGATCCTTGAAAGCCAAGAGAGGCCACCATTACCAAAATACAAAACCATATCGGCATATTTTGGTGGTGGAAATGTTGGAAACCTACAAGATTCACAAGTTAGATCTCCAATGCTTATTGAAAAAGGAGATTCATTACAAGCTAAAAGTGGAGACTCAGATTATATTGAAGAAGTTCAAGTTGGTGAACCTAATATCTCAGTCGAGGACAAAGTTGAACACAATTTGGAGGCACTTACCCTGACTAGGGAGTCACAAATTGAATTATAGAGTTGGAGTTAGTTCTAGACCAGTCAGGTGAGAAAAACAAAAGTGATTCCATAAATCATGTTCATGCACAAAAGGGGAAAAGAAAATTGGAATCAAAGAAAGATTGATCTCGCTCAGATCTGTCCAAAAGGAATTTTCAATTAGAATGGGTGGAAAAGTAATGGTTCATTGAACCAGTGGCCAATCCAATTGATGTTGAGCCTCCTGTAGAATGCAAATGTAAGATTTGCATAGAGATAACAAAGAAGGAGAAGAGGTTGCAGCTTAAACTTGATATCATAGAAAAGCATATCGGTAAAGTTTACAAAAAGGAAACTATAGATGGAGTTGAAAAATCTATGCTAACTTGGAAAATAAAGGACAACTGTCTGCATATCAAGAATGCTAAAATATACGAGTTACACCAGCAATTACAAGAGAATCATTCTACAGAAAAAGGTTCCATTGAAGATTTCATTGGGAAAGAAATGGAAGTGTGAAATATGGGAAAAGTAGTTCAATTAAGTGTGGTCTTTTATATTTTGAGTAGATGACATCCTATGGTGGACTACCCTTCAATTACTGCCTTATTGAACTCTTTTAAAATTCAAAACTATTCAAATAGTCACTGGTCAGTAAACAGTGGGTGGGAATCAGCAAGATATCTTGCACAGGTTGAAAAGAAAGATATGAAGGAAAAATAAAACACTCAAATTTTATTGCATTGTCTCTAGATGAAGTTACAACAATTGATAATACTTCTTGGGTGTGCATGCATGTTTATATTGTAAACCATCTTTGTCTTCAACCTTTTCTACTATCTGTTGCTAAATTGAATCATAGTGCGACAACTAAAAATTTATATGATTTATTAAAGAGTACTCTAATTGAATTTAGAGGTTTGGATAACATGGATATTTCCAAAAAGTTGGTGTGTGTTGGAGTAGATGGAGCTTCGGTTATGTAAGGTCATAAAGATGGTCTTTGCAAAAAGATCAAGAATGATTTGGTACTCTATGCTATTCCCATTCATTGCATGACCCATTGAATGAATCTAACTTTTGGAATTGTCAACAATTTTGGTTGTGTAAGTAAAGTGGAATCTCTAATCAAAGAGATTTACCAATACTTTGGTTGAAGTCCAAAACGAGTCTGGGAATTTCAACACTTTTCTCAAGGACTTACTAATGGGAGGAAGCTTCTTAAAGACAATGATACTAGATGGATCTCTTTGGATGGACCAGTGCATCAAGTATTCTCTGAATATCCATCGTTGCTTGGACTAATTCACTCTATGTGAGACAGATTCCCTCAGCTATATTCAAGTCTAACTAATGTTAAGATACTCTTAACTTTAGAAACTATTCTCCCCATGCTACAGGACATGAGAAATATTATTAAAAAGGTTCAACAAAGAGCTATGTACATTACAGAATATAATAAGATGCATAAAATGACATGTAATAGATTGGATACTCTATATTGATTACTACCATTAGATGAATCAAAATTTGCAAAGTGGATAGAAATCACATATTTGAACAATCCTGGAAACTTTTTACATATTGGTGCAAATGATGAGTTATGTGCCAGGATACATGGAGTTGACATGCCAATGTAGTACTATGCCCATGTCAACCCTAACTCCAACCCCAACGAAGCAGGAAGTGAAGGAGAATCAGAACAAGAGAAGTTACTTTCACATGTCACAAGTGAAGACTTCAAGAAGATCAAAGACTCTGTGCTTCACTCTGTCAAGAAAGTTTGCTACAAGCTTTCATTAGAAATTAGATTTAGATTCTTTCTAGAGGAACTGCTCAAAGCAATGTCAATTATTTTTCCTCAATATTGCTCTCTAAACCGTCCAACTAATTTTTGAAGAAGGACGATGACTTTGATTCAACATTTTTGCAAACCTAAAGTAATCAATGAAGTAACTATAAATGGAATTTTAGATGAATCTCAACTAAGAGATCAATCATATTATTTTGCAAACATAATGAGGGAACATTATGTTCTTATGGAGAATCTAAATAAAGAGTGAGTAGTAACAAAGCTTTGGAAAAACCTTGGTGAGAGCAATTAGTTGAAAGAGTCAATACTAGAATATTTTAAGCTTATCAATTTATGTTTGATAATGATATTGGGTTTAGTGGAGAATGAGAGAGTTTTTAGTACTTTTGACTTCTTGAAGTCAAAGGTTAGAAACAGATTAGAAAAAAAATTGGATAATTGTTTGAGGCTCTATAACTATAGGTATGAGGTAGATAGTTTCCCTTATGATAGGGCTCTCAACATTTGGAGAAACCAATGTCAAAGAAGAGGGATGGGCAACATTTCAAATCCAAGTGGCAGTGGCAGTGGTAATAGCGGTGGCAGTGGTAGCGGCGGTGGCAGTGGTTCATTTCCTAATATTGGAAGCAATGAAGATGATGTTGACTTTGGCATGCATACTAACACTAACAGTGAATCTGAAGAAAACACAATGAATAATGAAATGTTATATGCAATAAATGAGAAGGATTCTAATGATAGTGATGCTGAGCCGACCCAGGCGGAGTAGCAACTATAGCAGTTTCTCAACTTCAAGTTCTAACTTCCGTGTGAGTCAAGTAGTAGGCTAGTAGCTATGATCTAAGAATATATCTACTAATTAATTATGTTTTTAGAAATTAATTTATAGCCTTCATTCACTTTCTTTTTATAGATGCTTAATTTTTTTTAAAACATGTTAATGTTACAAACTTACATGTTGAGATTTTCATTAAAACTAGTTTTTACGTTTAGAGCCTACACATGTTGAGGTTTTCATTGATTGTATTTTTTAAACATGTTGAGATTTTCTATTGATTCTAGTTTTAATACAATAGTAGATCTTGAACTTGAGATTTTCATTCAATCTAGTTTTTAGACATTTTTACTTTTAGATTTTCATTGATTCTATTTTTTTTAAGAAATTGCAACATAATGCATTTAACAGAATAAACTCTATTTTAAAAAAATGTATTATAATTTATAATTATAAATGAGCCTGTAACATAATACATTTAACAATTACAAACAATTACAACCCTTTGAAAATGATTCAATGTCAAATTGAAATGATCTTGAATTCCCTTTTGTAGATATAAGGGAGCAACAATAGTTGTAGGTCATTTTGTAATTATATATATAATTAGATTATTACTACATAATACATTATGTGCGTACAATCACATTGCCAGTTGTACAATTGTTTCAAGTAGGAGTAGGGAAATTTTTTCCATCTGCTCTATGTAGTAATAGTATGCCAGTGCCTGGCTATCCAACTATCCTGATATGCTTGCTCTTGATTCCTGTAACAATTAACATTAAAAAAAGTTGAAATTAAATCCAAAATTTGAAATTAAAGAGCAACAAGTAACAAAATGATTATAGTAATATCACTAAGTTGTTACTTCTTAGTTCTATCAGCTATGACTGCCACTAACAACAACAGTAACAGTTCGAGAAGATGACCCAACTCCAATGAAGTTCTTTAGGGTGCTCCATTTTGCATCATTTGGAAGCTCCAGTTGTTTGAGGTTGTAGCTAAATAGTTGTAACCTCGTCAAAAATGAATAATTTCCAGAGATAGTTTTATATGACTCAAGGAATTTATCTATAACTGCACTCATTGTTGATAGTGGTTTGATGCAACTTGCAATTCTTTCTAGAGTGGTTTCCTCAGGCAAGTTGCCTAAATCAAAATTCATGATGTTTTTTAACTCTTTCATGTAATCTTATTTTCCAATGAATTTTCCATCTGAGTAAGCTAGAATTGGTAATCCAACATTTAGCAAGTTTAGTATGTTGTGATTCATCTTCATCAAGTCCTTGCAAGTAGATTTGAGAGCTTCATCTATTTCCACTACTTCACAATTGTGACAGACAACAAAGGCCATTATAGAGGCATCCAAGTGGTTGTTTATTCCATGGCTTGCCAAATCCCTATCACTGGATCTCTATACTTTATTCAAAATTTTTTTAGCAAGGTTTTTTAAGGAATTGGTGGAGATTTGTCTTTTTACCCACATCATCTTTTTTTACATTTTCAAAAACAAATATGAGATTTCTATTTAAATCAAGCCATTGAAATAAACTATCACTATTCTTCATTATTTTGTCTCAATTTTCTTGTTTGATAAGCTTAACTATGTTTATTATACTATCCTTGACATGATAGTCTTCAGAAGATCTCATTCTATATTGTGCAATTACATTCTCCATCTTTTTCTTCATTTCAAACATCTCTATTTCACTCTCTTTCTATATTTCTTCTAGTTTCCTTTGTCAATTAGTTGCTCTCTTCCTCTCATCTGCCAATTTCTTCTTCAAATCTTGGATTTTATTTGTAGTAGTTACCTCTTTTTTCTTCTCATCTTCGAGTTCCCTTTTCATATCATGGATTGTCTTCATAGTGGACTCCTCCTTTTTCTTGGCATCGTCCAATTCCTTCTTCAAATTAAGGAGTGTTTGAGTAGACTCCTCTTTCTTTGCGTTCTCCAATTCCTTATTCAAATCCAAAATTTTCTTTGCAGTTGAGACCTCTTTTTTCTTTGCATTCTCCAATTCCTTCTTCATATGGTGGATTGTGTTACTATTTGCAGTAGCACTAGACTCCATTTTTTTCCTGTTCTCCAATTCCTTCTTGAAATCAAGGACTATTTTTATAGTTGACTCCTTTTTTTCTTCATATTCTCCAATTGCTTCTTCGAATTGTGGATTGTGTTTGCACTAGAATCCTCTTTTTTCTTCTCATTCCCCAATTCCTTATGCAAATTATCAATTATCCTTGCCTTAGACTCCTTATTTCTTTTCATTCTCCAATTCAATCTTCAAATTATTATTTTTCTTGACAGTAGAGTCTAGGTCAGTTTTTAATTTATTGTTGGCCTGTGCACTACTCTCTATAGACTTGAACAATTGTGCAGTAAAGGCTTTTTCATGCTAAATTTTTTATTTGCACTCATCCAATTCTTTAGTCAAATTTTGCACTTGTTCATTCAACTTTTCTTGCTAGACAATTGCCTCTGTAGGAGACAAATTCTTTATCCTATTTTGCAATTCTTTGAACCCATTGTCTATTGCTTTCTCCTTGGCCTTCACATTATCATGGTCTGCCTGCAACTTTTCTATTTTCTTTGTAAGCCTTTTTCTTTCCCTCTTTTCCTTCAGAAGTGTAGAGTAGACCATTTTGTTTCTCTCTTTTGATACATTGATTTTGTCAATATTTTTCACTTTTGATAAATCCATTTGAAGATTGGTAACTTGTACATCGTTACAATTTATTACATTTTTTGGTGGATTGTTATCTCTAGCCAGGGGCATAACAGCCATGAAGTTCATCATTTCATCATTTGGATCATATGTTGGAAATATTCTATTAGTAGATCCCTAACATTCGACAACTACATCACTTTTCAAAGTCTTCATATTTTGCCTATTTCTTTTGCTTATTTAATCAAACTTTGATGCAAACTTGTTCAAACTAAAATCTATGTTTGTTGACACAATTGAGTGTTTGAAAGGTGAATTATCAATTGTATTGTTGTATGATCCTCCAAATCCAATTAAACTTACTCCACCTTCAATTGTATTTTGAGGATTGCCAACATACTGAAGATGACCCTTTCCAAATCTTGGCATTTTAGGACTATTTTCAGGGTTTTGTACAAAAGCTATTGGTGCATACATTGGTGAAGTAACCACTGACATTTCTTGCAATGTAATTGTTATAACTTTTTTCTTTTTTGTACAAGGTTCATCCATGCTAGTGCCAGTGCTAGTGGGATCAACTACAATTGGATTTGAAGATTTAACAAATAATGTGTTGGGATGACCTTCAGAAGTAGAAGTATAATGATTTTTTCCCTTTCTAGATGAATTATCTTCAATCTCATCAGAGAGTCCAATGATTGGTTTAGTTCCTCTTTTGGGTGGGTCTGGTACTAGAATTGGATTCTAAATCCCTTTACAACTTGCACCAATGGGCCCTATACTTGCATAACTCATTTTTGTATCATAGTTGCCCCTTTACTATGCATTTGTTTAGTAGACTCACTCATTTGAAGATTAATAATATGTCTTCCCCCAGTTGACTCAGAATCTTCAATACCTTGAATGTCAACATCAGACTTGAGGTCCTTCTATCTTTGAATATCACTATCAGTGTAACTGCCAAAATCATATAGTACAGTTGGATGTTCTTTATTCCAATAATCATTGAAAAGTTCATCCTCCTCAATTTCCTCAAAACTTTCTGATATCATTGGTTCATCCAAATTTTGCCTCATTTTCCAAAAATTAGTCATCTTGGTTTGACATCACAATTCATCTGCGAATGCATCTTTAATTGCTTTTGGCATAGACCTCTTAGAAGGTTGAGATGCTTTCTTGTAGAAAATTTAAGTATGTTAGAGGCTCTGATTTGTGTGACTCTAATATGTGAAATTTCATAATTTGGGATGACAATTCTTGCATTGAAATATTATTCTCTATTGCATGTTTCTCCATCTCTTTCTTAACCTCATCCCATGAATCTTTATTTTTTAACTTTTCTATCAATGGCATCTCCTAATGTTGATATTTTCTTGTAGAGTTCTCATTGGCAATAAGTCTTGTTTTTATGATGTTCAATGGATCATAATTCTAGTGACTGACAAAATCAAAGCCAAAAAAGGTTACCAATTCATTTGACACTTTGAAATCTTTTCTATCAAATGTGAGGCCTTCAATTGTGAAAGGCAAGGAAGAAAATATCATTTTCTTTTGTTGTCCACTGAAAAGTTCATCTGTACTCTCCATCTGCCATAATATTCCAATGCAAAAACCCTTTTTGTAACGTGCATTGGAGGTTTGCATGGTTCAATAGCTAAACTGTAAAACCTTAAGATAGTGTACTCTTCCATGAAGAATCAATCAACCAATTGAATTTGACTCCCCAGTTGAATGTAATCTTTACAAGACACATGAAATCTAGGCATCAAAGTGCCTATGATTTTTTGGTAAATAGGTGCCAAAAAGAAGTCTACAAAATGGTTGTAGTTATTATTGTTAGCAACCATCCTCATCTTATGTGTCCACTCATATATTGGACTTGGAGTCTCTAATTTCTTTTGGGTTTTCTCATCAAAATTATAGACCTCAATATCAAGCTTGTTGTTCTCCGTCTCAAATATTAGATGATGCTTTGCTAAAAGAAACTAGCACAAGTAACTTGTGAACCTAAATGTCTTCATCTTGCCTGTAGTTGTACTTTGTTTAATCATTAGTAATTATTGTTGCATAGATTCAACAATGTGCTGAACAAAATTATATTTTACATCTACCTTCTCAATTGATTGACCTCAACAATGGATATTATAAATCATTTCAAGAACAATGCCCCCCACTTCCTTGTTACTATCCAATCCTAGATAAAATGATAATAAAGAAATAGTATTTTGAACCCATGACACAAAAATATCATACTGATAAGGAGGCTTATGGTCTATGTCCAGTGTAACACTAGTAGACAACTCTGAATTTTTTAAACCCTTAATATATGAATCTTGAAAAACTCTTTCTAGTTTGTCATAAGCCTATGCTAGTTTATCCAAGTAAATGTGCTCATTAAAGCTTTTTGCTTTAAACCCTAGCCCTAGGTCTAATAGAGTGAAAAATTCACTATCAGTTATGGATAAAATTTTCTCTTGAGTGTTTTGATTTACAATTGCCTTTCTATTTTCATCATAATTCTAAGTGCATAACATTACGATTTCAGGGCAAGGGAATACTTCGAGTATAGTGAGGTTTGCTAATCCAGTAACCAAAGTAACTAGTTTTTTTGTATGTGGATGAATACTGCTATCATATTTATAATAATTTCTCCCCTTTTGTGTATCTTTCCACTTATTAAATAATGAATGTCTAATTCCCATGATTCCAAAATCTCCATGGATAATAGGATAAAAAATATCATGACATTTATAGGTGAAACCTGGAGTTTGTAGCACTTGCCTAAATTCTATAATATCTTTCTTTTCCTTTATGCTTGCACTCGTACTGGAGGTTTTTGACTTTGTTTTGCCCATGCCTGCTACTAGTTATTACACAAAATTTTTCTTCAAGCCCTATTTAAAAAAATTGTAAAGCGTAAACCTCAAACAATAAAAGTCAAGATTTTTATTGCTACAAATTGCAATGATTTTTTTTTTAAAAAAATTTAAATACCTAGAATCGAGATTCGATAATTGATGTTTTCCTATGGTACTCAAGTTTCACACTTTCAATCTTCAGAACACAAAATGGAATTCAGTCAGTCTTTAAAAAGTTGAAATTTGGAAACCCTATCATATTAGACTCTTGACTTGGAGAATTTTCAACTTCATACTCTAAAAACATCAAAGGTAAATAGTTAAACGTTAAAACAAAAGTATTAAGTAATTAATAGTTTTAAGTACTTTACTAATAATATGTACAATGTACATGTAAATGGCATAAAGACTCAATAATGTAGTAATGTAAATAACTACAATAATAAAAAGTAAAATTTAATTACATTAATATACATTTGAATTTTGAAATTTGTTCATTTTAAATAAATAAATTAATAAAAATTGAACTTAATTATTGATATGATTTTTAGGTCCATTTGTGGAATGCTATTGCTGTTGTCAAGAGTGATATGAAATCGTGACACTTGTCAAGGACACGTGTCATGATTCTAGATGTTTCTTGACAACAGCGATAACGGACCCAAAATTTATCTAAAATTCATCCCAGGTCGTTATTGTTGGTGTTGATTTGCATTTTAAGTAATATTTTTTTTAAAGACTAAACATAATTATTAATAATATTAACCAAGTCCTGACACTTAATTTAGCTGGACATGTGTCATGATTCTGGATGAATCTAGGCACATGGGAAACCATTCCCCAAATTGGCCCAAAATTCATCTCAAACTATCAATCTTTCTTTTAGTCAATAGTCAAGATTTCTGGTAGAATCTTTGAGTACACGTGTCCCAATTTCAGGTAGAAATAGAATTTAACTTCAATCTTTTAAAATTTGGCCCAAAATAGAGCTGCAGTCATTGATCTATATTATTGAATGGTCTAGATCAAATTGTGAATCATTAAAACTTAAACCTTTTGAATAACTAATATTAATTATTTAAACAAGGTTCCATAGCAACTAAGTTCATGGCAAAAAAATTGATAGAATTAGTAAAAAATTGATTAAAAAAAATATTAGCATGAAAATAATTTAAATAGCACATTAATTAATATAAAGAAAAATATTAAAATAAATATTGTTAAAGAAATTGTTATTAATTATTATTATTTTATTTTTAAGTTTGAATATGTCAAATTCATGATGTTAATTTAATTATTTATATAAAATATTATTATATATAGTATAATTTATAATTATTATTATAATATTTATAATATAATATAAATAAAAGATTTTCTTTTCTATCATAAACTTTTTAATGTAAAGATGATATGAAGAATTCAATGAAGATATATTAAATTTTATAAAATAAAATTGGTGCAAGCTATGAAACAAGTGCCACATAGTGGCTTAGTACTTGCCTTTAGCTTTTATATAAATATAGTTTTAATTTAATAAATTTATTATAGTTTATAGAATATTTTAATTAATAAAAATATTAGATAATTATAGTTTTATATAATGATATTAATTATAATTAAAATTAAATTTTTATTTTTAAATATAATTATTAATATATATGTTCTATTATATATATGTCATTTCATAATATTATATTAGAAATATTAAAATATGAAAAATAATAATATTTTTATAATAATAATATATAATAGTATTTCTTAAACTATTATATAGTATATGAAAGACATCTTTTATTATTTTTATTTGAATGACAAATATTATATTATAAAAAATACAATATTGACGATTCAAAACCTGATGAAATCCCTGATCTGCTACTGGACATGATAGTGCATGATCTCACCTATCATAACAAGCCTATGAATTTCTCACGCATTATCAGTGATCTAAAAGGTAAGAAGATCCCCCAACATCAAATTTTTAAAATAGCTACAGCTCTCTCAACAACTTTTACATCTGATTTGATTCATGAAATTGCAATTGAGGAAGGAGTTTCTATAATGGAAATTATTCACTCAGATGACATAATGTCTATTAATCAATGTAATTGTCCAAATGGGACTCTACTAGTGAATGTGGAAAATCCCCTAGGTCTCAATGAAGTACAGGAAGGAACAACTGATTCCTTATATCCAAAATCATTCGACAATTTTTAGATGAATGCTCTTATCCAACCTAAATTGTTAGCATCTACTAATCTTGAAGTAGCCCATCACTTGAATGATCTAAATAGATTGAAGCTTCCTTTTGATTATTGTCAGATCAATGAGCTTGTAGAATCTCAAATGAGGACGACTAATCTATCTGAAGAAGGCCACATTTTGAATGAATTAAATGATGCATATGTGATGAATCTGACTGGTCAAGAATCAAAAAGTACCCAACAAAATGGCAATAACACAGATAGAGGGTATTTTGACTTCTCAATTCATTTGTCATTAGATCAATCCCCTACTGCTGTCATCGCAGTGATGAAGACTCCAAAAAAGAGAGGTGGAAAGTCAAAATCTACAAAGACGTTATTGGAAGTGGATGCTGGTATTCAATCCACTCTTGATGATAAGTTTTCATCAGTCAAAAGATTGACAAGGAGAACGAGAGGTTCTCCTTGTCAGCAATGAAAATCATTACGTGGAATGTTAGAGGTATCAATTCCTCTGACAAAAGAGGTAGGATCAAGCAGTTGCTAGATTCTACAAAAGGAGATATTATTCTTCTTCAAGAAACTAAATTATCAGAACAAGTTTTTGATAAGACATTGGCTAAATGGACTAATTGGCTTTCAGTTCATGCAGAGGGGCATGGCGCCTCTAGAGGTTTAGCAATTTTATGGAATGCTAAAAGTATTCATGGTATTCTTATTGGGCAAGATTCCAATTGGCAGTTGCTGAAAGTTGATCACTTTGATTTGAAATTCCTTATCTTCAACATATATGGTCCCACATCTACAAATGATAAGAGGAACCTTTGGGCTGTACTGACGAATCTTATCCAGCAAGAAAGAGAAATGAATTTTATATTGGGTGGGGATTTCAATGCATTACTATCAATGTCTGAAAAGAAAGGGGGAATTTATCTGCCCATTAGAACTATCCAAGATTTTTCTTCATTTGTAGAAGATAATAATTTAAGTGGCATTTTTCCTGATAATGGATTATACACATGGACTAATCAACGTATTGGTTTTTTAGAAATTGCTGAGAAATTGGATAGGTTCTTGTTTTCACAATCATGGAAGCTATTGAGTTTTAGTTTTAAATCTGAAATCTTACCTTTTGCTATATCAGATCATTTTCCAGTCTAGTTATTGATATCAAAGAACAACATATCGCAAAGTCTTAATCAGGCTAGTTCTTTTAAGTTTGAACACATGTGGTTCAAGCATCCTGATTTTATTATGCTTTTAAAACATTGGTGGATTAATGCTCCAACCTTTAAGGATCTTAAGATGCTTTAGTTCTCTAAAAAGCTTTGTTACATGAAAGGGATGATCAAGGAGTGGAATGTGAAGGTTTTTAAAAATGTGTTCAAGCAAAAACAAGATGTCTGAAAAAAACTTGAGAAGGTAAATTCAGTCATCATTCAAAAAGGTCTTAGTCCAGATTTATATCATGAGCAAAAATCCTTGAAAGAAGAATGGGAGGAGCTTTGCAACAAGGAGGAGATTTATTGGAGACAAAAGTCTCATGAACTATGGTTAAGAGATGGCGATAAGAACACAAATTTTTTTCATGAGATTGCTAGAGTTAAAAGGGCAGTTAACACTATTTTTTCAATTAAGCACTCAAAATCTGGTCATCTTATAGAAGATGACACTGGTATTAAGGAGGAAGGTGTTCACTTTTTTTCAAATCTCGTGGATCCCCCTCATTTGGAACCTATTGATGACAATTTGATTAATGATTTTATTAGTTGTATTCCCCCTCTTATTACAATAGATCATAATAGGATGTTGCTTGCCCCTTTCACATTGGAAGAAATTTAAAAAGTGGTATCTTCATTCCCACTTGACAAATCCCCAAGCCTTGATGGATTTATAGCTCTTTTTTTTAATCAAGAATGGTGGGATTTTATTGGTTCTGATTCATTAGCAGTGGTTGAAGAGTTGAGAAGGAATGCCAAGATGATTAAGAGCTTCAATTCAACTAACATTGCTATTATTCCAAAAGTTAAGCAGCCGGCCTCTTTTGCTAACTTTAGGCCTATCTCTTTATGCAACATGATTTATAAATTGATTACTAAAGCTATATACATGAGGTTGCAGCAATTTATTCCTCATATCATTTCTTTAGATCAAGGTGGTTTCATGCCAGGAAGAGAAACATGGGAAGGTGCTGTTGTTGCACATGAGATTCTTCATTCTATCAATTCTCATTAGTTGTCTAGTTTTGTGATCAAGCTTGACATGATGAAGGCCTATGATAGGGTTAGATGGTCATTCCTCTTTAAAGTTATTTCCAAATTTGGTTTTTTAGATAAGTGGTGCAGATGGATCAAAAATTGTATTTCTGGTGCTTGGTTTTCAGTCATTATTAATGGAGAGTCAATTGGTTTTTTCCCCTCTTCTCAAGGGATTCTTCAGGGTGATCCACTATCTCTAGTTTTATTTATTCTTATGGTTGATGCATTCAGTAGATTCATCAATAGATCTTCACAATTGGGCTTATGGCAAGAAATTTTGATTCCTCATACATCTATCATAGTTACCCATTCCCTATTAAATATGCCTTGGACCTATATTCAAAAGTTTTTGGTCAGAGAATTAATGCCAACAAATCCAAAATTTTCATTTTCAACACTAATGATGCAGTAGCTAAAAGGATTTCTTCAACTTTGGGTTTCCTGGTGGATCATCTCCCATCTGTTTATCTTGGAATTCCTTTTTTATGGCAACAAACAAGACAAATTTTTGGCTTCCTATCATTGATAGAATTAGGGCTAGGATCTCTACTTGGATCAGGCCAGATTTTGCTAGTTAAAGCTGTCCTAATAGCTATCCCAAACTATTAATTGTCAATTCTTAATGCTCCCTCTTCTATAATCTTGCAAATTCAAAAGATTATCAGAGACTTTATATGGAAAGGAAATTTGTCAGATAAAAAGAAGCTTCCTCTTGTTTCTTTGCTTTAAATGTCTCATGATAAGGCATTTGGAGGTGTAGGTTGCATGATATTGCTACTAGACATAAGGCTTTTGGGGGCAAACTTGTTTGGAAAATGTATACAAAATCTCATGCAAAATGGTGTTCAATCATGCAAGAAAAATATTTAGATTCTCCAAGTCCTTCTAGAATTTTTACTATGTCTAATCCTCCTTTAGGTTCAGCCATATGGAACTTTATGATGTCTTCAAAGGATATTGTTTGTAATTATGTTACTTGGGAAATTCACAGTGGAGAGAAAGTAAAGTTTTGGGAAGACTCATGGAATGGATTTCCCCCTCTATGTAGACAAGAAAAGTTGGATGAAGCACGCCATGTCCTAAAAGCTAAGTGAGGCTCCTCTTTTTAGGACTATGTTTTGGCTATTGAAATACATTCAAGAAGGGTTCTTTGGAAAGAACCTCCAACACATCTTCTTACTTAGCCAAGTCTCCTTTCCTTGAGGGACTCTCTTGCTGAAAGAATTGTTTTTCTTTCTAATAGGGAAGATATAGTTATATGGGCTCCAACCAAAGGTGGTGATTATTCAATCAAGGAAGGTTATGACAAACATATAATTCAAGCAGGAAGTGTAGAGCTTTTTCCTTTTGTTGGAACTCCACTATGTTGCCCAAGGCTGGATGTTTTTCTTGGCTAGCCCTTAGAAAAAGAATACTCACCAGTGAACGGTTGTCCAGGCTAGGTATTGCTGAATCTTTTATTTGCAAATTATGCAACAAGGAGCTAGAATCTATAGATCAGCTCCTTCTCTAGTGTCCCTTTGCTTATTAGTGTTGGGTTTTTGTGTTGAACAAGCTTTAAATGTCTTTACCTTTGCCAAATAGTCTTTCAGACCTATTTCAATCTTGGCTAGTTCTATTCTCAAGATCTCTATTTGCTAGTATTTGGAAGTGCATCTCAGCTGCTATGGTGTGGGCCATCTAGTGGGAATGTAACAAGATCATTTTTCGTAATGAAAAATCAAACCTAGAATCTGTTCTAGATGTGATTGAGAATGCAATTTCAGAAAGAGTAAATGCAAATATATTCAATTGTATGAATAATATTTCAGTATCTGCTTAGGATTATCTTCTTCTAAAACTGTGGAAACAAATTAAGTTATCTCCAGGTTTCTCTGCAAACTGGAATTCTAATCATCAATCTGATCGACTTCATGTAAAATGGTCTCCCCCCTCTAGAAATTTTCTAAAGTTAAATTTTTATGGTTGTTCTTGTGGGAACCTTGGTAAGTCAGGATTGGGTGCTTGGATTAGGAATTGGCAAGGTGAAGTAGTTGCAATCAAAGAAGATGTTTTACCAGTTGGTACTAGCAACCTTGCAGAAGCTCAAGCCCTATTGGCAAGTCTAATTTTGGCAAAGAGATGTAATGTTTCCACCATCTATATTGAAGGTGATTCTCAGGTAATTATAAACTCTTGTCTCTCACAATCTTCTCATACCTGGAAACTACCTTATATCCTTCAACAATGCTGGGATTTAATTGATTCTTTTCAAGCTACTTGTTTCTCTCATACTCTGAGGGAGGGAAATAAACTAGCTAATTGTCTAGCTAATCTTGGTTGTGAAGGCTCCATATTTGAATCTTGCCATTCAGAGGTTATTTTTTTGAAATTCCCATGCTTAGTAGAGTGCCATATTTGGGACTCAAAGAAGATGAATGAAGCTTAATAGAAACTAGAACTATAATTGATTGACTCACAACTATTAGTTTGCACATTCTTTGTGCATGAGGATTCATCTTTTTGCTGAAAATGGAAAGTACAAAGTTGGCCTTCATGGTTCATCTCCTAGAAGTTGATTTGGATGGTATTTTTTGATTCACAAATGCTCCAATTAGACAAGAGGTTCAATGCTCTCTTGATTTTAGTTAAATCTTTCAGAAGGAGAGGTTCATTGGCATAATTGGACCCTTGATCATTGTTGAGTATTGATATATATCATATTTTGGGAACTCTTTCTTAGTGCAGATAAATTGTATTTTTTTGTAGGTATGCCTGGTATGACGTATCAACTTTTAACACTTTTGTACTTCGACAACGATTTAGAGTTTTCTTGCTAGTTCTTTCTCTGATGAGCCCTTGAACTAGCTTATTAATAAATATATTATATAAATGCTATGTCACTTTTTGATTATATATATATACAAAATTTAAACTAAATCATTTACATTAAAAAATATTAAATATTAATGAATCATATTCACTTTAATAAAAATTAACTCTTAAAAATTATTAGTTTTACAATCCACCTGGCCACTATAAGAGCTATATGAATTCAACCAATCAAATCTTAGAAAAATAATTTCTTAAAATTGAACTGTTAACAATCATGTATCTATCCTATGTAACATATTAGTTGGATTAAAAATATTAAAATCAATTAATTTTTAAGTTGTAGAAACCTAAAAATTTAATCACTTGTTAAAGCATAAAATCTAAAAAGTATCACAATAGTACTTAGCCTACTAGTAAGTATTAATAATAACGTCAATAGTTTAATTTAAATAAAATAATTAAAATTTAGAAATATAATTATAAATGCTATATTTTTATTCATATTTATTATTTAGCTTCAAAATTAAAATGTAATATAGTTTAATTATCTATAAATTATTAACATATATTGAAAATTGTGATAATTGTTTATAAACCATTCTTCATCATTTAAAATATTTCATAATGAAAAAAAGTTAGGTGACAAGATAGGTATGAAATAAAAAATTAACAAATTGACACAAAAATTATCAAAATTTTATTTAACTTTGTTAAGGTTATAACCTTTAGTTTTCCTTGAAATCCACTCTTATTGTTCTATTTGTTTTAACCAATCAGATTAAAGAAAAATACTTTTAGAAATTACAAAACTTTTAATTGGATAATTTTCAATTGAATAATTTTTTACTATAAATCATTAATCAAATATTTAACAATAAAGGGATTGTTGAAAACCTTTTTTTGTTTCTAAGTTCTAACTTTATAACTATTAATAGTTAATTTTTTATAACAAAGTCATAGACTAACATTTCAACAATGCATTGAGATGCCAAAAACAAAGTCAAACTAACAGGAACAACGATTTGAGATGCCAAAAACTATTGTTTTCATTGATAATATTTTAGAGTGTACAATGTACATAATACTGATTCATAGCATAGATATTCAAAATAGTTGAACAAATTAGCCTAATTTTACTATTTTGTAATTTACAATCTACATTAAAGGGCAAGGCCCAATCCAAAGAAAAAACAAATATCTTAAATTTTTTCTTTTGCCCAAAGGGCAAGGGTTAAGGAAATAAGATTTAGGAAATAGGGAATAGGGAACCACGAAATAGGGAGGTTGGAAGCATCAATGGGCTGAGAGGTCGAGGGCTTGAAGCCTTCAATCAGAAAGGTCTTTAAGTCCCTCTGTGAGGAATCTGTTAGAGCAGATGATGTCGCTTAACTCATCTAGCCATGTGAAGTCAGTCTTGCTGACATTGTCCAACAACATCCACTTTCATAGAAAATCCCTTCCAAGCTGCACCCACTTCCAATGGCGAGTTAATTATCATTCATTCATGCCAAGCACGAAGGGCTACTTCTATATAATGCTCCCTATGCCTTGCTCCTAAGACTTGTTTGCTACATCTGAAAAAGGAATGCCAATGCCTAGCCCTAGTACCTGCTTGACCAATACAATAATTTTGACATCATCTTCTAAAATTTTTTCCTTAAAAATATTATGCAGAAGCATCCGAATGTCTATTTGATTGCCTCCAAGGTTGAGAAGAGATGCGAGGAAGTGGGAGGTAATATCCATGGACATGTAATAGCTCTTATCATTTCTTAATAATTCATGGCCAAGGACCATGAATATATCATGGCGGATAAAAGGACTTTGGGCATCTGGCTTGCAAACCATGGCAAGGACATCATCAAGAATCCTACCCAAAAAGGGCTTTTGTAGAGCCATTGTAGTGCATTTTAGTTGAATTGGCATATCCATGACTAAAATTCAAGAAACTCTTCTAACCAAATTCAGATTGAAGAATTTGAGAAATGATAATGAAAGAGGAATTGAAGAGGCTATTTAATGGTAGTTGCATTAAATTTTTTGGTGTTCGCGATCTTTCATATCTTATTTTTTTGTATTCCTATTAATTTTCAAGTGTGCAAAATGCTAAAATGTACTTGCATTAATGCCAGACAGTTAAATGTTTCTAACATTGAGCACGTTTTAGTTAATGCCTTAATGGTTTTCATGCCCACATATCTCCATTCTAAAGAATTTCATGTGAGTCCAGGTCTTTTCAAGTGAGTAGCCCTGAAATGCATCTTCTGTCATTGATCTCTAATTAATCAATGATCGATAAAACTATTGTATTAATAATACAAAACTTGAAAGTGATGGTAGATGACTTGGTAATTACTAATTACTAATAGTGACACTGACATAATGACATTACAACATTATTAATAATAGAAATAATACAATACACAAGTTGAAACTTGATGTGACTACTAATTCACTTTCATATTAAAATTTTTTTTGTTTACCACTAAAGATTAGCCAAGGCTATTATTATTCATTTTCCTACAAAACAAGTAATTCGCCTTTGACATTATTAATTCATTTTTGGCAAGGGAAAATAGCCATCATTTATTTATATGTCAGTAAGAAAAAAAATTAATTTGCCACATTTAAAATGATTTTTTCTCGGGCAAGAAAAAAATGTCAACATATAATATTTTATTTCCCTATATGGAACAAAAAAATCACCCTCGACATTAAAATTTTCTTGCCCACAAAATGTTGGATTCACCAACATTTTAGGCATTTTTTTCGAGAGGGGTTTCTTTAAATTATCATTTCTCCAAATTCTTAAGATAGAATGGATTTGAAGCTAAAAGGGCTATCATTCTTAGTTGCATTATCATTATAGTGAATTGCTAGCTCATTTTAGATTTCAGTTGTTCTTTTGATTAATCTTCATAGTCATTAGGTCTCACATTTCAATTCTTAGATAATTAGACCATCTTTGCTTTCAATTTGGTGAATGAACATAGCATTTAGGATCATTTCATCTATTTTCATTGAATCTCTCATTCTAGTTTAGCATCGTCACTAATTTAGGACTCAATCTGAGGGCAATTGAGTAATAGATCATACTCTTTACTGGATAGGGAGCACTAAGACAATTTGATTAGGGTTTTATATATGTTTATGTTTCATATGCTAACCCCTAATCTTTTAATTTCTTATTGAAGTGTGTTATTTATTTTACACATCCTACAAACACATTTTTTGCACCCACCATAGGGTAAAACCCCAAAATTTACCTTTCCTCTTCTTATTTTGACCTTTATTATGTATTCTACCCCTAGATTCTCTAGAAAGTTTCCCTTGGTTTACAAAAAGTCACCCCTAGTTTCAAAAGGTATCTTCTAGTTTTAGAAAGTAGCTTCTAGTTGAGAGAAAGTTAGTTCTAGGAAGTAGAGTGAGAGGTCACCTTTGGGTGAGAGAAGATCAACTTTGGTGAGATAAAGTTGCCTTTGGGTGAGAGAAAGTCACTTTTGGAGAGTTTTCTCAATTTCCTCTATGGTTTCAAAGATTATTGAGGTTATTTGATTTTATAATTTGACCATATGTTCATTTTCAATATTTTGGACTAACCCTTACAAATTCTATGATTTTTTGTGATGATCTTTGAAAGCTAACTCTCTTTGATATCACTTGATTTTCATGATAATCACTTAGGATTTTGAGTTGATTTGAAGGATTTTGATATAATCCTAACAAGTGCTTTGTCTTATGACATGATCTTGATTTCATTTTGATTATCTTTAACCCTTAACTAGTGTCTTCCACATGTGATGATCATAGCCTAACTAGTTCTTTTAGGATGTTTGTAGAAGACACCTTTGTCAAAGTCTTTAAAACAAAATTTTGAGGCTAATAATATTTTGATATAGGTTTCCGTGAAGACTATCTTGAAATGTTGTTTTCTCATGATTAGTTGGTTTATTAGCAACATAGTGTAATAAGGACTTGTTAAAGCTTCTAATAGGATCTTGATAACAAAGTAGTGGAGTATACTCTTTGTCACAGGGAGGTGATGACCATGGACAAATAAGAAACCAAGATGTTGCTAAGAGATTGATCCTTTGGTAGGAAAGGAAAGGTAGTGAGTCTTTTTTCCTATTCATTAGTGAGGGGAGTATGCTCTTTTCTCTTTGAGGCAAAATAAAAAAGCCTAGAAGCTTTTGGATTAGTGGAAAGATGAAATAGCTTGGTGATAAACATACTTGATGTGTTTTGGTGAAGTGAAGAGGTAGAGAAGTATGCTCTTATCCTTTAAGGAGAATCATAAAATTATACCCTTGGATCCAAGATAGTCAGTCTATTGTCACCTTTAGAGGGCTTAATAGAGTATTTAATTTTCAAGGATGACCTAAGTGAGCACACACCTTTTTCTGGTGATTCCATTTTCACTACAATAAAGATGCCTTGTAAAGTATAACGATTTAAAATTCATGTTAATTCCTTCCTCTTGATTCCTAATATCACATATCTTGAGGATGATTTGACTATTGTAATGAGTGGAGCCACTCCCTTATGACTTGCTTCTTAGGGGTGTACACTTTTAGGTGTTAGTGTGATTGAGAGGTCTACATCTCTCTTATGAGATTGTTGAGGGTTAATATGAACAAAATCCTATTAAAAACTTTTTAGATAGTTTCTACCTAGTTCACCTTGAAAAGGGGGTATCATATTTTTGAAAGGATGGGGAAGAATCTCTCGTGTAGATCCTCACCATAGGTATAGAATTGGACACTTTAAGGTGATATATGACACTGGCCCCTACCACAAGGCTAAACTTTGAAAATATATGTTATTGAGTCCTTGGAATACACCAAAAACACGGGTGCCCTCTAGGGAGTGACATGATTGTGTGAGGTGAATGTATACACATAAGATGTGAGACAAAGGTTGTGTTTTCTCTACTAGTTTTCCTTATAGGGATAAGCATTGTCTTTTTTGTGTCCTAAGTTGTCAACTACTACCCCCATCCCTCCAAGTTGCTTTGTGCTTGGTTGGATTATTTTTGACATACCTCAGCTTTTGCAAGGCATATAAACAAGACCATTTTCAAAACATTCAAACTTGCAAACATTGAAAAACTAAGTTTACTTAAGTGGAAAACTAATCCAAACACATCACATAGGGTCACTTCTAGGTATTCCAAATTATCTCATGATCTTAAATCAAGATACTCCAAAGTCCTAAGTTGCATACCCAAATTATCTTTTTGGAGTTAGCTTATCCATTTGGTCATGAAATCCAAAATTGAAAAGTTAAACCAAAGGTATACATTAGTTCAAAGTGGTCTAATGTTGTCAAGCTATGTAGATTCTTGGCTCTCACATACTTATCCAAAGTTGAAAATTGAAGAAAGAACACCCTAGTTAAAAAGTTGTCAAACCTATCAAAATTGTGTGAAGTAGGACATCAAGTGTGTTCTAATTACAAGTTGTTCAAACCTTATCCAACTTGTGTGAAGTAGAAAATCAAGTGTGTTCTAATTCCTTGTTGTTCAAACCTTATAAAAGTTGTGTGAAGTTAGACATCAAGTATATCCTAATTCCAAGTTCTTCAACCCTTATCAAGTTGTAAGAAGTAAAACAAAAAGGGTGTCTTTTTTTCAAGGTAGTCCAACATTGGTTAAGAAGTGTGAAGTCTTGGTTACTACTTAGAAATTTACCAAAATTTCAAAAGTACTATCATGTAAAAACATCAAAGTGTACCCCAAACTCAAGTTTTCTAAAATTATCAAGTTTTTAAAGTCTCATATATCAAAATAAAACTTAGTTCTCAACTCATAAATGAGGTACTCATTCCTTAATTGAAGTTTAAACTAGTCAAAAACTTTGTGTCACATAAACAAACTTAGTGTCACACTTATCAATCCTATTAGAAAAAAAACACTTGAACATTGGTCAAGTCCCAACTCAAACTTTGGGGACATTTCAAACTAGTCTTGGACATTACAAACTCCAATCCTTGATAGTGGTCACACAATCCCAAAAGGGTAATCTAAATAGAACAAATTGTTTGTAAGAAGATCAACCAACACACAAAAACTTTGAAAAATGAGAACCTTCAAGAAAACATAAATGTACTCAAGAAACTACCCAAGACACAAATCAAAGTGATAATACTACATCCACTTCCAAAATATATAACTACAATTGGAATAAAAATCATCAAAATTTGGATAGTAGAGATGAAGAACCGACTGAAGAGGATTACCAAAGATTTCAAGCTAGAAAAAGATTCCAAAAACTTCTTGAAAGAACCTTAGAAGAAAATAAAGATAATTTTTTTCTCAATCTTTCACATAAAGGTGTCAAGCTACCTAAAGAATTTGATGTTGAACAATTAAACAAAAAATAGGAACTCACACTTAGTGCTATCTCAACAAGACAATTCCTTTCCATGGAAGAGGAACTCAAATCCTTTAAAGAGGAAAAGAATAACCAACCAAAGAAATACACTTCGGAACATATTTTTTCATTCTAGTTTGACAAAAATTTACACATGGTTCCATTTTCTCCACATGTGGAAATATCGAAGTATGGCAAATACCATGGAAAAAAAGATTTTCAAGAACATGTAAGAGATTTTATCACTTTAAGCATTTAATTTATGCACAAATAAACATATCTCATAGATTATTTCCAAGAAGCTTGGTTGGTACCACTATGGAATGGTTACCAAAACTCCCAACTAGAATCAAAACATTTGAGGAACTTGTCAAGAAGTTTATTCAACAATACTCTTATAACATACAACATCTAATTTCTATGCTAGACCTATGAAATGAAAAATAAAAGAATGGAAAACCTTTCCTAAATCTCCTACAAAGGTGGACAAAAATATCTTCAAGATATGTAAGATACCTACTTGAAAATGAAAAAAATGGACATATTTGTAAACATCTTAATCCCAATTTTAAGTTACCAAATACAATTTCAAGGTCCTACCACTTTTAGTGGTATGATTGATAGTGGGGTTAAGAATGAAAACATAATGGTCAAGAAAGGTGAGATGACTCTATATAAAAACACAAAAGACAAATAAAAAAATCCTAACAAATATGGAAATAACAAATTGAAACCTTGGACCAATAATAAATATGTTGTTAATGATGGAGTATTGGATAGTCCTAATACTAAGCCATAGATAGAAGTATTTAATTTGACAACTAATATACAAGCCAACAAATCCTCAAATGAAAAAAAAGACAACAAAAAACCTTGGCTATCTAAACCTAAAATTGTTTTTACTCCATTGGGAGATGAACTAGAAGTGGTACTCAAATCACTCATTGCCAACAAGATTGTAACATTACCCAAGGTAACAAAACCTTGGGATCTTGAACCAAAGCTTGATTTGTGGAATGATAATGAATAATGAAATCTTTACCAAAAAAATGTACAGAAGATGAATAATTGCAAAAACTAACATTTCATTAAAAAATTGATAGGTTTGAGAAAATTAAAAGTTGATAGATACACAAAAAACAATGATCATAAAGAATTACAAATTATGTAAAAGGTGATTCTTCTAAAACCAAAGGGAAAAAAGTTAAATACACATACACCAATGATGATAATCTCATAGATATGGTTAAAGAATGTACACCTAGAGTTAACATGATTACTCTTAAAGGGGTAAATAAATCAAAACCATTTTTTTCCAAAGGAGTAAAAAAAAAAACACAAATACTCACTCTTAAAGGAGTTCCAAAATAATCAAAAATTAAAACTTCAAACACAGTGACAAGAAGCCAAGCTAAACTCACATTGAGAGGAGAACCTACATCAAAAAATGATAAAAAAACATGTGCTTAAAGAAAAATGACTTCATCAAAAACTAACAATTATAGTTTGATGGATCAACTACAACAAACACCTACTAAGATTTCTATCTTGGAACTATTGAGAATATCTCCTAATCATAGAGAAATCTTGGATCAAGCTTTGCAAACAACTAATGTACCAAAAGAATTAGATGTGGACAAATTCTAGACTATGGTGGGAAATTTTACTTCCCCACATTATTTACCATTCTCCAAAGAAGATAACAAATCCTTAAACAATCCACACAATCAAGTGTTGCACATTGAAGTCCTAATCCATAAATACCATGTTAAATGTGTCTTGATAGATGAATGTGCTGATCTAAATATTTTTTCCCTTAATTTGGTAAGACAATTGGAAATTTCAGAACATGCAATAGATCCAACAAGGAAAATCACAATAGAAGCATATGTTGAAGAAGAGAGATCTTCCAAAGGACTTGTGGTCTTACTCATCAGAGTGGGACCCATCAAAAGAGATGTTGTGTGCTAAGTACTTGATATATCTTTAGCATATAACATACTTCTTGGTAGCCATGGATGCATGCTATGGAAATAGTCCCCTTGACATATCATCAACATATCAAGTTTCTACATAATGGTGTTAAAGTTATAATACCAACATATGCAACTTATTCTTGCAAAACTCTAAAACAAATGAATAATATGATACCTAATAGAAAAGAGTGTCCAAAAGAGACTTCAAAAGAGATGGCACTAAGGGAATTTTCTAAATATATTAATATCCAAGATAAAGGAATGGGGGCATACAAGCTGGATATGACATCTTCCATAACCAATCTTCCAATCTTACCAAGTTCTTATGGAAAACAATCGAATGAATTCCAACCTTCAAGTTCTAAATAACTAGAAGTTAATGCAATGACATGAATAGTAAAACCTAATATTTATTTAGAAGAAAAAACACGAAGAAAAAGTAGTGTTAGCATGACTTTATAGAGAAGATCCAAAAGAAGAACAAAATGATAAACATATTGAGATTTATCCAAGGACATATGGAAAAGGTTATGAATTCTTGAATAAGATTGGATATTTTGGAAAAGGTCCTCTTGATAAAAACATAAATGTGTTAGCTAAACCTATGAGTCATAAAAATGATCTAGAATACAAGGATAAAACTAGAGTTGGATTTAGATCACATTGTGCCATAAACATCCATAATGAAGCTATCTTTGATAAAGGTGAAAGTTATAACAAAGAAGAATAAGAAATAAATCCTATGACCTATGAGAGGTCACTTCACATTCAAACTAAACATTTAGAATACCAAGGAGAATTATATCATTTACCAATATCATTTCAAACACAATTGACTATAAATGAAGAATCACAAGAACACGCCATAGAAGAAGATCCTATAGAAGGAAATAAACAACAAGATAATATGCAAGAAGATGAAACTAAAATAAAAGAGGACATTTCTATGCAAGAGAAACCAACAAATAATGATGAAGATCATACCATGGAAGAATCACATGAAGAAGAAAGTTGACCCATGAAAATAGTAGAATCTCTTGGATGGAATCTAGGTATTGAAAAAGATTCCCATGAATATGAATTTGAAGAGGTCTTTAATTATACTATTGATATTGATGTGGATCTGATTCATGTATATTATCCTATAGTACAAATGGAACAAGGAAAAATTTCTAATTCAAAGGTTAGAACAATCGATTTTAGTTCACACATCACTAACTTGGCTTTCAATAACGATAAAGAAATGACTAATGCTCTTGATTATTCTATTGGAACTAACTTACTAGATATTGAATATGAGATCAATAAAAATGATGACTATTTGGTGCACTCCCTAGAACCTTGTGAATCATTATCCTTGATACACCCTAAACTTATAGACTAGATTGGATCATAACCTAACACTCTACTATCTTTTGATAATGACTATGACCTGGCTTGCTACCTTAATGCTTGTGAACTATTTATATCTTCCACTGGCATAATGAGTGTAATATTATAGAGGGTGATAACAAGTTTCTCAGTCATAAACAAAAGAACAAAAATAAGAGATTTGATGGTGAAAACCACTTTGAGGAAATATCGAATCCAAAATTAGTAAAAATAAATGATGAATCCCATGATGAAAACCTCTTTGAGGTGCCAAAGGATGAGACTCTTTGTATCCTTCCTGAATGTTTTAAAGAAATATCTTGAGTATTTATTAAACCTACCAAATCGGTCAAATTGGGTACAACAAAAAATCCACAAATCATGCATATTGCTAAGCCACTTACATAAGAAGAAAAGGAACAATTCACACAATTCTTTCAACAAAAGAATATAAAATTTTCTTGGTCTTATTCTGACATGTTAGGATTAGATCTAGATCTTATAATAAACCATTTTTCTATTACTCTAGGAGTAAAGCCAGTCAAACAAAACTAAGGAAAGTGCATTCTTATGTGGAATTGCTAGTAAAGGTAGAACTTGATAAAATCCTAAAAGAAACATTCATAAGAGAAATAGATTATGCAACATGGATTTCTAAAATTGTATTAGTTTCCAAAACTGATAAATACATAAGAGTGTACATAAAATTTAAAGATCTAAAAAAAGCATGCCCAAAAGATGATTTTCCATTACCAAACATTGATATTATAGTGGACATGGAAAAATGATATTAGATCACTTATGGATGGTTTCTTAGAATACAATAAAATAAAATTAGCTCCTGAGGATCAAGAGAAAATTGCATTTACATGTGCATGGGGCACTTTCTATTGAATGTTATTCCATTTGGGCTTAAAAATGAACAAGCAACATATAAAAGAGAAATAGAAAAAATTATCCATGACATGATGCATAAGAACATGGATGACTATGTTGATGATACATTGGCCAAATCAAAAGAAAAAAGTACACATATTAAATATTTGTGAAAAATCCTAGACATAATGGAACAATTTAACCTTAGGTAGAATGCCATGAAATGTGCATTTGGACTATTCTCTGGTAAACTATTGGGATTCATTGTATCAAATAAAGGCATTGAGGTAGATCTAGAAAAATTAAACACAATATTAGAGATGCAACCTCCAATGACTATAAGTCAAATGAGGAAATTACAAGGAAAACCTACAACCAATAAGGAGGTTCATTTCTCAACTAGAAGATAAGTGTTAACCATTTACAAATATGATACATAAAGGAGCTAAGATTGCATGGACTAAGGATTATAAGAAGAACTTCAATCAAATCAAAGAATATCTAACACACCCTTCGGTGTTAATTTCAACTATTTAAGGGAAACCATTATTTCTCTACATTAAAAAAAATAAAAAAATCTCTAGGTGTTTTTCTTTCTCAAGAAGATGAAACAAAGAAATAAAGAGTAATTTATTATATCAACAAGAGACTTGTATCATATGAACTCATTTATTCAACAATAGGAAAAGCATGCTTAGTAGTTGTCTTCACATCACAAGAATTGAGACATTACATGTTAGCACACAAGGTGAAGTTGGTAGCTAATACTGGACCATTAAAATATTTGTTGAAAAAAAAAACATTGAATTGAATATTAAAAACATGGGTACTTATCCTAAATGAGTTTGACATTGAGTATGTTGAATGCAAAGAAATCAAAGGACAAGTAATAATAGACCAACTATTTGAATCTCCACTAATTGATAATGAACCTATGCAAGAAGAATTCCCAAATTCATGAATCATGTATCTTACTACACATCCATGGAAAATGTATTTTGATGGATCCTTTACTCAACCAGGATCTAGACAAGGTTGTCACTTCATCACTCCATAAGGGTATAAAATACCAAAAGCATATAAAATGATATTCCCTTGTACAAATAATATTGTGAATATGAAGCATTGGTAAATGGTCTCAAACTTTCCATTGAATCGAATATAGAGGAATTTTACATCTATGGTAATTCTTAATTGATAATCAAACAAGCAAACAATGAATATCAAACTAAGGATGAAAAAGTCATGCCTTATAAGAGGATGGTCGATGAATTAAGAAATAATTTGTCGACATCACTTTTCAAAAAGTTTCAAGATTAGAATTAGATGATGCAATGGCTACCTTAGCATCCATGTTACAACTTGAAGAACATAAAATTTTCTATGATATCCTAGTGCAAGTATTACCTTTCCAAGCTTATGACTCACTTGATTCTTAGATAGTTTTTGTAATTTTCCAAGAAAATTCCAAATATGCACATATTATTAACTATCTCATAAACTAATCCTTTCCCAAAAATTATTCAAAAAATGAAAAATGTTTCCTTATTTAACTTACATCATGATATGTCATTATTGCCAATGATTTGTATAAATGATCTCTTGATGATGCATTATTTAGATGTCTTGAGTGGGATGGATCAAAATGTGTGTTAGAAGAAGTTAATGAAGGTGTGTGTGGATCTCATTTGAATGGTTTCTTGTTAGAAAAGAAGTTTCTAAGAGTGGGATACTATTGGCACACTATGGAGAAATATGCTATAAACTATGCCAAATATTGTAATAAGTGCTAGACACATGGAAAATTGATCCATCTCCTAGCTAGATAGCTTATACATTTCATAACACAATGACCATTTTAGAAATGGGAATTTGATTTAGTGGGACACATTTTTCCTAATTCATCCAATGGAAAAAATTTCATCATAATTGCTATAAATTACTTCACAAAATGGGTAGAAGCGGAACCTTTATCCAATGCAATGGGTAAACATACATCTATGTTCATTCTAAACTACATCATTTGTTGATATGGTGTACCCTATTCAATTGTGAAAGAACATGGGAAGAAATTCAAGAACAAGGGCATGCAAAAACTTTCTAAATGGTTTAAAATTAAAAAAAATTGGTCCTAAATCTATTACCCTCAAGGTATGGCCAAGAAGAAGCTTTTGACAAAAAACTATTGAAGATACTACATAGAACTGTGAGTAAGTTTGGATGAGATTGACATCTCCAAATAAACCATGCACTTTAGGCTTATAGGAAAATCATCACAAAACCTACAAGAGCTACTCCTTTTGCAATAGTCTATGGGTTAGAGGTTGTACTTCCTGTTGAAGTAGAGATTTCTCAACTGAGAGTATCACTGAAAACTCTAGTCACTAATGAGGACTATAGAATCTCAAGACTATAAGAGAAATAATTTCTAGATGAATCTAGACAATAGATGGTTGAACATTTGAAGGTCTACCAAAACATAATATTTAGAGGATATAACAAGAAAGTAAAATTAGGAGTGTTTGAAGTACAAGATCTAGTCCTATGAGAAAATTCATGGAATTAGTCACATAGAGAACAAAAGAGAAAATTTAAACTCAACTGGCTGGGCCCCTTTGTCATTACAACATCATTTGGATCAAATGCCTATCAATTGGAAACACCTAAAGGAGACATTCTCCCTAATCCTATCAACACTCTACATCTCAAATGATTTTACATCTAAGAGACTGGGAGAAAAGACCTTGTACAACAAAAATGGATCCTAAGAAAAAACAAAAAAATAGTGGAAAAGTCCTAAAAATAATCAACACTTGGAAAACAGGTGCTTTGATACATCAAACAAAAAAGTTGAAAAATAGTAAACACAAAACAATTGAAAAAGAGAAAAAATACAAAAAAAGATTGAAAAGAGAACAAATTCAAAAAAAATGAAAAATAAAAAGCAAAAAATAAATTTGAAAAAGAATAAAAGGTGCCATGATGAAAACTTGGTAAATAGGTGTCTTGGTAGAAAAATAGAATCTCTACTAAGTGGTGAAAACATGGCTAACAAGCGCCACTTGTGATCAACACTCCATCTATCAATATAACGCTTGGCCACATAACTTTATGATTTCTCAAGCTTGTATATATCTTTCAGTCACTTTCATGACAATGTGGAACTTGACAAGAAATTTTCAATTCTAAATCCACCTAACTAGAATTTGTACATGTCTAAATCCTAGGATGACGAACCAAACTATACACCTCTATCCTAGTCAATCTGATTGTCAAGAGTAGTCCATCAGTTGGGTCCGGTCAACCAAACTTGGTCATGCCTAGGTTTTGGTCTAGGGGAGTTTTGCACTAGCAAATAAGACAAGTATTTCTTAACAATCTAACATGAACAAAACTGTTAAAAACACTACAAAAAACAAAAATACACAAAGCTGTTTCTCAACACCACTTTGCTATAAAAAAACATCAAAGGCAATGTTTCTCAACACTTCAATCATATTACATTAAACAAAAAAAAATTGATGCATCAAACAAAAAAGTTGAAAAATAGTAAACACAAAATAGTTGAAAAAGAGAAAATATACAAAAAAAGAAAAAAAAAACAAAAAAAATGAAAAATAAAAAGAAAAAAAAAATTGAAAAAGAAAAAAAATTGCCATGATGAAAACCTGGTAAATAGGTGTCTTGGTAGAAAAATAGAATCTCTACCAAGTGGTGAAAACATGGCGAATAAGCGCCACTTGTGATAAACACTCCATCTATCAATATAATGCTTGGCCACATAACTTTATGATTTCTCAAGCTTGTATATATATCCTTCAGTCACTTTCGCGACAATGTGGAACTTGACAAGAAATTTGCAATACTAAATCTACTTAACTAGAATTTGTACATATCTAAATCCTAGGATGATGTACCAAACTGTACACCTCTATCCTACTCAATCTGATTGTCAAGAGTTATCCATCAATTGGGTCTAGTCAACCAAACTTGGTCGTGCCTAGGTTTTGGTCTAGGGGAGTTTTGCACTGACAAATAAGACAAGTATTTCTTAACAATCTAACATGAACAAAACTATTAAAAACACTACCAAAAAACAAAAATACACAAAGGTGTTTCTCAACACCACTCTACTATAAAAAACATCAAAGACAATGTTTCTCAACACTTGAATCATATTACATTAACAAATGAACCAAAATCAAAAGTGTTTCTCAACACTATGTCTAAACAAATATTCACAAATAGATTCAACAAAGTCTTAAAACAAAGTCGAAATCATAAGATAAGAAAAATATTTATTTTCATTTTTGTTCTTGGCTCGATGATGTCTTAAAGATTAGATAAATTTGCTTGAATTAAAAAATTTCTTTGCACCATTTATGATTTCTTACTTATCATTAACCTTGAGTGACTTGAGGATGTCCAAAAGACTAGATCTATTAGGACAAGGGGCATGATGTTCTCTTTTTTTTCCATCTGTGGTGATTTTTCCAATGATATCTAGGATCTATATAACTTGAATGTCCACTATAAGTCTCTCTATCACAATTGGATGGCCTCGTGTACCTCATCTCATTTATTTGGAAACTTTGGTAAGGTTGGTTCATTCTCCTTATCTATTTGTTAGATAGGAAAAAATCATCTTCCAAGTAAATGTGTACACGTGATCATGTACCCAAGGATATGATAAAAAATAAGGGTCATTGTGGGTTATTGATCATATTTTACACACAAATAGAAGAAGATTACTAAATTGAAAAAAAGTAACTAAAAAAGTATCCCGACATACATGTTTGGATTCTTAGGTTCACTTTCAACATAAAATTCGATTAAGGTAGTATTCATATCTTCATGATTGCTAAATCTATCAGTGAAGGTTGTATACACCTATGATATTTGTTATGAAACAACACCCAATGATGAAAAATGTACTACTTTGAATAATCAGTGACAATTTTAGGTTGCATTTCATTCTTCACTTAGATGCATTCACAATTAATGTAGATTGCATAGGCTATTTGAGCTTCAATTCATTTTATTATTAATGGGTGGTAAAAAAGACTCTAATTTTTATACATTGAAAGTTCAAGTTTGATAACTTAATCACATTTTCTTCAAACTATACATAATGGATGAATACTAAATAAACTGATATTGCCTTCATAGTCATTCATATACATTAACAATTTTTAGTCATTTCATTGCATTGCATTCTATACATGGGAAAAAATTGAAAATGATAAGTCCATACATTTATGATTTTATCCATACATTTATAATCAAGTGAAAATACAAAAATATTCATACATGTACATTATCAAGTAGAAACATTCATATCTATACATTTGAATATCAACAAAATTACAAGTATAATGGTGTTATTATAATCAATTACTCTAAAAATTAAAACCATAACATGTGACCAAGTTATATTAGAAAAGACTAGATACAAGTCACACACACGCACACACACACAAGGGACTAGTGTAAAGATTATAGAACTAAGATAAATGTCCATGTTATTAGGTTAGGTAAGTACATGTAAAAGATACAAAGAGAATCAACACATATCTATGGTATATTTGAGATACATCAAGAGTAATAATAGTCATGGAGAAGACACAAAATATCCATGATATCAAAAGTGATCACAAGTATAACTATCTCAAGTTTGACTTCCTCCCTCATCAGGACGAGGAGGAGGAGGAGGAACATTAGCTCTAGTAGGTGCTCAAGGTATCATAGCTCCCTCTAACTACTAAGCTATTATAGAATTTATCACTTCTCTCTAACCCTTAGGCACTTGCCTCTTATATAGGGAAATGTTGTAAGAAATTCATTGACCTTGAAGAGTAACCAAACCCATTTGGTGATCTCGCTCAACTCTCAACTCTACAATCTAACGAGCATGCTCAACTCTCAATGTGGCCATATCTCTATCTAGCTACCTCTCTTTATCCTCCATGAAGGTTCCAAAGAGAAGATGTGTGCTAATATCTTCTCATGATCCCTTCTAGTACCCCTGTTTCTCAACTTACTTGGGAGTGGCTGAAATTATCTGCTCAGATCTAGGAATGGATCTCTTCTCACATATCTGTGTGGCTGGCCTTTGTGGCTAGGGTCTCTATCTTTGAACATGTGATCTCTAAATATCTCTTTGTGAAACTCTCTAATCTCTATGGACAAAATTGGTATAAACAAATGGAGCACTTACATGAGGAGGAATAAATCAAACTCAGGTCTGTCAGCCTCCACTATCACTACCATCCCTATCCCCATCCCCCCCTCTACTGCCCTAACATCATCTCCATCAAAAACCTCAGTTTCCTCATACCCACAAGTATCTAGTGTCTCCTTAGTGTCATTTCCATCATTATCTCCTCTAGTAGCTCCATGATCCTCGACCCGAAGCAGGACCATCACTATCACCAACATCCTCCTCCCCCATCTCAGGTGTAGGCTCACCAAGAGTAGTGAATCTAGGAAAATGATATGGAGAAAATATGTATGGTAGGCTTGAGTCACTCAACCATCCCCTACATGATCATGAGGATCCCAACCAGTACCTAACAACTATATGATATTAGAATGAGAAATCTGATAGATGATGAGTGGACCCCATAGTGTCTCCTCACTATGGAGGTGAGCATATGTAATGGTACAAAGAGGTACATCCTATACTTGGCCAAACTATCTAATCACACAATGCACATAATTTCTCAATGATATAAGGTGTACACCCAATTGAGAATATATCTTGAAAGAAGAATGGCATCTTCTCCTTGTCATTATCCCACTCCTCACAATCTAGATAAGGTCTCCAAAAAACCTCAGATAGATCATCTAATGCTCACCTCCAATACTCTAGTTGAACAAATAGGACCATTGCACTAGTCCAAAGTATACACATACATAAGGGAACACACGCTCTCAATTACTCTATGTCATAGGCCTAGTCACAGGAAGGTTCTCGCAAGCCCAAAATTAAAGAATGGTAATCCCAACTATCATACTTTGTGAGTATTGATATACTATATCATGAAAATCTCTATACATATGGGAAGGAATGCAAGCACCCAAAGCATAGTAGTAGGGCCATCTCAATATCTCTCTCACCATGTAAGACCATCCATAGTAAAATCTACATAGACCATGATCTAGCACTAGAATACTCCCAACAAGAGCACATAATATAACAATAAGTCTCTCATATCTACTTGCCAAGGCATCCCATCCTAATATATTTTTAGGTAATGAATGGATCATTAAATGATTTCACAACATCTTCTATGACATGACTACCATGTTAAGATTAACCATATACATAAATAAAAATTACATGTACATATAATCAATATCATAAAATAATAAATCAAATGGAAGAAAACACAAGACATAAAGATTTAACATGGTTCACACAATCCCTGGACTACATCCACCAATAGAAAGTCCAATATTATTATTATCTAGTGATTACAATCCATAGCCCCTTACAACTCAATGCTACTATAAGAAGCTACAATCTCATCATACATTATGAAATCCCTAATCCTAAGCCATTTTATAAAAGATTTTTCCACTTAAAAATTTACGGCTAGAATAAGTCATCCAATAGAAAAATAACAACCAATGCCTTTACAATAGTCAATTCATTTTTACCTTTGGGGGTGGTGGTCCCCAAAAACCCCATGGGGGAATTTTCTCTTGACCCCACCTTGTATTGTGACAAGGAGCACATCTAGGGCATTTCCCTAGGACCTCTCAAGAGGCATTGTCCCTTGACCTTGTCTAGGGGGTATTATCCCCAAACCCTTGTAATAATAATCTGAGGAGAAAACACACTAAATAAAGGGGGAAAATTAACCTCTAAGTTTGATTAGGCTCCACAACACAACATTCTAGTGGGATGTAAATCCACATGTTTACCCACCATAGGTGTACAACTAATGCACCAAATGTCCTCTGGTGTAATATACTCATCTCCCCCATAGGAAAACGAAAGGTGTTATGTTCAAAATGCCAATGCTCAGCTAATATAGTCAAAAAACCATGGTGCATACATATATATAGAAAATCTAGAAGATAATCCAAACCTAAGGTTCCGATATGATCTCTCTTCCCATCAATGAGATCATGAGCTAGTCTAAGCACACACAATGGATGAAAGCCTTTGAAAGAAACATGATCAGAGTGCACCTAAAATATACAATATTTGGGAGTTACTTCTAGGCTCTATTTACCATTGATGACCTTAAAATAAAGATAAACATGAGCAAACCTAAGTCATTCCCTTGAAAAGATACTCAACCTTTCTACCAATTGAGAGGAACATAAGGCTTCCTAGAAGTGACCTTTCTTCCTAGAAGCGACCTTTCCTATTAGAAATGACTTTGATCTGGTATTGGTTTACCCAAAATGAACTTTTTCTCCTAGAAATGACTTGGATATGAGTTAGGTTCCTAGAGGTGACCTTTTTCTACCAAGGGTAACCTTTTGGACCTAGAAACAACTTTCTAGTTGTAAGACCCTAAAAACATGCTAAAAATGACCTAAAAGACATCAAAATACATAACAAAAAGAATAACAAGGAAGGTATAGAGTACTCATAGGTCAAGGTTAGTCATTAGATTTTTGATATCATTGAGAAATGTCAAATCTATGTTTCTCCACTGGGTACACCATCTTCACAAGATCTAGAATGCACGAGACAACACATTCAAATGAGAAGGATTACCTACTCAAGACCCCTATATGAGGACTAGGGTTCTAAAAATCTAAAAGAAAAAAGTGAAAAATTCAAATTGAAATGAATAATTGGGACCAAAATCAAAATTCATAGATGTAATAAATGTAGAAATGTGGAAAATTTTCAAACCCTAATCAAGAAAGTCAAATAAGAGTTGACTAGGGGCGAATGAAAGAGTACAAATGAAATTTTGACTCATAATCTCATAAGAAGGTTACTCTATGTTAGAGGACACATAATATTTGGTCAAAAAATGGGAAAACCATGGTCAAACCTTGGTCAAAATTGGTCAAAACTAGTCAAATGGTACTAAAAGGCTATAGAAAGCTACCACATTTTGTAGAAGGATATATCTAATGACATGGATCAAGTCAACTCAAAAAAAATCAGTTAACCATGGTCAAAATTAGTCAAAATGCACTTTTCAAGTGGTCAAACTTGGTCAAACAATGTTTTCTCAACACTTTATCACTACAAATTAGATTCTAACAGATTCAAAACATTTATAATGGATTCAAAACATATTATAATTTTTCTAAAAAACTTTTAGGTGATTCTTATCATCTCTCAATTGATCATAACGATATATCTATTATTCATATGTCATCATTCAATATTGGAAATTGAATTTCATTAGGGTTCATTATGATTTCACTCCCAAGTGGGCATGCCCATATCTAAATCAATCTATCAATCAATAAAATAAAGTCTACCAAGGCTAGGGGCATGATAGTTATCTTCAATCAAGTTCAGACTATTGGGTAATCCTATCAACTTGATTATTGATGCGTAAAATGAAAAAAATCTTTCAGCGAATTAGTTCATCAAACTAGTTAGTCTGACAATAAAGCATCAATTCTTTTGATATCTTTTGACTTTGATTAATTCTAAAACTATAATTTGAATTGGTTATTTGTCAACAAATCATAATCCTGGATATTTAGGTCTAAAGTCAAACTAGATATTCTTCTTAAAGTTTTATTGACCTTCATTCTATTAGGTTCGAAGTCAATATGGTTGGTTCTAATTCTATTAGGTTCAGAATCAATGGATTGAAAATATTTCAAGAAACTAAGTTTCATTTATTTACATTTGGAATTCTCAATTTATTTGAAAGAATGGTCTTATCACTTCATAGAAAATTATTCTCTTAATCAAAATCATCGATCTTTGAGTCTAAGAGGGGCAAACGTAATAACTTAAAATAGTCCTATAGACTAGAGACCCCATTTCCTCCTGATCAAGGATCAATTCCTAATAGGGTCAATTCAATTATTGACATAATTCATCAAATCCTTAATCAAATCAATTGATTCATTAATCAAGCATTAATTTCCCTATTCTATTTAATTAAATGAAAAGATTAAATACAATTGGCTAAGTTAATTAATAAAAAAGAATTAATAAATCCGGCTAAAAGACATGTCACCTTAAAGTGGACAAGTAGACAAAAGGTGGTTAGATGGACCAATGAGGGTGAATCACATGGATCGTCTCACATGGATCACTCCATTTTGAATCTTAACCCTCCCTTAAGATCAAATCTCAACCATCCATTAAAACTCTAAATTCTTTAAATAGGATGGACTTGAAGTTCAAAGGGCCCTCATTCTTAGTTGCATTGTCATTATAGTGAATTTATAGCTCATTTTAGATATCAATTGTTCTTTTGATTTATTTTCATAGCCATTAGATCTCACATTTCAATTCTTAGATAATTAGATCATATTTTCTTTTAATTTGGTGAATGAACATAGAATTTAGGATCATTTCATCTATTTTCATTGAATCTCTCATTATATTTTAGAATTGTCACTAATTTAGGACCCAATCTGAGGGAAATTGAGTAATATATCACACTCTTTACTAGATAGGGAAAAATCTAAAAAATTGACTAGGGTTTTCTATATGTTTCTATAGATTTATTTCATGTGCTAACCCCTAATCTTATAATGTCTTATTAAAGTGTGTTATTTGTAGGTACACATCCTATACACAAGTTTCACCAAAGCAAGGCCTAGACAGTCAATTCACTCAAAATGGTTATCTAGTGCCCCTTTCAGATCCAAGATTTATTCACTAAGTTTTCTCATACATTGGAAGATGCATATTTATCTGAGTACCTTCTCATTTTACTTCCTTCAATAGATTTAGAAATTTAGAGTCTGTTGGTGTTTTATTTTGATGTTAACAGTACTAAAACTACTAGGCGACAAAAGGCTTAGTACCTAGATATCAGTACATACACAACCTAAAGAATAGCCAATTCTCATTATCACTTGCATATGCAAAGTATTAGGACCCAACTTCAATAAAACCTTAGACGGTTTTCTACTCTTTTGGCTCTGTAAAACCAGGGCGGGTGAACCCGGGGATGGTTCAAAGATGGAATAATTGTATGAGAATTATCCTTAGTTTCATTTTGATTCTCATCTCTAAATCCTTAAACATATAAGTAAATAACTGATAAACACATCCCTTGAACAGATATGGCCAAGAAATCTTCTATAGCTCTGCAGATGTTTCCAACAACAATGGCTAAATGAAGCTAAAACAATCTAGGCAGGCAAGTGCTGGCCAACTTTGAAAATCTTACAGGAAAGATAAAAGAAAATTGATTTTATGATGCATTTTGAAAAAGCTAGTTATAGTATACTTCTCTTTTGGCTGAAATACTCTCGATCAGTGCCTAATCCATTGGGCATTCAGAGTCAAGTAAATTCTTAGATCTAATTTGTTGCCTTGCAACAAATTTTCATCAGCAATTCTTACCAGAATTTATCATTCAAGAATCCTTATTAACACCCAAGCAACCTCATCACATTTATCAAAGCCTTTACTTAATTCATTGAATTAACAGCAATAACAAATGGATGTACAGTCTTACTAAATTGCAATCAATTGCATAAGCTTTTACTCACACAACATCAAGGTAACTCAGTATTAAAAAGGAGACAAAATTCAGAGAAGAACAGATATGGGGACAGTTCATAACTTGTATTCATTTCCTTTGAAAATGATATATCCTTTACAAAAAACCCAGAAAAACCTTCAGAGAAGAAGCACAGTCCTTTTTACATTCATACATCTCTCAGAGATTTTGACAGAAAAAGCATACTATAAATTTCTTTCCAAAATGTTTGGACCAAAAAGGAACTAAGCACAACACTTAGTGAAAACCAAATTCGGACCCCTCTTTAGCCTTGGGATCTCACTTAAATAATGTGAGATGCAACAAGCTTCAGGCTACCGTAGGTGACAGGTGTCCTTCTTTTGAAAAACAAAAAACAAGAATAACAGAACGGTTGATTACAACAGCATTTCTTGGCGGGTCCCTTTCTGTTAGGCTTCTTGGTTGTTATGGTCTGTTCTCGCAATCATTCTTCATCTTCAGAGTACATACCCATAAGGTCTGCAAGTGATGTATCATCTTCTGTTACATGCAAAATCACTTTAACCTGGGGATTTTCTATGTCATCATTGCTGACTACAAGAGTAACAATTACTCTTACATCTTCCTCGTCATCTTCTCCTGACATCTGTTCACTAAACTGATCTTTCCATCTGTTGAAAGTATCATCATCTGGCCAATCAAAACTTAGGGTTTCTCTTTGTATCTTTATTAAAGAATTGGCATTTTCTTCTAATTCATCGAATTCTTTTCTTATATCAGCATAATACAGTTGTATTTTTACCAGCTCTTCATTTGTCTTTGCCCAAAACCAATAGCCAGTTTCACTGATGATGTTTGTTATTCTGTTATCAAATAATTCATCCATTTCCTTTTTCCATTTGTCCTTTTCCTTTACTGTATCAACAGATTCTAAGGCACAAGGAAATAGGGTGAATTTCTTGGCAAGATATCTTGAAAAACAGAGTGTCAATTTCCTCTGTAAAGAATCTCTTTTATTTTCAAAATTATCTAATTGATTTAATAAATCAAAAATTCTTTCAACCTGATGGTAAGGCATTTGAACTGCAGAGATACAAACAATCGTGACATCATTATTCCTCTGTCTCCACTTCTGTGCAAGGGAGTCTAGTCCATTATTTCCTTTATTTAACTCATCTATGAGGGTTACAATCCTGGTCAGCTGATCATAAAAATCTGACCATTGTATTTTATCCCTCAAGTATGTCACACCCTGCTTCCATTTTTCTTCCTGCTGATTTCTAAATTCTATCTGCCACTCATGTAATTTGGTTTTTTCTGCTTCAAATTCCTCTGCAGTATAGAATTGGGGTCTCTCAGGGGTGTCAGGTATCTCAATAATAGGGGTTAATCCCACAGATGACTGTGGGGGATATGCAATTCTCAATGTACTGGATTCTCCCACTTTTCTCTTTCCAAGTACCTTTTCCAGTTGAGATATCCTGTTTTCTAACTCAATTCTCCTCTTCACCTCTTGATTATATGCTTCCACCACTACTTCATATTTATTTTGCATATCCATCATTTCCCTCTCTTCTCTTTCCGCAGTAGCCAGGGCAAATTTAGAATAATCCACATTCATGTGGGCTGCCTGTACATTTGAAGTGTCAGCAACTCTTCTTACAATGATACTCCCTGTCAATCCTGAGTCATCAGGCTGTGATGAAGTAACTCTGGATCCTCTTCTCAGGGACCACATAACAAGGGCAGCTTGATCATTGCTGAATGCTGTACCCAAGAATTCCTCTTTATTCGGATCCTGGAGTCCTAAATTATTTGAAACAGAATTAAAAACTAATGCGTCAGCAATGTCCCAATTGGGCAATAATAAAACATTAGCATTTTTTACCATCTGTCTTCCCTCATCAGGGGTTATATTTTGGAACTCTTGAACCATTTGTTCCTTTATTGTATTTTGAATGGAGGTCTCATCCATTTCTGGATGTTCTGTTCTCATATTATTGCACCTTTGCTCAAAAATGTGCATGTTTACTCTCCACGCAAACTGATGGAAAGCTCTAGATCTTACAAAATTGTTATCAGACAAAAAATGCTGACTGGCTTGTTCCAAAACAGGGTCCAATTCCCTTCCTCTGAAATCTGCTGTAGTTAATTCAAAACTTGGTACAGGGGTTTCCTGAGGGTTGCCTTCATCAATCTCTGCTTGTGTAACAAAAATTTCTCCTTGTGACCCCATTTGTTCAAATTGCTCACTGGTGAGTTGTTCTTCCTCCACTCTCATTGGGGTTTGAGAAGGTGAGCCACTTTCATCAGGGGATTCTTCCTCCCTTATTATTCTTCTTCTTTTGGGGGAAGGTTCAGGGGGTCTTTCTTCTAAGACAGTGCTGGAAGATCCAACAATCTGTTTTTCTTTATGCACAATGGGCACCTGCTGTCGGACAATAGTATATCCTGTTTTCTTCCGTACCACCAGTGGACCTACTCCAATATTGGGAGTGAAACCCAATTTTCTCATAATTTCTCTGGCTTTATCTGGAAAAAAATTAATAAAATGCTGTTTCTTCTCATTCATGACCTCCATTATCTCAGAGAAATTGCTCATGAGTTTATGTACTTTGTCTGCATTGTTTGCAGCATTACTAAGAGGACTGAAATTTTTATCAAAACAATTAATGAATTCCAAAACTTTTGAATAGACTCTCCATTTTTCTTTCTTTATTTCTTGCTCATGGAGAGAATATTCATTTCTTATTACATCTTCTGGAAAATAGAATTCATGCTGAACTGGACGCAGCTTGATTCTCAATCTAAGGGCAGAGTTAAAGAAACCTTCTGTATCACAAAAACGAGAGTGAGACACTGCCATTTTGTATTGATCCAAAAATTTATGGAGAAAGGCCCACCCTTCTTTAGTTATCACAAATTGGTGGGCTATAGTACAAGTAGGAAAAATTGATCCTGTCCCCCTTTTGTGCAAAAAGGCCTCCTCCACTCCTCCTAACTGCCACAAAAATTCAGCTATCCCTACCTTCAAGGGTACCTGATAGGGTAACACATGGGGTGTTCCTTTGAAACCATAGACCCTGATGACCGTTGAGACTGAATATGGGATAATATCTCCCCAATTATGTGAAACCTTCAGATTGTGGGTTTTGTCCATAGGCCTGATAAGGTGCATTAATGCCTTAGGGATTCTGGGATTGTCACTCAATAAGAGGCACCTTAGTTTGGAGGCAAAGTGCCTATCAAATCTGACGAAGCTAGCATTTTCTGCTTCCCAGGTCATGTCTGCACTCCATAATTGGACTGGTAGTGCTTCCCCTTCTTGTTCTCTATTTAAAACCATTTCTTTACCAAAATAAGTGGCCCCTTTAAAAAGAAACATATGCATCAGTAAGGAATATTGACCCCAAACCTTTTCCACCTTGCCCTGTGCAATCCCCACCAATCCATGATGGATCTCATTTGCCAAGTAAGATGCAAAATCAAAAATTATTTCCACACCAAAAGAAGAGATTTGGGTGATCATATACATGAAGCTCACCGGAATAAAATCTTCTTCGCCCTCTCCGAAGACTCTGCACAGGGTCCTATATATCTCCACTGCCCTGGCATTAAAACATGATTTCTTGAAGGGCTCTTTAGAAGATGATGTTATGGTTGGGAGGCCTCCAATTCGGCCTATGTGGGCTTTCAGTGCACCCTGTCTAACTACATCCCTCTTGGATATATATTCCTTTTCTAAATCTGTCAGATTAATGGGCACATGATACATGGTGAGGGGTCCCAGACTGAATACCTTCCTAATCTCCTCGGGACTGATGGTAACTAAAGCCTCACCATCTATTCTCCTCACTACCTTAGTGGCTTGGTCATAGTTTTTTGCTATGGCTTCAAGCAGGTCAAAATCCATGAACACGCTGGGAACAACAAGCTTCCCAAGATCAAAATTCCAAATGTTGGCATGAGGGGCATATAACTTTCTCTCTGCAAACCATTTCTTGAATAAACTCAAACCAGTCTGAGCGGTTTGAGCATCCCGGACCCAATTACCCTTATCATACAATCCATCAGCTACCCTAAGCCTAGGATTGAGTGAGGTCAACCTCTTAACTTGCACCGTTTCTATAGTGGACTCAGGAAGTAACTCAAGTAGATCATCATGCACATTTCTATCCAGGTAGTTTACTACTCCTGTAAATCCCTTCTTAGGAGGCATCTTGAGCTATCCTCTTTAAAACTTAAAAGCTCACAAAGATGATGGCAGTTTTACTTACTTGAATTCTGTCTCAATTTTCCTTTGAATTCCTGCAAAATTTCAGCGAACAGGTAACTTGACAATTTCTTATCAACCTTGGCACGCTTTTCTTTCAGTAATAGCTTCTGCACAGGAATGGCTTCAAATCTTTTCTCGCGTGAAATGAAACTGATGCAATCTCTCTGTATTATACTCTATTTTTTCTCACAGACGAAGCTTTCTTGTCTAATTAATACAGAGAGTGGCACTACATTTTTAATTTAAAACTGCGCCGTTGATCTTCAAAGATCCTACGATCATGCGGTACAAAGAGAACAACTAGGAGTTACACTTGCCATGTCAGTCATATTACCCAATGAGAGCTTGCCATGTACATAATTCTTTCTTTTGATGGCGCTTACCTTTAAACCCACTGACGACGGAGAACACATGTCAGCATGTCGCTACTTCGTTATGCCTAAAGAACAAGCACCTTTCCATAACGAGGCGGCGACAACTGTTGATCGGATCAAGAAATGATCGAAAGATACGCTACAGGGCTTCTTAAGAAAGAAGGCGGTGGGCCCATCTCGCTATGTCGCTATAATTATCTTCCTTGCAACTCTTCATAACGAGATAGCGAGCTCCGTTGATTCACTTCAAACTGACGTTCCAGATTTCTTGTACATTTAGTCAGGTAAGCATTAATGAGAATCGGATCTCTGCACAGCTAGCACATGTCAAATTTTATCAGTCACCTGTCATTACACGTCATCATAGATCTTGCCAATCTTTTACCACTTTACGGGCCCTCGCTAACTCGCTAACAGTGAAGAACCTCAATTTTCCGATAGCGAGGTAGCGAGCTTCGGCACTTTAAAGGATTCCATGCCGGAAAAAACAAGGGGGTACCTGGTAATTACTTCTGTTTAATTAAAACTGACTCTGACAACAGTATTTACGACAGGTCATGCCACCTGGTGTAATTATGACACAAGCAAGATGCAATGTCATCATTTTAAGATTTTCACGTGGCCTCGCTACTTCGCTAACGGTGAAGTGCCTGAATTTTCCGATAGCGAGGTGGCGGTACTTCCGGAAAAATATCAACATTCCGGCTCTGATGTCAGATATTCTAGGGGGTCCTTTTCCCCCTTTTTACGGTGAATTGCTAAGTGTACCTGCACAATAAAGCAATTAAATAGCAAATCTTCGATCGCCGCACGTTCACTTCATGGTCCCACCGCTTTAAAAAAAAAAACTCGGCACTCGCTATCTCGCTATACTTAATGAGCATGCAACTTTCAATAGCGAGATAACGCCAGCGGTAGATCTAATCAGATCTGATGGTTGGGACAAACAGTTAGAAAGGTAACCCGGGAGAGAGGGAAAGGAATACGGAAGCATATTCGCTTCTTTTGAAATTTGAAAATTTTCGCGCCCGACCTTTCATAAATAGAGATGAATGTAAGGCTTACAAGGCGGGTATTTCTCACAGATGGTTTATCCAAAACCTTATACTTCATTTAGACATAGATCACCTGACCTTTCTATGGTTTAACTGAAAAATTTTTTACTGCAGAAAAAGTCAGACCAATAGAGTCTTTAGAATCTATCAATCAAAATGACCTCCCACCAAAAAATCAAATTCAAATGATAATTCACTCAATGTTCACCTAAGGTTTTAATTTAGCATTGGCTATATTTCATATTATGCCTTAGAATATTTTAAGTTGCGACCATATGATTTGCACAGTCGTATTTTGTTGAGCGCTAACCAACATCAAGATGGTGAAAATGTGACTACCTTGTTTTTCCCTAATCATATGGTTATGCTAACAAGCTATGGTTTAAGTTGCAATAGTGTGGAAAGGCTAGATCTTCAATGCTTCAAAGACATATCTTGCACTATTAGATCATAGATCTATGACCAATACATGATTGCCATAGGTCAAGAAATGGTTAAGGTTTGAGTTGCGAAGTAGCAGTCCCCCTTATTTTGCTTGGTCACAAAGGTTTGAAAGGAACCTTGGATTGAAGTGGCAATGGTGTGAATATGGTCTGACCTAAACCTTCGCAAGGTCATAGTGGTTAATGAAGAATGCTAAGAGTGAGTTGCAAGGTAGTGATGATCAATGCATCACAGTTTCACAAGAAGTAATTGTTATTAAAGGAAGGTGCTAGCAAGGTTGCGATTGTAGATGGTCAAATGCAAGGCATAAAGATTGAATTACTAACATAGTGGCATAATGGTAAGAAATTTTTGGTCCATGTGGCAAGACTTAATGGTTAAATCTAGTTGACCAAATAATATGGCTAAATTTGGCAAGAATAATGACAGTGGAAGTAACTCCTTGATGATGAACCCAATCTTTCTAATCTCCTACAACTACTTTCATCATTCCCTAGGTTTGATAAATGCAAAGAAATGCTTCACTGCCACCTATTGATCCATCCATTTAGTCAAAAGTTAATGACCATCGTTCTTGACCTCTTAGGGTTTTGTTTGGTAAATAGGTGATCTTCTTATGTATGGATTTGCATTGTGATCAGATCTTCTAGTTTTGTAGTGATTATTCTCTGTAGATTTGATTGTAGTAGTTGAATTTTGTCATTTGATGGAAGTTATCTAAGTTATGCTTTCACTACAAAGGAAAATATTGTAATCTTTCTTAGGGTCAAATCTTCTCTATTTCTCTAGTATCTCTTTGACATGCTACTGTAAATTCTCTTTTTCTTCTAAATTATATGACATTCTGCCTTATCTTTTTCAGCCATTGATGTACTATACAAGCTTTGTCCGCCTCTCTCTAATGTATTGTGAATAGCTATAATCTTCATTTTTCTATCTCTTTTGGCCGTGAATGATAAGAAGTGAAGCAATGTTTCCTTGTGTTACTCATGTTGTCATTTGATCTATATGTGGTTAATAGATTTAAGAAAGTCTAAATCTGTATATATGTGGACTATCATTATAATGGTACTGTGCATGTATGGGAAGAATTTGGTTTGAATACCTTATTTTGGTGCATCACCTCTTCAAAATAAATTAGGTAGTTTCTTTTATGCATTCTTTCTCCCTTTTCTCTTCAAGACTAGTTTAAGTGCATCCTAATAGTAGAGGAAGCCAAACTTCTCAAGAGACTCAACCTCATAGTTCAAGTCCCACAACTTGGAGGTTGCTTCCATGTTTCACAAGGTTATGCTTAGGTAAAACTTTGGACAAGGGTGCAAGCTTTTGTGACAATAATTTTTGGCATGCCCAGTGGGATAATATATTAAAAATATTTAAAGTTCACTAGTTTCGAGAAGAGATTCCATGTCCATGCTAAGGAGATAGTACTACCTTCAGTATAAAACCTTTAGGAGGCCTATTGTTTAGAAGTACTTGGTGACTCTAAGCTTTAAGCACAATCTAGTTTCCAGACCAAAGCTGTCATGATTCATGCCCAAGAAGTACACAAGGGCATCTTCTAGAGGTAATTTACAACATCAAGAGCTTTCTCTTTCTAATACAAGAAGGGTTAGAGTATCTCTATCACCAATTTGGAGTGTGACAGTAACACATACCCCTAAAATATCTATCTCCACTCCTCCTATTGTTAGGTCTCAGCCTAGAATACCATCTACTCATATCAACATAACACTTGCTTACATGGCTAGAGCTAATTCTTTCACTACCTTTAATGGTGGGAGCCCCCTTCTATTAGCCCAAAGGCATGAAATACCAATATCAACTCTCAAGAGTATACTCGACTTTACAACTTAAACTTCCATCTCCCCTATTGAGCATATTCAAGAGGTGTCTAACATTTGCAATATTCATAGTATCACCAAGGATGATGTAGCAGTCAAGCTTCTAGCCTCATCCTTGAAAGGAAAGGTACTACAATGGTATAGAGGTTTGACTCATAACTCTATTGCTAATTGGAATGGGTCAGGGGCAGCCCTATGCAAGCATTTTGAGGAAAAAAGTGACCAATTGTCACTTTTAGAACAACCAAAACTGTCAAGAGAGCCCCCCATGAATGTATTATTGATTTCAATTATAGATTTCATAAGACATGGGACAAAATATCTACTATAGTAAAGCCCTCTCCTAGTAATGCATTCTTGTATTATCTCCGAGCCTTCAATAGTGATATTGCTACCACTTTGCAATCTATGGGAGGGGACAATCTACCAAATTCTTATGAGGTTGCCATAAGAGTTGAAAATATTTTGATATAGGAAGGGAAGTTAGCTCCAAGGTCCCCAATGCCTTTCTCCCCTGACTTGTCCAATCATCAACCTATTGTAGCCCCTATTTGTGTTTCCTCTATAAGTCAACCTCTTTCTATGGTCCCAATAGCCTCTACATCCTCTAATAGACTTGATAGGATTAAGGCTATGATGCAAACATTGATGCAGAATGTGGATAAGAAGATGTTGTATGAAGAAAAGAATATGGTGGACAATAGTACCATAATACAAAAGATAGGAAATGAGTTGGTTACCATGAAGAGTCAACAAACTTAGAATAATAAGCCTCTCCAACTCCAAAGTCAAGGTCCCATTCATGGTAGGCTTCCAAATGAGAGTCATGTACCCTACAATCAAAATAGACCTATCAACACCCCTAGTCTTCAAACATCAACCTAAATAGGGTTTAGTTCCTTAGAACAACCTTGCCCAAGATCAAGATTTATGCCCTTCTTGTAACTACTCCCATGGATACTACACGTGTCAGAAGGAAAAATCTTACTTGGCTTTAACTATACTAGAGTGAGTGGTTTCCCAGCAACACAAATTTTATTCAACCTCATGATACTTTTTAGTAGGATGATTGTTCTTTCATGAACCACCTGGTAGAAGAGGATGGTAATGTAAACTAGGATTCCTGTGCTTACAATACCAGGATAAAGAGAAGAGCCATGGAAGAGGTTGCTCCTCAACCTCATAATCAGACTTCCACATCAAGTGCCATGCCATATTTAGAAGAAGTTTCCTCGCAACACAATGTGAATTAACTTTCTAATGCCCCTCAGTAGAAAAAGTAGAGATAATGTGAATAACCTATAGATTGTTCCACGTCAAACTTATACTTCTAAGGCTCCTACCAGAATATCAAATGCTTCTTTTAGTATGCTAGAGTAGATGAAGAAGACAAATGTAAACATTTCTATGTGAGATGTTGTGATTACTATGCCATCACAAAGGAGATTGTAGCGGAAAGAGTTGAAAAACATTGAACTCATAGATCAACTATCTAACATGGAGAATGGTGTGAGTTTGGTACAACCATCAAAGGAGGTAGAAATAGGAAAAAAGGTTAGAACTCCTCCATTTTATGTTTTTCTAATTATAGGAGATAAGCTAGTCCACAACTACATGATTGATTCAGCGGCTAGTAGTTCAGTAATGCCCAAATGTGGTGTTGATATTTTAAAAGTGAAATATGGACCCATTGTTAAGGATGTGTTGTAGTTAGATGGTAATACTGTCAAGACTATGGGAATCCTTAGAAATGTTGAGATGGCCTTACACATGTGCCCATATTGTACTATAGTTCAAGATATATCAATTGCTAAGGTTAAACTACACTTTTCCATTTGTTTTTCAAGAGATTTTACCACTCAAATAGGTGGTTACATATCTTCTAATTGGTCATATATGTTTTTTAGAACTAGATATGGAACCAAATCTTCAATCAAAGGAGAGCCATTAACCCTCCATCATATTGAGCCCTACACTCCTAATCTCATCAATATGAATTGTACCATCCTAGAAATAGATGAAAATGATACAACAAATGAGTCTTCCACTTCTTTAGCTAATACACTTGATTTCCTCTTAGATGAGTGGGCTAATGCATATTAGTTTGATCCCATATCAAAAACCTTAGAGATAGGCGTAGGTACTTATTACATATCAAAAAAGGATTCTCTTGTCCCCAACTTAATGAAAAACAAGGAAGACACAAGTGGGATATGGAATATGTATTTTGATGGATCAAGAAATAAAAATGGATTAGGGGCTAGTGTGATGTTGATTTCTCCTGCAATAATGTGGTCAAGTATGAGGCATTGATTTAGGGTATTTTGCTTGCTCAAAAAAAAGGAATTAAAGCATTAAGTGTGTATGGAGATAATGAGCTAGTGATTAATTAGGTGAGGAGTCAAAATGTTACAAAGAATAGTTTTCTCAAATCTTATAAACATAGAGTATGGGATTTGCTTGAGGTTTTCAAAGCATTTAATATTCAGAGCATCCCTAGAAGAGAAAATAGATATGCTAATAGACTAATGGTAGTAGGTGCATCTTATGATGTTCCTAGGAGCCTCACAGATGAGAAGAAGTTGAGGATTAAAATGGTGGTCAGACCTGATGTCCCTAAAAATGATATCCATTGGTAGGTTTTTGAGTTTGATGCACAAATTGTGAGTTTCTTGTGGAATGAAGCAAAGTTCTTAGATAGAAATTAGTCGAGATTGAACGACCAATATGGTGACCAAATCATCATCCTTAGCTCCAATAAGCTTCCTAAGGGTCTTCAATCCTAATGACCAAGCAAGGGATAGAGGCATGAATCTTGCTACAAATGAAGGAGACCACATGCCAATCACTGTTGCTGAGGGGAGAATATTAAACATGGGGAAGGGATGTTCTAAAATTGAACAAGAAAGTTTTGTCCATCTATGTCAAGAATTTAATGATATATTTTCTTGTACATATGATGATTTAAAGGGTTTGACCCTAGTTTGTTTCAATATACTATTGATCTAGTGGATAATGTCAAGCCTGTTAGGCAAAAATAGAGACCAGTAAACCCCAAGATTGAGCCCCTAATGAGAAATGAGCTATCCAAATTGATTCAAGCCAATATCATTTTCCCTATCAAGCATTCCTCTTGGGTGGAAAATGTTGTCCTTGATAGGAAAAAGAATGGAGAACTTAGATTGTGTGTGGATTTTAGGGATCTTAATCAAGCCTCTGTTAAGGATCATCATCCTCTCCGTTCCATGGAATAGATATTGCCTAAAGTTAGTAGTTTAGAAAGATTCTCCTTCTTGGATGGATTCTCAGGTTATAATCAGGTGTTAGCCAAAGAAATTGACAGATATAAAACTGCTTTTCTCTTCCTAGTCACAAGAAAGGTCTACAAAGTTTTCTTGGCTGAATAAATTTTGTGAGAAGATTTATTCCTAACCTAGCTACCATGGTGAAACCTCTTACAACTATGTTAAAAAAAAAATTTCCTTCTCATGGACCAAGGAAGGGAAAACAAGTTTTGAAGAGATCAAAGAAGCCATAGCTTCAACTCCTACTCTCATTAATTCAAATTTTGATAAAGATTTCATTCTTTACACCTTAGGAGGAGAGTCAATTATTTTTGGTGTTTTGACTCAATTAAATGATAAAAATGAAGAGTATCCTATCACTTTCTTTTGTGAAGGACTAAAAGAGTATGAAAATAAGTATATCTATGTCTAAAAGAAAGCCCTTGTGGTCATAAGAACCTTGAAGAAATTTAGACACTAGCTGTCTCATAAAAAAATCCATTTGCTGGTTCCTCATGCAAGTGTTAAAGATTTCCTATTGAGCAAAGACATTAGTGAGAAAGAGTTGGTTGGATCACCAAGATAATGGAGTATGATGTGGATATTCAAATTACTAAACTATTAGGGGGAAGGGATTGTGAAAATAGACAACCTCATTTCATGAGCCTGATGAAGAAGTTGTCATGGTGTTGGCAGAACAACAAGAGGTAAGAAATGACAATCCAAGGAGTTAGATAGATGACATGAAGACCTTCTTAGTTGGGAATGGATATCCTCAAGTGCTGGATAAGACCAAAAGAAGATAGTTCAGATTTTAGTCCATTCCTTATGCTATAATTGATGGTGTTCTTTTTAAGAGGGACTTCAATGGAGTCCTACTAAGATGTATTGATGCAGATCAAGTAGAGAGGATAGTTAAAGAGCTTCATGATAGTCTTGATGGTGGCCACTTTTCAGCAAGAACCACTACAATGAATATCATAAGAGCCAATTACTACTATCCATCCTTGTTCCATGACTACCACAGCCATGTAAGGAAGTACAAAAAGTGTGCCTTCTTCTTAGGTAAACATAGACTTGTAGCCCTTCCACCTCGCCCTATCTAGGTTGATCAACCTTTTACCTAGTGGGGATTAGATTCTAATGGCCCTATTAATCCACCTTCTAGCTTGTGGTCACAAATGGATTATAGTTGCTATAGATCATTTTACAAGGTGGGAAGAGGTAGTATCCTTGAAAGACTACATAAGCTTCAGTTGTGGAATTCCTTAATGGAATTGTCATGAGATTTGGTGCACCTTCTACCATAATATTAGATAATGCTAAATATTTTGTAATGAGAACATCTTCTAATTATTGCCCTTAAGATAATGGTTTGGCTAAGTCATCCAATAAAAATTTGATCAAAATCATCAAGAGAACTCTTGAAGATAACCAAAGGCATTGGCACTAGAACTTGAAAGCTACCCTATGGGCTAACAGAATAATGCTCAAGAGAACCATAGGGAATTCTCCTTTCATATTAATATATGGTAGAGAAGCTAGGCTTCCTATCTCATTGGAGTTTCCTTCTCTTGAGCAGGCTTATCAGTTGGAATTAATTGAAAATGATGCTATGTCTGTAAGAATGATAGTTTTTATGGAGCTAGAGGAGAAAAGAGGTCAAGCAATATAAACCTTAGACATACATCAACAATAGATGAAGAAGAGATTTGATAAGAAGGCTAAGGTTAGAGAATTCAAGGAAGGTGATCTTGTGCTAAAATAGGATGCAGACAAAGCAAAAGCAGGGAGGTACTCAAAATTTGATACCCTATGGAGTGGTCCCTATGTAATCATCAGTTGTAAGCAAGCTAATGCTTTTCAGTTGAGTAGGACTAATGGTAAAATATTTCCTATTCTAGTAAATGGAATATATCTTAAGCCTTGTTTCTAATGGAAATTAATGTTCATGTACATAGTCAGAGTAGTTTTTCTTTTTTGTTCTTTCCTATTTTCCAAGAAGTGCATGGGCACATGTTTTGTTTTGTATTAGAGAGTTTTTAGTTCTAACTTTTTTGCAATTTGCAGAGGAAGAAGGCATGTTATGGCTCATAATGTAGCAGCAATGATAAATTTGATGAGTTTCATGGTTTCAAAGACTCCATAACCCAATAGATCTTTTGATGATGACTGGTCATGTGCTAAGCAGGCTTGCATCCCCTTTGAGTCACTAGAAATGTTAACCAAAATGGTCCCTGCCAAAAAATCACATTGAAATGATAATTCACTCAATGGTTGCCTAAGGGTTTAATTTAGCATTGGTTATATTCCATATTATTCCTTAGAATTTTTCAAGTCATGACCATGCGATTCAACAATTGCAATTTGTTGAGCACTAACTAGGATCAAGATGGCAAAGATGCGACTGCCTTGTTTTTTCTTGATCACATGGTTATGTTAACATGCTATGGTTTAAGCTACAAAAGTGTGGAAAGGGAAGATCTTTAATGCTTCAAAGATGTATCTTGGACCATTAGATCATCTAGATCTAGGACTAGTGCATGATCACTGCAGGTTAAGAAATGGTTAAGATTTGAGTTGCGAAGTAGCAGTTCCACTTGTTTCTCTTGGTTGCAAAGGTTAGAAAGGAACCTTGGATTAAAGTAGAAATGATGTGAATATGGTCTAACCTCAACCTTTACAAGGTCACAATAGTTAATGAAGAATGTTTAGAGTGAGTTGCAAGGCACTGATGTTTAGTGGATCATGTTTTGTAAGCAGTAACTATTATTGAAGGAAGGTGGTGGTGAGGTTGCAATCATGGATGGTCAAACACAAGGCATAAAGATTGAATTGCTGATAGAGTGCCATAATGGTAAATTTTTTTTTGTCTACATGGCAAGACTTGATGGTTAAATCTAGTTGATCAAATAATATGGCTAAATTTGGCAAGAATAATGACAATGAATGCAAATCCTTGATGATGAATCCAATCTTTTTGATCTCCTACAACCACTTTCATCATTACCTAGATCTGATAAATGCAAAGAAACACTCCACCACTACCTATCAATCGATCCATTCAGTCAGAAATTAATGATTACCATTCCTAATCTCTCAAAGTTTTGTTTGGTAAAGAGGTGATCTTCTCGTGTATGGATTTACACTATGATCAAATCTTCTAGTTTTGCAGTGATTATTCTCTATAGATTTGATTGTAGTAGTTGAATTTTGTCTTATGATGGAAGTTATCTAAGTTATGCTTGCACTAGAAAGGAAAATATTGTACTCTTTCTTAGGGTTAGATCTTCTTTTCTTCTTTAGTATCACCTTGGAATGCTAGTGTAAATTCCCTTTTTCCTTTGAGTTATATGACATTTTGTCTTATCTTTTTCAGCCATCGATGTACTATGAAAACTTTGTCTACCTCTCTTTGACGTACTTTGAATATCTATAATCCATATTTCTATATCTCTTTTGGTTTGTGAATGATAAGAAGTGAAGCAATTTTTCCTTGTGTTACTCATGTGGTCATCTAATTTGTATGTGGTTAATAGATTTAAGCAAATCTAAATCCATATATCTGTGGACTATCATTATAATGGTACTATGCATGTATGGGAAGAGTTTGGTTTGAACACCCTATTTTTGTGCATCACCTCTTTAGAATAGATTAGGTAGTTTATTTTATGCATTCTTTCTCCCTTTTCTCTTCAAGAATAGTTTAAGTGCATCCTATTAAGTAGAGGAAGCTAGTCTTCTCTAGAGACTCAACCTCATAGTTCAAGTCCCTCATCTTGGAGGTTGTTTCCATGTTTCACAAGGTTGTCCTTAGGTAAAAATTTGGACAAGGGTGCAAGCTTTTGTGACAATAGGATCCAAATATTCTTGAGGCCCTTCTTGGGGGTTTTCCTCTTCCTCTTCTTCATCTTCTTCTTGGTAACACAATTCCCTTGTGATCATACCTCTTCTTTGATTTTTTTATACTCCAAAAAGCCTACCTTGAAGAGCCTTTTTCAACTCTCAACCCCCTCTTCTCTCTTGCATGTCTCTCCTTCAACTCATTCACTTCTCTAGAAGCTAGATTCCATTTTGGAAGAATCTTTGTTTATTTTTCTCTTTGAATTTTCTCTCTTCTTTAATAACCTTCTCTATAGTAACAATTTGATGCAGATGTAGGGTTTTTGTTAAGGAGACTTTATCATCTTGTAAGGGCTTCTACAAAACAACTTTCAAGCTACTCATTTGGGCACATCTACTAGTCTTCCCATGGGTGACTATAAGGATTTAGTCCTTAAAAATTGAGTTTTTATAGGGGAAAGGATTGACCAAGATTTAGCCTATGTATTTTGGAATAATGAAGCACTCTCACTTGTTGGCATATAATACCGATTTCACAATCTTTAAGGTTGCACTATTTTGACTATGTAAGTATGCAATATTAAACCTTGAAAGACATTGTTAATATATCCCTCACCCAAACTAGTTCTAGGATAACTCATTGCTAAAAAAAAAATCCTTAGGGAGGCTTCTATGTTCCTCTTAAAAGAACAATTGACTATTCACACGTTTACTCAAGATTGTGAAATTTGTTTAAATAGAACAATCGTAAAGCATTGGAAAACGTTGGTTGTTTGCACCTATCCTTGTTGGAACTAAGTCAATGTGACCTTTACACAACCTTATCCAGCTTTTTCCAAAATTATGGAGCCCAATTTACTCATCAACCTTCATAGAATTTGTCTTCTATCCACCATTAGGCTTGATACATGATGATATTAGACAAAAAATTCTATTATAAACACATGTAAATCGAACCTCAAAATACTACAAGCATGGACAATGAAAATAAATATAAAGATATACAATTACACCAATATCCTTAATTTAATGCTAGTAGAATGGAGTTTAATATATTTTGAAAAAGTCACCAATTACTTTAACTAGGGTTTCAGACCATTTTACAACAAAATGCCAATAACTTTAAAAATACCCAACATAAACGAATGAAACCAAAAGGAAATTAAACTAGATTCACATGCTAAATGATTTCAAGTGGTAAAAGGAAATGGTGAAATTTGTATAGTATGTATAATTTCATGCCTCTCCCATTCTATATCTATAAGTCATCTTGATGGATGGAACCTTGATGATCTTGCTTTGTGAGTTATCATGATTGGAACCTAAGTGGTGTACACCCTTGAGGTGATTTGATTTATGTTGTTTCTTAGTTGATTAATTATGTTCATACTCAATTCATGTGTTTATGATGTGTAGATGGTTTCACCAAGGTTTGTGCCAATGGTTTCCTAGATTGATATGGTATCGTGATGTTATTTTGTGATTACCCTGAGATGTGTGTAGTGATTACATAGTGTAATATTGTCTTGTTGTACTTGATTATGCTCTTGGAATAGTGTTTACTCATGTTGTTTGACCATGTTGAATTACATGTTTACAGTTCATTTATGCTATTGAGTAATTTTTATTAATTCCATTATTAAATGCTTAAATTAATTAGAAAATAATTTATCCATATTGGATTCATTGATTTATTGTGCTATGAATAATCACCTTGTCTCTTTAATAAATTTATGTAAAAGGGATTTTTAAATGAAATTAATTAGATTATTTAATTATATAATTTACATACTTGTTTCTTTGGCTATGATATATTGTGCATCTACACTTGATTGTGTTCATTTACTATGCAGGACAATCAAACCTTTCGTGTTGAGCCAATAGCATCCTTATATGTGTGATGTATCATTACTTTGCTATTTTAACCCTCTAGTAATTGGTAAATTTGGATTCATAATTCATTATGTGATTAGACCCGTGAGTGTGTCTATGCATTTAGAATTCTTAAGTGGTTGTGGAAAATATTAAATTAAATGATGTTTAATGGGTTAGAGAGTTTTTTAATTATTTGATTTAACCTTTATTTTATTGCTAGATAATTTGCTGTAGTTGAATTCCAATTCAATTGGAATTGCCTGATTTAATTTGGGAAAGGGGCCAATTAGTTATTAAGTCATTTTAGTAACCTAATTTATAGGTCACTTTGGAAAAGTGTTTATATTGGCAAAAAATAACTTTATTGTTCACTTCTCTTTTGGTTAATAGATGTTTAGAGAGAAAATCTCCAAACCCTCTTTTTGACATTTTCTTGTTTTGTTCATTGGGTGAGATTGGCTTGGTGGGTTTTCATAAGGTTAGTCTTGTTGGGTTCATAGCATTGAAATCTTTCTATGCTGAGTATTTCAATGCATTCTATAGGCTCATTATTTTATGATGTCATTCTCATTTTAGCCCTTTTGGCTGTGAGGTTAGACATTCTTGTTTTTATAGTTTTACTCTATTTAAGCTTTTATTTCTTGTTTCTAAATGTTAGGGAGTGAAAAATTAGTGTTCCCCTCCATGTTTATGAAATTCCACCACCCAATTGGATGGGGGGTGAACATTTCTGTTTCATAGGAAATTAGAAATATAAGTTTTGGCATTATTATGTTGCTAGTTTTTACATGGTTTCTTAGAAGTAACATTTTATTTGATTTTCATTAGTGTAGGCTTATTTCTCAATGGAATTTTGATTTTGTTGATTTCTAATATGTTTAAATTATGGGTATTTTCTGCATTGTCTCATTTTGTGTGTTATCTAGTTTTGGCTTGTTTCTCTGTTTGGCTTATTTAGAGATTGGATCTTGTATCCTTTTCCTTAATGATTAGGTTCCTGGAATTAGAATGGGTATAGGATATTATGGAATATTTTATTTTCTAATATGAATTGGTGTTTCCATATTGGAATTTGTGGACTTGTGAGTTTTGTCATATTTTTCAATTCATGAATTTGGGTGTGTTTAGTTAATTTTATTGAACCCTTGGTCTTGTGACCTTATTCTTGAGTTAGGGTTTTAGTTTCATTTCTTTCTTAGAATTTTGAAGTTTGGGCTCTTATTCTTGCCTTGTTTTGCATACCACCCATATTTTGTTGGGATTTGGTAGTGTCTTTTTGGATTGTGGAAATGGATTGTATCTCATGTTTCCTTTTTTGTTGTTCTTCTACTTCATGGACATTGAGATTCATGTAGAATCCATACTCTTAGTTTAGGCTAGTTGAGTGAGTTCATGATGCTTGGTGATTTATTTCCTTATTGGGATTCATGTCAAATCCATACTCTTGGATATAGGTGCTGTAGGAGCACCTATACCTCCACTCTCCATGGCATCCACTCCTATGAGATCTTCATGAGATTTACTCAAGGGCATTCATACCTAAGAGTCTTTTATAACTTTTAGAAGTTGTTTTCTTATTTGAATAAGCCTACTTGTAAGGCCTAATCACCATTGATGTTTTGTAAGCCATTGGCCCTTGACTATGGTCACTGGGCACATCTTAGTCCTCGCTTAAGGTAGGTGTGTTTTTAGGCTTCTAAATATGTTAAAGAACACATTTTGCATAAATTGCAAAAAGTTGCACTTTACAAAAAAAAGTTGGCATAATAGTCTCCCAATAGTCGTAACCTTTGAAAATTGGTTAAATTAGTTGCGAAAGGTCTTAATATAGCCCTTTCAAGTAGGTGAAAGACATGGAATGTAATTTTTCAATTAAAATCAATAAAAAATCCTTATTTTCCTTGTAATTGGGCTGCAATATGTGTGTATACAAACTAGTGTGGATTGGAAAAAGAAAATAAATGACTAGATTAGCATTGAGGATGATCTAGGAAGATAATGCAATTGGTTTGAAGTGTTGAAGAGGTCAGAGTCAAGAGATATCCAAACATCTTTCTCGAGTGCACCAAAACCCTCATTCCATTGGAAATTTTTGGAAAAAATGCCCTAACATGCTTTTCCACGATGGGAATTCCATGCCACTTAGGAAAATACAAGTTAGATTTTTGTACTATAGGACTTCAAAAGGATGGGAGTTGGGGATTGAGTTTACTATTTTTGCAAACCAACCCTATGCCAAACATCTCTATGTTTTTGGTTCATGACATTAGTGATTAAAGTGTCAGAAGCACTTTGGGGATGGATAAATCATGTTTGATGGTGTATTGTAATCTCTTATAGATCCCTCCAAGTATCTCAATGGGTGGCTAAGCCTAGACAATAGACTAGTGTAGAATTCCTTCACAAACCTAGCCAATTAGGCCTAATTAAGACTATTCTTGCATTTAGGGTTTGGTACTCATCTTGTTGATCGGGAGTTTGAAACCTTGGAGTCTGAAAAAATTCTGAAAGGGTGTCTAAATATTGATTTTTTTTGCTACATCCTTTAGAGAATTTTCAAACTAACTCCCAATTTCCTCATTTGTAGGGCTAATAGGGCTACTAGGCCTAAACATAAGAATTACTTTTTTGACTCTTGGGCATAGGTTAGACTATTATAATCCATCACTTTGAGACTATTATATGTTATAGAACCTTTCCATTCCTATTTTAACATCAAAGTTCCCATGTCAAGAAATTTCCAAGTATTTGGTTGTGCTTTTCTAAGAGACTTAGTAGTACTCTAAAGGAGTGCCTAATGAATGTTTGTTTGCAGGATTGTATAAAGGTGTAGAGACCTCTCTCAAGTCCATTTTTGGGCATATAAGAAGACACAAGGCCACAACACATCAAAGTTTCCTAATAAAGGGAGAGCTCTACATCAAGTTGTATTAGAGCAACCTAAGATCCCTTAGGGTAAGGACATACTAACACCATGGAAGGAGAATTTTAAGGAGGGTTGTCTACAAGGATGACCAATGTAGAGATAGTGAAATACCTTAGAGAGAAAAAAATAAGGCAAGATGAACAAAGGAACAAGGAAATTTAGTTGATGAGGCAAGAGATGGACAAGCTCAAGGAAGAGCTTCGTAACAAAAGTAGTAAAAACTTTGAAGAAGTTAGACAGGGGAGTGATGAATAACCCCTTGAGTAGGAGAAATAAGAATATCCTACTAATAAAAAGCTACTTGTGAGGACTCTGAAACCTATGGAGAGGAGAACTATGGATGCTAAGCATGGTTTGCCTACATACAATGGGAAGATGGACCCAGATGCTATAATGGATTGGGTAGATGCCCTAACTAGTTTCATTGATTGTGAAGACATTATTGAGAACTAGAGGGTGAAGATTTCCAAGTCCACACTCAAAGGCTATGCACTCACATGGTGGAACTTCACTAAAGATGGCAGGTTGAAGAATATTAAGAATCTAGTCACCACATGGAAGAAGATGGTGGCCCTACTTAGGAAAACTTATGTCCCTAAAGATTATAAAGTCCAAATTCATAAGAAGAGGATGAATTTGAGGCAAAAATATATGTATATCTCTACCTACACTAAAGAATATTAGAAATTAGTTATGAAATCCAAGCTTGTTGAACCTGAATGTCTGAAACTTGATAGATATATTCAAGGACTAAGGATTTCCATTCAAGATGAACGTAGTCTAACAAGAACTACCAAAATAAACCAATGCTACCAATTAAAACTCAATATTGAAGAAAAGTTCAAGAGAAGAAATGAGCAAAGTGGTAGAAAAAAAGGGAAGAATGATAGAGGAAAATAAAACTATGGAGGAAGAGGAACACAAAAAAATAGGCCACAAGAAGATTCCAATAATGATAATACCCAAGGAGAAAGTAGTTGAAGAGGTGGATATAGAGGAAGGAGAGGAAATGATAGAGGCAAAAATGGTGGAAGAAAAAATGGGCAAATCAAATGCTACAATTGCAACCAGATAGGTCACTATACCAACAAGTGTCCTAAGAAGTAGAATAACCAAGGAGAGAGAAGAACAAATCTTGTGCAAGAAGATGATGATGGCAGTGGAAGAGACTGTACTAGTGAAGAAGGGGCCACTCTCATGATGAAACTAACCTTGATCTAAGCACCTACACAAGTGGAGCCTTTTCAAAGAAAGACTCTCTTTAGAACCAACTAAAAGATCCATGGTAAGGTATGCAAAGTAAAATTGGAGAAAATACCCCACCCAAATCCATCCCATGTATCTTGGTTGACAAAAGGACAAAAAACCATTATAAATGAACATGCTTGGGTAGATTTTTCAATCAAGTCTACAAGGATAAAGTCCTTTGTGATTTTGTAGACATTGATGTTTGTCACCTTTTTCTAGGGCATCCATGGTACTTTGATCTAAAATCCAAGCATTTTGGTGTTACTAACAAGTATCAAATCAATAAAGGTGCCAATAGGTATAACGTACTCCCTCTCCCTGACCCTCACCAAGAGAAACCTAAGGAACAATTAGTCATCATGGTAGGAGAACAAGAAATCATAAAAGCTATACAAGATTCTGAGATAGGGTATGCCCAAGTCCTCAAACCAAAGATGAAAGCAATATTTAAAGAAGTTCCTAAGGAAGTAGATGGTCTATTGTAGAAGTATAAGGGAATACTTGAAGGGTACACAATAGATGAACTCCCACTGTTAAGGGATGACTATCACCAAATAGACTTCATACTAGGTGCTTCTCTACCCAAAAAAGCTTCTTACAAACTCACTCCTGATCAGAATGCAGAGCTTTCTAGACAAATCAATGATTTTTTGGCCAAAGGACTCATACAAAAGAGTCTCAGCCCTTGTGTAGTCCCTAGTTTTTTAGCCCCTAAGAAGGATGAAAAATGGAGACTATGCACTGACTCTAGGGAAATAGACAAAATAACAATCATGTATATGTTCCCTATACCCAGAATAGAAGATCTATTAGACCAACTTGGAGGAGTATGCTATTTCTCAAAGATAGACCTTAAATTAGGCTATCATTAGATATGAATAAGGCCTAGATATGAATGGAAAAAATATTTAAAACCACTAAAGGATTATATGAATGGCTTGTAATGCTATTTGGTCTTAGTAATGCCCTTAGCACCTTCATGAGGCTAATGAATGAAGTGCTTTATGAATTCATTGGAAATTTTATAGTAGTCTACTTAGATGATATATTGATCTTTAGAAGCACCAAGGAATAACATTTGAAACACTTGGAATAAGTCCTCAGAAGGCTACATGAGAAGAAACTAGCAATAAACCTAGAAAATTGTGATATGCAAACAAAGTTGACATTTTTAGGTTTTGTCATATCACAGGGCACTTTGAAAATGGATCATGAATAGATAGAGGCTATCCTCAATTGGCCAAAACCTAATACCTTAGGGGAAGTTAGGAGCTTCCATGGATTGCCAACCTTTTATAGGAAATTTGTCAAAAATTTCAGTCACATTTGTGCACCTTTACTTGATACCATCAAAGGTAGTAAGAAAACAAAATTTCAATGGACTACATAAGAAAATGGGGATTTTGTATACTTGAAGGGAAGAGTATCACAATACCCCATCCTGGCACTACCTACCTTAAAAAAATTGTTCATAGTGGAGGCTAATGCTACCAACCTAGTCATAGGTGCAATCCTAAGTCAAGAGGGAAGACTAGTAGCCTTCTTCTCTAAAAAAAAAAATGATGCCAAGAAGAATTTTAGTACTTATTACCTAGAAATATATGTTATAGTTAAGGCCCTCAAGAAACGGAGGCACTACTTTCTTCCTAAAAAATTCATTATCTATATAGACAACCATGAACCGAGTTTCCTTAATAGCCAAGACAAATTAAGTTGCAGACATATGAAATGGGTTGAACAACTCCAAGCCTTCACATTTTATTTAAAACACAAGAAAGGTACAACAAATAAAGTAGCATATACTCTTAGCAAGAGAGTCACTTTGGTTGAATAAGTGTAGGTACAAAGCATGGGAATTGATGCCCTCAAACACCTATACAAAGATGATCCAGATTTTGATGACATCCATAAGGTTTGTTCTACTCTATTTGATGCCTATAAAAGTACATATTCTACATACTTGTTGCAGGATGACCTTTTGCTCAAAGGAGGTCAAGTTTGTATTCCAAAATGCTCAATGAGGGAAAATTTGATTAGAGAAAAGCATTGTGACACATTAGGAGGTCACTTTGGGATTGATAAGACATTAGAATTCCTAAGAAGAAACTACCAGGCCTGAACTACTCACTATTGTCAGAAAATTTGTGGAGAAATGCACTATTTGCCAAAGACCCAAAGGAGTCAGAACAAATCAAGGTCTTTACCAGCCCTTACTGATTCCAAGAAATCTATGGGACAATGTGAGTATGGATTTTTTCTTGGGTCTCCCAAGAACTAAACAAGGTTTTGATAGCATTTTTGTCATACTTGATAGATTTAGTAAAATAACTCACTTTTTTCCTTTTAAGATCTCTAATGATGCTTCCCATATTGCTAACCTGTTCTTTAAGGAAGTGGTTAGGATTCATGGATTTTTGACATCTATTATCCTAGACAAAGATGTGAAATTTCAAGGACATTTTTAAAGAACCCTATGGAAAAAGTTGGGAACAAACCTCTCTTTCAGTTCTGCCTACCATCCACAAATGGATGGGTAGACTGAAGTGGTAAACAAGTCTTTAGGAAACCTTCTAAAGTGTCTAACCAAACAACATGGAAAAACTTGGGATGCTATCCTCCCTCAAGAAGAATTTTCCTTTCATGACTCAGTAAATAGGTCAATAGGGAAGTCACCATTCCAAGTGAACTATGGACTTCATCCTAGAGGAGTCATGGAGTTAAGAGATTTACCTAATGACTTTAAACTCAGTGCACAAGGTGAAGAAATATCGACATGGATCAAGTAAATTCATGACCAAGTCAAGGATACCTTGAATCAAAATACTACAAGGGATAGGGAGCAGGTAGACAAGAAGAATTTTTTTTTTTTTTCAAGGAATAGATCAAGTGTGGGCATATCTAAACAGAGAAAGCCTACCTAGGAGACACACCAATTTGCAGATGAGAAAGATTGAACCCTATTAGATATTGCATAAAATTGGGGAAACTAAATGTGAAATCTTAGTATCCCCAACCATTTCAATTTCTCCTACCTTTAATGTTTGTGATCTCACCCCTTTTAAAGGTGATGCAGGATCTAATGATTTAATGCAAGACACTGATGATGTATAGGTAGAATGGATTAAAGACTTAACACCTAGCCAACCATTACAATTGGAAAGCATTCTCAATTCCAAGGTGCTAAAACAAACAAGGAAGAAGACCTATACATATTACTTGGTTGAATGGAAGGGTCTTCTTAATATTGATGCTACATGGATGAGTGAAGAATTTCTTTCCAAACATGGCACTTCTTTTCAACAATTACTCTCAAGTGGGACTTGAGTTTTTAAAACAAGGGAGTATGGTGCAAGAGAACCTATAACTCCACTCTCCAAGGCATCCACTACTGAAAGCTCTTCATGATATTTACTCAAGGTAATTCATGCCTAAGAGTCCTTTCTAACTTTTAGAAGTTGTTTTAGTTATTTGAATATGCCTACTTGTAAGGCCTAATCACCATTGGTGTTTTATAACCAACTAGCTCTTGACTATGGTCATTGGGCACATCTTAGTCCAAGGTTAAGGTAGGTGTTTTCTTAGGATTCTAAATATTTTTTAGGTCACTAAGACACTAGAGAGAGGTCCTAGCATGGTAAAAGAGTGCATTTTGCATAAATTGCACAAATTTGCACTTTACAACAAAAGTTGCTTAGAAATTTTTGCATAATAGCCTCCCAATAATCAAAACCTTTTAAAATTAGTTGGATTAGTTGGGAAAGGTCTTCATATAGCCCTTTTAGTGGGTGGAAGACATAGAATGTAATTTTTCAATTGAAATCAATAAAAATTCCTTATTTTCCTTGTAATTGGACTGCAACACATGTATGTATAGACTGGTATAGATTGGAAGAATAAAATGAATGAATGGGTCAGAATCTAGGATTATCTAGAAAGAAAATTCATTTTTAAAAGTGTTTAATATGTTTGAGTTGAGAGATATCCAAATATCTTTCTTGAGTGCACCAAAACCCTCATTCCATTGGTAGTTTTTGGCAAAAATGCCCTAACTTTCTTTTCCACCATGGGAATTCCATTCCACTTAAGAAAATTAAATTTAGGTTGGTGTACTATAGGATTCCATAAGGATGGGAGATGGGGATTGATTTTACTATTTTTGCAAACTAGCCCTATGCCAAACATCTCTATGTGTTTGGTTTAGGACATCAATGAATAAAGTGTTAGAAGCACTTTGGGGATGGATAAATAATGTTTGATGGTATATTTTGATATCTTATAGATCCCCTCAAGTATCTAAATTGGTGGCTAATCTTATATAATAGACTAGTGTAGACTTCCTTCACAAACCTAGCCAATTAGGCCTAATTAGGACTATTGCTACATTTAGGGTTTGCTAATCATCTTGTTGATTGGGAGATTGAAACCTTGGAGTCTGAAAAAAAATCCAAAAGGGCATCTAAATATTTAATTTTCTTACTAGGTCCTTTTGAGAAGTTTCAAACTAAGTTTCAATTTCATAATTTGTAGGGCTAATGGGGCAACAAGGCATAAAAGCCATAATTGTTGTTTTGACTCTTGGGCATAGGTTGGGCTGTTATAATTCATCACTTTGAGACTAGTAGATGTTTTGGAACCTTTCCATTCCCTTTTTAACATCAAGATTCCCATGTCAAGAAATTTCCAAGTATTTGGTTGTGTTTTGCTAAGAGACCTAGTAGTACTCTAAATGAGTGCCTAGTGAACGTTTGTTTGTAGGATTGCATAAAGGTGTTGAGCCCTCTCTTAAGCCCATTTTGGGGAATAGAAGAAGGCAAAAGGTCACACCACACCAAATTTTCCTAATCAAGGGAGAGCTTTGCATCAATAGGCCATTTGAGTGAGTTAATATACTTGTATCATTTGTTGCATTTCTCATATCCAAGCTTTGCATTGGTATTATGTGAATATTCATGAAGTTGGTTATGCCTACACACAAGCACATACACATTCATATGCTGAGATCTTGTGAGAGCCAAACTCCCAAATATAGGTCATTTGAGGGATTGTTCATTTTGGGGGTTGGGTTGGGAACTTGCATTTCCTTTAGGAACTCATAATTTGATGAACATGGGTATGTATGACAAATGTATAGAGTGGCTTCTCTTGGTATCTCAAACAATTTCTGAAAAGGTATTATGAAGAGGTTTAAATAAGTGATAAAAAAATTAACTAAAGGGTAATACAACTTAAATAAGGTAAGGACACACCTAAACATTCTCTAATGCATCAGTGTGAGGGTGTGTGGTGTCTGTACATTTTGCAGTCTTTTGTGGAAGATGTTGTGAGGGCATGGTGTGATAGTTTCCTAAGGGATTTTTTCCACACTAGATATAGCTTGGGGTTTTTGATGCCAAGTGACCTACAATCCACTAGAGTCCCTACATAATTATCCTATAATGGGTCTAATCAATGACTAGATGTTGTGCATTATCTTCATGAGCATGTAGATGTTGGTATCATACTTGATTAGCAGGTGTGTTAGCTATGGATAATTGTCTTATGTGATTTTGGTCAAGTCATTATCTCCATCAACATAGTTAGAGTAGGCTTGTGGATGCCACATGGTTGGGAGGCATAGCTATCTATACCACTATTGGGGACCATTGTACAAACACAATCTACTTCTTGTTTGAGGCCAATGCTAGATGTTCACTTAGTACATCAATGTATTTGGAGTATAGTTTATTATGATTTATATTTTACTATGGTTTCTCTGATATCATATTTTAGATGATTCTTAGCATGTTTACTTGTTACATTCCCTTATCATGGTGTTAGATCTTAATTCTTAGATGATCTTTTATCATTGTTATGGATTAACAATGCTATTGGTAGACTAGCATGCTAGATGTACTTGTTCTTTGTGATGTTATTTTATGAATTTTGGTAAGAAAGATTTTGTGAGAAAACTCCAATGATCTTGTTGGAAAAATGAGAGTTCATGCTCAGGGCTATGGTTTGGATCCTCAAGGTCCCATGATACCATTAATGTTGGGAGAAAATAAACATGAGTATTTTGTTTTGGTTGTATTATATGCTTTCACCTTCCTTCTTGAGATGTTGTTTATGTGAATGTATCCTATGAGGATGTTTCTTTAATCCATTGTAATTTAAATTTCCATGGTATAGAGTACATTGTTATTTATGTGAGTTATCTAGATTTTTTAAAATTCTTTTGATGCTCTAGAGTGTTTGTTTCTTGAGTTTCATGGTTTTGGTACTCGCTAATGTAGATGTTCTTATTTATTGATGGAGGTACAAATAGGATAATCAAGATATTGAGGGGGGAGGGGGGGGGGGGGGGGCATGAATCAGAATCTTAAACACTTAAACTTTTCACCAATTCACTCACATCTATTAGTAAACTTGTGCATGTAAAACTTGTAATGTAAATTTGTTGTAACATATAAATTTGATCTATCACATGCATGAAAATAAACACATAACACAATATTTATTACCCATAAACCCTCCATGGTGAAGGTAACAATGGGGTGGGGATGACACCCACAAATTTTCACTACTGCAATAATAAAGTTAACATATTATGGTTACAATGTTTGATTATAAAATATGATCGACCTTATGAGGGGTCTGACCTATCAAAAGCTTAAGAGTCTACTAGGTCTCACTTTGTTAGAGGATTTAACACTTACAACAAAGTAAGGACTCTGTTAGAAGATTTACAAAGATCTTTTAAGACCACTCTATTAAGAGATTTACCCTGATTCAAGTTAGTTTAAACTAATTCAATACCTAACTCTTGGTTTTCTCTATAAGATCTTTTTGAGTCTTCTCCTTGCTAAATGATCCTCTCCTTTGATAGAATAATACTTGTCTTTCCCTTTCACTTCACTACTATGAATAGGTCACTTGCTTTGTTAAGTGATAACAAAACCATTTTATTGACTTTTGATCTAATCTTAATCCTTCACTTTACTCCTTGTTTGCATGCATATACTTCTCCATTATTTATTTTTCTTGATTTTGCATGCATGATCTAGGTTAAGATCTTCGCTATTTAAAGAGTTTCATAAAGAGTTTTCTAGATTGTTCCATAATATATTCTCCATTTGAGTCATTGATCATAAATCATAGGGATATGTAATCCATGTCATTCATGCATAAAAATCTCTATAAAAACCTCTAAAAACATTAATTTTCCTTCTACGTTGGCTCAAAAATGTGTTACCTCAGAATCTATTCCATTCCTGAATTTTGTGTAAATTCTGCATTGCTTAGTCTTCACTATTTTTTGACACTTGACATTGCCATTGCTTGGTCTATATAGTGCTCAACATACACTATGTCACTTGGCACTTATATTCTTGAAACTTTCTCAATCACTATTGATCTCAGCTCATATTAAAATACTTGGTGACCATACAATTACTTGATGCCTATAGAGCTCAATACATACTTGCTTATATACATGACTCGGCCTATGTAATGTAGCTTAGTCACATTGATGACCGTTTGACTCTAACTTGTAAATGACTAAGTGGTTGACACTAATAGACAAAAATGGTTAGAGATACCAACAATCTCCCCCTTTGACATTAGTGGAAAAAACCACTTTGGCATATTTACATCTTTATAATACAATTTGATAATGAGCTCTCACCCTAAGTCTTATGACTCATACCAATGAATAATGAATAAGCAATATAAAAATGACTAAAAAATTCATTTCCCCTTATTGAAATTGATTTCACATACATTTAGCCTGTACTTTCATTTCCCCCCTTGTGTTTTAACACTTGATGTCACTACTACTGGGGCGGAATGGGTGGAAGTAATCCACATTGCTCAATAAATTCCTTATGAATTGTGGTGATCATGAACAATGCATGATCCCATGTGGTTCTTGCTTCTTCCAAAATATGATTATGTAATTAAAGTCTTACAACTAAATCAATTAAACTATCAACCATTGAAAGATTATGATCTTCAATGATAAGATCCTGAGCTATTTTTAGTTCTCTCTTCAGGACCTCCAAATGAGGTATCATCATTGTCTAAATAGATATCAATTTGGATCTCATATTTTTTTTAGCTACCTAAAGCTTAGCCAATGTGCCTTGAACATTCAATAGATTATTGAAATGATCAATGCTTGATCTTGATGACTTTGAAATAATGTTGTTGGATGTCTTCATCTCAGCCTGAATGTTATTTGTGAATCTTGGCACATCTGACAAAATTGTGTACAAATGTTGTACCCTGTATATTAGTTCTAGCATGAACTATACTTTCTCTTGTAATTGCACTTTCTGCTTGGTAATGGTAATGCTAACTTTGTCCACAACCTTAGTTTCAAATCTTCTTAGATGCCAATCCATTAGTTTCTGATCTGACTCCATGTTACCAACATTCACTTGATCAACTATGTTTCCAAGCTGGTTGATTATTGGTGCATCTTCATAAAAATTTTGAATGTCAAAAGCATCCACAGAAATATTCTTTACATCATGTAGTACATGTTTCTGCTTAATCTTTCTTCTTATCTCTTCTTCTTTGCCAAAACTTCTTGTAGAATAATTTTTTTCTCCAAGGTGAGATTTTCCAGGTCCAATTGTGGCATCTCAATGATTTCATCTAGACTAACTTCAAAATCTAGTGAAACATCTTTTATTGTTCTCTTCTTTCTCAGTGAAGGTGTTGCTTCTTGGTACTAGTTTGAGATTTGGTGAAGGGTTTTCATCACTTAGTCATGTTGGTGCATTTGTGCTCGAGAGAACATTATTCGCACTCTATTCAACTTTATTTGATTCTTTGCTTTCCTCAATATGAGGCGCTGAAACAATCTTATTATCTTTCTCTTCACTAGCTACCTTTATATCTATGAGCTTTGACTACTCAACCTCTAGAGTTTCAGGAGTGTCGGCATGTACTAGTTACATTCTTCCTTGTAGACTTGGCACAACTGAGCTTTCTCCACTGATGGAATCATCTTCGATGTTTATAGTGTCTGTCTTTGTTGTCTTTTTTGTTAACCCAAAAATGCTTTTCTAGAGCAACTTGTCTTTCTATTGTACAACTTCCTCTTTATTTTGTAGTATCAAAAAAGTTCTATATTTAGGAACAAATATGCTCCTATACTATTCCAAAAATGTGTCTTGTTGCTCCTATGACATATAAAGCATAACTCTAACTAATGTGTTAGTTCTTATCTTTTTCTCCTCTTCTTCTACCTATTGCCATCTCCTTTCTAGTGTATCATACAAATCATTGGGTATCCTTTTCTCAATTTCACTAGGGGAAAGATTTTGATTAGAAATCATTTCTACCATAGCTTCCTCAACTTTGGTTTGATTAGAGTTATCTAATGCATCATACTTTATAAATCTAAAACTTGATAACCCTATAGATCTTGTCAGATTGTCACATACTTCTTCTAGAGATTTAGATTGTCTTATGGGTGGTCCTCTAACTAGTCTCCTTCTTCTGGTTTTGGGGGTACTAGGCTCTATGAGTTCTTCTATCTTCTTCTTTGTAGTCTACTCAACACTAACAACTACCCTAGTCCTTGGCTTGTTTGGTGGTAGAGGATGGATGGGTGTCACCATTGACTTCTTCTTTGTTCCTTTAGCCTTCTTGCTCAGTGGTATGAAAAAACTAGGGATTTTATGATTTAGGGAGGGATAAGATAACTAGGGCCAAAGGAACTCCCAGCTATCCAAACCACTTGCAAGAGTAAACACAGTGGACACAACACAAAAAATAGCAACCAAAGGACATAGAAGAGCCAAAAGATTCATTAAAATATCAAATACATGCCCAACTATAAGACCTTCTAGGTTACATTAAACATTACAAATTAAACTTGATCCACAATGATAAATTTTGTATTCCTACTTGCTTTTTCTCTTCCTATGCTACTCCCCTCTACCATTCTCCTAAAACTCTACCTAAGACCCCCTTAAAATACATGCACAACCACAAGTCATCCTATTACAAATAAAAACTAATTAAACCCTTACATTAAATTCCAAAAAAAACAATGAGTTGGCTCTTAGCAAATACTTATACAAAATTAAATGCAAAGGTTGACTACAACTAGAAACTGCACATAGACAACTTGGAAAATGAAGGATCAAATAGAATGTTGCAACTCAGAAAACTCAGGAACCAAAGGAACTCAACAACCAAAGGAATTCAACAACCAAAGAGAACTCTACAATGCAAGGCATTGCAACTCAACAACAACAAAGAAATTTGATAAATATGCTAGATAGAAATGCAATCCAAGATGCTTCTACATTAGACAAGTTGAATCCAAATCAAATTGGGAAATCCATGTAGCATCTTTAATTGGTCTAGTCTTCCACTCTACCAAATACACATAGTACTCTTTTCCTCTTGTGCTCTTACCAAATCTTTGATCCAATATCTATTCAACCTCTTCAATCTACTTCTTAAGATAATTATCTGATATAAAAACTTCATCATTTGACTCATGATACTTATACAAATTAGCAATATTGAATATAGGAGATATATCTATGTCATCAAGTAACTCAACTTCATAAGCATTACCATTGTCAAACTTTCTTAAGATCTTACAAGGTCCAAAATTCTTCATCTTTAGCTTACTGTATGTTCCAATAGGAATCTTCCTTTCTTCAAATGAATCATCTGTTCATCACCAAATTTTAAAAAATGATTTCTTCTAGACTTATCAGCATTCTCTTTATACTTTAGATCACTTTGTTCCAATCTTAACTTTACTTCCTCATGAAAAGACTTCATAAAATCAACAAAATCTTCTCCTACATCACTTCTCTTCTCTTCACCAACAATATCCCTTAAATTTGATATCTCTTTAGGTTGTATTCCAATAGCAATCACAAAAGGTATTTTCTTGGTACTCCTATTCATAGAACTATTATATGCAAACTCAGCTTGTGCTAATACTAGCTCCCAATTACTTGGCTTATCTCCAACTAAACATCTCAAAAAATTACCCAAGCTTCTATTCACAACCTTTTTCTATCCATCTATCTATGGATGGAATGTAGAACTAAACTTCACCTTAGTACCCATATTCTTCTACAAAGTCTTCCAAAAATAGCCAACAAACTTACTTTCCCTTTCAGAAATAATACAACTTGGTAATCCATGCAATCAAACAATCTCTTTGAAGAAAATCTCAGCAACATGTTCGACATTTGATGTCTTCTTACAAGGTATGAAATGAGCCATCTTAGAAAATCTATCCACAACAAAAAATATAGAATCATATCCCTTCACTATCTTAGGAAATCCAAGAATAAAATCCATACTGATGTCACTCAAAGATTTACCAGGAATATAAATAGGTATATACAATCCAATGTTTTGACTTACTCCTTTTGTAAGTTGATGAACTTTACAACTCTTTACAAACTTCTAAACATCCTTATACATTTGAGGCCAATAATACTTATCCTTCAATAGACTTAGTGTCTCATCAAACAAAAATGTATAGCCAATCCACCACTAGGCTTTTCTTTAATCAAATTAACTCTCATAGAACTCTTAGGAATGCACAATTGAATACCTTTAAACAACATACCTTCTTGAATAAAATATTCATCAAGCTTACTTGGTTATTCTATTAAACTAGGTGCTTTGCACTCTCTCCACATCTTAGAAAAATTAGGATCACTATCATAAAATTCCTTCATCTCATCAAAACCAATAGCTTCAACCTTCATCTCGGTCAACAAAGAATGTCTTCTACTTAATGCATTAACAACTCGGTTAATGACTCCACTCTTATGCTTAATTAGAAATGTAAAACTTTGCAAGTACTCAAAACACTTCATATATCTCTAATCCAACTTATGTTGACTTCCAAAGTACTATAAAGCTTTATGATTAGTATACAACACAAACTCCTTAGGAAACAAATAATTTCTCCACTTCTTAAATTCTTGAACAATAACATAAAACTCTTGATCATACACATAATGCTTCCTTTTAACATCATTCAATAGCTCCTATTGCACTACCACTTGCCTCATATTCAACTTGAAATACCTTATTGAAATTAGGCAAAGCCAATACATGTAACTCAACAAATTTTTGTTTCAAAGTCTCAAAACTATTATCAACTCTATGTGTACACTTCAATTCATTTTTTATCTCCTCTAATTATCTCAGTCATAACATTACAAAAAAAACCAAAATTCCTTATAAAATTCCTGTAAAATCTAGCCAAACCATGAAATGGTTTTACCTCACCCACATTCTTAGGTGTATGCCACTCAAAAATTGCTTTAACCTTCTCAGGATGCATCTTGAAACCATCAGCTAAAATCACAAATCTCAAATACACAATCTCTTCTTGCATAAAAGAACACTTCTTTAGATTAATCATCAACTTTTCCTCTTTCAATCTCGAAAATTCTTGTCTAACATGCTCAAGATGTTCTTCCTTAGTCTTATTAAATATTATAATATCATCCAAATTAAAAAGCACAAACTTACCCCAAAATATCTTGAGAACCTCATTCATCAACCTCATGAAAGTACTAGGTGCATTATTCAAACCAAAAGGCATTACCAACCATCTTTTGTCTTGAAAGAAGTCTTCCATTCATCACCTTCTTTGATTCTAATATGATGATAGCCACTCTTCAACTCAATCTTGGAAAAATAATTTGCTCTGCTCAAACAATCTACTATGTCATCCATCCTCGCATAGGAAACCTATATTTCACTATGATCTTGTTAATAGCTTTGGAATCAGTACACATTCTCCATTCTCTATTCTTCTTAGGTGCTAACACAATAGATACAACACATGGACTCAAGCTTTCACTGATCAAACCTTTCTAAAAAAACTCATGCACTTGTCTTTTAAGTTTTTCATTTTTAGTAGGTGTCAATCTATATGGTGCTTTATTCAGTAAACTAGCTCCATGAATCAAATCCATACAATGACTTATACTTCTTACTAGTGATAAAGCAACATGTATGTCTTCAAGCACGATCCCTTTATATTCATCAAGAAAAAATTCCATTTCCACTAGCACTCAGCTTTCACTATATTTTTCTACTATCACTTGACCTTTACTATCTTCTATTACTTGTCTTCTATTTGTCGCTTGGCCATAACTACCATAACTTGGCCTTCTAGGAATTATAACAAAACAATTTTTATTTATTTTTCATTTCCTTTTCAAATTGCTTTCCACTATCCATGCAAATTCTCATAGTAGTACAATTTACTTCATTAGATCCATGCAATAGCTTATACTTCTCATTGGAGGCAAACCATCAGGTAAATCCTCCACAACAATATCCTTATACTCATTCAATAATTTTTTAATTTCCACTTGCACTTGGTCAATACTATGATTACCACTAGCTTCTGTCACTTAGTTGCTATTGACTGACACTTAATACTATTTTTTGATAGTTAGCTGCGACTAGCACAACACAGTCTCCTAGGAATTATAGAAAAATATATTTGATTCTTCTTCATTTCCTTTTCAAATTTCTTTCCATTAACCATGCAAATTTTCACAATAGTATAATTAACCTCATCTGAAATTTCAATCAAAGGCAAGAAAATTTTCTCTTTCCCATTCACCCAAAGAGCATATTGATTCAATCTTCCATCATGTATAGCACATCTATCATATTTACAAGGTCTACCCAATAGAATATGACAAAAATCCATAGGAATAATATTGTACAAAACTTCATCAAAATAATGTCCAATCTCAAACTTCACAATGCATTATTCACTTACCAATATTTTATGCTCATCTTTGATCCATGAAACATGATAAGATTTAGGATGCTCCAACCTCTGCAACTGCAACTTTGTAACCAATTCTTGTGATGCCAAATTTGTAGAACTTCCACTATCAATGATCACCTGGAAACATTTTCTAGCCATCTTACATTTGGTCTTGAAAAGACTTCTCCTTAGGATAGGTTCCTCATCACTTCCCTTATTACACAAGGTTCTTCTCACCATCAAATTTTCTCTAGCCTCAGTTCCACTTGGTGAACACTTAGTGTCTCCTTGAACCACAACATTTCTATTACCTTTCCCACTTTCAAAGGATCTATGCTCTTCTTTACCACATCTAAAACAATTACCATGAAAACTACCTCTAGAATAAGAATTACCTCTTCCTTGGTAAGAAGTAGTACCTCCTTGGTAAGAATCACCACCTTTCCACTCAGTCTTTCCTTTTTCATCATTCTTCATTCAAATTTACCTTTATCTTGCACATAACTATAAGATATACCATCTTCTTCATAAGATCTACTTCTGCCTCTTTGCAATCTACCACCTCTACCTCTTTGTCTTTGTTTATGCTTCTTTGTCAAGATCTTGACTTTCAAGGCATACTGATATGCTTCCTCCACACTTTCCAATTTCACAAAACTTATCTCATCTTGAATCCCATATCTCAATCCATTTATGTACCTTACAATTTTCTCAACATCATCATCCACATGTCTATATCTGATATCCAACCTATAGAATTCCTTAGTATACTACTTCATAGTCATGTCCCTTTGTCTGAAATTTTACATCTTTCTCAACAAGCTAACTCAATAATTTGTAGAAAGGAACTTGTTCTTTACCTTGTTCACCATCTTTAGCCAAGTCCTAATCTTTTCCTTTCCTCTCCTTTTTCTATCAATGTGCAATTTCTCCCACCATAGTGAGGCATGACCTTTCAACCTAGTAATTGCAATCTTCACCTTTCTATTATTAGGAGTGTTTTTGTAGTCAAGAGACTTCGCTATTTCAGAGATCCAATCCAAAACAAAATTGGTATCCAATTTTCCATCATAAGGAACAAATTCTATAGTAGGTTTTGAATTTTCCCTAGATAATACTCTTAATAATCTTGCCTCATCTTGATCTTCTTCAGGTTTTGGATTAGGGTTTAGTGTTGCTGCTTCATCATTATTCACATCATCAAGATGCACTCCTCTTCTCTAGGATGTCTCCACAACATTCAATCTAGCTGCAATTTGTCTCAATGTATCCAATACAACATTGCCAGTATTTTCGCTACCTCAAATCATCTTTATAATCAAGTTCGTACAAGATCGTAACCCTTTGCAAGTTATTGGTCAAATCCATAGATCTGCTACCCCACAACCAAATTCACTTAGGGTTCTACATGACCCAATCTCCATAGGCATGAACTACACTCTGATACCACTTGACGTAGGGAAGGATGAGATAACTAGGGCCAAAGGACACCCAAATATCCAAACTACCTATACGAGTAAACATAAAAAAAAAGAAACACAAAGAACAACAACCAAAGAAGATAAAAGAGTAAAAAATGCTTTATAGATTTATCAAAATATAAATACATGCCCAACTATAAGGCCTCCTAGGTTTTGACCAACATTACAAATTAAATTTGATCCAAAATGATAAATTTCACATTCTTACTTGCTTCTTCTCTTCCTACACTACTCCCCTCTACCATTCTCTTAAAACTCTACCCAAGACCCCCTTAAAATACATGCATGACCACAAGTCAGCCTATTGCAAACACCAACTAATTAAACCCTTACATTAAATGCCAAAACAAGCCATGATTTGGCTCTCAGCAAATACCTAACACAAAAGTAAAAGCAAAGGTTGGCTCTAACTAGAAACCACACAAAAATAACTTGAAAAATCAAGGACCAAACAAAATGATACATAAAAAATGACAATCAAAGGAACTCAAAAACCAAAGAGAAATCAACAATGCAACACATTACAACTCGACAACAACAAAGAAACTCAGAAAACATGTAGGATAGAAATGCAACCCAGGATGCTTCTACATCATTTTCCCTTGTCACCTTCTTCTTCTTCCTCTTCCTCACCACTGTTTCATTTTTCTTCATCTTCACCAAGATCTTGTGTCAATTGTCGTTGTTCTTTTCCCTTGTGTAGGGTGCCCAATTTAGCTTCTAGGTCTTCAATCATTTTCTTCCTTTTCTTCTCCTTGGAAGCTATCTTGATATTCATAGTTATTCTTTCTTTACCTTCTTCATATCTACCAAAAGGTTCAACCTCAATATCTATCTCTTCTTTTAGTAATGCCTCAATGTTTGCACTTACATCACTATTTGTTTCATAATCAAAACTTTCCAACCAAACCTTCCTCAACTTCACTGCTTGTACAAAAGTGTTGTCCATATCCACAAGAAAATATATGTCACTATAATAATTTGTGACCAGTTCTTTAGGTGTCCTCATTCTCTTTTTCATCCTTTGCATAAATTCATCATTTAAATAAGTATCCATTACATTCTCAAGATTTTCTCCCAATTGCATAATATACTCATTAATCTATTTTGTCACTGTTTTGTCCCCCTCCCATACAACATTACCAATACAAGGAAAATACTTCTAGATATAAAAGAAAATACACATAAAGAGGGATCCAAACTTACACATTGAATTCTTTTCTTTTCTTATGGATGACAAGTTCTCTACAAGTTGTAGTCTTTGTAGCTTGACAAGATCATACTCAAGATCTTTCATCACTATATTCCACACTTGATCCACAACCATACAAGGCACAATATTCAATTTTGCTTGACTGATAGAATTTGTGAGCTATGATTCTCATTGCAAACTTAGTGCATCATAAATGTTTATGATGGACAAACCACGTCAATTCCACTCAATTCTAGTATTGGCCTCAATCTCCTCTTGGCTCAAACATCACATGGTTTTCTTCTTATCTAGGATTAGATAGCATGTAACCCTATGAATCATTTTATTTGATATCTCCATGGGTCCATTCTATAGCCAACACTTCATGTCATGAATTATACTCAAGAAAACTTTAATCCATTCAATTTTGAAATTCCTTGAGAATTTTAGAGTACAAGTTAACCCTTTCCTTTCAACAACATTGAAATTGTCTTTTAGAATACCTTCATTGCACAACTTCTCATATGCTTCTCTAATTTCATAATCTCCTACTTCTCCAATTTTACACATGTAACAATTTCTATCATCATGGATCATCATGATTCTAGGTGGTATCGATGATAGCACACTCATCAAGTCTCCTTTCATCACAATTTTTGGAATAGTATGAAACTTTGGTGGAGGACAAACGTCACTCTTTACCAGTTGAATGCTACTAACCTCTTGGCTCATTCCAGTGGTTGATGAAGCTATTATGTTTTCTATTAGGTTTTAAAGTTCTTTCCTTCTCTGAATTACTCGACACAATTCAAATCTCCACTCATTTAAGCTTCTAGTCCAAATCACTCTTGAAATATATTACTCATCGCTCAAATTGTCAAATTGCTATATGTTCTTAAAAATCTATGTCCAAGGTAAGAGATAATGTATTCACAATTTGATATATACCTTCCTTTGATTGATTTAGGGTCTCCATTAATATTTTGTACTTAGGTAAGTTGGAAGTCATCTATCTCGGTCGATATTGATACCTTTCAACTAGGTCATTTCTTTATAGCTCAGTCTCTTCCATACCACTCAATCTCTAGGAATCCATACAGTCTCTATCCTTCCTCTTTTTAAGTGCTTGGTCTATGTTACCATGCTCAGTCAACATAGACAATTTTAATGATGCTTGACAATCCTTCACAAATTTGTTCTTATGCATCTTTATTATGAAAATATGAACTTTTGCACATTTTATGTAAGGAATTGTTGTATGATATATCAATTAGGTATATAGTTCCATACATACCTATCTTTCTTAGTTTGAGATGACATGATCACCTTATCCATTGGATTGAGTGATCTCAGCTTTATTTGCTCCGCTATTTCCATCTCCAACTCTTTATTTCTATTTCTGGTTCATTTCATTCCTCACTTGCTCAATGTCCACTTTGCCTTTGCCTTTGTCTTTCATTTGATTTGTTGAATGTACTTGAGTTCTAAAATTCTTGCTTAGATGTCCAAACTTGTGACATTTGGAACATGCATTATTAGGTTTATAATTCTTGCTCTAATTTTTCTAGTAGGGTTTTGTCTATGATTTTCATTCATGTGCTCTATGCCCATACTTCTATTAGTTATAGAAATATCCTTCAAATCTAGGTGTAGTAGTTTTATTCCTCAGTCTTGACCTACACTCATGTATTTGATGCCTTGTTTCTTGCAGTAAAAATAGTAACCAGTAAACTTGGGTTTAGAATTTTGCATACCATGTTTGCTTTTATATATATTTGCAATATGACCAAGTTTCCCATAGTGATAGCATGTTGGTTTGTCTTTTGACTTTGTATTCCTCAATTCTCCATTCCTGGATGATTCTCCTTTCTCAATGCATGAATATCCTGATTTATTAGAACAATTTGATGACTTCATAAGTTCTTTAAAGTACTTTATTGACTCTTTAGGTTTTTTGAATCTCTCCATGGATTCTTTCTCAGTCTTTAGTTCACTTTTCAATCTATCCTTCTATGATTTGAGATTTTCAATTTCCACATCCTTGTGATTCAATTCTTGATTTGCAAGGATACGTTAATTCATCATGTCTAGTTGTGTGTTTGTGATTTTTTGCACATTTGATATCCTTTCTTCAAGTCTAATAGCCATTACCATTTTATCTTATTCATCCATAGTCCTATCTTCTTTAGCTTTCTTCTTTTGTTCAATCACTTCACACAATATTACTAATTGGATTTCATGTTCTCTTTTCAATCCTCATATTTCTTCATTCATGAGTTTGTTCTTGTCAAGTAGATCTATAGATGCTTTGTCATTTGGACTGATTGGTTCAAATAGTCCTTCAGTCTCAACTTCCTCATAAGATTATTTTTTTATATGGATGACAATTTCCTTTCTCCTTTTTAGGGAATCCTTCAGATCTTGTCTTTCCTTCTCAAGTTTATATAGTATGAGTTGGATGTCAATCACCCGATTGTTAATGACCTTGTCTAGTTTGAAAGCCTCCATCTTCAAAATCTAATCTCTAAGCTATTAAGCTTCCTTCAAAGAACTAATGCTTTGATACCAACTATTGATTGATGGAGGTATAAATAGGATTAACAAGATATTGATAAGGGGGGGTGGGGGGGCTGAATTAGAATCTTAAACACTTAGAATTTTCACCAATTCACTCACATCTATCAACTTGTGCATTTAAAACTTGTAATGTGAATTTGTTGTCACATATAAATATGATCTATCACATGCATTAAAATAAACACATAACACAATATTTGTTACTCAAAAACCCTCCAAGGTGAAGGTAAAACTGGGGTGGGGATGACACCCACAAATATTTACTAATGCAGTAATAAAGTTAACCTATTATGGTTAATTTGTTTGATCATAAAATATGATCTACCCTGTGAGGGGTCTGCCCTATTTAAAGCTTAAGAGACTGCTAGGTCTCACCTTGTTAGAGGATTAACACTTAAAACAAAGTAAGGTAAAATTGGGGTGGGGATGACACCCAAAAATATTCACTATTGCAGTAATAAAGTTAACCTATTATGGTTACAATATTTGATCATAAAATATGATCTACCCTGTGAGGGGTCTGCCTTGTTAAAAGCTCTTAAGAGACTACTAGGTCTCACCTTATTAGAGGATTTGACACTTAAAACAAAGTAAGCAATTTGTTAGGGATTTACAAAGATTTATTAAGAGCACTCTATTAAGAGATTTACCTTGATTCAAGATAGTTAAAATTGATTTAGTATCTGGCTCTCAATTTTCTTTGTAAGCTGATTTTGAGTCTTCTCCTTGCTAACCAATCCTCTCCTTTGATATGATAATATTTTTCTGTCCATTTCACTTCATTGCTATGAATAGGTCACTTTCTCTTTTAAGTGATAATAGAACCCTATGACTGACTTCTAATCTGATCTCGATCCTTCACTTTACTCCTTGTTCACATGCATACACTTCTCCACTTTTTCTCTTTCTTGATCTCGCATAAATGATCTAGGTTAAGATCTTCACTATTTAAAGAGTTCCATAAAGAGTTTTTCTAGATGGTTCCATAATAGCCACTCCATCTGAGTCATTGATAACAAATCATAGGGATATGTAATCCACATCATTCATGCATAAAAATCTCTATAACAACCTCTAAAAACATTAAATTTTCCTTCCATGTCGGATCAAAAACATGTTACCTAAGAATCTATTCCATTCTTGACTTTTGTGTAAAATTTGCATTTCTCAGTCTTTACTATTTTCTAACACTCAACATTGTTGTTACTTGGTCTGTATAGTTTTTGGCACAGACTATGTCACTCAACACTTGTATGATTGAAACTTTTTTGGTCATTGTTGAGCTCGACTCCTATTAAAATACTCGATGACCATATGCTTACTTGGCTCCTATAGAGCTCGATATATACTTTCTTATGTATATGACTTAGCCTATTTAGAGTAGCTCAGTTGTAGTGATGACCATCTAACTCTACCTTGTAAATGACTAAGTGGTTGACACTAATAGACAACAATGGTTAGAGATACCAACAATTTAAACCTTGATTTTTTTTTCTAAGTCAGTTGATTGGCCTTGTGAGTATCTTGCATGACCATTTGATATTATTATTTAATGTTGTCCTAGTGTCTGTAGTGTCCCCACTAGAGAGGATAGTAATACCTTCAAAACCAATGTTAGAACTTATACAATAATAAAATATATTTCACTATTCTACCCTATATCCTAACCCAACCTTAAAGATGTCTACACATTAGGATCAATGACCCTCTTGAGGATCCTTAGATCCCTAGTTACTTCTTTGTCTTCTATGAAGTGCTCCCTTTAAGGTCCTTCCTAGAAGAGACATTCTCTTTCTGGGACTCTTGACACATATGCCTATGTTAACATCTACAGAATATTCTGGCCTTATAACTGAATTAAAATCACTCTCTTCCTAATGAGACTCTCTTGATCTTAATCTATTAAGATCACTCTCTTCCCAAAAGGACTCTCTTGATCTTAAACAATTAACCATATTAAGGTCACTCTCTTCCCTCAAAAGGGACTCTCTTGATCTTAAATCTTTAACTATTAAGTCATGCGTGTTATCCATTTCAAATTCCACCTTTATATATGTAAATATAATCTACAAGTATGATTAATTAATATAAATAAGTTCATAACTATAATTAATAAAATATAATCCATAAACATACCTCTCTTACCTTCCTCTTGCATGGTCCATTTGGATCATTATTTGGCCCTTTTTGTTTCTTCTTTCTCAACAGTCACAACCTTTCATAATAGAAATATTTTGAAAAAGTCACAACACTTCATAGTTATAATCCTTTAGAAAAGTTGCAACACTTCATAATCAAGATCCTTTAGAAAAGTCCAAATAGTTTATAATAAAAATATTTTTGAATAGTCACAACTATTCATAATTATGACCCTTTCAAAGATTCACAACCTTTCAATATCAATGATACATTTTCAAAAAGTCACTTTCTTATTTTCAAATTATATTTTTCTTTCTTTTTTTCCTTTTGAACTCCTCTCTCCTCCTCCTCTTTTTCTCCCTCTCTAAAATAAACTCTCTTCCCTTTTATATCTTAATTTTAAAGAGTCATGTCTATTTGTTAAATATCTCTTGACTTTTCATTAGATTTAGTTAATATATATTATTCTATGTTATATTATTTTTTTATTAAAAGAAGCATTTTATTAACAAAAATAAACATTTACAAATAAATGACAGCAGATACAATGCTGACTACTATAACAACATTAGTTATATTACAACAAATGATCATCCGAGTTAACATCGGCATTGAGACAATTAAAAATGAATAATACAACTGCTTCCAAATCTCCATCAACACACTTGACAATTCCTTCAAAGTATCAACAACCATGACTAAAGCTACGACCAAGATGTACATATTCTAGGCTGAAAGCATAGACTTGAATACCATATTGCACAAGATTAATTGATGACAACGTGATTAGCTCAAATTTTAAGATTTTCTTCAAAACCACACAGCTAATGATTTATATGTTTGAGCAAATTTTTAAGAGCTATATTGGTCTAAACAAAGGCTTTCAAAGTAAGGAGCATAGGAAAGAAATCTAAAGTAACCATCAAGTACTCAACCTTAGTCGAATGGAAAGTGTGAGCAAAGACAACCATACATCTTAACCGCTAAATCTCCTTAAGGATAATGTGCCTGAAGGATTGAATGATAATATTAGGAACTAGAGAAAAACCAACTAATGCATTTTTCCAAGACTAGGTGTGAGAAACAAAGTCAGAAAAGTGGAAAGGAGGAACCTCCAGAGTTTCTGAGCATGAGGGCAGAACCAAAATGTGTGCTTAATAGTCTCTCTTTTACGGCAAAAGGGGCAGCTTGGAGGAGGGTTAATAAAAAAGAGACTATCACCAATTGGAATTTTGACATGCAAAATTTTCCACAACAACAACTGAGCCTAAGCATCAGCTTTAGACTTTCAGATGAGACTACTTAATTTGTTCCAAGAGGATCTTTTGAGCTTGCATTGCCACTTGCTATTAAGTTGCTGGGAAAGCTGAATGGGAGGGATCAACTATTTATACATAGTTCTGAGCAAGAAACTCTGAAAAGTATGAGTGCTGGGCCATCTCCAGTCCTTTAAAAAACTATCATGGCAAGGTGTGGACATGAGGCACAACAATTTGGATCTCAATAGTTGAAGGATTTGAAGGATTGGTCATTTATAAGTGGAGGATAGATTGAACTATGATTTGATTTGCTCCCATGATTTCCAGTCAAACCTAAGGGGGTCCCACAAGTCATGAAACACACAAATACCTTTCTTAAACAACTGTCTTCCCTTGAGATGTTTTAAGATAGCCAGAGGGCTATTGTTTTCCTAGACCAGTCGGTTCCACCAAATGCAGGAGGAAGTAAAAATTAATCCATGACTTAAAGTCAAATCATACCAACAAAATTTATTCAAAGTAATTTTCCAAGCCCTCCAAATGGAATTAAAAGGAGCTAAACCATGGGTTTTAAAATAGGGGGCTAGTAGCACTTTATCTTGCTAACTAATTGCATGCCATGATTTTCTAGTAGTAGCTATTTGAATACAGTATCAAACTAGATGTTTCCAAGGCGTATCACCCTCTAAGGCCCTTACAATCCCTTTTGTGTTGAGGCAAATGCCTTGTGTGTACAGATCAATAATGCCCAAACCACCTTTGTCCCTTGGTTGGATACAATGCGTCCAAGAAGTTATTGGCAAACCTTTGGTATTTCCCCATTTGTTCCAAAGAAATATTCTAATAAGCTGAGTCAATTGAGTGTAACAGGTTTGAGAGGGCAACCAACAAGATGAGGTGTAAACATGACTGGCCAACAAGATCTTATTAGCAACTTGAATTCTATCAGCCATTGATAGGAACTTATTGGTCCAATTAAGAATTTAAAAAAAAAATTTATTCATGAACCAAGACCACATCTCTTTGAGTGAAACCCCAATGCCAAAGGGAATGCCAAGATATCTAGTGATGGTTCCATGCTTAATCTCACACCATTGACTATGAATCCAAGGGGGTCGAGGGTTTGGATAGATCATGATGAATTCAGTTTTATGCATGGCTAGTTTGGACCCAGAAATACTACAAAAAATATCCAAAACATCCAAAACATTATTCACCTCCTTTTATGAATTTTGTATAAACAACATACTATCATCTACAAAATGAGAATTGATTGTTGTTGCGTTGTGAGGTAATGAAATACCATGAATGAGTTTATTGGAATGAGCATGTTGAAACAAATAACCAAGAGTGTCGGCTACGAGTGCATAGAGAAAGGGTGCAAGTGGATAGCCTTGTCTGATGGATTTTTGCAATGGAAATGGATATTATTTATTTACTTATTTATCTATTTGTGTTTATGTTTGTGTACTATCCATTTATTTACTTATTTATCTATCTATTTATCATTTCTAAATGGAAATGGATATTATTTATGCAGGAGGAAGTAAAAATTAATCCATGACTTAAAGTCAGATCATACTAAATATTATTTTATTGATAATATAGATTAAATAATAATAATAATTTCTTATTTTTATATTTTATTATTAGGTTTAATATAACTTTATTATAATTATTTATTTACTAAAATTGTATTATCTAATTATTATTAAAATTCTATCTTAAAATAGGGATATGATAGTCCACCCTTCCTCAAATTGCTTGTCCTCAAGCAATTAGATAATTTGTTTTGTTGAGTTGAAATAGATATTTCTTTTAATCTAAATTCTTATGTTGCTATCTTGGATATGTTTGAATCCTTTCTAATAGTCATTAACTTTCTACATTAGTATGTCGGATAAATTAATTTTCTAGATCCTCTTTAACACTACAGGATGGCAAGATCATGCTCTGATACCACTGTAATTTTTCCACTAGAGAGGACAATAATACCTTCAAAACAAATGTTTAGAACTTATACAATAATAAAATATATTTCACTATTCTACCCTCTATCCTAATCCAACCTTAAAGACATCTCGACATCGAGATCAATAACCCTCTTGAGGATCCTTAGATCCCCGGTTACTTCTTTGTCTTCTATGAAGTGCTCCCTTTAAGGTCCTTCCTAGAAGAGACATTCTCTATCTAGGACTCTTGACACATATGCATATATTAACATCTACAGAATATTTTGGCCTTATAACTGAATCAAGATCACTTTCTTCCCTCAAAAGGGATTCTCTTGATCTTAAATCTTTAACTATAATTAAGAAAATATAATCTATAAACATACCTCTCTTACCTTCCTCTTTGTGTGGTCCATTTGGATCCTTATTTGGCCCTTTTTGTTTCTTCTTTCTCAAGAGTCAGAACCTTTTATAATAGAAATATTTTGAAAAGTCACAACACTTCATAGTTATAATCCTTTCGAAAAGTCACAACACTTCATAATCAAGATCCTTTAGAAAAGCCCAAATAGTTTATAATTAAAAATATTTTTGAATAGTCACAACTATTCATAATTATGACCCTTTTGAAGGTTCACGTCCTTTCAATATCAATGATACCTTTTCAAAAAGTCACTCAATATCAATGACACCTTTTCAAAAAGTCACTTTCTTATTTTCTTCATATTATATTTCTCTTTCATTTTTTCCTTTTGAACTCCTCATATATATATATATATATATATATGATTAATTAATATAAATAAGTTCATAACTATAATTAAGAAAATATAATCCATAAATATGCCTCTCTTACCTTCCTCTTTGTGTGGTCCATTTGGATCCTTATTTGGCCCTTTTTGTTTCTTCTTTCTCAAGAGTCACAACCTTTCATAATAGAAATATTTTGAAAAGTTAAAACACTTCATAGTTATAATCCTTTTGAAAAGTCGCAGCACTTCATAATCATGATCCTTTATAAAAGTCCAAATAGTTTATAATTAAAAATATTTTTGAATAGTCACAACTATTCATAATTATGACCCTTTCGAAGGTTCACATCCTTTCAATTTCATTGATACCTTTTCAAAAAGTCACTTTCTTATTTTCTTCATATTGTATTTCTCTTTCATTTTTTTCTTTTGAACTCCTCTCTTCTCCTCCTCTTTTTCTTCCTCTCTAAAATAAACTCTCTTCCCTTTTATATCTTAATTTTAAGGAGTCATGTCTATTGGAAATATAAGAGAAGTAACTAAGAGGGGAGGGTTGAACCAGTTACCACTAAAATAAATCCCACATCCCTTTAAATGTTAGTACAAAATAAACTTTAAAAACTGAATACTTTTGATGCTTAGAAAACACACATAAAATGTTGTAACTCGATAAACACTGAATATGCTTGGTAAGTACTTAACCTTAATGCAATCAGATTTCCACAATCCATGATTTATAATGCTAAGTTTTTGGAATAGATTGTGTAGAGATTTTTTATCAACATTTTGAATCACACTACGTGATCCATCATCAGGAAGAGAGAGCAAGAGGTGTCAAACAATGTAAGATGTAGATTTGACACAAGGTCACTAATTAAAGGAGACCAGGAAGAGAGCGATTGCACACGCCCCAACGCAAGTCAAAAGAAGTAAAATAAAATAAAGACAAAAAAAAAACAAACATGGGGGAGAGACTAAACCCACCAAGACACAAACTGAAAGCACCAAGAAAGATAACAAAGATAATAAATAGGACAAGACAATAAACTACAAAAAGAAAGCAAATGGAAACAATTAGTATATGTAAAAATATAACTATATAGTAAAAGAATATATTACCTATATAAGGACAAAACTAAAACCTATACATAGTATCAACATATGAATATGCCACATAACATGCAAATCTTAGATGTTATCTGTGATTATCATTACTTTAACTTAGATGCAAGCAAATAAAATAAAATCTCATGAACATAATTGACACCTGGATTTAACATGGAAACCCAATTTGGAAAAACCACCAATTGCAACTAGTTACTGTTTTCACTCTTCTAAAGTGAGCCCTATTTCGAGCTAACCCTATTAAAGGTTACAAAACACACTATTAGGTGTGACCCTGTTAAAGGATTTAACCACCTTATTAGGAGTAGCCTTGTTAGAGGTCTTTAGATAATTCAATAGAACTTCCACCTTGTTAGAGGTTTTACAAATAGCTATTAAGCTAACTCTGTTTAGAGATTTGGATCACTACTACAATGGTTAGAGAGTAACAATGAGATGACCTAATTTTTGATGCAACCAAATTACTTATTACAAATCTCTGTTCTGGCTTGTACTTGATCTTTCTTGATCAAATATATCTTTTCAACTTCATAAGGATATTTTTCTTATCCTTTTGATTTGCTTCCTTACTTCATCATTAGATCTTCAAAATCTTCCATGCATTCACCCTCTTACACACTTTCAAATTCTCAACTTGACCTTATATCATTCATATTGTCAAGTCAGCTCATATACAACTTATAATAACTACTATTCATCACCTCAATTAGCTTAAACCAATAGATAAATTAATTAAACATAATATGCCAAAATAAGAAAATCCTTCATTAGCTGACCCTGCTCGGTAGAAACAGGCTAAGAAATGATTTTCCTATGTTAACCAAGTGAATTTGGTTAATGTTGCATATTCACGAAGATCCCTTGGTCACCGAGTGAGCTTGGTTAACACTGGTTCCATCCAATATTTCCTTCATTAACTAAGTGAGTTTAGTTACCACTCATGTTCCTGTAAACTTTCCTTAGACGCCTGAGTTGACTCGGTAGTCACTGCCTTCTAAACCAGGCAAACATAAGAATGCTTAGTAGACATAGAAAACTATCTTCACTGCTTGAGTGAGCTCGACATGCATTGACTAATAATGATATGACATTTGTGTAACATCAAATACAATACACAATTAATCAATTGTGTCCAACAATTTCTATTTGTTAAATATCTCTTGAATTTTCATTAGATTTAATTAATTTATATTATTCTATGTTATATTATTTATTTAATCATTTATTATTATTTATTATTAAATTCTATTTAGAAAGTTAACATACTTTCTACAATATTGTCTCTTGTATTTAATTTAATTTATTTATTTATTCATTTTAATTTTATTATTTAAAATATCATACTAAATATTATTTTATTGATAATATAGATTAAATAATAATATTTTCTTATTTTTGTATTTTAGTATTAGTTTTAATATAGCTTTATTATCATTATTTATTCACTAACATTGTATTATCTAATTATTATTAAAATTCTATCTTAAAATAGGGATATAACAATGTCATACTTCTACTTTGAATATTATCGTACACTACTAGACAAGTATCATACTGGTACTTTGAATATTATCATACCATACTGGATAAGTATCATATTGGTTCTTTTCAAATTATGACAAAATATTGGATGATTATCATACCAGTGTTATGAACTCTATCATATTTTAGTAGTATGAAGTATAATATTAGGTATTTGGGAAGACCTATTTGACTAAACAACGGGTATTCCCCTACTTGTATGATGTGTGTTGGATACAATTGTTAATTGTGTATTGTCTTTGATGTTACACAAATGTCATATCAGCCATCAGACAGAGTCTACCGAGCTCAGACAGTCAGCAAAGCAATTTACAGTGTCTACCAAATGTTCCTGAACATTGCACAGTAAGTTAGCTCTTGCCGAACTCACTCGGGCATCAAAGGATCTTGTAGCAGAAAGTCAATGTTAACCGAGCTCCCAAGGTTAACAAAGGGAAAGTCAATGTTTACCAAGTTCAATGTCTACCGAGTTCACTCAATCATCGAAGAGAAAGTTAGCTTTTACCGAGCTCACTCGGTAAGCGAAGGAAGGTTAGCTTTTACCGAGCTCACTCGGTAAGCGAAGGAGGTTAGCTTTTACCGAGCTCACTCGGTAAGTGAATGAAGGTCAATGTTTACTGAGTTAACTTGATCTCCGAAGGAAGTTGCAAGGTTTGCAGTGTTTACCGAGCTTCACTTGGTTAACATTGGGGAAACCATTCTGGAGCAGTGGTTACTGAGCTGGGTCAGGCAGCGAAGAATTTTATTGTTCTAAAGAATTAAGTTTAATTATTTTATGCAGCTAACTGATTTAATGTTTTTCAGTTTTTGTAACTTGTAATTGAGCTGACTTGACAATCTATAAGGTATATATGAAAGGTCAAGATGTGAATTCATAAGAAGTAAGAGTGTGGATGAATAAGAATACAAATGTATGGATATGGAATGAGCGAATATTGAATATATGAGCGAATGTTGAAGAAGGATTAGATATGCTTATGGAGCTGCAAAGTTGTATTCGATCAGTGAGGATCTAGTGAAGCAGAACAGAGATCTATATTCAGCAAAGATAAGTTGCATATATTTCAAATCACTTCATTGTTGCTTTCTAATCATTGTAATAGTGATTCAAAACCTCTTAACAGGGTTGGTTTGACAGCCATTTTGTAAATCCTCTAACAAGGTGACAATTCAGTTGAATTATTTTAAAGACCTCTCACAAGGCCACTTCTAACAAGGTGATTAAATCCTCTAACAGGGTCACACTTAACAGTGTGTTTTGTAACCTTTAACAGGGTTGGATCCTAACAGGGCTCACTTCAGAAGAGTGAAAATTGGTAACTAGTTACTTGGTGGTTTTTTCCAAATTGAGTTTCCACGTTAAATCAGGTGTCTCTTGTGTTCATGTTATTTCTTTATGCATGCATGTTAATCACTTTAAATGCTCAATAAGTTAATAGAACATCTATCAAGTTTTAGCATTCATTTGTGTGGTTACCGAGTATCAACAACAACTATATTTTAAGACATCTTAGGATTTGTGGATTTATTTTTGTGGTAACTGATTCACCCCTCCCCTCTCAGTTACTCCATCTCTATTTCCAACAATGTGTTCTAGGATGTAATTTGGATACCCTTTTGGGAGTTCTTGCTCTCTATACCTTGATCATTTAGTTACACGGTGTATAATATATATATATATATATATATATATATATATATATATATATATAAAATTCATTTGAAATAGTTTCCAACTCTCTAGGAGTTGAGATAAAAATTCTAGAATCCTAAAGTTGACCAAAATTTAGACTTAGTCTTATTTCAAGAGTTCAAGATTTCAAACTTAGCCTGATTTCAGGATGGCTATTCATGAATTTGCTTATGCTATAGACTTATGATAAATGAACTTTTTTGGTTTAATCATATAAGAATTTATTTTTTGGATTTAAAATGAGCATCATAACCTTGTTAATATACTAATGGAATGAGCCATGTATGTTTAACTCATGTAGAAGGAAATGCACTCCTTGTTAGTGATGAACGCTCGAGGATCTTTGGTGGTTGATTTTAGTATTTTTTTGTGATATTTGTGATATTATGTGTGTAGTTGGTTGTACCTATTCTTTATCTTTAAAAAAAATGTTCATCTTTGTTTATTCTTGTTTCCAAGGATATCTAGTAAGAGCATTACATACAAGGTGAAAGAATAAAGAGAAATGTTTAATTTAAAGAAAGTTCAATGCTATTCAATATTATTGTTGTCTTTACGAAGACAACCCCTCATTATAGTTGGAGCCAAGGTAAACTTTAAGAAAGACACCTCTAAAAAAAGATATAAAATATTGTCGAATCTTTCATTATTTTGAAAAAACAAATTTATTTCTATTGGCGATTCTCTCAATTTTTTATTCTAAATATGATTAATCTTGGCAATTATTTTTGAATCATAATTTTTTTTTTGTATAAAATATTGATGAATTTCAATAATAATAGGAATTTCATTAATCACCATAGAATATTACAATCAAAATTGAACATTTTTTTACCTCATGGAATATTATGAGGATCATTACATATGCTTTTAATCAATAGTGAAAACTAAATATTGGTGATATATCCCTAAAGTAACTAATAATTATGATAATTATTGGTCAGTTCAATTTAATTTCTCCAATTAAATATTATATTTAGGTGACTCAAATCTAATCATCTGAATAATATTGTGGCAAATATATGAGTTTTAATTTTTTAATTAAAATAAATTATTGAGCGATTTTAAATATTTTAGAAGTAAATTTTATAAAACTATGGCGATTTAGGTTGTATCAAATCTTAAATTATTAGCCAAATTACTAGCCAAAAAATTCTAAAATTAGCCAATTTGCGAATATTAGCCACTAAAAAATACCTTGGTTGGAGCCCAAAATATATTCTTGTTCATCCAAACATTTAATCCAACCATCTTGCAAATTCATACTAATAGCTCTTAAAAAACTTTTGAAAAAGTTTTCACTTGACTATAAGTTTGTCATGACAATGTTGGCAACCTTTTTTTTATAACTTTTATAGATTTTGACTAGTGGACTCCAAATTTACACAAGTATACTCAAATTAACCATAATGTACCAAAATAGCCTTAATCCCATGAAATAATACAAAAAGAACAAAATTTCAATTTTTACCATGTGGACAATGAAGAGGCTCCTAAGGTGCTCTTGTACTAGGAATTATTATTCTTAGAATGGAAGATGGACAACTTGTATGCTAATTGGAAGCATTCAATATTCTAGTGGATCAATTAGAATTTTTCAGTTTTAGGATGTATGAGGAAGAGATGTTCTAGATATTTCTTTTTCCTTTGTCTAGTATGCAATTTCTCTTATAAACCATAGATAATACCTAAGTTAATTTGAAGACTAAAGATTTGGTGGGTTCTTTTCTTCTCAAGAGATGAGAAGAGATGTATACATCATTTTTATAAGGGGTTTCTTGTTAATGAAAGACCTAAGGTAAAAGGACAAAGGAATAAGAGGTGTAATAATTCTAAATCTAAAGGGAGAAAAATAATACATCCATAAGAGCTACAAATAAGCAGAAGAAAAATAAGAAATTTGATTATGATTATGAGTCTGAGAGAGAAGATGGTGATGAATTTATTATAGTTTTGTCTATTCATATATGTGATGATTAATAGTTAAGTATGGTAAGTTTGAACACATCTATAAGGACTACAAATAAGTGGGAGAAAAAGAATAAATTTGATTATGATTATGAGTCTAAGAGGGAAGATGGTAATGGATTCATTGTAGCTTTGGTCATTCATGCATGTGATGATGAATATTTAGTTGAATTAAGTGTATTTTTGTATATAATGTCAAATAATTACTATTTTTTTGGTTATGGAAAATTTTATAGAGGTAATACATGATAATTCTCATTTAAATGATTTTGGTCGTGGTAAAGTTAGAATAAGGTTTCTTGATGGTAGAATATGAATAATTAATGATGTTTTACATCTCCCTAGACTAGGAAATTTTTTTTTTTTGGTGAGAAAACTAATATATTCTATTATATAGGTACTCTTTTTGATGTAGGATGCAAAATTATAAGAGGTTCTATGGTGATTGCACTTTACGTACCATAATTGACACAATGTACAAGATGGATGCATAAAATTCTAAGTTTCAAATCTATGGGTACTTTGTTGGAAAAGGTGAGGGTTTCACTTTCAACAAATGATAATGGTTTTTGGGTACTTGAGGATGATTTTGCTTCAAAATCAAGGTTACTTACAAATAATACTATTATATGGCACTAAAGTTTTGACCATGTTAGAAAAAAGGGTCTAAGAAACTTTAAAAGAAACTTTTTGAAGGTTTGAATGTTTATAATCTTAACTTTTATTTTTATGAGTATTGTATTTATGGATTTAAAAAAATTACTTTTTTTTAATTTGAGTTCTCAAAAATAGTATATTGTGTTGGATCTTATTCATTATGATGTGTTTGGTCTTTTCGATGTTCCTTTCATTAGGGAATCTACATATTATGTTTCATTTACATGATAATATAGGAAAAGGTTATGGTATATTTTGTAAGAATTAATTTGACATTATCAATCAATTTAAATAATTTAAAACAATGGTTGACTTACAACCTAGAAGGGAGATTAAATATATGAGGACTAGGAATGGGGGTGGATTTAATACTAATGATTTTAAGAGATAATGTAAATACTGTGACATTTATAGACAAACTAAAACTTCAACTTTTACACAACAAAATGGACTTACAGAAAGGATGAACATGATGTTGACGTAGAAGGTTAGTAGTATGTTGAGTGGTGCTTATCTAGAATAGGTCTTTTTTTATTTATGAAGATGTTACTATTTCTTTCTACCTAATTTAGAGATTTCCTACATTAGTCATTGTTAATAAAAAACCAATGGAGGCATGGTTTTGTCCTAAACATCCAGTAAGACATCTTAGAATGTTTTACTGTGAGGAATATGCATATATTTCAAATGAGAAGAAATGTTGGAGAAAAATATTTTGAAATGCATTTGCATCCAATAAATTTATGATTCAAGAGGGTACAAGCTTTTAGATCTTGTTGCACAAAGGGTGAAACATAATACAAGT